>CM057454.1:793435000-795902500 GCA_016271365.2 Neoceratodus forsteri
GACTATACCAAGATGGGAGCTGTGGTTGATGATGCGGAGGGGTGGAAGAGGTTGCAGGAGGACCGGACTAACCTGTAGGAGTGGTCAGAAACATGGCAGTTGGGGTTCAATGCTAAAGTGCAAGGTTCTGCACTTCAGAGCCAGAAACCAGGGAGGGATTATCACTTGAATGGAGTACAGTTGGGGAGCTCCATGAGGAGAAGGACCTAGGAGTGATCATTATGGTGAGCATGAACAACTCTGCTCCAGTGCAAGAAGGCAGCAGCAAAAGTCAACAAAATACTGGGTGTATTGCAGAGGCATCTCCTTCAGAAGGAAGGAGGTTATCCTGCTCATGTATTATGTGGTCAGGCCCCACCTGGAATACTGCAAGCAGTACTGGTGCCCATTCCTGAAGAAGAACATCTGATTATTGGAGGGGGGCAGTGAAGAACCACAAAATGATCCCGGGATTGTAGAGCAAGCTCTACAAGTCCATGCTGGGAGAGCTGAATATGTATTCACTGGAGGAGAGGAGGAATAGGGGGATATGATCAAGACCTTTAAATATCTGAAGGGATAAACAAGACCAACACAGAAGGGATTTTCAGATGAGAAGGGGAGAGACACGAGAGGGTATGGACTGAGATTGGAGGGGAGGATTAAAGAGGAAGATGAGGAGACATTTTTCATGGAAAGTGATGGACAAATGGAACACACTACCAGATGAAATAGTGTCCTGTAAGATGGTGGGCAGTTTCAAGAGGGGTTGGGATAGGGTAAGGGATGGGATACTGGGAAGGGGAGGGTGGGAGGCAGCTCAGGATGAGGGCTTGCTGCCCACTCAGGCTGAACTCGATAGACCATGAGGCCTGTTTCTGCTGGCAATTTACATGTTTGTAGGGACCTCCAGGAGGGCTTCCAGCTGACCTAAGAGAACGAGATGGCTTGTAGGGATGCAGAAGCTCCTTCAGGTAGCCTGGACACACCCATATAGGGCCTTATAGGTCAAAAGACTTACTTTAAAGGTGATGCACCAGCACACTGGCAGCTAATGCAGTTTGCACAGTACCTGTGTGATATGACTGAACCTTGAGAGTCCAGTCAACAACCAGGCCACTGCATTCTGTAAAACTACAGGCACCACATCACACCTCCCCTCTGACCCCAAGGTAGAGTGCATTACTGTAGTTGGAGCCTTGAGGTGATGAACACATGTATCAGCATTGCCAGGTTGTCAGGGGGAATAAGAGATTTGATTTGGGTGATGTTCCAGAAATGGTTAAAACCAGTTCAGAAAAAGCTGACACCTGGGCTTCAAGTGTCAGCTCATTGTCCAGAACAATGCCCAAATTCTTCACCTTAGGGAAGGCCTCCACTTTGGTCAGACCAATGAATAGTCCCAACCTATCCTCAGAGGCCCCCACTCCTCCCCTTCGACCAGGTTCAACTACCAGCACTTTGGTCTTCCCAAGTTAAGTCCCACCCAGTTCAAAGATTCCAAGCCCACACCTTGGCCAAGCAATCAACTTGATGCATCTTCAATTCTGTTACTGTTGCTCTTCTTCGTCCTCTTGGGGCAGCCTTTGGCAGTGTGAGATCGATGAGGAACAAGACTATCCTAATGGGAGATTTTATTTTGGTTTCTTAGTTGATTTGGCTTGCATCACTGAGACCTAGCTGATTGATAATGCCAGGCCAGTTTTGAAATGGCAGTCCCAGGCAGATTCTCCATGATACACTGCCAAAAGCAGAATAACGGGGTGCCTTGTTAGAACGGAGTTGAACTTCACCATGCACCCAATGGGAGCAGCCTCACTGTCTGAATGCTTGGGAATGAGTGGTGGTCCAGGTGTAGATTGTAGGATCCTCCTCATGCACCAGAGATGGGGGCATGAAGGAGAATTCCTTCAGGAAATTGTAGACTCTACTGCCAGAAGGGTGTTGGAGCCAAAAAGATGATTGATTCTGGTTACTTTAACTTGAATGGATGAAGTCGTGCAATTTGGCAAAATTTCTCCAGGTGATGGAATCACTGGCCTTGCACAAATTGTTACTTTTGTGACCCACCAATATGGCCACATATCTTAGACTTGGTGGACCGATTCTAAACGACTTGGCATGGCGCAAGGCAATATACACCGAACCCCATGGTGTAAATCGACCTTGCACCTGAGAAAAGCAAGTCACGTATTCCAAGAAGTGGTTTGCGCCATGCTGCATGCGGGAGTTGTGATAAAGGTGGGCTATGCCACCCATTACATCTGCAACCCACAAGGGGCATGTGGTCCGTTGGTGGCTGCTTCAGCAACTGTGCCCTATTCAGAAAGGGCAGCTGCTGTAGCTCACCCACGCAGTTCCAAGACCTGCTATGGCATCATGGAGTTAGACCAGCATGGAGGTGGTCTAAAGGTCTAAGGGTCATCTGTCCTGGCAAATGATGGATGCCCCCACAGCACTGAGGGAAGCACATAGCCCTGCTCCCACATCCCGCAGCACAGCCATGTCCCCACCCCGATGTCGGGCCTCTCAGGGTCCATTACTGCACTGCCCCCAAATGCCTGTGCCACCCAGCCAGCCCCCAATGCCCCAGGTGATTGCAGGTATGTTTTGGGGTGGGGGCTCTAGGGCAGTAGATTGCAGGTCGCACTTGCGGCACCCAGGTCTATTGCACCATTCCTGTGGCACTAGCCTACAGCTGCTGCAAGTTGTAGGACATAGGTGACAGGGACCCTGCCTGTCTTGGAATAAGGCGCAGGGTCCCTGGCATAGCACTGCATGGTGCAACTCACATATGCCCGCCAGTTGCGCCCATGCAACTTGGAATAGGGTCTGGTGTTCTTAGTGGACTCAAGATTTATGATCTCAAGATTTATGCAATTACTACATGAAGTTCTCCTTTGGGGCCTCCCATAGTTCACCTCCTATGGAAATGGTTCAATATCATCCTTTAAGAGGGCTATAGCCTGAGGGACATCCAGGCTGTGTTGGGCATTTTGTTAATGATGGCAACATATGAGATAAGGTCAGAAGAGGCAGTGATGGGCTGAACCAGGGCAAAATGGGGGCTTTCAACATTGCTGTACCCATCTGTGCATCTCTTGGTCTCCCACCAAGTCTCTTTGTCGTTTGACAGGGAGCTTAGAGGGGTTGAAGGCCAAGGGGCAAAGGCTGGAGCATTGTCGGTGGTGGTCCAAGGACCCAAGGGCAAACGGCTTAAATATTCATTAGGGTGAATACCAAGTGGTGATCACCCAGAAAAAGGCAGTTTTTATGTTTCGGGAGAGCAGTGCTGGGAGGAATTGACCAGCTCAGCTGTTTTGGACTGTGGACAGGCTACTCCATCCAGCCTGTCAGCAGCCTCTTAAGCGTGTTCTCTCAATTCTTCTCAGACAGGGTGTCCTCCCATACGGACTGGAATCACTCCAAGTGGCTGTCACAGCCTTTCAGGGTTAAGTCTCTCATCTCCAATGCACTCGCCTGTTTAGGGAAGAGTTTAGTTAGTTATGCTGGGAGAAGCTTGTGAGGTGATCTTGGAGCTTCTGCCCTCCTTTGTGAGCTAGACCCTGGTGGGTTGTGTGACAAAGGTCATGTGTCTGTCAGGATTCTCCAATGTTGCATGTCAGAGGGGTCTTTCTGTCTGCAGTGAAAGATGTTGGTTAGGCCATGTCTGAAAAATACATCTTTGGATCTAGATGACTGTAAGGGGGAGTCTCTGATGTGTGCACCCAGTACCATTCACCACCAACCTACTTTGGGGTCGGCCTGTTTTTTCTGAGTGCAATACACAAAATTAGTATCAGGAATAGGTTTTGTGCTTCCATCTGGGGCAGGGTATAAAAATGCTACTCAATGTGGCCTGACCTGCCCCCAGGAACAAATCTTATTTTTCACCCACACACACAGTTACATTGTCCCCACACAGTATAAATACACATCAAGCAATAACCAAGAGTGAGTATTATAATGTGAACCAACCTCAGGTTTATTTTAGGGGAGGGTAGAAGGGGAAGAATCTGCTTATAGCAGTTGTCTCCCACACAGTCCCAGTACCACCCCAATGGTGCACCCTTTTTCCTCCACAGCTGTAAGGATTGTCATAGTCCGTTGCAGTGAGTACCTCACTGGGATGCTGGTGGCCCACCAGATGACGACGGTTGAAAGCAATTTTGAATGCAGGGGAACCAACAGTTTTTAATCCTTAAACTAGAAGAACTTTGAAGAGAGTCCCAAATGGCTTCCAAAAACAGTAAACAGATAATTTTCCAACTTTGACCAGGGCACTTCCTGCAGATTACCAAAGTCCTGCCCAGGGCTTCACCCCCACCTTAATATCTTCTAACTGACTAACTACTCGAAGAAAACTCCTCAGAGCTGCAGCTCAGAGGTACTCACAGTTTGAAGACAGTCTCAGAGGTGCTGAGGAATACTTGACATTGGCAGTACCTCTGGTTTTCAGCTGTCAGTCTCTCACTGCACCGCATCAGCTGACTGAAGATGTGAAGCAGGTGCTGAACCCTTCACCCATGATATACTTTTTGTGTCTTCACCCTTGGGCCTTTCACCTCTTCACCTATCAGGGGTCTTTCATTGCCTTCGCCACAGGACTCTAGTGGTCTTTACAAGGGACCACCCAGGCTTGTAGTCACCTACAGCTGCTTGCAAGGCACACCACTTCTACTGGACTAGCAGGTCATTTGGGCTTCTTTACCGTCTCTGGCCAGCCACTAACTTTTCTTCCCAACAGGAACAGTTCAAACAATTTACCAGCTTAACACTTTGTTAAAATAGCAGTTCAAAAACTTCCATGGGAAAAAAAAAATTAACAGTCCAATTACATTCCATCTTGGAGTAAGGGGCTTGTAGGCACTCTGCCTAAAGAGATTTGAGATTGGAAGGGCCTTTCTGCACTAAGGTAAGCCTACAGGCTCATGCAACCTCCCCCAGCCAGCCTGAGCCAGAAGGGAGGGAGTCGCTGGCACCACTGTGTCGGTCCACTCTGGGTAGCAAGCAGGCAGCAACCTTTAGAGGCAGGGTTTGGCTTACAGTAGTGTGGCCGCTGCTGGCCACCCGCAGTCTGGGTACTTGTGAGTGGCTGCCGCCTGCCTGCCTGGCCAGATTTGGTGGAGTCAATGGTCACGACTCAGTCTTACATCACACCGTGGGCGGCCTAAGGCGGGGTGCGCCGGTGTCAGTAGCCGCGCCATTTGGCGCTTGCAGTCCGGGAGTCAGACCCAGGCTGTGAAGAGAAGAGAGAGCAGCAGGCAGTGCAGCAGCAGGCTGAGGGAGACTCAGCAGCCAGTCAGTGAGAGCCTGAGCCAGCAATCTTCTACAGTGCACACAGAGGTGAGTGTGTGTGGTCAGGTCTACAAGTCGTCAGTCAGTGTAGTTAGTCTGTGCCATCTATGTGCAGGGAACACTGTATTTAATTTTGTTTAGACCCACCACGTAACGCCTCTATCCCATGTCATGCTCCTTCCATGCAAGATCTCCTTTCACTAGTAAATTCAAGTGCTATGCCAGCACTAAAGGTACAGTGGGGATGGGATGTTGATGCAGGGAAGGAAGCGAGCTAGCTCGACCCAAAGCCCCTCCTCTACCTAGTCTGTTCCACTTTACTCAAGGTAGGGAGTGAGACTTGGCTTGTCAGGGAGCTAAGGGAAGGGTGAGATCATGTTGACTGTCACCACTGGCTGACTTGAGGGTGGTCCGGGGATGGATTAATGCTGCAGTAGCATGTTGCAGAAATATTAATGACTAGAGCAGAACAGGGGCTGGCAATGTGGCAGTAGTTCATCTAGGCATTGTCATTGTCATGGGGCAGCACTGGGCATTAGGGCTGGGGCTAGAGTTAAACTTTAGTGAAAAACAACACCTGAAAGAAAATATTATTTAAAGAAATCACACAGACAGAGGTTAGGCCATAGCAGCACCTGGCAGAAGGGTGCATTGAGCAAGAAAAGTAAAAGATGACAGAAGGGGTTAGGGAGTGGAGTTTGCACTGGTGGTGGTGTTTGTGTGAATGGTAGGGCTGAGAGTGGAGGCCAGACTGTAGCCTAAAATCTCATTTGGTAGCAGCTGCTATAAATAAAAATAATTTAAGGCTATGCTAACAGTATTACTTTGTGTGAGAGAGAGAACCTGATTAAAAACAAAATAGGGGCTTGGTGGGATTGGGAACAGGGAAAGAAAGAACCACAGCAGTTGTGGTTGTGGTTGCAATACTGCCATGCCAGATGCTAGCCAGATACTTGCCAAAGGCCAGTTGGTTTCATATTGATACAACTCCAGTTTGACAAAGGTCTCATTGCAGTTTGTAGTTGTTCTATTTTTCTTAAAAAACATAGGGCCAGTCAATATGGTATGTTTCTGCATGACTGACTCTGCAGGGAGAAGAAAATTGTTGAGGTCAAAATGCTCCAGACTCTAGGATTCAGAGGAGGAGAGGGTGAAAAGTGAAAGTACTCTGGGTCTGGATTCTGAAGGAAAGGAGTCCAAGGACAGCTCAAAGGAGAAAGATGGATGGTCTGATGGGGAAAGGTTGGGAATATGATAGAAGGAAAAGTCTGTGCAGCAGACAAGGTGAAACTGGAAGTGGAATTATTTGTACTTACTTCTATTATCTTGTCGGGCATCCTCCTCCTTTCTAGTTTCATGGCCATAAGGGATGGGACCATTTTGACAGTATGTGTGCAGCTGGGTCAGGGTGCAAGCGCTGTCTGAGGCCTTTGAGTCATCTTTTGCAGGCACCAGGCTTCATCCAGTCTCTTCCATAGACTATACATCACATGAGGATGAAGATGATGATCATGTAACCTTGTGTTGGAAGGTATAATGTGGTGATAGTGAAGAACTGTAATGAGTTGCATGGGTTTTACCTTTGTGTGTCTTCTATTTATTCAGGCCATGCCCCCAAAACATTATATCTATATCTAGTGTATGTTCTGAGTCCCCATGTCTCTCTAACCTGACAATGGTGTATGTTTAGTGAAATACAGTGCCTCATTCAACTTATGTCATAGTCTCTTATTTCCAACCTCTGCTAAACCCATAGGGGCAGCCAGCCAGCCAGGGGCTGGGAGTTTCTGATGTTCAGAAATTACATATGTAAGTAACTTGATGTAGGGGACCTGGAGGGGAAACTGGGACTTCTTTTCTTCTCTGCTGTCTCTACTAGCCTACAGATTACATAACCTGGTGTTTCCTGGTGTGTTTTGGACTTTGCATTATTTATGGATAATCGGTATGGGTGTCCAGTCCCCAGCCAATGCAACGCAACCAAACTATCGGTGACTTAGGAGTCTGGGACACTGGGCTGGAACTTGGTGTGGAGGAAATAGAAATGATTGTGGTCCATTTTGCCAAATGGGGACATCCCTGACCTGCAGCATTATTACCTTGATGTGCTGTAGGTTGTGTAGGTGATTCAACAGGCCTCCTCATCTTATTATGGCAGCATGCCTGGTTAAATGGCATCTTGTAAGTTTTGGGGTCAGGGCACTGTTGTGCTGTGCCACAGTTAATGATCCCGAGGGATATCGATGCGGTTGGGTAATTATTACAGGGTACATACTATAACTAAATTACAGTATCAGATTCTGGAGGATTTGCTAGACTGTAACTTATTTCTTGTCCTCACACATGCACATGTTTTGAAAGCTCTTAATTGGGACTTGCCTAATTTTTTTTTTAACTATTTTATGCACTGGTACTCTCCGTGGCATCCTTCAGAGCTGCCCAACTTGATCCTGCTCCTTCTACTCCCTACCGTGGCCAGCCATCACTGGTTCACCCCCACCAGAGGAACTTCCCAGCACTCCAGATCACCCCAGAACTGGACCTGCCCGGCGTCAGAGGCACTTTCTGAAATTAGAGGGTCCATCCCTCTGGAAGGTCAGCCGTGGATCCCTGGTGTGCCTGACCGGTATTAGGGATGAGAAGGAGATCCCTGGAGCCCTCTTCATCTCCTCAAGGGTCAGGATTTTCTACTTTTGATTTCCCTCTCCCTGCAGAACCTGGCCAGCAAGGCAACAAATTGCCGTGGCTCTGCCCCCATGGCATACGCCCGCATCGCACCCATTGGTGATCCTCCAGCCACCGCCAGAGGTCGCACCAAGAGAGAGCAACCCCTTACCCTCCCTGGGAAGAGAGGGCAGTCCTCTGGACACTGATCTCTTCTCCTCTCCCCTGCTTGCCCCCCAGTGGCCCTGGCTCATTCCCGAACCCGGTCACCGGCGTGGTGTGTGGTGTGGAGTCAAGTTCCTCAACCCTCAGCACCACTGGGCCGCTAGGGACTTGCCTAATTGATGTGTGTGGTTGGAGGTGGCAAGAGAAAGCCAGGGTACTTACCTTGGGGAGGAGGTCATGTTTCATTCTACCATTCAAGAAAGTCACTGATGCTTATATTTGTTTTGTCTGCCTGTTGAAATTGTTACACTGCTGGTTCTGGAACAATTCATACGAGCCTCAGGACTTGTTGATTCAAAATAGATGGTTTGTATCACATTATATAAGCTAAATCAATTTAAAGTTGTAAACTGAAAATGTATGTAATAGAATTGTTGTGAAAGAGGATATGTGGTTTGTTGAGGAACAGAATGACATATTTGGGGACAAAAGGCCTGTTACCAATACGCTCACTGTGGCAGTATGTGTTTGCTGACAAATAAATCTAATGGTCTTTCAGTAACAATGTATTTCTAACATCCTATGACAATGCTTTTTATATTTGTGGTTTCTCAGACCTTTTGCAAGTCATGTAGTAATTAAAGATGGGCACCATTAAAGATGGCCCCACTGACCACACACAATTCTTAAAGATTTCTGGTCTCTGAGGTTAGCTGTGAAATGTGCATGCTAGATTCACACTGTGGATGTATTAGGATGGTGCTGTCACATGTTCCTGATGGTAAACATGCTTGACTTTGCAACTGTAACAATTGATGGTGAGATGTGCCTGGGGTGGGCCAGGGCCACCCCGCCTACATCACACAGCAATCCCTCCCCCAAGCCTGCTCCTGTATAGTAGGGAATGTGTTGTGAGCACAGGGATTTATTTAACTCCAAAATTGATTAGCGCTTTGCTCATAAAAGTGCTAAACATTGTGAAAATGCATAACACTTGCTTCACTGTGTTCAACAAACATAACACTTCTAGAAAACCAATATAAATACTTTCTGTACAGTTAGCATTGTCCCAAGAAAAAACTGATAATCAATTATTTAAAACCCTGTGCTGGTGTGTGGTGGTACATATACCCCTCCCTGCTCTGATCCCAACCTCTTATAGAGAGGAACATGTTCCTATGATCCCACAGCTTCAAGTGCAAATGGTTCCCTAAACCTTTCTGTGGTGTCCTGTCTTCCTCCCCACCTGCACCCATGTTGTATGTATTAGTCTCTAGTGTGTAGGGTGCCTCCCACATCTGGTGCCCAACCCAATAAGGATGGGGAGCCCCTGTGTGCGGAGCTAGAGGGGGGGCTGGGGGCAGTGCCCTCCTGGCTGCCCTAGTATGAGTAGTGGTGCCCCACCACCATCTTTATTCAATGTTTAGTGCCGATTGTGGAGCCATGATTGACTGGATGGCCCCCGCTCCCAAATGATCCCAAACCTGGCCCGCCACTGCCCCCCCACCAATGTTTGTGAAGGCCCCATCCCTATGTCAACAGCCTGAGCCTCCCAGTCCTGCAACAACCCTGTGGGAATCTGCTTGCAAAGAAGTCCACCCCTCCCACACACACACACACACACACACACACACACACTGCCCTAGCCTCATACCCAGTGATTTGTCATTCCTGCATGAGGAATGTTCCACACTTTCCCAGCCGCCATTAACACACATGCCCATGCACACACCTGTTGGTCCCCCTGACTGTCTTGCCATGGTGACTGAGGTGACTGTGCCTGATACAACTCATCACACATAGGCTGCCTGCTGTCTAACTGTAACAGTGCAGCTTAACTATAGGGCACAGGTGATGACTCCTGCCTACTAGCTGTGCTCCTCCTTATTACTGTTAGACAGAAGTAGCTGAGGTAGTATGTGGCAGACTGTGTCGGTCACAATTGATTTGGTCACTGTGGCTCAGTCAGGTCAGACATGGGCACCACCAATGTATGTGTGTGTTTGTGGTGTGTGTGTGTGTGTGTGTGTGTGTGTGTTTGATGCTACAGCTGGGAAGGAAGGAGTCTGACACTCACCACCACTGAGGAACGGGCAGGGTGGTGCAAATCACTGGGGTACAGGGCCATTCTGACTGAACTCCAGCTAAAATGGAAAGAAAGACCAGAAGACACCTCGCATCCACTTTCTGAAGTCCCAGCTAGTGGCCAAAAGAAGGAAGAGGACACCACATGATAAGTACAATATTTATTAACATTCACACACAGTAGCAAATAAAATATCAAGTTTCTAATGGAAACTGCCAACCCCAATGCCTCTGCCAACCCCTTAAAAAGGTGTTGTCTTGTTAAAGTTTAAAAGCAAGCCTTTGAATGGTATTTCAATTTCATTCCATACCTGAGGCCAGGGGCTTAAACCCTGACCCCATGTTACACAAGTTGCTCTGTTCCCGTAATGCCCTGGTGATGCTGGTTTGACATCTGACCCCTTGCCCATGGGGTGGGTCTTTGAACCCTAACCCTGGACCCCGTAGTTGACCTCTGACCCCATTGGTGAATGACCTCTGACCCCTGAGCTAGGGGGCGGGGCTTTGGCCCCTGAGCCCTGAGCTAACAAAAATTTTACAAACCCGGCTTCTATGGGCTGTACTGCTTCACTTGATCTCATCGCACTTGCATCATCATTCTCTTTCTCTCTGGCTTGCTCGCCATCGTTGCCGCACGTGTATGGTGCCTCTATAGATAACCTTGTGGCCAATCACAAGTGGTCAACGGTGGAAAATTGAAAATGCCATCAACCAGATGCAGAGCCAAGCCAGACAAGCAGTCACCTCACCGCACCACTGGCACCAGTCATATACTATGATGGGATGGGGAGTGTTTTAACTTGGCAGCATTGGCATGAATTTCAAATAATGCCAGCAGGCACACCATGGCACCAGCAATTCAATGGGGAATGGCAAATCCATTCCAAATCATGTTGGTGTGGCACCACGCAGTCTCAGGCGTACATAAGCAATTTATAGGGGCGAAGGGGAAAAGCAACATAAGATATTGCTGAGGTCAGCCCAGCTCAATAAATATTGATGAGGCCCATGCCCCATGGCCCATACAACCCGGCACCTATGCCACAGTCTCTGTCCCTCCACTTCTTGGCAGAACTCCTCCCCAATTCTGGGGCACAGTCCAATATATAGCAGTCCATTTCTCCCACCTTATTGGCCAGCATTTTCTCGGGCAGCTGCTGGTGTCCTTTACCCTTCACAGCAGCCTTGGTGGAAGGGGAATCACTGGGGCTGCCATATTTATTTACATTCTGCTGCCTACTTGCAGCTCACACAGATTCACTTAAAAGCCCATTCAGGGGCTATTAAACATTATGCTCTGGACCCACTTTCTCTTTCCTTATTTCATTTGGAGGGAGCCTCATTTGCTTGTCGGGTCTCCCAAAAGAAAAGGCCCTTTTGTGCCCGAGAAGGCTGCAGGTGCACATGTGCTCCTCGTTCCCTAATGTTTACGGTCCCACTACCTACTTGGGGTTGGGAAACCACAAATTCTACACCCAGAGGTATCTCTCCATTTTGTTCTGGCTATGCTGCCTGTGCTGGAGCCAGGAATTGCTTTTTAGTGCAGCCCACAGCCACACTGTTAAGGGAGCTGTGACTTCATTCAGGTCATGGTCATGCATACCCAGATACCCACATGCGAGCCTATATCGGTAACTGTGCCAGTCTGCCCTGCACAGAACAACCAGACCACCAGCGCATCACCAAGGTGTCCAGAGGTGCAAAACAGTGAAATAGACCTTAGCCCACTTTCCTTAATGGGCTGAGGAACATGGAGATCCGTAACAGCTGCCACATGGCAGGGGAGAAATGGGGCAACATGGGCGTAGCTGAACAAGTAAGTCCCACACGTGGGTGGGGGCTTATTTAATCTTACAAATTACTGACCTGTCTCTTACCTGCCCCTTTTGGTAAGATTATTTAGGGGACTGTGGTGCTGTGGCTTGAGGCACACCTGACAGCCTTTGATATCTATAAGCCCCTACAGTCCAGTTTTAGGTAACGGCACAGAACTGCAACTGTGTTCGTCAGGGTGCGAAATGAGCTTTCTCAGGGTGAGAGATAGAGGAGACAGGTCACGTCTTTCTCATCCTCAGCTTTTAACACTGTAGATCATGGGTTGCTGTTGGACTAGCTGAATAAATACATTGGACTTAATGGCAAGGCCATCTTCTGGTTTGAGTCCTACCTCAGGGACTCAGGCAGAAGGTGGATGGGAATTTTTCTATGCCCTGTGCCTCTGCCATGTAGTTTCTACAGTGCCTATAGCTAGTGCAGAATGCCATGGTCAGGTTATTGACAGACCTTCCAAGGTCATGTCATGTGACCTTGGTTGAGCACAAGCTGCACTGGCTGATGGTGAAGTGGTGTATCACTTTCACAGAAATACAGAAACATAGAATATTTTGACAGAAAAGGACCATTGGGCTGTTTAGGCTGCTCTTTTTCCAACCTAACAGCTATGCCTGGACTCTATTTGGTCACAAGTGTTGCTCTTCCTCCCTTAACTCTATTTATTATACCCATGTGCCTATCTCACACATGTTTGAAGCTCCCCACAGTCTTTGCCCTTACCACTACTTCTGGTAGGATGTTCTAGGTGTCCACCACCCTTTTCCTAAAGATGTATTTCCTCACCCCACACCAAGCTGCACAGCATACCTCCATGTTTGGACACTCCTCCTCATGTGAAAGAGACTCCTCTCCTGCACCTTGCTCACCCGTGTGAAGTACTTATACTCTAGGTTTCAATCATACCCCTCTCACTCTGCTCTCCTCTAGTGAGTACTTGTTGAGCTACCCCAGCCTCTCTTCATGCCGTTTCTTGTGCAACCCATGCACCATATTCATAGCTGTCCTCTGGAATGCTTCCACCTTATCAATGTCCTTGCAGAGGTGTGGCTGCTAGAACTGGACAAAGTACTCCAGGTGGGGTCTCACAGATGAGCGATATAGAGTGAAGACCACCTTCCTTCTCATGCTAGAGATCCCTCCTTATTTTCTCCAGCATCTGGCTTGCCTTGCCTACTGCTCTGTTGCACTTTCCTGCCACCATGAGATCATCAGATATGATCACCCCATGGTCTATATCTTGCTTGTAACTGTAGGCACCCCCATCTTATACTCAGCCACCGAGATTCTCCATTTCAGATGCATAACTTTGCACTTTTTGACACTGAAACCAGCTGCCACCCTTACAAAAATGAAATATGTTTTAAAACATATTATTAAAAATATATTTCCATACACTAAAATATATTTCAATATACCCTTTTGTAATATATTATATTAATGCTTCAATGTATTTCAATTTAACAATAATGTATGACTGGGTGTAATATATGATGGGATATTGTCACTTTGGTGGTTGGGCATGAGGCTGCATGCTGAGTGCATTAAGTGACAATGTCCCATGATATACCACTCCCTGGAATGCATTATTGCTATTATGAACCAGCTGAAAAGTTTTATTAGTAATAAATAAAAAATCTTTTAAAACCTTTGAAAGTGCCTTTTTGGGTGTAGGAGGTGTATCTTTTAAGAAAATAGTTCCTGGAGGGCTCTGGGCAACAGGTGGCGCTGTTGTAAGGAGGTGCAGCTGTAACCATGTCTCTTTCTGCCAGCAGTACTCCTGGATGTTCTGTGTTCGACCTGGTTCTGCTGTCTGCTCTGGGACTAGGTGACATGTGGAATTCTTTTGTTGGTTTGCTTTCTTTCAAAATCTGATCTTTTGAAAGTGCGATCGAATGGGAAGAATGGTAGGCGTCCACTTCCGATTTGCCAGTGGCACTCGGTTCGACAAACAGTAAGTCACCTGCAATTGTTTGTTGGAAGGAGAGAGTGTTAACAGCTGAAAGGGTAAAGTATTGAAATGTTGCTGATAGTTCTGTTAAAGAAAAACAAAACAGCAGCATGTGGCAGTTTTGGGGTCCTTTGTCGTTGACGGTGGTTAACAGATTTCAATCACTGTGGCAGTGTTGTGCCAGCTCTTCTGTCAGAGACTAACAGGAGGGCTGACCGAGGGGAATTGTTAGGGACCAAAGATAATTATTTACAAATGGGCAGGCGCATGTGTACCTCAGACTGTGGGACAAAAGTGAAAACCTATCCCACATTATGAAGGCATACTTAGCACGGTAATTAGGAACAGAATGTGTTTGTGTGTATGGTAGAGCGGATGAAGATGAATATGTGGCAAGTAAGGAGGCTGGTGGAGGTTTTTGAAGCCATGAGGATGTACTTCGCTATCATCACAGCTTCAAAGACCTCTCGCCAATTAGCTTCCTCTATTTTCATCAGCCAGTTCATAATATATTTTAAATGTTGCCAATATATGGTATATTGCAATATAGTGTCAATATACAACATATAGCTGCCTTAGTATACTAAATACTGTATATTGCAAAATATTTTGACAAATTTAAAATATATTACAATGTAATGTATCTGAGTTACATTCCAAATTAGATTTTATTTGTATTTAAACATGAATGAAATTATATTTAACACACAGTTTAAATATGGTACATGTTCAGTATATCCAAATATATATTTGAAGCACATATTTGTGCACCTCTTGCATATTTGTGATGCATTAAGAATGCATTACCAAAATGAATGCATCATATATTATTGTATTTTGTAATATTTATACATCTTACAGTGGTGTGGTAGTGCCACTGTAGTTAGGACTGAGTAGGCACTTTAATGTTAAACCCCAGTTTTACATTTTAATAGCTTCACAACCATAGATTTGCATAACATATTGCATGTGTGGTCTCATGGGGTAGAGCTCTTGACATGTCAAGTTTAGTTATGGTAGGATGTGGATTTTGAGATGTAGATAGTGAAAAACTCAGAAAATTGCATTTTTTGCCAGCATGTAGTGCCTAGACGGTTTGAAATTTTGGTCTGACATATTCAGGGTAGAAAGGGCTTGGCCCACAGAAGTGCCTTCCACTTGTTTAGTGAAAAATATTAATTCCAAAATTATTAAATAAAAAAAATGTGGGTTCTAAGCATGCTTAGTCAACATTTGAAAAAGCTGAATAATTGTTTGTCTGGGAACCTTTTCCGTGAGGTTTTCATATACCACCGTATTTTCCATTTTTTCCCTAAAAATAAAATTTGGAAAACTACAAAATGATATTCTGGGGAGCAAGCAACACATGTAGCTTGCTCATCTGAACCCTTAGCTGGATTATGCACTTAACTGTTGGAGGAATGCCCTTGACTTGTTGTTTTGAAATCTTTTTCGTGACTTGTGATATGAAAAATATTTTTTTGTATCACGAGTCATGAAAAAGATCCTTTTTGTGAGGAAAAAATTGTTTTTCCTTTGCTGGCATCTGTCCCTGGTATCTAGTGGCACCCCCACCTTCTGATCAGCACCCCTGTGATAACACTATATTTCCCTGGTGGGTGTCTAGTGGTATCTCTCTATCCTCTGATTGCTCTCCTGTATTCTTTTTTAACTATTGCACATTTTTCCCCAGTTTGTAGTGGCTTCCCCACTTTCTGATCACCACCCCCATAACTATTGTTTAAGTATGTGGTGTCAGTGGTATCCCCCTACTCTCTGATTGTCACCACCCCTGAATTATTTATTTCCTGGTGTCTCCTGGCACCCCCATCTCTGTCCCCATAATATCTTGATTTTTCATTTTGTCCTTGGTGTCCAGTGGCACCCCCATGCTCTGATCATGGTTTCCATAATATCTTGATTTGTCATTGGTGTCCAGTGTCGCCCCCCAACCTCTGATACCCTATCTTTGTTGTATACCTGTAATAAAGAAAACAGACCTGCAATATCCTTTTTCAACCTGTAAAAAGAAAAGCGGTCCCTCACAGATCTGAACCCTCACCCTAACTCACCTGAACAGCTCACTGGCTGAAGATCCACTCTCCAATTAAAGACACATCTTGCTGCTGGAACTGCTGACTGCAATATGAGAAACTAAGGTGAATGCAGTTCAGTGTATTTCAATGGGGTTTTCAACTTTGATTCACAATTTGGGCATTTTGCATATTTTGAAACCAAATTTTCAACACGACTTTTTGGGATCCCACCTCATAAACAATGTCAGTGGAATTTAAAATCTGGCCTGAAAGGTGATTTTGTTGTTGCTTGGCAAAATCAGCTTTCAGGCAGTATTTGAAATATTTCTCTGCACTTGTTCATGGCGGTAGCATCATAAGAAGGCTGTGCTGAGGAGTCCGCGTGATGGCAGCTTAAGGAAGACAATGCTTTAGGTGCGGCTCCGTCTTGGCTTGATTTCTTTACCCTCAACGCTGAAATTCCAGTGAAAGCTTACTTTTAGCGGCAGTTAAGCAGTTGAAGCATCTGTTGTTATTGTAGCGACAGAATGGATGCTTTCGCCAAGAAGCAGACCGGGAAACACACCGCCTCCCTCCCCAGAAAAGAACAGGCCGCAAAGCCGCCCTCGGCAGGGCTCAAGTAAGACCACCCAGGGATCAGCAGCTTTGACCGAGGAGCGCTTCCTGGAAATTATCGGACCTATACAAAGCTCCATTGAGGAGATTTCTGCAGAAGTTCACAGTTTTAAAGCCACGATTAAAATGCTGAGCACTCGAGTGGATGATAATGACATCAGGCTGAGATCCCTGAAACCAAAATGATAAAATGGAGTTAACCAATGCCTCATTTAATAAAAACTTAAAAGAATAGAAGAAAAGCTTGAAGATCTAGAAGGAGAAGTCGGCAAAACAATCTTGTAATTATTGGCATACCGGAAAAGAGGAGGGTACAATGCCCATTCAATTTGTGCAGAAACTTCTTGAAAAGATTGCTGGCTCGTCTCCAAATAACACGAGTTATATTATAGAGAGAGCACAGATCTCTTCGCCACCTCCTGCACTTGGTGCCCCACCGAGGCCAATAATTTGTAAATTGTTGAATTTTTAGATAAGCAACATATATTGAGCAAAGTGAAATTCTACAAGAGGTCTCGTGGAACGGAAAACCAATACGATATTCAATGATTTGCCGTAATCAGTACGAATCAAACGGCAAGAGTTTCACCCTATTGTTTCAAAATTGATTGCTGTGAGCATTCCATATAGGGTTAGATACCCGGCTGTCCTGCAAGTTAAAGTAAAAGATCAGTGGCACTCCTTTGATAATGTGGAAGTGGCTGGAACTATCTAAATTACTGCAGGAGTTATTCAAATAATGGCTATTAGTCTGTCTGCTAGTAGTCTAAATGTGGGGTTGCTCCCCAGAAGAGAAGGAATCTGTTAGTTGGAGCTTGATATTTTGGACCTTACACTTGCCCTCGTTATTTGCTGATGTTCCTCTAAAGATTTAAAGACTTGCCCGGCTTGTTGGAGGTTTTTTTTTTTATTTTTAACAATACAGAAAATCAAAGATTTCTCCGCTGCCTATAACACCCACTATAAAGAGGCATATTTGATGGGGTTATCTCAGATACTTAAGTGCATTACTCTGTTGCCCTCCATGGAACATTGGTCATTAGGTTCCCTAGTCATTTGTAAGTTAATATGCTCATGCAGGGCCTCTGTATATTCCAGTCAGCACTACGAGGACCTTCAATAATTATTTCGTAGCAGGAACAGAAATGACACTTTGCCATTACCTGGAGATATATTTTGTTGATAATTTCCTCCTTAGGCCAACTACGAATCAGGCTGCGATGAGGAACCCCCAGATGAGCTGTTATGGAGAAATGCCCAGCCAAGTTGTGTCTCCATAGATAACAGTGACGATATGTATCCTAAGAATATGCTTCAGACTAGCATCGCCTCAGGTCATTGCGGTCTGTCATCAATGCCAACAGAAGGAAGGACTTAGATCGTGGGCATAATGCCCCATGTGGCCTTAGGGCTATGCTGAACATCGCCTCATAAAGCTACCTACTGACCCGGGTTTACCAAGAAAAGGATACCTGAGTTATGATCCCAGTGTAATGTCTATAGAGAAAACTTTCATAAACGCATGGAAAGAGGATAAAAGCATCCAAAGGGATCCATGGATTGGTGATGACATAAAGATATGGTGTAACTTATGTTGTCTAGTCTGCTAAGCTTCACCTGCTTAAATGTTTTCTGAATTATACCCAAATACACTCTGAAATGGAGGATTTTGATACCAGAAAGGTATCTGGGGAATGAACATTGATTTGTTGAGTATCCTGAGCGGGACGGCAACTATAACTGTGATTGGGGTCCGCTTTATCACATAATTACACGATTCAGTGACTGGAGACGAGTCTGAACCCTTTTTTTTTTTTTTTTTCACCAGTGGGCAAGAATGAATAATTGCAAGAATTCTGAGAATTAGTTTAATAGCAGCTCTTCAGGCAACCCGATGTTTCGCCTTGTGAAGATGCTAGTACTGAAATTACATGTTGTTGGTTATTTCTTGCTAATTGGAAGGATGACTGTTCTAAAGCTGTAAATCGCCTAGTAACAGGAAGTTGTGTATTTTAATAGTTCTACCTCTTTATTACTATTTAGGTGCGTGAGGTAATAATGTTACGGGTTAATGCTAATTATGGATTTTGAAAGTCATGGTCGGGGATGGGGACCTAGCACTGCTTAGGCTAGCTTTAACATCACATGGCGAGTTGGTATAGTGGTGCAGTTGCTAGAACTGGGGTTATGTTAGGTTGGTTGGGTAAGCGGTTTCTGGACTTTGGAATAATTATAGATTAAGGAGAGGGGTCTTTTGGGGTGGGAGGGGAGGCTGCGAGGATTTATGTTTTACTGTCAAGATAACTGTTACTCCATATCTGATATCCTTTCTACAGCTTTGGATATAATAATGTCTGAGACTCTCCCAGGAGTGAGCTCCTTCCTACCATTCCTAGACCCATCATATTTGCTATGGCATGAGTAATAGATACCATGCTATGAGTTGGAATATTAAGGGGCCAAAGACAGGGTTAAAAGACAGGTAGTTTTGAAGCACCTGCAGTTGCTACGTGCACAGTTTTTACAGGAAACTCATCTCAGAAGGGATGATGTGCACCTATTCAGGAAAATATGGGTTGGTCAGGCCTATGGAGCTGGGGTTTCTACAAGTAAAGGTGGGGTAGCGATTTTGCTGGCTAAGAACGTACTGCTTAAATTGGCTAAAGAGATATGGGACCCTGAGGAAGGTATATAGTGGTCCATGGTTTGTTGGAATCCTGCCCAGTTGTTATTGGATCGATATATGGCCCAAATATTGACTCACCCTCCTTCTTTATGAAGTTATTAAACATCATCACTGGGAACCCCCTGGACTTATATTATTAGGTGGCGATTGGAACTTAGTCCTACAGACCGAGCTAGATAGATCTGATCGAGCCTCGCCTGGGCCTGTCCCCAGCTCAAAGGGCTTTGAGAGAACTCATAGATACCGCGGCTCTAGTGGACATATGGTGAGTATTTAACCCCACTGAAAGACAATATACTTTTTTCTCGTGCATAAAACATATTCTAGAATCATTATTTGCTTATAAGTTTACATGCAACCCCGGTGTTATTCAAGTAGGTATTTCAGCAAGGGTTATATCTGATCATGCTCCGTGGACATGGAGTTTAGTTTAGGAGCTGGTTTGAGCGTTCTCTATGGCGGCTGAATAACCAGATGTTAAAAGACACAGTTACCTTTGAACATATTAAAGAGCACATTAATTCATTTCTTGCTCACAATTTAGGGACGGCTGAAAAATATGATATGTTTGGGCTTCCTAAAGTGTTCAGTAAAGGGTGAATTTATTAAAATAGCATCTGTTAGGGCTAAGCCAGAAGAAGCGTAATGGAGGACCTTCTAGCTAATATCAGAAATATGGAAAGCACCCTGTCCTGTTCCTCGTCAAGTGAATTGTGGTCCAAGCTACATCAGCTACGAGCCCAGTACGTAGGTTTACAAGCACAGAAAGCTGAATTGGCTTTGCACAGGACTAAGCTCAATACTTAGATGTAGGAGAAAAGGCAAGTAGGCTCTAGCGATCGCCTCCGTCAATTAGAGGTTCACAATATGTTGCTGGCATTTATTCCGAGGAGGAGGGTAGAGTGATCACTGAATCGCACAAAACGGTCGAAATGTTTAAATCCTTTTATCAAGATTTGTATTCGTGGCCTCGACTACCCCGCTCGGACTCAGATATAAATGCCTATCTTCGATCTGTTGCCCTACCTAAGGTTTCTGCAGAGGATGCTGCTTCATTGAATGACCCAATTTCTTTAGGGAAATTCAAGAAGCAGTCCAGCAGTTACCTCTAGATAAATCTCCTGGCCCAGATGGGCTCTCTAACAACTTTTACAAAGCTTATCAAGATATCCTTGCACCCATTTTAATGGAATTGTTCGGTTTCTGGTTTGAACAGGGCATGTCAGAGGCGGCTTTTAGAGGCGGTGATATCTTTAATTCTAAAACAGGAAAGGACCCCAGGGTCTCAGTAGTTACCGACCTATTTCATTATTAAATACTGATGTGAAAATACTGGCTAAAGTATTAGCAAATAGACTCTCTAAAATTATTGATAAGCTAATAGGACAGGAACAAGTTGGGTTTATGGCTGGAAGGTTGTCTCAAGACCATATCGTAAATTAATGCATTTAATAGCAGTGGCCAGAAACTCCGATATCCCAATGGTATTGATCTCTTTAGACGCGAAAAGGCATTTGATAGAGTCTCCTGGGACTTTCTTTTGCCACCTTAGCCTCCTTCGGTTTCCCGAAGACTTTATCAAATGGATAAAAGTTCTATATTCCTGGCCCACGGCTAGGGTGAAGTCTGCAGGCTATTGTCTTCGCCATTTAAGCTGGCTCAAGGAACTAGGCAGGGGTGCCCATTATCTCCCTTGCTCTTTAATTTATATTTAGAACCCCTGCTCCTTGACTTGGCGGCTAATGTTAGGATCTCTTGAATTACGTGTAGGGGTAGTTAGATCGCCCCTATCGGTCTATGCTGACGATATTTTATTACATCTAGAAAACTCAAGTCTCGATTCCTGCACTACTAGAAAAGATCGAGGAATTCTCTAAATTGTCGTATTATAAGTTGAATCGAGAAAACCAAAATATTTCCTTTGAACCACAGAGTAAATAAGGTAGTGTTAGCCCCTTGGTTTAGCGGGAATCGAGTTCAATAGTCTATCTAGGTATTAAGATCTTTAGAGATCTTTTTCTATTCAGAGTAATAATATAGACACTCTCATAAAACAATTTCTAAAGATCTCGAAGATGGCAAGACCTCCCAATTTCGTTATGGGGCCGATTGAGCGTTATTAAATGAATCTCTTGCCTAGAATATTGTATCCACTGGGTATGTTGGGATTCTATATCCCCAAAGTTTGGTTCTCTAGATTGAGAAGAAGGTTGAACCTTTTTCTGTGGAGTAAGAAAAGATATGTAGATCCTACCACAAGCTAACTACACCAAAAGCTAGTGGCCTGGCAGACCCTTCTTTCTTTGTATACTACTTAGCACAACATTTAAGCAAATTATATCACTGGCAGGAAAAGAGGATCACCAACATACTTCCCTTTATGGGTGACCATCGAGAAATTTCTGGCATCGCAGGCAAGATGCTCGTTACATCTTACTGCTTTATGTTTCTCCTCGTTACATATCCCCAAAGTCTTCATAATAATCCTATGGGTGGTCGAGTAAAAGCATCTCATCAGGCCCAAACATTACTGTCAGTTAAATGGTGTCAATTCGAATCAACCGATTATTAATAACCCGCATTTTAAAATTGGCAGTACACCAATAACCAAGTCCTTTTGGCACAGACTGCAACGCTGTAAGGTATCAGAGGTCTGGAGAGATGGTAAATTAATCTTTCCGCCCAATCTGGTGGCTTTGATAACCTCACTAGTAAAGAGCTTTTAAATCCTTGCAAGTTAATAAAGCCCTGTCCACATTTCACAAGCATTTTACAATAGCAGATATAGGGGAAAAGGATCCCATTGAGTTGTTGCAGGTTGCTTCACGATGAGTAAAGTTTCTAATTTATATAAGACCTTGCTAGACTGGGATAGCAGATTACATTCTGGTGTCTGTCCTTATTGGGTCAAAGAATTAGGTATCCCTGATGATGCTAAGATATGGGAAGTATCTGGACCACTTTATGTAGAACTGTTAAGCAGGATAGGCTCAGGGCAGTAAATTACAGTATCCTGCACAATTTGTATTTGACACCGTCCAAGTTACATAGCATAGGCTGAGTGCATACACCAACGCGCAGTAAATGTAAGATGGGTGAGGGGTCCCTTACCACATGCTTTGTTATGCCCTGTATCAAAGCTTTGTGGCAAACTATCAATAACTCCTTAGATCCTATTCTTGGTTTATGGGACCTTTTACCCCGGAAGTATGCCTAGTAAATCTTTTCCGGTGGTACTCCAAATAAAAGAAAGGCACACATGGCTTTAATAACAGCAACTGCAAAGCTAGTAATAGCGTAGACATTGGATAGACGAGATGGCACCCTCAATTATGGAATGGTATAGGGAATGTGTTCTGGCTCTACAATTGGAGAAACATATAGCAACTATGCAAGTAGAGCTAATGCCTTCTGCTCGTTGGGGTAGTCTAGAGCTGTTATGACGATATGGAAATCACCAGATATATAGATGTGTTATATTTAATTATGGATATAAGATTTGCAGTACTCATGCAGCCTAGGGAGGGGGTTGGGGAGGGTGGGGAGTTTGCATTGTATTTCCTCCTTCTTCTCTTTCTTTTTTACTTTTTGTTCTCGCTTTATGTACCTTTTCCCTTATGATGTCACATGATGTTGTATATTTGGTACTAAAATCAATAAAGAGTTAAAATTAAAAAAAAGAAGGCTGTGCTGAAAATGTTGTGGTCAAAACATGTCAAAATGGCAAAGTTATGCACATGCATTGAAATTTTGCTACACTCGCTTGCAACTCTGGTAATTTTCAATATTTGATACCAAATTTTCAACATAGACATATTTTACGCAACCTCATGAATGTGATGGCTGTCATTTTTCAAATACTGGCAAACTGTCTTTTTGCACGCGGTGGTATGGAATGACATTGTGGTGTGCAGAATCACATTTTGGAGGGATTTGACATTTTCAGTACCAGATTCATGAGGTGGGGTAATAAGATGTCTATGCTGACAATTTGGTTGTGGTTCTGTTAAAATTGGAAGTGCAGGGCTCAGAGCAATGTACATATACACATCTAGTTTCTATGTGATAATGGTGATCATAAAACTGTGATCGCCATTAGAGGCTGTACATTGCGAAAATAAAAATAGCGATGTACACTCACAGGAAGCAATTCACTTTTAGTATTTATGTAGAACTTCACCCCCTCACCTCCTTTGGGGGGCTCTTTCCCTACACTCCCCTCTCTAATACTCTGGAGGGGAGGTGTATATCAGTGAGGGGAGATCCTCCCAAAAAAGTAACACCTTCTCAAAAAGCACAAAATATTGTGCTCCTCCCAGCTCTGAACCCTGCACCCTCCCCACTGTAGTCAGCCACACTCACCAGCACACCACACAGCCTGCTCAGTGGCTTCTCACCCACCACCCCTCACATACCTTCCCTCCTCTTCCTATGCCTGTCGCTCTTCCCTTCACTCTGTTCTTCCCTGCTACGCTCTTTCAGGGTCACTGACACTACAGGCATTGAGACTGAGTCACTCAAATCTGAGTCACTCAATCTCAGTCGCTGTTTTCACTGGATATCATGCATCTATGGAGCGATGACAGCACAGGGCAAGGAGGGCCCTGTGCTCTCACAGGCAAATGAGGATGTGATTATACTATCTCAAAAGTATGGAAATTCATTGCAAAAACTTTGTTAGTGCACCAGTTAGGGTTAAAGTGATAAAAGCAGGGAATGTGGCATTAGGGTTTCTAACCCTAACACCCCACCCCTAAACTTCCAGCTACATGCATATACACATCTATATAGGGGCTAGAGCCTAGACTTCAGAGGGTCATGTGCTTCTACAGGCAAATAAGGATACAATTATACTATCTCAAAAGCAGGGAATAAATTGCAAAAGCTTTGTTAATGCTGTAGTTTGGGTTAAAACAACTAAAGCGGAATGTGGCATTAGGGTTTCCAACCCTAACACCCCACCCCACCCTGCACACATCAAAAGGCATTGCAGGGTTGCCTTGAGGTCATCAGACCAAACACTCACCCTATTCCATAAGTAAATAAGTTGAAATGGTGCAGTATAGGAGAATTGGGTGATCATTAGGCTGACTACCCAAGGTATACACCCAATGCCTGTCAATGGATTTGCATGAAATTTTGTATCCGCAGTCCTGTGGGGGCAGATCTTTGACTTGGCAAGTTTTGTTCAAGTTGGATGTGCAGATTCCTAGATTTGGACAGTGCAGTAACCTTAAAAGTCATCACTTTTGCAGTTTTTTCTTGATTGCCTTGTGCCCAGACAGTGCAGAATTTTGTGTGATTTTTTTCTATGGTAGAAAGAACTATGTTAACAGAACTGCCATGGTTTGTTTGGTGAAAATATTAATCTGTTGCAAAGTCATTCAGTTTTTAAGTTCCTGTTATTTCCTATGAGAAGATTACTTTCCAGGATGGAGGTAAAATTTCGACAAAGGATTTGATCTCACAAAAAAGGATTAATTTTCATGAGATCCATTCCTTTTCATGAGGAAAATTGCTTTTTCATGAGTCTCCATCTTGTTTTTTTCCCATAAACTAAAAAGTGTGAAAATTCATAACAATGTTGTCATTTTACAGATCAAACACAGAACCTAGCTAAATGGACCCTGTTTAGCTAGATTCTGTATTTGTTTTTTCACAATTAGGGCCAGAAATACTTTTTCTGGTCACCCAAACCACAGGTTCATGGAGCTTGTCTCCCAGACTACGGGCATTGGTACTCATTACCTCCATTTCTTGATGACCTTACCCCTTTTGCCCCATCCCTGTCCTTATTGCCTTTGTTCTTTTCTCCATTTACCCTGCCCTTCTCCCTATCGACATCTCTATCTTAGTGTTTACCTCACTTACTACCCTGATTTGGGGGCTAGGACTTCCTGCTCCTTTCCAGTGCCTCCCCTTGGTTGGTTTAAATGCTTGCCAATGAAGCATTTAAGCCTGTCATTTAGATCCTGGTTCCTCCTGGACAGTTACAGACCATCACACCGGTATAGGCCTGCATCACTCCAGGTGGACCCCAGTCCCCAATGAAGCCAAATCCCTGAGCTCTACACTAGTTTTTCAACCACTGATTAAATCCCATGGTGTGGAGCACCCTAGCATCATCAATGTCATAGACAGGCAGCACCTCCAAGAAGGTTACCATACATGCTACTTGTCAAGGACCATCCCCAACTCCACAAACTTTTCCTGCACTGCTCTGATGCCTGTTGCATAAGCCACATATATTTATATACCATATGTACTGTGAGTCTCAAATATTTTGAACTACATACCATATATATCATGTCATTCATTATATTAAATATAGAATAAATAATGGGTAAGGGTGGTATACAAAGATGTGAACCCATCAAGTGGGCTAATTAGGGATATAAAGCCACAAGCCTGAAGACTTAATCATGCAGCTTACTGTAAGTACTACTGTAATCCAGTTAATTACAACAAATTGCTGTCTAGGTATTGATATGATTTCCATGAAGTTCAGAAATGTATATTATAAAAGACAAGAAATCAAAGCACATGATTAACATATATGATCATAAGGACATGAATAATTCTAGTACAGATCAGAAATTCTATTTTTTTTCACTTCAGTTTTGCTTTTGTGTGTTGTTGGCCACCATCTTGGCAGCCTGCCCCAGCACTGTCACCCACCATCCACAGATCTTACCCCTAGTAACTTATCCTCATGGCAGGGATGGGCAGGATCAGGTGAGGGTACCTAATCTATATTGCCAGGCCTGCAGGTGGTCCGACATGTCCTGTATGGCAGGACATTCTCTGTCTGTGCTAGCACGGGGAGGCCTGTTCAGCCTCCCTCAGCTATGTATGGTAGATGTATGTCCCAATGTCTTGTCTCTCTTTCTTAGTTGTCAGTTAATGTGCTTTGCAAACCTTTGGCCCAATACCCTAGTATCATGTTCATTGTAGTGCTGGCTATCCTGCTTAGCAGCCTTCAGCCCTTGCAAGTGAGGCTTCAGTCACCTAAAACTGAAAACCACCCTCTCGCACCAACCCTTCAGCTACACATTGAACTGGTACTATATATTCTGAACTGCACCTTGCATTTGACAGCGTGGCCTTAGCTCAACTGCAGAAAAGGTTACCACTCCTACTCTTTCCCTTTGTGTCCTACGTAGGCATAAAAGCACTCCTAACTTCCTCTAAACTCCTGTCCAGGTAATTTGTGCTTATGTGTACCACCACATCTGGCTTTAACCCCTGCTTTTTGATGATTTTCATCACCCTCACCATCTACTGTGGCCTCAGGTTGACAGGTGGCTGAATCCTAACACTCTGAAGTGGGATGAATCAGAGAAACATAGAAGCATAGAATTTGATGGCAGATAATGACTGCTTGGCTCACCCAGTCTTTCCCATTTAAAATGGAGTTGATAGAGTCACTGAAAGAGTTCTTTGACTGGTGACCAAGGAACTAAATCAGGGTGGATCAGTGGTGTAGCCTACCTAGGTATTAGTAAGGTGCTCAACATCATTCCAAAATGAGACTAGTAAGCAAGCTGGGAAGCTTAGTAGCTTAGGAGTAAGTCCAAAGGTGGTGAACTGGATAAGAAATTGGTTAGAGGATAGGCGAGAGAGGGTAGTGGTAAATGGAGCTCACCCAGAGGAAAGAAAGGTGACCAGCAGGGTGCCTCATAACATTGCAGAGAACCGAAAGGAAAGGTCTGCCTCTTGCAGATGATACCAAAAAGCAATAGGGTGGACATTCCAGAGGGATGGAAATGCTGTCCAAAACCTAAGAAAACTATAAGGGTGGTCAAGGGTATGGCAGCTGGGTTTCAATGTGAAAAACTGCAAAATAATGCACTTGAGCACAGAAACATAGGGTCAGAGTACAACAAGGGTGGAGTGGTATTGACGACTACCAAGCAGGAAAGAAACATTGGGTAATAATGTCAGATGACCTATGGGTGGCCAGGCAGTGTGAGAAAGCAGTCAGAGGGCAAGTGGGATGCTGGGGCAGATAGAGAGGGATAGCATCAGCAGAAGAGGGAGGTGGTGTTGTAAGACCAGACCCTGAGTATTGTGTCCAGTTCTGGAGTCCACTTCTCGGAAAGGACATACAGAAAGTGGAAAGGGTCCAGTGGAGGGCAACTAAAATGGTGCAGGGTCTGCATCAGAAGCCCTATGAGGAGAGATTAAAGGCACATGCACACCTGGAATAGAAGAGAGGGTAGGGGGGATAATATAAAGACCTTTAAACACTTCTCAGGGGTAAAGAAGGTACAAGAGGGAAGTAGTCTTCAGAAAAAGGTACTCAAGGACAAGGGAGCATGATAAGCAGGAGAGGGTAGATTCTGAGAGATGTAAGGAAGTATTTCCTGACATAAACATAGACACATAGACTTTGATGGCAGATAAGAACCGCTTGGCCCACCCAGTTTGCCCATTTCCTACCTATTGGATAAGCTGCAGATCCTAGTTAACCAACAGCCTATTTCCTCCTACCACTAAAAATCGCTTTATGTCTGTTCCATGCATTCTTGAATTCCCCACTGTTTTGATCCCATGACCTCCTCAGGAAGGCCATTCCATGCGTCCAGCACCTCTCCTTGAAAAAATACTTCCTTACATTGCCCCTAAGCTGCCCCCCCACATCTTCAAATTGTGTCCCTTGTTCTTACACATCTCTTTCTGAAAGATGCTACCTTCTTGGACTTTGTTGATTCCTTAGGTACTTGAAAGTTTCTATCATGTCCCCTCCCTCCTTTCCTCGAGGGTATACATATTAAGCTTCTTAGTCTCTCAGATGGTTTCTGGTGCAGACCCTGCACCATTTTAGTTGCTGTCCTCTGGAGTGTCTCCATCCTGTCTATGTCTTTGCAGAGATGGGGTCTCCAGAACTGCTCGCAGTACTCAGATGGGGTTTCACCAACTGTCTGTACAGAGGGATGACAACTTCCTGTTTTCTACTAGTAATGCCTCTCCTATGCATCCCAGTATCCCCCAGCCTTCCTTACTACCTTTCACACTGCTTGCCTGATATGACTACCCCAGGTCCCTTTCCATTTTTGCTGTTGTTAGTACCTCCCCCACTGTGTACTCTTCCCTGGATTTTTTTTTCCAGGTCCATTACTTTGCACTTCTTTGCATGGAATCTAAGCTGCCATACATTTGACTATGAGACTGAGTTACCTGAAAGATCTCCTTTGTCCCTGCCATCCTCTCCATCCTCTCCGATCCTCCGATGAGGGATTGCTAGAGGTTCCTATGGTATGTTTGCAAACATCTGGAGCTAGGGCATTTAGCTTTGCTGCTCCTTCCCTGTGGAACTCTCTACCTCATCGGGTTTGAGATTGCCTAACCGTCCAGAGTTTTAAAACTGCTTTAAAACATATTTTTAGCCTGGCTTTTGCTGATGGAGGTTCTGTTTTTGCTTTGTTGTGTTGCTATAATACTGTTATTTGTTGAATTATATGGCTTTTGTAATATTTTATTTTATTTTATGTATTTATTGTACAGGCACCTTGGTTTTAGAAAGGTGCTTTTTAATAAACAAAACTGATTGATTGATTGACCATTCCTCCAACCTTGCCAAGTCCTTCTCATCCTTTCCACACACCCCCATCAACTCTGGTGCAGATCTTTGTGTCATCTGCAAAGAGGCATACTTTTCCTTCCAGTCCCTCCACAATGTCACTTATTAAGACATTGAAGAGGACCGCCCCAGTCCTGAATCCTGCAGTACCATGCTAGTAACCTCCTTTCTTTGGAGGGACTCAGTTTACTATTATCCTCTACATCCTGTTGTCCAGCCAATTTCTTTATCCATTCCACTACCCTGGGACCCACTCCCAAGCTGGCTAGCTTGTTTATTAGTCTTTGTGTGGGATTGTGTCAAATGCCTTGCTAAAGTCCAATGGTAGATTCCTGGAACAGTCTTCCAGTAGAGGTGGTTGGAGCAAACAGTGGTGATGCTCAAGAATGCATGGGATAGGCATAAGGAATCTTAAAGGAAAGGGGGGGAATGAGTTGAGATCAAGTAGGATCAGTGGTGATATTATTGGCAGGGAAAAGTTGCAGACTAGTGAGGTAAGCTTTCCTCACCGCTGGCAAATTCTATGTGTCTCTGTTTCTTTAGATGCCCTGCAAATGCCAGTTTTCTTTTTTGGTTCTCAAGTTTTGTGGTCGCACACAAGTGG
Source organism: Neoceratodus forsteri (assembly GCA_016271365.2). NCBI lineage: Eukaryota > Metazoa > Chordata > Ceratodontiformes > Ceratodontidae > Neoceratodus > Neoceratodus forsteri. The sequence continues at coordinate 793,464,497 of CM057454.1, forward strand.
TCCAATGTTGAATGTAGATTGTTGAACACCCTTGATTCTCTGTCAGAGACCTTCCCTTATCTGTCCACAATTCAGTTTTTTCCCTTGACCTCACCTAAGCCCAATCCCCATACAGTAAACATATAAACATAATTTGACAGCAGATAAAGACCACTTAGGCCAAGCAGTCTGCCCATTTCTCCCTACCTACACAATCACTTTAGACTGTGCCCAATCTACAGCTCTTTCTTCTTTCCCTTCGCTTCCACTGTGATTTCTTTGTGCTTATCCCATGTATTCTTGAACCTTGCCACTAGTTTGCCCCCCACCACCTCTTGTTGGAAGACTGTTTCAGAATCAATCATTCTTTCTGTGAAACAGTTCCTCATCTCCTGAAACTACCCCTTCCAACTTCATAGCAGGTCCCCTTGTTCTCGAGCACCTTTTCTTTGAAAAATAGTCCCCTTCTGTACTTTATTTACCCCAATGTAGTCTTTAAAGGTCTCTCTCTATCTTATCTCCCCTCTCCTCCTCTGTTCTAGGGTGTACACATTGAGGTCCTTTAGTTTCTTCTTATAGGACTTTTGATGCAGACCCTGCACCATTTTAGTTGCCTTCCTCTGGACCACCTCCACTTTGTCTATGTCCTTCAAGAGATGTGATCTCCAGAACTGACACTACTCTAGGTGGGTTTTAGTAGTGGTCTATAAAGATGGAACATCACCTCCTCTTTCTGCTGGTGATACTGCCTCCTTGCTGCATCCCAGCAACTTGCCCTTCATACTGCCTTGTCACATTGCTTGGCCATCTATAGGTCATCTGATATGATTACCCTTAGGTCTCTTTCCTGCTTGGTGGTAATCAATACCACTCCACTCATTTTGTACCCCACCCCTATGTTTCTGTGCATTATTCTGCACTTTTTGCATTGAAACTCAGCTGTCATACTGTTGACCAGTCTTCTAATTTTTTCAGGTCCTCACTCATCCTTTCCACCCCCAGAGTATCTATTCTTTTGCAGATTTTGGTGTCATCTGCTAAAGGCTGACCTTCCTTCCAGCTTCTCTGGAATGTCACTTATAAAGACATTAAAGATGACTGATCCCAGCACAGATCCCTGAGGCATCCTACTGGTTACCCTCCTTCTTTGGAGTGAACTCCATTTTCCACCACCCTCTGCTGCTATCCATCAATCAATTTCCTATCTGGTTTGCCACTTTTGACCCGGCTCCTTAGCTACCCAGCTTGCTTTCTAGCCTCCTATGTGGAACGATGTTGAACTCCTTACTGAATTCCAGGTAGGACATGTCCACCACTCCACCCTGATGTAGTTCTTTGTCACCCAGTCAAATAAATCTATCAGATTAATTTGACATGATCTCCCATTGTGAAACCATGCTGCCTTGGGTCTTGTAACCCAAGCTTTTCAAATTGAGAATCTTTTTTTTTTTTTGAAAATCTTCATTTCATTTGACAAAAAGATTTTCAACAAGTTGTTTTCAGTAAATTAAAAACAATTAATAGACATTTTATTGCTTCTAACCTTACTCGTCATCTTTCCCCACAAAACTAGCATGTCCTCATAGGCTTCCTACCCTCCTTGCTGTGTAGGGGAAAATCTGATAACATCAGTGTACATGGTGGAGAAAGGCTATGGGAGAAGTCAGCAAATACTTTTGTTTAGATACTTTAGTTCTTTCAACACAAATTGCAGCCAAAACCCCAGAATGGAAGGCTGAAGTTACATACAGTTTTAACACCAACAACATAACAACAATGATACATAGAAAATCTCAGACAATTTCCATATATAAAAAATAAAATCTGGCTAAATACATAAAAGGCCTATAATTTGAAAACATACTATTATAACACATGCATATTTGTATAATGACAATAAGCATATGGCAATAATGGGTCATAGAACAATGTTTTAACTCCAGTTGGGAAGAATTCAGTGGCAGGGCACCATAACACAATTGCTATCATGTGACGTAAAGTGGTCACGAGGGCCATACTGCACCATAGTACTGTATTTACAGTGAAACACAAGCAGACACATAGAAACATAGAATGTGATGGCAGAAAAAGGCCTACTGGCTCAGCCAGTCTGCCCAATCCTACCTTTTTCAACTCTATCTATTAATTATGCAACTGTTCTAGTGACATCCTCCTCCCTGTTACCCTCCACCCCAGCACTTATCAGGCCCTTGTATCTGTCCCTCCCATGTTTTAATCCACTCACTCTTTTGGCACAGATCACTTCCTCTGGCAGTCAATTCTACTTGCCAATCACTATTTCTAAGAAAATGTGCTTGTGGACATCCCCTGAACCTACCTACAGCAAGCAAGGTGGTGGGATGAAAACAGTGGTGTGGTTCAACAATGCATGGGATAAGTACAAGGGAATCATTTGGAAAGGAAGGGGCAGGGGAATGATCTGTAGATCAGTTATGGTCTGTGGTAATAGTATAGGTAGGGAGGGAGAATGGGCAGACTGGATGAGCCAGGTGGTCCTATCTGCTATCAAATGCTATTATGTTTCTATTAAGCTTCAGTGGATTTCTGTTTCATACATGTTTTTGTACTTGGGGTGAACTATTCATTGCATTTCACCTTGTTAATTTAATTGATATATCTGTACATTTCTATCATATCCCACCTCTTCCTATTTTCTCTGGGGTGTACATGTTATGGTCCATTAACCTTTATTACATTATTTTTCTCTGTCTTCCATTCAAATCCCCTTCTCTGCACAGCCTCCACCCTGTCACGGTCCTAAAGGTGTGGGCTCCAGAACCTCACAGAGTACTCCAGGTGGGGGCAAACCAGTGACCTGTACACCTCCCTGCTTCCACTGATTCCCTTTCTATGCACCCCGCATGTTGTTTACCCTACCCATTGCCCTATTGTACTGTGCTGTTGTTTTAGGTTTTCTCATATTATCACCCCTAGGTTTCTTTTTTCAGCTATGCTCCTTATTACCACTTCCCATCAGGTATTGCATTTTGGGGTTTTGTTCCTCATGTGCAGTACCTTACAGTTCTTGGCATTGAATCTCAGCTGCCATATCCTGGAATACCGATCAAGATTTCTCAGGTCTTCTCTTTTCTTTGATCCCATCTCACTGGGTCCTCCTACAGATCTTGGTGTCATCTATAAAGGGCAGATCCTATTCTGCACTCCTGCTCCTATGTCACAAATGAATATTTTACAAGGATGGGCCCCAGGACTGTGCCATGTATATGCTGCTTGTCACCTTGTTAACCTAGACTGTTCCCCATTCATCAGCACCCTTTGCACACACCATTTTAACCAGTTTTCTACCCATGTTGTTACTCTTTCCTCTACTCTTAGATTCCTTAGTTTTTGACCAGTCTCACCTGGGGACTAAACTGCAGGACTTAGTGAAGACCAAGAACAACATATCTACTTTATCTGCTTTAGGGCCAGCACTGTTACCCAGTGAAAGGACTCAGTCAGGTTTGTCTGGCACAACTTCCTCCTAGTGAACCCATGTTGCCTACTGTCTTATAGATTATTTACCTTGAAAGGTCTACCAGCCTTTACTTAGTATAGCTTCCAGTAATTTCCTGACTATAGATGTCAGACTGACTGGTCTGTAGCTTTCTGGATCATTCTTACTGCTGTTTTGTGCAGCGCACAGAGCTGGCTGTCCACAGTCCCTGAGCACCACCCAAATGTTCAACAAGTCATTAAAGATGGCTGCTTGAAATCATTTCTCTTAGTATCCTTGGAGGCATCCTGTCCAGACATTGATTTGTTCACTTTTATTGGTTTCAGGCCCTCTAGCACCCTTTTCTTGGGGATGTCAGTGTCAGTGGTCCACATTCTCCCTGATCTGGCCACATTTCACAGACCAGCTGTAGACCTTCTTTTGCCATCATTAGTACTGAGCAAAAATACTGGTTCTGCATACTGACCTTATCCTTATTCCTTCTTGCCATCCCTCTCTCTGCAGCCTCACAGTTCCCTTCTTTGTTTTGCACTCCCCCATGTGTAACAGAAGGATGCCTTATCACCCTTCTTCACCCATTCCACAATTCTTAGTTCAGCCTTGTATGTAAGTTACAGCTTTATTGGTTTCCTTTATAACTTAGGAATGTTTTCCTGTCCTACATAGATACATAGATACATAGACAGTGTCGGCAGATAAGGTCTATGGCCCACCCAGTCTGCCCATTTGAGCTTGTAAGTTCAGTTTGTTTTCCTAGAAGTCTGTTGCCCCTTACCCCTGACCTCCAGAATTCCTTTTATGTCTATCCCATGCATTCTTAAATCCCCGTGATTATTTCAGCCCCACCACTCTCTGGCAGGGTTTTCCACTTGTCTACACCAATTCCTCTGTGAAGAAATTCTTTCTCATGTTTCTCTGAATCGTCCGCCCTCCAACTTCATCCCATGTCCTCTAGTCTTGGAGCATCTTTTTCGCTTAAAAATAGTGTTTTCCTGCACCCTGTTCCTCCCTGTAAGATACTATGTCTCTATCATATCCTCTCTCCTCCTCTCCTCCAGGAGTACATGTTCAGTTCCTTCAACCTGTCTTCATATGACTTGTGATGCAACCCGCACCATCTTTGTTTGTCCTGCCACATTTGGCTCTCCTTCTACCTCCAAGGATCTTGCATTTAATTGTTTCAAGAATTTGTCTGGGCATGCCTTTACTAGGAGGTGATTCCTTGCACTTGCCACCACTAGGACACTCCAGTCCATGACTGGAAAATTGAAATCCCTAACAGCACCCTGATGACCTCAAGGTAGGGAAACAGTGTGACAAGGCAGCAGGTAAAGCAAATAGGAAGTTGGGATGTATAGGCAGGGGCATCACCAGCAGGAAAAGGAGGTCATAATTCCGCCATACAAGACACTAGTGAGGCCCCACCTGGAGTACAGTGTGCAGTTCTGGAGACCATACCACGTAAGGACATAGACAGGGTAGAGAAGATTCAGAGGAGGGCAACAAAGATGGTGCATGGATTGCATCACAAGTCCTATGAAGACAGGTTGAAGGAACTGAACATGTACTCCTGGAGGAGAGGAGGGAGAGAGGGGATATGATAGAGACATACAAGTATCTTACAGGGAGGAACAGGTGCAGGAAAACACTATTTTTAAGTGAAAAGATGTTCCAGGACTAGAGGGCATGGGATGAAGTTGGAGGGAGGGCGGTTCAGAGGAAACATGAGAAAGAATTTCTTCACAGAACGGGTGGTGGACAAGTGGAACACCCTGCCAGAGGAAGTGGGGGCTGAAATAATCACGGATTTAAGAATGCATGGGATAGACATAAAGGAATTCTGGAGTCAGGGTAAGGGCAACAGACTTCTAGGAAAACAAACTGAACTTACAAGCTCAAATGGGCAGAGATGAGGCCAGGTCTTTATCTGCCGGACACTGTCTATGTATCTATGTATCTATGTAGCACTTACCTTGAGTTATGCTGTTCACATCATAACCTCTTCCAATTCTCTGTCCATCTCTTGGTTCAGGGATAGTGTTCTGTGTACTCCTTTTTTGCTCATTTTCATTTCCTATTGTTGCCTGCACCCAAAGAATTTCTAATACCTTGATCTGCCCCAGTCCATTCATTTCCATGATGTCCATACCCTTCTTTATAAACAATACCATGCCCTCTTCCCTTCCATCTCCCTGCCCCTTGTGAATAGCACATAGTTTAAATGATTCACAGTCTAGTTTTTCAGTTTTAATGTAAAACAGCTATGCACACAAGCAAACCTTTAGGTACCCTAGAAAATGGAAACATAGAATTTGACATCAGTAAGGACTGCTTGGCCCACCCAGTTTGCCCATTTTCCTAAGTACATGATCACCGCAGTACCCTACTTGATCTACAATTCTTTCTCCCTCCACCATTCCTTTCTTCTATGATTCCCTTGTGCCCATCTCATGGATTCTTGAAACCCACCACTGTTTTCACCCCCACCACCTCTGCTTGAAGGCTGTTTCAGGAATCTACCAGTCTTTCTGTGAAGAAGCACTTCCTCACATCGCCCTGAATCTACCCCTTTCACCTTCATAGCATGTCCCTTGTTGCAAAATACTTCCCTCCTGCACCATATTTACCCCTGTGAGGTATTTAAAGGTCTCGGGATATCTTCCTTCTCCTCCTCTTTTCCATGTGTACATATTGAGGTTTTTAAGTCTCTCCTCATAGAGCTTTTGATGCAGACCTTGCACTGTTTTAGTAGCCCTCATCTAGACTACCTCCACTGTATGTCCTTCCGGAAATATGGTCTCCAGAACTGAACACAGTACTTTAGGTGGGGTTGTACAAGTGATCTATACAGAGGCAACACCACCTTCTTCTTTCTACTGTTGATATCCTCCCTATGCACCCCAGTCTCCACTAGTCCTTTTGACTACCTTGTCACACTGCCTGGCCACCTTTAGGTAAGCAGATGTGATTACCCCAGATCTCTTACTGCTTGGTGGTCATCAATACTACTCCATCCACTTTGTACTCCACCTTGGGTTTCTGTGCCCCAAGAGCATTATTTTGCAATTTTTCAGATTGAAACCCAAATACCATACCCTTGGCCTCTTTTCTAGTTTTCTCAGATCTCTGTTCATCCTTTCCACCCCTTGGAGTGTCCAAACTATTGCAGAGTTTGAAGTCTTCCACAAAGAGGCAGAATTTCCTTCAGCTTCTCTGTAATGCCATTACAAAGACATTAAACAGCATTGATCCCAGAGGCACCCAGTTGGTCACCCTTCCTTCCTCACAATGAACTCTGTTTACTACCACCCTCTGTCACCTATTCCTTAACCATTTTCTTATCCAGTTTACCACCTTTGGACCTCTCCTAAGCTACTCAGCTTGCTTGCTAGTCTTCTGTGTTGAATGATGTTGAAAGCCATACTGATATCTAGGTAGGCCACATCCACCTCTTCACCCTGAGCTAATTCTTCTGTCACCCAGTCAAAGAAATCTATCCAATTTATTTGACATGACCTCTCCACTTGGTGGGGCATGTCATCAGTGGTAGAACAAAGTACCCAGGCATGAACCATGGTGCCATACCATGGCTACCCTGTGGTACTGTAGCTGCAGTTCCCTGCATGTTAGTGATTGCACAACATAACTGCAACCACTAATACCTGGAATCACAATCTGCATATCTATAGACAATGCTGCTGTCCCTGGAGGCATTTTATTTTCTGCAGATAATGGAAGGCTTTTGTGTATGGCAGTTTTGTTGGGTGAAGTGTGTGAGCCCAGTGAATCCCCTCAAACATCACCACTTACCACTGTGATGGTGTAGGAAGCTTAAGATGTAAACAAATGTTAAAGGGAAAGATAGTAGTCATGTGAGTATTCTTATTAAAGGGAATGGAACTGCTAGCAATTCACATTTGGGGAAGTGGTGTAACTGAGTTCCACTGATGGCAAAATACACTATGATTTATGTGTGCAAGCCTCACTCTCCCCTAAAAAATGTATGCTACACAGTCACATTTTTTCTTTAGTGCATAGCATGAACCCTGGCTTTTAGTATAACACAATTTGATGTTGAGTGAATTGAACTTTGTTTTTCAGCTTGAACCATTTTCAGAGCAATTTTATTCTTCAATCAGTCACCATTCTTGTATAGAAGAACGCTCCTTGAAGACTAAGATATGCTGCAGGATGGTGTTTTTAAAGCTGAAATTGTATACCTTGGTGATTCTGATGGAGAAGAGGAAGACCAGAATAGTTTAGGAAATGGACACAAGACCTCAAGACCTCACACACGCCTCACCTCCCAGACCTTACATGAGGCAAACCTAACACAACTACAAGGTGGAGAATTAATGTCTTCATTCACACAGTGTTCTGAACACACTCCCAGTAGGACATCAGAAGAAAATGCCTTAGGGTAAGTTAAACTGTAATAATGAAACTGTATTAGACTGACATACCACTGAATTAGAAATTGTGGGAAAAGATGACCAATAAGATTGGTAATCTATGGTATTTTAATGTCCTCCTTTGTTATGAACTGCTTAATTATAGATTGTATTAGTCAGGTTTCCAGGCTTTTCTATCATTTATCTATTGTTAAACTTCAAACAAATGGAAAATGTTTCCTATTTTTAAATCTTTAACTTTTTTAATATTTTGAGCACAACACTTGTATGTGGTGAAGGAATATATACTATACAGATCTGAAGTATTATTTTATTGCATACAGGCTCAGTACTACCAGTAGGTTTGACATCTGCAGGAAAAGGTATAAGGTGTTTAACTAGAAATATGCAAGTAAAACCTAAATATTGTAAATACGTGATCCTAAACAAAGCCATAATGTTTTTGGCTATAAACTATTAGATGTTTATATAAAGAGACCTCCACCCTCCATAAATTATGAAACCAATGCTTAGAATTCATGACAGTTCATAAGTCTTTACTAGGTAGGATTTTCCCCAAATTATTGTGACCAATGCGTCTTAGGTATTGCTTTTTATTGAAAATGGTAAGTAGATTGATACAAATCATAATATATAATATACCAGGACTATAAGGTAATTGATAAATTAGTGGCATCATAAAACAAGAGAGTTCAGCTCAAGGTTTTTAATGACACCATAAACCCATACTTGCTTAACTACAATAATTTCACTGGACAGTACTGACTTTCCACATTCTGTTAAGCAGTCCAGCATTTACCTGTCCAATTCAAGCAAGATGTTACCTGTACATGAACTTCAGTAGGCTTAAAAATAATAAATGGGTCAAATACATAAATTTATATATTTACAGTAATACACATCTTCAAAAATACATGAGATTTAAATGTTGGGAATGTGTTCATTGAAAAAACATTATTTAAAAGATTCCAGAGATTAATCTTAAAAAGTGGAGGCAGAACATGTCTCTACTGCTTTGAAGAAGACAGTTGCAGGCTGGTACAGTAGTGGAGGCAAATAACTTAGAGTGGAGTTTTGGTCTGGTCCTGGGTAGGGATGTAACGGTATTACAGTTTTACAGTACACCACAGTATCAAAAGTCCTGGTACTGATGCAGTGGTCAGTTTCTAATACTGGACTATAATAATTGTAGCCTATGGCATACCTCAGTTTTCATGTCTTTTAAATAATTTAGTAGAGGTGACTGCCACTTCCAAGCCAACTCTCCTTTTTTTTTTTTTTTTACTCTTTTTCTCCCTGGTTCTGTTTGGCTGTACATCCCAACTGTCCTCCCAGCCCCATACCACAACATCAAGCCAGCTTCCTGCTCTTCTCCCATGGCTTCCTCCATGGCAGGTGGTGGTGAGAGCCCGCCTCAACTCAACTCACCTGAAAAGGATTCAGATTCTGGGAAGTGCCTTTCAGGTCAGAGCCTGTGAGAACAGAAGCTCATGCTTCTGACCAGGACCATTTTCTGTGTTCTTGATTGGTCTCCAGGGCAGAGCATGCAAGGAAGCCAATGATGGATTACCACAGGCTCCCATGCATGCACCTATCAGGCGTCTTCGCCTCTTTCTATTCCTACAGTATTGGTCTGCCAGCCCTAGCCACTGCTAGAGGCCAGGCATGCACTGATGTCTGGTCAACCCTCCCCAGAAAAGGAGAGCTGTCCCTGGAACACTCAATCCTTCTCCTCCCCTGCTGACCCTGGTGGCCCATGCTCACTCCCAAACACGGATCGCTGACGAGGCACAAGGTGTGGCATCCAGTGCCTCAACCTCAGTGCCACTGGGCTGGCTAAGCCAACTCTTCTTAACACAAGAGTGTAAGGAAAAGTATATTTTTCGTACAAAAATTGCAATCTCCATAATACCATGGTGGGATTACAGTATGACCACCACTGTAGTAGAGGTGATGGTTATCACAGCATCAACATTTCTTACATTCTTGCAATGACATCCCTAGTCCTAGGAATTTCTAGGAGCCCATTGTCAGTACTCAAGGGAGAGTCACAGAAGGACACAGGAAAGGAGCTAGAATAATATTTGTAAATAATTAAGTGCTGATTAGACTCAACCCTTACAATAGATGTAATGTATTGTAATGGTGTCATAGGTTTTGATAAAGCTTATTTAATTCAGAATTTATTTATTTAGTTTTTGTTTACCAGGTAGGTGCACTAGACAAGAGCAAATGCCTATTTTCAGGCATGACATGGAGAGTCACAGACAACAAGATCAACAATTTGAAAGTAAAACCAGCCACACTCGAAAAAAGTCATATGAGTAGTCCAATTCTTTTATTTTTCAAACCAGATCCTCTTGGTACCTGGTCATTTCACCTGTAGGGCTTCCTCAGGAGTGAAGATCTACATATAATCATATTTCAAAATTACTTTTCATATTTTCATATCACAATACAAATTCTTAATCACACCTATATCAGTTTAACGTGTAAATTCCTGTCTCTGTTCTCTCATTTGTTATCTACTTATGTATACTTTTCAAATTGCCACTATTTCTAAACATATTATTGGCTATATTAATGCACCTCCCCAAATCCTTCGACTGCCCATATTATTCCTATTTTCTTCTCTATACAGTCATCCATAGCTTAGTGCTATTACTCAACAAATAAACATGTCATTTTCATGCCATCTTTCTGTCTCTTCACAAAATGTTCACAAACATTTCATCATAAATAAAATATCACTCAAAATACTGTTTACATGATTGATTGCTCTTACATACGTGTTCCTTATTAACAGTATATTTGTGAGACATGTTCATTCTTATAACAAAACATACCTAGTATGCTTTTATACTTACATATCCACTCATGTTTTCACTTCATTTAGTCACAGGCTTCCTTTTGTTCTAATTAAAATAACAATGTTACATCAGATAAGCTAGCATCTGACAACCTCCTTAGAGTGATCGCTAGTATCCAACTATATTTAACATTTCAACTTAACAATTCAAATCTGCAGAATGGGAAATTATCTTTCACATGCATCTTTTCATCAACTGGGTCTCTATAAAACTCCACCACCTCTTTCCTGGAGTGCTGCAGTAACTCTCTGCTGCCATCCAATGGCCATCTAGGGTCATCCATTCTATTTTTTAATTTACACAAGGCCTTCACTGAGGTGAAATTCGCCTTCTTGCACAGAGTTTTACTATCATTTCAGAATTAGCTTTCTAACAAATCTTTAGCTTTACTGATCTGTAAGAATTTCTTATTTTGTTGACTTATCATGTTTTTTCTGGGTGAGAGTATCCTAAATGCTGCATGTGTACTCTCACTCCATTTATACTCTAAAGAGTTCTAAAGATGAAATTTCAAAGATGTGCTTACTTAATATTAGTTTTAACATTCAGATAGTCACCAACACATGATCTCCATTGCCTAATCATTTCTTTGCTACAAGCTCATCCATGCATGAGTGAACATACTTCTATTTACTTGTGTTGTATCTATGTTTGTTTTTCATTCTTTGTTTATATCAGTCTCCTAAAGGTAAAGCATTTATCTGAGTTACTGTCTGTTTATGTAGTACAACTTGCTGCTTTAGGAATAAAAGGTTTTCCATTTTAGCTTTCTTTAGTATTTGTCAGTCAGGGCATACTACACAATCTGCTCAACTCAGCTGCCATTTTATATGCTCCTGATGGAAGACCTTGATTGGTTGAAGTTCTGGAGCTGTTTTCAGTGGTCCTTTACCTGGATTAAAAACATTTAAACATTTATTTTGTCCTGTGGTATTTTTCCACAAGCGCGCACACTTTGTGTTCATGGCTTGATTTAGGGCTTGCTGCCTCATACCCTACTGCCAAGACCATTGTCCTGGGTGCACGTTTGTTCATTTGGTGTTAGGTCTTGTCAGACCAGCCTGATGGTATTCTTTGACTGGGTAACTAGGACAGCAGATAAGGGTCCTGTAGTGGACTTACTCTATTCTGACTTCAGAAAGGCAGTTGACTCAGTGCCTTACAGAAGGCTGCTGAAGAGCTACAGGATCTGGGTACAGCAAGGAATATATATAGGTGATAAGTTGGTTGAATGGGAGACGCAGAGGGCAGTGGTAAATGGGATCAGATCTGGAGAGAGAGAGAGAGAGAGAGATGTCACTAGTGGGTGCCACAGGAATCAGTCATAAGTTCAGTCCTTTTTAACATGTTCATCAAGCAACACAGGAGAAGAAATTCAGGCAATATGTGTCTCTGCAGATGACCCTAAGCTCTGTAGTAGGATAGCCAATGAGGTAGGGATAAGGGAGTTGATGAGGGATCTGCAATGTTTGGAGGTCCAAGGTTTGGCAGCTGAAATTCAATGCCAGAAAGTGCAAGGTGATGCACATGAGAACAAGAACCCCAGTACAGAATATTGTTTGGGAGGGGTTAAGCTGGGCACTGCTTCTGAGGAAAACAACCTGGAAGTCATTATAAGTGACTCCTTAAACAATCAAGCTAATGTATTAAGGCCTACAGTCAGTACCGTAGGAAGGGTGGGGCAGGTGGTGTACCGCCCCGGGCGCATGCCTCGAGGCGCACTGGCACAGTTACAAATCAAGCTGCTGTAACTTTAAAATATTTTTCATTTGTTTTAATGTAATTACTAATGTCTGTCAGTAGAGCGCATTCCATGGAAGGACCAGCAAGTGTGTGTGTGTGTGTGTGGGGTCACATGGTCAGCTGTCTCTGCAAGTAAAAAATCATGTGGTAGAGTCCCAGTGTAAAAGTAATGGGCATCGGAGACTGTGGAGTGAGTTGTATTGTGAGAGAGGAAGTAGTAGTGTACTAGTGAGATGGGAGAAAACACAAAGGAGCAGGTAAGCTGGATCCTGCATATTTGATAGCAGAGTAGATAAGAGAGCCGTGGAATAGTGCAGAGGAAGAGGGACTAGACTAGAGATAGATAAAAGAGTGAGGAGGGTCGGGACTCAGAGTCTGAGATTATTTGTATTAATTAATTGTGTAAGCACTGTCTTCTTCCTTTATTTGAGGGAGGTAGACTGAGACTCTGACTCAGTGTCTGTTTTTAATTTTACTGTGGATGTTTTGGGTTTTTTGTGATTGATTCTGCCCCAGGGGCAGGGCCCACCCTTCCTATGGAACTTACTGATCGATTCCGACCGCGATTATTCCTGATGTGTCCTCCGACCTCCATACTCCTCCCTGGGTGGCTGCTGGCTCCTCCTTGGTTCTCTGACTCTGTGTGGGGCAGGTGGTTGACTACTTGTCTGTCCTCGTCCTGTAGTCTCTCTGCTGGGGTGGCTGCATCCCTCGTTCCTCACAGTCCCATCCCTAAGTGACTCCTTCCAGCTGGCCCTGTGTAGCACTCCAGTAGTCCTTGCAGGCACCTGCTCCGGCTGGGACCTCTACTGCTCCGAGAGTGCGCAACTTCCAAGTTCCATTCCCTGACCCCATTACCTAAGTCCCTCCACATCCAGTTTGATGTTATAATTTTACTGTGAGGAGTTCTATCGCAGATCTTCTCCTGAGTTCATATATAAAGTAAACTCATGCAGTGTTCACATCAGGGATGGTCGTTACCTATCCTATTCACTTTTTAAGTTCAGAATGAAAGAGGTTTTATTCATATCCAGGTATACAGCTCTTACTGTGATGAGCCTTGTAAAGGTTAATCACAGAGTAAATGGGTCTGGTCTATGATTACTCAAAGAATCAGTTTGTTCCAGATTTTATTCTGTGGTCCAGTCTCCTGCAGCTGACTGTGTCTTAAGTACTGAGCAAGTCAATATTAAATTTTCTAATCAATTCTGTGTTAGAAGGTGGTTAGTGAGAAAATCTATACTATGGTGTAATGAGGAATTGAGGATATACAGTAAGGCAGCAGCAGCTTGTAGAGTCAATTCTTTTAAATATCCTCAATACCACAGGCAGTTGTTGGTGTGGAGCTAAATTACAGGTGGAAAACCTGCTGATTCCTTCATCAGGTAGTGCTCACTGAAATCCTGTCAACTAGATTCTCCCTTAGTCCATTCTGGTTGATAAGATTTCAGTGAACTGCCTGGGCTGGGGACTGAAGCCAAGTTTCCACATAACAAATTTAGCCCCACACCTGGCAGCAGTGACTGTGAGTCCATCTCTCAGCTCTTTTTTTTTTTTTTTTTTTTTTTGTGAATACGGAGTGGCTGGGTGGGTTGGCAGTCGGAGTCAAGAAAGAATCATGTGAGGGCTCTCACCATAGCCCTCCTCACAGACTCAGGCAGGCTGAGTCTGGAAGGAGGGTGATGGGCAAGTGCCCTCACATGATTCTTTCTCGACTCCAACTGCTGACCTAGTGACCACAGTGCTTCTTAAGCTCCCGGCTGCCAAACCAACCATGCTACTCTCTTCCAGGCAGGTGGGCAGTAGCATAACCTCCCGCCTCCCTCATAAGGACATAGATGGATGATGAGCATACCTCATTTTAACGGGGAAAATAGGTGGCTTCAGTTATAACAATAGTTAACATTAGGAATAGCCAGGGCACAGTAACTATATTATTAACACTGAGCAAATAAATGGCACAAGCACTGTAAGAAGTAAACACAAGCACAGAACTAACACACATACACCACTGTAATTTCTTTGTTGTTGCTGTAATAGAAATGCCCTTTCCTTTGAAAGTCTACCTGCTTGTTATGATATTCTTGTAAGTGTAGGGCTCTGTCCCCTACAACCCCTCGTCAACAATTAAATTAATTGATATTTCATAATTATTGATGGGGAGGTGTGGGGTGGAGCCCTCAATTACAAGAATTACATTTACAATAAGAGACTGCTTATTTAATCTCCCCATACAAGAACTAGCAATGCAATAATTACAAGAGGTCCAACATCTTTCACAAGCGCCGCAGCTGACCCTGTTACATTAGTGGCAAATCAGAAGAAAATTCACAACAATGTTTTTAGGTTTTAGGGTTTCTGGTCTTATGTTTTGTGATATTCCATGATATTATACTTTTGTGTGTGGGTGCTCCCCCACCCACAGTTGCACCGATGAAGTTGTATTTTTTACCTGAGAGTGGGGGCAGAGCGCCCACAGAAAAGAATATCACTGAATAGTACAAAATATAAAGCAATCTCACAACTAGTTAGGCAGTTAAATTACTGCAGAGCCTCATTCTCCTCTGCCTGTTTGGCAGCCTGGCACATCGGAATGTGCTCCAGCAAATTGTCAGTCAGTTGTAATTATTGCATTACATTATACAGGAGGTTAAACAAGCAGTCTCTTTTTGTAAATGTAATTCTTGTAATTGGGGGCCCCACCCCTGTCAATAATTATGAGTTTCCTTGTTGCTAGTTTTCAGCGATTGTGGAGAATGTTGGACTTTGCAACAGGAGCATGCCCACAGCATGATCATGCCTCGACCGTACTGTGTTGAGTTTCCAAAGTGCACCACCAGTCCAACGTCCTCCCCAAATGCCCCGTAATTATACTGCATCCCAGCTGACTGGGGTCATGGGGAAAAAGAGGACATGGTGTGATGAAGTAGTATTATGCAATTATATTGTAAGGGTGTGGGGCTGATGTGTCAAGTCAGTTGGACACTGCTGTTCATGCTGTTGTCCACCTTTTAGACAGATTAGACATCTTTTGATATTTACTGGCGTCACAGTACTCTGATATGCTCAGTTTAGTACTGACAGTAAATATCAAAAGATGCAAATTAATGAGTTTGCTGGGGTTGGGTTTACCTGGCATCCAGGCATCTGATGACAGATACACTTGTCCACTCCACTGTCTCTCACACTGAATCCAGTTTAATGTATGGCTTATTAAAGAACATTGTCTTCTACTACTGTACTCTATTTCTTAAACTTTAAGAAATAGGTACAGTAGACTTCTCTGGGACCTGAGAGGTCAGCAGAATGATACTGTACATAATTGGAAGTATGTTTTTTCTTCAAGAAAAGCCCCAAAACTCACCACAGAGAATGTAAATCCTTGGAGCTTTTGTAGTTCTTGCCCCCAGACCCTCAGCTCTTTCTGGGGCAAAATGAGTCTCTTGCCCAGGACACCAAAATGCCTTGCAACGGCACTGCCTACAGTAAGGCTAACAGGATGCTGGGGTGTATCTGGTGTGATTTTGACAGAAGGAGAAAGCGTATTACTACCTCTCTATAGATCAGTGGTGAAGCTACATGTGGATTACTGCACCCACTTCTGGAGTTCTCACCTATGGTAATACAATTACATGTTGGAAACATTGTAGCATAGGGTAACCAGAATAAAAAATAATTCATGACCGGCAGGGCAGATCCTATGAGAATCGGCTTGGGCACTGAACATGTACTCTGTGGAGGCCAGATGAGAGAAGTGTGATATGGTAGAACCTTAAAGTCCCTGGAAGGAAGGAATAAGGTGAACTGCAAAGAATTCAACAGAAATAGAAAATCTAGACCACAAGGACATGAGAGAAGTTGATGGGGGACTCAGGAGGGATGTGAGAACATTACATTTTACAGAGAGACTGGTTGAGCTGTGAAGCAGTATGCCACCTGAGGAAGTGGGCACAAGAACCTTCAGTGGTTTCAGTCATGACTGGGACAGAGTTAAAGGATTAGTTGTTACTCAGGGTAGCAGTAAGACAAGGAGCAAGATGGTGAATAGTGTAGACAAGAATCCCATATTGACCAAAGGTCTCAGGGTTTGATAAGGTGTTAAAGAAGAGTACATGGACCAATGGTCTTTTTCCATTATCATGGTCTATGTTTCTGAACTAAACAAGCATTTGTCAATGCCAAATCTTTGCTTGCAGGTATTAGCATTGGAAATGTAGGAGGTAGACAGATGCAGACTAGGAATGGCAGTGAAGTATTGAACTTCACGCCAACCTCACCCCATCCTGTAGAGATGGATAGGTATTGGGGTAAGTGTTTGGTCATCACCCATGATGTTTATGATATGTCACCTCACCCTATTCTGCAGACACTGACACGTGTTGAGGTGTGTTTTGGGGTGTTTGGCTTTACAGTCGCCCCATTCCATAAGGACATACGCTGAAATGGGTACAACATAGGAGAATGGGGTGAACTGTGGGGCTGATGAGTACAAGGTACGCCTCAATGCCTGTCACCGGATGGGGACAACTGGGGGTGGTGGCATGAGCAGTACAGTCAGCAATCCAAAGGCACACCCTGATGCCTGTCAGTCTGTACAGGGTGGGACATTATGGTTAGAAACGCTAACGCCCCAGTCGTTTGTTAGTATTTGCACTACAAATTTTCAAAATGGCCTTTTGTGACCCCACCTCATGAAAGCATATGCAACCTCTTCTCATGAAGAGTGGCAGTGTGATTTTGTCAATGTGTCTCAAATTTTGACTTCCAACAGCGACCATGCCATTCTACGCCACACGCATGAAAACATAAATCGGGCAGGATATGAAGAATGACAGCTGTATCATCCATAGTGAGGTATGAAGAAATGGCAATGTTGAAAATCTGTGGTGGGAATAGTAAAAATGCTTGCACTTCTCAGCATACATGGAAACTATGCAACGTATGCACATAACACAGTCATTTTATGGACTTTCGACACCAAATTTTCAACAAAGGCATTTTAGGACCTCTGCTCATGAACAGTGACACTGTGATTTTCTTAATGCATCCAAACACTGATTTCCCACAGCGACCATGCTATTCTGCGCCGGAAGTGCAAAAACACATTTTGGCCAGGATGTGAAAATGACAGCTGTACTGTTCATAAGGAGTGTGGAAATGGCAATGTTGAAAATCTGGAGTGAAAATATTGCAAATTTATGGTTATGAGCGCATGGAACCTGCACAATGCAAGCTAGTAACACACTCATTTTATGGACTTTCATCACAAAATTTTCAACATAGGCATCTTAGGACCTCTGCTCATGAACAGTGTCACTGTGATTGTCTTAATGCATCCCAAACACTGATTTCCCACAGCGACCACGCTATTCTGCGCCAGAAGTGCAAAAACACATTTTGGCCAGGATGTGAAAAATGACAGCTGTACTGTTCATAAGGAGGTGTGGATAAATGGCAGTGTTGAAAATCTGGAGTGAAAATATTGCAAATTTGAGAAGTTGCAGTGTGCATGGAACCTGTGCAATGCACACTCGTAATACACACATTTTATGGACTTTCTCACAAAATTTTCAACATAGGCATTTTAGGACTTCTGCTCATGAACAGTGTCACTGTGATTTTTTTAATGTGTCCCAAACACTGATTTCACACAGTGACTGTGCTATTCTGTGCTGGAACTGCGAAACACATTTCAGCCAGGATGTGAAAAATGACAGCTGTACTGTTCAAAAGGAGATGCAGAAAAATGGCAATGTTGAAAATCAGGAGTGAAAATATTGCAATTGGTGAAGTTATGAGCATGCATAGCAACCGCGCAATGCACACTCATAAAACAGTAATTTTTTGCTTTTTCCGTCAGATTTGCAACTTAGATGTTTTGAGAGCCCACCTCATGAACACTGGCACTGTCATTTCATTAATTGGTCCCGAAAGGTGATTCCCACAGTGACTGCAAAATCACCTTTCAGGACTGTTTAATGCCATGACAGTGGCTCAATTCATGAGGAGGAGGCCCATTAACCCCATGTTGAAAATTTGGTGCCAAAATTCCAAAAAATGCCTGAGATATTCAAAAAGTTGAAAAAAACTTATTTATGCCATTATACAGCTTACTGTCATTTCTCAGTTCGCGATCGGTTTTGAAGAGTGCGGACGCATTCCCGTCCACCAAGATCATCATGCTAGACTCCAGAGGTAAGCAAGGGGTAAGAGGGTGTGGGAAGGCAGGGTGCACAGTGGGTGGGTGCAGGTTGTGGGAGGGGCAGAGAGACCATGAGGGACTGTTTTCCTTTTACAAGTTTAAAGCAAAAAGAAAACATTGCAGGATGTTTTTTCTTTGGGGCATTGGGCACACTGGGGTGGGCTCCCAGCATGCTACCTGAATGTTTTGGGAGCTATAGCCGACAGGAGTTAGGCACCCTGTCGGCACATAAGAAGTGCTGTGGAGGGACAAAGAGCTGAGGAGGATTGGGCACCTTGGCATAAAGTAAATGTTTTGGCAGAGGGAGGAGAAACCATTATGCCGATGGGGGAGGGCTCCCTCCTGGCAACCTGAACTCACGTGGGGACTGAAGCTGGTGGGGATTGGGGCTCCCCATCAGCAAACAAACACTGTTGTGGGAGTCACATGCTGCCGAGGGGGATTGGGCACCCCATCGGCACTGGGGTTCAGTATCATTGTTTGTGAACACAGCGGTAAGCTGACACCATGTTCACAAACAATATTACAGTACCAACATTCCGCCCAGCAAAGACAGGTCACTCCCTCATTGCAGCAGAATGGTTGACGCTGCAATGATGAGGCAACTCCTGGATTGTGACTGCGAAATGTTAGAACTTGGTGGCACTTTTGAAGCCAGTGTCATCAACACACTGTGTCTCCATTGGCCCACCACTGCCAAGCCCCCAAAAGTAATGCCTCCGTTGGCTGCTACAGTACCGCCCTCAACAACTCACCTCTCTCCTGTGCTACCACATAATGTTTCATATGCATGCAAGCAAACATAAAAGGTGAAGCTGGTGGTAAGGAGGGAAAAGGCAGCCACAGAGCTAAAAATTACTGATGATGTGAAGGAGTAGAAAAGAATTTTAGATATATTCAAGAGAAAAAGAAGGCTCGGGAGGGATTGTCAGGCTTACTAAAGGAGAATGGTGGTGGAAGACAGTGAGCAGAAGGCTTATGTCCTAAGCAATTATTTCTGCTCAGTATTCATGCTTAAGGATGATGGACCTCTACTAGAAAGTGGTATCATGGCAGCTAGTGTTGGATAGGTTACATTTAAAAAGTAATCAGTTACAGTTACTAGTTATTTTCAAATAATGTAATCAGTTACAGTTACTTATTACTTTTATATAAAAAGTAATTAGTAACTGTAACTGTAATGCATATTACTTCATATTACTTTTGATAACATGGCTGTATTTACTCAGTGAACATAACTATGTGCTCATGAAACTCCAAGAAGTTTATAGAACAAGCAAAACAGAATCTAAAAACAATGACTACGTTAATTTATAATGCGGTACCCATCTGACTTTGCCAGCCACAGCAATCCCTTTACATTTCCATAAAGAAGAGATCTAGCAAAAAAAAAACACTCAAACACACCCTGAATCTACTGCTGTCCTCCCCAATCTTTTCCGCACATAGCTGCCCCTGACCTTTTCATTTCCATAACACCCGCCTCATCCTCCAACAAACACACATCCTGCATCTACTGCTAGTGCCCTTGGTGATCTTTCCCAGACATCTGTATATCCTGGCAATGCCAGCCACAACTACCCATTTACATTGGCTCTTTTGGTAAAAGAGCTCAGTTGGCTACTGGCCAGGAGGTAAGTAGAGGTCTGTGCCAGTTCCCCATGGAGGGAGTCCTTGATGGGGAGGTTGCGGGGTGGGGGATACTTCTACCAGACAGGGTGGGAGGTCCACTACACACCAGGGCAAGGTTGTGTGTATGTTTTTTGTGTAATCTTTTCTCCCTCCGTCATGCTATGGGACCTGCTTCTCCTTCAAATCACCTAGTACCATGAGTGACCCCTTCCTGCAATTCCCCAGAGCTGCCTACCTCATATTTGCAGCCTTCCTTAGGTTAGCCTGGCATATCCATTTGCCAGGAGGGGTCCCCTCCTTGAGAGGAAAGGCACCGGCCGGGGACTCCAGCACACAATTTTTTTCTTGCCTGGGTGCTGCTGAGGCAGATGTTACTCTGCTGGGATTGTTGAGGGCATCATCAGGGATGGCCACCATCATCCAGCCGATCCCAGTACAGTTTCCACTTTTCTGTGGTGTTCTCCTTAGTGCGAACCTCTGCTGTGCTCCCAGTCTCCATCGGGGCCGCTGCAGAGTGACCATGCATCCCCAACCCACTCCAGGGGAGGAGAGCAGTTCTACGGATGCTCAATCCTATCCCTTCCCTGCCGGCCCTGGCACCCAATCCATTCGAACCGGGTTGCTGGCGTGGTTTGAGGTGTGGCATCCAGCACCTCAGCCCTCTGTGCCACCAGGCCAGCCATGTTTTTTTAATGATAGGATGAATTGGGCTGCAAGCCCACACTTTGGACAACAGGACAGGGTGAATCTCTAGGGGTGGGGGAGTCATTCTTAATTTGGCCAGTGATTGGACAGGGGTGGGGCCACTAGATACCAGGGAAAATTATTTAATTTGAAATTATGTGGATGGATGGAGGGATAGGGCTTAATCTCAGTGGGGAAGTGGGATCTTTCTATTTAGGCCAGCAATCAGCCAGGGGGTGGGACCACTACACACCAGGGATGTGGATAGGAAAGCTCATTTTTGTAGTACCCACACAAAATTTTGCATTTCTCAGGACGAAATTCTGGTGAAATGCACAAATTTCACGAAATATTTCATGCTGCAAAATTCCTGATTTTGCTGGAATTTCACAGGCGAAATAAAATTCCACTGCATCTCTAGCCCCTAGACAGATCACTGGTGAGGCTCCACCTGAGTACCATGCCCAGTTATGGAGTCCTCATCTTAGAAAGAACATCAATAAACTGGAGTCAGTGAAGCACAGGATTACAAAAAGGATTCACTGCCAGTGAAGTACATTCTATGAGGAACAGCTGAAAGCCCTGAATATGTACTCACTGGAAGCCAGACGAGAGGGGGACTTGACAGAGACTCTTAAGTTCCTAAGGGTTATAAATATGGTAAATTATGAGGACCTTTTGTTAGAAATAGAGATCAAGTCATGAGGGAGCATAAATGGAAATTGGTGGGAGGTAAATTCAGGAAGGATGTGAGGGAGTTCTTTTCACAGAAAGGGTGGTGGAGCCTTGGAACAGATTGCAAGAAGGGGTTGTGGGGGTGAGGACCCTAATTGGGTTCAAACATGGTGGGACAAGGCCAAAGGACTTGTAGTCCCACTTGGGGAATCAGGGAGGGGTAGGAAGCAGAAGGGGTGAATGGAGTGAAGAACCCACCTTGGGACTAGGTCGGAGTAAGCTAGTAATAAATATGGTCAGAGCTGATGGGCCATGTCTCCTTTTCTGCCACCAGATGCTATGTTTCTGTATTTCTAAATATGTCTCTCTCCTTGTGAATTTCTTCCTGACAGAACTCATAATGAACCATGAGAGCAAACCTTTCAACGTGCACCCATAACCTCCTTCAGCTGCACTCTCTAGTACCACTAAAGAGTATCATTAAACCATGGTGTGACCAGGTGAGAGCAGAGGACTCTAGTTTGTCCACCACAGTGTGCAAGGTTCTTAATAGCCATGGTGGAGACCTCAATGGAGGCTGCATTCAGATCTGAGGTGTCCAATAGTTCTAGAATTGGCTAGGGATCCCCAAGTCACTTTGCCAATAAGGTTGGATCACCTTCACATTCATAAGTGACATAACAGGATCCCTGAAATTGAACTTCACTCTGCAGTGGTCCAGCCAACCAAGTGGCACCACTGAAGCGTCAAAGAAATTCCAGTACACTGGAAAATACTAGGCCCAGTATGATTGCCGTTATGCATGGCTGTAGAAATAACTTGTCTGAGCCAGAGCAGCTTAGTGAGCTGGAGGTGTTTGTCCACTAAACTGAAGTTGTTAAAGACAGTAATCCTCACGGATTCCAGTAGCAGAATTCAGCTCCCAGCAAAACACTTATTTTCTTCTCTTCTGCTTGTATTAGAGAAAGGGTAAGATTATTCCATAAGTCCCTAGTTTCTGGTTGCCTTGGTGGCACAGCTGGTAGCACAGTGGAACAGTAATCTGGGTAGCTAGGATTCGAATCCCAGCTAAGGCACTTACTTCTTTCTCTTTCTGATTGTTTGGGTTCCATATATATGCAGTCTGCAACCTTTAAATACAAATGTTATATCTATGCAGCACCAGGCTGAGCATTAGGGAAAGAGCAAGATGCCTTTGGGAATCTCAGATTCCAGTTGCCTTAGTAGCCCAGGTGGTAGTACAATGGAATGGTTTCCTGGGTGGCCTGAGTTCAAATCCCAGCTAAGGCACTTATTTCTTTCTCTCTTCTGAGGGTCCATACACCATATGCACACCACACTCTTGTGAACAAAATGTAATTAGCAGTGCAGCACCAGGTTGTATACTTAGTCACTTTGCCCTGAGCTGTGCCTCCTGTATCATCTTAAAATGGTGCCCCCTTGTTCTTGCACATCGCTTTTCTGAAAGACGCTACCCACTTGGACTTTGTTGATTCCTTGAGGTACTTGAAAGTTTTATCATGTCCCCCTCTCCATCCTTTCTCCAAGGATATACATATTAAGCTCTTTTAGTGTCTCTTCATATGACTTCTGGTGCAGACCCTGCACCATTTTGGTGCCCTCCTCTGGACTGCCCACATCCTGTCTGTGTCCTTGCAGAGATGGGGTCTCCAGAACTATATGCAGTACTCAGATTTGGTCTTACCAACTGTCTGTACAGAGGATAACAACTTCCTGTTTTACTGGTGATGCCTCTACCTGTGCATCCCAGTATCCCAACCCTTCTTACTGCCTTTTCACATCACTTGCCTACCTTTAGGACATCTAATATATTACCCTCAGGTCCCTTTCCATTTTGTTGTTGTTAGTACCCCCCATTGTACTCTTCCCCTGGGTTTGTGGTTTCCAGGTGCATTACTTTGCACTTCTTTGTAGTGAATCTAAGCTGCCATACTTTTGACCATTCCTCCAAACTTGCTAAGTCCCTTCTCATCCTTTCCACCCCCACCCGTGTATCAACCCTGTTGCAGCTCTTTGTGTCATCTGCAAGAGACATACTTTCATTCCAGTCCCTCTGCAATGTCAACTATAAAGAAATTAAAGAAGACCGGTCCTAGTACTAAACCCTGGGTACCCTGCTAGTAACCCCCTTTCTTTGGAGTGGACTCCATTTACTATTACCCTCTGTGTCATGTTGTCCAGACAATTTTTACCTAGGCTACCACCCTGAAACCAGCTCCCAGACTGGCTAACTTGTTTATTAATCTTTTGTGTGGGATTGGTCAAATGCCTTGCTATAGTCTGTGTAGACCATATCCACATCCTCTCTCTGGTCTACTACTTTGGTCACACAGTCAAAGAACTCTATTAGAGTCATCTGACACATCCTTCCTGCTGTGAATCCATGCTGCCTTGGGTCCTGTGCCTCACTTGCCTTTAGGTACCAACAATTCTTTCTTTCAGAAGTGATTCCATCATTTCACTATCACTGAGGTCAAACCAACAGCTCTGTAGTTTCCTGCCTCTACTTTGCCCCCACTTTTGTGAATGGGAATCACTTCTGCCTTCCTCCAGCCTCAGGTAACACACTATCCTCCCATAATTTGTTAAAAATGGTAGTCAGTGGTGTCACTAGTTCTCCCCTTAGTTTTTTTAATTCTGGGTAAATCCCATCAGGCCCCATTGCTTTGTCCACCTTCAGTTTTAGGAGTTCTTTCATGACCCTTTTTCTGTGAATGGACTGGTATCGACCCTCTATCCAGAGTGCTTTGATTATTTGGTTTAGGTACCCCCTCCTCTTTTTTGTGAATACTGAGCAGATGTATTCATTCAGTATCCCTGCTTTTCACTGTCACCCTCTGCTAACCCCCTTTTATTAAGCCTCAATGTCCCTCCTTGGTCTTTCTTTGCTCCCTAATGTACCTATAAAAGTTTTATCCCCCTTCTTAACTGGGTTGGCTATCTTGCCTCAGTTTGGGCCTTTGCTATTCTGACTGCCTTCCCCACTTCCTTGATTTTTAACTGGTACAGTCCTCTGTCCTGCTCCTTCTGTGTTTCCTTATACTTCCTGGATGCTATATTTTTCCTATCTTTTCTCATACCTCTTTTGAGAACCATAGTGTTTTTTCATTTGTTTTGTTTGTTTGTTTGCTTTACACCCCTAGTTCTTGCCCATTTGCTAGTGCTTTTCTGAGGCACTGTCCCATTTTGCCAAAGTCAGCCCTCCTAAAGTCCAATACCCATGCTTTTGTATGGCTTGACTGCATGGCTGTGTTTATCATAAACCACACTGTTTGGTGGTTGCTTGTTTCCAGATGGCTACCCACTTCTAAATCTGAGATCCACTCTCCATCCCTTTTGAGAGTACCAGGTCTAAGATTTCTCCTTCCTGAGTGTGTTCCATCACTGAGGCGTGCCCTGTAGGGCATCGATAATTACGCTGCTCTTGGATGTGGCTGCAGCAACTGTGTTTGTCAGAGTTGGGGACCCCTTTTTTGGTTATATTTAGTGACATCACGAGACATTTCTTTCTCTGTCCTTTATTCTGAAAAACCTACTGCAGTAGTGCTTATTTCTCTTTTTCTACTTTCACCTTTCTATCATGATGGGTGGCCTCCCATTATGATATCTTAATCTAACTGCCCTTTATATTCCTTCCCCTGTCTCAGTGATGTGATTATTTTTGTTTTATTTTAGTTTGGTAATGCAGCTATAGAAGACTCAAAGCATGGGAGCCACACTGCATTCAACAATAAAGTGCACACATTCTGTAATGCCTGAAAGACAGCTAGAAAGTCCTGTCTGCACATCTGAAACAGGCATTGAAGTAATGAGTACAGGGATGCCTGCACAGACAGAAATAAAAGGAAATCACTAGGCTTTCAAGTGAGTGACAGAAAAAGGCTCCATTAGGTTTTAGTTGGGCTAGACCATGATAGTTTTAAAGCAGCCCATAATATCTAGAACACCCAGATGAACTACTCAGTCTGCAGCTCACAATAAGGAGTAGTTCTAAGAAGCAGCTAGCAAAGCTCCAATTGAGAATTATTACCTATAAAACATAATCATTATTTAATAAATAGAATGTGTGCAAGGGAAACAGGTTCTTTTGGATTAAAACTAATTTTTTCTTTGGTACTAACACATTCCTTGCCATATTGTTTGTGTATATTATAGTTGTATTCTTACCTCTCCCGGTTGGTAATGTCATGGACAGCACTGCATCTCTAAGGCCAGCAGCCCACATCTGAAGCTTATTTATAATGAGCAGAGGAATGAGGACAACACCTTGTGGGAGAGGGACTAAGATCACTAATTGTCAATTAAGCCTTTTCTTGCTTTCAGAATAGGTTTAGGAGATGGACATAACAGTAGATAAATGTTATTACTGAATAACATAATTTGTGGTCATGCAGATCCCCTACATGATGTACTAGTGTAGAAATTTGATGTATTAGAATAGAGGGTGGATCAGCTGACCTATGATGTCAGAGCATACACCTTTATAAAGTGACTGTTTAGTTGAAAGAATCAGTTAGTCTTTGAGCACAGAGGATAGTAGAGGTGCTGGAGGAAGTACAGCTACTCTGTGGAAGTGTTTCACTGTTAAGAAGTACGAAGTTTCTCAGGTTGAGAAAAGCCAGATGGTGCTTTTTTTTTGAAGTGATTTACTTTGAAATTTATAATTAAATTTCACACAAGTTCTGTGTGTTTCCTTAAAGAAACAGTGTGTCTGACTTATCACTTCCACACGCTCACAGTGTTCCAGTTAACATCTGGCATGCCTAGGTCCCCATCAACAATATCTCCCTTTTTCTGCCATTTTAAGGATGCCTTCTATCACTTCCTTGTCTGTTTCCTCCCTCCTGAGATGGGGACTGTATACAACCCCTGTGCAGATTGTGGTGCCATTTCCTGTCTCCAGGGTGACAGTGCCTCCTTTCCTCCTTGTTTACCCTTTAGTTCCCTTGCTTTGATCCCTTCCCTTACATAGAGACTACTCCTCCTCCTCCCCCTTACCCTCCCTGTCCTTCCTGTAGATTGTGTACCCTGGTATGTTGACATACCAGTCATGGTTCTCTGTGTACCATGTTTCTGTGACTATCAAAATATCCAGGTGTCCATCTTCCATCAAAGCCACTAGTTCAGGAAGCTTGTTACCCAAATTATGTTCATTGGTACTGATAGCCCTCAATTTTTTGATTGCCTTACCCCTTTTGTCATTCCTACAAATATACAAAGAAGCCTGCCGAGGAAGGCCATTTGGTCTATCAAGTCTGCTTGTATTGTAGGGTCCACAGCTCGAGCCAATGTCCTGCCCTCCCTCCCCACCTCCCATCCTCCCTACCATGATCCTTACCTTCTCCCATACCTGTTCCAGCCTCTCTTAAAGCTGCCCACTGTCTTCAACAAGATGAATTCTTCTGGCAGTGCATTCTAAGTGTCCACCACCCTGTTTGTGAGGAAGTGCTTCCAGACCTCCCTCCTAAACCTCCCACCCTCCAGTTTAGACTGTGCCCCTCATGTTATGGTTGCCACTCAGGTTAAAGAGATTCTCCTTATCAACCTTATTTATCCCTTTCAAGTACTTGAAGGTCATAATCATGTCCCCTCTCTTCTGTCTTCCAGGGAGTACATGTTCAGTCCCTCAACCTCTCCTCTATGCCATCCCTGTCCTACTGCCTTTGCCTTTTTCTCCATTTATCCCTGTCCTGCTCCCTTTTGACTTCTCTACCTTGATGTTTACCTCACTAACTACCCTGTTTTGTGGGGAGGCTGGAATTTCTCTGCTCCTTTTCAGTGCCTCCCCTTGGCTGTTAAATGCTTTCCAATGAAGTATTTAAACCTATTATCTAGAATCCTGGTTTCCCCCAGACAGATGCAGACTATCATAACAGTATAGGTCTGTCTCCCTTCAGGTGGACCCCAAGTCCCCAATGAAGCCAAAACCCTGAGCTCTGCAACAGGTTTTAACTATTCATTGAATTCCATGGTGGGGTGTACCTAGCCTCACCCATGCCATAGACATGTCATACCTCTGAGAAGGTTATGATGCATGCTACCTGTCTAAGGTCCCTCCCCAACTCCAAAACTCTTCTTGCACTGCTCAGATTCCATTTCCAGCCAGGTCATTTGTCCCTAGGTGGAAAATGATGTCCAGCTCCCTCCCATGCTGCTGCTCCCATGATCCTGAGGATTCATGTTCTGTCCCTCAAGCCATGGCATGGGCAGGCACCTTCCTCCCTCCCTCTCCCTTTCTCTCCTAGTTCTACCCCAATGATTGAGTCCCTCACCAGGAGTTCAAATGTAACCCTCCTGTGGGTCTCCTTTAGTGAGGTTCACAGCATTCTCCTTTGTCTCCACTGTGGGTGCCTTCATAGAACAGCATATAAATTGTGGAGAGTACAACTGAATGGATGCACCTCTGTTCCACCACCCTGACCCTCCTTAAGTCCACTGTGGTCCAACTGCACTCTTTTGTGGAATTTTCTGAGGCAGCAGTGGCAGCTCTGGTGGTTCCTGGGTGGGGAGGAGATTTCCTGAATCCTCACCAGGTCAACCTGGAGACGGGCAACCTCCTCCCTCAGATCTGAGAGGTGCCTGCAAATAGGGCAGCATCACAGCCTACAGAATGTGTCCCAGAAGACTGCTGACCCACAGCCTGTGCATTACACCTCCTCACATGTCTCTCTCTCTCATTTCCTGTATAAAATTTTTTTTGTTAGTGTGTGCAAGCGTGTGTGTGCATTTACCCCATGCAGCATGTTGGGCTGTTTAGGATATGACAGGTGTATGTTCTTTTGCCCATTTGGGAAACTGATGTCTGAACCCCTGGTATAAAGGAAATTATGCTCTTGGGGTGGGTGCAGTGAGAGCAGAGGGGTGGGACCAAACCTGTGCCCTCCAGAAACAATCAGCTACAGCTCTGACCCACCACCCTGGTGAGTGCTTTCCTTCTTTTGCAAGACAACCTGCACAACAACTGAACAGAAAATATACCCTTCAAAAACAATTTCAATCAGAGAAAAATAAAGCAGTTGAGCCCAAACCCTGTGTTCTGCCATGTGATGCTCCTGCATCTATTTTATTTATTTATTATCTAGGAATGTATGTGAGCCAAAGGATCTTTTACAGAGTTTCCACATTATAGCAATCACATATGTACAAATTCAAAATACAGAGGTTACATATACACAATCATCAAATGTTCAGTTTACAGTAGGGCAATGTTATAACCAGTAAATGTATCAAATGAGGAGTACAAAATACTGAGCAGAAAATACTAGAACAGGTTCAGTTGGTAAAGTTATGCACTTTTACAGATATAGACAGTTATTTTGGGGTGAGGGTATCACACAGTAGTATAATCAGGACAAGGTCACTTGGCCCAGTTAAGAAAAATAAAGCAGTTCAGCAATATAGGATGTTTCAGGAAACATGGTGTGCATCAGAACTAAAATTAGGTAAGCTACGAGAATACTTATCTAGGTTGCCAGAACATGTTAAAGTATCAGTTCTATTGTCTGAGGTGCTAATAAGAATAGACAGCAGGGAGGTCCAAATTACCAGGGTGAGAAGTGACAAGGCAGAGACCCTGAAGCCTTTGGGGGTGACTTACCTGGGTGGGAGGAAGGCGAACAAAAGTAAAATGAGGGAGATGGGGAGGGCTGAGGAAATTAGAACATGGGGAGGAGAGAGAGATAGGGCAGAGGGAGGTGGCAAATGGATGACCATGGGCAGAGAGGGTGGGGTGGAAAGATGGGAGAGCATGAGGACAACCAGGGTAGAGAGGGGTGGGATAGGAGGAAGGGGAACAAAGGAAGGAAACAGGAGGAGGCACACGGGGAGGGATAGGAGAGGGATGAGGGAATAGGAGTGTCATTGGGATGCAGGACAGCGGGGTGGAGAGGAGAAAGGAAATGAGAGGGAAAGGAGGAGAGACAGCAGGGTAGAACAGAAAATAGAAATCAGAGAGAGCAAGATTAGAGGGCAAACAGAAAGGTGGAAGACTGATAAGAGGAGAGTAGAGAGAGTAGGACAGTCTAGCCATGAGAGAACTGCCTTTGGAACCACCATACTATTCTTTTAATATGTTTGCTTTTCCTTTTAAATTATCACCTAGCAGAGGCCCCAAGTCAAACAATCAGGCCAAACAATTCTGACCTAGCCCTCAAACTGCAGAGGCAAAAACACAGCTCTAGTTTAAGGCCTTAAAATGTAAGCTTCTATGCTTTCAATTTACTTTACAGACAAAAGAAAAACACAAGTTCAGCAAGTTTCTCACAACTTACTCAATTTATCGTGTTACAAAAAAAACTCCAAGTCATGTATGCGAGTAACACGCACAGGCTCTGTTTTCAGATAGGAATGGATTTGATGTAAAATGTCTTTTAAGAATACTTTTAAGAATACTCATATACTTATTTGAAATTGTTGAAAATTGCTATGTATCTTTATTAAACCTTTGGGTTGCTGATCTGTGGCATTTAAATAAATTTGATTTGATGTCTAGACATATGATAGATAAACAGATTCATTTGTACCTCCACTTCTTTCTATCCATCCCACCTTTTCACTACTGGGTTTATCTCCTGTTGCTAGCTGCTGATTGTTTACCAAACACAGTGTCCTGGTCTCTCTAATCTGTTTGAGCTACAGTATATCCAGCAGAAACCCATGTTTAATTTATAAACTTGTTTCTCATTAAAAATTATATGGATGCCCATGTATAAATATTCCTTGAATAAGTACTGCTGCTTTGTGCACTTAACTCAAAATGTTTTCTTCTACTGTGTACTAGTCACCTTAAAATGGTTTGTAACAACAGTTCAATTAACAACAGAAAACAGTAGATAGCTAATGCTGTCTGCATATTAAATTGTTTTGAAGCATGTAATACAATCATGCTTTTAATGTCACTAGCCAGATTTTTCAGTAATAGCGCAATGACTCAATATTTCGACACTAGCTCTGGCACAGAATTGGCAGAATCTAAAACAATTTCTTAATTGTAGCGGTCATGTTTTATATATATTTTGGGAATATTTTCTACAAGTGTCCACATTTGTCAGACATAGTCTAGTCACAACTATTAATGGAAAGGGTCAACACTACAACAAAAATGTTTAACTAGTTACAGTTTGATGGTAAATCTGACCCTGCCTCATGCAGAAATGCTCAGATAATGCATTATTTGGTATAGACAGACTGGATATACAGTGGTGTTCCCAGGACAGAAACCCGCTTTTAAAAACTCTGCTGTATGCTGCAGCAGACCTACTAGATAAAACAATGTCATTTCTAGTGTAATTAGTCCCTTTTGTTATGCAGGAAACTGTGGCATTCACTTCATCCTGGCAGTGTCATTTTCCTCTGTGACAATAGGACAGTGCCAATGAAATGACATTGCTTTATTAGAGCCTGCTGCAGCATTCTGCAGAGTGCTGCAAAATGCTGCAGAACTGATTTCATCCTGGGCAAGCCACTGCATGTATTTGAGTTATTCATAGACAGTGCTCTAGGAGTGGATTGTGTGTATTATGAATATCTCTACTTGAGAAACTTTCAGATCTTCCACTGATGTGAGGATAGGCTTGGATAAAAGATAGTATTGAATGGACAGTTTGGACAGTCCTCCTAGTTTGCTTTATATGATTAACTGGATACCTGATTCTTTAATCTGGACAATAAAGTCAGAAGCAGAAATCTCCACTATCTGGAGTATTCAGTTACTACCATAGATTAGCTGAGGCTCTTGTGTATGCTGTCTTGAGTACACAGAATGTATCAACAGAAAAAAACAGTGGTCTCAATCTATCCTGTTCCATGTCTATCACCATGCTTGGCCTCATGCTGGGCTGGGTATCAAGATCCCATATCCCATTACCCATCCCCAGATAGCCTTTCTCATCTTCTGCCTAAATGGAAAGGGAAACTGTTTAACCAGGAAAGGCACACTAAGCTGGAGCTTGTTTCCAAGTTTGACCTGGGAGCACAAGGAAGTTAAGTGATTTGTTCAGGGTCACACAGTATGCAAGTGGAAGCTCATGGGATTCAAACCCCGGTTTCCAGGTTTGCAGTTCAGTGCCCTTACCACTCACGCTATCTGCCTCCTTAAGTCACACTTGTCTCTTATATGTTGTATATCCACCCATATTTAAATGCCATCACAGTGTTGGTTTAACCACCACCTTGGAAATATATTCCACCACTAGAACCCATTCCATGGGAAGGAATTTACTCACATCCTCCTAGAATTCCTTCTCACTAGTTTCACCTGTGAGCTCTAGTCACTGTGCCCTTTTTTTTTTTTTTTAATAAACAAGGCCTTACGGTCTACCCTGTTGATTCCTCTCAAGAATTTGTATGTCTTGGTCATATCCCATCTTTTCCATTTGGCCACCAGTGTATACATGTTATGATATGCCAACCTTTCCTATATGATCTTCCCTGCTACCCTGGATCATCCTAGAGGCAAACCTTTGAATGGTCTTTATCATGTTCCCACCTTTCTTGAGTGAGGACTCCAGAACTATGCACAATACTCCAGGTGTGGCCTTACCAGGACCTGTACACAAATAATTTTACCTCCTCCTCCTACTATCAAATCTCCTTCTTATGCATCCCAGCAAACTGTTTGCCTTCCTGTACACTTTGTTGCACTGTGCAGTACACTTGAGACTGTAACTAATGATGACCCCTAAGTCACTCTCCTCATTTTGGCATCACCCTTATCCCCCACCCCACACAGTACACCATTTGGGTTCTTTCTAAATGTGCATTACTTTGTACTTCTTTGGGTTAAACTTCAGTTTCCATATTCTAGACCATTTTCCAATTTTTCCAGATTTCTCTTTATTTCTCTAGCTCCTTTCTCAGTGTTTATTCTGCCACAGATCTTTGTGTTATCTGCAAAGAGACACATCTTATTCTGGATTCTCTCTGCTGGATTGCAGAGGAAGATATGAAGAACACAGGCCCAAGAACTAATCCCTATGGTACTCCACTGATGACTCCCTAGCCTCTAAATTCAAACTATTTATGACCAACCTCTAAATCCTGTTCCTCCAGCCAGTTCCCTATTCACCTTGTCAGTTTATCTCCAATCCCTGGTTAGTCATCTTTCACTAGCCTTTAGTGGAAACAGACTTGCAGGCCTTGCTAAAGTAGAGGTGTAGTGCATCCACTGCTTGACTCTTGTCCACAGCCTTGCAACAAATAGATAAAAATATCAGTCTTGTAAGTCTGGCATGATCTTCCTGCAGCCTCATACTGCTCCTATTTTACAGGCAATTTGCCTCCCAGAACTCAAGAACTCTTCCTTAAAGATCATGTGCAACGATTTTTACATATTTTTTATAAAAGCTTGAAAAGCTGAAATTCAAGTCTCTATGTTATGATTAGTGTTTCCTGATAATTTCATGCTGTTTGGTTTTGTGGTTTCTTTAAATCAACATTTGTTAACGTGCTCTACAGTGGTTGAAAACAGTAGTTATTTCTGTCCTCTCAGTCAAACTTAGAGTACAATGACATCATTTGGAGTAACTTGCTGTTTCAGACTCCCATTCAGGCAGTAGTTTGTAGAGTTAACAGTTTGTTGAGCTCTCCAAGTTTCTTACAGACACAGTCACTGGCTTATGTTTAGATAGATCAGCTTAAAATATAACATTATCTTCTCATAAAAGCTGATCATTTTAATTTCAATCATAAATTGAAGTAGTGGAAATCTTTCTCTGTGAGAAATAAGCTCTGTATCACAGCTCTCAGTTCTTTCTAATCAAAACTCAAGATTGTTTTTATAATTATATGACACATGGCTATTAAATACATATAAAATAAATTAAAATGTTGTTCATTCACAGAAACAGTTTGTCTTTGATGTATGGTAAATAGATTTCATGTAAGAATATTTTTTCATGTCAGATTGACAAACAGTACATGTGCTTGAAATACTGCAGCAGAGTGTGACAGGCACCTGTCAAAACTCACAAATTTCAGTTCTTTGGTGATTTCTGTGTGAAAATACATTGTTAGGGACAACTAGAAACAGTATGTGGCATCCTGATGCAGCATGTCTCTGCCTCACAGCTGAGGCAGCTGCAGCCTTCTGCCACTGTCCCTGTCCCACAAGCCCCTTCCTTCTGCTCCACATTTGAGGCTGCTGCATCCTGCTTTCCACCATCTTCTCCCACACAGTCAAGTATTGTGCACCCTGCTGCCTCCATCCCCTGCCTAAAGAATCAGGGCTGCTGTGCCCTGCCTTCCCCTGCCCAAACAATTGGGGTTGCTACATCCTGCTGCTCTCTCCCCCCACCCTCACAGTTAGGAAGCTGAAGCTGTTGCCCTTGTTTCTTTCTCCACAGTTAGGGCTGCTATGCTCTATTAAACCCCTAGAGTTCCAAGTTCCTGCCCCACAGCTGGGGCTTCTGTACCATGCTGCCTTAGCCACCAGAGGTGGGGCTTTGCTACACCCTGAAATTCACTTCCATTGTCCCAAATGGTCAGGGCTGCAGCACCACTGTACCCCATCTCACAGTCAGGGCTGCTGTACCCTGATGCTCCATGTGTCCTGCCCCACAGTTGAGGCTTCTGCACCATGCTGTCTTCTATCCCCTGTCACCACTGACAGGGCTGCTGCATCCTCCTCCTTTCTACACAGTCAGGGTTGCTGTGGTCTGCTGTGCACTAGAGCCCTTGTCTCTGCAGTTAGGGCTGCTGCCATGCTGCCACTTGCCACAAGATTCAGGACATTTGCTGCACCTGTTGCATGCCTCCACAGTTGAGGGCAGTTGCGCCCTGCTAACTGTGAGCGTGGGGAGAGAGGCAGCAGGGTGCAGCAACCCCAATTATTTGGGCAGGGGCAGCAGGGTACCTTATTCTTTAGGCAAGGGATGAAGGCAGCAGGGTGCACAATCCCTGACTGTGTGGGAGAAGACAGTGGGCAGCAGGGTGCAGCAGCCTTGAATGTGTAGCAGAAGGCAAGGGGCTTTGGGGCAGGGTACTGGTGGCAGTAGACTGCAGCTGCCTTAACTGTGGGGCAGAGACATGGTGCATCAGGATGCCACATAGTGTTTTTAGATATACCCATACATGATGTATTTTCACACAGAAACCACCAAAGAACTGAAATTTGTGAGTTCTGACAGTACATGTGCTTGAAATACTGTAGCAGAATGTGACAAGCACCTGTTTGTTAATCTGACACGAAAATTTTTTCTTAAATGCAGTGTTCATTTCAGGCCACAGGATTGTGCCAATGTCATGCCCAATGGCAAAATTGGCCCCTATTGGAATTGCTCTGTGAGTTTTTAGGCACATCTGGGTTGCTTTGGGAAGTATGGGTGCATCCGTGCATGTGTGCGGTCGGATTAAGGGGGACAAATGGGGCAAATGTCCCAGGCCCCCGCTGACAGATTGGCCCCCTGAAGTGACAGAAAGAAAGGGAGTCGTGAGAGCCAAGAGCAGATCCTGAGTTGCATCATCATGCTGTAATTAACCCACCGCCCGTCCACACAGATTGGCGCTTAGGGCCCCCCTCAACTGAGCCGACTCAGTCTCCTTCCCTTACTGCCCACCTACAGTGTAGCTAAGCAAGTACAACAAGTTGTTTGAAAGGTTAAACACACTAACATTAACTTCTAAGTTCTTTCCACTCCCCGACTCCGATATAGGCCCCTGGCCAGCAGCAGCGCCGACAAAATAACAACAACTGAAGGTTACAACAGAGTTTCAAACTTTCAGTTCTTAGAACCAGCCTAGTCAGCAGGGAGCACCTACCTAAGTTTTTCCATGTGTCTGTAGAGAAATGCTGGCTGCCTGTCCGCCACTGATTAGCGCTTAGAGCCCCCACACTGAGCTGACTTCTTCCCTTCCGCCCGCCCACAGTGCAACTAAGCAAGGAAGTACAAGTTTAAAGGTTGGTTAATTTAATTAAACACACTAACTTCAAGTTCTTCCACTCCCGACTCCGATATAGGCCCCTGGCCAGACAGCAGCTCACGACAAGTAAAAGTAAGTAACAACAACTGATGGTTACAAATAGAGTTTCAGTTCTGAGTTCTTAGAACCAGCTTAGTCAGCAGGGGCACCTACCTAAGTTTTCCATGTGGTCTCGTCTGTGGAGAAGTGCTGGCTGCCAAATTGCCGATGCAGGGATTTATTTAACTCTAAAAGTTGATTAGCGTTTTGCTCATAAAAGTACTAAATCTTTATGAAAATGCATAGCTCTTGCCTCACTGTGTTTAACAAACTCAGCACTTCAGAAAATCTATATAAATACTTTCTGTACAGTTAGTATACTACCAAGAAAAAACTGCTAATCAATTATTTAAAACCCTGCGATGCAGAGTCAGTGAGCTGTTACTGTAGGCAGCGTGGGAGGGAAGGTGGCAGACTGGTCCGGTCCGACCAGTACAAGACCCAGTACAACCTGGTAGGCAGGCATGCAAAAGTGCAGCCAGGCAGGCGGGCAGCCAGGGCAGGCAGGCATGCAGGCACCGCCCCAAACTGTAAACAGCTACAAAACAAAATCAAACAGCTGCGTCTCAGCTTCTCGAATCCTGCTGACTGGTTTGGGACTGAGGTGAGCCCTGGGACAGCCTGGGTCATCAGTTGATCATTCGGGCCGGCGGGACTCAGAAGAAGTGCCTAGAACCGATTTGCCTGACTGACTTGTTCCATACCGTGGGCGCTTGCTCCACTGCGAACTAAACAGACTGCCCTTCCTGTTGATGCAGCTTCACTGCAGAAAGTGGCTTAAGCCACCAATCATAGCCAGCGTACATGGGCTAATCGAGTAGGGGAGGCAGACCAGGGTTGTGATTGGTTCAGTTAGGAGAACCACTCACAAGCCTGTATTTAAGTAATTATGCAGCGGAAAAAATAAACAAAAGGAAAACTTGGCTCCTTTGCCCTATAAATTGGGGCTTTAAAGCCCCTTAGTCGGGTATCAGAGCTGTAATCACCTGCTTTGTGAAGGGAAGAAATTTACCAAAGAACAAAGTCTGGAAGCCTGATCTCCATACAGACTAATCCTACTCCAGCAGCCAGCTGACAGAGAGAACGGACATCAGACACTTTCTGTGCCAGAGAGTTGGAGACCACTAGTGGCCAGGCCCAACTCTGTTCCTGAACTTGAGATTCCTACCATCACTTGAGGTAAGTTCATGACAACATGCTGGTGGTGTTTGTTTGTTTATTTATTTATTTCTTTATTGATTGGGGCCTGCACTCTGTAAATACCTTCATGTAAACTGACACTGACTGTACTGGGGGAGGGCTGAATGCTGAAGCACATGGAAAACAGGATCATTCCATTATTTGCATGTTTTTATATATGTATTCCATGAAAGATGTAATGAGCAGGAACAGACAGTTGTGCCCATGCTTAAACTAAGTATTGGATGATCTGGTTACCATGTACCCCCACAATCTACACAGTGTTAGTCTCCATAAAGGTATTTTTCTCCACTGTAACTTACTAACTTTAAATACTAATCTGCCCACAGGACATAACCTATTCTGAGCTTGTGTGGTTTTAGAGTTTATGGGTCAGAGGAGCAAAACCTAAATTCATGGCTGTCAATGTGCATATTTACTTTTGTGCTTCTTATTCTGGAAGTGCTAGCACTGTCTGAATATATGGTACATTGGAACTGATAGGTACTGTACAAAGCTATAAATTAATACCCCAATCCCATCATGCTTATAGTTCCAGTGTACCATGATTCAGTTGAAATGGCTTCACTTGTTAAGAACATTTCACTTACGTCTGGTTTGCTTTCAGGTTGTGTCAAATAATTACATTTACATTTGCATTATTGCCTTATTTTAAACTGATGTGATTGATCCTAGAAATCTGCTTGTTGTAAGAGTTAACGTGCACTATACATGTTGATGGTAGAATCGATGCGTATAAATATCTATTTATTTGTAGTTATGGCTTTGGGTATAGTGGAACTGCACACCTGTGTACGTACATACATACAGTAAGTAGTTATTTAGTTACTGTCCTTCGAGTAGGATTCATATGCATACATCATAGTGAAGTACTGTTTGTTTTATTTTTGTCTTCAAATAAACTTGTGATTGTTTGAGCCCAAAATGGGGGAATGCGGCAGGCAATGCAAGAACTGCATAAACTGGTAATTTGCATAGTTAACAATATAAGCTGTATGTATGTATGCATGGTACAGAGCCAGAGGTGTGCAGCTTTATATTTCATGATAAAGTAACTGACAGTTCTGCAGGAAACATTTGTTAAGCAGCAGTCCCCATTTTTTCTTCTAGTTAGTTCAGAACTGCTGTAACAACCAATTGATATTGCCATGGAATACATGTCATCCTGGCTCATTAATGAGGATAGATTTTGTGCTGCTGGCTGCATCTCTTCATGCCTGAGTTATTGGTTTCTGACCTAGGCATACATCGACTGTACTTGGATGGCAGGTCAGTTGTCTAGTTTGTTGGCAGCTACTCATAGTTATATTCCTGGCAACACTGACTGATTGCTATAGCAAGCTGGTTGTGTTTTTTTTTTTGCCAACTACTGGCAGTGGTTAGTGGTCGTTATATTCCCTGGCACACAGTACAATAACCGAGTATTATGTTATGTTAGGAGCTTTTTTCTAAGAAGAAAAAATACTGGCTACTGCTGCGATACTGAGGGCTTAGCAAATTTTATCTAACTGTATTATAGGTTATTTTGTAATACGCACACATCATATTTTTCTGTCTGTGAACAAATTCTCTAATTGCTATAGGAGGCTGGAGCCATCTGGCTTGTAGTCAAAGATACAGCTTATATTTATTGTGTTATGCCAGAAATCTATATCAGCACTGTGATTTTGAAACAGAATATACTACGAAGCCAGCAGAAGAATGTCATTGGGTCTTTGCAGCTTGAGCTACTGTTCCTGCTCTGCTCTCCTGCCATGACCCTGCCTTTGTAGCCCTCCTCCCAGCCATGCCCTGTCCAGCAGATTACTGTCCTTTCTGAGGAGTGGGCACCAGTACTGAACTCAGTACTCTAGATGTGCAACACCAGTGACCTGTTAAGTGCAGTATAGTTTTGCCCACTGGTGTTCTCTTCCCCACCAGCTATAATGCACCCAGTCTTGTTTGCCCTAGCTGCTGCTTTCTTGCACTGCATGGAGTGCTCTTCAGAGTGCTCTTCAGGTCACTAATGAGCATCTCCTCCAAGTCCTCCTCCTCCTCCTCCTCCTCTGGTGCAGATAGCCAAGTTTGCCAGTAACTGTCAAAATCTGGTATCAGTCAGCAAAGTGATGTTTGAGCTTTTAACAAGACTGGCCACAACAAATATTGGTTTGGCTACCAGATTTTAAGCTAGTGGCCAAACTGACGACCTGCTCACAAACTGATTTTTGTCCCACCATGTGGAGTACCCACTCCACAGGACATACTTGCTGCTGCTGCTGCTGTCTGGTGGATCAGGCTGATGCATTGAGGCTGCTGGCACTAATCGCTGATGCAAGCTGCAGAGGGGACACTGCTGTTGCTGGAGCTGGGTAGAAAGGAGGGCTCCCTCAGGCTCTGGCTCTCCTTGTGCAAGTCCTCTAGCCTGCGTTCTAACTCACTGATTCATTGCCTCTGGCCTGTATTAGGTTT
Organism: Neoceratodus forsteri; assembly: GCA_016271365.2. Taxonomy (NCBI): domain Eukaryota; kingdom Metazoa; phylum Chordata; order Ceratodontiformes; family Ceratodontidae; genus Neoceratodus; species Neoceratodus forsteri. The sequence goes on from CM057454.1 coordinate 793,503,797, forward strand.
TGCTAGTTCTGCACAATAGTCGTCCGCTCCGTAAGGTACAACTCCCATTTCATGGTGTTCTCCAGGAGGTTGTGTCACTAGTGGTAGCAGGCAAGCGGTGGAGGAGTGGAATGCCAGCCTCAGATTAGGAATGGAGATGCAGTGCATGGAGTGCTGTCACTGCACTGCAGGAGGTCATGTTTATCTGGGCTCCCAGCCCCTGCACTATGATCCATCCAACTAACAGCAGGGAGAGTGCCCTCAGAACTTGTGGTAGAAGACGCAGTGCTACAACTTTGATATTTGTAATGGTTTTATTTAGTTTAAACTATTTTAAGATGTAATCTAGATTTTTAGATGGTAATCATGGAAGAGTGGAATTTGTGTACAAGAGGAGTATCTTATAATTATTACTTTTGCCCTAAGAGCCTTAAATGTTTCAAAGTCCCACAGATGGATTGGGCAGATGGTAATGATAGGTGTGTAGTATGTGGCCCGGAGGTGGATTGGGCAGATGGTAATGATAGGTGCATAGTATGTGGCCCAGAGGTGGATTGGGCAGATGGTAATGATAGTGCGTAGTATGTGGCCCAGAGGTGGATTGGGCAGATGGTAATGATAGGTGCATAGTATATGGCCGGAGGTGGATTGGGCAGATGGTAATGATAGGTCGCGTAGTATGTGGCCCAGAGACGGATTGGCAGATGGTAATGATAAGTCGTAGTATGTGGCCCGAGGCAGATTGGGCAGATGGTAATGATAGGTGCGTAGTATGTGGCCCGGAGACAGACTGGGTAGATGGTAATGATAGGTGCGTAGTGTGTGGCCGAGAGGGACTAGGCAGATGGTAATCATTGGTGCATAGTATATCATTTACTTACTAAAAATTATAACTGTCCCTCATTACGGTAAAGTTCCAGAAACCAGCATTGCTTTGCTCTTCTATTATGTCATTCTGCTTCTTAAATATTTATTCTGTCACTATCCCCAATAAGCATGCAAGGTAAAATGTCAATTCACTTTATTTAGGTTAGCTGTCATCATAATCATATATCTTAAAAAAAAAGCCACAATACAATAATTGTAACATTACAAATTATGACTAACAGATCATATTATCTTGGCATATATATTTATTGCAATTAAATATTTCCATGTTTAAGTGTGACAGATCCGGTACTCTGCTCTGGCGTAATCTTCTGTCCTGCAAGTAAAATGAAAAACCATGAAACAGTTGTTTCCATAATTCTAGCTAATAGCAAAAAAATTACCCAGAAGAATAACTCCAAATCTGATTACAATACAGGCATCTTAAGGAGTGTTATAGTATCAATGCCCTGGCTATAAGTGATGAGCAGACTCTTCTCCTTAGGTGTGTATTAGACAAGTGCTACAAACATTGTGTACTAAATAGCAATATAGTCTTTGGGACACACATAGTCTTCTGAGAATGTTTCCAGTGTCCGTTATTACTGTGGCATGCTAAGTGGCTTTTGCACCTGCTTTTTCAACATATGGAATTAAATCCACTTCTCACTAGATAGATGTAAATTTTTTAAAAAAAGGTACTCCTAACCACCTGGGTGACAATTTCTTGTCAGGTTAACAATGGATAGTTTGAGCGTCATATAGAGCTACTCGAGGTAATAAGTTTCCGTTGTGTTTCTGTACCACTGGGGTGTCCAGCCTTTTCAGGGTCATACTAACATACTAAAATGACAGCAGAATAGGCATAACTGTCTTTCAGTCTGCTCGTTTGGTCAGCCCACCCTGGGAGCTGACCTTGCTGCCTCATGTAAATTTCTGAATCAGATGTGAGCTCCAACGCGTGGCATGTACCATCCCCAACATGCAGCCTTTGTCATACCCATATTTTGGACTGAAAATAAGTCATAACCAGTCATATATTTTATTAAGTTGCAGTATTTAAAATATTTGCAATTCTAAAATAATTATTCTAAGCAGCTGGAGAGTTTTGCAGGCTTCATAAAAGTATGCTGTTGAGTACTCGGCACTTCCTGAAATTCTCCTTTGATGCTAGTTAAGTAACTTGTATTTACCTACACTATCGTAGCTTCTTGCTAAGGTACAGTTGGGCAAATGGTTTGGAAGAGGATGGGAGGGCCAGGGAAACACTGCTGTGTCTTGCTCTTGGTGTGTTTCTACCCGCTGGGTTGTCTCTGTTCATGTCGCGCTCTCTCTGTCTCGGTCTCTTGGGAAGCTTCAAACTGCTGCTGCTGTGCAGCATACGATCTCCCTTCAAGAACTGTGCCACAGAGGTTGGTAAGCTAAGCAAGGGAGTGAAGTCTTCCATGAGCTGGATTACAAACTCGCTCTGTCTGAAAAAAGCACATGAGTCTGATGATGCACTGCTTGCCTTGCCTGAAATACTGTAGACTCCAGGGCATTACAAGTATCTTTCCTCTCAACTCTTCTGAAGAAAGAGATGTTGCCAGCAGACATCGAGTCCATGCTCCAATGGTTCTTGCATAGTGACTGCCTTGTGTGCACAGTTGTGTTATCAACGGTTGCTGATGGGAACTCTAATTGTTGGTGTAATGGCAAAAGTACAACTAAAACCACAGAAATGGGTGGGAGCCAATGTCATCCTACATGGAGTAATGCCTGTGCTAGTCATAAAATCCAATCTCTCATTTGTTTCCCAGGTCTGAAACACAGGGAGTGAACATTCTTGAAAATGCCATGAATCATTTTACATTCAGGTGCTCAGAAGCGCTGTGCTGCAAAGGAGAAGCAAGAAAAACTGGATGCCGTCCTGCATAGACTCCTAGACTCAACCAATTTTTTGTGAGCAACTCATCTGCACCAACTGTCACCTCATCTGTTTCTCTCCTGACAAGTGCACATGGCTGCAACTCTGAAACATCACATGAACAGCCTGACACGGATCCGATATTGAAAAGGTTTATCAAGGTACTGTGGCTGAGACTGCTGCTTCTACAGATGAAACTGGTGATGCATTGTCTTTGTCTCCAGAGTCTACCAGCAACTCAACTCAGTCAAGAAGTGATCCTGAATGTCACCTGACAGATCCTGCGGAGTGGTTCCCAGTAAGTTCTGCTACTGTAAATTTCTGGGTTGAGAAAGTACCAGACACTTGCCAGAATAAGTGCGACTCTGACAGTTACTTAAAGTCAAAAGGTACTACAACCCTACAAAGCCAACCAAAGGGCATTTCCGGTTCCTAAAAATCACATGTTCTATGCCCGCGGCCAAATGGTGAGATGCATCTGTGGAAATGGTTGCTGCATAGTCTTTCAAAGGGTCCATCTATTGGTTCTTCTGCACACTGATGGTGAGTCGAAAAGACCAGTTTTCACAAGTTGAGGGTTTAAGTGACTGGAAAAAGGCAGACAAGAGAATCCGCATCCTGAAGAAAGTGCAGCGCACAGAGAGTGCATTCTGAAGGTATGCTGCGGGCGCAAAGAATATTGCCATGTGGACTACAGCTTGGAGAAGCAGTATCAGGGAGGAAGTAATACTGGCGTGATGTACTACATCGAGTAGTTGCTGTTGTGACACTGTTGGCGGAGAGGGACTGGCCCTCCAAGGAGATGATGAATTACTTGGATCAAAACATAATGGCAACTTCCTCGGCTGCATGGAATTAATAGCACAGTTTGACCCATTTCTGGCCAGACATATAGAAATTTGGTAATGCTGGTCATGGAAAGCCAGCTTACTTGTCCTCCACTATTTTCGACAAATTAGGTGCAAATCATGGCAGAAGCATGTCCGAGCTTACAGTGCGAAGAAAGTGCAACAGCCAAGTGCTTTTCAGCATCTGGTGATTCAACACCAAATTTGACCCATGTTGACCAGCTGACTGCGATTGCCGGTATGTGCTAAATGGCATACCAATTAAGCGGTTCTTGACTTTCCTGCAAATCGGCAGTCATGTGGCTGAAGAACTTGCACATACTCTGCTACAGTACTTGCAGGCTGAATCGATTGATTTTATGGATTGCCGTGGCCAGTCTTATGACAATGCAAATAACATGGCTGGCTGGTACACTGGCATGCAAGCGTGTCTCAAAGCGGTGAGCCCTCTTGCCTTATTTGTGCCTTGCGCTGCACATTCTCAACCTAGTCGGTTTAATGCTGTTGATTGCTGTGTTGAGGCAGTCAGCTTCTTTGGATTTCTCCAGAAACTGTACACATTCTTCTCTGCAGCTACTCACCGCTGGTCAGTGTTTATAAAACACCTGAAAGAGAAAGGTGGAGGACTGACAGTGAAGTCACTGTCTGATACACGGTGATCTGCAGGTGCTGATGCAACGAAGGCACTCTTTGAAGGCTACACAGACATCAAAGCTGCCCTGGAGGAAATGTCTGATAACCAACAGCAGAATGGCACTACAAGATATGAGGCAGATTGCTTGTCCCACAATATGGAGCTACTGGAAATTGCATTTCTGTGTGACCTGTGGAATACAATTCTTGCCAGATATAATGCAACAAGCAAATCTTTGCAGAGTACAAAAATTGATTTGAAATTAGCAGTTGAACTACTGACCTCTCTGGGAAATTTTGCGAATGCATTACGTGATCGATTCGTCGTTTTGAAACAGCGCAAGAGTTATGTAGCACATTACACTACAGAAGTGATCGCTCGAGAAAGAGAACACTCAGTACAATGACTTGCAGTCTGAGGGAGTTGTTTTAACTGGCAGAGAGAAATTCAGGACTGAGACTTATTTGGTCATAACTGATCGCCTCATCATGGCCTTAAATAAAAGGATTTCAGTCTACCAAACTGTCTATGATCACTTTAAAGTCACAGTGAACTTCAAAATACTAACAGATGAAAATTAATGTTGAGGCTCAGAAACTAGCGCAAAGCATACCCATCAGACTTGTCTTGGAGGTCTTCCTGGTGAAAGGGCACAATTCATCAGCTTTACAAAGACAAGAGGCTGTGATCTGCCAATCTCTCAGGCAGCACTACTGCATAATGAAGAACTGCAGGAGACCCTTCCAAATGTTTCTGTAGCTCTTCAGTATCTACCTGTCACTGATGGCGACTAACTGTTCAGGTGAGCAGCTCCTTCCAGCAAGAAGCCATCATCAAAAGCAAACTTCGATCTACGATGCGAGATGATCGTTTGAGTGCACTTACACTCTTAAGTATCGAAAGTGATCTACTCTGTCAAATTGACTTTAATGAGCTAATTGATACGTTTGCTACTGCTAAGTCACAGAAATGTCAAGTGAACCTTGCATAAATTGTGCTGATTCTTTTTATTTGGGCTGTAGTTCTCTACATAAGGAGTACTCTATTAAAAAAAATGGAGGGAGGCCAAGGGTTCGGAATGTCTGTGGATGTCCTTAGCAAGAGATATCCTTATCTATGGGATTCTCTCTCAGTACTGAACCAGTTAGGGTCTTCTTTAAATTGACTCTTAAAAGCCTGTACACTGGACCACTTCTGGCAGAAAATTGTTTCACCCTGAGTCAGAGGTGTGGCAAACCATCTGGCCTTAAGTCTACAGCTGATTAAGCATCCTGGGGATTTGTGGCCTCTGGAAGGCAATGCCTGTATCAAGGACATGTGTGGTGCCTTTTGTTTTGTTTTTTCTGCCTGTGAGACCTCCTGCTTCATGTCTCTTGGATGCATGCACCCCACACCTTTGACATGGATGGTGCAGTGCACTAACTCTCCTCCAGGAGCCCCAGAACTTGCCCCAGAACATCTAAACCCCAGAGTTTCACAGTTCAGTAATGCTCATGTGGTGACTAGTGGTATTGTTCACAACTTCACACCAGCTGCAGCTCTAGACTTAAGGCCAGATGGTTTCCACACCCTCTGACTCCAGGCAGAAACAATTTTCTGCCTAATTTTTGCATCTGGTCTGTTTAGGTAATTTTTCTTGGGTAAGATAATTGTAGTCTGCCTAATCAGTAGAGGGCGTACCAACACAAGTGAAGTTATCTGATTGAAAGACACAGCTGTCTTTATTTTCAGTCCACATTTTAAGGTTATAAGGCAGGGTGAGCAGGTCAGGAAATGTAATTTGGGGAAGGTGTGGTGCCCTTTCAACATGCTTCCTTCTACCACCTGTAAATGTTCCTGGGTGGAAGTACCTTATTTAAGGAGCCAATACGGCAATGTACTGTAGGCCAATTCAGAAAGCACTCTATATTTGTGAGCAGCCACTGTGGCCATTTCAGAGATATTAAGCTAGTGTAGGGACTATACTGAAAGGGTCCCACCATGGAGTGGTGGTATAGCTTCCTCACTTTGGAATTCCAATCTGAAAACTAAGAATACCCCCCTTTTTTTACATGAAGTTTAAAGTAAGTAGAGCCAGTGGCCATGTGATTGTTTAAATATTAAAATGTACCATGTTTTGAGGGAGGGTTGTGCACTGGTATTCTCTTTGCTGCAGGAAATGTAAACAAACATATTTTGCTGTTGTAACACCAGTATGGTGGGCAGTCAAGTTCTCACTCTTTAAAAACAAAAACAGGATGTGGATAAAACTACCAGCTGCATCAACAGTCCCTATAGAATGTTAGCAATTAATTAGTTATTTTTTTTTTGTTTAACACATAGAGGCCTAAGGGTTTTGATGTCCCTTTAAGTAGCTGGTGGGGCAATTGTTTGGAAGATCTAACAAGCATTTTGTCTTCAATAAAGCCCCAAACTCACTACAGAACATATAGACCCACAGAGCTTCTGGGGTCTTGTGGCTCCAGACCCAGCATTCATATGTCACATGACGGGGTGAGTGCAATAGAGTTGTACCTGTGAATAACAAGGGTTGTCTCCCATATGGTGGTTGTTAAGGTTAATGAACTAAAACTATAATGAACAATATGCTAGGAAATTGTTGCAAAAAAAACAGGTATGCAAAATTGGCGTTTTACCTGGCTACCAGAGCTGTAAGTGTCCCAGGCCCCCCTAAGGCTTGATCTGGCCCTGCATGTGACACATAACCAGATGCATTAATCCTCCATGAAGTAGAAGGCAGGACTCCAGGATGACAGCACTCAAAAGTAAAGAATGTCACTTGTCAGTCTGTCTGTATTCATCCCAGAGGCATTTTAGGGAGGCAGGATGGGCGGCTGCTGAATGAAGAATGCCCTTGGAGCTGGGGCATGTTGCAGTCTTCAGCAGCTGCAGATTGGAGGAGTTCACCCTCAGAGGTGTGCTTGAGACAGACTGACAGACTGTACCAGGCATTGAAGAATGCCCTTTGGAGGCATGTCAGTCTCAGGCTCTCAGCACTGCACTAGTATTGGTGCTGGCTGGAATAGGTCCATTGGAAGAACCTGTCACCAGCTTGAGATGGGCAAATTCAGGGGCAGGAGTTAGTGCCTTCATCAGTCACAGAGTGGTTGAATTGGTTGGTGATGGGCGGGAGCTTTCGATCTGTACCATGTGATGTGCACAGAGACACATGACATGGTACAGTTTGAGCTACCAAGACTGCACATTACAGTTGATTGCACAGTTAGTTGGAGATGCACTGAGTAAGCAGGCAGCACATCCCGTGACGGCAGTTCACTCGATTATAATCACTTGAAGCTTGATCCATCTTAGTCTATTATAGCTTGTATCAACAGCTGTTAGAGCCACACCAGTTGATTAACTGTACATTTTGACTCTCTTTATATGAAATGTTTTGACTAAAAGATTTGGGCAGTAGCACAGTACTTTCAGTGCAAGGGCTGATTGGGGGCCTCTGCCTTCAACGATCTCCAGGCAGACCAGGCTCTAATAATCAGTGGTAGGATGGAGGCAGTGTGTTGTAATAAAAACAAAGAACAAAATTGGGGGCCTGATAAAAACTTGTTGGAGAACACTGTACTCAGTCTGCAAGACTAAGAGCTGTGGACAGTGGTGACTGCAGCTGAATCTTACTGAAGGAAAACAGGAAGGCACAAAATAATATTTGAATGACTGAGTGAGAAAAGGATATTAAAAGAAGGGTCACGTGACAGTTTGTGTTGGGGAGCTTTCACTAGTTAGTTAGCAGCATCAGTAACAAGTCAAGTGACTAAAAGAAATAAATATCAACAAAAAATCAGAATAAATTACTATAGGAGTGATCAGTTGGTGGCTCGTGTGAAGTAAGGTCGGGGTTCTTGTCCCAGAAAGCCACAGCAGAGACTGTTGATAAAACTGAATCAATAAGAAAAGAAAAATAGGAAAAACAAACAAACAAAAAATAATAAAACTTAAGCAGGACAGCAGGACTATGTGAGGAGGGCTGTCACTCTAGTTTGAGTCATTTCTTTTCACTTAAAAGGTGGCAGTCAAGTCACAGTGAACAGAAAAAAAAAAGAAAATTTGCCAAGAAAAAGAAATAAAGCAGAGGAAAGCAGTGTGTTGGCAGAACTGTGTGTGTGGGATGGCTATCTGTTGTGTTATAACCTAGCTTGCAGCAGCCAGGCAGTTAGGAAAGTCACACAGCAGATTGCTATAGTATAACCAAATTTGGTTTCTAGAATGAACGCTGTATATGATTATAATAACTGGTCAGCAATTTCTCTCAATGTACTGACCAGGATGATATTTTCCATAACAACTGGCTGGTTGTTATGACATTCATAAACCATGCCAGTCAAACTATGCTGCTGCCTCATTGGCCAACATTCTGTATGTGGGTGGGGCCAAACAGTCTCACAACTGCTGAAAAAACTGCTGGCCTGTTATCATAAAAATAAAAGTCGGGAAGGTGTTTCATATGAGAATTTAATGTACACCCTCATTGATAATGTTTGATAAACCCTTGGGCTTGGCCTCCTCGGGTTTATGTAGCATCCCACAACTCGGTGTGCATTAAATTCTTATATCAAACCCTCCCCATCCATTATTCTATATATATTTATGAAGGCTATGCCAAAAACAAACTTTCTGTAAATGAACAACATTTAGATTCATTTTATATTTATTAAACAGCCCTGTGTTATATAGTTAGAAAAAAAATTGAGGTTTGATTCGAAAGAACAGAGCTGTGATACAGACAAGCTGATTTCTCACAGAAAAGAGTTTTACTCTTCAATTCAACATTGAAACTGAAATAATCAACTTTTAAAGGAAGAGAATTATATATTTTAAGCTGATCTATCTAAACACAAACCAGAGACTGGGTATGTAAGAAACCTGGAGAGCTCAGCAAACCATAAATTCTACAGAGTGCTGCTCTGATTGGGAATCTGAAACAGCAAGCTACTCCAAAATGATGTCACTGCACTCTTGACTGAGAGGGCAGAAATAACTCCACTGTTTTCAGCCAATAAAGAGCAAGTTAACAAATGCTGATTTAAAGAAAACCGCAAAACCAAACAGCATGAAATTTTCAGGAAATACTAATCATGACACAAGGACTTGAACTGCAACTTTTTAAGCTTTATTAAAACTATGTAAAACCATTGCACATGGTCTTTAATGATTGCTTCTAGCAGCACTACAATCAAGGTCAGACTGACTGGTCTATAATTTCCTGATTTACTGCTGTTCCCATTCTTGTGATCTGCACCACATAAGCTAATCTCTAATCAACTGGAAAAAATATCCAGAGGACAATTAAACAGATTTTCCAGTTGTACTGCCAGTGTTGCCAATTGCACTGCCAGTATCTGCACAATCTCACTTAGAACTCTGAGGTGCAGCCCATCAGGGCCAAGTGGTTTGTCTACCTTTAGAGTTTGAGATCCTTGAACACCAGTCCTCTGAGACCCCACCCTGAGGCTGCTCCTGGCACTCTGTCAGTGGCCCCCACCTCCACATTGATTACTGAGCAGAAGTAATTATTTAGTATATCAGCCTTTTTTCCATCCTCCTGCACTTCTGTCCCTTTCTTCTTTAATTTGATTGTACCCTCCTCAGTTTGCTTTTTCCTACAGTACCTACAGTGAAATAAAACTTTTCACTTTATTTCAAGGTCATTTCTGTGAGCTCTGGGGCATATGCCTCTACTCAATTTCCACCAAAATATTGCTATGTGGACTGCAGAAAGGCTGTAAAAATGTAATTTAATGTAATTGTTTCCCCTTCCCCAGAAATCCTCTTGGTAAGACACACCTGTCTTTAGCCTCAGGTTACACCTTAATCAAATTAATAGGTTTGTGGACCACAAAGCCTTGGAAAAATCTAACCCTCAGTGTCCCAGAATCTCATGTACTTTTGCAATCTATATATTCATCCTTATTATAAAAGCATTGAGAAAATGAGTTGTTTTTATAATGCCAGGAATGTTAGCTTATCATACTGCATGTGCCTATGAGGAACAAGCTAATGGAGGTGCCAGGGATGGACTGAAGCCATACCTTGTCTTCAATTAAGTAATTATGTATATTAAGCAAGCAGTAACACATGACGGGTGTGGATTACATCCTGATGAGATCAGGCCCAGGTGTTTATTTTATTTATTTATCAAGTCTAGGATTACAAATACCTTTGAGCCATGGCTCTTTACAAAGGTTCCACGACAGAGAAATACAAATTATGGGGAACATCAAGACAGGCATTACAACAATGTGGACATTGCAAACAGGTACAGATTAATACAGTTCAAGGGTAGCATTAGCAACAAAGGCAGCCAGCGGCATTGTCAGAGAAGATAGACAACAGATAGAAGTGCCCAGAGTCATAGGGAGGAAGAGAGGGTGGTGGGGGAAGGGATGTAGGAAGGGTGACAAGAGGGTGAAAGTGCAGCATTGGGTATACCAAGATGTGAGGTAGAATCCAGTGGGGGGACAACTAGAGCAGAAAGAAGTGGAGAACAAAGTTAAGTTGGGCAGTCACAGGAGCTGTTGGTAGTGAGATAGTCCCGAGCCTAGTTTTAAACATACTAATAGTTGGGGCAGAGGAGATGGTTGAGCTGAGGCCATTGAACCAGAGTGGCTCGATAAGCAAAAAGAGCATTGTCCCTGTGAAGTGTGACAGTGGGGACTTTCAGTAGCTGTAGCGTGGACCCCTAAGGTGCCATTTGTTAATTCGTGTTGTAACAGAGTTGAGACCCCTGAAGGTACAAGGCCAAGGTAGATTTTTTTCACCATGGAGCAGGTGAGAAACTTTATGCGGTTTGATAGTTGGAGCCAGCTGGTCTGAGTGTACAGGTCACATGTGTGGGTGAGGCGATGAGCACCTGTGATGAGCCGACATGCTTTATTTAAAGGTAGTTGAGAGAGGCATCTAAGGGTTGTGGTTGTGGCGAGCCATAAATGATGAGATCATAGCCTATTACAGAGATCACAGAGCTCAGGACTGCAACCTTCAAAGCTTCTGGCTTGAGGTGTGGTCTGTGTTTGTAGAGGAGACCAAGCGTGTATTAGCAGCTCTAGCTACATTATCTACATGAAGTCCATAGGAGAGATTAGGGTCAAGCTGTATCCCTAAGTATTTGAAGGACCCCACCTGATCTAGAGTGTTCCCTGGGTGGTGGAGATAGCTAAGTGGGTGTAGCTTGTGGGTTATGAGAGCTGCAGAAGAGCATAGATTTGGTTTTCTTGTCATTGAGGACCAGTTTATGATTAAGAAACCATGTCTCTACAGAACTGAAACCAAGTTCAAGGTTGTGTTGAAGAGTTGCAGGATCTTTGTGAGTGGAGAATACAACAGCATCATTGGCATATAGTATGATCTTCTCAGAGCAGTGGTGAGGGAGGAGTTTAAGAAAAGGCTAAAGGAGGGGTCCCAGTATGGATCCTGTGGGACACCCGAGCTTAACAGGCAGGGTGTTAGAAAGAGCATCCACAATTTTTACCTCTGTGACCAGTTTCCTAGGTAGCTTTTAAACCAGAGAGAAGAGCTCAGGTGATAGCCCGGCATTCAGTAGTTGGTGTATTAATAATCCATGGTGTACTGTATCAAGGCCTTGGAGGTCGTGAAAATAGCCCTAGTGAAGGCCGTTGTCAAGGGATTTGTGCAAAGCTCCAGTGAACTCAAGAAGGGCTGTGGTGGTGCTGTGACCTTTCCGGAAGCCGTGTTGTTGTGGACAAGGTATATTGTATTTATCCAAGTGGTCGGTAAGTTGATCAGTCACGATGCGCTCAAGTGCCTTAGAGAGTGGGGGCAGTATGGAGATAGGGCGATAATTTGAGTGAATCGTCTTGTCCCCACTTTTATGGATGGGTGTCATGGTGGCTGTTTTCCATAGGTCTGGGAATTTTCCACAGCTGAGAGAGAGGTTTAGGATTTTGTTAATGGATGAATTACCTCATCGAGGGTGAGCAAAAGAAGCTTAAGGTCCAGGGTGTCGTTACTAGATCTAGATTTAGAGATAGCTGCAGTAATATAGTGGCGAGCTTCATTCAGCCTTACCTTCCTGAAGTAGAAGAGGGATGGTTAGACTGAGGGCTGAGGTATTTGGGGAGTAGGCCCTGTTTTGAAAAAGTCATGGGTAGAACAGCACTAAGGTCTGAAAAAGCCAGTGTTAAAGATGTTTGCGATCACCTTGAGGTCAAGGGTTGAGGATCCATCAACCATTAACATGGCCGGAGAGGTTTTTGGCTGCTTCCTGTGACATCCTTGATATTGTCCCAGAAAGCACGACCATTTCCCCATGTATTGGTGAGAGCATCTTTGTAATAGGTGGATTTCATTAGCCTTATGGCTTTTGTGCAGGCATTTCGTGCTTGTTTGTAATTTTGGATGTCCAGTTGTTTGCCAGTGGCCCTGGCAACTGCAGAGGTGATCCCTTAGTTTCAGCGGTGAGAGAAGAGCCACGGTGACCCATGGGTTAGAGAGATTTTTGTTTTGCGCCTTTGGCAGGGCAAAGAGGTCATGAGCTTTGTTGAAAATTGAGATGAAGTGATCAAGAGCCAAGTTAACATCTGTTGCTTCATAGATGGGTAGCCAGTCTTGTAGAAGCAGGTGTTGTTTGAGATGTGGAAGTTTTCCATGAGGAAGGACTCTGCTAGCGATAATTTTGGGAGGGGCTTAAGGAATTTGTTAGACCATGCACACATGACTGGGGAGTGGTCACTGAGTGAGTCTGGGAGAATGGTGACGAGAAATCCTTGTGGGGTGAGTGGTGAGGACCCAATCCAAGAGGGTACTGGTGCCAGTCTTGTAGTTAATCCTAGTAGGGAATTTACCATTTGCGTGAGGTTAGCAGCTGAGATGGAGTCTTTATAGGCACTGGCACTCGATGCTAACCAGTTTATGTTTAAATCCCCTAGTAGAATAAGTTCAGTTTCGGGAGGATGTGAGTTGATAAAGTTTAGAACATCGTTGAATCCATGTTTAGGATCCCTGGTGGGATGTATATGGAGACAATAGTCAGAGCTTTATGGTTGGGACCTAGGATGATTTTTATTGGCAGAATCTGGGCTGAGGCAGAAAGTGATGGAGTTGCTACAGGGTGCCAAGACAGGGAGTCTTTGATATAGATTGCGCAACCACACGCCTTTTTGGATATCTGGTCCGGCCTGTGAACATTGTAGCCCTGTATTGTTACTGCTGAGTCAGGAACTTTAGGTGTCAGCCAAGTTCCACCACTGCAAGGATGTCATGACTATTTTCTTCAGACTAGAAAAATAATAGGTGTGTGTTAGGCATGAGGCACTGTACCAAGTGCCTTTATGCACCTGGGTTTTATCAGGGACGAACTCCACACCTTTGGAGTGTTATTGTGCTTATAAAATGGGTACTACATTTCCAACACAGATTCTGACAAAATTAGTGCAGTTTGAAAAATGAGATTAATGTTTTTACTTATTATTTTCTAGTCTGAAGAAAATAGTCCTATTGCTGATCATCTAGTGAAGACTTTGAAACTCCTTTTTAAGACTGTAGCTAGGAAGGTGATGTCTTTTTGTCTCTCCCCATGTTCCCTACCCACAGTATTTCTTTATTTCTATTTTTAGAGGTTGTCTTTTCAGGGACCAACAGACAGATGACTGACACTGAACTTGAGAAAGAGTTGACAGTCGTAATTTTCCTTCAGGCATCCCCACCCCGACACCCACATGGCCAGACAGTCTATTTTAGTCAGATTTTCTGACTTTTTTATATATAGTAAATGCTGTATTTTAATTAACAGATTATCATGTGTGTCTGGGAGTGAGCCGCTGACTTGAACAGAGTGAGCGTGTCCTGTGCAGCTGCCCTGCTGAGCGTAGCGAGTGTGTCACTCTGAAGCCACTTCAGGCAGCCCCAACACTCACATGGCCATTCTACTTTTATTCAGGTTTTCTGCCTTTTTAAATAGTAAATGTTTTATTTTAATTAACAGACTACCCTGTGTGTCTGGTATGTGAGCCACTGACTTGAACAGAAGCTAGCATATCTGTGAGCATGTCCCTCTGCAACCACCCTACAGAATGTTTTCTGCTTTGTGCTTTGTGGCGGGCTGGCTTATCGTTCTGTGCAATTTCATTGGGACAGCTGGTCCACAGCTGTAAGTGTTAATTTAATCATAGTACTACCTTTTTCTAGTTTTATAAAATTAATGTTCTTTAAAAAATGGCATATAAAATAGGCACTGGAGGATTGGGTCCGTGGATTGTTTCAATACAGATCCTGGTGGCACGTGGATCACTCGGTTTTGTTGTGGACAGCTTTCTTTATCACAGCAGCACAGCTTACTCTTTTATTTGATAATGTTTTACTGTAAGGTGACTTTAATCACCTAATGTTGTGTAGTTCCTCATGCGTGCGGGAGGGGTGACTATTCCCTCGGCCATGGAGATCCACTCACTAATTTGAGATCACGGTCCATTTTTTTACTCTGGCAATAGGTCAGTGATATGGTGGTGTTATGTGGTTGCAGTGGGCAGATTAGTGCTGGCTGGGCATGATATACTCAATAAGGACATGGTTCTCAAAGGCTATTAGCCAATTGGATTTCTTGATTTGAAATGCCCATTTTATAATTACAATATAGTACACAGTTAGTATATTTTCACTGTGACCTGAAGAAATTGTTCTCAATGTGTGCTGCACACAACTTATTGAGAACATTTAGAACAACTGAGCTCAGCTGTTATAAATCAGACCTGCAAGCTCTTCACAAGGTAGAGATCAGTAGAATGCAAGCCCAGCTGCAATCTCAGCTGTGTTAATCAGAGGCACCTGCTCAGTAAAACTGTGGTTTCAGTTTTAAAAGTGTTTAAAAACATGCCAACTTTATTCTTGAAAAAATTAAAAATAGCAAAGTGTTAACTCACTGGTTCACATACTTAATTGATGTTGTGACATCATCAAGATACTCAGGCTTTGACTCATTCCAAATAATGTCACACCAACTACAGCAGGTGTGAACCAGCTTGTGAATGACACTTTGGCATTAAAGGAGATAGAAATTAGCTGTACATAGTTAACTGTTGCTGTGCCACAGAGAGACAGTTCAGAATTTCTATACGTTCTGATTCTGTCAGCAGCTTAAGGGTTAACTGCCCTTCCATCTTCCTTTCCATGCCTGTTATGTAGCCTCATATGCTTTTACCAATTTGTGATAAATAAGTAATCTAGTTTTGGTGTGCCCTTAGATCTCGTGAGAGTTCCACTTTCCTCTAGCTTCTGCTCTTCTCTTTCTGCATTATTTCTAAGACATTCTATGACATCAATAACATCTTTCCATGGTACTCATCTGAATGGCCTGAATGGGTGTTATTGATGTCAGAATGTTCAGGCAGTGAGAAAAAAGAGAGCAGCACTTGCTGAACAGAGAGGATTCAGGGTCATTATAAAGGCAACAAATTAGATTATTAATTCAACAAAAAGATCAAAATATATTAGAATATTGGGTAGACACCAAAGGGACAACAGGAGTGCATCTAAAGGTATAAAATTGTTTCCTATCACCTTTCATAATTCTCTATATTATTGATAAAATAGTTGGTACAGTACTAGTACCTTGTATTTGATTAACAACGACTTATAACAAATGTAATCACTCAGGCCACGTCATCAGGCACTGTATGAATAAACAAAATACATGGAGAGTAAATTACATAGAGATTCAGTGTTATTTAGCATTGCAAATGCAACAAACTCAAAAGAAGAACATCTCAATACAAAAACATTGAAGCAAACATACACAAAAGCATATTTGCATTAATGTTAATCTTTAAAGCAACTTTCAATTGCACATACCTAAATGCAAAGAAATGTGGGTAAAATATGCAAACCACCATTAAGGGATTAAGGCTAGCTAAGCTAGAAGCAGGAATGTAAAGTGCCAAAAGGTCTCACAAACAATCTGCAAAACCTAAAACCAGCAAACTACAGACTCATGTTTCATGCTTGTTAGGTCTAGAGATGCAGTAAATTAGAACTTTGCCAGAAAAGTTGGTGTAAATTTGGGAACTTTGCATTTCTCATAGCAGGGTGATGTTTCTCAACATCTCCATCAAACTTTTTTCAAAAATGCATTTGAAAGTATTAGACCACCCCTCAATCACATAGCAATGTTGCCCACACCTCCTCCTCTCCCAGCCATCTAAAGCCATTTTAAGGCCATCCTTCTACACTTGTAGTACTCCACTACACTCCTTTCTGAGTCCTGCTGAAGAAGTTGATTCAAAATTGTATGAAGATAGAATTCCCATCATCCCCAACTCTTTATAGTAACACCCACCCATCTCCTCCTCCTTCTGACCCAGAGTAAAAGTATATCCCCACCTCACCAGTGTCTGCCACCAACCACCCTCCTGCCTCTTTGAACTTGTCCTCACGAGACGAGATTAGGGAAGCAGAAACTGCCCCTCACCACAAGCTGAAGTAAAGAGTTGGGATAGCCCAGAGGGTGGAATCCCACAGTTTGAAAATTAATACAGAAAGCAGGGTGGAAGAAATGAAGGGGATGGGAGCAAGGTACATTAAAAAGAGAGAGGTGAAGGAGGAAAGTAAAAGAAAAAAGTGGGTAACAAAAGGTGGTAACAAAACCTGGAAAGTCATGTGTGTGAATGCTTGAAGTCTAGGAAATAAGATTCCAGATCTAGAGGTCACCATTGCAGAGGCCAGACTGGATATTGTGGCCATCACTGAGTCATAGTGCACTGAAAACCATGACTGGGACATGGCTGTACCAGCCTATACTCTGTTCAGGAAGGACAGGGAGGGAAGGAAAGGAGGGGTGTGGTACTGGTGTGTGGGAGAGCATTTACATGATAGAGATACAGGGAATACAGGGGAAGAGGTACTGTGGATCACCCTAGAGATGGGGAATAGAGCTTCTGTTTGCACTGGTGTGATGTACCTTCCTCTATCACAGGGGAGGAGTTAGATAAGGTACTGATGGAAGCAACTGGTGAGATGGCAGAAAAAGGGGAGGTGCTGCTGGTGGGAGACTTCAATCTGTCAGTTGTTGATTGGAGCCTCCCAGATACAGCTTCAGCTTGAGGCAGGAAATGTTGGACTCCTGCAGGTGGTTTTCCTCATGCAGCTAGTCAGTGAACCAATCTGGATGGGGCAATACTAGACCTGTTACTTAGCAATGGGACATGGGGTTAAAGACGTCAAGGTAGGGGGCACCTGGGGACCAGCAAGCATCATACAGTGTGGTTCAATATAAGGATGACTGCAGAATTGAACCACACAAAGGCACGAGTCCTGGACTTCAGGAGGGCAGATTTTAAAAAGATGGGTAAATGCCTCAGTGATGACCTGACAGGAGGGATAAACTGGGTGGTGTGGACAGACAGTGGGAAACTAAAAGTGCCATAGTGAAGGCAACACACCTCTGCATCAAGCAAAGAGCAAAGGAAAGAGGAAAAATAGGCTACTATGGTTCTCAAAAGAAGTGGCAGAAAAATGAAAGCTAAGAGGAAAGCATTCAGAAGGTACAAGGTGACACAGAGGCAGGAAGCTAGAGCAGTGTGTTGGGGAAGCAGAAATAAACAAGTAGAGCAGTAAGGAGTGCAAAGGTGCAGACTGAAGAGAGAATAGCCAAGGCAGTAATAAAAGGGGACAAGACATTTTTTGTATGTAATTGAAAAAGAAGACCAGGGGTGGGATTGTAGGGTTAAGAAAGGAAGGGGAGACTGCGGGGGAACAGGAAAAGGCAGACATGCACAAATAATTTTTCAGTGTTCACAGAGAAAAGATATGGGGAGGGACCACGAAAATGTACTAGGAGCATTGGAGGGAGGTAGACACTACTCCATTTCTGGAGGACAGAGTCCTGAAGGGACTCATAAATCTGAAAGTGGACAAATTAATAGGGCCAGACAGGGTCCACCCAAGGGTACTGAGGGAGCTCAGGGAGGTACTGGTTACACCTCTGATAGCCCTATTTAACAGCTTATTGGAAACAGGAGTGGCCCCAGAGGACTGGAGGAGGGCAGATATTATTCTACTTCACAAAAGTGGTAGCAGAGAATAGGCTAGCACTTATAGGCCAGTCAGCCTGACTTCGGTGTGGGACAGTTAATGGAATCACTGCTGGAAGAAAGGATTGTGGAAAATCTTGAATCCAGTGGGATACAGGACCTGAGGCAGCATGGATTCATTGGGTGGAGCTCATGTCAAATGAATCTGATTGAGTTCTTTGACTGGGTGACCAAGGAACAAAATCAGAGTAGAGCGGTGGATGCAGCCTACCTAGATTTGAGTAAGGCATTCAACACCATTCCACATAGGAGAGTAGCAAGTTGTGTAGCTTAGGAGGGTCTAAAGGTAATAAATTAGGTAAGAAATTGATTAAAGAATAGGGTCATAGGGTGGTGGTAAATGGAGTTCACCCAGAGGAAGGGATGGTGACCAGCAGGTATGCCTCAGGGATCAGTGCTGGGACTCGTCCTCTTTAATGTCTTTATAAGAGACATTACAGAGGAGGTGGAAGTGAAGGTCTGCATCTTTGCAGATGACAACAAACCCTGCAGTAGGGTGGCTACCCGGACGAGGTGTGTGTAAAAGATAAGCATCAACCTGAGGAAACTTGAGGAGTGATCGGCATGGCAGCTGGGTTTCAATGGGAAAAGTACAAAATAATGCACTGGGGCATAGAAACTCAGGGCAGAGTATAAAATGCAAGGGTGGTACTGACAACACCAAGCAGGAAAGAGACCTAGGGATAATCATACTGGATGACCTAATAGTGGCCAGGCAGTGCAACAAGGCAGTTGGGAGGGTGAGTTGGTTGTTGGGGTGGATAGGGAGGGGTATCACTACCAGAAAGAGGGAGGTGGCATTGCCTCTATACAGATAGCTGGTAAGACCCCACCTAGAGTACTGTGTCCAGTTCTGGAGACCACATCTAAGGAAGGACATAGACAGAGTGGAGGTAGTCCTGAGGAGGGCACTAAAATGATGCAGGGACTGCACTAGAAGCCTAACAGTGAGAGATTAAACTGGCTGGCCTGTCAGCACAGTCATAGCGCCACTGCTCATGATACTGGTGACCTGAGTTTAGGAACGGGCTCGGGGTGTTGGCTGGCTGGCCAGGAGAGGAGGCTTGAGCATCGGTGGACTGCTCATCTCCTCCAGGGGTGGGGTGCACTGACTCGGTGCAAGTCTGACCACTGGCGGTAGCTGGTGGAACAGCTTGCCCGAGTCCTGACAAAGGGAAGGCATGACCAACGCTGGCTTACACCATGACGTGAAGTGCAAATCATGCTGGGAGGGTGTACAGTAAAATGCTCAGCCCCAAGCTCAACACTGATGAGAGGGTGGAGATGAGCCCTTGCTCATCAGCGCCATGTGCAGGAATGACCCTGATGAGATTAAAGGTATGGCTTGGGGCTGGAGGGTTGAGTCTGGGGCCTCCTCTCCACTTCATCCCTGCCTTGGGGCAATCCATGGCAGGATGGGGGTCCTTCTGGTCCGAGGATGCTAGATGGGTCTGTCGGGTGACAGGGCCAGATGCTGAGCGAGGGTATAAACAGAAATTGAAAGAAAAAAGGTACACATTAAAGGACCTAAATAAGTACATCCTGGAAGAGAGGAAAGATAAGGGGGATATGATAGAGACCTTAAAGAGCTACTCTGCACTTCAGCACATGCTTTCATAAATGAGATGTTTCAGCTGTTACAGTTTACTGGAGAATATCTTTTCATTTCCAACGTTCCTTTCTAAGCTTTACAGCACATCTTGTTAGTCCAGCTAAAAAGTCTGTATAGAAAACATTTGAAAACATGTGTCTCTCCCCTGTTAACCTGCAAGTGCCTTTGTATATGGCATCATAGTACTCCACCACTACAACAGACTGTAATGTCACAAACGGCAGTTGTGTGTTAGCAGGGAGAGTCAGATATATTTTGAAAGATGGAGTGAAATAATTGCTGGATTATCTACTACAGTATATTTAGTAGAGCAACAGCATGTGAAAAAAAAAATATTTAACAAAGAACTAGAAAACAATAAAGTTAAAACATAATTGGTGTTAATCTAGTGTTTTAAGCTTTGTATTATAAGAGTTGCTTTTAAATACCTCATGGGGTAAACAAGGTACAAAGAAGTATTTTTCAGAAAAAAGGTGCTCAAGGACAAGGGACATACTGTAATAAGAAGCTGGAGGAAGGTAGATTCAGGGAGATGTGAGGAAGTACTTATTCACAGAAAGAGTGGCAGATTCCTGGAACAGTCTTCCAGCAGAGGTGGTGGGGGCAAAAACAGTGGCGGGGTTCAAGAATGCAAGGAATAGGCGTAGGGAATCTTAGGGAAAGGTAAGTGGGGGGTAAATGGTCTGGAGATCGGGTAGGATCAGCCGTGATACTATCAGCAGGGAAAATGAGCAGACTAGGTGATTCCAAGTGGTCCTTATCTGCTGGAAAATTCTGTTCTATGTTTCTAGTACCACTTCCCCCACAAAATGACAGTCGGGCACAGTGCTTGCTCCACCTCAGCTGCCTGCCATCAAATGAGAGGAATTAGGCATATCTATCATAATCTCCTGATGGGCTCAGCTGGAATCCCTCACATGACAAATATAGGGTGTGCTTCTGGTTTCATTCCCAGAAGGTGGGCAGCTGAGATGGATGGAGGGCTGTCCTGGTCACCCACTGAAGGACCATATTCTTTACTTTGGGAGTAAGGATAAGAGGAGGTTAGTGGGTGCCAGAAGGGGTGGGCAAGATGTATATTTGATTTGACTGGGTAGGGCAGGGGAGGAGGGTGGGTTGTACAATGGACCGAGAGGGTAATGGAAATTCTATTTGTTTACACTTTTGACAAGTACTTAGTTGGAACTGGGGAGAAGAGGTTGATGGGGTGCTCTGATGGTAGAAGTGGAAGGAAGGTGACTTTGGATGGTCAGGCTGGGAGCAGTAGCGTGCACAACATGGCTACACATATGGGAGATTTAATACTTTCAAAGTTTTTGGAAGAAAAGAACTTCATACAGTGACACTTTGGACAGCAAAGTGGCAATACACACACAGTAGTCTTCATGGTGAAGTACCTACTTCAAAGAAAAGACAGAAATAAGTGTACACACTGGCACTTTGCTGGTGAAATGCTATTATGTGTAGTTTTTCCCTGGTGACATGGGCACTTTACCAGGCAAAGAACTGTGCAAAATGTCACTTCATGCCACGCAAACTCAAGAAACTTCATGAGGTTTCTCAAATATGAACATATGAAAACGCTCAGCAGAAAAAGGCCCAGAGGTCTATCAAGTCTGCCTGAGTGTGCAGCTTACAGTATACTTTACTGCAGCTTCACTGTTCACTAAAGCTTCTAACCTTGCATATACCTAATTAGGACTCATCAGGTGACATTGCCATGACCTTATCACAGGCCAAAGTTTAGCAAGTCCAATGATTACAGTTCTTTGAATCATGGTGAGCCAACACAGAAGAGTAATTTAAAAGGCAAAGCCTCTGTGGAAAACACTGAACCAAGTGCCACTAGAATAGTATAGTATAGTATAGTATAGCATAGTAGAGAATAGCATAGTATAGTATAGTATAGTATAGTATAGTATAGTATAGTATAGTATAGTATAGTATAGTATAGTATAATATAGTGTAGTATAGACCCAAGGCCCATACTCTTTCTGGCGGGCATTGGGACCAAGTCGCAGCAAGATTACCATTTGTCGTGAACTTCTACGTATGTGGTTTTAATTTCTGTGGACATTCTGTGGCACTATCAAACTACCACATCACAGTGTCAGCTTGTCATTCTGACTTCATGTCCATGGCAATGGTTATAGCAATCAGGATGGGGAAGCACAATAACACTAGTTCAAAAAATAACAGGCTTATAGAAATCATTTTATACCTAAAAAGCAAAACAAAAATAAATCTGTCCCTTAAGGTCCAGCCTATTGCATAAATGAATATGCAGAGGGATTTTATGTGATAAATAAGGTATTTCTATACTCATGCTGTCTATACCACTCTTGAGGTCCTCCTGTGTAACACTTACGTATTTATAGTTTGTCTACACCACTCATGAGGTCCCCACTGCGTGGGTGTTTCACGTATATTTACATGCAATCTATAACATACATTTTTAAATTTCTATGAAACTGTGTCTATTCATACAGGTCCCTTTGGAAATGGAATAAACAGAATAGAGGAGATATTGCAAAACTAATTTTCATGCCAACTTGCTTCCCCTGAAACATTATGTAACACCATCAGGCCATGACATACATTGAACCCAATGTGAGATAAAGCTCTCCATCCCATCATAATGTGTCCCCGTATGACAGAACACTGCGCCATGCCTTCCCAGGCTCAGAGCAGTGATCTGGTCCCCAATCCTTGTGCTGCCCAGTCAGCTCCCAGATCTCATCTCTGAACCTGAGTTGCCGGCATGCTAACACAGAATGCTCCCTCTGGCCCAACAGCTGGCCATGCACAGAACATTTCTCCTTAACTTTTAGGTGATTCTAGTAACCAATGACAATATGTAATCAATAACCCTGGCAAAAGTGTGTACAAGCGCAATTATTTATTTAACAGGTCTATTCTTTCAACAGGTCTACACATTACTATATTGCAGTTTTCTGGGCATAATTACTTTATTTTTCTTAAAAAGACAGGTTAATTCATTTTACCAGTTATTCATTTCAGATGGCATCTTTATACCTTAAAAGGCAAAATAAGTTTGTACAAAGTAAGGTATGGATTTAACAGGTCTATGCTATTGTCAAGTTTTGTTTAAGTTGGCCATAGTGTAATAACATAGACTGAAAATTGTATTAGGCTGTAGTGCATCTTGAGCAAATATCACCGTACCTGATATGCTGTGCCACTGCCTCTGGTAGTGGGAGATGTAGTAGATAAGTGACTATTCATTTCTCTGGCAAAAATGCAGCCGTTTCATTAGCTAATGTATGATGTTATAGCACCGATAACATCATATTCTGATCATAGAGGGTTTTGGATATAAAAGAGGGAAGGGAACCAGGTTCTATGGATAAATGGAAACATTAATAAAGAATCACCAAGAACAGTAAATTCTGTGGCACTACAAGTTCTGCAGTAAGGTTGCAAGTTCTCGCAAAATTCAGTGGCCACTAGAATTCTAGGAGCCTTGAGTATGGTATGGTCAGGGCCCCGATTTTCTTGGCACATCAGAACAAAGTTTTGTGGCAGGTTCTCATTTGCCTCAGAACTTCTGGCACACGACACCAATTTCTGCAGCAGTTCTTGTGGCACATTTTTACCCTATTTTTTTTTGCCATATCGGACACAATGTACGCCATAACACAGCCATTTTATGGATGTTTGTCACCAAATTTTCAACATAGCTAGTTTAGGACCTCTGCTAATGAACAGTGTCACTGTAATTTTCTTAATTTGTCTCGAACATTGATTTCACATACCGACCATGCCATTGTTGCACTACATGATGCGAAAACACATTTCAGGTGAGATGTGAAAAATGACAGTTGTACTGTTCATAAAGGGTGTGGTAAAATGGCAGTGCTGAAATCTGGAGTGAAAAATATAAAAATGCTCAAAGTTACCAGGATGCGGTAGGACTACTTAACACTGCCTCGTAAAACAGCGATTTGGAATTATTTCACCAAATTTTCAACATAGGGTTTTGAGGGCCTACCTCATAAACTGTGACACTGTTGTTTTGTTAATCAGTCCCAAAGGGTAGTTCCACACAGTGACTGTGAAATCATCTTTCGGGACCGAATAACAAAATGACAGTGACTGAATTCATGAGTGGGGCCCCAAAAAACCATATTAAATTGGTGAAACAAATCCCAAATAACTGAGATATGCACACAAAGTTGAAAAAATCCTTTTAGGCCTTTATACAGCGTACCAGCATTTCTTCAGTTTGTAGTCGGCTTTGAAGAGTGCAGGCGTGTTCCCGGTCATCTGAAGATTGTCGCACTGGGCTCTGGAGGTAAGTATAGGGGTGAGGTGGGGGTGTGGGAAGTGGAGTACGCAGAAGGGTGGGTGCAGGTTGGGGAGGGGGCAAGAGAATCAACGAGGGACTTTTTTTTCAGGTCTTTTTTATTTTTAAAGACAACAAGGGACTTTTGCCACATTGGCGTCAGCTCCCAAGCATAGCACCAGGCAGTTTGAGGGCCAGTAAATAGCAAGGATTGAAACATCCCGTTGGCAAATGAGACTTGCCATGCTCGGGTGGGCTCCAGCGTGGTACACAGACATTTTTGGGAGGCAGTGAAGCCGGCGGAGATTAGGCACCCCATTGGCAAATGAGACTTTTGCCATGCTGAGGTGGGCATCCAGTGGCATATGGACATTTTTGGGGGTCAGGTAGAAGCCAACAGGGAGTTGGGCACCCCGTTGTAAAGGACATTTGTTCTGTAGTGACTACGAATTCCATGGGCTGCTACGAATTCTGTAGTTAATTCCTCAGTTTGCCATGGCCGTGGAATTGGTAGAAAACTTGGGCCCTGAATATAGTATAGCATAGTATAGTATAGTGTGGTGTGGTGTATAGTATAGTACTGTATAGTATAATACTGTGTAGTATACAGTAGTGTAGTGTAGTGCACTATGATGTGGTGTACTGTAGTACAGTATAGTATAGTATAGTATAGTATAGTATAGTATAGTATAGTATAGTAGTATAGTATAAAGTTGCAGTATTTGTTAGCAAAAATGCCATTATATAGTGTTTAGTAATTAAGTATTTTAGGGCTGAACACCAATTACACATTAAATCATTTGATTTTGTCATTAAGTAAACTGAGATATGTGATTCTGAATTTTAAAGCCCAGTTCTCATACCACACCTACCATCAAAGATTCAACATCTTTCTGTGGTACTGTGCTATTGTCATCAGAAATGTGTGTAAGCACCCCCAATATACCCACAGCATGAATTTAATTAAAAATAACTTCAGTGGAAGAGACTTGTAAAACTTGTTAGTGGTGACCATATTTATTGATTTGTGTTATTAACTGCAAAACTAGTAATTAAAGTTGTTAACTATCTGAGGGAATAAAACAAACGCTGATAATGAAACAAAGAATGTTAGAAATACATTAGGTTAAAACTCTTGTTATTTTTTCCACTTAACAAATACTGCTGCTTGAAGACAGACCATTTCCAATCATGAATTCATTAGTCTACTAGTAATGTAAAAAGTAACAACAAGTATGTTTCATTGTGATGAGGGGTAGAATGTGCTGAAGGAGGGAGAGAGTGAGGAATGGGACAGAGGGCTGATTGAGGGAGGGGATCCAGGTAGGTGCAAGCAGCACCACTGGTGGTAGGCCCAGACTACATGTCTACAGCACACCAATAGGGGAACTGTAGTTCAATAGGGCCAGGGATTACAAATTTGCATTTAAGCTATTAAAGAGGCACTGAAAGTGGGAGAATTCAGGAGCAGCTCCAAAATCAGAGTTAAGCAAAAACACTCCATTTATGTATCTGTTTCTGCATTTACTGTGTATTTTATTGTGATGAGGGTTGAACAGTGGAAGTGAGGAAGAAGAGGGAGAAAAGGGACAGATGGCACGTTGAGGGTGAGAATCCAGGTAAGGGCAAGTGGCAGCATTGGTGGTCAGCCCAGCTCACATATCTACAGCATGCCAGTAGGGTGGCTGTAGTCCATTTAAATGTCTCAGATGTCCAAGCTACCCCAAGTGTTTGTGACCCTGTAACATGAGTGACATGAAGCAGGAGTGTGGCATCTAATTAACTGGTATCTGGGGTGTCAGCAGAGTGTCCAGGGAAAGACCATAGGCCACAGGGGTTCTGCCCTGGAGGATATAGGTGAAGCAGTGGGGTAAACTGAAAGGGAAGGTGAACAGGATAGGGCAGGAGAGGGAGTGAAGAGGAATAGCAACAAGGTGGGCCTGTAAAATCAGAAGTACTAGAGAGGATGTCCCAGGTGCAATTTCTGCCAGATAGACTAGATTATGACTTCATTGAATGAGATTTCAGTATCATAATGAGTTTTTGTCTGATGCGTCTGTGATCTTATGGGTACTCCAACTATTTTTAGCAGTTGTAGCAGTATTAGTAGAAGAAGTACAGTAGTGGTAGAGGGGGCATTGCCCCTGAAACTAAATAATCATGTGTGTGGGGTGCGGGGTGCATAGTCCCCTGATCATCTTTATTCCCATCAGTGGTCGAGAAATTACATTTTATCTGCCATTTTACTGTCTGGCAAAACTGCACCTGATCTGAGAGTTTAAACTATTACATATCTGGGGAATGCCTGCAGAGGCAATATAAAGTAGAAACTGTAGCTACTCCCTATCTGGGGTAGGCCTGCATAGGCAGGATAAATTGGGACTACAGCTACTCCCCATCTAGGATAATTGTGAGGACAGGATAATTTAAGGACTACAGCTACTCCCTATCGGGGATATGTCTGCAGAGGCAGGATACATTATGAACTATAGCTACTCCCTATCTGGGGTAGGATTACATAGACAGGATAAATTTAGGGACTATTGCTACTCCCTATCTGGGGTAGGTCTGTGGGGATAGGATAAATTTAGGGACTATAGCTACTCCATATCTGGGGTAGGTCTGCAGAGACAGGATAAATTTAGGGATTATAGCTTCTCTCAATCTGAGGTAGGCTTGCAGAGACAGGACACATTTAGGGTCTATAGATACTCCCTATCTGGGGCAGGCTTCCAGAGACAGGATACATTTAGGGACTGTAGCTACTCCCTATCTGGGGTAGGCTTGCAGAAATAGGATAAATTTAGGGACTATAGCTTCCTTATCTGGTGTAGGCCTGGAGGGCAGGACATTTAGGGGCAAATACTGCTTCCTTTCTGGGGTAGGCTTGCAGTAGCAAAGATACATTTAGAGACTATAGCTACTCACTGTCTGGGGTTGGTCTGCAGAGACAGGATACATTTGGGACAACAGCTACTCCCTATCTGGTTAGGGCTTTCAGAGACAGGATACATTTAGGGACTATAGCTACTCCCTACCTGGGGCAGACTTGCAGAGACGAGGATAAATGTAGGGACTATAGCTACTCCCTATCTGGGGTAGGTCTGCAGATACAGGACAAATTTAGGGACTATAGCTACTCCCAATCTGGTAGGCCTGCAGAGACAGGATACATGTAGGGACTATAGCTACTCCTATCTAGGGTAGGCTTGCAGAACAGGGTAAATATGGGGATTATAGCTTCTCCCAATCTGGGGTAGGCTTACAGAGACAGGACAAATTTAGGGCTATAGATACTCCCTATCTGAGGTAGGCTTACAGAGACAGGATAAATGTAGGGACTATAGCTGCTCCCTATCTGGGGTAGGCTTGCAGAGACAGGATAAATGTAGAGGCTATAGCTACTTCGCTATCTGGGTACAGGTCTACAGAGACAGGATAAATTTAGGGACTATAGTTTCTCCCTGTCTGGAGTATGCTACAGAGACAGAATAAATGTAGGGACTCACAGCTACTCCCCTATCTGGGGTAGGCTCACAGAGGCAGTTTGCATAGGTGAGTGTAACTAGAAGAGTGGAACAGCTCCTAGCTAGGAAGAAGAGTGATGAGAGTATATAAGATTACATAGGAAGGGCAGATGGACAGCACAAGTCTGCTAATAAGCATTTTGGTGAGTGAATCCAAGAAAATGTAGGGGAAGGTAACATTTTCAAGCAACAGGAGGGTAAGGGCAGAGTGGTGTGCTATAGAGATGTGGGGCAACAATATTCCTCTGGACAATGTGAGAGGCAGGGGTGCCAGAGGGAGAAGAAGACAAAGGAGAAGTGGTGGAGTACCGGGAGGAGGAGGAGTTTGGGGGAGGTGGGAGTGGGAGTACCAACAAGGGTACCAGTATGGAATAGATTCCAACTACTGGGTATTGTAGGATAGGTAAGACCAAGATGGTATCGGGAATGGAAAGAGGATCAGCTCATGGGTGTACTAGCGGAGGCCAAAACCTACTTCGAAGACCAGCACAGTGACAAATTCACCTGAAATCATTGGGTTGCTGTGCTGGTCCCTGCATACACCGCAGTGCATCTCCCAGTGTTGTATCTCTCCCGTCCCCGGCTCCAACTCGGGAGTTATATATTTTGAGATTCGGTATGGGGGCAGAGCACCCCACTGGGGAGTTAAGGGTGCAGCCCCTGTGAATACAAACACTGAGACATCCCGACAGTGCAATGCCAACATTCAGCATTGCAGCTGTTAATGTCGGGATGTCAGTGAAGAGGTTGTCGCACTGCTATAGGTAAACCCAGTTCATGGAGGGAGCAAAGGAGATTACATGGGTGCAGGGGTGGAAGGGGCAGGAAGCAGAAGCTGGGGGAAGAAGGGTGTCAAAGGGAACAGAGAGAAAGGAAGCAGAAATAATGGGATGCAGAGTACAACTAGGAAGGGGAAAGTAGGAGGGCAACTGAGAAGGGTTGAGAAGAGATGGAACTGAGTAGCAGTGGAGGAAGAACAGGTGAAGCAACTGAGAAGGTAGGGGTGAAGACAAGCAGACAGGAACAGGAATGCAGAAGGAGGGAATGCATGGCGAAGAAGGGGAAGAAGGAAAGTAACATGGCTCTGAGAAACAGTAGTATCAGCAGGTGGGGAAGAAAGGGGTATAGAGGCAACAGGGTCATAGTACTGGGAGACTCAATAATGAAAGGAGTGAAATGGGAAAGGGGGAAGCTCACCAAAGCAGGTGATGTGCATGCTGGGAATCATGGCAGAACAGGTGTGTCCTATGATAGGCAAACTCACACAGGGGCTGTGAGAGACCTCATGTGATAGTGCACCTGGGTACAAATGACCCTAGCAAGAAGTGAGGTAGGGATGCTGTAGGGGAGTTCAAGGGCAGCAGGGTAGATTTTCATGGGGGTGACTAGACTGGTAGCCTTCTCGAAGTTGTACCAGTGCCAAGGGCACACACAGGAAGAAACATAGGATAGAAGACTTTAATAGCTGGCTAAGGGGTGAGTGCAGTAAGGAGGGTTCTGAGCGTGTAGAAAACTGGGAGGAACCTGAAATGATGAAACCCTCCACACTGCACATGGCTGCATCTAAGTAGTGAAGGAAAGCAGAGGCACTGCAGGTGTAACTCCTAAACAGCAAAAGGAAGGAGAAAGTGAGGCTAGGGGTAGTATAGCCACATAACCAGGATGAAGAAAGGGACAGAGAATTTGGTAACATGATCCAGGTGGCTGCGACAAGGGTGAGGTTGTGTTAGTGGGGACTTCAATCTGCCCAAGGTGGATAGAAGGTCCCATCCACAGAATGTGCCAGAAGCCAGTTGATCTTAGATGCAGTTCAGAGCAAATTCTTGTTTCAGAGTTACTGAGCCCACAAGCAATGGTGCCATCCCATATGTGGCGCTAATAAATAGGGAGCATGCCCAGGATATCAAGGTGGAGGACGCCAGGAGGCAGTGACCACCAAATGGGCTGGTTCAGAGTGGATATTGATAAAGAGCCTGCAAGTACTCGGATGAAGGTGTTAGGTTTCAGAAAGGTAGATTTTAGGAAGATGGGGTACTAGATGGCCTCAGAGAAGATATGGCAGTGGTTCAGAAGTGATCTTTCATCAGAAAATGAATATCAGCTGCCACTAAGAATGTGAAGGAGAGAAAGAACTCCAAAGCAATAAACCAAGTTGATCTGATAAAGATGTTGGTCAGGAACGAGTTGATCTTAACATTGTTTTTTTTACTAGCCCAAATCCCATAGTGCAAATTGACCAGGGCTGGTGCAGTTAACTCTCTACTTGTCCGTCTTGACCAGTGCAGGTTTTTATGGCTGTTAATGAAGTTAAAAAGTCTCTATTTTAGCAGGCTCTAGTCCTCATGCTAATCTCTCTCAATGTCCCAGATGGCTTGGTGTGATTAACAGCTCATTAAGAGCTGCATTTATCTGGCAGTTCAAGAGGGTATCCCACAAAAGACTAAATGTGAGTAATTATTGCTCCACTGTTAGGACATTCAGCTAGTGTCCAGGGTGTGATCAAGGGTAGAGTGCTGTTAAGTCACTAGCTTCCAGATTTCTGAATGTGTCTCTGTCTAAAATGTGACCTATATTATTAAGACCAGAGTGCCTCATTTCCCTACATTTTGATTGTCTCTGTCCAACATTTCAGTGACAAAATGCAAGAAGGTATACAGGATCAGCCCTGCAGCTGGTGGTTTTATCCCAGCCTCACCATACAGTAACTTCCTTCTCCATCCCAAATCTCACTAACTCTCTTTCCTGGAAACCACTGCAGATCAGACTCTGAAATCACATCCACAGATCCATAGCTGCATCACTGCTTGCAAGTGTAAGAGGCCCCAGTTCTCCTAAATCAGCGTTTCTCAAATGGTGAGCCCAGCCTCCCAGGGAGGCTCAAGCCAACCAAAATACTATATTTAAATGCTCAAGTTTGGGATATTTTGTGCTTGAAAGGATACAGCAAACTGAAAGCGAATAATTGCATGCAAAGTTATATACAAATTGGTTACCAGGAAACACAGCTCAACAAACACTTGTTCCTGGTATGATATGGGGAAAGCTGTATGGAGGAAATACAATTCTTGGAAACTGTACAAATAAAATGCAAAATAATGCAAATGAGCAGGAACAAGGTAACAACTGACCCAGTATACTGGGTTCAGAAAGCACAAATACAAAGGCTAAGCTGAGAGATACTAGGAGCAAGGCCAGGAGGGAGCAAAATGGTCCCGAGAAGATGTTTAAAAGCAGGTAAAATGACAAAGAAAACAGTCTGACTTATGGAGGTGTTGGAACGAGGGGTAAATAGCATCCAAAAGTCAGAAGTGCGGAGCAAGTAGGCTGACCTGGGGAGGCGGGTTATAGAGAGGGAGAATAACAAGTTCAATAAAATGAGAATAAACTCAACAACTCAAATGCACTTCATTGGATTCTTCATGTAATGTGCAAAGTATGGTAGTTGTTCTAACTATGGGGAGGCCAAAATTGTTTCTATATTTGGGGAGGCTCAAGATCTTTCCAAGGCTTGGGGAGGCTCACTAAGACAAAGTGTGAGAACTCTGATCTAAATGGACCATGCCAGTCATCACCATTAGTACAATCCCACCCTTATCCCACCCAGCATGTTCTTTCATCCTTAAACAAAGCTTTGGATCATGTATGATACAAAAATAAACCTTAATAAAATACATAATTTCAAAGCTTAAAATATGCATTCCTGGGGTACATAGATCATCCTAGAGTATATAGAAATAGAGATAGTATAGCATTAAGCCTGTGTACTGTTTCCCTGGGCTGATGAAATAAAATGTTATTGTTTCCTATTTCTCATGCCCTTAGGTTTGTGTAGCCCTCACCCCAAAGAAATATTAGATGTGTTCCTGTCCTCACTTGGCACTACACAAAGACTTCCAGAGGTGCAGGTCCCCAGTTAATCACAGGGTGGGGGCAAGAATGTCATTCTGTGCCTGACTCTGTTCATTGCACTGTGGGTGGGCGTGAGAGTGTGATGGGTGCATGATGATGTCAGCTATTCTGTGTGCAGAGCTAGGACTGCTTGATGACTGATCATTTGCTGTTGTGATGTCCTCTGGTTTGGTGGTGGTGGTGGACAGAAAAGGAAGAGGGAGGCAATGGTACAGAACAATTGGGGGAGGGACTCACAGTGTGACATGGCACTGTAGTCTTTTTTTCTGGGGAGCTGGAAGCAATGTGGCAGCAAGATAAATGTGCAATAATCAGAGTATTTCTTGGCTTGCATGGTTTCCTGTATAAGTGATCAAAGTTACCATTATAATTAAGGGCTAGTGCAACCATCTGTGGGCTAGTGCAATTTTCAATTAACTTTGCCCTGCTGGCTAGTGCAAAAACAAAGTTAGGCTGACCCCTGGTCAGAAGTAAGGAAAGGCAGTTGCAGACAAGAAATTAAGAAAGACCCAAAGAGATGATGATAGGGTGGAATACATGGAAGGCTAAGAAGGCAGCAAGTTGGTCAGGCTAGCCAAAGCCTGAAAGGAGCTGCTTGATTGCAGAAGGGATCAGAAAGGAGAGAAAGCCTTTTTCCAATACATCAGGGAAATAAGGGTAAAGGGAGGGAATAGTGAAGTTAAAAATTGGGGTGAAAAGTAGAACAGAGAAGACAGAAGTATTTAACAAATAGTTCTGCTCTTTATGATAAAAAAGATGTCCAGTGGAATGGGGGAGGGGTGGATAGGGTGAAAGACAGGATTCCAGAGGAAAGGGTGAATAGAGGACTCATGGCCCTCAAAGTTGTTAAGTCCCCAGGTCTGAATGGTATTCATCCAAGGTTATTGAAGGAGCTGGCAGAGGACCCGGCATGTCCAATGGTAAATCTGTTCAATAGCTCACTGGATATGGGGTGGTACTACAGGAGTGGAGAAACATACATGTGGTGCCACTCTACAAATGTGGTCCCAGTGATTACCCAGGCAACTACACATTGGTCAGCCTAACCTTAATTTTTGATAAACTGATGGAGACCATCCTTAAGGAAAGACAGGTCTCGTTTCACAAGGTGAATGGTCTCCAGGAAGAGAGGCAACACAGATTCGTGGCAGGAAGATCCCATCAAACTAGTCTGATCAAGTTTTTGACTAGATAATGAGAACAGAAGACAAGTGCCAAGTGGTTGGCATACTGTGCTTGGACTTCTGCAACACCTTTGATTTAGTGCTCCATAAAAGGATGATCAGAAAGTTGGAGGATCTAGGGAAGGGACTAATTAGACAGGTGGAAGGAAAGACTCAGAGGGTGTTGGAAGGCTCTCTGAATCAACAGAAGTCACCATTGGGGTACCATGGGGCTCAGCGTTTGCCCAGAGTTGTTCAACATGTTTAGGAGCGACAGCGGACATGGCATAAAAGACAAGATCTGCCTCATGGTAGATGACTCCAAGCTCTGTGGGAGGGTAGATAGGGCTGAAATGACCATAAGGAAATCAACCAATCTAGAAAGGTGGTCTGGAATATGGAAATGTGGGTTCAAAGGAAAGAAGTGCACAGTCATGCACAGGAAGTAGGAACCCCAGGACAATCTACTGCCTAGGGAGTCCAGGCCACCAAATCAGAAGAGGAAAAAGATTTAGGGTAGTGATTACCAACAACCCAATCCAATCAATGTAGTGAAGGGAGGCAGCAGCCAAAGAAAATTCTTGAGTGTATTATGAGGGGATCAAGAGCAGGAAGGAGAAGGTTATATTGCCACTGTACAGATCCTTGGTACAGCCACATCTGGAGTATGGTGTGCAATACTGAGACCCTACCTAGAAAGGCTATAAACCTGGCTGAGGCAGTTCAGAAGTGGGCAATGAAAATGACTGAGTCCGGGGACAGCAGAACAAGGCATATAAGGACAAGCTAAGTGACCACAACCTGAACTCCCTCGAGGAGAGGAGAGGTGGGGACATGATTGAAACCTTCAAGTACCTAAAAGGTATCAATAAAGTAAATATAGAGGACCGCTTTGTCTTAGTGGGAACAAGACCACAGGAGACACTGCTATAATCTGGCAGGGAAAGGTTCAAGAAGGATGTCAGGAGACATTTCTTCATGGAAAGAGTGGTGACAGGGTGCAATGATGGAATGATCTCTTAGAGGAAGTCATTTCTCTGGAAACAGTGCATGGATTCAAGAGGGTAAGACAGGGTGACAGGGTGGACAAAGGTCAGTGGGGTGGAAAAGGTGTAGAAAGGTTGGGGGTTAATGGGGTGGAGGTGGAGCTCACAGTAGTTGCTGAAAAGGGCTCTACAAATTGAACCAACTAGATAGACCAATATGTCTTCTTCTGC
Source organism: Neoceratodus forsteri (assembly GCA_016271365.2). NCBI lineage: Eukaryota > Metazoa > Chordata > Ceratodontiformes > Ceratodontidae > Neoceratodus > Neoceratodus forsteri. Next base: position 793,537,819 of record CM057454.1, read on the forward strand.
TGGCTGTTTTGCATGTTCATAATATTTTGTGATGTTACTATAAGATAACCTAATAAGGTGGACTCAGCATAAAAAACAGACCCCAAACATTTTATTAGAATAATGAAGCACTGGCTAGTATTTTGTATCAATGAAAAATTCAGGAAAGATGATTGATGCATATGTCAATGCATCATATTTACATCCACAAAATAAAAAATCTGAACTTATTTTACCCATTCCTCACAACTACAGTAAGTGTTTTAAAATATACAGGTAGTATGGTAGTTCCTTTTCATACTACAACAGTAAATATTTTCTTAATTCATATCTATAGAAATTATATTACACTAATCTGATGTTAAAATCAAGAGGTTTGTAAGATAAACTACTGAGGAACTCTGTTTTGTTACTATAATTGCATGTACAATATAGTGGACACCATTATAATGAGCTTTGCTCAGTTGTTTTATGCTATTAGTCTAAAAGAAATGAAGTTACATTTTTTATGCTGTAATAGTTTAGGGAGGAGAATTTGAGTAATAAGTCAGAACTGTATTAGTAGAATGATTTTGTCACCATCTTTTAATAGACACACTGGGCAACATTCTGCCCCCAACCACCAAAGAAAACATAGGGAAATGAGAAATTGTGCCAATGATTACCTTTTGCTCTGTTTACTCAGAACAAATTACGCAGACACCATTAAGGCTTAGGTTATAAATAATGAAGGGAATCATCAATTTTCTAAGGAAGAAATAATAAGGGAAATTGAAAATCAAAAGACCTTAGCGCCCTGGACTGGATAATATAACTCCTCCAATGCTTAAACTTATGAAGGCTCATATTTGGCTACTGTTAAAAATATTGAATGAAAAATCTCTTAATTCTGGTAGCATACCCACTAACTGGAAAAAAATCAAGATTTACACCGTTTTTAAAAGTGGATGCAAAACAAATGTTTCTAATTATAGGCCTATTAGCCTAACATTGATTCTATGCAAAATATTAGAAACTTTAATTAAAAATAGAATTACTGCACAACTTAATGCTGAGCCTTGTTTGATCAGAATCAGCATGGTTTCAGAAAAGGATGTTCTGTGCCATTAATCTCATTCGCTTTTATAATCATGTGAGCAAAATGATTGACAGTGGTGTCTCGGTAGATGTACTTTTGTTTGAACTAAGTAAAGCATTTATTTACTGACTTTTGTTGACCGGATAAGCCCACTGAGACTAGAAGTCCCTTTTCAGGAGAGACCGGGGTGGGGATATAGATGGTAACCAACTGAAACTGAACCAGATTAAATTGTTGGTGGTACTTCTCGTGAATGGAGAAATTTGGCCAGGACTCCGAGAAGTGCCATGGGATCTTTAACGGCCACCTGAACAACCACCAGATCAGGCAGATGATTTGAAAGAGTACCTCACTGGGCAATAAATCAGAAATTAAATAAGTACAATATTGATAGATATATTATTAGGTGGATAGATACCTGGCTGCAGAATAGATTGCAGACAGTTTATATATGGGGTCATTTGTTAACTGAGGGCCAAGTGACTAGAGGAGTACCACAGGATCAGTCATTGGACCATTAATTGTCCAAATATTCATGGCACATATGGATGATAACGTAAATAACATTATTATGAAATATGGAGACAATACTAAAACCTATGGTCATTGTGGCAGTACTGAACAGACTGAGATCCTACAGAATGACATTGATTCTATAACCATATGGATGAGAAAATGGGGATGCAACTCAACACTGATAAGTGTTGTGCAATACATATTGGTTGACATAATCCAAGCCATGTTTACAACTTAAATGATGATCCCTACTAAATAAAGCCACTGAAAAGGATTTGGGAATAATAATAGATAATAAACTAAATTTTAAAGAACAATGCAGCTCAGCTATTGCCAAAGCTAACAGATTAATAATTGCAATAAAAGAAGCATCAAAAGTAGAGAAGTGAAGGTACTGTTGCCACTATATCTCTCATATGTGAGACCTACTTTGGACTATGGTAGTCAAATATGGTCTCCTTATCTTTAGACAGAAATAAATAAACTGGAAAGATACAGTGAAGATATACAAAATCAATAGTTTCATTAAAAATTAATCTTACAAAGAGAGGGTGGACAAATTGGAACTTGAAAGCCTTAAAGTCGGAAGACAGAGGAGATATCCTCCATTATTTTTATATTCTAAATGATCCCCTACTGATTGTAGATCTAAATACTGAATATAAAATGACCAGCTTAATACCAGGTGCCACCCATTACAATTTAAACTAGAAAGGTTTAAAACCAATAATAGAAAATATTTTATACACTGGCTCATAGAGAATGCTGCAATAGGAGAAGGAGGAGGAGCCCTCGAAGCTGCAGAGCTCTGAACACAAGACCAGAAATTGACTCTGTTTTAGGAGAGCTCCAAAACCTGTTCATTTGTTCAGCTTCAAGAGTAAAGGAGGTAAGCTAACCTTTCTGAACAGTTTTACATATTTCATTTTGAAGTGCTCCTATTTTACCACTGAAGTATTCCTTCCCTTACGATAGTCACGGCTTCCAATGATAATCTTTACTGCAGCCCGACTATTGCCAAGTCTCTACATCTATTTTGACTGCTTTGCAGCCCTTTCAGAATGCCTAAAAACTGTGTAAGGCAAGGCTAATAGCAGAAAGGAACGGCACAACATACCGAAACTGACATCTTTTGGCAGTGTAAATGTTAACCCATTTGGGAAGTTCCTTTTCTTTTAACAGAAGCAGAATAAAGCTTAGTGCTAGACCACAATATCGTGGTCATTTAAACACATGAAGATACATAGTATTTATGGAGCAAAGCCTATATCTACCTTCTATAACATCCTTAGGGCAGAATGATATTATGCTTTTATTTAAGGAGGGCTGGATTATATTTTAGGAGCACAATGCATAACTAGTCTCATAAAATCCTTAAAGGTGAATAACACTAAGGGTTATTATAGATTTTATTTAAAAGGTCGGAGTGTACAAGGGAGAGTGTAACAGAACAAATGACAAGACAAAGGATTTTACAAAATGGGTGGCCAGCCCGACAAACAAGACATAATACAACATACTGACAAAGACTAGACAAGAAAGGTTTGTACATTCCAGACTATCCTTAAAATAAAATTGATACCTTAATGAATATCTATGCACAAAGGGGGTTCTCTATCACATTCCTCCACCCCAGAACCAAACATATCATGTTTGGTTATTAATAAGAGTAACAATATACCTGTCATCAGATCTCTTTATTCAAAGAGATGGAGCCATAGCCCACCCTCACCAGGGCTCCACCGGGGTCCCTAATAAATACTAGAAAACTTCTGAAGTGAATCTGGTTCACCTAGTGTTCATTATCTTTCTTTACCCGAGGTCTGTTGACAGATGAGATTGTCTCCATGCCACACCTGGATAAAAAATCGGGCCGACTATGGGCCGAACCTTTCTATATTTTATAGTGAATCTATAGGGTTGCATTGCGCGGTACCATCGCATTATGCGAGGGTTTTTGTCCTTCATTACATGAAGCCAACATAGGGATTGTGATCTATCCATAATTCAAACTCTCAACCCACAAATAGAAGCGTAAAGCTTCTATTGACCATTTTATGGCTAGGCATTCCTTTTCAATAACAGAATAATGTTTTTCCTTTCGTGTAATTTTCGGCTTATAGAACATTATGGGATGTTCTTCGTCTTGTACCGTCTGTGTAGTACAGCTCGTACACCATAGTTAGAGTCTGTTTGTAATATAAATGGTCGAGAAAAAATCAGGAGTATATAAAACAGGTGAGGAACATATTTTAGCCTTTAGATGACAGAATGCCTCCTTACACTCAGGTGTCCATTTTACTTTGTCTGGTTTGGATTTTTATTAGGTCTGTTAAAGGTCCAGCTATTGTAGAGCAGTTAGGTATTAAGTGTCTATAATACCCTTTGAGCCTAGAAATGACCTAACATCTTTTTTGTTATTGGACGGGGGCTATTGGCCACCGCCTCGACTTTAGTAATTTCTGGTTTTACTTTCCCATTTCCAATTTGGAACCCTAGATATTTTGTTTCCTGCATGGCCAGAGAGCATTTGGAAGGATTTATGGTTAACTCAGCTTCAGATAGGGCTGATAATATAGCCTTTAGATGTTGTATGTGTTCTTCCCATGAGGACTGAATATCACTACATTATCTAGGTAAGCTCGCTATATGTTGTATGTGGTTGTAAGATGTTGTCCATAACCCATTGGAACATAGCGGGGGCACCATGTAGACCAAAAGGCATTACTGTAAAATGGTATAGGCCGATGGGTGTACTGAATGCAGTTTTCTCTTTATCGTTTGGATCTAGGGAATTTGCCAATACCCCTTAGTCAGGTCTAAGGTGCTGATGTATTGAGCTGTTCCTAAACGATCTATGATATCATCTATTTGGGGCATTGGGTAGCAATCAAATTTAGACACTGCGTTTAAGCGTCTGAAATCAAGACAAAGTCTGATTCCTCCTTCCTTTTTCTCTACTATAACCATGGAAAGTTCCACTCACTATGGGAGGTTCAATAATTCCCAACTCGTGCATTTTCCTAATCTCTTGTCAACCTCATCCATTACTCTTTCTGGTATCCTATAAGCTTTCTGTCGTATAGGTATGGCGTCTGGGACCATGATATGATGAACAGCATCTTTAACTTTTCCGGTATGCCTGTAAATAAGGTTTGGAAGGTTTTAACATAGTTTGCAAAGTGGAAATTTGTTCAGCTGATAAATTTGGGTTGATTCGTACTTCTGAAAGATTACTCGTATTTTCCAACCTTTGATCGCTAAATCTAATTCGGACTCAACGGTTTCTGGATGAATATAACTACAGTAGGGAGTTCTTTCTACCCATGGTTTTAACAGATTCACATGGTATACCCTGTTTTAACTTTCTTTTCCGCTAATTCAACTGAATAAGTTACTGGGCCCATCGTTTCACAATTTTGTATGGGCCTTGCCACTCATAAGTAATTTATTATCAGAGGATGGCAATAAAAGTAGAACTTTATCACCTGTAGCAAATTCTTTAGGTTTTGTTCCTTTATCATAGTACTCTTTTTGTTTTACTTGCTGTTGTAGGTTAGTCTGGTGAGCTTTTTACATAAGTCATTAACCTTTGACGTAATTGTTGCCAATACTCCAAAGGTTCTGTCATGTGTTTACCTTTCTTGTCTTCCATTCTTCCTTTATAATATTTAAAGGGCCTCTTGGGTTATGTCCGTATAATAATTCAACGGAGAAAACCCAGTAGATGCCTATGAACTTCTCTACAGGCAAACATCAGATAGGGTAGATATGTATCCCATTTATTACCTTCCTCTGATACATATTTTCTTAACATTTTTCAATGTTTGGATGAACTGTTCAACTAACCCGTCAGTCTGAGGGTGATAGGGTGTAGTGAAAATAGCTTCAATACATAATGTCTGGTACAAGCGTTGTAGTAATTGTGAGCAAAATTGGTACCCATCAGTCAAAATAGTTTTAGGAATTCCCATTCGACTGAAAATCTTTACCAACTCCTCTGCTATTCTGGAAGCAGTAACTGTACGAAGGGACTCGCCTCAGGATATTTTGTAGTATAGTCTACTACTACTAATATGAAGCAGTTTCCCTCGTACTTTTAGGCAGTGGCCTATAACATCCATTGCGATCCTTTCAAGCATATTACTAACCAGAGCATTGGTATGAGGGGCACTTTATCTTTTCGACCTACTGCTGCTACTTGTTGACATTCAGGGCAGCTTTACAATATTCGCCACCTGCTCATGTATGCCAGGCCAATAGAACCTGTACAGTAGGCATTTCAAGGTACGGTCCTTACCTAAATGGCCTGCCATAGGTATATCATGGGCAATAGATAATAACTTTTCAGAACTGTATAGGGACCATCAATTGCTCAACTATTTCCCAGTATGTGAATTTGAACATACCTATACAATAAATCATTCTCAATTATATAGTAGGGTTGATGAGGTTCAGTGGGAATTGTTGGCATTACTCACGAAAAGAAAGGTGTCAAGGTAACATCATTTTTTGTATATTTACAAACTCTTTGTTAGGTAGTATACATTTTTCCAGACAATATATCTAGTCCAGTATCTCCCTCAGTCCATAAATGTTTATCCTTTCTTTTCGTAATCTGCTTTTTCTGTCTTTGCCAACAGTCCCAAATACCTCATCCTCGAAAGGAAATAGGTGTCTCAACTCCTTTTCTTGCTTCCCTTGTGCCAGTGGTAACCGCTCCAACATTTGTAGTTAATAAAGAGTCAAAATAAGGGTAGTTATGTCCAATTATCACGGAACTGGCAAAGAGAGTACTATGCCTATTTTCATTTTGAGTAATGTCCATTTATTTGAATCTCCATTTCTCTTAATGGGTACCAGTGAATGCCCCATGATACATTTGACCCCTGTAGTTGGTTCACCCAGTTCTGGTTTTCCCACCAAGGAAGCATGTATCAGTGTCTGCTTGCTGCCAGAGTCCACAAGACCAGATACTACCATTCCTCCAATTTCCACAGTTGTGACATAATGACCCCAGTTAGCCAGGACTAGGTGAATTGATTCTACTTTTTTATTTGGACAGAACCTAGCAATATGTCCTTTGGCTTTGCACTCATGACATATAATATTGTGGCTGTATCCTTTACTTATCTTACTATATTCTTTACCCCAGGAATACCACTAGATTGTGTCACCGGGTAATAGGGGTCTTATTGCAGCTGAAGGACTTCTAGGGTTCATAAATGTCCTAGGGCGTTGAGGCCTAGCAGTCAGATAATCCTCAGTGAGTCTTATAGCCACCTCGGAAGTTTCAGGCGGTGCTCCTTTACCCATAACTGTACATCTTGGGGCAAAACCCAAAAACTGTTCCAAGATAATACTTTCCATGATTTGTACCACCGTTCTTGTGTTAGGTTGTAACCACCCATGACACAAGTCTTTTAAATGGGTGTATAGGTCTTAAAGGGTGTCAGCAGATTGAAATTTATATGCTCTAAACGTTGTCTATATGTTTCAGGACTTATATCATATCTTTTAGAATGGCTTGCTTAATATGGTCATAATCATTTATATGTGCAAGGTCTGTATGGCTATAAGCTAGTTGAGCTTTTTCAGTCAAATAGGGGCCAGCCTGACAACCCATTGATCTCTAGGCCATGCACAGGCAATGGCTACCCTCTCAAATGTCAAAAGATACACTTCTATATCATCAGAATCAGCCATTTTAACTAATCTTATATCTTTTTGTCCTACCACAGGTGCTGGTGGTGGTCTTGTTGAGCCTAAAGCCTGTATGGCATGTAAGGTGTCGGTCCACCTGGCCGCATTCTCTGCACTCTCTCTCTCTCTCTACACGATCTGCTCCTTTCTCTTTCCAGCTCTACCTGTAGGCACAGCCATCGGAGCAGTTCATGGGGATTCTCTGGAGGGTCTTCCTGCTCAAGTTCAGCTGCCTGAGTGCCCTTTCAGTGGGTTTCACGCCTTCCATTACCACAATATCTCCTTCTGTTGCCACCTTAGCCAACTTCCTGCATACTACTGGCTCCAGTCCAGGCAGTAAAGGCAATTTTAAGGCTTGTACAATAGACCTCGTGGCTGGTGCAGACCGCTCTCCTGCCTTGTCTGGATGCATCGATCTGGATCTGAACTCAGATCCACCAGTAGGTCACTTCAGAACCCACTATCCCACTTCTGACACCAAATGTAAACTGGTGTGGGATAGATAAGGCACTCAGACAAGATTAGCAGCAAAAGAAATGAACATTTATTTTAAACAGTGGACTGTGCGACAAAACAAAGCAAATAAAATAACAGATTCATAGGTTCAAATCACGAGCTAGAAATAGCTAACTCAGATCAGGGTGTTGTTAGTTCCACACCCTTATACATACTGATTGACTTCCTAGGCGGTCACTTTTATAGCATTTTCAATCATGTGACACAATAACTCCACCTTTAATATTACCTTTTGAACTATGAAATTAAAGAAAGCATTAATCTCTTTTATTCACACAAAATAATAAGTTTAAAGTATACCCACATCTTACAGGTTATTCATAATTTCATTACAGTCCTTTATTGAGTTTATAATATCCATAGGGAGGACTGCCCTCCAACTAGCAGCATAAAAGAGAGGAGAATTTGGCCGGCCGCTCATAGAGAATGCTGCAATAGGAGGAGCCCTCGAAACTGCAGAGCTCTGAACACAAGACCAGAAATTGACTCCATTTTAGGAGAGCTCCAAAACCTGTTCATTTGTTCAGCTTCAAAGAGTAAAGGAGGTAAGCTAACCTTTCTGAACAGTTTACACTGTTCATTTTGAAGCTCCTATTTTTTACGATTGAGTATTCCTTGCGATAGTGCGAAGTGTCAAGCGTACTCTTTACCGCAGTCTGCACTATCGCTAAGTCTCTTACATCTATTCTGACTGCTTTGCAGCCTCAGAATGCCGAAAACTGTATTAAGGCAAGGCTAATAGCAGAAAGGAACGCACAACATACCAAACTGACATCTTTTGGCAATGTAAATGTGTAACCCATTTGGGAAGTTCCTTTTCTTTCAACAGAAGCAGAATAAAGCCCAGTGCTGGACCACAGTATCGCGGTCATTTAAACACATGAAGATACATAGTATTTATGGAGCAAAGCCTATATCTACCTTCTATAACATCCTTAGGGCAGAAGGATATTATGCTTTTATTTAAGGAGGGCTGGATTATATTTTAGGAGCACAATGCATACCTAGCCTCATAAAATCCTTAAAGGTGAATAACACTAAGGGTTATTATAGATTGTATTTAAAGGGGTCTGGAGTGTACAAGGGAGAGTGTAACAGAACAAATGACAAGACAAAGGATTTTACAAAATGGGTGGCCAGCCTGACAAACAAGACATAATACAACATACTGACAAAGACTAGACAAGAAAGGTTTGTACATTCCAGACTATCCTTAAAATAAAATTGATACCTTAAGTGAATATCATATGCACAAAGGGAGGGGGTCTCTCTATCACAATGGGCAATTTACTGTCACAAAGGCTCCTTGCCTTATAGGGTTGCAGTATGGCTCCATAGCTATGTGTAAGTGGGGCGCAGGGTCCAGAGGGCCCGTGCTCCACCACACACCATTATGCACAAATGGGTGGCTTGGTGGGAGCCCCCACCAACACATTCCATTTACTACTTACCTTACACTTTTAAAAAAGAAAGGAAAATCTTTGTAAAAACTTCATTAATGCGTCAGTTAGGGTTGTTTCCACCAAAAAGTGTGGAAATTCCATGTTAGGTTTACCACTCCACCACCCCACCCCATGCCCCTTCCTCAAAACCTAACTCTGCATTCCCCCAACCCCCACACACATGAAGACACATGCAACATTGTACAACACTATACCACTCTGGCACATCTGTAAGCACAATATTCACAACACTGTACTACTTTCACATAACATTATGTAATAGAAAAACAAATGCAGTATAAGTGACTCTATACTGCTAGCACAGTGTAATCACACATTACTGCTGGCATATCTTCCTAATACAATTCCACTTACTCTGGTCAGATTTTTGAAATATTGATTTATATGTGACATATTCCAACAATTAGGTCACTGCAAGTGTGCAAGTGTCGTACCTACCAAACAGGCATCTGGTAGCAGCACAGATACACCTGACACATACACAGTACTTTGGAGATACTGCTCCAGTGGCATACTACCACCAACACATGTTGTTCTGCTGCTGTGTTACCAGGAAACACTGATTAACAGTATTTTATGGTTACCGTTGCATGTTACAACTGTTGCTTTTACATCTTTCTTGTAAACTATGCTACAAGACATTACTTTTATTACTACCACTGTTTGTTATTAGGACTAACTCACTGTGTCACAAAACAAAATGCAAACATCCAATGACTGTTGCTAGGCTCACAGAAACTGTCATTTCTAATACATTATGTGTGGATAACATCCCCATGTTTGTGTACCCCCAACCCACTATGGCGACAGCAGAACTCATACACTTTGTGGGCTGTGACGATGCCTCTGTCTTCTGGGACTTTTACAGAGTTGTCTGTCACTTTTGCTACCTGATCCTCCTTGTCTCTAGTTGCTTATCTTGCCTTCTTGCATATGTGTGTGTGTGTGTGTGTGTGTGTGTGTGTGTGTGTGGGGTGGGTGGGGTTGCAGGGGAATCGGAGTTAAGGTTTTGAGGAGGTGGTATGGGGTGGGGTGGGGGGTGGTAACCCTAACGTTGAATTTCCACACTTTTGTTGGTGTGGAAACAGCCCTAACTGATGCATTAATGACGTTTTGCAAAGAATATATATATATATATATATATGTGTGTGTGTGTTTGTGTGAGTGTCAGTGTGTGTGTGTGTGTGTGTGTGTGTGTGTGTGTGTGTGTCACAGTTTTATTCAATGCCGCCCTCCCTCCCATCACACCAGACCATATCAACAGCAAGCTGACCAGTTGTTATCAGTACACATTCCAGTATTTTGTCCAGCACTTTCATGTTGAAAATTCACTTCATTGCAGATTTATCCAGTAGTTGTTGGTAATCTCCCCACATCTGGTTGATGAACTACTGAGCCCCCAAACTCTTAATGCGGTCTCTGTATGACCAGCTTCTTTAAAGTGTAGAGCTACTGGTGAGGTTATGTCATGTCTGCAATGTCCGCTTATGCTCTTGGATCCTTGTTTTTAAGTTTCTGGTTGTTTTCCCTATATATAGTTTGTTGCATGGGCACTGCAGGATGTAAATAACACCCTGAGTGTTGCATGTTATATATTCTTTTATTTTAAACTTCTGTCCAGTATGTGGGTGTTCAGAAGTGATTTTCTTGTTTGTGTGTCCACAGATCGAGCCTACAGGGCACCATCCCAGGCTGTAATGGTCCCAAAAGTAGCTGCACCTTGTTCTTCTAAGGGGTTTAAACTGCATTTTATTATTTTATCTTTGAATGTTGAAAGTTATTTTGCTGCTATAATAGGTCTTTGTTGTAAAACCATAGCACTTTCAATGTCTAAGCTCACAAGATACCAATGTTTGTTTATAACATATGAGGGAGGCTAAGGGACCTCAATATGTACTCACTGGAGGAGAGGAGATAGCAGGGGACATGACTGAAACTTTCAAGTACCTCAGGGGCATAAACATGGTGCAGGTGGGGGACCTTTTCCAATGTAGAAAGTGCTAGAACAAGGGGCACAATATGACATTGGAAGGGGGTAGATTAAGAGGTAATATGAGGAACTTTTCTACACAGAAAGGGTAGTCGACACTTGGAATAGTCTGCCACAGGAGGTAGTGGGGAAACCACAGTGGAGTGATTTAAGCATGCCTAGGACAGGCACAAGGGAAGCTTGAGAGGGGAGGGAGTGATGAAAAGCCATTGATCACATAGGGTCAGTGGCCACATACTATGTATAGGATCTATGGGCAGACTGGATGGGCCTAGCAGTCCTTATGTGACAATGTCTATGTTTCTATGTTTCTTATTTGCTAAAATTTGCGATTATGTTTTGTTGCAAAGACCAATCTTTGTGGCTGCCTGTTGGTGTCCTTATTTGCTGGAAGACTGTCTAGCTAACTACCGACCTATCTCTAACATGCCATTTGTTGGTAAAGTTATTGAAAAGGTGGTTGCACTGCAGTTGGATGATCATCTTATAACTCTCAATGTCTATGATACTCTCCAGTCTGGTTTTAGGAAGAAGCATAGCATGGAGACTGCTCTTGTCTGTGTATTGAATGACCTCCTAATGGCTAGAGATCGAAAGGCATGTACCATTCTGGTCCTTCTTGATCTCTCTGCTGCATTTGACACTGTAGACCATGGTGTGCAGTTGGAGCACCTCTAGATTTTTATGTGGACTGTCTGGTACAGTCCTAAACTGGTTCCATTCATACCTCACAGGCAGGTCTCACAGAGTGACTACTGGAATTTATTCCTCTGGCACTCACTCCCTGCTTTATGGGTGCCGAGGGCTCTATATTAGCTCCCATGTTGTTTGGTGTATATACTGCCATTGGGAGACATTATCAGGTGATACAGTCTGAGTTTTCACTGCTATGCAGATGATACTCATCTGTATTTATCCTTTCTGTCGGACAGAATGATGCAGTCTCCGTGCTAAATAGTTGCCTTTCCTGAGATCAGATCTTGGATGAGTTCCAGCTGGTTGAGACTGAATACAGACAAGACTGAAGTGTTAGTTGTAAACCCCGGTTGTCCGAGGGCAGGTTTGGGGTTGGAAAACCATCAGGTTTATTACTTAGTGGTGTGCCACTCAGTACCTCAGACCAGGTGCATAACCTGGGCACTATTTTTGATGATGGCTTGACCTTAAAATCTGAGGTGTCAGCTGTTGTCAAATCCTCTTTTTATCATCTGAGGAATATTGCCTGGGTGAAATACCTGTTTCTCTCGGATGATCTTCCAACATTGCTTCACACCTTTGTTATGACCCACCTTGACTACTGCAACTCCCTCTACCTAGGGCTTCAAGGGGTTGATATCCACCACTTGCAGCTGGTGCAGAACGTGGCAGCCAGGCTTTTGACTGGGACATCTAGATCCAGTCATATTACGCCTGTGCTCCTTGAGCTGCACTGGCTGCCTATTCAGTGGTGGATCACCTTTAAGGTTGGCTTGCTAACCTTTAAAGCCCTATATGATCAGGGACCCAGCTACCTTAAAGATCTCCAGGTATCTTACAGCCCCTCTGCCCTCACCGTTCTGCCAACAAGGGATTGCTAGAGATTCCCAGGGTACGATTAAAGATGTCTTGGTTCCCGTGCTTTTGCTGTTTCAGCACTGACCCTGTGGAATTCTCCACCTCATCAGTTGAGAAAATGCTCAACTGTCAGTAGATTTAAAACTGAGCTTAAAGCTTATTTATTTGATCTGGCTTTTCCTAGTGATTTATAATGTAATTTTTTATGTTATTTATATTGGCTGTCTGCTTTTATGTTAAGCGCCTTGGTTTTGAAAGGTGCTATAAAAATTAAGTTGAATTGAATTGAAAAAGTTCAGATCTTGTTCTGTTTGTAATTTTTGTTCTTCCTGTCTGATTATAGTGTGGCTGATCTCCTTTCCCTGAATCTTTGAACATTTCATTTTTATGTCTACTAAACTCTTCTTGAATGGTGCAGTTTTGTTTGACTGTAGTGAGTTATAAAACGGTATACTTTAATTAATTTAGGATTGTGAAAACTACTACCATGTAACAATGTGTTGTGATCAGTAGGTTTTCTGTGTAATGTTGTTAGTAATTTGTCATTTTCTTTGAAGAACTCACTAGAGTCAAACAAAACTGCACCTCTTAAGAAGAGTTTAATAGGCATAAAATGAAATGGTAGCAAAAAAACACCAGCAGGCAGCCACAAATTGGCCAATAAAATAGCTCCTTCACAGAAAATGGTGCCCTGGAACTCCTGTCACAGAGCAGCAGTGCAGGAAAGCACATGGGACACTTGAGGCGTGCAGCCCTCAGAACCCCATGGCAGCATGGGTCAGTCACCAGATACAATTGAAATCCCAAACCATGATAGTTCACTTCATTAATTTCTTGTCCCTGCAGAATTTTTTAGCCTTGTCTATGTCCCAAAATGAAAATGAATTCCCTACTGTTTGATCATGTTGACAGCCAGTTATGCAAATCTGAAGTCAGTCTTCCATAGTTGTGGGAACACATGCTGGAGTCTGTTTCCCAGAATTACAGTCAGACAGATGCTGGTTTATTAACTTTATACCACTGAGGGTCAGGAGATCTTGAGATTGTGCCAATTCTCGTGTGGCCAAATACTTTATCTGGACTCTTTGTTTTTAATATATTATTATTTGAATTTTATCAATACAATACAGGCATATATGAGCAAATACATGCTAAGCCAGACATAGCAATTAGGAACAATTAATACACAGGTTCATTTAAAACAGATAATGCAGTGTCTATAGTCTGAGTGGAGTCACAGGAGGGAATTACTGAAAAACAGAACTTCATTATGTAACACATATGTAGCACCATAATACAGCCATACTTTTAGGAACTTTTATTTGGTTTATAGGACGTCAATGAATGCAGCCCTTTATAGTGACATTGCCATTCATGTTTGGCTATGGATTTGGGGGTGAGACTCTGTAATTATGGACAGATTCAGTCTTACATACTGTTCTGTTTGGAAAGTGAGGTTGCATAGTATTTATGTGGTTACTGTGTGTATTGCTAAATTAGCTATTCACTTATCTGATGTCCATACATTTTGTTACAGCTGAGTCGCTCAGCTCACTATAGGGAGAGGTGGTTCATTACTATTGCAGTCATGATTCAAGACCGTCACTTTTTTTATCTTTCTTTAGCTGCCTTTTTCTTTTTTTATGAGTTACTTGTACAAACAGAACAAACTGTCGGGTTGGGGAGTTGAAGTGGAGATGGGTCTATAAACATAGGATTATAAACTTTAATTAATGCACCTTGCAGACACTGGTGATCATTGTGAGGGACTGTGTGACAGGTCTGCTGGCCCATGTGCCACACTGCTGTATTCACTGTGTGTAGAACAGTCCTGTTTTTCCTTTCTTTTTATGTTATTTTTACACTGCCATATAGATGTATACAGTTTGAGTGTTTGCCACTATTGCACTCCATGATGCTGACTGCTGTCTATACATTGTTGCAGCAGGAGACAGCGATCTTTACTGAAAAATAAAGTCACTGGCTACTGACTGGCACTTCTTTTATAAACCTTTGGAAAAAGCAACACACAGTGATGAGGATGTGGAAGCTAGGGTAATGTGGGTTAATGTAACCTGTTAGAACCCTGGCAACCAGTCAGATGTTGTATATATTACTTGCCTAAAAATAATATCAGTTCTGTGCTCTGATTAGCAAATTACCTCATAGGTAGCAATAAGATTCTAGGAGGAAGCATTTTTGAAGCAAAAAGATATTCAAGAACAAGGTGTCATGCTATGAAGTTGGAGAAGTAGACTCAGGGAGATGTCAAGAAGTACTTAACAGAAGAGTAGTGGATGCCTGAAACAGCTTCTGGCAGAGGCAGTTGGGGACAAACTGTAATGGGACTCAAGAAGGCATGGGATAGGCATTAGGAAACCTTAGTGGGAAGGAAAGGAGGGGCAGTAAAGCTGGAGATCAAGTAGGGTCTGCATTGTTATAGTAGTAGGGAAAATGGGCAGACTAGGTGGGCCAAGTAATCAATTAATGAATAAATGAATAAATGAGGCACTGTCTATCTTTAACTCTGCTCTCACCAGTATAATCAACATTCATGCACCTATTATAAAATGCAGAGTGAAGAAATCTTCCTGCCCTGATTCAGTGCAGAAATCAAATCAATGCTAACAAAGGGATAAACTATGGGCCACTGCCAGGCGTACAAAATCTCCGAGGACTGGACAGCTTTCAGGGCCTGCCATAATGCCTGCACAAAACTGGTCAAAATATTAAAGAAAACTATTATTTAAACATCCTGTAATCAGCAAATGGGAACCCAGCAAAGATATGGTGGACGTTCAGATTAATGGAGAGTAGTAAGACTCCTCCATTCCTAGGGATGTAAGTTTGTCATGGACTAGGTTTTAATGACTCTTTGTTTGTTCATGAAATCATTAGTAAACAGTAATAAATGTTGTGGCACTGTCACTGCTACATTCTGATGACACTAGTGAAAGTCATGGAAGTTCTGAATAAAGATCAAATGTCATGGAATCAATGATGTGTATGACTGCCATGACAAACTTACATCCCTATCCATCCCTACCTACTACTATCACCCACCAAGGCATTTTGATATCAAACAAATCCATCATACTTGACAAGTTAAATGAGCACTTTATTACAGTGAGCTTTGCTTTTGATTCTTCACAGTCAGCCACCCTTGGACCACCTATATACAATTCAGATGTGCCACTGAACTCTTTAACCCACCACGTCCTTCACCTTTTGCCCATCACCTATAAACCGGTAGAAGAACAATTACTTAAGCTGGATATCAAAATGAGTGGAGGTGCAGACAACATAGACCCCTTCTTCTTTAAACTAGGTCACTATTTCCTTACCACTCCAGTTACCCATTTATTTAACCTCTCACTAACAGAATGCACCAAGCTCCTAGATTGGAAAGTTGTGAATCTCATTCCTCTCTTCAAGTCTGGTGACCCAAGTGACTTAAATAATTATAGGTCAATATCAATTCTGCCAACCCTCTTAAAAATCCTTGAAAAGCTGGTCAGCATGCAAGTTAGATCATTTTTGAAAACCATCAGCTGATAAGTCTGTTTCAGTCTGGTTTCAGGCCACAAGATAGCACCATCTTGGCTTTGTCCAACATCACTAGTTACTGGCTTGAGGCCTTACATAACAAGCAAGTCACTGGTGCAGTCTTTTGGATCTCAAGTAAGACCTTGATATCATGGACCATCCCTGTTGCTTGATAGCCTTAAGCTTCATGGTATGAATGACTTAGCGGTAACTTGGTTTGCTAACTATTTGGAAAATAGACAGCAATGCATCAAGAGCAACGGAACTCTCTTTGCTACCTCCTTTCAGAGGGGTTCCACAAGGATCCATCCTGGGTCCATTGCTTGTTTTTGATTTATGTAAACAACTTGAGTCTAGGCATTGTCGATTCTAACATCCACCCATTCGCTGGACAACACAGTCCTATACATATCTAAGCCATGTGCTGTTCAGGTCTGCTCTGCTCTTCAGTCTGATTTCAACAAGTTCCAGAAAAACCTTGTACTTTCTAAACTTCTGTTAAATGCCAAAAAACTAAGGTAATGTTCTTTTATCTGCAAAGCTTCCCTCGATTGCCCCACAAACAATCTACCTGCTCCTATTACTATCCTCTTAGGAGATACACTCAAAGTGGTGACAAATGTTAAATACTTAGGTTTCACACTTGAGTCACACCTTTCCTTCCCTCACATACTAATGCTCTAACAAAAAACTAAACTCAGATTAGGTTTCTTCTACAGAAACATATCCTTGTTCTCCCAGGATTCCAGAATCAGATTACTATAGGCTACTTTCCTGCCTCTATTGGACTATGCTGATATTTCATACAATAATTGTGCATCCACATATCTCTGCAAAGTGGACATGCTCTTTCATTGTACCATCTGTTTTATAACCAACGCTCCTGCCAGAACCAACCACTGTAACTTGTACAAGATGGTAGGCTGGACCTCATTATCAACCAAGAGGCTTATCCACACCTATTCTTGGACATACAAAGATCTATTAAATAAGCTGCCCTCATACATTACAGCTGTTCTCACCTCCCTTGAACAAGCAGCTCCTATGCCCTTAGAAATTGTGTGAATATTACCTGAAAGTGCCCAAATTTCGAACATATTTGGTATGGCAGCCATGAGTTATGTCCTTCCCATTATCTGGAACATGCTCCAAGCCACTTTAAAACTCTGTGTTTTTATCCCACTAAGAGCATTAATCAGAACTGTTAAACTTGCCACTGAGTCCTGCCACTACTTCTAGCCTCCATACTGCTTTTCCATCTCCCCTTTTTTCTTGCACTTGCCCAATCTGTTTTCACCCTTCAAGAGGGCAGGCAATTATTTCTAATCTGTAGCTGTTTATGACATTCCCATTTGTAGAAATTATATCCATAAGCCTAAATGATTCATATATAACTGTACCTGCATAAAAGTGATGTGAAAACTACATTTTGCATTATTTTGTTTTATGGGCAACATTCTGTTACAATTCTCTTCATGGAACTGGTAATCTGGAATTTTAACTATGTCATGGTTTGAGCACAGAGCTCTAAATATGGTTCTGATAGGACAATAGCTCATGTTTAGCATTCTGTACTCAAACCATGACATAGTAAAACTCAAATTAATGGTTCCATGAAGGAACTGTGCAGAATGTTGTCCATAAAAGAGAAACAATGGAAAACACAATTTTCACATCAGTGTTTATTCAGGTACAGTTCAATATGGCTCATTTGGAGGCAAGTCTTTCATTTCTGTTTGTAGTAACATTACCAACAGTTGCTAATTAGCATAGATTTCCTGTCCCTTTCATGTATTTATACTCTACTGTCTTCTTTTTTTCACCTTGTTGGCAATTGTTATTTCCAGTATGTAATTTGAAGTTATTGTTAAGTTAGTCTTGTTTTAAACCTGTATTTGTACCATTCGATAGGATTGTTTTTGTGTAGGATCTTGTGATGCAGCCTCCTGAACAGTAGCTCCTGTGCACGCTCCCATTCATCTCTCCTTTCTACTGACAAGAAATAATAGCTAATTTCGATCTCGGAGACTAATTTCTACTAAATCGTAGAAGTACTTTCCAGGAAGCTATTCAGAGGTTTTGGGTGCAATCGGCTAAGAATGGAGGCAGAGATGCGAGCTGCTCTCCCATGGCACATACCACCTAACACACCAGAGAAGGCCCCTAAAAGCAAAGGCGCTGGCTGATACAGCTGGAAAGCAACTGGCAGGCTCACAAGAACAGATACCTCTCACGATAGACAGATTCCTTGAGGAAATTCATCCGTTCTGGGAAGAGATATGATCCCTGAAGGAGGACATGAAAACATATCCTCCACCTTGGAAGATCTGACTCAGCACACTCGGAGACTGTGAGACCTAAATTGTTTCAGTGGAGAGAAGGTTTGACAAGGTAGACCCTGCCTTAGTGGAGACCAGACAAAAAAACACCAAATTAGAGTCAAAAGAGAGGACTTAGAAGGGAGAAGTCATAGAAACAACATTGTAGTTATTGGGCTCCATCAGAAAGAAGAGGGCAGTAATCTGGTCCTCTTTCCCCAAAAGTTCATGGAGAAGATGGTGGGGCCTTTGCCATTTGGGTCAGTTTACATAATCGAGCGTGCACATTATTTTGAGACTGATGCCCCTGCCAGGCTCGCAACCCAGTGCATTCATGTATAAATTTTTAAATCACCAAGAGTGACAACACTTCTTGGCATAGCTGAGAGAAATCAAGGATGTGTTGTGGGAAGGAAGGTGTACATGAGTGGCCCAGGAGCTCCAGCGCACTGTATGCCAGAGAAGAGTGGCTTTCATAAGATGGTCACAAAGCTCCTGGCAGCAAACCGTTGCTTTAAAATGATTTACCCAACAATTCTCCAGATCTCACTAGATGGAAAGTGGAGCACTTTTGATGTCCCCAGGGTTGCGGAGGATACTCTAAAGAAGGCCCTACTTGACCTGTTTCATGATGGATGAGGAGCTTTTACGGTGGGTCTAGCTGGTTGTAGCTCGACGGTAGGAGTGTAACAGTGAGTATGTGTGGGACTGGAAGGCCAAGTTTGTACATCATTTTTCCCTGGACTGTATTTAATGATCCATGGTTCACGGGGATGCCCAGAAAAGCCTAAAAGAGCAACTTTGTTTTCAGCTTAAACACATACAAGGACTGTTACCAGAACTATGTTTATCTTAATAGTTTGACATTATGTTTCACCCTGAAGCATGGGAGGACTGCTGCATATCAGTTTTACAATGGAAGGACTTCTTTGGGGAGCTTCCTTTTTCTTTCTGTCCTCAAATTGGTTAAAATGGGAGCCCTGCAGAGTAGTAGGGTTACATGTAGATAGTGACAGTATCTGGGCTGTGACACCAGGGCATAATTTGGATGGCAGCTGGATTTAATTCAGGGTTTAGAAGGGTTCAATAAACAAGGATTGGGTCTGATAAGACCATTTTCAGGGACACCCAGTGGGACAAACCTGGATCAATTCTCCCATGGATCAGTGGTAGACCAGAGGAATCTCGCGAGGGACCTGGCAGTGTTGGCGACCTCCTGGAACCAGGTTATAAGGAGGCTACTCTGGTGGTTAAGACCTGTTTAGCCAATAAGGTCTTAGGTAGGGAGGTTGCTCTCTGAGGAGGGACACCATTAGTAAGTGGTAGAGTTGTATGCTCTGTTCATTGCTCCACTGGCTCCCTCAAGGTATTCCCAACCTTTGTAAGTTTACCTGGAGCACAGAGGGAGAAAACCCAAGGACATTGTTTATCATTAGAGTGTGCACTATGGGGGATCTGCTACAAGAGGAATAAGAAGTGATTTAGGTGGGTCAGTGGAAGGGAGGGGAGCGGGTCTATTGCTGCTGCGGTACATGATGTACAATAAAGTGAAGGACTGGGGATGATTTTTTGTCTGACACATGTGGCATCACCAATCAGTGGACAGGGGTGTGTTTTGGGGTTTGGGTGGGAGACCTGGCTGGGAGGGAGTGGGAAGAGGGGGCTGTGTCTGGGACTGGGGCTGGGGAACATGGCTTCACACTGGGCAAGAAAAGCATTGGAGAATAGTAGTAGAGGTGTTAATATAATATTAGGCAGCACAGATACAGATATGGGAGCAACGGCAAATCCTAAAATGTTTTTCACTTGGAATGCATGATGCCAGGAATAAAACTAAGAAATATCAAGTGTTGAAACACCTGCAGCTCCTAAAAAGTGACATCTCCATGTTGCAAGAAACCCACCTTTTGGAGAGAGAGAAGGCATTCTATTCCATTGCCAGTTTGTAGGACTGGTTTTTAGTGCAGGGGACAGTACCAGAGTAGGGACATGACCATATTAATTGCTCAGAGAATCCCATTCACCTGTGAACAAGATGGTGAAGATCAAAAGGGTAGTTCATTCTGATCAAATGCTGTCTGAAAGGAGCATGGTGGATATAGGTAGTATATATGGCCCAAACACGCGATACCCTGGATTCTTCACAGAGCTATTGCAGACCCTAGCTCCACATGAGGGATGTCCTATTATAGTTGGAGGACTGAACCTCCTTTCTCCCCGGACCTGGACAGGGCAGGTTCCAAAGGAAGGGATTGTCTCCAGCTCAGAGGGCTATCAGGGCACTGTTGGATCATTTAGGAATGTGCAACCCTGTAGAGTTCTCCACCCTTAGGCCAGGGAGTTTACTTAGGTCAAATGTGCACAAAACCCAGTCCAGACTAGATTATTTTCTAATAAGTCACACCCAGTTGGGAGGGATGTAGGAGGCTACATTTGAACAGACATCATTTCTGATCACCAGTTTCCTGGTGTTCTAATTCTTCCATGGATATGCCCAAGGAATCGGTGTGGAAACTGAATAACCAGATGCTCAAGGACCAAACTGTAGTAAATGGGATTACCCAGGAAATTGAAACTTTTACAAGAGCTAATTTACATACCACTGACCAACCTGATTTTGAATGTGGGTGCTAAAATGTGTTTTAGGGGAAGTTTATCAAACTAGCCTCATGGAGGAAAAGAAACAGAGATCATAAGGCCATATCCCTGCTGAAGGAAATCCACTGTCTGGAAGACTGCTTCCAGCCACCTTCGAATCAGAGCATATATGGTTGCTCAGCCTCAGTGATCAGTATTCCGCTTCTTAGAGAAAGAGCGGAATATGCCATTTTAAAACAGGAATGAAATACATAGACCAAGGGAGAGGGCAGCGTGTCTTCTAGCCTTGAGGCTTAAAAAGCTGAAGCTCCAGAATGGTGAAGGGATTAGGTCTCAAATAGATGGGGCCCTCACCTTTCCCCAGGGTATCACTGAGGAATTTGCAAATATTACAAAGAACTCTATAGCACCATGAGGAATTTACTCAACCTGGGGAAGTCTGGGACTATCTAGATTCTATCCCCTCCCATCCTCAATGCCTGATCACCAAGAGAGGCTGATTGCTCCTCTCCAAAGAGGAGATTGTCACAGCCATTTCAACTCTGACATTTGACAAAGCCCCAGATCAGACAGGTTCTCCCCAAATTTCTATAAATAATTTAGTAAATTGTTCTCCCTTGGCTAAAGAGACTATTTGACTGGATCCTAAATGCCAGTGCTATAGACCATGCCTTATTCAAGCAATAATAATAGTATTACACAAACCAGACAGGGACCCAGAGCAGGTCAAGTTACAGACCTATATCATTGCTAAATTGTGATGTTAAAATAGTGTCAAAGTTATTGGCATGTAGACTTAACTCAGTGTTAGCCAGGTAATATACCATGATCAGGTGGGGTTCATGTCCAGAAGGAACTCCTCTGACCATTTTAGGAAACTTGCACATGTCTTCTCCACCTCTAGAGACTCACAGGAACCAGCTGGCCTGATGTCACTGGACACAGAGAAGGTATTCAATTGAGTCAACTGGCAGTTTCTTTTAGTGCCATGTTGATATTTGGCTTCCCTTCTAAATTTATTGACTGGGTATCCTCATTATATCAAAGTCCCCAGGACCACATCTATTGCAATGGGGTATTCTCAGATCATTTTACCCTCCCTCAGGTACTCATCAGGGTGCCCACTGTCCCTCTTTTATTTAACATTTACCTTGAACCTTTATTATCATTGTTGTAGGAACATGCAGGTGTACAAGGTATCAAGGTAGGTCACATGAATTCAAACTTTCTGTGCATCGACGATGTACTTCTGCATTTAAGGCATGCCAAATGATCTTTTCTGGTAGTCCTTTCTATAATAGAAGGTTTTAGTGTGATGTCAAACTACAAAATTAACCCAAGTAAAACCACAGTTTTCCTTGAATAGCTGACTCTCTAGGGGATATAGAACACTAGGCTGCAATGGTGCCCCTGTAAGATCAAATATCTGGGCCTCTTCCTAGCTAGAGGAGAAGTCCAGATGAGGAACTTAAACCTGGACCCCTGCTGGTAACAATACAGCAAGATCTTGGTAGGTGGAAGTCCTTACCTATCACATTATGAGGGTGCATTAACCTAGTTAAAATGAATGTCCTCCCTAGACTGTTCTACCCCTGAACATGCAAACTCCTGGGTTCCCTTGCATGGTTTAAAAGCCCACCCATAGTCTCCTCGTTTATCTGGAGGTGAAAATTTCACAGGGCCTACAGCAACTGGCCACATCTAAACAATTTGAGGGCTTGAAACTACCACACTTTGGATTCATTTCTGGGCAAGTCAAATGATTAAATACCTGAGATGGAGTGTGCCCAGAGAAAAGAAAGAATCAGACTCATACCATTTAGCATGGTTGCTACTGGAAGGAATTAATCTCTCAAATGGGGCTAGAGCTTGGGGCAATGTTGTACAACTCTCCTAAGGCTTTGCCGAAGGGTTTAGTCCCCTCCCCCATTGCCACATTGGAAAGAATTCATACCCAGATGTGTTCCTTTCTATCGCTCAAAAGCACTAAGAGTGCTCATCAACCAGTGGTAGGTAATCCCAATCTCAGAATTGGGGAAATGCATTCTGGTGAACTGGATCCCCAACTTAAAGGTGCCAGGTTAGGAGACTTCTTAAAGAAGACTAGTGCATGACCTCAGCAGATATTATGGCCAGATATAATATTGCTAGGAGCCAGGCTTTCAAAGTGTATCAACTACATCATTTGGTGCTTCAAGCCTTAAGGGTATTGAATGAAGTAAGCAGAGCTGAAGACTGGGAACTTTCTTGGGGACTGGTCTGTGGTAAACTTCATGCTGTCTCACTCTTGTATGCGATGTTAGTATCTAAATCCATTGATGCCCAATATACGGATCCTAAATATTGGTCAAAAGTATTCCCACATTTCAGGGAAAATGGGACTGTATCTGGAAAGATTTACATACCTAGATTCCCAGGACAGACTCCAGTTAACTCAATATAAAATTATTAATGACATGTATTGGTCCCTCAGTGAAGTTACATAAACTGGGCGCACCCCATTGTTGCAATGCACCAGATGCGAGCAGCAGGAGGGAATCTATCATGTTTTCTGGGAATGTCCTCCCATTAAAAACTCTGGGACACCATCAAATCTAAGACAGACCCCTATTAGGCCTTGAAGATCTATTCACTTCAGAAATTTGTGTCTTAGGTACCTTTTGATCAATAACAGTGAGGGCCTGTAGATACTATATGACCTTGCTGTCGTTGACGCCAAGAAGTTGGTTCTACAGAACTGGCTTAAAGAAAAGGAAATATCTTACACAGAGTGGCTCCAGGACCTACAGTTTAATCACAGAGCGGAGAAGTTGAAAGCCAGATTATGGGTCTCTCGTCAAGGTATAAAAAGTGTGGGATGGTTTCACTCTCTATATACGTTACAGCAGGGTCCTTCCTCAGGTTAAGATTTATGGTCTGAGGTCAAAGGAGTTAAGTAACAGGAAAAGTAAGGGAGGGTGGGTGAATGGGCACCTTTGAATTATCTTATGGTGATAGTGCAAAGCTGGGGGAGAAGGGGCATGATGGGTAATTTTGTTGTTCACATTTGTCTGTGTATACTATGTCACCTTGTCATGCTGTATAATTAAAACTTGAATAAAGTGTGAATTTAAAAAAATGATTGTTTTTGCAGAATGTTTTATTTATTGTATTTTGTTATCTTCTTTGCACACCTAGTAAGTATGTTTAAAAGGGACTTCATGTAAATGAGTTTGCTCAGTGGAATGTATCCCTTCACAATAAACTGAACTGAAACTAAACTGAAGTGGTCCTTATCTGCCATCAAATTCTATATTTCTAACTCTTCCTATAGTGACACTGGATGGGCTGCTGTTAGCCAATCAGGTGTTACTATAGAAGGACTTCATCATTCATTTATACCTCCTAGTCCAAAGAGGGATAAAAGTTGCTTCACTGTGGAACCAATCCCTCCTGACTCGTTTACTAAATTATGTGTTTTGCAGTGTAGTCCCCACTCCTCTGCTTGCCCCCAAATATTTTAAATGCAGTATCAATTTGGGAGAGATTGTTCCAACTGTGTTTTTCTGACTGCCCTCCCCATCCATAGCTCGGTGTCACAAATCTGGACCCCACCATTTAACTCACTACCCCCACCCAACACATCCACTAGACCTTACTTAGCTCTTCACCTCCCACAGCACACAAATAATTTTGTAAATGCAAGTCAAGAGAGACCAGACCTGCACAGGAACATCTACTGCTCTTCTCCAGGCTCAGAGGCATGAATGAATGAATGACAAGGTCCTCCTATAGTAACACCTGATTGGCTGCTGTATAGGAGGACTTCATCATTCACCCATACCTCCTAGTCAGAAGAAGGGCACAAGGGTAGGTGTACTGTTTTATGGCAAAGTCCCTTGACTTGTAAATTCATAAACTGATGGTAGATGGAAGTTCTAGGAGCATTATGCATACATGATGTTCCTAAGCCTTAATTGTCAAGTTTGCTCAGTCAGATAAAAGCAGTTACAGTAAGGATCTAATACTCACTGCTGGTCATTTCTAAGTAAATAAAACTAAAACTGAAGTTGTTTGTCAGCCCAGTAGCACAGCAGTAGTACTTGATATGGAGGTGGATGAGGAGGATCATGTGCCCCACTGGATGTTCTCCATTCTGTTTACAGTGTTTGTAACAGAATTGCATGGTGTCTAAAGGCACTCCCACTCTCAATTGCCAACTACATAATGTTCTTTGTCTTTTCTTGGTGTCTAGTGGCACCCTCTGGTTGCTGTCCCCATGTTTTCCTTTTTTCTGGTGTCTAGTGGCACCCCATCTCTGATCACAGTCCCTGTATAGTTTTTTTATTTCACTGGTGCCTAGTGGCACCCCCCAACACCCTCTTATTGCCATCCCTGCAATTTTTAATCTTTCCTTGGTGTCTAGTGGTATGCCTCCTCTGATTGTCATCCCCATGTTTTTTATTTGTCACTGGTACCCTCCTCACTCCTTGATCACTGTCCCTGTATTTAATATAAGCTGTAATAAAGAAAGCCATCCATTGTGTGTTTTTTACACCTGTAAAAATAAATGGTCCCTTGCATCTATAGAGGATGGGAGTGCAAGGCTCGAGGGCCCTGCACTCCACAGACAAATAAGGATATGATTAAACTACCTCAAAAAGTAAGGAAATTCATTACAAAACTACCTTAATGCACCAGTTAGGGTTGGTATTAACATCAAAAGCAGGGAAATTTGATGTTAGGGTTTCTAGCCCTAACTCCGCATTCCCCACCCTACAAGCAGTAGAAGTGACAAGGTAACACAGGCAACCTGAGACAGCCATCATTAGGTAAGGCAAAAACATACAACTCTCTGCATATAACACAAGACACATCCATCATTATGGTCCACCAAGTATATGAGATCCACTGCCATGCCAGTGTGTTGGGGCATGCAGGGCACCAGTGGCACCACTGCGGGCACCAAGTGCTCCTAGAGATCTACTGGAAGGCTGCCGGGGTCATGGGGGATGGTGCAGTATATGTAGGGCTACTGGGATAGTAGAGCCAGTTCCACCACCACTAAACAGCAAACATTCACATAGCAGCAAACATCTGTGTGCCTCTGAGTAAAGTGCAATTGGCAATAGTGCACACAGACCTATTGTGTCTGTTGTGGCTCTCTGTCATCAATTATGTCTTACTGCATTCCTCATCTAACACCACTGACTTTATTAGTTTTCACATTAGGTCTCTGATATGAGTGGTGCACCAACACAGTTTCATCACAGTAGATGTACCAGCACCTACAAAACATACACACCCATTCTCAATTGTTCTTGTACAGCAACATATCGGTGATTTTATTACCACTCCGTCATCCAACTGTACCCCATGTGACCAGACTGTGGTGTTCCCATCCTCCTCCCCCTGCACACAATACCTTGCATACAGGTGCTTCTACTCATTACACTACCATGGCATCAGACTTCTCGGCAGCAGCCCAGCACACTGGAGTCACATTAGAATTCATATACATCCACTGTACTGCTGCTAATACTCTTGTTACATTTCTCTTTCCCTGTCCTCCATACACACTGCCTTGTGCCTCACTACCCTATATCACTCCCATGCATATCATATAAATAGCACCACAAACTAGTGCTGTGGTAGTGGATGTGATACACTGTCACTTTACTATTGGTGACTGACTTCATGTGAGTAATATCTGACATATCAGCCTCTCCATTTATTTTGTTTTGTATTTAAATGCAGGCAGTCTCACAGTACCTCTGTATGTTCATCACTGATCAAGCAGTACCATAACTACAGACCTCTCTCTACCCCACCAAAAAAAATACTGACATGGTAACAGATCTCATACAGCACCATTATGAGGTGTTGTTAACATTATGAACTAGGTGTAAGAATGCTGAATCCAGATTGAACAAGAGCTATTTCAGCTGGGCTGTTATCCCAGCACAAGGGAGCAGCTGAAAGTAATATGTTTGCAACAATATATCAAATTTACTCAAAGGATCCATTGCAGAATCACAATAAGGCACTCCAGGAGGATGTTATGGTGGCCTAACAGCCTTTCTCAGGCAGTGGAAGCATTAAGTTTTGCCTTATGCCTCAACCCACCTGAGGTGGGCCATTATCCCATGGTAATGCACCCTGTCATGCCTTATTGTTTAACCATGTCACCAATGGATCTACCACCATCCCTATCAATGCAGAGATCCCTACAAGAGTGTACAGGCATTTGGGTTTCTCCTCCTCAACACAGTAATGTAACAGTGCATAAAGGGAGCTCCTGGTAACACCCTAATATGGCACTGAAAGTGATACAGAACCAATATGGTGCTCTTACATCCTTGATGTCACCTATCTGTGTCCTAGAAACCTCCATATGCAGCTTCCCAGTATGTCTGTAAGGGCACTTTGGGGTGTGGTGCCTGCAATGGCACCCCTGGTGCCCTGCATGTGCATGCCCCCAACACACTGGCATGGCAGTGGACCTCATAGACCTGGTGGACCATGATGATGGATGTGTCTTGTGTTACATGCAGAGAGTTGTAGGTTGTTTGCCTTACCTGATGATGGCTGTCTCTGGTTGCTTGTGTTGCCTTGCCCTTTCTGCTGCTTGTAGGGATAATGTGGAGTTAGGACTTGAAACCCTAACATCAAATTTCCCTGCTTTTGATGCTTTAATACCAATCCTAACTGGTGCACTAACATAGTTTTTGCAATTAATATATATATATGTATGTATATATTAGATCTATCTACCTATCTATCTATGCAGTACAGTATATGAGTTATATGATTGACCTTGCCACTAACTTGGCACGCTTCTCTCTTAAATATCGAGACAAGATTTTCAAATGATCTGTCCAAATGAATTTTCCTCCATTTTCAAAATGTAAATGCATTTCAAATGTTAAATCATCCATGAAATAGTTTAGCAGCATTCAAATATTGTGACAGAATCTGCCCCATATCTTTGTATGGCCCACTTTTTTATTTTATATTGGCTGTTTCCGTATATTGTAAGTGTTTTTATTAGATATAATATTTTCGTTTTAGTTTAGAATAATATGTCAAAATACTTTAGGTGGAAAATCACTTAATACATTGCACTTGGAAAATTAGGGTTAGGTGGAATGCAGTATCCCACCACTGAATTTGTGCAGAATAGAAATTCTGTCTCTGAGATTTTTTCAGAATTTTTTTCTAATTCCATGGAATTCCACAAAGCATTTCTATATAAACAATGAAATAACTTTCTGCTGATAATATAAACTGAGGAATAATTTTCTACAGATTGTGGAAAAAGAATCCATGGATTATGTAAACAGCTGATAACTAATCTAGAAAAATCTGCTTTCCATATTTCCTAATTTTACATTGATAGAATTCAGCAGAACTTTTAGAAATTGGAATTAAAATTTGAAAATTCTGCTTAGCACTAATGAAAATGTACATAGCATTTAACTGTATTTAACAACACTTGCTATATAAAGTAATAGTTTAGATTTTCATGCTGGAGTCACACCTTGGGATGGAACATATACATGTAAAATATTGCCCTCCATGGTCTGCCCATCTGCAAATCTATACCAGTGTCCAAATTTTTGTTATGAGTAAGAACAATAGAAGACAACAGTTCTCAAGTATGGAAACACATACCTATACAAGTACAAAAGGAGCAATTTAATTGGCCAAGTTAGACAATTGGCAATAACGCTTTGGCAATGGTCCCTCCACTACCACCATTCTTAAACCTATGCTCTGCAAGCACAGTTATCCAAAATTGTGCTTTGTTTAACTTGGTAATAAAGGACAAAGCAAGCTTAACCCTGACTCATCTGCTGAGTTTTAATCACATTTCTTATGTCTCTGTTTTATGATGTCTTATGACGCGGAAGCAAATATATTGTGGTAGCTTGGACTAGCAGGTTTTGAGGTGCGCCGTGTTGTGGCCAATGGTGCCACTGCTTTTCTGGCTGGGCTCTGTGGCGAATTAAAACAAGCTGTCTTTGACAGCAGTTGAAAAGTGTGCCACCAACCTAAATGACTTCGCCACTGCAATGAGGAAGCAATCCATCATTGCAGGGCGTCTGCCTGGTGTAACATTTCATAAACAAGGCAGGCGTGGCGTCACCGTCCTGCCTGTCACAGTCCCTAGGAAGTTGACTTTGGGGCCCAACTCCTTTGTTGGCATATGTGCTCCCTTTCCTGTTTTTGTCTGCTAAGGGCTGCCCAGTCCCCCTCAGCATCATGCACTGAAACACAGATAGCTTTGCTGACAGGGGGGGCCCAATCCCTGTCAGCATGTTTAAGCTCCCATAATGTTGGCATTTTCCTGCCTCACCCCAATTGTGTGCCACACTGGGAGCCCACCCCAGTGTGGCTAGCATGACCCCCCAAACAAATCGAACACACTGGGAGCCCACACCAGTGTTCCCAACACCTGGTAAAAAGAAAACAGTCCTCTGTGATTATTTTACATTTTTAAGTACCTTGAAACAAAGAAAAGGTCCCCACTGTCAGGTCACCTCCCCAAACCTGCACCCACCCTCTCACGCACCCTGCAACCCCACACCACCCTCACCCCATACTTCCTCCGGAGCCCAGCACAATGATCTTCAGTGGAGTGGGAACACGCCTGCACTCTTCAAAGCTGACCGCAAACTGTAGAAATGCTGGTAAGCTGCATAATGGCATAAATGGGGGTTTCAACTTAGGTGAATATCTTGTTCACTTTCGTGACTTTTGGCTCCAAATTTTCAACATGGGATTCTTGGGACCCCACCTTATGAACTCAGTCACTGTAATTTCATTATTCGTCCCAAAAGGTGATTTTACGGTCACTGCATGGAATCACCTTTGGGACTGATTAATGAAATGGCAGTGTCAGTGTTCATGAGGTGGCTGCCAAAAGCCTATGCTGCAAATCTGGTAAAAAATTCCAAGAAATGACTGTGTTATGAGCATGTTGCTCAGTTTCTATGCACGCTCATAACTTTGAGAATTTTTTATATTTTGACTCCAGATTTTCAGCATTGCCATTTTTCACACCTCATATGAACAGTGCAGCTGTCATTTTCACATCCTGCCCAAAATGTGTTTTCACACCTGTGATGCACAATGGCATAGTCGTTGTGCAAATCAACATTTGGACAGATTAAGAAAATCATAGTGACACTGTTCATGAGCGGAGGTCCCAAATGCCTATGTTGAAAATTTGGGACAAAATTCCACATATGACTGTGTTACAGCGGTGTTATGCAGTTTCCATGCACGTCTGTAACTTCGAGAATTTTTATTATTTTCACTCCAGATTTTCAGCATTGCCATTTCTTCACACCTCCTTCTGAACAGTAAAGCTGTCTTTTCACATCCTGCCCAGTATAGCATGGTCACTGTGGGACAAAACGTTTGGGACAGATTAACAAAATCACAGTGCCACTGCTCATGAGCAGAGGTCCCAAAAGCTTTCATGAGGTGGGGTCACGAATGCCCATTTTGAAAATTTGGAGTGCAATAGCGACAAACACCGGGTGTTAGGGTTTCTAACAATTACGTTCCACCCTGTGGAGACTTACTGGTGTCAGGGTGTGACTTTGGATTGTCGGCTGTAATGCTCACACCATTCCACCCCACCTCCACCTCCACCCTGCAGCCACTGACAGGCACCAAGGTGTGCCTTGCGACTCTTCGGCCACAAAGTTCACCCTGTTCTCCTATACTGCACCCATCTCAATGTATTTCCTTATAGAATGGGGTGAGCATAAGGCCCAAGGACACCAAGGCACAACTACGATATTTGTCAGAGTCTGCAGGGTAGGGTAGAGTGTGAAATGGCATGAGTGTTATGGCCAAGGCCACTGTTTTTTGTTTTTACCGAAAATCTGGTAAAATTCCAGAATTAGGGCTGCCTGAAATCTGGTAAAATAAAGATTTCATGGAATCTGGCATTTTCTATCAGATCAGTAAATCTATAAAAAGTCTGTTTTTCTTTTAATTCCTTCCTGTACTATTTTCAGTTTGCTTTATTTAATGCTCTGTATATTAAGCCTTCTTTAATTCTGATTATTTATGCACATACTAAAAGAATGATAACAGAATCCGTAAAATCTGGAAATTAGAGTAACAATCACCGTGAAATTCGGAATCTTAAGTCTTGAAAATGGAATTTAATTATTTTAATCACACCTGAATGTCTGTCAGTCTCTGTAGAGTGGTGTGGGGTTGGCGTCACTTCCATACTTCACTGCAATTCCTATTTATGCAGCTCTAACTCCTGCACTGCCAATGCCAATATCACCAAGACAACATTCGGCATTGACAAATGCTTATTATTTTGTTAGGCTGTTATTAGTATGTAGCCAGTATCAGAAACAACAGTATCAAGTGCATCTCACCTACAAAATGCTGCTCAAATGTGCTTACAAATCATTTTTAAGTTGTCTATTTTCTTACTCACCATTATATGATTTTGAAATAGTTTCTGGTTTATAAATGTGCTAAATTAGTGAGGGAAGATGTATTGATGCTGTTTGTTTCTGATACTGGCCTCCCGGCTACAGCCTCATCCAGTAGGACAGGCAGGGCAGGAAGTAAGCGTGGGGGTGTGTGCTCCTATACTATAGGGGCACCTTAATGTGTATATGGTTTCAGTCACCCCTGAAACCACAGCCTGTGAGTTCCTTCCTCCCTCCTCCTGCTTGGGAACACAAAAAGGTGCATCTTGTCTGTGCCTACAACCCTCCAAGGGTGGTGTTCAAGGACTCTCCTCACTACTTGACCACCTTAAGAAAGGTAGGCTCAAATGAGCTGCTAATCCTGGGGACCTCAACCTCAACTGGCTGGGGCCAAATACCAAGCAATATGAGCCTTCTTCTCTCAGGACCTGCCCTCAGCCAGACCATCACAGGACCCACAAGGATCTCCTCCTGGGGACAAAGGGTCACTAATCGATTGGATACTGAGCAACAGACTGGACAGAACTGTCCACTCAGGAATATTCCTGGATGCCACCTCCGATCACTCTCCAACCTACTGCATTTGGGGCTCCTTCTCACCCAAAGTCCCCAGCAGAGTGATCCAGATGAGGGACTATTCCAAACTCATCCTCAATGACTACCTTGAGGATCTATGATGTGTCAACTGGTCTAGGGTCACTGCCACTAATGACCCTGTTGCAGCCCTTGATCATTCCCCTGCAGTATTTGTCCCTTGCAAACAGGCATGCACCCCTTACAAAAAGGAGGGTGAGGAGCACTGTCATGAAGTGGCTCCATGGAGGCCTATTCTCCCTCATGAAGCAGAGAGAGACAAATGCTGGGTGAAACACAAGACCTCCTGCAACAATAACGACCTCCTCAATATCGGTGGCTCAGAAACTCCTGCAAGAGAGCCATACGTGCTGCCAAGAGTGAGTACTGCAAATCTTTCTGCTTAACTCAGCCTATAACCCCTGGTGCTTTTGGCAAAATGTGAAAAACCTGGTCAGAGAGTCCGCCAAGGAATCGATCGCTGATATGAATATCGGAGGGACCAACTGCAATAACCCCCATACTATTGCCTCTGCATTTAATGGCATGTTTTCAGACCTGCCTGCTCCTCCTTCTCCCCAACTCTCTGCCCCAAACCCCTGGATGTGCACCCCCCCTTAACTGCCATTCTACCTCAAATGGATCTCAGTTTGAGAGACCCAAGTACTCTAGCCGGTCTCTCCACCACACGGGTGGTCATGACAGCCTTGAACCAAAGCTTCTCAGCTTGGGGCTCCCTCCTGCTCAGCCGGTCACTCATGTATTTAACTCTTCTGTTATTTCAGGAATCATATCTGATGTATGGAAGGTGGCTAAGGTTGTCCCAGTTTACAAATAAGGTGACCCCAAAGAGTTGAAAACTATCGCCCATCACCATACTCTGCTACCTGTAAGCTCCTTGAAAAGGCAGTTGCCTCACAACTCCCCCACTACCTTCAGGGTTATGCAGTTATTCCCCTGCTCAGCACGGCTTCAGGAAGGCACAGTACATCGACTGCACTTGCTGTGGTCACCTCTGAGATCAGATCCGCAACTGACCAAGGCAAACTGACTGGAACCATCTTCGTTGACCTCCAAAGGCCTTCAATCAGCTTGACCTTCTCTTCTCCACTCCACTCTACATTCTCTCTGATTCTCCCCCAAAAGCTCTTGCCTGGTTCTCCAACTACCTTGGGGAAAACAGCAATACATCTGCTTCAACCATGCCCTCTGACCTCCCCATTAGCTGCAGGGTCCTCCAGGGATCTGTCCTTGGACCCATTCTGTTTTCCCTTTTCATAAATGAACTGCCCTCCATTGCAACCTACAGGCACCCAACTCTACATGCAGATGACCTCGTTGTATTGTCCAGTTCCCAGGACATTACTGTCATCAACTCCAGACTTAACGCAGACTTTGATCTTATCCAGAACTGGCTTGAGGGGTCAAGCTCACCATAAACCTGGAAAGACCCAGGCCATGCTGTTCGGTTCTGTGGCCAAACCGCTACTCCGCCTTGCTCCTCTAACTATCCTTGGAGAAACGGCCCTCCTGCCGGTCATTGACTCCATCAAGTATCTAGGAGTTACCCTTGATCCACAACTGGATCTCACCAAGCATCTTCAGAATATATGTAAAGCCATGAACGGCAAGCTTGGACTTGCATACAGAGCCAAGGAGTGCCTCACCACGGCTTCACGGCTCGCCATAGCCAGGGGATACTCCTTCCCACACTCTGCTATGGGCGTGTAACCTTTGCCCCAGTCTCGAATTCTAGCCTAGCAAAATGGAATTGCTTGCAACAATGTATGCCACTTGCACCTCTCACCTCACTCACGCATCTCTGTAACCTCTGCTCAGCTGGAGTGGCTCAACCCTGAAAAGCACTGCTGCTTTGTCCTTGGCAACTTTGTAGATAACATAGTTAGAACAGCTACTCCTTCTGCACTTGCCCTTCCCTCAAATAGGGAACCCCTGCCTACCACTTAAGATCTAGTGCTGCCCAGGTCCACCTGGTCCCTAAGACCTGCACCTCACAGGTGACTGGGCCTTCTGTCTATGTGCCTAGACTGTGGAACTCCCTTCCCGCCTCTAGTTTCTGCCTGTCCCTCCCATCCCTGCTTCATGGAATGTCCTCAAATGGCCTCTGCTTGTCTATGTGCCATATAGGCCCAGAGTAGTTTCTCCTCACCCCGACCCTGATTCACCTTGGGAGTCTGTGAGCTGACACACTGGCCAGCTGTTACTCTTTGATGAAATCCAGCATAAGGTACTTTCCGCCTCCTTCTATTTATTTATTAGCTTTGGTAACCGGTAAGTGTGTTAGGCAAACAGACTCCGCTTATTTTCAGGTACGCACCTGAGAAAGCACAGACATTGTTACAATATGCAGAAATGCACAGACATAATATAGGTGTACAGGAGCAAAACAAGATATGCATTGTAGCACAGTAATAGTTACATAAGGGTACATTTTAGCATAGATCATAATAAGGATGTAAAATAAAGCAATTAGGGTAACCATAAGACAGCTGAGGACAGTAAAGACATCAAGGTTCATAGCCACCTAGACGAGCATATTGCATGGGAGAACATTAGTGTAGTACTCAGGGTCAGACCCACAGCCTGCAGTGGGACAAAGCAAACTAAGAGCATTTGCATTGGCCAGAGGCTAGAAGGTGGGTGAACAGTGAGTTTTGAATTCTCAATGGGAGGCTGAAGTTTTCACCGTAGGGGAGTGAGTTCCAGAATTTGGGAGCAAAATGGGCAAATGCCTGTTCACCCATTTTTGTCATGCAAGGTCTAGTGGAGAGCATGGGACAGAGGAAGACCTGAGGTACGGGTGTGTGAGGCAGGAGTCAGGAGGTTGGCAAGATAGACAGGGCAAGGGAGGTTCAGACAGGGAGTCGATAAAGCAGCCCAGGGAGTAGGCTCAAATATCCTTAGTGGACAGCCAATTTAAGCCAGCGTAAAGGAGACAATGATGGTAAGACTTGGAGCAGTTAAGGCGAATCTACAGATGTTGTTGTAGACAGTGTCCCATTTGTGGAGTGTAGCAGAGTTTGCAGCAAAGAGGAGGGGCACAGCATATTGGAGCTGGGGTAAGAGAATACCTCTTGCAACAGAAAGTCTAGTGGAAGGAGTGAGGGAGTGTGCACGCAATAAGCTCCGCCAATTTTAGCATTGAGCACAGCACACCATATTGACATGTTGAGACAGGTCAAGTGGGATCCAAAGTGACCCCAAGGTACTTGAAGGACTCAGTGTTTAAGATGAGGGAGCCATCAAGGCATTGAACCCGGAGCCTGTTCACAGGGGCAGACAGTTTCTTAGAGGATCCGAATAGCATAGCACAGGTTTTTCTAGGTTCAGGACTTGGTGGTTGCTAGAGAGCCAGGTCTGCAGGGTTGGAAGTCATTAGTGAGAGTGGAGTTGATGGCAGCAACCGATTTTGACCCAGAGTAGAGAACAAGGTCATCTGCGTACATAAGAGTGCAGCTATGCCGGGACATGGTGGGAATATCATTTAGGAAGAGGGAGAAGAGTAGCGGTCCAAGAGTGGATCCCTGGGAACTCCACGGAGATGTTTAGGGGAGGAAAGGGCCTTGTGAAATGCTACTGCCTGAGTCCGATTGTCAAGATAGCTGTGGAACCAGGAGAGGGTTTGGTCAGATGCTCCAATGGATTGGGAGTTTCTTTAGCATGAGAGGATGGTGTACTCATGTCAAGGCTTTAGACAGGTCGATAAAGACAACCCCAGTGAGTAGGCCACGGTCCATATTATTTCTGATGTCATTTGTAAGTTGTGTAAGTGCAGAGGTGGTACTGTGACCAAGCCGGAAACCATGTTGGCACAGGGTTTGAAGATTAAACATGTCAAGGTGAGCAGCAAGCTGGCGGTGGGCTATTTTTCAAGCAGCTTACTGAGAGTGGGCAGAAGAGATATAGGGGTTAGTTGGACATGAGTTTAACATCGCCTTTTTGTGTATAGGGATGGTTCTGGCAGTTTTCCAGGTGGATGGGGCAGTGACGTACGAATCAAGAGGTTAAAAGCCAGGTGATAGGTCTGTCAGCCAAGTTGCATACTGCTTAAGTATGCAAGGATGGATGCCTCAGGCCCTTGACCCCAAGCGGCCGGAAGGGAGTTAAGAGTTTAAGTAACTTCAAGGTATATGGTTGGAGCCAGAACCAAAGGGAGGGGTGGAGGCGAGGGAGGAGAAGTGGACAGTCAGGTTGTGGGCTAGTTAGAGTAGCGACTGGTGGAGAAGAAAAAGGGCATTGAAGGCGTTGGCAATGGTGTCATGGTTGGTGCAGTGAACACCTTGAATGTTCATGTCAGCTGGATTCTGTTGTTTGTCGCTGCTAGAATGTCCTTAATTTTGGACCAGTACCTGTGCGGATTTGTAGAGGATGTTATTAGTAGGTTCCTATAGTAGGTGCTTTTGGCAATATGAGTTTGTCTTTTGCAGTTGTTACGTGAATGCATGATAGTCTTCAAAGTCTGCACGGAGGTGGGAGATCTTCCACCTGGACCACAGTTTGTCCCTAAATTTGAGAAGTTGAAGCAGAGGGCGTGTTAGCCACTTGGTTACTTTCCCTGCCATCCTACGTGTGGTGACTGGGATGTGAAGGTTTTGAAGAGAGAGGAGGACTGAGTTGAAATATTCTGTGGCTATGTTAAAGTCCTCTGTTTGGTAGAGAGGGACCAGTCAACCTGGTTAAGGTCAGTTAAGAAGTCCTCATGACTTAGGTGGGAGAGATTAGGAAGGTTACAGTTTTAGCAGGAGGGAGGAATGACAGTGTTCCAGACACAGTAGATGGGATAGTGGTCACTAATTGTGTCAGGTAGCACACCGGCTGAGGCAACATATTCCGTCCTGTTAGTAAGTATCCAGTCAAGGAGGGTGGCACAGTTGCCCCCACATGAGACCCTGTGGGTTCATGTATGAGCTGGATAGATTGCCTTGCTAGCCTAAGGAGGATAGGTTAGCTGAGTTTTTCTCGGACCAGTCAAGGTTAAAATCACCAAGGCAGATAATGTCATTCTTGCCTGTAGGCAGAAACCCTAGGAGTTCAGTGATGCCTTGTGTAGCATTTTTGGGGATATAAGTACAAAAATATGGAGTTTCTTTACACCCCAAGAAGCAGTAGGAGTGCAGGATTTACAGTTTGGTAGGAGGAGGTCCTGCAGAAGGGTAATGTTTAGGTGAGTTTTGAAGTAGAGAGCAAGGCCACCTCTTTTAGTGCCAGGATGGTCGATACAAAGCATGCTGTATCCAGGAAAGTGGCACTGAGAGTCAGGCACTGTGGGCTTAAGCTAGGTTTCTGTGATGGTGAGGATGTCCGGACGTTAGTATAGATCCAAGCCTGGAGGTCAGGAGGTTGGCCATAAGGCTCCTAGCATTCAGGTGGGTGAAAGTTAGTCCATGGGTTTAGGGAGAGTGTGGTGGCCAGGGGAGCGAGTTATGACAGGGGCCTTGAAGATGGACCAGGGTTGATCTCAATGTCGCGGATAGTATAAGAGATAGGGTTAGTAACCATAGCGGGTGATGAGGTACACCCTGATAGACATGCAGGGTGGCGGCTTCAGATGAAGGTGAAGGTATCTGGCTATTGGGCTAATACGCTTGCTGATGAGAGCAGAGGGGGTAGAGGTAGTGGAGTGACAGTAGCAAGCATGTTGGAGTAGTAGAAGTCAAACTGAGTATAAGTATTGGCAGAAGCTGTTGATGTGTTCAAGCAGTAAAGCTCAAAGAGGATAGGAAGGCAAAGTATCCCATGAGGAGCGCTTGGAGAGGCGCTCTGACATATCACTACCCGCTTCTAGCTGCACTATTTGATGTTCATTCTATCTCATGATAGGCTCTCATATCATGTAAATACATGCCCATACTTTCTTTTTCATTGATGTATTCTCTGCCATGATGTTTCCTGCTGTTATTCTGCCTCTCAATACTGTTATGTATCTTGTTGACATACTGCCTACTGTCTGCCATGATGTTACCTGTTGTTATTCTACCTCTCAATGCTGTTATATCCTGTTGACGACTGCATACTTTACCGTTATAGTCATGTGTATCGTTTGCTGCCCCACCCACTTGTTCGTGGTCTGTATGTTACCCTGACTTGTATTATGTTTCTTTGTACTCTGTAACCTTCCGGTTGCACCTGAAAACAGGCACTTGTTGTCTAGTGTGCTTATCTGGTAAACAAAAGCAAATAAATAAATAAATAAATTAGCAACAACCACCAAAATGATAAATAAATGTGATTAAAACCCACTGGATGAGCCAGGGTTGAGGTTACTATGTATTTAATTGCCAAATGATCAGAAGAGGTGCGCCATCTCCTATTTAATATATGGTACTGACCACTGACCACTTACAAGTTATTACTCTGTTTTCATAAGAAGCCAGAAAGAGGGTCTCACACAGGACTGATAGACAAAGCAGTTAAAATTAAAAGAATGCATACTTGACCTAGGAGTAGGGCAGGTCAAAATTAGCTAATTCTGATTTTGAGTAATTTGTTTGTGAAATTCAGCAAAATTTCACAAAAGTCTATGAACTTTGGTGGAAGTTTTTGAAATTCTTTAATTGTACATAACAAGGTCAGTTTTATAGTTAGAGATCTGAAATATGGCATGTTTATTTTGGGAAGGACCTAAAAGGATGCCAACTTCCATGGCATTTGAATGAGGGGTGGAGAACTTATAGGGGCTTACAGTCTGGAAATGTATTATTCATGTGAACATTTCTGAAAATATTTATATACTTACATCTTAGCCACCTTTGGAGTTAGGTATATGAAAGTTTATATGCATAATTTCTTGGATGAGTCATAGAAACTCCTAGATAGGTAACTGGTTGTGTCAATTGTAAGTTACAGGTGTTCAATATTTCACAATTTATTTGTTAAATTGTTCGAAAATGTTCATACTATTTAGATGTTTATAGCTCCACTGCTTTGCAGATATTCACTCAAGATTTGGCATACATACCAAAGTAAATATGTCCTGGAATCTAACCAAGTTTGATAATTAAGCTGGATAAATGTGGTTTAGTAAGTTAAAATTTATGGTGGGTACCTTAGAAATTACTGATTGGCAAACTTTGCTCAAAACTTTATGGAAGCATATTAGGTAATGCTACTAGAATGCCATGTGTGGAATTTAACTTTCAGAAAGTATTTATCACTACTGAATCACCTCACCTGCACTAACATCATGCCCTTGCAATACCCTCACCAACACTCCTGTGACTGTGTTGCTCAGTATCATGCTACATCATGACTAAAGATATCCAGATATTTCTGTCACAATGGCCCATGTTGCAACTGGTTGTATGGCCTGACACCTGGGTTCACTTGGTGCTACTATTTTCAAATGGTAACATTGTGAACTACTATGTGAAGGGTTGTTAACAAGCATTTGTCAATGCCGAATGTTTGCTTACTGGCATTGGCAGTGGTAGTGTAGAAGTTACAGGGCTGCGTAATAGGGAATGGCAGTGAAGTATTGAACTGAAGCCAACCCCACCACCACCCTGCAGAGAGTGACAGGCATTGGGGTGTGCGTTTGTGTCGTCAGGCATAACGGCCACGCCATTTCACCACACCCCACTCTGCAGAGACTGACAAGTGTCACGTGTTCCTTGGGGTCTTTGGCTATGCACACCCCATTTCATTAGGAAATATGGTGAGATGGGTGCGATATAGGAGAATGGGGTGAAGTTTAAATAAGAGTCCAAGGCATACCTGATGCCTCTCACTGACTGCAGGGTGTGGAATGGTATGATCATCACAGGCAAGAATCCCAAGTCGCACCCCTGATTCCTGTCATTCTCTATAGGGTTGGGTGATTTAGTTGAAAAGCCTAATACCTCAGGCATTCGTTGGTATTTTAACTCCAAATTTTCAACATGTTTGTTTTGTGACCCCACCTCATGAACAGGGGAATATCAGTTTGTAGTCGAAAGCTGCTTATGCACAGTGACTACGGGATTTAGCACCACAGGTGCAAAAATATTCCGAACAGGATGTAAAATGACAGCTGTACTTTTCATGGGAGGTGTAAATATGGCTATGTTGCAAATGTGTAGTAAAATATTTAAAAAATGGTGAAGTCACTGAGCGACATAGAAACTGTGCAACGACAACCGTTATATAATTAGGTTGGGGATATTTTATAGCAGATTGTCAACTCAGGCATTTTGGTGCCTCCGATCATGAACAGTGTCACTGTGATTTTCTTTAGCTGTGCTGAACAATGATTTCCACAGCACCACGCATCTCTGCACTGAAAGTGTGAAAACACACTTCGCCATGTTGTGAAAAATGGCAGCTGTACTGTTCATAAGGAAGTGTTGAAAATGCCACTAGTGAAAATCTGGACTGAAAATATTACAAAGTCATGAACTAACGAGGATGCGTGGAAACTGCACAATGCTCACTCGTAACACAGTCATTTTATGGACTTTTGTCACCAAATTTTCAACATTGCCATTTTAAGACCTCTGCTCATGAACAGTGTAACTGTATTTTCTTAATCTGTCCTAAACATTGCTTCGCACACCAACAGCACCATTTGCACTACATGTGCGATAACACATTTTGGGCGACATATGAAAATTGCAGCTGTACTGTTCAGTAAGGAAGTTTAATAAAATGGACATGTTGAAAATCTAAGTGAAAATATTAAATTTGCAAACTTACGAGCCTGCGTAGGAACTGTGCAACGACGCTTATATAAACAGTCATTTTTGGAATTTTGGCACCAAATTTTCAACATGGGGTTTGGGCCCCTTCTCATGAATGATGTCACTGTCATGGCGGTATTCGGTCCCAAAGGGTGATTTCGCAGTCACTGTGCAGTCACCGCGCCAAATCACCCTTCGAGCCTGAATAACACAATGACAGTGACATCATTCTAGAAGAAGGGTCCCAAAACCCATGTTGAAAATTGTGCAAAATTCCCAAAATGCCTGAGATATGCAATAAAGTTGAACCCTCCTATCTAGCCCATTATACAGCTTACCGGCATTTCCTCAATTCAGGTCTGCTTTGAAGAGTGCAGATGTGTTCCGGTCCACGAAGATCATCACGCGAGTCCGGAGGTAATTATGGGGTGAGGGGTGTGGGGAGGGTTGAGTGCGCAGTGGTGGGTGCGGGTTGTGGGAGGGGGTTGGGAGATGCGCCCGGGACCGTTTTTGTTTTACAGGTTAAAACAAAAAAAAAGACTTAATGGGACGCTTGCCATGCTGGGGTGGGCTCCCAGCATGGCACAAGGACTTTTGGGTGGTGTTCAGCCGGACGGGGATTGGGCACCCTCTGTCACAACAAAAATAAAAACAAACCTTGTGGGATGTTTGCCATGCTGGGGTGGGCCCCAGTGTGGCACAAGGACTTTGGGTGGGGCCTTCAGCCGGACGAGGATTGGGCACCCCATCAGCAAAATGACTGATTGCCATGCTGGGTGGGCTCCCAGCGTGGCACCACTACTGGGGGAGGAGACAATGCAGCTCAGCCGGGGGATTGGGCACCCGTCGGCTATACACTGCACATGCGGGCGCCCGCCTGTGGCTGGTGGGGGAGCTGCCGTGAGCAGCTTCTTATTGCTGCTCACTCAGGCGTAGCTCCCTTTCAACTGTATGCCACTGCATTTTGGGCGTGTCATAGACAGCTCCAAAATGCATTAACTTACAGGCCACGCCTGCCAGCACACTGCCTGAATTGGAGGAGGAGGAGGTGACACACCCTGAAATCTCCGATGATGGCACTATGTTTCTTGCACATGCGGCAAGCAAACATAAAAGTCAGCATGTTGCATTGTATAGAAATAATGCTGCAAGTGCATGAGCTTCCACAAGTCATTAAGTCAGTGAGCCCTAGTGGTATGAGATGAGAAAATGGTTGCATGTCAAGGACATAGTTATACTCCACTGCTAGGAGATAATAAAATTGTTTTAATAAACACAAACCATCATAGTAGCACCCCCCACACCATCAACATTTCATGTCACACTGACACTTTATCAAGACATGCAGCCATTTTCTCGTCTCTTCACGGCAGTGATTTTCTTTGGCTCCATCCTTGGGTTATCTGAACCGACAACTTACATTCTAATTTGCATTTATCCCTAGTGGTTATCTGCCATATTGCAAGAATTCTGATTAGTGTACAGTGATATCCATGACTATTCATCATGGCTCTTTACTCAGGATAGTGATCTGACACTTGGCACCACTATACTTTTATTATGGAGCCTCCTATGAATGCTACCTTAGTGCCACTTTACCCAGCTTTTAAGTTCCTCTATAATGGAAAATCAAGTATATGACTGGGCAAAATGTATGGACATGGCTTCAACAAAAGGATCTCAACATTTTACAATTTCACAAAAGTGCATGAAATTTATCTTGAATTATGGATGTTATCTTGGAATCTTTTGCTTCCTATAACTTGGCCAGACTTCGGCAAGAGACTAGAGAACGGACACATATATCTTCTTTTTGTCCATATTGATTTTTCTCCCAGCCGCAGCTCATCTCTCAGGGATATATTCTGTTCACAGGGATATATACATTTCAACCCAGCCATCATTCAGTTAGCTATTAAGTTTTTCTCCATGTTTTCCTCCCATCTCCCCTGCTGGGAGTGGAATCTCTATCAGCCTCACACAGCCACACCTTCCCTTGCAGCAGAAGCAAGCTCCCGACCCACCCACTAGGGTCACTGTGTTGGTAGAACCCATCATCAAGCCTCCTGATTGAGATAAACTTCCAGCAGCAGCTGTCTTGACCATGGCCTGCTCCACATCTGACTTCCTGGATTGGCTTCTAAACCTGAGTCTTCAGCATGCCAGCATGATGCTCTGCTGTTGATGTATGGAGGTTGCCTCAAAGTCTAAT
Source organism: Neoceratodus forsteri (assembly GCA_016271365.2). Lineage (NCBI taxonomy): Eukaryota > Metazoa > Chordata > Ceratodontiformes > Ceratodontidae > Neoceratodus > Neoceratodus forsteri. Next base: position 793,580,991 of record CM057454.1, read on the forward strand.
ATTTAGGGTAAATGAACATAACAAAACTGGTGATATTCTGTTCTCTAGTTTCAAAGTTATAATGAGTTCAACATTTTTGCAGTTCACATCATTGTGAAATTTAATTATTACATTTAAAATGTTTGGAGATTTACAACTCAGGCATCTTTAGACTTCTGAAATTTGGTACACTTTTGTACCGACCTTGGTAAAGTCATCATACCAAATGTGGTGCAATCTGGACAAATGATTTTAATCTTCATAATTTTGAAGTGTAGTTTTAAGTTTCCAAAAGTTTGGAGGTTCACAACCAGGGCATCTTTAGAGAGCTGAAACTTGGCACAATACAGTATGGAACTTGATAAAGTTATGATACCAAATATGTGCAATCTGGACAAATAATTTCAGTCTACATAATTGTGAAATGTAATTTTAAAATTTCTGAATATTTGAGGCATATTACTCAGTTACCTTTAAAGACAGAGATCTGAAGCGTGGTACACATTTGTATGGACCTTTGTAAATCATCATGCCAAATATGGTCCACCTGTAGACAACTACTTTTTTAATTAGGTGGAACTAACTGTAATCACAATTTTGGAAATATTTTTGTGAAATATTTATGGACATTTTGTGAAATTTAGTGGAAGTAAATCAAATTTCACCAGCATTTTGTGGTAGAAGAAACATTTGACCAGCCCTGCCTATGAGGGTTATTGATGGTCAGGATTAATCACATATTAGCTGATTTATGAACCTAAAACACAACTTCCAATTAACAGGACCCTTTGTGCAACTGAATTTATTTTTTTTATTCTTTTGTGCCACCTCTCTCTGCGGTCAAATCCATCTGGTCATGGACCCCTTGGCTGCAGCATCCCCATGAGCCATTCTCCAGGGACCTCCTGGATTACTCCCCAGGGTGGAGACATGGCATCCAGCCCATAAGGTGCCACGAACAATGGGATAGGGTGGGATCTACTCTGGGGAGCCGATTGCAGCCAAGAGGAGGGCATCACTTAAGCAGAGAGAGGCAAGCTTGGTTTTTCTCCCACTGGGATATACAATGACACCAGCGTCCATCCTGCCCCTTATAATCTTGCTGGCGCCAAATGCTATGGCACTCCTGTCCTCCACCAGGTGTCCTCCTTGCACCAGTGACATCCCATACCTCTCCCCAGAGAAGGAGAGCAGTCGTGGGATGCTCAATCCTTCTCCCCAGCTGGCCCTCCAATGACCGAGTCTGTTCCCTAACCCAGGTCACCGCATCGCAAGTGGAAATCAACCACTGCACCAGTGGGCCAGCTCATGTAACTAAATTTTGTTGATGTCATGTGTAAGATTTATGCTGCAAGGGATTTCACAATATGAAATTTTGACTGCATGATAAAAACACATGTAATATCATAGCTGTCATAATATCATGGTACTGTAGTATGGAAGTAGATCATCTTGTTACAAAAGTAGTCTCAAACTCTTGTGCAGGACAGTCATACCTAAAAAGACAAAACAGTTTGTGAATGGCCTGGAAACCCCAGAATGCAATGAACTACAGTAAGCATTGTACTGAAACTTCCCACCATATCAGTACCGTGACTTTTGATTTTGTGGAATGCCATGAAACTATTGTACTGTGACATCCCCAGTTGCAGGAAACTATGATAAATTTTTCAGTTATGAAGGATACTTGGGTATCACTTATGAATCTTGTCTTTTAATTGTATCCATTCTTAATGTGGATATTTTCTTTTTTTTCCTCCAGCTAAATTCTTCTACTTCTGCCACTGATCACCTACCCAGCACAATGTTCACGTCTCAGTCAGAAACAACTGCTAATGAGAAGAATATATACAATACATTAAATGAAAATCAAAACTCTGCTGTGGAAGATTTGAATAAAAAACTGAAATTAAAAGCTGTGTCACATAATAAAACCTCAGACATGTCTTTACAACTTGCAGCTCAGCATCCACCCAATTTCACATTCCAACATCCAAAGCAATAACGGTTACACTCAGCAAGTCTTCTGGCATAAATGACCCAAATTCTGTTATCTCACCTGTTAGCATTCAAAACAAAAGTCTTACCTACTTTCCTTCAAACATGTCTGAAAGAGCATCACCCATTCCAAGGAATGCCTTAACCCCTCCCCATTACATTTCATAGACTCTGGAACATTTCAGTATTCACCTGCTCATTCTCCATCACCTTGTCCTTCTGTTCGGTCTAGCACATTATCCCCATTACCTATACAAATCATCAGACATTCTTTATCTCCAAGTCTGACTTCTCTCCAGATGCCACATCTACAGTTCATAAACTCTGGGACATTTCAGTATTCACCTGCTCATTCTCCATCACCTTGCCCTTCAGTAAGGTCTAGTACATTATCCCCATTACCTATGCAAATCATCAGACATTCTTTATCTCCAAGTCCTACTCCTTTCTGATGCCACACCAGTGTTCATGGTCATCTACAGGTAGTATAAACCAGCTCTGCAACCAAATTCATCCGGGTATTACTGTACTACAGTCTAGAGCAAAGACTCCACCCACAACACAACTTTCTGTCCTTACTGCTATTTTAAGATCTGGCCAACACCCTCCTTCACTGGTCACATCTTCTTTAACAAAACAGCCACATTCGTGTGATAAATATTATGCTCCTCTTCCTTCTGCAAAACCTAATTCTGAAAAACAGTCCAGAATAATCTCCCATCCTTCAGAAAAATATATCCAGTGTCCTTCTAAAGGAATTAATGGCCTGATTTCTCAAAATCATGAAAGGCCTCAGTACTCAACATATGAGCAGCCTGTTGACCAATCAGTTTCATCATGTTCCAAACCAAAACCAAATGCTTCTGTTAGCATTGCACAGGATGCACCATATTCCTCCACAACTCAGTTTAGTTCGCAGTCCTATAATATAAACCACAACTCTCCCACATTTTGTTCAATTAGACTAGAACCTATTTCTCCACTGTTGATTGATTCTTCATTATCATCAGAGCCCTCTGCTGAAAAAGGCACACTATCACATATTATGCAACAGACATCATACAGTACTGTGCCTCTTATTACTTCACCACCATGTTTTTCCTCCCATTCTCTTTACAGTCAGCAAAAGTCTCTCCTCCCAGCAAAAATAGATTATTATCCATCAGAACAAATTAAAGCTCATATACCAGATCTACTTGTCTGGGAACCACCTTCTTCAACAAATTTTATAAAGTTTTCTCCTTTACCAAGGAAGGAATTATTTGGAATCTTCTACCTATGAAAAGGTAGACAATCTGTCCCCACTGTTGTTCAGTTTTCTTCTCATTCATCCTTGCCAGCTTCCAGCAGCTCTACCACCCAGGCAATATACACCCAAAATATCCCTCCATACCTTCACATCCAAATATTTGTTCTAATGTATTATCTTCATGATGTTACCACAGCTTCACCAACTGATTCAGATTCCCATACCCAGTTTTTTCTTCACATACCGATTCATGTTTACTTCAAAATAAATTTGATTTTCAACCATGCTTGAAAAGGCCACATTTCAATGCACTAATTCCAAACTATTCACTTCATATTATACCTGTAGGTCATAAGCATGCTAATACTCACTCACAAAGTACACCTTTTCAAATGGATATAGCACTCATTCTACTGCTCAAACTCAATCTGCATCACATAATTCATTCTCAAAATCTGGGAAACTGTCTCCAGCACAATTCCTCTCCTGCTCTGCTGACAGTGAACTTATTAAATCAAAGGTAATGCTTTTACACTATATCTGCATGTTTTGCAGTGTCACTAAAATATCCGAGTAGTGTAAAATTGCATGCTATACTTTTCAACATTAACAATATGATGCACAATGTATAATAAATACATATAAAGATATACTATATATATATATATATATATATATATATGCACATATACATATTGCAGAGCATGTAGTTAAACAGATTACTATTATGTTCACTATTCCAGCTAGCTAAAACCATTTTGCTGAAGTTAATGGTGAAATGTTACCTCATGCATGGCTAATGGGTTATTTACCACAACCATTCTGTGATCCATTGTTCATTATAAGGCATGTACATGAATATACAACAGTTGGAAACATTGGTTAATGGCAAATGCATTTATTTACCAGAATCCTTTGTAAATGTTAAGCACAAACAGTTTTTATTTATTTATTTATTTATTTAAATTCTCGGATTACAATACCTATGAGTCAGACAATCTTTTACACAGGTTCCATGTTAATTTCAACAATACAGTACATACAGAGAAATACCTATGAGTCAGAGAGTCTTTTACACAGGTAAGACATCAGTTACAACAATACATAATATACAGGGCAACAAGAAATTCATTCAGTAACCAAGGTGACCTCAGACAAGTAGCAGTAGGAAAGTTGATAGTAAATTAGGTAGATACAAATTAAATAAGATTCAGATTGGAGTCATTGTTACAGTCAAGAGTGAGACTGGCAGGACTGCTGGTAGTGAGGGCAGCCAGGGGTTGGCTGTGTTTGGTAGTAGAAGCAGCCAGAATTTGGCTTAGTTAAGAGGGGCAGTCATTTGGAAACTCAGGTCGGCAGGCCTAAATAAATGGGTAACAGCCAGAGTCCAAGGGTGGGGTGAATAGGGTAGGTGAGGACAAGAGGGGAAGTGGGGGAATAAATAGAGTACACAGATAGTGTTAGCTAAGCAATGCAGTTGCAGCTGCTGTGCAAGCCAGGTGCTTTTAAGGAGATGCTTGAAAGGACCAAGCTTTTAGTATCCCTACTGTGTCAATAGGAAGATCATTAAGCCAGCTAGGAGCCTGGTAGCTGAAGGAATATTGGGCCTGGGTGATGTGGAAGAAAGGGACTTGGAAAGCCTGTCTGGAAGCACTCTGATTGCTATGTAAGTGTGGGGCACATGTGAGAAGGTGCTGGGAGTTTGGAGGATTTAAGTCCATACTAATTGTCTTTGCGTATAAGCAGGTGTGATATTGGATTCTGTTCCTAAGGTTCAACCAATTTGTCCTGGAGTATAGGTCATGCGTGTGACTCTGGTGATGAGCCACGTGACAGGACTTGTTGAGGGCAGTGCTAATTCTTTTGAGGGATGATTCTATGGCTGCACCATAAATGACTAGACCATAGTCCACAATTGACAGTATGGAGTGAGTTACTGCCATTATGAGTGCTTTCCAGGTCATGCTGCTTCTGTGCCTGTTGAGGATGCCTAACCTACAGCTGACTGCTTTTGAGACTATGTTGATGTGCTCATTAAAAGTTAAGGTGTTATAGAGTGTAATTCTGAGATATTTAAAGGACTGAACTTAATCGACTGGGATGTTGAGGTTGTTTAGAATGGCAAGTGGAGCAGATTTTAGTCTGTTGTGGGGCTAGTGAACAGCATGGACTTTTTTTATAGTTCATGATATGTGTGTATGGGTTGCAAACTAGTTTTCAACTGCTGTGAAGTTGTCTTGTAAGTCAGTGGCTAGAGGTGTGTGGGTCTGGGTGGCTAGTGAAGAGTACAGCATCATCCACATAAATGAGTAGGTCACCAGGGCAAGCATGAGGGAGGGAAGGAATTCAGAAAGAGGTGGAATAGTAAAGGGCCTAAAATAGAGCCTTGGGGAACTCTGGAGTGGACAGGTAGACTGGAGGATAGTGCATCACAAATATTTGGCTGTTGTGACCTATCCTCCAAGTAGTTTTAGACCAACCTGCTAACTCAGAGGAGACACCAGTAGTGCTATGGTAGTCTTTAAGAAGGAGTGATGTACCGTGTCAATGGTCTTAGTGATGTCAATGTACACTAATCCCATTAAGTGCCAATGGTCAAAGACTTATGTGTATGGAGTTGGTGTATTCAAGCATAGCAGAGATGGTGCTGTGACTTTTCCTGAAGCCATGTTGTTCAGGACATTGGATGTTATGCTTAGTTAGATATTCCGTGAGCTGGTCTGCAACTATCCATTCCATGGCTTTAAAAGGAAGGTAGGATTGAGATGAGATGGGATGGTAGTTGGTGGGGCTCTGTCTCCACTCTTATGGATAGAAGTCACTACAACAGCTTTCCACCATGCAGAAAATTGCCGAGACACAGGGACTTATTCAGAATTTTAGTGAGGGACACTAAGACTGCATCTGATGCCATGTGTAGCAGCTTCAGGTTTAGAGAGTTGCTGCTGAAGTGAGATTTGCTGAGAATCTTGAGTAGGCATTTTCTGGAAGCTCTAGTGGAGACAGCTTTAAAGTAAATGGGTGGGTTAGTTGTCTAGGGGCCAGTATTCTTCAGGTCAAATGGGGTGGAGCGGGTCAAAGAAGTTAGGGAAGTACACCACTAAGGTCCGAAAAGCATTGATTAAAGGTGTTGGCTATCTGCTGTGGGTCTTGGATGGTAGAACCATCAAGGTTAATCATGGAGGTGGGGTTTTAATGGGCTTACCTGTAAGCTGTTTTAGATTATCCCAGAACTTCCTGCTGTTACCCTTGGAGTTTGAAAGCACATCCTTGTAATGGTCCTTTTTGCTTGCCTGATAGCTTGGGTGCAGGTGTTTCTGGTCATTCTGTACTGCTGCCAGTGTGAGTGATTGCCTGTACCTTGGGCTTTGTGTCACAGGTGGTCCCTGACAGCAATACAAAATAGGAGGGAGGTAGAGATCCAATGGTTGTTTATGGCTTTGGGCCTCCACTTTTAGGGGGCATAGATGCCGCATGCTGTGTTGAAACTAGTTATGAAGTAGACCAGGCTTGATCCATACTAGGAGCATAGCCCAGTATTGACCAGTCCAGATTGTGGAGGTGGGCTTGAAACTGATTGAGCTGTCCTTTCTTGAGGACACGTTGGTGCATGGATTTATTAGGGGCCTTTTGGACCATAGGCAGATGATGGGGAGTAGTCTCTAAGGAGGTCAGGAAGAACCTCAGAACTAGTAATTCTGTCAAGTCTTTGGTGAAAATGAGGTCCAGCAAGGTACAATTGCTAGTCCTAGGATTACTTCTGGTCAGGAGGTCACTACTTGGGACAGACTAATGGCGGTAGTAGCTACATTGTGAGCGTCAGCCTCTGGTGCCATCCAGTTTCCATTAAAGTAACTGAGAAGCGCTGTTTCTGAGCTGGGGAAGACTGATGATATAATTAATTATTGCTGTGAAACCTTTGGATTGGTCATGTGGTGGGATATAGCAATCGATGATAGTGATTTTCAGTGAGGTTCCGAAGCAAATTCGGCAGCAGAGTTTAGGGCTTAATTAGCTGCAGTTGGCTTAATGCACCAAATATGTGGAAGGTGCAAAATTCAAACTGCGGTACAGGTCAGTGGCTTTGTTCCTGAGTCAAGAGAGGAGTAGATGACAGAGCTAGCAGAGATTTGAACCACAATCGTGGTTCAAAATTTACAGGAACTCTGCCTGTTCAGGGCACAGCTGATCCCTGAGTCAGGAGGGAAGCAGGAAGGCGGCAGAGCCAGCAGGGATTTGAACTGAAATTGTAGTTTGAATTTAAAGGAACTCAGCCTGTTCAGGGCACAGCTGATCCCCTGAGTCAGAGGGGAGCAGGCGGTGTAGAGTCACCAGGAATTTGAACCGCAATCGTGGTTTGAATTTAGATGAAGTCGTCCCATTCAGGGCACAGCTGATATCTGATCATTCATTGATCATTCAGTTCATTGTACCATTTAATAGACAGGGATTGTATTTCATTAACAGGCAAAGGTCTTTATCCGTCACTTGTTTGACAGGCTTTCAATAATATATAGTTATAACACACATATAATTCTGTGCATGGTAAAATCATTCAACAAATTTATTATTTTGCAGTATTATGTGATCTTATGAATGGTATCAAGAACTGAAGATTGTTTCATATAAAAATAACAGAATGGCACCTCCCTCCCCATATAAACTAAAAGCAAGGTTATATTGCATGGATGTGTGGTTTTACTGTGATGAATTTTACAGATGTGATAAGATGACAGGCAAACTGTAAAATCATAGTATATTTGATGACCTGGGCCCAGATATTTGAAAAGGTGTGCAAGCACAGTGCACTGCACTTATTAGCACCCAAAGCAGCAGCTGCTATATGCAGTCAGAGAGTGGATTGGCTCTATCCGACTGCATATCAACTCATGTTGGCACAGCTCTAAGTTAAACTGCTGTCCAACTGATCCCTAGGCTGTATCCAGCCAACATGGAATAGTGCCCCAGACCAGATAGCACTGGGAGCCATGCTGACTGTATTCAGCCTCACCATGCAAATGAGCTCATGAGGCATTCAAGGTGCTAAGGGCCATTTGCTTGACCATTATGGGCTCATTTGCATGGTGAGCAGTGGCCCTTTAGAACCCTTCCTTTGGGCACCAGACACATCATCCCTGGTGTCTAGCAGCACCCGCCACCTCCATCACCCATCCCATGATTGTAGGACATCTTCCTGATGTCTAGTGCCACCCTCACCCCATGATTGCCCAAACCGTGATTGTAAGGCATCTCCTATGACTAACCACACCTCTACCCCTGATCACCCATCCCATGACTGTAAGACATCTTTCTGTTGTCCAGTGACATCCCCACCCTGATCACCCTCCATATATTGTACACCTCTGTCTCGTGTCTAATGGCACTTCCCACCCCTATCATCCATTCCTTGATAGTAAGCCATCTCCTTAATATCTAGTGGCACCTCAACAAACCCTTTTCATATATAGTACATCTCTCTCTCTCTCTCTCTGGTGCCTAGTAGCACCCCAACCTGATCAACTTGTTCCTTATACTGTACAACTCTCCTTGTGTCTAGTGGCACAATTCTCCCCCGATCACCTGGCCTATGTACCATATAATCTCCTGGTGTCCCGATGGTACCCATGTCACTCCCCAAATGCCCATTAACAAACAGACTGGCAAAACACTGGTGGACCAGTGGATCCCCCATCCGGCCTGCACCAGAACACCACCCATTCCACCCCCTTACAAGTGTGTCCGGGTATGTGCAGTGACTTCTGATATGGTAACTGGCACAGCCCTCTACTCAGCTCCTCTCCCAGCAGCAATATCAGCTAACAGTGAGCCATGTACAGTATACAGAATATGGTATGTTCAAGCACTGTCAGCTCATAAAAGTGGCTGGATCAAGGAAGTAAGAGGAGGGCTGTACCGGTCACCATAGCAGTAGACAATGCACACCCTGGACACACTTGCAAGTGGGGTTGGATTGGTGTTGTTCTGGGTGTGGAGGAGCAGGTGGGGCCATTAGACTGCCAATGTTTGCTAGTCCATTTGTTGATAGGCATTCAGCAGGGTGGTATAAGGGGTACCACTGGACACCAGGAGATTATAGGTATATGGGCCAGGTGATTAGTGGTAGGGGTGCCACTACACCAGGGAGAGAGGTGTACAATATACAGAATAGGTGACTGGGGATGGGGGTACCACTAGACACCAGGTAGAGGTACAATATGCCAAATAGGTGATCAGAGGTGAGGGAGCCACTAGACACCAGGAAGATATCTTACAACCACAGGGTTGGTGATCTGGGGTGGGGTGTCATTGGACACCGGAGGGGTGTACAATATATGGAACAGGAGCTTGAGGATGGGTCACTACTAGACTCCAAGAAGATGTCTTATAATCATGAGACTGGTGATTGGGGGTGGGAGGCCACCAGACACCAGAGAGATGTCTTACAGTCATGAGACAGGTGATTAGGGGATGAGGGGTGCCACTAGACACCAGGGAGATGTCTTATGTTTGGTATAGGGGCCACTGTTGTGGAACTCTATGCTTATCTCCTTGCATTATGCAAGCCGCATTATACAACTGGTAGCTATTAAAGCTTTTTCACAAAATGACAATGGTGCCATTGCATTGCTGCAGGGAGTGATAGATATAGAGCTCCACAAAATATATCTGAATTTCATATTATCTAAATTGTTGGAATTTGCACATTATGTATTTCAATTGTTATGTATGTCTGTGTATATGTAACTATAGAGTTGGGATGAATTTTGTACTATTTTAATGTATTGTATAATTGTATAGGTAGCAACTATTAATGCTAATATAGGACTTCCTTGAAATGAGCCTCCATGCAGTGGAGTACTGTAACATCTATCCTTTTCATAAATTTTATGAATAAAACTATTACTACTACTACTACTTGCTATCATGAGATGGGTGATCAGGTGCCACTAGACACCTGATAGAGGTGCCTAATATGCCAAATAGGTGATCATAGGTGAGGAGCCACTAGACACTAGAATGATGTCTTACTACAACAGGGTCGGTGATCGGAGGGGTGGGGGTGCCACTGGACACCAGGAGAGGTATACAATATACACAATGGGTGATTAGATGGAGGTTGCCATTAGACAGCATGGAGATAGATGTCTTACAATTATAGGATGGATGATCAGGGGTGGGGTGCCAATAGACACCAGAGATGTCTTACTACCATGAGATGGTTGATCAGGTGCCACTAGACACTAGGTAGAGGTGTACAATGTGCCGAATAGGTGATCAGAGGTGAGGAGCAAGTAGACACCAGAGAGATGTCTTACAAACACAGAGTGGGTGATTGTGGGTGGGGGTGTCACTGGACACCAGAGAGAGGTGTACAATATATGGAATGGGTGCTTGGAGATGGGGACACTACTTGACACCAAGGAGATGTCTTACAATCATTGGATGGGTGATCAGGGGTGGAGGAGCCACTAGACACCACAGTGATGTCTTACTAACAGGAGACAGGTGATTAGGGGATGGGGTGTGCCACTAGACACCAGGAAAATGTCTTACAATTACAGGATGGGCAATGGAGGAGGGAGGTGCCACTAGACACCAGGAGAGATATACAATATACAGAATGGGTGCTCAGGGGTGGGGTGCCACTAGATACCAGGGCCTGCAACCTCGCTGATGTGTTGATGATCGGGAATGGTCAGCTGCAGTACAGCAGTCCCACCATGGTGGGGTGGAGGGTGCAGGACCGTGCCCAGTTAAAATGAGATTTTCAGGGTGGTAAATTGTGCTGCTTTGTGTGCTGTTTACTACCATCACAAACCTTTGAACATGGGACTATGTCCTATGCAGGATGGGATCCCTCATTTGCATGGGTATAGCGTTATGTTAGTACCTGGTGATAACTGTGTTATCGCATGGTACAGGGGCCTCTTAACATAGCCCCCCCCACACAATGACAGCCACAATCCCTGTTAGCAATGGTGCTAACATTTAAATATCTGGTCCCTGATCTTTAAGGGTTGACTTTTCTTTCAACTGTCCAAACAGGAAACAAAAACATATCTGAAAGGGCCCACTTCATTAAAAAAGCCCTTTTATATGTGCATTGTCTTAATTAAAGATATGGAGTCAGATGAACAAAGAATGTTAAACTATTAATGAATTGGACCCAGAAATTAATATGAAGAATGGAGTTCAAATTAAATATTTTGGGCTCCTGTGCCTTACTGTTGAGTTTAAGTATCACACAATGATAACTTATTCATTCTAACAAGTAAACAGAGTATTGCAATGCATATGTACTAGGATTTGCTGACATGCTTTAGGTATTTCTTTTTATTTATTGCATTTTAAAATGATATGTTGGTCTATTCCACATAGATATTTGAATCATTTTGATGTGGATGAATTCAGTTAAATAACTTGAGCGTTTCAGTATAGAAGACTAATTTAAATAATAACATATTTTCAGAATATATAGTCAAACTATACCAATGTATTAGAACTTTTGTTCACACAAATAAAAACTGTTCTGGGAGATAATACAGTGGATATATTTTAAATAGTTGGAAAAACAAGACTGCATTAGTTTGTGTAGAATAGTGCTACTATAGTTTATACTGTGTAATGAAAATGTTTGGTATTCTGCACTCTCACATATTCCCTTTCAGTACTTTTAATAAATGCACATTAACCAATTGAAATGCAAAGTTAAAATAATCATGTAATTATAAGTTGGAAACATGATTTCTATCTGTTTCTATATATGTGGTAGCTGACTGTCATCATAAAGAGGTACTAAATTGTCTTCCCAAAATAATATGCAAACCAATGCAAAGGAATTTTGATAACCTAGATAGTTTAATTTGCATACACCAGTGTGTTTACATTACAAGCAGCTGAAAACATATACCAGAAAAGAAGAATTGAATACTGAAGTACATTAATATGTGAGTATTTGCTATGCAGAGTAATAAAAGTACTGCTGGTAACACTGAGCACAGAGTTGGTATTAGTTAAATAACACCCATAATGGGCAACGGAATACTCCATATTTAATGGGCATCATTTTCAAAGCCTAGATCCATTTTTGGGCATAGGTGTGCACCATCCTTGAGACTGTTAGACCATCTTAAAGGTGGTCTAACATCTGAACATGATTCCTGTGACTTGCACTCGAAACTGATGCAAGTATCCTGGAAGCATTTGCCGGGATGCAGCACACATCCAAAATATGGAGGCATGTGCTGTGTCCAGACCTTGAAAATCCCAGTCAATGTCTTGTTATTTACTTTAGGGCCCAGATATTCAAAGGGTTGCTCCATGCTCAACAGGGTTACGCATGCAAGTCCTACATTGCACCATTATGCGATATTCAGCAGGAGGCAGTTGCTCCACTGACAACAGGTTGCGTAAAAGAGCAATGCAAATGAATGCATGCTCAACAGAAGGGGAGGAACCATGCATAACCTGCAGCGATATTCAGTCGGGTTGTGCAGAGTTAATACATCGCAACCCCAACCTGCGCCTGCACAACGAGCCAAAAAAAAAGGATCAAGTTGAGGGCCACCCACAGGTGAGCTGCTGTATTGCAGGCATAACACAGCAGCTACCACCCTGGCTGGCCCAACTTGGTCCCTATGCCCCACCAGCTGATTGCGGTCATAATGTAACATGAACCCCACACATCTCCCACAGCCCGATGCGGGCAGAACATTATGAACCCCAAGTGCCCGATCGCGGGCAGAATATACCCCAACCCGAATATCTCCTGGTGGTCAGTGGACCGTAAAGCCCGATCAGCGGGCAGAATGTCATGTTACAACTCCCCAAACATCTCCCTGGTGTCTAGTGTCCCCACCCACGAAGCCCTCACCCTGCCCCCCCCTGCAGGCGGCGGGTGGCAGCATCCCACCAGCCTGCCCGCGCCGCCCGCCCGACTGACTGTCGGTAGGGCTGCACTCCCCGATTAGTGCAGAGCTACAGCCAATGGGCGTGCAGCCCATACCGGCTCACAACAGTCAGATTTGTGAATGATGTTCATTCCATTGGCTGTAGCTCTGCACTACTGGTGTGCAGCCCTACCGGACAGTCAGTCGGCGGGCGGCGGGCGGCAGGCGGGTGGATGCTGCCGCCTGGCCGCGCGGGGGAGCGGGTGGAGGGGCTTTGGGTGGGTGGGGGACACTAGACACCAGGGAGTTGTTTGGGGGTTGTAACGTGACATTCTGCCCGCGATCAGGCTTTACGGTCCACTGACCACCAGGGAGATATTCGGGTTGGTTACATTCTGCCCGCGATCGGGCACTGGGGGTTCTATACATCGCCTGCCCACGATCGGGCTGTGGGAGATGTGGGTGGGGGGGTTCATGAACCGTGATGCCCGGCGATCGGGCTGTGGGAGATGTGGGCGGGGTTCATAATCTGTAATGCCCGCGACCGGGCTTTGGGAGATGTGTGTGGGGGGGAAATGTAGACTTACAGAGATACTGCCTTCATATTTGGCTGCAGGGTCGCGCCGGTCCTCGACGGCTGCTGCCTGGCAGGGCGGCTGAGCTAAGTTCTCGGGAGCGGCGCACTACATAAAGAGTGGCATGCAAATGGGGCTACAAATAGATGCAAATGGCCCCTGTGCCTTTGCATAAATTATGGCTCCATTTGCATGTCACCTTTGAATATGGAATTTGAGCATGAGCGAATGGTACTTGCGCCACCGCAGTTTAATGCTCAACTCTGGCAACTTGCGGTGGCGCAAGTTCCACTGCGCCATGCACAAGTGCTGTGGCTGGGGGGTGATATTCAAAGGAGTTGCTCAATAGTGCAACTCCTTTGAATATCACCCCGGCCACACCCCTGCGCAACTATTTTGAGCAGCGCAGGGGCTTGCACCTCAGAATGGCACAGTTTGAATATCTGGGCCTATGTGTTTAGGTTTTAGGGTGCATAACTTCTTATTTTTTTGTGGGCAGGGGTATTATTATATAATATGAAAATCAATGCAGCCAGATTGAATATAGTATTTGGTAAGAAGATAAAGAAAAGACTACTGTTGGGTATATAAAAGGAGGTCAGAAATGAACAGTAACTATTATCGTAGCCCAGACTGGGCTGTGACCATCTTAGTGGGGTTTTTACATACTCTGTAACAACACCACAAAGAACAATCCACAGAAAATGCTTGATGACTACAATTGCCACACATAGGTTAGAGTAATAAACATTAATTACTGACCTTAAGGCTTTTTACCCCCCACACACACTTGTAGACTGCTTTGCCTCCTGCTATTTACTATATGGGGAGCCCAAGTGATTTAACATTCTCAAATCTAATCAAGACTTAAGAGCATAAACTGCAAACTGAACTGAAGTTGCCAGTGGTCCACTTTTCTAACCTTTAAATACAGGCAATTAGTAAATGTCAAATGGAGTTTGTTCCAAGGAAGGGAGGGTGACCAGCAGGGCACCTTGGGTTCATTGCTAGGACCAGTCCTCTTAGATGCCTTTATAAGTTATATAGCATAAACAAAGTGCAAGTGGGTGACATCTTTCAGTTTAGGAGGTGTATAAGGATAAGGGGACATGATATGAGATTGGAAGGAGGCAGGATAAAGGGGAATGTGAGGAAGCCTTTTTTCAGAGAAAGGGTGGTAGATGCATGGAATAGCCTACCGAGAAAGTAGTGGGAGCTAGCACAGTGGGGGGATTCAGACATGCATGGGATAGGCACAAGGGAACCCTAGAGGTGAGTAGGAAAGGCTAAAGCCAATGACCAAGTAGGGTTAGTGACCACTGATGCAGGCAGGGAATATGGGCATCATGGGAAGGGGTCTAGTAGTTATTTTCTGCCATCAAATACTGTGGTACTAGCAGAGGAGCTGGAAAGGAAGGTCTGCTTCTTTCAGATGACACCAAGATATGCAACACAGTGGACATTGAGGGGTTGGGGAGTGGAAAGAATGAACAAAGATCTGAGGAAACTGGAGGAGTGGTCAAGAGTATGGCACCTGGGTTTAACTGCATGAAAGTACAAAATAATGCAGAATAGAAACCCAGAGGTGGAGTATAAAGCAGGTGGAGTGGTTTGGGCAAAGACCAAGCAAGAAAGAGATATTGGGGGTCATCATATCGGATGACCTAAAGGTGGTAGACAGTGCGACAAAGCAGTCAGGAGGGCTGGTGAGATGCCAGGATGCATAAGAAGAGGTGTAACCAGCAGAATGAGGGAGGTGATGTTACCCCTGTATAGATTGTTTGAAAGACCCCATCTCAAGTACTCTTTCCAGTTCCAGAGGCCACGTCTTAGGAAAGACATAGACAGAGCAGAGGAGGTCCAGATGAGGGCAACTACTGTAAAATGGTGCAGGCTCTGCATCAAAACCCTGAGGAAAGGTTAAAGGACATCAATATGTACATCCTAGAAAAGAGGGTGGAAGAGGGTATATGATAGAGACCTTTAATTATCTCATGGGGATAAACAAGATACAGGAGGGGAGTTCTGTCAGACAAAAAGGTGCACTAGAACAAGGGGACATGTTATGAAGCTGGAAGGGAGTAGATTCAGGAGAGGGGTAAGGTAGTACTTCTTCACAGAAAGAGTGGTGGAGTTCTTGAATAGCCTCCCAGTAGAGGTGGAGGGGTGAAAACAGTGGTGGGGTTCAAAAATGCCTGAGATAGGCACAAGGGAATCATTGAGGCAAGAAAGTGGGGTAGGGGAGGAGAAAGAACTATAGATCAAGTACAGTCTGTGGCAAGAATGCAGGTAGAAAAAATTAGGCAGACGGAGTTGGCCAAGTGGCCCTTATCTGATATCAGATTCTATATTTCTATGATGGGCCATTCCCAAATCTTAGATCATTTAGCAAACTGAGGAATAATTTGTGGTTCACTGTAGAAAATGCTTTTTAGAGGTTCATAAAAATGGCCCAGGCCCTCTGGTCCCTATCACAAAGGCTTTTGACATGGTTAACCATGCTCTCCTTACCTCCAAGCTTAGCCTCCTTGGTTGTTCTCAGAAAGTCGCAAGCTGGTTCACTAACTACCTTACTGATCGCTCACAATTCATGTGCATTGGTCAAACCTGCTTCCCCACCCTGCCTGTCTGTGTGGGGATCTCTCAAGGCTCAATACTGGGTCCCCTCCTCTTCTCCTTATTCTTTAATGCACTTCCCTTCGACTGCCTCAACTGTAACTCTCTCCTGTATGCTGATGACCTTGTCCTCTTCCACAGTGACAAATCCATTGCCACAATTTCCTCTGTTCTCTCACACAACTATGCTGCAGCCCACAGCTGGTTCTCAAAAAAAAACTCCTCTTAGTAAATGCCAAAAAAACTAAATCCATGCTGTTTGGATCTAAGCCCTTCCTGGCCAAAACTAAAAGCCACACCCCCTTACACATTCTCACCCCAGATGGTACAGCCCTGGAGGATGTTAACACCTACAAATGCTTAGGAGTACTGCTCGACCCCTCCCTCACCTTCACTGAGCATGCAAATTCCCTTGTCAGAAGGTTCCATCAAAAGTTAGGTGCTGCCTATAGATTCAGGCAATACCTTACCCCTGAAGCTAGACTAGCCATTGTCCAGGGTAATCTTCTCCCTATTCTTGACTTCTGCTCCCCTATTTATGCCAGGATCTCAGCTACTGCTATGGCTAAGCTCTCCGCTGCCTACAACAGCACCTGCCACTTTGCTTTATTGGCCCCATTCTCCACCCACCACTGTATCCTCTATAATACCCTTGGATGGCTACCGCTGCAAGGTTGCTTTGACCTAGCCCTCTTCTGCATGGTGGACAATGTCATCTGCATGGCTCCAGAATCCCCCCTAACTGCCCTTCTGAAAACCCGAACACTCCTCCACAACCTCCGCTCAAATGGTACTCCCCCTCTAGCTGTTCCTAGGGTATCCACCAACATGGGTAGCAGAGCTTGGTCTGCAGCTGCCCCCTTGCAGTGGAACAAACTACCAGCTGAACTCCATTCTGCTGACACCCACTCCAGTTTCATGTCCCACCTTAAGGTCTGGTTCCTGGAAAACTCATCCTGCTGATGCTCCCAGGGGTCTCACACCAACCCACACTAGTCAACTCCCAAGCCCAGGGGTTACCCACCTACCCACACTAGTCAACTCTCTTGCCTACAACTGTTATATTGCATTTTTACAGCAATATTTGACTTCCTTGCCTGTACGATGTATATACATTTTTTTACTAAATATTCTGTGTATTACTTGCTCACTGGATGATGCAGTCTCACATTGTACACTGTGCCTATGATTTATTTGTTTGTACCAAGTCTCATGTCTGATATTGAAACCTTGTATTCACTGTTCTCAAATGGGCCTATGCACCAAACCTGTATATTGTGTCTACTATTGTTGCTTGCATCAAATCTGTTTCATGTGTATTACTGTTACCTTGTACTCCATTGTCACCCTGTGCCATGTGTTATGGCCAGGGTCATACCTAAAAACGGTCCCTGGGATTAGTGCACTCACTCGGTTATCAAAGTCATAAATAAAAATAAATAAATACATGCCAGTGTTATACTAGTACAAACGTAAGTGAGTGTTGTTATTTGTTAAGATTTTGATGCACCAAATAGGTGATTTGATACTTTTATTGGACCAACAGTGATTTATGGAGTGGGGAGAGGGTTATACAGTTTTTAAAAATAGAATCCCCCCAATTCTGCTATTGCAATACATGTTATATTTTATTGTGTGATATTTTTTAATTGTTTTAAATGTTATTTTGTTTTTGCTCCTTAAGTGATCTAGTGTCTTGTTTTTAATTAATCAGTTATATAGTGTTACTGCTGAATTGTTTTACAGTGGCAAGAACCAATGTATTTGAAAAGTAAATTAATGTCAGTTACTATTTTAGTATTTATGGTAGTGTGTTTAGACAGTGCATCAGCCTTTGTTAAAGGATTAACTTCAATGTGAAATGCATCAGGCATGCACAGTATGTTTATTGTGGGTATTTTTTTATTTTTGTAATAAATGTTTTGAAATGAATCTAAGCTGTGGGTCCTCCTTCTTCAAGCTGGTACAGTGCCCAAATTCTTCCATTTCTTGTTCTATGTTATTACTGTCTTCTTTACTATTGTTGTTAAGTGTGGCTTGTTGGAGGGTATTCAGCTTCTTGTTCTTGTTGAATATGTCTTTCATTAAAGTTTTCAGACAGTTCACGTGGATCACATTCAGGATTTCTGAATTCGGCCTAACAGCCCTTTCTTCCAGTGTTGCAAAAATCCTCTTAACCTCTTTTTTCAAAAGAAATTTCTTAGAGTATTCTTCGAGTATATCCTGTGAATTATGTGATTTATAAGTTTCTCAGAAGTCTTCCAGCAGAGCTGTTCAGAATATTTTGAATTGTGTTTCTTAATGGATTGCAGATGGTAAGGCCCTTAGGGACAATATTCTGTTGTTTTTTTTTCCACTGGATTAGACAGTTGATGTCACTATCCAGCTGATCTTCTTTCTTACTGATGATATGAAGTTGCCACATAAGATGGCAGATTGCGGTGTTTGTCATGTTGTCAAAAACTATTTGTTGCCAGATTGGTCTTTGTACATAGAGATTCACAAAATAGGTAATTTGATACCTTTTATTGGACCAAAAGCGATTTACAGAATATCCTCAAGCTTTCAAATTTACATAGTTCTTCAGAAGGAAATGTCAGTTTTCTTAAAAGAGCTCCCTTTTAAATGACCAAAACAATATTAAGATTTTGCCATACAGATTTAGTTTAGCTGCTGTATTAGTCCTTGTAAGAACAGATCCAGAAGCAAATGGCTTGATACCTTTTATTGGACCAACATAGATATTACTAAAAAGAACAAAGTGCCTAAGCTTTAGGACCAACCAAGTCCTTCCTTAGAAGCTTATGACAGTTATTTAGCTTTTGATTTGATTTAGATTTATAAGATTTTGAGTAATCCAAATTGGTACAAAGCGAAATTGGTACAGAGCTAACCAAACTTTTGTTCTGGTCCAGGGAGTTTATAATTTGGTTGCTTAATAGGCTTTTGAGAATCTTGAAAAATATAACAAGAGACTATCTGGTCTATCATTATTGAAACATGAAGCCCTCCCTGTCTTATGAAAAGGGCTAAGCTTTGCCTTTTCCAATACTCAGGCAGTTCCCACTACCAAGGGTAATTTTAAACAAATGCATTTGTTTCTTATAAATTTTACACACTCCATATTTCAAGAAAGATGATCCCATACCATTGGATCCACTACTCTTGGACATTTTAAGTTTGAATATCTATTCTTGCATATCTGTTTGTATTTTTATCTTACTGTTCATATACTGTATGTTAATTTATGATGTTTTATAATACACAGCACCCAAAGGCTCTATATATGGGTAATTTATAAATACAAGTTTACTTACTTGCTATTTATTAAACTAAACACAAACTTTATACAACCAACAGTCAGCCAGAGGGCCTTACTCACTAAATGGACAGCAGTTCCACTATAGGGACCACTGGCAGTAGGGCTACTTATACTGGCAAGAATTATGGTTTAACAATCCGCATCCATCCAGAGATTAGTTTGTCGTCCAATTTTAAGGAGTTTGGGAAGCTTACCCTACTGGGGATGCACATATTTATTATAAAGCTCTAGGTCCTAGGATTCTTTAATCAGTTAGCAATCAAATATTTCAGATAACTACTCCAGGCATGCCTGGTTTCACTTGTGTATCTATTCCTTAAATTCATATAGTAGGTCAAGCCAGAGATCAGGTTTAAACTCCTGACCATTGAAGATACAATGACTTTTTGCTTACATAGTTTAAATAAACAGCACAAAATAACTAAATATAATGGATATGGAAAATAGAAAATAATGTTAATAATGGGTATGGAAAATAGAAAATAAAGTTAATATTGACATTTCAGCCATAAGTCTCCTTTAGGCATTATTTAGAAACATAAATAAGCACTAGTCTACTTATTTTATTTTATTTTTCTTTCTAGGTTATTCCTAAAGAAGACTTGCACTTCAAAATTGATTCCAAGTCTATTTCTATTTTTATTTTTGTGTGCATTGAATTTATTGTTTTTACTTTATTTGCAGCCCACATGAAAATGCAGTACTTCTATAAATAACCTCAAAGGATATTTATAAATATCTTTTACTTGAGATTCCATGCCTCTTGATATGAAAACGCAACAAGTGAGGGCATCAACATATACCCCTGCACCATTTAGTCTCACTCGTTACTGTTAACAAATAGCAACAGGACCATAGGGTTACTTGTTATGACACTGGTGACCTGTGTTTGGGAATGACCTCAGGATGTTAGGAGACAGCTAATGGGAAGAAGATGAAGCATCTCAGAGGATACTGTACTCCCCTGAGGTGACAGTGTTGTGTGTTTTGCTAAATTGCCACCACTTAGCTGTCCTCAGGTACAGGTTCAGCTGGAGACACCTGTAAGGGTGGGGAGATGCCACCTGGCATTCTTGTGACATCACACTTCATGAGTATGGCTGTGCAATGTCCTCATTACTGGAGATGTCCCGGGGGCAGGGAAAAATGAAAAATACCCTGTCTCAGCAGGATGAAACAAGTTCAGTACACTTGGGCCCTGTACAGACTGCCTTTTTCCTCTCACTAACCATGTACGGGCACAATAAGGTCAGTTTAAGGAGTAGCAGCATATAGGGCTGACAAGGGTGGGTAGGTAGTTGTCATGGGGCTGCAATGGAAAGTTAGTCATTAATAGACAGTGGAGGGGGGGACAGAAAAAAACAAACAGCAATAAGAATTTGACATTTTGGTTACACTTTATTTTAAGCATCCATTTCAATGTAGCTAATCATTTCCATGCTATGGGATGATTACATTGTAGTTACAGTACATGTTTGTTGCATGCAACTACACTGTAGCTGCAATGTGGTTACAGTATAGTTAAATTAACTACACTGTAATTAACTGACACTTGAGTAATAGAAATGTTCTAATTTTACAAGCATCTAAGTTGGCACTCTTTTCACTAGAATTTAACAAAGTGTACACAGTTTGATGTAAACAAAATTTAATATAGAAAAGAAAATGAGTTTGACTAATTTGATTTGGTTTAGCTGTCAGTTTGGACAGGCATATTTGGTTACCCTTTATCATGAACAGCTGCTGGTAAGAAGTGTGTGTTTCTAATCAGTTTCTATACTTATTGTTTCTAATATGTATTTCAGGTTAGTGAATTTTATCTCTGACCCTCCGGAATGAGTTTTCTTTTCCTATTGTTTTGTGTCGCCCTCTTTCACCTTTCTAGCAGTACAAGATCAAGTCAAGTTACAAGGCTCTTGCTGCAATCCCTACCAACACATTGCTTATGGAGCAGAAGGTTGGTATTTTTCATAGAAACTCAGAAAAGGAATTGAACAATCTGGGAGCTTGTTGTGCTGATAAGCTACAAATAATCTATTGTGGTTTGAAGTATTAATGAATGATGATTTCTCATACAAATTTCAAACAAATAAAATGCCCAGAAGGCAGACATAAAAAATGTACCGATCATGTAATTCTTCAAAAGCATTTTAGTATATTTATTTAAAAAAAAAGTAGTAAAAACTCAATGAGATAGAGCATATCAAGGAAAAAACAAGGGTCACATGCAAACATTCCACACAGTTACATTAATGAGAGGCACAGAGTAGCAGAGCACTAGTGAATAAGGATTATAAACATGTTTCAGAAATGCAGAGCTGTCACATAACCAATACAATGTACTGCAGTGCACATAATAACTAGTTCTTTTTCTAATTGGGGAAGAATTATTGCACTTCTTTTCCCTGAACTGTAACCTTCAGTAAAAATAATTAATCAGACTTGACCCCAGCAAAGACCAACTGCAAACTAATTATCCACACCAGCCCGCTAAGGATGAGTCAATGTCAACGTTTAGTTCTGTAAAAGTGCTAACATTTTAAAATCTTCACATTTGATTCAAAACATCTGAAGAGTCTGGAACACCTCAAGTCACTTTGACCCTTTCTCCAATTCTGTATATGGCACTGCACTTTTGGCAGGGATATTCCCCAACTCAGTGCCTCCGCTCCCGTTCCTGCACCTGTAGCCACCCAGCATAAAGGCCCACAGCTTAACCTCCCCCCCCCCCGTGACAGAACCCCTGAAGGGGAGACTGAGATCAACCAGTATCAGTCCTTGGACAGCTGTGACATCATTTAGTGTGGGGTTAGAAGACTTCACTCTGTCGACAATGTAGGATTGTCTTGTTGTTTTCCCCCATGGCATGGACATGCAATGATGTCGGCATGTGGGAATGCATGCTTTTGTGCATCCCCCGAAGATGTCTGCCACTGCCTTATGTCTTCTGTGTGTTCCTGGCTTGGTGCACTCCTGGTCTCCACTGGCTGTCACCCAAGTGCTGGGTGCCACCAACCCTCCACCCAGAGGTGGAGAGCTGTCCCTGTGATGCTCTTCCAACCTCCTCTTAGGTAGCCCTCTGGTGCACCATGGTCATTCATGAACCCGGGTAACCAGCATGGCAAGCAGTAGCTCTACCACTGTTCTGGTGAGCTGGCTTGACCCTTCAGTTAATTGATAAAAATAAAAATGCTACCCCTATTAGGTGGTCAGGACTAGTCCTTTGCTCACTTGCTCCTCCCAGTCACCTCCTGCCTTCCTTGCACCCTATTTCTACAGACATTTGGTGCTGTTCTACAGTATACGAAAATGTTGCCCCTAGCACTCTTCCAGGAGCAAACTGTATCTTTTTGTAGAAACCTCTCTCCCTAATCCAAATCCCAGTCCCCTAAACCATCATTTCTAGTAGGTGGTCCCCACTCCTGAACCCTAATCTTCAATGTTGGGGGAAGGGCAGTAGAAGAGAAATCCTGTGAGCTCCGTCAACCCCCCTCCTCAGCATACCTGCTCCATAAGCAATATACAGTCTGACTGCAATCAATAGGGAGACAGTAGAGTTATTGCATCATCACTGGTGCTAGGCAGAATGATAAGAGTAATCCATGAACTGCAAATGATGATTTGGGGGATGGGGGGCAAAAAATTCCAGGGGAACAAAGGAGGTTGAGAAGGAGGGCTTGAAGTGGCTGGGATGGGGGATGGGTAATGGAAGGATTTTATATACCCTTATTACACACTACTAGAACCACCATAACTTGGACCCGAAGTGTCTTCAGCTGAATTATAAAAGCTGAACTGAAGAAGGGGGGGCCCCAGTTGAAGCTGAACCAAATTTCATCATGGCCAGCTTCTCTCACAAACAACACCCACTTACAGTATGCATCTTCCCAAACCACGTACTCTTTGCCCAATAGACTGTCTCATATAATAGTACCATAAAACAACACTTAGAAGAAATACAGTATATACTTACCTGTCACCAGACCTGACGAACATGATATGATGAAGACAAACAGGTCCCCCTTCTCCTTCCACTCAACGTATTTGAACACTTCCAAACAAACATATACAAACTAGAAGGAGTCCTAAGGACACACAAACTACAGTAACTCAAATTAACTAATCAACCCAGGTGAAATACTATACCTGCTTGACTGTAGAAATAAGTTCAAGCCCTTCAGTCTGAAAAGTGCCTACAGTGATGTTCAGTGACAGTTTCCTCTGTAACTAAACATATATGGATAGAATTATGATGCCCATAGTTGCAACTAGTTATAACACAAGGAATTACAGGGTGTTGAATAAGTGTCAACACTACAGTATATAATTAGCCACTGTTTACTGGAGACTTATTGATAGACTTGCTGGAACATGACAGAATTTGACACTTAACAACACTGTATGTCATTGCATCTATACATACAGTAGTTTTCAGACCCAGTTTGATTGTTAGTAGAAATTGTCCCGGAGTTCCCACTTTTTCTCCCCCACAAAAGACAAACCACTTGTATGTTGTTGTACTCAGATTGGCAATTAATTTATTATGTATCCAAATTTCATTTTCCATTCTCATTCTCATTTATTAATGTCTCTTCCACAATTGTATTTTTATTGCATTCAAATATCAGTCTCTGATCATCTCTCTCTCTCTCTGTCTTCTCGCTTCCCCAGGTGAACACCTGGGTGCCTTCTTCTTCTCTTTTCTGGTATGTAACGGTGAGCACCGAGACCACTTTTTGTCCTTCAGTTTCTTCTTCTTCTCATCACATTTATTTTTCCTTGCCCCTTCCCCACCCTTTTCCCCCACTTTTTTCTGTCATCCACCTCTGGCAGTCCACCATCCATCCTGCTGGACATTGACTGTCATCCACCTCTGACAGCCCCAACCATCACTTCTCGCTCAACACCTCCTTCCACTCCCTCCCCCTTTTTTTTTGTCAGGTGGGTGGGAGGTAACAAAACTTCAGCAAAAGTGGCTGAACCACCACTGTGCTGTTCCTTTTGTACCCCCTTTTTGCCCCTCCCCTTCCGGCCTGGCTGCCTATTGTCCTGCTCCTTAGCCCCTCCCCTCCCTTCTCCCCTCTCCATCTGAGCCAGCCATTCCAAGACATGAGGGAAGGGGTGCACCAGGACAACTTGGTCTGCCGCTTAAAGGGCAACATCGATTGTCCCGGATTTCCCCCTTTTTCTCCACCACAAAAGACAAACCTGTTGCATGTTGTTGTGCTCAGATTAGCAATTAATTTATTATATATCCAAATTTCATTTTCCATTCTCATTATCATTTATTAATGTCTCTTCCACAATTTTATTTTTATTGCATCCAAATATCAGTCTCTGATCATCTCTCTCTTGTCTTCTCATTTCCCCAGGTGAACACCTGGGTGCCTTCTTCATCTTCTCTTTTCTGGTAGGTAACGGTGAGCACCGAGACCACTTTTTGTCCTTCAGTTTCTTCTTCTTCTCATCATATTTCTTTTTCCTTCCCCCTTCCCTCCTTCCCCCCCTTTTTCCCATAGCCTTTCTCCAGCTTGTGTTGGACGACTGGCTTTCCCCCTTTTTTAGGACCCCTCCCCCTTCTTTTTTTTTATCTCCTTAGCTGTCTCCTCCAAGCCTCAATAAAACCCATCATTTCCATTTTAAACATGTCTATTGCTAAGTTTGACAAGTGCACCCCATCTGACCTGTAAAAATCTTCTACCCATTCTTCTACCCATTGTAATATGACATGCTCCCCCCATATTTCTTACTAATGTACCCACTCTTCTATTCATCTTCCTCCTGGCTCAATCAATTGCTACATGGTTGCACTCGTGTCTCCACACCCTCCTTGGTATCATGTCTGACCAAGCTATGCTTACTTCTGACCTCCACTGTTGTATCTTCCCTAAGTCTCGTTTTACCTGCATATACGTGTCCACCTACGGCTTCCCCCAATGTCATTACCTCCCAGGTGTATAATAATTAAATCTGGGGTGGGCCGTCGCTCTTTTATTTCCTTCAGGGTCAGAAGTAACTGCGCCCATTTCATCCCTCAGATGCCATGCCAAACCAGCTTACATTCTCTGACATCCTGGTACAGCTGCTTTCCCTCAGCTTTTTTCTCCACTCTCTTTTCTGCCCAATAAATGTATGAATGCCCACAGATCCATACTTCTGTGGTTCTCCCTCTACCTATGGGATTTAAACAAATATACATACACCTTAATCATCTTCCTGACAGGCTCCTAACTTTTTTTTTTAAACCCATACCACCCCCCCTCTTGGTTCCGAACCTGCAAGACAAAACAATATTGACCCGTTACTCACCAGTTTCCAGGGTCTGTATGTACCTTTTGTAGCTGGCTGACTGCCAGCACCCCTTTTCCAACATATTAGTCACCGTCTCCCCAGTTGCTGCCCATTGTGAAGCAGACCCTATTCGAAAGGAGTGAGACGAATATTTGCCTGGGTTTTCGCCCAGAAATTCCATACATTTTTTTGAGTATGGCCATTACTTGATAACTTGCCACCTTCTTCCCATCTCCATGCACAAACAAATCTCCCTTTTTTAATCCTATGCTTTGTGGCATAAGCCCACAAAGCCTTTACTGAGCACACTGTGTCATCTCTGTATGCTTTAAGGGTTATGACACTCCCATTACCTCCCTGATCTGTTTTGAACCTTTTAATAACAACTTGTATCTCTTGCTGTCCCCAAGTTATGTCTCCCCATTCCAAACCTCCCTCCTCATCTTTCCTGCCATACCCTACTGCCACACTCACTCTTAGGACTCCTGCAAACATTACTAGGTAAATGGTGTGAAATAACTGCACCTCATCCTTGGATCTGCAAATCGCCGGTAAAATGCCCCTCAACTTTGCTAGCCTATGATCTGCTATCGGTCACCTACCATCTTTGGGCCTCTTGTTCAGTCTACCCTACCCCTGCATCATTCTTCTTATTAATATTGACTTTGTAGGGTCTTTCCACTTCTTTAGACTACAAACTAAACTAATCCCTGGTAGGTACACCCCCATCGTGATATGAGCCATACCTCTCTGCCATTGGTCTACTGTAAACTTCCCAAGTTGTTCCTCAGTAAGTGGTCCACTTACCTCCATGTGGTGTGCTTGTCTGAATGTTTGCAACACCCTCCATGCCCCTTCATAGGCCCTCAAGGCCTATGGTGCCCATGAGTTGTGGAACAGCATCTCAGCTCCCTCCTGCCAACATCCCAGATGTTCATTGGTATGGGTGTTTTCCTCTCCTCTGCTGTCGGTGCCAGCATCTGGAAATGATCCAGCTGCAGACAGGAAAGACTGTCAGCTAGGATATTTTTAACCCTTCTATGTGCCTGGCCCTGAATGACATATTCAGCTGTAGCGATCTTAACACTAACTGTTGCAGTACCCCCATGACCGTCTCCGATCTGGTCCCCTTGTTGTTTAAAACCTCTGCTACTGACCTGTTGTCACACCAAAATGTAACCTTTGATTCCATAATTGTTCTCCCCACACTAGGGTGCAGGCCCAAATGGGCATAATTTCCAACAGCGTGATATCTTTTTCCTTACCATCTGTCACCCAATTTTTTGGTCAGGGCTCTGAGAACCATTTACCTCTCAAGTAGCCCCTCAACCCAAACCCTCCCGCTGCATCTGTACATAGATCAAGGTCCGTGTTTTAGACCCACTCATCCTGCCAAAACAAACAACCATTGTAGCTGCTGAGAAATTCTTCCCATACTTTAAAATCTTCTTTTACTCCCTTTGTTAAGTCCACCCAGTGGTGAGGTCTGATCACTCCTGCTGTAGCCCTCTCTAGCCACTTAGTGAATGTCCTTCCTAGTCCAATTGCCCTACAGGCGAAGTTCAAATACCCCATGACTTGCTGTACCTGCCTCAATTGTTCTCGTCTCCTGCTTGTGTGCACCTGGATCAAATCTTTCAACTTTGCCACCTCATTATCTGGTAACCTAAACACCTCCCTCAGTGTGTCTATCTCAATTCCCAGGAATTCTAACACCCTGCTGGGGCCCTCGGTCTTATCCGGTGCCAAAGGTACCCCCAGCTCTGCACACAGGTCTTGGAAACTAGTCAGCATCCTCTCTGTCTCCCTTTGTCCCTTTCCTATTAACAAGAAGACATCTAGGTAATGTATGACCACCTTATAACCTGTTTTCTCTTGGAATATCCATTGCAAACAGGTGCTGAATGCTTCAAAAGTAGCACAGGCTGCTGAACAACCCATAGGCATAGCTTTGTCAAAATAATACAGGTCCCCCACCTTAAACCCCAATAGATCCCAATCCTCCCTTCTAACTGGGAGCAAACAGAATGCGGACTCTATGTCCGTCTTGGCCATCCTTGCATCAGGCATTACCTGGATAATCTGTACGACTTCCTCTAATGTGGCATAGGTGACTCTGCTGTTTTCCTCACTTGTAAAATCATTGACTGATTCCCCCTCTGGGAAAGACAGATGGTGAATCACCCTATATTCCCCTTCTTGTTTTTTAGGCACCAGGCCCAGTGAGGAGATTCTCATATTCCTTAATGGGGGAGTTGCATACGGCCCTTCTACTCTGCCTGCCACCCTTTCCTTTTTTATATTTTGCTTCAAAATGTCCTCTTTTCCTTTAACTGACCTCAGATTGTTAGCTTCTCTTGCTCTTCTCAGGCATTCGCACTGTAATGAGAACCCTGTTCTAAAACCTTTGTTTATCACTTCTGCCACCTCTCTGTTTCGGTATTCTTTCAACCATCTCTCCCATGCCTCTATCTTAATGGGAGTTTTTGCTTCTTAAAATTGTTCTGTTACTCCCCCCCCCAATTCCATGACCCCCCTCCTCCTCCCAGTCTCATCCCTCTTTTTGTTCAGTAAGCTTGGTTCCCTCTACCATCGTAATCTCTTTCTTTCAAACCTCTATTCCAGGACTGGCCCCATATAGCTCTGGCCATCCCGAAAGGGCTGCTGGGATGTTCTCTGTCCCCCTCCCAGTTGGGCCTCTTGCTTCCAAGATGTCCTGCATCTATTCGCAGGGTGTGCACCCCTGTGTCTCAAGCATGCATGCCGAAACCTGCATTGGGGCCATGAGCAAAATGGCCTGTTATATCCCCAGCAACATTTTTGGGGTACTCCCCTTCTTTTACCCATTTCTCCCTCCGGGCTGGATTGATCGGTTATGTAGTCAGTCCATAAATCCAACTGCTTTGTTTCCCACCACACATCCCCATACATTGCCATTCTTTGGTGAAACAATTTATCATAATATATCGACCCTACTCCCCCTTTTGCTTTTGCCTTTCTGATAATTAGTGAGTAGGTAATAAGTGGAATGCCCAATTCAGGCTTCTTTCCATCACTGTCGCGGAGTATGTGGCGAACCCCATGAACCACCCATCCCACATTTTCCCTTTTGTAAATGTATTCTCTTCTTTCTTTCCCACTAAAACCACTGCTGCCACCATCTCACTCTTCGCAATATTCTCAGTCTCCTTGTATTTTGCGATTGACTCCCTACTCACTAGAGTAAAAATGTCTACATACTCCCCTTCCATATCTTTTCTTTCATAGCCAGTGGTACATGTTCCCCAATTCTCACCTCTGGTGCTCCTATTTCCCCTTGTTTCCTTCCCTATGCTTCCTGACATCTTATCCACCTCCCTGTCAATTCCTTATCTGACCTGAAATCTGCTAATGTTGATTCCATCTGCTCCAACTCCGCTGATCCCAGTGCCAATAATTTGGCCTATGTATTATTTAATGCTGTCTCCTACTGTACTGAATACATTATCTGTGGGCTTATCAGTTCCCTGCGACCTGCTGTCATCAGGGTGCCCTGGCCTGTCTTCCTGTGGTTGGCTGACTGGTTGGGGTATTGTCCAGAGATGGACCATTGTGTTTGGGGATCCACTCTGGGTTCCACCTGTGGAATAACCAACTGCTCTTAGGGAGGTAGTGGTGGTTCAGGCACACAGGGCAGTGGAGGTACTGGACTACCAGCTCAGGGAGGCACCACTACTGGTGGCTGCCCTCTCTTGGGACTACATGGCCTCCCCTTCGGTCGTTTCCCTCTGCCCCTTTCCCTTTTCCCGCTTTCTGCCTTTCCCTGGATCTCCCCGGTTCCTCTCCCTCTACCATCTGCCACATTTTGTTGGCCTTTTCTGCCAACTCCACAATAGCCTTGTAGACATCTTCCTTAGATGGCCTGTTCCTCTTTGGTGCCATCTCCTCTCTATCTAGCCTGTATAAAAGCTGTGAAAGCTGTCAAAAAACTGAAAAACAAACATTCCATTAATGACTCGCCACGCTTTCCCTTGCTGTGTTTTTTTTATATATATATATATGTCTGCTGTCCCCCCCGATTCTGCCTGCAAACAGATGCGTCACTCCCTCAGCTTCTTCCATTATCTCCAAGCCCCTTCTGATTGTTCCCCTGCACCACTACCTCCCCCTTTTTTTTAATGCACTAGCCTTGTGGCCATGTGTGCCCCTTTTTCTTCTTGTTAGGCCTGTTCTATGGCATGCTTCACCGTGAGGAAAATGGCACCCAAAACATACATCCACTCTATCCCTGTGGTGTCTACTGCCTGCCACCTGGCCTCCTGGATTCACCCCTTCGTTCCTTTGTGCCCCCCCCGCATTGCTGTTTTTCCCTGTAGCCATTCTTCGCTACCCTCATGGCCCGATAATCCTAATTATTATCCCCTTTTCATGTCCCACTTACCTCCCGCTGTCTGCGTGGCCTCTCAGCCTAAACCTTTATTCATCTCGCTCATTGCTTCATGCTGTGTCAGTTATCCTGGCACTTGCTCCCCCACCAGCCGCTGCTCTAATTCTTCACCTGGCTTCCCCCATTCCCCTTTAATAAGGAGAACCCCCATCCACCCCATGCACTAGTCCTTTTGTCTGCAGTGATCTTGAGGACCTGTCCCCTCTACGTCCTATGTCATGGCATGCAGCCACCATCTTGAATGCTGCACTAACCTATTCGTCGAGGGCCTCCAACAACAGCCCCTCTGCTTGCCTAAACACGAATTCAATCAACATTCCAAATGCTATTGCCCTAAAACTCCAGCCTCTTTATCAAACTGGGCTCCCATTTCAGCTGTTTTCAGTCCCCAAGGTCATTTGCTCTCCAAACCAGCTTCTCATTCTTCCTCCTCACTAGGCCACACCACGGCCCTCGATTACCACAGCATTCTTACTCCCCCCCTTCAACTTTCTCCTCAACACTCCTTAATCCTTACTTTAGAGGCAGGGCCTTCCCAACATGGGCCACAACATTCCCTGCCTTTTCCCCTCTGCCCCCTGCGATAGCTCTGCCTTCTGTGCAAGGCCCTCCACCTCATCGGCATGTGACGTCACGCCTCATGGCTTTTCTGATTCTTGTGGCCTTTTTCTCCTTCCCAACCATAATCCTGGCTGCAACCTCTCTACCCAACCATGCTTTGTGCTTTTTCTCTCTTCCTTCTCTTCCCTCTACTTTTTGGCCACCTCGAGCTGTCCGCTTTTGCTTGTACCAGCCAAACCATTCTTTTTGGGACTGTGGCCCCGCCTCCCTTATGGGAGCTAGTTCACCCTGAGTGCCCTTAAACATCATTACAGGTGCTTCTCGCCTTCAGTGTATAATTACCAATCCACAATGCCAGGCTTCATCATTTGCAACATACCAGCTGTATATATCATATTATCTTTTTTATATATATATATATATCACTGTATCGCTATTACCTATCCAATACTTGTCAGTCCTTACCTTTCTCGTCCTGCTCAAACCTCAATCAACTGCTTCTAATGATTCCAATGTAGCCAATCTGATGTGCTGTAGTTTTACCAGTATAGTTTTTAACAAAAAATCAGCAAAAGTGGCTGAACCAGCACTGTGCTGTTCCTTTTGTACCCCTTTTTGCCCCTTCCCTTCCTACCTGGCTGCCTATTGTCCAGTTTCCTAGCCCCTCCCTTTCCTTCCTGCCCTCCATCTGAGCCAACCATTCCAAGACATGAGGGAAGGGGTGCACCAGGACAACTTGGTCTGCCCCTTAAAGGGAAAACTCCATTGTGCATAAGAATCATATGCTACAATTGTAACAAGGTGAGAGGCTATCACTAAAAGCAATATGAGTATAAACTTTATTGCATTGCTTGGAATATTAGTCTTGAGATTAGCTAGTTTTTGTTGGCCAGGTAGGGTGCACGAGACAAGCATTTGCCTATTTCCAGGCATGACCTGGCAAAGTACAACCAGTTAGCAATACAGGGTACGAAGATAACAGCTTTAGAAAAAAAATTACAACAGAGTAATACACAAGGTATAAATAGAATGTACAAAATGCATAGTATATAATCAAAATAAGAAGTGCAGGAGTATTATACACATAGACAGGAGTCTATCCTCTGACCTTTATTATTCAGCCTCTTTCTCAACTCCCTCCCCCAGTCCTGTTCAGGTGAGATCCTACTGTATGTGGACAATGCTGTCCTGTACTCCTCCAACCAAGGCCCCTCTCAACTCCACCACTCCCCCCAGTTCTCTTACAGTGACACTAAAAAGTGGTTCACCTCACAGCGCCTCATTCTAAACTATAAAAAAGACTAAAGTTATGTACTTCTCACACCCTCAAAACTCCAAGAAGGGCTAATGTCCACCTCTACTAACAGCCAGCCAAACCCCACTCAAACAAGTGGATTCCTTTAAATACCTGGGCATTACTCTTGACCTGGCCCTCAGTTTCAACCCCCACATTCACCTACTGTCCATGGCCCTCAGCATCAGGCTCGGCATCCTCTATCGGTTTAAACACTGTCTCACTCCGGATGCTATTCACCTAGTGATCTCCTCCTTAGTCCTCTCCCTTCTTGTCTATAGCATACTTATCAACAGTGCCGTCAGGCCCACAGCCTTATCCAGACTCCAAATCTCCCTCAACAAAACCTGCTGCCTCGACCTGGGTTGTGATCATCTAACCCACACGTGTACCCTGTACAATGCTACAAACTGGCTTAACCTTGACAACTGAATCAGATTTCACACCTGCCTGTTGGCCAAAAAGATTTCCCTTGGTCTCGCCCCCAGTGGTCTCTCCACCATACTACAATGGGCCTCACCTCAGCAGAACACCCATAGTTCTCGCAAACAACTCTATGTGGTCCACCGATGCCGCATCTCCCAATTCCAAAGATCCTTCAGTTACCGAGCCCCATCCTGGATAAACAGCCTGCCTAATGCCCTCACTAATCTGAATAGATTTGGCCCCCATACAACCCACCTTAGGCACCACCTACATTTTACAAATTTCTGTGACTGCCACCGAACAGGCCATACTCCCATTCTCCACTAACTGGACATAAGCTGTCAAACAAATTTCCAGGATCCCACATTGGTAACCCACAATGCAATTTCTTTTTCTCAAATCTCCACTAGACTTAGTGGTTAGCACACAGGATCTCAGGGATCTAAATATCAGCCGACTGAATATACTACAGTATACTACCTAACTACTTTGTATTACTACAAATATACTGAATCTGTGTTTATTAATATTAATACCTGGCCCTAAATGATGGATGTATAATTGTATGAATAGTTTTTGTCTCTGCTTTCGATTTGAACTGTACTGTTTTCTCCTATTGTATCTACCTGTACTGACATGGAACCTTTGAAAAAGAGTCTTTGACTCAAAGCTACTTTCTGAATTCTGAATAAATAAATAAAATAAAAATAAAATAATACAATGGACCAGCAGCAGTAGCATATTGCCAACTTTTGTAAGTGGGAGCAGTACTGTTTTCTAAAGGTTCTAGTAATTGGGCATCGGCTGATGCAACTTGTTAATAGAAAAATACCAGACACATGATGACGGAATATTGTCTGGCCTTGAAAACATGTGCACAATATCCATATTGGCAAAATAAAATATATATTTTTTTTAGTTAATTAGCCTGTTATGAGTCCAAGAACCTAAAAGTCCATTTTTAAGGGGACAAAACAAACAAAATGTTCAGATACACACAATGAAAAATAAAATCGAGTAAACTAATTACACACAGATCTAGATAAAAAATTATGCTTAAAATATAATGTTTTAGTTCACTGGCAGTTGTCGTACTTACTATGCACTTTACTAAGAGATTGACTTTGCCCTTAAAAATCCAAAAAGATGCCAACAACAACCAAAGTAATTCCTCAAAATAAGCAGTATATTCTAGTAGTTAGAAGGAGGTGGATGCCATAATAGCAAACAAAAACCAAGATCGAGTACATTTACTGTGTTTGGTAGTGATGAAGCTTCTATTAGGCTGACAAATGATGACTAATGAATTGTGCAATATCCTCAGTGTAATACATGAATTTGTAATTTGTATGTATTTTGAACATTATCCCTGATGGTTACCCCTGTACATCATGTTGTACATATTAGCTTCCTTTAAAGTCTGAAATGTGCAATATTTTTCCTGAATGTAATTGACTTAAGGTTACCTTGAAAAAGGAACTTTTTGTTTCAGTGGGCCTACTCAGTTGACAAAATTCAGATTTTTTTTTTTGCTGTTAATCTAATTAATCGCCTTCATCCCATACGGCGCTGTCTCCTGCCAGGGTGCCCAGCCTCATCTCTGACTCGCAGCATTACCCCTCTGCTTCCTCCATGGCTTGCCCCCCCCATGGCGGGGTGGCAGGGATCCCTCAACCCGCCAGATTGGATCCAGTGCAGGGGGCTGCCGCCATTCACAGGAGTGAGGCCTGCGGCTTCTGGCAATCATCCTGCCGAGGGGCCATTTTCAATTTTTCTCCCCCACCAGAGTGCCACAGCAATGTGCAATTACACCAATGGCTGAACCACACGCGCTCTCGCATGTGACATGCCGGGCGGCTGCCCTGCAACAGCCCCCTGCATGTGAGCCACTAATGCTGACCCCCAGCCTCTGCTAGGGGTCAGGCATGCAGCGGACTCCATCCCAACCCCTCCCCAGAAGAGAAGAGCTGTCCTCCAGATGCTTGATACTCTCCCTCCCCAGCCGACCTCCGGTGGCCCACTCACACCGTGAACAGGGGTCGCCGGTGTGGCAGGAGGTAAGGCATGATGTCTCAGCCCTCCATGCCACTGGGCCAGCAAAATTCAGATTATTAAATATAAAACCTCAGTCTAAGGTATGGCTGCCAGAACCATCAGGCTTAGATTGTCCCTCACTATTTTCAATATTGCCTTTCAAGCATTATACTACCCTTTCAAACTTATTTCCACCAATGTACTCTATAGATGCCCTATCAAGCTTTAGCCTTCCCCCCACACACACACACTTTTTGCAATGTTTCAACACCATTGGTCTAAGGCAAATTAATCAGGTAGCTTAACCCTTGCTGTACCATGGATTGATATATCAGACCAGATTTCCAACACGTCCTAATTCTGTCAGCAGCATATGGATTAAGAAAAAAACAAATAGACTATACTAAACATGGCAACGAGAGACAACAAATAAAGAAATGTAAAGTAAAAATTGTAAAAATAAGTCCATGACCAGAACACAGCACTGACCCTGAATTCAGTGCGGCCTAGCTCCAACCTGCAGGATCAAGATTAATGAAATGTAACCCCCCTTCCCCACAAACAGAAGCCAGAATGGAGTATGCTTACTGTTTTCTGTAAATGTTGTACAGCCTAAACTAAAAATATAGAAACAAAGAATTTGTCAGCAGAAAAGGACCACTTGGTCCATCCAGTCTGACAAGGTTTTCCATACCTAATATGTCTGCACAGACCATATCTTGGCCTCTGGTGACCCTCTGACTCCCTGCTTTTTTTAATATACCCTATGTCTATACCATGTGTGCTTAAAGCCCCCCATTGTTTTTACCTCTGCCACCTCCACTAGCAATCTTTTCCAGGTATTTACCACCCTTTCTGTGAAGAAATATTTTCTCACATCTCTCCTGAATCCCCCCCCCCCCAGCTTCATTGCATGCACCCTGGTCCTGGTGCTCTTTCTGATTTAAAGGAAACTCCATCCTGCACCCTGTTCTTCCCTGTTAGGTATGTGTATGTTTCTATCATGTCACCCCTCTCTCAGGGTGTACATCATAAGCAGGGGCACTGGAAAATTGCACCTGCAACTTTTTTTGCAGAATCCACAGTTTTCACTGTTCTCTGCAAAAACTGACATGTTCCACAATTTTATGCAATTTTTGAGTTTTTACTTTGAACAGTGTAAAGTACTAACATTTTTAATAAAAGACTCTCAAATATATTGACAATTTTGGATGCAGACTTTGGCCAACACAATGCAGTGCAAAGGGGGAAGTATTTTATGTGACACTGCTTTCTTTTGAATCCTTGTCTGGTTTGGTTTCAAAATCCACTGGCCAAGCATAAGTGCACTGAAAAGCTTAACATTTTATTTGTTTTGAAGCAGTCTGTCAGAAAACTTTTTGATGCCACAGTGAATGAAACAGCAGATAGGAGAAAAGGTGCAAATTATCCCATTCACCTAAATGGGGTGCTAACTAGGAAATCCTTTTGTATGTGGTAGGGTAGATTTTCCTTTTGAACATACTTTCATTCAGACTAGTTTCAATTCAAACAACTGAGGATTTTGGATGGCCCTGCTGATTATAAACTTGAATAAGGTACTGTAGTTGGTAAAAGTGAGCATGTGCTTAGCAATCTATGACCTAGATGCTCACATGCAAAGACTACACTAAAAACCTGAATGAAGTTGGAAAACAAGCTTATAGAACACATACAATGTTTCGGAACATTTAACAGAACAAAAATCTTTGCAGCCAGAGTAAAACAAAGGTAAATTATGGGGTACCCTGATTACTGTGTGATGCAGTAAAAATATATTGGTATGTTGTATATATTCTTTGGTAACCTGATATGGTCCACTAGGCACAAGTGCCTGCTTTCATGGGTGACCCATGAGCACTGAGAAGTTAAGTGACTTGCTCAGAGTCACACAGTATGTAAATGAGGTTGTGGGAAACAAACCCAAGTCTGCTGGATGTATCCCGCTCATTCACAGTTTGTTATTCTAACCTCTTGGCTGTACTGCCAGCCCCCACTGCCCCCACCCAGATTTAAAGTTTTAATATGTAATTTAAAAAATAGTGTAGTGTCTACAGTACAAATTATGAACATTAAACACTTTAACAACATTTTACTAAAATGTGATTATTTTATAACTCTAGCTGCTTATTTTTTCTTGCATTAACGTGGGTGAATAGTTGACAGAGCACTATAAATAGCTGTTGACCAGGCTTCATTATTCTACATCCAGAAACAGACAACATTTGTTGATTCTGGATTTATTTACTATTGATTTGCTGTAGGTCACTAAATAGGGTCTATTTAGCACTATATGAAGCAGATGTTTTTAAATGCTGGAAGCTAGGCAACACATCTATCAGTTTAGTATTCATTTGTAGGACATAAACATTTCTTCATATTTAAAAC
This sequence comes from Neoceratodus forsteri, assembly GCA_016271365.2. Classification (NCBI taxonomy): domain Eukaryota; kingdom Metazoa; phylum Chordata; order Ceratodontiformes; family Ceratodontidae; genus Neoceratodus; species Neoceratodus forsteri. Next base: position 793,618,058 of record CM057454.1, read on the forward strand.
ATTCAAGTGACAGTGTATTCTTTTAGCAGTTTATGCTGACTAATACTGTGCATACTGCAAAAGACAGTAAATGATTTATTGTGAAGCACTCAGACTCTATAGCAGAACTCCTGCAATTTCCCCCAACATTTTGCAAAAAATCTCCACAATTTTGAGAAACCTTTTCCACAAATTTTCCAGTGGCCCTGATCATAAGATCCCTTAGTCTCTCTTCTAAATTATCTAAATGACCTAAATCTAACATGGACCACATTTCTAAAATCCTAGCAGGTGATCTAAAGAGCTGCAGATATGATGCTGCTAAATGCAGTTAAATACCAGACAGTGTGGTGGTGATGGTGTGTGTGTGTGTGTGTGTGGGGGGGGGGTGCTGACAGAGTTGCTTTGTGGGTTTACTGTGCTTGCATCATGATGGTTTGAATTGCTTGCACAATTTAACGTAGTGTCAGTGGCTCATAAGGTAGCACACTCGCCTCTGAGGCCAGGAGATCAGAGTGCTGTGGGTTCGGTTCCCACATCTGGCACGTGGGTTAATATCCTAGTACTGACACTGTAGTGCAGCATGAAAAGGGTGCTGCACTTCTGAGGAGCCGTCTTTCTGATGAGATGTTAAACTGAGGTCCCATCTGCCTGGACTGGTGGTAGTTCAGGTGGATGTTAAAGATCCCATGGCACTTATTGAAAAGAGTAAGAGAATTTCCCCAGTGTCCTGGCCAAATGTCCCTCATTCACTAAAAATACCACCAACAGCTTAATCTGGACAAGGTCAGTTGGCATTCATCTGTATCTCCCTCCACCGGGTCGTGCCTGAAAATAGGCAGGATTTGTCTAGTGCACTTACTCGGTCAACAAAAACTAAATAAAAAATAAAAAAAAACATTCAAACCTGGTTTACTTCAAAGTTCACAGAGGAAACTTCTGTCAGAAAGTAATCAAACCCTCAAATGTGAAAAGGGTGTTTTTTTCCCCCAAACTGTTCATTTTAGCTCATATCTCCAAATTTTGGAGTAATGAATATTTCAGTAAGCTGTGTTAATACACTTTTTGATTCAGTTCATTTTGAAATACTGTAATATGATTTTCTGTTTTACATTCTCAGGCAAGTGTTTCATTGCTAATTTCTGCTTCCTAAATTCCATCATGCATGCCTGTAATATTTGAATAGTCCATAATTTATTCAGCACCCTGGACAAAGTCAAGTGTGTTAAACAAATAAAATTTGCCTTGCCATGAAACGGGCCAATGAAGCTGTTTGCTAGCACATTTTCCAATTTGTAATCTGCATGCACTGATTATTGTTGGAAGAGTTCCACTTGGAAGTCAGTGCACAAAAATCTCAAGTGGAACCCTTTACATTTTTCTCTTTGACATTTGTATCTCATTTTTGAAGGAAGAAACAAAGGAGTAGAACCCAGATGTCAGTTTATAAAATAAAGGGCATATTGGTCCAGTATATGCTGGCAAATCATTTGTCCAGCTATCATCCCAATAAGCAGTTTCTCAAAATCCAAACACTGGAGTTTCAGACATGTGCAGCCCTGCCAACAGCATGTTTTGCATCTATGTACTGTAACTGCTTCCAAATGTGGAGCAATTTTATTTATTTACTCCTTCCCTTTTGTCTGTTTTGTCTTTCTTAGCCTACTGTCTAATCTCCACATATCAACACCAGTTGACACAACATCCCCCACCATGGTGTAACCCTTCAACTTTCCTTCCAATTTTAGGATTGCACCCATGACATTACACTGCAAAAAGCCTCCAGAGTCACTTCAGGAGTCATTCTAGAGACAGAAGTGATACTGACAAGCCACCATTTCCTTCATTAGCATAAGATCCCTCATACTGCACGTCCTCTTTGTTGGAAGGGCAGAATGAGAGCAGAATTTTGTGTGGCTACCCATGTCATCCAGTCCCTCTCCCTATACCTCTCCTGCAGTCTGTGTGCCCTAACTCCACAGTTTGCTACAAATTCCTTTGGCACAGTACCAGAAGCTGGCCCTGGGATACAAATGCAGATATTATCTTGGTCAAAGCCAACCCTATCACCATAGGGCTGGGTTGTGATGATGCTTTTTTTAAAGAAAATTTGTGGGTTTCTGGTTGAACCATTTTTCTGGAAGAAAATCTTGGGGGTGCCACAACCAATATCAAAACCTGTAACAGGGCCTTTACAGCAGCGGTAGTTTTCTGGTGTCAGTCCATTCCCACCTGGTCATTGCTCACCAAAACACCCTCTATATTAATGTTGAACTTTGATGATTGAAAGTGTTTGGTAAACAGACTGCAGGTGGAAGGAACATGGGGTACGTGCTAAAGGCTTGTCCTGATGGCACGCAGTGAGCACTACCTGGAGGCAACAAGATGAAAGAGAAGAAAGTACCATTTAGAGATTATTGCTGGCAAGGGAAACTGTCTGCAGTCCTTGCCCATACTCCACACACTATTTATCTGGTCTGCAAGTAATGGAGACTTGCTGGCTGGAGAAGTGTGAAAGAATCCATCTGTTCTCTAAACCCATGGTTGTTGTTGTCTGGGAATGTGTATTTTCTTCTGTCATGTGAAGAAATATATACAACCTTCACTCAGGACCCCTTCTTCACTAAGATGCTAGCAGGAGAACAAGGTAAACTGAGAACAAGCCCTGTTGATTTCTGGCCTGTTTCTGTCAAGATCATATGCACTGACTGTATGCAAGTTTGGAAATCCCTGTGGGGGAAGGGTACAAATGAGCTCCACCTGAGAAGCATAAAAACAGAACCAGATAGAGCAAGCAGAGGATTTGGTGGCTTGAGAGAGAGACAAGATAGAGAGAGAGAGAGAGAGAGAGAGAGAGAGAGAAAGAGAGAGAGAGAGAGAAAAGGGCTACTGTGAACTGGAAAACTAAATGAAGCAAAAAAATATATATTTGCTGTGCCAAAGAAAGCTGCTTTGAACTCCTATGTGTTGCTGAAGTAGAGCAATGTTTTTTCATTGAACTTTGCCTGGAATTTTTTTTACTGAGTGTTTCCTCAAAAGTCTCAGCTTTCTACAACACTGCTACATCTGGTTGGCTTAAGCAGTGGGATCAAACTTCCACTTGTCTAAATAGGGGTAAGATGGACTTGGGCGAAATACTAAAATGGCTAACAGAACAGCAAGCGCAACAGGCCCAGATGAAAAGGGACTTGAATAGCTTCATAAGCACTACAGCAGGCTCATAGAAACAAACAGTAGGTTCAGAGAGACCAACGGCTGGTGTAACAGCAGGTCAACAGCAGGCTCAGAGACAACAACAACTGGTGCAACAGGTCCAGATGCAAAGGGACAGGGATGGTCCAGCAAGTGCAACTGCAGGTCCAGAGAGACCAATAGCAGGAGCAAAAGCAGGTGCACAGAGGCCACCAACAGCAGGAGTTTATGAAGCAGGTGCTGCAAGCACCAAAGGAAACCATGCCCTAGCTCCAGGTCACAGAGAACCCAGTCCCTATAGAATCTCACCCTATGCTAACAAAAAATGGGTCCTGAGGACAACACCTAAGTGTACCTTTTAACTTTTGAGAAAATTGCCACTACCACTGCCTGGCCATTAGGAAGTTGGGCTACTTGCATTGCACCATATCAGACTGAAGATATACAAGCTGCCTATCAGAGCCTAGACGATGCCACTGCCACAGACTATTACCAGGTAAAGCTGGCTGTCCTTGACTGGATTGGGATAAATGAAGAGAGCTATCCATAGAACTTTTGCACCTAGTGTTTTAAAGCTGGAATCTGACCCAGAGTTACAACTCAGACATTAAAAGACTTGGCTTAGGCTACCTGATGGCTAAAATCAGAGGTACTCTGTAAAGTTGACATTTTGGATTTAACTGTGTTGGAGCAGTACAGCACCTGAATGTTTTGCCAAATCAAATGCATGACTGGGTGAGTTATCATGGGTAAACCACCCTGACCACTGCCATCAAGACCACAGAGAATTATTTGGAAGCAGAGAGAGAGAGAGAGACCAGAGGCTGCAAAGAAGAGTGGGATCCATGAAAAACATCTGGTGGCAGCTCAAGGGGAAGATCCCCATAGATGAGGTGAGAAAGAACAATGGGGGGATGGGAATAAGTATACTGGTATTTAAGTATACTGGCATGGGTGTGTGGTCAAAAGGTGAAATAATAGCTACCCCTCCATGCCCAAAAGGTATAACCCCAAAATATAGTGCACTCCCCCCAGTCCCCCAAATGCGGGGGCAGGTCAGTCACCTGATAATATCATCATATGTTTTCACTGTGGCAAAGTAGGGCATATCTGTATGTTTTGTGACAGTATGGACTATGAGTTTGTGAAGTGTGTAGCTATGGACCACAATGGTGGACCCCTTTCCAGCCATCCATATATGGCCCCTGTGCAAGTGGGATGCTAAACAGTTATGACCCTGGTTGAATCTGGTTGTGAGAAGACATTTGCTAAAGAATCTGTGTTAGAATCCAGTTTAGGCCACTGGGAAGAACCCATAAAAAGTGTCTGCGTACATGATAATACCTTTACATATCCTATAGCCCCAGTGGTATGAAAAATAAAGGTGGGAATTTCAAAAACTCTACCTTAGTCAGCAGTCCTAGGCCAAGATTGGGAAGGTTTTCATGCCCTCCCACAAAATAGTTCTGAAAGCATATGCTCACAGGAGGAGGAAAACTGCAGGATTTAGAAAAAATATTTCTCTTTACTGATGTTGATCTATTTGACTCAGAAGGGAAGCCCAAGACGTCCTGGAGACAGAAACAAAGGGAGGAAAACAAGGGAACCCCTCTGCCCAAGTTTGCAGTGATTGGGAACCGTAAAGAACTGAGTTCAAGAAAGGTCAAAAGTGAATCTGATGAGGAACTGGCATTTACATCAACAGACAGTCATGAGGAAGTTTCAGAGGTCAAGCCAGAGATGTTTCAAAATCCAGTCAATATCATTTTTGAGCAATGAAATGATGAGGTTCTTAGAAATGCTTATCATAACCTAGCTGTGGTAAATGGAAATGTGGTTGATAAACAAAAAGCACAAATATTTCCAAGGTTTGAACTGAAGAATGACATTTGATACAGGGTGGAACAGAAAAAAATGAATGGGAACTGTACACTATAAGCTTTTGGTTTACTGGTCTGCAAGAAGAGAGATACTAAGACTTGTTCATGCCATACCTATTGTGGGTCACTTGGGCTGAGAAGAAACTGCGACATTCACACTTGCCCATTTTTTCTGGCCAGGTAGAGAAGGAATGACCCATTTTTGTGCTTTCTGCCCAGAGTGTCAGCTGGTTGCCCCTAGATGTATAAAGCAGACCCCACTGAGCTCTATGCCCATATTAGATACTCCATTTGAAAGAATTGAGATTTATATTGTGGGATCACAGGTAAAAAGTTCAGCAGAATATCGGTATATTATGATGGTAATGGATTATGCCACACGGTACCCCTACGTTATTCCCATATGCTACACTACAGGTGGGTCAGTAGCCAAAGAACTGCTAAAGGTATTTTCCAGAGTTGGGCTGCTAATGGAGATCTTAACTGATCAGGGCACCAACTTCATTTCAAAACTTTTGAGAGAGGTGCGTGCTTTACTGAAGGTTAAGTCTATCTGGACATCAGTGTACTACTATCAGACTGATGGCCTAGTTGACAGGTTTAACAAATCTTTAAAGAGTATGCTGTATAAATTTGCTTCATATGAGGCAAAAACCTGGGATGAACTGTTACTCATTTTAATATTTGCAGTTCAGAAGGTGCCACAATTGTACATGGATTTCTCACCCTTCGAATTGTTGTATGGGTGATAACCTTGAGAAATGATGAAACTCATAAAAATGATATAGGAAGAACAGGCACATAGTCCCCCTAACATGCTCCAATATGTAATGCAAACGAGAGAAAGATTTATTTTATTTATTTTTTATTTATTTATTAAATTCTTGGATTACAAATACCTTGGCTTGGATGCAGCAGGAAGATTTGCCAGACTAAATTTATTCAAAGCACAGCAAACTCAGGCAGGACACTATAACCAAGGGGCCAGGCTACAGGAACTGAAACCTTATGACAGAGTACTTCTTCTGCTCCCTAGCACTGAAAGTAAACTCCTGGCTAAATGGAAAGGACAGTATGAGGTCCTGAGAAAAATGGGACCAGTTGATTAAGCGGTTTTACAACCTGACCAAAATAAGGAAAAACACATTTATTATATTATTATTATTTTGAAACACTGAAAGACAGGAAGGTTTTTCTAGTTGACCCAAAGGAACCTAAAGGGATCCCTAGTCAGGTAATAGATGAGGAAATTAGAAATTGAATCCTCAATTTAAGCCCTAAAATTTTCAATGAATGAAGCACCATTCCACTGGACAAGCAGCTCAACCTGACCCAGAAAAATGAAGCCCAACAGCTGGTGGGATATTTTGTGTATGTGTTTTACCCCAAACCAGGATGAACTCATGTGATCTAACACCATATAGACACAGACCCAGGTGTTGGAATTCATCATCAGCCATATAGGCTCCCAGAAAAGTCCAAGATATGGTAAGGGAAGAGCTTCACTGTATATTGGAACTGGGAGTTATTGAGGAATCTCAGAGTCACTGGTCTACTCCTATTGCAAAGCTGTAGTCCGAAAACCAGAAGGGTTCACTCAGTTTTGTATTGATTTCCAGGAAGTCAATGCAGTCTTTAAGTTTGACACATATACTATGCCTAGGCTGGATGAACCTCTGGACCAACTGCATAAGGTCCAGTACATTAGTATCCTAGACCTGACCAGGGGGTATTGGCATATCTCACTAACCTCTGAATACCAGGATAAAATTGCCTTTGTCACCCAATTTGGCCAGTATCAGTTTACCGTGCTCCCACTTGGGTTGCATGGTGCCCCAGCCACACTTCATAGAATAATGGATCGAATCCTCCATCCTCATGGGTTATATGCAGCAGCATACCTGGACAATGTTGTCATAGTTAGCTCTGATTGGGACACTCAACTGCTGGATGTGGCTGTAGTACTTAAGTCACTCAAAGAGGCAGCTCTCATGGCCAGTGCTGCAAAATGTGCCCTAGGGCAAAAGGAAACAAAATACTTAAGATACGTGTTTGGGAATGGCCATGTGCGCCCAGTTGCTGATAAAGCAAAAGCCCTTGTTGGCTGCCACTTACTGACTACCAAAAAGCAAGTTAGGTCCTTCCTTGGATTAGGCTGGGTATTATTGCTGGTTCATTCCAGAGTTTTTGACACTTGCTACCCTACTGACTGATCTATCTAAAAAGGCTGCCCCAAATAAGGTGCGGTGGTCCTTAAAGTGTTTGATGACCTTCCATACTATCAAAAGTGCATTGTGTAAGGGACTTGTGAAATAACGTTCTGATTTCAACCATCTATTCATTTTGTTCATGAACACATCAGAAATAGGTTGGGGTCTGTCTTGTCACAAGAACTTGACAGTCTTATACAACCCATCCTCTATTTATCTATAAAATTGTTTCCCAGGGAACAATGGCATGCCATGCTGGAGAAAAAGTGTCTAGCAGTAAAGTAGCAGCAGTAGCCCCGCACTATTTGTTGGGAAGACACTTCACCTTGGTCACGTACCACACATTCCTCAAATGGTTGCATGCCCTGTGGGACACTAATTCCTGTGTCACTCAGAGGTACCTGGATCTGCAGCCATTTTCAGGTGTGTCACAGGGTTGGTTCCTTGCATATTAATGCTGACTTTTTCTCCCAGGAGGGCAGCTCGATGCTAGCCAGTGCTGAGTGTGCCATGGGCATAGCTCTGAGGGGAAGGTATGTGAAGGAGTCTATACAACCTTCACTCAGGACCCCTTTTTTCACAAAGATACTAGTAGGCAAGCAGGATGAACTGAGACACAGCCCTGCTGATTACTGGCCTGTCCTTTTACTGGTCATATGCACTGGCTGTATGCAAGCTTGGAAATCTCTGCGGGGGAAGGACACAAATGAGCCACATCTGGAAGGCATAAAAAGGAAACCAGACTGAGCAAGACAGAGAATTTGGGAGCTTGAGAGAGCAAGCAGGACTGCAGTGAATTGGGGAGCTGAATTGAGTTAAAAAGTGTTTTGTTTTGTATTTGTTCTGCCAAAGTAAGCTGCTTTGAACACTTATGTGGTGCTGATGTGAAGCAACATTTTGTTTCATTGAACTTTACCTGGAGTTTTTTTTATCTGAGGGTTCCCCAAAAACCTTTGCTCACTACAACACTGCCACATACAACTAATGGGGGCATCTGGAAGACAGACCAGTTGAATGTAAAGGATATTTTCCTGGTGCTTGATAGTCTGCAGGTGTAGAGACACTAAGAAAGTATACAGCAGCTGTCAACCATCCCCAGAGGCACTTAGTAGCCTTGAGTTTTTCCAAAGTGATAATTCATACTGGGGTAGTACTATACCAAACAAGACTGAAATAAGGCCAACTATATCATGTCAGAGATATGCATTGATACTACGGATATCTCATGATTCAACACATTGAGTAAAATGTTGAGGACACAAGTGGCCAATTACAAAAAGTGAAAATTATACAGTGATTGTAGAGGCATCCTGTGTTTTTGTAGTGAACTGAACTGGTCATTGGGATAGCCACTCTCACTATACATATAAAGAAGATTCCCATCAGGGATATAGTCAGCCTGGTGTATTGTTTACAGTATGAACTGCACCACCTCCAAGCTAGACCCAATCCAGACAGAGTTTATAACGGCAGACACCAAGGCTCTAGATACAATCTTTGCAAGCATTTTCAATGCTTCAGTCAGTGAGGGGATTTCTCCATTCACCCTGAAGAGAGATGGAATGAGACATTTCCTCAAAAAGCATTCATATATTCTTATGACCTATTGAACTTCTGACCTCTAGCTCCAACCTGCCATTGCTAGAGAGCAATGTTTGAGAAACTGGTCAATGAGCAGCTGAGAATACCTCTGTAAAAACAGCAACTTTGAGCATTTTCAGTCTTGTGCTTGACAAGCTCATAATTTTTTACTTATTTGAAAACTGGTAACTGGGAAAGACACACTGTGTTGAGGTAAATTTCCAGGTATGTGCTGGGGAAGAGGGGGAGGGGTAAATAGTACAACAAACACAGCAGAAAGGAAAGAGCATCAATATACTGTATGAGTACAAAGTAAAGGGCATACCGAGTGTGAAAATATCAAGGTAAAAGTGAGGTAATGGCCAGCCCGGTAGCACTGAGGGTTGAGATGCTGAACATCACACCTCGCACCATGCTGACAACCCGCATTCAGGAACAAGCACGGGCTGCTGGGGGTCGGCAGGGGAGGAGAAGGATTGACCATTCTAAGGACTGCTCTCTTTCTCTGGGGATGGGGGCAATCAGTGATCAATGCATGCCTGGCCCCTAACATAGGCTGGGGCGGCACACTGACACTGCCGACTTGGGGTCAGAGGTGGGGCAGACGCCTGACGGGATGCACATGGGAGCATGCACACTACCAATGCCAGCTCCACTGCATACTCTGCCTCTGAGGGGGTGCACATTGGTGGAAAAAGAAGAAGCTCCAGCTAGATCACAGGTCCCTCCCCCGAATAGCCACGTTGCAGGCCACACTAGATCTGGTCTTCGGCGGCGGGTTGGGGAGCCCCACTGGACCTGCCAAGGGGGTAAGCCCTGAAGGTATCAGTCAACATTGGCTGGTGGACATTGGAGGATGGGACTGGGAGCTTCTTTCAGAGCTAGGGCCGTGAGAAGGAGCATAAAGTAATTGCTAAAAAAAAAGTGCGATAACAATGGTATAATCAACAAAGTGGTATAATGAGAAGCCTAAAGGTACAATGGAAAGTGACTACAATGACATGAGATGCAGATTGTAAAATTATACCAGCAGCAGTTTGAAGCTGAGCTCAAGCAGAGGCAATAGAGATGAATACACAGCAGTAACAGAGATGTAACAGAAAATGCAAGTGGCGGGTCCCACTTGTTGCAGTTGCAGTTTTTGAGGCATAAAATAAGGCAAGATTACACACAGGAAGGTAGAATCTAGACTGATCAGACCAGTCAGACAGGGAGGAAGGGGAGGAAGGGTTAGAGGGGGGCTCTATGGGAGTAGGATGGGGCAGAGAGAAGTTCTTGTTGGCATTTAAAGGAGGGGAAGGGAGAGAAGTGGAGAGGGGACTGGAGATTGTTTCAGAGGGAGAGAAGGTGTTATGTGAAAGTGGATTGCCCAGCAATGTATTGTGGGTGAGGAAAGGAGGAGGTGCATGAATCTCTGGAGTGAACAAAATAGAAGGCAGGGGGAATGGGAGAGAGGTACGAGGAGAGGTCAGGAGGAAGAGACTTGAACCAGTATTTGGAGATGAGGGATGCACAGTGAGACAGGTGAAATGAAGTGAGAGGAGGCATAGAGTGAGAGGAATAAAGGGAATAAAGGGAACAGTGCCAAGTGCAAAAGGGAGCATTCGTAATGAAATGACAAAAAGAACTGCAGAGGAGTTCCAGTCTGGTGAGTGTCCCTCTGTGTCTTGGTACTATGGCAAAGGAATTGTGCAGTTGTACAGGTTGAGGAGTGTGCACCATTCTCATCCTCCATCACAGAGCCCACCATAGTCCAACTGCTCTGCCTCTGCCTAGGCATCCTCTGAGGCAGTAGTCAGAGACTTGGTGGCCCCTGTGTGGGGCAGAAGTTCTCAACACCTTTGCTAGTTCAGTCTGGAGTCCAGCAATCTGAGTTCAAGAGTAGAGCTAACTTTAGAATTCATGTGCTTAAAACCACTTTGGGGCAAGATTAATTTTGTTTAAAGCACCTTCCATCTACCATTCTCTTCGTTATGACATTACCACTTTCATAAAACTGTGCACCTTTAAAAGACAAGACTCAAAAAATAGTTATACTCCAGGAATACTTGTACATGTTATTGAATATATTTTTGTTGTGTTTGTAATTTCTATGTAGAAACATAGAAACATAGAAGTTGACAGCAGATAAGGACTGCAAGGCCCATTCAGTCTGCCCATTTCTTTTTCTACCATATAAATGTGCCATTGGCCTTTGCTCTGTCAGTGGCCTATCTATTCATAGTCATTTGTATTGCTCCCTTATGCCTATCCCATGCCTGTTTGAAGCCCTGCACTGTATTCATAGCCACCACTTCTTGTGGTAAGCCATTCCATGCATCCGCCACCCTTTCTGTGAAAAAGAATTTCCTCACATTCCCCCATAATCGGCCCCCCTCTAATCTCATGCTGTGTCTTCTTGTCCTGCTATTTTTCTTATATTTAAGCATGTTAGACTCTTTCACCTTGTTAATGCCCTTAAGGTGTTTGAATACCTGATCATATCACCCTCTCTCTCCTTTGTTCAAGGGTATACATATTGAGCTCTGTTAATCTGTCCTCATATGTCTTCTAATGCAGTCCTTGCACCATTTGGTTGCCCTTCTGGACACCTCAATTTGGATTAATGTCCTTGTGAAGGTGTGGCCTTCAATACTGCACGCAGTACTCCAGATGGGGCCTAACCAGTGTCTTGTAAAGAAGGATTATTACCTCCCTCTTACGACTTGTGATACCCCTACTAATACACCCTAACACCCCCTAGCCTTACCTACTGCTTTAGAGGTCTGCTTGGTTGATTTCAGGTCATCAGTGATGATGATGCCCAAGTCTCTTTCTTCCTTTGTGACTGCTAGCAACTCCCCTCCCAGCCTATAGGTGGCGTCAGGGTTTCTCTTCCCTATGTGCATGATATTGCACTTCTTTGCATTAAATCCCAGTAGCCACTCTTCTGACCATTTTGCTAGTTTATCCAGATCTCTTCTCATTCTGCCACCCCATCTGGATCATCTACTCTGCTGCAGATCTTGGTGTTATCTGAAAACAGACAAGCCTTACCCTCTAGTCCATCTGCTAGGTCACTAATGAAGATGTTGAAGAGGACTGGCCCCAGGACTGATTCCTGAGGTACCCCACTTGTGACTTGCATCTCTTCCGACTATATACCATTTACCACCACTCTCTGTTTTCTGCCCGTCAACCAGTTTGCCACCCAGTTGACCAACTTCTGACCCACCCCGAGCCTACCCAGATTATTTATCAATCTTCTATGTGGAACAGTGTCAAAAGCTTTGCTTGAAGTCAAGGTAGGCGACATCAACTGCTCCCCTTGGTCCACTCACTCTGGTTACCAGTCAAAGAAATCTATGAGATTAGTTTGACAGGACCTTCCTTTTGTAAACCCATGCTGTCTTAGATCCTGTGCCCCTGTGAATTCCAGGTGTTGCACTATCCTTTCCTTAAGGAGTGCCTCCATAATCTTGCCCACTACTGAGGTAAGACTGACTGGTCTGTAGTTCCCTGCCTCCTCCCTGCTACCACTCTTGTGGAGTGGGATCACATGAGCCCTTCTCCAGTCTTCTGGGACCTCTCCTGTGCGCAGAGACTCACTAAACAGTTCTACTAATGGCTCTGCTAGTTCCACCTTTAGTTCCTTAAGTACTCTGGGATGTATGCCATCAGGTCCCATTGCCTTATCCACCCTTGAGCTTAGCAAGCTCTTGTAGGACCATTTCCTTTGTGAAGGGAGTAGTGCTCACCTCCCTCCCCCCTGTGTCCACGATGCTGAGCTGTGGGCCCTGCCCTACCTTCTCTTCAGTAAATACTGAGCAAAAGTATCTATTTAGGATAGATGCCTTTACAGGGTCCTCCTCCTCACATGCTCCCTTTTCTCCATTTAGCTTAGCAATACCCCCTCTGGACTTTCTCCTTTCACTAATGTATCTATATGTAGGAGATAGCATACTACTGTGTTTTGGTATATTAAAACAGTCAGCTTCAGGATAGGTAGCTACAGGGAGTGGGTACTTGTCATGTGAAAACAGGCAATTTGCTCATCTGCTAACGTGTGAAAAAAACACACCAAATCTCTGCCTTCAACCCTGATAGGTGCATACAAATAGGACAACCCATCAGTCTCCAGAAGTTGTCCTGAAAGACTGCATCTCCACACCTGTTGCACTTCATCACTCTCAAGCCCTTTCCTTCTTTTTCCTATTGAAACTTCTCTGCACCTTAGTTCCTCTGTTCTATGCACATTAAATTCCTGCCTCTCTCTTTGCTTGTCTGAAATGTATTTGGTACCTGACCCTAGATAGAGTTTCTCTTGTGTTCCCTTTTTTAACCCATCTGCCTGTGCCTGATTTGCTCTGGGTGTCAACTAATTCTCATGCTCTTTCTTGAACATGTTTGTTACCTTACCTAAGATAGGGTGTTTCCTACTTTCCCTTTTCAACCCCTTTAGCTGTACCTACCTTTTCTGGTTCCTATTGTTTCTTCTCCACAAGATGTTTACCTACTCCCTGTAGCTACCTATCCTGAAGCTGACTGTTTTAATATACCAAAACACAGTAGTATGCTATCTCCTACATTGACCTGGTGGTTCTCCTACAGAATCTCCTGTGGACTATCTGTGGATGACTGCAGACTCCTAAGGCAGATGCTCCACTCCTGCGCTGTTACACTTCCATGCTGGGACATGAGTCTGATGCAACACATTTGCAGAGTGTTTCCTCTGCATGTGTGGAGCATCCTACCACACCCTGGTCAGCAACACCCAGTCCCACAGTCTGCATGTCTACATGGACTGCTAGGTCAGGGCAAACACTGGGGTGGGGAAGTGCCTTCATGTAACTATTAATTCATTATCTGCACCATCAAGGGAGTGTGCAGGAAGTCGACATTACATTAGGGGGCCCCCCAATAATATCGTTTACCCCTTCTGTTCAAGTGCCTTCTGAGCCTCCCCAGTACCTTTCTGGGGCTTGTTTTGCCATAACACCTGGTACCCCCAATCTGCTGAGCTGTCTTGGAGGACTGGGGGTCTTAACAAAGGTTACAAAAAAATGTCTGTTAGAACCAGGATATAGCAGTCCTAGTAAAACTGTCATATCCTATAGTCCCTTGTTCTGCATGGTGTAGGGGATCCACTCATGCTAAATCAGGCAAGTGTCTGGCCCCATTCCTCTGTAGACATACCACCAGCCTCTACATGCCCTATCACATGATTAGTTTGGGCAGATCACTAGATCAGGGGTCATGGTGTTACTTGTTCTACCATTCATGGATGCAGAGCTCGGTGGGCTGGATACAACTGCTTGATGCATATCTGGGCTATCTTTGTAGATTGGGGTCTCATTTCATGGCTGCAAATTTCTACAGAAAAAAATCCCACAAAACTTCACAACCACAAAAAAAGCTTCAGATATGCTAAAGGTTTTGAAAGTCAAATGAATCCTTCACTTTTTCATGATGACACAAGCATAAAACAGAAAAGGTTGTTAGCTCTCTGAAACTACATTTGCTCATCAACCAGGCTAAGGTATTATAGGTTGCACTGTTGTTTTAAGAAAATATTTTTATCTTGTTTAAAATATACAACCATAAGTCTATTTTTTGTTGTATTTTAGGCAGTAGATGAATCAATACAAATGACAGAGAAAGCTCCATCAGATGACAGCTTGGACATGTCATTTACAGAAACGCATTCAGAGGTAAACATAGCACTTCTTTTTCATTGTATTTGTTTAACTAGGACATAGGCCAGGTCTCACACCCCTTTCTTCAACAATGCATGAGGATCAGAGTACATAGGGATTACATTTACAAGAAGTTCACATACAGTCATTGTAACAATTACTAAAATGAGGTTAAGAATGACATCAAGTATAATATACGGGGTGGTGTGTGTAACGAAAGTTTTACACACACCCAAAGTGTTTGATGCTACATTTGCTTGCGGGGTTTATCTAAGCATTCAACAGCAAGGTTGTGTATAAAATTTGAATTTTACACACCACCCGTTATTTTATTTTATATCATTTCTGGGGTCACATTTTTTCTCCTGAGCAATTATATAAAATATGCAGCGAGGCAGTGAAAAGAAGGGGAAGGGCAGTATCTGTAGCAGCGTCGGAGGTTTAGGAACCCTGAGAGTAGCAATCCAGTGGTGGTGGTGAGGACTCTGTATAGTCCCATTTCATTTTTTTTCTTTAGTGAAAGTCCAGAGGCAAGCAGGAGGCACAGTAGCTGAGTGGTGGCCATGAAAGAAGGCAGACAGAAGAGAGCATCGGGCAGAACAGAAAATCCCTGAAATGACCCCAGCTGCTTTTTACAACTTTAAAATACCATCAGCCACCCTCATGCCAACGGCTCAATTTATTGAAAAGAAGAAAAAAAAAGCATTTTGTTTGCAGTGACGGTCAACTGAAAGAAAAGCTCCTGAGAGGTGGAACCAGTGTGGATCGTGTTTTTCCTGTAGTGAAAGAGGCGCATGTTTGCTGTTATTATCAACTGGTTATAACAGCAAATTACAACTGGCTTTTACTAAGGGAAAAAACATGAACCAGTAATTATACATAGAATAATGCATGGGGTGGTGTGATTAACGAGATTTTACAAACACTCAAGGTGTTGGATACTACATAAACCCTGAGAGCGAAGCTCAAGGGCTTTATTTAAGCATCCAACACAGAGGGTGTGTCTAAAGTGTTGAGTTAAACACTCCACCTCATGTTTTATTTTATATAATTGCTGGGGTCGTTTTTTCACCACAGCAACTATATAAAATAAAAAAAAACATTGCTGTGCAGTCTGGTTGGGTTTCTGTGCATTATGATGTGGTTGGAAATGAAAGCAGCTGCAGAAGGGAAAGGTTTACCCTACTGTTTTGTATTTATTTACAAAAATGTGCCCATTTACTTTTTTTTTAAATAAACTTACCACTGATTGTGACATCTGGTGCTAAGGACTAGCATCTGGCACCAAGTGAAGGAAGAGCTGCTACTGGGGTATGCACACTGCAAGGAAAACCTGGAGCGTGTTTGCCATTATAACCTGCAGGTTATACCAGCAACTTATAACTGTGTTTCCCTTAGGGAAAAAATTATCCCAAGTTATTATAACTGCATTGTTCACAGTTTGATAAATAGGTAAAATTTATAAAAGTTGGTCACCCTGCAGTGCTTTGTGGTACAGAACAGATGACCCTTATTTGGGAGTGAACTGAGTCACCACATTGGTAACAGGCCAGGATGAGGTAGCAGTCACACGACTCCTGTGACTGAGCCACAGACCTTTCTCCTGCCATAGGAGCCCTACTGTGTGCATGCAAGGCCACTATTTAGGCTTTGCTTATATCAGGAAGGTGGAAGGAACCAAGAACAAGGGGGGAAACATACCTGTCTAAATGATTGTCTGGGTTCCAGGTTTCCCATAGGTTCTAGTGTGCAGTGGACCTGGTTTCTAGTCCTCACAATGGACTGCCACTGGAGGGAGGACAGTACTTCCTCCAGAGCCCTTGCCATGGAGGACAAGTCATGTGGAGTAACCATCAGGTTGCCAGGGACCTTGGCGATCTGAGATGCAAGCCTAAACAGGGTACAGCCCTGGGACCAGCGTATATACCTGACAGGAAGTACATGGCCGGGGAGAAAAAAAATCTCTCTGTAAAAAAAAAAAAAAAAAAAACAAGCATATGAAAATGTTTCTGTTTTATTACAATATGCAATGATAATCTCATTAATTGCTTGCAATTTTCCCAGTTATGTTCACCAGCACAGATGAGGCAACAGTCTGAAGAACTTTATGCTACTATTGATCAAGCCATAGAGGATACTGCCCCTAGGGTAACCAGCTCTGATATAACATTTTAAATTCACTTTTGCTGTTTCTTTTTCTTCATCATGCACACTTTTAATCATTTCTCTGTACCTTCATATACATTTTACAGCGTCGCTGTGATTCTGCGTCAGCTTCTTTGCAGAGGTTTTTGGATTCAGATGTAACAAAAGTACGTAAGTAATGAATATCTAGAGAGTTCCATCTGTTCCCCACAGTCACTGTCACGTGCTGTAGTTCTGCCTGAAGTTTAATATTCTTCTTGCACCTAGATGAAAGTTAGTTAAGTTGTAGAGTTTTGTGCATAGATGTTTAGATATATAAATATATGTAAACTGTGTATTTTGAGTCAGACCATTGTACATTATATTTATACAATATCAGTTTACTAGTTATACTTTTCAAATGTGCTTTTTGTATAAAGATATAACTCAGTCTTTTTGTTTTGATTTCAACTGTTGGCTTCAGTACTGCACTTGGATATTGGGATGCCAATAGCACTAACTGGTTCAGTATTTATTGTGACATACCCAGTTTTGCAAGATGATATCATGTTATGTTGGTTCATTGTGACTCACTGTACACTACTTTGCAAGAAACTATCATCTTGCTATGTTGGGTCAAGATAATCATTTTTTATTTTGCTATTTATCAGTACACATGTGTTGTGTATTATACGGGCATGGTAGCACCCCAGCTAGTTAGGGTTGAAGAGGCTATTTCATGTTAAACCCCAATTTTTGCACCATAAAAACTTTGGTGGCATTCAACAAAAGAGCACAAAATTTGGCCTGCATAGTCAGGCTGGCAGAGTCTCAAGATGTTTGTTTAGTTTTCAAGATATGGTACGTGAAACAAATGAAAAAAAATAGGTGTTTAGTTTTCCAATATTTTTTTGTATACTTTTATTTATTCTACATGGCAGCCTCTCTCCAGTGGGGATACTCAGTCAGAAGCTTTTCTACCCACCTGAAGCCCCTGAATTCTGTATTCTCTGGTTCACCCATGATCCCCCAACTCCATCCGGCTGCATGACTCCCCAGCTCAGAGCCCCTTGGGGTGGGCCCGCCAACTCCTCCAGCACTCTATCTGTAAATTTAGTGGAGCGACTGGAGAGGAAGAGGGTGACTGGGAGCATGGCTTGGTAGGGCCCGGCACAGGGCATGGGGCTTTGCCACTGATCCCCACCATTGACTACCTCCTAGGTAGAGTTTATTCATGCTTTCCTCTCCTTGGGATGCAGTGTGCAATGGCATCCAGCATGGCACTTATGCCGCTGAAGCCTGCCAACATCCCACCCCATTTCTGTAGCCCAATATCTGCGCCACCCCTGGTCTCCACCAGAGGCTGCTGCTGCACCAGGCGCCCCTAAACAACCCACCCCAGGAGAGAAGAGCAGTCCTCCAGGTATTTGATCCTCTTCCTCCCCTGCCGACCCCCAATGGCCCAGGTCTGTTCCCAAACCCAGGTCACCAGCATGGTGCGTGGTGTAGCATCCAATGCCTCAGCCCACAGTGCCACTGGGCCAGCCTAGGTTTTCCTATATTAAACATGGGTTTTTGGGGTCTCAAGCACAGCCTATATGGTGTGGATTTATCATGAAACATTCAGGTTTCAAGTTACAAGTGGCCTGTACTACGGTAATGTCTTTCAACCATCAAACTCAAACGGTAAGAAAAAACACCAATCATGAGTGTTTATTGTCATTATTTACCTGTTTTGAGGAAGAAAAAAACAAAACGCTGCCATCTTGTTCTTTTTTACTCAAAAACATTGAAAATACATAGCAATTATATATTTTCAAAAAACAAACACCTGAACCTAGGTAAACTTGATCCGTTAAACTAGATTCACTTGTTTGCTTTTTGAAAATTGCCCTGGAAATGATGTTTCTGTCTATCTGTCTGTATGTCTCTCTATCTATTAATCAATCTATCATAGAACACATTAATATCACACTTTTAATATTTTGTTCTGAGATACCACGTGCCTGATTCATGCTGAATAATTTTCACACACTATGTGTATCTTGGAATGGTAGCAGTTCACACCATTAATAGCCCTGATAGCCTCGTTTATCACTGAGCGTTTATCCATGAAACTAAGTAATGAGTGGCACACTGATTACAGCTGATCACATTCCTCCTTACTCTGCACTATAAATACTGTTTTCTCCTACTCATATAGTTACTCACCACCCTGTTTCTCACTTAGCATGCTGCTGATTGCTGCTGAGATGTCTCTTTTTATATGGATGATGTTGCATTCACAGACAAAATCTGTGAAGTGAGACTCATCTTCTCCAGATGTGGACTCTTGCATATGCACAAGATTTCTGCTATCTCACTGGGATCTCAACACCAGCAGCCAAGCTAATAGTATCCAAACTTCACTTTTTGACCCCCCCTTCCAAAAAAGAACCTAAGGACTCAACATGCCCAGTATTTTAAGAATTACAGTTTGAATTTCCCAAGTATGCTTGCATGTTCAGGGTCATGAGCTCAGTCTGCATATACTGTATGTAATCAAGTAAAAGGAGTCAATAAATGACTGGACAATAAGAAAGTTTAAAGATCACTGCCAAATGTATTATTTAAATTCTCTTTTTTCTCACTGTTTTTACATCCTTTTAATTAAAATTGGAGCTTTATTTAAAATTAGCCTTTTATTTACCTATATATGTCTACTGTCATTTTTCACGATAAGTGTCGCATTACATGCTAATATGTTTCCCCAATCTCAGTCTGATATTTTGACATTTTTCTGTCAGTCAGCTCTCTTCAACTAAGTTAATGATGTCAAATAAGTATTGAAGAATCATTCAGATACTTGAGGACACAAGACTCTTCAGTAAATGAGTATGAGAGATGTTCTGACCATGCATATTATTGACGTAGCACACTGATTTTGTACTATTCTGCAATCTGTATTGCTTGGTATCTCTTTTTATAACAAGAAACTAGGAGCTGGATCCCTGCCATCATGATTCACAATCATGGCTCACTAGCATCTTACAACAGCTGATCCAATACTTTCCCTCTTGCTCTGTCCTCCATGTTTCTAACTTTGATCCATGTTTTTTTTTTGGGGGGGGTGGGCGAATGTTATACTCACATTACTGGCATATTTGGAGTTTTTTTCTTAATTTGAAATGTTTACTGTGTGGACTTGACTGTGTGTTGTGAAGCTCTTATCACTGCTTGAGGAACAGAGGTCAGCACGGCCTAAAATGAGCATAACATTCAATCCACAAGCCACATTTACCACCTTTTACAGCAGCCTCCCAGTGATTCCATCTTAAAGTACTGTAGATGCTGATTTATTTAAAGATACTGAAGTGCAAAATACATCAGTGAGAGACAATCACAAAATGTACAAGTATGTCAAGCCGATTTAATGAGTTTCAGCACTTTTTGCTGCAGAAGCCGAGAGAGGGAGAGCAGCTACCCTACAGCAAGGAGATGATTTACTGAGTACATTGAACTGAATTCTTAATCCAGGGGCCTGTAATAGTAAATAGAAGTCAGTGTTTTGGTTCTTTGTTTTTGGGGTTGTCTTTACTTAGCGTAACTTTAATTTGCCAGGGAGGTAATCTAGCAGGGAGAATATTTGCAGTCATTTATGACTAGAGCTATTACTGAAACTCTATGAAAAAGGTGTCTGATATGGGGAGGAGCCGAAGAAGGCTTGAGGTACTGTGGATTACAAACAGGAGCTGACTGTGGACTCTGTTTGCTGCAGAAGCTGAGAGAGGGAGAGCAACTACCAGCTACCTTAAACGAGAGCTGTGTTTTGCCCTGTAGATTACAAAAGAACATATTTTTTAAACCAGATTCTTGATTTTTTTTGTATGCACTGAGCACCAGAGGAACAACCCCCCACCCACTCACCCCATTCTCCAACCACCCTCAGGTGCTCTGTCTTTATAGTGAAAGGCCAGGCCACGCCTACTTAAAGACACAGGGACAGTTGGGCAACATAGCACAAGCAATAGACTGACTGGTATGTAGGAATACTTACAAAGGGTGTAGCTAGCAACTAGGTCCACAAAAGCACATGCAGGAGGAGGAGAGAGAAGCCATAAGTCACTACAGAAGGACAGAAAGACAGGGAGAAAAGGAGAAGGAAAAAAAAGGGCTTGCTGCTGCAGGTCTGTCTCTGAGCAAGTAAGAAGAAACCAACTGAGGAATACAGGAACTTCCTGTCCCAGAACAGGAAGGGCAGGAACTGTAAGGGCAAATAGGCAGTAGGAAAGTAGGGAAAAAAAACAAACAAAAAAAAGAAGACAGAGAGAGTAAAGAATAAGCATATGAAACAACAGTTGAGGAGCCACAAATAAGACATGATGGGAGTGATGCAGTGCAGTGGCTGTGGAGTGGCAGTCTTCTGGGAGACATTCTGGAGGATGCAGTGTTGTCCCATCTGAAGGCACCACTCTGGGATGAGGGGGGAGGTTGCTCATCTCCAGGCTGAGTTGGCCAGGATTCAGGGGACTTCCTCTCCCACCCAGGGAACACCAGGCCACTGTTGCCTCAGAGGTTGCCAAGAAAGAGGAGCGGTTGAACCGCAGTGGGCTCAGGGAGGGTGAGGGTGGTGGAACAGAGGTGCATCCCTCCAGTTGTACCTCTCCACAATTCATACGCCATGCTGGCAGAGCGTGGTTTCTCTATGGAGGCATCCACAGTGGAGACCAAGGAGGATGCTGGGAACCTCCACAAAGGAGACCCACAGTGGGTGGCACAGGACCCCACAGGGGAAGGAAACAACTCCTAGTGGGGCACTCAGTTGTTAGAGGGGTAGAACTGGTGGAGGGAGGAGAGAGGGTGGTAAGGTGCCTGCCCAGTGCCATAGCTCGGAGGGACAGGGAGCGAATCCTCAGGATCACGGGAGCAGCTACACAGGTGGGAGGGAGCTGGATGTCATTGTCCCCCTATGAACAAATGATTTGGCTGGGAATGGGTTCAGAGTAGTACAGTGGGAGTTTGTGGAGTTGGGGAGGGGCCTTAGACAAGTAGCATGCACTGTGACCTTCTCGGAGGTGCTGCCTAGTTATGGCATGAGTGATGCTAGCCTGCTCCACACCATGGGATTCAATCAATGGTTGAAAAACTGGTGCAGAGCTCAGGGTTCTGGTTTCATAGGGGACTGGGGGTCAACCTGGAGGGATACAGGCCTATACTGGTGCAATGGGTTGCATCTGTCCAGGAGGGGAACCAGGATCCTAGGTGATATGTTTAAATGCTTCATTGGCAAGCATTTAAACTAGCCAAGGGGAGAGTCACTGAAAAAGAGAAGGAAAATCCCAGCACCCCCCTACAAAACAGGTTTGGTTACTGAGGTAAACACCAAAATAGAGAAGTTGATAGGGAGAAGGGCAGGGGTAACTGAAGAAAAAGGCAAAGGCAGTAAGGACAGGATGGGGCTAAAAGGGGTAAGGCCATCAAAAAATGGAGGGCAATGCGTACCAACACCCATAGTCTGGGTAACAAGCTCCCTGAACTAGTGGCCTTAATGGAAGAAGGAAGCCTGGATGCCATGGCACACAGAGAACCATGGCTGGGTTGTCACCATACCAGGGTACACAATCTACAGGAGGGACAGGGAGGGTAGAAGAGGATGAGGAGTAGCTCTCTATGTAAGGGAAGGGATCAAAGCAATGGAACTAAAGGGTAAATAGGGAGGAGAGGAGGCATTGTGGGTCACTCTGGAGACAGGAAATGGCACCACAATCCACATGGAGGTTGTATACAGACCCCTGTCTCAGGGGGAGGAAATGGACAAGGAAATGATAGAAGGCAGAAAAAGGGGAGATATTCTTAATGTGGGACCTGAATATGCCAGATGTTAACTGGAGCACCTTTGCTGCAGCCACATCCAAGAGCAGGATCATTCTTGATGCCCTACAGAGAGCATGCCTCAGACAGCTAGTGTTGGAACCCACTCAGGAGGGAGCAATCTTAGACCTGGTACTCTCAAACGGGGATGGAGAGAGGATCTCAGATTTAGAAGAGGGTAGCCATCTGGGAACAAGTGACCACAAAACAGTGTGGTTCATGATAAACATAGCCATAGAGTCAAGCCATACAAATGTGAGGGTACTAGACTTTAGGAAGGCTGACTTTGGGAAAATGGGAGAGTGCCTCAGAAAAGCACTAGCAAACGGGCAAGAAGGAGCGGTAGAGGAACAATGAGGAAACATCAGAACTGCCATCACACAGGTAATGAGCCTTTGTGTGAAGCAAATAAACAAATCAAAACAAAGGAAAAAAAACACTATGGTTCTCAAAAGAGGTGGCGGGGAAGGTTAGGGAGAAAAAAATACCATTCAGGAAGTATAAGGAAACACAGAAGGAGCAGGACAAAGAACTGTACAAGTTAAAGCAGAAGCAAGTGGGGAAGGCAGTCAGAATAGCAAAGGCCCAAACCAAGGAAAAGATAACCAACTCGGTTAAGAAGGGGGATAAAACCTTTATAGGTACATTGTGGAGCCAAGAAAGACCAAGGGTGGGATAGTGAGGCTTAATAAAGGGGAGGGTGGGTGGGCAAAGGGTGATAGTGAAAAAGCAGGGATTTTAAACAAATACTTCTGCTCAGTAGTCACAAAAGAAGAGAAGGGGTAGGTACCTAATCCAATCAATAGAATCACTCTGGATAGGGTGGTCGATACTAGTCCATTCACAGAAGAAAGGGTTCTGAAAAAACTCCTGAAACTGAAGGTGGACAAAGCAATTAGACCTGATGGGATTCACCCCAGAATTCTAAAAAACTAAGGGGAGAACAAGTGACACCACTGACTACCCCTTTTGACAAGTCATGGGATGATGGTGTGGTACCTGAGGACAGGAGGAGGGCAGATGTGATTCCCCTTCACAAAAGTGGGAGCAAAGCAGAGTCAGGAAACTACAGACCTGTCAGTTTGACCTCAGTGGTAGGGAAAATTATGAAATCACTTCTGAAAGACAGAATTATTGAGTACCTAGAGGTCAGTGAGGCACAGGACCCAAGGCAGCATAGATTCACAGTGGGAAGGTCATGTCAGATGAATCTAATAGATTTCTTTGACTGGGTGGCCAAAGTAGTAGACCAGAGAAGGGCTGTGGACATGGCCTACCTAGACTTTAGCAAGGAATTTGACACAGTCCCACATAAAAGATTAATAAACAAGTTAGCCAGCCTGTGAGTGGGTCCCTTGGTGGTAGCCTAGGTAAACAAATTCAGCCAGAGCCGATAAGGCTGCAGTGAGCTTGTAGGAGCACCGCTGCCACAGGGGAGCAACTGCCGTCGAATGCCTGTGAATGCCGTATGCGAAATGGCTGCCAGAGCTGATAGGGTTGTGAAGCGGCACCAAGTGACGTAAGTTACACATGTGCATAGAAATCAGTCAACACCCAGGTGTAACTTGGCCATATGGTGGAGGTGTTGCATCACATTTTCAACATGGCCTTTTTTGGACCCCTCCTCATGAACAGTGCCAGTGTCAGTTTGTTCAATTGTACTGAAAGGTGATTGCACAGAGCAAATGCACTATTCTGTGTTACAGGTGCGAAAACACATTTTGGGCAGGTTGTAGAAAATGACAGCTGTACTGTTTTGAAGGAGGTATACACAAATGGCAATGTTAAAAATGTGAAGTGAACATATTAAAAATTAGTGATGTTAGAAGCGTGCATAGAAAGTGCACAGTGCACGCTCATAACGCAGGCATTTTTCAGAACGTGTTCACCAGATTTTCAACATGGTCTTTTTTGGACCCCTCCACATGAATAGTGCCAGTGTCATTTTGTTCAATTGTCCTGAAAGGTGATTGCGCAGAGCAAACACACTATTGTGCGCCATGGGTGTGAAAACATGTTTGGAGCAGGTTGTGAAAAATGACAGCTGTACTGGTTGAAGGAGGTGTGCCAAAATAGCAGTTGTACAAATGTGGAGTGAAAATAGTAAAAAGTGGCAGCGTTAGAAGCGTGTGTAGAAACTGTGCAATGCACGCGCGTAATGCAGTCATTTGTTGGAATTTTGTCACCAAATTTGCAACATGGGCTTTTTGGGACCCCACCTCGTAGACAGTGGCACTGTCATTTTGTGAATTGATCCCGAAAGGTGATTCCACTCAGTGACCGCAAAATCACCTTTCGAGACTGAGTAGCAAAATGACAGTGACAGTTTTCATGAGGTGGGGTCCCAAGAACCCCATGTTGAAAATTTGGGCCAAAAATTCCAAAAAATGGCTGAGATATCAGCATTAGTTGAAAATCCCATTGAATGGCTGTATAGGATGCTTACCTTTAATTCTTCAGTTTGCGTTTGGGCTTTGAAGATTGCAGACGTGTCCCGGTCCAGAGAAGATGACAGCACTGACCTTGGAGGTAAGTATGGGTAAGGGGGGTGGGCAGGTGGTTGCTCAGTGGGAGGGTGGAGGGGACTGCAGCGATGATGAGGGACCATTTTCAGTTTTACAGGGATGAAAAAACACAATGAGGGACCATTTTCTAATTTTCAGGAAAAAAAACATTTCAGCACACTGGGTGGGCTCCCAGTGTGCCACATGAATGCAAAAAAGGACCATTTTCCAATTTACAGGAGAAAAACAACAAAGAAAACATTTTGGCACACTGGGGTGGGCTCCCAGTGTGCCACATGAATGGGAAACACATTTTGGCACACTGGGATGGGCTCCCAGTGTGCCACATGAATGGGGAAGGGAGTTGGACAGGATGCCAACATGGGGATTGAGCACCCCGATATCGAGTATAACGTGGGGATGGGCGCAGCCAACAGGACAATGAGGGACCATTTTCTATGTTTCAGAGACATATTTTCGGGGGTTGTACTACAGGGAATGGCACTGTGCCATTCCCAACATGGGGCACCCACAGAACTGTGCATGCGCACGAGTCATGTGCATGCGCAGTTCATGCATCGGAATGCAGACGTAACAGCCAAAATAGTGCAGCTGTTATTCAATATCCCGATCATGGTGGCTGAGGAATTTAAGCTCCATTGGGCTTTCAGAAGGCTACTTTCAAAAGTCCAGTGGAAGCTGTTGTGAGATCGGCCATTTGCAGCCGACAGAGCAGTGGAGTGTGTGGCCATGGCGAAGCACTACCGACCGGTGTGCAGTTTCAGAAGGATCATTCCAAAACTCCGTTGGAAGCATTTCAAGGCCTGTTCCAGTAGCTCATTTTTCTGAGCTGTTGCAAAACAGCTGCAGGCTCTGCCTACACAACCTTAAAAAATGGCTGGAAAACAGGACACAGAGGGTAATAGCAAATAGAGTCCACTCCAAAGAAAAGGGGGTTACTAGCGGGGTACCGCAGGGTTCAGTACTGGGACCGGTCCTTTTTAATGTCTTTATAAGTGACATTGCAGTGGGACTTGAAGGAAAAGTATGCCTATTTATAAACCACACAAAGATCTGCAACATGGTTGATACACAAGGGGGGGTGGAGAGGATAAGGGACTTGGCAAGGCTGGAGGAATAGTCACAAGTATGGTGGCTTAAATCAATGCGAAGAAGTGCAAAGTAATGCACCCAGGAAACAAAAACCCAGGGGAAGAGCACACAATGGGGGGGGGAGGTACTAACAACAACACAAATTGAAAGGGACCTAGGGGTAGTTATAGCAGATGATCTAAAGGTAAGCAAGCAATGTGAGAAGGCAATAAGGAGGGCTGGGGGTATACTGGGATGTACAGAGTAGAAAGCAAAAAGTTGCTATTCCTCTGTACAGACATTTGGTGAGACCCCATCTGGAGTACTGCATGCAGTTCTGGAGACCCCATCTCCACAAGGACATAGACAGGATGGAGGTAGTCCAGAGGAGGGCAACTAAAATGATGCAGGGTCTGCACCACAAGCCGTACAAAGAGAGACTAAAGGAGCTTAATATGTATACCCTTGAGGAAAGGAGGGAGAGGGGGGGACATGATAGAAACTTTCAAGGACCTCAAGGGAATCAACAAAGTCCAAGAAAGTAGCATCTTTCAGAAAAAGAGATTTGCAAGAACAAGGGGGTGCAATTTGAAGATGGAGGGGGGATGGCTCAGGGGCAACGTGAGGAAGTATTTTCTCATGGAGAGGTTGATGGACATGGAACGGCCTTCTTGAGGAGGTTGTGGGTTCAAAAACAGTGGGGGAATTCAAGAATGCATGGGACAGACATAAAGCAATTCTGGTGGGGTTTAGGAAGTAATAGGCTATTGGTTAACTAGGATCTGCAGCTTATCCAATAGGTAGGGAAATGGGCAGACTGGGTGGGCCAAGCGGTCTTTCTGTGCAGTCAAAGTCTATGTTTCTATGTTTATGTTTCTACAGGAATTCACCTCTTCATCAGGGAGTGCACTTTTTAAATTGGGTTGGAGTTCAGCATGTTTGCACGTTTTGTGCCTCTCTCTCTCACTGATGCAGTTTGCACTTCAGCACCTTTAAACAAATCAACATAAAAACAGTGCTTGGTCTCTTTGCTTTCCTTTAGCCTCAACAAGTCTTAAAGATGGAGTTTTGGATTGAAGGTATATTTTAAGACTGCACTATTGTACATTCATGTGAATTATGTTTTTGTTTGCTGAACAGGGCATGGGTGCAGGGATGGCATGGGTGAAGAAAGGTCATACTTGAAGATCAGCTGAAGTTGTAGGTTTGGGGGTGCAACACCCCTTTTCCTATGTGGTTTGTCACATGCTCACCTTAGGATGTGCCAACCTCCAATCCTCAAGCACTACTAAGAGTTTCACGACACATGGCCAGTTCACACAGGAAACATTTAAAATTAAAATAAAACCCAAACCATGCTGACAATGTGAGTACAACACCGCCCCCCCAAAGAGGATCAAAGTTAAAAACAAGGGGAAAGCGCTAAGAGAGAAGATATGTGATCAGCTGTTGTAAAGTGCTGGTGAGGCATGATTGTGAAACATGTCAGCAGGGCAGGATCCCGCTCCTATTTCCTTACTACAAAAAAAGATGGTAAGCCTTTCAGATTTCAGAATAGTAAAATCACTGTGCTACATTAATAACATATTGGATGACTGAGAAGGCAGAACATCTCCAACATTCATTTACTGAACAGTGCCACGTTCTCGAGTATCTGAATGCTAAGCCACTCATTACTTGACATCAATAGGTTAGTCAAAGGGAGCTGTCTCAGAGAAAACTGTCAAAACTGCTGATAAAGATCAGTGAAACATAGTGAAAAAATGACAGTAGACATACAGTACTGTATATACTCGTAAATAAAGGTCTAATTTTAAATAAATGGATGTAAAGACAGAGAGAAAATCAATATTTAATTAATACACTTGCCATTGGTCTTTAAATTGGAAGTACTATATGGTAAAAGCTTAAAAGTTTTCCATATTTATCTTCTTGCTTTTCCGGTCTGGATTGTAGCACCTCCTAGAAACTTTTACTGTTGGTGCAGAGAGAAGCT
Organism: Neoceratodus forsteri; assembly: GCA_016271365.2. NCBI lineage: Eukaryota > Metazoa > Chordata > Ceratodontiformes > Ceratodontidae > Neoceratodus > Neoceratodus forsteri. The sequence continues at coordinate 793,646,141 of CM057454.1, forward strand.
TTATTTGCGTCCTGTCATGTAGTGCTTTCAATTGGGGGGGCATGTAAGATATTTAAAAAGTTATTGTTTTTCATCAAAACATACTGGAAAGAATACATATAAACAACTACAAACAATATCTAACATGCAAAAGTAAGCAATAAACATTTGAAAATAATCCCTCCTGTGTCCAACTTTCAATTTATGTGGAATGCTAGTCTATTATGTGTGCATGAAACCAGTTGCTGAAAAGCAGATCTAAATGTCAAAGCTGCTGGCCTTTGAAAATAGCTATATAGGGGCTCAGCATGAGGGGGGGCACCATGAGATGCATCTTCTGTGCTTCTTCTAAGTATTTGGCCATTTATATGAGCAACCATTAAAACAAAACTGCTGTTATGCCATGTTGCAGCTCTGGTGACTCCCATTTAGCTCAGCTGGTTTCATGATCTCCCCAGAACCCTTTGATGGAATTACTGCTACGTTATGATTGCTGCAGTGTCCATACATTAACATTTCTATATTAAACTGGCCAATTAATTTCCATGTTTGGCACCTCATACTGAAATAGTTAAGCAACAGGATATCAATGTTCATGATGCTGTGAGCCTGAGAGGATCAAACCTTCCTCATCTTTATTTGTAGATCTCCACGTGTGCACGTGCACACACACACACACACACACACACACACACACACACACACACACACACACACACCCCGATCATTGTGCAAATCATTTGTCCACTAGCATAGTGCATACATAAAGGTATGAAGGTATTGCGTCCTTGTGATTAGCCCTGTTGTTGAACAAGAGATCCATCCAGCCACTCATAGTGTGACCTTGTACAAGCTATTTGATTTTGATAATCTTCCCATGCTTCAGTCTCTCAACTGTAAAATTATTTCAAAGCATAACTTGTAGAAAATACACTATAAATAAGTTTGTTACCCTGGAAAATATCCTATAAATGTGCTATGAACATACCAACATACAAAATTGCAAGCAGAAGCAGGCCTCATGATCTAGCGAGTCCGCTCATGTGCACAGCTAGCACCTCATCTAGCAGTTGCCCCTCTCGTCCCCCTCTTCTCAGCATCCTTTCCCTTGTCCCAACTTCTCTTGAAGCTGCCCACCATCTTACAGGACACTATCTCATCTGATAAGGTGTCTATTTGTCCACCACTCTTTCAGTGAAAACATTGTTTCCTCATCTCCCTCCTGAATCTTCCCCCCCTTCAATCTCAGTCCCTGCCCTATCGTGTCCCTCCCCTTTCTCATCTGGAAAATCCCTTCTGTGTTGGTCATGTTTATCCCCTTTAGATACTTAAAGATCTCCATCATATCCCCCCATCCCTCCTCTCCTCCAGTGAATACATATTCAACTCTCCCAGCCTGTCCTCATTGCTGCACCCCCTCCAACAATTTGATGTCCTTCTTCAGGAATGGGTGCCAGTACTGCATGCAGTACTCCAGGTGGCCTGACCAATGACCTACAGGGCAGGATAACCTCCTCCCTCCCTCCCTCCCTCCTTCTGGAGGAGATTCCTCTGCAATACACCCCAGCATTTTGTTGGCTTTTGCTGCCACCTTTCTGCACTGAGCAGAGTTGTTCATGTTCCCTGTAATGGTCACTCCTATGTCCTTCTCCTCTGTGGAGCTCCCCAACTGTACTCCATTCAGGTGATACTCCCTCCCCCCCTGGTTCCTTGCTCCAAAGTGCAGAACCTTGCACTTTTTGGCACCAAACCCCAACTGCCATGTTTCTGCCCACTCCTGCAGCTTAGTCAGGTCCTTCTGCAATGTCCTCCACCCTTCCGCATCATCAACCACAGCTCCCATCTTGGTATCATCTGCAAACTTATCCCATGTGAGATATCTGCAATCAAAATCCCAAACAGTACCGGTCCCAGTACCGACCCTTGTGGTACCCCACTCGTCACTGCTCTCCATGATGAGAGGTTCCCCCCACCACCACCACCCTTTGCTGCCTTCCCTAAAGCCAGTTTGTGATCCATTCCACCATTTTTGGTCCTGTCCCCACATGTTCCAGTTTCCCCCCCAACCTGCCATGCAGCACTGAATCAAAGGCCTTGCTGAAGTCTAAATACAGGACATCCACTGCATGCCCCTTTTCCAGTTCCCACGTCACCCAGTCATAGTACTCTACAAGGTTTGTCCATCAGGATCTGCCTGTTACAAACCCATGCTTTTGACCATCCTCGAGACTGTTTTCCTCCAAGAAGCTCACTAGCCTCTCTTTTAGGATGACCTCCATGAGCTTTCCCACGAGTGATGTGAGGCTCACTGGCCTATAGTTTCCTGGTTCATCATTTGGGCAACTTTTATGGATGGGCACTTCATGGGCCATTCTCCAGTCCTGTGGCACACATTCCATTTCCAGGGAGGTATTTGAACAGGTCAGCCAGTGGCCCTGCCAGGACCTCTGCCAACTCCCTTAGTACCCTAGGGTGAATGCCATCAGGTCCAGGTGCTTTGTCCACCACTTAATGCCCTCAACCCATCTAATACCCTGCTTTCTGTAATCCCTACATCTGTCATCTCCTCCCCCCTACCCACCACCCCCTCACCTGGGGTGTCTGCCCCCCATTTCCTGCATGAATACAGAGCAGAAGTATTCATTCAGTGCCTCTGCCTGCTCCACCCCTTTCTCCACCCACTCTCCATCCTTCTTGATCCTCACCAGCTGATCTTTGCTCCTTTTTCTCTCTCCAATGTAGCTGATGTGTTACCCTGGATGAATACATTATAAATTAAAAAAAGACAGATGGGAATTTTAATGACATTGCTGACAACAAAATCTATATTTACTAGTTATTCATTTTATGTATATGTTCTTATCAAGAAGTAAACAGGCAGGCAAAGAAATAAATCAAACGACTCTAGGCTAAAAGGGAAACAGCTTACTTTCTTGACTAATTCAAGATAATAAGTGCCATGCTTTTTTCTGACCATTGCAACAAACACTTTTTTTTTATTTAATGTTTTGGAGCAATGCAAACCTTCACGTCTTTCACTGGTTTTGCAAGGTTGTTAATTTTGGTAACTGAGTACATGAAATTACCTTTGCAAAAGACAGCGTATTCCCTCTGAAATACATCTCATTTGTAACATTTTATATGATCAAACTTTACTGGAAATAAAGATTTTTCTCAATATATGTGAGAGTGTAAGTCCTTCAGGGTCAACAGATAGACATGCTGTAGGAACATGGAAACATAGGGAATGCAAGACAGATCTTTTTGCATGTGTAAACATGCCATTGCTTTTTTTTTGGGGGGGGTGGAGATGTAGATAGAAAGATAGACAGACAGACAGATATTTTACACACACACACACACACACACACACACACACACACACACACACACACTCACACACACACACATTCATATACACATACACACAAACACACACACACACCAGCACCACATCTTGCTGAATAAATTGGCACATAAGTCCTATCACGGTAAAAATATATCTTTGCTCAGAGCACATTATTTTCATTGTTACACTTATTATGGAATTATACAGAGGGCAATGGGCCAGCTGGAAAGTTCATATGGAAAAGGGAGCACATTTTAAGCTAACCCAAGGTCAACCGCTAATAAAACATTAAAACATAATGTGAAATAAAATACAGAACGGTTTGTAGTTGACTGACACATCTTACCCAAATGAGTGATAAACCTTTACAGATTCTGATGGCTTTACCACACATGAACTATGTGTCACCCCAAAGTGTGCTATTCCATTACAACGTGTTTTGTGTATAGAAGATGCAAATAATTATATAGTAGGGTCAAATAAAAGATATAACAGATATAGAACATTTTGATATTTGCGTCATTGGATTTTCAGGAATGCTGTCCAAAGAAAACATACATACAGTATGTTATATAAAAACATAGTGACCTGGAGCCACATAGAGGATATGCTGATGATTGGTCATTGCTTTTGATGATCATAAACAAAAGTTAATGTAAAGTTATATACTACTGAATGAAGGCAACATTTAAACTGTTGCATTGTACACTACGACAATATATCACGTTACACACACAGTCCTTCTCAACTTCCAGTGAGAAAATATATAGCAATAATATGGGCACACTATTACTGAAGTGCAAGTTTCTGGTTTGAACTATTTTAAAAAGTTTATTGACAATGTTAGCAAGACAAGGCAAAAAATTGACCCAAACTTGAAATACTCTAACAGGGAATAAAAGCATTGGTGCATTTTTTGTGCGTTCCTTTGGTTACTCCTGCAATTTTTATTTGAAAAATAAATGCATACCCAGAGTTTTATAAGACATAACAGAATTTACAAAAGTCATGTTTACTTTTTAAAGTTTTCAATAGAATTCAATTAGAAATGTGTAGTCGCAACCTAAATGCTCATGCAAATCATTTGAGAATCTGCCCAGCAATTCACTATTGATCATTTCAGATTAATGAATTCAGTTTTCTTTAGGCAATGACAACATTTGGCTTTTTAGTGCAAATTGCTTTGATAATTGTGTTATTTTCCTTCTAAAAATGTATGAGCTGAAACAGAATATAACATAGCAGGACAAACAACAAAAGATTCACAAGGAAAGTCAGTCTTAAAAATCATTGAGAGATTAAAATGAAAGGTGAACATTGTGTATAGAAAACTTCTATGTGTACTAAAATGAATAAGAGATTCAAAGGGAACCATGGAAACAGAAAAAAAAACAGCAAGGGAATGGAAAATATTCAGTGTGAAACCTTAAGACCAAATAAAACTTATTAAAATGCAGCAAAATCCTTACGCTCACCTTTTAATCAAATCTGTCAGATGCAAGATGGGTAGATAGAGACATAGATAGATAGATAGATAGATAGATAGATAGATAGATAGATAGATAGACAGAAAGACAAACAGACAGACAGACAAGCAGGTGTGTGTGTGCCTAAGAGCAAGAGCAATATTTTATTGCTTTATTGCAGTGAGTGAACTGGTGTTTCTTCACATCAGCTGTGGCAGTTACTTTACCTGCAAAAATATTGCTATTAATAAAATGTGGGGTTATCCTGTTGTGCAAAAATACATTTCTTATGTAGATGGTACAAATATCTCATGTGAATCTCTAGTAATATGGACATCCTAGAGCGAAAAGTGATCTAACCCCACCAAGTCTCAATACAAAGGAATACAATATGTAACCTGGCCAAATCTCAGTATATAGGAACACAATATTGATGTGGCGCACACAGCTAAACAAAAGCTATAAATGTTATGATGTTACAGGACCAGTATAAACATGTTTCTAGATTGCGTGACCTAAAACCACACTGCAGGTTACCCCAAGTTACCAAGTGTGTTACACTATTTGTTAAACTAAAATGAGCAAGATATGGTATATCAAAATCTTCACATACAATCACAATGCAAATTTTTTGAGGGTTAAAAATACACATGTATTAAAAAACAGCACTGCCTGGAAGGTCTCCTTGCAGTACTGGTGTGCATGTATCCATTTCCAAATACTGTAGTTATATTAGATAGCTTTTGTTAGCTTTCCAAAAAATATTAATCTGTTTCTGAGTTATAAGAATTTGAACATTGGGTTCTGAACATGCTCAGTAGGGTCTTTCACGTATATGTTTGATATGAATGAAGAATTTCCTGCTCACAAAAGCAGAATCTTCTTTCATGAACCAAAATTCTTCTTTCGTCAGGAAAAAAAAAATCTTCTTTTGCATGGCAGCCATCTAGTTTTGTATTTAAAAAAAAAAAAAAAAAAAGAAAATTGAAAACCCATAATCATTATGCCCTGGAGAGAAACAAAGACATGAATCTAGCTAAATGGGGTCTATTTAGCTACATTCTGGTGGATTTTTTAAAGACCTCAAAATATGGTTTTGGCTCATCCCCAAAATCCTAGATGGAAGGCTTAATGATGGTTGCTGATTATTCTTTTATGAGCTGTACTTCTTTCATGAGTCTCATGAAAGAAGAATTTTACCTCATGAAAGAAGAGCATGGGATTTTGTTTTTTTCGTAGTTCTTTCATGAGCTGAACTTCTTTCATGAGTCATGAAAAATCTCATGAAAGAAGGTCAGCTCACGAGAGAAGAGGGTTTAAATTAATTTTTTTATAGTCTTTTGTGAGCTAAACTTCTTCCTTCATGAGTCACAAAAGAACTCATGAAAGAGGAAGCTTGGCTTCTGTAAGAAGAGGGTAAGACTTAGATTTTTTCACTGTTCTTTCATGAGGTCATTTGATAGAACTATTGCTCTTTTGTGAAATCTCACAAAAGAACTGTCCATGAGTGGAACTTTCTTGAATTATTAAGCTGCAGCTGGAGTCATGCTGCCAGTTTCATTTGGAGCAGTGAACTACTGATCCCCTGATCTGTCTCTCTTTCTCTCTCTCTATCTCTCTCTCTATCTATCTATCTATCTATCTATCTATCTATCTATCTATCTATCTATCTATCTGTCTAATGTAGCTATGTATCTGTCTGTCTGTCTGTTTGCCTGCCTGCCTGTCTGTCTGTCTATCTAGCTATCTATCTAATCTATTTATTAATCTATATAGCAAATCCATCTATTGTTTCATATTTCTTAAGACTTAAGTGGATCTGGGTGGTTGTCAGTGTCAGTGGCTCAGTAGGTAGCACACTTGCCTCTGAGGCCAGGAGATCAGAGGGCTGTGGGTTCAGTTCCCCCATCTGGCACTTGGGTTAATATCCTAGTACTGACACTGTAGTGCAGCATGAGAGGGGTGCTATACTTCTGAGGTGCCGCCTTTTGGATGAGACATTAAACCGAGGTCCCATCTGCCTAGATTGGTGGTAGTTCAGGTGGGTGTTAAAGATCCCATGGTGCTTATCGAAAAGAGTAGGGGAAATTCCCTGGTGTCCTGGCCAAATTTCTCTCATTCACTAAAAAATATCACCAACAGCTTAATCTGGTTCAAGGTTGGTTGGCATTCATCTGTATCCCCTCCCCTGGGTCGTGCCTGAAAATAGGCAGGATTTGTCTAGTGCACTTACCTGGTCAACAAAAACTAATAATAATAATACTCCCGGTGCTGCTTCTTTCTCCCCCCTCTACTCCAGGACACCCCCCCCTTCCCAATGTTTTTATAGTACTAAGCAGACAGGAGTGCCTATCCACAGTACTGCTTCTCTTACCCCCCCGTCACCTGCCCTCCTTCCCTTAATATACATGGCAGCACTGGGTGCCCTCCCCTTTGTCATTGAAGATCATCCTGACATTGCAGTGCCCAATCTCCAGAGTCAGTTTTTGTCTCCAAAAAATAAAGAAAACCATCCCTCAATCTTTTTTTGATGTAACCAGAAAAAAAGGAAACAGTCCATCAGTGCTCTCACCCCCCAGATCACCACCACCTCACCCTAACCCCTCACTCGACACCCCCCACTGCCCCACCTCTACACACCCTCACTCACCTGAACATGTCCCATGATGTACAGCCACTCTCCAATTGAAGACATGTCTTGCTGCTAGAACTGCCATTTGTGATATAAGGAAATAAAGTAAGTCCAGTTTATTGTATTTCAATGGGGTACAAACTTTTTTCATAACTTCATCATTTTTTAAACCTTTTTACACCAAATTTTCAACATGGCCATTTTGGACCCCTGCCTCATGAACAAGTGTGGTGAAATTATTAAAATCCATCCCAAAAGGTGATTTCACCCATTGTTGAACAAAATCACCTTTTGCATGGGATTTGAAAATGTTCTCTCCCCTTGTTTATGAGGTGGGGTGATCAGAAGACGATGATGAAAATTTGGGGTCAAAATATTTAAAAGCAAAAAAGTTATGATGGAATGTTGACATTTGTCAGCACATGCTCATAACTTATGTAATTTTCAATATTTCGACCCCAAATTTTCAAGTGTAGCCATTTTTTCACACCACCTAATGAACGTGAGAGCTGTAATTTTTCAAATCCAGGCCAAAGCATGTTTTCACTCTTGTGGCATGAAATAGCATTTTGGTAAGGATTTGAAAATTGTTCACCTACTGGGCTCATGAGGTGGGGTCAAAGTAGGCTATGTTGAAAACTTGGTGTACAAATATGATAAAATGACCAAGTTATGAGTGAATATTGATTTTTGTTTTGCATTTCCACAGCCAGATGGATTCCTCACTTGGTGTAGGGCCTGAAGGGCCTTGTATATCTGCAATTGTAGCCACACAGAAGTGCAGGGACTGGATATCTATCTGCAGCCACTGCACAAGTGAGAATGTCTTATGCTGTGCATGCCACAGATACAGTTCCACAAAGGTAGCACATTAGTGCTGCTGCATTTTTGTCACCTGGAAACAGTAGTATGCTGTTTGTCTTACCTGATAATGGCGGTTTGTGGTTATTTGTGTGGGGTTGCACTTTTGCTGCTGGGGGGGTAGGGTGTTAGGATTGAAAATCTTAATGCCACATTTCCCTTCTTTTGTTCCTTTACGTTGAACTGTAACTGGGCATTAATGCAGTTTTTGTATATATATATATATATATATATATATATATATATAGTAGTATATATATATATATATATATATATATATATATATCGATATTCAGCAGGAATGGGGTAAAAATGATGAGATAAAAAAGAAATCTTAGCAACATATCAAAAATATGCTCTTGTTAACTGTTGTCACAATAGCTATTTTAAGGTTGCTGTCATCACAGTGAAATACTGACCCACTCTGATATGATCTTTAGCAATGATTTTGGCATCACAATGTCTATTGCAGCACTGAAACCAGCTGTTAAAATAAAACAAAAATCTGAAAAATCGTCAAACTGCAGATTTAAAAGCTATAACTTCAAAACTACTGTTGTATATGTCAAATATACCCTATCCTGACTCAAAATAGGCAATTTATCATATTTGTGAGTGGGAAGGACTTTCATAACTCACTAAGGCTTTGCCACAAGTCAGTTTTAAAGTTCTGCCCTCTCACACTTGAAGATAAATTGCTAATTTTGAGCCAGCTGGTTGCGTATCCCAGATAGACAGACAGACAGATAGACAGACAGACAGACAGATAGATAGACAGAATAGATATAGTTTCCTTCCAGATGAGTTTTAAATAAAATCCTAGCATCAAAATTGTGTATAATTGTTGGCACCTGTGGTAGTGTGTTTTACTACCATGAAGTAAATGTGGGTTTATGTCATGAGCCCATCTCCTTTCCTTAAGATGGTGGAGTCTGGAATGCATTGCAGAGCCACTGAACAGAGTCTCTGGGATGAGAAACCAATGATGCCCTCTCCCTCAGCACTGCCTATGTGAGTGGGCCATGTAAAAATGATGGCATGTTTTACCATATGCTGTTAGTTGTGGTCCCACTTGTAAGAGATATGCTGGAGCATCACTATGATATTAGGAGGTGGGTGGAGTCTCCGAATGTTGGTCACTACCCCCCACATGCCAAGAGTATCTGGTACCTCAGCGCAGCTTAACCACCACCAGGTTTCTATACCATGGGCACCTGCTGGTGAAAGGGCTTGGGGGCTCTGGAAATGGTTCCTCTGCACAATGATGTCTCTCAGGCAAAAAAAAGGGGTCTAGTCCAGCCTTAAGAGTGTGGCACCCGGGGGCTGTAAGTGCAAAAGAATGCTATGTACAAAACACCCAGGAACGTTATAAGCAAATAGGAAACAACTGTTACGTTTACTGATTTACATAATGCAATATAAATAATTTTAAGTAATTTCCAAATGCTATTGAAGTGTTAGAACTGTATATAAAGAAACCACTCTTTTCTGTTTTGTGGGTTTTACAAAGTGATACAGATATGAAAAGAGTCTAGTAAAAATGAACCAGAGCTGTGGTCTGGTTATATTTCTTACATATTGGGATTAACCTACAATGGAAACTGTTTTCAAAGGTCTTTCATGGATGCACATTCCCACTTGGCCACATCTTCCAAAGTTGTGCACTGCGGTTAGACCAAATGTATTTATTTTATTTATTTATGTAAAAATTGGTAACCAGGAAAAGTTCACTGAGCCATGGCTCTTTTACAGGTACAGCTGGGGGAAGGGGAAAGAGCATGCAAAATACATAGCACAGATACAGTTCACGGTTACAATAAAGTGTAATTAGAATAACATGATGAGCATAGGTATAAGTGCAGCATGAATAAGCTAGGCAACAAGCAATAATTAAGGGCTTCAGCCACACCTACTCCAGGGTAGGATAGTAATTATAGGTGAAATGGCAGGAAGATGTGAAATGGGGGTAGGGGTCAGCTGGTACCCGAGGGAGTCAGGGAGACAGTGAATCAAAGGGATGTGGAGAGCTGGTTCTAAAGTGTGGGAAGATGACAGAAAAAAGCTGATTGCTCAGAAGAGGAATGTGGAAGAGGAATGGTGAAGGTACAAGGATCCCTGGAGCAGAGGGATCAGGAAACAGAGGGGGATGAGGGAGAGGAGTGATGAAAGGTAAGAGGAGGGGACCCAAACCAGTATTTGGATGTGAAAGAGGCATAGTGGATTTGGTGATGTGGGGGTAGGGGAAGAATGGATTAGGAGGAGGAGGAGGAGGAGTAAAGTGAGCAATGATGAGTGGGGAAGGTGGTAGCAAAATAGCAAAAAGAAGTTGCAGATGGTGTCCAGTCTGGCCAGAGAGGTGGGGAGGGCAGTGCTATAGATCATGTCCATATAGTCGAAGGCAGGAGCACCATTTTGGTAACAAGATTTTGGTGGACCTGCAGAGACAAACGATCTTTACTGTGGTACAAAGCACCAAGTTTAGCGTGGAACTTGGCATGGATGGTGTCAATGTGGGCAAAGAAGTCAAGCTTACTGTCTAGCCATACACTGAGGCACTTGAAGGATTGAAGCACTTCTAGATTGGAGCCACCTAAGATGGCAAAGATAGGCATAGTAGGGAGTCTTGTCAGTTGCTATCTGGTGCCAAAGGTCAGGGACACAGTTTTTGTTGTGTCAACCTGGAGTTGGTTGGATTAGAACCAGCACTGTATTTTGTAGAAGTCTTGCTGGAGCAGACCTTCCACAGCTGCAATAGAGGGACTGGATGTGTAGATGACTGTCTCATCTGTGTACATGTGAATATGTGAATTCACAATGGCAGAAGGCAGATCATTAAGCAAAATGGAGAAGAGTACAGAACCCAAGATGAAGCCTTGTTGGACCCTAAACTGGATGGGAAGTGGGGTTGACAGGATGCTACCAACCTGTACCAACTGTAGACAGCCTGTGAGGTAAGAGTCTAGCCAGTTGACAGCAGGAGCTGAGAGACAAGCAGAACTCAGCTTATCCAGCAGGAGTGGGTGGGAAACCAAATCAAAGGCTTTGGCCAGATCGATAAAGATGACAGCCATGATATGTCCCTGAACCAGCCATTAGAAGATAGTATCAGTTACATGCAGCAAAGATTAGACAGTGGAGTGATGCTTCAGGAAGCCAGACTGGAATGAGGAGTAGAAATTGGTAGAGGAGTGGAGGATGGGACATTTTAGTCTGGCGAAGACAACTTTCTCTTGTGGCTCAACAAGAAATGGGAGGAGGGAGAATATCGAAAAGTTACTAGGGGAGGAAAGGTCTCCCCCTTTGTAAAGTGGAAGAACTTTGGCCCTCTAAAACTGAGGAGCAACACTGAGGGAGAAGAGAGGCTGAAAAGATAAGTCGGAGGAGATGCTTTGACAGAAACAGAGATCTGGATGAGTTTAGGATCCAGCCCATTAGGCCTGGACTTGGACAACTTGAGGGAGGAAATAACAGACAGAGTTTTGTGGGTTCACATTAATGTCAGAACCCCACTTTAATTTATAGTTTAATAACTAATACCAGGATAGGAGAGGATTTTTAGTTATATAGTGCCTTTCCAGAGCACAAAACACTGTACAATTCAAATAAATAATACAATTTGTCAAGTAACAAATAAAACCAATGAAATAATGAAGCTAGTTTACTGAGATTGACACAATCAAACTTATAATGCACTGTATGTCTTGCATGTCCTGTAAGGCTTCTTAAGAAATGAACATTTGCCCATTAATGTTTTTCTGTTAATTTTTTTATGATTATTATACAGACAGCAATGACCTTACCAAGAGCATCTGGACGTGAAACCAAATATGTGAGTTTTTTCTTCATATTGTCATTTATGATCATGTTGGCACCTAGGCATTTCTTTCATTTTTGTTTTCATCTTATTTATTGGTCCAGGCCAGGCACAATTTCATTGAACTGAGGCTTATTTACAATGAGGTCCTGGTGCAGACAGACAGTGGTTATGTTGCATGTGCATGCCATGGGTAACATGCGTTGTGGTGCAGAGCATATTGTCATTTGTTTAGTGCTCCACCAGTTTTGCACCCTTCCCCCCATCCCTAGCCACAACAATCAGGGTTCCCATAGCTGTACCCAACCTCCAGTCAGGATGGTGGGCTGGCAAGCTGCTGCTTTCATAACCAACTCCAACACTGCTTATTTTTCAGCTGGTATGGGGTGAGTGAATTCTGAGTGACCTGTGCATTCAGACAACATGAAGTCTTGCTGTATTCTGACAAGTGCAGTTAGCCCCAGCCTTCAAACTGCCCCGGAGAACAATGGGTTAACTTTTCTATGCAGGGCATAGAATGTTGCTCTCAAGCTCGGTTGATGTCTCTGCCTGTTGTATTTTGAACTGCAATTGTCAGATTCTTTACTCCGCCTCACTGAACAGTTGCTCCTGTGATTTCTCCTGCAGCTCGGTTCAAAGTCGGTTGAAGTGTCGGTTTTCGGTCCGTTTTCTACCGAAATTTAGTTTCCGCGTAATCGGTTCAAGTCTCTGTCTGTGGTACTGTGAGTACTAGATAGGTTTCGTTCTGTTTTCTGTGTGGAACTTGTAAAAAGTGTGGATCGGTTCGCTGAACTGATCGCTCAGGTATTTTTGTATCTTACTTTAGTGTGTGGTTACGGTCCAGACGGTTCTAAAAAAAAAACGGGCTTTAGTACGTTTTTTTCCAAGACCCGTGACATGGTCAGGAACCAATAGGGGAGTCTTGCCTGGCGGTTGCTGAAAAAAGGGTAAGTTTGGTTAGGTTGGCCATGTCTGAGAAACCCAAGAAGAAAATCAGGCCCACTGGGTTTCAACACTGCAGTGAGTGTGGGGAGGTCTTTGCTAAGGCCGATCCCCACACCACCTGTGTTTATTGTCTGGGGTTTGACCACCTCGATTCAGACTGCCAAATTTGTAAAACTTTCCCAAATCTACCCTTGAAAAGAAATTAGGGAAAGTGAGGGAAAGGGAGGCCGAGAAGTCCGCTGACCTGGATGGCCAGCCCGGTTCGGTTCCGACTGAACCAGAAAGAGTGCCCTCTGACCAGGGCGATACTTCTTCAGGCAAAAGGAGATCCGATCCCGAGGAGTCGGTTCTGGCAAAAAAGAAACACAAAGAAAAATAATTCGGTTTGGATCCAGCATTTCATATTCCGACTACCGAAGAAATAGCAAAGCGATTAGTATTGTGGAATCACTTTGCCCGGTTCCAACCGATCCGGCACCTTTTGGCAGGGGCTCGGTTTGGTCGGTTCCCCCGGTTCATGATTATACCCTGGAAGAATTTTATGAACCGGAGTTTGAGGAGGAAGGACAGTTGGAAGATGAATATGGTGATGGCGAAAGTCTGGATGTGCCTATTGATCCAGACATCTCCCCAGACAGACCTTCAGGTGTTTCTCCCCCTAGGCTTTCTGAGTCTCCTTCCCACTTTATGTTTTACAGAAAGGTGGCTGAGACCCTCCAGCTTCCTATGGAGGAGGCACTGGAGGATCAGGAGGAGCCTGACTAGGTAGAGATGATGGACATCCCAGAGTCCAGGAGACTGTCTATTCCCCTTCACAAATCTTTTGGGAAAAAGACACAAAAAGTTCTGAAGTCTCCCAATTCCATACCTCCTGTGGATAGAAGAATGGACAAGAGGTATACACTTTCAGGCTCAGATATGCAGTTCCTTTATCTGCAATGCAGCCATGTTGGGGTTGTACAGGCTGCTGCCTGTGATAAGGCAAACATTCCCTTGGCATCACACCCCCCAGATAAGGACTCCAGGAAGATTGATGCCATGGCAAAAAAGCAGTACATGGCATCTTCCTTGGGACTCAGGCAGGCAAATTATATGGCCTATACAGCCAGATACCAGAAGTCCAGGTGGGACACTGTACTGGCACTGGCTAAACAGGCTTCCCCCCTAGCTTGCCAAGGAGCTGGAGGAGGTGGCTGCAGATGGGATTGAGGCATCAAAAGTTCAGTTTCATGCTGCTGTGGACTCCAATGATGTGTCATCAAGAGTCATGGCTACATCTGTAGCTCTTCGGAGAATGGCTTGGCTCAGATGTACTAGTCTCTCACAGGATACCCAGGCTAAGGCCATGGATTTTCCTAGAGCGGGTAATTCTCTGTTTGGGGAGCAGGCAGAGAATTACATGAAGAAAATGGACTAGTACAGGACCACTTACAGGAGTGCTCAGCCCAAGGAAAGGCAGGCAACTCCTCAAAGGCAGCAGTCTAGGGGCAGGGGCAGGCCTTTTCAAAGGTCTTTTTACCAAGCATAGGCCTCCTCTTCTTTTTCACAGAGGGGGGTTCTTCAGAGGGAGAGGCAGAATGGGGATGAGCAGGCCTGCATCCACCCCTCAGCCTAAAGCCCCTGCCAAGCAGACACCCTGATGAGTCTGCCCTGGTCGACTCTCCTATCCCAGTAAGGGGCAGGCTGGCTTACTTTGTCTAGGACTGGATGTCTATTACATCAGACAAGTGGGTCCTGGAAGTAGTAAGCCAGGAACTGGTTCTCAGATCAAAAGAATTCCAAAGATGAGAGCCAGATCTTTTCCACCTGCAAATCTTTTGGAAACCCTTGCCCTAGAGGTAGAGGTTTCTTCTCTCCTAGCTCTAAGAGCTATAGAGAGAGAGTACCTACCCTACACTGGGGCAAAGGACTGTACTCCAGCTACTTCCTGACCCCCAAAAAGACAGGAGAGTGGCAACCCATCCTGGACTTAAGATATCTGAACAAACATCTTTTAAAGCCAAAGTTCAAGATGATAACTCTGGGAATTATCCTTCCCTTTCAAAGGCCAGGGGACTGGCTAACCTCCCCTGGACCTCAAAGATGCTTACTTTCACATTCCCATCAGGTGCTCCCACAGAAAGTACCTCAGGTTCAAGTAGCCCTCAGGCCACTATCAGTTCAGAGCAATGCCCTTTGGCCTAACCTCAGCTCCAAGGGTTTTCACAAAGTGCCTGGCAGTAGTTGTTGCCTTCCTAAGAAGACAAAAGATTTCCATTTTTCCATATTTGGACGACTGGCTCATAGTGGGCCAGTCTCTAGACCAAGTCAAGTCAGACCTGCAAGTGACCCAGCAAGTGCTCACTTATTAGGATTTCTTCTCAACCTACCAAAGTCAGTTCTCAAACCAGTGCAGCTCCTCATCTTCATAGGGGCAGAGCTGGATACAGTAAAAGCAAGAGCCTTTCTTCCCCTGGAAAGGGCAAGAGCTCTCATGGAGCTGGCTTCTTCATTCAACTTTCAGGTGTCTCGACCAGCAAGGCATTTTCATCAGCTCTTGGGCCATATGGCAGCTTCTACAGCAGTGGTCCAAGGGACAAGATTCCAGATGAGGGACATTCAGTTCTACCTGAGGGCTTTTTG
The DNA here is from genome assembly GCA_016271365.2 of Neoceratodus forsteri. Classification (NCBI taxonomy): domain Eukaryota; kingdom Metazoa; phylum Chordata; order Ceratodontiformes; family Ceratodontidae; genus Neoceratodus; species Neoceratodus forsteri. The sequence continues at coordinate 793,661,809 of CM057454.1, forward strand.
GTCCCAAAGAAAGCATTCCCTTACCAAACTAATCCCAGTGACTCGAACTCTGATTCAGGCCCTGCAATGGTGTCAGGATCAGGACAATTTGAGGCAAGGGGTTCCATTTGCCAATCAGTCTCATTCAGTGGTCCTTACCACGGATGTTTCTCTGCTGGGCTGCGGAGCCCATTTAGGGGATCTCACCACCCAAGGACTGTGGTCTCCTATGGATTCATTTATAAACATCAATCTCCTGGAACTCAGGGCAGTGTTTCTGGCACTGCAAGCTTTTTCCCAGTCAGTATAGAACAAGGTGGTTCAGGTCAGAACAGACAACACCACCACCATGTGGTACATCAACAAGCAAGGAGGCACTCAGTCTATGGCCTTGTGCACAGAAGCAATTAAGCTGTGGTCTCTGGCTTATTCCCTGCAAACCTTTCTGATAACAGTTCACCTTCCAGGGAAGGACAACGTCCTAGCAGATGCACTGAGCAGAATATCTCAGGGCCATCACAAATGGGCCCTGGATTCTCTGGTATTGAAGGTGATTTTTTCAAGATGGGGCACTCCAGAAATAGATCTTTTTGCAGCCCCAGACAATTACCAACTTCCTGTCTTTTGTTGCAGACCCCCAGTCTTGGGGTCAGTCCCCCTGGATGCTCTGACTCTGAACTGGGAAGGTAAATTTCTGTATGCTTTCCCCCCTTTCCCTCTCCTGTTCAAAGTTCTAGGCAAGGTGAGGTCTCAACCTTGCAAAGTGATTCTGATTGCTCCAGACTGGGCCAGGCAGCCATGGTACCCCTTGTTGCTGTCCCTAACAGTCCATCTTCCCCTGTCTCTTCCCAGGAATTACAACCTGTTAACCTCCTCTCGGGGAGGATTTGGTATCCCAATCTTCAGTCTCTCAACCTCAAGGCATGGCTCTTGAAGAGTTAGAGTTTGCAGATTTGCATCTGTCTCAGGGGGTTCTGGATATTCTCAAAACCTCTCGAAAGCATTCCACCAGAAAGACTTATAACTCCAAATGGAAGAGATTCAGCATTTGGTGTTCCAAGAGGCATATCTCCCCAGATACTGCTTAATTGCCTACAGTTCTGGATTATATGGTCCATCTTAATAGCCTAGGCCTCAGAACAGCTACTCTCAAGGTACACTTGTCTGCTGTTTCTGCTTTTCTGTCTGTAGGTAAGTCTTCCTCACTGTCATCTCACCCTGTATTCTGTAAGTTTTTCAAGGGATTGCTTCATACCAATCTCCCCCTTTAGGGATCCTACTCCTGCTTCGGATCTTAATGTTTACATTGCTCAGCTTATGCAACCACCTTTTGAGCCTCTGTCCTCAGCAGAGCTTAAGTACTTGACTTGGAAAACTGTGTTTTTGGTAGCCATTACCTCTGCTAGACGCATCAGTGAATTGCAAGCCCTGTCAGTGGAACCTGATTTCATCTCTTTTCATAAAGATAAAGTGGTCCTTCGAACTAACAGAAAGTTCTTGCCCAAAGTGGTTTCAGATGTCCACCTGAATCAGTCTTTGTCTCTCCCTGTTTTCTTCACTGATCGTTCTTCATCAGGGGAGAGGAGGCTACAAAGTTTGGATGGTAAAAGAGCTCTTAGCTACTACATAGAGCATACCAAGGGTCACAGGTTTGATTCCCTCAAGTTGTTCCTCACTTATGGAGAGGTAGGAAAGGGCAAACCTGCCACCAAAGAGAACTATTGCCAGGTGGATTGTGTCTTGTATACAATTCTGCTATGAGAAACTGGGAAAGATTCCACCCTCAGGCCTGAGGGCTCACTTTACAAGAGGCACAGCTGCTTCCGTGGTGGCTGCCAGGGATATCCCTCTCTTAGAAATCTGTCAAGCAGCCACCTGGAAAACAGTACATACTTTTACCAGGCATTACTCTCTGGATATCCAGGCTAGGAGTGATGCTCGGTTTGGCACAGCAGTACTTCAGAGCCTATTCCCAAAGTAGGTTCTGTCCCTCCTCCATGGAGGTACTGCTTGGTAGTCTGCACTTGTCAGAATACAGAAAGACTTCATGTTGTTTGAAGAAAAAATTACTCACCTTAGTAATTATGTTTCTTCTAGTGGAGTCTTGCTGTATTCTGACCTCCCCCCCCCGCCTTCCCTCTCAGAACCTGGATTTTTTGGGATGTGGTGGGCAGGCGCAGTGTTGGCTCCTCAGGGTGCCTCCTTACACCCTCTGTTATTCATTGGGTTATATGTTACTTCAGTTTTAATGTTTTTTGTGTTTTGGGTTTCCTGACTTGAGTCTTCCCTTGGGAACCCAAAAGAATACTTTTTCTGCCAGTTGGCTAGTAAAATATTTACAGTTTCCACATTGAACACCTAGTGAGTTTTGCTTGTAAAGATCTGACAGTTGCAGTTCAAAATACAACAGGCAGAGACATCAACTGAGCTTGAGAGCAACATTCTATGCACTGCATAGAAAAGTTAACCCATTGTTCTCCGGGGCAGTTTTAAGGGTGGGGCTAACTGCACTTATCAGAATACATCAAGACTCCACTAGAAGAAACATAATTACTAAGGTGAGTAATTTTTCTTCTCTCTCTTGGAGCAAAGTGCTTCATGTTCATAATGTGCCTAGTCCCCAGTTATTCAAATGTGACACCTGGGAATTGTTAATATTTTGATTATTAAAGAAAAGCTCTGCTTGGCTTTCATGATCATAACATGTTAACTACTATTCACTAGAGCAGGAGTTCTCACACTTTGTCATAGTGAGCCTTCCCAAAGCCTTGGAAAATATCTTGAGCCTCCCCCTAATATAGAAATAATTTTCGGCCTCCCCATAGTTAAAACAACTATCATACTTTGCACATTACAGGAAGAATACAAAGAAGTGCACGTGAGTAGTTGAGTTTAGTCTCATTTTATTGAACTTATTATCCTCCCTCTTTATAACCCCCATCCCCAGGTCAGCCTACTCGCTCCACACTTCTGACTTTTGGACTTTATTTACCCCTCGTTGCAATACCTCCATGAGTCAGATTGCTTTCTTTGTCAGTTTTACCCTGCTCTTAAACATCTTCTCAGGGACCATTTTGCTCCCTCCTGCTCTTGCTCCTAGTATCGCTCTGCTTAGCCTTTGTATTTGTGCTTTTCTGCAGCCACTATAAAGGGTCAGTTGTTCCCTTGTTCCTATTCATTTGCATTATTTTGAATTTTGTTTTGCACAGTTTCCAAGAATTGTATTTTCCCCATGTCATACCAGGAAACAAGTCTTTGTTGAGCGTGTCTTTCCTGGTAACCATTTTGTACATAAATTCGCATGCCATTATTCGATTTCACTTTGCTGCATCCTTTCACATGAAGCATCCAAAACTTGACATTAAAATATAGTACATTTTAAGGCTTGCTTGAGCCGCCCCTGGAACAGGTTGGGGCCTCCCCTGGGAGGCTGGCCTCACCATTTGAGAAACCCTGCACTAAAGAATACTGTTAGTTTTTTTTTCCTTTTCATTTTCAATTTTTCCTTTTCCATGGTGTATAGCCCAGCTTGGTAGCCGGTCTAAAAAGTGTGTGTAAAAAGTATTTGACTATCCAGAGGTGGTTTGATGGGGCCTCTATTTGCAACATCACACTGCTTACCATAATAACAAACTGATGGCAAAAAAACAGCAATTGTGAGGCCAGTTAGTGAGAGTATGATGTGGTTTGAAAGATACAGTAAAATGAGCACAGCATTATCTAAAATATTTATAGGACTAACAGAGGAGAAAAAAGGAAAACACTAAAGTTAATCATAATTATTGTCACTATATTGTTGCCTTTGATTTTAATAGGTGCTTACTCTATAAACAGGTACTACAACAATAAAGACAGCTATCCCTACTGACAGAATTGTTGTTACATTGTATAAGATATCTTTTTGGGAATATTGCATAGAAAATAATAGTCAGCTATTTATTATGAGGCTACCAAATTTAATATGGTGAATTCTACCTCACCATCGCTCAGAAGGGTAACGTGCAAATCAGACAACCATATGACAAAAAATTACCATCTGGTACAATCATCTTGGCACAGAAAAAAATTACTCTAAAATCATACATTGCAAACCAAAACATCAAGAAATACAACTGAAAAAAAAATCACTTTATAACTCAAGAAACATATTCCTCTCCACAAAAATCTAAATCATGCATTGCAAACCAAAACAAAAGGAACTACAACTGAAACAAGTCAGTCAATAACTCAGGAAGCCTCCCCCCTGATAAAAACACCTCAATATGTTATATATTGCAAACCAAAACATGAAGAAATTCAACAGAAAGAAGTCAGTCATCTCAAGAAGCCTGACAACCCCCCAGTCAATTCAAGAAGCCTGATTATCCCCCTAAAAAATCTCAAATCATACTGTACATTGCAAACTAAACCATGAACATACAGAATGTACCAGCAGAATAAGGCCTTGCAGTCTATTGAGTCTACTCTTATTGCAGAATACCAGATGCAGCTAAGGACTCCACCCTCCCCTCCCCAACTGATACCCCCTCATTTCAAGATATTTCCCTTTCTGCTCTGACTTTGCCTTTTACCCTGTCCTATCTAATTATGAAGCCTTCCACTGTCTCTAGTGATACCATTCCTCAGGAAGCCCATTCCACCCTATCACCACCCTATTCATGAAGAAATGCTTCCTTCTCTTCCTCTTGAGCCCCCCCAGCTTAAAACAATGTACCTCTGTGTTTTTATTTCCACTAAGCCTGAAGTGGCACTCCTTGGCCACCCTGTAAATGGCCTTCAAATATATAAAGGTCTCAGTCATGCACCCCCCCCAAAGAGAATACATGTTCAGGGCTTCCAACCTCTCCTAATATGTCCTACCATGCTGACCTTTAGTCATCTTGTTGCCCTCCTCTGGACCACCTCCAGCAAGTTCACGTCCTTCTTCAGGTAGGGACACCAGTACTGCACACTGTACTTCAGGTGCAGCCACACCAGTGACCTCCATAATGGCAGGATGACCTCTTCCCACCTGTTGCTGATTCCCCTGGGAAAGCAGCCCAATATTCAGTTGGCTTTTTCCACTGCCTTCCTACATTTTGAGGAGTGCTCCAAGTCACTAGTAATAAACACCCCCCAGGTCTTTTTGAAATTTGATTACAGGACCCCTCCCAGGCTGTACTCTGCCTTTGGGGTCTTGGCTCCAGTATGCATGACCTTACACTTTTGTGCATTAAGACCAAGTTGTCACATTCCAGACCACCTCTCAAGTTTGGCTAGATCGTCTTTTAGGTCCCGTATCCCTTCTGCTGTATCCACCCTCACTCAGAGCTTGATGTCATCTGCAAACAAGCAAATTTTGCCCTTTATTCTTTCTCAGATGTCACTGGACATGGATAGCACCTGCCCAAACACTGATCCCTGTGGGACCCCACTGGTGACATCTCTAGAACCTGAGAGTTCTCTCCGTCACCACCATCACCTGGGTCCCATCTTTCAGCCAGCTAGCTACCCATACAGTCAGTTTTGCTTCTACACCCAGTTCCTCCAGCTTTTTGATTGAGCTCTTATGAGGCACAGAGTCAAAGGCCTTGCTAAATTCCAAGTAGCGGATATCAACTGCTTGGCTCTTTTCTACTGTTGTAGTGACCCAGTCAAAGAAACTGGTCAAGTTTGTCTGGCATGATCTCCTAGCCATGAACCCATGTTGTCACTTATCTTGGTAGATGTTTTCTTCCAGGTATCCTACCAGCCTCTCTTTAAATATGGGCTCCATGAACTGGAACTACACCATATGTACCATTCTCCAGTCCAGAAGTATTACCTCTGATTTAAGTGAACTATTGAACAGGTAAGCAAGGGGGCCTGCTAGTTCCTCCACTAATTTCTTCAGCACTCTTGGATGGATGCCACCTGGGTCCAGGGATTTGTCTACCCTCAGGGCTAACAAACTTTTTTTTACCCTGTCCTCCCCTATCATTCCATCTATGCCTCCCCTTCCCTCCTCTCCCTTTGCTGCACTAAGCCATCCCTCTCTTTTGTGAAGATTGAACAGAAGAACTTGTTCAGTACCTCTGCCTTGTCCCCTTTATCTTCCATCCACCCCTTCCCCATCTTGAACCGTACTATGCCATCGTTCGTATCTCTTTTTTTCATTAATACATTAAAAAAGGCTTTTCTTATTTTTAAATCCCTTCCATCAGCTGCAGTTCTTTCTGGGCTTGCTGTTTATAAATGCATATGCTGATGTTGTTTCTTCACATGTAAATGTACCTTTATTTGTCTGAAATGAATTACACAGTATTTATAAAGCAGCCATACTGCCTGATGAAGGCACTTGCAGTTGTTCCAAAGTGCTGGGGTTCCGAGCAGTGCTTCTCAATTAATGTCATTAAACCATGAGTTTAAGCAACTTTTTGCTGTTGGATTTCTGATTTATTTTTCTTTATTGAGTGCTGTCACCTGTGATTTTCTTTCTGGGCTTTAGCATGCCAGACTACTTTGCTGCCTGCCTAGCTTTTCTCTGGTACTCTTGCTTGTCCTCCTCCCTCTGGGTTCTCTTGAACTTCCTGTAGATTGTCCTCTTATCTTTGACTGCCTGGTCCACCTCACTACTAAACCAGCTGGATGCTTTAGCCTTTGGATTTTTCCCCTTTAGACTAACACACTTTTGTGGCTTCCCTCCTTAATGATGGACCACTTTTGATCCCCCAGTCTCTACTATGATGCCAGTCAGGTGACCCTTTAGCAGTTCCCCCATCTTTTTGAAGTACACCCTTCTGAAACTTTGCACCTTTGTGGGCATCTTCCCCCTCCCCATGTCCAACCTGAAACACAGTGTGCAGTGGTCACTCCTACCCAATGGCTCCTCAAGCTGGATATCCTGGACATGGTCCAAAATTATTAGTACCAGTCCAAGGATTGTTCCCATCCTAGTGGTTACTGTGACACCCTGGGTCAGGAATCCACTCTGCACCACATCCAGGATTACATGACTCCTGGCACAGGTCGTGGCAGAGATATTCCAACCCACCATAAGCTGGTCAAAGTCCCCCACAATTACTACCTTTCCCTTCCTTGCAGCCACCATTATCACAGAACCCAAGTCCTTGATACTTTCATCTTCCTGGTTAGGTGGTCTATGAACCATCCCCAGTCTTACCATCTTCCTCATGGTAGATTGCAACTGCACCCCAACCACCACTGCCTTTCCATCTTCTGACACCTCCCTTATGCATGTTATTTCTTTCCTTACACATACCGCTACTCACCCTTTCCATATTCCCCTGTCCTTTCTATACAGATTATACACATGGATTGAGAAGTCCCAATTATTGTTAGAAGTAGCCAAAGTTTCAGTGACCACCACAATGTCCACCCTCCTCTCTTCCAACAATGCTAACAGGGCATCCATCTTGTTACCAATGCTTCATGCATTCAGGGACATCACAGTCCACCATGAATCTGAGCCTCCCACTGCCGGCCCAACTGTCCTCCCTCTTCTTCTCCATTGTCTGCACCTTCCTCCCACCCTTTGCTCCCTTCTTTACCTCTTCTGTGTTGACATTTCTTCCATAGGCTTCCATATCATGTAACCAATCACCCATCACCTGTATCCTCCTCTCTCTCTGCTCCCTAGTGGTTTCTGCCACCCATTACTTACTCTTAAGTCAACCTACCCATATTGGGGGTGGGCCTGTCAGCCTCATCCTTCTCCCAGAGACTCTGGGCCTGAAGACCCATTCTGTCCCCCCATCAATTTAAATTATTGTTCCTGGTTATGTACCCCCCCAGTCTGTCCCTAAGGACCCTCGAACCCTCTCTGCTGAGGTGCAGCCTGTATGGTGCTTATACAGATTTGTCACTCCAGGTCTCCTCTCAGCCTCAAGTGTAACAATAACCTTCTTTTTTACACCATACACATAGCCAATCAATAATTTCCTCTATCCTCCTCTTTTTTAGCTGTGCTGGCCCTAGGTACTGGCAGCAACCCAGCAAAGGCTACCAATCGGGCCACTCCTCTACTGATCTTTCCTATATCACTGAACCTCCCTTGCACCATCCTCATCTCTTGTCCAGCTAGGCAGTTTGTTCCTAGATGGATAATCACAGGGGGTTTCCACCCAACCCCATGTATAACAGGAACAATTCTGGGCACACCCACTCTGCCTTCTTCCATGGCATGCATACCACTTTTTCTTCCCATGTGTGAATCCCCCATTTCTCCTCAGTGTATACTCTTTAAAACTGAGTCTCCCAAGATTACAATCCTACTTCTTCTTTCCCCTTCCTATCCCCCACCACACTACCCATTGTATACGTATCATATCGTATTGTATCATATCTTATCATATAACACATATCATATCAAGTATCAAGAAATGCTATTCAAAGAACAAACACAATAGCTCAATAACTAAGTAAAGGAACACTTTTTCCATCCACCATAACTTACAAAACACTGTTAACTAAATAAAGCAAATAGTTAAATGCATTAGTACTACTCACTATTCAAAAACAGAAAGAAAATGTATTGCAAATGTACACCAAATTAACACACAAAATCATTCAAATTAAAGTTCCACATGGATGCTCCCGCACATTGTGGGACTTACCTTTTTGGCCCTATGAGATCTCGCTAAAGCAGCAGCCGTCCAGCTCTTCACCCATTTCCCCATCCCTTGGCTTGTGTACTCTGGAGGCAGGGCAGCATCTAGGAGACAGACAACAGCAGCAGTGAGTGGCAGTCCAAAAGTGCTCAGGAAGCACTGGCAGGTTGATGCATTTGTTGCTTATGCTGCAGTGCAACACAGCACAATGGCCTGCTGATGCATCATGTAGACAACAACTGGGCTAAACAACCACATGGGGGTATCCCATAGCAAGAGCACTGGGGAATGGATGCCTGCAATGACGGTGACTCACTCCCCAGTACATTTCAGGGACTGCTGCAGGAGGGTAGGGTGGCCAGATGGGGGTGGGGGCAAGTATAATAACAGGATGTCGCTATACATACACATGCGGGGTGGATGGGCACACAGCAAGGGATGTGAGGAGTGGTGCCATGGTGCATTGTTGAGCTGACTCCGTGGTGTGGTGGGTGGTTGTCAGTGTCGGTCCGGCAGGGTACTGGGTTCGGCTGGGTGCTGGTGCATTTTTGTTGCAACGCCCGAAACTTTTTTTTATGTTTTCACCCCCCCAACATGCACCCCATGGAGTTGGAGAACTTTAGTAGGGGTGTGGAGGGCACAGCCCCCCCCTAGAAAACATTAAAAAGCAATGTCCCCAGTGCTCTTTTGCTGTGTGCCGAGGTGTCAGAGTGCCAAAATAAATTTTCGGCACTCTTGATTTCTGCATAATGGTGATCGCCTTTAGGCTTTCACCATTATGACATAGGACACCACAGTTCAGCCTTGGGGGAGGATCCAGTTTTCTGACCTTGAATAATGGCTGCTGACATTAGCATTCGTGTTGAATTCGTGTTGAAGTCTGGCTATAACTGTACCCTTCCACTAACCTTTTCACCACGGTTAGACTCATGTTGGACATGCACCATTCTCTTCAGCTGCTTTAGCCCCCAAATGTTTTCTTTGTACCATGTCTACACTACATTGGCCCATACAGGTGTCACACTTACCAAGCAGTTTGTCTTACATGTTTCCTCCCATGTCCAGGACTACATCTGTACCTAATTTTCCCATCTTCTGTACAATACTTTAGTTTCTGTCACTTCTGTCTAGTGGTTACTTTGGCTGTGTACTTAGGTCTTACTACAGGTGTTTACTCAAATTTAAAGACTGACATTCGTACCTAACCCAAATCTGCCCAGCTCTTGTACTACAGCAGTTCAGTTTATGCTGTTTCTGTTAAGTGAATAATTCTACTATGACTCTCCCGCTCTGGACGCTCACTTGTCTAATCTGTGCTGTGCTGCTAAGCACAGCACTGCATAAGATCCTCCAACGTTGTTTCTCGTATCCATACCACCGCTCTACTTTCAGCAGGTGGCAGTCAAAAAAATTCAATTACAACACAAAACAAATAATAAACAAACAAACAAAAAAAACTTTCTCCTGTGGCTCTCCTAGTCTGCCTCTGCTGTCCCCTTCCCAGAGCTCCTTCCCCTTCCCTCCTGCTCTGCCTTTCCTCCCCTCTCATCCCCCATTTCTGTCCTTGTCCCATGCTCCCCTGGTTTTCCTTTTGGGCTTTTCACTCCTCATGCTAGCACTCCATCTCCATCTATGCCCCTTCTACTGTCCAGACCCATGCTACCACTACCCCCAGTCTGGTGCTTGCACCCCTTACCATTTGCTCCCAGCACCTATACCCTGCTCAACTTCAAGATTTCTGTTACCTTGTTCTACCCCAGTGCCCCCACCTTCCAGCTTGCCAGTTACCTGCAACGTTCATGTCTGCTTCCTCTTCCTTGCCCATTGTGGCACCCCCCCGGCCCGCATCATTGGCTCTCCTCATGGCTTTCTGTCATTCATTGCATCTATAGCTACCAGTATGCTCCTTCCTGGATTACTGTACACCCTCCCTTACTGGCATTTCTGATTACTCCTCCTCATGTTCTCCTACTCTTATTTGTATCCTTCCCATTATAATGCCTCACAGTTTACCTGCCTAAGACAATGCAGCCAGCTGCTTTTTCCTTGCTCAGCCCATACCAGCAGTTTCTCTGGGCTCTGTCCCTAACTTGTACATTCTGAGGTACTGAGTGAAGGTAGGCTTGCCCTGTCTACTGGGGATGGGATTCTGTTACACTCACTGCTATCTACTACTTACAAACCTAACATCCTCCATCCCTAACTCTGTCTGGTGGCATTGAATGAAGGTTAGCTTGCCCCGACTATCAGGGATGGAAGCCATGTCTGCAATCTACTGTGTCATTCTTATGCATTCTTTACCTGATACCGGTTGCCGCTTCCTTTCAGGAAGGAGGCTGTCTTATACCATGTGCCTTCAACATCCTACCTATACCTGTCAGCCTCAAGTCAAGGTCATCTCACCTCGACTACCAGGGATGGGAGCCTGAGTCTACATTTGACTATTTCAACCTGTTATCTTCTCTACCAGATATCCTATTGCCACTTTCCTTCAGGAACAGGACCACTATACCCCATTTGCCTTCACCATCATATCTCTACCTGGTGGCATTGAATAAAGGTCATCTTGCACTGGCTCCCAGGGATGGAAGCCCGTGTCTTCAATCCTCTGTTTCAACCTTATACATTCTCTTCCTGAATACCCAGTTGCTGCTTCCCTTTGGGAATGGAACCACTTTACCCCATTTGTTCACCATCCTACCTTTGCCTGGCAGCATCGAGTGAAGGTCATCTCACCTCGAATACCAGGGATGGGAGCCTGTGTCTGCAATCGACTGTTTCAACTTTATGCATTCTCTACCTGATACCCAGTTGCTGTTTCCCTTTGGGAATAGGATGCCTGTACTCCATTGGCCTTCCACATCCTTCCTCACCAGTCTACATCCTGCACTCCCATGGACTCATCATACTCGTCCCCACCTTGGCCTCCTCACCTTCTGGATTTGGACTCCGCTGGCTTGTCCCGTCTCCGCCTTCATTCAGTTCAACTGCCTTCTGGACTTCCTTGCTTCTGGTTGCCCCTTTCTGACAACCATGTGAGTTCACTTTCTCCTTCAGAAGTGGGAATCTTGTGCTTCATTGCTACAGCGCCTTCCATTCTCTGCACCTGTTGTTCACCATCTTCGTAAGACATGGGACTCTCATACCTCAACTTCATAGCACTTGGTACCTGGATTCACTTATTGATCTTCCATGAATCCACCTTATGGTCTACAGCAGTTTTCCTGCATTCTGATTCAGTTTGCTGTGGCACTGACCCTGGTTCTGTTCCTGCCTGCACCTGCCAATGTCAGTATGCTTGGCCTCTGCTGTCTTCTTCTCAAACTCCTTCTGCAGACATCTGCTCCGGATCATCCCCTCCATCCTTGGACTGCTGCCTTCTCCTCACTGGCCTGGCAGCTAGGGGATCCTTCCTGTTTGCTGTGCCTCTTTTTGGGGCATTTTACACCTATCACTGGCTAGTTTTCCTACCCGGCCAACTACTCCCCCTGTTCATCTATTTCATACTCCAACCTTGGCCATCCTAACAGCTTCCATCCACTACCTGATGAAGCCTTTGTTCCTTTCACCTGAAGAAAGCGTCTTCTAGCAACAGCCCTTGAACAACATGCCTTATAGATTCTTATGTCACCATAGAGTTATCAAAACTTTCCAATCATCTCCCCAAGACCGGTTCTGGAATTCCATTCAACTGGACTATAGAAAGACCTCATTCCTTATCCAACTCTACTGGATGCTCCCTATGCATGCTGTGAATTCAAGCACTGTGGCATTCCTATCTCCTATCTCTCATAGGATCTAAGATTTTGTGGAGCCTTCTCCACTCCTATCTTTTTACATGGAAATGTGACCTAATTCCTTCCATCATGCACCGACTCCATAATCATCATCGCTGTTATGGATAACGGGAACCGCAAGATACCTCATAACAGTACTGACATAATCCAGTTTACCTTTTCATAGCTGTCTCACTGTCCTAGTCATGCCTATCAATAGACCTATATCCAACTAAAATATTAGGCACCCCAGCATTCTACTCTGCTCTCACTTCCCATTACTACATCAGTCAATGAACTCTTTCAAATATCTGTTTCTGGGCTTCCTAATGCTTTTAGACATTGGATCACCTGTAAGGCAAAACAGTCATTGGCCACCTCAGCTCATGTCACTGGCAATTATGCCACAACAATACCCATATCTATCTTTTCCTGTCAGCAGACTGGCAAGCGCCTATACAAGTATCATTATGGCATTACTATCCAAAGCAGCTCTTGAATTTATCATACTGAACTTCCAGTTATTTCCATATACATTCGGTTACCGTCTCTACTGCATATACCAACCTTCCTTCAATGGTCTAAAATCTTCCACATCACTCCTCCTACCAGGTACATAAAGATTCGATCGACTCCTTCATCTTCTTCATGGATGCCTACATTGCAACTTATCACTCACTGCTTAACTCCAAACCTACAGACTTACAACTTGAATATCAAACCTTCTACAAAGTCAGATTGTTTACCTTATGACTTCATAACCCATCATACTTTTCGCTGTTCAAAGTCTGGCAGCAAATTTTATCAGTTCATGCTCTTCATGCTCACTTTGCTACTGTAATCCCACCAGACATCATCCATCATCATCTCGGAAACCTGGACTGCATTCGCGCCTTTTTAACTGGACCTTCTTCACTCTCAGGATCCAGATGCTCCTTCAGAATAGACTTACCTCTTCAACCTCAATCATCCTTCCAGATCGCATCATCCAAAAGACTTTGAAGATGGACCATCATCTCTCCAAGTAGTTCACCTTCCTCGGAAATTAGAATATGGCTGCTAGACCCTAGGTTCATCTCTTCTTAGTTTGCATTGAGGGAGGGGTGGGTCAGAGGCCATGGGTCCTCATAGGTTTCCTCCACCTGGGTTTTTTCCACTCCTGTGTGCTACTGGTCATACTCTCCATGAGTTGGAGGAGGTAATCTTTTTGGGCTTTCTATTCGATACTCACTACCCATCTTACCTACCTAGGGTGGGAATAGAGAAAAGCCAAAAAGTAAACTACGGTTACATAAGCACTACTAACCCCATACTCTATTCACCAAAACATTGAATAGGAGGGCTAAAGCCCAAGGTTCAATGTGGGGGAATAGCTCCTCCAACATCCCCTACAAAGGTCAGCCTCCCACGGCAGTTCCCTGCATAGCATGTTGTGACACACCCACCATCCAACCCCACTTCCTCCTCCTCCTCCAGCACTCTACTTGCCCTTGGTGCTCGGCTTTCTATTCTCTACTCACTACCCAGCTTATCTACCAAGGGTGGGAATAGAGAAAAGCCAAAAAGTAAACTACAGTTACATAAGTACTACTAACCTCATAATCTATTCACCAAAAGATTGAACATTTATATATGAAGGTAGTTTCAGATGTTTAGCTCCAAAAGTGCCTGTAAATGGAGGTGCTAGCTGCACAATCGCGCAGACTCAATAGACCGTGAAGCCTGTTTTCTGCTGGTGTTTTCGTATGCTTGTATGTAGGTCTATGCAGAGAAAAATTGTCATGAAATTTCCCACAAAATAAATAAATTAATAAAATGACAGATGACGAGCACCTATGATGTTGAGATGGTGCAGTCTAATGTCATGATACCGGCACACTGTTAAAAAACATATCACCCAGTAAACCTCCCAAATTGCAAATCTCTAGCTCAATTGACAGCTGAGTTATGACCAAGTTGACGTCAACGACATTTCATTGAGTTTCATGGAATTCCATCAAAATTCTGTGACTTCAGAATGTTCTCAGTCTGTACAGCTCTATGGCCCAATCAGTTTATAGAAGCTAAACATAAATTTTCCTTCTCAAAATTGGGGCGGAACAAAGCTTAAAAATAAGAATCTGCCTTTACCTTATCTCTAGAAACACAACTCACATTTTAGAAGGAAGACAAAACACCATTCATCATAGAAAGCAAAATGATATAAAAAGCAAAAAGGAAAACAAGATAAAAAATCTCTTGAGGAAAAGATAACAAAAAGCAAGCAAGTGGAAGCCAGAATCCCCCACCCCACCCCGTTTCTCCAACTCCTACTGCTCCTTTCAGTTTATAATTATCTGATCTCATTTATCTCCTCAGCTCTTCTATGCTCCTATGTTCCTAAATTGCCCACATTATGAAGAACAACAGTCCACAGAGGGCATTCACAGAGTGGGTAGGATGTATCAGGAGGAATCAGTAGGAATTGGTAGGAAGCAGAACAGTCTACAGAGAGTCCACCGAGAGTCAGTTCAGCATGACACACAGAGCCAGATTAAGGCATAGGCAACATAGGCACTAGACTAGGGCCCCCACCTGCCAGGGGGACCCCAACAATCATCAAAATATATTAATTACATACCAATTTCTTTCTGCCTGAGCTGCATCTTTTTTGTAATGGACTTGGCTGCTGAATAATCTGAGCAAGGAAGTAGCTGAACTGTGCTGGAAAACTCACCTTCCTGATTAGGTGTTATGTACAGCTGATAGCTTCAGGAGGCTCCAACCAGAATGACCTTTCAGGTGTAAACAGGCTCTTTTCCTTTGCTTTGTCTGCTTGAATGTGGATATCACCTCTCTGATTAGGTGTTAAGTACAGCTGATAGCTTCAGTGGGCTCCAGGCAGACTGACCTTTAAAGTGAAAACAGGCCCTTTTCTTTTGCTTTGTCTCCCACCCCTTTGGTATCCCAAGTGGGAAGAAGTAGCTAGAAAGATCTCTGCCCCAGTTGGTGTTCCTGATAGAGAGAGTGACTGGTGCAAATCTTAAATGGGGGCCCCTGCAGTAGTTTGTCCACCACGTGCTTCATCTTGTGCATTTGAGGGGAGCCCTGTCATCCATATTGGAAGGATCGGAGAGTTAGCAGAGCCTGCTTATAGGAGAGCCTGTTCCAAGTTCCAGATGTCTGTCATTAGCACATGGATGTTCTGTAACATGCCCTGGTCCTGGGTCATGTAGTATACAGATAGAGGTTGTGGTTCACAAATTCAGTTTCCAGGTTCTTGGCTTGGGGCTGTAGCCACTAGGCTATACTGCCTAATGTATTAATACATTTTTACACTTCTTGACTGGAATTGGACTATGTATATATAAACATAAGAGCATACGAATGCGCCAGCAGAACAGACCACCCTGTCTATCTAAGTCTGCTTAAGTGTGCAGCTAGCACCCCTAGGTTGCAGCTGCCCCCCCCTTTGTCATCCCACTGCCAACCCCTACCTCCCCCAACCTTACTTTCCCCTATTCCCTGCTCCATGCCCTTTTGAAACTGTTCACAGATTTACATGATACCACCCATTCTGGTAGGGCATTCCATTTTGCTACCACCCTGTCTGTGAAATAGTGTCTCCTCATTTCCTTCCTAAATCTTCCCCTCTGTATTCTTAGCACATGCCCCCTGGTGACTGTCCCCTTCTTAACTTAAAGATCCCATCTGCCCCATCCTTATTGATTCCCCTCAGATACTTGAATGTCTCTATTATGTCCCCCCATCCCTACTATCCTCCAGGGTGTACATATTCAGGTCTCTCAGCCTACTGTCATAGTCTGTCCCTTCCATTCCACATATCATCTTTGTTGCCCTCCTCTGCACCCTCTCCAGTAACCTGATATCATGCTTTAGGTATGGCCTCCAAAACTGCACACAATACTCTAAGTGCAGCCTTACCAGTGACCTGTAGAGGGGCAAGCTCACCTCTCTTGGATGAAAAAACCCTTGCTATACACTCCAGCATTTTGTTCACTTTTGCAACTGCTCTTCTGCACTGGGCAGTGTTGTCCATGGTCCCTGTTATCATTACCCCTAGGTTCTTCTCCTCCTCAGTGATCCCCAGCTTAACCCCTCCCAGACAGTATTCTCTCCTTGGGTTCTTCACCCCAAAGTGCATAACCTTACACTTCTTTGCATTGAACCCCAGCTGCCACCTCTCTGACTACTCCTCTAGCTTGCTTAGGTCCCCCTGCAGCTGCTTCCATCCCTCCTCTCCATTCACCACTGCTCCAATTTTGGTGTCATCAGCAAACAGACTTATCATGCTCACCACCCCATGTGCAATGTCTGATATGAAGAGCCCAAACAATACTGGCCCCAACACAGAGCCCTGTGGCACCCCACTTGTCACTGGGCTTGGAGTTGAGAGCTCCCATCTCACCACCACCCATTGCAGCCTCCCACTTAGCCAGCTTGTAATCTAGTTCATCATTTTTTCCCCTACCCCTACACCAGTTAGCTTCCCCCCAAGCTGCCCATGAGGCACAGAATTGAAGGCCTTGCTGAAGCCCAAGTAAAGAACATCCACCACATGACCCTTATCCAGCTCACCTGTCACCCAGTCATAATATTGTATCAGGTTGGTTTGACAAGACCTCCCCAAAACAAACACATGCTGCCTCACATCCTGGAGGCCAATGTCCTCCAGTTACAACACCAGTCTTTCCTTTATTATTGTCTCCATGAGTTTGCTCACTATGGAGCTGAGACTTACCGGGCTATAATTACCTGGATTATCATTGTTAAATGCAATTCTCCTCTCAGGGAAAATCAGTTGGAGAGTTCATGGTTGAGTTTGGACTGGGGCGATGAGTGTCATGAAAATGATCATCAAAGTTATGAGAAAAAGGAAAAATTGGGTTGAATTTTCTAAGTCTTGTATTTGTTTTTTATTTAGATCTCGGATTACAAATACCTTTCAGCTTAGAGCTCTTTTACAAAGGTTCCATATCAGCAGCATAATACAACAGGTTAACAGAACAAAAAGTATGGCAAAACAGTATACATAGAGAAAGAAGATCAACATGTTTACAGATTAAACAGGGTATAGTAAAATAATTGTAAATAAGAAAAGAAGCAATAGTTGACATTCACAGTGAATTAAAGAATAGAAACGAGTAATGCTAAGCAGTTTCATGCACAGGAATGCATACAGTAAAATGAAAATCAGCCAAAACAAGCTTTGTCAGTTACTTTGTCAGTAAAATCATAAGGTAAGTTGAAATCAGCCAACA
Source organism: Neoceratodus forsteri (assembly GCA_016271365.2). Taxonomy (NCBI): domain Eukaryota; kingdom Metazoa; phylum Chordata; order Ceratodontiformes; family Ceratodontidae; genus Neoceratodus; species Neoceratodus forsteri. Next base: position 793,679,413 of record CM057454.1, read on the forward strand.
GGCCTTGTCAGAACAGACGGGGAGGGGGGGCATCAGGTAGAGGGGAGGAAAGGTAAAGGGGTAGGGTAGCAGGGGGGAGAGGATGTCAGAGATGGTGCTAAGAAGTGTCAGAGATACTGCTAAGGATATTTAACAGGAATCAAGTGCTAGGGTTTTAGACAACAACTTTAACAATACTATATTGATATTGCAATTTGCAAACAGTATGGCTAAGCCTGATCTTTAACACCACCTACAAAACCACATTTTAATGACACAAAGTAGCAAAGAGGCTACAGTGCTATTGATAGGCTTACAATACCATCGGGGCAGCAGTGGCCTTTAGATCATATCTGCTTAATGCACATGCAATTGTATATGTTATGTAGCTATATACATACAATAAGGATCCACAACAGGAGTCCGACAGAAATTCTGTCGAATGCCCTGTCAGCGACACTGGCAGGTCGACCGCATTCAGCAATTGGCTGCCGGTTCGCTATGGATTTCTTTGTTTTCTTTGGGGGCTTCGATCAACAAACCCCCCACCCGGGGGCTGTTTCCCCCACACCCCCCACTTAAAGATTCTCAACTCCAGTCAGAGCTGATCAGGGGGGTGCAGGACTCCTGACAGGCAGCATTGGGTTCCAATGGGTCTCTCACCGTGGCTAGGTGCTGTAGTCACTGTGGGGGACCTCACTGGTGAAATGTCACTGCAAGGGGGGGTAAATGATACAATAATACCCCCATTATGTACAATTGCTTGCAAAGTAAACAAACAATATCTGAAGGCCACCACCAACCCTGACCATTATAAGACTATCTATAGTACTACAACCCCTTCCCTATGTGGTTTTGTGGGTAGGGCTGTATCAGGAAGTAAGATTGTGCTTGCAGTAAGTTAAGTAGCATAAGAAAAGTGGCAATCATGCATGCTGAGATGGTCTAGTACATTTGCCCGACAATCAAATGCCCAGTGCTCAGATGCCTGACTCTAATTTCCCGACTGGTATGTCAGCCCAGCTATCGAAATACCGCTACTCAACTGTCTGACTCTAAATTCCTGACCATAAAGCCAACAGTCAATAGCATAAATATAGTCAGGCAATGCAGTAGGTGGTGGCTTCCCTGCTACAGAGTACCATCATTTTCCCAGGAAGATCCAGCATGGCAGCGGGTGCAGTGAGCAAGGGATGCAAGAGATTGTGGGGCTCACAGGTCCAGGGGCTGCTGTCCGGGATGGAGATGGCTCTGTTCGACTGTGATGGGGTGCCTGAGGTGACTGAACTGCTGCAGAATGAGGACAAAGGGGCCTTCTTTGTCACCAACAACTGCACCAGGTCCACGGAGCAAGTGGTGCAAAAATTTACCTGGCAGTGCTTTGCAGGGGTTCGGCAAGATGAGATCTTCAGCTCTGCCTATTGTTCGGCCCTCTACCTCAAAGAACTTTGGAATGCAGAGCTCGGCTTTGTTAGGGAGCAGGATGGAGAGATCAGTAGCTGATTTCAGCTTCGTCAAGTTGGCAAAAGCATGATTTTATCTGCAGGAGTGCCTGTTCCTGGCCACTAATCCAGACCCCTGGCTTCCCCTCAGAAGTGGCAGGTGCACTCCAGGTACAGTTTATCTTTGACTGCATCACCATAATCCTCATGATTGGGGACCACCTGGAAGCAGACATCCTGTTTGGTACTTGTGTCTCCCAGCTGAGCCGCTCAACAGCAGATGTCGGGATAATGGCAGTCAGGCAATCGTGCCATGGAATTACAAGTGCGTTGGGATTCTGGAGGGGGGAAATTGATTGTCAGGCACTTGGGAGTCAGGCAAACATATGGATCCTTGCTGAGAGTAGCCTTGAACATACAGAGATCCCTTGATTAGCCACCAAATGTTTGTACAAAATGATAGCTACTCTATTCCATTGCACCATATTATCTTGCACCCTTGATTATCCACCAATTTTGCTTGTACAAAAATGGGTGGATAGTCAAGGGTGCACTGTAGATTAGTAGAATGAAGTTAAACAGTATGTGACATTTGGGGGAAAGGGAGACTTGAGAATGGAGTGCACTGTCAGTAATATGATTTTGAGATAGGGGAGCAGAAGGGTAGGAATTATGATCTTTATTGTGTTGCCCTTATCTCTTTACATACAAATTGTATCCTAACTTGAGATATAGTGTGCATGTAAATGGATTCCCAAGGTACCTTACAGTCTGTGACAGGGTTCATTTGCAGCAATGAGGCATGGTCACAGTGAGAGGGGGCTCCAGATTTCTCTTGGGACTAGGGCCCCAGGTTACCGTAATCTGGCCCTGATGACACAGATGGCATACCTTACACCACTTTTGTGTGGGACATAAACAGTGTTAGCTGTATGGCTGAATGACTGCAGTTTTACCACCTATGGTGGGGTTGACCAGGCTAGCATACAGGGCCAAGCACTCCATCCAGGCTTCACTCACAGAATCAAAACCCACAGCTATGCCGTCACCCATCATCCTTTGGTCATATCTGCCATCCTCATCACTAGATACCATTGTGGGAATATTTAGCTGCCCACTTTCCCCTAGTTCTATGCCATTCTCATGCCAAGTGTCTTGGGAGTCAAGTGCATTTGTACAGGTTGCAGGTTGCCTTCTGTGTTGGCAGGTCCTGAAACTATTCTCCCCTTCATGGATCACATTTATTTATTTTATTTATTTAGTTTTTGTTGACCAGGTAAGTGCACTAGAAAAATCCTGCCTATTTTCAGGCACGACCAGGGGGAGGGGGATACAGATGAATGCCAACTGATCTTGAACCAGACTAAGCTGTTGGTGGTGTTTTTAGTGAATAAGGGGAAATTTGGCCAGGGCACTGGGGAAAATTCCCCTACCCTTTTCGAGAAGTGCCATGGGATCTTTAACATCCACCTGAACTACCACCACAACAGGCAGATGGGACCTCAGTTTAATGCCTCATCCGAAAGATGGCACCTCAGGAGTGCAGCACCCCCCTCATGCTGCACTACAGTGTCAGTATTGGGATATTAACCCAAGTACCTGGTGTGGGGATAGAACCCACAGCCTTCTTATCTCCCAGCTTCAGAGGCGAGTGTGCTACCTGCTGAGCCACTGACACTACAATATGTATTATGATATATGTATGATATATGTATATGTATTATGTATATGACATATTATGACCCATTGCATGCTAGACTGATGTTCCCACATTGTTCAAACTTTGCATGCAGGATTTTGGCTGTTTTACCAGATGGCTTGCAATACTCCTGCCAGCAACTGAACACCTCTTGTCCACAGTACTGCAGCGCAGTTGTAACTGCTGCTGACCGACATAAGTCTGTTATCCGGCATGTACCAGTAATAGGTGCACTTATGGGGATCATCATAACCATATTGCTCATCCCTCACTCTAGGGCAATGGGTACTGACCTACCTCTGCTCACATTTTTGCTTGTGACAATGATGACCAAGCCAGCTCCTGTACGAAGTGTTGACTATACCTCACAAACCAACAGCAAAATGATCCCTCTTGCACAAGTTTCACACTTGCTGTATGTATCTTCTAATGAACAAGCATACCAACAGATTACATTCCTTTGCGTTTTGCCACTCCCCTCTGGAATTTTGCATTTCTGACTGGTCAATATGTCAATGTCCTGGCACTCATTAAACCTGTCATTTTCACACTAGGTTTGTGTGTTTATCAACTTAGCAGCAACAGTCATTTCTTGGTTGTAGACTAAGCAATTGCAAACTAGTCTTTTTCACTCCTAGGCCTTATTTTCATTTCAGTCTTGGGGTTCCCACTGTCTACTGCAATTTCCTCAAAATCCTGGATCACAAGACAGCTACCACATTGTAACCTTGCTCTTCCCCTGGTCCTAAAAGAGAGGTGGGCATGGCACAGGGAACCTCCAAAGTTGAGACGTATTTTAGCCTTACCAGAAAGTGCCTTACAACCCAACTTAATTGCTGTAATTGTACCCAGGCCAGAACTCACCGATACCCATTTAGTGCTCACCAAAAAGTCACTGACACTAATATCTCTGAACACATAGCTCTTTTACAGAGATTTAATATGTACATGTGAAATCATTAGATCCAGAGACTACAATTCATTTGGCAATGCTTTCTGGCAAATCATGTTTCTTCAGAGAACTGTACATTTTTGTCATCCCTCTTTCAGAGTAGTATACATTTCCTTGGGGTCTCATGTCCATGTTCCATATTAAATGTTATTCCACCTACCCTTCTGTTGAAATGGATGGTCAGTCTGTCTTGCCTCAGTGATTCCCATTCCAGCAGGGCAAGGCAGATATTACACTTGTTCAGATGCTTATACCTCAGCACGTCCTGTTCCTAATTCTACTGGAGTCAAAAATAAAAATCTATTTCAGCTAGCAAACTTAATTTTAACATCAGCAAGGTTATATTACAGCGTAATAATTTTCACAGCATTGCAATCAGGTCAGAACTGTTGTAATAGCAGTTTTACTGTTACATATTTCAAAGTGCAAAGGAGCAAGTCATCAATACATTACATCACATAAAGAATGACTCTGCAGGTATTATAGTAACATGGCAAGTGGTGAGTTTGCAGCATGAGATGAAGATGAGGGCTATAAACCACTGTGAGGCATGTTACACATGTACTGTGGAGTCTGTTAGGATACAACACGGTGTCTCAGGTTACTGAATGACAAGAGATAAATTATCACTGAAATCGCCTTGTTTTCTGCAATACTTTGCTGCAGAATGTTGCCTCTTGGCAGCATCAACTGCTTATTCCCGGAATGTGTTATTCCACTTAATCAATGGGGTTATAGAATATGGTTAGCCCTTGCTATGTATGAATTTCCATGCTAAGTAAAAAGTTGTTGCACCACATTTAAAAGGACATACATTGCTGTTGTGCTGTTCTGTTGTACAAGAACTTTTTAATTAGACTGGAAACTCATGTCATCTTACATTTTGTTTTCATTTTCCAGGCACATAGAACCCAGACCCACCCCAAATACATTTTCTGTTGTTTCATCATTTAAAAAAAAAGCAGGACATCACCCCTCACCCAGGTGGATTTGTAACAGCTGGGTGAGGGCGAGTTTCTGTTTTTTAAATAATTAAGTAGGGTTGTGCCATGTTAGCTCACAAAAAAGCAGGAGAGAAACAAAAAGATAATCTTTTTGCTGGGTAAAGATAGCACCTTTATTAGGCTAATATTTTAAGGCAACATATAAGAAATTAAACTGAAGGTTTCTTGATAAAAAAAGTGCAGCATCTTTTGTTTGTGTCAAACCATATATATAGTATGACACAAAATAAAACATGGACAGCCATGTACAACTTAGTTGTTTTTCAATCTCGAGGTTCTGATGACATTAGGGAGTCAGGGATCTCTTAAGCTTTGATCTCAGGACAACCAAATAGATGTACCCAGAGAAATGGAAGGAAAGGATGTGGAGGTTAGCCAAGTGCAAAAGATGGAGATTAGCGCCCAGGAGGTGGATAGGCAGAATAGGGGCAAAATTCAGCAGAAAGGCAGACAGCAAGGTGAACCACTGATAAAGGGCAACCAAGGAAGGGGCTGGAGTAGAACAGCGAAACAGTCTAGGAGGTCAAATCATGGAAAGTCATGTGCAAATGCCAGGAGCCTTAGCAACAAGATGGAAGATCTGGAGGCTGTCATGGTGCAGTCAGATCTGGACATTGTGGCCATCACTGAAACCTGGTGTAATGATAACCACAAATGGGAGTTGGCCATACCTGGCTACAACATATTCAGAAGAGACAGGGCAGGCAGGAAGGGAGGAGGAGTGGCACTGTATGTGGAAAATGACATAAGGGCCATGGAGATCCAGGAGGAACAAAATGGGGAGAGATGCTGTGGTTAAGCTGGAAAGGAAAATGGGGCCAGCCATCCCAGACAGGTGTGGTCTTAGACCACCAGCCCAGGAGGAAGAAACAGATAGAGTTGATGCTAGCCATCCAGAGGATGGCAGACAAGGGTGAGGTAGTACTGGTTGGAGACTTCAATATTCCAGACGTGGACTGAGCATCCCAGCAGCAGCATCAACTAGGAGCAGATTTATCCTGGACTCCTTCAGGGTGCCTTCCTCAAGCAACTGGTCATGGAACCAACTCGGCAGAAGGCAATACTGGACCTTGTGCTCACAAACAGGGACAGTGTGATGGGGGTAAGAGTGGGGGAGCACCTGGGGAACAGTGACCACCAGTCACTGTGGTTTGAAATCACAGAAAGAGCAGAACCAAACCACACAAAAACACGTATCCTGGATTTTAGGGGGGCAAACTTTGGGAAAATGGGGAGATACTTGAAAGAGGCATTAAGGGGAATGGGGCAGGAATCAGGGGTTGAGGAACAGTGGGAAGTATTTAAAATGGGGATTACAAGAGCAACAGAATTATGTATTAAGCAGGTTAGCAAGAGGAAAAGGAAGAGGAGACCATTATGGTTTTCCAAAGAGGTAGCAAAGAAAGTGAAAGCCAAAAAGATTGCATTCAGGCAATACAAAAGACACAGGCAGAAGGGGATAGGGAGAAGTAGCAGGAGAAGCAAAGGGAGGCAGGGAGGTCAGTAAGGGAAGCCAAAGCTCAGACAGAAGAACACATTGCAAAATCAGTGGGTAGAGGACAAAACCTTTACAGGTACATAAGGAAAAAGAAAGGCAAAGGAGGATAGTGAGACTGAAGGGGAGGATGGGGGCTGTGTGGAGGATGACAACAGTAAAGCTGACATATTGAACAGGTATTTCTGCTCAGTCTTTACTAAGGAAGAGGAGGTAATGGGTCTGAATGGAGTACAAGGTGAGAATGGTGCAGAAATGGACACAAGTCTCTTTACACGAGAAAGGGTCCTGAAGGAACTGGAAGTAATAGAGTTGATAAAGCAATGGGGCCAGATGGGGTGCACCCCAGGGTCCTTAAAGAACTAAGAGAGGTGGTGGCTGAACCTCTTGCTATCCTGTTTAGCCAATCACTAGAAACGGGGAGGTACCCAAAGACTGAGGATAGCAGATGTAGTCCCTTATACAAAAGTGGGAACAAAGAGGAAGGGAACTACAGACCAGTCAGCCTCACCCGGTAGTGGGGAAGATCATGGAAGCACTACTGAAGGAGAGATTGGTGGAACATCTGGTTGTCAATGGCCTACAAGACCCAAGGCAGCATGGTTTCACAGAGGAAGGTCATGTCAGACCAACCTCATTGAATTTTTGACTGGGTGACTAGGGAGGTGGATCAGGGAGGGCAGTGACATGGCCTATCTGGACTTCAGCAAGGCCTTTGACACTGTGCCACATAGAAGACTATTGCACAAACTGGGGAATATGGGTGTGGGCAGGACAGTAGTGCAGTGGGTAGGTAACTGGCTGGGTGGCAGGACACAGAGGGTGGTGGTAAATGGCTGTCACTCCACAGAGGGAAGAGTGACCAGTGGGGTACCACAGGGATCAGTGCTGGGACCGGTACTATTCAATATCTTCATCAGTGACATTGCACAGGACCTAGAAGGCAGAATTTCACTGTTCGCTGATGACACAAAGCTCTGTAACAGAGTAGACACACCAGAGGGTGTAGACAGAATGAGAAGGGACCTGCAGAAACTTGAAGAATGGTCAGGGGTTTGGCAGTTTAAATTCAATGCAAGGAAGTGCAAGATAATGCATATGGGGCACAAAAACCCTGGCACAATATATCAGTTGGGGGGTGAGGATATAGCATGCACCAAGCAGGAAAGGGATCTTGGAGTTATCATCTCTGATGACCTCAAGGCAGGGAAACAGTGTGACAAGGCAGCAGGTAAACAAATAGGATGCTGGGATGCATAGGCAGGGCATCACCAGCAGGAAAAGGAGGTCATAATTCCACTATACAAGACACTAGTGAGGCCGCACCTGGAGTACACCGTGCAGTTCTGAGACCTTACCTCGTAAGGACATAGACAGGGTAGAGAAGGTTCAGAGGAGGGCAACAAAGATGGTGCATGGATTGCATCACAAGTCCTATGAGGACAGGTTGAAGGCACTGAACATGTACTCCTGGAGGAGAGGAGGAGAGAGGATATGATAGAGACATACAAGTATCTCATAGGGAGGAACAGGGTGCAGGAATGCACTATTTTAAGCGAAAAAGATGTTTCAGGACTAGAGGGCATGGGATGAAGTTGGAGGGAGGACGATTCAGAGGAAACATGAGGAAGAATTTCTTCACAGAACGGGTGGTGGACAAGTGGAACACCCTGCCAGAGGAAGTGGTGGGGGCTGAAACAATCACGGGATTTAAGAATGCATGGGATAGACATAAAGGAATTGTGGAGATCAGGGGTAAGGGGCAACAGACTTCCTGGAAAACATAAACTGAACTTACAAACTTAAATGGGCAGACTGGGTGGGCCATAGGCCCTTATCTGCCGACACTGTCTATGTATGTATCTATGTATGTATCTCATTAAAATGCTTCAGTGGAAAAACTGCCTTGTTTTGCGTGGGTGCCCATACATTTTTCTCTGTGTAAGATATGATCAAAGACAATAATGTTACTATACTCACCTGGCAAAGGTTATTGTATTAGCATCTCTTTACAACATCCTTACCTCTTTATACACCGCGATATGCTCACCTGATAGGTTGATGATGCACATGTGACTTCAGGGGCCTGATATTCAAAAGACTGCCGAGGCACAAAGCCGAGTTTGACAGTGCAAACTGGGATTTCATGGATGTGCAGTACTGAAAAGCCCAGTTAGTGCAGGCAAACAGGGTTTGTACCCGGCCAATAGTCAGATGGGGGCACAATGTAAATGAAGGGGTAGGAACCTGAATATTGGTGCAATCCAATACTCAGAGTATGTGTGCCACACAAGGCCATTTTGTTTGGTCCCCTTGTGTGGCTCACATACCACTGATCAAAACTGTGACTTACCAGCCAGCCCAGTGGTGATGAGGGTTGAGGCTCTGGACGCCACACCTCACTCCACACCGGCAACCTGGGTTCGGGAATGAGCTCGGGTCATTGGGGCTCAGCAGGGGAGGACTAGGATTGAGCATCTGATGACAGCTCTCCTAGTCCTGGGGAAAAGGGGTGGATGTACACCGCTCTCTGGTGGTTCCTGGGGATGCCCGGAGGTACTACAGATGCACAGGTGCCAAGCTGGGGGGGGAGAGCACGGCAAACATCTGCACGTTAAGTGCACGGACGTCATTGCACATCCATGCTCAAATTGAGGAAAAAGGGGAAAATGGCAGCATAAGTCCATGGCAGCTTGAAGGCCGCAGCTTCAACGGCAGATGATGCCTGGACGGCATGTGCCGGTAATGGATTCTCGCCGGGCCCGGGGGCTTGGGGGGCCCCTTTCGATAGTACAGCTGCATATGCCAGCTGGGCACGTCAGCTTCAGGGGGTTGGCAGTGGAGGGGCGGAGGCTGGATATAGGCAGGACTGTGGCTGCAGGTGAGAAAAAAAACTCTTAAATGATAAAAAAAAAAAAACTGCGACTTACTTCTGCTCAACCCTAATGGTTGGTAGTAGAAGTATGGTGACCCTCCCACCCCCAATAAAGTAGTCCATGGCATCCAGTGCCTCCCACCCATTGCTGACCCAACGGGCAATAGCACAGTTTCAATGGTGCTAGTAGTCCCCCCCGCCGATCGCTGGCCTGATGTTTACAGGTAAAGTTTGCATGGTGTCTAGTACCCCTCCCCCCAACTGATCACCATCCCAATGCTGAACTGTAAAGTTTCCCTAGTGCCGCCTCCACAGAGTGCCTGCCTGACGTGTACATGTACACTGTCCCTGGTGTCCAGTGGTCCCTGCCCCCACCCTCACTAATGCCCACTGCATCAAGCAATATTCTCTGGTGTCTAGCAGTGCCTCTTCTCACCCGATCCCATGCCCACTGTGTCCAACAATATTCCCTGGTGTACACTGGCCCCAGTCCCAATTCCCTGTATTACAGTATATTGTAATATCATTCTCTGGTGGCTAGAGGCCCCCCCATCCATGATCCCCTGTACATCAAACATAACTCTGTTTCCTGGTAGCTAGTGAACTAACCACCCCCACCCTGGCAGGTAGTGCCTCACTACCCTGCTCCCCCCCAACCTGACCCAGAGCTGGCAACCAGCACAGCTCTCCGCTCTCCACCACAGCCGGCAGTGATTGAGCTGTCAATGAGTGCCTACTACATACAGTACATGCTCACTGATTGACAACTCTGAGCTGTCAATCAATGAGTGCATACTGTATAGAGTACACATTCATTGACTGCTCCATCAGTGGCTAGCCATGGTGGACAGTGGAGGGCTCAGGGTCGGGTTGTGGGGGATCAGGGTGATGGAGTACTATCTACCAGGGTGGGAGGATGGGGGGTCTGCTAGCCGCCAGGAATTGGAGTTACATTTGATGTATAGAGGATTGGGGATGGGGGGTCCACTAGCCAATAGGGAATGGATTTACATTTGATGTACAAGGGATTGGGGATGGAGGGTCCACTAGTCACCAGGGAATGGTATTACAATATATTGTAATACATGGGATCGGGATGGGGGAACCCCTGGACATCAGGGAATATTGCTGGATACAGCAGGCATGGAATTGGGTCAGGGCAAGTACCACTAGACACCATTGATTGACACAGTAGGCATGGGTGCAGCGGAAGGGAAGGATAGCTAGACACCAGGGAATATATATATTTACACCTTGGGCATGGGTGGAGAGACTACTGGACAACAGGGACAGAGTACATGTACACATCATGCCAAAGATCAGCTTGGGAGCACTAGACATCAGGGAAACTTTACAATTCAACATCAGGACAGCAATCGGCAGGGGGGCACTAAATCCCAGGGACACTTTACTGTTCAGCATGGGAACAGCAATCAGCAGGTGGGGCACTAGACACCAGGGAAATGTTACATTTAACAACAGGCCTGTGACTGTCGGGCAGGGACACTAGCACCAGGGATAGCTCTAAGGGAATGGGTAATTAGGGGAGCCACATAGTCCAGCCTTGTTCCACATGCAAATGAGCCCATAATGGCTCAGTAGACTCATTTTCATAGGTCCGTTTCAATATAGGAAATTTAGAGTGGGCGCAATCCACCATGCTGCATTATTTCAGTGTCCATGTCTACCCAGCACTAGATGGCTTTGTGTTGGGTCTTAGTGGCCCTATATTCAGTCAAATAGCCTTGATGCACTATTCCACTGAATGTAGCAGTGTGATGGAGATAGGCTACACCCTTGTGTGCAGGACTGTTGGACATCTTTCCTATCTCATTTTTCTTCTAACTGAAATAAACTTCTGCTGCACAACTGTAACCCTAATGCTATACTTTTTATTTTGTTCCACTACCCTAGTTAGGCCACCTAGTGTAGTACTATCCTATCTGCTTTATTTCCCTGCTATTTCTTTTATCTATGCTTATTCACATTCCGTCCATTGAGTCTTCCTAAATAGAAAACTGTAAAAATACCTTGGAAGGCGTACAGGGAACAGTTGAAACTGGTATAAAGTAAATTATGCCTTAGGGCATAAAGATAAATGAAAAGAAGGTTATGTGATGTCCCTAAGAAAAATGGGGTTGGAAATCAGAATACGTACATATTAATGCATGTGTTTAAGGATCCTTAATGTTTATTAATTCCTTTGTAGATAGAAAAAGCTATTTTTATGTGCCCAGTACTAAGGGATTATTTAATTGTTGCTAGTGCACGCTATTTTGAAAGTTAGATGCTTAGGGATTTGTTTGGTAATACAGCTTTAAGCTGTATGAAGGTATCCCCTGTCCTATAGTTGATGAGCAGCTGATTTTGTATAAAGAAATGTGTTCCCTGTTTGAAATTCACTTGAGGAGTGAATGCAGTACTTAAATAAAACTTATCATGCTGGTACAATCTTGACAGGACCAGGACCATCTTGAAAATGAGCTTGCTCAATGATGTTATCTGCCTGGTTAAATAAAGTTTGATTGATTGTTTGATTGATTGACAATAATCCTGGCTGTACGATAGAGCCCTACTGTTTGCAGACTTGAAAAAAGACTAACCAATTGCAAGCAGTAAAAGAATGTCCCAGGGTGAGGCAACGCTTGTAGATTTCAGCCGCCCGCCTGAGACTAAAGAAAAGGGAGAGTGATTTCCTTTAGTGACTCGCTCGGTTCACACTGCAAATGAACCGAGCAGGAGAGATTTGGGATTTATTTTTAGCTCTCCTTGCATAAAGAGAAAGGCACTTTGCCTTACAAATCCAAGCTAAAAGGATTTGGGCTGCAGCTACACTATTTTGAGGTGTGGCGACATTTGAGCATTTCCACTGCCCACCCGAAAAGCAAAAGCCCAAAGAAAGTAATTTTCCTTCCCGCTTGGTACGCACTGCAGGCATACCATGCATAGCCAGGAAAATGTGTTTTCCTTGTAAAGCAGAGAGCTACTACCTGGACTGGAGAAAAGGAGGCTGTAAACTCCTAAAATGCTCCAAAGTGAACCAGAAGCAGCAGTTCAAAGGAGTCGGTGGTGATGAGGGAATTTTGTCAATTTCAGCCGCCACTTCTAGAGCTACTCACACTCCCAACGTAGCTAGACTGGTACACCCCTGAAACATTAGGACAGGAGAGCTGTCCAAGATATACAAACATAAATAAAAGGGGGAAGCTGTTCTATAGATGTTTTATGATACCAAAGGGCTAAACCATACAATAAAAAGATATAAGAAAAGAGCAAACACCGTTTACCCCTGTATTTACTTTTGTATATAACAAATAGGTGCCATAAAGTTTCCAAACATCTCTAATTCTTTGGAAATCAATGTGGAGGTTCTGTTAAATATAAATGATAATAGCCAGGTTGAAATAAATAAACAGGATCTTCTTCTTACTGGTCTCCTTGTCAATGAAACAGTTGCTTAGGGGAGCAGCGCTCTCTGCTGTCCCTTTCTAATAGTACGCTACATGTCAGCCATAGCGTAACTAAGCAAGACCCCTGGTTGTTACCAAGTAATTAATTCTATGTTTGTTTACTACAGCCATATAATTATTTTATACTATAAGGTAGGGATCAGAATGTTGAAACTATTATGTGTTACACCTCTGGTGGGTCATGAATTATAGCTAGCCTAACATAGAGCTTTTACATTTTGTATTTAGGGTTAAGGGTCTAGTCAGTTGACCTTGCCTAGAGGGTATATAAGCTCTCTTCTCAGCACTTCAGGCAGTTCAGCCTTGGGAGAGGACATGAGAGGACCTGTGCCAGTTGCTGGTCTGATGGGAAGCACAGTGTGAGGTGGACCTAGAAGGCACTAGGATTCCACTCTGTGTGCAGTACTAAAGAATCAGAGTACTGTTTTTTCATAAGATTGTTCTTTTATTATTTTAGTTTATTACTTGTTTGTTCTGAAGAAATAAAATGATAAATGCTTCCAGTGTTTTTTATGCACTAAAGTGAATGGTCTGCCTGTTTATTGTATCCTGTCTATCCACACCCTACTACATATGGTGGTAGTAGTGGGATGCCAGCTGAATGTCAAAGATACATTGGGGGAGTTCAGTCTGGGGTGCCAGACCTGGCATTACAGGATAAAGGCAGAAAGTGCATGGGGCCAGAGGAGATGAGGATGATGCCTGGAGATGGTAACCTGGGCAAGGCACCTTGGAAGAACAACAGAGCTGAAGACCAGATGGCAGAATTGGTGTGGCTTGTACACTGGTTGAGTGGCAGATGGATGGAGGTGGACCTATGTAGGAGAGAGGCAGAGCACTGCTGTAGGGTGCTATTGAAGGAATCACTACAAAAGCATGTCGAGGAAGGCTTGGTGAAGGAGGATCTATGGGCATTGGAGGAAGAGAACCCTCTGAAGGAACCTCGGTGGCCATTATTACCAATGTTACCTGTTTTTCCCAGATGTTATCTGGAGGAGGAACCCGTGAAGGAACCTTGGAGGCCATTACTACCAACATTGCCAATTTTTCCTGACTGTTATCTGGAGGAAGAGGATCTACAAGAGAAGCAGTCCCCAGGTAAGGATGAGATTGTAACTGGACTTGAGCGTACTGGGGTAAAGAATACAATCATCACAGAAGAGGCCATGGTAGATGAAGGGACATTTAAATGTTTTGAATCTCCTCCCATAACATGTGTTAATCCCCTCGCTGTTGATTGGGGAATACTGCACTGGGAAGATCCTGAAATTGGCAAGCTAGAGTTGTATGTAAGAATCCAAGATGGGAAACCGGTCAATGGAGGTATAGGGGCTAATCAGTTGTGGTGGTTTGAGCACAGGAAAGAGGTTCTATACCACATGAGGCCCAACCCCAGGACAAAATGGGTAGATGCTTGAGTGATAGTACTCATAGGCTTGAGGAGTAAGGTACTGGAAACTGCAAGAGGCAGCCAGTGGAGGTCTGTAAGTCATGGTGAGGTACTGTCCTACATTGCCCTTTTTATTATTGGCCTGGGTTATGCAGACTGCCTTAAGGATGGTACAGGGTACAGCCATAGGGAAGCTGTTCCAGGAAGGTATAGTAGAGGAAGTGATCTAAGGGTTGAAGGCCGACACAAGTGGCACCCAGGGGAGCGTGGGAGAACCCCATATAGGGCATCAGGTACAAGATGGTAGCCTTAGAGATACTATAGGTACAACACTGTGTTTCTGGAAAATGTTTTGAATTCATGTATGTTGAAAGTATTTGGTTCCACCATGAGCTGGCTATCAGAAGCTCGAATGCAGGCTAAAACTGCTGACTATTTTCTTATTGTTAGGTACTGTGGATAAATGCATAAGGAAGGAAGTGATCAGTGTCTCAGGGTTATGTAACATATAAAACAAAATGTATTTACTGTTCGGTGGTTGTTTTGTATTAAGGGACCCTGAGACTGAGCTAATGGAAGAGGGCAGGCCACAGCTCCATCCCTTTCCAATGAAAGGGAAAGTGGATACTTCTGTTTTCATTTTTTTTTCTGTCCTTGTCCGAGTGTAGGGAGGTAACTAAATGTAACCTCTGAGGTAACATAATACAGGAATGTGCATGATATGGTGTTAAAAATGGTCTGGGTGCTATTACCCAGAGTACGAAGCTAAAATGGTATACTGCTGTTTGAATCTGTTTTGAAAAGACATAGAATAATACTATGCAGAAGTGTTCATTAGCCTCAGGGTAAAAGTATGTATCTCTGTTATGGAATGCAGAGGGCATTACCTATGCAGTACTTGTGAAGGGACCCTGGGGCAGAGCTTTATGGCTAGTGTGGGATGGAGCTCCACCCCCTTTCCTACAGTTTAGGAAGGAGAGCAGTTCATCTGTTTCTTTGCAGAAACTGTTTCCTTCGCAAGGAGGGAGGTATGTGTATTAGGAAACACCTCTGGCTTCACAGAGCGGTAATGTAAAAGACCTTCAACACCTCTGGGAGGCATAAAAACGAAAGCACATTTAGTGCATGAGGGTTCCAGGGGTAACCTGAAGGGTCTTCTGTAAAAACAGCCTTTGGGGCTGCAGATAACCTATGTGTCTCCTTGTAAATTCCCCTCTTCATATATGTGTATAAATAGCTAGGATGTATCATATTTAAGTTATCGGCAGGGGCAGCACCGCTCTTTCTTTTTGTTTCCCTCCTCCTGCTGATCCTGGTCCTTTGAACATCAACACAGAGTAAACACCGTGAGTGGCAAACATTGCTACTTTCTGTAGGTGGTAGAAAGCAGAAAGCTGAGAAAGCCCTGAATAACTTCCCCCACTCTGCTGACATGGTGGAGTATTGAGAATGAGAGAGGGTTGTCAAACCAGTATTGTAGGAAACTGGTTTGTTTTAAGGAGGGAGGTGTGTGGTGAAGATAGGCTACACCCTTGTACACTGGGCTGTTGGACATCTTTCCTGTCTCATTTTTCTTTTAACTGAAATAAACTTCTGCTGTGCAACAATAACCCTAATGCTATAGTTTTTATTCTGTTCCACTACCCTAGTTAGGCCACCTAGTGTAGTACTATCCTATCTGCTTTATTTCCCTGCTATTTCTTTTATCTATTCTTATTCACATTCCGTCCATTGAGTCCTCCTAAACAGAAAACTGTAAAAAAACCTTAGAAGGTGTATGGGGAACAGTTGCAACCAATATAAAGTAAATTATCCCTCAGGACATAAAGATAAATGAAAAGAAGGTTATTTGATGCCCCTAAGAAAACTGGGGTTGGAAATCAGCAGAAGTACATATTAATGTATGTGTTTAAGGATCTTTAATGTTTATTATGTCCTTTGGAGATAGGAAAAGCTATTTTTATGTGCACAGTGTTAAGGGATTATTTAATTATTGCTGGTGCACGCTATTTTGAAAGTTAGATGCTTAGGGATTTGTTTGGTAATACAGCTTTAAGCTGAATAAATGTATCCCTTCCTGTAGCCGACGAGTGGCTGATTTTATATAAAGAAATGTGCTCCCTGATTGAAATTCACTGGAGGAATGAATGCAGTACTTAAATAAAGCTTATCGCGCTGGCACAATAATCCTGGCTGTAAAAATGAGTTTGCTCAATGATGTTATCTGCCTGGTTAAATAAAGTTTGATTGATTGATTGATTGATTGATTGATTGATTGATTGACAATAATCCTGGCTGAACGATAGAGCCCTACTGTTTGCAGGCTTGAAAAAGACTAACCAATTGCAAGCAGTAAAAGAATGTCCCAGTGTGAGGTGGCACTTGTAGATTTCAGCCGCCCGCCTGAGGCTAAAGAAAAGGGAGAGTGATTTCCTTTAGTGACTCGCTCGGTTCACACTTCAAATGAACCGAGCAGGAGAGATTTGGGGTTTATTTTTATCTCTCCTTGCATAAAGAGAAAGGCACTTTGCCTTACAAATCCAAGCTAAAATGATCTGGGCTGCAGCCACACTATTTTGAGGCATGGCAGCATTTGTACATTGTAGTCGCCCACCCGGAAAGTAAAAGCCCAAAGAAAGTAATTTTCCTTCCCGCTCGTTTTGCGCTGCAGGTGAACCATGCATAGCAAAGAAAAGGTGTTTTTTCCTTGTAAAGCAGAGAGTTACTACCTGGACTGGAGAAAAGGAGGCTGTAAACTCCTAAAATACTTCACAGTGAACCAGAAGCAGGAGTTCAAAGGAGTTAGCAGCGGTGAGGTAATTTTGTTAATTTCAGCCGCCGCTCCTAGAGCTACTCATTCTACCAACCTAGCTAGAATGGCACACCCCTGAAACACTAGGACAGGAGAGCTGTCCAAGATATACAAACATAAAGAAAAGGGGGAAAGCTGTTTTATAGATGTTTTATAATACCAAAGGGCTACAGTAAGCCATACAGTAAAAAGATATAAGAAAATAGCAAACACAGTGTACCCCTGTATTTATTTGTGTATATAACATATAGCTGCTATAAAATTTCCAAACACTTCTAATTCTTTGGAAATCAATGTAGGCAGGGATCAGAATGTGGAAACTATTATGTATTACACCTCTGGTGGATCCTGAATTAAAGCTAGCCTAACATATAGCTTTTATATTTTGCATATAGGGTTAAGGGTCTAGTAAAGTGACCTCACCTAGAGGGTATATGAGCTGTCTTCTCAGCACTTCAGACAGTTCAGCCTTGGGAGAGGACATGAGAGGACCTGTGCCAGATGCTGGTCTGATGGGAAGCACAGAGTGAGATAGACTTAGAAGGCACTAGGAATCCACCCTGTGTGCAGTACTAAAGAATAAGAGTACTGTTTTTTTGTAAGATTGTTCTTTTATTATTTTAGCTTATTATTTTTTTGTTCTGAAGAAATAAAATGATAAATGCTTCCAGTGTTTTTTATGCACTAAAGTGAATGGTCTGCCTGTTTATTGTATCCTGTCTACCCACACCCTACGACAAGCAGTTTTGGACACCTGGACAACTGTGAGAAGCAGCATAGAGTTTTGACCTCTGCTTTAACCAGATTTGAATATCGTGCCCCAGATGTTTCATAACCGGATCTCACCTTAGCTACCTCACTTGCTGCAGTCCTTCAGTCAATTCTTCCCAAGCTGTGTAGTGCTGGTTATGCTTTCATCACTGAGAGGAGAACATGCTAGGCATATGACAGTTAGAGATGGGCTAAGTGGCCTCAATTCGCTCCGCAGAGTAATTTGTGAAGTAAAGGCGAATTCACGGAGTGCTCCGCAACACGAGCGAGTGCCAGCATTATAATGAGAGAATGCAAAGTCCATTGAAAACAATGACTTCACGTTACTCCGCCTTCCCAACCATTATTCCACCAATCTTTAAGGCGAAGTACATTGAAAACAATGTACTTTGCCTCACTTCGCCTTGTTTTTAAGCTCCAAAACTGAATTTTGCAGTGATTCATGAGATTTCAGGTCACATGGGCTCTAGATTGTTCTGCACAGCCTCAGTTCGGGGTAGTGTGTGTAGGAAGCTACAGGAGACAATCTGCTCTGAGAGCGTTCTGTGATTCAAACCTTCTAAAAGCTGTTAAAAAAGCCTTTTTGAGTAATTTGTTCTGCTGAAACTTTAATTCATCGATTATAAGAAACCCTCCTCTGCTCATATCATCAAGCATTTATTTTTTGTGTATGGATTTTGAATGTTAATGTACAACATTCAGTCTGTATACTGACAGACAGCGGAAGTGTGCTTTGGGGGAAGGGCATATCTGTGGTGTAGGTAGATTAACTTGGAGAAAAAGACAGTGCTTTCTGTTTTGGCGATATTTTTCTTGTTTAACTGCGTTAATGTACACACAGTAATATTTTCAATAATTCTTGCCATTTTTTTGCTGATTGTTGTGGTGCAGCAATGCATAATTTTAGTTTTTTTTTAAATACGTGGTTATATTACTGAAGTTTTCAATTTGCTACACATTACTTTGTGTGTGTGTGTGTGTGTGTGTGAATATGTGTGATGCATGTCATCAAATCAGACACCTTTTATTGTGCCACATAGTAATATCAGCAATGTGAACCTGTTATCCATTGCAGCTGCATGATTTTTGTACTTCTTTGTGGTATCTTTACTGGTACTAGTACTAGTGACTGTTACTGCAGTACACTGCCCCCCCTCCCATGGCCTGCATCAACTGGCAAAAGTATTCTTATCCAGATTTGAATTTCTATGGTGAGCACTGGTTAGGTGTTGTGCCTTTGCATCTGCATCTCTTCAGTGCACAGCACAATCTCAATTTGTCTGCATTTGTATCTCTTTAGGGCCCAGTCTCCATCTGCAACTTAAGTCACAGTTGTTTCTTTGGCTTCCCTTCAGAGTACTGGACTGGTGTGGTGCATATCTCTGCATGAACATTGTACTCATTAATATGCATTTTTAAGTCAGGTCCATCATCACGAGTCACTCATGATACAAATCACGTTCTTCATAATCATGATCACCAATTATGATTCACGAATCATGTCATGAATCACAAAATACATTTTTTTACTAGTTACTTGCATGTATTGTAATCCTGTTTTGTAGTATCTCTCCAGGCTTCACAACCCCACCATTGTAATCATTAATAAGAGTTTTTAAATTGGGGAGTTTTGTGCTACAGTTCATCGGGGAAGTACAGCTATAGGCATTCACATTCCCACACAGTTTCATATTGGTTATCTCACACCAAATCACGTTCTTCATCATCATGGTCACAAATGCATTCACAAATTATGATTCACGAATCACGATCGCGTCACGAATCACAAAATAAATATTTTTACTAGTTACTCGCATGTATTGTAATCCTGTTTTGTAGTATCTCTCCAGGCTTCACCCAATCACCACCACTGTACTCATTAATAAGAGTTTTTAAATTGGGGAGTTTTATGATACAGGCTTAGCTCATCGGAGACGTATAGCCATAGGCATTTGCGTTCCTTCCTGTAGAGCATGTACTGTAAGTAGTGGTTGGTGAAGTGGCCCCAATTCACTCCGTGAAGTGATTTACGGAGTAACGTGGAATCTGCAGAGTACTCCACAATGTGAAGCAGAGTACTTCGCTTCATATTGAGGAATGTGAAGTCCATTGAAACCAATGACTTTGCATTATTCCGCCTTCCCCAAACCACTTCTCCACCAATTTTAAGGCGGAGTTCATTGAAATCAATGAAATTCGCCTCACTTCACCTTGTAATTGAGCTCCAAATGAAATTCTGCAGTGATTCATGGGATTGCAGGTCACATGGGCTCTAGATTGTTCTGCACATCCTCAGTTCTGACCTGGGTAATGTGTGTGTAGTGGTAGCTAGAGACAGTTTGCTCTCAGAGCTCTGCGATTCAAAACCCCTAAAAGCTCTTTAAAATGCCTTTTTGAGTAATTTTATTTGCTCAAAATTTAGTACAGCGATTGCAGGAAACCCTTCTGTGCTCATATCATCAACTGTTTATTGTTTTGTGTGGATTATGAATGTTAATTTAGAACAATCAGTCTGTGAGCTGTGAAGTGTACTTTGGGGGAGAGGCGTATTTGTGGTGTAGGTACATTAACTGGGAGAAAAAGGCAGTATTTCTGTTTTGGTTATATTTTTCTTGTGTAACTGTTAATGTACACGCAGTAATATTTTCAGTAATTCTTGACCTTTTTTGCTGATTGTTGTGGTGCAGCAGTGTATAATTTGTCTGTTTAAAACACATTTGCTTATATTACTAAAGGTTTTCAATTTGCTATGCATTACTTGTAGACAGTGTGTGTGTGTGTTAGCGTGTGTGTGATGCATGCAATTAAATCAGACACCTTTTATTGTGCCAAAAGTAATTGCAGCACTGTGAACTTGCTATCCACCACACCTGCATGAATTTTTTATACTGCTTTGTGGTATCTTTACTGGTAGTGTATTGTTACTGCCATGCACTAATTCCCCAACTGGCAAAATGTATTCCTTTCCAGATTTGGATTTGTGACTTGTGAGCACAGGTTAGGTGGTGTTGTGCCTTTTCATTTGCATCTATTGAGTGCGCAGCACAATCTCTTAATCTGTGTGTTTGCAGTGCACCATTTCTTGTTACGCTCTCATTTCACTTCGTCAGTACTGGGGAATTTTCTGGACACAAGACAGTAGCATTTTGTCAGCACTGGGGAATTTTCTGGACACAAGAGAGCAGCATTTTGGGAATGCACATTAATTCCGGTGACTCTGTGTGTGACCACTGCACACATGACTGGGTGCACCATTACTTCTGGGAAACTTTGCATTTCTTATTACACTCTCATTTTATTTTTTCAGCACTGGGGAGTTTTCTGGATACAAGACAGTAGCACTTTGGGGATGCACATTAATTCTGGTGACTGTGTGTGTGGGGTGCTGCCCAGTATTGTTGTCACTCCGCCTTACTTTGCGTTAAGGCAGAATGACAATGCAAAGTAATAATCACAAGGCAAAGTGAGCCTATTCTATGAGGCACTTTGTGTAGCAAAGTGCCAATGTGAAGTGCCCACTTCATGGACACTTCGTAGGCAAAATTTAAATGCGCTACATCTCTAATGATGGTAAGCGTGCATCATCCTCCAGTAGACCCCATCCCTGGAGGAACAAAAAAACAGACTGAACAATGACATGAAACCTCATCTACTCATTTAAAACAGTAATACAACTAAAGGATCAGGTAGTTAAACCAATTATAAATTGCTACACACTACGTTATGGCAACTGATCACAGTTCATAGTAAGCATATCTGTGTAATCTCAAGTAGGGTTGCTCGAAATCTGTCTGACAGAATTGTATACTTTAAAGAGCACTTTTCATAATGGTCCAAAAAGTTACAGCTTGTAGTCATGATATGCAGTACTAGACCTGAAAGAGTGTGTGCATTTATTATTTTTGGACAAGGTTTACTCTGCCTTCCATATTTTGCATTTGTTTTTGAGCCCTGCTTTAGCCCTGCAGCACTTGCCTTTGCTGTTCAGCTGCTGGGCTGCTGGATCCCACTTACATCACTACAGTATATGGCAGAGGAGTGACTCATGCTCTACAGTACAGTGCAGCTGCAGCAATTTTGCAAGAGAAAACTACCAGTAATCGGTGTACATACTATCTCCCTCCTTCCCCAAGCACCCTGTTAGCAATTCATTATGCCAAAATCCAAATGCCTTGTCAGTATGTTTTATTTTGTAAAAATGACTTACTTCTGCCTCTGTAACAAAGCATGGGGAGTGAGAGGAGATTGAGTTGCTGTTAACACTTTTCCCATTCCTTTTGACTTTCATGCATAAATTATCACTTCTTGCATTGATTCTGGAATTGTATTTTGTTACTGTCCTCTGCAGTTAGATTTTGCATTCTGAGCTGCTGAAAACTGCAGGGTGTACCAGAGTTTCTATAGCAAGCCTGGTGTTGCCGTGGACCCGGTGCTGTACTGCTGACATCAGTATATGGCAGAGGAGTGACTCACACTGCAGTACAGTGAAGTTGCAGTTAGTTTTGCAAGGGAAGATTACATTACTAGGTGTATGTACTGTGGTCCCTCTTCACCAAAACACCCTGTTAGCAATGCATAATGCCACAATCCATATGCCTTGTCAGTATGTTTTTTTGTGAAACTGACTTACCTTCTGCCTCTGTAACAAAGTGGGAGTGAGAGAAGATCGAGTTGCTGTCAGTTGAGACAGCTGTCAGTTTATGCATTGGTGTGATTAGTGTCTATACCTTGATCATTTGAAAGCAGTAATACCTCCCTATCCATGCCACACTGGTGCCTTCCATGTCTTTCTGTAGCAAAGAGCCTGGCAGTCACTCCGATTGAAAACCGCTTACTGCTCCAACGTCCCACACCTCCTCGACATCAGCATGGCATGTGGAACTCCAAAGACTAATTTTGGTACCATATAATACCACCGGTCCACGCATGCGTGGAATCCTGGTTTCACTTTTCAAACTATTTCTCTGGAAATAGCCCTTACTTTTTAAAATCACCTCTACAGTGCATATGGCATATATAGCACATCTAAATAAATATTTTTTATTACACAAATCTTAAAAACATAGAAATATAGAAAATGTCAATAGAAAGAGGGGCAGTTTGGGACAAGTTAGATGGGGTAGGCAGTATAGAAAGTGTGGAAGAGAGATTGGGGTAATAAAAGGTGCCATCCTTGAAGATCACAGCTGTGCTTACATAAAGTAAACAAACAAAATAAACTCAGAAGACCACTCTGGTTACCGACGAGGGGCAGGGAAGAGGTAAGGGCCAAAAGGAAAGCCTTTCACAGGTTTAAAGAGGAACAGGAGAAGGATAATGGGAGGAATACATTCAGATAAATTGGAAAACAAAGAAGGTGATTATAGAGGCAAAAGCAGACAAGGAGCTGTGAATAGTTGATGGGGTCAAGCACGGAGAAAAACATTTTTTCCACTATATCAGTGAAAAAAGATAGTGAGGTGCGAGAATAGTTAGTTTATTAGATGGGAGTGGTGTGGTGGAGGATGATGATCAAAAGGCTGCTATCCTGAATGACAACTTTTGCTCCATCTTCACCAAGGTGGATGCTGGTCCCCTCCATGAGAGTGGCATCAAAGGGGCCACAAGAATGATCCTGGAGATGGAGAAACCAGTATTTAGTATGGATAGGGTCCAGAAAGGGCTTACAGCCCTTAAAGACAGATAAGGCCTGAGACCCAGATGAGATACATCCAAGGGTGTTCAGGGAATTGTCAGATGAAATAATTGAGCCTCTGGCAGGCCTGTTCAGTAGTTCACTTCAGAAAGGGGTTATTCCAAGGGATTGGAGGGTGGCAGACATGATTGCGCTCCAGGCCTCATGCCTCTCCCTCCAAATGGTAATTTGGTTGAAGTAAGGAACTCAAAGAGAGGTAGAAGTGGAGGCAGGGGATGGATATGCAGGATTGAGGGCAGGTTGGAGGGTGGTCTCAAGAAATGCAAGGAACCTAGGTAACAAGTTACCCAAGCTTCAGGCACTGATGGTGGTGGGGGGGGGTTACATAGCTGCCATCACAGAGACATGGATCACCCAATACCATCACTGGGACTTAATACTCCCAGAGTACAAATTGTATAGGAGGGACTGAAAAATTGAAAAGGGGAAGGGGTGGCTTTATTCGTAAAGGAGGGGATAGAGTGCAGCAGGGAAAAAGGGGAGGAGGTTAATGTGGAGACGCTGTGGGTTACTATACAGGATGCGAAGTGCAGGAAGGTGAATATGGGAGTAGTGCATAGACTACCATCCCAACATGGGGAACTTGACAGAGAACTGGTGGTTAACCTAAGAAATTGCTGTGGCAGGGGCAGGACAGTGGTGGTAGGTGACTTCAATCTGCCAGGGGTGGACTGGTGCACAATGACTTCCACTAGTGCTAGAGAACAACAGATACTGTACACCTTCAAGGATGTATTCCTGTCACAAAAAGTGGTAGAGCTGACCAGAGAGGGGAACATTTTAGATCTTGTATTGGCAGATGGAGACCAGGTATGGGATGTGAGGGTTGAACACCCACTGGTGGGGAGTGACCAATGTACAGTATGGTTCTCCCTTGATCTGGGGAGGGTGGGATAACTTACAAAATGAGGGTAGTAGACTTTAGGGGTGCAGACTTTGGTAAGATGGCAGCCATACTTGAGGGGCATATAAATAAAATCAACCTGGACATGGATACCAAAAGCAAATGGCCATCTTGAAGTTTGTCCTGATAGTGGCCTCAAAAGCCAGCACAAAAACCTGCAATAAGAAAACTAGGTCCAGAAAACCCAGCTGGTGGGCCATGGAGGTGCAGGAGAGGGTAAGGGAAAAAAGGTTAGCCTTCAGACTCTACAAGAGAACCCACGGGGGGGGGGAGACAGGGAGGAGTACATTGGGAGATCAAGGGAGGTGAGCAGGGTGGTAAGAGCAGCCAAGGCTTCGAAGGAGCTAAGGCTGGCACAAGGGATTAGGGGTGGTGAGAAGGAATTTTTAAAGTACTGTACTGTATATCAGACAGCAGACGAATTGTAGGGACCATATCAAGAGGATAAAGAAGGACATTGGGTGGGCAGAGGGGGGGAGCTGAGCAGGCAGAAGTACTTAATGATGACTACTGTTCAGTTTTTACAAGGGAAAAGGCAGGGCAAATACTGCAGGGGAAAGGTAGGGCAGGAGGAGGTGATGGGGGAGATAAAGGATAGGGAGATCTCAGTGAAGAGGGTATGGGAGGGTCTTAAGTCCTTGCGGACAGACAAGGCACCAGGACTGGGTGAAATCCACCTCAGAGTCCTGAAGGAACTGGCAGATGTCCTGGCAGCACCTCTGTTGGATTTGTTCAGTACCTACCTTCAGTCAGGCTGTGTACCACTGGACTGGAGGATGGCACATATGGTGCCCCTTCATAAGAGTGGACCCAAGGATGAGCCAGGAAATTACTCCAGGAGGCTCTGGAAAGACTTGGACTATGGTCAAAGACATGGCAGCTAGGGTTCTATACAAGGAAGTGCAGTGTACTGCATTTTAGGGCCAGGAACCCAGGGTACAGTTACCACTTGGGGGGGAGCAGTTATCCATCTCTAAGGAGAAAAACGTTCTGGGTGTGGTGATCACAGGGAATATGAATCACTCAGCACACTATACAAAAGCAGTGGCAAAGACCAACAGAATGCTGGGATGCATTGCTAGAGGAATCACTTCTAGAAAGGAGGAGGTTATTCTGCCATTGTACAATTCATTGGTGAGTCCGCACTTGGAGTACTGTGTGCAGTTCTGGCAGCCATACTTAAAGAAGGACATCAGGCTCCTGGAGGGAATCCAGAGGAGGGTGACCAAAATGATCTAGGGATTGGAGGAGAAATCCTATTGGGAGAGCCTAAGAGAGCTCAACATGTACTCACTGGAGGATAGAAGGGACAGAGGAGGTATGATTGAGACATTTAAGTACCTGAATTACATACACAAAGTTAGTACTGAGGGTATGTTTCGAGTGATGGGGGAAGGTATCATGAGGGGACATAGCCTGAAGCTGGAGGGGTCATGAGGGAGCTGAGCAAGCATTATTTCACAGAAAGGGAAGTGGCAGCTTGGAACGCACTGCCTGAGGAGGTGATCTCCTTAGATTCAGTTGGGAGTTTTAAGAAGGGATGGGATGAGTTCATGGGCAAGGTACAAGTAGGGAGAGGGTTGACAAAGGTAGTGCACACAGGGTGGGAAAACTTAGCGGGAGGGAGTGAAAGGGGAAGGGTACCAGCAGCAGTTGTCTAAACTGTGAGCTGTGCTTTTGAACAGATGTGATAGACCTTGAGGCCTAACTCTGCTGGCATTGTCATATGTTCAAATGTTCGTATAATGCATTAAACATAAACAAGCATTTGTCAATGCTGAATGTTGATTGCGTCGGTCCGTTGAGCTCGCTCACTGCCCCTGTGTCACTCGCTCATTCTGTTTCTGCTGGTGCTGCAGGCTGCTCTTTTGTACTGGGCTCCTGCCTGCGTTGGTACATTTTTCTGCCAACAAAGAAATCTCCAGCTGTCCCGACAGAGCTCTGTTGAGGTGGGTCACTCCCCCCTCTCACTCGCTCATTCTGTTTCTGCTGATGCTGCAGGCTGCCCTTTTGTACTGGGCTGCCACCTCTGTTGGTGGCTTTTTCTGCCCACAAAGAAATCTACAGCAGTCCTGACACAGGTCTGTTAAGCTAGCTCACTCCCCCTCTCTCGCTCGTTCCATTTCTGCCGGCGCTGCAGGCTGGCCTTTTGTACTGGGCTCCTGCCTGCATTGCCACCTTTTCCTGCCCACAAAGAAATCCGCAACACTCACGATACACCTCCGTTGAGCTCACTCACTCCCCCTCTCTCACTCATTCTGTTTCTCCCAGCACTGAAGGCTGCCCTTTTGTACTGGGCTCCTGCCTGCGTTGGCACCTTTTTCTGCCCACAAAGAAATCCACAGCTGTCCCGACAGAGCTCTTTTGAGGTCACTCACTCCCCCTGTCTAACTCGCTCATTCTGTTCCTCCAGGCACTGCAGGCTGCCATTTTGTAGTGGTCTCCTGCCTCTGTTGGTGCCTTTTCTGCCCACAAAGAAATCTGCAGCAGTCCCAACAAAACTTTGTTGAGCTCACTCACTCACCCTCTCTCACTCACTCATTCCGTTTCTGTCTGCGCTGCAGGCTACCCTTTTGTACAGGGTTCCTGCTTACATTGCCGTCTTCTTCTGGCCACAAAGAAATCTGCAGCAGTCACGATAGAGCTCCATTGAGCTCGCTCTTACACTCCTCCTCTCTCACTCATTCGTTCTGTTTCTCCCACCGCTGAAGGCTGCTCTTTTGTACTGGGCCCCAGTGTGCATTGCTGCCTTTTTCTGCCCACAAGGAAATCCACAGCAGTCCCAATACAGCTCCGTTGAGCTCACTCACTCCTCCTCCCGCACTCATTAGTTCGGTGTCTCCCACTGCTGCAGGCTGCCCCTTTGTACAGGGTTCCTGCCTGCATTGCCAGCTTTGTCTGCCCACAAAGACATGTTCAGCAGTCCTGACACAGCTCCGCTGAGGTAGCTCACTCTCCCTCTCTCACTTGCTTGTTCTGTTTGTCCCGGGGCTACAGGCTGGCCTTTTGTACTGGGCTACTTCCTGCGTTGCTACCTTTTCCTGCCCACAAAGAAATCCGCAACACTCACGATACACCTCCGTTGAGCTCCCTCACTCCCCCTCTCTCACTCATTCTGTTTCTCCCAGCACTGAAGGCTGCCCTTTTGTACTGGGCTCCTTCCTGCGTTGGCACCTTTTCCTGCCCACAAAGAAATCCGCAGCTGTCCCGACAGAGCTCCATTGAGGTTGCTCACTCTCCCTGTCTCACTTGCTCATTCTGCATCTCCTGGTGATGCAGGCTGCCCTTTTGTACTGTGCTTCTGCCCTGTTAGCTTCTTTTTCTGCCCACAAAGAAATCTGCAGCAGTTCCGACACAGTTCCATTGGCCTCACTCACTCTCCTGTCTCACTCGATCATTCCGTTTCTGCCGGCGCTGCAGGCTGCTCTTTTGTACTGGGCTCCTGCCTGCATTGCTGCCCTTTTCTGCCCACAAAGAAATCTGCAGCAGTCACGATAGAGCTCCATTGAGCTCGCTCACTCACTCTCCCTCTCTCACTCGCTCATTCCATTTCTGCCGGTGCTGCAGGCTGGCCTTTTGTACTGGGCTCCTGCCTGCATTGCTGCCTTTTCCTGCACACAAAGAAATCCGCAGCAGTCATGATACACCTCCGTTGAGCTCGCTCACTCCCCCTCTCTCACTTGCTCATTCTGTTTCTCCCAGTGCTGCAGGCTGCCCTTTTGAACTGGGCTCCTTCCTGCATTGGCACCTTTTCTTGCCCACAAAGAAATCCGCAGCTGTCCCGACTGAGCTCCGTTGGCCTCACTCACTCCCCCTGTCTCACTAGCTCATTCTGTTTCTGCCAGCATTGCAGGTTGCCCTTCTGTACTGGGCTCCTGCCTACATTGCCACCCTTTTCTGCCCACAAAGAAATCCGCAGCAGTCATGATACAGCTCCGTTGAGCTTGCTCACTCCTCCTCCTCTCTCACTCGCTTGTTCTGTTTCTCCCACTGCTGCAGGCCCTTTTGTACTCAGCCCCTGCATGCATTGCTGCCTTTTCCTGCCCACAAAGAAATCCGCAGCTGTCCCAACAGAGCTCCATTGAGCTCACTCACTCCCCCTCCCTCACTCACTCATTCTGTGTCACCCGGCGCTGCAGGCTGCCCTTTTGTACTGGGCTCCTGCCTGCGTTGTTGCCTTTTCCTGCCCACAAAGAAATCCGCAGCAGTCCTGACAGAGCTCAATTGAGCTCGGTCACCCCCCCCCCCAAAAATCAGTCACTCGATCCTAATCTGTCCCAAACACTGATGTCTGACAGCAACTGCGGTATTCTGCAGAAACACATTTCGGCCAGGATGTGAAAAATTACAGCTGTACTGTTCATAAGGAGTGGTGAACAAATGCCAGTGTTGAAAATCTGGCGTGAAAATATTACTAATTTGCAAACTTACAAGGGTGCGTGGAACCTGTACAACACATGCTCGTAACACAGTCATTTTATGGAGTTTCATCACAAAATTTCAACATAGGCATTTTAGGACCTCTGCTCATGAACTGTGTCAGTGTGATTTTCTTAATATGTCCCGGAACACTGATTTTCCACAGTGATCGCGCAATTGTGCGCCGGAAGAGCGAAAACACATTTCAGTCAGGATGTGAAAAATGACAGCTGCACTGTTCATGAGGAGGTGTGGCAAAATGGCAATGCTGAAAATCTGGAGTGAAAATATTGCAAAGTTGCGAAGGTACGAGTGTGCGTGGAAACTGCGCAATGCACATTTGTAACACACTCATTTTATGGACTTTCATCACCAAATTTTCAACATAGGCATTTTAGGATCTCTGCTAATCAACAGTGTCACTGTCATTTTCATAATGTGTCCTAAACATGGATTTCCCACAGTGACAATGCTATTCTGCACCGGAACTGCGAAAACACATTTTGGCCAGGATGTGAAAAATGACAGCTATACTGTTCATAAGGAGGTGCAGAAGACTGGCAATATTGAAAATCTGGAGTGAAAATATTAATTAGTGAAGTTACGAGCATGCGTGCAAACTGCGCAATGCACGCTCGTAACACAGTCATTTTATGAAGTATTGTCACCAAATTTTCAACATAGGCATTTTAGGACCTCTGCTCATGAACAGTGCCACTGTCATTTTCTTAATCTGTCCTGAACACTGATTTCCCACACCGACCACACTATTCTGAGCTGGAAGTGCGAAAACACATTTTGACCAGGATGTGGAAAATGACAGCTTTACTGTTCACAAGGAGGTCTGAAAAAATGCCAATATTGAAAATCTGGCATGAAAATATTGTAAATTCGCAAAGTTACGACCGTGCGTAGCAACTGCGCAATGCACGCTTGTAAAACAGTCATTTTTTTCCCACCAAATTTGCAACAAAGGCTTTTTGACAGCCCACCTCATAAACACTGGAACTGTCATTTCATTAATCAGTCCTGAAAGAGGATTCCGTATAGTGACCGTGAAATCACCTTTCGGTGCCGAATAATGCCATGACAGTGCCAGAATTCATGAGGAAGGGTCCCAAAAACCCCGTGTTGAAAATCTGGTGCCAAAATTCCCAAAAATGCCTGAGATATGCATCAAAGTTGAAAAAACCCTATTCATTCCATTATACAGCTTACCTGCATTTCCTCAGTTCGCGGTCTGCTTTGAATAGTGCAGATGTGTTCCCGGTTCACCGAAGATCATCGCAATGGACTCCAGAGGTAAGTATGGGGTGAGGTGGGTGTGGAGAGGCAAGGTGCACAGTGGGTGGGCACAGGTTGTGGGAGGGGGCAGGGAGACTGCTGAGGGACCGTTTCCTTTTTTACAGGTTAAAAAAAAAAGACATCACGGGACTGTTTTTGATTTTACAGGGGCATGTGGCACGCTGGGGTGGGCTCCCAGGGTGCCAACAAAGTCTTTTTTTTGGGGGGGGGAACTGTAGCCGATGGGAGATTGGTCACCCCCATCAGCAAACAACAAAAGGGGGGGGTTACATTATGCTGACGGGGATTTGCACCCCCCGTCAGCAAACAACAAAAGGGGGGTGACATTATGCCAATGGGGATTGGGCACCCCGTCAGCAGACAACAAAAGCGGGGAGGGGTTATACAATGCCAACAGGGAGTGGGCTGCCCCGTCAGCAACATAAACCTTAGGCCACTGAAGCCGACAGGGATTGGGGCCCCCGTCAGCAAACAAACATAGTGGTGGTGGGCACATGCTGCTGAGGGTGATTGGGCACCCCCTTAGAAGGGGGGGTTCATATTGTTTGTGCATTGCCGCCGTGTTCACAAACAATATCAGTGTTTCAGGGTTCTGCCCTGCAATGACGGGTTGCTCCCTCATTATAGTGAATGACTGACTCCAGGATAGTAGACAGCACAGCTTTGTGTCAGGGACTTCCTGTCAGACCTAGTAGTCTTTTTTGACTGGGTAACAAAAGAACTGCATAAAGGCCATGCCATGAAACATAGAAACAAAATTTGACGACAGATAAGGACCGCCTGACCTCACCTAGTCTGCCCATTTTTCCCATACCTACTGTATCACCACAGACCCTACTTGATCTTCGGCTTATCCCCCCCTTTTCTCATGTCTAAGGTTCCTTTATGCCTATACCATGCTTTCTTGAACCCCATTACAGTTTTTGCCCCCACCACCTCCGCTGGGAGACTGTTCCAGGCATCCACCACCCTCTCCATGAAGAAGTATTTCCTCACATCTCCCCTGAGTCTCCCACCTCCAGCTTCATAGCATGACCTCTTGTCCTTGAGCATATTTTGTTCTGAAAAAATGCATCCATCCATACCTTATTCACACCTGTGAGGTACAGTATTTGAAAGTTTCTATCATATCCCCCCTTTCCCTCCTTTCCTCCAGGGTATACATATTGAGGTCCTATAGTCTTTCCTCATAGGGCTTTTGATGCAGACCCTGCACCATTTTAGTTGCCCTTCTCTTTTTTTATGTCCTTCTGGAGATGAGGTCTCCAGAACTGGACACAATACTCAAAGTGAGGTCTCAGCAGTGATCTATACACCACCTCCTTCTTTCTACTGGTGAACACCCTCCCTATGCACCCCAGTATCTTGCTAGCTCTTCTGACCACCTTGTTACACTGCCTAGCTACCTTTAGGTCATCAGATATGATAACCCCAGGTCTCTTTCTTTTTTTGTGGTCGACAATACCTCTCCTCCCTATTTGTACTCCACAATGATGGCAGACTGCCATGTGCAGCACCTCACATGGATGTGTCTTATAGTCTTGGAGCTTTCACTTCCCTACGTTTTCCCAGCAATGGACCCCAGACCACAAATGGACAGAAGACGGAGACAGGACCTTACTTGGGACCTGCTCCCCCTCTCCCAGCTGCCACCACTAGCTCCTGATTAGCAGGCACAGGGCTGACCACTTACTCCCCATCCCAGACCACAGAGGACAGAAGGTTGCTATCTAATTCTGGGTTGATTGTTTTCTGAGCCCAAGCTGGGCACCACGTGGCATTCACAAGATGGCGGCCACTTGATGTATACCTGTCTGTGCTCTGGACTCGCTCTGTTTTGGTGGCTGAATATTTCAGTCAACAGCTAAGTGATTAGTTTGCACATTCAGGGAAAGTGCTGTATAATGCCTACTGTAGCATGAATAACTCTGTGTGTGCGTAGTCGGAGTTTAGCCTGATGGGAATTGTGCCCTGCGTTATGCCCAGAAAGTGTGGTTAATCTGTGATGTGTGGGCGAGTTTGAATTTAAATGTTACAAGCATTAGAAAGTTAATGTTAGGCTGGCCTGTCAGTCGCAGTTGTTGGATTTCCGCTTGTGACGTCGGCGACCTGGGTTTGGGAACGGACCTGGGTTGCCAGAGGGCCAGCCGGGGGGAGATGGATGGAGCATCCACTGGACTGCTGTCCTTCCCCGGGGGGGAGGGGGGACAAACTTCCAGTGCAGTACGGACTCCTGGCGGAGGCTGGGGGTTCCGCTGTAGCCAATGTCTGGACATCCAGGGTGGTGGGGTGGATGTGGGACATCACTGCATGTTCCTGCCCCCGAGGAAAAAATGTCCTCTTGGGGACAGAAAATCCCCAGCCAAGCACCTCTATGACCCAGTACTCGGCACCTCTAATGTGCTCCCAAGACGGCTCCCCCAAATACCCAACCTGACATTCGTGACAATGGCAAGTGCTGCTACCCCACCCTGGGGGGTAAGCCAGGGGGCATAGGGGAACAAGCAGCTCATGTGGGAGCAGGAGGCAGCAGGGGCCATGACCAGGACTGAGCTTGGTGCATGGCTGGACAAAAAGCATACTAAATAGAAAAAAAGAAAAAAAGAAAGTTAATGTTAGCCAAGAAGAATCTTAATGTTAGCCTAGTATAGCACAGTCCAAATACTGCGGGTAAACTAATGTGTGGGTGGGTTGGAATTGAAATGTTACAAGCATTAAAAAGTTAATGTTATCCAAGAAGAATCTTAATGGTAACCTAGCATAACACAGTCCAGATACTGTGGGTAAACTGTGATGTGTGGGCGGGTTGGAATTGTACTGTTGTAAACAGTTAATTGCTAATTCTAGCCAAGCACAGCACATCTGAATGATGTGTGGCCCTGCTACTGACTGTGTCCCAAGAGGGATTGGTTGTGGCCAGCCTGATAGTGGTTTCCTTTTGTGTTGGGTTGTTTGATCTGAGTGCCCTACTGGTTCTCAATGTAACTGAGGAGACCCCAGAGATTTTTTTTTGTACCCTGTGGGCAAATCAAAGTGAGCTCACTAATTAATGCAAGGCTCTCCTATTTTTAGGGCTGACCATTCGCTCCCCACCCCAGACCACAGAGGAAGGAAGACAGAGACCGGACCTTGCTTGGGACTGCCCCCCCCCCCAGCTGCCGCCACTAGTCCTTGCTCTGCAGACACGGGTAGCTATCTAATTCTGGGCTGATTGTTTTCCCTAGCCCAAGATAGTTCACGTGGCACCAATAAAGGGATAACCCACCCCCCATCCAACCACCCTGGGTGGTCCCCTTTTTATACCAGCTCCCTGCAATTTCCTACTACCCTACAATGAGCATCACCTGGCTCAATCTCCTTCCAATCAATTTGCTCAGCAGGACCTATCAACCTCCCAGCTCTCCCCCTGATCAGTATTGCAGTTCCTAGTTTAGCCTTACTGTTCATTAGGTCTTACTGCTGTTAACTCTGCCTCATCGGCTTCATAAGAGCCACAGATAAATCACAGCCACATGCTACGAATAGGCTACCTACACCTCCTCTCAACTTCTTCCACCTATTCAACCCTATCCTTCACTGGGCTATACTTCCTCAATCTGGTCTGCAACTTTAATTCCCTTTCTCACAATCGAATGTTTACATACCTGTCACTCTCTACCATGATTGATACCACATCTCTCACTCTCTATCTCCTTCCACTGCTCCTCTCTTTTCTCCAGCCACCCCCCTTCCTACCCCACTTCCTCACCCCACTCTCCTTCAGCTGCCCCTTTTTGTCTCCCTACTACCACTTCTGTCCTCTGTCTCCCCCCTCAGTACACCATCGATACACAACTGCCCTGTCCCCAGCCTACTCTTGCCCTCCTCTGTTACCCCCTTCCCCCCACCCATTCCTTGTCATGCCCTACATCTTCCCTCTCCCCTACTACCTTCCTCATCCACTCCTCCCTGCTCCCCTCTTGCCTCCTAAACCTCAAGGCTCTATATTGCTACTTAAACCTCTCCAGCCCACCTTCCTCTCACAAATCCAGGAGGACTAAATACTCACCACACCTGTCCCTCTTTCTTTTCCTCCTGCTCCTCTCTGGTGATGTCCAACCCAATCTTGGCCCCCCTCAACCCCTGCTGCCACCACCCCAGCTCACCCCGGGTCTTTGCTGAACAATACTCCCACTACTCTGCCGAAAGGTCTTCCTTGTACCATCTTAACACTAGAAGCCTTCTCCCCAAAATAGACACTCTCAAAGTGGGATGACCCAACATCCCCTGACATTCTCTATGTCTCTGAAACAGGGTTATCAGCCAGAATTCCTGATTCCTCTCTTGCCATTCCTGATTACAATCTATTCCACCAACACAGAGGCAAGTGTGGTGGCCGGGTAGCCTTGTACACCAGGCAGTCCCTCTCCAGCTCCATTACCTTTAAAAAATTCTGTCCCCCCCTCCCATGAACTCATTGTTGCCCTCTTAACTCTCCCCTCCTCAGCCGCTATCTATATAGGCACTCAATACTCCCCTTCAAAAACCACACCTGATGCCCTAGTCAAAGCCATGTCTTAGATCTCCTGTTACATAGACAATGGCGAACTCCTGCTGCTAGGTGACTTCAATCTTGACTGGCTCTCCCCTTCCATGAAGCATACCTTCCTGAGAATCGAGGCCCTTAATCCAGGAACCCACCCACCTAAACTCTCGGTCCCAAAACCATTCCCTGCTTGACTGGGTGTTATCCTCCTACCCCCACCATATCACTGCTTCTGGCATCCTGCCAGATGCCCTCAGTGAATACTGCATCACATATTGCATACGTAAAATTCACTCCTGCCACTCCCCTCCCAAATACATTTGGTCTCGTCCCTTCATACTTTTGACATAGACACCCTGCAACAGGATCTCACTAATACTGATTGGCAACCTGTTTTTCTGCTCTTGATATTGGCCATACTCTATCCCTCTTCTGCAACATGCTTAACCAAATCTGGAACCTCCATGCACCCTTGAAGAAAGCCAGCATAAAACAACACCATCACCTCTAGATAACAGCTAACCTCCTTGCCAAATGCTGTGCCAGGGACAAAGCCTGGAAACTTTACAAAGTGTCCCTAGCTCCAACAGACCTCCAAAGTTACAAAGGGCTTAAAAACAGCTGCACCAAGGCCATCTGCCAATCCAAAGATAAATATTTCAAATCACAACTACAACAAGGCCACAATTCCCCTGCCTCATTCTGGAAAGTGCTTCACTCTCTCTCTCCTTGATCCCCCACTCAGCAGGTCTGCCTAGTCCTTAAAATTGATGGCTCTCCTGTCTCTGACCTGGCTGCCATAGAGCAGGTCTTCAATAATTTCTTTGTCTCTTGCGCTCTTCCCAACCTCCCACCTCCCATCCCACTCGACTGCCCTCCTGCCCAGCCTGACTCACCCGCCCCGCCCGCTGAGTTCTACTTCCCCCCTTTCTCCCCCCACAAAGTCTATTCAGCCCTCATTTCTCTTAACCTAGCCAAATCGAGCCCTGACAGTCTCCACCGTAGGCTTCTCCACATCTCTGCTTCTGCTATAGCTGCTCCCCTGACCTATATTCTAAACCTCTTCCTATCCACCTCCACAGTTCCCAAAGCTTGGAAATCAGCCAAGGTGATTCCACTACACAAGGGTGGTGACCCCTCATCACCTGGAATCTATCAGCCCATATCTCTCCTCCCCTCCCTTGCTAAAATCTAGGAGTCCCTCAATCACTTCACACTCTCTGAGTTCCTTGCCTCCAATAACTCCCCCCCCCCATGCAGTCTGGTTTTAGGAAGCAGCACTCTACTATTTCCTCTCCATTGTGGGTCACATACTCCATTTTCTGTGCTATGGATCAAAGCCATATTACAGCTGCCATTTTCAGAGACCTGGCAAAGGCTTATGATTCTGTCTCCCAACCCTCAACTTCAAAACTTAATCTATTGGCCTCACTAAACCTGCAGTAAACTGGTTCTGCTCATACCTACATGATAGGCAGCAGTCCATCCAAATTGGTGATGCACTCTCGGCCCCTCTCCCCATCCTCACTGGGGTCCCTCAAGGCTTCATCTTTGGCCCCATCCTTTTCTCAGTTTTTATAAATGACCTTCCTGCCATCTGTCACTCCTCAAATCTACATATGTACGCAGATGACACCATTATCTATACCTCCAGCCTCTTCTCCAACAATGTGCTTTACCATCTCCAGGATGACTTCAACAGAGTCCAGTCCTGGTTCTAATCAAATCAACTGAAACTAAATGCTAAAACAAACTGGAACTATGTTATTTGGCTCCAGACAGAAACTGGCCTCTCTCCAATATCCCCAGTTTTTACTACCCTGGATGGCTCCCCCCTTGAGATCATCCCTGCTTTCAAATACCTGGGTGTCTAGCTGGATAGCTACCCAGATTTCTCTACCCACATAGATGCCATTTGTACCAAGCTCTGACCCAAACTTGGTGTCCTCTATCACCATAAAGATAGCCTCCCTCTCCCCACCAGACACAAACTAGTACTCAAAACAATACTACCAGTCTTGGGGGTATTGCTAAGATCAAAGATGATAAGGGGAAGTGTGTGGAGGTGGACCAAGGAAAAGCATCTATCCTAAATAGATACTTCTGCTCAGTATTTACCGAGGAGAAGATAGGGCAGGGCCCACAGCTCAGCACCATGGTCACGGGGGGAGGGAAGTGTGCACAAGTCCCATCACAAAAGAAAGGGTCCTACAAGAGCTTGCTAAGCTCAGGGTGGACAATGCAATGGAACCTGATGGCATACATCCCAGGGTACTAAAGGAGCTAAGTGTAAACTAGCAGAGCCATTAGCAGAACTGTTTAGTGAGTCTCTGAGCACAGGAGAGGTCCCAGAAGACTGGAGAAGGGCTCATGTGATCCCACTCTACATGAGTGGTAGCAGGAAGGAGGCAGGGAACTACAGACCAGTCAGTCTTACTTCAGTAGTGGGCAAGATTATGGAGGCAGTCCTTAAGGAAAGGATAGTGCAACACCGGGAATCCATTTGAGCACAGGATCCAAGACAGCATGGGTTTACAACAGGAAGGTACTGTCAAACTAATCTCATAGATTTCTTTGACTGGGTAACCAGAGTGGTGAACCAAGATGGTGCAGTTGATTCCCACGTTCGATAATAAGATCTTAGCTTGGCCTACTTGTAAAGTACTATATACTAGTGTAGCTCAGAGCTGCACTATTTGGAGGAATAGGTTGAGGAAAGCTAGGGAGGAATTTATCTGGGGCGCTATTAATTCTCTCACTCCCCTGGAGGGATCTAGCAAGAAGGTGGACCGGGAACTTCAGGATTTGAGAGACGAGATGACAGGTATTTTGTACAGTAAACTGAGGCCTGGTCCGAAAGATCCAAGCTAAATATCTTTTACAAGGATTTGCCAGTAAACTTCTTACTACTAGAGTAAAAGAATGGGAGCCGCTCATTACAATCTCCTTTCTAGAACATCAGGGGATTGATTACAGATACGCAGGCTATGGCGGATGCTTTTATGGACTATTTTGTAGAATTATATCAAGGGGCATCCAGGTGCCACTGAGGAAAGAGTGTGGAGGTTTTTGGATGATGTAAGTCTGCCAAGACTAGATCGGCATAGCTCAGGCATTAGCGGTCCCTATAACAGAGGCTGAAATAAGGGATGCGATCAATCGTTGACCAAGGTAAAACTCCGGTACCAGATGGTCTCTCTGCTCTGTTTTATAAAACTCATTCGCAAACTCTCATCCCTCTGCTCCTGGAGTTTTTTTCTAACATCATGTCAGATGGGGTTCCACATTTACCGTTATACAAGGCTTACATTACACTTATCCTCAAGCCAGATAAACCGGAGAATTACTAGGGAGCTATAGGCCCATTGCCTCCTGAATCAGGACATTAAATTGCTATCTAAGATACTAGCTAATAGAATATTAAAGATTGCTCCTTTAATTATTAGCCAGGATCAGGTTGGCTTTTATGCCAGGTAGGGGGCCTCATGATGCCCTAACGGAAGCTTCATCATGTGCTTTTGGAGGCGCTGGCTCCTCCTCAGATATGGCGCTTTTTCTCTGGATGCCAAGAAGGCCTTGATGGGGTCTCACTCCTTTCTATTTGCTACTATGGAGAGGATGGGCTTCCTGGAGGGCCTTCTCAGGGGCATTAGGAATCTTTATGCGCATACGCGCAGAGTCCTTTGCAACGACTTTTGTCAAAGAATTTCGCCTCGATAATGGGACCAGACAGGGATGTCCCCTCTCCCCAATTTTATTCAATATCTACTTGGAGCCCTTGCTGAGGGCGATTCAGTCTGATCCCAAAATACGGGGGATTGTGATCAAGGGGAGGGAGTTGAAGCTCTCGGTTTTTGCAGACGACATTCTCTTGCACCTTCGAGACCCAGTGATGAGTTTTGGAAGGGTTCTTGAGGTTATAAATAGATTTTTGGTGGTCTCGAATTATAAATTGAACCTGAACAAGATGCAGGTTCTCTCCCTTACCCCGCATGTGTACAAGGCAGACCTGGAGTCGCTGCAGCTGAAATGGGCTCCAGATGGTATTAAATATCTTGGTATCTGGGTCACTCCTAACCTGCAGCAGGGAGTAGAGGTAAATTTGAATAATGTGTTGGTAGCAGCTAGAGCAGACTTGGGTAGGTGGAACAAGCTCCCCCTAAATCTGACGCTAGAATGGGGTTAATCAAAATGAACCTACTCCCTAGGTTTCTGTACCCATATATTTGTCCCCATATGATATCCCTAAAACTTGGTTCATTAGAATACAAAAATTATTTTCTGACTTCTTATGGAATTTCAAACTTCAAGGAGGAAGCATGCGGTTTTGGCTTCCTTTTTAGTTTGGGGTCTTAAAATCCCAGACCTTGCTTGTACTATGTAGCCGGGCAATTATCTATAATGAGCGGTGGAATAATTCCTCGAAGAGGGTTATATTCCAACCTGGTTGCATATTGAAAGGCAAATATTGAGGATAAGGGTATTTTCCTGATTCACTGCTTTTACTAACCTGGTATTTTGCCAGAAATAGGTAAAGATTCCCCAATATTTAAGACAGTTCTGGCTTGGTGGTCCTTTATCCCCAGCTTGTAAAAGCTCCAGAAGGGCTGTAGAGATCAACCTATTTTAGGTAATCCTAATATGACGATTGGTGGCCGGGTAATCAGGAGTCACTGGGCTCAGAGCTTTCAAACCTTGTCTGGGCAGATTTTATTTTAGATGACAAAGTGGTGTTTCCCTCAATGTAATGGTATTAATTTCTTTAAGAAGATTCAGGTTGCCAAAATGTTACAGAAACTGCAGAGGAAAACTTATTCCTCCAGGAACTCCATTACCTGGGATAACCTTAAAGATCTTAAGGGTGCACATAGACCCCTGTCAGTGGCGTACAGTGTGCTTTTGGACTTAAGTAAGGAGGGTCTCTCATGAGGTCGCTTACTGGGGTAAAAGGATACCCTTCTGAGACCGGACTGGGAAGTAATTTGGAAAAGCGTGGTCTACATACCTATTCCCAAGTATAGGACCATGCAATTCTTTATATTTTCTAATTTGTACTATACCCCCGCTAAACTCTGTGCTAGGCGGCTTAGACAGACAGACCAATGTTTCAGGTGTGGATTGAGTCCGGGAGATACGTTGCATATATTTTGGGATTGTCCCAGGATATATCCGCTTTGGGTTCAGGTT
Source organism: Neoceratodus forsteri (assembly GCA_016271365.2). Classification (NCBI taxonomy): domain Eukaryota; kingdom Metazoa; phylum Chordata; order Ceratodontiformes; family Ceratodontidae; genus Neoceratodus; species Neoceratodus forsteri. Next base: position 793,719,337 of record CM057454.1, read on the forward strand.
AAGCAGAATATGGACCCCTTCCTAAACTATGCAGAGTTTATTTTGCCTAAGATTTGTATTTTGGGGGATATGGCCCAAATCTCACGGTTGCAGATTAGATACCATATAGCATTGATGTCTGCTCTAATTAAAGCTTTCGTCTTGAGGCATTGGAAGAGCGATTGTATTTACAATATGACCAATGGTTAGCGGACCTTATGAGGACATTAGGCAGGCTCAAGCGGCAAATGTACGGGACAGCAGAAGAGGAACATATATTAAGAGGTGGAGAACTTTAGAGGTAATATATGCACTTCAATCTAGCCTTCCCACTCATCGGTCTGTCTGTCTAAGTGTAGTTAACTGAGGTGATGGGTAAACAAACCAATAATTTTTAATATCCGCATTTGGCCTACTTGGGATGCTTTTGTTTACTTTCATTTTTGGAAGGTTTTGTGTATCAGGTCCGTTTATATGTGTATCTCAGAGTGGATAGGTACTGGACTGCCAAATAAAGTCTCTTTAGGGCTCTCTGTCTTCCTCGGGACGCAGCTGCAGGACCAACCCCATATGGTTTGTAGGGTTTTGGGTATGATAGGTCCTTTGACTTAAGTTCATCTCTTATGACTAGTGGTCTGTTTCGTTTTAGAATGGGTAGATTTCAATCCGAGTGTTGTTATGACAGAGCAAATGTCTAGATATGGGGGAGGGTGCATTCTCCAGCTGTGATTGTACATAGTCATTGTACATAGTTGTCCTACCCAGTTTTGGGGGTGGGTACCCCGGGAACCCGGGGGGTCATTGTATGTCTGTCTGTATGTTTCTGTTTTTGTTTTCTTTTTTTTTTTCCAAAAAAAAAAAGAAAATTCAATAAAGATGGTTAATAAAAAAAAGATGGTGCAGTTGATGTCACCTACCTTGACTTCAGCAAAGCTTTTGATACTGTTTCACATGGAAGATTGATTAATAAGCTGGGTAGGCTCAGGGTGGATCAGAGGTTGGTCAACTAGATGGCAAACTGGTTGGCAGGCAGAAAACAGAGAGTACTGGTAAACGGTGTACAGTCAGAAGAGATGCAAGTCACAAGTGGGGTACCTCAGGGATCAGTCCTGGGGCCAGTCTTCTTCAATATCTTCATCAGTGACTTTGCAGATGGACTGGAGGGTAAGGTTTGCCTGTTTGCAGATGACACCAAGATCTGCAACAGAGTAGATAATCCAGATGGGGTGTGCAAAATGAGAAGAGATCTGAAAAAACTGGCAGAATGGTCGGAAGAGTGGCAACTGGGGTTTAATACAAAGAAGTGCAAGATCATGCACATAGGGAAGAAAAACCCTGAAGCTACCTATAGGTTGGGAGGGGAGTTGCTGGCAAACACAAGGGAAGAAAGAGACTTGGGCATCATCATAACAGATGACCTGAAATCATCCAAGCAGACAACTAAAGCAGTAGGTAAGGCTAGAGGGATGTTGGGGTGTATTAACAGAGGTATCACAAGTCATAAGAGGGAGGTAATAATCCCTCTTTACAAGACACTGGTTAGGCCCCATCTGGAATACTGTGTGCAGTACTGGAGGCCGCATCTGCACAAGAACATTAACAAAATGGAGACAGTCCAGAGAAGTGCAACCAAAAGGGTGCAGGGACTGCATCAGAAAACATATGAGGACAGATTAACGGAGCTCAATATGTATACCCTAGAGCAAAAGAGGGAAAGAGGTAATATGATCAAAACATTCAAACATCTTAAGGGCATTAACAAGGTGAAAGAGTCTAACATGTTTCAATATAAGAAAGATAGCAGGACAAGAGGACACAGCATGAGATTAGAGGGAGGTCAATTATGGAGTAATGTGAGGAAGTTCTTTTCACAGAAAGGGTGGTGGATGCATGGAATGGCCTACCTCAGGAAGTGGTGGATATGAATACAGTGCAGGGCTCCAAACAGGCATGGGATAGGCAAAAGGGAGCAATACAGAAGAGTATGAATAGATAGGCCATTGACAGAGTAAAGGCCTATGGCACATTCATAAGGTAGAAAAAATGAACAGACAGGATGGGCCTTGTGGTCCTTATCTACTGTCAATTTCTATGTTTCTATGTTTCTATACTGATGTGGTTTATGGCATGGCCCCAGTCACATCCCTCTCAAAACTGGACACTCTTCTCTACTCCTTCTGCCTCTTTGCAACTGCTTCCCCTTCCCTTACCTACCACTGCCTCCTCTGTGCTCCCCTCTGCCTTGCTCCTTTATCACACAGAAGAACTGTTCACTGCGCCTCCCTCATTGCCAAGTTCTGGTTTGGCACTCTTCCCCCCACCTCTCTTCCCACCTTTCACAATCTACCTCACTTCATACTCTCTTCACCACAGAGACCCTCATACCTTTTCTATCCCTTGTCCCCATTCTACCGCTAGCCAATCTGCCTTCTCATATCATCTCCCTCTTCTCTGGAACAAGCTACCCTCTGATCTTCGACTATCCTCTTCCTCCTTCTCCTCCCTCAAAAAACTTCTCAGACTTCTCCCCTCCCCACTGTGTTCACAGTGCTCTAACTCCTCCCCCCCCACCACATCCCTAGCAGGCCGCCCCACTTAGGCTCCAGAGACAGAGTAGTATACTGTGCTCCTATCACCACTTCCTTGAATCTTACAAGCCATTTAATTTTTCCTGTTTTGTGTCCAAATGCTGATATGTTTGATACATTTATGTATGTGTGTTATTTTGATTTCTAGTATTCAGGAGCCACAGTATTATTAATGTACTATGTCTAATATTATTTATGTAAACAAGTGCCTCATTTTATATTTCTGGTCTTGTAACCGTGACCTACATCTTTGTTTGTTACATTGTTCATTTTCTTTGTCTACCCTGTCCCTGGGTTGCACCTTGAAATCAGCCTCGGCTCAGTGTGCCTTTCCTGGTTACCAATTTTAAATAAATTGAGGACTTGTTTGGAGGTCTAGCAGGGGAGCACAGCTACTTGTATATACTTGTATCGAACAATGATACTCTTCTATTGGGGAAGGTCATCCTCTTTGACAAATGTCAGAGCTTCCAGAGGGATGCACATGGTGTGCTGAGGGAGGAGGCTAAAGAAAACCTGAGGAGTTATTTTAAAGTACTTTCAAGCAGTTTGAGAAGGCAGCTTAGAATGGGAGTGGTCACATGATCTGGGACTCACTTCCTGCACAGGGTCATATATAAACAAACTCTCCTAGTGAGCGAGGAAGGTGAATATTCTAAATTTCACTTTGAGATTGCTCCTCGAGCTCTGGAACTTGTGCCTGTATTGTCCTTGCATTTTTGAAAAATGAGCAATATATATTTGCTGTTAGGGGCTGGTCCTGAGTATTGCCATTGACTACAAGCTTAGTGGCTGACTGGGATTTGTAGTTTCGTCTCTGAGTACTGAACTACAAAAATGCTGCTATAATAGTTATTCTTACACAGTTTTAAACTGTGACTCACAGGTTTTGTACACAACTCAAGCACTTTAGCTAAAGAAAACCCAAAGGGTTATTTTAAAGCACTTTCAAGCAGTTTGGGAAGGCTGCTTAGAACAGGAGTGGTCACGTGACCTGTGACTCACTTCCTGCACAGGATCATGAATAAACAAGCCCTCCTAGTGAGTGGGGAGAGCTCAAGGGGGCGAGCGCGTGTGGAGATGTATGAAGAGACAAGCATGTGTCTGATGTGTCCACTGGGGCTGACAGGGACATGTGACCAGGAAGCTTAAAAACATTACAAGGTTGGTGGAAAATGTCAAGTGAACACATTATTACAGGAGGTATATTGAAACAACCAAACGCCCCAATGTGGGAAGTAGCACACTATTGTACTTCATGCAGAATGTGTGTACTAGCAGAGAAGGTCCAATCATTTGAATGTGATAAGTGTTTGCTAATTAAAACCTTACAAAAGAAGATTGAGATCCTAAATAGGAGAGTACAGGTAGAACATGAAATAAACCAATTGGAGGGGTTTATTGATAATGCAGCATCAAGTGTGGAGAATACAAAGTAGTTATAATTGAGGAAGGATTAGCCAGTGTAGAAACAACTGACAAGAGAAAGAGGGAACTATCTGGTGGTTTTTTAGACTCTGCAAAGGTTGAAGAATGGAGTGTAGTTATAGGAGGGGCAAAATGTAAAACGGGGCTAATGGTGGTACCAAGTAGCCTGGCACACAAAAACAGGTTTAGTGTTCTGAACAAGGATCCTGCTGATAATATTGGTTCTAAGGAGCAAGGTGCAACCAACATGGAGACAGAGAGAATACCAGAGGTGGTAGCATTTAACCAAAATGCTACAAGGGGTAAAACTATATCAGAAAGTGGCAAGGTAGATACAATTAATCTCATCACTAATAAAACAAAAGCGAATAAGGAAAGTAGCCCTGCTGACAACTTAGGGGCTGGTAAAAGGAGCACCAAAATAAAAGTGGACAAACAAAATTACAGGAACATGTAGTCATGGGAGATTCCCTATTAAGATTTACTAATGTGATACCCTGCAAAGGGAGGAAGGAGCATACTACAGTAAGTACCTTACCAGGAGTCAAAATCAGTGTCATCAAGATGCTGCTAGAGGGGTTACTCGAACACACAGAGACCCAATTGCAGTTTTGCATGTAGGTGAAATGATATTGCAAGAAGAAAGCTAACATATAATTATTTAAAATTTGATGACCGGGAAAGGCACACTAAGCTGAAGCTCGTCTCCAGGTGCATCCCGGGGGCAGGGGTAAAAACATACATACAGAAAGATAACAACTACAGATACAGTGTAGAGCAAAGTACATACTTTAAATATTATTTACATATTGATATATACATGATGATATGACAATATATACAGATAAGCAATTGATATGTACATGTTGATATTTACAAGTAAAAAGTCGAAAACAGATAAGCCGAGCAAGCCAACCAGAGTAAAACTACAGTTTTTTAGAGCAAAACAAAAAGGAGATGCAAGATAGTGAGCAGGACAAGAAGAGAGAAAAGAAGTAGGACAGGAGGAAAAATTAAGACAGTGGACAGGTGCAAGATGTGGTAGGGGTTGGTCTGAGTGACCATTTCAGCACTAGGAAGGAGGTAGTGAGATGGAATTCAGGGGAATAATATTCCAGAGGGAAGGAAGTCTATAGGTGAAACCAATACAACAAGACTTTGAAGAGGTGGAACATGTTTTGAAGGAGAAGGGCAGTCATGTGATTATATCAGGACTGCTACCTGTGCCTAGGGTTGGGAGAGCAAAAACTAGAGATATAATTGATTTAAATGGATGGTTGAAGTGATTATATCCAAGGGAAGGGATCAGTTTCTTAAGTCATTGGGATGCTTTTGGGGATAATAGACTGTTTGGAGGTGATGGGTTACATTTAAATAGATATGGTAGCCGGACCCTAGCACACAGGTTGAACATCAGCATTTCAGAGTTTTTAAACTGAGTAATAGGGGACAAGGGGGAGGGGTGGGTGACATGACAAATATGCCAGATATTCAAAATAATACCAAGAGTAATGACTTATTTGGATGGAACTGTCTATTATTAAATGCCCGGAGCCTGGTAAGAAAATTTGATGAAATAAAATACATAATTGCCACTCAATCAATCCGGATCTGCACAATGACAGAAACATGGTGGGACAGTATAGACACCTGGTACAGACATATACAGGGTTTCATTCTCTATAGCAAGGAAAGAAGGTATAGGAATGGTGGCGGAGTGGCAGTATATGTAGCTGATACTGTCAACTCAGAACAATTACACATGGGAAACCCAGACCAGGAACAGATCTGGATTAAAGTGATCCTAAGTAAAAATGCTAAACTGATTCTTGGTATAGTGTATAGACCCCCTCACAATCAAAAGATGAAGATATAGCCTTCTGTAAGATGATAGGAAAGTTAAACCTAGTGGATAGGATTGTCATAATGGGTGATTTTAAACTGCCTGGGATGTTTGTTTGTTTGTTTTTTGTTTGTTTATTTCAAGGTTATAACCACTGAGCCAAAGCTCATTTACAATAGTGACCTTAGTCCACTTTAACATACAAAGATAAAACAGTATACAGACATAAATTAGGGATACATTGGAGAACTTTTAAGGGATCAACTTTGACTGAGGAGAAAATATTACAGGCATTTAGTCAAATGGAACTGGAACAACATGTCTCACATCCCAAGAGAGGAGACAAAATATTAGATTTAGTGCTCAGTAATATGGGTAGAATGTTGTGGTACTATATAGTGACATACCCTGTGAGTAACAGTGACCATGCTATGGTGGAATTTAAAATTCAGGAGGCTACCATTAGTTTACAAGGTACTACCAAAACATTATGCTTCTGGAGAGCAGATTTCCCAGGGTATAAGGAGGGACATGGGAGAATGGGACTGCAAGGAAAAATTCAACAGTAGCACACTAAAAACCATGTGGGATCTCCTGACTGAGAAAATTACTAGCATGTAAAATACTTGTATACCAGAAAGAAGGAAATATAATAAAGCAGGCAAAATACCAGCCTGGATGAACAAAAAAGTAAAGAAACTAATAAATAGGGAAACAAAGCTACAGAAGAGCAAAACCAGGCAATGAACACGAGGGATGGATACAGTACAGGAAGATACTGAAGGAAACCAAGCAGGCAATTAAGAAAGCAAAAAAAAGACTTTGAATATGGTTTGGCAGTAAGAACAAATGACAACTATAAATCATTCTTTAATTATGGAAACAATAAAAGGGGAGGAAAGATTAAGGTGGAATCTTTAGTAAACTCACGAGGTGAGCAAGTTACTGAGGCAGCCCAGACAGCAGAGATGCAGAAAACTATTTTTCAGTTTGTAACAACTGGGACAACATAGACAAGGATGGGTTAACTGGAGTAGCTGGTAGACCATTTACCTTGAAAGTGGAGAGTGTTAGGGAGAGACTACTCAAGTTGGACCATGGAAAAGCACCAGGCCTGATGGAGTCCATCCTAAGATAGTTAAAGAGCTGGCCAATGATCTAGCAGGTCCACTAACAAGCATATTCCAAAAATCACTTGATGAGGGGGATGTGGTGGATGCTTGGAAAACAGCAACAGTAATCTCAGTTTAGAACAAGCATTTGTCAATGCCGAATGTTGATTGCGTTGGTCTGTTGAGCTGGCCCAGTGGCCCTGTGTCACTGGCTCAGTGTGTTTGTCCCGGTGCTGCAGGCTGCTCTTTTGTACTGGGCTGCTGCCTGCGTTGGCATCTTGTTCTGCTGAGGAAGAAATCCGCAGCTGTCCCGACAGAGCTCCATTGAGGTGGCTCACTCCCCTTCCGTCACTCGCTCATTCTGTTTCTCCTGGTGCTGCAGGGTTCCCTTTTGTACTGGGCTCCTGCCTGTGTTGGTGGCTTTTTCTACCCCCAAAGAAATCCACAGCTGTCCCGACAGAGCTCTGTGGAGGTCGCTCACTCTCCCTGTCTCACTCAGTCATTCTGGCTCTCCTGGCACTGCAGGCTCCCCTTTTGTAGTGGGCTTCTGCCTCTGTTGGCGCCTTTTTCTGCCTGCAAAGAAATCTGCAGCAGTCCCGACAAAGCTCCATTGAGCTTGCTCACTCCCCTTCTCTCACTCGCTCATTCTGTTCTGCCGGCGCTTCAGGCTGCCCTTTTCTACTGGGCTCCTGCCAGAGTTGCTGCCTTCTTATGCCCACAAAGAAATTTGCAGCAGTTACAATACAGCTCTGTTGAGCTCACTCACTCGCTCATTCTGGTCTTCCTGCCACTGCAGGCTGCCCTTTTGTATTGGGCCCCTGAATGAATTGCTGCCTTTTCCTGCCCACAAAGAAATCTGCAGCAGTCCCAACAGAGCTCCGTTAAGCTCACTGACTCCCCCTCCCTCACTCGCTCGTTCTGTGTCTCCTGGTGCTGCAGACTGCCCTTTTGTACTGGGCTCCTGCCTGCATTGGCGGCTTTTTCTGGCCAGAAAGAAATCTGAAGCAGTTTGGACACAGCTCCACTGAGCTCGCTCACTCCCTCTCTGTCACTCTTGCATTCCATTTCTGGTGGCGCTGCAAGCTGGCCTTTTGTACTGGGCTCCTGCCTGCATTGCCACATTTTCTGCTCACAAAGAAATCTGCAGCAGTCCCGACAGAACTCAGTTGAGCTCGGTCACTCTCCCCTCGGTCGATCTTAATCTGTCCCAAACACTGATGTCCCAGAGTGACCGTGCGATTATCCGGCAGAAGTGCAAAAACATATTTTAGCCAGGATGTGAAAAATGACAGCTGTAGTGTTCATAAGGAGTTGTGAAAAAATGCCACTGTTGAAAATGTGGCGTGACAGTATTACCAAATTTGCGAAGTTACAAGGGTACGTGGAAACAGTTCAACGCATGCTTGTAACACAGTCATGTTATGGACTTTCGTCACCAAATTTTCAACATAGGGATTTTTGGACCTCTGCTCATGAACAGTGCCACTGTCATTTTCTTAATCTGTCCTGAACACTGATTTCCCACAATGATCATGTTATTCTGCGCCGGAACTGTGAAAATACATTTTGGTCAGGATGTGAAAAATGGCAGCTGTACTGCTTATAAGGAGGTGTGAAAAAATGGCACTGTTGAAAATCTAGTGTGACAATATTACAAATCTGCGAAGTTACAAGGGTGCATGGAAAGTGCGCAATGCACACGTGTAACACAGTCAATTGATGGGCTATCATCACCAAAATTTCAACATAGGCATTTTAGGACCTCTGCTCATGAAAAGTATCATTGTCATTTTCTTAATCTGTCCCAAACAGTGATTTCCCACAGCGACCGCTCTATTCTGCACTGGAAGTGCGAAAACACATTTTGGCCAGGATGGGAAAAATGACAGCTATACTATTCATAAGTAGATCTGGGAAAATGGCAGTGTCGAAAATCTGGAGTGAAAATATTACAAATTCGTGAAGTTACAAGCGTGCGTGCCAACTGCGCAACACACGCTCGTAACACAATCATTTTATGGGGTATCGTTACCAAATTTTCAACATAGGCATTTTAGGACCTCTACTCATGAATAGTGTCACTGTCATTTTCTTAGTCTGTCCTGAACACTGATTTCCCACAGTGACTGTGCTATTCTGCGCTGGAAGTGCAAAAACACATTTCAGCCAGGATGTGAACAATGACAGCTGTACTGCTCACAAGGAGGTATGACAAAATGTCAATGTTGAAAATCTGGTGTGAAAATATTGTAAATTCCACGAAATTCTGGCGTACATGAACTCATAGCATACGCTCATAAAACAGGCATTTTTGGATTTTTCACCAAATTTGCAACATAGGCTTTTTGAGAGCCCACCTCTTGAACACTGGCACTGTCATTTCATTAATCGGCCCTGAAGGGTGATTCCACACAGTGACCACAAAACCACTTTTCGGGGATGATTAATGCCATGACAGTTCAAGAATTCATGAGGAGGGGTCCCAAAAACCCCATGTTGACAATTTGGTGAAAAAATTCCCAAAAATGCCAGAGATATGCACTAAAGTTGAAAAAACCCTATTTATTACATTACACAGCTTACCTGCATTTCCTCAGTTTGCGGTCGGCTTTGAAGAGTGCAGACGTGTTCCTGGTCCACCAAAGATCATCGCGCCGAGCTCTGGAGGTAAGTATGGGGTGAGAGGGGGTGTGGGGAGGTAGGGTGCACAGTGGGTGGGTGCGGGTTGCGGGTGGCAGGCAGGGCCAGCGCCGAGGGACAGTTTTCTTTTTTCAGGGCAAAAAAAAAACAAAAGACGTTGCTGGACCGTTTTTACGTTCACAGGGGTATCTGGCATGCGGGGTGGGCTCAGCATGCAGCAGAAAAACAGGGGTAAGCAGTAGCTGATGAGGATTAGGCACCTGTCGGCAGGAACAAAGCGGGGGTTATTATGCTGACAGGAGTTGGGCACCCGTCGGCAGCAAGAAAGCGGGGTTCATTATGCGATGGGAATTGGGCACCCCTCAGCAGGAACAAAACCATGGAGATTCATTATGTCAATGAGGTTGGGCACCCGTCGGCAGGAACAAAATGGGGGTACAGAATGCCGGCCAGAGTGGGCTCCCCTAATCGCCAACAAGTAAATACGGTGGGGGAGGTTATATTGTTTGTGAACACGGCGACAAGCCACAGCCATGTTCACAAACAATATCAAAGTTTCACATCCGCCTTGCAATGATGGTCACTCCTCATTTGCAGCAGATAGCTGGCGCTGCAATGACGTGGCGGCCCCTGATTCGCAGTGGCTACTCTTTTAGAAGGTTGTGGCATGCTGGCTGAACTAGTGTCAGCAGCAGCATGCCACAGCTTTAGGGGATGGAGGTCAAGCCTCTGCAGGCTGTTGGGACATTGGGCACAACAGTGCCATGCCTACACAACCTGCTTTTGGAGAAAGCTGACTCAATATGTTTCTTGCGCATGCGTGCAATCAACATAAAAAGGGCATCAAGAGTGACCCCAAAATCTATAGGCCAGTTAGCCTAACATCCATCTTGAGTAGATCATGGAGGGAATTGTGAGGGACTTTATATGTAAGCATATAGAGGAAACTGGTAAGATCGACAAAAATCAACACAGATTTACAAAGGGACATTCGCGTGAGACAAACCTGCTAGAGTTTTACGGATGGGACAGCCTGGATCAGGGGAAGCCAGTGGATGTGATTTTCCTGGACTTAACTTAAGACCTTTGACAAGATCCCCTGCAGGGAGATAATATATGCAGTGTTTGATACTGGGGTTCATGGAAGAGTTACAAACTGGATTATATCATGGTTGACTGGCAGAAAGCAGAGAGTGAGCATACACGGAGTCCATTTGGGTTGTGCAGATGTCTGTAGTGGAGTCCCCCAGGTATCTGTTCTGGGACTGTGTCTATTTAATCTATATATATCATCCATAGGTAGTGAGGAGGGAGTGTGGGTAACCAAGTTTGCTGATGACTTCAGGATGGGAAGAACAGTGGAAACTATGGGTGATGCATTAAAGTTACAGAGAACCTTAAATGACTTAAAAAATTGGTTGACAAAACATTGGTTACAGTTCAATATAGACAAGTGTTCTGTTATGTATTTGGGAAATAAGAGCATAAAGGTAGAATACGTACAATGTAACCACATACTGAGGGAAGTAACTGAGGAAAGGGACCTCGGCATCATAATATCAAATGATTTGACCTTTAAAAGTCATTATCTCACTATTACCAAATGAGCTAATGGATTACTAAACTGCATAATCAGGCACATATCTAGCAGGAAGGACGAGGTAATGCTTCCACTCTACATTTCTCTGGCGCACCCCCATCTGGAATCCTGTGCTCAGGTATGGGCACCTAGTAAGAAATCTGAGATCAATTCCTTAGAAACAGTACAAAAATGGGCAACAAGAGAAATCAAGGATCTAAGAGGGTGTTATTATGAGAGTAGACTTAGAAAAACTGGCATGTTCTCACTTCAGTACAGGAGGTTAAGAGGGGACATGTGTATGTTGTACGGTGCCTTAACCAGTCATGATCTATGGGACTGCCTGGGAGAAGAAATGAGAGATCTGGCTTACAGCACAAGTTTCCATATGCTACAATTGAGAGGAGAGACATGCCGTACAAACAAAAGATCAAATTGGTATAACCAAGGGTGGTGACACTATGGAACTCACTCCCAGAGGAAGTGGTGGGCAGCAATAATTTATCAGATTTTAAAAGAAAGTAAGATGTCTTTTGTACAGAAAATAACATCGGAGGATATGGGTAATAGATACTGGCGAACTAAATGGATTCATGTCTTTAATTGCTCTGAAATGACCTATTAACCTATGAACCCCTCTAGCCAGCCAGATCAGCCGAATCAACCCTGGCGACCAATGGGGTGACAGATGCTGCAGACAAATTGCCCTCATATGGATCTCTTTTACTTCAATTTCAGCAAGACTATTGACTCTGAGCCTCTCAGACACCTGCTGAGCAAGTTGGAAAACCTGGGGGTGGCTAGGGATACAGTTAGATGGGTAGAAAACTGGCTAAAAGGGAGGAAGCAGTGGGTTGTGGTAAATACAGTTAAATCAGAGGAGAGAAAGGTCACAAGTGGAGTACCACAGGGGTTTGTCCTGGGCCCCGTCCTTTTTAACATGTTCATCAGTGACATCAGAGAAGGGATCCAGGATAGGATAAGCCACTTCGCAGATGGCATTAAACTCTGCAGAAGGGTGGAGCACACTGAGGGAGTTAAAGAATTACAGGGTGACCTGCAAAGGCTAGAGAGGTGGTCAGTTGTCTGGCAGCTGAAATTTAATGCCAAAAAGTACAAGGTGATGCACCTAGGAAAAAAGAACCGAAGGGCAGTATACTGGATGTGAGGGGTTAAACTTAGCACCACAGCTGAGGAACAGGACCTAGGAGTCACTATCAGTGACACGCCTAAACAGGCTAGCAATGCAACAAGGCTTGTAGTAAGGTAAAAAAAAGATGCTGGGATTTATCAGCAGGGGTCCTGATAGTACAGAGAAAGAAGTGATACTCCCCTTCTACAGATCTTTGGTGAGGCCACACCTGGAGTATTGTGCTCAGTTCTGGAGCCCTCACCTTAGAAAGGACAAGGATAGGCTAGAGGTGATACAGCATAGGGTGACGAAGAAGATACAGGGCCAGCAAGGATGTCCTACAAGGAACGCCTTAGGGCATCGAATATGTACTCACTGGAGACCAGAAAGGAGATGGAGGGATAGGACAGAAACCTTCAAATTCCTGAAAGGAATACTTTCTTTCTTTCTTTCTTTCTTTCTTTCTTTCTTTCTTTCTTTCTTTCTTTCTTTCACCAGGAAAGGCAAATTGAGCCAAAATAGCTCTTTTTCAGATGGTTCCTGAGTGGGTGAGGGGGATACAGGATAAACTACACATCAAGGTACAGAAAAAATTCATATATACAGTACTATATACACTCTAATTTCATCATATCAGTAATACAAAAATAAACTCAGATGAGCAACTGTGCACCAACTTAGTGAGACAACTGAGGAGAGGTAGAGTAGGGTATAAAGAAAGGAGGACCATGGGAGAAGAAGAAGAAGAGAGAGAGAGAGAGAGAGAGAGTAGGGGGGAAGGGGACTTTGGGAGAGGAACATTAAACTATGAGGAATTATTTAGCAGAAACACTGGTTCAACAACATGAGGGCACGATTGGAAGCTATCAGGAGAAAGATTCAGAAGGGATGTGAGAAAATATTATTTTACTGTCATATCACAGTGAAACAATGACATTTCAACAGCGAACGTCATTGCAGCAACAATTTCACCGAAATTCGAAATTGTCACTGTAATGGTTCTGCTGGTGAAAGTTTGCCATTTCCCTGTGATACTTCCCCTTTTCGAGTCAAGTCCAACTTGGAGTTGGATCTTTAGAGATTGGGGTGGGGGGCCCCTAAAATAATAGTTGAAGTGTCTGACAGGTGAAATTTCACCTGTTTAATAATTGTGGTTGTCGCCAGCTGCATTTTGTCAACTTCTTTTGTCAATGCAGCTTGGTGGAACCTTTTACTGAAAGGATGAGGAACCATGAAACAGTTCACCAGCTGAGGCTGTGGAAAATAAACCATTGAGGGCTTCAAATGGGCTTGGGACAGAGGAAAAGGAATAGTGCTCACTTGCAGAGATAAAACTGTTGAAAAGAATAGGAAGACTATGATAGGGAGGATTAGAACCCTGTAACAACACTAGATCCACAGTGTAATATAGGGTTCAATGGGCAGACTTGATGGACCTTTGGTCTTTTTCTTTTGTCACTGTCTGTTTCTGTGTAAAAAGACCATTGGTCCATCCAGTTTGCCATGTTTTACTCTATCCTACCCTGGGAACTAATGTCTAGTCAGAGTTATTTCTCTCACCTCCCCCCCCCGGCCTACTCTTTCCCCTTTGTGTAGATGTTAAGTCTTTTACTCACTCCCAGCCATGTCTGAAGCCATTAATGGTTCTCGCACCCACCACTTTTGCTGGTAGGCTTTTCCATGACTCGGCTACTCTCTCTCAATAAAATAAAACTTTCTCACATCCCTCCTGAATCTCATTCTTGTCATTGTAGACCACTATGCTTTTAGGCCTCTGAGATTGTCCTCTTGAGCCAATTGGGGATTGTTACTTTTCATGCGGTCAGTCCAGCTTTGTGATTGCTCATCTGTATGAACAGTGTGTCCATTTTTCTCAACAGATTTGCTCTTGCAAGATATGGTGTGTTGGTCCTCTTTGCATTGAGCATACAGAGTGACCTTTCCTGGTTGTTATATAGGGCAGTGAATAAAGTTTGCAGTTCAATGGTTTGTTTCTAGTAAAAGCTGGATGATACCTGTGTCATAAAGGTGGGCACAGTGAAGAGTGTTACACTGTCACTCTGTCTTAATGGATGACCAGGAATGACTTTTTGCACTAAAGGGCATTATGTTCACTGATTCTTTGAGCAGAACAGACTGCCACCAAACAGGATGTTTTTGAGTGTGAGGTGTAAGAGGTTGACTGAGTGCAGTGGTTCCAATGATTGGGAAATGAGGGCAACAGAGGACATTGCTGAGGCCCCATGGCACTGTCAGTTGCCTCTGCCATGGCCATGTATTGAGTGTGGCTGTCAAAAAGTGAATTATGTTGGGACGTGTGCCCAGTGCTTTGTGACCAGACAGGCCTCTTGCTGTGCTGATGGTGTAGAGTTGGACTCTCAGTGATGATACTGACATGCCTTTATCAGGTCCTTTTTTCAGGATGGATAGTATGTGGGCTATTGTCACCCTTGCCAGGTTAAGTTGTTTGTGTTGACACATCTGGAGAATGTTGTCCAATGTCTCACATCTACCCCAGTAGTGGATGACCTCCTTGATTGCAAATTGTCCACTAGTAACCTGTACTCAGCAGTCTCTCCTTCTCAGAAGCCAAGATATGAGGTGTAGGCTCCTAGGACTTGGGTGTTAAATAGGTATCTGTGTCAGAATGTATGGTGTGTTTGGGAGCCACCATGTGTGGTCTATCTCCGTTGTGAAGCATGCCCATCTCTGCCAGAATGGCACTATCAGTATCACTGTCATCTTGGTCTGCTGGATCGTGGTCAGCTCATGCTGGATGGGATTTTGGTCAACACATGCTGGGTGAGAAGGAAAGGCAGGAAAACGCATACTCAGTTTAACTTCCTGGTAGAGGAAGAGCCTCTTTCCTTTGTGACTGCTGCATTCTGAATCTGGAGTACAATATTGGGAGCTGAGCATTTGCCTCAGACACCATCAGCTTTATTTGCAGTGGGCCCAGTTTTTCTGTTTATCTGCTTGAAGACCTGGGGGTGAAGCCTCCACTCTCCTGTGGATAACGATTAGTGACTTAGCCAGTCAGCTTGTTTCCCTGCTATAGTAGGTTTAAGGCTGTGATGTGTTCCAAGATGTTCTGCACCTATTGCAATACTTTCCCTGTTCTTGCTCTTGGTGCAGCCCTATTTTGCTATCTGAGTGACAGTGGTACTGTTGTATGATTGGATCATGATTCTTTTCCCTCCAGTTGAGGTGGTTAAATGACACAGTGCCAGGTGCACCACCCTCATTTCCAGGATATTTATGGTGAGTCTGAATACTGACCTGGACCACTTTCCTTGGGTTGAGTGCTGATATAGTACAGCTTCCCATCCTGTCAGGCTTACAGCGGTGTCTATTATGAGATCATGAGGGAATTCAAGAGGGGTTCCTTTAGACTGATTGCCAGCATCCATCAACCATGCCAGTGAGTCTTTCACCATCTTGTTAGTGGGCAGTGTTCTTAACAGTCTGCGAGGTTCACTGAAGTAGCTCAGTTCGGGGGGGGAGGAAACTAGGGTGTTAGCTTGTGTGGAGTGGTGGCTTGATTTGTCTCTGTGTCATCTGGTCATCTGTGTGCCTGGACTTCATACAGTGATGTCATTATGAAATAACATCACTGTTCTAGACACCCAGTGATCAAGTCCTTGCCATTATATAATTAACTTTTTCTAATAGCAGCCAAACATACCTTACTGAACACTAAGGAAAGTTCTATTTCTTATGTCATACTTGTTTCAAACTTTATTTTCATCAGTTTTCTTACATTTTATGTACTGTTTTCTGATCCAGTAGCCATCATGTCAGTGCTACTGACCATGCTCCAGATCTCCATGCATATTACCGTGTGTGTTCAGCAGTTCCCATACTTCCAAATATAATCTTACACAGTGAACTTTTCTGGGAAACTGAATCCAAAGGCAGGAAAATCAGTATGAACAAAATAATACAAATATACACTTCCAAACTACAAACCAGGGTCCCAGTACACTAGAATTCAACCCACAATCGTCTCCTACTATTGCTGCCAATAAAGGATTCATACAGTATATATATTTATAAATATCCAACCATGAATCACAAGCGTATAATTTAACCTCAGGGTTTAGGAGACACAAACCCCTCAAGCTTCACTCCTGTGGCTTATCAGGAGACCTAAACCCCATCGATTAAATTATACACATGTAATTAACGGTCGGCTGTCATTTAGTCTCTATTTGTACCTATTCTCATACTGCACATATTCTAGACTATTTTGTTCCACCTTTTAATGTATTTTTTAATAATAAATGAATCCTGGGTCAGGATTAACAAAACCTTGCTCCAGCACAACCTGGTTTTCATGAGCAAACCGGGTTTTGAGCTGAGTTGGTATTCACAAAAGCCCAGTTTGTGTGCTCAAAGCAAGTTTGCACCAGGGCAAAGTGTGGAGGGGGCTGCAATGCAAATGAGGGGGACGGGACCTGCATATAAGTGCAGTCTGATACACAAAGCATTTGCTGTGTGCAAGTGCCTTTTGCAGAGTTCCCTCATGTGGAGCAAA
Source organism: Neoceratodus forsteri (assembly GCA_016271365.2). Classification (NCBI taxonomy): domain Eukaryota; kingdom Metazoa; phylum Chordata; order Ceratodontiformes; family Ceratodontidae; genus Neoceratodus; species Neoceratodus forsteri. Next base: position 793,736,175 of record CM057454.1, read on the forward strand.
TACTGCCAACCAAGATCTTGATTGAATCCCACACAACCCTAATAATTGACAGAGGTGCTGTAGTGGTCCGTCTCTGCCAATCGCCAGTCTGAAGTTAAAATCATCATCTTCTCTGGTGCTAGTGGTCCCTCCCCTACCCCATCACCCACCCGATAGATATAAGCATTTTTCCTGGTGTCCAGTGGTCCCTCCCCTTATAATGGCAACAATAAAGGAGGGCATTGAAAAGGCAACAAACCTCTGTATCAGGCAGGTTAACAAGTGCAGGAGTAAAAAGAAACCACTATGGTTCTCTAAATAAGTAGCGGAAAAAGCAGGGGCCAAAAATCTAGCATTTAGAAGGTACAAGATGACACAGAAGGAGGAGGAGGATAGAGAGAGATATCACAAGAAACAAAAGGAAGCAGTGAAAACAGGAGTACAAAAGGCGCAAACAGAGGAGAATATTGCCAAGTCAGTAAAGAAAGAGGATGCAAACATTCTTTATGTATATAAGTGAAAAGAGGAAGATCAAAGGAGGGATAGTAAGGATGAAAGAGGAAGGAGGGGTTTGTGTGGAAGAGGACCTAAAAAAAAAAAGCAGACATATTGAACAAATACTTTTGTTCAGTATTTATGGAGGAAGGAGTAGGTGATGGTCCACAAATAAGTGACAAGGGCATTAAAGGTAGGGAGACAGACACTAGCTATTTTACTGAGGAGAGAGTCCTCAAGGAACTAGCACAACTAAAAGTGGAAAAGGCAAAGGGGCCTGATGAGGTGCACCCTAGGATACTGAAGGAGCTTGAGGAGGTGCTGGCTGCACCGCTGACAGCCCTGTTCAACCTATCACTTGATACGGGGGGGGGGGGGAGTTCCAGGGGACTGGAGGAGGGAAGAAGTGGTCCCATTTCACAAACGTTCTAATAGGGAAGAGGCAGGAAATTACAAACCTGTCAGCCTCACTTCAGTGGTGGGTAAAGTAATGGAATCACTACTGAAAGAAAGGATTGGGAAATACCTTACGACCAGTGGATTATAGGATCTAAGGTAGCATGATTTTACAGGGGAAGATCTTTCCAGACAAACATGATCAAGTTCTTTGACTGGGTGACAAAGGAAGAGGACCAGGGTACAGCAGTGGATGTGGCCTACCTGCATTTCAGTAAGGCCTTCAACACCATTCCACACAGAAGACTGGTAAGCAAGCTGGACAGCCTAGGAGCAGGTTCAAAAGTAGTAACTTGGGTAAGAAGTTTGCTAAGCAACAGGAGTCAGAGGGTGGTGTTAAATGGTGTTCACTCTGAAGAAGGTAAGATGACCAGTAGGGTGCCACAGGGGTCAAAACTAGGCCCAATCCTCTTCAATATTCTTTATTAGTGACATTGCTGGAGGGCTGGAAGAGAAAGCATGCCTGTTCATGGACGACACAAAAATCTGCAACAGAGTGGACACACCAAGGGGGGGGGGGCTGGAAAAAATGATGGATTATCTGAAAAAGTTGGAGGACTGGTCAAGAGTTAGGCAACTGGGTTTCAAAGCAAAAAGTGCAAAATTATGCACCTGGGTCACAGAAACCCAGGGGCAATGTACCAATTGGATGGGGAGGTATTGGCAACCACAAAACAGGAAATGGACCTGGGGTAATCATTTCAGATGACCTGAAGGTAGCAAAGCAATGTGATGATGCAATGGGGAAAGCTAGCATGATGCTTGGGTGCATAGGCAGGGGTATCACCAGCAGAAAGAGGGAGATAGTATTGACTCTGTATAGATCAATGGTGAGGCCCCACCTTGAGTACTGTGCCAGTTCTGGAGGCCCAGTCTTTGGAAGGACATAGGAAAAGGGGAAATTGTTTAACCAGGAAAGGCACACTATAGAAACATAGAAACATAGAAGATGGCGGCAGATAAGTACCGCAAGGCCAATGCAGTCTGCCAATTTCTTTTTCTACCTTATGAATGTGCCATCAGCCTTTGCTCTGTCAATGGCCTATCTATTCATACTCATCTGTATTGCTCCCTTATGCCTATCCCATGCCTGTTTGAAGTCCTGCACTGTATTCATATTACCCCTTAAATGGCTTCCCTCTAATCTCATGCTGTGTCATCTTGTCCTGCTATTTTTCTTATATTGAAACATGTTAGACTCTTTCACCTTGTTAATGTCCTTAAGGTGTTTGAATGTTTCGATCATATCACCTCTCTCCCGCCTTTGCTCTAGTGTATACATAGTGAGCTCCGTTAATCTGTCCTCATGTGTTTTCTGATATAGTCCCTGCACATTTTGGTTGCCCTTCTCTGGACTGCCTCAGTTTGGTTAATGTCCCTGTGAAGGTGAGGCCTCCAGTACTGCATGCAGTACTCCAGATGGGCCCTAACCAGTGTCTTGTAAAGAGGGATTATTATCTCCCTCTTCCAACTTGTGATACCCCTACTAATACACCCCAACATCCCCCTAGCCTTACCTACTGCTTTAGTGGTCTGCTTGGATGATTTCAGGTCATCGGTGATGATGATGCCCAAGTCTCTTTCTTCCCTTGTGATTGCCAGCAACTCCCCTCCCAACCTATAGATGGCTTCAGGGTTTCTCTTCCCTATGTGCATGATCTTGCACTTCTTTGTATTAAATCCCAGTTGCCACTCTTATGACCATTTTGCTAGTTTATCCAGATCTTTTCTCATTCTGCCCACCCCATCTGTATCACCTACTCTGTTGCAGATCTTGGTGTCATCTGCAAACAGGCAAACCTTACCCTCTAGTCCATCTACAATGATGAAGATATTGAAGAAGACTGGCCCCAGGACTGACCCCTGAGGTACCCCACTTGTGACTTGCATCTCTTCTGACTGTATACCATTTGCCACCACTCTCTATTTTCTGCATGTCAACCAGTTTGCCACCCACCTGACCAACATCTGACCCACCCCGAGCCTACTCAGCTTATTAATCAATCTTCTATGTATTGAAAGCCTTTCTGAAGTCAAGGTAGGTGACATCAACTGCTCCCCCTTGGTCCACCACTTTAGTTACCCAGTCAAAGAAATCTATGAGATTAGTTTGACAGAACCTTCCTGTTGTAAACCCATGCTGTCTTGGATCCTGTGCTTCTATGGATTCCAGGTGTTGCACTATCCTTTCCTTAAGGAGTGCCTCCATAACCTTGCCCACTACAGAGGTAAGACTGACTGGTCTGTAGTTCCCTGCCTCCTACCTACTCCCACTCTTGTGGAGTGGGATAACATGAGCCCTTCTCCAGTCTTCTGGGACCTCTCCTGTGCTCAGAGACTCACTAAACAGTTCTGATAATGGCTCTGCTAGTTTCACTCTTAGCTCCTTTAGTACCCTGGGATGTATGCCATCAGGACCCATTGCCTTGTCCATCCTGAGCTTATCGAGCTCTTGTCGGACCCTTTCTTTTGTGAAGGGACTAGTGTACACCTCCCTCCCCCCGTGTCCATGGTGCTGAGCTGTGAGCCCTGCCCTACCTTCTCTTCAGTAAATACTGAGCAGAAGTATCTGTTTAAGATAGATGCTTTTACATTGTCTTCCTCCTCACATGCCCCCTTACCCCTTTGATCTTAGCAATACCACCTCTGGACTTTCTCCTTTCACTAATGTATCTATAGAAAGTCTTGTCACCTTCTTTTACTGTTTGTGCTAGTGTTTCCTCAGTTTAGGCCTTTGCCTGAATTACTGGCTTCCCTGCTTCCCTTAGGGAAGTTTGGTATGCCTCCCTATCTTCATCCTGCTGTGTTCCCTTATATTTCCTGAAGGCCAGCCTTTTGGCTCTGACCTTTTCTGCTACTGTTTTTGAGAACCAAAGTGGTTTCCTTCTTCTTTTGCATTTCCTTTTCTCTCTATCACAATGGGATGTTGCTTCAAGTATTGCATCCTTAATGCTTACCCACTTTGCCTGTACCCCCCTCACTTGTATTTCTTTTTTCCAGGGCTAGCTTAACTCTGTTGGCCATCTTATCAAAGTCAGCTCTTCTGAAGTCCCATATTTTTGCCTTGGAATGGGATGATTTAGTTCTAGTGGCTAAACTGAACCATACCATGTGGTGGTCACTGGCCCCCAGGTGACCTTCTATGTGGAGATCTGTGATCCTTTCCCTGTTAGTCAATACTAGATCTTGGATAGCCCTGTCTCTTGTGGGTTGTTGTACCAGTTGTTTGAGGCCCTCCCCCTGCAGAGAATCCACCATGTGTCTAGTTCTGGCAGATGTTCCTGCTGGTATTGACCAATCTGTATCTGGCATGTTGAAGTCTCCCCATTATCAGAACCTCCCCTTTAGCTGTCATGTTTTGTATATCTTCTAACAGTAATGTGTCTATGTTCTCCCCTTGGTCTGGAGGCCTGTAGACAACCCCAGTTCATGTGGCTGTCCCATTTCCTGTTTCTAGAGTGACCCACAGTTCTTCTGGCTCCTTATGTGTATTCTGAATTTTTGTAGCTTTGATATTTTCATTGACATAAAGGGCCACTCACCCCTTTTGCAACTTGGTCTCTTCTGAGACAGTACACTAGCCAGGTACTGAAGTCTCCCAAGTGTGGTTACTGGTAAACCATGTATCGCTAATGGCTACTATGTCCAGTTTAGCCTCTGTCATTAGTGCCTGCAGGTCTGGGATCTTGTTTTCCAGACTGCAAGCATTTGTGTACATGATTTTCCATTGCTCAGATTTCAGTGTGTTAGTTGTTGGGCAAGGTCTGGCATTTCCCCTGTGAGTTGTATGCGGAGCTGCTTTTTCCTTACCTGGTGATGCAAATGAACTACAAACATGCTGAACTCCCATTTGACAACTAGCTGGGGGGGGGTTCCCATTCAATGTATAGGGTACAACACCCCTCTCCCCATTTGCTAGTTTAAATATTCTGCTAAGACATCAAACTTCTGCCCCAATGCACTGACTCCCTCCTTAGTCAGATGCAGTCCATCAAATTTAAAGAACTTTCGCTCCCAAAACTGTTGCCAGTTCCCTTCAAATTGTGTCCTTTTTCCTGGCACCAGCTCTTGAGCCACAAGTTTTGCTCCCCTATCTCCCCATCTCAGACCTTCCATCCATCAGCCCCCCTCTCCCAGAGCCTGATGAAATGGATGATAGTTTGTCACCCAGCCTGGTCAGGTTTTCCTTGATCTCCACAACTGACCGGCTGGTGAGATCGTTAGTCCCTATGTGTACCAGGACGTCAATGTTTTCTCCTACTTCCTGAACAATTTTAGCAATGTGGTCAGTGTCTGTCCATGCTGATGTACCTGGGAGACATCTGACCATTACCCCTGGCTGGAGATACATATCCACTTCCTGAATCATGGAGTCTCCTATGCTCAGAAGTTTGTTTGGATCTCCATTTGGCTTTTTTTGTTTTGGTTCCTATTTTGGGCAAGTTTTGTTGTGCTAGATCCTTTGCTGCAGTGTCCTGCTCTGCAGTGTCCTCTGCCCCTTTGATTGATTTCAGAGATAGAGGCAGATACCTGTTTGTAGTTTTTACATGGTTTGTGGAGGTGATATGTTGGAGAGCACCGAGTGATGTGGCACCCGATTTGCCCCTTTTAACCACCTGCCAACCTCCTGGACCAACTACCCTCTGTGGTCGAGGTGCTTCTGTTGGATGTTGAGAAAATGGCAGGCAGTTCTTATAATACATTTCTTCTTGAATATGCAATTTGAGGCACGCAATCTCTGGCCATGCTGCCTGGTGCTGAGTCCTTAGATCTCCAATGGGCCAGCATGTAGGACAGTGTCCTAAATCCTGTAAAACTGTCCTTCTGAAAAGTGTTCTGCAGTACCTGCTGTTAATTATATCCATTCCATATAAGTTGCTGGGTTTATAACCTGGTCAGAGTAATTAGAAGGAAGAAAATGAAAGCAAAAGTTTGATTTTGTGTTTTGTTTGTTTGTTTTTGTATAACTTGTTATAACAAGTTAAATTACTAGTGCTCCTGTAAATGAGATTACTGTGTGGATACCCCTCTGATCTGCCCCTTCCTGCTTTGCTACAGAAAATGTTACGACTGTGCTACCCTATAAAGGGTGTAGTGTAGGGTGGCTGGGGATGGGGGGGGGTGGCTGGGCACTTCCCCTGCCGAAAAAGAAGAACCATGGATGAAAGAAACAAGGAGGTAAGAGCAGAAACAATCAGACAGCAACAAATGCAGTAGCCCTGAAAGCTTATCCTAATGATAGATAAAACCATAAAACCTGTAAAGCACCACCTGTAATTATTTCACAGAAGATATACCCTGTAAGAAACGCTTTGCTACAGAGAAAAATAAATAAGGGTAACAGAAGATATACCTTGCAAAAGACAATTTGAATCGGAAGATTACAGCAGTAATCTGTAAGCACACACCTGTAGGCACACCCTGTAATGATGCAACAGAAGGAATACCCAGCAACAACAATTTGAATAAGAGAAAAATAAAGCAATAAAATGTTAGCAACAAACAGTAACAATCCCTGTGAGTACAAAATAAAAATAACAACACACAGTAAATCTGCCTAGCCAAAAGAAGCCTTAATCCTTTTCCTTGCTCTGTAAAGGTTTTTTGCTCTGTTTTTTCAAGCAACCTGGAAGAAAAGAGTTCAGGTGAAGCTAGGTGACTTTGCCAGCAAACCTAGTCTTCCACCTAAGCCGTAGCTTGTTTCCAGATGCACCCCAGGAGTGCAAGGAAGTTAAGTGACTTGCTCAGCATCATACAGTATGCAGGTGGGTGCTAATGGGATTCAAACCCAGTTCGCCGGTTTGCAGCTCAGTGCCCTTAACCACTAGGTTTTATTGCCTTCTTAGGGTGCAGGCAGTACAGAAGAGGGCCACCAAAATGGGTCAGAGCCTGCATCAAAAGTCCTGAGAGGAAAGACTCAAGGAATTAAATATGTAGGGCCCGATTCTCAAAGGTTTTTTTTCCCAGTTGTTTAACCAGGTGAGACACACTAAGCTGAAAGCTTGTTTACAGGTGCAACCTGGGAGCACAGGAAAGTTAAGTGACTTGCTTAGGGTCACACAATATGCAAGTGGGGGCTGTATGATTCATACTCAGGTCTCCAGATTTGCAGGTCAGAGTCTTAAACCACTGCGCTATACTGCCTTCCAGTTGATGCAGGGCTTTCACAAGCCCTACATCAAACGTTGCACTGCCCTGAATACAGTGCCACACCGTGCACCCAATTCACAAAGCTTGCATGTATTTGCAGGACTTTACTTCCTTTATGATGGCTTGCACCAAGTATGTGGTGCAAACCTCATAAATAGGTCCCCAAAGTTAGACCAGCAAAATTCACTAAAAATACAACAAACAGCTTAATTTGGTTCAAGGTCAGTTGGTATTCATCTGTATCCCCCTCCCCCTGGTCGTGCCTGAAAATAGGCAGAATTTGTCTAGTGCACTTACCTGGTCAACAAAAACTAAATAAATAAAAGCTGGTCTAACTCATGGCATATTGCGCATGGGATCGAGAATCCTGAATGCCAGCCAGGGAATGCCGCAAGCCCCATGCGCCAAGTGTTCGACACACCCAAGGCATGCAGTATTCTAAATCTTTTGAGAATCAAGCCCATACTCTAGAGAGGAAAGGAGGGAAAGGGGGGACATGACTGAAACATTCAAATTCCTCACAGGTATTAATAAGGTACATGAAGGTAGCATTTTACATAGCAAAAGATGCTCGAGGACAAGGGGCCATGCTATGAAGCTGCAGGGGGGGGAAGGATTCAGAGGAGATATGAGGAAATAATTTTTCACCAAAATGGTGGTGGACACCTGGAACAGCCTCCCGGTGAAGGTGGTGGATGCTAAAACAGTAACAGGATTCAAGCATGCATGGGGTAGACACAAGGAGACCTTAGAAATAAGGTGGGGGGGAGCAGAGATCGAATAGGGTCCACCGTGGCATAGTAGGTAGGGAAAATATGACAGACTAGGTGGGCCAAGGTGTCCTGCTCTGCCAACAATTTCTATGTTTCTATGTTTTTATGTTACGTACTGAACACATCATTGTGCTCTTTATGATTCTGCTCAACAACTCTCTTTTGAGGATCATTTAAAAGTAAAGGCATCAGTTGTCTTTCATAAAATTTCACTGAGAAAAGTATCTTCTTCTATTTCAGATTTATTTCCCATACAACATAATTATTTTTACAATAGGTTACTAGATTTAATTTATTTTTACAATACTGTACCATTGAGGAGAACTGCTCTTGGCTAAACAGCCCTTGACTATGGTGGTGCTCATAATTACAATAATCTTCCCAAATCAGACTGATGCTATAACTCTATTTTTCAATAAAAAAATAAAATGTTTTCACGGTTGGCTGTTCAATTTTATTGCAACTGTGTGTTATAATTTTTGATTGTGCTTTATGTTTTTAATGGTTTTTTGTATGCTTGTATGCTGGATGCTTTTGAAAATGGGCAATTTGCTCAATGTGCCTTACAGATAAAACAATAAAAATAAAAAATAAAATGAAAATGAAATCAGACCATAGGGGATAGGTTAGATGGAAGAAATTTATCAAGGCCACAGTAGAAGCAGGGGTACCTGTCCTGATGGTTTTATCAGTGAAGCATCCTAAGGCAAATAGGCAGCTGTTGAAGGGAGATAGCCAACTCAGAGGGCTACAAAAACATAGAAACATAGGTGTCAGTTCTCAAAAGATTTGCAGTGTCATAGTAGACTTGCAGCATGGTGTTTGATGTAACTTGTGAGTTGCATCAAATATTACAGCAAGCACGATTCTGAAAGCACTCACCACAAAAGCCCTACCGCAAGTTTGGAACATAGGATGCAGGGAGTTAGGCCACCTACCTCCTGATCTAGGATTGCAGCACTTGCAGCAAACCTTTGGCACAAGTGCCATAAAGTGAGTACACTGTTGCATTTGCATCATCCCTTCTGGAATTGGACCAGGTTGCATCTGAGGGGCTTTGGTGCAATTGTGTCCTACTTTGCAGTGGATGCAGGACTTGTGGCAAGCCCTGCATCCCCCTTCTAGAATTTGGCCCATAGAATTTGAAGCAGATGCTTCTATGCTAAAGCCATGAGACCAGTTCTGGTGAGACAGCATGGCTAGAACGGCAACATCATTGTTTTTAATTCTGTTCATTTTAGGCCAAACATACCAGTGTACCAGGTGGTCTCCTAGCAATGAATGCTAGGGGACAGGAGGTGTAGTGAGGCTTATAGTCTTGTGGTCTGGGAGCAGGACTACAGCTCCAATACTTTGTGGATTTTAATCAGTTTGGCTGCATATTATAAATATCATCGACATTGGCAGCTCTTTTAAGGGCTTTACTCTAGTTAACTTGGTATATTTTTAAAACCAACTCACAATTTTGCAATCGGGAAAGGGACATGTGACCTGGATGCCACTTCCGGTGTTTAGCAAACATTAAGCTGACCCTATGTGAGTGGGGTGAGCATGAGTGGGGCAAGTGTGTGTGGTCAGCGCGCATGGAGATGGGGAAGCAGGGTTTGCATCATAGTAAGTCTTCACTTCTTTTTACCTGAGTATCTGTATATATATATATATATATATATATATATATATATATATGAAGGCATCACAAAATACTGTGTATAGTACATGAGTAGTGCAAATAAAATGTTGGGAGGCAGTATAGCGCATTGGTTTATGGCTCCGAGTTGCAAATCTGGAGACCTGGGTTTGAATCCCACAGCCCCCATTTGCATCTGTGTGACCCTGAGTAAGTCACTAAACTTCCTTGTGCTCCCAGGTCGCACCTGTAAAACAAGCTTTCAGCTTAGTGTGTCTCACCTGGTTAAACAATTGAAAAAAAATGAAGGGCACTAAGGATACATTGAATGATAGTGTATCAGGTACCATATGTGTTAGCTATGGCAAATATACGATTGAATCTATATTACGTAAGCGTATATATATAAATATATATATATATGTAAACCATGCAAAGAGATGAAGGAACTGAAATCTAAAATATGTGGACTAGAACTTGAGATTAAAAGCCTAAAACAGTTTATTGATGTAGATTTAGCAAGTGGAAAGCAGTTCGGCCAAACATTCAAACAGGGAGAGCACAGCGAAAACTCATATAAACATAGCAAAGAAGGGGACAAGGTAGAGGACTGGTGAGTTGTTGAAGGAAATAAAGCCCATAAAAAGAAAAGAAAGGAAAGGAGAGAGGGAGAATTTAATTTAGAAACCACCCAATAGGTACACCCCGTTAATCAGTCTCATGGAAAAGATTGAAGGACAGACTGATGAACTTTTAAATTTAGCAACAGAGCTAGATAATATCACAGAACAAGGAACAAGTGTACAAAACCCAAGTCTTGAAGATAAGTCACTAACAGGAGATGATAAGGAAAACCAACAAGGAGGTACAAGGGATCAGAAATGTATTACCAGACAGACTTTTGTACTAGGAGACTCCATGATAAAATATGTGGATAGACATACTACACAGGATAGTAAGGAACTAATCATAGCTTCTCGGGGGCCAGAATTTAAGATATTGAGAACATGCTGCCTTTCATACTAAAACCAGCAGGAGAAAACACCCTAATAGTAATACATGCTGGGACAAACAATACTAAGAACCAGACAATGAAAGAAGTACTGCAAGAATATAAAGAATTTAAACAAAGAGCTGATGATTTACAAACCGATTTAATAACATCAGAGATCGTACCAGTGCCCAAGACTGGTCTGAAATGGACAAGGAAAATAAAAAATATTAATAATAACCTAAGGAGATGGTGTTTAGAAGAAAATATACATGGTATCAAGTTGTGGGAATTATTTGAGGGACGCTATAATCTATTTGTGTATGACGGCCTCCATCTCAATGCAAGGGGGGCTAGTTTCTTAGGAAAGCTCATAAATAAAGCCATTGCAGGAGTAAATTTAAACTAAAGAAATCAGGGTGATGGAACAGGCTCAGCTGAAAATTAATTGTTAGCCATACACACAGTACCTCTGAAGGAATTTATATACCCCAGGACTCTACCAATACCAAAGTAACACCTAGGGAAAACAATAAGAAACCAAGGCTTTATTAATCAACACAAGAAGCCTTATTTACAAAATAGAAGACCTTAATTTACTGCTGCAGCAAGAAAATATACACCTCTGTGCAAATACAGAGACCTGGTGGCAGGACGGACACTGGGGTAAATAAATTTCTGGCTTTAAACTGTTTTGTACAAATATATCTGGGAAAAGAGGAGGGTGTGTGGCCCTTTATATAAGGGATACATATGAAGCATATGAGTTAAAGCCAGGACTGGACAATAAAACCGAGACTGAGCAAGTGTGGGTGAATTTTATACAATCTGGCAATAAGAAATTACAATTGGAGCATGATATAGAGCCCCAGGGATGAGTATGGAGGAAAATGCAAAGTTCATAGATACTATTAATAAAATGGAATTAAATGGCAGAGCACTAGTATTGGGAGATTTCATTCTACCCAATATAGATTGGACGATGTATACAGGAAATAGTGCACTGCAAAGAAATTTCCTTGATATATTAAGTGCCAGTGAACTGAAGCAATATGTAACAAATGGTACAAGAGGCCATAATATCCTCAACTTGGTTTTGAGCAACATGGGTGGGGACATTACAGACTGTATTGTTCGAGAACCTCTGGGTTTAGGTGACCATAACATGGCTGAATTTAAGATCTGTGGCAACAAACCTATTAATAAGGGGCAAACAAAAATTATATGTTGGAACAAGGTTAGCTACAAAGAAATTAGAAAACAACTTAATGCTTGGGAGTGGGTAAAGGAATTTGATGGGCTTAATGTCCAACAAATATGGAATACTATCAAGTCTAAGCTAGAATATTGTGTAACCCATTATTTCCCAGAAAAAAATAATACTACTCATAGGGTAAAGTACCCACATGGCTCAGCTCCCTCACTTAAAAAAAAAAACATAAAGAAAAAGAAAAGAGCTACCAGAAATACAAGAAAAGTCCCTCAACAAGCAGAAGGCTTAAATTTAAAAATTTGGCCAAACAATGTAAAAAGGCAATAAAGTCAGTAAAAGCAAATGAAGAGCTAAGAGTAGCTAATCTAACAGAAGACAAGAAGTCTTTCTTCAACTATATTAATAACCAGAGAAATGCAGCTTCTACCTTAGGGCCTATAATAACAGAGGGTCAAATGATCAATAATGAAAGAGAATAATGGCTGACTCATTTAATAAATACTTTCTCCATATATTTCAAACCAAAAACAGTAATGTGACAAAAACTAATGTAGAGCAAGAGACAACCGATACAATAGATTTTCATAGCACTACAATATTGGCCAAATTAATCAACATTAAAATCAACAAATCTCCTGGGCCAGATGGCCTCCACTATCACATACTTAGGGAATTAGTAAATGAGCTGGCAGGCCCAGTGGGAGCCCTGTTCAGTACATCTTTGATGTATCGGGAGATCCCGGATGATTGGAGATCAGCCAGTGTTATACCCATCCATAAAACCAGGGTTAAATCCGAGGTGAGAAATTACAGGCCTATCAGCCTAACCTGTGTTCTATGTAAAGTAATGGAGGACTACATCAAAGAATATCTAGAACAACACATCCCGCTCATGGGACATACAGACATCACTCAACATGGATTTACATGTGGAAGGTCTTGCCAGACTAACTTACTAAGTTTCTTTGACATAGTGAGTGAGGCACTGGAGGACAGTCTACCAGTGGATGTAGTGCATCTTGATTTTTCAAAGGCCTTTGATTAAGTGCCGTACGCTGAGTTGACTTACAGTCTCCAGGTTCTAAACATTAATTTCCAAATTATTCAGTGGATAGAGGCATGGCTCAACCAAAGGAGGCAGAGAGTAAGCATTAGAGGGTATGTATCAGACTAGGGTGAGGTTATCAGTGGAGTCCCTCAGGGTTCTGTGCTGAGCCCCATGCTTTTAACATCTTTATTTCCTCACTTGCAACATCTGATGATACTTGGATGGCCAAATTTGCTGATGATTGTAAGGTGGGGCCATAGCAAGAAGAGAAATAGATGTGTTGAACCTACAAAAAGAACTTGACTCAATAAGCAAATGGGCTGCATGACACAAGATCAATTCGATATCCAAAAATGTAATGTTTTGCACCTGGGTAATAATAATCTCTATGTGACATACAAATTGTGTGACTATATACTTAAAAATGTTGAACGTGAAAAGGATCTAGGTGTCTTAGTCACTAATGACCTCACATTTAGACAGTAAACTGCTAAAACAGTTACAAAGGCCAGTGGAATGTTACATTGCATCCTGCATAACATACAAAGTAGAGATATATCTGTAATACTGCCTCTGTATAAAGATCTGGTTAGACCATTAATGGAGTACAGTGTGCAGTTCTGGTGTCCATTTCATAAATAGGACATTAAATAGCTTGAGAGGGTGCAGAGGACGATGACTAAAAAGATCCACAATCTTTATTCACTCCCATATGAGGAGCGACTGATGGAGCTGGATTTGTATTCACTGGAGTACTGAAGGCTCTGCGGGGACCTATGCTTAGTATACTCTGCATTCCGCAACATGGATGTGTGGGAATGTGTAGGACTGGAAAGGAAAGTGACTATCAGATCTACTAGATCCCATGATTATCACCTGAAGGGTGAACTATATAAGTCTAATAAGAGGGGATCCTGGATCATCCAGAGAGTTGTGGCCCCTCAGAATCGGCTACCACCCGAAATAGTTAATAGTAACACAGTGATCACCTTCAAGAATAAGACAGATGCCCTACACAGAGTCAGTGGCATACTCTAATTAACAGTAATCATGATCCATTAACAATGAGACTTCTTGGTGTAAGCTACTGTCACATAACCCGACTTATAAAGCTTATGAAACTTATATGGACTGCTTGGCCCAATCAGTCTCCCTGTTTGTCCCTGCCTATACTGTCACCACAGACCCTACCTGATCTCCAGCTCCCTCTCCCCCCACCTTGCTTTCCAACTAAGATTCTCTTTCACCTATCCCATGCATGCTTGAAGCCCACCACTGTTTTTGATTGCACCACTTCTGCCTGAAGAATGTTCCAAGCATCCAGCACTCTTTCAATGAAGAAGTAATTCTTCACATCTCTCCTAAATTTGCAAACTTCCAACTTCATTGCATGTCCCCTTGTTCTTGTGCATCTTTATCTCTCAAAAAATAATCCCCTTCTGTACCTTATTTAACCCTATGAGGTATTTATAGGTCTCTATCTTGTCCCCCTTTTCCTCCTTTCTACCAGGGTGTACACATTGAGATCCTTCAGTCTCTGCTTGTAGGGCTTCTGATTCAGCACCATTTTAGCTGCCATCCTTTGGACAGCCTCCACCCTGTCTACGTCCTTCCTGAGATGTGTTCTCCAGAACTAGACACAGTACTCTAAGTGGGGTCTCATCAGTGATCTCTGCAGTGGCAGCACCACCTCCCTTCTTCTGCAAGCAATACCCCTCCTAATGGACCCCAGTATTCCATTGGTCCTACCCACTGCACTGTCTCACCACCTTGAGGACATCAGCTATGATTCCTCCCAGTCCTTTCTTGTTTAGTGACCATCAATACATCTTCTTCATTTTGTACTCTGCCCCTGGGTTTCTATGCCCTAGGTGCTTGATTTTGTACTTTTTTGCAGTGAAATCCAGCTTCTATGCCCTTGATTGCTGTTCAGTTTTTTTCAGGTCTCTGCACATTCTTTCCAAAAGTATTTGTTCAGGATATCTGCTTTTTCCTAATCCTCTTTTGTGCCGTCCACTCTGACCTTCTTAACCTCACAGTCCTTCCCTTGTCTTCCTCTTTTCACTTATATACCTGAAGAAGGGTTTTGTCTCCTTTAGTTACCCTCTTGGGCTATTCTTTGTACTCCTCACATTGCTTTCCCTACTTCCCTCTTCTTTTACTGCTGCACCTCCCTGTTCTTTTCTCTTTGTCTCGTTACACCTTCTGACTACTACCATTTTGGCCATAAGCTATTCAGTCACTTCAGTGTAGAAGTCACAGTGATGAGCCACATGGCACCATGAGAGAGTGAAGCTACAAATGTTGTAGGTGGCCTCCCATGTGGCAAGCAGTGACTAGGAGGCATTAGTAAAAGATATGAGCCCATAGTTGAGGGAAGGAAGAAAAACTCCCATGACGAGGGCTAAACAGGCACTGGGGATAAGTTAGTGTTTTACCTCATATGCCAGACCAAGCTTAGCATTTACTGATTTTCAGACATGTAGGATATGGTGGAAGAAGTCAAGATGTGGATCTAGTGTGTCCCTAAGGCATCTAAATGATAGTGTCACCTTCAGGAGGGTCTCATCTGTACACGTGATGGATGGGGAAGATGGAGCAGGCTCTTAGTTTGGCAGGGGACTCAATAAGCATGGTTTCAGTCTTCTGGTCATTCATTTAACATAGAAACATAGAATTTGGTGTCAGAAAAGGAACATTCAGCCTACCCAGTCTGCCCAGATGTTGCCTGGCTAATCTGCCTCTGCAGACCCTAACTGATCTCTGGTGACCTTCCATGTTCCCTACTTGTTTACTAATATACCTTTATATCTGTCCCATGCATGCTTGAAGCCCACTGCTGTTTTTGTTAAATTTAGTATACTTTTTCACCTCTAAAGCCAGCTAGCCCCCATGAGACATGTTTCTGGCCTCAGCCCCATTACCTGACTTCCCCAGGACTTGCCACCACCACCTGGTTTTCCCTGGCTTGCCTCCCAGGGTGGGGATGTTGGAGGGGACTCTGTACTCCTGACAAAATTTAGGATTGTTCAGTGGTGGGAATCATGGTTGGTGGTGTGGGGTCTGTGAAATGGAGCCGGCATCCTCCTCCTCCTCCTCGCTGTAATTTTTCCTTTTTCTCCCACTCCATTAGATGCGACATTGCCCCTGAGAGCACATTCATTCCTGCTGATGCTAGGTAACACATGCTCAGCTAGTCGGCATCCTTCCTTCTGTCCTCCCACAGCTCCTACTTGTACCAGCAACTGTGTGTAACCCCCTTGCAAATGGGGGTTCCTGAAAGCTTCCCCGGTGCTCGTTTAAATGCTACATGCCTTGCTGGTGTTCAGCGTTTAGGCCGTTTCACAATGTAGCCAGTGAGCACCTTTGAGGCCTCTGTATACTGTCTCTTTAAGGGCTGCCTTATAATTAGTCTGGGTGGGGGTTCGAGTGTCACTATGCTCGAGTCCCACCTGGGCTGCAGAGTAAGCGCTCCTTTCTGCCATTGTTAAGCAGGCAGAGGGAGCTCAGTGGGAAAAGGAAATTGTTGCTGAAAATAACGTAGGGTAATAATGATAATGTGGATTGTTCTAACCTGCTTCCTTTGCAGCAAAAGACTGTCTGGCTATCCCCCTCCATTTTGTCCCTGAACTGCCGAATTGGACCAGTCAGTATCTTGGGGCACCTTTGAGCCGGCTACCAATGGGAGAACTGCTGGCCATCTGAGAGAGGCATTATGGGTTATAGCACCTTCTTGCACCACTGAAAAGCAGGAGGGAATGACTGGCAGGTGACGACACCCAATGGGATCGGGTAGCGCCCAAACTGTAAGAAGGGTCCCCTGCTGCTGGGGGCACATTCGTTGTGACTGAGAAGGGGAGAGGAGCCCTGAGCTTCTGCGGCGTTGAGTGCTCGCGCGGGAAGCGCATGAAAGGCCAGAGGCGGCTGTTGGCTCAGTCAGTGTTTGTATCGGACTGAATCCGTCGGCGGGTGGGCAGAGGAGGCTGTGCTCCACACAGCTACCCACCAGGCTTAACCTGTTGGAGGACTGGAGAATCTGCTGAATCGCACTCGGTCCCTGGGAAAGTTGAAGCTGCCGTTGCAGCACCTTAGCAGGCTGTGAGTTCGTGTGAGCCTTGGAAGCTGCTGCCTGGTGTGGTACCCCGCTGTAGTTTACCATATAAATGTGTGAGGAGCCTGGTAAAGTCAGGCTCAGCCCTGCTAGTGTTGAAGGAATCGTTACTTGCTGGAGTCGTGAGTACTGAATCAGGGTAGCTCCCTGCCAAGTGTGCCGACAGCAGCCTCAAGTTGTTTGTTATACTGCTGATTTCCTAATTGAATTTTATTCCCCTTCTGACCCATGCAGGATTGTAAAGGCTATCTGTGTCAGGGCCCCAACCAGCTGCCACGGTGGACTAGCCATTAGGGCTTGGGTAAACAGGGACAGTAAATATTAGGTTCAGGCCTGTGCACAGAGCCCTAGGTAGATAAGTATAGCATAAGCCAATCAACTTGATTCTCCCCTGTCCTTGTTATTCCCCCCCTTAAATAAATCAGATTGTTTGTTTGCAACTACACCCTGGCTAGTTTGTGCAATTCAGGTGAACTACTGTATAGTGACTGTGATATAACTGTACCTTACTTTACAGGGGGTTCCCGGAGTGACCTGAGAGATACTAGCCTGGGGGTAAATGTACTGGGGAAAAGTATTGCTGGCACCTTGTGTGAGTCATTAGAGGAATGAAAGGGGGGTTGCAGCAACCCAGGAGGCTGTGACCGAGGCAATCTCGACAGTACTAACCCCGACCTCTGGGTGGAGGCACCCGTCTACGAATCTGGGCCCCTCATCCTGTCTCAGTGGAGGCAGGCAGGGGTAGTAGCCCTAAGGGTAGTGCCCTCTGAGGGTTACATGTGTTCATCCAGTTCATGGTAGCACAGCGGAGGCTGACATCTTTCCCTTCCTGAGGAGCAGAGCATCCTCTGAGATGCTTGATCCTCTTCCTCCAGCCAGACCTCTGATGACTCGGGCTCATTCCTGAACCCAGATTGCTGGCATCACAATCAGTAGCAATATAGCTGCAGCAATAGGCAAACACCCTCCACTGTTTTCCCCCCACTACTTCTGCTGCCAGTCTGATCCAGGTGTCTACCACCCTTTCAGTGATTAAATATTTCCACACATCTCTTAACCCCCCCCCCAAACTTTAACACATACCTCCTGATCCTGGTGCTCTGTTTCAACCCTGTGAGGTACTTGCATATCTCTATCATGTCACCCCTTGCTCTCCTCTCTTCCAGGGTGTACATGTTGTGATCCCTCAGTCTCTCCTTGTAGGGCTTCTTGTGCAATATCAGTACCATTTTAGTTGCCCTTCACTGGATTGCCTTTACCCTGCCTATTTACTTTCTGAGGAGTGTCCTCCAAACTGAACACAGTACTCCAGGTGGGGTCTCAGCAGTGAGCAATAGAGTACAACAGGGACACGTGCCAGTATGGGTTGCCAGTGAGAAGAACGAGCTGCAAACCACCTACCAAGGGATGGTAATCGGCACCTTCTACTTTGCAGGTGACAGTATTGCCTAAAGAGTCAATCACAGTTCAAGGACTGCAAACTGGACCCTCTAGAACCCCAAAAGGAGAACAAGCATCATGTTGAAGTTGAATGGACTAGATCTTATTTCAAATACTCTAACTTGAGGAATGAGAACTGATGCCAGAGCAGGTGTGAGGATGTGGGAGTGCACCATTGTATTCAGTTTAGGAATCATGACCTGGGGTGTCCTGGGCTAACCAAGTACCACACTGATACTGGAGACACCCATCTGATCAAGCAAGGACCTCAAAGGAACCTGCTGCATTATCAGGGAGCGTTCAAAGAACAGTTGAAACAGATGAATGACCAGGGAGTTATTCAGTCCTCCGAAAGCCTGTAGGTCACCCCAGTAATGTTGGTATGGAAGAAGGATGGGGCTGTACAAGAGTGTATGAACTATCGGCACCTGAATGAGGGTACCATGAAGGATGCATACCCACTACCTCCACACCAGTCTATTTTTGACAAGCCAAGCTTCCAGTTTATGGAAGTCATCTGTAAGGTGAGAGTTGATGAGGCTTATGCTCCTTGAACCATAAAGGAGAGGTCATCGCCATACAGTGTGGTTTTACATAAAGTGATAACAGCAGGAAGATTCTTAATAAAAAGGGAGAAAATAATAGATTCAAGGATCAGGCCCGGTAGACCACAAGCTTAACAGCAGCTGGCTCTGAGATGTACCCACTGAACTTGACAACTTGCTAACAATTTGACAGGTAGTGCCTGAACCAGTACACATCATGCAAGGACAGGCCCAAGGCATGCAGTCTGGAACACATGAGACTGTGGTTAACCAGATCAAAGGCCTTGGACAGGTCAACAAAGATGCTTCCAGTGAGCTGTCCCTGATCCATAGCAGTCTTGATCCCAGTGACCCCATGTGTGAGCACTGTTGTGGAGCTATAGGCCTTATGGAAACCATGCTTCTCCAGTGTTAAGATATTAGAAACCTAGAAACATAGAATGTGATGGCAGATAAGGGCCACTTGGCCTACCCAGTCTGCCCGTATTATCATTTTTTTTTTGTTCTTTATTTTTTGCTGTAGACCTCACTTGATCTACAGTCTTCTGCACAGAAAGAGTGGTGAATACCTGGAACAGCCTCGCAGCAGAGGTGGTGGGGGCCAAAACCATAACGCATTTCAAGAATGCATGGGATAGGCATAAGGGAACATTAGAGTTAGGGAAGGGGGGTAACGTTTTCATATTGCTTTAATAACCAAAAAAAAAGTGCTAAATCTTGTCAAATCACTAGTGATAATTTATAGCTATTTCTAAACTTACATATGACAAAAATCGAAATGTAATATAAAAGGAACCTTAAAAAAATAAGGATTTAGTATACATATGCTGTTCTGTCTTATTTCATTGATGTTACCTGCATCTATAGCAAAAACATAAATTGTTATATGTCCTTGAAATTAAGTCATGTGCATTGTTTCATCAGTGTACACTTAAACATGTAAATCATTTTATAAAATAAACTTTCTCAGGAAGTAGGTAATATATTTCCTGACCCTCAAGGTAAGAAAGGTAAGGTAATCTTTATTTATAAAGCCCCTTTCAAATACCAAAGCACTGTACAATACCACAATAAAACCGCACAATCAAGTGAATAAATAATTAACATAAATAAGACACATAAAATGCAGCAAATGAATAAAAAGATTATAAATCAAGTTCCTGAGAAAAACAACTAAAAACAATCAGAGAAAAGCTTGTTGAAAAAAATAGGTTTTTAGATTAGTTTTGAAACTTTTGATGGTCAGGCATTCTCTTAACCGACGAGGTAGAGAGTTCCACAAGGTAGGCGCTGTATACGAAAAGGCTCCGGCACCAAATGTTTTCAAACACACCCTGGGAATCTCTAGCAATCCCTCATCGGTGGTTTAGAGAGGGCAGTAGGGAGTTAGAAGATCTTTCAGGTAGTTGGGTCCCTGTCCGTGTTGGGCTTTAACTCATTCTACTGTAGTCTGACTTTAGAATGTTGGTGATGGAACTCCAGGCTGTTTTGCTGTGACATTCCTAATGCACTTCACACAATTCTAAGCATATTTGCACACATGTCAAACAAGTGTAAATATCTGGAAAACTGCATGAGCTACTGGAAAACATACAGTAGCAAAGTTGTACAACAGAATACGACCTTTACAACGAGGGTAACCACTACGCTGAAATCATTATACTTTTTAAATTATGGTCATTTGAAGTGTTAGATTTGTCACAAAAACACTGAAATTCGGGTACTCAAATGGTCATAATTTAAAAAGCATAATGATTTCAGCTTAGTGATTACCCTCATTGTAAAGGTCTTATTCTCCTGAACAACTTTGCTGCTGGTTGTGTGGGTGTAGCATTTTCAGTTTTCAAGATATTTACTTTTGTTTGACATGAGTGCTACTGTGTTCAATTTGACTGCACACAGTAAGACATGCTGTTCCTTGACAGGTTGAGCTGCACTTACAAGCCATTTAGTTTTAATACAGAACCCACATTTAAAAAAGTAAAGCAGCAGTTTTGTAGAATATAATGTTTACAAACCAAATAGTGCCCTGTATAGTTCAGCTGCTGTAATTTTAATGAAACGGAGCTTCTACAACATCATGCTGCTCCCATCGAAAATGTGAGACAGGAAGTGAGCTGTAAGCCAAGAAGACTCTCCCTTCTGTCTGGATTTGTAAAAAAAAAGCTCTATTTTTCAGAAATGTAAGCCAGTAGTTCATTAAAGAATTAAATTCTAGTGCCTGTTTCTGTGAAGTTTTAATAAATAAAGCCTTTATGACTAAACCAGAGTCCTTTGAAATCCGTGCTGCATGTCCGGAAAATGGAAAACCGGAAGTTCCTTGCCGTGATCCTGTTACACCATTCAGAGTGCAAAGGAGCCCAAATCTGCCACTTTCTGCTTATTTTTCTGAAAAAATAACCCTGTATTTAAAAAGAAAGCATCAAGGCAATGTGGCATTCAGTGATAAAAGTCTTGAAAGTGAATCGGTTTGCAAACCGGAGCGTGACAACATGCCTGCTTTTTCCCACACTCCAATTAGCAAACCGATTCACTTTCAATACTTTTATCACTGAATGCCACATTGCCTTGATGCTTTCTTTTCAAGTACAGAGTTATTTTTTTAGAAATAAAAGCAGAAAGTGACAGATTTGGGCTCCAGTGCACTCTGAATGGTGTGAGAGGATCACGGCAAGGAACTTCCAGTTTTCCGTTTTTCGGACATGCAGCACGGATTTCAAAGGACTCTGGTTTAGTCATAAAGGCTTTATTTATTAAAACTTCACAGAAACAGGCACTAGAATTTAATTCTTTAATGAACTACTGGCTTACATTTCTGAAAAATAGAGCTTTTTTTTTACAAATCCAGTCAGAAGGGAGAGTCTTCTTGGCTTACAGCTCACTTCCTGTCTCATGTTTTTGATGGGGACCAGCATGATGTTGTAGAAGCTCAGTTTCATTAAAATTACAGCAGCTGAACTATACAGGGCACTATTTGGTTTGTAAACATAATATTCTACAAAACTGGTGCTTTACTTTTTAAATTTGGGTTCTGTATTAAAATTAAATAGCCTGAGTGCAGCTCAGCCAGTCAGACTGGCACTTCCGTGCTTCACTCAGACACAAAACTTTCCAGGGCTTCTAAGGGTTAAATTTCAATCGTGACCATATATTTTGTATTTTAAACTGTGAGTAAGATGACCCTCTATTGGCAGACACAGTACAAATAGGTGTCTGCTGATTGACTGGCTTGCAGTTTCACTGAAAATATGACGACGCTACAGGACGTCCATCGGAAACAACAGATGGCAGATGGAGACATCTCAGGGCACTACTGGCAACACAGACTGTAAAAGTAAGTGACGTCTAGGGGCGCTAATGGGTAGAATGAGTTTTAAAGATTAGCAAGTCAGTTTTAAAGGTGATTTACCACTGAACAGGCAGCCAGTGCAGTTCACGCAGTACAGGTGTAATATGACTGGTCACATGGACATATGGGACTACCCCTATTATTTCAGCTTATAACTATATCGAAAACAAGTAAATGGCTCTGAGGGTTTTGAACATGTTTGCTTCACATTTATAATTTTATACTTTTTTAAATTAAATAAGCCTTCCCTGTTATTTCATGTATCAAATTCCATTGGTCAAAATGCTGGGGAGTATCTTTTGTGAAGACACAGAAGAGACATTGGAAGGTATTTGATGTACTGAAAGAAACATTCTGAAATCCATCTACCCTTTTGTTTGTGGTAATTGCACTTCAGGAGTGCAGAGTTTTACTGGACTGTATTCGACAACAGGGCTAGCAACCCCCTCTCTGCACTCTTCTCCTAAGGCTGAGCACACAGTAACTTTTTGGGAGTTCTCTGATCATCGTGTAACCTGCTATGACCATGTCCCAGTTATGGTTGTCCATGCACCATGATTCAGTAATGGCCATAATATCCAGGTCGGCTTCCACCATGATGGCTTCTAGGTCTGGGATCTCATTCCCTAGTCTTCTAGCCTTCAGATTTTGCTAGCTCTCTGCTTGTTGTTTCTTCCTTTTTCTTTTTGTGCCCCATCTCCTCATTGTTTTCTTACCCCTTTCCCTGTTTTCTAATCCTATACTTCCTTGACATGCTTGATCTGTGGTGGGACTCTCACCCCTTGAGATTTCCCTTTACATGACCTGAGCCTGTGGGGGAGGGGTGCAGTTTCTGCCTCCCTTTCTGCTACCATCCCCAGCTAGTTTAAATGCTTATTGAATTAACATTTAAACCATCCACTGAGTACTGTGGTTTCCCTCCTAGATGGATGCAGGCCGTGAATAGGTTCTTATCCTCCCAGGAGGGCTCTCAGTCGCCAATGTAGCCATACCCTTCCACTCTGTACCATTCCTTCAACCATGAGGTGAAGGAATTAGTGTGGAGCTCCCTCACCTTCCCCCTGTCATAGATGGGCAGTACCTCTGCAAAAGCTACAGAGTGTGCTACTTGCCTAAGACTTCTTCCCAGCTCCCTAATCTGAGCTCCCTCTGTATTGTATTGTACTGTGCCTGCTCTTCCCAAGCCAGATCATTTGTGGACAGGTAGACAATTATATCTGTCTTCCCCTCCCTTCTACTGCCTTAACAATCTGTGGGATATACTTCCCATCCCTCCATGCCCTGGCACCAGGTATGAACCTTGCCTCCCTCTCTGCCCCCTTTTCTTCTCCCAACTCTATTCCCATGACAATATAGTCGCCCACCAGTAGTTGCTTCCTCCTTCTCCAGAGTCCTCCTTCACCCAACTTGGGGCTTCCTCCTGGGAGGGACCCCACATCCTACTCAGCCACTTCCACAGGTGCCTCTTGGCAGTCTCGCTCTGCCAGAGTGGTGTAAGAATTTTGCAGTGGAACAGGTCATGGTTGAGGAATGTGCCTGCAACTCCCCCTCAGCCTACTGGATCCCACCACCCCTCCCTCCTTGAACCCATTGTAGTCCAGCCACTCCACCTGTTTGGCAACCTTTAAGGTAACAGAGTCGGACTTAGTGGTCGCTGACTGGGAGAACATGTCACCCAACTCCCAGCAAATACAGTCCTGAGTCTCATAACCTCTTCCTGACTCATAGCCAATGCAGCCTCAAGTCTAGAGATCCTCTCCACCAACCCAGAGAGGTACATGCAGATGGGGCAGCACCGCAGTCTCCAGAAAGTCTCCCTGAAGACTGCTGCTCCATAACTACTGCACTGCACCACTCCACTCATTCTCAGTCCTTGCTCTCACTTTGCTTACTGCCTTCCTGTCCCACAATATTACAGAGAAACAATTGTCAGCAAGCCCCACACCCTCGAGCTCATTCCTACCTACATACAGTTACTGTACCAGCAAGCCCTGATACCCGCAAACACAAAATTTACACAGGAAGAAGTACCAGCAAGCCGCCATGCCCACAATACACTATTACCCAGAAACAATTACCAGCAAGCCTCCACATCCAGAAACACAATTATACAGAAACAATTACCTGAAAGTCCCATGTCCACAAATGGTAGCCAGTCAAAATACGATATCAAAATGGCACAGTCAAAAACCACATAGACATTACAGCGTGCGTGGTTTTGGAGTTAGCTTATTTATATTAGTGTGGTTTTTGACTGCACCTGTTTTCTTGTGTCTGTGTGGCATGGTTTTTGACTGCACCATTTTGAAATTGCAGTTACACAGACACAGTTACCAGCAAGCCCCCATACCCGAAAACACAATATTTCCCAGAACCTGTTACCAGCAAGCCCACGTTCCCACAACACAATATTACCAAGAAACAAATTACCAGCAAGTCCCCAGTCCCACAACACAAATTTTACCCAGATAGTTACCAGAAAGCTCCCTCACCCACAACACAATATTACCCACAAACAATCACCAGCAATCCCCCACACTCACAAACACAATTACCCAAAAACAATTAAAAGCAGTCCCCTACTCTCACAAACACAGCATTACCCAGACATAGTTAACAGGAAGCTTCCAGTCCTCCAACCATAGTATATACAGTATCCCAGTCACAATACAGTTGTACCTGTGATCCAATGGACAGGGTCCCTGGCTGTTGGCTGTCTCACAGATTGACTCCAGTTGTTGCTGTTGTTGGTGCATGCTCTTAGTGTGAGGGCCACAGGCATGAGGGCTGCTTGACAGGAATCACTTTTATGCCCAGGACAAGCTTCCTCAGCTCCACCCCTCTGATCAATCTTCTGCCTGATTGGTGGTGTTTCCACTCCTCCCAATGACAGCCAGAAGTTACCTGGAATTTCAATCAGCTGGAGGGGCCAGTGGCACTGTTAACAAATCAAGTCTCCTCTCCCCGCGCTTCACTGCTGTCGATCATTGTATTGAGGGAGCAGCGGGGCTCATAAGCTGGTTGCTGCAGCCTGCCCAAGATATAGGGGTGTGCAAAAAAAAAAAAAAATCAGACTGCGGAATTTCGGCAGAAATCAGATTTTCACTTCCACAAGAGTTTGGAAATCATTTTGCCAACTTTCACATAAATTCCACCGAAAACTGTGGAATAAATGTAAGAAATGCAGGATAATGTATTAAACTGTGGGAAAAAAAAAATCTGCAGAACTGATCAGTTCTGCAGCTTATGTATTAAACTGCGGTGGAAAAAAATGCAGAAGTAATGCAAACCGTGGATAATTACATGCTATACAGCGAAATACTAAACAAGAGACTTTATTTCCGCATGTCATGTAAAAAGTCTGCAGTTCATAATTAAATGCTGCAGTACTAGATGGAAATCCACAGTTATTTGGCAAAAGTTCAGAATTCCGCCATAGGTGACACAGAGAAATATTTCATGAAAGTTTCAAAATTTTGCGGAACTTCCGCAACAGCGGAAGTCTGCACATTCGCCCAACCCATTGCTAAAAGCAGTGAGTACCACAATGGATGGAGTGATAGTTTTCAAGCAATTTAGTGTCCTCAGCTTTTAGTCATATGCCTAAACAGCATTTGGTGGTGATTTTTTTTGTGGTCAGGAAATGTTTTAGTGGTAGTGAGAATACGATATAAAAAGTAACCTTACACAAAACAGTTTTAGTGAACATTTACATGAAGAAAGTGTTTGTAGAGTAGATGTTTTCAGAATGTAATTTTGTTTTCTTTTGACTTCCTCAGTGTGTGGTAGCAGTTTTATTTGTGGTTGCTGTTTTGTTTGTGGTGTCTTTTACATAGGTTTTGTAGTTCAGTTTGGTTTTCTTTCTGAATTTTGCAAGTCAGTGGAATTGCATGGATGGTTACTACAGTATGTTTTGTGTATGAGTGGTTGATTATAGGTAACTTTTCATGCTAGGTTGCTTGGTTTTCTTTCTGAAGGTTTCAGGTAATTGGCATTTTGAGGTAAGTTTCTTTTTTGTTGCAGTGATTACTTTTCTTGTTTAATTGTTCTCTTTTGATTTGGGAAGGGTCTATCACATGAATCTGATAGAGGCGTTTGACGTGCTATATGGATGGTTTGGCATGTGGTTATGTTATTTACATATTGATCCATGAACTCTACTTCAAATAATATACCTTATCTGTTGTGCTGCATGTAGGCTAGCATTCCCACATTACAAGGTGTCAACCAATAAGGATGCAGAATTATCCAGATTCCATTTAATAAACTGCAATAAAACATAAGTGGTACATTTTCTGAATTATGGTGATATGCATAGTTTTATTATTGTAAAATGAGAAAGAAATGTATATGTTTTTAAAATATCTGTTTTGAGAGCAACAGTTTTTCTATAATGATAGCTAGTAATACTGTTTGATTTCTAAGGAAAAGATGTGATTCACTGAATTTTAAAACTTTGTAATAATCAGATTCTCTTTATACATGGAGGACAAGGTTTGGCACAAAAGCCAGACCTTAGTCTTTCAAGTTAGAAGAATATAACATTACTTTCATGAAAGTATCTCACACATATAATTGATAAACTTTGTAATAATCAGATTCTTTTTATACATGGAGGCAAGAGTTGCACAAATTCTGACCTTGGTCTTTCAAGTTAAAAGAATATAACATAAAAAGCACTTGTTATGTAACATGCACTTTAAGAAAACAAATCCCTTCATATTTCTCAGATACTGTAGACTGATTTCCTTTCACTACAGCTGGTAGGGTTTTTATTTTCCTAACTAATATGTGTCATAGGGATTGAATTTCAGTTCAGTTTTTTATTTGATTGACCACTGGTCATTTCAGAGTTGATAAAACAAGTAAAACATTAATACTTTGCAATAATGTACACTGAAATATAAAATCAATCTGAGCAATTAATTGTGCAAATACTGAAGCATGCATAGATTTACAAAGATCTTAAAGATGCAATATACTGTATTTTCTTCTTGGCCTCCATACAGCATTGAGGAAGTTAATTTCCTAGCCTGTTGTACATTTATTGAGTTTAACACAATTTCTATGCAATCAGGCAGCAAATAGCTATATCATTTTATAGTATCTGCAAGATAATTTACTCTCTCCATTTTACATACAGTACAGAGGAGAGTGGAAGAGAAGGTGAAAAAGGTTTTCTTCATGGTTTTTCTTACAAAGACATTTAATGTCATTTAAGTTACTGGAATTCTGTTAAAATCTATTTTCAGCATGTTTCAAAGCAACACATTAAATCTATTATGTGTTAGTAAACATCTTTCCTTTGGTAATAAAGTCAGCAATAAATATGGTTTGCACCCATGCCAGTTCTTATGAGTAGCATACCAATGAGCCAATTTGGAGGCTCTTATATGTGAAAGATGCTTTTCCATATAAAGCATTTTTGAACTATAAGGCTAACTAGATGACATTATAGATTTAGGGAGTGCTCCTGACCAATCAGAGAGCTCCTTTCCTCTGCATGTGAGGCACTCTTATTCCATGAAGAGTGTCCCACACGCAGATGCCCTGGAGATGGGCACATTCTAAGAAGTTTATTTTTTTTTAATATATTATTGATCGCTCTCAATCAATAATATATTAATATGACCCCCATCGCCACTCATTGCTGAAAACGAGTAGTTTCACTTGCCTTCGACTGGAGCCAGAACAGCTCAGCTTTGTTTTGTTGTTCTCACTCCAGATGAAGGCGCGTGATACCGCTTGTTTTCAGCAACAAGTGACTCCAAGGGACATATAAATACATATTATAATACCTCTTATGAAATCATTCCTCAAGCTCAGGAAATTAATATATTTAAGAATATTTTGTGGTATTTCTAGCCAAAGAAATGATATTTTAATCAATGAATTTTCTCTGTCAGGCATAGCTTAGGGCAGATATTTGCATTATTATTCATTTTACATAGCCAGTAAGGAAGGGAAGGGGAAATGGGTTGATCAAGAAAGTCACACTAAGCTGAAGCTTGTTTCTGGGTGCAACCCGGGAGCACAAGGAAGTTAAGTGACTTGCTCAGGGTTACTCAGTATGCAGGTGGGGGCTGTGGGATTCAAACCCAGCTCTCCAAGTTTGCAGCTTAGTGCCCTAAACTGCAGTGCTATAGTGCCTCCTATACTTTTATATTATGCTTAATAATTAATTAAAATAAGTTTTACTAATGCCACAATAGGGACTTTGCCTAATTTAGCTCTAACATGTTGTTCAGGTAATAATCTGCTTGCTGTAGAAGTGAATGATAGAAGAGAGAGAAAGGGACTTCAGTTCAATGTGGGCAACCATACCTCCAAACCTCTAACCCATATAATATTATAGGATTATGCTTTGCTTCACCAGTTTGTAAGGTTGGTAGGATTGTTATACCACCATATAATGCATTATATACAACAATGGCTTGAGAATTATGCCTAATATTTGTTTGTACTTTGAGATGCTGAGTCCATTTACCGTTTGAAAAGGGGGAGCTTCAAGGAATAGCACAGGTACAGTTGAGAAAGCAGGGAGGCAGGCAGGGAAGTGAAAAAGCCTTTGTTAGGGTCTCCTGTCCCTATTTGTTTTAGGTTCTGTGCAAAGTTAGGATTCCGAAGGAATTCATACAGTGGGTCTGGGTTTTATACCAGCACTACATGGCACACTTTTGATGAAAAGGGGTGCTTTCCAATACCATTCATTTAGAGATTGGGACTTGGCAGGGTTGCCCTTTGTTCCCTCTGATCTTTAATTTGTATATGGAATCTTTAATTTGGAGTTTACAGAACAACACCTCTGTTAAAGGTATGTTGGTCAGAGGCACTGGCTATAAAATCTCTGCATATGCCGACGACTTGTTGCTTCATGATGAAGATCCTTTTGTTTCAATACCTGCAGTACTGGCAGAAATAAATCAGTTCTCCAACATATTGGCACATAAAGTCAATTTGAGTAAGATGAAAGTCTTAGCCCTCAATCACTTGCTTAGTAAGCAAGTCATTATTGATATGGGCTTGGCATGGGAGCCTTGTACCCTCACTTATCTTGGCTTAAAAATCACTCAGTACCCTTCTGATCTTTCTAAATACAATCTGGACCCCCCTTTTGTACACTATAAAATTGAACCTCCCCATGACAGTATGGGCTGAATACAGATTGTCAAAATGAATATTCTCCCCATCTTCTGTACCCCTTAGGCATCCTGAATATTTTCCTTCCTCCACATTGGTTTATTTAACTTCAGACCCTACTTAATGATTTTCTCTGGCAGGGAAAGCTTGTGCGCTGGTCCTGTTTTAAGTTAACAGTTCCAAAGCCTCTAGGAGGTCTTCTCCTGCCTTACTTTTTTCTTTATTACGGAGCCCTTCATGGCAGCAAGTATCTCTGGTGGAGGTCACCGAGTGACAGCAGCAAGGAATTTGGATATGCCCCTATTTGTCTTCAAATAGAGCTGGACCCATGTTTTGCCGCTGTTCTCCAACCCCAGAGCCTTCTTTTTATCAAGCCTTCACAACTGCCCTCTTCCATTTGTCAGACCCTGCTGTCCTGGTCTCTCCATGACCACATTCAACTCAGTGCCTATCTTGGCCTACATATGGCTAAAGATATCTCACAACCGCTCATTGGGAATCCTGATTTCTGTATCACCACCATCCTATTACCCTGTTCTTTTGGCCACAGTTACCCCTTACTTCAGTTGACTCCCTTATAGTAGACAGTCTACTCCTTTCCTTCACTGCCCTTCAGGAGAAACACAATCTCCCTACCTCATCTGTCTTTAAATATCTTCAACTGAGACATACAATTACTGCTTATTTTGGACCATATCCTTGGACGAGACTTGCTGGGGACAGCCTGGATACTCTCATCCCCATTGTCACACAGCCGCATTCCATATCAGGTCTTTAAAAACACCTTTCAGATCACTGACCCTCAAACTCTTATGGGCACTTGCATTTATTAGCAACAGACTTTGGGCTTACAATGGACCCCCCCAGATGTGGCAATCAGTCTGACAGAACTTATAAACCTATATTAGGCAAGATTGATATCGACTGCTTCAATACAAGATTCTTCATAACCTCTACTTCACACCTCAAAAGCTTTTTCTAATGGGTAAACTTGCCTGTCCCTTGTGTACTCAGTGCTGTCTGGCAGAGGGTACTTTGAAGCACATTTTATGAGACTGTGCCAAGGTAATTCTCTCCTGAGAAGTTGTTAAGAGTCACTTGGATGCCTTCCTGGGGTTAGAGGACTTTTTTTACTCTGGAGATCTGTCTACTTGGTTTTTATCCACAATTCTTCAGCCCCCAGAGGGGTTGCATGACTCAGATTTCTTTAATGGCCAAATTGGTCAGTATTCATCACTGGTTGGATGATAGCCTGGAGAGAATGGCATCAGAAAATTCTGTTGGCCTTGAATGTTGAAAGGCATATAGCCTCTCTCAGTAATTGGTTGGCCACTTTCCATTACAGATGGGAATCACTATATGCCTTGCTTTCCATCTCCTCCTAAACTGCCTCAGGCTATAGCTGTGTTTCCAGGTTACTCTGTTTATTATACTTATTTTTCTTAATAGAATGTTACTGCTTAGTGGCCACTGATGTATAGGTTTTATTGAAGTCGTACTCCAGGTGGGGTGAGGGTGAGGGGGAATTTATGTGGAATGGTTGTTTCTTTGTTTGCTATGTTTTGTACTACCTTTTTCTTGTTGTTGTTCTCTTCTGATATTTCATGTGTTGTTATGTCTAAAACTGTATTTTCTAATAAATTATAAAAAAAACAGTGAGGCAGGCATGGGCATAAGGCATGGAGAGTCATGTGCACCAATGCAAGGCTAGAAATACTTTTTCTGACCACCCCAAAATCTTGGGTGCCCAGCTTAGCCAGAGGAATCATTGACCCGTGTTCTCTGTAGGCAAACAGTGGGACTTTCTTGAGTTATGCAGCTATAGCTAGAACTCATGCTGCAGGCTGCTTTGAGACCAGTGAGCAACCATTCCCCTTGAGTTTAGTGGCACCCTCACTCCCCCTCATTGCATTCCCTTATGTGTGTATTGTTTCCCTGGTGTCTAGTGGTGTACCCCCACCCTCTGATCACTGTCCCATTATATATGTTATGTATCCCTGGTGTCTAGTGGCACCACCACCATCTGAATGCCATCCCCATTTTTATATAATGTTTCCCTGCTGTCTAGTGGCACCCCTCCCACCCTCTGATTGCTGGCCCTATATTTATATAGTGTTTCCCTGGTGTCCAGTGTAACGCTCTCCATCTGGTCGCCATCCATTTATGTATCCATGGAGTCTAGTGGTGCCCCCCACCCTCCCATCACTGATCTCTTAGGTATTATAAGGTTTCTTTGGTATCTAGTGGCACCCCCACCCTCTGATCACCATCCC
The DNA here is from genome assembly GCA_016271365.2 of Neoceratodus forsteri. Taxonomy (NCBI): domain Eukaryota; kingdom Metazoa; phylum Chordata; order Ceratodontiformes; family Ceratodontidae; genus Neoceratodus; species Neoceratodus forsteri. Next base: position 793,767,765 of record CM057454.1, read on the forward strand.
CTTATGTAAGTGTTTTTTCTGGTGTCTAGTGGCACCCCCCACCCCCTGATCACCATCTCTGCATTAATGTTACCTGTAATAACAAGAAATCCCTCAATTTTGTTGTTAAACCTGTAAAAAGGAAAATGGTCCCTCACCAATCCTACCCCCCTACCCCGACCTCCAACTGAGTACCCACCACCCCACACATCCTCAGTCACCCGAACAGGTCACAGGGTGAAGATCCACTCAGCTATCGAAGACACATCTTGCTGCTGGAACCACTGACTGCAATATGAGAAACTAAGGTAAGTGTGGTTCAATGTATTTCAGTGGAGTTTGTATGTTTTATGCATGACTTTATCATTGTTGCATATTTTGATGCCAAAGTTTCAACATAATCTTTTTGGGATCCCACCTCATGAGAAATGGTGGTGGAATTATGTAAATCTGGCCCAAAAGGTGATTTTGCAGTCATTTGGCAAAATCACCTTTCAGGCAGGATTTGAAAATTTTCACCACCCTTGTTCATGAGGTGGAATCATAAGAAGGCTATATTGAAAAATTGGGGTCAATGTTTGTAAAAATTACAAATTTATGTGCGTACCTTGAAATTTTTCTATGCTCACTCATAACTTTGGTAGTTTTAAATATTTTGACCCAAATTTTTAACATAGCAATTTTTTTCACACTACCTCATGAATGTGATTCATATTCTGGCCAAAATGTGTTTTCACATCCGTGGCACAGAATGACATTTCAGTGGTGTAGAAAGATGTTTTAGCAGGGATTTGAACCTACTGGGTTCATGAGGTGGGGTAATAAGAAAGCTATGGTGCAGATTTGGTGTACAAACATGGTAAAATGCCCAGGTTATGACTGAAATCCAATTGTAGAAATGAAAGGAAAAATGTGACTCTCACTGGGATTTGAACCCAGGACCTCAGCAATCTGTGCTTTAGTTCTTAACCAACTAAGCTATGAGAGTTCAGCCAATTAAGGCCCCTGAGTTTTCCCATGTGAATCACACATGCATTCCTTTCTGGTGTTGCAATGAGCAACCAGGAAGTCTTTTTACAGACTCAAATAACTCATCCTCTGTCTCTTCCAAGTGCAGTATATGTCACTGCAAGGCAAATTTAGAAATCCAGTTGTAGAAATAAAAGGAAAAGTGTGACTCTCACTGGGATTTGAACCCAGGATCTCAGCAATTCATGTTTTACAGTAGTTCTTAACCAGCCAAGCTATAAGAGAGTTCAGCCAAGACAGCATTGCAGTATTTTAATGTTCACTCATAACTTCACTAATTTTAAATATTTTGACTCCAAACTTTCAACTGGCCATTTTTTCATACCACCTCATACATGTGACGTGTCATTCTTTAAATCCTGGATGCAATGTATTTTTGGACTTCTGGTGCAAAATGACAGTTGGTACAATATGATATAAACGGTACATGTCATGTTTATAAGGTGAATCATAAAATGTGGATCTTGAAAAGTTTGGGTCAAAATAAAAAAAAAATGTTAAACTTTGTGTGTAGTAAGTAAAACATTATTTCTATTTTGGCACCCAATCTTGGAGGCTCTGGGCGCCATTACAATCGCAGGCAGGTTTGGACAGTATAAACAGTATTTCTTATAACTACCAAGCTAAATATATATGAAATTAGTTATTCATTATCATAAAATACCTTCTTAAAAAGATAGGTCCTCAGGCCCCCTTTAAATGCCTCCACCACTGGGGCAGTGAATTCCAGAGGGCCAGGCTGGACACCTCGAAGGAATGATCCCTTGAGGTTTTTATCCTGGCCCTCAGAATTGCCAAGAGGTCCTTGGTGGAGGAGTAGAGGGAACATACTGGGACAGCTGGAGTTAGGAGGTCAGATGGGTAACCTGTGCCCTGGCTGTATAGGACCTTGTAGGTGAGCAAGCCCACCTTGAAGATGATCCTCCACCTGACAGGCAGCCAGTGCAGATTCCACTGGACCAAGGTCACATGGCAGGACTTTGGTCTTGGCCTCAGTGGGTATGCTTTGTGATCCCATGCTGGTGAGCTGAGTTCGATGGTGAGATCACTGACTTAGCTGGATGGGCTGAGGGTGGGGGAGGTGGTGCTGTTATGTGATGCCCCCTCCAGCCAGGGAATGAAATGTGCAGGGTGGTCTGCAAGGGCACAGCTACCTTATAATGAAGACAACTGTCCTCTTGGCATAGAGCTCCACACCTCTCTCCCCTTGGGTGCAACTGTTCTTGTGCATTGCTGCCAAATACACTCTTTGCCCTGTGCATCTGTAGCTGTGGCCACATAGAAGTGTAGGGAAATTTCAAAAAATAGTATGCTATGTTGCAATGAAACCATTTTGTTTTGTTCCCCTTCATATATCATTGTTATTTGTATAAAATAATTAACTGTGGCATATAATTAGTGCCATGGTGAGATTGCTAATTGAATTTGTTTGAATGATGGTTGTATATTTGCTCATGCATATTTAATAGCAGATGCAATGTTGCACAATAATTTGTTTTGAGCTGAACATTATGAGTTTGGCTTTCACAAAAAGAAACAGTTTATGAACTACTGTACACACCTGCTGCTATTTGCCATCAATTATTGCTGAAAACTTTAACTGTGACGTTATTTTGGACAATAATAGTCAAATTAAAATGACATACATATTTTAAGCAAGTATATTACAAAGCAATGCTAAATTAATCTAAGCAGTATGACACTTGTTCTTTTCTTGTCTCCACTGCCTGCAGTAATAAAAAAAATCAGTTTCTCTATTATTCAGCATTGCACAGCCATTTTCTACATGCTGTTAGTGTAAGAAATAATATTTTATGAAACTGAAACCTGCCTTAAGATATGGCACCAGCTCTACCATAAAAAATCCTTTCTATTAGGTTCTGCTTGTATTCAGTCAGCAGTGTGGGAAAGACTGGGGAGAGAGGTCAGGAGGAACCTTTCCTCCTGGTTGAATGCATACTTTATACCGCTTAGCAAGCAAGTTTGGAGTTGGTTTCTGTGGGTGGTGAGGTTTGTGATATAGGACAAATTTGGGTGGGACTGATTATTTGAGACAGAGGTTGATTTGTAAGTTAGGGGTTTCTGACTTATGATGATTTTGGATTTTTGAGGATACAAGAATTAGGGCAAGAACCGGGTATAAGTGGAAGGCAATAAAGAACTTTTGATGCCAGGAATGAAACTGTGTCGCCATTTAAGACTGTTTATAAAATTTTTCAGATTAGGATGGGTTCAGTTCCCTTTTCTAGTCTGAATTATTCAAGCAATTGGAATCAGCTGTGGCATACTTGAATGTTTGAATCAGCCACAACTTGGGGTGTTTGAGAAACCATTTTGCTTCCCCATATTTGAATTTTAATAGAATTATTCCATCTGAAAAAAGTATCAATATCTGAAAACTGTATCACTAGAAAATATCACTAGTGGCATTTGACATGACTGTAGGTTTAGTTAAAAAATAGATTTCTATCCATAACAGTTCCAAAGGTAGACATTTTCTTTTTTCATAACTTGCACTTTATTGAAACGTTGTCAATATAAGAAAACATGTTTACATTTTAATCAAGAATGAAATCCGTTACACCATATTTGTTATACTGTGCAACGACTTGTGAATTATTTTACATCTGCTGTTTCAGCTGGTCAAAGTCAGCCCTCCAGCTGCCTGTCAGGAAAAGCCTATACATTACACTATGAAACTGAGTTAAGTAATGATCCACAATAGGGTGTGCATTATACTGGGATTTACCCATGCCTGGTGTTGATTGGTCATGAGACTCCAAATAAGTGGGTAAATAAGTTCCGTGTGGTAACATCATGGGACATATCATCGTGGAACAAACTATCATGGTTAGTACATCGCGAACAATAAGAAAGCCCGGTAATAGCATTGGATTACAGAGCTGTGCAAGCAAAGAACAGGTGGCACAAGCCATGTGCCCCTCCATTACCTCTGAATGGGTATAATGGACAGCGGGGATTCCATGCATGTCCCCCTGTTGCCCTCCGAGTCCTGCTAGGAGTCCATCACATCGGTGGGGTGGGCGACTCCTGTGCTGCCTCAGGTTCGTGTGTCAGCCACTTCCCCCTGTACCATAAGCATGCTACCGACACTGGGGGGGATGATGTGACTTGGCACATGTGTCCATACAGTTGCAAAGTGACTGGCATTCCTGTCTGTCATACTGGGTCCTGGCTGTGTGTGTAAGATCCTGTGTGTATGCGGGGATGCGGTGCTCATGTCATTGACATGGCCATTACCCCATACCTGTGCCACTGCCATCCATAACCATCTATTACTGATCACTGTTGCATCCCCTCTCCTATGGGATGCTTGAGCCGCCTTTAGTCTCCTAGGTACTCCCTCTGCCTCTGGTCCAACCCATGAATGCCGCATTCTGCTGCCCTCCTGCTTTTGCTGCACGGAACTCTGGCCACAGGGCTGTGCACATGCAGAGTTTTGCCTAACGACTTCTGTACCAGGCAATCTATTTGTCTGCGATGTGCTGCCCATGATATTATTTACCCCTTTGTTTTTCCAGCAATATAAATGCACAGAAGCGGTAAGGAGCAGCATAACCCACATTCTGCAATGGATTATTGTGAATATGCAATTGGCAACAAGTAAAGGTTTAAGCAAAATGATATTAAATTGCTTATATTAAAAAAAAGCTTCCTTCCTCTGTATGTTAAATAGTTCTGTGTTGCTATGTAGACTGTTGTTGTATGAGATGCTCCCCTCACCACACTCAGATACATTACATACTATGCTTACAGTTTTTTTTCTTTTTTTAAAAGAGAGGGAGAGTGACAGATGAGATGTTCATTTGTTGTCAGAGGAAACAGTAGTGTACACTTTATCTTGCCATCTCTCAGCTTGCAGCAAAATTCAGGGTTCAGGAAGACTCGGGAACCATTTTAATGTAACATACCTCATCTGGGGCAGAATTTTCAAAAAAGTGCAAAATGGAGTGCAGACACTTGCACTCCATCTTGTAATAGAACCGATTAGGCAGTTTGCCCACCGCTAAATATTTAGCCCCGCTCAATAGCACCCCCCCAAATAGGGCCTCTGCAATGATGAGCGCAGGGGCAAAATTTGCAATATTCAAAAGTCTCCATGCAAATGAGCCTATTGGGCATGCAAGGTGCTTAGGGGCAATTTGCATGCCCATTATGGGCTCAATTGCATAGGGTTGGTGGCCCTTTAGCACTGAAAATTGCCCATCCCATAAGCTGTCCCTGGTGCTAGCAGAATCCTGCCCCCCAATCCCAGTTCCCCATAACAATATAAAACTTTTCTGGTGTCCAGTAGTCCCTCACCCCACTCAACACCCTATCCAACACCCTATCCTGTAATGTTTCCATAATTCCCCGGTGTCTAGTGTCCCCCTTTTGCCAGTTGCCACCCGATATTAAATACATCGGATTTCCCTGGTGTCCATTGGTCCCTCCCCCCCACCTGTACTCATGCCCAATCTCGTAATAATTATCCCTGGCACACAGTATAACACCCCACATACCTATCCCCTGTATTGTACATTCAGACAGTTCCCTGGTAGTCTAGTGGACCCCCACCCTCACCCTGATCCCCTGTAAAATAAATTAAAACCTTACCCTTGCATCTAGTGATCCCCCTGCCCCCCACCCTGGCAGGTATTACCCTACCACCCCGCTTCCCCCATCCCATCCCTGAGCTGACAACCTGTGCAGCCCTCTGCTGACCACCATGGCCAGCCACTGACTGAGCTCTCAATGAGTGCATACTGTATGCAGGATGCACTCATTGACAGTGAATGGTCATGCAGTGATCGCATACTGTATATAGCATTCACTCAGTGAGAGCTTAGTCAGTGACCGGTCATGGTGGTGAGTGGAGGGCTGTGCTGGTCACCAGTGTGGGGATGGGATGGGGAGAGCGGGGTAGTGGGGTAATACCTGCTGGAGTGGAGTGGGCAGGGGGACCACTAGACACCATGGTAAGGTTTTAATTCATTGTACATGGGATTGGGGAGAGGGATGGGGGTCCACTAGACCACCAGGGAACTGTCTGATTGTAACATCATGGAATTGTGATCGGGGGGTGTTACACTGATGCCAGGGATAATTATTACTTAAATTGGCTGCGGTGCAGGTGGGGGGAACACTAGACAGCAGGGAACTGTTAGTACAATATGGGAAGAGGTGTTGGGGGGGGAGAGACCACTAGCCATCGGGGTTATTGATTGCACTACACAGGACAGCGATCAGCAAGGAGGAGGGACCACTAACCACCAGGGAAATTGATTTCTCTACATGGGACAGTAATCAGCAAAGAAAGGAACCACTAGATACCAGGGAGTACTGTGTTGGGGGGGTGCCAATGCACTAGCTGTGGCAACCACAAGGGTTGCACCAGATTAAGATCAGGGTTGGGACTGCTGTATTTTCTCCGCACAAGGGGACTGCATAAAGTGCCCTTGCATGGTGCAAATACTCCAAATATTGGACAACACTGATATTCAGGTCCCCGCCCCATGATTTACTTGCTTTTGCCTTGCATACCCCTCCACTTTTTGCCCCGGTGTAAGCCCATTACACCAGTGCAAAAATGACTTTTAAATATCGGACCTCAGCGCAAAACCTGCTTTGAGAGGGCAAAATGGGTTTTGCTCCGGGACAATCTTTTGAATATCTGGCCCCTGCTCTGCTGCAACCAGCATCACTCAGCAGTAAGTTTCAGCCACAGTCTCTTTCTCAGGGAAAGAGAGTGGGTATAGTACAGTACTTTAATTAAAAAAAATCAGTCAGGCTGCAGCAGAACTGTAGGGATCAGAACTCGGGAGCCATTTTTTCCTTGGCATGTGGCAGTTTCTCGCTTGCTCTTTCTCTCCCAATTACAAACTACTGTCTCCTGGGGGGTAGTAATCAAAAAAAGAGACCAGGTCATTTAATTAAAAAACAAAGTAAGTAAAGTTAGTACTTTAGTTCCATAATGACAGTTGTCTTATCAGTAACTGGAGCCACAAGAAAACTGTCTTTGAGGGGTGGTACGTTAGAGAGAAGCAACATGGCAGTGTTTTGTTTATGTTTTGAACATGTGAGTCCTGATTGTTTTATTTTACTTTGGCTTTGTGAGAAGGCTAAGTGAGTCTTTTGCATGAGTTAGGCAGGGATTTACTCAAGCTGTAGACCCAGTAAGCCAATGACAATTATTTTTTTGTTGCCTTTGTATAATCTATTGTAGCTTTGGAACTATAAGGGGTAAAATATATTTTTTTAAATGAAAGTTATATCAGTAGAGTTTTCATTATTAATATATTAAAATAATATCAATTCAGTTTAAAAGTATATCATTTGTTATACATGACTACAGTATTAACAGAATGTATCTGTGTGAACATGACTCCGATTGATTTAATAATAAATAAGTTTCTAGTCCTAATGATTCCAAGTCTACACTTTTAAATGATAATTTATTTGAAAAGGGCTATATTTGTTACTGTTTGAGCTAGAAATTTAATTGTATTTAAATGGAAGCTTGGAGTCATATTAACATGTTCAAGGGTAGCTGGTCCATTCCACTGGGGTGTCAAACAGACGAGGCATACTGATGAGTCCTGGTAGGATGAAACACGTGTCTATGTCTTCTGTTAGCACCCTTTGCAAACTGTGTGAGAGGCCTTTCGGCACCATGCAATTCTGCTTAAAGTTGGACCAGCATAACATTCTGTAGTGATTTGCATATGCAGCCCATGATGCTTTGCATTGTGGGGGCATGTGTGATTTTGTATTAACATGTGCATCTTGAGGCACACCTCATTGCCCTCAACATCTTTGAGCCCTTCAGGTCTGGTTTTAGGGCAACACATAGTACTGAAACCACATTAGTCAGGCACATAATGACCTACTCAGGGCTACAGACATACTCAGGACTACAGATAAGCGAGATTGGTCAGCTTTCATTCTACTTTGTCTTTCCTCAGCTTTTGATACTGTGGATCATGATTTGTTACTGGACCACCTAAGGAAGTATGGAGGACTTCCTGGCACTGTTAGCAGCTGGTTTAAGTCCTTTCTGAAAGCAAGATGCAGAGAGTCATGTTAGGTGGTGATACTTTACTTCTCATGCTCCTGTCTTGGGGCATGCCCAAGGATTGCTCCTGTCCTCTAATTTGTTTACAGAACATGTGCTGCCCCTGGGTTGCATTGCTAGATGGTACAATCTGGGTTTTCACTACTATGCAGGTGATAACTAATAGTATATATCTTTTCTACCTAGCACACAGAATGCAGTGATAATATAAATGACTGTCTGGCCAAGATCCAGAATTGGATGGTGGTGAGCTGGCTGAGGCTCAACCCAGAAAAGACAGTGGTGCTTGTGATCTATTTGGGTCTGAGGAGGGGAGAGGAGTTGGCCTGAGAGGTTATGGAGCTTAGGCTTGGTTCATTGATGCTTAATGTTTCCAACAATGAAATATCTTGCAAACACTCTAGATATTATTCTGACAGTTGAAGCTCAGGTGTCAGCCATTGTCTGGAGTGGCTTTTACTCCAGATTAAAGCCATGATCCTCACTGAGGACTTGTAGGTGTTACACATTAGTACATACTTCTGTGATGTACAGACTCAATTACAGCAAAACTCTGTACCTTGGCAAAACTGTAGTCTTGCTTCATCTCTTGCAGCTGGTGCAGAATGAAGCAGCCCGATTACTGATAGGTATTTCTAGGTCCAGTGTCATAACTCTGGTATTGCATGAACTGCACTAGCTGTGGGCATTGTGGCTTACTAACCTATGAAGCGTTACCCAGTATGGTAGTGCTAACTGGTTCAGCATCTGTGTCTTCATTCTCCATGTTGTCCTTTTTATTTGACTGATGAGAGACTACATTGATGACCTCCAGTCTAAGTTACAGCCCCAGTTCTCTGGAATTATCTCTTGAGGGACCTGAGAGTGGTACCATCAGTGGAAGTCTTTAAAAGGGGCTTTAAATATCACTTTTTTCCCCAGGAGGCCTTTGCTGCCTTTTGATGTGGCCTTAAGGCTTTAGGTGGTGTTAGTGTGAATTTCATTTAACTACTGCCATTTATTATGGTCAGGTATGGATTATACAAAGTGTTATTTATTATGTATTATTTTAATTTATTGTATTGGATTGTGCCTTGAGCCTCTGGGGAAAGCTGCCTAATAAATTAAAACTACTGCCACTGCAAATACAAGCAGTAATTACACAAGAATTTTCCTAGTTCACTGGGTATCACTGCAACCACCCTGCGGTTAGAGAAGTACTGTAAATGCTGTTGTGGCACACATGCTCGCAAATGATACACTGCCATACTTATTTGTTTGCTTCATGTTTCACAGGACTGAAAGAAAAAAGTTCTTTAACACTTACCTACAGCAATGTGATGGTATGAACATCCTTGCACCGTCACAACATCACCAAGACTTCCCAGCATGTGTGACCTATGACTATGAATATTGACCCCCCTCCCATGGTTCAGCTGTTTCACTGTCCAAGCCACTCTCTCCACCACCACTCACAACTCTGTGAATCTCATCCCATAATTTCTCCCTTTCTAGGAACTGGTGTCAAAACAGCTTGTCAGCATATTTAGGGAACTCTGCCATCATGTTCTAGAGCAAATGGTGCAACCAGAGATTTTCAGGTACTGCCCTTGTAAGAAGTCATCGTAACAGTCACAACTTGCAAAGTTATACAAAAAAGGATCCTCAGATTATCTTTCTCCCTTTCTTCTAGTTTTACACTCTCAAAAGTGAAACTAAACCACAAGTAAGTGCCAAAAGCTCAAAATCTGAATCAGTTGATTAACACATTTTCCACAAATTATATAGTCCTCTTTTTAAAAACCATGGAGTACTACTCTAGTGGCTAGAGTTTGCAATGAAAAGTGTCATAGAATACTAGTCTGTGGTTTCATTAAAAAAAAGTACAGTGACAATGGAACTGCAGAATGCCTTTCCACTTGTGCACGGTAGCAGAGTTGTGAAATCAAAAACCTCATGCAGAACTACAATCAGCAGTTTCAGTAACAAATGCAAGAAATGCTTTCAGAATTCTGTGGAGCTGACCAAGGAATTCTAAGTCCACAGGTATTCAGCTGACAGAAACCCACATTATGTACAGCGCTAAGCATAGGCATTTTTGTTTGCAGATGGCTAAATGCAGTATATTGTTAGTGATTTATTATGTTTGCTTGCAAAGCATGCAAATATAATGGTCGTGGTCTGAACTGTGAAAGGGTTTTGGGAGGCACACCCATCCTCCTTTTTATGGCTGTGGTTGGAGTCTACATCCATTTTATGATCCCCAGCCCTAAACAGCCTACTGTGGCACACTTCTGCTGGACTTTTGGAAGTATCCTTCAGAAAGTCTAACAGAGCTTGGAACACTCCGCCATGGTCAGTAGCTTGCTATAGAGTAACAACCTCACTATTTCAGCTGCTACTTCCATATTATGGGACAAAATAAAAAACAATACTTGATAAATGCAGCCTCCCACGTCATTTAAATGGAAACTATTCTACGGTAGTTTATATTGTACATATAATTACCCGTGTCTAGCAGGTCATAAAGTTTAAATATACCAAGAACCATGAATCTGTCAATTGCTTTCTCTTCTCTAGCACACCATAATCAAGTTGACAGAACACAGCTTAATGTACAGCACACCATGGTTACTAAGAGACATAGCTGTCAATGGAGCCGAATTGAGAGTAAAGTAAAAATAGACTCCCATCTAGATGTAAAACTCTGAGGAAACTTTCTACGTTAAGCTATATGCATCTCTAACATAAGTGCACACATAATTTCACTATGCCATTCTTTCAGGGATGGAAGCAAATTATCCAACCAATGATGATGAAGTATTACTAGTTTGGCCACAGCAGAGATAGTCACCATATGAGCCTTTCTTATACCAATTAGACCACGCAGATAAAGCCCAACAAACAGATGTCTGGAAGAAAAGATTCTTCAAGCCCCAAAAGAAGATCTAGGGAAGTTCTGATGACCACCCAAAAAGGCTGAATTTTCACACAATCCCATAACATATGATGCAAGGTACCCTCTTCTTGATGACACCTGTTACATAACGGGGATGCCAATCTCTCCATTCTGTGCAATATTACCAGAGTGAAATAAAGGTTGTGTAAAACCTGATACTGTACTAACCGAAGTCTGTCCTGCTTGACAAATTTACACAGATGTCACCATACTCTAGTCCATAATTGCTGATCGGTTGGAATACCAAGTACCTGCATCCAATAAAAACTAATTCCTATGGTGGTCTGAGAGTCTGAATCTTGAAGTGTTTTATAAATGGCAGATATCTGAAGAGGCAGGGAGAGTAAGGACAAAAGCTTTTCCAACAAAGAGTGGGCTGCGAAGTCCCAAGGCTTGGGGCCAAGCATTGCAGCAACTGCATGGGTAATGTGCAGATACTTAAAAAAAATTATTATGAACCAGAGAGAAATGCTGTTTGGCTAGCTGAAATGGTAAAACCTTGCCATTCTCCAATAACTGCACTAAAGCTCCTCCCTCTAATTGGGGACAAAAAAAGAGGAGAGATGGACCAACCTGTCACCTTGAAGTTCGAGTTCCCCACTATTGGTTGGGACAGGTCCTGTGACCATTTCAAGTTAAAATAATGTTTGAGCTGTGCTTTAGTCTTAAGGGACCAACCCAATGGAGCAGGCCATAAATGCCAAGGAAACAGTTTAAATTTCACATACAGCAGGTTGGGAAGAGACAAACCCTCTTGGCTAAGAAGCGAATTCTCTATTGCAAGCTAGAGCAGGTAGTAAATTACATGCTTGGGAAGGACTGGGCATGACTGCCAATGCAGAAACTTGTGTGCATGCAAGGCACAGTAATACAAGAAAAGATTTGGTAAAGAGAAAGGCCGCCATTTAATTTCAGAAGGATCAGATTCAAAAATAATCGTCAAATGCATTTACTCTGTCAGAGAAAAGTGTTTATTAAAGATTGTAACCAGGTGAGCCAGACCTTAGGTAGAAAGAGTCCTAGCATTCCTTGTGGGTATAAAACTTATGACAAAATATTCATCTTAATAACACTTATTCTGCCCCACAAAGAAAGAGGAAGTGAGGTCCACCTATCTAGGTTCGTCTTAATCCCTATAACAAACCAGAAAGATTTTCTTTCATGAGCAGAGAAGCCAACCTCGCTTGGAATACTCCTAAGTATAATAACCTCTGAGGCTCCCACCGAAGGCCTAGTGCAGTTATTTCCTCTTTACAAAACAAACCATTCAAAGGGAAAACTTTTGTTTTACAGATATTGAGCTTATAAGCAGAGCCTTGAAAAAACTGATTGAAAAACTGATTGATGGTGGCCAAAACAGCCAGGAGAACCTGTGTTATGTTTTCACAAGGTGTAAAAGAAGATCATCTGCATAAGCTGACAATAAGTATTTCTGCCCTGCTATCTGAATCCCACTGTCACCATGAACGTGTTGTAAATTCCTTATCAAGGTGACAACATTGTCTCATATCACGAAGAAGAGGGAAAGAATCAGAAAGTACCCCATTGCTCCACACCCTCACCAATGGACAGGAATATAAAAGTTGAACTAATTTAATAAATACAGAGGGAGCACCAAATTTCTGCAAGACAGCAAATAGGAAAGGCCAAGACACATGATCAAAGGCCTTTTTGGCCTCTAGGGAGACCACAGCTGCAGGGGTCATGTTCTCCATGGACACCACCATAAGATGATGGGTCTTCCACAGATGATCACTGGAATATCTGTTCTTCATGAACCCAACCTGAATCAGACTAATAAGTGTATCAAGAACTGCTGTGAGCCTAGTAGCTAAAATCTTAGATAGGATTTTAATGTTGGTATTAATTAAAGATATGGGATGATAGCTGCTAGGTAAAGAGTCATCCTTATCAGGTTTAGCAATGAGAGTTATTAAAGCTTCAGAGAAACTCGCTTCAGAGAAACCCGCTGAGTGCCAAAAATTATAAAGCTTGACTAAGTATGGAGCCAATTCAGGAGAGAAGGTGACACAGAAGTTGTTATTAAAGTCACCAGACCCTGGGGCCTTATTAAGAGGGAGCTGTTTTATGGCTGTACATACTTCCTGAAGGGATATAGGCTGAAGTAAAGAGTCTGCCGGAGCTGGGCCCAAGACTGGTAAAAGCACTGAGTCTAGATAAGACAAAATATCTTCCAGACTAAAAATTATTGAGGATTCATTCAAGTATAGATTTGAATAATAGTCATGGAATATAGCGGCAATTCATCTAGGATGCATCTCATACCCCTTGGCTGTATCTGAATGGATCAGGTAAATCCCTCTAGCGGCATTATTCTTACACAACTGCAAGGCTAATAATTTCCCTGCTCTATTCCTGGATTCAAGATAATTAAATTTTGTATGTTGGAGGGCAAGATCCACTTTTTGAGCCATAAGGTCAAAGAATTGAGCCCTCCATTCATGTAGAAGAGTTCAAGTACCTTCAGATGAGTTAAAAGAGACCTTATTTTCCAAAACTCTGATGTCCCATAAAATAACCTCCAAGGTATGATGGAATTTCCTCTTCTGAATCATTGCTAAATGAATCAGCTCACCCCTAAGAACACACTTGGCAGCCCCACACAAGGTGTCAATGGCCTTAACCGAGTTTTCATTTTCCTGAAAAAACAACCTAATACGTTTCCTGATTTTCTCCAGTGAGTCCACCTGAAGCAATAATTGTGAGTGGAGCCTCCACAACATATCTTGCTCCCCAGGGCACCTGAGTGAGTGCATAATAGAAATGGGCGCATGATCTGAGATAACCTTCTCATGATGCTGTGCTGCCAGTCTCCCATGAAGACGTTTTTGAGTAATAAGAAAGAAATCTATCTGGGACAAAGTGGAATGAACTGTGGCATAAAACTTATACTGTCTCTCTGCTGGGTGTAAAATATGTCAAGGGTCTGCTAGACACAAATCCTCTACCATTTCACTCATCGCCCGATGCACTGGCGAGCGGCTTCTGTAACAGGCTTCTGATCTATCAAGGTCAGAATGAAATACCAAATTCCAATCACCGCCTAAAATCATGCCACATTCTGTAAGAGGAGAATGGAGGGAATCCAGATGTACAGAGAAGGAGGGGGAATACACATTCAGGTCATAAATAGATCCCAGAACCACGTGGGAGATCCCCCACCTAGCCCTGCAGAACAATATACTGGCCATTGGAATCAACAAATTCCTGAATCAGCATGAACGACACCTGATGTGCAGTATAGCACAGTGGTTTAAGGCTCTGAGCTGCAAACCTGGAGACCTGGGTTTGAATCCCACAGCCCCCACTTGCATACTGTGTGACCCTGAGCAAGTCACTTAACTTCCTTGTGCTCCAGGTTGCACCTGGAAACATGCTTCAGCTTAGTGTGCCTCTCCTGGTTAAACAATTGTCCCTTTCTCCTTTCCTAGAACTAATCCCTGTCCCATAAGCTTGTCCTACCCAGTCCCACCTGAAATAATTCACATCAACCCTTAGCAGGTGCATCTCTTGTAAACAAGCAATACTAACTTGAAAGTGCCTTAGATGACACAAGATAATTTGGTGTTTACATCTGTCTCTGGCTCTTTAACATTTCATGAGATTTTCTTATACGGTCTGGCCATACTATAGAAAAAAGCATAATTCTTACTGATCGTACATATGCTATAAGCCTCCTCTGGCATGATACCAATATCACCCAACTCGCTGAGCTGTGGGACCCCACTAAACAAACCCCTCATAATAACTTTCTGAAGGAAAAAATCCACATCAAGAGATAGCAAAACATTACATCCAAACCCCACAAAAATCCTGGAGCCCTAACCCCCCCAAGAGTCCCCCCACCAAAATAGAATAACAGACAAAATACCCAGAAACCTAACACAGCAAACCCCAGTCCCAAAGACTGCATCTTCCCAATTATCAATCAATCAAAATCTTTATTTATGCAGGCGAACATCGTTGAGCAAGCTCGTATACAAGATGGACTTGGTTAGCTCCAGGTCAAATGGTACAATACATACAGAGATATTTACAATAGAGCCAAATAACACAAGTAAGAACAATTAATGCAAGTAAGTACTCAATGTTACATCAGTCATATCAGTTCAGAGTGCTTCTGTAATATTTAAGGAGGACATAAGATGAGGCTTAGTAGGAACTTCAGTAGGGAGAAGTGATCAGTCGCACGTGTAGGGAGCGGAAGCAAGCACATAATTTCAAAAGTAGTGTAATCACACAGTATCCCTAAATGTAACACTCTAAGCGGAAGGATAAGGGTCTTAACAGTCCACAAGAAAAGTAATTACAGTTCTTTTGGCAAATTTCAGTATGGGAATCAGATTTATGCTTGGTTTAGAACAGACACAGAAGCAGACTGCAGGAACCAATCGGAAGCCAATGCCATGGAGCACTCACATTCCAATTGGATGGCTGCTAATGCTGGGCTTTGCTAATGGAGAGTCTGAGCTTAGGTTCTCAGGTGATGGTAGAGGCAGCGCCGACCGCCCGGTGCACGGGTTTCTCATGCCTATGGGCAGGGAGCCCATGGAGAGCATATCCTTGGCAAGCGATGGAGGAAGGGGTCGGTATTAAGTACTAGGCCATGGACAACTGAACATCTGAACCAGCAGGAGGACCAAAACAGCAGGACAACAGAACTGGGTATTCTTTGATGCCTAAAGACTGGCCCAACCACAGAAATTCAGAAAGGAGTGTAATCAAACAAAGTCCCAATTCTTGACACTCTAAACATGAAAAAATACAGGTCATAACTGTTAGGCAATAAGTAAGTACAGCTCTTTTTTGTGAAGGTTTTAGACAGAAAATCAGACTTTAGCTTAGTATTGAGGGAGACATAGGAGCAGACTGCAGGAGCCAATCAGATGCCAGAGCAGAAAAGTACTCACTTTCCGACTGGTTATCAGCAATGCCGCACCTCGCTAGTAAGGAGTCCAGTCTAGGTGTCTCAGGCTGCAGCTATGGAAGCGACAACCACCCAGTATCTGCATTTCTCCCACCTGAGGGGCAGGGAGCCCCTGAAGGGCTAGTCTAAGGCAGGGAAGAGAGTTAGGGGACAGAGGAAAGAGAGAGTAAGAGTATAATGCAGTGGAAAGGGAATACGAAGATGAAATAGGGCAGTTAAATGGGACAGGGTAGGGGAATAAGAGCCACAGAATGAGCAATATGTAAAAGACAGCAGAGTGAGTAAGGTGTAGTGGCCGCGAAAGCCATGAAGAGATAATAACCCTACAGGGATTTCTAGAGGGGAAAAACATTTAAGGTCTAAGATGCTCACAGAGTTAAGGTCACCAAAGGTTACAAGCAATCATAAATTCAGTTAGCTGGTCCACGATGAGTATGACCCACCAGGCCAAACAAATCCACCCTTCAACCCCCACTCCCCCCACCCACAATGCCCCACAACTGTTACATGAATTATATGGCAGCAGTCACAAGAGAGACATTATTAACTGTAATACTATAAGATATAACAGTAATCCAATATCTAATAGGAGGTTAAGCTAAAATGAGAAGCATGCAAGGAACCAAAACTAACACCCCCTCCAATAACTAAGTAAGTAAGTAAATATTTATTTCTTTAAGGCGCCCTTCCAAAGCTCAGGGCGCCTTTACAATATCAGTCATACAAATCAAGACCACAATTATAAACAACATCAAATTCAATAAACAATCCAATATAATTTAAATCACTAAAAAAATGCTTGGTTAAAAAGGAAGGTCTTTAAAGCTTTTTTAAAGCTCTCCACAGTCAGGCAATTATGTATCTGGCAAGGTAGAGAATTCCACAGGGTAGGGGCCATAAAGACAAATGTTCTTCCACCAGATGTTTTTAAGGTTACTCTGGGAATCTCCAGCAATCCCTCACCAGAGGATCGGAGGGAGCGGGAGGGACAGTAAGAAGTCAGGAGTTCTTTCAGGTAGCGAGGTCCCAAACCGTGTAGGGTTTTATAGGTCACCAATATGACCTTGAAAGTGATCCGCCACTGTACAGGCAGCCAGTGCAATTCGCGAAGCACAGGTGTTATATGGTTGGACCTCGGGCTTCCAGTCAACAACCTAGCTGCCACGTTTTGCACCAGCTGTAAGCGACGGATATCCACTCCTGGCAGCCCTAGATAAACATCACACCCTATCAATAAAGGAACAAATAACAAGGTAAATCATTAACTAGCAGGCAGCAAAACCTGAGTACAGCATATAAAAAGACCAGCATCCCTCAAGTACTTGCATTAGAACATTCATCCATTCCAACCATATACCCCAACACTGAGATCCCTGCTCTACATTAAAGGTAAAAATTTAGCAGTATTAAACCAGCCCATGTCCTAGCAGAAAGCTAGACAAATGAGCAGACTAGGTTTGCCTGTCAGTCCTTTTCTGCCATCACACTTCTATGAATCTATGAAAGCCCTCCACAAACAAAAAAGCTCACTTCATAAAAATAAAACCAAAAATAACAGTACTTTATAAATGGGTGTGTTACCTAGTGTCTCGGGGAACAGCTCCGATCATCTATAAAGATTTAGAGGACCAGAAATCCACCAGTGGCACCTCATCTTATAAGAGAAAAAAGGCAAATCAAAGGAATCCAGGAGCTACAGAGAAGGGTCTGTGACAGGATACAAAAAGAGGAAGGCCGATACCCCAAATCCATCCAGGGCAACAACCTCCAGAAATAACCCCCCATGCCTCTCGCCCCTCGCCAAGTTCGGCAAAAGTCTTCCCACATCAATGCTGGCTGACACACCAGATCGGGAAGCACAATATGGGAGCAAAAAGGCCCCCAAAGGAAAATTGCAATGACTCTCCCTCCTCCAGAGACATGCCCAATTAGCTACCTTGCCCACCAATGCCATGAACACCAAGCAACCACCTATTTTGGGACATTGGATGTCCACTCCACTGAGCGTGGGAGGGGGGAGGGTAAGCAATACACAGGAAATAAAGTCCTAAGATCCAGAGCTGGAGCAAATAAGGGTCCAACCTCGAGAACCCACTCCTCATTTTTGATCTCAGGGAAAAAGTAAAAAACAAATATCTTGCAAGGACCTCCTGCCGCATATCGCTAACTAAGGTCGTACATCTCCCCGGTATCCCTCCAAAACATAAAGTTCAGAATAAATGGACTCCAAGTGCTTTCCCAACAACAGCAGTAGGTGCATCAGGCAGCCGGGCACCCAAACGAGAAAGGAGCTCCCGATCCCCACATCCCAGCTAGCAGAAGTAAGCTGACTCCAGTAAGCGGGCAAATGAAACAGGGGAGCTGGGTAAGCATTTGAGCTGAGACCCAACAGTGGGAAAAGGGGGCAAGGAGGATCAGTCTCATCCAAAACATACTCCTGCAATAAATTATGATCCAGAGTTGGCTCTGGACTAAATACCCCAGGATTCTACTAGTGAACTGCACAGATGCTAAAATTAAGAGACAGGGCTCCACCTGAAAACTGATCCAGGAGAGTCTGGAAAAATAAGTGCCAGGTGGGTGGGATCATGGTCTATCTTCCCAACCGAGACAAAAAGCAGACTACCCAACCCCTTATTTTTTAAAAAAACATATAAACCAGGAGCCAGCCACAACAAAAGAGAATAATGTGAATCAGAACCCCAGGAGGGCTCTGGCGCTTCATCTGTAAACATTCCAAAAGAACAGAATGCACCCGCAATGAGTTCAGCCAGGGAGAAAAGAAAAAGTCAAAGCAGCAATACAAAGCTGAGGCAGTTCAGAGTTAAGCAAAATAACAAGCAGGTGGTTGTGGTGAAGCTACACAGTATACAAAAGTCTATGATCCAAATAGCCAGAATGAAAGTAGGCAAACAGACCCGAAACAGACAAAACATGTTATGCAGAGTTCATGTTGAGTTTGAACAAAAATATGGCACATTCAGCTTAACAAGTTCTGTAAAATGCTTCCAAAATCAAAAGCAAGCAGATAGAAAGCGTGGTCTGTTCAGGTCATGTTTTTAAAGAAATCTGGAAAAAGGGAGGGCAAGTCCTTTTTGGCCACTTCAAAGGAGTCAAACGACTTTGATATACCATTATGGGTGAATTGAAGGTAAGCCGGTTAAAGCATCCTAAATTGAATCTGGGCTGCAATCAGTTTAGAAATTACTGAGCCATAAGCTGCACACTTGAGGCGAACTGAGCGTGGTAAGTTCTGGGTAAACAGCACATGTTACCCTCCCAGGACAAGGACTGTATTTCTCTTAGCTTAGTTAGAATATGAACGTTATCTAAGTAATTTAAGAGTTTGAATATCAGGGGTCTCAGCGTGGCACCAGCTGGAGGAGTAGGTCTAACTAAGCCTAGCTCTACTTCCTATCCCACCCCCTCCTCTCTCGGTCCATCAATCTTATCCTGTCTGCCTCTATTCCTTTCTCCCTCCCTGCACAGTACTAGGTTCTCAAATCTCACCTTTTACTTCGACATGGCCTTCAGTGGCTGCACTTACATAAACTGGTTGCTGGTTAAAACCTGGAGCTGAAACCTTCTATTGAAGGCTGTCCAGCTCCTCAGCAAAATATGTACTCATACTGGGCCGCTCCAATTCTTACTTAAGTCATCCACCTCCAGTCCCCCATGCTCTACCCAACTCCCTCACTCCAGCCACTTTAACCAGTTTAGCCCCCCCCGTTTATGTTCCACCATCCCACTAATACACCAGCTGCGAATCATATGGGAAGACCATGATGGCCCCACATTTTGTCCTCCCCTACCTAATTTGGTACATTCCTCTCTTTTTCTTCTACTCCCCCTACTCCCTCTTCCTCTGTCCCTCCACCTTCCCAGCTCTTCTCTTCTCTAAATACTTCTCATTTGCTCCCCCTTGACATCCTGACAAAGCCTCTTAGGACTGCTATGAAGGTACAGGTGGGCACTTATTAGTATGGTTTTAGGACTCCTCAGATCCTGCTCATGATCAGGTAACACACTGCACTTAGTAACTCTGTATTTCAAATTTTTGTAACCCTGCATCTCTGCTGTTATCCCATGTTACTTTGATGTTTGTCACTCGACTCACCTTGTTGTAATGTATGGCTTGTTTGACATGGAACCTTTGTAAAAGAGCCATACTGGGCTCAAAGGTATTAATCTGAAATGTAAACAAATAAAAACTGCCTGGTGGGCATGCTCAGTGAAGTGCACTCCATTGGGGGAAGGACCAGCAATCTTAGTGTAGAAGCGCTGAACAAGGAGAATGGCATTCTGTCCCTCTGACCCCTCCAGGAGATGATGACCACCAGCTGTTGCACCAGCTCCTTCCCTCAAGATCCTCAAACTTCTCTTCAAGAGAAGCAATCTTTATTCGAAGTGAAACTGACTCAGGCTCGAGTCTTCCCCACCAGTCCTCTAGGAAACTGAAGTGGGCCTCCGCATCTCACAGCTGCTGGGTATGAGAGTCTGAAAGATCTCCTAGTGAGGACAGCTCTGCTGTGATCTGCTGAAACATCACTCTGATCAGCGAGAACTCCTGGAGGAAGCATTCTTCAGTAAGGGGCTGTTGAGCGGAAGCCATTAATTTATCTCCCTTCTGCAAGGCTTTACTTTGTTTTGAGGCCTTATCGGGAGTTGGTGGTCGGGTGTGATGCACTGACACATTTTTCATTTCAGAATCCATTTGTTGAATTAAGTGGCAACACACCGCTCTTCAGATAAGCTCTACAAGTGGCCAGATGAATTAAAAATGGGCAAGGTATTCTTTAAACTGCAAAAACATAGACTTTAATTAAGGACAGGTAACAGAGCGTTGGAGCACACGTCTTACCCAACCAACCAAGCACATCACATGACCAGCCTTTCCCCATTTAATAAACAA
Source organism: Neoceratodus forsteri (assembly GCA_016271365.2). Lineage (NCBI taxonomy): Eukaryota > Metazoa > Chordata > Ceratodontiformes > Ceratodontidae > Neoceratodus > Neoceratodus forsteri. The sequence goes on from CM057454.1 coordinate 793,788,646, forward strand.
CAAAATAAACATACTGGGTCAGGGATTCTGGGGAACATCAGGCTCTTGTGTTATCTCTTTAGAAGCTTCACTAAGGGGGCAGAGGAGAGAGTGCTGGAGTTATGTTGGGCCCACTGGGATTCAGGGTCATAGCTCTGAAACGAACCCTGTTTATTACTGTAACACTTCCACATACTTATAACAGGAGAAACAGGTACAGATTAATGACAAAGCCTCCTTAGCATCCAAATTTCATGAAGTACAAGTCCAGTAACGGGAGGGAAGAGGAGCGTTGCTTGTCTGTGGCCAAGATGAGAGTGTAACCCATTAGCACTGCCTTTCTCTAGCTATAATTTCTCCTAATTTGTAAACCACATGGCACTTTAGACACATCATACGAACATACGAATCTGCCAGCAGAAACAGGCCCTATGGTCTCTCAAGTCTGCTTGAATGTGCAGCGAGTACCATTACCTGGCAGCTGCCCCCCCTCGCCTCCCCCACCTCACAATCACTCCCCCTCACCCTGTCCCATCCCCTCTTAAAACTACTTGCCGTCTTACAGGATACCACCTCTTTGGGCAGCACATTGCTTCTAGCTGCAACCCTCTTCATGAAAAAAATGACTCCTCATCTCTCTCCTATATCTTTCCCCTTCAATCTGAGACCATGCCCTCTTGTGTTACCCCCTCCTCAACTTAAATACCCCTTCTGTACCTGTCTTGTTTATCCCCATCAAGTACTTAAAAGTCTCAGTCATGGCTCCCTGGTTCCTCCTCTCCTCCAGGGAGTAGATATTTAACTCTCTCAGCCTCTCCTCATAGGGTTTGTCCTCTAAACATTGGGTCTTCTATTTTGCTCTGTGTTGTACCCCTTCCAGTAATCTGATGTCCTTTTTCAGATATGGGCACCAGTACTGTACACAGTACTCCAGGTGTGGCCTGACTAGTAACCTGTACAGAGGCAGGATCACCTCCCTACTCCTGGAGCAGACACCTCTCGCAATACACCCCAGCATCATGTTGGCTTTAGCTGCTGCCTTCCTGCACTGTGCTGAGTTGTTCATATTCCCCATTGTAACCACCCCTAGATCCTTTTTATCCTCGGTGTTTTCTAACTGAACCCCTTCCAAACTGTAGCTCCTCCTTAGGTTCCTTGCTCCGAAGTGCAGCACCTTGCACTTCTTAGCACTGAACCCCAACTGCCACATTTCCAACCACTCCTCCAGCTTAGTCAACTCATCCTGTAGCCCCTGCCACCCCACTATGTCATCCACCACTGCTCCCATCTTGGTATCATCAGCGAACAGACTGATCTTACTCCTTATGCCACGTGAGATATCCACTATGGATAACACAAACAGCACTGGGCCCAGTTCCAAGCCTTGTGGTACCCAGCCTGTCACTGTCCTTGGAATTGAGAGTTATCCACCACGACCACCACCACCACCTGTTGCTGCCTTCTCTTCAGCCAGTTCACTATCCAGTTTACCAACTTTATCCCCGCCCCCACATATTTCAACCTTCCCCCACAATCTCCCTTGTGGCACTGAATTAAAAGCCTTGCTGAAGTCCAAAAACAAGACATCCACTGCATGGCCCTTGTCCAGTTCCCTCGTCACCCAATCATAATACTCAGCTAGGCTGGTCTGGCAGGCTCTTTCTGAGATGAATCCATGTTGCTGATCATCCTGGAGTCCATTGACTTCCAGGAGGGTCATCAGCCTCTCTTTCAGGATTGTCTACATTAGTTTTCCCATAACGGATGTGAGGTTTACTGGTCTGTAATTGCCTGGTTCATCCTTTGGGCCACTTTTGTGGAGGGGCACCTCTTGAACCATCCTCCAGTCTTGTGGTATGCAACCTGTGTCCAGGGAGGTATTGAACAGGTCTGCCAGTGGCCCCACAGGATGTTCGCCCGCTTTTTCAGCACCCTGGGGTGAATGCCATCTGGTCTTGCTGCCTTAATCAACCCTCAGTGCCTTTAAACCTTCCAATACCCTGCCCTCTGTGCTTCCCTCATCTGTCACCCCTCCCCCCTTTTCCACCTTCCCCATCCCCTGAGGTAGCTGCCTGATCTTGTCCTTTGTAAGTATACAGCAGAAGTACTCATTTAGTGCTTCTGCCTGCTCCGTCCCTTTCTCTGCCCACCCCCCATCCTTCCTAATCCTCACTGTCTGGTCCTTGCAGCTCCTTCTGTCCCTTATGTATCTGAAGAAGTCATTTTCCCAGTCTTTGATGCCCTGTGCCAGCCTCAGCTCTATGGAAGCCTTGGCCGACCTGAGCTACTCTGGTTACTCTTTGGACTTTTCAATACTCTTCCATGTCTCCCCCAGATTTTCTGAATCTCCAGAATTATGTTTTTTTCAGCCTCACCCCTTCTAAAGCCTGTCTATTCAACCAGCTTGGTTTCTCAGCCCTTCCCTTCTTGCACTGTGTTTTGGTACAGTACCCAGTAGCCTCCACAATACCCAGTTTAATGATTTCCCAATTTTGACTTGCATCCAAGCATGGATGAATTCCTGCCAGGTGCCTCTCCACAATTTCTTTCATCCTGTCAAAGTCTGCATGCCTGAAGTCAACCACCCTGATTCCTGTTCCTACAGCTTCCTTGCCAATATTTAGCATGAACCACACTGAGTGGTGGTCAGTCCCTGCCAGTGGGTCCTCCACCCTCAGTTCTCTTACAGCCTCACTGTTAGACAGTATTAGATCTAGAGTTTTTTCCTACTTAGTCAGCTCATTCACCACCTGCATCAGGAAGCTGTCCTGAAATGCTTCCAGGAGGACTTGCTCCCTTGCACAGGAGGTGGCTGGGGTGCTCTAATCCACTCCTGGTAGATTGAAGTCCCCCATAATCACACTGTTGCCCTTCCTGCAGACCCTCCAAACCTGCTCCTCTAATTCTCTGCCCAAGTCCTCCACTTGAGACAGTGGCCTGAACACCATTCCCATCGTAAGTGTCCTATTTTTTGAATCCTGGAATTGCATCCATAATGCATCTGTTCTACCCTCCTTCCCCTCATCCCTTGCATACCTTATCCCGTCCCTCATGTGATGCACCACCCCTCTCCCTTTCCCCTTGTCCCTATCCCTTCTAGAAATCCTATACCCTGTGATTTATTTATTTTTTATTTATTTAGTTTTTGTTTAACACTTGGCTTGGAGCATGGTGTCGAACCAAAGGGTACGGGCTAGTGGGATGCATCAGATTCCAGTCCTGGTACTGGGTGGCCCATGTTTCAGTGATGGCCACAATGTCCACAACCTCCACTGCCAAGAGAACCTGTAGCTCAGTGGATTTGTTCCCCAGACTTCTTGCATTTAAGGAGACAAATTTCCAATTTGTTCCCTTCCCATCCTTAACCCATTTCCCACCATTCTTACCCATCCCATGCAACCCTTCCCTGGATCCAGCCCCATTTGTTTGCAGGATAAGCTCATTCGGTTCCTCTCTCTGGAGAACCTGCTTTCCTTCTGCCCACTTGCCTATCCCCTCACCTAGTTTAAATCCACCTTAGTTGCCATGTATTCCCCCAGCCTCTGTTTTAATACCCCCTGCCCCTCCTTACTCAAATGTAACTTGTCTACTGCGTACAGCTCACTATTGTCCCAGATGTTACCCCAGCATCCCACTAGCCCGTACCCTTTGGTTCGACACCATGCTCCCAGCTAAGTGTTGAACTCCTCTATCCTTCTTTTCCTCACCTTACTTGCTTTGGGTACTGGAAGCACTTCTGAGAAGGCCACTGATTTCCCTGCCTCCTCATACAAATCCCCCAGTTCCTTGAACCTCTAGCTTACCAGCTCAACCGTATTACACCAAGTCATTCATATCCAAGTGCACCACGACATGCAGTTTCTTCCTTCCTCTTCTAGCATACTTAAGAATAGACTGTCTCGCCCTACTCACTGTCAAACCAGGTACATCAGGTGCATCAAGCTATCTTTCCGTGTACCTGCTGTAATGCTGAGTTCAATAGTGGGCACAGCTTGACACGGTCATGCTTCTGTCAGCTATAATCCTGTGAAGTCAGGAACCTGGTGCCAAGTGGCCTACACACTTCTCATGTGCCTCCCAATGGCATCTTCATCATAGCAGTACTGAACTATTTCTGTGTGGGCCTGCAAGAAATTACTGCAATGTTCAACCAGTTCCTCCATGACATAGTGGATTTTAAAAGCTACCATCTCCCAAATGTCAAACCTCTTGAAGGTACTCAACTATCAGGTGACCTCTAGAGAAACCTGACATGTAGCAGTTAAAATGGTGGGTGATACCACTCAAGTTGCTTTCAGAACCAGGCCTACATTATAAGGTATCTCCTCTGTAAAGTGGTTAACCTGGAAAACCAGACCAGAAGGAAGAAAATCAGTTTTGTCAGGTTCCTGGAGGGGGGTAGGGGGACCCATATGGCAAGATTTCTACAACATACAATACCAAAGTTGCTACATGCTTCTGACTGCTCTCCAGTTGAAATCAAATGGGCCCCCCTGTCCCTGGCCCCCAGGCCTCTGCCTGGAATCAGGCCTTGTCTGGTACAGGCAACATTTCTGAGATAACCTGCAAAATAAAGTATACTTCTGGTCAGGCTTCATGGGCCCCTATGGTGGCAGGGAAATCAGATTATTCTATTTCATGATTTCTCTGAGCTCTCTCGAAAGAGCAGGGCATTTATTGAAGCCTGTAAGCACCTCGAACAAATGACATTTAAATACAGCATAAGATACCCAACTTCCCTTTTGGCCATGGTAAATGGGGTTTACTAAAATTATCATACTGCTGAGGCAGCAGCGGCTATCATCCACAAACTGCAGTTCTATACAAATTCCTTACTTCCCTCTCAGAACCCTTCAGCACATCTGACCCACCACCTGCCAGTGATGGACTCTAGATCCCCCTTACAGATTCTCACATATTATGGTAAGCACAAATCCTTGACCTTCCACGTTATGCTCCTTCAGATGAAAAATGGTCAGTCACCAGAAGGGGGAGGCTAGAAAATAAAATCATTGGAGAAGAGCTGCCAGCTCTCCACCTCAGTAGAGCTCCCACAACAGGAGTAGGAGCTCAAAATTTCCAGCCTCATCTGCTGGAAGCGTGGGAATGTCTTCAACCACCAACAAATTTCAGACTTTAAGAACTTCCCCTCCATCCCTTGAGCATGCTGTTCTTCCTTCACAATCTACAGCCACAAATACCCTGGTGGACAGCCCTACTCCAAGATCCTGGGCAACTGTAGTGTCAACAACGTAAGTCCCAGCGGTGCATCATCTGAACCAGATGACAACAAATCTCTTCAGAAATCACAACCCATACGGCAGGGCCCAGGATGAGAGTAACTGTGACAGATACCCTTTAACTTTGGACTTTTTCCTGTCCCCAAGGTGAGGCCTCGCTATGCAATATGTCCCTGTCTAAGCTGGTCTCAAAAGTCCTGTTTTGCCTCACTTCACACTTGTTTGAGGCACTGACTGTCAACAGGGGCTCTGGTGGGGCTCAAACGTAGACAACAAGCTAGGTCGAGGAACTGAGATTTAATTTGCCTCCTGCAAAGTCTGTTCTGTTCATATGCAAAAACTGTTTAACCCATTTATTTCCTTTACCTGTTGGTTGTTTGATAGCTAATTCATAGTTGCTGTTAGTACGTTTTAGTCAGACATGAGAAGGTACAATGTGCAGTGCAAGCGCACATGCACATCCACTTGCACAGAATTTCCTTTTTTTCCTTTTTTCTTGCTGCATCATGCAAAAGTGTTTTTGGAAGTGATGCTGCTCTTTTATATGGGGACTTGGGGGTACAAAGTTGGGGTTGAGGCATCTCCTCAAATCCCTCACCTGATTCACTGTCAGGATAATAGACCTCGCTCTGCCAAACTTGCATCCTGGCATGAGCTGGTACAGTACATATTGTGGTGGGGTCGGCAGTCTCTCCTGTATCATGTCATGTTAAGTCATCAACCAAGCCACATGGATCACAATCAACCTCTGTCCCAGTTCTGCTGGACTCTGGACCCAGACCAAGGCTACCACACTTTTCATCCAGTGTTGTTCCCTCCTTCTACATGACCACTTATCTCTTTTTCCTCTTGGCTGTCAGATGGTAGTTGCAGGGAGCACAGTCTGTCTTCCTGGTGCCTGGTACAATACTCAAAATAATGACTGTTGCCTTTTTGAATGGGAGGATGGACTGACCCTGGCAGTTATGGAAGGAACTTTGAGACACCTGGGTTGCTCCTGTACCGCTTAAACTATGTTGATTGATTTGGTACATGTTCCTCCTATGCAACATCTGTAGACTCCAGGAGGTACCCTCCAATGGCTCCCCCTCCCCATTTGCACCAGGTTTGGCAGCAAGGCATGCTCATAGGACTTTTGGATATGGACAGGAGCTGACCAGACAATACGGCAGCCTGAGCTTCAAGTTCACAAAGACGACTTCTTCCACCTGTCATACGTTAACTGCATAAAAGTGATGGTGATGTGCAGGGTATTTGTCTACTCATGTCCTCAGGAGGTTGATCTGCTATTCCCTCTTATGATGCGTAGCAAGTTCCTCACCCCACAGCTGGTTTATCTATTACCCTCTTAAGTATTACAAGCTCAGTTTATGGATTCATGATTGGGAGTCCAAATATTTGTTTGTTGCTCCCTCTCCATACCAGCCAGTCCCCCCTGATACATTGATTTTCAGTTGTTAAGTTACTCTATGATATCAAGGTCCCAAATGTAAAAGCAGCTATTTGTTTATATAGGAGAGATTGCACTGAAGGGGATTTGTGAAATAATTTGTTGTCGTATATCGGGTGCCTTTATATGACTACTGTGGATTGGGAGGGAGTGCAGGCCTGTTGGGATGGTTATCAACCAGCTGTCTGCCCCTTTCCCACACCAGTATACCATAAAGTACCCACTCCATGGGAAAGAGAACACTTGGTCCTGTGGTGGGTTCACCCCCCCAGCAGTTAACCAGCTTCCTGTTCCTCTGGTATGCATGATCTGGGGTGCTAGGGCTTGCAGTGAAACATCTACTGACTTGTCTGTTTCCCCTCCACAGCAGTCCACATAGGCACCCAGGTATCTCCATGTTTCACATAGAATATTATTCTTGAGTATTTTTTATTTGTTAAAGGAGTAGTAAACCCAAAATTTGTAAAAACGTGTTGTGCAGAGTGTTTTGATTTGTGTGTGAAGTCCTAGTGTGTCCTTCCCTCTGTCTGCTATTGGGAGTTTTTCCTAAATTTGCCTGTTAGCTTTGTTGTAGTTTTACGACCCCTTGGGATCTCCATCTCAGCTGTTTATTGGTTTTCTTGTACCTACAATGCACCCTGTCTCATGTGACAGTGATGTAGCCGAGCCCATAGATTCAGCAACAAGCACTGCCTTAAAATACAACTGCAGAGATGGCTATATTTTAAAAACTATAGAGAGAGTTCAGCTTGGTGACTACCCTCATTGTAAAGGTCTTTTTGATGTGAAAAATGTTGACACGTGTTGTGTATGTGAAACTTGTATGGTTTTCCAGATATTTATATTTGTTTGGCATGTCTTCTTGAGTGTCCACTTGGACAGAAATAAAGCATCTGTTTGTAAGCACATCTGTACAGATGCCAAATAAATCTAAATATCATGAAAACTATATAAGCTACACAAAAACAACAAGCATCAAAGTTGTTCAGGAAGAAAAAAGATTGTTACAATAGGTGTAGTCACTAAGCTGAACTCCTTACAGTTTTTAAAATGTTTGCCTTCTAAAGAGGGGAATTTGTTAAAAAAAACATGGAAATGTGGTCAATTAGATGGCTATATTTTAAAAGCTATACAGAGTTCAGCTTAGTGACTACCCTCATTGTAAAGGTCTTTTTGCCATGAACAACTTTGCTTTATGGGTGTTTTTGTGTAGCTTGTAAAGTTTTCAAGCTATTTAGATTTGTTTGGAATGTGTACAAATGTGCATAGAATTCTGCACACTGTCTTAGGAATGTCATAGCAAAGCTGCCAGGAGTTCATTCTGAATGAAGAGTAGAATAGAATTAAGCAGTAAGGCATGGCAGGGTGTGTGTTATGCAAGCAATAAGGCACAGTGCATGTGTATGAAACATATTTTACCACACGCCCAGGGGCATGGTGAGGCACAAGACCGTAGACCGAGGGCCTGTCAGCCCCTGGAAGTGTGGTAAAATATGTTTCATATACATCCTGTGGTGGCTTATTGCACTTATAAAATGGGATCTTTTTTTGTTGTTAACTTTTTACAGCTGGGAAAAGCATGTTTATATGTTAAAAACAATAAATTTACTAGTGTGCATTTATTATTAAATAGTCGTTCCGCCCACTGCAAATGATGTCATAGATGATGCCATTGCATTACTGCTTAACAAAGTTTGTCCTTTGCTGGCCTCAAGATTCAAGATATAGAATGTTTATCATGGAATGTTTCCCATAGAATATATGGATTCACAATTCTGCTCATATCCACTGGCAGAATGTTTCTCTCCTAACATACAGAACACACACACACAAACAAACAAAGGCTTCTGTTACAGCCAAAGACTCAGTTATCTCACTGCCAGGGCAAGCAGAAGAGATTTCCCCAATGAGCAGGTAAAGATAGAAGGGGGATTTCTTATTGTCAGTGAAGAAACAGTTGTAGTGAAAACTATAAACAATACTTAATATTTTTAATTTATGTGTGTAAATAGAGTGTGATGATCAGAGGTACAACATTTAATTACTTTATTTTTTATTTAAGGTACTTTTATTTTTAGGGCCCAGTTAAAGTTTTTTTTTTTACTGTGTAACGGTAGCAGTCATGTTAGGAGTGAGGTTATTACACATTATAAAATGGGCATCCAGAATACAGAAGTCTCACTGGTCAAGATATATCACATGGCTGTGTATAAAATCTGTTTCATGCACAGTCATCCTGGTTCTAAACCACGTCACACAATGAGCAAATCAGTCCTCCTACAACCAGAACTATCTTCCATCAGTCCCCCCTCTTCAACCAGAATTAAGCAATAATGCATTTCAAGGTGTAGTATATCATGGGATATCATCACGTCTTGGGTGGTTGGGCACGAGTCCACAGGCTGAGTGCATCCAATGCCTTAGAAGTGACAATATCTCATGATATACCACAGCCTGGAGTGCATTATTGCTATTATGAACTGAAATTCTTTTAGATTTAATTTAAAATTAAAAAATTAAGTTAATTGTTGTAATGATTTTTGTGGCACATGGAGAATGTATGCGGAGGTGTATGTGTTAAAAAAAAAAGTTTGCAATTTGTTATGTGTCCACTAGATTGTACAGCCACCACTAGTTGCTCCCGTTCACAAATTGTGCTGGTCTTTGCAAGTAATGTGGCAGTATTTGTATTTTATAAGAATCGAAGCAGCAGGACTGAAAGAAAGACTTATTTTGGTAAGTCTAATGAGCTCTGCTGCTTTGAAATGTAGTCATGTTTGCAGGAAAAAATCATCAGAACGCTGACAGCTTGAGTTTATGTTTATCTACGGTAGTGGTATGTTGTGTTTCCATGAGTGGCTCTTGCAGTGTCCTGGTCAGAGAAGGGGTCAACGGATGTGTTTTATGGATGGAGTTACTTCTGTGGATTCTGTGTGTGTGTGTGCCCCCCCGAAATAGCCACGCACTGTGCAAATGCCAACAGAGAGTTTTGTGAGTGGCTCCAACTGCACCGCATGGACAACAATTGTCAGGAAAGCAGTAACAGAATTGGTGATGATGTGATGGTGCTGCACCACTTTTCTGTTGAAGGGGTGCTTTTTGTGTATATCTCAGTCGGTGGCAGTCTGATTTATTCAAGCAAGCACACTTCAGTATCCTGTGAGTAGGCAGGACCACTGCTCATGTTGTCATGTGAGAGGAACAGATGGGTTGATGTGAGGTTAGAGTGTGATGGCATCAGCAGCAGCTGCTGTGTGTGAAGGAATTGTTTCTTTTTTGTTCAGTCAGTGGGAGTTAGTTGCTTGTATAAGAATTTAAAATGTTATTTTCCCAAGAGTGGCCATTGTGGTGTTCCAGTTGTCGGGGGGGTGGGGTCTCCAAAGATGAGGCTGACCCTTGCTTTTGTGAGTTTTACTTTTTTTTATATGCAGCTGTGGAGGAGGGGCTTTGGGAGAGACTCGGAGGCTCTTTCGCTGTGCCTTTTTTTTTTAAAGAGCCACGGAGGAGGTGAGGAGTGTAACATGACATATGCTACTAACTGTCTTTTAAAGGTGCTGCTAAGGTTTTCAGTGGTCTTTGTGTGGGAATCTAATGAATGGGAGTGGATGTGTTTTGGGGACAGTGAGGAGGCTGGTAGCTGGAGGCTTTTTGAAACCGTGAGCATGTAGTTTAATATCATCACGGCTTCAAAGACCTCTCCGCCAATCCACTTCCTTCATTTTCTGTTGTCAGTTTACAACTGATCTTCCATCACAAACATGGCTGTTACCTTTACATGGCAAAAAATCTTCAGCTGGGCCCTAAAAATAAAATTACCTTAAAAAATAAATCCAGAAGCAAATGATTTGATACCTTTTAATGGACCAACATAGATGTAACTATGTTCTTGTTACATCTATGTTGGTCCATTAAAAGGTATCAAATCATTTGCTTCTGGATCTATTATTGCAAGGACCAATACGGCAACTACTAAATCTATACTTAAAAAATTAAAAATATTAATTGTATGTTGTTTCCTTGATCATCACACTCTCTTTACACACATAAATAAATCAGAAACCTTAAGTATTGTTTATAGTTTTCACTACAACTGTTTCTTCACTGACAATGAAAAATTCCCCTTCTATCTTTACCTGCTTAACAGGGAAAACTCTTCTGCTTGCCCTGACAGTGGTATAATTGAGTCTCTGGCTGTAACAAAGGCATTTATAGTGCATGGTGGAATGCTGTTATGCATGGAATTCCATGCCTGGAATATGCTTATAATGTATGGTAGAACATTGTTATAGGTAGAAATCTACCTTTTTATAACAACGTTTTACCATCGATGCAACATCACAATGTTGTTGACCCATCGATGGTACATCACACTAATGGGTTAATAATGAGGAATAGTCTGGGCATGCGGGCAACCGGATTGGACAGTTTGAAATGCCCATGGAGGTGAGAGCAGAGCAGCGGTGACATTAAAAAAACTGCAGTAAGGAACACCTTTCTTTTTTAAAAAACATAAATGGTACCATTCATTATAAAATATAATGTATGGTACATTGATGGCTAACTAGTGTTTTAACCCATCTCGAGGTTTAAATGGTTGCCTGGCAACCTCTCGATGGTTAACAAACCGGTTAACCATCAATGACCATACATTATCCTCTATGTTCTGCTGCAGTAGTGACACCATTATGTTGTTCCATCACTACTGCAGCAGAACAACTTGGAATGCTGCCACATAGTTGCTTTCCTCTCTCCAGTTACGCTGGACGTTTTTTTTTTTAACTTGAACTTGCACAAACATCTGCAGCACACTGTCAGTTAAAAAAAAAGAAAATGATAACATTTCTATTCTCTGTTGTCTTCACTAGCTGATTTTGTATGATTTTCTATGCTGTGACTGACCAAACACTATAAGTGATTGTGTATGAGCAATCTTGCACAAACCAGGATATTCTTGTACTTCGATGTTCCCTTGGTAACAGAGCATCTCTCGAGCTTTGCTCTCAGTCTGTTACCAAGGAATCCTCTTGATACAAGAATATTCTTTTTGTGTATGACTGCTCATACACAATCCTCTATGTTTTGTGTTTGTATGTACTGTATGTTAGGAGAGAAACATTCTGCCTGTGGAACTGAGCAGAATTTTGAGTATATGTATTTCATGGGAAACATTCCATGATAAATATTCTATATCTTGAATCTTATAATAATAATAATCATAATAAACTATATTTTTATGGCACCTTTCAAAACCAAGGTGCCTAACAAAGTTAAAACCACATAATTTCACCACAACATAATCAACAGAACATCTCAAAGACAGATAATATAATCATAAAATCTTAAAAACTTTCCATCAGTTAAATACCACAAGCTTGACTCCAGCAAAGGATGCCAGCAAAGGACAATCTTTGTCTAGCAGTAATACAATGACATCATCTATGATATCATTTGCAGTGGGTGGAAGGACTATTTTATCGCAAGTGCACACAAGTAAATCTATTGTTTCTATATATAAACATGCTTTTCCCAACTGTAAAAAGTAAAAATAAAATAAGCCCATTTTATAAGCACAATAAGTCACTCTGGGGTGTGTATGAATCATATTTTACAACACTTCCAGAGGCTGGAAGGCACTTGGCCTGTGACCTTGTGCCTCACTAGACCCCTGGGAGTGTGGTAAAATATGTTTCATACACACCTTCATGTCTTACTGCTTACATAACACACATTCTGCCATGTCTTACTGCTTAATTCTGCTCTAGTCTGCATTCAGAATGTACTCTTGGCAGCTTTGCTATGACATTCTTAAGACACTGTGAAGAATTCTATACACATTTGTACTCATGCCAAACAAATCTAAATAGTTTGAAAACTTTACAAGCTACACAAAAACACCCAGGAGCAAAGTTGTTCTTGGCAAAAATACTTTTACAATGAGGGTAGTCACTAAGCTGAATGCTATATAGTTTTTAAAGTATAGCCATCTAATTAATCAAATTTCCATGTTTTTTTTTCCAAATTTCCCACTTTGGATGGCAAATATTTTAAAAACTGTAAGGAGCTCTGCTTAGTGACTACCCTCATTGTAACAATCTCTTTGTCCTGAACAACTTTGCAATCTAATGTTGTTCTGTAGCTTATATAGTTTCCAAGATATTTAGATTTGTTTGGCATGTGTGTAGATACACTTACAAACAGCAGAAGCTTCTTTTACTATTTTTTATCCAAGTGGACACTCAAGTAGACATGCCAAACAAATGTAAATATCTTAAAAACCATATGAGTTACACATACACAACCAGCATCAAAAATGTTCATAACACAAAGACCTTTACAATGAGGGTAGTCTCCAAGCTGAACTCTGTATAGTTTTCAAAATATAGCCATTTCTGCTGTTGTGAACTAATTGTAAAGCAGTGCTTGTTGCTGAATCTATGGGCTTGTCTACATTACTGTCAAATGAGACACGATGCATTGTAGGTACAAGAAAAGCAATAAACCTAGCTTAGATGGAGATTCCCAGGGGTCTTAAAACTACCATATAGCTAGCAGGCTAATTTAGGAAAAACTCATAATAGCAGCTAGAGGGAAGGACACATTAGAACTTTACAAACAAATCAAAACACTCTGTGCAACATATGTTTTTACAAATTCTGGGTGTACTACTCCATTAATTTTCTAGCTGTCCTTTGCTTCTGTTACACAGCACTAGTCATGTTTTTGAGGTTAAGTTTTGTTAAATGTATTCAGGTGTCAGTATCCCACTGGGACTTGGTAACCCTTGTATGTGTGAAATGGTACATGTGTCTGACCTACATAGAAACATAGAAACATAGAATTTGACGGCAGATAAGGACCGCAAGGCCCATCCAGTCTGCCCATTTCTTTTTCTACCTTATAAATGTGCCATCGGCCTTTGCTCTGTCAGTGACCTATCTATTCATAGTCATTTGTATTGCTCCCTTATGCCTATCCCATGCCTGTTTGAAGCCCTGCACTGTATTCATAGCCACCACTTCTTGTGGTAGCTATTCCATGCATCTACCACCCTTTCTGTGAAAAGAATTTCCTCATATTCCCCTTAATCGGCCTCCTCTAATCTCATGCTGTGTCCTCTTGTCCTGCTATTTTTCTTATATTTAAACATGTTAGACTCTTTCACCTTGTTTATGCCCCTAAGGTGTTTAAATGTCTCGATCATATCACCTCTCTCCTCCTTTGCTCAAGGGTATACATATTGAGCTCCGTTAATCTGTCCTCATATGTCTTCTGATGCAGTCCCTGCACCATTTTGGTTGCCCTTCTCTGGACTGCCTCAATTTGGTTAATGTCCTTGTGAAGGTGTGACCTCCAATACTGCGCAGTACTCCAGATGGGGCCTAACCAATGTCTTGTACAGAGGGATTATTACCTCCCTCTTACGACTTGTGATACCCCTACTAATACACCCTAACACCCCCTAGCCTTACCTACTGCTTTAGAGGTCTGCTTGGATGATTTTAGGTCATCAGTGATGATGATGCCCAAGTCTCTTTCTTCCTTTGTGACTGCTAGCAACTCCCTCCCAGCCTATAAGTGGCTTGGGTTTCTCTTCCCTATGTGCATGATTTTGCACTCTTTGCATTAAATCCCAGTTGCCACTCTTCTGACCATTTTGCTAGTTTATCCAGATCTCTTCTCATTCTGCCCACCCATCTGGATCATCTACTCTGTTGCAGATCTTGGTGTCATCTGCAAACAGACAAGCCTTACCTCTAGTCCATCTAGAGGTCACTAATGAAGATGTTGAATAGGACTGGCCCCAGGACTGATCCCTGAGGTACCCCACTTGTGACTTGCATCTCTTCTGACTGTATACCATTTACCACCACTCTCTGTTTTCTGCCAGTCAACCAGTTTGCCACCCAGTTGACCAACTTCTGACCCACCCGAGCCTACCTAGCTTATTTATCAATCTTCTATGTGGAACAGTGTCAAAAGCTTTGCTGAAGTCAAGGTAGGCGACATCAACTGCTCCCCTGGTCCACCACTCTGGTTACCCAGTCAAAGAAACTATGAGATTAGTTTGACAGGACCTTCCTTTGTAAACCCATGCTGTCTTGGATCCTGTGCCCTATGGATTCCAGGTGTTGCACTATCCTTTCCTTAGGAGTGCCTCCATAATCTTGCCCACTACTGAGGTAAGACTGACTGGTCTGTAGTTTCCCGCCTCCTCCCTGCTACCACTCTTGTGGAGCGGGATCACATGAGCCCTTCTCCAGTCTTCTGGGACCTCTCCTGTGCTCAGAGACTCACTAAACAATTCTGCTAATGGCTCTGCTAGTTCCTCCTTTAGCTCCTTAAGTACCCTGGGATGTATGCCATCAGGTCCCATTGCCTTATCCACCCTGAGCTTAGCAAGCTCTTGTAGGACCCTTTCTTTTGTGGGGAGTAGTGCTCACCTCCCTCCCCTGTGTCCATGATGCTGAGCTGTGGGCCCTGCCCTACCTTCTCTTCAGTAAATACTGAGCAAAAGTATCTATTTAGGATAGATGCCTTTACAGGTCCTCCTCTCACATGCTCCCTTTTCTCCATTAAGCTAGCAATACCCCCTCTGGACTTTCTCCTTTCACTAATGTATCTATAGAAAGTCTTGTCACCTTCTTTACTGTTAGTACTAGTGTTTCCTCAGTTTGGGACTTGCCTGCTTACTGCCTTACCTGCTTCCCTTAGGGCAGTTTGGTATGCCTCCTATCTTCATCCGCTGTGTTCCTTATATTTCCTGAAGGCCAGCCTTTTGGCTCTGACCTTTTCTGCTACTGTATTTGAGAACCAAAGTGGTTTCCTTCTTCTTTGCACTTCCTTTCCTGTCTAACACAATGGGATGTTGCTTCAAGTATTGTATCATAATGCTTGCCCACTTTTGCCTGTACCTCCCCACCTGTGTTTCTTTTGCCAGGGCTAGCTTAACTCTGTTGGCCATCTTATCAAATCAGCTCCTCTGAAGTCCCATATTTTTGCCTTGGAATGGGATGATTTAGATGTAGTAGCCAAATTGAACCATACCATGTGATGGTCACTGGCCCCAGGTGACCTTCTACCTGGAGATCTGTGATCCTTCTTTGTTAGTCAGTACTAGATCTAGGATAGCCCTGTCTTGTGGGTTGCTGTACCAGTTGTTTGAGGCCCTCCCTGCAGGGAATCCACTTGAGTCTAGTTCTGGCAGATGTTCCTGCTGGTATTGACCAATCTATATCTGGCATGTTGAAGTCTCCCATTATCAGAACCTCCCTTTAGCTGTCATGTTTTGTATATCTTCTAACAGTAATGTGTCTATGTCCTCCCTCTGGTCTGGGGGCCTGTAGACAACCCCAGTTCTTATGGCTGTCCCATTTCTGTTTCCAGGGTGACCCACAGTTCTTCTGGCTCCTTATGTGTATTCTGAATTTCTGTAGCTTTGATATTTTCATTGACATACAGGCCACCTCCCCCTTTTGCACCCTCGGTCTCTTCTGGAACAATACATAGCCAGGTACTGAAGTCTCCCAAGTGTGGTTACTGGTAAACCACGTCTCACTAATTGCTACTATGTCCAGTTTAGCCTCTGACATTATTGCCTGCAGGTCTGGGATCTTATTTCCCAGGCTGTGAGCATTTGTGTACATGATTTTCCATTGGCCAGATTTTGGTGTGTTAGTTGTTGGGTGAAGTTTGGCATTACCCTGTGCATCGTATGGGAGACAAACCTTTTTCTTACCTGGTGATGCAATTGAATGGCAAACATGCTGAATTCTCTGTTTGACCACTAGCTGAGGGGGAGGGGTGTTCTTCCCATTCGAATGTATAAAGCTGCACCCTCTCCCCATTTGCTAGTTTAAATATTCTGCAAAGACGTCAAACTTCTGCCCCAATGCACTGACTCCTCTTTAGTCAGATGCAGTCCATCAAATTTAAAGAACTTTCGCTCCCAGAACTGTTGCCAGTTCCTACAAATCTGTGTCCTTTTCCTGGCACCAGTCCTTGAGCCACGTGTTTAGCTCCCCTATCTCCCCTTCTCTGACCTTCCGTCCATCTGCTCCCTTCTCCCAGACTGGCAGGATCTCAGAGAAGGAGATGCCGGATGAAATAGATGATAGTTTGTCACCCAGCTTAGTCAGGTGTTCCTGGTCTCCACAACTGACCGGCTGGTGAGATCATTAGTCCTATGTGCTAGGACATCAATGTTTTCTCCTGCTTTGTGAACAATTTAGCAATGCGATCAGTGTCTCTCCATGCTGATGTACCTGGGAGACATCTGACCATCACCCCTGGCTGGAGATGGGTATCAACTCCCGAATCATGGAGTCTCCTATGATCAGAAGTTTTTGGATTTCCTTTGTGCTTGTTTAGTTTTGGTTCCTGATTTGGGTGAGTATTGTTGTCTAGCTCCTGTGCCGCAGTGTCCTGCTCTGCAGTGTCTTCTGCCTCTTTATTTGATTTCAGAGATAGAGGCAGATACCTGTTTGTAGCGCTTTATATGGTTTTTGAGGTAATGTGTTGGAGAGCAGAGAGTGATGGGGCACCTGATTTGCTTCCTCCTAACCACCTGCCAACCTCCTGGACCAACTACCCTCTGCGGTCGAGGTTTTCTGTTGGATGCTGGGGAAATGTCGGTGGTTCTTATAATGTATTTCCTCTTCAATATGAAATTTGAGGCTGCAATCTCTGCCCATGCTGCCCGGAGCTGAGACCGAAGATCTCCAAAGGCCCAGCATGTAGGACAGTGTCCTAAATCCTGTAAGACTGTCCTTCTGAAAATTGTTCCACAGTACCTGCAGTTAATGAAATCCATTCCAAATAAGTTGCTGGGTTTGTAACCTAGTCAGAGTAATTAGAAGGAAAAAAAAAGAAAAAAATGCAAGTAATGGTTTAATTGTGCTTTGTTTAACTTGTTATAACAAGTTAAATTACTAGTGCCCTAGTAAATGAGATCACCTTGTGAGGCCCCACTGATCCGCCTTCCTGCTCTGCCACAGGAAATGTCACAACTGTGGTACCCTATAAAAGGAGTGTAGCGTGGGGTGGTTGGGGATGGGGTGGGTGGCTGGGCCCTTCCCTGCCTAAAAGAAGAACCACGGACAAAAGAACAAGGAGGTAAGAGCAGAAACAATCAGTCAACAACAAATGCAGTAACCCTGAAAGCTTATCCTAATGTTAGATAAAACTGTAAAACCTGTAAAGCACCACCTGTAATAATTTCAGAGAAGATATACCCTGTAAGAAACACTTTGCTCCAGAGAAAATAAAGCAGTAACAGAAGATATACCTTGCAAAAGACAATTTGAATCAGAAGATTACAGCAGTAATCTGTTAGCACACACCTGTAGGCACACCTTGTAATAATGCAGAAGAAGGTATACCAGCAACAACAATTTGAATCAGAGAAAAAATAAAGCAATGAAATGTTAGCCACAAACAGTAGCAATCCCTGTGAGTAAAAAATCAAAACACCACCACACAGTAAATCTGCTTAGCCAAACTAAGTCTTAATCCTTCTCCCTTGCTCTGGTAAGTTTCTCTACTCTGCCTTTCAAGCAGTCTTAGAAGGAAAGAGCTCAGGTGAAGCTAGGTGCCTTGGCCAGCAAACCAAGTCAAGACCTGGCTTGTTCCATTGGAGGGCTGGATGGCTCAACCTCAGCTCTGGATGCATCATACTTGGTTTCAGCTCCTATATCAATCTCACCCCATATCTCCTCATTATGGATCACCCAAGGATTAAATTCACCTACTAAACTGTACAGAGTGTTGGTCACCTTGAAAAAGTTGAAAACCCAAGTTACAGTATTGCAAAAAAACAAACTGGGTGCAGCAGAGGCTTGCAAACTATGTTTAGAATGGATTGATACTGAAGCTTACAGCTGCACCCCATGCTTTAGAGGGAGGTTTCTATTTTGTTGCACAAATCACTGAAATTACAGTTTATAAAACAAATGTCGGATGCAAAGAGTGATGGGTCCTAGTACAGATGGCCACTCTGGAGGGCTGTTTAGTACTAGGATCTATATGTGGTCCCAATGTGGATGACCTAGACTTTTTTATGTCCCTGTAATAAGCAGTAACTGGCCTCACCAAAGGTGTAATAACTTGTTTACTGGGTAGTGACTTTAATGCTGGACCCTCTGACAGACTATTCTTCCTCTACATGGGAAGCACACCAGAGGGCTGCACAAGCAGTCAAATCCATGATGTCTGATTTGGCTTTATCAGGCATCTGGAACACCCTCCATACCACAGATCAGGGCTGCTCCTATATCTGGATGGTACAGTGGGATCACCAAAAATCACCCAGGCATCTATCCTAACCAACATCAAGGTGATAGTCCTCTGAGATCATGTCCCAGTCTCTTGATTAATGGTATGGGGCCCAGGGGAAACCCAGATCCTCCAGCTGGAGGATGGAGCCCCTCCTGCTTGAAGATAAGACAATTCTCTCCAGGGTTAAGAAGGAAACTCTACAATATTTTAACACTAATGACATACTGTAGGTAAGGTGTTTGCTGCTTCTCTCTTGGAGGCCTATAAAGCCACTCTTTGAGGTCTGATCATGCAAATTACAGCAGAATATAATAGGCACAGAGAAGCTGGATCTATAATGACAGTGTGAGAAAAATGTTGTTGACTGATGTTATAGTGAAACATTTGTGGGCGGCATAAAGGTGGTCACTGTCTCCCTTGCTTTCTTCGGGGGGTTTTGGCCCCAAAACCCCAAGTGGGGAGTTGTGCCCCCATACCCCCCAATTAAAATAACTCTGACTTGGAGCTGATCAGGGAGTGGGTGCAAAACCCCCAGAAAACAGTGCCAGGTCCAGCACTGACACTACAGTGACCTGGCGCTGTTGTGGCTGTTGTGTCAATCACTGTTGACTTGTCACAGTGGGGGGTGTATACCAGAGAAGCCAAAGTCTCAGCTCTTGAGGCCCATTTTAAGGAATTGGAAACAACCTAGAAGTAGGCATAACTCCTCCCCTGAAGAAACTGCTCTTTGCCAATATAGCTGAGATTGCAGCTGAATGCTCTTCTCTCCAGAAGGGCAGAACTGACTCTTCTCCTCTCCACGCACAGCTTTGCAAGGGTGGGGAGAAACCATAGAGAATGCTATCCTATTGGCTTAGAAAACGACAGATGGAATGCATATTGCTGCTCTCAGAGACCTGGCTGGGAAACTCTCCAACTGAACAGATGATATTAATAATATAACGAAAGAGTTCAAACAGCAATTCTTCTCACAAGGGAAGGGTATTTACTCCCTTATGGAATCTTTTTTCTCCTGACTTGCAATCCCCCACCTGACTCCCAGAAAACATCAACAGCTGAAACTGCCTCTAATGACCAAAGAAATTCAAAAAGCCATCATCTACTTAAATCAGCATAAAGCATGGGGGAGACAGGATCCCAGTGGATTTATGCCACCATCTCTCACAACATATCAGCCCAGCTATTTGAAAAATTTGTACTGAGGCTTATAGCCCAAGGCACCTTACCTATAACACTTAATGAAGCAACAGTTACCACCCTAAGTAAAGGGGGGGAGCAAAGACCCACTGATGTCAGCCAGTTACCACCCTATCTCACTTATTGATTCAGCCACCAAAGTTCTGGTGAATGCATTGACATCCAGAATGGACAGCACACTGTCCAAATCAATACAGCCTGCCCAGGCAGGATTTGTAAAGAGCCATCCAATCTCAAATCATCTCTGCTGGTTGATCATTATTTTCCATGCCACAAGATCTACCCCAAATCATACTGCAGCAATAGCCATCAATTTTGAGAACGTTTTTGATTCAGTGGAGTGGGGTATCTCACATTTGTGTTGGAGAAAATGGGCTTTGGGCCCAACTCCAGAGAATGGGTCAGGACCCCCTACTTTCATCCCTTAGCCATGGTACTTACAAATAACACAATATCCTCTCCTTTCCTGCTCCAGAAGGGTACTCAGCTGGGACGGCCCCTGTTTCTTTTTTTTTTGTATTGGCCATTGAACCTCTTGCAGTTACCATCAGACAAAATGTCCAAAGCTGTGGTATAACAGTGGGCAATACTGAATACAGCACAAAACTGTACACAGATGATCTCTTCCTCATGTTGGATGCACATAAGGGTCTACAACTTCTGCTGGATACTTCTTCAGATGTATTTCTGGGCTTAAAATGAACCTCTACAAAACAGGTTTTACTGCTCTGTAATCTATGCCACCAAGCACCCTTTACAAGCTTAGGTCTTAAATGGTCACACCAAACTATTAAATACCTGGGCATCCAGCTAATCCCAGATCTATTCTGATTCTAAGTGACCCACTTGGTATTTCAGATTTGGCAGCCCCCCCACACATCACATGGTTTACAGTACTGTAAGTCACATGCTCTTTAGCTAGGCAGGAAGAAAGTGAGTCACACAAGCATACACTTTTACTTTCTCCTGTGTAGATGGAGAGAGAGTAGTATGTTTTGTGACTGCTGATACTTTGAGATCAGAGAGAGAAGGAGATTGAAACTTTGATTTAGACCCAAAAGTTTTCTTAAAAGCTACATTTTTTTGTCTTTTCTGTACTCTTTTTTTACTTAATTTGCTCTTTCTGTAAATTTTATTTTTCTTACAGGCTTAAAATACATCCAAGTGACTATTAAAAAAAATTAATGTTGTGATTTGTGACGTGATCATAAATCATGATTTGTGACTGCATTTGTGACTGTGATGATGACGAAATGTGAATGCCTATGGCTGTACTTCCCTGGCCCCCCCCAATGAGGTGTGACACAAACCTTCCCAACTTAAAAAAACACTCAATGAGTACAATGGTGGGGTGGTGAAGCATGGAGAGATACTACAAAACAGGCTTAAAATACATCCAAAAAACTATTAAAAAAATTAATGTTGTGATTCATGACATGATCGGAAATCATGATTAGTGACTGCATTTATGACCGTCCGTGATGATGAAGAACGTGATTTGTATCATGAATGACTCGTGATAATGGTCCTGATTTAAAAACGCATATTAATGAGTACAATGTTCATGCAGAATTATGCACCACACCTGTCTAGTACTCTGAAGGGAAGCCAAAGAAACAACTGTGACTTAAGCTAGAGATGGAAATTGGGCACTAAAGAGATGCAAATGCACAGACGGATTAAGATTGTGCTGCACACTGAAGAGATGCAGATGCAAAGGCACAACACCTAACCAGTGTTCACCATCAGAAATTCAAAAATCTGGAAAATAATTCCTTTGCTGGTTGGGGTGGGCCGTGTGGGGGGAAGGCAGTGTACTGCACTGCGGCAGTAACAGTCACTGGTACTAGTAAAGATACCTCAAAGAAGTACACAAATTACACAGCTGCAGTGGATAGCATATCAGGTTTACATTGCTGAAATTATGTGGCACAATAAAAGGTGTCTGATTTGATGACACGCATCACACACATACTCACACACACACTAAGTAATGCATAGAAAATTGAAAACTTCAGTAATATAACCACATATTTTAAACAAACTAAAATTATGCACTGCTGCACCACAACAATAAGCAAAAAAATGGCAAGAATTATTGAAAATATTACTGTGTGTACAAGAAAAATATCACCAAAACAGAAAGCTCTGTCTTTTTCTCCAAGTTAATCTACCTACACCACAGATTCACTCCTCCCCAAAGCACATTTCCACTGTCTCTCAGTACACAGACTGAATATTGTACATTAACATTCAAAATCCACACACAAACAATAAACGCTGGATGATATAAGCACAGGAGGGTTTCCTATAATCAATGAACTAAAGTTTCAGCAAAACAAATGACAACAGGCTTTTTTAACAGCTTTTAGAAGGTTTGAATCACAGAGCTCTCACAGCAGATTGTCTCCTGCAGTTTCATACACACACTACCCCAAACTGAGGCTGTGCAGATCAATCTAGAGCCCATGTGACCTGAAATCCCATGAATCACTGCAAAATTCACCTCTGGAGCTTAAAAACAAGGTGAAGTAAGGTGGAGCACATTGTTTTCAATGTACTTCACCTAAAGAATTGGTGGAGTAGTGGTTTGGGAAGGTGGAGTAACGTGAAGTCATTTTTTCAATGGACTTCGTGTCACCCATTATAATGCTAGTACTCATTTCACTTGCTAGGAGCACTCCAACCGCCTTTACTCTGCAGGATCACTTCGCAGAGAGTTAATTGGGGCCACATCGCCCACCACTATTCCAGACATGTAAACTAAATTTAATGTGTCTACTTACAGAATTGCAGGTAGAATTTCAAAAGACAGAGCAAACTGAATCTATCACTGGTAGGAAAAATGTTCACTATCAAGACAGTCACCACACCTAAATTACTGTAATGTCTTTCTCACTTACCCATATCTATTCCTCCTCTATTGTTCATGAAAATAGGTGCTTTAATTCATAAATTTCTATGAGATGGTACTCAACAGCCACTTTACAATACTTTCCTGTTAGAGTCATAGGGGCTGAAAACTACCTTGCCTATATGCTTGTCCTCTGGACTTTGGGGGAGAACAAACTAGTAAATGGTTTAGTGAGCCTTCGGCAACTGCTCCCTTATGGCTTGCAATGGAGTGAGACATCTATGGAAACTCCTCCTCAGCAACCCTCTTACATGCACATTACCTAAACATATTAACCAGTAAAATGCAAAATCACACACCCCCATAATACAAAGAATCATGGGCTATATATGCAAATCACCATGAATATTTAGGCTGATTCAACTTTAAGAAGGAATACATGGTGCCAAAGGGCCTCTCACACAATCCGTAAAGAGTGAGAACAGAAGACACAAATATGTGTTTCATCCTACATAGAACTGATCAGTGTGCTTCATCTGTATCTCAGCCCAGGGGGAAACAAACCAGTTTCATTCACAAGGGTGCTATGTGCACGCATATGGAACCCAGACTAAAACTGGGCAGCATAGGTTCCAATCCCAGCTAAGGTACTTTTCTTTCCCTCTTCTACTAGTTTGGGTTTCATACATGTGCACACCGTACCCGTGTAAATTATTTGTGTATATGTTTATTTATTTGTTATTTATTTCAAAGGTTTTATGAGGAAAACATACTGAACTGGTAACAGCTTGTTTTATGAGGAAGACATACTGAGTTGGTAACAGCTTGTTTTTTGAGAACGACATACTGAACTGGTAACAGCATGTTTCCAGATGTGTCATGGGGGAAGAGGAAAGGGGAAAAGATAACAGATACAAAAAACAGAATGTAAATTATAAAATACATAGAATGGAAAAAGTATAACAAAAATAAACATGTCAATTATGCTCAAGAATAAACTGACTAAAAGAACAAATTGATTAAAAGTTACCAAGCAATAAATTGTGGAACTGTACAAAATAACAATTATATAAATATGAACTTAACAAAATAAAACTGGAGGAATACTGATACAGGGGAAGAAGAGAAGTACTGAGGGACAACGAGTTAGGTAAGTTGCAGGTAAGAAGTAAACCAATGTCAGAAGCAACTACTGGAGTGAGTAGGGAACTCATGGAGGAGAGCTTCAAGGGCAGGAAAGGATGGGGCAGGATGAATAGAAGGGGGAAGGGAACTCTAGAGTTTTGGGAAATGGAAACAGAAGGCAGCCTAGTCAGCAGTACATTTCTTTTGAGGGAGACCAAAACAGCAAGAGCAAGCATTACAGAAAGACTAAGAGGATGAAGAGGGGAGAGAGAGGAGAGAGAGGTTAGATATGAGGACAGAGTGCTAAACTAAAATTTGGAGATAAAGGAGGTACAATGAGCGAAGCACCTGGCATCAAGACAGAGGAGTAGGGGGAAGAATACAAGGTACAATGATGAGTATGTATGGGTTAATCAAGGTAAAGTGACAAAAGGAGTGAACAAAAGGATCAAGTCTAGCTAAAGTAGACTTTGGAACAGACTTACAAACAATGTCTCCATAGTCAAAAATGGGCAAAATCATCTTAGTTAGAATTCATCTGTGCGCAGGAAGTGGAATGCTTCTTATTTCTGCAAATCACCCCAAGCTTGGTGTGAAGTATCTTGTGGACAGCATCCACATGAACAGAGAAATCTAGAAGGGAATCTAACAATACTTTCAGGTACCTGAAGGAGGAGACAGCTTCAATAATTGCACCATCAAGGGTATGAAGGAAAGGAAGTGGAAGGACTCCAGCAAGTCTCTGCATGGTGCCAAAAGTCACATAGATTGTTTTCTTGCCATTGAACAATAACTGATTAACTTGGAGCCAATGTTGGATGTTGTTGAAGTCTAGTTGGAGTTGGTTTATAAGATCAGAGGCAGAGGAGCCAGAGGAAAAAAGAACCATATCATCTGCATACATATGTATTGACATAGAGGTGCAGGCTTTGGAGAGGTTATTTAGAAAAATTGAGAAAAGAATTGTGCCCAAGACTGACCCTTGGGGGACACCTGAGCTGATGGGGGGGGGGAGTGTCTTCAATATGGATCACTTGTGACCTGCCCTCAAAGTAGAATTGAAATTATTCAATTGAAGAAACTGAGAATCCAGCTGCCTTACTCTTGTCCAGGAGAATAGATTGGCTACAGTATCAAAAACTTTGAAATACATAACTTAACGAAGATATAATTATCTGTGCAGCACCAGGTTGTGCATTAGCGAAAGAGTAAGGTGTTTTGGGAGTCACAAGTTTCCAGTTGCCTTAGTGGAACAGCTGGTAGTGCAACTGAAACAGTATTCTAGATAATCTGAGTTCAAATCCTAGCTACAGCACTTATTCATTTCTCTGTTCTGTTAGGAGTTCCATATATGTGAACACTGTACCCTTGTAAATGAAAATTTAATTACCTTTGCAGCACCAGGTTGTGCATTACAGAAAGGGTAAGGTGCTTCTGGGAGTTCAAGGTTTTCAGTTGCCTTGGTAGAGCACACAAACAGAGTCCAGTGCACAATCAACTCCCATGGTAATGTAGATCTGAGAAGTAAAACATTTTGTCTGCTGAAATTGGCAATTTACTTACTTATATCTCCAAACCATGGGGGTTCCACCTTGGTGTCTGGTAGTTCGGCTTGTTCACATTTGAGCAATGCACCCTGGAACTAAGATTTGCTCATCTTGAAGGGAAAGATTTAATGCAGCCTCCCTAGAGAAATCTTATGGGACACCCCCTTGCCAATGCTAGGGGCTCTGTTAGTTATGCTGTATTGTAATCATTTCAGAAGTCTGTTCCTTATACTGTAGAGCCAATATTTATATTGGTTGTGTACTGACTGCCTTACCATAATGTACCCATAGTATTTCCCTGCATACTGGAATGTCTATACCTGCTGTTTTACTGTGTCCTGATTGCTGGAATATTGTACCTTGAGTGATTATGGATGTTGTTTTTCTTCTTTTTTGAATCATTTTCTAATAAAGATGATTAACTGCAAAAAACAAACAAACAAACAAAAAAACAATAGGAGGAATATAAATTTAACACTTGCTCCAGTTCATTAAGATATCCACCGTGTGTGGTGGGGTAAATTGTTCCATTTCCATGTTATGCTGTGGTCTCATGGGCAAGACTGTATCCCCTTGTAGAAAGCTGCTATATCATTTTTTTTAATAATGGCATTAGATGTTTTTTTGCAAAAAACTATAACAAAGTGTGTGGTAGGGCAGATAATGACCTGAATGTAAATACTGTACTCCAATCGTTTTCAAGGTTGCTCTGTCACACTCTCCCATTTGCTTACACATCCCTACTGCTGACACCCAGACTGAACAATGTGTGAACAGATATGTCCTCTGTACCATCTTCTCTAAGTGGGTTTGTTCAGCTTACCAGGAGTAGGGCCAGCAGAATTTACAGGAGTATAACTGGAGCAATACCAGATTCTACAAATAAAGCATACCACCTGTGGAAAGAGACAGTTAACCTTACGAACTCAGGAGGCATTTGGCAGATGTATTGGCAGACAGCCTGTATGGCATGCCCTGACCCTGAATATTTTTAATTTGGAATAAAGTACTCCATGCCTTTTATTGGACCCCATCAAGCTACACTGTCTAGGCTGAAATAACCTGTATATTTTATTTATTTATTGAAAAGTTGCACCAGGAAAGGCATACTGAGCAACAATTTGCTCATTTCCAGGTGCATCCTGGGGGAAAAGGGAGAGGGAGTAACAACATATTTAACAACCAATTTAGCATAAATACTAATATGAATTACAAACATGTACATACAAGGTTACATTAAAGTGCTTTAGACTCACAGATAAATACAGAGTCCATACTGCATTAGGAAAAAAAGGGGGTGGGATATATAACATACTAGACATATTACTAGGGTACAATACTTAAATATACATTACAGCAAAAGTATTGAAAATTAGCAGTGCTTAAGCATTTGCAGTAATAGAGAGTTGATCCAATTGCCTTAGTAGAGGTGACACCGTCCCTCATGGAAGGCTAATAAATAAGCTGGCAAGCTTAAGGGTGGGACAGAAAATAACTAGGTGGGTGGAAAACTGGTTGGTGGGCAGAAGTCAGAAAGTGGTGGTAAATGGGGTGCATTCCATGGTGAGGGGTAATGAGTGGGTGCCCCATGGGTTGGTGCTGGGACCCCTTCTTTTTAATATATACATCAGTGATATAGTAGAAGGTTTGGAGGGAAGAGTGTGCCTATTCGTGGATGATATGAAAATCTGCAATAGGGTGGACATCTGGGGGGGTAGAAACTATGAAGCATGACTTGAGGACTTTGGAGGGGTGGTCAGAAACTTTGCAACTAAAATTCAATGCCAAAAAGTGTGCTGTGATGTATCTGGGGTACAAAAACCCACAAGCAGTTTACACTCTAGGAGGGGAGTAAATAAAAAAAAACAGAGCAGGAGAGGGATCTCAGGATTATAATATCAAGCAACTTTAAGGTATGTAGCCAGTATAGCATGGGGGAAGGCAAATGGAATGTTGGCATGCATTGGGAGGGGCATAACTAGCAGAAGGAGGGATATGCTGATGCCTCTTTAAAAGGCCATGGTGAGACCACACATGGAGTATGAGGTCCAGTTCTGGAGACTGCGCCTACATAAGGACATTGATGGGATGGAAAGGGTTGAGAGAAGAGCAAACAAAATGGTGCACGGTATGAAGGGGAAACCATATGAGCAGAGGAGTAGGGAATTGGATCTTTACCCATTGAAGACTAAAAGGGAGGGGGGGGACATGATTGAAACTGTTACATATGTGAAGGGGATCAGTAAGGTGAAGGAGGGGAGCTTGTTCATGAGGAAGGAGGGGGCTAAAACTAAAGGGCATAGCCTAAGAGTAGAAGGTGGGAGATATAAAGGCAATGTGAGGGGGAAATTCTTTACGGAGAGAGTGGTGGAGGCCTGGAACACTACCAGAAGAGGTGGTGGAGGCCGAAACGGTGGAGGGATTTAAGATGGCATGGGACAGACACATGTTATTGGGAAATGAGGGGAAGGGGAGGGCCTGTAAGAGTGGAGATGAGTAGGGGAGTGGGGAAAGGGCAGACTCGATGGGCTGATGAGGTCCTTTTCTGCTGTCAGATTTCTGTGATTCTGTGATCTGAGATCTGAGTATTGTAATTGTAAATAAAGCTGAAAGTTAGTCACACATTTCAAATTAACAAGCTCTTTTTTATGTTAATCCCCAAACATATGTCTGTATACAGTATATGTCAGCATGGGTTTGTCGGGGGAAATAGTGTCAAACTAACCTGGTTGAATTCAAACACCCACAACCATCACTGAAAAAGCATATCCAGGTGTACAGTGGTTACACCCCACCCTCCAACACCCGGCACCATCACACATAATGGAGTGACAATAGTAAAGAGTAGCACAGAGGGGATAACATTAGATACAGCTGCAAGTATGAGAAACGAAGTTGTGTAGTGATGTTGAAATGGACGAGGGGGAGGAGGAGCGTCTAATTTGTTGCGGGAGAGAGTGTCAAAATTTAGGGAAGTGGTGAGAAAAAGCAGCCTGTCCAACAGAAGTTGATCGTCTAGGACCACCAAGGAATGTGTGTCATAGGATCTCAGGTAGTGCGAGGGAGGAGGAGGAGAGGTAAGAGGAGAGAGAGGCAAATCAGAGTTTGGAGATAAGTTTAACACAATGGGAAAGCCACCTGTTTTCAAAAGAGGGAAATGCTAGAGATTTGTAGAGATCACAGTGGTGAGTGAGAGCTATGCACTGTCACTGTTTGAAATAACCTCCTTGGTGAAATGGAGAACAGGCATATCCTCCCTTGTAGTGATGACTAGTATGTCTCAGGTTGCCAGAGACTCCCTGAGTTCCTTCTTCTGATGCTAGGGTCTCTACATTAATTTCTTATGATGCTCTCTGGACCCTGAATTTCCTATTCTTATAGGAAAAGATTTATTGTGGCCTCCCTTGAGAAATTTTAAGGGACACCCCCTGTCCATTCCTTAGGGCTCTGTTAACTAAACTGCACTGTAATCATTTCAAAAGCCTATTTCTTATTCTGTAGTCAATATTGATATTGACTGTGTACTGACTTTCTTACCACGATGTACCCATAGCATTTCCCTGCATACTGGAATATCCACACCTCCTGCTTTACTCTGTCCTAATTGGTGGAATACTGTACCTTGAATGATTATGGATGTTGTTTTTCTGTACTGAAATCTTTTCTGAAAAAGATGATTAACTGGAAAAAAAAAACAAAAAACAAAACAGTGGGAGGGAATGGAGTGATAACACTTGCTCCAATTCATTATGATACCTACCATGTAGTAATAGAGGTAAATCATTCTATTTTTATGTTTGCTTGCATGCATGTGCAAGAAACATAGTGCCACCATACGAGAATTCACAGGTGTGCCTCCCTTACTTCCAATGCCCTGCTGCCTTTTGCAGGCACGGCCCCACTGCGCCAATGAATGTAGGAGCTGTCTATGACAGCATTTGCAAATGCAGCGGCACACAGTTCAAAGAAAGGCTCTGCAGTGAGTGTAGGCACTTTGCATACTGTGTCGGCAGTATGCAAAGTGCCTACACATCGGCACTGCACTGAAAGAGCTGTCATAGACAGCTCCTCTCCCTCTCCCAAACAAGTAACACACTGGGAGCCCACCCCAGCATGCACACGCACTCCCCCCACACACACAGTATGTCCGACGGGGTGCCCAATCCCCCATCAGCTGTGCTGTGCTCCCCGCCTCCAAAAGTCTTCCAGGTGCCATGCTGGGAGCCCACCCCAGCATGGCAAACATCTGTCTGCTGTCCCCCCAAACACACTTCCTGGTGCCACGCTGAGAGCCCACCCCAGCATGGCAAACCTCTCTGTGGCTGACAGGAGTGCCCAATTCCCCTTTGGCTCCACTGCCCCCCCAAAAAAACTTCCTGCTGCCATGCTGGGAGCACACCCCAGTGTGGCAAACATCCCATGTTGTCTTCCTAAAAGAAAAAAAGCTACAAAGAAAAAACATTCACTCGCTGACTGTCTTGACCTCCTGCCCCACTCGTGCCCACCCTCTGTGCACCCTGCCTCCCCACACTCCCCCTCACCCCATACTTACCTCCAGAGTACATCGTGACGATCTTCAGTGGACCGGGAACACGTCTGCACTCTTCAAAGTTGACCGCGAATTGAGGCAATGCCGGTAAGCTGTATAATGGAATAAATAGGATTTTTTCAACTTTGATGCATATCTCAGGCATTTTGGGGAATTTTTTTCATCAAATTTTCAACATGGGGTTTTTGGGACCCCATCTCATGAATTCTTGCACTGTCATTTTATTATTCGGCCCCGAAAGGTGATTTCGCAATCACTGCGTGAAACCACCTTTTGGGACCTATGTACAAAATGACAGTGTCACAGTTCATGAAGTAGGCCCCCAGAAACACTATGTTGAAAATTTGGGGAAAAAATTCCCAAAAATGACTGTTTTATGAGCGTCTGTTGGGCAGTTCCTACGCACGCTCGTAAGTTCATGAATTTTTAATATGGTTGCACTCCAGATTTTCAACATTGCCATTTTACCACACCTCCTTATGATCAGTACAGCTGTCATTCTTCACATCTCACCCAAAATGTGTTTCCGCGCATGTACTGTAGTGCACAATGGCACAGTCAGTGTGCAAAATCAATGTTTGGGACACATTAAGAAAATCACAGTGACACTGTTCATGAGCAGAGGTCTTATAATGGCTATGTTGAAAATTTGGCAAACAAATTCCCATAAATGACTGTTTTACGAGCGTGCGATGTGCAGTTCCTACACAAGCTCGAAGTTTGCAAATTTTTAATATTTGCACTCCAGATTTTCAACATTGCAATTTTACCACACCTTCTTATGAGCAGTATATCTGTCATTTTTCACATCTCCCCCAAAATGTGTTTCCGCTCATATAGCGCACTATGGCGCAGTAGGTGTGCGAAATCAATGTTTGGGACAGATTAAGGAAATCACAGTGACACTGTTCATGAGCAGAGGTCTTAAAATGGCTATTTAGAAAATTTGGTGACAAAAGTCCATAAAATGACTGTGTTACAAGCGAGCATTGCGCTGTTTCCACGCACCCTTGTAAGTTCATTAATTTGTAATATTTTCAGTCCAGATTTTCACCACTGGTATTTTTCCACACTTCCTTATGAACAGTACAGCTGTAACTTTCCACAACATGGCTGAAATGTGTTTTCACACTTCCTGTGCAGAAATGCATGGTCGCTGTGGGAAATAACTGTTCGGAACAGATTAAGAAAATGACAGTGACACTGTTCATGAGAGGACGTCCCAAAATGCCTGTGTTGACAATCTGCTGTAAAAAATCCCCAAAGTAATTATATTAAGGGTGTGCATTGTGCAGTTTCTACGCACGTTCATGACTTCAGTTTTTTTACTATTTTCACTGCAGATTTTCAACATTGCCATTTTTTACACCTCCACATGAACAGTACAGCTGTCATTTTTCACATCCTGTTCGAAATGTGTTTTCACAGCTGTGGTGCCAAATGTCATAGTCACTGTGCAAAATCAGCTTTTGGCTAACAAACTGATATTACCACTGTTCATAAGGTGGGGGTCACAAAAAAACCATGTTGAAAATTTGGAGTGAAAATACCAATGAACGCCTGAGGCGTTAGGATTTTCGACCATAACGCCCCACTCTGTAGAGGCTGGCAGGCATCATGGGTGTGACTTGGGATTATCACCTCTAATGCTCACACCATTCCACCCCCACCCACACTCTGCAGCTAGCGAGAGGCATTGAGGTGTGCCTTGGACTCTTCGGCCCCAAAGTTCACCCCTTTCTCCTATACTGCACCCATCTCACCATATTTCATGATGGAATGGGGTGAGCATAAGAGCCAAAGACCCCAAGGCACACTGTAACACTTGTCGGTTTCTGCAGGGTAGGCTGTGGTGAAATGGCGTGGACGTTATGCCTGACAACCCAAAGGCACACCCCACCAATGCCAATGCCAGTAAGCAAACATTTGGCATTAACAAATGTTTGTTATGTTACGCAGTGGTCTCATGGGCAAGACCATATCCCCCTTGTAAAAGATACCACATTTTTTTTTCAATAATGGTGTTTTTTTTTTTTATGCAAAAACTGTAACAA
The DNA here is from genome assembly GCA_016271365.2 of Neoceratodus forsteri. Lineage (NCBI taxonomy): Eukaryota > Metazoa > Chordata > Ceratodontiformes > Ceratodontidae > Neoceratodus > Neoceratodus forsteri. The sequence continues at coordinate 793,820,914 of CM057454.1, forward strand.
AGTGTGTGACGGGACAAATAATGACCTGAATACCTGCACATCAATACTATACTGCTCACAATTAATTTAGGTTTGCTCTTTCACACCCTCCCATCTGCCTACACAGCTCTTCAGCATTTGTTGGATCAACATACAGTATCAGTGCACATCTCAGGTTCTTCCCTAACATTCTTTTATATAGACAAGCAATTATCCTTCATGCATATTTGGCTGGGCACTGCTTACATAAATTAAATGTCCACATGATATCTAGTTACCTGTTTGTTTAATTTTTTGAATTTCATTTTTGTTAACAAAGGAAGTTCACTAAACATATAATATTTATTTTGAGGAATGACCCAGGATACAACCAGTAATCCCTTAACATGTTGCATAGTGGTGTTTGTGAGAGATGGCTGAATGGAGCTATTGTGTAGTTTGTACATTTGTAAATTGAGAACATATTTTTTGTTATTGTATTCAAATTAGTTTTATTTTTTAAAACACAAAGTTTATTAATTTTTTTGCAGATATACAGCAATAGTATTTTTTCACAGAAAGGGTGGTGAATACGTGGAACAGCCTACCAGCAGGGGTAATGGAAGTGAAAACAGAACAGGGATTCAAAAATGCATGGGATAAGCATAAAGGCACCCTGCTGTACAGTAGAGTGTGGAAAAGGCAGTCCAGATAAGAATAGGGATTGCCAAAGCAAGTAGGGAAACCCGGGTCACCAGCGTGTTGCATGGTATGGCATCCAGCACCTCAACCACCGGGTCGGCTATATATGTTTCTTTTCTGTATTTATTCTCGTATTAACTCTACCTGTTTTTATGTAAGGCATCCAGAGCCTCTGGGATAGGGTGTCATATAAATGAATGTGCCTTGCCTTGCCCTTACAGTACTAATCCTACTGCTGCAGCTTGCCCCTTTGCTACGGCCCTTTCAGTTTAGGCTGCAGTTCCAAGAGTAACCAAGGACTGGATCCAGTTTACTAGGCTTGGGGAGGGTTGTTGAGCAAGTTCACAGGATTGAGATGAGCAAGCTGGCAATGGCCATTATACGCATGTGAGTTCATTTTGTTACATTCTTTCACCACCCATGATTTTAGTGAGCAAAATCCCTCCCATAGGAGGGGGATGGGTGGAGGTAATGTGCAGAATCACTGCTGTAGGTTGGTGGATGACTGAAGGTAGTGTGCATGATTACTCTTGTAGGTTGGGGGATAGCTGACAATAGCATGCTCGATCACTCCTGTAAGTTGGGGGATGGCTCTGGTCTCTCTGACAGGTTGGGAGATGGCTGAAAGTTGTGTGCATGATCCCACCTGTAGGTTGGGATATGGCTGAAGGTAGCATGCATGATCATTTCTCTAGGTTGGTGGGTGACTGAAGGTAGTATTCATGGTCCCTTTAGTAGGTTGGGGAATGTCTGAAGGTAACATATATAATCACTCCTGTAGAGTGGGGCACGGCTGTAGGAACTGTGCATGATCCTGCCTGTAGGTTGCTGGATGACTTAAGGTAGCATGCATGAACACTCCTGCAGATTGTGGGATGACTTAAGGTAGCATACATGATCACTCCTGTAGGTTGTAAGATGACTTAAGGCAGCATGCATGATCCCTTTTGTAAGTTGGTAGATAGCTAAAGATAGCATGAATAATCACTACTGTAGGTTGGGGAATGGCTGAAGGTACCGTGCATGATCCCTTCTGTAGGTTGGTGGATGGATGAAGGTAACATGCATGATCACACCTTTAGGTTGGTGGATGGCTGACGGTACAGTAGAATACATAATCCCTACTATAGTTTGGTGGATGGCCGAAGGTAACATGTATGATCCCCCTTGTACTGTAGGTTGGGGGATAGCTGAAGGTAATACACATGATCACTCCTGTAGGTTGAGGGTTGGCTGAAGCTAGTATGCATGATCCCTGCTATAGATAGGGGGATGGCTGAAAGTAGCATGCATAAGTGCCTGGAGGTAGCATGCATAATCCATATTATAGGTTGTGAGATGGTGGAAGGTAGCATGCATGATCCCTCTTGTACTGTAGGCTGGGAGATAGCTGAAAGCAACACACATGATAACTCCTGTAGGTTGAGGGTTGGCTGAAGCTAGCATGCATGATCCCTCCTGCAGGTTGGGGGATGGCTGAAGGTAGCATGCATAAGTGGCTGGAGGTGGCATGCATAATTCCTACTATAGATTAGGGGATGGCTGAAGGTAGCATCTATGATCCTTACTGTTGGTTGAGGATGACTGGTGGTAACATGTATGATTCCTACTGTAGTTTGGGGAAGTGCTGAAAGTAGCATACATGATCCCTCCTGTAGGTTGGGGGATGACTGAGGGTAGCACTCATGATCCCTTCTGTAGGTTGGGGAAGGTTGAATGTAATGAGAATGATATATCCTGTAGATTGGAGGATGGCCAAAGGTAGCATGCATGATCCCTCCTCTAGACTCAGGATGGCTGACATTGCATGGTCACCTGGGGTGCCAATGCTGTCCTTGGTCACAACATAGGATGTGCTGTTAGAACACACAAATCTGCTTCCTCTCTCAGGGTTTAGAGTGCATTGCCTCCATATTGCATTCTTGATCATACCAGCCCATAGTAAGAAGCTGAGTAGGGAGCTCAATCTGGGTCTCCCATATAATTGTCTTCTGGAACTGTTAAAGCATAGTAAGATACTTTTATGTGTTATACTCTTTGATTTCATTTTTTTTTATTTTGACAAGCTTGTTGTGAGCTTTTATTTTGTATTGTGGATTTTTCATTTCATGCCACAGATTCTTCTTTTTCTGCATTTTATATTTTTGTCATTCAGTTTTATTGCATTGCAACATTTTCACCTTGTTATAAGGCTTCCATTTATTTTGCTGTATGATTTGTTATATGACATTGACGTTTGGTTAGCAAGATTTATTACTTCCAAATTTGCTTGTTGGTTCTTCGTTTTTTTAATGTTGTGTGTTTGCACATCCAGATCATTATACCAGTATAGATTTGTATGGTAGCACACAGTGTGACCTGTTTAATGTTAAAGGTGGAATGATTGAAAAATTAATATAGTTGTAGCTTGATCATTTTTTTCTTCTTAATGTCTACAACTGGTATAGCAACACAGTTTATTTTTCAAAAATGCATTTTAAATTACAGTATTTGTCTCACATTTTTGCAGGCTAATCTGAATTCTCCAACTCCTGTCTCTCCTGATAATAAACTGGTAGGTTATGTTTCATATGTGGTAAATACAAGGACATGTTAAACCAGTTATATGTCTCTCTGTCTGTCTGTCTCCCACTCTCCTTCTACCTCTCTGTCTGTCTGTATCTGTCTGCAGACCCATCCATCTCTTCCTGTCATGACGCTGTAAATACAAATGGTCTTATAGATGTAGTTATTTTGATTGATGATGTTTCTGAAGAATAAATAAATCAATGATTTTCACTCATGGATTCCATAAACAAATCATTGATTTTCACTCATGGATTCCATAAATAAATCATTGATTTTCACTCATGGATTCCATAAACAAATCATTGATTTTCACTCATGGATTCCATAAACAAATCATTGATTTTCACTCATGGATTCCATAAATAAATCATTTATTTTCACTCATGGATTCCAGAACACCTATCTGAATGATTAAAGTCCTTACTGCAATTTATGTGGAAAACTTGGAATGATTCATTCATATGAATGTGTTTGTTAGAATGTGCTTATCTGAATGTACATGTTAACTGCAGACTGATCAATTAGGAGAGAAAAATGCAGGACCAAACTTTTAAAAGTTACTTTTTAATAATATACTAGGATTTGAGATCTAGGTCTACCTTGCTAGAATGGCATCATCATTTTAGAAATTGAATATACCATGTGTAGGCCTAAATTATTTTATCACAAGGCCAGGTAGCCCTATTCTCCTCTTTAAAAGAGAAAAAGATCACCAGCAGGGATCTATTCCATACAGTCTCACTTACTGGAAGTAGAGTTGTGAAATAATGATCCAGTCACCAGTGTATGCATTTAATATACGAACATACGAAATTTGCCAGCAGATAAAGGCCTAGAGGTCTATCAAGTCTGCTCGAATGTGCAGCTAGCACCCCTTATTCTACAGCTGCCCCTCCTTTCCACCCTTCCCCTTCATTGACCTTCTCCCTTGTCCTGTCCTATCCCCTTTTGAAGCAGTCCACTCTTATACTGTATACCACTTCTGCAGGTAACGCATTCCACCCAGCCACCACCCTCTGTGTAAAAAAGTGTCTCCTCATCTCCCTCCTGAACCTTCCTCCCTCCAATCTCATATTTAGGCCCCTGGTATCCCTCCCCTCCCTTACTTTGAACAGCCCCTCTGTACCTTTTTGTTTATTCCTTTCATGTACTTAAAGGTTTCAATCATGTCCCCCTCCGTCCCTCCTCCAGCGAGTACATGTTCAACTCCCTCAGCCTCCTCTAGTATGATAAGGGTCCCAGCCCCTTGACCATCTTTGTCACCCTGCGCTGCACCCCCTCCAGTAACTTAATGTCCCTCTTCAAATACAGGCACCAGTACTGCACGCAGTACTCCAGGTGCAGTCTAACTAATGACCTATACAGTGGCAGAATCACCTCCTCCCTCCTCGAGGATATACCCTTGTAATACAACCCAGCATTTTGTTGGCCTTTGCAGCTGCCTTCCTCACATTGTGCCGAGTAGTTCATTGACCCTGTAATGAGCACCCCCAGATCCTTCTCCTCCTCTGGGCTAGCTGCACCCCCAGCTGGTAACCCTTCTTGGGTTCTTCATCTCAAAATGCAGCACCTTGCACTTTTGGCATTAAACCCCAGTTGCCAGGTGTCTGACCAGGTTTCAAGCTTTGCCAGATCATCCTGCAACCCCTGCCATCCCCTAGGTCATCCACCACTGCTCCTACCTTGGTATCATCAGCAAACAGACTGATCTTGCTCTTGATGTCCAATGATATGTCTGCAATGAATATCCCAAACAACACTGGTCCCAACACCAAGCCCTGTGGAACACCGCTCGTCACTACCCTTGGGTGTGAGAGCTCCCCACCCACCACCACCCTCTGTTGCCTTCCCTGCAGCCAGTTCCCTACCCATGTCACCATCTTTGCACCCACCCCTGTGCCTTCTAACTTACTTCCAAGCCTTCCATGCTGTACCGAGTCAAATGCCTTACTGAAGTCCAGATACAGGACATCCACTGCATGGCCCCTGTCCAGTTGCCTATTTACCCAGTCATATAACTCCACCAGGTTGGTTTGGCAGGATCTGCCACATATGAAGCCATGCTGTCTGCTGTCCTGTAGTCCTTTGGCCTCTAGGAGGGCCACCAGCCTCTCCTTCAGGATAGTCTCCATTAGCTTACCCACGACGGATGTGAGGGCACTGGTCTGTAGTTTCTCGGTTCATCCTTGGGGCCACTCTTGTGGAGGGCACCACATGAGCCATTCTCCAGTCCTGAGGTACACACCCCGAATGTAGTGAGGCATTAAATAGGTCTGCCAAAGGTCCTGCAAGGACCTCTGCCAGCTTCTTCAGTACCCTGGGGTGGATGCCATCTTCTGGGCCTGGCGCCTTGTCCACCCTCAGTGCCTTCAAACCCTCCTGAACTCTGCCCTCCATGATTTCCCCATCTGTCACCTCCTTCCCCCATTTCTGCTATTCTTCTCCCCTTGGGTGTCACCCCCCTCTTCTCCTTAGTAAATATCAAGCAGAAGTAATCATTTAGTGCTTCTGCCTTATCGCACCCTGCTTCCACCCAACTCCCCTCCTTCCTAATCCTTACTATGTGGTCCTTACAGAGCCTTTTCTCCCTGATGTACCTAAAGGTCCTTCTCCCCTTCTAATGCCTTGTGCCAGCCTGAGTTCCATCAGATGCCTTGGCTCCCCTACTGCCCTTGTCACCTCCTTCGATTCCATCAAGTACTCCTCCTGTCCTCCCTCTACCTGTTTTCTTGTACCTCCTAAAGGCAGCTCTTTCCTCCTTACCTTTCCATGACCACCTTGCTCAACCAGCTTGGTTTCCTAGCCCTAGCCTTCTTGCTCTGGGCCTTGCAGCAGGTTTTGGTTGCCTCCACTATCCCCAGCTTTATGAGCTCCCACCTCTGGTTAGTGTTCATAGTAGATTGAATTCTGGCCAGGTACCCTTTTACCACTTCCCCCATCCTCCCAAAGTCAGCCCTCCTGAAGTCCAGCACTCTTGTGCCAGATTCCACTCCTTCTTTGCCCATATCCAATGTGAGCCATACTGAGTGGTGGTCACTCCCTGACAGTGGTTCCTCCACTGTAGTTCTCTCATAAAGTCCCCATTTGCCAGCACAAGGTCAGGGGTATTCCCTAACCTGGTTAGTTCACTGACCATTTGCAGCAGGAAGCTGTCCTGGAAGGCATCCAGCAGTACCTGCTCTGTTCTGTTCCTGGTTGTTGGGGTACTCCAGTCCACTCCTGGCATGTTGAAGTCCCCCACAATCACCACACTACCCTTCTCGCAGGTCCTCCTGATCTGTCCCGCTAGTTCCCTGTCAAACTCCTCCATCTGAAAAGGCAGCCTGTACACCACTCCCATTCTGAGAATCCTATTCTTGGAATCCTGGATTTGCATCCAAAGTGACTCCGTACTACCCTCCTCCCCTTCCTCCCTTACACACTTCAGTCCTTCCTTCATGTATAATGCCACACCCCCTTCTTTCCCAATCACCCTGTCCCTACGAAATAACCTGTACCCTGGTACAGACAGGTCCTAGTCATTGTATTGGGTGGCCCATGTTTCTGTGATGGCTGCAATGTCCACCTCTCCCTCTGCCATGAGCACCTGTAACTCTGCAGGGTTTCTTCCAAGGCTCCTAGCATTAAGGGTAACCACCTTCCACCCTCCCCTCCATCCTGCCTTCCTTTACTAGCATCACCAATAGTACTTGCCATTTGTCCTTTGTCACTGTTATGGGGGGTAAGCTCATATGGTTTCCCAACCTGTGGTCTCTGCATGTCTCTTGCCCAATTGCCACCACTGCTCCTAGTTTAAATTCCCAACTTCCTCTATGTACTCCTCCATCCTCTGTTTCAACACTTTCTTTCCCTCCTCACTCAAATGTAGTCTGTCCTTGGCATAGAGACTACTGTCCTCCCAGGTCCCTCTCCACCTCAAAAGCCCATGCCCTTAGCACAACACCAGGTTCTTAGCCATCCGTTAAATTCCTCTATTCTCAGCTTTCTTGTTGTGCTTGCCTGGCACTGGAGTATCTCTGAAAAGTTACTGATTTTCCTGCACCTCACATAATTGTTCTAGTTCCTCAAACCTCCTCTGGACAATATCTACTGTCTTGTCAGCCAGGTCATTCATCCCAAGATGTATAATTAAATGAGGCTTGTCCCTACCCCTTCTGGCATATTTCAGAACAGATTGTCCCACCCTTTCTGCTGTCATTCCTGGCATGGCCTCCACCCAAATGCGACTATGCCTCCCCCCCACTAACCCACCTGACTCCTCTTAGTATTGAGTCCCCCAGCACTAAGATTCCACCCCCTTACTACCTGCTTGCTTCCATTCATCTCCCTCTTTCATTTCCAGCTCCTCTTCTTCCTCCTGCACATTATTTCCCCCTTTTACCCCTGTTGCAATTCTCCCAGCAGAACTTCCCCCTGCTCTGGTTTGGTCCAGGCATTTATCAATTACTCCTCTAATGTCATCATTTTCCTCCTCCTCCTCCTTCTTCCTCTCTAGCAGTGCAAAACTATTTTCTGAAGACCCTTCACAAATGTCTGCTCCTTCTTTCTTCATAGTAACCTGTTCTTTCCACTCTATGACTTTTGCCACTTCTTCGCCTACCCTCACAAATCCCTATCTCCTCCTTCCATTTGTCTTTTGTCTTCTGACCTGGTTTCCCCGGCAATCATTCTTCTTGGCCTGGGCCCCTTTGTCTCTGCTTTCCTTCTTCTGACCCTCTCCTCACCACTGTTGTCTCAAATCTCCCTTCCTCATTTCCCATCCTTCCTTCCTCCCTCCAGTATTGGGCTAAACCCACCCCCAGTCTGCCTTGCCTGTCTTAGTTCCTCCTGCAGACCCTTGGCCTCCTTTCTAAGTTTCTCTATGTGGTTGCACACTAAATATCCCCCTACACTCCAGGCAATTTTCAGAAAGATTGGTGCACACAGTTGTTGCAGCCTACCACCCTACCCATTGCTGTTGTTGCCCACCAGTGACCCCCCACCCTTCCAGATGAAGGATACCAAACACTCCCCCAAGTCTCCCCTCTCCTCCCTCTACCAGTGCAAAACATTATTTTCTTAATTTCCCTTCCCCCTTTGTTGTACACATTTAGATAGATTGAGCAACTGCTTTTTATATTCCTGTCCTTCCGATCCACACCCAAAAAGAGACTTTAAGAAGCTATTGCACAACCTTCTTCAAACTCCTACTCATCCTTTCCACAATGCAATAGAAATGCAAAGAAGTAACAATGAAAGCTCCTTGATTTGCAGTTAATTCCCTTCCACTGAGATAGCAGTCACTTTTTTACTCTCTGCTGTTCCTTTCCTGGATTTCTACTTCTGCTATGACAGGTGCATATCCTTTGCCTGCTTGAGGAAGTGATGTCAGAACCCCTGGTATAAAGGAAATAACAGACCAGGGTGGGTGGGGTGAGGTTGGGGGTGGGACCAGCCCAAGTCTTCCAGAAACAGTCAGGTAGCTGAGGCCACTGGTCAGACCATTAGCACCCTTCCCTCACTATGCACTAAACTTTGCAGCTAGTGAAGCCAGCAAAAATGAATCACAGTTCTACTCAAAGCCCCCCAAATAGGTTTGCTACCAAAAGAAACAGGTCTCCAATTCAAACAGCTTCACCAACACCACATCGCATATAGGCTTGAAATTAGAAGATATAGGACTCCAATTCAAAGAAACAGCCCCAATTAAATCACACCCTATAGGTTTTAAATCAGAAGAAATAGGCCTCCACAAATGCAGCCTGCTACACAGTGAAACATCAAACAAATGAGCCCACTTATAGCCACCAAAACAGGTTTCAAAATTCCAACAGCCCCAAAACAATACCCTGCTAGCCCCTTAGAAGTAGTAAGAAAGAAAATAAATAATCTTCTACCAAGTAAAATCCACAAGAAACAATGTGAAAACAAGAAGAAGAAGCTACTGTACCGGAACAGATCTGATCCTTTCCCCTTCTAGTTCCTTCACAGACTGAAAAAGAATGTGATGCTTATCCAGCAAGTAAATCCTGTCCCCTACTGCTCAGCAAAAGAAGGTTCAGACAACCTTTGCCAGACCCCAACTGCTTCTGGAGTTAACAGACCTCAAATACAATGTCCAACACACAGAAATGGCAGATAAAACATCTACTTTAAATCAACTTACAAACGCACTCAGCAGCTAAAGGCCCTTTCTTTCTCTCCTCTCTAGCTGAAGACTCCATATCTATGAATATCCATAGTGTATTAATCACTGAACTGTGCAACACAGCCTGTCAGCCTAATAGGATGACGCTAACATTTTATGATAAAAGGTTACTTCTTCAGTGTCAGTCTCCTGGCTGGTACGAATGACTTTATGGCTCTATTCATATTGCCATATTTTCTTACTTTTCTCCACTGGATTTGAGGTTAGGCTTCTGAGCAAGCAAGTAGGGTTACATCAGAAAGGAATATTCTCCCATTAAAGCAGAGCTGCACTGAATAAATAAGTAATTTCCCCCGTAGAAGCAGATTTTTATGGTTGCTTGTGAATGCACAAGAAATGTTTTGTTACACTTAATGGCATTTGATAGGTGAGTCACTGCTGAGTCCATTGCAGCGCATACTGGAAAGGGCTTGGCAGGCCAGACCAATGACAACACACTGTGGTCATGACACCACTCTTTGCTTGCTTGTAAGAAACTTCATGTAGTTGAAAGGACTGATGCTACTCCAATCAGAGGGGGCTTTGGTCCACTCATTTGCATGAAGCCAGTCAGCAAGCAGCTGATCAACTTTCAACTTCAGGAGCATGAGATACATCTATCTATCTATCTGTCTGTCTGTCTGTCTGTCTGTCTGTCTATCTATCAATCTATCTATCCATCTATCCATCTATCTCTGTCTCTCGCTCTCTCTCTAAGTGGAGTGGGGTGCCCACCCCTGCTTCTGCTTCTCTATCCCTGCCCCCACTAAGTTGCTTTCCCCCAGCCCTTCTCAGTCTTTGTAAATATTTTTTTAAATATAAGTGGTCCTGGGTTCCCACCCCTGGTACTGCTTCTCTTGACCCCTCCTCCTCTAGGTCACCAGCCCCCATTTCCCAATGAGCCCAACACTGGGATGCCTAATCCCAGTGTTGAAATGTCCCTGAAAAAAAGAAAACCATCCCTCAATGTTTTTTTTAATAACCTGTAAAATACCCTCGCCAATCTGCCCCTCACACACCCGACTTCCCACTCAACAGTCTCCACCCCACATCCCCCACACCCCCCCACACACCCTCACTTACTTAAACAGGTCCCAGAGTGAAGATCCACTCTCCGATCAAAGACGTGTCTTGCTTCTGGAACCACTGACTGCAATATGAGAAACTAAGGTAAGTGTGGTTCAATGTATTTCAAAGGGGTTTTGAACTTTGATGCATAAATTTGTCATTTTTGCATATTTTGGGCACAGATTTTCAACATGGCCTTTTTGGGACCCCACTTCTTGACCAATGGTGGTGGAATTATGCAAATCATGCCCAAAAGGTAATTTCATAGTTGTGTTGTAAGATCCCCTTATGAGCAGGATTTAAACATTTTCACCACCCTTGTTCATGACGTAGGGTCATAAGAAGTCTATGTAGAAAATGTGGGGTCAGAATATGCATAAATGGTGAATGTATGCGTATACATTGAAATATTCTACACTCCCTCTTAACTATGGTAATTTTAAATATTTTGGCCCAAAATTTTCAGCTAAGCCATTTTTTTCACACCATCTTGCAAATGTGGCAGCTGTGATTTTTCAAATCCTGGCCAAAATGTATTTTTGTACCTGTGGCATGGAATGATGATTCGGTGGCATGGAATGATGTTTTGGCAGGGATGTGAAAATGTTCACCTACCGGGTTCATTAGGTGAGGTAATCAAAAGGTTATGCAAAAAAATGTTTGTACAAATATGGTAAAATGCACTGGTTATGACTGAACATTAAACTATTTCAGCATTCACTCATATCTTTGCTAATTTTCAATCTTTTGACTCCAAACTTTCAACACAGCCATTTTTCCACACCACCTCATAAATGTGATGTGTCATTTTTAAAATCCTGGACGAGATGTGTTTTTGCTCCTCTGGTATGAAATTACATTTTGGCCAATATACTATAAATGATACCTGTCATGTTTATAAGGCAAATCCTAAAACAGGTCTTAAAAAGCTGGGGTCTAACATTTGTAAATTGTTCATCAATCTTTGTGTGAACTACCTATTGGTACCAAATACCTGAACAACACATACCAGCAAGCAAACACTCATTCCAGTTCTGTTACTTTTCAATCTCTACAGGCTTTTCAATCATCCTAGTGGGAGTCCCTGGTTTATATACATCGTAACTACCATGTTAGAACTATATGATGAAATAGTAGTACTAGTAACAGTATTTATTTCTCAAGCACCCATTTGCTGGGGGCTCAGAGTACCTTACAACATTATCAGTACCTGAAACCATATAAAATAACTGTAACAGTAATAAACATATTTAAAATTATTATTATAATGAGTTAATATCCTTGCTCAGCTCTTCTATTGTTAGCACAACACATCCATGTTCTACTACAGAACTCTGTTTTTGAAAATGACAACCTACATCATACAGTTCTAAAATGGTACTTAACTCTAACGTATTAATCAAAAAGAACCAGTGAGGTTACTAACAGACATATATAGAGCAATAACATAACTGGAACTGGTATTTCAAAAAAACCAAAAACCTACAAAAGAAATAGCTTCTACTGGGAAAAATTATGTTAAAATTCAGCTCAGTTCTTCTTTAAGGAATGATACTTATAGACATGAGGGAAATGAACTAGTCAGCTTAATGTCATGGTCCTTTTGCTCAAACTTCACATAAGGTCTCCCTTATACAGAGGGCTAATTGAGTTACAGTATATGCTACATCACAGAATACAAGAATTGAAAGTCCTGCCCAATTCTGCTAGCAGAATCCCCAACCCCTCCTTCTCCTACACACATAACACAAGGACTCATATGGAATCAGGGCTTCAGCTGTATCTCTGACAAGGTAAGTATAACAGTGATTTCCTAGCTAAGGTAGTTCAAATTGGAGGGGATCTTTCAAGGTCAATAAAGATAATAATGAATGTATACGTTTTTTTCAAATTGGGTATGTTTCTAAGGGAGCTTATGAAGGGAAACAAATTTTAATTTATGTTGTAAGTGAGTTTTATTTTTTAGGGCTTAGTTGAAGGTGTCTAATGCTGGGAATAAGGCTATCATTTCAATATTATAAAAGGGTATAATGAAATAAGGCTTTAGAGAAGCATCCTAGTTTCAGAAACAAATCACGGTTGGGGTGAACGAATACCTTATTTGAATATTCGGCCAAATATTTGTATTCTTAGACCCAAATATTCTGACATTCAGTATTCGTATTTGTTATTCATGTACCCGAGGGGGGAAAGAAAAAAAACAGCCCCCCATCCTTCTCCCCAGCCAGACATGTTAAAAATAACACCTGTCACCCCACCCTCTGCAGGAAGCAAATTCCCACCTACTGACCCCAGCACCTCCTCACACAATTGAAGTTTTAATTGAAAAAAAAAATCCCACAATGGGTGACCAGCACAACCCACCAGCCTCCATGGCCAGATGGTGTCTCCTCTTGTGATTCTTTTAATGTAAACATTCATCCTCACCCTGGCAGCAGCACCTAAGTCCTCCTCTCCTCCCCCAGCACTGAAATTTCACAAAATGGATGAAGTTCCCCTGGGTGCAGAAAGGTGACTGACACACCCTGCCCTCCACTGTGGCTGGCTCCCTTCTTGTGAATGGCACCCATGTTTTTGCTCACATAGCAAAATGGCCGATCACATTATCAGCTGTTCTTACTATGTGAGCAAGTACAGGAGCACCGTTTACAAGAAGGTGACTGGCTGTGGAGGATGGCGGGTTGTGTCAGTCGTCTTGCCACACCTGGGGAGGGGATACTTAGTTAATTTTTTTATGAAGTTTGCATGCTGGAGGAAGAGTGTGGGACTTGGGTGCCACTACCGGGGTGAGGGAAAGATTTTTTACATTAAATAAATCACAAGAGGAAACAGCAGCCAGTCATGGAGGCCAGCTGGTTGTGCCGACTGCTCATCATGGGAGTGATTCTTTTTCTATATACATTTTATGCCTCCTCATCATCCTTGGCTTACCACCCTTCTGTCCGGTTCCCCCAGCTACGTCACCCAGTTTCTATGGGACTTGCCTTCATGCCAGTGATTGGCTTCTGGACTTTGGCAAGGTGCCTAGTCACCGATGTGGGGTCTGTGAAGCATCGGACTTCATCCTGCAGTCGAGGTTTTTCTGCCTTGGATGTAGGTGTGCCCTAGGGCCCAGACTATGCAATGCATGGGCAGGTGAACTCCACCTCCGCAGAGATGTCCTAACACATCTAGCTGTGGCCCTATGTACAGATGCACCCAGACTTGTACTGCCACTTGGACATCTCAAGGTGGTGGTATTGCAATAGGTCATGGTAACCCCCTTCCCAAGGAGGGGAGAGCTGTCTGTAGGATGCTTAATCCTCCCTCCCTCTCCCTCCCAACTCCCAAGCTACCCATGTTCATTCCCAAACCGGGATCGCCGGCATGACAGGAGGTAAGGCGCCAGTACCTCAGCCCTCCACACCACTGGGCCAGCTATGTGGGAGAGTTTTTTTAATTAAAGCTTCAGTTATCTGTGCTGGGGGAATGGGAGTGGGTGTGTTTCAGATGGTGGGGGGATACAGGTTGTTTTTATCATGATTGGACTGGGGAGAAGGGTGAGAGGCTCTTTTTCTTTTTCTTGTTAGTATTACCCAAATGACAATAGGCACAAATACTGCTGCTATTTGTTATTCAAAATCCAAAATGATGAATAGTTCATTATTCATGGTATTCAGGAAATGTTTTTCTTTACTTGCACACCCCTAATCCAAACCATGCTCTGTGTATACAGGAAGACTTGACAGGGTGTTGAAAACTGTACCCAAATCACCCCAAGTGCATAGTAGGGCATGAGGCTTCTGCCCCTGAAAGTTCAGTTGTGGCACAACTACCTACACACTGGAATGTGTTATTGCACTTACAACATAGGTAAATTAAATACATGAAACACAATTATATAACTGAAAACAAAAAAAAGTAAAAATATGTGTAAATTGAATATAAAATTATTTTTCAACCACTAGGAGCCACCAAAGGATGCTGGGAGGTTTACTGTTGATATGCTAGTTTTTACAGGGAACATGACAGCTGTTTAAAACCTGAGTATTCTGCATGGTTTTTTGCACATTAATTTCACCTGCACTATGCCCACATGGCCAGCACTTGCTTTTTATGGCTGCATAGTAACAGCAATGTTGATGTGTTGCAAACAAAAGAAGGAATGTAAGGGGTATGATCAGAATTCCTAACGCAGCACAGCTGTGTTCTTATGGTGAGTGGAGTTGAAGCACAACTTCAAGGAAATCTTTCTGCATCCTCTTCATTCAGTAAAATGTGTTTTATACTTCTCCTCTCTGGTGCACTATTTCAGCAAAGAGGAAGCTGTAAGCCATGATGAGGATTGTTTTACTTTCTAGCAATAAGCTGACTGTGTCTTATATCCCCACTTAAAATACAAAGGGCTGGCAGTATAACCTAGAGGCTAGAGTTGAGCTGTGAATGAGCTTGGTACATCCAGCAAACCTCGGTTTGATTCCCACAACCTCCACATGCATACTATGTTACTCTGAACAAGTCACTTAACCTCCCTAGTGCCCCCAGGTCTCCCCTAAAAACAGGTACTTGTACCCAGTAGACCGTACCCAGTTACCAAAGAATAAAAATTAAAAATTACATATAGATCGAGCTTCTTTATTTCATTGCAGGGATAGGTGGTGGTGATAAATTGGGGAGGAGGGAAGTGAGCGAGCAGCAGCACGGAGTGTTACATAAAGCTACACCAAATCCACTGACACTGGGTGTAAATAACACTACTCTGTCCACGTCAAAAGAATCCAATATTTAAAACTGTTTTGTTTGACTTTGACTTTCTAAGATTCAGTGAAAAACATACAGTACAGCAAAAGTGAAAAAAAGACCTAAGAGCAGAAAATATTGAGATCTGCAGAATAAAATGTTGCAGAAATGTTGCAGAAAAATTCATTCTGCATTTTTCCTGCAATGGAATTCCACCATTCCTTTTCAGGCTAAACTTAGAGGAATTTCAGTGGAATTTTGAAAATTCTGCAAAATTTTGCTCATCCAGAATTTGAAAATTCCGCACAGCACTAAAAGAGCTTGTCATGGACTTTCAAACTATGATGGATACTGATCACAAATATTCCCCTTTAATTGGTAGGCAGCTTTTTAATTCATTTTATTAAATAATAGTTACTGCAATTTTTCACATAGACTGTATTCAGGTATAGTTACATATGGAATATTTGGGGGGGGTGTAAGTGTAGTCTCTAAATTAGAACATTCCAAACAGATGCAAATTAGAAATAGTTACCAGTGGGAACAAAGATTTTTTCATGTTTTTCATTATATACCCCCTTCCCATTTCCATCCATCTCCAGGGGGAAAAAACACATCTACAGAAATCCTTCAACTGGATTGTCAGGCAAATAACTTCATGGAGAATAGATAGATGGCAGTGCTTCACAGAACATGACAGGCATGGGGCAATTATTTACCAGACTCCAGACAGCAAGCATTATTCACTCCCCAAGAATGAGCAAGTAGTCAATATGTTTTACTCCACCTCTGTTGACCAACATGCTCTACTCTGATTCCATACTAGCATTTTCCAGGTAGCAGTGTAGGACACTGCTGTCATAGCACTGAGTCATGTATGTAATATTTTTGTTAGATATGGTTAACTACAAAGTAATGACAAAAAAAACAACAACTAAGAAATGTGGATTATATACTCCTATTGAATAAGCATGCAGACAATGAGGCAAGGCAGCCTGAGTCAAATAGGATGGAAGGGGAAAAGACAGAAAACTCCTTTTAAAGAATTTAAATAGGCAGTATTAACTATAGTAATGGAAAGAGAGTAAACAATGCTTAATTCAGGTAAGTACTCTGGTGTGTGGGACCAATTATTCCATATGTGGTTGTCTAGTCTCAGGTACTTAAAGTTCAAAAACCAGATATTTTTAAACACTGGCACATACAGTACAATTTTTATTTATTCAGTAAATTTAAAAACTTTTTGTCAGAAATGGTTGAAACATTTTCATGAGTATTACCAGAATTTGGAACAGCGTTACATTTTTGTACCGCTTCTTTGTCCCCCTTCTTCTCCAGGTCACTGCCCCGCTCCCATATTTAATTTATACTTTTTTTTATAAGGGAACTGGGGCTCAAATGTATTCATGAGTATTACCAGTATTTGGAATAATGATACATTCTGATGTTTCATTAACATTTTTAAAAAGGCTTTTTGCAGTCCAGAAAATGTTTTGAAATTTGCATGTGCAAACCAACTGCACATGCAGAACCTTTGAACAAATCCTTATTATAACAGAAAGTGAGTTTGTATTACATTGGACTATAGTACTTTTAGTATTTGTGTGTGAGTATACATATGTCAGTACAGTATATTATAGGGGTGTGGGAGCACCCCTGTAGTTAGGGTTGAGTAGTCTGTTTAATGCTAAACCCCAATGTTTGCACCTTAATAACTTTGGCATTGTTTGATGAAATAGCACAAAATTTGGCATGCACAGTCAGGCAGTCAGAGTCTCAAGACTTGAACATTTTTGTGACAGCTTATTGTTCGGATTTCAAGATACAGAGCACTAAAAAATGGAATTAAACCCTTTTTTATTTCATTTTTTATTTTATACTAAAAGGCCTGTTGGCAATATTTAAGCAATAATGCCCAACAGGGTGTGTGTCATGCTGGGATAACGTCACGCTGAGTGCATCCAATACCTGAGGTGTCACATTATCCCACCATGACACACACCCTGGAGGGCATTATTGCTATTATACAATTGCTCGTTCTTATACAGAATAAGAAAAAATTCATTTTAAAGATGTTTTAGTTGATGTGGAAAAATATTTTTGTTTCTTAAGAGAAGATGAGAACAAATACTAAAGGTCCAACAAATGGTAAAGGTCCAACAAATCCAGTGCAATCAGTCAGGAGGCTCATAGTGCTGAGACTAGACCCATGATGTTGTGCTGGGATGACATCATGGGTCCAGTCCCAGACTGACCAATCAGAGACCAGCATTCTTTCTTGCCATTATATAATGTCCATTTTCACAGGCATCTGGTTATATACATTGAAACCATACTTAAAACACTTACAATACAATACAAGACAATAAATAACACACAAAAAGGTAATGCAAAATATTAAAACGTATAAAATCAGTCAAAACATTTGCAGATAGTATCAGTTAAATAATTTTTGAGAGACATCTTGAAAACTGACAACTTAGGGCAACAGACAGGGGAACTTGGTAGCTTATTGTACAGTTTAGTAGCCATAAAATTTAGTAAATTCTGAGCAAAAGAAGTGTGAAAAAGGGAACTTTTTTTGTATAATGTCTTTATTAAAGTTTTAAAGTTAAGTGTTACAACAGACAACAGGCATACAAAGGACATACACATACTGTACATAAACAAACAGGCAGGTGCAATATTAAAAAAGAAAAAAAAAGATAGAAAACAAACAAAACTTCAGGCACAATTCATATTCCTGGGCTTCACAATATCATTAGTTTCTAGATTAAGCAACACTAATAAAATAAATTCAGGTAGAGAGGAAGTTCTGTACACAGAAGGTCCAAAACCCTCTAGGCTCCTGGGCACAGTGCAGATTTCACTCCCTTCATCCTGTCATTCACTGAAGCCTCCTCTTAGCGCCACTTCTTCCACTGGGCTCAGGGAGGACAAAAATGGGGCCCAACTCTGAAGGAAGCTCTCCTCCCTCTCTCAGGCAACTGGTGTGAGTCTTTCTAATGATAGGGTCTGTAGAGTCAGAGTGCACCACTACTGTATTATAGGTTTGAGCTGGGAAACTCAAGAGTTCTGTATACAATGCTGGGCCAGAACAAATAATGTTCTCACCCATCTGGGGAGAGGCACCCACTCACCTCCTTCCTCCTCCTCTACTCCAAATGAAAAGATCAAGGGGTCCATTCCAAATTCTTCCCAAGCAATTTTGCAGCCTCTGACACCACGTCCCCCCAAAATGTTTTCAATATTGGGTATGTCCAAAAACAATATATATATGTACCTCTCTTGACCCCACACCTAGCACACATGGGGGAAATCAATGGGTGGGCCTTGTGCACTATAACCAGAGAATAATACAAACGATGCACAAATTTAAAGAAAGCCTCCTTGAATTTATTACATACCATTATACCAGAGTGCATCGGGAGTACCACCCCACCCAGTTTGCCTCAGAAATTACCCTGGCCAAATCCCTTTCCCACAGTTTCTTTGTTTTCTCCGTTAAGTCCGGGATCTGTTGCCTCCCCTGCTTGGCTGCCTTCCCAATACACCTTAGGATCATTTTTAATCTGGTACACTTGGCTTTCTACTGGGTCTAATGTAATCCGCCTGGTCTCTTTTCTCCCCAAGCTATTCACAAAAGCTGTAACTTGCCAATATCTAAATTGATGTTGTCTCCCAAGCTGTAAACTGTGTTGCATTTGGTTGAAGGTGCACATCTCCCCCTGCACTAACACATTTCCCATGTTATGGATTCCACTGTTCTCCCACTCCTGGAAGCCTCCGTCCTCCACCCCAGCAAGAAAGAAGGGGTTTCCCACAATCGGAAGTAATACTGTTTCTCCCTTTTGAGCATCCTTCCACTTTTTAAGTTGGCCCCATGCCTCCAACACCATCCCAACCAAGGGGTTACTATTCCCTACCATTTTGAAAGCTTTAAATGCCTTAGCATGAAGGTATGCTGTAAGCCTTCCAGCATTGCCCTTTTGCTCCAAGTCAACCCAGCTAGCAACCTTCAGTTGATGAACCCAATCTGCAATATATACCATTGCTCTATAGCCATGTAATAGTTACCCAGATCTGGAAAATGTAATCCCCCCTTACTCGTCTCCACCTTCAGCCTTTAGAGACTAGCCCTGGGTCTTTTCCCTCACCAAATAAAGCTAGAGAAAGCCCCCTCCACCCGCTTCAAGTCTTTTTTTTTTGTTAGCCCCATATAAAGCATCTGCATTTGATAGAGAATTCAAGGAAGGACATTCATTTTAATTAGACTGATTCTCCCAAGCCAGGAAATTGTGATTTGCATCCACCTTCTAAGTCCCGCTTCTATCACTCTAATCAGAGGGGAATAATTCAGACCATATAATGACCCCAAAGATTTTCCTACCTTGACCCCAAGATAAGTGAAACTATTTTGTACATCCCTCAACTCCCACTTCTACTTTTCTTGCCCCAGACCTGGGAAATGAAGCAATTCAGACTTACCCAAATTAATCTTATATCTGGAAAAATCAGCAAAGTCCCTTATCAAAGCAAGCAAGAGGGGCATTGACTCCTGTGGGTTTTGAACATCTGCATAAAGTGCAATCTTATGTGATATCCCTGTCTCTTCCTTGATCCACTCTATACCATTGTGTTGGCGAATTGCCTCCGCTAGCGGTTCTATTGCTAGGGCAAACAACAGAAGGGATAGTGGACATCCCTGCCTGGTGCCCCTCTCAAGGTGGAACTGGTCTGACAATGCCCCATTCACCAAATTCCTGGCCCTGGAGTCGGCATACATGGCACGTACCCATCCAATATATTGTTCACCCAGACCAGATCGGGACATAACCTCAAAAATATATTCCCATTTGACTCTATCAAATGCTTTTTCTGCATCCATACATACTACACCCACACTCTCCTTACCCCGAGATGCTCTCCACACCACATTGAGGAGGTGGCACATGTTATGGTAGGATTGCCTCCACTTAATGAACCCCTGTCTGGTCTGGATGAACCAAGTCTGGCAGGATTTCCTCCAGCCTAGTAGCCAGAACCTTCGCCAGTATTTTCACATCACAGTTGAGCAATGATATGGGCCTATAAGAGGCACATTCTAGCTCATACTTACCCAGTTTGATCACCAGACATATCATTGCCTCATAATAAGTGTTAGGTAAGGCCAGCTCCTCCCCCTCAATTTTCTTAAATACCTCACAAAGGACCTTTTCCAATTGGCCCCTCAACAGTTGGTAGTACTCTACCGGGAACCCATCAGGTCCACTGGCTTTACCCCTCTGCAATTTTTGTATGGCCTCTCTTACGTCCACCGGTGTAAATGGGTGATTTAAGCATTCTCTCTCTGCATAGGTGTTAAGCTGGGCAATTGAATGCTGTCCAAAAAGTTCCTTATCTGTGCCTCCTTCCCCTTGTGTTCTGCTCTATATAATTGGCTATAAAAAATTTTAAAACATTCCCTAATCCCCTTGGCATCTGTACATGGGGTCCCTGCTGCATTTCTAATCCCTGTGACCCTAACTGGGCACCGCCCCCCCTTCATAAGGCATACAAGCAAAGGTCCTGGATGATTACCCCATTCAAATACCTGATATTTACAATACATCCAGGATCTACCAGCTTCCTCTCTGAATAAGGCATTCAGGGTCTCTCTGGTTGTTTTCAGTGACTGCTCTGCCTCACTCTTTTCACCTACTGCTATTCTCTTCTCCAGCTCTTTCAGTTGCAGTTCTAATTCTACCTTTTGTTTCTGTTTCTTCTTCTTTTAAGTCTCGCCATATATTCTATGATTACACCATGCATATATGCCTTCCCTGTGTCCCAATATAGCCTGGCTTGTATTTGTCTCAGCATACACTCACCATTGCTCTTCTAAATGCTCCTGAAACTTCTGACTTCTGATCATGTATGTGGGGAACTTCTGGAGGGACGCCCTTCCACTCTTCTCTATAATATACCTTGAGTAACAGCATCACATGATCGGATAGGTGTATGGAGCCATGTGAAATGTCCTGCACTGTCCCACACCATGTTCTAGGTAGGAAGATATAGTCTATATGCGACCATACTTTATGTGGGTTGGAGAAGAACGTATATTCTTTTGTTCCCAGATTAACCGCCCACCACCCATCTACTAGGTCCAAATCCACGACCCCTATCTGCCACTGTCTCATGACCTCGAATGACTTCCCCCTGCCCTCCGAATGATCCATTTTGGGATCCATTGTCCAGTTAAAGTCCCCCCCCCAACAGTAAGCCAGGGAACTGCTCCTTGGTGAGCAAATCCAGTAGGGCCATATAGAACGTTGGGTCATATACTGCTGGAGCATATACAGTATGCTTCCATATGTAACTTTTTCTCCATGTAGCTCTCCTGATATGAATACATATCTGTCCTCTTTTTTGTCTGTTGCAACTTTCTTTATTTCAAGCGGAAAGGCCTTGTGTATGAGGATTGCAACCCCCCCATTTGTGGGACGAGTAGGACGCAGCATAGCACCTACCCACCCAGCTTTGTACTAACTTATTATGCTCCGCCTCTGTCAAGTGCATTTCTTGGAGCAGTGCCAAGTGTGGCCCAACCCTTTTTAGAGCAGTCAGCAGTGCTGTCCACTTTACTGGGTTTGTTATGCCCTTAACATTCTATGAAACCACCTGGGCAGCTTGTCTGCTAGCCATTTTTTGTTGTGCCCTCCCCTTTGATCCCCTCACCACAGAGATGTATATTGAAACATTCCCTCTTGTTCCATAGGGACCCACGGTATTGTTTAACACTTTGTACCACAGCCTGTAAAAATACATTAACACATAATACAAATACTGCACCTGCAAACAGTGAAACAATAACATACGGAACAAGAATGATATACATCAGAACACTGTGGCTCTCCAACTTCCCCCCACCTCCCCCCACTCCCCCTGCCTTCTCAACCCTGTTAACTCCTGCAATTGCATTAATTGATTCATATTCCTTCCCATTTCTTTCTCCCACTTCTGTGATACCTTCTCCGTCCTTAGGTCATCCCATTTCCCACATTCTCTCATTTTGAAACTTCTCGACCCTCATTGACACCCCCCCCTTTGTATTCCCCTTTAGGTTACCATCTTCTATCCCACTTAGATCTCACCACTCCTGTATTTGCCAATTATACAGTCCCCCCTTTCTACCTCCCCATCTCCAGTCTAGATCATGACACTAGCTGCCTCCTGAGCAAGAGTGTCATACAAATATCCTCTTTTGACATTTCCATCCCACCTGACAACCGGTATCATGGTCATTATATCCCTCCCATACTTAAAATTGTGCCTGTCCATTGTGAACTAAGTGTGGTGTCTTTACTCCATCCTCTAAAGCAGGAACGTCCCTCCCCCGACTCCACTGCATCACCCCCCATCCACCTCATCAGGTATCCCTTAAGAAAAAAATGTTTAAAAGCCATCACAGCTTAAGTCAAGGGGAGGAGAGAACCCTCCAACATATCCCCTTCTGAAATCTATTTCTACATGTCCAATACCCTTCTCCTTGACTCCAGCATGCTTCCTCCACTCATCTCCAGCTCTCCTTTCCCTCAGTCTATCTTCCGTATAGTTGTGCCATGTAGAAGTAGAATCGGCCCCATCCACCCCATCGCCTGTTAATTCGAGCCCACTCCCCATGTCTGTACCTGCCAATTTGACCCATCTTCTTATCAACAGCCAACGATCCTAGTAAGAAAACCTATCCCATCAGCAGCATTTGACCCAGAGTGAGTTGGGGGACAGGCTGGGAGAGCAGTGAGGGCCTCACCAACACTTGTAGCCAACTATCTACCAGTATGCTCTCCACCCTTTGCTCTCCTTGCCCCATCCATCCATCCACAAAATCATCCCTGTCCCAGTGGAGCTCCCATTCCAGTGCACACAAATCTCACTAGGCCATATTTGCAGGATAGGGATTCCCCCCAGATCAACCAGTCCAGGTCTTTAACCTTCAGTCTTCCGGGCTACAATGTAGATAGGCCACATCCTCGTTCCCCAACCAACCACACATGCAGTGCAACAATCACGCCGAATGTCCATAAAAGAAAGCACATCAGGGCACAAAATCCAACAAGAACAGAATCAAACAAGTTCAAAAATAATACAATAGATGAGATATTTACTCAGCCTTGCTTTCCTCAGCCGATTTTCATTTGCAGGGATTTCACATATTGCTCGGCCTTCACAACCTCCCAAAATGAAAATGTCGCACCCTCTTATCGGATCTTCAGAGTGGCAGGGCATATTAAAAAAATTGCCACCTTCATGGATAGCAATTGGACCATTATTCCATTGAACTTTTTCTGTTGTTATAGCAGCCTCAAAGAGTAGTCTTGCGACAGAAACAATTGAACACCACCATATTCCAGACTCCTCTTTTCTCTATATGCCCAGAGTATATCCTCCTGATCCTGGAAGTTATGAAATCTTATGATTATCTGCCTTGGGGGTTGGTGAGGTGGGGGTCTGGCCATCACAGCCTGGTGAGCTCTCTCCATTTTAATGTGCCCATTCTTTGGTTGAAGGCCTAGTAATTCCAGTAGAGTTTTTGAGCAAAAGTCCAAAATGCTGGTCCCCTCCATCCCCTCCAGTAGCCCTCTCAGGCACAAATTAAGATGTCACTGATAATTATCTTGGTAGTCGAATGATTCTTTAAAATCTTCCAGCTCCCACTGCAGTGCTCACACTTGTCCTGGTACTCCCTCCAGCTTGTCCTCCAGGTGGGAAATTTGTTCCTCCACCTCAGACAATTTATTAGCTTGAACCAACTGCTGCTCCAGGACCTCCTGTAATTTGGAGTCAAGCTTGCCCTCTAGCTTAATTAGACATGGCTCCAGTTCTACAATTACTTGCTTCGTTACTTCTCTACCAAGTGCCGCCATCTCTGCAGCCGACAAGAAGACCAAGCCTGAATTTTCTGCCATTGTGGCAGCCAATGCCTTCTTGCCACTCTTGCTCACCAGCCTCTGACTTTTGGATGGATTTGTGGTCAGATATTTGTCCATGGTGCTCCCAGTTACCTCTCCACACACTTTCAGGTGGAAATTTGAGGTATTTATAAAATTAATTACTTTATCTTCCAGCTGCCAGAGTGGAGCGATACAAGATGCATCGGTCCGGTTAGCTGCTCATTAGTGCCACCCAAAAGGGAACTTTAAAAGATTTCTACTCTGAGTTCTTGTATGAACAGTGTTGTTATTTTTAGGGAACAATCGAACAATACTATTGGGTAATAAATCCAACTGAATCTTATGCAGAAAGAGAAATTATATAAGAAAAAGTTTCAATCAAAGGTAAACACTCAAAGTAATTATAAAGATGGCAGTAATGTGGCTGTCTGGGTAATCCTGTATCAAAATGAATAATATTACTAAATGTCTCCAGAGTTTATAAACCATTCTTTCAGTGGTATATAGATATATTATAGAACCGTAATCTATAATTGATCATAACAAACTATGTGTGAGAATTGACCTAGTTTTTAAAGTGAGATTTTTATTAATACGATATTGTAAGCCCAATCTCTTGTGAAGTATACCAGTTAGTTCAGTAATGTGTTGTTCATAAGTAAAATGATGATCAAGGGTTAAACAAAGATATTTAAATATTGTAACCTGTTCAATGATATTCTCAGTATTATCTCAAAGTAAAAATTGAGTGATCAGCGCTTTCCTGTAACTGGAGAAGACCATTAATTTTTGTTTTGAGGAATTTAGAACCAGTTTATGAGAATCAAACCAATTATGTAATAAAATGAAATCCTGTTGTAAAGTTTGCTGAATCTTTGAAATATTATTACCTGAACCAAATAAAACAGCATTGTCTTAATACAGTATTAATTCAGTGTGACTGAAAAAAGACTGATAATGAATTAACCTAAAGAGAGAAAATAAAAAGGGTCCAAGAATGAACACATGGGGCACTCTGCATTTTAATGGAGAATCTTTAGAGAAAAAAAACATCTACAAAAGTTCAGTGTTTCTGATTCTGCAGATAGTGTTCCAACCGTGATATGACTTCTACTGAGAGATAGACCCTTGGCAACATTTTCAAAAGCTCATCATGGTCCACCAAATCAAATGCCTTGATTAGGTCCACAAAGGCCAAAGCAACATGCTTCCCATTATCAAATGCTTTGTATACTTGGCTAGTGAGCCTCACCAAGGCAGTTTCAGTATTATGACTGGTTCTGAAACCATGCTGAGACTCCAGCCATAGATTATACTTATCAAGATGTTCAGTGATTTGATCTGATACTACTTCCTCCAATATCTTTGATAGTGGTGCTAGCAAAGAAATGGGATGATATTTATTCAAATTTGACTTTGAGTTTGCTTTATAAATGGGCTTAACAATAGCACACTTCCACTTAGTCAAATAGACACCATGACAAAGAAAATAGTTCTACAATTTTGAGCTGGGAAGAGCAATTAAGTGACTAACTTTTTTAAGTATCCTATAATCAATATCGTCTGGACCGATATATGGTCTAGGATTCATACTAGAAATATAATGAAATACATAATTAAGGGAAAGAATATGAAAATAACATTTATGAACATCAGAACCTGTGTGTTTATTAGGGAAATTAACCTGACAGGAAAAATTTATATTACCTAGTACTCCATTGTGATTTTGTAACTGAGGTCTATACATCTCTGAACTGGAAAAATGTGAATTAAAAGCATTAGCAACTTTTCTCGGATCATTTATATAGGAACACTCCAGATCAGTTGAAAAAGTTTCAGCCAGTTTTGTTTTTCCCATCAATGAATTCAGGGTATTCCAGGTTGATTTGGTATTACCCTTATCATTGCTCAATTTTCTTTAAAAAAATCTATTTTAACAGCTAAAATAGCAGGCTGACCTTTATTTCACAATATTTTATATTCCAAATGATGGTCATTATATTTAGTCTTTCTGTATTTAGTCTATGCCTTATTCTGCGATCTAATTAAGTTGAGTAAGTTAGAAGTAACCCAAACATTGTTATCCCCTCTATCCCATGCTTTCCTCTAAAAGGGAGTATTTTATCACAAAAACAGAGAAAATGTTGATGAAAGGTACAATGTATATTGTTCAAATAGGTCCAATCAATTAATAATTTTTCATTCAAAACTTTCTGTTCATCTAAGTCTTTAAAGGGACACTGTCAACCCCTTTAGGCCTCAAAGTGTCCCTAGTTTAAAAAACACATTTTATGATTAACATTCTATAGAGACTGTTGATGCAGCTGGTAATTTGATTCAGTTCCCTTTTTTTTCTTATAAAAAGTGAAAAACTGAGTGCTCACCACACTGGTGTTACCACACCAAATTATGTTTGTTTACATTTCTTGACCAACTCCCACTACATCTTTTCTGGACTCAGGAACACATCCAACACAATCTAGTCACTCATTACACTACACAGTGGAAGTAGAGGAGACTATTGTATCATGAGTGGTTGAAACATAGAAACACAGAAATATAGAATCTGCTGGCAGATAAGGACCATACAGCCCACCTAGTCTACCCATTTCCCTACTTAGTTTGGCAATCTCTACTCTTATATGGACTGCCTTTCCCCCACTCTGCTGTACAGCAGGGTGCTTTTATGCTTATCCCATGCATTTTTGAATCCCTGTACTGTTTTTGCTTTCACCACCTCTGCTGGTAGGCTGTTCCATATATCCACTACCCTCTCTGTGAAAAAATACTTCCTAGCATTCCTCCTAAGCTTCCCTCCCTCCAGCCTCACATTATATCCCCTTGTCCTTCTGCACTTTCTTCTCTGAAATAGGCTCCCCTCCTGTACCCTGTTTATTCTGCTAAGGTATTTGAAAGTCTCTATCACATCCCCTCTCTCCCTTCTCTCTTGCAGTGAACAGATGTTACATTCCTTGAGTCTTTCCTCATGAGACTTATTGTGTAGTCCATGTATCATTTTTGTTGCTTTTCTCTGGGTTGCTTCCATTCTGTCCATGTCCTTCCTGAGATGCGATCTCCAAAATTGGACATAGTATTCGAGATGAGACCTCACCAGTGATATATACAGTGGCATCACCACTTCTCTCCTCCTACTGGTTATGCCCCTTCCTATGCACCCCAGCATTCTATTTACTTTCCCCACTGCTTTTTCCCATTCTTTGACTGACTTCAGGTCATTGGATATGATAACCCCCGGGTCTCTCTCCTGACTTGTGGTGTCTAGAACCTGCCCCCATCCTGTATTCCTCTCTTAAGTTTCTGTGTCCCAGGTACATTATCTTGCACTTCTTAGTGTTGAAACCCAACTGCCAAACTCTTGACCATTCCTCAAGTAGTCTTAGGTCATTTCTCACTTTATCTAGCCACTCCTGTCTGTTAGCTCTGTTACAGATCTTGGGTCATTTGTGAACAGGCATACTTTCCCCTCCAGTCCCTCTGCAAAGTCACTTAAGGAGACATTGAACAGGACTGGACCCAGCTCCAATCCCTGTGGAACCCTACTGGCCACCTCCCCCTCTTCAGATTTTTATGCCATTTACTACCACCCTCTGGGTCCTGCCTTTTAGCCAATTTCCATTCCATTTTAACACTTTAGGGCCCACACCCAGAATCTCCAATTTGTTAAGCAACCTTCTATGTGGAACAGTGTTGAAGGCCTTACTGAAATCCAGGTAGGTCACATCCACCGCCCCCTTCCTGATCCACCACCCTGGTCACACAGTCAAAGAAATTGATAAGATTAGTCTGAAAGGACCTGCCCTCAGTGAATCCATGCTGTCTTGGGTTTTTCACACCACTTGACTCCAGGAACTTCACTACCCTCTCCTTAAGCAGGGACTTCATCAGCTTCCCCACCACTGAAGTCAGGCTTACAGGTCTGTAATTGCCTGCCTCCTCCCTACTTCCAGCCTTGTGCAGGGGTGCCACCTCTGCCCTTCTCCAGTACCCATCTCTAATGATTGGTTGAAGAGGGTTGTCAGTGGACCTGCAAGGACTTCCCTGAGTTCCTTCAGCACTCTAGGGTAAATCCCGTCTGGTCCCATTGCCTTGTCTGTCTTTACTTTCCCTAGTTTCTCCAAGATTTTCTCCATCATAAATGGGCTGGTGTCCACCTCTACCCCATACACCTTTCCTCATGAGTCTTGGCCCCTCACCTGTCTCTTATTTGGCAAATACTGAGCAAAAATACTTGTTCAGTATCTCAGCTTTTTCAAGGACATTCTCCACCCATGCACCATCTTCCTTCTTTAGCCTAATAATACCATTTCTGGTCTTCTTCCTCTCACTAATATAATGGAGTCGGTCTTGTCCCCCTTCTTATAGCCTGTGCTATTCATTCCTCTGTTCTTGCCTTAGCCCCTTTTACAGCTTTCCAGGCTTCTGTCTGCTTCTCCAGATATTTCACTCTGTCTTTTTCTTTCTGTGTCTCTTTGTATTTCCTGAATGCCTTACTTTTTTCTCACACTTTCTCAGCTACTGACTTAGAGAACCACAGTGGCTGCTTCATCCTTTTGCTTTTGCTAAGCAATCTAACACATTGACTTGTCACTCCTGCTATTGATCTCTTGAGCCTAAGCCACTGTTCTTTTACCCCTCCCCCCATATGTTCTGCTGCCAGGTCAATTCTGAGGTGTTCTCCTATCTCCATGAAGTTGGCCTTCCAGAAATCCAGGATCTTAATCTTTGAATGGCTTTCTTCTGCCAACGTGTTGGCTCTAAACCACACAGTCACTGGTACCAAGGGGACTGCCCACCTCAACATCCATGATTCTGTCCCTGTTTGTCAGCACTAAGTCCAGTACAGCCCCTCCCTGGTAGGCTCAACCACAAGCTGCCTTAGGTCTGCCCCATACATGGCAGACATGAGGTCTCTGCTCCTTGATGTACTTGTAGTCTGGATATTCCAATCTGCATCTGGCATGTTGAAGTCACCCATTAATAGTACTTCCTCTCTGGCTGCCATATTATGGATGGCTTCCACTAATACTAGATCTATATCCTCCTCCTTTAGTCACTTTACTTCCTTGTGCTCCCAGGTCACACCTGGAAACAAACTCTGGCTTAGAGTGCCTTTCCTGGTTAAACAGTTTCCCCTTTCCCTTTCTCCCTGCATGGGAGGCCTGCAAACTACTCCAGCATGGGTGGGTGGTTGTTTTGTTTCCTGACTCCAGAGTGAGACACAATGCCTCTGCTTCTTCCCTGGATCCCTGAGCCTCCATAACTTTAATCCCTTCCTTCACATACATGGCAACCCCTCCTCCCCTCTTCCTCTCCCTATCCTTTCTATAACATGTATACCCAGGTATGGCTGCATCCCAATCATGGTTCCCTGCGTACCATGTCTCCGTAATAGCAACAATGTCCATGTTTGTGCCTGCCATCAGTGCCGTTAGGTTTGGGATTTTGTTTCCAAGACTGTGGGCACTTGTGCACATGACCTTCCACTCTGTGTACCCCCTTAATGTTCCTTGTTCATTGGTCTTTGCCCTGTGCTGCATTAGTGATGTACCTTCTTTTTTTGCCATTAAATTTTATTAGATTTTCCGTTACAGAGGCATACACCAATAACTTTGAATACTAACAAACAATGGTAGATACACACACATATTTGTACATAAAATAAGATAAGATCTGCAGCAAAACCCCCATAACCCTTTCCCCATCCCCATCCCCTACCATCCCCCTAACCCTCCCAGCACAAGTCCATTCACATAACATGCCATCTTGCAGTAGCCATTTTATACCTTATTATGAGGAATAAATAGTGATGTACCTTCTGTTCTCTCCCCCATTGTAACTATGATCATTTTACAGTTAGATATTATGCTAGTTATTGGGTCCTTACTGCATTCAGTTATGTCTTGTTGGGGGGGGGGGCTATGATAATCCCCTTGACTGTCTATGCCTGCCCTTTTTGGCAAGTTTAAATGATCACTAAGGATGCATTTAAACTTCTCAGAGAGTAAGAAAGTATTTTTTCACAGAGAGGGTTGTGGTTGCATGGAATGGCCTTCTGAGGAGGTTGCGGAGTCAAAATCAGTGGTAGAATTCAAGAATGCATGGGACAGTCATAAGGCAATTCTAGGGGATGGAGTGGGAAGAAGTAGGCTGTTGGTTAACTAGAATCTGCGGCTTATCCATTAGATAGAGAAATGGGCAGACTGGGTCGGCCAAGCAGTACTTATCTGCCATCAGATTCTATGTTTCTATGTTTCTTTGCCTCACCCAGATAGGTGCAGGCCATCTGGAGAATATAGTCCTTCATCCCTCCAGGTGAGGTTCCAGTCCTCAAATGAAGCCCTACCCCACCTCTCTGCATCATTTCTTCAGCCATTTGTTGAATTCAATGACGTGGATGTCCCTCCCTTCCATCTTTCTGTGCACAGGAAGCACCTCCGAGAAGGTGACAGATTGTGCTACTTGTCCAAGACTCCTCCCCAGCTCCCTGAACTCTTTCTGTACCCTTCCTACATCTACCCCCTCTATAGCCAGGTCATTACTCCCCCAAGTGAATAATGACATCCAGCTCCCCCGGCCCTTGCTACCACCCTTATAATCCTAAGGATTCGCTTGCCCTCCTTTTGAACTGTGCCTTCAGGTAGGCACATTACCTCCCTCTCACCATTGCTGTCTGACACCAGCTCAATCCCCTGGTCAATGGAGTCCCCAACCAGGATTTGCTTCCTCCATCTGTGTGTTCTTCTTACATTTTCCCTTGGGGTTCCATCCTGGATGACTGCCTCAACCTCCATGGTGTTGACTTCTGGAGATGCTGCACAATCTCTGTGATCTGCCAGGATGGCATATGAGTTGTGAAGTGCCACCAGCTGGGGAATGTGCCTCCATGCTGCTTCCCACACCCTCCTCAAGCCCACCATAGTCCATCCTTCCCTCTTTCTCGGCAACCTCTGAAAGAGCAATGGTGGACATGGAGGTCTCTGTATGGGGGAAAAGATCACCTTTACTGGCTGCGCCATTTAAGGGTGTTTCTAATGTTCAGGAAGTATGCAATAAGTGTAGTTCAATAATTTGAAGCAAAACAAGGCTGGGTATACCTATACATTACCATGCATTTCATTTCTAACAAACAAAGATGCAGAAAAAACAACCAGCAAGACCAATGAATTTTAGAAAAGGTAAGCAATCATAAAATGTGGGTTTTACCTAAAAATTATATGATGCAAAAAAGGTTGACAGTGTCCTTTTAAATTGAAAATAAGTAATGATCTTGGGTTTCATTTTAGGAAATTTAGCTGACCAATCACAGCAAACTGCACAGTGATCACTAATGCCATCTGGAAGAATGCCAGAGGAAACAATATGTGAAGGATTATGTTTGTTTTTCCTATACTTAGCATTGTGTTTTTTTTTTTTTTTTTGGGGGTTGCGCTCACTTACAGTCCAGGCAACGCAGACTTTTTTCTTGAAACTTTCAAGGTTGAAGGGACATGTGGCAAGGGTGTGCCTTTTGAAGGTTTAGTGAAAAAAATATTATATGGTTCCAGAGTTATAAAGATTTTTTTAATAACTGATAAATGTGAACGGTAAAAAAAAAAAACTATCATGGATAATTACTTTACAATTTACTTATATGGAAAAAGGTACCGATCATGGGGGAAAAAATATTGATCATGATGGCCAATCATGTGGAAAAAAATACTGATCATGAGGGCTGCCATCTGTTTTTTTCTTTTTCACAAACACTGATAATACAGTACCTAGGCAAACAGGACTTGTTTGGTTAGATTCTGGTGTGTGTTTTTTAACTACCCTGAAATAATGTTTCTGGGCACTCAAAAATCCTGAGTGCCCATCTTAGTGAGAGGAGCTCTTCACCCATGTGCTCAATATGAGAACAAAGGAACTTTCTTCCATTCTGAAGCTGCTGCTGGAGTCATTCTGCTGGTTTCAGTTGAAGCAGTGAGTCAGTGATCCCCTGCTCTCTCTCTCTATCTCTCTCTCTCTCTCTCACTATCTTTCTGTCTATATATATCTGTCTGTCTGTCTTTCCATCTAGATTGGTAGCAGACTGGGGCACCCAACCCTCATGCTGCTTCCTTCTCCCCCATCTTCTCCAGGTTTCCAGCCACCCCCAAGGTTTAATTTATACTTTTCTATAGGGGTACTGCCCTTCCCCAGTATCACTTCTCTTCAGCATCCTTCTCTTCAGGTTGCCCACTGCCCTTCCCATTATATGCTTGGTGGCATGAGGCAGCCGACTTCTGGTGCTGCTAAACACTAGCTGGACACTGAGGTGCCCAATCCCCAGTGTCAGAATGTCCCTGCAATAAAGAAAATGGTCCCTCTTTTTATAACCTGTAAAAAAGAAAACAGTCCCTCACTGATCTGACCCCCACAACCCTTACCTACCCCTCCACAACCCTCTATTCAGCACCCACCACACATCACCACCTACATCCCCCCCACACACACCCTTACTGACCTGAACATGCCTCATGGCGCATTTCTGGGCAGCTGATAATAGCATAGTGAGAGGAGCCATTCACCTATGTTCTCAGTATGAGAACAGTGGGACTTTCTTGAATCCTGAAGCCTGTCATGGTCATTTGAAGCAGTGAGATGGCATTCCCTCTTCTTTCTTTCTTCTTCCTTCCTTCCTTCCTACCTCCCTCCCTTCCTCCCTTCCTCCCTTCCTCCCTCCCTCCTCCTCTCCTCCCTCCTTCCTTCCTTCCTTCCTTCCTTCCTTCCTTCCTTCCTTCCTTCCTTCCTTCCTTCCTTCCTTCCTTCCTTCTCTCTCTCTTTCTTTCTTTCTTTCTTTCTTTCTTTCTTTCTTTCTTGACCAGGGTGGCCACCCCAGTACTGCTTCCTTCTCCCACCTACCCTCAAGGCTGCCTGGTCCCCCTTTCCCAAGTTTAATTAATATTACTTGTTTTATAAGTGGACTGGGGTATCCACCCGTGGTAGTGCTTCATTTCACACCCCTACCCTCCAGGTTGCTTGCCCCTGTTCCCTTTATATGCCTGGTGGCACCAGGGTGCCCACCCCCAGTGCCACTCAACACTAGCATGACAGCGGGTGCCCATTCCCTTGTGTTGGGATTTCTGCCTGCAATAAAGAAAACTATCCATAAGTTTTTTTAACCTGAAACTAAAGAAAATGGTCCCTCACCAATCTGACCCCACAACACACCCACAGCCCACCCAGCTCTGACCTCCCACTTGGTACCCACCACCCCACACCCCAAAACACTCTCCATGTAACCTTACTCACCCCTGGACATGTTCCACAGCATAGATCCACTTCCTGCTCAAAGACATGTCTTGCTGCTAGAACCGGTGACTGCAATATGATAAAATAAGGTAAGTCTGGTTTAACATATTTCAATGAGGTTTGAACCTTTCTTCATACCTTTGTCATTTTTGAATATTTTTACACCAGATTTACAACATGGCATTTTTGGGACCTCCCTTCATGACAAGGGCAGTGGAAGAATGCAGATGTGGCCTAAATGTCAATTTAAATTTTGATGTTGCTTTGCAAAATCACCATTCCAGTGGGATTTGAAAATGTTCTCTGCTCTTGTTCATAAGGTGGGGTCATAGAAAGTTATGTTGAAAATCTGGGGTCCAAATATTAACAGACAACAAGGTTGTGAGCATACACTGAAAGTTTTCTACACTCACTCATAACTTTGAATTTTCTATATTCTGACTTTAAATTTTCACATAGCCATTTTTTCACACCACCTCATGAATGTGACACCTATCAGTTTTCAGATCCTGGCCAAAATCTGTTTTTGCACCTGTGGTGCAGATTGACGTTTCAGTGGGGATTAAAAAAATTTTCACCTACCGGCTTCATGAAGAAGTCATGAGTGAACATTACAACATTTCATTGTTCACTCATAACTTCAACAATTTTCAATATTTTGACTCCAAACATTTAACATAGCTATTTTTTAAACCACCTAATAAATGTAACAGGTGTCACTTTTTAAATCCTGAATAACGTGTTTTCCCACTTCTGATGTGAAATGACATTTTGGCAAATATACTGTAAATACTACACGTCATGTTTATAAAGGGAGTCATAAATCAAGTATCTTGAAAATTTGATGTCAAAATAATAAAAAAAAAATAATTATTAAGAAAGTTTGTATGTAGTGCCAGTCTTGACCCCAGTGCATATGCTCTGGTATCCCATCCCAACAAGCTGAGTGTAGGGTGAGCTCTCTGACCCAGCTGGATAGGATGAGGGAAGGGGGATGGCACTGTTATGTGACCCCCAGCCAAGGAATGAAAGCTGCAGGGTTGCATGCTTAGGCTCTGGTACCATGTAGTGAAAACAGCTGTTCTCCTGGCGTAGGGCCCTGCACATCTGCATCCATGGGTAGCAGAGGACCCTGTGCATTGGCTGACAGATGCAATGCATCTGTATCTGTAGGTACATGTAAGTGCAGGGAATACAGAGACTTATGATTCTGCAGCTCACCAGATAGCCCCATGAATTCTTCACAACCATTGCTGCATGGAACTGCAGGGCCTACAAACACTTTGCACTTCTGTAGGCAGAGAGCATTTTCTCTTTCTTTACTTGGGCCCTGTGCATCTCCATATGTTCATGCAGGACCCAAAGGGACCTTTGTGAATGAGGATACAATTCCACTGCCTCAGAAAGAAAGGAAATTCTTTGCAAGAAAACAGTGTTAATTCACCAGTTACGGCTGAATTTAACACCAGAAAAGTACATAAATGTGGTGTTAGGGTTTCCAACCCTAACTTCCCACTCCCATGTTCCAAGCAGAAAAAGGAAAAGTGGTAACACCCTATATGGGTGAGTATTATTGAGTGGCTCAATATGAGTGACTCAATAATATCTCACATAACAAGGGCAAGTGGTGAAAAATGTCAAGGAGTGTGTTAGAGCAAGTGTAGCAGTGAGCTGCACTCACTAGAGAAAGATATCAGGAGCAGTGAGGCCAAGCCCTGCCTAGCTGGCTATTTGGTATAGTGGCTAGAGCCACTGCCAATAGAGTCAAAGGACCAGGGTTTGGGTCCTGTGGTGGGATACAATGTTTGTTTGTCCTGGAGTTTTTTTTTAGTCTGCCCCCCTGGAATTGAGAATATTTAAGTTGGAGGGTGTGCGGTGGGCTTGGCCCCCACAAAGGGATGTGCAGGGGGGGCACAGCTCCCCATAAAAAGTATGTTTGTTTGTTTTAAACTTTGAAAGTGCTGACTGATGCTGTTTGTGCTGGTCAATCTGTTGTTGGTTGCTGTAGTGATTTGGGGCCGTGTTTTAGTCGTTGTTATTGGTCCATGACTAAAACTACTCACCCTCATCACATAAAACTGAAAAAGCATTAGGATTTTGGGTCTCCAGACTCTTTGCAAATCAGTGGTGGGGTCTTTCTTGGGGCTGTCAACCCTAATACCCACCCCATTTCCTCAGCAAACAGGGTCAGATGTGATCTCTTTTCTTCACACAGGGCCCACATGGCCCTGTGTGATGAAAGCTACAACACATTATATTAGCAAGATGTGGCAAGACATACTTCTCTGCCTTTGAAGAGTATATCACTATGAGCACTGGCTTGGAGCTGTACCTTGTGCTTCATAAAGGAGGCTACAGACTGGGGGGGGGGAAATGAACATTAGGGTCGACAACCCAAAGGAAGACCCCCACCACTGATTCACCAAGATACTGGAGACCCCAAAGCCTATTTTTTCAATTTGTTGCTTGGGGGGTTGAGGTGGGAAGTTAGGGTTGGAAGCCCTATCAACACAGTTCCATACTTTTGAGACATTAACTTGAACCCTTACTGGTGCAATAAGTTTTTTGCAAAGAAACTGTACACAGTATGTTGCCAACTGTTTTATGAAATATGAATGCACACATTAAATAATGATTCTGTAAATATGACAATCAACTGTGGTATCAGAAATAGAGCAGTTATGAGGTTGACAGCTAGATATTTTTGAAACACACAATTAATACATTTCAGGAAGTAAATAGGGGATGGGGAGTCAGTAAAGCATTCAAACCGTCCCTCAGGAGTCATTGTTTCGGTGAGTAACTGCAAGAATGGTTGTGCAATATATGTAGAATGCATCGAACATAGAATTTTGTGCTTATGCAATGTAGATTTAGCCAGGCACTATCAATGTCAACAAGGTGGAGTACCCCCTTTCAAGGTTCCACAGAGCTTACTGATGTGAGCAAGCAAATTTCTTGAACAGGGGTTCACCCCTAGAGGAGCTGCAGAAGCATGGTTTCATTAAATCATAGGTACCTTAATGAAATTATTTTAAGGAGACAGAGATGAAGCCATTGGAGATAAACAGGATGGTGAAGAAAAAAAAAAAAACATGTGTCCCAGGAATGTTGGAGCATGTTTTTTAAAGAATGTTCAATGGGTGCAAAGCAATCAGACTACTGCTTTACCTATTCTCGGACTTAGCCCTTTAAATTTACTGATTCAACAGAGATCATGTGTGTGGCTGTGTAAGGTGGCCACTTAGTTCTTCAGTTCCCAACCATCTCCAAAGGAAATCTGCCTCTGTCCACTGGTTTTTGCACAGCATAGATGATGAAACAATGCCAGTAGTTTAGAGGAACAGTATGCCTAATGCACCAGATGACTTTGGCATCAGTACAAAAAGTGATTGAGAACTCACCACTGATAGGTCTCTTCCTGGCAGAAAAGACTGTGACCCAGTCCTACTGTGATTTTCTCTGGTTCAGTTCTCTGAACATCACACAAGCCTCCTCAAGAGGATTGCTTCCAATGTAGAATCTACTGGCAGCATGTACCCGAGACACAGGTGAGTATCTCAGCACTCACCGGTCATGTTAATCAAACTGAGGCTGTCCTCACAGTCCTCCCTGATGAGAAAACATAGCAGGCCCACCATCTGGAAACAGCTGAAGCCCAGACTGAGTAGCTCCCCAGAAAGCTTAAAGATCTGGAGGTCTGGGGTCACTGCAAAAACTTGCATATTATAGGCCTGCAAGAAGGGGTGAAGGGTAAAAATGCTATCCATTACCTGCACTCCAACCTTTCATTTTGGTCAGCCCCGGACCATGCCATATACAATCTTGAAATAGATTGGGCTTAGAGAGTCAGACAAGCCATGGGTAACCACATCCTCTTAATTTTTAAATTACTGCATTACCAGGACAAGGAACACATTCTAAAGAAAACAAGGGAGCTCATGGACATCATGGAGACAGGGTGTCACATCTCATTCTACTCGGAATGCTCCTGGAGTGTTCTCAACAGGAGACAAGTAGTTGACAAAGTTAATTCTGGTCTTTGCAACCGTGGGATCCCATATGCCTTCCTATACCCAACGGTTCTAGTGGTTACTTATCAAGGCAAGCAGTATCTCTTCTGACTCTTTGTTGAACAGGAGATCAAGCATGGCACAACTGCTGTTGGAACAACAGCAGTTGTGCCATGCTTGATCTCCTATTCAACAGCTTGCTGAATTGGTGGCCTCTGAGGACTGGATGGACACATTTCATCCCAAAGACACAACAGGTGGTTTCCAAACCTGGCAGAGACTGCAAGTACAGTATATTAATCTCACTAAGGTGGCCTGGGGGTATGGGGTGAATGCTCTGCAGAGGGGTAGTTAGACCACAAGAAGTTGATGTATTGTTGTTTGTGGGCTTCTTTGCCTGTGCTGAGACTGCTGCTGGGGCCTCTTTACCTTGCCCACCACATACTATTTCTGAGACTTTGCAGAACAGTCTGTTATTTTATTATGTTCTAGTATGCTAAGCTTTACCAGCAGTTATGGATCTGCTTTGTTCATGCTAACCTGGTCCCTTCTCTTGGCAGGCTCCTTGTTTGAACTGCAGCCTAATGTAGCCTGAATCTAATGTTAACCCCACATCCTTGCTCCCTCAGACTGCAGCAGCATCTTATTTGGACAATGCTATAGATTTTACACCTCTGACCATCGATGGTCATGGAATCAGGACAGATGGACTTTGACCTATAATCTCTGGCTGATATGTTCCTGTTTTACAAGCTCTGTGACCTTACATATCCATATTTTCCCTGGACTACTATATTTGGGCTGGTGTGGGATTTTAAGCCATAACTTTTTTGCAACCCTTGCCGTTAGCTATCCTGCACCCCACCTGTGGGGAATCATCTTTGTGCATGGTGACCTGGAAGACACGGGTGGAGTTTTACTCTTGCTCTGTTGGACCTACCATCAGGGGGGCCTCCCTCATTGATGCTTTACCTATGGAGATGGTCTCCCATGCTTCAGGCTGGGTGGGGGATCCTGGAGATAGCTAGAGTCCCTTATGAAGGCTTAACTAGCCACCTTTGCTGTCAATTAATATCAGCATCTGGTGTGCTTCAGCCAGTTGGGGTTGATTGATTTATTAACTATTCTTTTAAGTTGGTATTTCTTTTTCTGGAAAGGGCCTTTCCTATTTATGTCTTCCCATGGTGCTAGCAATAGACTTCTGGGCTACTGCTCTGACATTATTTTACTGCTATATATCTACTATAATTACCATTTATGTACTTGTGTTTTTGTACTGGTATTTGAGTGTGTGGAGAGGGGGAATTGAAGAAAGGATCGTTAACTGTACTGTTACTCAGAGGCGTAGTGCCTGAGATATGGAGTCATTTGACAGACCCAACATCATCTCATGGAATACTATGAGCCTGGATTACCTGATAAAATGTCAGAAGATACTGAAACTGAGGGAGATGTAATGTGAAATTTGCGCTCCTGCAGGAAATACACCTCTACAGAGGGGAATCAAATCTATAAGCCATGTGTGTTGCAGTGGCGGATCTGGGGGGGGATCGAAGGGGATGGTAGCACCCCCATTGTAACCTAATTGCTTGCTGCTGTTCCTGCATTTCACTTTGTTGATGAAGTGTGATTTATTGATTGTAGAAGAAAATATACCTTCTAAATTACATACATTTGTATTCTGTATTTAAAATGTACTAAAGCAAAATAATAGCAAATTATATAAAGGATTAAAATATTTGCATATCAAGTCTTACCAAAGTACCCCCATTATAAAATCCTGGATCCGACACTGGTGTGTTGAGACTGTGTATTACAATTTCTTTTCCTGGAAGCAACAGGGAGTAACAATTTTTTTCAAGGAAGAGGCTTCAGTTTGGGGTCCACTGTGAATACCTGGTCACAGAGGGTAGGGTCCTTTTATCAGAAAGGACCTATTAAGATGAATCTATTTCTATAGGCAGCATTTATGCTCCAAATGTCCCAGATTCTTCCTTTTTTTGATGCTCTATTCTTGGAACTACCCAGTGGCCCTGCAGGTGTTATCCCAAATGGGCACCTAAATTTAGCTCTTGACCATTCCATAGACAGGACCAGGCACTAAATCCAAACTCTCAGTAGCAAGCCATGTTTCCAAAGCATTCTGACAAGCTGGTCACAGAGATATCTGGTGGACCCCACGCCCCACTGAATTGGGTTTCACTTGTTACCCCCCAGTGTATGCCATGTGTATTAGGATTGATGTCATCTTTACGTAAGATCTAGTCTACTAAACCTGAGGGGTCATGCTGGGGAATATTCCAATCTCTGATCATATTTCCATAAAACTGTCGATTGTCTGATGGTGGTTGTCCAACTCCAGGGATAAGTGATGTCTTAACATCTCACTCTTTTAACAAACCTTTTTAGTTACTTGGATCTCAAAACAATTAGATGACACTTTATGTGGAACAAAACCCAAGAACTTTACATTCTACCCAGTGGAAGCTGATGAAGGCTGTCAAACAGGGGAAGCTGATTGCCTACTCCTCCAAGCTTCAAATGGAGAGAGATGCAGTAGCAAGCCAAAATGAGTATGACCTCAAAAAATGGAACTCAAACACTACTTGGCTTGGCAGAAGACACCAGGAGGAAGGACTGCTGTGTGACTGAACTTCTCTACTGGGACTAAAGAAGTAGAACTCTAGTACTCGGACCTTTAATTTAGGGTAAAAAAAAAACTAACAAAAAAAAAAAGTGTGTGTTTGTCTGAGTTAACTGAACTGAATGGTTATCTAAACAGTTATCTAGGTGTAAATCTCAGGTGATTGAAAGGACTTGATAGCTGTGCAGTTTAAATTACTTGTAGAAAGATCTAGTAAGTAGGGGGAGTGGCTTAGCTAGAAGGAAGCTAAAGTTACAGACTGCCTTAGAAAGATTCTGCTAGTAGCTTGGCAGAAGACACCAGGAGGAAGGACTGCTGTGTAACTGGACTTCTCTACTGGGATTATATTGCCCTCCTTCCCTCCCCTCCACCCTAACACCCAAAGCTAGTTCTACTTTCATAGGCACAGGATTTGACTGACAACAGGAACTTCCTGTTTGGGAGCAGGAAGTGAGTGATCACAGAGCCACCAAAGACCCACCATCCTAGAAGGGCAAGAGTAGCTCTCCGGCCCCCTCTAGTTGCTGGAGGTCTGCCTCGGAGCAAGTAAGGGGTCTACTGAGAAATATAGGATATTCTTTTCTCAGAACAGGACAATCAGGAGCTTAAAGGGCACACAGGCAGAAAGTAAGTAGAGAGAGAAGAGAAAAAAACAGAGGAAAGGGTAAGGATTCCAAACAGTTAAGGGTCCAGAAATAAGACATGATGGGAGTGGTGCAGTGCAGTGGCAGTGGAGCAGTCTTCCAGGAGACATTCAGGAGGATGCGGTATTGTCCCATCTGCAGGCACCTCTCTGGACTGAGGTAGGAGGTTGCTCATCTCCAGACTGAGTTGTCCAGGATTTGTGAGACCTCCTTTTCCATCCAGGGACCACCAGTGCCACTGTCGTTGCCTCAGAGGTTGCCAAGAAAGAGGAGCAGTTGGACCACAGTGGGCTCAGGGAGGGTGAGGGTGGTGGAACAGAGGCACATCCCTCCAGTTGTACCTCTACACAATTTCTATGCCATTCTGGCAAAGTGTGGTTCCTCTATGGAGGCACCCGCAGTGGCGACCAAGGAAGATGCTGGGAACCTCCACAAAGGAGGCCCACAAGAGGGTGGCAGGGGACCCCACAGGGGAAGAAAACAACTTCTGGTGGGGGACTCCATTGTCAGGAGATAGAACTTGGGGAGGAAGGGGAGAGGGAGGTAAGGTGCCTGCCTGGCACCATGGCTTGGAGGGACAGGGAGCGGATCCTTAGAATTGCCGGAGCAACTGCGCAGGGAAGGGAGCTGGATGTCATTGTCCACCTAGGAACAAATGACCTGGCTAAGAAAGGGATTAGAGAAGTGCAGGAAGAGTTTGTGGAATTGGGGAGGGGCCTTAGAGAAGTAGCACGCACGGTAGCCTTCTCAGAGGTGCTGCCCATCTATGGCGTAGGAGAGGCTAGGGTGTTCCACACCATGGGATTCAATCAGTGGTTGAAAAACTGATGCAGAGCTCAGGGATTGGCTTCACTGGGACTGGGGTCCACCTGGAGTGATGCAAGCATATACTGGCATGATGGGCTGCATCTGTCCAGGAGGGGAACCAGGATCCTGGGTGATAGGTTTAAATGCTTCATTGGCAAGCATTTAAACTAAGGTTACCACCTTTTAAGAAGCCCAAAGTGGGACATTTCTTACTGAAACATGATTTTTCGCAGGACAGTACGTAACCTTGATCCATGCAACAGACTTGTTTTCTCTATATAATCAGATCAGAATTAAGGCTAAGTATTGTAGTTTCTTGGTTGCTTCTATGGTTTCATATAATTTTAAGGTATTTTAGTTAAAGTACTACAGTTTTCTACAAGATTTAGTGGCAAGTTAGAAAATATTTTTTATACTGAAAAGTCA
This sequence comes from Neoceratodus forsteri, assembly GCA_016271365.2. Classification (NCBI taxonomy): domain Eukaryota; kingdom Metazoa; phylum Chordata; order Ceratodontiformes; family Ceratodontidae; genus Neoceratodus; species Neoceratodus forsteri. The sequence goes on from CM057454.1 coordinate 793,862,853, forward strand.
GGACATGTAATATTTTTCATGTTTTTTTGCAGGACACAGCTGCTCAAATCATGACTGTCCTGCGAAACTCAGGACAGGTGGTAACCCTAATTTAAACTAGCCAAGGAGGGAGGCATTGGATAGGAGCAGCGAAATACTAGCCTCCCCAAAAAAAATCATGGTAGTAAGTGAGGTAAACACCAACATAGAGGTGTCAATAGGGAGAAGGGCAGGGGTAAATGGGGAAAGTGACAGAGACAAGAAGGAGAGGGATGGGGCAAAAAGGAGTAAGGCCATCAGGAAATGGAGGGTAATGAGTAAGGCTGTATTTTTTTCACAGTAAAAATCGGCCAATTTCACGGCAATTCACGGTCCTAAAATAGGATATTTATTAACTGAAAAACCACAATGAGAAGTGTGCCCACCAGCTTCTAACTCTACAGAGGCTGGCTATTTAACTTTAGCTGCAAGTCGCAACTTGGGAGACATGCTTTGAAACTACACAGCGCAACACAGTCAGAATATGGTTTGCTTTCCATCTGCACCGAGGACAGCTAGGACTGAGTTTTTTGGCAACACAGTCTGAATACGGCTTTCCTTCCCCTGCTCCGATGATTGAAATGGGCTTACTTGCTGGCCGAGGGAGCCGGAAAAGGCTGTTTAACTTTAGCTGCAAGTTGCAACCCGAAAAACTTGCTCTGATCTTTATTTAAGGAATGCTGCAGGCAGAAAATGGGCTTGCTAGCAGACAGGAGCCTTGTTCCAGCACTTAGGAAGTAAAGAGGACAACTTTTAAATCAAAGGTTTTTTGGCAGCACACAAATCGCACTTCAGCCGCAAGTTGCAGACAGTAGACATATGCTGGCCACGGGAGCACTACAGTATGGCTTCTTCTTGTACTGGAATTGTTCTGCTCCTGATTTTCAATGCAAAGACATTGTTTGCCTGCATACAAATGAAGGAGTATGTATGACTTTTGAATTTGTGGATTTTCATGGGGGACTACCGATTTCATGGTAATCATGAAATTCGTGACCCCCTTGAAAAAACTACAGCCTTAGTAATGAGTACCAGTGCCCGTAGTCTGGGCAACAAGCACCCTGAGCTGGTGGCCTTGATGGAAGAGGAATACCTGGATATCATAAAAGTCACAGAAACATGGTACACAGAGAACCATGACTGGGATGTTAACATACCAGGGTACATAACCTACAGGAGAGACAGGCAGGGGAGAAGAGGGGGAAAAGTAGCTCTCTATGTAAAGGAAGTGATAAAAGCAACTGAACAAAAGAGTACACAGGGAGGAGAGGAGGCACTGTGGGTCACCTTGGAGACTGGAAAGGGCACCACAATCCGCACAGGGGTTGGTACAGACCCCCGTCAGGAGGAATGGACAAGGATATGATAGAAGGCATTCTTAGGATGGCAGAGAAAGGGGAGATACTGTTGATGGGAGACCTGAATATGCCAGATGTTAACTGGAGCACATTTGCTGCAGCCACATCCAAGAGCAGGGCCATTCTCGATGCCCTACAGGTGTCAGGCCTCAGACAGCTAGTTTTGGAACCCACTTGTGAGGGAGCAATCTTAGACCTCATACTCTCAAATGGGGGCAGTGAGAGGATCTCAGATCTAGAAGTGGGTTGCCATCTGGGAACAAGTGACCATCAAACAGGGTGGTTCATGTTAAACTCAGCTAGAGTCAAGCCATACAAAAGTGAGGGTACTGGACTTCAGGAAGGCTGACTTTGGCAAGATGGGAGAGTGCCTCAGAAAAGCACTAGCAAACAGGCTAGAAGGAGGGGTGGAGCAACAATGGGGAATCATTAAAACTGCCATAACAGAGGCAACAAGCCTTTGTGTGAAGCAAATAAATCAAAATGAAAGAAAAAGCCACTATGATTTTTAAAAGAGGTGGCTGGGAAAGTAAGGGAGAACAAGATAGCATTCCAGAAGTATAAGGAAACACAGAAGGAGCAGGACAGAGAGCTGTACCAGTTAAGGCAGAAGGAAGCAGGGAGGGAAGTCAGAATAGCAAAGGCCCAAACTGAGGAAAAGATAGCCAACTCAGTTAAGAAGGGGGATAAAACCTTTTATAGGTACATCAGTGAGTGTAGAAAGATAAAGGGAGGGATAGTGAGGCTGAATAGAATGAACGGTGGGTAGGCAGACGGGGACAGTGAAAAAGCAGGGATACTGAACAAATATTTCTGCTCAGTATTCACAAAAGAGGAGGGGGAAGTGCCTAATCCAATTAACAGAAGCACACTTGACAGGGGGGTCAATCCCAGTCCTTTCACAGAAGAAAGGGTTCTGCAAGAACTCCTAAAACTGAAGGTGGACAAAGCAATGGGGCCTGATGGAATTCACCCCAGAATTCTAAAAGAATTAAGGGGGGGGGGATCTAGTGAAACCACTGGCTACTCTTTTTAATAAATCCTGGGAGGATGGTGTGGTACCCGAGGACTGGAGGAAGGCAGATGTGATTCCCCTTCACAAAAGTGGGACCAAGACAGTGGCAGGAAACTACAGACCTGTCAGTTTGACCTCTGTGGTAGGGAAAGTGATGGAATCACTTCTGAAGGAAAGAATTGTTGAATAACGAGCGGGGGACAGACAAGAAATAGTAGACCAGGGAGGGGCTGTGGACATGGCTTACCTAGACTTTAGCAAGGCATTTGACACAGTCCCAAACAAAGATTAATAGTCAAATTAACCAGCCTGGGAGTGGGCCCCAGGGTGGTAGCCTGGGTAAAACATTGGCTGGACAACAGGACACAGAGAGTAATTGTAAATGGAATCCACTCTGAAGAAAGAGGGGTTACTAGTGGGGTACTGCAGGGTTCAGTACTAGGTCCAGTCCTTTTTAATGTCTTTATAAGTGACATTGCAGAGAGACTGGAAGGAAAAGTATGCCTCTTTGCAGATGACACAAAGATCTGCAACAGGGTTGATACACAAGGAGGTGTGGAAAGCATGAGAAGGGACTTGGCAAGGTTGGAGGAATGGTCAGAAGTATGGCAGCTAGGATTCAATGCAAAGAAGTGCAAAATAATGCACCTGGGAAACAAGAACCCAGGGGAACAATATACAATGGGGGGAGGTAGTAACAACAACAAAAAAGGAAAGGGACCTGGGGTAATCATATCAGATGACCTTAAGGTTAGCAAGCAATGTGAGAAGGCAGTAGGGAGGGCTGGGGGTATACTGGGATGCATAGGGAGAGGCATCAGCAGCAGAAAACAGGAAGTTGTTATCCTCTGTACAGACAGTTGGTGAGACCCCATCTGGAGTACTGCATCCAGTTCTGGAGACCCCATCTCCACAAAGACATAGAAAGGATAGAGGCAGTCCAGAGGGCAACTAAAATGGTGCAGGGTCTGCAAGAGAAGCTGTATGAGGAGAGACTAAAGGAGCTTAATATGTATACTCTTGAGGAAAGAAGGGAGAGGGGGGGACATGATAGAAACTTTTAAGTACCCCAGTGGAATCAACAAAGTCCAAGAGGGTAGCATCTTTCAGAAAAAGAGATGTGCAAGAACAAGGGGACACAATTTAAAGATAGAGGGGGGGCAGTTCAGGGGCAATGTGAGGAAGTATTCTTTAACAGAGAGGGTAGTGGATGCATGGAACAGCCTTCCTGAGGAGGTTGTGGGTCTAAAACTGTGGGAGAATTCAAGAATGCATGGGACAGACATAAGGCAATTCTTGTGGGGGGTAGGAAGAAATAGGATGTTGGTTGACTAGGATCTGCTGCCTATTCTGTAGGTAGGGAAATGGGCAGACTAGATGGGCCAAGTGGTCCTTATCTGCCATCAAAGTCTATGTTTCTATGTTTCTACTCTCATCCAAAGTGCTGTGGGACCCTTTGTTCCCTTATCCAAGCCACTAAAACCTTCATAGAGGATAACCTAAGCATAAAACTGAATCTGTGGTTTTTTTAGCCTTAACCAGTCTTATTGAGAGGCTGGGGAGCTACTGGGGAAATTGCTGGCCCACCATCTCCAGGCTTGAAAGGCTTGGAGGTATACCCCCTCAATACAGACAGTGGCTGGACAACTTGCCTCTTCCCAGCTTATAAATGCTAAATTTTCCTGTTATTACCAGAAACTTTACTCATTGGAGATATCACTCTCCCCAGCCCAGTACGACTCCTTTTTGGACAGTCTGTCTTTAACTTAAGTGGAGTCACAGGAAAATGCAAATTTGACCAGCCCTCTAACTGTCAAACAGATCCATGAAGCCATTCAATCCATGTCCCCAAGAAAGTCACCTGGTCTGGATGTGTTTCCCAGAGTTTTACCTTGCTTTAACACAACTTCTGGTGCCACAACTAACACAGGCATATAATGACTTTTGGAAGCTGGGTACTCTCTATGCATCATTTTCTCATGCCCTAATTACCTTCATCCAAAGAAGGGGAAAGATAGTATTCTCTGCTTACAAGTTCACTCGATTTCCCTAATTAACATGTGTGCCAACATTTTTACCAAATCTTAGCTCACCAAATGGAGCCCATACTCAGGGGCCTTATCCTTCCAGACCAGGTTGGCTTCATCCTGGGACACATGGGATCCAATAACATCCGAGAGATTTTGGACCTTATAGGGGAGTCAAACACCTCTGCTGTGCCCACTGCTACCCTGCCACTGGACGGTGAAAAGACCTTTGATAGGTGGAGTGGGCATACCTTTTCGAGACTATGGTCAGGTTTGGTTTTGCTGAAGACTATCTCTCTGAAAATTTTTATGTCTACTGTATGGCCTCAGTTCTCATCAACTCAGTCATCTCTTCAGATTTTGCATTGGGTAGGTTGCCCCCTCTCCCCCTTTTTGTTTCTAAAGGCAATGGAGCCTCTGGCTATGAAGATAAGAGCATGTACTCATGCCAGCCTTTGGGCTGGCAGTATAGCATAGGGGTTAGAGTAGCCAGCTGTAAATGAGCTAGGTACATCCTGCACGCCTGGGTTTCCTTCCCACAACCTCCTCTTGCATACTGTGTGACTCTGAACAAGTCACTTAACCTCCCCAGTGCTCCAGGTTACTCCTGCAAACAGGCACTTGTGCCTGCTAGCCCTTAACCAGTTACCAAAGAAATAAAAAAGATCTTGCTTTCCTGGGTATCTCCATCTAAGGCACCCCTCAAAAAAACACTCTTTTTGCAGATGATACAACACTAATGTTGACAGACATATCACACTCTCTCCAGATGCTATTCAGTATTATTCTAGAGTATGCCTCCCTTACTGGCTGTAAACTCAATGGGACTAAGTCTCAAATTCTTCCTCTCAATGGCAATTGTACCAAGGAACTACTGGCCACTTACCCATATGAGTGGCCCTTGAGGGAGTGATGTGACTTGCTATTCACCTGAAAATACAATGAAATTGACTTCCACGGTCTCTGCCAACATACAGATTATACTGGAAAACCTGGATAATGACCTGCTGAGATGCAGCAATATGCTTTCCCTCTGGGGTAAGGGTAATGACCTCAAACTTATAGTCCTTCCTAAGCTGCAGTATTTATTATCTAAAGTCAAAGTCCATTTTCTGTAGCTTAGCAAACAATATGTCTGCCTTTATTTTGGGCATCTAAAACAAAACGAAAAAAATCAGACTAAAAATATTGCAATGTCACTGGCTACATGGAGGTTTTGGGTTGCCTGATCTGTGCTATAGCCACCAATGTGAAATCCTCTGATGTGCCATTACCCGCTACAGGCCAGACCTTACACAACCAAGCATCCAGTGGTTATCATTACAAATAGAAACATAGAAACATAGACTTTGACGGCAGATAAGGACCACTTGGCTCATCTAGTCTGCCCATTTCCCTTCCTACCGCAGATCCTAGTTAACCAACAGCCTATTTCTTCCTACCCCCCCACAAGAATTGCCTTATGTCTGTCCCACGCATTCTTGAATTCTCCCATAGTTTTAGACCCCACAACCTCCTCAGGAAGGCTGTTCCATGCATCTACTACCCTCTCCATGAAATAATACTTCCTCACATTGCCCTGGGCCCCCCCCTCTATCTTTAAATTGTGTCCCCTTGATCTTGCACGTCTCTTTTTCTGAAAGATGCTACCCTCTTGGACTTTTTTGATTCCACTGACATACTTAAAAGTTTCTATCATGTCCCTCCTCTCCCTTCTTTCCTCAAGTGTATACATATTAAGCTCCTTTAGTCTCTCCTCATACGGCTTCTCTTGCAGACCCTGCACCATTTTAGTTGCCCTCCTCTGGACTGCCTCTATCCTGTCTATGTCCTTGTGGAGATGGGGTCTCCAGAACTGGACACAGTACTCCAGATGGGGTCTCACCAACTGTCTGTACAGAGGGATAACAACTTCCTGTTTTCTGCTGCTGATGCCTCTCCCTATGCATCCCAGTATACCCCCAGCCCTCCCTACTGCCTTCTCACATTGCTTACTAACCTTAAGGTCATCTGATATAATTACCCCCAGGTCCCTATCCTTTTTTGTTGTTGTTACTACCTCCCCCACTGTGTATTCTTCCCCTGGGTTCTTGTTTCCCAGGTGCATTATTTTGCACTTCTTTGCATTTAATCCTAGCTGCCATACTTCTGACCATTCCTCCAACCTTGCCAAGTCCCTTCTCATCCTTTCCACACCTCCTTGTGTATCAACCCTGTTGCAGATCTTTGTGTCATCTGCAAAGAGGCATACTTTTCCTTCCATTCTCTCTGCAATATCATTTATGAAGACATTAAAAGGACTGGACCCAATTCTGAACTCTGCGGTACCCCACTAGTAACCCCTCTTTCTTCAGAGTGGACTCCATTTACAATTATGTTCTGTGTCCTGTTGTCCAGCCAATGTTTTACCCAGGCTACCACCTTGGGGCCCACTCCCAGGCTGGTTAATTTGACTATTAATCTTTTGTGTGGGACTGTGTCAAATGCCTTGCTAAAGTCTAGGTAGGCCATGTCCGCAGCCCCTCCCTGGTCTACTACTTTGGTCACCCAGTCAAAGAAATCAATTAGATTCATTTGACATGACCTTCCTGCTGTGAACCCATGCTGCCTTGGGTCCTGTGCCCCACTGGTCTCTAGGTACTCAACAATTCTTTCCTTCAGAAGTGACTCCATCACTTTCCCTATCACAGAGGTCAAACAGACAGGTCTGTAGTTTCCTGCCTCTGTCTTGGTCCCACTTTTGTGAAGGGGAATCACATCCGCCTTCCTCCAGTCCTCGGGTACCACACCATCCTCCCATGATTTATTAAAAAGAATTGCCAGTGGTTTCACTAGTTCCACCCTTAATTCTTTTAGAATTCTGGGGTGAATTCCATCAGGCCCCATTGATTTGTCCACCTTCAGTTTTAGGAGTTCTTGCAGAACCCTTTCTTCTGTGAAAGGACTGAGATCGACCCCCCAATCAAGAGTGTTTCTGTTAATTGGATTAGGCACTTCCCCCTCCTCTTTTGTGAATACTGAGCAGAAATATTCGTTCAGTATCCCTGCTTTTTCACTGTCCCCCTCTGCCCACCCACTGTTCATTCTATTCAGCCTCACTATCCCTCCCTTTGTCTTTCTACGCTCGCTGATGTACCTTTAAAAGGTTTTATTCTCCTTCTTAACAGAGTTGGCTATCTTTTCCTCAGTTTGGGCCTTTGCTATTCTGACTTCCCTCCCTGCTTCCTTCTGCCTTAACTGGTACAGCTCTCTGTCCTGCTCTTTCTGTGTTTCCTTATACTTCCGGAATGCTATCTTTTTCTTCCTGACTTTCACAACCACCTCTTTTGAGAACCATAGTGGCTTTTCCTTTCATTTTGATTTGTTTATTTGCTTCACACAAAGGCTTGTTGCCTCTGTGATGGCAGTTTTGATGATTTCCATTGTTGCTCCACACCTCCTTCTAGCCTATTTGCTAGTGCTTTTCTGAGGCACTCTCCCATCTTGCAAAGTCAGCCCTTCTGAAGTCCAGTACCCTCACTTTTGTATGGCTTGACTCTGTAGCTGAGTTTAACGTGAACTACACTGTTTGATGGTCACTTGTTCCCAGATGGCAACCCACTTTTAGATCTGAGATCCTCTCACTGCCCCCGTTTGAGAGTACGAGGTCTAAGATTGCTCCCTCACGAGTGGGTTCCAAAACTAGCTGTCTGTGGCCTGCCACCTGTAGGGCATCAAGAATGGCCCTGCTCTTGGATGTGGCTGCAGCAAATGTTCTCCAGTTAACATCTGGCATATTCAGGTCTCCCATCAACAGTATCTCCCCTTTCTCTGCCATTCTAAGAATGCCTTCTATCATATCCTTGTCCAATCCCTCCCCCTGACGTGGGGGTCTGTATACAACCCCTGTGCGGATTGTGGTGCCCTTTCCAGTCTCCAAGGTGACCCACAGTGCCTCCTCTCCTCCCTGTTTACTCTTTTGTTCAGTTGCTTTAATCGCTTCCTTTACATAGAGAGCTACTTCTCCCCCTCTTCTCCCCTGCCTGTCTCTCCTGTAGGTTATGTACCCTGGTATGTTAACATCCCAGTCATGGTTCTCTGTGTACCATGTTTCTGTGACTGCTACTATATCCAGGCATCCCTCTTCCATCAAGGCCACCAGCTCAGAGAGCTTGTTGCCCAGACTATGGGCATTGGTACTCATCACCCTCCATTTCCTGATGGCCTTACTCCTTTTTGCCCCATCCCTGTCCTTCTTGCCTTTGTCACTTTCTCAGGGGGCTCTGCCTACTCCTCAAGCCATGATACTTATAGAGAGGGGCACTAAACCAACTGTTTCCTTGCATGAAACATCCTCAGTGGGTGTGGGCTCAATACTCAGCCCTACTGGACTAGGATGTTAACACTGTAAGAATTAGACCCCTTTGGAGGAAATGTACATTGACCTTAGGCAATATCCCATAAATTGACACATCTGGATGTGGCAGGGGATTTGCCAATTGGGTGACTTGTACCATGCCACCTCTGTGGTCCTCCGAACTTTTGCAGATTGTCAATATCTATGATTAAAGCTTCCTGCTTTCAGTGGTTCTGTGGCACAAGGAAATTACTACAGAAATCAAGGCAGCTGGGCGATCTGTAGAATTTAGGTCTAGCTGCAGAAATTACACAGAAACTGCTCCAGTTAGTTAGGCAGAGACTGCCCCCATTCCTTTCTACCCATAACCCTGCCTGCATGTATTCTTTATTTTTTTTATTTATTTTTTGATAACCGGGTAAGTGCACTAGACACGAAAGTAACTATTTTCAGGCATGACCCGGGAGGTCAACAACACAGAGAGATACAGTTACACAGAATACAGTGTCAGGAGATATGCAATACATCACAATCAGAAAGTGAGACAAAATTAAGACAAATATTGGTACAAGGCACGTAAAGGTGTAAATTATACAAATAGAGATAAGTGCCCATGTGAAGGCTGTCGTGGTAATATCACAATATAAGGTGCAGAAAAAGGAAAAATATACCAACAGGGTATCATTACATCCTAAGAACTAAAGGTCTCCCCTACCCATCTCAGTTACTCAAACCCTCCCCATCAAGCCCTGTGAGCCCCCTTGATTCACTTTATTTTTAACAAGCATTTGTCAATGCCGAACGTTCGCTTGCAGGTATTTGCAGTGGTATTTGGCACTTGGATATAGCTTAAAAAAATCAGTGACAAAGAAGTACAAGCATTTGTCAATGCCGAATGTTGCTTGCTTCTATGTGCTGTTTAGGTATTTGGAAGTCATTGGAGTGCAAATATTGAAAATTTGTGAACTTACGAGCGTGCGTAGGAACTGCGCAATGCATGCTCGTAAAACAGTAATTTTTAGGAATTTTTTTACCAACTTTTCAACATAGCCATTTTAAGACCTCTGCTCATGAACAGTGTCACTGTGATTTTCTTAGCGTGTCCCATACATTGAGTTCGCACACCGACTGCGCCATTGTGCGCTACATGGGTGGAAACAAGTTTTGGGCAGGATGTGAAAAATGACAGCTGTACTGCTGATAAGGAGGTGTGGTAAAATGGCAATGTTGAAAATGTGGAGTAGAAATATTGAAAATTCACAAACTTACGAGCGTGCGTAGGAACTGCGCAACGCACGCTCGTAAAACAGTCATTTTTAGGAATTTTTTCACCAAATTTTCAACATAGCCATTTTAAGATCTCTGCTCATGAACAGTGACACTGTGGTTTTCTTAACATGTCCCATACATTGAGTTCACACACCGACTGTGCCATTGTGCGCTACATGGGCAGAAACATGTTTGGGGCAAGATGTGAAAAATGACATCTGTATTGCTCATAAGGAGGTGTGGTAAAATGGCAATGTTGAAAATCTGGAGTGAAAATATTGAAAATTTGCAAACTTACAAACGTGCGTAGGAACTGCGCCAGCAACTCATAAAACAGTCATTTTAGGAATTTTTTCCCAAATTTTCAACATAGCCATTTTAAGACCTCTGCTAATGAACAGTGTCACTTTGATTTTCTTAATGTGTCCCATACATTGATTTCACACACTGTCTGCCATTGTCGCTACATGGTGAACACATTTTCGTTGAGATGTGAAAAATGACAGCTGTACTACTCATAAGAAGGTGTGGTAAATGGCAATGTTGAAAATCTGGGTGAAAATATTGAAATTCACAAACTTTCGAGCTGCGTGAAGACTGCATAACATACGCTGTAAAAGCGGTCATTTTTAGGAATTTTTCCACCAAATTTTCAAAATAGGCTTTTTGAGAGCCCACCTTATGAACGCTGGCAGTGTTGTTTCATTAATTTGGCCTGAAAGGTGATTTCATGCAGTGACTGCGAAATCACCCTTCAGGCCTGAATAACGCCATGACAGTGACATCATACATGAGAAGGATTCCCAAAAACCCCATGTTGAAAATTTGGTGCAAAAATTCCCAAAAATGCCTGAGATATGCAATAAAGTTGAAAACCCCCTATCTAGCCCATTATATAGCTTACCGGCATTTCCTCAGTTCGCGGTCGGCTTTGAAGAGTGCAGACATGTTCCCGATACATCGAAGATCATCGCGCTGAGGTCGGAGGTAAGTATGGGGTGAAGGGGTGTGGGAAACTGGAGTGCGCAGTGGGTGGGTGCAGGTTGTGGGAGGGCCAGGGAGAAGCGCGTGGGACCGTTTTAATTTACAGGTTGTAAAAAAAAAAAGATGATTGGACGCTTGCCATGCTGGGGTGGGCTCCTGATGGCAGAAGGATGGCTGGGGGTGAGCCAACGGGGATTGGGCACCCTTGTCGGCCAAAATAAGGTTTGCCATGCTGGGGTGGGCTCCAGCGTGGCATCAAAGCTTTGAGGGGCGGAGGTGGTGCGACGATACGCTTGCCATGCTAGGTGGGCTCCCAGCGTGGCAGCAGGGAAAGCAGTTTGGGGGGACATGGAGCCGATGGGGGATTGGGCACCCCCATCAGCCAGAACAAGATTTGCCACGCTGGGGTGGGCTCCCAGCGTGGCACCAAAGCTTTGGGGGAAGGGGGGGCATGAGGCACTGCAAGCAGACAGCGGTGGTTTTCTTTGAAGTGAAGACCTCCGCTGTCATACACAGCACCCACATCCATTGGTGCAGGACCACTACGCCTGCTCAATGGAGCAGTGCATTGCACAGGAGAGTCACACCTCCAAAGTGTGCTATTCTCCCAAGATGTTCCTTGCGCATGCGCGCAAGCGAACGTAAAAATAGAGTGCTTTTCTGGTAGAAGGTAGCTTGATGATCCATTGCTTTTTGCTATTACTGCTAATGGGCCAGAATGCTTGTTCCTCAAGTCAGTAATGCTTTCTGGGGCACACACAAAGCTGTACTGGTCATGAATCCAGCATTTGAATCCAGCAGTAATGGGAAGCAGTAGAGTAAGCGGTAGAGTATCATCGTACAGTGTTGGATCAAAAAAGCGTGCCAATATAAAAAAACAAAGAGACCCAATGAGACTCTGAGTGAAGTAAGTATTGTGGCTAAGATATGCAGGGTAAGTTTTTCTTGTTTTATGAGGGGGCAAAGGAATGTCTCAGAGGAGACCTTACAGTACTTTAAGGAGGAAGAGGCAGACGATCAGTGTACAGTACAGTGTTGCACTAGATAACGACAAATTTAAAATTACAAGGCCACTCAATGGCACTCTCAAGGCTATTTAAGAAGGTGGTTGGGCTGTGATGGGTAGGTTGCGTTTTACAGTATCTGCTTTAAAACCATCAGAGGAAAAGTGCTTACTGGGACAGATGGCAATTTGCAATCCTTTTGAGGTTTAGCACAAGAGGTGAGTGTGGATAGGGTTTACAGGTTGCCAACCAGATGGGTTAGCTCTGCTGCCTGGAGGAGAAAAGTGTGAATTATATAAAAAGAAAGAAAAAGGACAGCTAAGTTAATAACATTGTGTGACAGGAATAGAATGACAGAATACTGGATAGACTGAAGAAATTAAAAAGAGAAAGCAAGGTAAAAAAAAGTTAACAAAGAGAGTATTTATAAAGAATGTGGAATCTAAATAAGGGAAGATAGAAACAGAAATAGAGAAATAATCACAGTGACTCCATGTACAGTATGATTAATTTTTAAATGTTTACGCGTTGCTCTGGGGCAACATTACATTGGTGCTGCTACAGAATGGAAGAGTGGATGAGGGATATGTGGGCAAGGCAGGTTTTAAGCTCACTGCATCTCAAGTAAAAATATTTCTGAAGGGCAGGTTGATGTGCCCAAAGAGCACCAATGCAGCTTTAAAGTTTTTTTTTAAATGCATACGTAACTTGACCTTTCAATACAGCAGTCAAAATAATCAAGTAATTTTTTGAGGGTGGGACTTAAGTGACTGAAATCAAATGTTGGCTCTCTGTAACTGATGGCCCTATGTCTTACATTTCCATGGTCTGATGGTCAGCCCTAGTGTGTCAACATGTGTCAACGTTCTGTGATAAAATTGTTTAGTGCGCATTGCAAATACCATTCTTTCCTGGGGTGGGTGGTGGGGCTATGATGGGTGGGGATGGGCTACACTGGATTTTAAAAACTGTGATCATGCAACATGGTTGATGGGAGGGGGCAGGATAGCATAAGGGAGAGGAGTGTGAATCTTGCTTTGATTAGGTTTGGGTGGTGGAAGGTTGCAGAGAGCATTACTGCCATTATGGAGGAGGTAGAGAACAGAAAACATTGCTACCATTAGTTCTGGGAGGAGAGGAGAGGAGAGGAGAGAGCATTGCTACCATTATGTGGATTAGGGTAGGAGATAGCACTTCTGCCATTGGGTAGGTGGGGTGTGGGGGAGGAGAAAGCTTTTCTTTTACTAAGTTGGGGGAAGGGAGCATGGAGCACATCAGAGGCTTTTGGTCTGGGGTAGAGAAGAGAGCTTTGCTGCCATTATTTCCTCTGGGGGAAGGGGACCATTGGTGATATGAAAACATAGTCAATGAGGCTACAGACACAAAAAGGTGAAAATAAAACTAGCTGAGCCACCATGAATAGGCCAGTAGTAGTGCATCAAGGTTTCCTGATAGCAGCCCATGTTCAGGTGGGATCCTGGGATCACCCAGTCCACTTCTAGGACAGTCCATGCTCAGGGGTGCTGCAGATCCCAGGGTCTTCAGGCTAGGGCAGGGAGGTTCACATGAAAGAAAATGAAGAAAAAATGAAGCCAAGGTAAGGAAGATGACAAGCAAGTCAAAAATGTATTCAAAATAGGAAACCAAACAGGTAAAGCATGAAACAGAAGAAAAAAAGAAATAATAGCCAGTCTGGTGGTGCTGAGGGTTGAGGCGCTGGACGACACACCTCGTGCCATGCCGGCAACCCGGGTTTGGGAATGGACTCGGTCCATTCGGAGGTCAGTCAGGGGAGGTAAGGATCGAGCATCCAGAGGATTGCTGTCCTTCCTCGGGGAAGGGGGAACTTGTTGAGCACTGTTGGCTGACACCCAGCGGTGGCTGGGTGTCAGTGCAGTCACGGGCCCACAGGGACAGTGTTGGATAAGTTACTATTTCTATTACTTTCTATTACATTTGGAAACTTTTTCCAGGAAGCTCTGTGTAGTCACTAGCAAGGATGGAGAAGTACTAGAAAAAGTAATACACCTTACAATTATAGTTACTTACTTCTTTTTATACAAAAACAATACAAAAATAATAAATAACTGTAACAGATTACATATTTTGAAAGTAATAGGTTAGTTACTAGTTACTTTCAAATAAATGTAATTAGTTACAGTTACGTGTTTCTTTTGTATAAAAAGACATAAGTAGCTGTAACTGTAAGCTGTATTACATTTTTGAGTACTTCTCCATCCTTACTAATGACTGCACAGAGCTCTCTGGAACAAGTTTTCAAAAGTAATAAAAAATAATAGAAAAAGTAACTTACCCAACACTGCACAGGGGATAGGCCCCATGTCCAGGGAGCTTGGGCTGCCTCCATGGAGGTGGAGGGCAAGTTGCATTGCACGGGTGGGGGCGTGGGAGAAAACAGTAAGAAAAAACAAGGCCCAACAGGACCAGTGATGGCCTGATCACCCTTGCGGCAGCCCCCAGTTCTGGACTGCTGACTCTTGGGGATTGGAGTAGGCCAGTGCTCCCAGGTCCTGGCCCTGCCATGGGGGAAAGCAACAGGGGAATGCTGGGGGTTGCAGGGCAGGGTGATTGGGGCCAGAAGATATAAACCTCTGTAGAGGGGGGTCATAGCCCCTGTCGGGTCCACAGGGGAGGATAAAGAAGTGATATTTAAAAAAAAAAAGAAAAGAAATAATCACACTGACACTGCAGATGCTTAATGTTTTATATTTTTAGTATACAGCAGTTCTTGGGTGTGTAAGTATGGGGAGGCTCTGTTTCCCCCTAAAGTCTCACACCCCCAAGTGCAACCATGTATGGCCCCATTAGGTGTTCACAGAGGAAGAGAGCCTTCGGTGCTCCATGGCTAGGCTACTTCAGATTCCCATTTGGGGAACTACCATTCAGCTGTGTATTTGCTACCAGCAGGTTGGGAAGGGGTGCCTGTCAATAGCCGTTAGTGCTGCACTCAGTGACACTAAGCCCTCAATAGATTTAGACAAATATGAAGAGGCAGAACAGCTGCTGAAAAGCATAAGACTGGATGTTTAAGGGAAATTATGTAATGTACATTCATGTGGTGGAAGTTAGTAGTTTTTCTCACAGGCCATCCTTGCTGGGTCCCCCAAAACTGTAATGCTGTCTCTGTATTATTTACTTATTAAGTATTATTATAAATATTATTAATGAATTAATTATTATTAACCCCACTCCCACTACAACCCTCCGTAATGGGTTGAAGCTCCTCCACCTGAACATCTGCAGCCTGCTACCTAAAATCGACCTCCTACAAACTCTTATGATTTTACACACCCCTGATATTCTAATTATTACCGAGACATGGCTCAAAAAAGCACCCCTGACAGTGCCATTGCTATCCCTGGGTATTCCATCTCCAGACAAGATCAATCGGGTCATGGAGGGGGAGTGGCCATGTATGTCTTGTCCTCACTGCAGTTTACTACCACCCTATCTACCTCCATCCCAGCTACCTATGAAGCCCTTGTCACCTGCATTACCCTTCCTTTCTTAATCCCAATCTTTGTGGCTGGCATCTATTGCCGCCCAAGCATTCAACCCACGATTGTGACTGAACTCTTTGCAAGTATCACCTCCCTCTCGCAATCTGGTGAACTGTTCATAATGGGTGATGTGAATATAAATTGGTTGTCTCCTAAGTTAAACAGCTATGCAATGATGTCTCTGCTCTAAACCTCACTCAACTTATACTTGAGCCCACACGCCCTAATCCCAAAACACAAAACCACACCCTGCTTGACTGCGCACTCACAACCCACCCGCACCTTGTCATTAAATCTGGTCTTCTCCCCGATGCCCTTAGTGACCACAACCCCATTTTCATTTTTTGTAAGGTTCATCACCCCAAACCTTCCCCTAAAATCATACAGCTCCAGTCCTTTAAATCCTTAGACCTTACCCCAATAAGCTCTGTACTCACTTCCACTGACTGGGCCCCCCTCTCCACTGCCATTTCTGTTGACCAAGCACTTAACTATTTTAAGGACAAACTCATTGCCACCTGAAATGCCTTTGCCCCTTTCAGACAGACCAGAGTCTGTGGGCTTCACCTCCCCTGGATCACCCTCAAACTCCTGGCCTGCTTCAGGGAGCATGATCAGGCCTGGAGAAAACACAAATCTACTAAACATCCAAATGACTACACCAAGTACAGAATGCTATGCAATTCATGTACAAAAACTACTAGACTGGCTAAGTCTGATTATTTTAACTCCTCATTCCTGACTAACACCAACTTTCCATCTAAATTCAGAAGGGTAGTTCATGCCCTATTTTCTCCCCCTCTCCCTCTCCCCCCTCCAGTTCTCAAAATAAATAACTCCCTAGTTTCCAACCCTGTCTTCATGGCCATTGAATTTAATACCTACTACACTTCATGCGCCACGTCTCTTCTGAATTCCTTCTCCCCATTGCCACCTACTAACTTTAGCCCTTCGCCTCGGCCAGTGCCTATCCCTCCCCCATTTTCCTTTGCTACTATCTCCCCTGATGAAGCTTTTAATGCTCTCCTATCTCTCGACCCCTATAAAGGCTCCTCACCAGATGTGCTTGATTCTAAACTTCTCTAGCTTTCTGCTCCTGCAATTGCTTATCCTATCTCCCTAATCCTTAACCTGTCCTTTATTTCTGCCCAAGTACCCTCATCCTGGAAACACACTGTAGTCCTCCCTTTCCCCAAGGGTGGTGACACATCCACTCCTGGCAACTATCTGCCCATTTCCCTCCTTCCTACCCTTGCCAAACTTCAAGAACATTTAGCTCTCTCTCAACTATCACCCTTCCTCTCTGATTCCTCCTTCTTCACCCCCTTCCAATCTGGTTTTTGGAAGAACCACTCAACAACCACCTCCCTCCTCATGCTTACTAACTCCATCCTTACAGGGTGGACGATGGCCTGATCACCTCGGCCATCTTTGTCGACTTAGTCAAAGCTTTCAACACTGTTTCACATTCCCTGCTTCTTGATTCACTCTTCTCAGCTGGCCTTGCTCTGTCATCCACCAACTAGTTTAAATCCTACCTCATTGGCAGGACCTGGTCGGTGAGAATCCTTGATTCCATCTCCCCTCCCCTCCCCTCCCCATCAACACTGGTGTCCCTCAGGGCTCAGTACTTGGACCTCTACTCTTCTCCATTTTCGTTAATGATCTTCCCACAGCCTGCTCATCCTCTTCTATCCACATGTACACTGACAATACTGTTTCGTACAGTTCCAGCAAAAATTCTGCTGCTGTGCAAACCAGCTTACAGCATGACTTCAACCAAGTTCAGCTCTGGTTTACTTCTCACCAGCTTTTTCTAAATGCCAAGAAGACAGTCTCAATGACCTTTGGCACCAGGCAGAGACTCTCTAGGCTCCTTGCCCTACCCACCTTCCACACCCTTGAGGGGACCATCTTGGAAGACACCTCCTTATTTCGATATCTGGGAGTTTGACTGGAACAGAACCTCAACTTGTCTGTGCATATCGATGCTATCCTGAAGAAACTGCACCCTAAGCTTGGTGCTCTGTACAGGAATCGTAGTTGCATCCCGCTGACTGCAGGTGCAAAATTGTCCAGAAGATGATACTCCCCATCTTTGACTACTGTGACATAGTCTATGGTGCTGCTCCCAAATCTTTCCTGACCAAGTTGGATACTCTCTTTAACTCCTTCTGCCCCTTTGCTACTGACTCCCCTTCCCACTCCCACCACTGTGAACTGTATCACTCTCTAACCTTCCTTCCACTATCTTACAGACACATCTCTCACTGTGCCAAACCAACCTCCAAATTCTGGTTCGGTGGACTCCCCTCCTATCTCTCATCCTCTCTCTACACTCCACCTCCCCTCACCCACTCTCTCAGATCAAATGATGCCAACACCTTGATGGCCCCTCACCGCTCCACCCTCATTGGTCAGACTGGTTTTGTCCATCGTTTCCCTAAAATCTGGAATTCCCTTCCCCCAGAAATATGTCACTCCACCTCCAACTACTCCCTTACCTCTGCCCTACACAATTACCTTTCCCTCTGCTGTTCCTGCTTTAACCCACCTTAATACCTGTCCCCAGTTTCTGCCTTCCTACCATTACTCCCCCCCCAGAAGGGTTCTCAACATCCTGAAGGGGGAAATCAGGAAATGGCTACCCCTTCTCCTCATATTCAGTTCTTGCCTCTCCCCCCTCTCTTCTCCTCCTGCACTTCTGGGTCACCAGTGTGCACAGCCTAACCCCATTCTTTTTACTCCAACAGTACTTGCGTACTACCTCGAGCCTGCTCCTGGTACACTCATGCACTATAAATGGTTCTATTGCATTATTACTGTTTTGTACATTCATATGTTCTTTTGTATGATTTTGAACATGTAATTTACCCAATGCTCCACTACTGTTTATTGTACAATACCTTGTGTTCCAGCTGTTGCACAATCTTACAATGTTGTGTTGTTTGTACTTCCCACATACTATTGTAACTGATCATCCTTCACAACCCTATGTAACTCCTCCCACCCAGGTCGCACCGTGAGACAAGCAGCTTGTTGTTCAGTGAGCCCTTCTGGTGAAACATTTCAATAAATAAATAAATAATGTGCCACAGAAGTTTAAACATTGCATCAGAACTGGACCTAACAGTTCAATAGAAGTTCAGAGTCCCTGCTGCAGAATTACATCTACAGTGCCAGAGAAAACAGGGGGCCCTTTCTATAATTTACCCAAACATAGCTTCTGGCAATACCTGCAAATTTGGGAGCTTGTCATGCACAAATTGCTCCAAACCATACTCTTCAACCCCCTGGACCCCTTGATGTGTGGGTGGAGCCCCTCCAAAACTCACACCGTGTAGCCAATCACTTCATGACGTTCTAAGACTCTGTGCTTCACGTATCCCCCATTGCTGGTCTTATGGATCCCTGGGAAGAAGAGCTGGACATCTCCCTGCCTGCTGACACTTGGGACCTTGTTTGGACCAATGCTTATAAAGCAAATTAGAAGCAGCAGGGAAAAACCCTGCAATATAAGATACTGTACCAGGCATAACAGATTCCTAGGCAGCAGTGACAGCTGGCACTGCTTCTCCCCTCAGGTCACTCTAACGCACACCTTGTGGTCTTAACCTGACTTAGACCTCTACTGGGACCATGTCTGGAAATATTATAGGTCACTGTACCCCAACCCCATACACAAAGTAAGGGATCCATACCTGGCCTTGATCAGCCTCCAACCACAGACTTGACACCTCTTTCCTGTCCAGCTTAATTAGATCAATGGTGCTCTTTCTGTAGCAAAATGAGTTCTTTTGCACCATGGAGAGACACTAACCCCTTTCTGCACAAGAATGGGGCAGTCTCCTTTCACTCACTGCCCACTGTGAAAGAGTTGCTTATCTAGCCATGGGAACTTACCACTTATGAGAAAATGTGGGACCCTTACCTAACTGTCAGATGGCATAGATGCCTGACACTCTCACCAATGAGGTGAAGTACCCTCTGGTTAGCTCTGCTCTTCCCTGCTGTTCCAGAGCAGACACCCAAAATGCAAATGCGCCACCTCACTACACAGGGACTGGATTGTGTTACCTAACTGTTTAGAGACTGCTCTTCCACCCATGGTGATGTGCTTACTGGGCCCTTCACTCCATCAATGGCATGCTGTATTCATTCTGGTTTCTCTTCCTGCTCTCTCCACTGCACGGGGGACACATAATTTATAAAGGACATTTAGAAAATTTAGGTAATTTTGAACATAAAGGGTACAGGCAAGTGGGATGGGGTTTTCCCTGACTGCTACCAAGCCTGTATGCACAGCTAGACACTCCTCAGTCCTTACCCAGGAAGCCCACTGTATACAACTGAGGTTTCCCTTCTACATTGAAGGTACCTTAGATAACTTGGCTAGTGGACAGACCAAGGATTTCTGAGGTCTAAGAATCTTTTCAGGGCCTCTACATTGTAATTACAAAAGCTCATCAATGATGTGCATTACCTGCCCCTTCTTCCCTTTTTCAGTGACTGTTCTGGTACCTGGTCATGTGTTCTGAACTGCACCTTGTATAGCATACAGTACAAAGGTCCATACACCTTTGAAACATAGAAATTGATGGCAGATAAGGACCGCAGTCTGCCCATTTTACCTACCTTCTGCAATACCACAACCCTACTTGATATCCGATTTACCCTCTCTTTCCTATCACTAGGGTTCCCCTATGCCTATCCTATGCATTTGTGAATTTCCATACTGCTTTTGCCCCACCACCTCCTCTGGGAGACTGTTCCATGAATCTACCACCCATTCAGTGAAAAAATACTCACATTTCACCTGAATCTACCCCCTCTAACTTCATATCATGACCCCTTGTTCTTGAACATCTTTTATTTTCCAAAAGATGCTACCCTCTTGTACCTTATTTATGTCCTTGAGGTATTTGAAAGTCTCTATCACATCTCCCCTCCCTCCCCTCTCCTCCAGGGTATACATACTGAGGTCCTTTAGTCTCTCCTCATAGGACTTTTGGTGCAGACCCTGTAACATTTTGGTTGCCACCCTTTAAACTGCCGCTACTCTGTCTATATCATTCCAGAGATGTGGCCTCCAGAACCGGATGCAGTACTCTAGATGTGGTCTCACCAATGATCTGTACAGTAGCATCACACCTCCTTTTTTCTGCTGTTGCTACCTTTCCCTATGCATCCCTGCATCCCACTGGCTCTCCCCACTGCCTTGTCACACTGTTTGGCCACCTTGAGGTCATCAGTAGGATCACCCCAAGGTCCCTTTCCTGCTTGGTGGTCATCAATACATCCCCTCCATCATGTACACCAGCCCTGGGTATCTGTGCCCCAAATGCATGACCTTGCACTTCTTCACACTGAATCTTAGCTGCCACACTCTTGACCACTCCTCAAGCTTACTTAGATCCCTCCACATTTTTTCCATCCACCCCCCCCCAGAGTGTCAACCCTGTTGCAGATCTTCGTGTCATCTTCAAACAGGCATATCTTTCCTTCCAGCTCCTCTGCAATGTCACTTGTGAAGACATTAAAAGAGGACTGGCCTTATAACTAATCCCTGTGGCACCCTACTGGTCACCCTCCTCTCCTCAGAGTACACTCTGTTTACCACCACCCTCTGTGTTCTATCCCTCAGCTAATTTCTAACCCAGTTTACCATCTTGGGATCCACTCCCAGGCTGCCCAGTTTGTTTACAAGCCTCCTATGTGGAACAGTGTTGAAGGCCTTGCTGAAATCCAGGTAGGCCACATCCACGCTCTTCTCTGATCTAATTCTCTGGTCACCTAGTCAAAGAAATCTATCAAATTTGTTTGACATGACCTCCCTGCTGTGAGTCCATGCTGCCATAGATTCTGTAATCTGCATTAATTTCCCCACCACCAAGGTCAAGCTGACTGGTCTGTAGCTGCCAGCCTCCTCCGTGCTCCCACTTTTGTGAAGAGGCACTGCCTCTGCTGTCCTCCAGTCCTCTGGGACCACTCCTGTTTCCAGCAATTGGTTGAACAGGGCTGCCACTGGTGCTGGCAACACCTCTCTAAGCTCCTTTAATATCCTTGGATGTATCCCATCTAGACCCATTGCTTGTCCACTTTCAGCTTTGTGAATTCCTTTAGGACTCTCTCCTCCATAAAGGGACTGGTGTCCACCTCCCTTCCATTGATGCTCCTGTTGCTTAACTGTAGTCCCTGACCTTCCTCTAATTCTATGAATACTGAACAAAAATATTTGTTCAGGATTTCTGCCTTTTCCTGGTCCATTTCCACATACTCTACACTTTCCCTTTGTAGCCTTACAATCCCACCCCTGGTCTTTCTACTTTCACTAACGTATCTGAAAAATGTCTTGTCCCTTTTTATTACTCCCTTGGCTGTTTTCTCCTCCGTTTCTGACTTTACATTCCTGGCTGCTTTCCCTGTCTTCCTGTGCTTTTCCAGATACAGTTATCTGTCCTCCTCCCTCTTCCCTCTATGTTTCCTTGTACCTCCTGAATGCCAACCTTTTTACTCTTATCTTTGCGGCCACCTCCTTTGAGAACCATAGTGGTTTTTTTTTTCCTCTTGCTTTTGTTTAATTGCCTAATGCAATTGCCTTCACTGTGATTCCTTTTTGTTTTGCCCATCTTTCCTCTACACCTCCCAGGCTCCCCCCAACCAGGGCATCCTTGGGACATTTCTGCATCTTTGCAAAGTCAGCCCTCCTGAAGTCCAGGACCCTCACCTTCATGTGGTTTGACTCTGACACTGTTCTTAAATTGAACCACACCATATGGTGATCACTGGACCCCAGGTGGCCACCCACCATGACATTTACAACACTGTCCCATTGGTGAGAACCATGTCCAATGTCACTCCCTCACAGGTGGGCTCTATCACTAGCAGCCTGAGGCATACCCCCTGCAGGGACTCCAGGATGTCTCTGTTCCTGGCTGAGGCTGCAGCTGGGATGCTCCAAACAACATCCAGAAAACTGAAGTCTCCAACCTGCAACACCTCCCCTTTTGTTGCCATCTTATGGTAAGCTTCCTCTAGAACCCTATCCAACTCTTGCCCTTGTACTAGAGGTCTGTAGATCATACCAGTGCAAATAGCAGTTCCATTACCTTTCTCTAGGGTGACCCACAGTGCCTCCACCCCTCCCTCTATTCCATGAATCTCAGTTGCTTTTATGCCCTCCCTCATGTAAAGAGCCACTCCTCCTTCCTTATTACCCACCCAGTCGTTCCTGAAAAGAGTATAACCTGGTATGGCTATATTCCAGTCATGGTTCTCATTGTACCATGTCTCGGTAATAGCAACACTGTCCATGTCAGCTTCTGTCATCAAGGCCACTAAGTCTGGGATTTTATTTCACAGACTATGAGCATTCGGGCACATGGCCTTCCAATTTTTACTACCTCCCCACCTGCCAGCCCCCCCATCCTCATGCCTTCTCTCTTTACCACTCTTGTATTCAATCCAGTTCCTCTTTTTTCTGCCATATTACATTTCCTAGTTTAGGTACCTTTGGTGATTTCCCAGCCTTACAGTTCTCCCTGCTGACTGCTTCCTCTTGTAGGGGGAAAGTTTGATTCTCCCTGCATCCTTCTACCCTCCCCAGATGATTTAAATACTTGCCAATGAAGTATTTAAACCATTCATTGAGGATCTTGGTTCCTCTCCGGGATATATGCAGGCCATTTCTCCTGTATAGGCCTACATACCTCCAGGTGGGACAACAGTCCCAATGATGCTGAACTGCTCTGTTTGGCACCAGTCCTTCAACCATGCATTGAAGCTCCCGGTGCATAGCACCCTGTCCTCTCCCCTATCACAGACAGGTAACACTTCCAAAATGGTCACTGAGCATGCCACCTGTCTAAGACCCTCCCCAATTCCCTGAACTCCTCCTGCACTACCCTAACCTTATCCCTAGCCAGGTCATTTGACCCCAGGTGGACAATGACATCCAGCTCTTTTTCCTGTCCTGCTGCCTCAGTGATCCTCAGGATGTGCTTTCCATTCTTCTGAGCCATGGCACCAGGTAGGCACTTCACCTCCCTCTCCCCCTCCCCTCCTATCCACATGTCTACCCCCTAACAATAGAGTCCCTTACCAGGAGTTACTTCCTGCTCCTCTGGGGTCCTCTGCCTCCCCACTGGGGTCTTCACCATGGAGGATCCTCACATCCTCTTTGGTCACCACTGAGGATGTTTCCTTGGGACAGTTCTGCCCAGCCAGAGCTACATAAGAACTGTGTAGTGGAATCATAGAAGGGATGCACCTCTGTCCCATGACCCTCACCCTTCCTGAGCCCACTGTAGTCCAGCCGCTCCTCCTTCTTGTCATCCTTTGAGGCAGTAGGTGTGAACTTGGTGGTCCATGGGTGGGGGGAAGAGGCTCCCTGAGTTCAGCCAACTTGGCTTGGACATGAGCAACCTCCACCCTCAGCCCAGAGAGGTGCATGCAGATGGGCCAGAACCACAACCTCCAGAATGTCTCCCTGAAGACTGACACCCCACAGCAACTGCACTGCACCACTCCCAGCATGTCTGTTTCTGGCCTACTTGTTTTAGCTTCGCTAACTTAAACCCCTTTTTATACCTATTCTAGATAGGGTTGCTACACCTTATGTCAATCTTTTGCTTATACTACACATTTATTTTATCCTACTCTAGTTCAGGTGTTTCACTTGTTCCCAACTTTTTGCTGGCTTTTAAACCCTTTACTATTCCTACTTCTCAATCATGGCTCGAGAATACAAACTACAGTAACATGTGCAATATTAATTCACAACCCCTACTTCACACTCATAAGCCCAGGATAATAACCACTGTAACAAATGAAATATCAATATCTCACACTCATAAGCCCAGGATAATAACCACTGTAACAAATGAAATATCAATATCCCAACCTCAGGGTAGTCCCCTAGTAATTTAGTTATTCTGTGCTATTCTTATCTGATGGACTGCTTCTGGTGCTCTGGTGTCCTCTCCTGTCTCCATCACCTATGTCTGGTTTAGGTAAGGTCTTTTACTGTAGGTCTGATGGTCAGGGTCCTTGGCTGTTGGCTGTCTCTGGGGCAGACTCCACTTACCGCCATCCTTGGTGCGAGTCCTTAGCGAGAGAGCAGCAAGTGGAGGGATGCTTGGTGTCCTGTTCCCTTTGAAGCAGCAAGCTGGCTCTTCCTGGTTCCAGGCCAATGCCCAGAGGGTGTGGCAAGCCTCCCGACTGGCAGCCTCCTCTGGCCCTCTTATGGAGCTTCCAGCTCTGCTGGGTCATCTCTCTGGTGGTTGCTGTGAAGGGGGAGGGCTCCCTTTCTTCAGTTGAAGGGACCCTCTCTGCCCTGGAGCTCTGTTCCTTTGTGAGCTTTTGGACTTTTATAGTCTTTGGACACTATATAGTGCCATGTGATAAGTCTATATGCTTGTGGGACATAACTCTTTTCGACTGTGTAGCTGTTTGACAGACAAACATTGTGACACCCTAAAACATACCAAACTAACCCTCAGGGATCTGTAGATTTGATAGCAGGGCAGTGGGGCTAGCTGTTGCCTTTTTGAAAAAATGTAGTGTATTGTTGCTAGGCAACAAGTACAGGACATGTTGGGGGTTGTAGTTCACTGGGGTGCACCAGGAACTACAGGAGCAAGGTACAACATGGGATGCTGTTAAGTGGGTCAAACTAAGGGTAAAATTTGCAGCAGTACCCTGTATTTAGATTTGAAGTCCCAGTCTGGGTTTTAAACAAAATACTATTTATTTGTGTATTTTGCACAGTATGATAGGCTGTCATTAGTTCTGGACTAGACCCAGTGAGCAATTTCTGGGTCAAGACATATTTTACTGAGCCCTTCTGTGAGTGGAGCCAGAGACAGTGGGGTGAGTATGCGTGGGGCTGTGGGCGAAGACATGTGTAGAGACATTCGCATCTGTGCTAGTCTGCAGTGTCCACAGTGGCAGATGAGGCCAAGGGACATAAACATCTATTGGCCCCCCACACCTCCCATTCATGATGAAGATGGTCAGTCTATCAATCAAGTCTAAGGTAAAATAAATTGCGCATATAGTTGGCCCACCGGCGCAATGGTTGGATTTCCGCATGCAACGCTGGCATCCTGGGTTCAGGAGCAGACTCAAGTCACTGGAGGGCCAGCCAGGGAAGATAGACTTGAGCATTCCACGACAGCTTGCCTTCTCTGGGGGAGGGAGGGGGCCATTGCCTGCCACTTGCCTGACCCAGAGTGGAGGCTCGAGATACAGCAAGCCCTGCTTGCAGGGGAGGGCTGACAACAGACATGCAGTGGATGTCAGAGCATTGTGCCTGACATTGGGGCATGTGCTGTGTGTGTGGGAGAAATACCAGGAGTAAAATGTCTGCCAGCCCCGAGGAGACAGAGTTCTGGGAGCTAGCCCTAATCTGCAGCCACCTACTGGGCCTTCTGGACTGATAAAAGCAGATTGTTGGGGTGTAGGAGCTCCACCTTGTCCCCGCCTGGGGGGCAGACTATGGCTCCATGGGGTACCAGTGGCAGACCCAGGTAAGATGGCTTGCAGGGATAGACTCCAGGGATCTCCTAAGGCTGCGGGGATGACAGGGGTGTAGGAGGGGGATAAACAGAAATATCAAAAAGAAAATTGTGCATATTTGTATCTTGACTTGTTCATTTCATTAGGATTCATAAGCGAGAGGGTGTGGGGAAAAACTAACACATTTATGTACCAAGGTAACAATTACAAGCATCAGTGTTAAAGGACAATTGAAGTAAACATAGTGGAGGTGCATTATATATAAAGAACAAAATATTTTATATTGTGAGATTTTCTTATACTCCCCATATTTAGAAACAAGATTAGTATCCCAAGGAAGTTCTGTGGTCTGTAGATGGACTAAAACTTGGCAGCACTATTTGGTTACAAAAAGACAACCATAGTGTAGTACAAGGCATAAAAAAAATCATCAAGGTTAGTGGACAATGGGAGCAGGAGAAAAAGCCACAGTCCAGAGTAGCATATTATATGTTCACAGGTGACTTGAGAGGTTTTAAATTTAAACAGTAGTAAGAAAAAAATATTGTTGTTGTTTGTTCTGTTTTTATAGTGGTTTTATTCTGATATTATATAGGGACTCGGGCGTAATACTTCAAATACCAGGAAATCACATAATTAGGGACTGGCTGTGTGGGTGATATTGTGTTTATAAACAAGGTGAGATCTATAACTATAGAACTGTGATCTGTCCAATTAGAATCAAATCGGTGGGGGCATGGTCTGGTGCCTGATCAAGATGGCCACCTAAGCCTGGAGCTCCACCTCAGCCAACCTATTTTTTTCTATCTTTGTCTCTCTATACAGTGTTTTTTTTTTACTTTGTGAGTTATTCGGGAGCTCTTTTTTAACAGTAGAGTGCTCATGAAGTTTTGGTTTAACATTGGAGACTAAGTGTTATTCACTCAGGAGTAGTACATATTCCTGTGGGGCCGGGCGTTCTACTCTCCAGCCGACTATGGGGGACCCTCCGACGGACGTGACTTCTGCTTCTACTATGCTGCCTTGGTTTGTGGATCAGGCCTCATCACTAGAATATATTGTTAAATTATTCAAAAATCTTGTGTCTGATGTGGCCCAAATCAAAATTATGGTGGCAGCTACAGCTACTGATGTGGCTACTCTCAAGGATAGGCTTAATGCTACAGAGCAAAAAATAGCCGATCTGGATGATTTTTACCTTCTTGCCTCATGGTCCCTGGAACTCCACAAACAGCATCTTAATCATATCTGGCATAGAATAGAAGCCCTGGACAAACAAAGCTGACAGAATAACATTCATGTTCTTTGCATCCCTGAAGGCTCAGAAAATGGTAGTCTGGTGTCATTTCTTACAGGTTTGTTGCCTCAGCTTCTCTCACTTACATACATAGACACATAGACAGTGTCGGCAGATAAGGGCCTATGGCCCACCCAGTCTGCCCATTTGAGCTTGTAAGTTCAGTTTGTTTTCCTAGAAGTCCGTTTCCCCTTACCCATGACCTCTAGAATTCCTTTATGTCTATCCCATGCATTCTTAAATCCCGTGATTGTTTCAGCCCCCACCACTTCCTCTGGCAGGGTGTTCCACTTGTCCACCACCCGTTCTGTAAAGAAATTCTTTCTCATGTTTCCTCTGAATCGTCCTCCCTCCAACTTCATCCCATGCCCTCTAGTCCTGGAACATCTTTTTCGCTTAAAAATAGTGTTTTCCTGCACCCTGTTTCTCCCTGTAAGATACTTGTATGTCTCTATCATATCCCCTCTCTCCCTCCTCTGGAAAGGCCCTATCTCCACTGAGTCTGCATATCGGGTTGTGAGACTGGAAAATGCTCAGCCCCAGAAACCCCTCCTGATTTTTGTTTCTGTCTTGCAATTCTCTATGAAGAGTGTTCTGATGTGGGCAACACAGACAAAAGATTGGCTTATTTGGCAGGGCTCCACTATCTCCCTGTATGCCAATTTCACCACAGATGTAATTCACCAATGGGAAAGTTATGATTCTATCTATACCACACTATGCAAAGTGGGGATCCCCCATCATTTCATGAGTCATACCAGGCTGGCGATAATTCAAAATGGGCAGCAATATATCTGTGGTAATTCACAAGAGGCCAGGTCATTCATTTATTTGAACTCCTCTGACCTCCGTTTCTCAGCCCTATCCCAACTCCACTCTTTTTTAGGGGGAACTACATTCCCCCAACTCTCATCAGTGCTTAAAGACCAAATGGTCGTGCCCCTCTCCAAAACAGAACTGTGTTTGACTCTACAATTCTTGACTAAAAAAAAAGGTCACCAAGGCAAGACAGGATCACAATAGACCTTTATCAACTGATGCCAGATATTATTATCCCTCTGCTTTTAGCAGCCTTGCAGGAGACCCATAATGTTGGCTCCCTCCCTCCATCCATGCATGAGGCAGTGATTACCCTCCTCCCTAAACCTTGGATGATCCATTCAATTGGACAAACTACAGCCTATCTCACTTATTTTGACAGATGCTAAAATTCTCACCAAAGCTCTAGCTACTCGACTTGAGGAGGTTGTGCATACTCTGATACATTCTTCTCAGTTTGGTTTCCAAAAGGGGGAATCTGGAACAGACCATTTGTGTACCCTTTTGAATATGAAAATCTTTGTTAAGACTTCACCAACCCTGATGATGGCCCTGGTAATCGACGTTCGAAAAGCTTTTGTTTTGGTTCAATGTGACTATCTGCATAATGTTTTAGAACGTTATGGTTTTGGCCCCCAGTTTTGGACCTGGATTCAGATCTTATACCACCAACCTATAGCAGTAATGTTTACTAATCATACACTTTCTTCATTTTTCCTTCAAAGGGGCACCTGACAGGGCTGCTCCCTTTCATCCCTTTGGTTTTGCTGGCCTTGGACCCACTCACATGAAAATTTCTATCTACACCCCACATTCAAAGCATTCGGGTGGGCCAGCTCACATTTTTGTGCACTATTATGTGAATGATCTGCTTCTTATGGTGGGATCTCCATCACTGTCTTTTCCTCATATTTTTGACATCTTATCCCAGTTTGCAGTTTTTTCTGGTCTCACTGTTAATAGATCCAAGACTGCTCTTGCTCCGCTTAACTCGCTATGTGATAACTCTGTGTGCTCACAGTTTCAGATCACATGGGCCGGCGACTCTTTCAAGTACTTGAGAATAAATATATTTTGGCCCACTGGGATGATTGCATCCCATTGAATTATAACCCAGCCATTTCTTCTTTAGAATGTGACACCCAGTGCTGGCTTAAACTCGAGTTCTCACTGGCTGGAAAAGTTGCTACCCTTCACAAGTCTGATCTTCCAAACTTGGCCTACCTTTTTCAGAACTTGCCTTTAACTGTCCCCTTGCCTATCTTTCACTGGCTTAATTGTATCATCAGTCAGTTCCTCTGGGAGAACAAACCACCCAGGCTGAGCAAGGTTAAACTTCGGGCTCCCTAGTCCAAGTGGGGCCTTGGCCTCCCTTGGTTCAAGGGGTATGCCCTGGCATACCATATGGCTTAAACATACTGGTGGTTCAAATCTCCCTCTCCCGACACCCCATCCTGGCTCAACCTTGAAACATACCTGGAGCAGGTTCCTAGTCTTGGCCTGCTACTTTGATTCTGTTTTCAATCGTGGTTTCTGTCTCATCCTATTCTTGCCGCTACTCTTCATGCTTGGAACTTTTGTATGTCATTTACTGCTGGGACAATCCTCATATTCTTATTGGGGGTGCTCCTGTACAGTGGACTTCCTGGGTTTAGGCTAACCTTAATTGTATTGCAGACCTTTCTATCCCTCATACAGATGAACTTCTCTCTTTTCAACAGCTTCAAGACAAATATGATTTGCCAAAAACTGATTTTTTGCATTTTTTACAACTTCAGTCAGCAATCTGCTCATATGAAAAGAAACTACTCTCCCCATCTCCTTGGATTTGGCTTTCTCCTACATATGAAACCACAGGTACAAAAGGTCTGGGCTGGCAAAATGTATTTATACTATCTGCTCAGCTTTGCATTCTGTTTCTGTGCAGTGTAAGACTAAGTGAGAAAATAAGCTTATAAGCTTAAATCCTCTATAACAGAGGAAGATGGGCAAGTGGGGATTGCCCTCATACAAAAAGCCTGTTGTGACACCCATAGTAGACTGATACATTTCAAGATGTTACACCATTGGTACACAGCCCCTCAGTCTCTTTATAATATGACCATTATGACTGTCTCTTCTTGTTGGCACTGTACACAGTCTGGGGCAGATCTTCTATATCTGCTATGGAGTTGCCCTATCTCTGTAAGTGGTGGGAAGCTATTTTTTCTGACTGTTCTAAAATGTTGAAAATGCCTATTGTTCCATGCCCCAAATTGGCTGTTTTAGGACTCCCTTTGGCAATGCCTCCACTTCCTTGGTGCACTGTTCTTAGCTTAATATGTCATTATTAGAAGCAAAATGGCTTCTTCTTCAAAAATGGAAGCACCCCCCTTCACACCACAGTGCCCTCTTGGTGTGCAGCGCTGTCTCATCATGCACTCTTTCATAAATGATCCTGTGCTTCCTTAGATAGGCATGTCATCTACTTTAATAAATGGCTTCCCTTTCTCAGCTCCCATCTCTGCTTAGTTCCCCTTCTGCCCTTTCACAGCACCCTATCCCCTAAATTTTTGAATGTTTATTATGCTACTCTAGTTGGAGCTCCTATTTTTTGTAAGTCATTCTTTAAGTCCATTCACCATTTATGCAGCATCTGAAATTGTAAACAATACCTCTGGGTGTCCTGTATCCCATTATTATTATTTGCTTCAAGTATTTTGATTATGTTATCTTCCCATTACTGCATTCTGGTAAACTCCTTGTTTATACTTACTATGATATCTTCCCAGTACCCTGGTTTACTGTTCAAGTTTATTTTATGTACATTGTCTTTCTTCCCCCTCTCTTGTTTGTTTTTTAAAGTTGTTTTAGCTTTACACAGCTTATATTACTGTATTTGATGGTTGTTATGTTATAAAAGTAATAAATAATTTCTTGATAAAAAAGGGATCACATTGGTGAAGATGAATACTGTATAAAAACAGTAATGCTAGCAACTGGGGAATGTTCTAACTGTTGTATGTTTAGTACTAAACCAGACATATATTTGGATACATGTACATGTGGCCAGTGCCTGGAGCTGGAGGATCTAAAGAGTAGGCTGCTAACAAAAGACATGGAAATAACAGACCTCAAGAAAGAACTAGAAATGTATACACTAAGACACAAACAAAACTGAAAACTATAAAGAGGTGAAAAGCAACAAAAGGCAAAGAGAATTAGATTATGAAGAGTGTGATGACTGCGGCCTGGTAGAAAACTACAAGAACAAAAAAAGGGAAGGAGGGCCATAAATTTCCAAATGGCAACATCAAACCAATATACCCGCTTGATAAATTTAATTGGGCAAATAGAAGAATGGTTGCAAGAACTGCCTGACCTTGTGAGCAAAGGAGACTCAATGGAACCAGAGCATGATAAAGGGAAGGGACACATATTCTTATAGACTGCCGGAAAATCATAGTTATCAGTAACACCCCACAATACAATAACCGGCTATGGTTAATAGACAGCAGTGAAAAGGAAATATAGATGAGGGTGGTAATCCCAATTCAGATATGGATACAGAACCCCAGACTGTGAAGCAAGACACCTCTCCCCAACCCAGGTGTCTATATTGGGAGATTCTATAATAAAATATACAGAGCAATATTCGACAAGGGACAATAAAGAAAATATAAGATCAGGCAGTTATGGAAGGGCTATGATAAAAGATATCCAGGCTATGGTACCAAATATCATAAAACCCCAAAAAGATAAACAGGTTGCACTAATCAATGTGGGGACAAACAATATTGGAAGCCAACAAGAAGAAAAAATTAAAAATGGATATGAAGATTTACATAAAACAACTCAAAGATACTGGGTATGAGCTAATTTACTCAGAAATGTTACCGTTTTGTACATCTAGCAGAGGTAGAAATAATAAAATAAAGAGAATACATAGTTGGCTATGGAAATGGAGTCTGGAAAATGTTATAAGAGGTATCAAAACATGGGAAATGTTTTGATGAAAATAATGATGTGTTCTGCCATGACAGGTTACACCTTAGTAGAAAAGGTGGTAATACCCTGGGAAATATGTTCTTTGACCATATTAACATAAATCAAAACAACAATGAACCTTTAAACTAAATAAAAAGGGGAAACTGGGCAAACCCAAATACTTGAGGGGTAGGGAAAAAAATATAGGGTACACCTGTTGACAAGGAGGGTATAATAATATTGATGGTGAATGCAAGAAGCCTCAATATTATAAAGAACACAGAATTGGAAATCCTGTTGGAAGAAAAAAATATTGACCTGGCTGCAATAACTGAAACTTGGTGGTCACAACAGACATGCTTGAATAGGAATATAGAGGGATATAAACTGTTCTACAAGGACAGGGTAGATAGAAGAGGTGGACTTGTGGCCCTGAATGTAAGGGAGAACATCTTATATAATGACAAAACCAATTTCATACATGATGATACAAATAGCAAAATATTATGGGTTGAAATCCCCAGACAATATAATAAAAAATTAACAGAAAGAGTGTGCTATAGGCTACCTGACATAAATGTAGTAGATTTTTCAGATTTACTGAATAACTTGTCAAACTTCACACAACGCAAGGAAATTCTGTTGTTGGGAGATTTTAATCTACCCAGTATTATCTGGGATGACCTTACTGTGTCAAATCCATGTGAGCCAATGTTAATTGATATCCTATTAAAACATGGACTATATTAGATAGTTGATGAACCAACTAGGTCAAACAATATCCAGGACTAAATAGTAACAGAGAGGAATGGTGAAATCAAAATTTAGAAATCATTGAACCCCTCAGAAACAGTGATCATAATATGTTTATATTTAAAATGCATAACCAGACGAAAAGAATTAAGGATAAAACTGTAAAAAAAACTACAATAGAGCAACTTCAAAGCCATAAAGGAGGCTCTGCTGGAGTGGAATTGGGAAGAAACAGGGAAAACCAGAAGTGTGGAGGGATTCTGGACAGAGCTTAAAAACAGATTACTTGAGTTAGAAGAAAAACATATACCTGACAAACTACTTTACTATGTAAGGAAAATGTGCCTCATTGGTATACTCATAAAAATAGGAAAGAACTGAATAAAAAAAGAACAGCATTTAAAGCGATGAAAAGGGTAAACAGTTCATATAACATTGAGAAAAGTAAGAATGAACTTAGAGAGGAATGGGCTTGAATGCTTCAGCTAAAAATATACCAGTAAATGGGAGTAATGCTACAGTTAAAGATATAAATAAAGCTGAGGTCATGGAACTGTTAGACAAAATAAACATAAACAAAACATCAGGGCCAGATGAATTACATCTTAGGTTGCTCAAGGAAATTGAAATGTGGCTGGTGGGGCCTCTAACCATTTTGTTCAGTAGGTCTCTTGAAACTGGGGAGGTGCCAGATGACTGGAGGAAGGGGACAGTGGTCCTGATATTTAAGAAAGGAAGTAGATCTAAAATATCTACTTCTAGGCCGATAAGCCTTACAGAAACTTTGGGTAAAGTCATGGACACCATTATAAAGAAAAGATCTGAAGATGATATGAAATAAAAAAATGTATCTGTTGCCATCAAGTCATGGATATTGTTTATAGATTTAACACAACACGGATTTGGAAAGAATAGCTCTTGTCTAATGAACAGCTTGGCATTTTATGAAAAGGTGAGCTGAGCTCTCAAGCAAAACAGCCCAGTGGATGTAATCTACCTTGATTTCCAGAAAGCATTTGACAAGATACCCCACAACATACCCATAAATAAACTATGCGATACTGGAATTGATTACAAATTAACAAAGTGGATGAGAAATTTGTTAGATGGGAGAAGGCAAAGAGTAGGGATAAAAGGAGCCATGTCCAATCCAGTTGGGGTGGAGAGCGGAGGCACACAGGGGTCAGTGTTGGGGCAAGTTCTGTTCCCATTCTTTATAGCAGACTTAAATAAACTGACAAAAAGTTGGGTGGTGAAGTTTGCAGATGATGTAAGGATGGGAGCAGTAGTTTTTTAATTTTTTATTTATTCAAGCATTTCACCATGAAGGTATGCTGAGCAGTAAATTATTCATTTCCAGATACGTCTTGGGGATAAGGGGAAAAAGGAGATGCAGGTACAGCAGTGCAAAATACAACTGAGTTATTTTAAAAAGGTGGTAACATTGTACAAAAATACAAGATACAATATGAGAACATTAAGTGCAACACTATCAGTAAAGTGGAATAGAGAATACCAATTACAGAAGACAAAAACATGTGAGTAGGAGAATACATAAGCAGTGACAGTCAAGCAGTGATGAATGGTCGCAATATCAAGGTACAAAGATAATATGACACAATAACAGGTTGCAGCCTTGCTTTAAGTGGCACATAACTTTGGAAAAGGTCAGGAGGTTTGGCATGAGCAGGACTGGGATGCGTACACTTGCAGGAGGGAAGAGAGAGCTTTTGGAGAAGGCACATTGGGAATGTTAGAGGGGAGGGCATTCCAGTTTTTTGGAGAGCAGTAGGAAAAGGCAGATTGGCCAACAGTAGTGGATGGTGAACAAACGTGAGTCAGTGTTCCAAAGGGAATAGGAGCTCAGAGAAGAGACAGAGATGACAGAGGAAAGATAGGAGGGGAGATTTTCAGACCAGAATTTAGCCATGAAAGTAGCAGACTGTGCCAAAATTCTTGGACTCCAGTGAAGGGAGGGATGTGGCTATATAAAGATCACAGTGTGAGTGGGGCATGATAGTATGAAGTGGCAGAACGAATTGAAAAGAGTGTCCCATCTGGCCAGAGTAGTTTTGGGGACAGCACTGTAGACTATGTCTGCATAGTCAAAGGTACTGTAGGTAGAATCATTTTCTGCACAATAGTTAATTCAAGCGAACAAACAGACCAACTGGTAAATGATCTGCCAATTATAGAACTCTGGGCAAGGAAGAATGGAATGTGCTTTAGCATTGAAAAGTGTGTTGTCATGAACTTTGAAAAAAAATATAGGTACAGTACCAAATATAATTTAAATGGTATCACTTTAAAAACTATTGAAAACACAAGAGACCTAGGTATTTTAATCAGCAATGATCTCAGTTTTAGTAAACACTGTACAGAGGTAATACAAAAAACAAACAGGTAATACAAAAACAGGATTTTGGGTTGCATCCATAGGACTTTCCTATGTAGGAATAGGTGATGTGCAATGCCTCTGTATAAAACATACATCAGGCCCCACCTCAAACATTGTACTCCACTGTGGAGCTCCTATCTGATGAGAGACATTGTCAATCTTGAGATGGTTAAAGCATACAGCTACAAAAATGATATCTGGTCTGCATGACAAGCCCTTAGAAACCAGATTAAGAAATTTAGGGCTATATACAGGAGAGACTAGAAGGATTAGGTGAGAACTTCTTCAGATGTACAAAACCATAGGCGATGAGGAGTTGATGATTGGTCTGGATCTGGAATTTACTATTAGAGACATTAACCTTAGGAGTCACAGTAAACAAAGTTACAATTCTCGAGGAAAAACACTAGCACATGCTTTTTTTACCCAAAGATCAGTTAAAACACAGAACATTCTGCCAACATATGTAGTGGAAACTGATTCTTTTGGAGCTTTTAAGAGGAAACTGGATGAGTATCTATTAAACACAGACTATTCAAAATGGCCCCACTGAGGCGGGAGACATACTAGATGGATATTTGACTTTTTCTGTATTATCTCCAAATATAGTTCCAAGTACAGTATAATTAATATAAGCTGTTCCTCTGTTGTGATTTTATAACTATAATTGTATTACTTTGCCAAGATTATTCTGCCCTCCCTCCACATAACATGGGGTGCACCTTTGGGGATGACGGAGGTGCGCAAGGCTCAGGTGGTGTCCAGGGCAGCAGGTGGCAGAAGTCAGAAGAGGTACCGAGACCTGACCGAACATTGGGTTCAGGTAGTCGTGGAGTATGGCACACATACATTTCCACATACATGTATGGAGTATCTTCATGGTATTGCATATATTTTGTAGCTCCATATGTAAAATAGTCACCAAAAAGGACTTCACTGGGCAGTATAGTTGCGCTCATTGTAGTCGCTAAGATGCATTCGCTCAAATTGAATTTACTCTATAAAAGTCTCCCATTTGACATGGCACTCCAAAAACATAAGTCAGTGACAATAACAAACAGATGATAACAAAACCTAGGTAAAATCCTAGAGAAAATAGGCAATTCAGCAGTAAGCTACTTCTAAGGCTCATAAACAGTTTGCAAACACCTCTCTAAATAGATGCACCTTCAGACACCATTTAAACACCTCCACTGATGGGGTCTCCCTCAAATATCTTGGCAGGGAATTCCATAGTACAGGGCCCTCCACCTCAAATGATTGATCTCCACAGGTCTTCAGATAGGCCCTGGGAACTGATAGGAGGTCTTCAGTGAAGGACCAGAGTGAGCACGTAAGGCGGACGTGAGTCAGATGGCCACTTGGGTAGCCAAGGCCAGACCTGTATCTGGCCTTATAGGTGAGCAAACCCACCTTGAAGATGATTCTCCACCTAACCAGCAGTCAGTGCAGGTCATGCAGAACCAGAATCACATTACAGGACCTCAGAAGGCTTGTCATCAACCAGGCCGCTACATTCTGCACCAGCTGTGGGCAACGGAGAACCTTTCCACAGAACCCAAGGTAAAGAGCATTGCAATAGTTGAGTCTAGATGTGACAAAATCTAGACATCACAAAAGCGTGTACCAGTGAGGACAGGTTGTCATGTAGAATCAAGGCTTTGATCTGGTCAACATTCCTCAGGTAGTAAAAAACACTCTGGATGACAGATGACACCTGAGCGTCACATGTCAGTCCATCATGAAGGATAACAGCCAGATTTTTCACCTTGGTAGATGCAGCCAAAGGAGTAGGGTCAAGGAATAACCCAGTTCCTATCCTGGCAGCATCAACATCTTGCTGACTACCAGGCTCAGTCACTAGCACATCTGTCTTGTCAGGGTTGAATCTCAACCAGCTAGAGGACATCCAGTCCTGGATCTCAGCCAGACATTCATTAAGCACCTTCATAGCATCTCTCAACCCAGGTGAAAATGACACGTGCAGCTTGGTATAATTCGCATAACAGTGAAAACCCAAGCTATACCATCTAATGATCTCACACGGGGAAGCATATACACTGCAAACAGCATAGGTGACTAGATAGAACTCTGAAAACCTCCACATAGCAGGGGCTTTGGGCAAGTGGAGAAACTCCCCATGACTACCTTCTGTTTCCTGCCTGTGAAAAAGGACTCCAACCAATTGATGACAACACTGGTGAGTCCACAGAGCTCCCTTAGGTGATCCAGCAACACTATGTGGTCCACAGTGTCAGATGCTGAGAAGAAATAGAGAAGAATGGCTATTGACCAATCCCCTCTATCTCTTGCCCTGAGGAGATCATTTTGCACTCTGACTAATGCCATTTTGGTGCTATGCCTGGACCTAAACCCAGCCTGGAATGGCTCATAGATGTCATTGGTGTTGTTGTGCCTCAAGTTGTAGAGCCAGTACTTTCTCAATAACCTTACCAAAAATAAGAGGTCAGAGATTGGTCTATTATTCACCAAGACGTAAGGTTTGAGAGATGGTTTCTTTAGGATGGCGAGGCAATGAAAGGCAAGCTTTATTTATATAGTGCTTTATCAAGGGACTCAGAGCACTTCACAATGAAAACATCCCCAAAAGTTAAAAACAGATGTATTCAAATAAAACTAAAGGCTTTCTCAAATAAGAATTTTTTAAGGATGCTTTAAAAGTGCCTCACCAATGCTTCTTTTGGTGTGCTGGGGAAATGTCCCTTAAAAATGAACACTGGAAAATTTCAGAAAACACTGGACAAAGAGACTCAACACATCCCACTAAGAGGGGGTCTGGCCACTGTTCCCAAGTGAGACTATCATACATTCAAGGTTCCATAGAGCTTGGCCATATGATAAAGGACCTGCAGAGACAAAGTCCATTAAGCTAAATATACCTCAGAAAAGTACATGAATGAAATTCTTATAAGAAGACAGAGAGAAAGCCATAGGGGTGGAGGGGAGGATGGTGGAGCTAAGAAAATGAGTCTCTCAGGAATTTGAAAAAATGTTCTTTATTGTTTAATGGGTGCAGAGTGAGTAGTTTGCTGCCCCACCAATCCTGAGGCATAGCCATTTACATTCACTGGTTCAACAGGCAACTAAGTATGAGCAGGAATAAGTGTGCAGTGTACAGCATATAGAAGGCTTAGAAAGTAAAACTGAGTGCTGTCCTAGCATTGAGATGAAATACGTTAAGGCTAGGTAGGAAGGTTGGAGGGGGAGAGGGAGGAGTGGGGGAGAAGCAGAAGGGAGAGGGGAGAAGGCAGAGGAGGGCAAGGTATATACTGTATTAGGCAGGAGGTGAGCTGCAACTACTAGCAGATATGCATTACAAAAATAGTGAGTGTGATTACATATTATCAGACCAAAATGGTTATAAACAGCAGTAGGTCGAGGAAAATCCCTATGACGAAAATACCTATGACTAAAACAATGCGATGAGACAGGAAGGTCTTATGAAGATAAAATCTGAGGCTACCTAAGCAATATCAGTAAAAACTGACTGAGCTGCTAGTGCTACTGAAAACAATGGAGAAGCCAATTAACCTCATAGACTCACTGAAAATTGGTGCCTGATTCTCAAATGAGTGGGCCTGGCACACAGTGCATGTGCCAACAAGAAGTGGCATAAGGGGCAACTTGCGTCACATGGTGCACCAATCTTGAATCACAAAGTGGCCTGCACCACAAGGGGAGCCATCTGTGCCAGCCAGGCTTTCACCACTCTTGTGGGGGGATGGACAGCTACATCCTAGTAGATGGGAGCTTGCTTTAGAGTGGTGCTGCGCTATCCCCTTAATCGGGATTCAAAAAGTGCCACAACAGGCACAAGGCTGTCCAGGGTATTGACCAGCCAGGAGCTGGTATAACAACTCATGTTTATTATTTATTTCTTAAAAAGTGCAAATCAAATCAATATCTAAGCGATTGTACAGAACAATGAAGAAAGAAAATGCAACAGTTAAAACCATAAATAACAATTGAAACATCAATATCATAGTATTCAGTAATCTCCAGTTCATACACCCTCCAAGAAGGTGAGCTTAAATATATGCATTTTTAAGGCAGATTTAAAGCTCTCCATTATCAAGCACTCCCTTTTCTGATGAGGCAGAGAATTCCACACAGTCGGGACCACAAATGCAAATGATCTAGCACCAGAAGACTTTAAACAGACCCTGGGAACCTCTAGCAATCCCTCGTCTGCAGAGTAGAGTGTACAGAGGAGGCCGTAAGGGCACAGAAGTTCTTGCAGGGATCATGGTCCCTGTTTGTATAAGGCTTTATAGGTCAGCAAGCCAACCTTGAAGGTGATCTGCCACTGAAGAGGCAGCCAGTGCAGTTCACAAAGCACAGGCATGACATGGCAAGATCAAGATAAGCCAGTCAGCAGCCTGATTGCTGCATTCTGCACCAGCTGCAAGTGGCGGATATCAACCCCTGGAAGCCCTCGGTACAGAGAGTTGTACCACAGCTACAGATAGTGTCAGGTGGGAGGAGACACCACTCCCACCTGCCAATGCATGGTTAGCCACTTCTGGGTAATCCCACTTACTGTAACCATAGCAACAGATGGAAAACCTCTTTATTTTCATTAGGAGTAAAATCCTGGCACAGGCACCTTCAAAATGACTGTGTATATGCAGGTTGGATCAGAAATCCTGTTAGATTCCCCAAGTCCATATCACTCTCTGACCAGCACGGCTGCAAGTTAGGGCTTCACCCAAAACAGTGCACACACAGGTTCAGGTTTCAATATCAGCATGCCCACCAGCCATATGTGACTAATCCTGGAGTTGTCTTCCAATGGAGTGGTAATCTGCAACCCGCAGAAGCCCTCAGAAAGAATAAGAAGCTCTAACCTCATAGGTACATTTACAAAACCAGCTGTGACTCACTCATGTGGCAGATATGCAAAAGGCATTGGGGATGGGCACTGCTCAAGGTGTCTGCTTCATCTTGCCCAAATTCAAGGCTGTCAACAAGTGGCACCTGCCACTCCTTCACCCAACCACACTGTGCCCCTTCCCTCAACATCTCTCCCAGCTCCCCAACAGCAGCCATGCAACCTTTCCAACTACTTTAGCAGGCTTGCAAGATATACAGTAGGCCACTAATGTTAATGGCATCCTGAGGCTATGAGTACCAATGTTGTGAGGCATCGCTTGCCGATCTGGTACCAGGATATCCACCATGCTACATAACCCTCCCATAGCTTGTGGCAATCCCTTCCCTTGTGCCTTTTGTGTGATGCATATGATCATTTGCTGCAAACTGCAGGAGTTTGGTGGAGGGACCCCTTCAGTTCCTGAATCAGGTGCAGGGTCTCTGGTGCACAAGTGGTTGGGGCAAGCTGCTGTTTGCCACAGTCTGAGACAATTTAACTAGTGCTTTATGAATCCAGACCATGGTGTAGAAAGTGAATTAACAGGGACATTACATTCTGGGACAGTTACTATAAATGGTATGTTTTGGAGGCATTATTATAATATCCAAAAATAGAAACATTTTCAAACAGCTGAAATTTACATAACATTCCAGTCCACTTTAAATCCCACCAGTACTCATTTCACACAGTGTGACACTGAGTACGTCATTCAACTTTTCAGTGTTTTTTTTACCCAGCTGTGGAAACAGGTAAGAGCAGAACCCCACAGAAAATGAGAAATTGCATCACATCCAGACTATCCAAGATAAATAAATAAACAAATAAATAAATAAAACATTAAAATATGATTTGCTGTTGTCTTCTTCACTAGTCATTGCTGTCATTAATATGCATGTGGTTCAAGCAGAATTTAAATCCTATCAGTTGGAAAATGAGGTGTAATAAATCTCTTCTCTAAAAAACACACCAAAGAAAAATATCTTTAGCGTGTGTGACCACTACTGTATGTCAGTGTATCATGTCCTCTGCATAGTTTTTCAAGTGTGGACTGTTAAGCAGAAAATAAAGATCCCATTACAGTCTACAAGTATAATTAATTTGTTTACTATTAAAAAGTTACGAACAATGAGCCCAACTGTGATTACCCTCCTCTGGGGAGAGAGACGTTTTGCAATAAATAGTGGCTTCTGAAATGGTACTGTAAA
The DNA here is from genome assembly GCA_016271365.2 of Neoceratodus forsteri. Taxonomy (NCBI): domain Eukaryota; kingdom Metazoa; phylum Chordata; order Ceratodontiformes; family Ceratodontidae; genus Neoceratodus; species Neoceratodus forsteri. The sequence continues at coordinate 793,904,235 of CM057454.1, forward strand.
ATGCAATAAAGCTTTCAGAATCACCAAAGCATTTCAATGTTTGATTTAGCAGACTAGAAATCAATGCATTCCTTGCAATAAAAGGACACTCTTTGATATATAAAAGTGCATAGATTTTGTCACATAAAAGATACTTCAAGGATAACAGTCTCTGTATGTACCATATAAAAAGCAGCAGTAGAACATTTCGACCCGCTCTCTCAAATGCAAATCCTATCTCAGTTCAATTACCATAACAAGATTCATGATGAGATTTTTTATAATGGTGTTTTTCAGACTCACTCTATTTAATTATGCCCATGTTTTTAAGGCTGAATACTTTCACCCTGAAGATCAAGTTGAAAACTATGACAGATGTGAGGAATTTTACAGTGGAGGGAAATACACAGCTATCAATGTAGAATTAAATAGCAAGAACAGTTTTTAATATAGTTGCCATGAACCCTAAATGGGATAATCAAACCCAAGTAAATGTAATTGCATATAGGGTATTAAAATGCATTATTCTATTTATCAGGCTATTCAAGAGCTCAAGTAGTGTGTTATCTGAAGGTATTTGATCCATTTATTCAGGGCAATTGGTTTGGAGAATACAGAATTGCACCTTATATGCATTTAAAACTATTTAAAAGTATGGATAGTAACTGCACAACCTGTCTTGATTTATTTGTGTCAAAGTCCTGCACAGTTGATGTGCATCTAACATACTTGGATATCCTGCCAATATTGCTTGGGTACATGCCCCCTTATGAACTGCACATTCTTTCTAAAAAAGGTTAAGGAAAATCCCCAGAGAACACTTCTTTAAATGCATGGGATAAGTTATAAGTATCCTCTGCCGCTGACTTAAAATAAAACAAAAGGAGAATGTGATTCTGACTATGAATTCTTCATTTATAGAATTATAGAGTTAATTTTTAAACCTAACTTAAATATCATATTTTTTCTATTTTTAATTGTCTTGACTAATTTGTTTGTCTATATGTTTCTACATGTTTGTTCTAGTTTACTTTGAATTTGGCAGCTATTGCTCATGAGCCAAATGAATGAATGACCAGAAAATTGGCAGATGATGATTACTTAAGTAATAACATTAATTTAACTGGTGCATACAAAGCAATAACCAGCTTTTATGGCTGATTAAATGCCAAGGCTGAAGGCCTTGGTGTTTACTGTCCGACATATGCCAGTTATTGCGACTATACTCCAACTGAATGAATGTTATAATTACTCTTGGTAAAAAACTACGTTAATGCTCATTAGGGTTTCTACTGCACAAAACTCAAACCTCACAAAGGCTGGAAATAACTACTAGGTTTTTGTACACAGTGCCAACAAATTTAGAAACTATACTGTTAGGGTACTAATGTCCAATTCCCTCCTACCCTACAGTACCACATCCCATACCCTCATGATCCAAGGACAGTCTAGAGGTACAGCTCCATGTTCTTGCACCAATGCAATGGTACCCAGTATAGGTCAAGATATTAAAAATTGGTAAAAACAGCTATAATCCCCACCCTTTCCTCCATCTCCAAGATCGGAAAATCAGCCAGGTGGCCAATGGCTAGTAAAATAGTTGGTTTTGCTGACATATTTTAATACTTATTTGCAAACTGGGTACCTACCAGTGAAGTCATTTTTGTTCCCCTAACAGTGATGACCACTAAAAATATTGAATTGACTACCACATTTTGAAACCTACCAGCCAAACAGATCACAGCTCACGCACTGATTTGTCACACCATGCTTGTCACACAATGCCAAACTACAGGATTAGCACCACCCTACAAGGCTATACATGGTTATGCTACTCTGTGAAGGCTCAACACTAACTTGCATACTTACTACACAATTCTATGTTTATGAGCGCATTGTGTTGTGGACCCTTTGCATAGTATGATATACATTACACAGCAACATTTTGTGTCATATTTTGCTTACTAACGCATGTACCATCCACTTATAACTTGTTTTATGCAGCTTCAGCATGACTCTGCATAAAATATATGCAAGCCCCAGACATGTAACTTGCTTTGAGCATTTGAAGGTACTGTATGCAACTTAAAAAAAACAACTCACAACTGTGTTATCTGTATAGTGCTCTCAGATTTTTAACAATTGAACTGCTTTGTGGAGGGTCTACAATACTGTATGCCAAGCAAGGCACAGGTTATAAATCAATGTTAACCTCCACAGATATGCATTCCAAAGTACATTATGTCATTATAGATCCACACTGTGTATCATATGTATGAAACACATGATATTGAGTGGCATGATTCTGGACATGTACCTTGCCCACTAGTAATGAAGGTAGAAAAGGTGGCAGGGACTAGGGTTGTGATATACCAATTTTTAATATATTGACCCTATATTAGGTGCCATTGCATTGATACATGGACCTGTACCTTTAGACTATCCTTGGGTCATGTGGGTAGGGGACATGGTAGGGTGGGGGACTTGGACAGAAGAACCCTAACCATCTATTTCCAAAATGTGTTGGTATTGCGTTCCTAAAATTAGTAGTTTATTTCCAACCATTGTGGGGTTTGGGTTTTGTATAGTGCAAACCCTAATGGGCAATAACACAGTTTTAAACTCTCCTTCCCCGAGGACCGCTCTAACCTGTTTTCTGTGATGTGATACTTGTGTTTTGATCCCATGTCTTGCTAGTCTGTCTGTGTGTCAAGCCTGCTGAGTTTTCTGTTGTCATTCTGGGATGAACAATGTAAGAATATAAAGTGACTTGCAAAACAGATGTGCTGCGTTAACTCTTAGAAAGTTAAATTAAAAAAATACCTGTTTTTCTTTGTTTCATCATCTTACTTTCATGAGTGTTGCTGTTATTAAATACCAAACAACTTTTCTCAGTGCAGTACAGCCACAGTGATGCATCTTTAAATAAAGGAGGAAATGTGAAAGGAAAAGAGTGACTCCCACTGGGACTTGAACCCAGGCCCCTGGCATACCCTGCCAGCATGCTCTAATCCCTAAGCTATGGGAGGCTATTATTAAATAGTAATGCTATTCCTATTCTCACTTCTACTTTAGATATTCTAATGACATACTGACAGACTTAAATAAACTGACAAAAAGTTGGGTGGTGAAGTTTGCGGATGACGTAAAGGTGGGAACAGTAGTTAGTTAAACCAAACAGACAGACAAACTGGAAATTGATCTGCCAATTACAGAACTCTGGGCAAGTAAGAATGAAATGTGCTTTAACACTGAAAAGTGTGTTGTCATAAACTTGGACAAAAAAAATATACAGTTACCAAATATGTTAAATGGCATCACTTTAAAAACTGTTGAAAACACAAGAGACCTAGGTATTTTAATCAATAATGATCTCAGTTTTAGTGAACAATGTGCGGAGGTATTACAAAAAACAAACAGGATTTTCTGTTGCATCCACAGGGAATTCCTATGTAGGATTAGGTGTTGTGCGATACCTCTATATAAAACATACATCAGGCCACACCTCAATTATTGTACTCTACTGTGGAGCACCTATCTGAGGAGAGACATTGTCAGTCTTGAGATGGTTCAGCACAGAGCTACAAAAATGGTATCTGGTCTGCATGACAAGCCCTAAGAAACCAGATTAAATGATTTAGATCTTTATACAGGGGATAAAAGGAGGATTGGGGACCTGCTTCAGATACACAAAACCATAAGGGATGAGGAGTTAATGATCAGTCTGGATCTGGAATTTAATACGAGAGACATTACCCTTAGGAGTTACAGTAAACAAAGTTACAGCTCTTGAGGGAAAAACACTAGGAGAAGCTTTTTTTACCCTAAGAACAGTTAAAACATGGAACATTCTGCCAAAAGACATGGTGGAAACTGATTCTTTTGGGGCTTTTAAGAGGAAACTGGATGCATATCTGTTAAACACAGACTATTCAAAATGGTCCCACTGAGGCAGAAGAAACACTAGATTGGTATTTGACTTTTTCTGTATTATCTCCAAGTGTATCTCCAGGTGTAGTGTAATTAATGAAGGCTGTTCCTCTGTTGTGATTGTATAGCTATAATTGCATTACCTTGCCAATGTTTTTCAGCGTAGTTCGAAAGCAAAATGCTTAATTATAACTTTTATGGCAAACAATTCTGGCTCGACAGGCAAGTAACAATGTGCAGGAATAATTGTGCAGTGTAGAGTAGGTACTGTAGAAGGCTTAGAATGTAAAACTGAGGGATTATGCAATGAAAATGTGGATAGCCACTCTAATAAAGTAAGTAACATTTTATTTATCAAGCGCCCTATCCCAGAGGCTCGGCGCTGTAACAGCAGGCAAGAGTTAGAATAAATAACATATATCAAATAAAAAAACATAAGTTGGTGACAACAACAAAGAGAGATTAACAAAACCTAGGGAAAATCCTATTTAAAATAGACAATTCAGCAGTAAGCTACTTCTGAGGTTCATGAACAGTTTGCAAATGCCTCTCTAAATAGATGCACCTTCAGACTCTACTTAAACACCTCCACCAATGAGGCCACCCTCAAGGATCTTGGGAGTGAATTCCACAGTACAGGGACTGCCACTTCAAATGATCGATCTCCAGAGGCCTTAAAACAGGCCCTGGGAACTGCTAGGAGGCCTACAGTGAAGGGGTATGCACCCCTTATGGCGACACCAACAAAGCAAAATACACACCTGTTGGCAAAATCAATACTTTGCCTACAGGTCACTGTGTTTGTGTGCTCGAGACAGGGGCATGCTGTCTCCCGGTCCTGCACCCCCACCCTGAATCAACTCCGAGTGGAGTTGAGAATCTAAAAGATGGGGGATAGCAGGCAGAGCCTGTTGCATGGGGGTTTCGGGGGGCAAAGCCCCCCATTAAAAAATATAAGACCAGTAGACACACAGGAATCATGTAGACTGCAGCTTGTAGTCAACATGATTCCTGTCAGTGAAATGCCGGTAGACATAAAGAATGTCGAAATGGCATGGTACAGCCCAGTGAAGGAGCAGAGTGAGCACACAGGGCAGACAGGAGTCAGGAGGTCACTCAGGTAGCCAGCGCCTTACCTGTATAGGGCCTTATAGGTAAGCAAGCCCACCTTGAAGATGATTCTCCACCTAACCAGCAGCCAGTGCAAATCACGTAGAACCAGGGTCATATTACAAGACTTCAGAAGGCCTGTTAGCAACCTGGCTGCTATGTTCTGCACAGATGTGGGTGCTGAAGAACCCCTCCACTGACCCCAAGGTAAAGAGTGTTATAGTAGTCAAATCTAGATGTCACAAAAGCATGTACCAGTGAGGGCAGGTTGTCAGGTAGAATCAAGGCTTTGATCTTGGCAACATTTCTCAGGTGGTAAAAAACTTTGGATGACAGACGACAACTGTGTCTTATATGTCAGTCCATCATGAAGGATGACTGCCAGATGTTTCACTTTAGTAGATGCAGCCAAAGAAGTAGGTTCAAGGAATAACCCAGTTTCCATCCCGGCAGCACCAGCATCCCGCCAATGACCAGACTCAATAACTAGCACCTCTGTCTTGTCAATGTTGATTCTCATCCAGCTAGAGGATGCCCAGTCCTGGATCTTGGCCAGACATTAATTAAGCACCTTCATGGCATCTCTCATCCCAGGTGCAAATGACATATACAGCTGGGTATAATCTACATAAAAGTGAAAACCTAGGCTATATCATCTAATGATCTCACACAGGGGAAGCATGTACACTGTGAACGGCATATGTGACTGGATCGAACTCTGGAGAACTCCATATAGCAGGGGCTTTGGGCAGGAGGAGAAACTCCCTATCACTACCTTCTGTTTCCTACCAGTGAAAAAGGACTACGACCAATTGATGACTGTACTAGTGAGTCCACAGAGCTCCCTTAGGTGATCCAGCAACACTATATGGTCCACAGTGTCACATGCTGAGGAGAGATCGAGGAGAATGAGTATTGACCAATTCCATCTCTCTCTTGCCCTGAGGAGATCATTTTGCACTCTGACTAATGCTGTTTTGGTGCCATGCCTGGACCTAAACCCAGACTGGAAGGGCTCGTAGATGTCATATGCATTGGCCTGCCTCAAGCTACAGAGCCAGTACTTTCTCAATACCCTTACCCAAAAATAGGAGGTTAGAGAGGTTTTACTTTAGTGCTGCGACAGCTCTCACGCTGACATCCCCGACAGTGACAGACACAATGCCGAGTGTCAACATTGTACTGTGGGGGATGCCAGTGTGTTTCAAACAGGGACCATAGCCCCGAACCCCCCACATACCCCGGTCTCTAGATTTCCAAATCCAAGTCAGAGTTGGATTAGGGAGGGGGTGCAACACCAGGAGTCACACCGCTGGTGTCTGCAGGGACCAGCACAGCAAATTGATGCTTTCAGGCGAAGTCTGTCACTGTGCTGGTCTTTATGGTAGTGGTGTCAACCTCCTGTCGGCATACTGGTTAGAGATTGGTCTATTATTTGCCAAGATATAAGGGTCAAGAGATGGTTTCCTTAGGAGGGCAAGGCAAGGCAAGCTTTATTATTATAGTGCCCCATCCAGGGGCTGAGAGCACCTCACAATAAAAACATCCCCAAAGTTAAAAACAGATATATTCAAATAAAACTAAAGGCTTTCTCAAATAAGAATGCTTTTAAGGAGGCTTTAAACGGGCCTCACAGACTCCACTTTTGGGGTGCCAGGGAAATGTCCCTCCAAAAATGAAGACTTTTCAGTCTCGGAGAACACTGGGCAGAGGGAATCAACACATCCTGTTAAGAGATTTGCCTGGCCCCTGTTCCCAAGTGAGACTGTGATAGGGCGCAGTGTATGCGGGCAGTCATATAGAAAAAATATCTCACCATTCCTTGTAAATATTTCAGTTTTAATTTATTCTTCTCCAGACGTTATTTACAACAGGATAGTTTCAGCATGGTATAGTACTTTTCCCATCTTACACTTCCATTTGGACAGCAGACATTAAAGCAAATGGCATCATCTAATATTTGTAAGTCTTCCATGTGAGGCAGTAAACAGAAGCAAACAGCAAACAGAATATTCTGGCAGTTCTAAGTCTTCAAATTCAGAACATGAAATAACACAGTTTATCAAAACTCCACAGAGCACTTTTCAGCAGCATCTAGAGCATACCTCCAGACCCACAGCAAAACGAAATCTGTCTCTCAACCCAAATAGTCCGCATTTATACCCAAAAGGAAACATGTGATTTTTTAACTCCACCCTAGTCATACGTTCTCAATATAACTTCTTTAGACACTGCACCAATATTTAAATTGAATAACCTAAACACATTTTTATTACTTTAGCAATTTACATACTAACAACAGAGTGTATTACAGTCATTTATAAGTTTTTATTTTCACTCTCTGGCATGAAGAAGGACCACCCCTTCCAGCAATAGCACAAAAGGACACAGGGAGCGGCTGGCTGGCCCCTATTAGAATGCTGAAACTGTAAGTGAAGAGCAATAGGAGTGCCAGGATGCCAACAGAAGCATTACTACTCTTCCAGAGAATCTCATCAATATTTTATCCCTACAACGAGAGATAAGTATCAAACTTAATATTTTAGTTTTAAAAGAAAAACCCTAATGATAAGAGAAAATATATACTTCACTACCCACACAACAGTGCGTAACTCCGAGCAGGTATAAAACCTACTGGAGTTCACACTCGCACTGTCGAGACAGAATGCAGCAGCTAAGTTATCGGGGAGAAAAGAAACAAAAGAGTTTTAAAACGAACATTAACCAATCTCTTTTTTAGCAGATTCTTTTACTCACTATACAACCTAACTCAACATAAAAAGGAGTAGTGTTAGAGAAGTAAGAAAAGGGAGTTATTTTACTGAACTACAAGCACAAGTAAGCATTTCAGGAGCAGCGGCTGAAATTGACTAAAACGAAAATCAGCTGCCGACTCCCACCCATTTTACCAAAATATCCTTACCTTCAACGAATCCAAATTAATAGTATCTTCCACTACACACTGGAAAAACCCCTTTTCCCCCTTTACTTCGTACTTGCCACTATTAAAGAATAAATAATAAAGATTCACTTTTCCTTTGTTTCCATCAGGATGGCGGTTCCAAGCGCCGTCTGACCCAAAAACGCTTCAATTTCTATATATTACGGCAAAGCAGAAGAATAATTAGCATATGAAGACCAAAACTCATTTCACTAAACAGAATCTAAATTATATTAACTTCTGCTCTCTCTCGACACCCAAACCTAAAAAAATGACTAGCTACAAAGTTCAAACAAGCTTAAGGCTCAAATGCTAGTCTCCCCTATATAACACTTACCTACTGCCCCCATAATTCTCTATTGTACTCAAAACACAATCTCTTAACAGAAATAATATGCCCTGGTTTACTTTTAGCTCATAAAGGGGAGGGGGTTAGAATCATGCAAACATAAGAGTGGAGGCTAATATTTATTACTTCTACAATATAGATGCTCATTTCTCTTGCTTCCCTCAGACTAGCGGTGAAAAGCCCAGCCTGAAACGCTCTGACTTCCATTCATTTTATTATCTAAGTAAGGCCAGCTACAGTGCTAATAATATCCTCAACAGAATTCATTTCACCATCAGGATGATGCTTGAATTTGGGCACACTTCATAATGGCTCTCTATTACAGTCTTTCTATTTGCCAACGTGCAAGTAACACATCTGCTCCATTTCAGATAAAATTTGAACTGTCATATGAAGACTACAAAAGAATAGTATACCGAAACTTATTATAACACTCTTCATTCATTTATTTGTTTCTAGAGTTTTACCCCAGGATTTTTCTTATCAAAAAGGCAATAAAACAAAAATCCAACACTAATCCTGAGGCCCCCATTCCCTCACAGAGGCACTCTGTGACACTCCTCCCCGCCTAAGAGGGCAACCATTTCTTTGGTTGTCCCAATACTATCAATATCACCTGACAGGAAAAAAACAAATATTTTAACCTGTGGAGCTTTGGCCCACCCACACCTAAAGCTCCACCCCAAGGTCCCTTTTTACCTCGATCTCTTAACCTGTTTGATACTTGTGCTACATTCACACCCTGGGGCTATTCATTTTTACAGAGTCACTACTTCTAAATCCATGGCATACTATCTAATGAACAACATGAGAATTACACAGAAGTAATATAAGTAGAGACAGTCAATATACCCCAACAATTTCAATTCCACTACTTGGATAATTCTAACCCAACAATAACCCCCACAGAATTACATCAACCAAGTAAGAATAATACCTTGTTTCCTGTATTTACCTAAACTCCTCCACATGGCTATTCTCTGTTCACCTCCCTTTAAACTTTTGAATTCCTAACTGAATGAACATGTATTACTGAGGTTAGAACACACTAACCCAGTACCACCCTCTTTAGAAATCTACCACCTACCTCTAACATCTTTATCCTTATAGGAAGAATTCCCTTTTCTCCAGGGCAGCCACCTGTTGTGCTTTTCAGCCCTTCGGGATACATCCTTTCTATATATTCCCACATGTCTACGTTCCCATAAAAATACTGCCACCTGTCGATACATACCAGACCAGTGAAAATATGGTACCAGACATTTTAATACTTCCCTACAATCTAAATATCCTTTCTTTTTACAAATTTCTTCGAGAACCCACGTCCTATACTTACAAGGTATTACCACCCTGGAATCAACCTGATTGGTACGGGGGTTAGGTTTCATATGATATAATATATCATTTTTCTTCTCATACCACCATAACATCCCATTCCTCCCATCCACACCTACATCATCATTTTGTGGTTTGGCATATTTACTGAGATGTATGATTTCAGGATCCCCTGCCTGCAACATGTCCCAGTTAACAGCATATAAGTCATCTTTAGGTACATGACAACATATATTAATATTCTCTCCATTAAACTGTATTTCCTCATTTGTAGTTGTTAACTTCACCCCACAGTCCTGAACAGTCTCATTTGGGGACTTACTTGGAAAACACTTTTCCGCTGTAACAGACAAGTCAGAATGTTCAAAACATGGAGTACCATAATTTCCTGTCTTCACCCTAATGTCCTGAACAGTCTCATTCGGGGACTTACTTGGAAGACACTTTTCCGCTGTAATAGGCAAGTCAGAATGTTCAAAACATGGAGTACAATAATTTTCTGTCTTCACCCCAATGTCCTGAACAGTCTCACCAGGGGATTTGTAAAAGATTTGCCTTTCATCTTCTAACCAGTATAGTCCCTCAAACTCAGGTAAATCAGGAAGTCCAGTACCTTCTTGAATTAGTGGCTCCAACTCCTCTCCAACAGGTTCCAAAACAGTCCTCTCTTCAGTAGATACTATCAGACGTTCCAGCAGATTATGATACCGTAATTCAGCACCTCTGCAGCGTTTCTCTGCCTCCATCCATTGGTCATATAACCATCTCAACACCCTCAGATGATCACAGTTCTGTTTACTTTATTCAGATATGGCCACACCATCTGTTTCTTGCTCCATGAACACCATCACTGAAACAGTTCTTCAGACCTGTTGTAATGTCCCATCAGATGCATGGGAATTAATCCTTTCAAACAGCAGCGGACAAATGTGTTGTAATGTCTCATCAGATGCACTAGCCCACCAGACCTATGCACAGGCCACACACATCCCACTTCTGACACCAAATGTGATAGGGCGCAGTGTGTGTGGGCAGTCATATAGAAAAAATATCTCACCATTCCTTGTAAATATTTCAGTTTTAATTTATTCTTCTCCAGACGTTATTTACAACAGGATAGTTTCAGCATGGTATAGTACTTTTCCCATCTTACACTTCCATTCGGACAGCAGACATTAAAGCAAATGGCATCATCTGATATTTGTAAGTCTTCCATGTGAGGCAGTAAACAGAAGCAAACAGCAAACAGAATATTCTGGCAGTTCTAAGTCTTCAAATTCAGAGCATGAAATAACACAGTTTATCAAAACTCCACAGAGCACTTTTCAGCAGCATCTAGAGCATACCTCCAGACCCACAGCAAAACGAAATCTGTCTCTCAACCCAAATAGTCCACATTTATACCCAAAAGGGAACATGTGATTTTTTAACTCCACCCCAGTCATACGTTCTTAATATAACTTCTTTAGACACTGCACCAATATTTAATTTGAATAACCTAAACACATTTTTATTACTTTATCAATTTACATACTAACAACAGAGTGTATTACAATCATTTATAAGTTTTTATTTTCACTCTCTGGCATGAAGAAGGACCACCCCTTCCAGCAATAGCACAAAAGGACACAGGGAGCGGCTGGCTGGCCCCTAATAGAATGCTGAAACTGTAAGTGAAGAGCAATAGGGGTGCCAGGACGCCAACAGAAGCATTACTACTCTTCCAGAGAATCTCACCAATATTTTATCCCTACAACGAGAGATAAGTATCAAACTTAATATTTTAGTTTTAAAAGAAAAACCCTAATGATAAGAGAAAATATATACTTCACTACCCACACGACAGTGCGTAACTCCGAGCAGGTATAAAACCTACTGGAGTTCGCACTCGCACTGTCGAGACAGAATGCAGCAGCTAAGTTATCGGGGGGGGGGAGAAAAGAAAACAACAGAGTTTTAAAACGAACATTAACCAATCTCTTTTTTAGCAAATTCTTTTACTCACTATACATCCTAACTCAACATAAAAAGGAGTAGTGTTAGAGAAGTAAGAAAAGGGAGTTATTTTACTGAACTACAAGCACAAGTAAGCATTTCAGGAGTGGCGGCTGAAATTGACTAAAATGAAAATCAGCTGCTGACTCCGACCCATTTTACCAAAATATCTCTACCTTCAACGAATCCAAATTAATAGTATCTTCCACTACACACTGGAAAAAACCCTTTTCCCCACTTTACTTCGTACTTGCCACTATTAAAGAATAAATAATAAAGATTCACTTTTCCTTTGTTTCCATCAGGATGGCGGTTCCAAGCGCCACCTGACCCAAAAACGCTTCAATTTCTATATATTTACGGCAAAGCAGAAGAATAATTAGCGTATGAAGACCAAACCTCATTTCACTAAACAGAATCTAAATTATATTAACTTCTGCTCTCTCTCGACACCCAAAACTAAAAAAATGACTAGCTACAAAGTTCAAACAAGCTTAAGGCTCAAATGCTAGTCTCCCCTATATAACACTTACCTACTGCCCCCATAATTCTCTATTGTACTCAAAACACAATCTCTTAACAGAAGTAATATGCCCTGGTTTACTTTTAGCTCATAAAGGGGAGGGGGTTAGAATCACGCAAACATAAGAGTGGAGGCTAATATTTATTACTTCTACAATATAGATGCTCATTTCTCTTGCTTCCCTCAGACTAGCGGTGAAAAGCCCAGCCTGAAACGCTCTGACTTCCATTCATTTTATTATCTAAGTAAGGCCAGCTACAGTGCTAATAATATTCTCAACAGAATTCATTTCACCATCAGGATGATGTTTGAATTCGGGCACACTTCATAACGGCTCTCTATTACAGTCTTTCTATTTGCCAATGTGCAAATAACACATCTGCTCCATTTCAGGTAAAATTTGAACTGTCATATGAAGACTACAAAAGAATAGTATACTGAAATTTATTATAACACTCTTCATTCATTTATTTGTTTCTAGAGTTTTACCCCAGGATTTTTCTTATCAAAAAGGCAATAAAACAAAAATCCAACACTAATCCTGAGGCCCCCATTCCCTCACAGAGGCACTCTGTGACAGAGACTATTATACATTCAATGCTCCACAGAGCTTGGTCATATGAGAAATGTGCCCCTCTTATGGAGGGTTCCACCCCAACAGGAACTGTAGAGACAAAGTCTATTAAGCTAAATATGCCCTAAAAAAATACATGCATGAAATTCTTATAAGGAGACAGAGATAAAGTCATGGGGCAGAGGGGAGGATGGTGAAGCTAAGAAAATGTGTGTCCCACCAGCCCAGTGGTACTGAGGGCTGAGGTGCTCGATGTATTACCTCATGCTACACTGGTGATCTGGTTTTGAGAATGCCCTAAGGTCGTCAGGGTGCCAGCATGGGGGGGGTGAGTACAAGATCAAGCTCTGGCTCTCCTCTCCTGGGGGTGGGGGACACCTCTCCATAGTCCTACCATCACTGGATGGAGCTATGGTGGCAGGGATAGGTGGTAATAGAGTGACTGATATGGTGAGGCATCCCAAAGGGCATGACATGTGCGTGCATCCATATGCATGCATCACATCCGGGACGTGCAGGATTGGGGTGGGAAGAAAACAAAAAAAACAGGTACAAATTGCCTAAGGAAAAAAAAAGGAAATGACTGCCCCAGGAATGTAAAAGCATGTTCATTATTGCTTAAGGGGTGCAGAGTGAGCAGCTTGCTGCCCTACCAGTCCTCAGGCATAGCCATTTTCATTCACTGGTTCAACAGTCAACCAAATTTGAGCAGAAATAATTGTGCAGTGTACAGCATATAGAAGGCTTAGAAAGTAAACTAAGTGTTGTCCTAGCATTGAGATGAAATATGCTAAGGCCTTTGGTAGCTGGTGAGGCAGGGGGAGGAGAGGGATGGGATGGAACGGGGTTGGTCTCCATGTTGCTAGATAGGAGAGAGGGGCTGGGGAAGGAGCAGCAGGATGGAATGGAACTTCCACCTTTTGTAGCGGGAAGGGAGATGGGGATGTGGAGGAAGGAGAGGAAGGCATGATGGAGAAACTAAAGGTTTAGGGAGGTGGAGGGGATGAGCCCAGGGTAGATGGGAAGGTTGGAGGTGAGAGGAGTAGGATGGGTGTCAGATGGGTGGAGCAGGGGAGGGAAGGTAGGTAGGTAAGTTGGAGGGGGGAGGAGCTGAAGGGGGAGGGGAGAATGCAGAGTAAGGCAAGGTATTTACTGTAGTAGGCAGGATGTGAAAATGCAACTACTAACAGATATGCATTACAAAAATTGTGACTGTGATTACATATAGACCAAAATGGTTATAAATTCAGCAGTAGGTCAAGGAAGATACCTATGACTAAGACAATGCAATGTGACAGGAAGGTCTTACGAAGATAGAATCTGAGGCTACCTAAACAATATGAGTAAAACTGGCTGAGCTGCTGGTGCTAGTGAAAACAATTAAGAAGCCATTTTAACCACATAGACTGAATTAAAACTGGCACCCAATTCTCAAATGAGCAGGACTGATAGACAGGGCATGCGCCAACAAAGAATGGCGCAAGGGGCAACTTGTGCCACAAGGTGCACAAGTCCCGATTCACAAAGTGGCCTGTGCCACATGGGGAGCCATCTGTGACAGCCAAGTTTGCACTACACTTGTGGTGGATACACAGCTGCAATCTGGTAGATGGGAGCTTGCTCTTGAGTGGTGCTGCATTATCCCCTTAATCTGGATTCCAAAAGTGCCACAACAGGCACAGGGTTCCCCAGGGTATAGAGCAGCCAGGAGCTGGTCTAACAGCCCAAGCACCACAGCTACAGATACTGCTAGGTGGGAAAAGATGCCATGCCAACCTACCAACCTGTGGTTAGCCACTTCTGGGTAATCCCATTTACTGCTGCCGTAGCAACAGAAGGAAAACCTCTGTCTTGTTATTGGGAATAAAATCCTGGCACAGGCACCTTCCTAATGACTGTATATATACAGGTTGGATTAGAAATTCTGTTCATTTTATGAAGTCCTTTTGACTCTCTGCCCAGCATGGCTGCAAGTGAGGGCATCAGCTGAAACTGTGCACACATAGGTTCAGATTCCAATATCAGAATGCCCAAAAGCCATATAGAAACATAGAAATATAGAAGTTGATGGCAGATGAGGACTGCAAGGTTCATCCAGTCTGCCAGTTGTTTCTACCTTATGAATGTGCCATAGGTCTTTATTCTGTCACTGGCCTATCTATTCATACTCATCTGTATTGCTCCCTTATGCCTATCCCATGCCTGTTTGAAGCCCTGCACTGCATTCATATCCCCCACTTCTTGAGGTAGGCTGTTCCATGCATCCACCACCCTTTCTGTGCAAAAGAACTTAGTCACGTTACCCCTTAATCGGCCTCCCTCTAATCTCAAGCTGTGTCCTCTTGCCCTGCTATTTTTCTTATATTGAAACATATTAGACTTTCACCTTGTTAATGCTTTTAAGATGTTTGAATGTTTTGATCATATCACCTCTCTCCCTCCTTTGCTCTAGGGTATACATATTGAGCTCCGTTAATCTGTCCTCATATGTTTTCTGATGCAGTCCCTGCACCATTTTGGTTGTCCTCCTCTGGACTGCCTCCATTTTGTTAATGTCCTTGTGCAGGTGTGGCCTCCAGTACTGCATGCAGTACTCCAGATAGGGCCTAATCAGTGTCTTGTAAAGAGGGATTAATACCTCCCTCTTATAACTTGTGATACCCCTACTAATACACCCCAACATCCCTCTATAGCCTTACCTGCTGCTTTAGTGGTCTGCTTGGATGATTTCAGGTCATCTGTGATGATGATGCACAAGTCTCTTTCTTCTCTTGTGACTGCCAGCAACTCCCATCCCAATCTATAGGTGGCTTCAGGGTTTCTCTTCCCTATGTGTATGATCTTGCATTTCTTTCGTTAAAGCCCAGTTGCCACTCTTCTGACCATTTTGCCAGTTTATCCAGATCTCTTCTCATTCTGCCCACCCCATCTGGATCATCTACTCTGTAGCAGATATTGGTGTCATCTGCAAACAGGCAACCCTTAACCTCCAGTCCATCTGCAATGTCACTGATGAAGATATTGAAGAGGACTGGCCCCAGAACTAATCCCTGAGGTACCCCACTTGTGACTTGCATCTCTTCTGACTGTATACCATTTACCACCACTCTCTGTTTTCTGCCCGCCAACCAGTTTTCCACCCAGTTGACCAACTTCTGACCCACTCTAAGCCTACCCAGCTTATTAATAAATCTTCAACGTGGAACAGTATCGAAAGCTTTGTTGAAGTCAAGGTAGGTGACATCAACTGCGCCTCCTTGGTCCACCACTCTGGTTACCCGGTCAAAGAAATCTATGAGATTAGTTTGACAGGACCTTCCTGTTGTAAATCCATGCTGTCATGGATCCTGTGCTCCTATGGATTCTAGGTGTTGCACTATCCTCTCCTTAAGGACTGCCTTCATAATCTTGCCCACTACTGAGGTAAGACTGGCTGGTCTGTAGTTCCCTGCCTCCTCCCTGCTACCACTCTTGTGGAGCTGGATCACATGGGCCCTTCTCCAGTCTTCTAGGTCCTCTCCTGTGCTCAGAGACTGACTAAACAGTTCTGATAATGGCTCTGCTAGTTCCACCCTTAGCTCCTTTAGTACCCTGGGATGTGATTGAACCTGGAGTTCTCTTCCAATGGAGTGGTAATCTACAACCAGCAGGAGGCATCATAGAGAATAAACAGTCCTAATCTCATAGCTGCATTTACAAAGCCAGTTGTGACTCACTCATGCGACAGATATGCAAAAGGCATTGGAGTGGAACTGCTTAAGGTATCTGCTTCATCCTGTTCAAAGTCAAGGCTGTCACTGGCAACCAGTGGCACCTGCTGCCCCCTCACCCATCCACACTGTGCACCTCCCCTCAATGCCTCCCCCAGCCTCCCAATAGCAGCCATGCAACCTTTCCACCTACTTTAGCAGGCTTGAAATATAAACACCACTAATGTTAATGGCATCCTACATCTATGAGTACCAGTGTCATGATGGCATCCCTTGCAGATCTGATACCAGGATATTCACCATGCTACATGACCCTCTCACAGCTTGTGGCAATCCCTTCCCTTGTGCCTTTTGTGTGACACACATGAGTGCTTGCTGCAAACTGCAGGAGTTTAGTGCTGGGACCCCTTCTGTTCCTGAAACAGGTGTAGGGTCTCTGGTGCACCAGTGGTGTAGAAAGTGAATAACCGGAAAATTACATTCCAGGACAGTTACTATAAATGGTATATTTGGAGTGAATATTATAAAATCTAAAAATAGAAACATTACAAACAGCTGAAATTCACACAGAGCTCCTATCTACATTAAATCCCACCAGGACTCATTTCACACAGCGTGACCTTGAGTATGTTCTTTAACTTCTCAGGGATTTTTTTCACCCAGCTGTGAAAGTAGGTAAAAGTAGAACTCCACAGAAAATGAGAAATTGCATCACATCAGGGCAATCCAAGGTAAATAGATAAATAAACATTAAAACATAATTTGGTATTGTCTTCTTCATTAGTCATTGCTGTCATTAATATGCATGTGGTTCAATCAGAATTTAAATCCAACCAGTTGGAAAATTAAGTGTACTAAATCTCTTATAAAAACAAACAAACAAAAAAAACACCAAATAAAAATATCTTTAGCGTGTGGCCACTACTGTATATCAGTGTATCTTGTGCTCTGCACAGCTTTTTCAAGTGTAGACTGTTTAGCAGAAAACAAAGATTCCATTATAGTCTACAAGTATAATTAATTTGTTTACTATTAAAAAGTTATGAACAATGAGTCCAACTGTGATTACCCTTCTCTGTGGAGAGAGAAGTTTTGCATTAAATAGTTGCTTCTGAAATGGTACTGTAAAATACAATAAAGCTTTCAGAATCACCAAGGCATTCAATGTTTGATTTAGCAGACTGGAAATCAATGCACTACTTACAATAAAAGGACACTCTTTGATATATAAAAATGCACAGATTTTGTCACACAAAAGATACTTCAACGATAATAGTCTCTGTATGTATCATATAAAAAGCAGAAGTGGAACATTTCACCCCTGTCTCTTACGTGCAGATCCTATCTCAGTTCAATTACCATAACAAGATTCATTATGAGATTTTGTTATAATGGTGTTTTACAGGATCACTCTGTTTTATTATGCTCATGATTTTAAGGCTGAATAGTTCCATCCTGAAGTTCAAGTTGAAAACTGTGACAGATGTGAGGAATTTCACAGTGGAGGGAAAGTACAAAGCTAGCAATGTAGAATTAAATAGCAAGAATATTTTTTGTTTTTTTTAATATAGTTGCTCTGAACCCTAAATGGGGTAATCAAGCCCAAGAAAATGTGATTGCTTATAGGGTATTAAAAATCCATTATTCTATTTATCAGACTAATCAAGAGCTCATGTAATGTGCTATCAAAATGTATTTGATCCATTTAGTCTGTGCAATTGCTTTGGATAATGCAGTACTGTATCTGATATGCATTTAAAACTACTTGAAAAAGTATGGATAATATCTGTGCAACCTGTCTTGATTTATTTGTGTCAAAGTCTGGCACAGCTGATGTACATCACACATG
The DNA here is from genome assembly GCA_016271365.2 of Neoceratodus forsteri. Classification (NCBI taxonomy): domain Eukaryota; kingdom Metazoa; phylum Chordata; order Ceratodontiformes; family Ceratodontidae; genus Neoceratodus; species Neoceratodus forsteri. The sequence goes on from CM057454.1 coordinate 793,922,530, forward strand.
CTTGGATATCCTGCCAGTATTGGTTGGGTACATGCCCCCTTATGAATTGCACATTCTTTCCAAAAGAGGTTAAGGAAAATCCCCAGGGAACACTTCTTTAAATACATGGGATAAGTCTTAAGTAATCTCTGCTACTGGCTTAAAATAAAATAAAAGGAGAATGTGATTTTGACTGTCAGATATGAGAGGAAATAAGCTTTAACTTCATTTATAAGATTATATAGTAACTTTTTAAACCTAACTTAAATATAATCTTTTTTTCTACTTTTGTCTTGGCTAATTTGTTTGTCTATATGTTTCTATATGTTGTCCTAGTTTCCTTTGAATTTGGCAGCTGCTGCTCATGTGCCAAATGAATGAATGACCAGAAAATGGACAGACGGTGATTACTTAAGTAATAACATTAAATTAACTGCCATATACAAAGCAATAACCAGCTTTTATGGGTGAATAAATGCCAAGGCTGAAGGCTGAGACATTTACTCTCCAACATATGCCAGTTATTGTGACTACATAGAAACATAGAATTTGATGGCAGATAAGGATCGCTTGGCCCACACAGTCTGCCCATTTCCCTACCTAATGGATAAGCTGCAGATCCTAGTTAACCAACAGCCTACTGCAACTGAATGAATGTTATTACTACTCATAGCAAAAATCTATGTTAATGCTCATTAGGGTTTCTACTGCACAAAACGCAAACCTCACAAAGGCTGGAAATAACTTCTTGGTTTTTGAATATAGTGCCAACAAATTTTGAAAATATACTTCTAGGGCTCTAATGTCCAACTCCCACCCACCCTACAGTACTACATCCCGTACCCTCATGATCCAAGGACAGTCTAGAAGTGTAGGTCCCTGTTCATGCACCAATGCAATGGTACCCAATATACAGTAGGTCAAGATATTAAAAAGTGATATATAGCAGCACTAATCCCTGCCCTTTCCTCTGTCTCCAAGACTGGAAAAATCAGCCAGATGGCCAGTGGCTAGTAAAATAGTTTGCTTTACTGACATATTTTAATACTTACTAGCCAACTAGGTACCTACTAGTGAAGTCATTTCTGTGCCCTCAACAGTGATGGCCACTAAAACTATTGAATTGATTACCACGTTTTGAAACCTGCTTGCCAAACAGATTACAGCTCACACAATGATTTGTCACACTATGCTTGCCACATAAGGTCAAGCTACAGGATTAGCACCACCCTACAAGGCTGTACATGGTTATGCTACTTTCTGAAGGCTCAACACAGACTTGCATCCTTACTACACAGTTCCATGTTTATGAGTGCATTGTGTTGTGGACCCTTTGCTTAGTATGAAAAGCATTCCACAGCAAACGTTTGTGTCATATTTTGCTTACTGACACATGTACCATCCACTTGTGATTTGTGTTATACTGCTACAACATGACTCTGCATAAAATAGTATGCATGCCGCAGACATGTAACTTGCTTTGAATATTTCAAGGTACTGTTTGCATTTAAAAAAAACACCTCACAACTATGTAATTTGTATAGTATGCTCAGATTTTTAACATCTGAACTGCATTGTGGAGGGTCTACAATACTGTGTGCCAAGTAAGGCCCAGGTTATAAATCAATGTTAACCTCCACAGATATGCATTCCAAATTATTTCATTATAGATCCACAATGTGTATCATATGTATGAATTAGAAGATATTGAGTGGCATGATTCTAGACATGTACCTTGCCTACTGGTAATGAAGGTAGAAAAGCTGGCAGGGACAAGGGTGTGATATACCGATTTTTAATATCTTGACCCTATATTAGGTACCATTGCATTGATGCATGGACCTGTACCTTTAGACTTTCCTTGGGTCATGTGGGTAGGGGACATGGTAGGGTGGGTGGGAGTTGGACAGAAGAACCCTAACAGTCTATTTCCAAAATATGTTGGTATTTTGTTCCCAAACTTACTAGTTTATTTCCAACCTTTGTGAAGAAGCCAGAAGGTGAAGGAAGGAAACATATTCCATTCAGTGCTTCAGAGTAACTGGTAATTGGTATTTTTCTTTTAAACTTAGATTGTAGGCTTGTAGTGACACTATACTTTCTGTGTTGTCTTTACTTATAATTGTTTTTGGGCTGTTGAAAATTTAAAACATAGTGGTGGTGTAATTCTGTGCTGTCTTTAATTGCTGCAAATTTTATCTTGGCTTGTCTGACTGTACTGTAGCTGGGTGAAGGGTGTTAATTGTCTGGCCTCTGACCTCAGCTACGTGATAACTGGAGGTGGGGCTTAGTCACAGTTAAAGCAGCAAACAGAGGTTCATCTTCTCAGAAGAAGCCAGAAGGTGAAGGAAGGAAACATATTCAATTCAGTGCTTCAGAGTAACTGGTAATTGGTATTTTCTTTTAAACTTAGATTGTAGGCTTGTAGTGACACTATACTTTCTTTCTGTGTTGTCTTTACTTATAATTGTTTTGGGCTGTTGAAAATTTAAAACATAGTGGTGTGTAACTCTGTGCTGTCTTTAATTGCTGCAAATTTTCGCCCCCACCCTTCCCCAACTCTTAATTATATGCCCTGATAAATCTGATTGACAGGAGCTAAACACAGGGTATAGTAAGAGGTGTAAGTAGGAGGGCATAAGGGAAGAAGACCACCTCAGCACGACAAGTGTTTTGACTCATTTATTTATTTATTGGTTTCTTTTCCTTAAAAAAAAATATATATCTGAGGCTCAGTTACAGGATTTTAGTACTGTAAATAAAAAAAGAGAACTAAGAGAGCTTCAGTAGCAGAGAAGTAGTGGAATTGCAGTATAATGTGGGAGTGGTGAATGCAGTGGCTGTGGGGCAGCTTATATTCAGGCAGACCTCTGGACACTGAAGTGCTGCCCCATCTGCATGCATCTCTCGGGACTGCAGGATGAGGTAGCCAGACTCAGAGCAGAAGTAAACTGGGTCAGGAGTACCATCACCCCTATCCAGGGACCACCCAGTCCAATGCAGCTGCCTCAAAGGATGCCGAGAACGAGGAGCACTTGGATGACAGTGGGCTCAGGGAGGGTTAGAGCAGTCAGGCAGAGGCACATCCCAGATCCTATTCCTCTCAAGAACTCATATGCCACACTGGCAAATGAGGACAACCAAATAGAGGTACCCAGGGAAGTGGAAGGAAAGGATGTGGAGGTTAGGCAAGGAGGTGACCTCAGTGGGGAAAGCAGAGGACCCCAGGAGGAGGAAGTGAATCCTGGTGGGGACTCCATCGTAAGAGGGATCCAGCTAGGAACACAGGAGGGGAGGACAGGAGGTGAGGTGCCTACCAGGTGCCACGGCATGGAGGGATGGAAGGAAGATACTGGGATCACTGGGAAGGCAAGACGGAGGGTGAGCTGGATGTCATTATCCACCTAGGTACTAATGACCTGGCAAATGGGGAGCAAAAGGAAGTTCAGGAAGAGTTTAGGAAACTGGGGAGGGGTCTCAAGCAAGTAGCTACTTCTGTCACTTTCTCAGAAGTACTACCTGTGAGAGGCAAGGGAGAGCATAGGAGTGCATGCACCAGGAACTTTAACTCATGGTTGAAGAACTGGTGCTGTGAGGAAGGGTTTGGATTCATTGGTGACTGGGGACCCACCTGGAGGGATGGAGGTTTGTTCAAGCCTGACGGCCTGCATCCATCCTGGAGGGAATCCAGCACTCAATGATGTTTAATCTACATTGACAAGTTTAAACTAGCAAAGGGGGGTGGCAGGCCAGCAAGGACGGTACCTACTTGCTCACCCCCCACAGCTAGTAGTGGAACCAGTGAACCAGAGGAGTGGCTATCTCTGCAAAGCAGTGTGCAAAAGATGGAGATTAGTATCCAAAAGGTGGATAAGCAGAAAAGGGGCAAAATTCAGCAGAAGGGCAGACAGCAAGGAGAACCAGGGATAAATGACAACCAAGGAAGGGGCTGGAGTAGAACAGTGAAGCAGTCTAGGGAGGTCAAATCATGGAAAGCCATGTGTGCAAATGCCAGGAGCCTTAGCAACAAGATGGAAGATCTGGAGGCTGTCATGGTACAGTCAGACCTGGACATTGTGGCCATCACTGAAACCTGGTGTAATGATAACCATGACTGGGAGATGGCCATACCTGGCTACAACATATTCAGAAGAGACAGAGCAGGCAGGAAGGGAGGAGGAGTGGCACTGTATGTGAAAAATGACATAAGGGCCACACAGATCCAGGAGGAACAAAATGGGGGAGAGATACTGTGGGTTAAGCTGGAAAGGAAAATGGGGCCAGCCATCCGCACAGGTGTGGTCTATAGACCCCCAGCCCAGGAGGAAGAAACAGATAGGGAGCTGATGCTAGCCATCCAAAGGATGGCAGACAAGGGTGAGGTAGTACTGGTTGGAGACTTCAATATACCAGACGTGGACTGGAGCATCCCAGCAGCAGCATCAACTAGGAGCAGATTTATCCTGACTCTTCCAGGGTGCCTTCTCAAGCAACTGGTCATGGAACCAACTCGGCAGAAGGCAATTCTGGACCTTGTGCTCACAAACAGGGACAGTGTGATGGGGGTAACAGTGGGGAGCACCTGGGTAACAGTGACCACCAGTCATTGTGGTTTGAAATCACAGAAAGAGCAGAACCAAACCACACAAAAACACGTATCCTGGATTTTAAGGGGGCAGACTTTGGGAAAATGGGGAGATACTTGAAAGAGACATTAAGGGGAATGGGACAGGAATCAGGGGTTGAGGAACAGTGAGCAGTATTTAAAATGAGGATTATAAGAACAACAGAATTATGCATTAAGCAGGTTAGCAAGAGGAAAAGGAAGAGGAGACCATTATGGTTTTCCAAAGAGGTAGTAAAGAAAGTGAAAGCCAAAAGATTGCATTCAGGCAATACAAAAGACACAGGCAGAAGGGGATAGGGAGAAGTACCAGGAGAAACAAAGGAGGCAGGGAAGTCAGTAAGGGAAGCCAAAGCTCGACAGAAGAACACATTGCAAAATCAGTGGGTAAAGGGACAAAACCTTTACAGGTACATAAGGAAAAAGAAAGACAAAGGGAGGGATAGTGAGACTGAAGGGGAGGACGGAGCCGTGGAGGATGACAACAGTAAAGCTGACATATTGAACAGGTATTTCTGCTCAGTCTTTACTAAGGAAGAGGGGTAATGGGTCTGAAGGAGGTACAAGGAGAATGGTGCAGAAATGGACACAAGTCCCTTTACACGAGAAAGGGTCCTGAAGGAACTGGAAGTAATAAGAGCTGATAAAGCAATGGGGCCAGATGGGGTGCACCCCAGGGTCCTTAAAGAACTAAGAGAGGTGGTGGCTGAACCTCTGGCTATCCTGTTCAGCCAGTCACTGGAAACAGGGGAGGTACCCAAAGACTGGAGGACAGCAGATGTAGTCCCCTTATACAAAAGTGGGAACAAAGAGGAAGCAGGGAACTACAGACCAGTCAGCCTCACCTCGGTAGTGGGAAAGATCATGGAAGCACTACTGAAGGAGAGATTGGTGGAACATCTGGTTGTCAATGGACTACAGGACCCAAGGCAGCATGGTTTCACCAGGGGAGGCCATGTCAGACCAACCTCATTGAATTTTTGACTGGGTGACTAGGGAGGTGGATCAGGGAGGGCAGTGGACATGGCTCATCTGGACTTCAGCAAGGCCTTTGACACTGTGCCACATAGAAGACTATTACACAAACTGGGGAATATGGGTGTGGGCAGGACAGTAGTGTGGTGGGTAGGTAACTGGCTGGGTGGCAGGACACAGAGGGTGGTGGTAAATGGCTGTCATTCCACAGAGGGAAGAGTGACCAGTGGGGTACCACAGGATCAGTGCTGGGACCGTCCTATTCAACATCTTCATCAGTGACATTGCACAGGATCTAGAAGGCAGAATTTCACTGTTCGCTGATGACACAAAGCTCTGTAACAGAGTAGACACACCAGAGGGTGTAGACAGAATGAGAAGGGACCTGCAGAAACTTGAAGAATGGTCAAGGGTTTGGCAGTTGAAATTCAATGCAAAGAAGTGCAAGATAATGCATATGGGGCACAAAACCTGGCACAATATATCAGTTGGGGGTGAGGATATAGCATGCACCAAGCAGGAAAGAGATCTTGGGGTTGTCATCTCTGATGACCTCAAGGTAGGGAAACAGTGTGACAAGGCATCAGGTAAAGCAAATAGGATGCTGGGATGTATAGGCAGGGCATCACCAGCAGGAAAAGGGAGGTCATAATTCCGCTATACAAGACACTAGTGAGGCCCCACCTGGAGTACAGTGTACAGTTCTGGAGACCATACCTACGTAAGGACATAGACAGGGTAGAGAAGGTTCAGAGGAGGGCAACAAAGATGGTGCATGGGTTGCATCACAAGTCCTATGAAGACAGGTTGAAGAAACTGAACATGTACTCCTGGAGGAGAGGAGGAAGAGAGGGATATGATAGAGACATACAAGTATCTTACAGGAGGAACAGGGTGCAGAAACACTATTTTAAGGGAAAAAGATGTTTCAGGACTAGAGGGCATGGGATGAAGTTGGAGGAGGACGATTCAGAGGAAACATGAGAAAGAATTTCTTCACAGAACGGGTGGTGGACAAGTGGAACACCCTGCCAGAGGAAGTGGTGGGGGCTGAAACAATCACGGGATTTAAGAATGCATGGGATAGACATAAAGGAATTCTAGAGGTCAGGGGTAAGGGGAAATAGACTTCTAGGAAAACAAACTGAACTTACAAGCTCAAATGGGCAGACTAGGTGGGCCATAGGCCCTTATCTGCCGACACTGTCTATGTATCTATGTATCTATGGTTAGAGTTTTGTATAGTGCAAACCCTAATGGACATTAACATCGTTTTTTGTCTTGAATGTCCTTACCTTTTAAAAAATTATAGTGTGTGTTGACCCCCTCCTGTGGTAAACTGTCCTTTCCTGGGGACCACTCTATCCTGTTTCCTGTGATGTCATGCTTGTGTCTTGATCCCAGGTTTTGCTGGTCTGGTTGTGGGTCCAGCCTGCTGAGTTTTCTGTTGCTATTCTGGGATAAACAATATAAGAATATAAAGTGAGTAACAAAATACATGTGCTGCTTTTACTCTTAGAAAGTTAAATTTAGAAAAGACCTGTTTTTGTTTTTGTTTCCTTACCTTGCTTTCATGAGAGTTACTATTATTAAATAGTAATGCTAGTTCTTTTCTCTGTTCTACCTTTGATATTCTAAGGACATATATAAAAAGTATATTTATGTGTGGAATCCACAAACAAGAAATGATATTTATTAGAGATTAATGATTCACATGAAATGCAATGTACTAATGCTAAAAAGCATTACTCACTCCTGACCTGTTAGAAGTCGCAATCCCTCTTGTACAAAAATCTAAATCAAAATTAAATTTCCCATTTCAAAGCTACTAATTCACCAGACACAATATTTAGATGTTTTTTCTAAAGTGTCTCACAAAAGTGTGGCATACTTAGAGTTCTGCTTTCAGGTGTGATGCCTTTAAGTCGGGGTACTGGAGACTTTGGACCTCCTTTCTAGTTAGTTTAGTTGCTATGGAGACTCTGTTCAAATTTGCACTACAATTCAATACTTGGACACTTGCAATGACTAGGAAGGAAGCCTTTAAAAATACTGACCAAGCAAAGAATGTACAAAAATCACTGGTCTGTTTTGAAGCTACACTTTAGCTTTGAAAGCACAGGGTTGGACTGCTTACCTTTGCTGTTTTAGTTACTGTTATTATGGTTGCTCATGCATGCGCAGCCAACATATTGCAGTAGTAGCAGATTTGGAGGTGCGGTCACTGTTGGGCGAATGCAGGGCATGCATCAGTAGATGCATCCCTCATTCCCCAATAAGCCTTCATGCTGGTGCCACACCATGCATACATAATGTGGCGAGCACTTCAAAGGAAAGGTCCGCTGCAATGTGAGCAAAGCTCGTCAAATGCAGTGGACCTTCTGACGTGCTTTCCCTGGTGAAAAAAAAATTTAACATGGTGGCACACTTCTGGGGTGCCCAATCCCCCTGTCAGCATGCCCTGCCCCAATGTATGAGCCAATGGGGGAGTCCACTCCCCATCAGCATAATGCACCCCCCCATTTGTTATGTGTCCAGATGGGTGCCCAATCCCCCCGGCTCTTGGCCCCCCACTTTCATTGTGTGCCGATGGGGTGCCCAATCCCCCGTTGGCTACAGCACCCCCCAAAACACTTAGGTGGTATGCTGGGAGCCCACCCCAGCATGCCAAATCCCCTGAAAAATAAAAAACATCCCACAACGGTCTCCCTGCCACCTCCCACAACCCGCGCCCACCCACTCATGACGCTGCCTCCTACACCCTCCTCACCCCATACTTACCTCCAGAGTCTGGCGGATGATCTTCGTGTGACCGAACACGTTTCACTCTTCAAAGCCGACGCAACTGAAGAAATGCCGGGAAGCTGTATAATGGCATAAATAGTGTTTTTCAACTTTGGTGCATATCTTGGGCACTTTTGGGAATTTTTGCACCAAATTTTCAACATGGGGTTATTGGGACCCCTCCTCATGAATTCAGTCACTGTCATGACGTTATTCGGTCCCAAAAGATAATTTTGTGGTCACTGCACAGAATTACCTTTCGGGACTGAGTAACAAAATGACAGTGACACTGTTCATGAAAGCCTATGTTGCAAATTTGGGTGATAAAAATCCAAAAAATGGATGTTTTACAAGCATGCATTGCGCTTGTTCCACGCATGTTCTTAGCTTCGTGAATTTGTAATAGTTTCACTCCAGATTTTCAAAATTGCCATTTTTCCACACCTCCTGATTAACAGTACAGCTGTCATTTTATATATCCTGGCCAAAATGTGTTTTCACATGTCCGGAGCACAACAGCGCGGTTGCCGTGTGAAATCAGTTTTTGGGACAGTTTGTGAAAATGATGGTGACACTGTTCATGAGCAGAGGTCCTAAAATGCCTATATTGAAAATTTGGTGCAGAAAGTCCATAAAATGACTGTGTTGCAAGCATGCGTTGCACAGTTTCCACGCACCCCTTGTAACTTTGCAAATTTGCAATATTTTCATGCCAGATTTTCAACACTGGCATTTTGTCACACCTTCTTATCAACAGTACAGCTGTCATTTTTCACAGCCTGCCCAAAATGTGTTTCTGCAGCTGTGGTGCACAATGGCGTGCTCACTCTGGGAAATCAACTTTTGGGACAGATTAACAAAATCACAGCACCACTGTTCATGAGGGGAGGTCCCAAAATACCTATGTTGAAAATGTGGCTAAAAAACTCCCAAAACTAATTGGGTTAGAGACATGTGTTGCGCAGTTTCTATGCATGCTCATGACTTCACCAATTTTTCATATTTTCTCTCCAGATTTTCAACGTTGCCATTTTTTTACGCCTCCTCATGAACAATACAGTTGTTATTTTCCACATCTTGTCCAAAATGTGTTTTTGTCCCTGTGTCTCCAAATGACATAGCCGCTGTGCAAAACCACCTTTCAGCTAACAAACTCATTGTGCCACTCTTCATGAGGTGGGGTCACAAAAAGCCCTTGTTGAAAATTTGGAGTAAAAAAACCAACACACACCTACAGTGTTAGGGTTTCCAGCTGTAGCACCCCACCCTGTAGAGACTGACAGGCATCAGGGGTGTGATTTGGGATCATCGGCTGTAATGCTCATGCCATTCCACCCCTACCCCACCCTGCAGCCAGTGACAGGCATCGTGGTGTGCCTTGCAGTGTTTGACCACAAAGTTCACCCCATTCTCCTATACTGCACCCACCTCAGCATATTTCCTTATGGAATGGGGTAAATATAACGTCCAAAGACCCCAAAGCACACCACGACACTTGTCAGTGTTTACAGGGTAGGGTGAGGTAAAATGGCATGAGCGTTATAGCTGATGTCCCAAAAGCACACCCCAATGCCTGTCAGTCTCTGCAGGGTGTGGATGGGGTTGACGTCACTTCAATACTTCACTGCCATTCCTATTATGTGTCTCTAACTCCTGCACTACCAATGCCTATGCTAGTGAGACAGCATTCGTCATTGACAAATGCTTTTTTTTAAGTTTAAATTGATACTAGTAGTAAAGAACGGTTCCCAGTGAAGTCAGAGAAAGCAAAATAGCATGGTAAAAAAACGTGTGGAGATAACAGCGTATCATGCCATTCCTATTATGTGTCTCTAACTCCTGCACTACCAATGCCTATGCTAGCGAGACAACATTTGGCATTGACAAATGCTTTTTTTTATGTTAAAATTGATACTAGTAGTAAAGAATGGTTCCCAGTGAAGTCAGCGAAAGCAAAATAGCATGGTAAAAAAACGTGTGGAGATTACAGCACATCATGCCAGGATAATAGCGCCACACATTGCAGTGCTATCTCAGAATCTATTTCCATGCAAGTGGATGGGCAGAAGAACCTGCGTATGTGCCACCTGATCAATCTGTCACCGTAGCATAGCACATATGGTCACAGGCACCGGGTTTGATCCCGACCTCAGGCCCTGTTTGTTGTACATGTTACATGATAGCTTTGTTGCCATTGCCCCACCCAGACTTTCTCACCTCTCCCCATTGCTGCCAATCTTGGGGTAGATTATATGTGTTTGAGGGGGGTACTGCAGTCTGTTTGTGGTGCAGTAAGTCCCCCTGGCTTGCATTCTCTGTGGAGTTTCTTTGTGGCTGTGTGTGGTAGGCAGCAAGGTGGTTTCCACAATTGTGTTGCTGTGGTTTTTTACCACTCTGTTTTGGTTTTTCTGACTTTACCAGGAACCAAGCAGCTACAGCTGCCCCTTCCTGCTGTCACTTAGCAGCTAACTGAGACAGTTAAATTGGAGGGGACTATGATCTGTGAAAGCAGAGTTAGGTGTTCCCCAGATCCATTTGAATCCTCTCTCTGCTTGCAGCCCTCCATGCTAAGGACCACAGCACAAAACTCAGTGAAGGAGTGGAGACTACCTGGAGTCAGTCTTGAGGCAGCTGACAGCCAGGAGCCCTGCCCAATGGAACCCAGGTACATCAGTATTGTTAGGGGGTGAAGGTAGGAGCGTGTTGGATGACTTGTGTTCTAGCAGAAAAACACATTGAAGATATTGGGGAGATAGCTGCTGGCTGACACCTAGGTAGGAGGATCCTGCTTTATCCATGTATTAAAAAAAATGAATGCTTTGATTGTTGTTTATAGCACACCTGCATCTGTGTAGTGATTGTGTATCTGTGTGTGAGTATTATTATAGCATACCTGTATCTGGAACAGTCTTGTCTAACTACAACATTCTGTATTGTCCTTTAGTACCTGAACAGATTAGCCTTAGTGGAGTCTGGGAAAGGAGGTCAGGAAGTGTACGGACAGCAGAAATAGGGAATGTGGGGAGTGGTTCAGTGCAGTGGTTCTGGGGCAGCAGTCCTCAGTGAGACCTTCTGGAGACACTAGTACTGTCCCATCATTGTGTGCCTGTCTCGGTTGGCAGAGAAGGTCTCTAGACTTCAGGCTGTGTTGGCTGTGAGTCAAGAGGAGGTCACTAGATTCAGAGTTGCATTGGCTAGGAGGTGGGTGACCAGTTTTCCCACCCAGATACCACCAAGTCTGACACCGATACCTCGAAGAATGCCACATAGAAGGTGTAGCTGGACTATGGTGGGCTTGAGAAGGGAGGGAGTGATTGGATCTGGAATGTTGGCGGAGGGGATCACAGCCACATTCCTGAACCACAACCACACTACAGAATTCCTATGTCATCCTGGTGGAGCAGGACTACCAAGAGGAGGCATCCATGGCAGTGGTGAGGGAAGATGTGGGGCCATCCTGAGTGGAGTCCCCAAGGTGGGTGGAGCAGGACCCCAGAGAAGGAGGAAGCAATTTCTCGTGGGAGACTCACTTGTCAGGGGGATAGAGTTGGGAATGGGAAAGGGAGCAGAAAGTGAGGTCAGGTGCCTATCCAGTGCAATGGCCAGGAGGGATGGGAAGCATATCTTATGGATTGCTAGGGCAGTAGGAAGGAGGGGGAGCTGGATGTCATTGTCTACCTGGGGACAAAGGACCTGGCTAGGAACGGTGCAGGCACAGTACAGGAGGTGCTTAAGGAGCTGGAAAGGAGTCTTAGACAGGTAGCATGCTCTGCAGCTTTTACAGAGGTACTGCCTGTCTATGAAAGGATGAAGGAAAGGGCGCTCTGCTCCAAGGCGTTCAACATATGGTTGAAGGAATTGTGCAGAGAGGAGGGGTATGGCTACATTGGGAATTGGGGGCCCTCCTGGGAGGATCAGAGCCTAGACAGAGGTGATGGCCTGCATCTATTTGGGAGGTGATCTACAGTTCTCTGTGGATTGCTTAATTGTTACTTTGATGAATGTTTAAACTGGTCGAGGGAGGGTGGAAGAAAAAGGGGAGGCAGAAACTGCCCTCCCACAGGTTAAGATAGAATGCAGGGAGATCCAGAGGGGCAAGAGACCCACCACAGTGCAAGTTAAACAAGGAAGGAGGGAGTTAGCAGAGGAAGGGAGGAAACATAGCAGTCAGAAGAGAAGAGGGAGGAAAGGGGAACATAAGAAAAAGGGGGAAGCAATAAGAATAGAACTAAAAAAATCCAGATGGCCATGTGTGCTAATGCTAGAAGTCTGGGACCAAGGATCCCAGACCTAGAGGCCATCATGATGGAGGCCAGCTTGGATATTGTGGCCATTACCAAGTCATAGTGAACTGACACCCATGACTGGAACATGGTCATACCAGGCCACACGATGTTCAGAAGGTACAAGGTAGGATGGAAAGAAGGGGGAATGGTGCTTTATGTGAAGGAAAGCATAAAAGCAGCAGAAGTACGGCAGAGGTGCTGTAGGTTACACTTGACTCAGAAAATGGAACGACGGTTTGAACAGGGGTGATCTCCAGGTCTCTGGCACAGGGGGAAGACTTAGACAAAGAAATGTTAGAAACAATTGGCAAAAGAGTGGAAAAGGGTGAGGTTTGCTGGCAGGGGACTTCAATCAGCCAGATGTAGATTGAAACCTCCCTTCTTCAGCTTCAGCTAGAAGCAGGGACATCCTGGACTCGCTGCAGGGGCATTCCTTAGCCAACTAGTCAGTGAACCCACTCAGGATGGGCAATACTGGACCTGGAGCTTACTAAGAGGGACAGTGTTGCGGATGTTAAGGTGGGAAGCCATCTGGGGACCAGTGATCATCATATAGTGTGGGTCAATGTAAAAACAGCTGCAGAATCCTACCACACAATGGCGAGGGTCCTGGACTTCTGAAGTGATAATTTTACCATGATGGGCGAATGCCTCAGGAATGACCTGGCAGGTGTGATGACCTGGGGTGGGGTGTGGAGGAAAAGTGACAAACTAAAAGACAGCGTAGTGAAGGCAACAAACTTCTATGTTAAGCAGATAAGCAAAAGTAATAGAAAAAGGAGACCGCTATGGTTCTCAAAGGAGGCAGCAGAAAAGGTGAAGGCTAAGAGAGTAGCAGTCAGAAGCTATAAGGAGATCCAAAGAGAGGAGGATGGGGAAACTCATTAGGGAAAACAGATGGAGGCAAGCAAAGGCACAAACTAAGGAAAGAATAGCTCAGTGAGTATCAGAAGGGGAAAAACATTTCTTTAAGTATGTTAGCAAAAAAAAAAGAAAGAAATCAAAGGGAGGGATTGTACGGTTAAAGGGTGGGGATGTGACTGTATGGAGGGGAATCAAGAAAAAGCAAACATTTTAAACAAATACTTCTGCTCAGTATTTACAGAAGAAGAGGAAGGGGAGGGACCACGTAAGAGCACAGAAATTTTGCTCAAAGGGAAATGGATACTAGTCTGTTTCCTGAGGAGAGAGTCCAGAAAGCACTTGCTAACCTGAAGGTGGACAAGGCTACAGGACCAAACAGGATACCCTCAGGGATGCTGAGGGAGCTCAGGGAGGTGCTAGCTGCATCTCTGACAGACCTATTTAACAGGTCACTGGAGACCAGCATGGTCCCAGAGAACTGAAGAAGTGCAGATGTAGTCCCACTTTACAAAAGGTATAGCAAGGAAGAGGCAGGCAATTATAGACCTGTTAGCCTGACATTAGTGGTGGGTAAGTTAATGGAAACACTGCTAAAGGAAATGATTGTCAAATATCTTGTATTCAATGGGTTACAGGACCCAGGGCAACATGGTTTCACAGAGGGAAGGTCATTCCAAACAAATCTGATAGATTTCTTTGACCGGGTGACCAAGTAGTTGGATCAGGGATGAGTGGTGGATGTAGCTTAGCTGGACTTCAGCAAGACTTCAGGCACCATTCCACTCAGGTGACTAACAAGCAAGTTGAGTAGCTTGGGAGTGGGTAATAAGCTAGCAACCTTTGTAAGGAATGGGTTAGCGATAGGACACAGAGGGTAGTGGCAAACAGAGTTCACTCCAGGGAAACGAGGGTGACCAGTAGGGTACCTCAGGGATCAGTGCTGGGACTGGTTCTGATGCTCGCTGCCTGGACTGTGTCAGCGTCAGCCTGAACCTTTATGCCTTGCCCCTGCATATTAAATTTATCCAAGTTAAGTTACAGTCCCCAGATACTAATAATGCATAGACAGACTGAGGGGAAATTTGTTTTTAGTTTGTGTAACTTCGGTCCTGCCAATGGTATTGACAGCATCTGCTATTTGGGTTAATTCATGCTGGTGGGTTCCCTAACAGTTATAAAATCTCCCAGAGTGGACTGAGTGGTAATTAAGAACTCCTCCATTTCTGTCTGACGGCACTTATTTATTTTCTTGGCAGGCTGGAGGAAGAAGTGGACCAAGCGAAGAAGAAGAAACATGCAGTGCTTATCTTTAGATAAAGCTGAGGAATTCGAAGCATGCTAGGGAAGATGCCGACTCTTCTCTAGCACGCTCTGAGTTTCTTAGCTTTATTTCAAGCACTGCATGTTTCTTCTTCTCTCATTCCACTTCTTCCAGCCTTTGCACTTGTGATTTTTACTCTGCATTGATTGGACTCCTCAGCTCCAGCCTAGAAAATAAGCAGTGAGAAAAAAAAAAACTGTTCACTTGGTGTGAGGACAGGAACCTTTTGAAAACTGCTCAGAAAGTGTGAAATAAATGTTCAAGGATGCATGTTTGTACTTCAGACCTATTAAGTTTCACCCTGCTCTAATTCTCTATTGCTCATGTATGCTTAGCCAAAGATATTTAGTGATCATTGGTTGTGAAGGATATGGATACTGTGTGAACTGATAATAAAATAAATAGAAGGGGACCAATATTGAAAACAGCTGCATGTATACCGTTTGGTAGATTGTGAAAATTTTGCAGCATTTGTTTGTGATTCAATATTGCCTATCCAGTATTTCTTGAGATAGCACCAGGTTTTTCAGTATTGTAACTTCATACATAGATACATACCATAGATAAAAGAGAATGAACTGTATGCTTCTAGTTTCTAGTGTGTTCTGTACTAAATTTCTAGTTACTCTAACATGCTGCCTGACTGAATTTCAGCATACTATGGATTACATTTGCCACTGATGGCCCCTCAGCAGTGACCTGTTCCATTTCTTCTTGTAACTTGAGTTTGCCTTCATGGTAGCCTGCTAGATCTATCCACCACCCTGTCAATAAAAAAAATTACTTCTTCACATACTTTTCAAAATGTCCTTAATGTCAAGTTAATGACCCCTAGTGTTATCCTGATCCCATAAATTGAATTAACAGAATCATTGTAAGTTTTTGGACTACTGTGCCCTTTCAGGGCTGTTTCCTCTTAAACAAACTGCATTCTGCAGTTTGGTAAGCAGACTAAGGAGAAGTTGGCCAACGCTCACCCTCCAAGCAAGGGGACTACTGTGCCCTTTCGGGGCTGTGTCCTCTCAAACAAACTGCATTCTGCAGTTTGGTAAGCAGACTAAGGAGAAGTTGGCTGACGCTCACCCTCCAAGCAAGGTACGGGTTGGAACTCTGAATTTTGGCATCTACCCCTGGATGAATCTCACTTGCCCCTGTTTGTCAGTGTTTCTCACACTATGTGCAGCAATCCGGAAGTCTTCTAGGAACTGCTGCCAAGAAATTAATGCTAGGACTGACCTCTGCTTGACATGTTCTTGATTTCTCACTCTAAGTAATGTTTAGTCTGGTGTAGAGATTTCTTAAGAGTTGGTTTAAGTTTGAGAGAGGTTATTAAGGTAGTGTGATTTTGCTATCTGCCCTGTTCCCCTTCACTTAGAGCTGTAAGTCTGTGGGCTGCACCCTTGACCTCTGCGTCCCATTGAGGCTGTTGCAATGCCCCAAACCTGCTTCAGAACCTCCCTGCCTGATTTTCCATTAGCAGAGTATATCTTTTAGCCACTAGAGGGCCCAGTTATAAGCACACTTATCCAATCCAACACAATACAGTTCCTGTCTCATCTCACTTATTGTGTGGTCAGTCTATCACTATTCATCTGTCTTTGCCCCCTTCCTCTTCTACTGATTGATACTGTTTTTTCTCAATTGCAGCTTATACTCTTCGCCCACTAGAGGGGTTTTCCCCCAACCATGCCAAAGCTGCTCTACATCTCCTTACTCTTTACTACTCCTGGACACTCTTCCTTTACTGCTCAGCTGTTATGGGTACCTACACTCCATTACTAAGTCTGCTCTCCTTCACCCTCTTGGCACAGACCTCACACCGACCAGAGCACCTTTCCTCCACTCTAGGCATCTCATCCCCAGACTACCCCACAGTGACTCGGCCCTTCCCCACCCTCGACACACCCGTGACCCCCTAACACCCCCACCCTGCCAACACCCCCACTCCATCCGCCTTCCAAGTCCTGACCTTGACCCAGCTTTCCCCTGCCATTCCCACCCTTCACACTTTATCTCTCCCATGCACCCTGATTGTAAAGTCCTCAGCTGGGTGTCGACCCAAGGGTTTCCATCGCCACTGGCCACTAACCAGAATAATTACACTGTTATTATTATTATCTGGTAATGTACACCCAAACCCAGGACCTATGGCTTCCAGCCCTTCTAAACCCTGTACTGCAACTTGCCTCTGCTTTGCATCCTTAAACATTTGCAGTCTCCTAAAGAAATCTGCTGCCCTCCAGTGCTGGGTCATTCAACATCAACCTGACATAATTGCACTGTTAGAGACTTGGCTCTCTAAATCCACCCCTGACTCCGCTATCACCCTCCCTGGATATACCATCTACAGGGAAGACCGAGTCGGCAAACGTGGTGGTGGTTGCACACTACTTGTACGGGACTTATAGGTCAGGCACTCCCAGCTCCTAAACTTGATTTTGGAGCCCAAGCCCTCACCTTAAAAATCACACCTGACCCTGCCCGAGGCCCTCTCTTCCTCATGGTCTCCAATGTACCCCCGAGGAATCAAAACCAAGTGGTCCAGTCCCTCATTGACTACCTCACTTCTCTCCTTGACAAAATGGAGCAAGTCATCCTAGGTGATCTCAATGTTAACTGGCTTGTCTCCACTGCCTCCCATATAAGGGACTCCTTTGCTGCCCTGGATATGTCCCAGTTAGTCACCCAGCCCACCAGATTCAACCACTTTACTGGCACCAGCACTCTCCTAGATGTTGTTATATCTAACCCCCCCCCTACAAAATCCGGGATGTCACTGTACTCCCTGACTCTCTTAGCGATCAGTCCACAATCCTCTGTCTCTGGTCATCTTCCACTCTGAAGCCAGTGTCCCAGGCCACTCTATGCCACCATTTATGCCCCGGTGGCCTCAGAAAATTAAAACAATACCTAGCCCAGCTAGACTGGTCCCCTATCCAGCACTGTCCTGACATTGACTCAGCTCTTGACCACTTCACAAATGCCTCCTGTAAGGCTTGGGATCTTTTCGCCACCCTCACCAGGATCCGCTTCCAATAAATGCAATGCCCCATGGATCACCCCACCCCTCCTCCAGAGACTCAAAAACAGAGATAATCTCTGGCACATTGCTGTAGAATCTGGAAAGGCGTGTGATAGACAGGCCTACAACGCAGAACGCAATAAGTGTACTTGGGCCATTAGGTGGGCCAAGGCAGAGCACTACCAGACCACCCTCGCTTCCACTTGGGGTTCAGCCTGGACCTTCTGGGATAATATGAAAGAGCTAAATGAGAAGTCCTGCTCCTCCACACCATCTCAGCTTTCCATCAATGGCATCCCCACCACAGATCCACTCCTTATAGCCGATTGCCTTAACACCGCCTTCTCTGACCTAAGCTTGGTCCTCCCCAGCAGCTTCTTTGACCCAGTCCCCACCTCTCTCCCTCTGGTCCTGCATCACCCACCATTCTACCTGTGCACCCTATCCCCCCAAGAAGTCAGGCCGCACCTGCTAAAAGCCTTAGGCTGCAATAACCCCAGCAGTGCCCCTCTCAACTCCAGGATCCTCCATATGGTCTTGGATGAAGTCCTAGTCCTCCTGACTGACCTTTTAAACTGGTCTCTATGCCTGGGTCAGTTCCCAAGTGCTTGGAAAACTTCTGAAATCACACCCATACATAAGAGTGGGGACTGATCCACCCCCAACAATTACCAGCCAATCTTCATCCTCCCCCCACTCTCTAAAGCCCTTGAAAAAGTGGTGTTGATCCAGATCTCTGAATATCTAACCAAGTACGACATTATGTGCCCAGAGCAGCACGGTTTCCGCCCAGGACTCAGTACAACCATGGCTCTCCTGGTATTCTCCCAACACCTGCATGCTGCTCTTGACTCTGGCAGCTTTGCAGGAGCAGTGTTCATTGACCTCTCCAAGGCCTTTGACACTGTCTGTCATCCCCTTCTACTAGACTCTCTCCACCAAATTGGCTTCTCTGGCAGTCCCATTTCCTGATTCTCTAGTTACCTCTCTGCTAGATCCCAGCATGTCAAGATCAGCGGCTCCCTCTCCAGCACTCTTCCCATTTGCTCCAGGGTCCCTCAGGGCTCCATGCTGGGTCCAATACTTTTTAGTCTCTACCTCAACACCCATCCCAGCTCATGTACCGGTTAAATGCTCCTCTACGCCGATGATGCAGTCCTCGTTGCCTCACATCCCAATCCCACCTCCCTCCAATTATCCCTCCAGCAAGCTTACAACCAAGCCAAAATATGGTTCGATGACTGCAGACTGGTCATTAACCTAAAGAAAACCAAATCAATGCTCTTCTCTCACCACCAAAATAAAGCTAAAAATACCCCCTCTTGATTATCCCCAGCACTGTGCACCTGCTAGAACAAGTGACCACATACAAGTACCTAGGCATCACATTCGATACTGCCCTCTCCTTCCACATCCACATTAATGCCCTGTTAGCTGCCATTAACTCTTGGATTGGCCTGCTATACCAGCACAGGGACTGCCTGCCTCAGGATGCCCTTAGGCTGGCCATCACTTCCTCTGTTTTGTCCCTCGTGGACTATGGCTTGCCCATCTATGCCACAGCTGACAACACTGCCCTCTCCAAAATCCAACTCTCCATCAATAAGGCCTGCCTGTAGGCTCCTGACTGGTGCCCCCAGCCACACTCACACCTGCCTTCTCAATACTACCACCAATCTGCTCAACTTTGAGGAGCGACTGCTCTACCAGACCTGCCTTCTCGCTAAGAAATCACTGCTAGGACTCTCCCCTCCTGGAGTCTCCACCTCCCTACAGCAGTCATCATTGTCCATCACCACCCATAGCTCTGTTAAGGTCACGTTCAAGGTGCCCAGAACCAAGACCTTTCTTGCCCAGAGATTCTTCCTCTACCAAGCCCCCACCTGGTTCAACTCCCTTCCTAGTTGCATCTCCGACTTGCCAAAAATTGGCTCCTTCAAAATAGCCCTTCGGAACCATATCTTTAATACCCGCTGTTGTAGGTGCAACTAACTCCCTGTTGTAACCTGTGGTACCCGCCCTCCTTGCCCCTGGCTCAACAACGATCACTGGACAGCCTCTCCCTCCCCCAGACCCACTCCTTCCCTACTAGATCCAAACAGGGATGTAACTCGCTGTCTTCTCTGAGGACCTACTATATCCATGAGTGTAACTCACAATTTTGTAACACTATGCAACCTAAGTAATGTACAAACTACTACATTAGGTAACCTAAGTGTATCTATGTTAAATGTTCCTTTTACTGCACCTGTAATGTTATCCTCTGTTATAATCTGCACTGTAATAACTGTATTGATGTCTGCCCCCACTGCGATGAGGTGTCTTTGTAAATGAGTCTCTGACTCAAAGGTTGTAACCCGATTTGTAATGAATAAAGAATAAATGAATACATCTCCAACATGCTCCCCTTCTGTCTTCTATCCTTTAATGAGCATATGTTGAGAGTCTTCAACATTTTCTGGGAGCTACACCCCTGCCCCTGCACTATCTTCATTGTCTTTAATGTATTCTCTAACTTACCTCTGTCATTCATAAGATGGGGCCTTTCAAATGTGCATGTAGTACTCCTGATGTGCCCTGACAGTGACTGGCACAGTGGCAAAATAATTGTCTTTCTATAACTTGCAACCAGTATCTAGTAATCCCTGTATCCCATTTGCCTTCTTGCAAGTTTTTTTTTTTTTTACACTGACTTGATGGCTTTAGTCTATGGTGTATAATGACTAAGTCTCTTTCCTTATTAGTGGCTTCCATCCAGCTAAGGTCCCTTCCTGCTTCCTCCTGACCCTGTCAACCTCCTTCCTGACTCCACGTCCCCCTTTTCTGACCCTCCTCCTGCTCAACCCACTGCTGATTCTTGGTTAACTGTGAATACATTAGAGGTCTGACTCTGTAATTTCATAGCACTGTCAGCTTCTCTAACTGGCACTGCACACTCTATTGTGATTCTGCACACTTGTCCGCTTATCACTATGATGTGCCATGTTGTTGTTTACCTACCTGTGCACCACCTTGCTCTTGCACCAATATTTGTAACTGCAGTCTGAACTTTTGCTGTTATTTTTATTATCTCTGTACTCCCCTTCCCCCTTCCCCAGATTGCACCTGGAATTTGAGTATGGCTATGACACTTTTGGTCTTGCAGAACTTACTTCTCCAAAAGCAGTCCAACAGTAAAGTTTACTATCTGACTCTTTTTGGAGAAGTAAGTTCTGCCAGAGTCCATATGACCAAAACTGCCATAGCCATATCTCACTCCCAAGAAATGTGATGGTAGTCCTTTAAATATGGTGACAAACACCAGTGTAGGTGACATGCTACATCGCCATCAGGCAAAGCACAAACCTGCAAGTGAACATTTGGTATTGACAAATGTTTATTAATGCTGCATTTATCCCACCCAGTATTCATTTTATGTTGGTTCGCGCATACACAGCCAACATATTGGGGTGGTAGTAGCACATTTGGAGGCGCGGTCACCGTTGGGTAAATGCAGGGCATGCATCAGTCGGTGTGTCCCTCATCCCCCAATCAGCCTGCATGTCGGCACCACACCATGCGGGTGAGCACATCTAAGAAAAGGTCCACTGCAATGCGAGCAAAGTTCATCACATGCAGAGGACCTCCCGATGTGCTTACTCTGCTGAGACAGAAAAAAAAACATGGCGGCACACTGCCAGCCATAATGCCGACTTCAGGGGTGCCCAATCCCCCTGTCGGCATAAAGCATTCCCCCTCCATTTGTTATATGCTGAGGGGGGTGCCCAATACCCCTCGGCTCTTGCCCCTCCTTCCCTTGTGTGCCGATGGGGGTGCCCAATCCCCATTGGCTAAAACATCCCCCCTCAAAAAAAAACACTTAGGCGGCAGGCTGGGAGCCCACCCCAGTGTGCCAAACCCTTTGAAAAAGAAAAACAGTCCTGCAATTTTTTTTTTTACCTTGTGAAAATAGAAAACAGTCCTTCGCAGTCTCCCTGCCCCATCCCGCAACCCACACCCACCCTCTGTGCACCCTGCCTCCCCCCAACCCCTCACTCCATATCTACCTCCGGAGTCTGTTGCGATGATCTTCGGTGGACCGGGAACACCTCTACACTCTTCAAAGCCGACCGCGAACTGAAGAAATGCCGGTTAGCTGTATAATGACATAAATAGGGTTTTTTTCAACTTTGGTGCATATCTTGGGCATTTTTGGGAATTTTTGCACTAAATTTGCAACATGGGGTTATTGAGATCCCTCCTCATGAATTCAGTCACTGTCATGGCATTATTCAGTCCCGAAAGGTGATTTTGTGGTCACTGCGCGGAATTACCTTTTAGGGCTGAGTAACAAAATGACAGTGTCACTGTTCATGAGGGGGGATATCAAAAAGTCTATGTTGCAAATTTGGTGGAAAAAAATCCCAAAATGGCTTTTTCGTTGCTGCAGTTGTTTCCATGCACGCTTGTAACTTCTTGCATTTGTAATATTTTCACTCCAGATTTTCATAATTGGCATTTTCCACACCTCCTGATGAACAGTACAGCTGTCATTTTATATATCCTGGCTAAAACATGTTTTCGCACGTCTGGCGCAGAATAGCGCGGTCGCTGTGTGAAATCAGTTTTCAGGACAGTTTGAGGAAATGACGGTGACACTGTTCATGAGTACAGGTCCAAAAATGCCTATGTTGAAAATTTGGTGCAAAAAGTCCATAAAATGACTGTATTACAAGCGTGCATTGTGCAGTTTCCATGCACCCTTGTAACTTTGTAAATTTGCAATATTTCCATGCCAGATTTTCAATACTGGCATTTTTTCACACCTCCTTATGAACAGTACAGCTGTCATTTTTGACATCCTGCCCAAAATGTGTTTCCGCACCTGAGGTGCACAATAGCGTGCTCGCTGTTAGAAATCCACTTTTGGGACAGATTAACAAAATCACAGCACCACTGTTCATGAGGGGAGGTCCCAAAATGCCTATGTTAAAAATGTGCCTAACAGACTCCCCAAAATCATTGGGTTATGGATGTGTGTTGTGCAGTTTCTATGCATGCTCATGACTTCACCAATTTTTCATATTTTCACTCCAGATTTTCAACGTTGACATTTTTTTTATGCCTCCTCATGAACAATGCAGTTGTAATTTTCCACATCCTGCCCACAATGTGTTTTCATCCCTGTGTTGCCAAATGGCATAGCCGCTGTGCAAAACCACCTTTCAGCTAACAAACTGATTGTGCCACTTTTCATGAGGTAGGCTTACAAAAATCCCATGTTGGAAATTTGGAGTGAAAATACCAACACACGCCTATGGTGTTAGGGTTCCCAACTGTAGCACCCCACCCTGTAGAGACTGACAGGAGTCATTGGTGTGACTTGGGATTATCGGTTGTAATGCTCACGCCATTCCAACCCCACCCCCACCCTGCAGCCAATGACAGGCATCGTGGTGTGCCTTGCACTGTTCGACCACACAGTTCACCCCATTCTCCTATACTGCACCCACCTCAGCATATTTCCTTATGGAATGGGGTAAGTATAATGCCCAAAGACCCCAAAGCACACCAGAACACTTGTCAGTGTCTACAGGGTAGGGTGAGGTACAATGGCGTGAGCCTTATAGCTGATGACCCAAAGGCACACCCCAATGCCTGTCAGTCTCTATGGGGTGGGGTTGGGTTGGTGTCACTTCAATACTTCACTGCCATTCCTATTATGTGTCTCTAACTCTGGCACTACCAATGCCGATGCCAGCAAGACAACATTTGGCATTGACAAATGCTTGTTCTTATAGTTGTGACCATGTCCATAAAAGTGAAATACTTAAAGTGCTGCTGCTATACTTCACATGTACCTCTTGCATATCACTCTGCATAGTAATGTGCCAACATTGCTAGGTGAAGATTACGTGAAGATGCACTTCACCCACAAAGTATCACTGTACTTCACATGGTGCTGACTCCATGAAGCGGCACTTCACCTGTGAAGTGTACCTTTGCCAAGTGCTTTCAGCTTGTTTAGAAACAAAAATGTTTTTTACTTTTCCACACCCTCTTAAATCTCCCTACTACTCTCCACCTGTCACCCAAACTCTACCCTACCCATTTAGAATAGAAATACCACCCATTCCTCACCCACTGAACAGCAGACCCCTCCACCTTCTGCCCCCAAGCCCTGGTAAAAACCCCAGATTAAAAATCCTACCCCACTCACTTGCAGCAATGTCCAGATCACAATTCCAAACCTTCTCCAAAGCCTTAGCCAAAACAACAGAGGAACCCCCTTCAACCCACCCACCCACCATTCAATGCCCAGTACACTAGAGAGACACCATGCCACCTAAACTAAAGGATACAAGACAGTAGGACTAAGAGGAACAGTGACCAGCACAGATCCTCTTCTCAGCACCTTAACCGACCACCATCTGAATAAATGGGAGTGCAAGCTCATAACAATCTATGAACGTGTGATCCAATTCATTCAGTTAGCAGTCCAACATGGCTATGAGAGGAGGGTGTGTGCTAGATGCTGTCCCTTTGAGCCCTACATGTAGACTTCACTTTGAGTGGCATGAGCAGAAGATGGATTGGATGCAGAGCAGGTGGGTAGGAAGGGGATGCCTTTAGTATTTTCGCTGGTGCTGGGAAAGATGTTGGGAATCAGGATTGGGACAGTGCAGCTGGTAAGTGGGGAGGGGTTCTTAATTTGGTATTTGGTCATGGCTGGTAGGAGGGTGGTGGGAGCTTATGCTCAATAGGTCAGGAGGGTACTATTTTTATGGAAGCCATCTAAGTTTGTGTGGGAGGAGGAGGGTGGTTAGGAGATTTGAGAGACTGGAGGCAGATAACTGAAGTTTTGAAGTATTTTGTGCTGGAATTGCTGGAGAAGTGACAATTTCATGTCAGTGACAAATAGCATGATGTTTGTCATATTGTCTACACTTTGCTGGCAAAAAAAAATTTGCAACACCCATACTTATCAGTTCTGGAACCCAGTGTCAAAAGTCGATGCAAAGCTTAGAGTGATGCTTTCTATGTAGTGCCTGTGCTCAGCTATTGTCTCTGGGTTTCAGAATTGTTAAATAATAAAAATTAATGACTATTTAAAATCAAACATGCAAAACTATATACTGTGGGCATTAACCAGACTATACACATGGCCAAAGTTCCAATTAGAGTAAACAATCATTAAAAACAGGATTTATGAACTGGTGACTGGTGCTTAGCATAGGTTTTGGGAAGGATGTCCACAGACACTGCCCTTCAAGATATCAATAACTTGATATCAACCTCCTTGAATGATGGAAGGAGTACAGGGATGATGTTCATGGACTTCAGTAAAGCCTTTGACCTGGTTGATCACCGGACACTACTCCATAGACTATATGAAATCAGAATAAACAAAGAACCGCTAGAAAGGTTTAAGTCATATCTGTCAGAAAGGAAGTAGTGTGTGGTGAGTGGACCCTTGGTGTCACAACTGAAAGAAGTGATGAGGGGGTACCACAGGGATCCGTCCTGGGTCCTCTGCTGTTTAACATGTATGTGAATGACTTAACTAAAAAGTTGATTAATAGTGAGGTCCAACTGTGTGCAGATGACATCGTACTGGTGGCATCCATGGGCAGCCAACTCTTTGCTGGAACAGAAATTGCAGGACAATATAACAGCAATAAAATCTTGGTTTATTAAATCAGGTTTATTAATGAATGGGAAAAAAAACAGTGTATATATATTTCCAGACTGGAAGCAGTACAAAACCAAAAGAAAATTTGGACATCACATTAAGTAATGGGTCTGTGATACAAAGTGTGGAATACTATAAATATTTAGTAGTGATGATTGACAATAAATTGACTTGTAAACAACACATAACTCAAACAACTCCAAAACTAAATTAAAAACTGGGTGCTCTTAAGAGAGTATCAAAAAGTCTCACAAGGAACTCTAGGGTTAAAATAGTGGTGCAATTACTTCTTTCCGTCTTGGAATATGGATCTCTGATGTATAGGAATGCAGCAAAAAATGTGTTGGATAAAACTGACAAAGTCTTTTATAGGTTCGCTAGATTAATAACAAACAGTGCATGTGTACTCACTACTGTGGTATTTATCAAACATTTGAATGGTTAACACCAGATGGGACAAGACAATACTTGTGGTTATCCTGGTTCCACAAATTAATATACCCGAAGAAAACACATCCTTTGTGCCACATTGTTGATCAGGCAAGATGAGAAATGTAAAGTATGATTTAAGAACTAATGGAGAAAATTGTTCTACTCAGTGAATGAACAGATTTGGGGAACTTATGTTACAAAATTCAGTAGCAAAAGAGTGGAATGCACTACCGAATGAAATGAAAGATACAGAGTCCCTGCAGGTCTTTCAGACTAAACTATGAAAACTCTTGTACCATGTGTGTAAATGTTATTAGGATCTTCCCCTCACCCTCTGTTTTTTAGGGTATTTTATGCATATGAAATAAGGATGAATGAAAAACAGCACATATATTGTTGTTTTTATGCTATATGGATGTTTGCAACATGTGAAATGTACTGTATATGTGAACTTGTAAGTGATATCTACAAGACTATGTTGAAAATAAGGTTTCCTTAACATAATATCTTGTATAAAAATAAACATTTAATCATCATCATTATGTTCACTCCAAGTGTATTGGGATGTAGTTAGAAAAGTCACTTGATGTCTATTGCCACACTGCCTTCCTTTTCCGAAACATCTCCCAAGCTTAGTGCCCTCCTCCACCACAATGCCTTTTGTCACTGTAGCTGCCAGATGAGAGATCATTCAACTATCGCAACTTTGTTTATGATGCAGCCCCAAAGTCCACACTTGACAGGCTGGACCACTTCTGCAATGCTTTCTGCCACTTTGCCCTGAACCCTCCCCATACCCACCTACCATTTTAGCCTATACCCATTTCTTGGCTGGCTATTCCTGAGGAGACAGTGCCTTTTTTCACTTTTCCCTTCTGACATTCAGATTCTGGCCTAACACCCTCTCTACCTACTAGGGATGTGCACAGCCCAAATATTGATTACTGAATGGCACAAATAATGGGATAGATATTCAGTGCACAAAACTAGGGCTAGATAAAACTAGAAAATTCCACTTTCATAAAATTAGCCTGAAATTCCATGAATTTCAAGTAATTTTGAGTAATTTTGTTAAATTTCCAACATTTGTTTATGTGGTCATAATGCAACAGTCCTTTTAACTAGAGATTAAAAAAAACATGGCAGGATTACTTGCTATTAGAGGTCCTAAGATCATGACAAGCATCAAAACATTTAAAGAGTAGTTTTATATGTACAATGAATACATTTCTGTCATTTTTAGGGCTGCAGGTAGGCAGAGCCTGCAGCCCTCATGCATTAGCTCTAAAACAGCATACCATGGAACTTCCTTTTTGGACTTATAGAAGTAACCATCCACAACTGTAAAATAGTGTGCTCCCCCTCTGATTTTTGCTATTTGGTGCTCTGTGTTAAAGGCAGCTGAATGGAGGGGGATGCTACTGTGCCTTCCAACCATACCTCTCAACTGTACCACATTACGAGGAACATTCCTCATTTTACTTCAGAAAAGGTCCCTGTTCTACATTGTAAGGACTTGTTCCACATTCAAAGTCAACATTTTAAAGCAAAAATCCATAGTAAATAATGGAAAAAATAACATTCAATTAATGACAGACATTCTGAACTTAAATGCAACATTTTAGCAGTGTTTTGAGCTTCTTAGGTAGAGATTTGATGAAGTGTTCCATATTTTGCCCATTTGTTCCACATTTTGACTGACGATGTTCCACATTTGGGGGACAAAAGGTTGAGAGGTATGCTTCCAACTTCTCAGGATATAAACAAAAAAAAGAACCTTTTGAAGCTGCTGTTATGTAGCCCCTCAATTTAACCCTTGCAGGGCTGCAATCTGAGCATCTGTCCAGCTCTATCAAATAGATTCATTCTAGTTCTTTCAGCAGCCTAAGAGTTAACTCATTATCTCAAAGCATACTGGAATTTCCGTTGTTGAAGCACTGAAGCAGTCAAGGTCTCATTAAACAAACTGCAGTGTCAAATTACAGACAGTCCAGGGATCTGAGACCATTTTCTTCTGTTTTAAAAATGTTTTTCTATTAAACCTTTGTATATTTGCTATCCAGTGCTAGTGAAATGTGGGGGCTTACAACAACTCTGTTCATCCACGGAATCAAGTTCACTGCTGACTTTTCCACTCTGATATATTTAATGCTCATAAAAGGTAGAGCTCAGACAGCACTGGACAGTAAACTAAAGCTCTTTGTTTATCCACACGAACAGGTACAGTGCAGGCATGCCCCCACCCACTCGCTCACTCACCCACTGTGATGAATTTAGTGCTGGTAAAAAGTGGATAAAGCCCTCAGTTTATCCACAGGTACCATGCGGGGCAAGCTCAGTGCCAACTTACCCACACTGTGATGGATTTAGTACTGGTAAGAGGTGAGGGACTGACTAATCCACAGAGACAGCTACAGAGTGGGAGCAGGGACAGTGCTTGGTTTCCACACTGTCTGTATTTAGTTCTGGTGAATGGTGAGGGACTGCCAGAACTGGGCACTAAAGCTTTGTGTTTATCTACAGTGAAAGGTACAGTGTGTGACTGGTTAACAGTAAGGAACTAGCACCACTGGAGACTGAAAACCTCTATAAATCCACAGGGGCAGATGCTGTGTAGAACAGACAGTCCAGGGTTTCCGCACTGTGATTCATATAGTGTTGATGAAAGGTAGCAGACTGACAGCACTAGACGCTGAAACCCTCTGTTTATCCATATGGGTAGGTACAGCATGGCAGGGACAATGCAGGGTTCTCACACTGATGGTTTCAGTGCTGGCAAAAGGTAAAGGATGGGTAACACTAGAGACCGCTCTACTGTCTTCATGTCTGTAATCTCTATTTCCACTTCATTTTAGAAGGCCATCACCTTCTGGGACAAAATATGCTCCCTAATGCTACCCCTAAACTTGACATCTGTGACCTTCAGTGCATGTCCCTGTGTTCTGCTGGAGAACATATTCATATGTTAAATCCTGTCAATATCCCCTGAGAATGGGAATACTGAGATCATGTCCCATCTCAGCCTGCTGTTCTACAGGGAGAATATGGTAACAACTACTAGTAAACATAAATGTGGATATTATCTGTTAGATCCTTTCAGGTATTCCTAAACAGAAAGCCCACCAGCAAATTTGTTTTTATTTTTAGTACTGAACACATTATTTTTACTGCTGCAGTAAATGGAAACACTAGAGGAAATATGAAGAAACTGATAGAAGGAAACTTACAAAGGATGTCACTAGGCATTTTTATGTGACTACATAGATATGCAGAATTAAAAAATGCTACATAAATTCACTGTCACTAAGCAAGTGGCAGACGGAGGTAAAATTTGTCAGCACAAAATGGGGGCTTGGTCTGTGCTCTGAGAGGAGTGAGAAGGTTGGTTTTCCTATGTGGGACTGTGACCCACAGAGTGTAAAAAGTTGGGGTTATTGAAAACATGATAGATTATAATGGTCTACAGAGCCATTTTGTTAAAGCAGCAGTTTTGTCATCAAGGAAGTAAAAACGGTGGGATGGAACTGACAACCAACTGACATTTTTCACAATCCCCCACTCAAAAATGAATACTGACACAATTTATCTTGCTGCAGTAAAAGACCACAGCAAAGAATTCAGCATCTACACGAAGCTGGTGTTTCTCTGCTTGACATATGTGTTGCATTCTTTTGGCAGGGTCTTTGTAGAGTATAGTACCACAATAAATGTTCTTGACCCTATCATCACTTCCATCCGAGGGCACCCTAATCCTCTCTCTGCACTGATATCATAATATTTAGGGCTTGATTAAATAAAGCTGTATCCAAATTTCCTCCCTGTGGGCCAAGTGAAACCTTTTCAATGCCAAAAAAAGACCAGCAATGCATTCCCTGGCCTTGAATAAATTTTATATTTGGTGGTATTATACTTCACACATTCTTGTATTCTATTATTCTAATATGTTCACCTATTAAGCTATGAGACTATGTTGAATTTTGCAAATGCATTTTCATAAGTTTGGTAATATTCAATGTTTTTAACACGAATTTTCAACCTAGCCATTTTGGTACAGCAACTCATGAATGTGACAGCTCTCATTGTTCAATTCCTGCCAAAAATGTGTGTTTACAGCCCAAAAGTTGATTTTGCAGTCCCTGCATGACATCACCTTTAGGTCAGGAGTTGAACATTTTCTCTGCCCATCTTTATGAGGCAGGGTCGTCACAAGGCTGTGTTGAACATTTGGTGTAAAAATATTTAAAAAAATAATTTTCAATATTTCTAACCCAGATGCCCCTCCTGCAGTCTATCAACTCTGGCCAGATCTTGTTTTACATGTTATGGAAACATTTCTCATCCTATAACTCTAGCTAGATATCTACACACTAGCATGCATTACCTTTTGTAAGGGGCTTAGAAACTTCTAAATATGGAAATATTTGGTTAATTGTTAATTTACAAGGGTTCATAATTTCACAATTTAATTATTTGTGAAACTGTGAACACACATTTTCTAAATGTTTTGATATTTGTAACTCCACTATTATTGCAGGTACAGTATATACCTAACATTTATCATGCCTATGCAATGTCAATGGGTGCTGGATTCTAACAAAGCTGTAGACAATTGATTTAATAATTTTAAATGCACAGTGGAAATATCACAGAATTGACAACATTTTCTCAAATATTTATGAAAGTGTAATAGGTAATGCCACCATAATTACACTTGTGGAATTTAAAGTGCACAAAGCACTTATCACCACTGTATTTCATTAACTGAGCTGAGCTTAGAGTCCATATTGGGTGATTATTTTGTCCCTTCACTTTTTCACTGAGCAGATGGACTCATTGGAACTGCTTATCCCCCTGATATCCTCCATCCTTAGTCTTTACAGTGACACATTCCCCTAAAATAAAAGCCACCTACTTATTTTCCAGTCAGACCTATATCTTTGGAATAGCCAGAATGTGTCTTCCTTGGTACCCCAGTAATGTTCTTCCTCCACAAGGTCTCTGAGTACCTCTAAGTCCTATATTTCCAAGTACATTGGGGTCTCAGACCAGCCAGTTTTGCTGGGTGTGATTCTTATATGACCAGCTTGCAAATGAAAATAGTTTCTCTGTGCTTCTTTGCTCAAACTGGGGGTCTACTAGTTCCGCTCTGCTGCCCTTCATTTGGTGAATCCATGCATCTAACTCCTGCTACTGGTCACCCCTGGACTAATTGCCTCCCTTGTCCTTTCATTTAAATTCCCCAACCCCCTGTCTGCTGTTTCCATTGACTTGAGCATACACCCTCCTTCTTGTCAGAAGTGGAGTCCTTTGTGGCTTGACTACAGATCACATTCATTCAACATGTACTGTGGGCAGGGGTTCCATGTGATAATAGCAAATACAGAATAGCGAACGTCACAATATCGAATGTCGCTACCCATAACAGCTACTACTACCTGTTCTTTCAACAGTTGTTATTGGCATGATGACTTGATACATATGCGGGGGGGGGGCTGTGCCCCCGCACCCTCTCATCTTAAATAATCTAACACCATGCCGATCATTGATTTAGAAGAGAATAACATATATAGAACACTATAATTATGAGTCACTATTATGTGTCATTCACTATTGTGACACTCGCTATTTTGATGTTTGCTATTTTGCAGTCGCTATTATCATGGGATATGGTAGGCAGGTGGTAAATTGCCTTACCTGCACTACTACCATGGTCCAGTGATGCCCCTACAGCACTCCTACTACAGTGGTGCCCAGTATTATGTTTCATCATGACATACTGTATGTCTGCTACAACGGCAGAAGTCATAACCATTTGTAGTGCTTGGTGTTACTGTTTTAAAATGATAAAAATATACATCGTCATCTGCAGGACTGTAAAAGTCAGCAGGTGGAATTGTACAGAAACAGTGTTGCACATTTGTATACTTTCACAAGCCATTTAGTATGTGTGCTGTAGTGGGTTGCTGGCAAATTTCATAAAGACTGGCAAATAGAAAGTGATGGACTTGACTATTGTTGATGGATTTTCACTCAAGATACTGATTGAGATAAGGGTACCTGATGTTGGGCACTACTGTACTTTTACTATGTTTCTGCAATAAATGCTACCTTATTACTAATTCACCTAGTCTTTTCCTTCTTATTCATCTCATGCCAGTTTTATGGATGGTTAAAATTTATTGATATGGCTTCCACAGAATTATCATAAAATCCCATGATTTTAACTAAACCTTATTAAATCCAACTTTAGTTATTGATGTTATTTTGCAATTTTTGGCTCCATATAACATGGTCATCCTTTAAAGCAAGTGATTAGAAAGGTGACACACACACGGTCTTCACTTATTTAAGGGTATATAAACTTACCACAATTGGAGACTTTGGGCACGATTCTATAAGATCTCCTACACGTCTCAAGTTGCGACATGTGAGGGGTGCAGTTGTGTCAAGGACCTGCACCTGATTCTGTAAGGGGCAAGGTCCCAGTGGCTAAGTCCTACGACTTGTAACATTTGTACAGTTACGCCACAAGAAGGGCATATCTGAGGTGCATGTTGCAAGCCTCAAGCAATAGCCCATAGGGGCATGTGTCCCCCCAGTCCCCAAGCATGAGACGCCCCACAAGGCTATCACCCCCACTGACCTCTGTCCCCCACAGTGTACACAGTAAAGTCCCTCTGGAAAATTGGCCCCCAGTCCCCAACTGTGTACATAGTAAAGCCCCCCCTGGGCTATTGGACCCCTGTCCCAATCTCTATACATATGTATCACTAGCCCTGCAGGGCAGATCGTGCCCCCCACCCAAGCCCCAACACCAGCCACTGGCACATGATTGTGCCCTGTAAATATTGTATAATGCTCCACTACCTAATTAATAATTCCTGGTAGTCTAGTGACCTCCCCCACACCAAGCCAGAATTGCCAGATCATCCAGCACCCCCTCAATCCATCCCCAGCTGGCAACTGGCACAGCCCACCTCTCACGACCATGGTCAGCCACTTACTGAGCTCTGTAGGAGTGTGTACTGTATATACACGGTCAATGAATGGCCGTGGTGGTGAGAGGTGGGCTGTGCTGGGGATGGGCTTGGGGGTGCTGGGTGGTCTGGCAATGCTGGGTGGGAGGAGGGGCCACCAGACTACCAGGGATTACCAATTAGGAGTGGAGCACAGACAGTATTTACAGGGCACAACCTTGTGCCAGCGGCTGGCATTGGGGCTTGGGCGGAGGGCGTGATCTGCCCTAGGCAGGCTAGTGATACATCTGTATAGGGATTAGGATGGGGTTTGATAGCCCAGAGGGCTTTACAATGTACAAAGTGGGGGACTGGGGCAGGCCTATTGCCTGAAGGGCTGTGTTTACCACAGTATATGGGGACTCAGGGAGGGGGTCCTATAGCCCTGAGGGGCACCTGCAGTGGGTGTGGGGGTTCTCTAGCCCTGTGGAGCTGTCTAGCAGGACAGGGATGGGGCTGGGGGGTGGTACATATTGGTGGATTGGGGTCATCGTCACACAACCCTGGTGGACACACGTTACACCAGCTATTGGCTGGTGTAACTTTTCATTGATGGATGTTCACTGGGTGTCTTCTAAAATAGCATCATTGGGGACTTTGTTTCTGCCCTTCCAGAATAGGCCACAGCTGCTACCGTAAACTCCCCTAGTGCCATGTCGCAGGGGGTTTAGGGTGTAACTGGTGGTGTAAGTCCACTTTGGTGCAAGCAGTCTGCGACATGTCACAGGCTGCTTTGCAGAATATCAAACATTGCAACTGCTGGTGTAACTTGCTACTTGCACCATTTCTTTTGGCACAAGTCAAGTTAAGCCAGCTGTAACCTTTCAGGAATCGGGCCCATTGTGTTATTTTGTGTTACTGTTAAGGGGAATCAAATTTTGCAATTTGCATATGCGTAAAATTTCATGTAAACATGTCTGAATATTTGGCTGCTTATACTGCAGCCCCCTTTAAAAGCTAGAGATCTGAAACACGGTACACATATCCATGAGGTAATAGACTTCAAACATACCAAATGTGGAGCAAGTCAGAGGAGTGTTTAAAAACATAGAAAGAACTGAATTAAAATTTTGGCAACATGTTACAAAATGTTCATAGACATTTCCTAACACTTTGCAGAAACAGAATAGTAATTTTGCCCAGCTCTACCAATACACCATTTTTATCTCCTTAAGCCTTTATATTGTTATTTTTATATATGATTATCTATTACTGAATCTATAAAACTATTCTCATATGCAGTTCACATACCCTCCCACAGATTATAATAACTGCTTGTTTATAAACACTTTTTGACACATTTTGTTGGATCTTACTGCAGTCAATTTTGAGTTCTTTATGTATAGTTTTAATTTTATAAAAGCAGTCTTAGATCATCCACCAACCTAAGTAGAAAACCACCGTACCTTTTTCTGAGTGTAAAGAAGCTGCCTCGCACACTGCACTCAACTTTCACATTCCTGCTGTCTCTAGCTGTCAACTGCTGCTTGCTGCTTACTGTCCTGCATTGCCACTTGCTTACCTTTCACAAGCAACCATTGCTTTATAAAATATTTAAGGAAATGAAATAATGTCCCCCAAATGTTGTTTTTTTCTTTTGTAATGAACTTAGCAGGGAACTTAGTTTCACTAGCTGCTGCCATAATGGCATTCAGAGTGCTGTCTGGACTGTACAACTTCTCATTGTGTCAAGAGGGGAGACAGAGCTGACCCATTAGCACAGATGGCAGAGGAACTCATGGCTCACCTGTTGTCATGCCTGCGACCTGAGTTCAGGAATGACCCTGGGCTGCTTGGGGGTTGACCAGGGTGGTGAGGAGGATTCAGCATCCCAGTGAATGCTCTCCTCCTCTGGGGAGAGAGGGGAGAGTGCTCCACTGCAATAGCGGCACCTGGTTGACCATGGGTGGTGATGCAGTCTGGAGTGGTAGTTCTGGGTGAGGATCCTCCCTGATGGAAGACATAAGCACACCCCCCGATGTGCACATATCAGGCTGTTGCCTCCATTGAGCATCCTTGTGGGTCGTACACCAAAGAACATGGAAAAATCACCATGGGCAGCAGGATGCTGCCCTGTGGAGCCTTGCATGCCCCATACCACATACTTGGCACAGTGACCACCAATCTCAGTGTGGCAGTGGAAGGGGATTTGGAGGACCCTCCCAATGTCACACCATAGGGGACAATCAGTGTAGCACTCTGTGGCCTCCCAAGGTAAGTCCAGAGATGGCAGGTGATGGGGTCGGGGGAGCCATGAGGGCTGAATGGGACATGCCAGTGGAGGTGGAGGAAAAAATAGAGGGGGACAGAAAACTATAGACTAGGGCTGCTGGAAATCCATAAAAACCTAATCGGATCTGTTGAATTTTGGCTCTTTCTTCAGAATTAGGAATTTCAGCATTAAGT
Organism: Neoceratodus forsteri; assembly: GCA_016271365.2. NCBI lineage: Eukaryota > Metazoa > Chordata > Ceratodontiformes > Ceratodontidae > Neoceratodus > Neoceratodus forsteri. The sequence continues at coordinate 793,957,911 of CM057454.1, forward strand.
GTCAGACATCTGAATTCTGAAAAAAGGAGTTGGATGCAGAATCAGAATATGATTCTGATTTCACCTCTGACAACTATACAATTAACACCTCCCCTCACCATGTGAAATAAAGAAGGACCCTAAAATCAAAGTCCTTTCTCCCCCCTATCCTTAATCCCCCACCCACCCTGAGTATTGCTGCAGGATCAGGCTCAATCGCAGTCTGCAGTCCATCAGAGTCAGCTGTAACCCCCATGTCACTGGCCAGGCCAGGACAGTGAGTTGCTGAGAGCTGCTGCCTGCCAAGTCACCAGTCATTAATGTTGGGGACCTACTAGTTGTGGCTGGTTTAGCCCTGAAGGAGTCCCCCCCTCACCGCTGTATCCCCATCAGAAGCAATATAATTAATTATCCTCCTTGTTCACTTTTGCTCAATCCAACTGCTAAAAGCCTGACTCCATCCCATCCCAGGTGGACTGCTGAACCAAATCCAATGAAATCTGAGGGCTAACAGTTCATGTTGTCCAGCAGCAAGCAACTATCAGTCATTCGCCGTTCTGATTCCTGAACTATATTTATTTAAGTTTTTGATTGCCAGGTAATACACTCTAGGCTGAGGGTTTATTTTCAGGTGTGACCAGAAAATACAGAGTATAAACACATTTAAGACCATACAATTATTGCAAACATAAAACTGATAACAATAAATAATACTGAAACATTTTGTATAAATTATGTATAACTGTATGCAGAAAAAATAAATGTCAACACATATAGTAAGCAAATTTAAAAATCTTATTCTAAATAGGCACAACATGACTGTGAGAGTAAATAGGTTTTTAAACTTGTTTTAAAATGAGCTTTTGTTCTTGACCTGCGTACATCAATGGGAAAACTGTTCCAGATGGTGTGCTGGTAAACTTGAGGGCAGTGGTCTTCCTGCTTCAAATCTTGGATTCTTTAGCCATACATTTGCTTGACTGGGAACAAGGGGATTTATTTAAAAAGTTTGATGCAAGGCTTTTGTCAAGCCCGGTGTCAAACCCAGTGTTTGGTGCAGTTGTGCCAAACACATTGCCACGACTTGCACCCAATTCAAGAAGGTCACGTCCATTTGAGACACTTTTCCCACTATACAGCAGCTTTCACCAAATGATTGGCACAAACCCTATAAAAACATCCCAAGACTGCTGCAAAGTTAGACCCACAAAAAGCTGGTCTAACCTGTGGCATGTGGTGCACAGGATTGTGAATTCTGATTGCTGGCCAGGGAATGCTGCAACTCCCATGTGCCATGTGTTTGGCCCATTCAGGACTTGTGACATTCCCAACAAGTTTCAGAATTGAGCCCCAGGTGTCTGCTGTGCACCCAGGGTTTGGTGCAGGCAGGCCACCACAAATGAAATTCCTAGCAGAATATTCTTGTTTTATTTTTAATTAAATATACTTTATTAAATTTTTTTTACAGAAAAAAATACTCGCTAAACAGACATGATTAAATAAAACATCCCCAGAGCACAAATAATACAATATACCAATTAATATATGAGATAACAATAATGTGAATTAAAAGTTTGTTTTGAAGAACTGTAGATCCATCCCACAGGGTAACATTGAAATGAAATTAAAAAGCATTACATCAGTGTCTCAAGCAAATACCAATTAGTCCAAAGTCATGAGAACATACAGTTTCCCAATTCCTCACATACTGTATGTATGTAGCTTGTTATTTAAACTTACTAGTAATTCAGCTCATGGCAGTGTTTCTCTATCAGGGCGAGTTTGCTGCTGTGGGTCACACAACTAATTTAGTTGTGTAGTTTAATCTGCTGGGCTGCCATTTGTGTTCTTCCATCCAGATTGTCAGCAGGCATCATGGCACTAGGGGTGGTGGTGGCAGGGGGAAGGGGCTGAGTCCTCAAGGGCATAGTAATGTTAGTAGCCTAGTTATAGCCCAGAGAGTGAGCTAGATGTATTGGCCACTGTTCAGGCCATGAGAGGCAAGTCGGGCATGGCAACTGAGATATAGGAGCTCAGTAGACTGTCAGATGACTTTGCCCCTGCTATGAGCAGTGTGAAATGATGACCACCACAGTCCAAGTCCATGACCAACTGAGTGGATTTTGGATTAATTTTTTGGAGGAGGAGGGTTCACTCAGATCATGAGCCATCAAATTAAGGTAGGAGACCGGACTGAGGTTAGACAGGATTGGGGAAGGGGGATGGTAAGACTCATAGGCAGGGTGAGGGGAACACAGACAGGTGAGACACATGGCACTGTTACTACATCCCATAGCAGGTGGAATCAAAAATTCTGATTTTGTGTCCAGTTCCATTCCAATACTTAATTAGACACAGAATCAGACTTTCTAGAATTCAGTTTTTTTGCGAAAAGGATGGATTCCAGAGAATCTGAGCACCCCTACTATAAACAAATAAATATGCCTTTGAAACATTATCTAACAATTTTATCTTGAAGAAACGTCTTTGATTTCTTCATACTATATTAATACATCTTGTTGACTGTGTTTCTTACAGGATGAGAATGTTATGTTGGTCTGTTTGAGCTGATAGAACTGCTCTTGCCCAAACAGCTCTCACTCAAACAGCATGAGATAACATTTTTTGGCTGTAAGAAACACAGTTAACTACAGTAGATGTATTAATATGTATCTCAGATGAAGACTGATCTCTGGTAATTTGTCCAGTTTTCTGTGGAATCCAACAGGAGGTATAGAGCAGATTAGAAAATGGGCAAAAGTAATTTAGCCTTCTGATTGGCTGAGCCACTTCTCTAGCTGGGCATCTATCAGACAACAGATGCTCAGCTATTAAAAGTATCAACCCAACCAACCCCATTACCAGAATCATACTGTCCAACCTGATCTGTAATTGGCTAAAGCCGCACCAGGAAATTTGAAACAGCTGCCATTGTTTTTAACTCACTTAGCAAGAGACAACCCCCCATACTTGTTTTTTAATTCACTAGACGATCATGTAAAAAAATTATGTGTCCCCATCGCCATTATTACCCCTCAAAACAACCTTTTCCTTTCTATTCGCCATTTGAATCAGCAAGCTGTAGAAGGCTCAATTTAAAAATGGCACACTTTTTAACTGTTTTGAGCGAGAATGAAAGAACGCCCCTTCCCCAAACAGACGTTAGCCAGATTCATACAGAAATGCCCTTTTTTATTTAAAAAAAAATATGGCACACACTATCTACGTTTTGCCCTTGCCAGTGTTAATATTGTAAACGAACAGCGTTAGCATGTCAAGGGAGAGATAGAAAAGACTTCGGGCATGCTTATGTCAATAGCCCATTCTGTCTCTCTCTCTCTTGCTCTCTCTCTGGCAGTCAGCATCCTGTGGCAGAGCTGTACAGCTGATCTCCCCACCCAAGTAAGCACCTCAGCTGCCACAGATGGATCCACTTTTTTCACTGGTAGCCCTCAAGCTATTCTCTCAATTTTACAGGAGCAAACGCCTTTTCTATTAAACAAAGATGTGGCACGCTTAGTGCTACAACATCGCGTACTGAGCCCCTGTTAAACATAGCTTCCACTGCTCACTGTGGAGCCACTACACACTATCACTCAAACTGACCTGAAGTTTTGTGAGCAGTAAGGGACAGGGTAGGAGTTGGACAGGTGAGCATGTGTGTGTGTTTGGGGGAAGGGGGAAAAGAAGTGTTGCTGGGCGAGACATAGTTAAATGCTCTGAAAAACAGCAGCACTCTCTATTGGTAAACATACCAGTACAGGGACTACTTTATCAAAAAGTCAACTTTAAATGAATTTGTATTAAATTTTTCTAATTCTTTTTAATAATTTTTAATTGTAGCTAAAATGTAACATGTAACCCATTTTGTAAGCACAATAATATATATATATATTTTTTTATTTAGTTTTTGTTGACCGGGTAAGTGCACTAGACAAATCCTGCCAATTTTCAGGCACGACCCGGGGAGAGGGCGATACAGATGAATGCCAACTGACCTTGAACCAGATTAAGCTGTTGGTGGTATTTTGAGTGAATGAGGGAAATTTGGCCAGGACACCGAGGAAATTCCCCTACTCTTTTCGATAGGTGCCATGGGATCTTTAACATCCACCTGAACTACCACCAATCCAGGCAGATGAGACCTCAGTTTAATGTCTCATCCGAAAGACCCTTCAGGGTGGGTGGTATTGTGCTATACCGGACTTTCGAGGGGCTATAAGGCCCTCCGCCTACGGCGTTGGGCCTCATTGCAACCCTGGGCGGTCCGGTATAGCACAATACTGACCACCCTATCAGGTATTATTGCTTACATATAATATCACTAACATGCAAAATTACATTGATTTGTCTGATACATATATACTTTGCATAAAAAAAAAACTTTGTTAAAGCACTAGTCAGGGTAACAATGTCACAAAAATATTGAAATGTGGTGTTAGAGTTTCCAACCCTAACTTACCACCCCATCCCCCAAGCAGCAAAAGTAAAAAAAACATTGAGGTTTTGGGTCTCCAAAGTCTTGGCAAATCAGTGGTGGGGTCTTCCTTGGAGTTGTCAGCACTAAATATCACCCCTTCCCCAGCACATAGCCTCCAGTCCAAAACACAAGGTACAGTTCAAAGCCAGTGTCTCATAATCATACACTCTTCAAAGGTAGAGAAGTATGCCTCACCACATGTTGCCAAAATAATTTGTTGTAGCTTTCTTCACACAGGGCCCTGCAGGCCCCATGAGAAAAAAAGATCATGTGTGACATTATTTGCTCAGCAAATGGGGTGGGCATTAGGGCTGACAGCCCCAAGGAAGACTCCACCACTGATTCACCAAGACTCTATAAAAACAAAACTCTAATTTTTTTTCCTTCTGCTGCTTGGGGGGATGGAGATTTGGGGTTAGAAACTCTAATGCCATATTTCCCTACTTTTGTGGTATTAATTACCCTAGCCTGTGCACTAATGAAGTTTTTTTGCAAATAATTTCTTTTCTTTTTGACATAGTGGAATCATATCCTCATCCACACAAGTCCCGAAGCGCCAAGCATGAACTCATGCAGATGCGGGCCGTGTACTATTGGAAGACTCATTCCACCTATGGAAGTGCAGTGCCTGGCACATTCCGCCCCCCCCCCACCATGGAATGCAAGCTATTGGTTTGTCTACACTGCCCTCATTCACTCTTTACTCATTCACTTTTTACACATTCACTATTCACACATTCACTCTTTGTTATGGCAGATCTAAAGAGTGTAGAGAGGAAAAAAACAAATATGTTGCAGGTGATACTTTTTATTGGACTAACAAAATTATTTCTGAGACTAGCTTTTGAGAGTTAATACTCTCTTCTTCAGGTCAGTTCAATGAAACCTCTGTAATTCATGGCTCTCTGTGGATCTCCTAGCACAAATAAAAGCCTGGGACCATCTCTGGCATCGGGCTGGGGCAACAGGTAACCAAACTGACATACTCAACTACAAACGAGCTCATAACAAATGTACAAAATCCATCTACATGACAAAAAGTACATATTACAACGAAGTACTCACTAACACATGGGGCAAGGGGAAATCCTTCTGGAGCAATCTCAAAGAAGTCACAGGGAAGTCTTCTCAGACTTCTCCTACCATGTTGGTCATAGATGGGGACATAACCCTCGACCCAGTCTCTATTGCCAATACATTCAATACCGCATTCTCTGACCTCAGTAGTGTTCTCCCACTGGACTTCTTCAATGATAATACTCTGCCATCATTCTCCACCACCTCCACCCCCCCTACTATCCAACCCCCATTTTACTTCAAAACAATCAGCATGCCTGAAGCCCGCAATTATATCAGTAAGGCAATTGCCAGATCCAGGCCAAGTGGGGATTCACTCGACTGTAAGCTACTGTCCCTTACTCTCAATGAAGTCCTATCACCTCTAACTATGATCTTCACCCTCTCCCTTTCCCTTGGTCAGTTTTCCAACTGATGGAAATCCACCATTATCACACCTGTCCACAAGAGTGGGGATAGGACTACACGCAAACTATTAACCTATTTCCATACTACCCCCTCTCTCCGAGGCCCTCGAACATATAGTAGCTGACCAACTCATGGAATACCTGGAAAATACAACATCTTGTGTACCCAACAGCATGGCGTCTGAAAATGTCACAGCACTGCATCTGCCCTCCTCGAATTCACTGGTGCCATCCACAACTCTTTGGATAATAGTCTCCTCACTGGGGTGGTCTTCATAGACTTGTCCAAGGCTTTTAACACCATCCACCATCGCCTATTAATCACACAGTTGCAAATCACTGGACTCTCCCATGAGTCCTCTTCCTGGTTCAAGAGCTACCTGGAAAACTACTCTCAGTGTGTGAAGATTGCTGATGTCCATTCCGTAGATAGACTCATTCGCTCAGAAGTCCCCCAAGGTTCCATTCTTGGGCCACTCCTTTTTAGCCTCTTCCTGAATAGTCTCCTGAAATCTTCTCCTCAACATATCCTCCTCTATGCCGATGACACCGTCATTTACAACACCCACAAGGACCCCCTCCCCCTTCAAAACAATCTACAGCTTGGTTTCTCTGCATTTGAAAACTGGTTTTGCAAGCATGAATTGATCCTCAACTATAAAAAAAAACAAGTCTATGTTCTTCTGCAGCTCTCGCAACAAGCACAGGTCTCAGCCCCTCCTAATCACTAATTGCCTTGGTGCAGCCCTCAAACAGGTTCAATCATTTAAATACCTTGGAGTCACCATTGACAGTAATCTGTCATATGCCACCCACATTGACAATGTCTCAAAAGCTGCACATGCATGTACTGGCCTTCTTTACCAGCATAGGCAATGTCTTACTGCAGATGCCCTAAGGATCGCAGTCCGGAGCTTGGTGGTCTCACTAATCGACTATGGCCTGATCATCTATGGCTTGGCTTCTGCCACTTCCCTTAGGCATGTATTCTTGACCTTAAACAAAGCCTGTAGGCTGATTACTGGATCCCACTGACTCACCCACACCTGCGACCTATACGCCCAAACTGGATGGCTCCAGTTGTCAAGCCATATCAAGTACCAGACCTTCTTAATGGCAAAAAAAATAAACTGGGCCTAGCCCCCACAGGTGTCCAAGCCCTCCTCTGTATGGCACAGAATCAGCGCACAATCAGGGGCTCCAATCCTCAGCTCCTGCACATCCCACATTGCCTTACCACCCAGGGGCAAAGATCCTTCACTCACAGAGCTCCCAGTTGGTTAAATGCCCTCAGCTGTGACCTCTCCTCACTGCCTAAGCTAGGCCCTTTCAAATCTAACCTCCGCCTCTTCCTCTCTGCCTCCAGCTCCTGTAATTTTCAACCTTAATTGGCTCCCCTTAATCTAGCACTTATTCCCCCCTACTTAACTCCTCAATCACCCCCTTCCTTCCATACCACCCCTTATCCTGTCTAGCACTTCTTTGTTACCTAACTAATGCCACTGGCTGCTAATGATTGTGTTGTTCTGTTCTAGCTCTTAATTCTGTATTCCCTCCTCTTCCTATGGCTCCAAATATCACGGTATATGTATGTATGTACCTATATGCCTGGAAATTACAGTAACCTGCTTTGTTCTCCCCTATTTCAATTCACATTATTCCTTAAAATTGTATTGTTTACATATCGTCATGTCTTCTATTGTCATTTAAACTGACATGGAACCTTTGCAAAAGAGCCTTGGCTTAAAGGTATTTGTAATGCTAGATCTAAATAAATAAATAATAATAAAAAAAAAAACAGTTGAAAGGCATGACAGATATAGCAGTTGGCTGTGAATTTGAGACATGGAGTAACCAGTTTACACATCAAAGCATTACAGTCAATTCACATTCACATTCCTAACAAACAGGCAGGAATAATCTAAATGTCATTGGAGTGTGTCTGTTAAGGAACTCAACTTATAAGATCAAAGGGCAGTTACATTTTAGTCTGGACCATCAATTCACATTTGCAAAAAACACAAGACAGGAAAAAAACCAATGTCATTAGAAGGTATCTGTTAAAATAGCCAACCTTAGGCTCAAAGCGAGTGACTGATGCATTTTAGTCCAGAGGAAGGTGCTGATATGGTGGTTCAAGTATGAAAGAAGAAACTCTGAAGCATTGTTTTGGGCATTATTACTGGTAATGTGCCGAAAAAACAACATCCTTATTAAGTCCTTTTTATGTTTGTTTGCACGCATGTGCAAGAAACATAGTGCCATCATCTGAGTTTTCCAGAGGTGTGTCAGCCTCTTCCAATTCAGTCAGTGTGTTTGCAGGTGCGGTCGCAGAGCACCAATCACTGCTCCAGCTGTCTATGACAGCTAAAAATGCAGTGGCATACAGTTGAAAGGGAGAGCTTCGCTTCAGTGAGCAGAACTCCCCCCCTTAACACGCACGCACGCATATTGCATGCTGACGCACCCTCTCATGCACATACTGTACAGCTGACAGGGGTGCCCAATCCCCCGTTGGCTGCACACACCCCCAAAGCATCCAGGCACCATGCTGGGAGCCCACCCCAGTGGGGCAAAATGTTTTATGGCTGACGGGGGTGCCAATCCCGTCCGCCTGCACACCCCCAAAGATCCAGGCACCATGCTGGGAGCCCACCCCAGCGTGGCAAATTGATGTTATGGTCGATGGGGTGCCCAACTCGTCAGCTCCAGCCCCCAACAGTTTTCCAGCTGCCATGCTGGGAGCCCACCCAGCGTGGCAAATGTCCTCGTAGTCTTTATCCCTTGTAGTCTTAGAAAAACCTGTAAATACAAAACTGTCCTCGGCTCTTCTCCCTGCCCCTCCCACAACCCGCACCAACCCACTGTGCACCCTGCCTCCCACACACCCCCACCCCATACTTACCTCCGGAGCTCAGCGTGACGATTTTCCGTGGACTGGCAACACATCTGCACTCTTTAAAGCCGACTGCGAACTGAGGAAATGCTGGTAAGCTGTATATGGGATAGATAGGGTTTTTTCAACTTTGTTGCATATCTCAGGCATTTTTGGGAATTTTGGGCCCAAATTTTCAACATGGGGTTTTTGGGACCCCTTCTCATGAATGCTGTCACTGTCATGGCATTATTTGGTTTGAAGGGTGATTTTGCAGCCACTGTGCAAAATCACCTTTCTGGAATGATTAATGAAACGACACTGCCAGTGTCCATAAGGTGGGCTCTCAAAAGGCCTATTTTGAAAATTTGGTGGAAAAATTCCTAAAAATGACTGTTTTATGAGAGTGCATTGCGCAGTTCCTACGCATGCTTGTAAGTTCGTGAATTTTCAATATTTTCACTCCAGATTTTCAACATTGCCATTTTACCACACCTCCTTATGAGCAGTACAGCTGTCATTTTTCACATCTCACCCAAAACGTGTTTCCGCCCATGTAGTGCACAATGGCGCAGTCAGTGTGTGAAATCAATGTACGGGACACATTAAGAAAATCACAGTGACACTGTTCATGACCAGAGGTCTTAAAATGGCTATGTTGAAAATTTGGTGAAAAAATTCCTTAAAATGACTGTTTTATGAGTGTGCATTGCAGAGTTCCTACACATGCTCATAAGTTCGCACATTTTCAATATTTTCACTCCAGATTTTCAACATTGCTGCCATTTTACCACACCTCCTTATGAGCAGTACAGTTGTCATTTTTCACAACTCACCCACAACATGTTTCTGCCCATGTAGCGCACAATGGCACAGTTGGTGTGCGAAATCAATGTATGGGACACGTTAAGAAAATCACAGTGACACTGATCATGAGCAGAAGTGTTAAAATGGCTATGTTGAAAATTTGGTGGAAAAATTCCTAAAAATGACTGTTTTATGAGCGTGCGTTGTGCAGTTCCTACACACGCTGGCAAGTTTGCGAATTTGTAATATTTGCACACCAGATTTTCAACAGTGCCATTTTACCGCACTTCCTTATGAGCAGTACAGCTACCATTTTTCACATCTCACCCAAAATGTGTTTCCGTACATGTAGCGCACAATGGTACAGTCGGTGTGCGAAAACAATGTTTGGGACAGATTAAGAAAATCACAGTGACACTTGTCATGAGAAGAGGTCTTAAAATGGCTATGTTGAAAACTTGGTGACAAAACTCCATAAAATGACTGTGTGACGAGTGAGCATTGCACAGTTTCCACGCACCCTCATAAGTTCATGAATTTGAAATATTTTCAGTCCAGATTTTCACCAGTGGCATTTTTCCACACCTCCTTATGAACAGTACAGCTGTCATTTTCCACAACATGGCCGAAATGTGTTTTCACACTTTCAGCACAGAAATGCGTGGTCACTGTGGGAAATCATTGTTCGGGGCAGATAAAGAAAATCACACTGACACTGTTGATGATTGGAGGTCCCAAAATGCCTGTGTTAACAATCTGCTGTAAAAAAATCCCCAAACTAGTTACATTACGGGTGTGCGTTGCACAGTTTCTATGCACACTCATGGCTTCACCAGTTTTTTTAAGATTTTCATAGCAGATTTTCAACATTGCCATTTTTTACACCTCCCCATGAACAGTACCGCTGTCATTTTCCACATCCTGTTCAGAATGTGTTTTAGCACCTGTGGTGCCAAATGCCATAGTCGCTGTGCAAAAGCAGTTTTTGCTAACAAACTGATATTGCCACTGTTCATGAGGTGGGGGTCACAAAAACATGTTGAAAATTTGGAGTGAAAATACCAACGAATGCCTGAGGCGTTAGGGTTTCCACCATAACGCCCCACCTGAGAGAATGACCGCATCAGAGTGTGACTTGGGATTCTTGCCTGTCATGCTCATACCATTCCACCCCCACCCACACCCTGTAGCCAGTGAGAGGCATCAAGGTGTGCCTCGGACTCTTCGGGCCCAAACTTCACCCCATTCTCCTATACCGCACCCATCTCACCATATTTCCTGATGGAATGGGGTGCGTATAAGGGCCAAAGACCCCAAGGCACACCGTGACACTTGTCAGTGTCTGCAGGGTAGGTGTGGTGAAATGGCATGGTCATTATGCCTGACGACCCAAAGGCACACCCCAATGCCTGTCACTCTCTGCAGGTTGGTGGTGGGGTTGGCTTCAGTTCAATACTTCGCTGCCATTCCTATTATGCAGCTCTGTAACTTCTACACTACCAATGCCAATGCCAGCAAGCAAACATTTGGCATTGACAAATGCTTGTTCTTTAGTGTCAAAAAATGGTATCATTTTTAGTTCAAATGTTTGCTGTTCCTAACTGTTTGAGAAGTTCATTTTTAACTCCCTGACAGTAAAATCACTGATGGAGTGTATTGGTCATGAGATGTAAATAGTCAAAGAGATCTGAAAGAACATCAAGTGAATGTGTAAAAAGTGAAATGGTACCCGGGCCCATGTAGACAACCCTGCAGCTTAAATTCCCTGCTGGGGGGGGCAAACAGTAGCATTCTCCCACCCTCACTCTATCTAGCTGAGTCACTGAGCTCTTCCCCAAACTCAGCTCATGGGCATGACATCATTTTCTTTTCATTTTATTTATTATTACTTTCATTTTATGACTCCCCTTATAATCATGACATGCGTTATTTATACTGTAGTATACTGGATGAAATGTCATTTCACACCAAAAGGGTGAACTCACATCTCATAAAGGATTTAAAAAAAATGACACCTGTCACATTTATGAGTTTGTGTGCAAAAATGTCTGTGTTGATAGTTTGTGTCAAAATATTGAAAATAGCAAACTTATGAGTGAACACTGAAATACTGCTACATTCAAGCATAACCTGGGCATTTTACCATATTTGTACACCAGTTTCAGCATAGCCTTCTTATACCACACCTCATAACTTTGGTAGGTGAACATTTTCAAATCCCTGCTGAATCGTCATTCTGCGCCACAGGTGCAAAAACACATTTTGGCCAGGATTTGAAAAATGACAGTTGTCATGTTCATGAGGTGGTGTGAAAAATGGCTATGTTGAAAATTTTGGGTCAAAACATTTAAAATTACTAAGATATGAGTGAGCACAGAAAAATATCAACATGCATTCATAACTCATAAAATGTTTATGTAATGTGACCCCAAATTTTCAACATAGCCCTCTTATGACCCCACCTCATGAATGAGGGTGATGAAAAGGTTCAAATCTCACTCAAAAGGTGATTCCACCAAGTGACTGAGAAATTGCCTTTCTGGCCTGTTTTGCATAATTTCACCTCTAGTAATCATGAGGGGTGGTCCCAAAAAGGCCATGTTGAAAATGTGGGGTGAAAATATGCAAAACTGATAAAGTTATGTATCAAAGTTCAAAACCCCTTTGAAATACATTGAATCACACTTACCTTAGTTTCTCAGATTGCAGTCACCGGTTCTAGTAGCAAGATGTGTCTTTGATTGTTAGTGGAGCTACACCATGGGACATGTTTAGGTGAGTGAGGGTGTGTGAGGTAGTGGGTGCTGAGTGGGAGGTTGGGGTGGAGTGGATGGGGGTATGTGTGTCTGTGTGGTGAGAAAGGTGAGGGACCATTTTCTCTTTTATAGGTGTTAAAAAAAATGATGGATGTTTTTCTTTATTACATGGGACTTGCAGGAGACATTACGACACTGGGGATTGGGCACCCCAGAGTTGGGCTACTGTTCAGCAGCAGTGGGGGTGGTCACTCTGGTGCTGCTACATATTCAGTGGGAAGGTGGGGATGACCTGGAAGGGAGGGGAAGTCAAGAAAAGTGGTACCATGGCAGGGCACCCCTGTCTGCTTATGTATTAAAAAATATATAAATAAAAAATATAGAAACATTGGGAGTGGGGGCTTGCAATCTGGAGGGGAGAGAAAGACACTTTATATGGGGTGGGCAACTTGGTCCACTTAATGATAGATAGATAGATAGATAGATAGATAGATAGATAGATAGATAGAGTCATAGACAGACAGATAGAGAAAAAGAGAGAGAGAGAGAGGAAGATTGAACAGAACAATGGCAGCTAAGTGCTCTCACTGCAGCCTACAGCATAGTTTCCAGCAGGGGCAACTGAACTCAAAAAAGCCCCACTGTTCTCATACAGAGAATGTGGGTGAAGGACTCCTCTCACCAAGCTAAGCACCCTCAATTTTGAAAAGCCCAGAAAAGGTATTTGTGGCAAGTTTAAAAAAACAAGCAAATAGCAGAATCTAGCTAAACAGATCACTTTTATGTACAGTGGCATCCCCCAGGATGAAATGCATTTCTGCTGCATTTTGCAGCACTCTGGAGAATGCAACAGAAGACCTACTGAATAAGTCAATGTCATTTCAATGGTAATTAGTCCCCGTTGTCATTCAGGAAAATGTGATGCTGCCAGGATGAAGTAAATGCCACAGTTTCCTCCATGACAAAGGGGACTAATTGCCATTGAAATGACATTGCTTTATTCAGTAGGTCTGCTGCAGCATACTGCAGAGTGCATTACAAGTGCATTTCATCCTGGGGGACACCACTGTATTTTCAATTTTGTGAATTTTAAAAAAGATGACAGCCATCTCGATTGGTATTTTTTGTGCACAACATGTAAAGCATAAAAATAAGCATACACAATGTTTTTTTAAAGTTTGCATTTTTACTTTAACTCAAAAATCGTTCTAACTCTGGAACCTTATAACATTTTTTCATAAAACCTTCCAAAAGCACATCCTTAACATGGGCCCCTTCATCTGTAAAAATTTCATGAAGAAATTCCACACCATCTAGGCTGTAGGAGAGATAAGAAATACCCAATTTTAAGTATGGAGAAACCAAATGTGTTGTTTTCACTCTGTATCTTGAGAACCAAACAAGATGCCATCATGACACTTTTTATGTCTTGAGTGTTTGGCAGGTTCACCACACATGCCAACTTTTGTGCTGTTTCACCAAACAATTCCAAAGTTATTAAGGTATAAAAATTGGAGTTTAACATTAAACAGCCTACTCAACCCCAAATATAGGGATGCTACCACACCCCTATAATTTTTTTTTTTTAGTTAATTTGTTTTAGGATGGAGCAAACTGGCTCTGCCACACTTCTGAACCTCCCTGGACTGGGCCAACTAGGCTCTGCCTGGCTCAACCCGAGTTGCCGAGTTGGCCAGGTTTGGCAGTTTACAGACAGCAGCCTGTTCCATGGACAGCAGGGCAGGGTACAGAAATAATAAAACAACTATAAAAATCAAACTTTTTTCACCTGGACTGTCATATGACCAACAAAGGCAAACACTTGTGATACTGGGGCACTGAAGGGAGGCAACCAATTAGGGTATTTTGTCTGTGATTGACTCATGTTCTAGCCACTTCTGTGTGTCGGCCATCAGAGGATATCCCATAGAAAACAGTGTATCCAGCTCATTTGGGGCTTTGCACTGAAAGGAGACAATTGTGTGTGTGGAGGCTCCACAGTAAAAGGAAAAACAAGAATTATTTTTTCTTCCTTAGTCAGAGAGAGAGAGAGAGAGAGAGAGCATCAAATTCAACAGCAGAGTGTGGACATTGCAGAGCTCTTAACTCCACAGTAAAAACAAATGAAACAATGTTTTTCCTTAAAGAGAGAGAGAGAGAGAGAGGGACCAACAAATTCAACATAAGAAAAATAAGCATGCAGACAACAGCAGAGTGCACACTGCAGACATTTTCTGAGTTTTAGAAAAACTAAAGGAAACAGGAAAGGGATTAGGGGTACAACAAAAAGCATGGCCTACAGTCTGCTGTGCCATGAGGCAGGCACAGTCCTCATGAAATCATCCAGCAACAAAAAATATAGATAGAAACATAGACTTTGATGGCAGATAAGGACTGCCTGGCCCACAAAGTCTGCCATTTCCCTATCTATTAGATAGGCTGCAGATGCTAGTTAACCAACAGCCTACTTCTTCCTACCCCCTACAATAACATAGAAACATAGAATTTGATGGCAGATAAGGACCGCTTGGCCCACCTAGTCTGACCATTTTCCTACCTAACAGATAAGCTGCAGATCCTAGTTAATCAACAGCTTACTTCCTCTTACCCACCCCTAGGACTGCCTTATGCCTGTCCCATGCATTCTTGAAGTCCCCCACTGTTCTTGACTCCACGACCTCCTCAGGGAGGCTGTTCCATGCATCCACAACCCTCTCAGTGAAAAAATACTTCCTCACATTACCCCTGAGCCGTCCCAGCTCTATCTTCAAATTGTGCCCCCTTGTTCTTGCACATCTCTTTTTCTGGAAGATGCTACCCTCTTGGACTTTGTTAATTCCCTTGAGGTACTTGAAAGTTTCTATCATGTCCCCTCTCTCCCTTCTTTCCTCAAGAGTATACATATTAAGCTCCTTTAGTCTTTCTTGGTATGTCTTCTGGTGCAGACCCTGCACCATTTTGGTTGCCCTCCTCTGGACAGCCTCCACTCTGTCTATGTCTTTGCAGAGATGGGGTCTCCAGAACTGCACACAGTACTCCAGATGGGGTCTCACCAACTGTCTGTACAGAGGGATAACAACTTCCTGTTTTCTACTATTGATGCCTCTTCCTATGCATCCCAGTATCCCTCCAGCCTTCCTTACTGCCTTCTCACATTGTTTGCCCACCTTTAGGTCATCTGATATAATTACTCCCAGGTCCCTTTCTATTTTTACTGTTGTCAGTATCTCACCCCCATTGTGTACGCTTCCTGGGTTTTGTTTCCCATGTGCATTACCTTGCACTTCTTTGCATTAAATCTGAGCTGCCATACATTTGACCATTCCTCCAACCTTGCCAACTCCTTCTCATCCTTTCCACTCCATCCTGTGTATCAACCCTGTTGCAGATCTTTGTGTCATCTGCAAAGAGACATACTTTTCCTTCCAGTTCCTCTGCAATGTCACTTATAAAGACATTAAAAGGACCGGTCCCAGTACTGAACTCCTGTGTACACCACTAGTAACCCTCCTTTCTTCACTGTGTACTCCATTTACTACTACCCTTGTGTCCTGTTGTCTAGCCAATTTTTATCCAGGCTACCACCTTGGGACCCATTCCAAGGCTGGCTATCTTGTGTATTAATCTTTTGTGGGGGGACTGTATTGAATGCCTTGCTAAAATCTAGGTAGGCCATGTTCACAGTCCCTCCCTGATCTACTACTTTTGTCACCCAGTCAAAGAAATTTATTAGATTCACCTGACACGACCTTCCCATCATGAATCCATGTTGCCTCAGGTCCTGTGCCCCAATGGCCTCTAGGTACTCAACAATTCTTTCCTTCAGAAGTGATTCCATCATTTTCCCTACCACTGAGGTCAAACTAACTGGTCTGTAGTTTCCTGCCTCTGTCCTGCTCCCACTTTTGTGAAGAGGAAATACATCTGCCCTCCTCCAGTCCTTGGGTACCACCCCATCCTCCCATGATTTGTTAAAGAGAGTAGTCAGCATGTCACTAGTTCTACCCTTAGTTCTTTTAGAATTCTTGGGTGAATCCCATCAGGCCCCATTGCTTTGTCCACCTTCAATTTTATTAGTTCATTTAGAACCCTTTCTTCTGTAAATGGACTGGTATTAACCCCCGTCTTCAGAGTATTTCTCTTGTTTGGTTTAGGTAACTCTCCCTCCTCTTCCTTTGTGAATTCTGAGCAGAAATATTCGTTCAGTAACCCTGCTTTTTCACTGTCCCCCTCTACCCAGATTCCCCTCTCCTTTATTAAGCTTCAGTATCCCTCCTTTGGTCTTTCTTCCCTCCCTAATGTACCTATAAAAGGTCTTATCCCCCTTCTTAACAGAATTGGTAATCCTTTCTTCGGTTTGGGCCTTTGCTATTCTGACTACCTTCCCAGCCTCTTTCTGCTTTAACTGATAAAGTTCTCTGTCCTGCTCCTTCTGTGTTTCCTTATATTTCTGAATGCTGCCCTTTCTTCTAACCTTCCCTGCCACCTCTTTTGTGAACCATAGCTTTTTTCCTTCGCTGTGTTTTATTGATTTTTTACGCAAAGCTTGTTGCCTCTGTGATGGCTGTTTTGATCACTCCCCATTGTTCCTTCACCCCTCCTTCTTGCCTGTTTGCTAGTGTTTTTCTGAGGCACTCTCTCATTTTCCCAAAGTCAGCCCTCCTAAAGTCTAGTACTCTTGGTTTTGTATGGCTTGATTGTATGGCTGTGTTTATCGTGAACCACACTGTTTGGTGGTCACTTGTTCCCAGATGGCTACCCACTTCTAAATCTGAGATTCTTTCTCCATCCCCATTTGAAAGTACCAGATCTAAGATTGCTCCCTCCCGAGTCGGTTCCAATACTAGCTGTCTGAGACATGCCCCCTGTAGGGCATCAAGAATGACCCTGCTCTTGGATGTGCCTGCAGCAAAGGTGCTCCAGTTAACATCTGGCATATTCAGGTCCCCCATCAACAACATCTCCCCTTTTTCTGCCATTCTAAGAAAGCCTTCTATCATTTCCTTGTCCATTCCCTCCCCCTGAGATGGGGGTCTGTATACAACCCCCATGCGGATTGTGGTGCCATTTTCTGTCTCCAGGGTGACCCAAAGTGCCTCATCTGCTCCCTGTTTACTCTTTAGTTCTGTTGCTTTGATCCCTTCCTTTACATAGAGAGCTACTCCTCCTCCTCTTTTACCCTCCCTATTCCTCCTGTAGATTGTGTATCCTGGTATGTTGACATCCCAGTCATGGTTCTCCGTGTACCATGTTTCTGTGACTGCCACAATATCCAGGCAGCCCTCTTCCATCAAGGCCACTAGTTCAGGGAGCTTGTTACACAGACTACGGGCATTGGTACTCATCACCCTCCACTTTTTGATAGCCTTACCCCTTTTAGCCCCAATACTGTCCTTACTGCCTTGCCTTTTTTTACATTTAAATCTGTTCTGCTCCCTAATAACTTTTGCACCTTGGTGTTTACCTCACTAATCACCATGTTTTGTGGGGGGAGGCTTGGATTTCCCAGCTTCTTTTCAGTGCCTCCCCCCTTGGCTAGTTTAAATGCTTGCCAATGAAGCATTTAAACCTCTCACCTAGGATCCTGGTTCCCCCCTGGACAGATGCAGACCATCGTACCAGTATAGGTCTGCATTCCTCCAGGTGGCTCCCCAGTCCCCAATGAAGCCAAAACCCTGAGCTCCACACCAGTTTTTCAACCACTCATTGAATTCCCTGGTGAGAAGTGCCCTAGCACCTCCCTTGCCATAGACAGGCAGCACCTCCGAGAAGGTTACCGTATGCGCTACTTGTCTAAGGCCTCTTCCCAACTCTACAAACTCCTCTTGCACTGCTCTGATCCCATTCCTAGCCAGGTCATTTGTCCCCAAGTGGACAATGACATCCAGCTCCCTCCCTTGTGCAGCTCCTCCCACGATCCTGAGGATTCGCTTCCTGTCCCTCCAAGCCGTGGCGACAGGAAGGCACCATACGGAGGTGAATGTGACAGGTTAGGTTAGGTATTGGTTTCAGTCTGTTTTTCTTGCAAAATCAACAACATTTAAAAAGAAAGTGTAAATAGCACTAGTGTACAGCATCCAACAACTTAATAATTATTTTTCTTTTTGAAATATCAATTATTGTAAAAAAAAAGGAAAAACATTAAGAAAGTAAGAACTAATAAGAGGAGCAGAGAAGACAGGAGGACTCTGTCTGAAGGTCATAATGCCTCACAAATTTTGAGGGGGATTTATAGTGCCATTCCGATTTTAAAATGGGGATGTCGCCCATGTCTCAGACTCTGTGTTCCCCATCTCTGTGCCTGAGGTTAGGCCATAGTGCAGTAGACTTTGTGTTGCCCATCTCTGTGCCTGAACTATTACTAGGTCATAGTGTCGTACAGATTTTGAAGGGCAGGTGTCACATCTCAAACTTTGTGTTGCCCATTTCTGTGCCTGAAAAGATTAGGTATAGGTTAGGTAAAATCAGTCTGTTTTTCTTACAAATTCAACAAAATTGGAAAAAAGGTATAAATATTACTAGTGTACAGCATCCAATAACTTAATAATTTTCTTTCTTTGTAAAAAATATGAAAAAAACATAGATAGTAAGAACTAATAAAGGGAGCAGACAGGACAGGAAGACTCTGTCTGAAGATCATAGTGCCTCACTAATTTTGAGGATGGCTTATAGTGCCCTTCAGAATTGATTTTGGCTGGCCTGGTGGTGCTGAGGATTGAGGTGCTAGACGACAAACCTGAGGCACACCTGTGACCCTGGTTTGGGAATGAGCCCAGGCCATTGGTTGTCAACACGGGAGGGAAGGGATTGAGCATCCGGAGGACTGCTCTACCTTGCCAGGGAGGGTTCCTGTGGTTGCGCTGCTCCTGAGCAGCCCTTGGCAGTGGTCGGGGGATAGCAAGGATTTATGCTGCTATGGTCAAGGGGGGGCGGAGCTGTGGCAGACATTGGCACATATGTGCCCTAGATGTCATGACATGACCGAGCTCTGCAGGGGAAACTTAAAATAATCCTCTGCAGCCACTGTGGAGATGATGTAGATCTTGGGGACCTGCCCACATCCCAAAGAGTCAGACCCACCTGCTCTGGTACCTCCCACGCCTCACCTAGCCCCGCGGTAAGTCCCTCTAATTTCAGAAAGAGTGGCCAAGGGTAGGTGGACCCTCCCCCGGGGGTGATCTGGGGTGGCTGGACTTGCCATGGGGGTCAGAGAGAGGCCAAAGTGAGGGGGGGTTCAGTCCAGGGAGTAGAGGCAGAGTCAAGCGGGTACCCTGGAAGGATGCCCCCCTGGGGCTGAAGAGTTGAAAATAAAACTGGAAAAAAAAAGAATAGATTTTGAGGGGAGGGGTCAGCCAATTCTCAGACTCTGCTTTGCCCATCTCTGTGCTGCCCTGAAAGGTCATACTGTTATAGATTCTGTGTTGTCCATCTCTGTGCCTGAACTACTACTAGGTCATAGTTCCATACAGATTTTGAAGGGGGGATGTCATGTCTCAGACTCTGTGTTGCCCATCTCTGACTGATAACTACTACTAGGGTCATAGTGCCTCACGTATTTTGAGAGGGGGGGTCTCATGTCTCAGACTGTGTTGCCCATCTCTGCATCCAAACTAATACTACTAATTAAGTAATTAAATTGGACCCCCCAAAATGGATTCAGAATCAGTGTTTGTTATGGAAATGGAACATGTGACCAACACCAGCAATATGACTTAAATTGGTACATGTAACAAAAATATTTCCTGGAAAGAAATTCACAAAAAGAAATGGAAATTCACTGCTGAATATATAAACAATTGATAATAAAGTAACACAACCAGAAGAAAATGAAGCAACACAACCAGAAAAAGAAAAGCATGTTGGTGAATCCCCTGATCAAAGTAATGCAGCACTGTCGGCATTGCCAGAAAAATCAGATACAAATAAAACACTGAAACAGGTAGCCAAAACAGTTTGACCTAGAAAGTCAATGATTAAGGAAAAGGCTCTGTCTAGTACAACCAGACATGGCACTCCATAATATGCCACTCATGCATATCTGGCTCCTTCATCTGAAAGCAGTGCCTCTGATGAGGAAGAGGTCGTAAATATACAAGAACAAGATCACGATCATGATGTATCACAATGATGCTGTTCCAAAGGTGATGAAACAGAATGTGCTAGAGGATGCCACCTGAGTTCCTGAATCTGAAAAGAAAAAAGAAAAACACATACAGCAAGCACCACCACTAGCCATAGCCAGTAGTGGAAAACAAATCAAAAGCAATCATAGTAGCTCTTCTGGGGACAGCCACAGTGTGCATGAATCAGAGTCAGAAACAACAGCTACCAAAGGTGCTGCAGTTCCTGGCATGATGACGACAAAATATTACACCACAATTGTGTGGAGCTATTTTTATATAAGTCTCAAAAATGAATGTGTTGCTGTCTACACTTTTTGTTGTCAGGAAGTTAGCAGGGGGAAGTGAGGGGCCAGTTCAGGACAACATCACTAAAAAGGCATTTGCAAAGAGCACATCCAAATATTCAGCTAGGCAACAATCCTGAGCAAGGGAAAAATATCTGTGGTGAAAATAATCCTACTGACAATAGTGATGGTGATGAGACTGAGAGACAGGCAGAAAAAACTTCACTGACAAAAGTATTTGGGCAAGCTACAGCATTCCCACTGCAATGCCATGGTTTTTGCCCCCTCCCCGACCCCGAACAAATCAAACAGCAGGCCATTATTGCGATGTTTGAACAGAAAGCTGCCTACAGTACATCACATCAAATAACATGAAAAATTAATGTTAATAGCTGAATTTATTGCCAAAAACCTGCAACCATTTTCTGTGGTGGAGAATGATGGTTTTAAAGCCAACTTAAATAATTTTGCTTCATGTTACAACATACCAGGTAGTAAATATTTTGCAACTGCCATTGTTCCCAAAATGTACAAATGTATGCAAAGTAAAATACAATTGGCTGTTAAAGAGAGTGGATGTGGTGCTGTGCACCTGACCACAGACATGTGGACAAGTTTTCAAACCACTGACTATATGTGCATCACAGCACATTGGGTGTCACCACCACAAGAAGCTCTGTACAGGAAGAAAGACAAAGAATGGCAGCTCTTTGTGTTAGCATGTTTGGTAAGCATCACATCGCTGACAATATCTTGGAAGAGCTGGGTGACAAAATTTCTGAATGGTAAGAATCCCTGGGACTCAATACTGGATTTGTGGTTTCAGACAATGGTGCCAATGTTGTTAGTGCATCGAATTGTGGTGGTTTAACTCACATTCCATGCTTTGAACACTTATTAAATCCTTTCCATTGACAACAGTATAGTAACACTAGTGAGAGCTGCAAAGAATATGGCCATTTAAGTCACTCTGTAAAATCACGTGGTATCTTCGCTGACCTCCAGGAAAAAAAAAAATGGCTTGCCAATACAGCAAATAAAACAAGGTGTTCCAACAAGGAACTCAACATTTTACATATGTGAGAAACTTCTCTCACAAAAGAAGGCAGTCCATGAATATACCATGGAGCACAACATAGCAGATGGTGTTGTGCTGAATTCATTCCAGTGAGGCCTCATGGAGCATCTTATGTTGCTCTTGACTCCATTTGAGAAAGCAACTCGATAGATTAGCAAAGTGGATGCTACTCTAAGCCAGGTTCTTCTCATCATAAATTTGTTGAGTAAGGAACTCAGGAGACTGTGTAGAGGTTTTGAACAAAAAGGAAACAAATCTGGAGTATCACTTATGGACGGACTCATACAGCAATTCCAGAACCACAGAAGACTTAACAATATGACAACAGACAAACATTTTCTTCTTTTGACTTCTTTTAACCCTCATGTTTAAGCTGCAACAGCTGCCTCCTTCAGATCTCAGTGACTATTATCTTGAATACAAAAACATGCTGATTTCAGCAGTTGCACAGGAAAAGCAAGAAACTGTATTTGACAATACAAGTGAATCACGTGATGAGGATGCTGCATCTGATGATGTGTCATCTATTGGTGCTGACAGCAATAATTTTCACTTACTGCAACCATGTACTCCTTCATGAACATTGGGTAGTCCTGCACAAAATCCTCTTTCATGGCCCTTGAAATAGGCATGTCCTTCTGAAAAGCACACAGATGACTCTTACGCTTTTTGGTCAAAATTCATGGAAACTGATCATTCAGATGTGCATGTCTTTGTCTGGTATTGTGGTTGCTATTTACAAGAACCACTCATTCATATTACTGATAACTCTTTTGAGTACTGGCTGGAAAAGAAAAACATCTGGCCTGCACTATCTGCCTTTGCTATAAGGCTTATTAGTTGCCCTCCCACTAGTGTTTACTGTGAGTGTATATTTAGCATGGCTGGAAATGTTGTGTCTGATAGCTGCACAAGGCTTAGTCCTGAAAATGTACAGCGCCTTATCTTCCTAAAAGTCAGTCTCAACAAATTCTCTTACCAGTTCAGTGAAGAGTGGCAGGAACATAAAAGCAATGATGAACAACAGCAATAAGTGTCTCCTAGTAAGAGTGATTCCTTGGTGGAGTTTGAAGATGACGGTGATGTTATTTAATTTAAAGATTTATTTCTTTGAATTCAGAGGGCAAAAATCTGCAACAATAACAGAAAGAAGTAAAATAAAACTCATTCTTGTGAGGTCATGGTGTATATGAAACATATAGCTACTGTATATGTGTTTTCCACATTCAATTTGGGAATGCAGGGGTGTTTAATTTGTTTATTCAGCAAGTTAAAAATACCAACATGCAGTGAATTGCTGGATGTCTGGGGTGGAGGGTGGCATCAAGGAGGGAACAGAAAGAAAAAAAAAGCTATGTGCATGGCTATCGTGAGTGCCTGCCCCTGCGGCCCTCGGGTCCTGCACTGTGTGGGTCCCCACCAACTTAAACATGTTGTGGCCCCCTCCTGTTCCTGCTCTAGCCTTAGCTGATTTGTACATGCTATTCTCCTGTATGTAGCCCTAGAGTACCTGTACCAATACATACTGTAGCTCTGTTGACTGGCCTGTATATGACATACGGTATGTATTTATTGTTGTAACTGCACTTTTATAGCACCTTACTACTTGACAATTTTTTGTTGCATATGTGCACATCTCACTACCATGAATATTTTATAGATTTTGTTTCCCTATCCCCTTTTCCCTGAGTCACACCTGGAAATTAGCTTTGGCTCAGTTTGCTGTTCCCAGTTACCAATTTTCAATAAATAAATAAATAGATTATTGCAGTGAGAGGTGGCAGTTAAGTGCATACTGCTGGGCGTGAGAGTGAGTGGTGCCCCACTCAGAAAGAAATCCTCAGCCACCTACAATCCTCACAGACTGTTAGGACATCAGTTTATTTTGGTATTAATTTAGAAACTTTAAATCTGGTATTTATAGTTCGTTACTGCTTAGAGTATTTTGGTTAGTGTTTTTATTTAATGTTATATGTTTGAGTAGGGTGGGTGAGGGCTCAGTTCTGATTGTCTTTTTGGGCACTATCACAGTCCTTTTGTTCTTGTATAGTGTATTTATGGGTATTTTTAGGCTAATTTGTTTGACTTGTCCACAACATGTGGCAGAAGTGGTGTTTGATTCAAACCAACCAGTCTGAGCTCTGTGGGTGTGTGGCAGACTCCACTATTGACTCAGTGCTATGTTTTACCACTTGAACTTATTTGTTTTCTTTTTTCCAGTTCTACTGAAGTGGCATTTCAGTGGTTTGAGAATTAATGGACTGGAATAAGTCAAGTGGATTTCTTTGTTCTGAAATATACTGTTCCTTTAACAGGGGGTTTGGGTATTGTGTGTAAGATCATCGGAACATGTTTTATCTTGGGATTTTACTGTGCCTGCTTGCATGGGTTGGGACACCTCCTGCAATCCAGCCTTGTAACTTTGATGAGGAACCTAATGTTATTACTGATCCTGTTTTTGCCTCGGGCACATTTACATATCTTGCTCATGAGGTAAAGGCTTCTCTATTTCTTACCTTCTATACATTACAAAATTCTGTGTTTAATGTGATCCATGTCAATAACTACTGTAGGAAATTCTTGCATTGGCAAACTCTTCGCAATATCATTTCAGCCATAAAAGAACCTATTAAGTATTCTAGAATACACTCATATAAGCCATATCTATGTTCTGTTACTTTTTGGAGATATCTGACTCCATTATTATTATTAATATCAGGTTCAGTCCATCCTAACCCTGCCCCTATTACAAATGCCACTTCAGTTTGTTTCCTTCCCAGGCATTCAATTAATATTGCACACTTAAATGTTCAGAGTTTGTTGGCAAAATGGGATAATTTTACTGCTTGGGCATTTCACCAACAATTTGACATAATAGTGCTATCAGAGACATGGCTAACAAGTAAAATACCGAATGATATGATTAAGCTGGAGCGATTTAATATTTTTTGGTATGACTGAGTGGGTCATAGAGGGGGAGACTGCATGTTTTATGTCAGGAATCATTTGACTGTGACACAAGATGAGACAGTTATCAATTCATCTTCATGTGAATTCCTGTCTCTATCTTTGATATTGGGTCAGAGAAAAATCCTATATTTAGCTGTTATCTATGCCTCACCCGGCTGTCAGGAAGATGGCTTAAATCTGGTACAGGCCCAATGGGGGACCATCCCACCTAATCGGGAGTTGATTGTCTTGGGAGACCTGAACTCAAAATGGCTGGGGAAAGATGTACAGATGTTTAGGGAAACATTAACTGGCCTTAGACTTACACAAATTATTGAAGTTCTAACTAGGGCCCACTATAAAACAGGGTTTTCATCTGTGATGGACTGCATAATGGTCACTGACTCCACAAAAAATTAACAATCTGGTGTACTAGCAGACAACGTTAGTGACCATAGCCCAGTGTACTGCTGCTGGAGTGCAAAATACAAATCTGTACCTCCAGTTTGTATCTATTCATGTAATATTAAGAAACTGGACTCAGTAACATTTAGGGAAGCCATGTCTTCTGTTGATTGGTCTTTTCTAGAACAAGCCACAGATGTAAGTGATGCATTACAGGTCTTTTGTGACTGCTTTAACACTGTTTGTAATAACTTTGTCCCCTTAAAAAGGTTAAGAATTAGGGGAAATAGGAAATAAACAACAGTGGGTTACCCTGGAATTATTGGAAAAAATGAGAGATAGGGATAAAAATGGAAGGCTTATAGGAAACTCCAGGATGTAGTAAAACTTTAGTAGCATATAAGGCTACCCGTAATAAATGCAAATCCATGATAAGGAAATTAAAGCGGAAATTTTTTATTGAAAAACAGAAGCAATTGAAAGGAAGAAATATAATGGCCACTGGGATCTAATTAATGAACGTTTCAGTAAAAAATCCAACTCTACGCCTCTTTCCATAGCTCAGGAGTTTAATAAATGTTTCTCAGATCTTTCAAAATATACTCCTTGTGAGGTGTTTGATACCAGTTGTAATTCCTTTGGAATCTCTGAAACCAACTTAGGGCTGGCGTATCCAAAGTTTTATTTTAGGTTACTTACCCCTGGAGAGATCCTGTCATATCTCTTAAAATATGACTCCCAACCAACCCTGGGCATGGATGTTGTGGACCTTAGACTCATGAAGTTCACTGCAGATATTCTTTGTCACCGTCTGACCATAATTTTTTAATTTGCCACTTTGTTATTCACTGTTCCCTGATATTTGGAAAGGTACTGTTGTCTTTCGAATTTTTAAGTCTGGAGACACAGTGAATGCTCAAAATGATCACTCTATTTCATTGTTGGCACGTTTATCAAAAATATTAGAGTGGTTAGTTTTTGATCAAATGATTGAATACTTGCTCAGGTGTGATGTGCTGATGCCCACGCAACATAGACTCCGATTGGGACATAGTACGTCAACTGCCCTGGTGGGGTTCACAAATGCAGTCTATGAAGCCCTAGATAAGGGTCTCTTTATAGTGGCTGTTTTTGTGGACCTCACCAAGGCCTTTGACATTGTTAATCATAAACTGCTTTTGTCATCTCTTTTCAGTATTGGCATGTCCTGGGATATTGTAAGCTGGTATCGGAACTATCTGCTAGGTTGAACTCAATCTACAAAAATTAACAGTTCCTTTTCCTCCCCTTCTCTGTTTCACTGGGTGTTCTACAGGGTTCTATTTTGGATCCCCTTTTATTTAGACTTTTTTTGAACACTTTACCCTGTATATGCTGTAACACACAAATGGTTCCTTATGCAGATGATGCAGTGATCCTCATGAGTGGCACCGGTTTCAAAGACGTACATGAAAATTTGGCCTCTGATTTTACAGAAATCCAAAACTGTTTCCTCTCAAATAAATTGGTCTTAAAGGAATGGTCTGTTATAATCATAGAAATAAACTGCTGTCTGAGTCTGTTCTTTCACTTCATACTCTTAAGGGGGTGGAAATAGAACAGGATCAGGACCTTTAAATATCTTGGCCTAACTCAAATACTTAAAGTAGTCCACCAAAGGTTAGGTGCACTATGCAGATTAAATCCTTTATTAATACCATCTACTACGTTGCATTTGTCACAAAGCTTTTTTTTCCCAGTGATTGACCACAATATATTATTTTATCACTGTGCTGGGGAGAGGTTGTTAGCTAGGGTTAAAACTTAACTGAATCAGATAGTCCGCTTTGCTTCTCAGTTGCCTTCTGGACTCATCATTGTGACCTACTAAAATTTGTCGATTGGCTTCCAATTGACCTGAGGTACCAATTTCAACTAGGGATCCTTTGAAAGAAGTAATTTTAAACAAAGTACCTATTTCTTTTCACTCCATCTTCAAAAAACACATTAGCTCCATTTCAACCCATTTATGTGTGCACCAACATTTTGCAATTCCTAGAATGAAAACTTCATCTGGTCAAAAAGCAATGTTTTATAATTTACAGTTATTTTTCAATTCTCTCTTGACTATTTTAGACTGTGTTAGTGTCTCTGTTTATAGTTTTAGACATGTCTTGAGAAAATATTTACTTTCCAGGTGTCAATGTAAATGTTTTACTAACTAGATTTTTGTGTTATTTTAGTTGTACATTTGCTGTGTATATTATTTATTAGTTTGTTCATGTGGATGTATATCTGTATGTTGTTCTGGTTGTCCATGAAAATGGGTCTTTGACCCATGGATTTACCAGATTTTAAATAAACAACAACAACAAACTATATGGTGAATAGGCAGCAGCAATACAGGACTGTAACAAGGAACCTGTTGCAGTGAGAGACTATAGTAAGGCACCTGCTGCATTGTGGGACTATAATAAGGAATCTGCTTTAGTAAAAAGTTATAATAAGGATCCTGTTGCTTTGTGGGACTATAATAAGTATCCTGCTGTAGTGAGAAACTATTATAAAGAGCCTGCTGCATATATTACACACCCATTAGTTGACACCAAGGAGCATGTAGTATATGCTGTACACTATCATTGACACTGCAGTCAGCTGGCAGCCCTGGAATTGTAAGGAGGGCTGTGCTGCTCGCTGGCTGCAGGGACATGCTGGGGTGAGGGAGCTAGGTGGGATGAGAGTACCTGAGTGAGTGGGGGGCACTACACTATGAAAACGGTATCGGGTTTGATTTCTGGTGTGATCGAGGATTGGGGATGGGTAGGTTTTGACACTATATTATAGCACAGGACAGCACGTATTCTAGTGTGATCAGGGATCGGGGATTGGGCAGGAGATGTCACAGGACTGCTGGGGCTGGCAGGCTGTGGTGCACCTGTGTGCACTTCCATGGCCTGCCTGTGGGTGGCTGACTGACTTAGGTCAATTTTTCATTGCCTGTATTTGGGCTGCACATTTCTGGCCATTGAGGGGTGCATTTCCTTTAAATATGCCAATGTGCAGCTTATTCATGAGAACACCCCTTGCACTTGCATGGTATACATTAATATTGTGCACTGGCCCCTTCTCTTGCGGGTGGCACATCTTGTCCTTTGAATATCACACTGCAGCACATTGTTGGATGTGCATGGCTCATCTCCCTTTTCTGCTGAGATGTTCCACACATCTCCTTTGAATATGGGGGCCTAAATGTTTAATTTTAATAGTTTGTTTCTGGAGTGGGGATTGGTGGTGGGGGTTTGCACAAAGGTTCAGATCAGCATTTTTTAAAACTAATGGCAAGTTAGAAGTGCTACATTTTTAATTAAGATAAGAATGGCCACCACAAATGTTTTGGTAAAAGTCTTTGAGAGGCAAGAATACTTGAATGTATTGCATCCTGGTTGCCAGTAGAAGTACAAAGCCATGGGTTTCTTTTCTAACAAAAAATGATTCAGAATCCTCTTATTCAGTCAGGAAGCAGGAAATTCCCTGCCCATTTTTATGGCTGTGGGCGGAGCCTACAGCCATATCACATTAGCTTGAAATGGGGTTTCCGTGGAACACATTTTTCAGTAGTTTTCAGTGTATCCTTCCATAACACTGCAAATCCTTATGGCAGTTAAAACATACTTCTTTCTTTCTGTTTAGAATGATGGACACAGAACTCCAAGCTGCTTTTCTTTGAGAGCAAATGTGCACATCTTTGAAACAAATCAAAATATCTTTAAAACTATTTAAGGTGCACAAAAACAACTAGCATTAAAGTTGTTTAGGGCAAAAAGACGTTTCACGTGAGGGTAGTCACTAATCTGAATTCTTTATATTTTGTAAAATATGGTCTTCCTAACAACCTCATTTTTTTCTATCTGAGTGAACACAGTAGGAGTCATGTCAAACACATGTAAATATCTTGGAAAGTATGCAAGTTAACAATCTACAAGCAACATGAAAGCTGTTCAGGATAAAATGACCTTTCAAATGAGGGCAGTCACTAATCTGAATTCATTAGATTTTTTTAAATATAGCCATTTGAGAGGTAAAAATTGTGAAGAAAAATGAAAATTCAGGTAATCAGATGGCCATAGTTTAAAAAATATAATTAGTGCAGCTAAACAAATAAGCTCATTTGAATGGTAATATTGTTCTGAACAACTTTCATACACATGGGTTATGAGCAACTCCTATACTTTCAGAGATATTTACATTTGTTTGGTATAACTTTTATTGCGTGCCTGACAGCCTGATTTCTGAAACCACTACTCTACCAGAACATACGGTTACTATCTTGCCAAGCGTAATTTAACAGATGCTGAAGTTATGCTAGCAATGTAGAGTTCGGCAATGGAATTCTTTAGTTCTTAATATGAACAAAAAAAAAACACTTGAAACAAAATGATCTACTTATTAGGGGCACATTAGATCTTTTCAGGATGGGATCGTGTTAAATCCTTTCAGGAAAAAAGCAGCAGATTAATTTTAGTAATTACTAGCCAGCAATATCTATAAGTGAAGCTGTCACTGCCAGATAGGGGAATGAAGAAAGACACAGAAGAAAACAATGCTCACACACATAAAGAAGACTTGGCTGTCTGTAAAACTTTTAGAAGCAAATGGTTTGATATCTTTTTGGCATCTATGCTGTTCCACTGATTATTTTCTTTTGTTATGTCCTCTTTGGCAACTTCTACTATTAAAATGCATTAAATATATAGTTTACTAAATCTTTATCTTGGGATATGTCTTGAATGACTCCTAAATAAGTTTTATGCCATTCCCTTTATGGGAGATCAAGACCTGTGCAAAAGGTTGAGTGTTATTTTATCATATTTTTTTTTTTTTTTGCAAATTTCGAAAGTAAACATTTGGAGAAATAGAAAAGTATGTTCAACTAATATCTGCATTGTCAACTCAGAGAGAAGTTAATATTTGTGAAAATCAAACCCAAAGTTTATTCAGTTTTTGTTCTAAAGTAATGTTATTCTGAATCTTAGTGTACTATTGATGAACTGAGCAAAGAAAAATGTTTACATAAAACAAATTGATGACTGCAGGATTCAGAGGTCATTAAAATTGCAAAAGGTCAACTTATGATACCTTAAATGCACTCATTAAGAACATTCTTCCTAGTATGTAATTATAATGAATTAAAGATGTTTGAATGTAGACATACAATTATATAACTATAGTGATACATATTTTTAGGATCAGAGGAATGGTGCAAGGCTGCCAAAATCATGGTGATCTCACTGCTTCAGTGCTTCAGTGTGCGTGGATCAAACCAAAGTGAGCTATAATAAAAGCTTCTATTGCCTCAAAAAAAATATGTATTTTATTATATTTGATTTAACCTGAAAATACAAAATAGTAATAAGGAGTAAAACAATCAAGGTGAGATTTCAGTGTTCTCCAACCATACATTGCAGCCGAGCCATAATAAAGGCTTCTATCTTCTTCAAAGCAATTATGTTTTATTTTGATATATTTAATATTCTGTATCTAAGTAGACACTAGAAAAAAAGTTTATTGGGTATTTAGAAACAGGCAAATGCAACCAGGCATGGAAGGAAGTAAAAAGAGAGTATCAGTTGCAGGGGCTAGTAGCAAGTCAAGGAGCTCGCTTGACCACTCCATCGAGGGCCACCCACTGACACTACTGACTGCTGATGGGCACTGATAGCAGAGGAGGAGCTGGGCAAGTGCTGCAAGCAGTCAGTGTAAGAGGAGGAGGTGGATGGTAGAATGCCTGCCATAGTCCAGCTCTTGTTTTAAATCCCTGGTGGTGCCTGAGTGGCTGTAGCAATGATCTTTGCAGCAGCCCTCCATCTGTAGGGACTAAGGGGACTCAGTTTAGCTGTCTTGTATTCAGGCAGACTTGAGCTCCATTAAAGCAACAGGTCTGACTGCAGCCCTGGACCCCCCAACTCTGCTACTTGTAAAGGACTGACCGCTTGAGAGTGAGGGATCCTCTCTGCTTGCAAAGGAAGTGGGAGGGGTAGCAGTCGGTGTTCATTTGTGTGTTGGGGCAGGCAGGGGGGCTGGTTGGGTTGGGAGGAGTGCCTTTAAGTGTAAGGATTGCATGTGTCTGAACTGTTGTGGATTGCATGGATGTAGGCAGGGAGTGCTCATGGTGTTCAACCCCCCCCCCCCAAATTACCTCAGACATTTTCAAATTCTTGTATTTTATTTTCAGGTTGCCTCAGGCTCAGCTGCTAAAACACTCAGTGTCTCAGCAGTCTCCATAATGGCTGGAGCTAGCTGCAACACAATGTGCATGCACAGAACCATTGATGGCTCGGGGTGATAGATACATCATCAACAGAGACAGTGGGAGAAGTCTGGTGTGACAGACTAGTGATCATGCTGCTGTGCTGTGTCATTTGTACAGTGCTAAGCAAGTTGTGGTGTCCCATTCACTGTTGTGGTGGTAGAGTAGGACTATGTGCTGCTCTTCTCTAGCCTCAGTTGAACTGTGAGAAAACTTGAAGTATGGCATGCCACAGAAAGAACAGACTCATCCGGGGCCGAGCTGTGAGTAACATGCAATGCATCTTCTTGACTATGCTGGACACTGGCTTGACTAGTGGTATGGTCTGAAGAGAAGATAGGAGAGGTTGAGGAAAAATCTGCTCTGACCTATTGGTCTGTAGTCCTGCTTGGGAGGAGAGTGACTGTTAAGGCAAGCCAACAGAAGGATAATCAGCAGAAAAGTGGTGAGTGGAGAAAAGAATAAAGATTGATCCAGGGGAAGGGACTTCTCTCATTCAGAGAGGTGGTGAGGGGTATTGGCACCATCTCCCAGGGCAACCCACTCATTACATCTCAACCCCACAGATATTCTGCCCAACTTGAAGCTTACCATGTGGAGTGGGAATAGGTGTGGAAAGGCAGATGCCTGACTGACATCTTTAACTCTGGCTATTGCAGAGTGCTACCATGTGCAAAGGTGGAATGGTGTTAGGAGTACTCTCTATATGCAGAGGTGGGATGGTGGTAGAGGGAGAGTAATGCAAATGTGTGGAGATGTTCCCATGTGTAGGATTGGTATGGATGGGGAGTAATGGTCCTCATGTAGGGGAAGTGGGATGAAGGGGTGAATTGCTCCCTATGTACAGAGCTGATATGAAGCAGGAGGAAAGCTCCCCATGTGTGGAGATTGAATGGAGGGGGAGGAGTGCTCTGTATGTGTTGGTGGTAGGATGCAGTGGGAGAAGTGCTCTCCATCTGGGGGAGGCGAAACGTAGTGGGAGAAGCACTGGAGGGGTCAGGGGATGGGTGATCACAATGTATGGAGGTGGGATGGAGGTGAAGCAATTATACCTATGTGTGGAGATGGAATGGAAGGAAGAGTGTTTTCCATGTTCAAGTTTATTATGAAGGGATAAAATCCATTGATCAAGCTCGCTTGTACAAGCAATGATAAAGACAATACATGATGTGAGATATAAAAAGTAAGGACACATAATATAAATTAAAATAAAGCAATTTTCTTTATATTGGATTTATGTGCTAACAACGAAAGCCTAAAGGCAATCGCCGATATAGCGAAGTCAGAGTGATGAAAATTAATTTTGGAACTCTGACACCCCAGTGCACAGCAAAACGGTGCTGGGGACTTACTTTTTTAATGTTTTAAGCAGAGGGCTGTGCCCCCTGCACCCCAGTACTTAAGGATTCTAAACTCCAGGGGGGCTGCATGTTGGAAGGGGTTGAAAAACATTAATGAAAAAGATTTAAAAAAAAGGTTCAGGCTTGGTGCAAAAAAACCACCAGCATCAAGACCCAAACTCAGTACCCTGCCCACCAATGCCACCAACCCACCCACCACACCATGGGGTCGGCTCAGCAACCCACTGCGGCACCAACCCTCACATCCCCTCCTGCCCCTCGCTGTGTGTGCTCACTCTCCCCCCCCACCGCGGGCGTACATATAGCAACATTTTCTAATTATTTATTGAATTCTAGGATTACAAAATACCTTTGAGCAGGGACTGCTCATTTACAAAGGTTCCATGTCAGAGAGTGGAGGAAAACATACATAAAGAGGTTGACATAATTACATATAGTTACAGTAAAAAAAAGAAGCAAGAGGCTGAGGTTTAGCTGATTACAGTACCTGAAAAAGAGCCAATGTTAGGTGGAGTGAGATCACATCAGACATTGACATCCTGTCCCTATATTTGCTGACCCCCCCAATCCGGCCGCTCTACCCTACCGCAGCCCCGATGACATGCACCGGGGATTGGTTCACCATTATTGTAGGTGCCCAATTGCTGACGCCCATGTCACAGGCTACCTTTTCATTAGTATATACAATATGTACAATGTTGCATTCAACAAGGATTGAGACAAAATATGATTACATAAGACACTATGTCCACCATGTGGAAGAGGACTGGAGAAGGAGAATTGCTCTCCATATGCAAAGGAGGCATGGAGGGAGAGGAGTGCTCTCTATGTGCAAATGTGTAATGGAGGGGGAGGAGTGCTCCCCATGTGTGGAGGTGAGATGGGGATGACAGCCACTTAATGGCCACCATCCTAGACCGCACTTCAGCCTGTGTTTTAAACTTTTTTGAATGGGCACAGCTTATGATGGGGCAGATGCGCAAGCCACTTCTCTTCTCTGGCTGATGTAATGTATTGGGTTGCTAGGTGGGAGTGCAAGATGGGGCACCAGTCAGTTAGAAGCACCCACTCTATCCTACTCCCCCACCCACCAGAGTGGGAATAGTTGTGGAGGGGCAGATGCAAGATCCACATTTTTATATCTCAGTACCTCAGAGTGCTTTCCATGGGTAGAGCACATTAGGTGGGAGAGCCTCTGGCTGAAGCAGAGTGTTCTGAAAGTGCAGAGGTGTGGCATAGGGTGAGGAAGTGGCAGCCACCTAAAGCCCACTCCAACCTTCATGCTAGGTCTGGTGGAGCAGGGATGGCTATGAAGGGGCCGATATGCAACTTGCATCTCTATCCCTGGCTGCTGCAGGATGCTACCCTTGTGTGGAGGTGGGATGGGGGCATGAGGCATCATTCTCCCAGAGTCACCTGCCTGGAGACACCCTCTGTCTCTGTCTGGGTGTTCCTTTTGTGCAGTGGTGGAATAGATGCACCAAGTTTGTTTTACACTGTGTCTCCTCCTGTGTGTGTGTGTGTGTGTGTGTGTGTGTCTCTCTCTCTCTCTCTCTCAGCCATGGCACTCTTGCTGACAATTTCTCTGCCTCTTTGTGCTGTCTGTTTCCACTGAGCTTCAGAAAGACAAACAGACCAGCAACAAGGTGTTGGAAGAGTGAGTGGAAATAAAATGAATGGCAACCGAGCTCAGGCACACACTGTACCCTACTTCTTTGTTTGGTGGTGGTGGTGGGGGGTTGACACTGTCTCTGACTGGAACAGATTGAACCTGCACATATATGCTGTACTGGAAGTGGCTCTCACCATTGCTGTATCTCTTTGGGGATGGGGGGAAGGAGTAGACACTGCTAGGGGACAGGCCACCCATTTAAAATGAATGTTTGTTCAGGTGCAAGTCTGGGAGCCACCGGTCATCATGGTTATGGTCACTGCATTGCACTGCCCCCAATTTCACACTGCTAAGGTGGTGCTGAAATAGTGATAGCTTATCACCTGGTGATCACTCTCATTCTGCCTACTTGCCACATCTCAACATATTGCTGTCATTGTCTGGGGGCTCTCTCTCTCTGCTCCGTCTCTGACATTGGTGCCACTCACCACCCCTTTCAATCCTGCACTCTCTTTCGGGGGGTGGCACTGCTGCCTCTCCTTCTTGGTGTCTTTCACTGTAGCCCTTGTGTGTGTGTCTCTCTCCCTGCTGACCAGGGTTAAGGTACAGCTCTGCAGGCAATGCTGCCTCACTTTTCAGCACTCTTGCTCCTTGTATTGTGCGGTGGGGTTGGGGGCACACTAAGGCAGCATGAACACTAGCAGATCCATGAGGCGGGTTAGTGGTACCATTATAGAAAGCAATGCTCAGACTGTATATTATGGCACAGGGACAAGAACAAGCACTGTCATTCACATAGAAGAGACACAAACAAGTTCGACGCGGACATCTGTCTGGGGAAGGATAAATAATATTTATTTGTTCTTTACTGCTAGGAATGTTTACTGCTTATGGCACAGAGATTGGGGGGTGCAGTGTATGGCTGGGTACCCAGACATCTGCAGGATGGATGAGGAGACAAGCAGTAAGATCAGTACAGGCATGAATGAAAGGAATGAAGTGCTCTCATTCCTGCACTTTATTTCTTCCAACTAGAGAATGGATTCCAGCTGTGAAACTGTGACTGGTGACACAGTCTGGTTGCATGCTCTTTGGTCTGCCAGGGACAAGCCCACTGTAGATTACTGTGCATTGGATTCATCCCTGACACACCTCTGAAATGTCATTCTACCACAAGATGTTTCTTGCACACATGCAAGGAAACACAAAAAACTATAAAGAATTTAGATTACTAACTTCCCTCATTTGAAAGGCATTTTTGTCCTGAACACAAAAATGTAAAATAATGCACTTGGGGTACAGAAATCCAGGGGCAGAGTAAACATGGGTGGAGTGGTATTGAAAACATTAAGAAAGCACACATTCAAAAAAAGCAGCTTTTACAAACAGTTGATTACAGTTTAACAAACTTTTGCATCTATGGCTGCCACAGTACATCTGATGCAAACCTATATGTTCCTCACTTGAAGCAAAAAGGGTGTGGGGTGGTGGGGGCCATAACTGACTCTTTGTTTTTGTGGTTAAAGGGGTCAGTTTCTTTACAGCAAACACAAGGAAAGGCATAATTTCTAAAATGTGCAGACGAGCATGGGGACCACTTTTTTCCAGAGCATGCCACCACCGGCAGCTACCTCTTCAAGACTGCTACTACCCCTGCCTAATACAATCAGGGGAAAACCAGAAGTAGTCTGCCAGCACTGAGATCAATATGGTTAAGGCACATTTGCCAGGAATTAATGCTTAGGAAAGAATGAGAGAGTGACTATGATGATGAGCAAGTCCCAGACCAGATTTCATTTGTTAATAGACTCCTCCTGAGTCTGATTTGTACGACTGCATAGGCCAAGTTCCACTGATGTTATGCCATCATCAGATTTGTATAACAGCACTGTGGAAGCACGTAATTGGACCACTGTCTGATGTGCTGCCACAGTGCTCTGACACAGTTTCCAGTGATTCTGTTTATTATTACTTACGGCTGACTGCAGTGCAGCAAAAGCACTGCATATTCTTTTCCACGTTCATGCCACTCCTAACAGTTCTCCACAGCCACATCGGCTCTGACCAGAGATTTTATAATACTGGGAAGCCCACTGCAGTGAATGGATATGGTGACAATAATTCTGCAGTGAGAGCTTACAATGAGGAGTCTACTGCAATGAAAGGATCTGGTAAGAAAAACAATGTGGTAAGAGACTACAGTGAGGTGCTTACTGCAGTGAAAGAATACTGGGAAGAAGGTTCTACAGTAAGAGGCTACATTAAAGAGCCTACTGCAGTGAAAGAATTTGCTTAGAACATTTATAAAAACATCTTAGAGTCCTATATTCCTCACTGGGGTGGCTGTCCCTATTGTACAGCCATACCCACTACCTTGTAGACCTTGTCAGACCTTCTGATGCCTCCTGCCTCAGTCTGTTCCCTCCGCTCTTCCTCTAGGGGCCTCCTTGCGATTCTCAGGATGAGGCTTAAAACTGCCGGTGACAGCATTTAGTGTTGCTGGCCTCATCCTGTGGAATTTGCTGCCTCCATCTGTAAGGGAGGCCCCTTCAGTTAAAGTGTTCAAGGCCCATCTCAGGACACTCTTGTTTAGTCAGGTCTTCTCTGACACTGTTTAGTATATTTCTGTAAGATAGCCTTATTAATGATTGCTGTTATTTGTAATTGTATTTTAGATGGTTTGGTTATTTATTAGTGTTGTATTTATGTATATGTTTTATTTAAATTAATAGCTTGTATTTTATGTACCGTGTCCAGAGCCTCTGGGATTGGGCACCTGAAAAATAAAACTTGCCTTACCTTATCTTGTATAACATGCGAGTAATGGCATGGTGAATAATAAAGGGCGCTTCCCTTGGATCTGAAAAGTCATGTTAACAGTGCAGAACAACCAATATAGCCCAGTTCCACTACTAAAGCACAGTTAAACATTCCATTAACAGAGACAAAGCATGCCCCAAATATTTTTCTTATAAGGGGACCAAACTTAATTAGCAGTTCTAAACCTCTGTTGACCAGTCATCTGCTTTCTTCATATGAGTGTAACTGCTTTTTTTTACCAATTATATAAGTTGTGTCAGTTTATGCAATTGATGTTTTAATCAGAATTTGAAATCATGCTTGTGTTTTTGCACATGGTTAAAATATGCATATATTTTTATGACTCTTTGACTTCTGGTCATTCTTGAAAATTATTCCCTAAATAGAGAATAATTAGGAAAAAAGCTTCATGAGCTTGGTTTATCTCATTCTACATTAATTCCTATTATTTACCTATATTTCAAAACTGCATCAATTTGTTATGATAAAAGTAGTAAGCTTTCAAATACAAAAGTATGCATCTTTAACACTGGGTTATCACCCCTAGGTATCGCTTCTGAATGAGGCTTCCTTGGGGAGACAATGCGTAGGGGTTTTACTCCAGTAGGGGTGAATGGGTGTTTAACCCACTGTTATACATGCTTTGACTGCCTTGACAAAATAAGTTTGCATTCTGCTTCTGGTGTGTGCCCATCTCCAATTTATTTTCCATGTCAGTTGGAGCACCTTTGCAGGTGAAGGAGTGCATCCCTCATTGGCATTATAATCTTTCAAGTGAATTTCCTGTAAGAATGGGTGTCAAACAGGGTTGTGTATTGGCTGTAAGAAACTTACAGAATGGCATCATCCATTGCAGAACTAGTTCATAATAAAGCCTCTTGCAAATTCCAGTATTTATTTTGAGCAGCTCTTGCTGAACAGCTAGTGCTAGCAAGTGCTATACGTACATGTCAGTAAACAAACAGTACAGCTGCTCCATGCAGACTGCTCATGCCAGGTAATAGTTGAACAGAATTAGGGAGGCAGTATAGCAGAGTGGTCTAAGGCTCTGAGCTGCAAATTTGGAGACCTGGGTTTGAATCCCACAGCCCCCACTTGCATATTGTGTGACCTTGAGCAAGTCACTTAACTTCCCTGTGCTCCCAGGTCGCACCTGTAAACAAGCTTTCAGCTTAGTGTGCTACTCCTGGTTAAATAATTGAAAAAGAAAACAAAAGAACTGGCATCTAGCATCAAGAATTGCTTCGAGCATAAAAATATTTATTAAAGTGCTTAAAAATGCCACAAATAAAAAAGTGCAAAATGTGCAACTTAGTCCATGTAACAAGGCAGTATATTATAAAATGGTGGCTGTGAACATATGTCAGTGTTTGCTTCATATAGAGATGCCAGCAGGAACGAATAAAAAAACTCCAACTGGTTTTGTGCATTTATACATCATCCATTCTTTCCTCGTCTTTTTAATATTTATGTGAAAAGTTTATTAGATGATTTTTCAC
Organism: Neoceratodus forsteri; assembly: GCA_016271365.2. NCBI lineage: Eukaryota > Metazoa > Chordata > Ceratodontiformes > Ceratodontidae > Neoceratodus > Neoceratodus forsteri. The sequence goes on from CM057454.1 coordinate 793,996,709, forward strand.
ACCCAAGTTTTCACTCTCCAAAAATATTTATAAAATGGCGAAGGGATTTTGGCTATTCTGATTGGTCATTAGCCATGCATTAGAAGTGTGTAATGCATGGCTAAAACTAGAAACCCCAGGGCCAATTCTCAAAGGGTTGGTACAAGTCACGCCAAAGGTGACTTGCACCAAACCCTGTTGCACCAGGGACCCTGCACCCAACTCTGTATCAGGCAGGATCCCCATAGGTAAGTCCCGCAACTTACACCAACCATAACAGTGCACCAAACAGAGGGTGCACCTGCACAGATTGATACAAGCCTGCGGCATACTATGAAGGAAGGGTGCAAGTGCCCCTCCCAAAGCCCTGATCCCTGATTGTGTAAGTTTAAAAAGCTCTTTGCTGGCTGCCAACCCTCCAAGCCCCAATCCCCAATTGTGTAAATTTCAAAAGCCATTTGTGGGCTGCCAGCCCCCAAGCCCCTATCCTTGATTGTTTATGTAGAACAAGCCCTTTGCAGGCTACCACCCCCCCCAGGCCCCAGGCCCTGAATGTGTAAATTTAAAAAGTCCTCTGTGGGCTGCCATGCCCCGCCACGCCCCGATCCACGATTGTGTAAATTTAAAAAGCCCTTTGCAGGCTGCCAGCTCCCCCAAGCCCTGATCAATGATTGTTTATGTAAAACAAGCCCTTTGCAGGCTACCAGCCCCCCAAGCCCTGATCCCCAAAAGGTGCATACAGAGCCCCCCAGTCCCATTCCCACACAACATAACTGAATAGCCTCCCTCCCAGCCCTGATCCCTGATCTCTGAATATATTATTCAAGTAAATGTTATATCATCCCTGGTTGGTCTAGTGGCCCCCCCACCCGACAGTGCCAGATCACCCCGCTCCCTCCCTCGGCCCATACTCGGCTGGTGACTGGCACAGCCCGCCTCTCACCACCATAGCCAGCTGCCGACTGAGTACTGCTATTTTTTATTTTTATTTATTTAGTTTTTGTTGACCGGGTAAGTGCACTAGACAAATCCTGCATATTTTCAGGCACGACCCAGGAGAGGGGGATACAGATGAATGCCAACTGACCTTGCACCAGATTAAGTTGTTGGTGGTATTTTTAGTGAATGAGAGAAATTTGGCCAGGACACCGGGGAAATTCCCCTACTCTTTTCGATAAGTGCTATGGGATCTTTAACATCCACCTGAACTACCACCAATCCAGGCAGATGGGACCTCGGTTTAACGTCTCATCCAAAAGATAGCACCTCAGAAGGGCAGCACCCCTCTCATGCTGCACTACAGTGTCAGTACTGGGATATTAACCCAAGTGCCAGATGTGGGAACTGAACCCACAACCCTCTGATCTCCTGGCCTCAGAGGTGAGTGTGCTACCTACTGAGCCACTGACACTGACAAATGTGTGAGCACTTACTGTACATAGTACAAGCTCAGTGAATGACAGCAGCTGTCATTCACTGAGTGCATGCTATTTACAGTAGTACACACTCATTGAAGAGCTCAGTCGATGGCTGGCCATGATTGTGAGAAGTGGGCTGTGCCAGTTGCTAACTGGGAGTGGGTAAAGGGGGGGCGGGGTGGACTGGCACTGCCAGGTGGGGGGCCACTAGACCACCAGGGATAATGGGGATCTTGTTTTCTTTTATTAATCTGTGCAGTACCGCTCGGACTTGAGGTACGGGGTCAGGGATTGGGGCTTGAGGAGGGTTCCTCTAGCCCTGTGGGGCTTCCTCATACATTTTTGGGGGATCGGGGCATGGGGGGTTCGATAGTCCTGCAGGGGCAATTTATTGATTATATGAGAACTGTTGCTTGGGGGTCCATGAGCCCTGCAGGGGCAATTTATTGATTATACTGGGATCAGAGCATGGGGGGTCCATGAGCCCTGTGGGGACAATTCATTCAATTTACAGGGATTGGGGCATGGAGGGGGCTGCATGTACTGGGGATGGCCTGGCAGGCACATTGGAGCAATCCCTGGTAGATGCAAGATACACTTACACCAGCTAATAGCTGATGCAACTGTACTTTTATGGATGTCCTCCGGGGGCTGTTCCAGAATAGGAAATTTGGGGATCTGCCAGCCACCCTTCCAGAATAGGGCGCAACTGCTGCCGTAAACCCCCTTGCGCCATGTTGCAGGGGGTTTATTGTATAAATCCTGGTGTAAGTCCACTTTGGCGCAAGCAGCCTGCGAAATGTCATAACTCATTGCGCAAAGTGCTACTTGCACAATTTCTTTTATGAGAATCTAGCTCCCCATGTAGAATACACAGTGCCATTTTCTAAGTGCAAAAAGCCACTCGGAGATGTGCATTAGACAGTTCTAATGCGTGGCTAAGGAACTGAATGCTCTCTGCCTGTGGTCTTGTGTCTCACTACGCCCCCTCTAGCCATGCATTAGAACTGTCTACAGCACATCCCATAATGTCCAATTGCTTACATAATATAGAATGTACTATTCAGACATGCTGATAGTGTGGTCTTATTTTATACTGCAGTTCATACTGAAGTGGTATTGGAAACCGATGGTGAAACTCCTATTATAGTTTCCATCTCAGTACCCCTACCTAAGTGGTTCCCTTCTATTGAGAATCCACTTATCCAGTCTATTCTTGAATGTCATTTTATTTTTTACTGACAATTAGGTCTAATGGTAGACTATTCCATATACCAATGACTCTCTCTGAAAAAAGGCCCCCCTACTGTTTGTTTTATACTTAAATCTATAAAATTACAATGGGTGCCCCCTGGTTTCCACATTGTCCTGTTTGTATGCAAATCTCATTTCCAAAATAGATAGGGGTCATTTACAGCATCTCACAATAACAAAAGGTCTCCTCGTTGTCTTCTCTTTTCCAGAGACATGAGATTTAACAGTTCTAATCTGTTTTGGTACTCCTTGTCATGTAAACCTATTATTTGTTTAGTGAATTTTCTCTGTATCCTTTCTAGTTGTAATATATCAGTTTTTTTTAAGTGGTGACCAAAATTGGGAACAGCAGTCCACATGGAGTCTCACATAGCCATGATATAGTGGAAGACGTACCCTAGCATCCCTGGAGACAATGTTCTTCCTTATGTTTCATAGTATCCTGTTTGCTGTACTAATGACTGCATCGGTTTGTTTTAAAAATTTTAAATCATCTGTTATCACTATTCCCAAATCTTTCTCAAGTATAGTAACAGAGAGTATACCCCCTCCTAGGTGAGACTGGTGTCAATTATTTTTGTGACCCAAGTGCATAACTTTGCATTTATTAATTTTTAGAGTCATTCCCCATGACTTTCATTATCTGCATTAGAATCACAATGTACAATAAATACATATTATGTAAAGACCTAGGACTCAATTTTCAAAATGTTTAGACTGATGCCAGGAACTTGCATCACAAGAGTTTGACGCAAGGGACGACTTGCATCACAACTTGCATTAGAAGCAATTCTAAAATCAACCAGTGTCAGATCCAGTGCAGCTGAGCCAAAGCCTCCTTGCACTAAGGTTGCAGCAAGCAACCAGGTGTGTCAGGTCACAGGGGGACTTGTGCCATGACTGTACATACAGTCCTATACACATGCAACCAGCCAGGTGCCAGCACTGCCACTGCCACCCAGCTGCCACCCCTCACACCCCTTGACACCTCCCATGCACCTTCCACATCCTGCTCCCTCCTATCCAGCAGCTTCTCCCCCCCCACCATTCTGGCCCTGCTAGTGTTGCACCAGGTGGGGGGCCAGATCCCAGCGGCAAATCCTGCAGGTGTGTCAACTATTTGGTGCAGCGGATGACTTGCGGCAAACCCAGAGAGTTTGGTCCTGGGGCCCAGTTTTTTTACAAATTTGGGTGGAAGGTCCCTGGAGCACCGGGAGTTTGCTGCATCCCCTGAGTGATGCAACTTATGTTGCTCCGAGGGATCTTTGAAGTTAAAATTAAAAATAAATATAAACTTAAAGAGCCACTGACACCTCAGGAAGAACTCTGAAAAACATGATATTTGGTCACAAAGCAGCTTATATTGAGTTTTCCTGTAGGTGAGCACAGCTAGCAGCACAGCTGCATTTGCTATGGGATATAGGGTCAGCGATCAGGGCAGGGGAAGGCACCACTACACTATGGGAAATTATTACAGCCTATGGCGATGGTGATCCGGGCGGGGGAGGGTACCACTACACCACAGAAAATATTACAGCATATGAGGATGGTGATCAGGGTGGGAGAGGGCACCACTACACCATGGAAAATGTTTACAGCATATGGAGATGGCGATCAGTGACCAAAGAGGGGGTAGGGACCGCTATACTATGGAAGGGGAAGTTTTATGGTGGGATCATGGAGGGGGGAGGGATCCTAGACTCCCAGAGTATACATATATCTCTTTGGGGATGGGGATCGGAGAATGGGAAGAGGGGTGATAGGGGCCACAGTACCTCCACAAACCACTAGGGTTGCATAAATTGCCACCAGGTTTTGTCAGAGGTAATTTCTCTATGGTAGGGCCTTCACAAAAGACCCTTGCGTGGAGCACAAACTCTGAGAATTGGACTGCTGGGATATGCAGGTCCCCTCCCCTTCATATGAATTGTGGCCCCCTCATACCTTTGTCTGGGCACAAACCCAACTTGCATGGCAAACTGGGCTTTGTGAATACCAACTCAAGACAAAATCCAATTTGTGCCAGGCAAATTGGGCTTATGCCCGGGCAAAGTTTTGTGAATCTGGCTCATAGTTTATTAAAGGCACAGTAATTAAGAGCCAAATTAAAGGGATACATGTTTTATTTATTTATTTATTTATTAGAATTTCAGATAAATACCTTTGAGCCAATGGCTCTCTTACAAAGGTTCCAAGTCAGTACACAAAGAATAGAAGTGCAGTTTGTGTGAGATTAGCAGGCAAGCAGTTTGAAAACAAAATTCAGTAAGGGAATACATGGTCTAAAAGCTACAGGTAATATAAATAACAGTTAGAACAACAAATCAAGCATACACTTAAGAATGATGAGTCACAACAAACAATATTACATGAATTAAAGCTGCCAGAAGGGCATTGTCAAAGGGAATGGTGGAGTGAAAAAACTGAGTTGCTGCCAGTTGTGCCAGGTAGCGTAGGAAAGTGGAAGAGAGAGGGTGGGTGTAGAGGTGTAACTGGGAGGGAGGCAGAAGGAGAGGTGGGTAGGAGGCAAGGATCAGTGAACAAGTGCAGCAGTGGGAGGGGTGAGCAGATTAGAAAAGGGAGAGAGAGAGAGAGAGAGAGAAAGGGAGTTGAAGGAGGGTAAGAGAGGAAGGTGGTGGACCAGGGCTAGGGAGAGAGGCAGGGGTATATATAGGGGAGAGGAGAGGGTGGTGACAGGCAGAGGTGGTTATAGTAGAGAGGTGTGAAGAACAGGAGCGACTGCCAGGGAGGTTAGGAGAAACAGTCACAGGTGGCTCTGGATGTAAGCATTTGACATAGCTTGTGTTTAAATGAGCAAAGGGGGCCTAAGTTGGTGAGTTCGCTGCTCAGGGAGTTAAACATCTTAGGGGATCTACCTGCAAAACACCACTGGCATTGGGTGGTGTAACAGTGGGGAACAGATAAGGAATAGTTGTCAGAGCTTCTTGTGTAAGGGGGGGGCGGTTGGCTGGAGAGACTGAACCAAAGGGGCATGAGTCCCATCAATGACTTTTTTGCTAGTAGGCAGGTTTGGAAAGTAATCCTTCCCTGAAGTTGTAGTGAGTTTGACTGTTCATAGAGGTCACAAGCATGCATGCAGTGGACAGCACCAGTAAGGAGTCTGCAGGCCCTATTCAGTGATGTACTGATTCACTGTAGTGCTGTAGCTGTGGCTACTCTGTAGATAAAAAACCCGTAATCAATGGTGGAGACAACAGAGCTGTGTATTGCTAGCTTAAGGGTGTCAGGTGTCAGACAGTGTCTATGTTTATAGAGAAAGCCTATATGGATATTAATGGATTTTGCAACTGAATCGATATGGCTGGAGAAGGACAGAGTAGCGTCCAGGGTTATACCAAGGTATTTGAAAGTCAGCATCTGGTCCAGGGTCACATCCAAGCTGTTTTTGATACCCAACTGTTGGTGTTTATGTTTGTTATGTGTACCATGGTCAGCATAGTCTTTGTTTTTTGGTAATTTAGCACTAGTTTCTGTGAGATGAACCAGGCCTCAACTTGCGTGAAACTTTCCTGCAGTTGCTTCTCCAAGAGGGAGGGGTCAGAATTCCTTGAAAAAAATCACTGCGTCATCAGCATACAGAATAATGTTTTCATCACAGGCAGAAGCGAGATTGTTCAGAAAGATGCTGAAAAGAAGGGGTCCCAATATTGTTCCTTGGGGAATACCAGCCAGGACAGGTAATTTGGCGGAGAGCGAGTCACCAATCTTAACTTGTTGTGACTGGTTTGAGAGATAACTGTTGAACCATTGTAGAGTATCATGACAGAGCCCTAATTTGCCAAGTTGTTCCAGTAGTAATGGATGGTTGACTGTATCGAAGGCCTTCAAGAGATCTATAAAGGTGGCACCAGCAAGTTGTCCTTGGTCTCATGCTAGATGAATGTGACCCATAAATTCAGGGAGGGCAGAGGTGGTGCTATGGCCTTTGCGAAAGCCATGCTGCTGTGGGCATTGCAAGTTGTATTTCTCCAAGTACTCCACCAATTGGTCTGCATTGATTTTTTCAAGAGCTTTGGATAAAGGGGGTAGGATGGAGATGGGCCTGCAGTTACAGTGTAATGTCCTATCCCCAGACTTGTGTATTGGAGTCACCAGGGCAGACTTCCACTTGAGCGGGAACTGGAAGAGCAAGAGGGACCGGTTAACAATCTTGGTAAGAGGGTGCAGTACATCGTCAAGGGTGAGGGCGATGAGCTTCAAGTCAAGTGTGTCCCCACTTGATCTGCATTTTCCGAGCACCTTTAGGAGATATTTTTTGGCATCCCTTTCAGTAACTGCCTTGAAATAGAAATGTGGATGATTTGTATTAAGAGTCCATTGATATTGGGTGGCCATGGTTTGGTTGGTGACAAAGAAGTTAGAGGGAAGCACATGGCTGAGGTCAGTGAATGCCAGATTGAAAGTATTGGCAATTGTGGTGGGGTCCAGGGTGTTGCTACCATTAACTTTTAGCATATTAGAAGTTGCTTTGGACTTTTTCCCTATAACTTCAGAGAGACTTTGCCAGTATTTGCTTCCATCTGACTATGAGTTTGATAGGGTGCTCCTGTAGTAGCTGGCTTTTTCAGTGTGGATATCTCTGGTACAGGCATTACTGGTGGCCCTGTATTCCTGAAAGTCTGCTTGTTTGCCAGAGGCTGTAGACAAGGCCCCTGGAATTCTGTGATTCTGCAGTTGCAGAATTTTCCACAGAATTTGCATCACTCCACAGAATTCATACAGTGCCACAGAATTCATTGTTTTTGGTGAATTTTCATTCAAATATACAGTTTTTCCAGACTGCCAGGTTCCCGTACCCAGCTTGTTTATCCTGAAGCCCCTCCTCAATGCTTAGCATGTAATGTCATAAATGACATCACATCATATGTCAGCCAATGGCAGGACTGCATTCTGTCACAGAAATTAATAAATCATGCCACAGAAATCAGAAAATGCTGTGCAGAAGCCTATGAGCCCCACCGCAGAAATCAGAAAATGCTGCCGCAGAGCACTAGGGGCCCTGGCTGTAGCACAAGCCCATAGAAGGTCCCGAGCTTTTAACTGGTCTGGGAATTTGCCTGAGATCGAAAGGTTGTCAAGGCCTTTAATTTTGCGTTTCTTAAAGGGGGCATGGATATCACATGCTGCATTGAACTTTGAGAAAAAGTATTAAAGTTCAGCATCAACATCTAGAGTGGTATCAAGTCGGGGACCAGTCTTGCCGCAGGAGTGCCTTAAGTGGTGCAATTAGCATTCGACTGTTGATAGTTTTTGCAAGGGGTTTATTGAATTTATTTGACCATATGCACTGGATTGGGGAATGGTCACTAATGGCATCAGGGAGAACTGTAGTGTAGCTAATATGGTCTGGGTGATTTGAGAGTACCCAGTCCAGTAAGGTACTGGTCCCTGTTCTATAGTTGATCCTAGTGGATGAGGTAACTAGTTGTGTAAAATTTACAGCTACCAAGGCATCCTTCTGGTTGCTTGCATTGGGGGCAAGCCAGTTGACATTAAAGTCCCCTAGCAATATAACTTCTGAGTTAAGCTTTGGATTACTGATGCAAGTAAGGAATGGGTTCAGGCTTGTTGTTGTAAGTTTGGGTGGAATATATAAAGAGGCTATCATCAGAGCTTTGTTATTGGCCCCAAGAATTACTTTAATAGCAAGGGCCTGAAGCTCATCTCCATTAATGGGTAGGGTCAGAGCATGCCCTGTCATAGAATCTTTAAGATAAAAGGCACAGCAGCCCCCTTTTTTGGATAGTCTATCCTATCAAAAGATAATATACCCAGGTATTGCCACAGCAGTGTCAGGGATAATTGGAGACAACCAAGTTTCAACTACAGATAGTACATCTGGGCTGTGCTGTGCTGTCCAGGCAGTGAGGGCATCTAATTTTTTGGTAAGGCTGCAGATGTTGATGCTAGCTAGTGAGAGGGTCTCTGTTCTACGTTGCTGCCTAGGGGTAGCTGGGGTGGTCCAGGATTGGGGTGAACATTTCCCGATATTAGCAGGAGTAGCAGTATTAGTCTTTTTAGGAGTTCCTTAAGATATCTGCAATGACTGCTATGTGCACTTTTTCCCTTATACTTATTCTTAGTTGTCTGTAGTGACCTGACTCCCGATAGAATGAACAGGGAGAAATAGTTTGATGGTAGGGTAACCGTGTGCACAGTAGCATGTTCATGTATCTTATTACTTGGGAGAAGAGATGAGTGCTGCTGCAGCTGAGACTACTGGTAGCCATTCCACTTCTGTGCAAGGAGCTATCAACCAGGTGATCAGAGGTTAGCTGCAGTGGGCATTTAAATATATTGGTAGTGTGGGATGCCATTAGGGTCAGAAGGAGCAGGTACTGCAGGAACAGGTTAGGTTGCATTTCTGATGTAGCAACATTAAACCATGCAGATAGTGATGTTCAGGGATATGTAATATAGTAATCTTGTCCAAGGTATCAGGAGTCAAATGATGAAAAATAATCAAATCCACAGGAAATGGTGAATTATATATCCCAGTAAGGTACACTGAAATGTACTAATTCAGGCACATTAGAACAAAGGAGCCCATTTCTTTTTTTTATCATATTTTTATTGAATTTTCAAGAAAAGAATACAGGATAGAAGTTGCTTGCCTAATGCATCAGAATACATCAGGGTTAATATCTTTTAGTTAAGCAAAAGTAGAGGCACATCAATATATATTACCTATGTATCCAGCTCATTTACATTAATATATCATCCTTCTTCTATCAAGCTTATAATCAAGGTCCAATAGAGCCTGTTTGCTTTAATGTCTTAGGCACAGTCCATTCAGTAAAGGAACCCTTTCCTAGGCTCCACAGAAGCTTCCAATATTATGCGTAGCAAAGTATAGTAACAAGCATATCATTAATGTTTAGAAAAGAAAGAACTGAGAAAAAGATAAGAACTAACAAGAAATATAGATACAGGGTGAGAAAAAGGTGCCATTCTGCTGAAATGGATATGATATGTCTGTTCAGGTCAATATATAAGCATACTATAGTGTAAAATTCCAGTAAATGGGTCTGTGAGGTGTCATCCAGAGATCTGCCTGCTGTTTTGTTAATCAGGGATTACACTAAACGATAAGATAGTGGGAAGGTTCCTCGGCCTCCTAGTACTGTGCATCTTCTTGGAGAATCTGCACCTCCACAGGAGAGAGGGAAGCTAAGAATCCATCACGCTCCATAAGAAACTGCTCCTCCCTTTCTTTGAGGGCATGAGTAAGTCTATTTGTGGCTAATGTTGTCAATAGAAGGTTCTTCCACATCTCAGTAGTGGGAGATATACAGTAGACCCAAGTGTTTAAAATAATCTGTCTGGCCACCATTAACATTATTCTAACCAATCTAGAGTAGAGGTCCCATTCTTCCCCTGCTGTTATTTCAACCCCAAAGAGGAGAGAGAGTGGTGAGAACTTGTTCCTTTACAAAGGCAAAATAGTCAGAAGTGTGGCAACTGGGGTTTAATGCAAAGAAGTGCAAGATCATGCACATGGGGAAGAGAAACCATAAAGCCACCAATAGGTTGGGAGGGGAGTTGCTGGCAATCACAAGGGAAGAAAGAGATGACCTGAAATCATCCAAGCAGGCCACTAAAGCAGTAGGTAAGGCTAGATGGATGATGGGGTGCATTAGTAGGGGTATCACAAGCCATAAGAGGGAGGTAATAATCCCTCTTTACAAGACATCTGTTAGGCCCCATCTGGAGTACTGCGTGCAGTACTGGAGGCGGCACCTGCACAAGGACATTAACAAAATGGAGGCAGTCCAGAGAAGGGCAACCAAAATGGTGCAGGGACTGCATCAGAAAACATATGAGGACAGATTAATGCAGCTCAATATGTATACCCTAGAGCAAAGAAGGGAGAGAGGTGATATGATCGAAATATCCAAACATCTTAAGGGCATTAACAAGGTGAAAGAGTCTAACATGTTTCAATATAAGAAAATTAGCAGGACAAGAGGACACAGCATGAGGTTAGAGGGAGGCCGATTAAGGGATAATGTGAGGAAGTTATTTTTCACAGAAAGGGTGGTGGATGCATGAAATGGCCTATCTCAGCAAGTGGTGGATATGAATACAGTGCAGGGCTTCAGACAGGCATGGAATAGGCATAAGGGTGCAATACAGATGAGTATGAATAGATAGGCCATTGACAGAGTAAAGGTCTATGGCACATTCATAAGGTAGAAAAAATGGGCAGACTGGATGGGCCTTGCAGTCCTTATCTGCTGTCAACTTCTGTGTTTCTATGTTTCTCCCCCATATTCTGGAGGTCTCCATTGCAACATCCCTCCAGTATCTCTGAAGTGGTGGGCAAGTGGTGGTACCTAAAACAAACAATAGAAACACTCTGGATACAGAAGCTGATACCAGCCCATTTACAGAAGAAAGTGTTCTGAAAGAACTCTTAAAACTGAAGGTGGACAAAGCAATGGGGCCTGATGGGATTCATCCCAGGATTCTAAAAGAACTAAGGGTAGAACTAGTGACACCACTGACTACCCTCTTTAACAAATCATGGGAGGATGGGGTGGTACCTGAGGACTGGAGGAAGGCAGATGTGATTCCCCTTCACAAAAGTGGGAGCAGGGCAGAAGCAGGAAACAGACCTGTTAGTGTAACCTCAGTGATAGGGAAAATGATGGAATCACTTCTGAAGGAAAGAATTGTCAAGTACCTAGAGGCCAGAGGGGCACAGGACCTAAGGCAGCATGGATTCACAGCGGGAAGGTCATGCCAGACAAATCTAATAGATTTCTTTGACTGGGTGACCAAAGTTGTAGATCAGGGAGAGGCTGTGGACTTGGCCTACCTAGACTTTAGCAAGGCATTTGACTCAGTCCCACACAAAAGATTAATATACAAGTTAGCCAGCCTGGGAGTGGGTCCCAAGATGATAGCCTGGGTAATGAATTGGCTGGAGAATAGGACACAGAGGGTAATAGTAAATGGAGTCCACTCTGAAAGAAAGGGGTTACTAGTGGGGTGCTGCAGGGTTCAGTATTAGGAACGGTCCTCTTCAATGTCTTTGTAAGCGACATTGCAGAGGGGCTGGAAGGAAAAGTGTGACTCTTTCCAGATGACACAAAGATCTGCTACAGAGTTGATGCACAAGGTGGGGTGGAAAGGATGAGAAGGGACTTGGCAAGATTAGAGGAATGTTGTCTACGGTGCTGACCCCCAAACCTCTTTAGCCAGGCTTGACCCCCTTTACAACTCCTTCTGCCGGTTCTCTTTGGACCGTCCTCCCAATACCCATCACTGTGACCTCTACCAGTCCCTGGACATCCCCTCACTTCAAAACCGACGATTGTTCCACCGTGCTAGAACCACTGCAAAGTTCTGGTCACAGACGCTCCCTTCCTACCTGTCATCATTCCTAACCGCCCTCTCCCCACCTGCCTACGCTCTCAGAAACATAGACTCTAGGCTTCTGCACATTCCACACAGATCCACCCGAACTGGCCAGGCAGCTTTCAGCTTCAGGTTGCCCAAATTATGGAACTCCCTGGCAGCTGATATCAGACACACCACAAGTACTCCTCAACGGAATGCTCTTCTTAAAACGCACTTTGCTACTAACTGCTCCTGCTTTCCCCCTTGCTGAATCCCCATCTCAACTCCTATCTATCAGCTGCTAGCACCAGTCTGGGTTCCATTCTCAGTCTGCACCTAATGCTATTAAATGCTAATGAAACTGAACCTATGCTATTTTGTATTTAAGAATGCCTCACCCATTGTCTGTAACAATCACACTATGTATGTTTTGTTTCTTCTGTACTGCTGTACCATTGTCTGTAACAATCACATTATGTATGATTTGTTTCTTCTGTACTACTATACCATTGTAAACCCCCTACCCCCAGGGTGCATCTGGAATCGAGCGGTACTCCACTCAGCATGCCTTCCTGGTAAATCTCTTAAATAAATAAATAAATAAATGTATGGCAGCTTAGATTTAATGCTAAGAAGTACAAGGTAATGCACCTGGGAAACAAAAACCCAGGGGAAGAGTACACAATGGGGGGTGAGATACTAACAACAACAAAAATGGAAAGGGACCTGGGGGTAGTCATATAAGATGACTTAACGTGTGAGCAAGCAACATGAGAGGCAGTAAGGAGGCTGGGGGATACTGGGACACATAGGAGAGGCATCACCAGTAGAAAACAGGAAGTTGTTATCCTCTGTACAGACAGCTGGTGAGACCCCATCTGAGTACTGTGTGCAGTTCTGAGACCCAATCTCCACAAGGACATAGACAAGATGGAAGCTGTCCAGAGGAGGGCAACTAAAATGGTGCAGGGTCTGCACCAGAAGACATATGAAGAGAGACTAAAGGAGCTTAATAAGTATAGCCGGAGGAAAGGAGGAGAGAGGGGACATGATAGAAACTTTCAAGTACCTCAGGGAATCAACAAAGTCCAAGAGGTAGCATCTTTCAAAAAAGAGGTGTGCAAGAACAAGGGGCACAATTTGAAGATGGGGGCAGCTCAGAGTTAATGTAAGGAAGTATTTTTCACAGAGAGGGTTGTGGATGGATGGAACGCTTCCGGAGGAGGTTGTGGAGTCAAAAACAGTGGTTGAATTCAAGCATGCAGGGGACAGCCATAAGGCAATTCTAGGGGGTGGGGGTAGAAAGAAGTAGGCTGCTGGTTAACTAGGATCTGCAGCTTATCCATTAGGTAGGAAAATGGGCAGACTGGGTGGGCCAAGCGGTCCTTATCTGCCATCAAATTCTATGTGTCTATGTTTCTATGTAAGCCTAGAAGCAGTGGAACTATATGCCTCTGCCCACTTGACATCTACCACAGAGCGTGAAGATCCCTTAATAGAATCTATGAACCATGCTAGGAGGATAGAAAAGCCTATGAATAAATTTATACTGCATTTCTTTAAACTGGTTACACAGCAGCAGTCCCATATGAGATGTAATTATCATCTGCCAGTTGTCCTCCATTATCGGTAGTCCCACGTCCCTCTCCCACTTATATCTGGTGGGTCCAGAGGAGTCCGGCACATAAATCCTGTCCTGCTTGGTGGCTTTCCCTATTAGCCCCTTTTCCTGTTTTCAGGCCTTATAGATTTCTTATTCTGCAGCCATTAGTGGGGAATTTTTCACCGGTGCCCTACCCAGGATTTTACAAAATTTCCTTACTTGGAGGAATCTGTAAAAATATGGTGCTGGGAGACCCAGGCTCTCCTTGATTGCTGTGAAAGGGTACATACCATCCTTATTATAAAGATTCCCCATGCAATTTATCCCCCTCTCTTCCCATACAGCAAATCCTAAACCTGGTAAGAATTCTGGGTGTGCACCACCAGAACTAGGAGAGTGTGGTCTCCGCCTGCTCCCTGTCTTCTCTTAATTGTCCCCCCCAAGCCTCTAGCACTGATAAAACTAATGGGTTTGGGTCATTCAGCTGTCTATATGCTCTCTCCACCCCTCCTTGAGAGATATGAGGTTATCCTACCCCGACACCCCCCCTCCTCTAATTCTACCTAGGAAGTGGCCTTTCTTCTGCATACCTAATTGTAAATGTATCTGTATTGCCCTGCCAGGAAGTATCCCTTCAGGTCTGGAAAGTACAAACCCCCCATCTCCCTGATTGCCTTTAACCTGGCAAGTTTCATTCTAGATTTATTCCCCTGCTAAAGAAACTCAGCAAACCTTTTTCAAACCTTTTAATGTCCCAAACAGTTGGACAGACTGGGACCATCTGCATCACGTATAGGATCCTTGGAAGGAAATTAATTTTAAATAAATTTATCCGGCTGAGCCAAGTAATCATGAGGGCCCGCCATCTGGTGAGGTCCGCCAATATTGTGTCAAAAAGTTGGATATAGTTGAGACCATACAATTTCTTAGGGACTTTGCCCACTTTAATACCAAGGTAGGTGAAAGAATTTCTCACCTTTTAATCACAAGTCATGGTCCAGCAAGCCTACCCTATCTCTGTCCAAGGCTAGAATTTCCGACTTTTGGAGGTTCAACTTGTACCCTGAGAAAATAGCAAACTGCTCAATAATTCAGAGCAAGACAGGTACCAACCTCTCTAGCTACGTGACAAAAAATAAGAGATTGTCCATGTAGAGGGTAATTCGATGTTGGCCCCCCTTTGATCCTATGATCCCCTATACTTCCTGACTCTGATGAATACAAATGGCAAGAGGTTCTATCGCAATAGCAAAAAGGAGGGGGGAAGGGGGCACCCCTGTCTAGTGCCTTGGAACAGCCTGAATTCCTCAGATGGGACTCCATTTACTAAGACCCTCACTCTAGGATCACGGTATAACATTTTGACCAGCCTCATAAACCCATCCCCCACCTTAAATCGATGCTTGGCCTCAAACAAATAATCCAGCTCAATCCTGTCGAAGGCTTTCTTGTCATCCATGGAGAACACACAGGCCCATCCCAGACGCAGAGTGCCCCACCACAGGATATCAAGCAAATGCCTCATATTATGGTAAAAGAGTCTACCCCATATGAAACCCATTTGGTCTGTGTGTATCAACCTGGGTAGTACTTTTTCCAATCTCAAGGCTAAAACCTTGGCCATAATTTTGCAGTCATAGTTGAGGAGGGAGATGGGTCTGTAAGAAGAACACTCTAGGCCATCTTTCCCTGGCTTTGGTATGACAGATATTTGCCTCTAGGCAAGTCTTAGGGAGCCTCCTCATCTCCCCTGTCTCCTCCCTAAGATCTCGTATAGGGCCTGCCAGCACTCCCTTTAGTTCTTTATAGTATTCCACCCCAAATCTGTCAGGACCTCTTGCTTTACCAGACTTGAAGCTTCCTATGGCCTTGATAACATCCTCAGTGGTGACCGAGGCACCCAATATCTCCCTCTGTATCTCATCAAAAGTGAGAATATGTAAGCCATCCAGGAATGTTTTAGTTTTGGATTGTTTGCCTTTACATCCTGCCTTATACGAAGTACCATAAAAGTTCTTAAAGCAGTTACGAATAGCTTGCATATGGTGAGTAGTTTTACCCTCCTGATTTCTGATTGCCACATTTCTACTGGTAACCCTGCCTCCCTTCACAAGCTTCACCAATAGGGGTCCAGGCTTATTTCCCCATTCATAAATTTTTTGTCTAGCGAAGAATAGTTTGGACTTAGCCTCCTCAGTGTAGCAATCATTCAGAGCATCCCTAGAAACCTGAAGTTTCCTTCTGTCCTTCTCGCTCCCCTTCCTGCTACCTGTTGTTCTAAATCCTTAACATTTTGCTGTAGTTGACTTATTCTATCTTTTCTTTTTTGTACTTGGCCACACAGCTAATAATGGCCCCCCTCTTGAAGGCTTTTCCAGCTTCCCACAGGACACCCTGGGAACCCACAGGGTCTAAGTTAATTGTAACAAATGTTTCCCATTGAGTTTTTAGATAATTCTGGAAGTCTTCCTCTATTCCTGCCCCGAGATTACCTCCTTCCCCAGTTGAAAGTCCAGCTGCACCATGAAGTGGTTCAAGATATAAATTGGTCTGTGCAAACTCCCCCTCACTCTACTGTATATATCAATTGGAAGAAAAATAGAATCTTCCCTAGACTATGAGCCATGCGGGTTGGAGTAAAAATTATCCTCTCATACTCCTGGGTTAGCCACCCTCCAGTTGTCAATGAGGTCCATATCTAATAGACCATTAATCCAGCCCACAATGACCCTATTGGTCAGGGTTCTACTACCAGAGTAATCCAACTGTGGATCCATGGTGCAGTTGAAATCCCCACCCATTATTAAGCCAGGGAATTGCTCTTTGACTAGCACATTCAATATGTGTCTATAAAACCCCAGGTCAAATACCGATGGGGCATAGACACTTCATGGGTTAAGGGTTGACCCTGGATTGTCCCTATTACAAAGATGTACTGACCCGCCAATGGATTGCGTACAACTCAAATCACTTTCATCAGAAAATGTTTATGGAGTAGTATAGTATAGTATAGTACATAAGAGTAATATATTATTTTATGAGAAGAGTAGGAAGCAGCATGGCAAAATCCAATCCAGCCTCCCACCAGTTGAACATGCTCTTGTGACGTCAGGTGTTTTTCCTGCAGTAGTGCTACTTATAAATTTTTTGTTTTCAAAGCAGCTAAAAGTTTGGACCATTTAATCGGGGAGGCAAATCCCTTAACAGTCCATTAAATTATTCTGTCTGTTTGTGTGTTTGCCATACTATGCATTAAGATATATTGAAAACGTTCTTAATAGCGTATCATGCCTCATGGCTGAGAACCTCCACATAGATCCCACAAACATTAAGATGTACTGCAGAATGAATTACTGGTATATGTTCATTAAAGCAAAACTGTCTAAATAATGAAGCCCCTGCCCCTGAAGGCTTACCCCCAATTAAGCTTTTCACACCAAAAAGCCTTTTTTATGTGCTGCCACTTAATGTATTTTTATTTTGTTAAATACATAAACTGAGAATATGGTGGATGATGGGGGGCTCCATTTAGTGTAAAAGTGCAGCATCGCACCACTCACTTCAATACAGCAGGGTCCCATTCATCAATGAAGGATTTTAATTTTTCCATCTCCCAGAATAAAGATGCAGTGAAATTTTATTTCGGCATCAAAATTCTGGTGAAATCCAGAATTCCACCCTGCGAAATATTTTGTGAAATGTAGTCATTTGCGTAATATTTTGTGGGTGCAAAAATGTGAAACTTTGATGGTGAAATGTGGAATTTTGACTGCAAAATGACAAGTTTCACCTGCGAATGGCAGACTTTTGCCAGTGGGTAGTGAAATTCAGCATTTCGCCAGCAGAATTTAGCATTCCGCACCCGCAAAATATTTCACAAGATGCACACATTTCACAAAATATTTCACAGAACAAAATTTTCCAATTTCTCCCATCTCTATCCCAGAATTAATAACTAGCTCCTTCTGAGCATATTCGAACCACTGTGGGATAGGGCCTTTAGAATTCCAACCCTCTCTCTCTCTCTCTCTCTCTCTCTGAGCATGTTCATCCCAGGATTAAATTGTTACCACTTCTTTTGAACTTGGTGAGACTGGTCCTGGTGAATGGTCAGGCATGCCCCCTCATAAAATTAGTTCCTTTTTAGCCCGAAAGGCTGCCATAATAGCTTGGCGGTCACCAAAATGATGCATCTGGAATATTATTTGCCACAGAGGCTGGTATTTGGTGGATGAGGTGCTAGAGCTTGATGGGCTCTTTCTATCTTTAGGCGCCCATTTTTCACCTCCATGCCCAGCAACCTCAGAAGCATCTCTGCGCAGAAGTCCAGCACGCTCCTACCTTCTTTGTTTTTGGGCAAGCCTTGCAGGCAGAGATTGCTCCTGAGATTGTAGTTCTCCTGATAATCAAGTATGTCTTTCAGGGCCTCCAGCTCTTTCTCAAGTTGAGTCACTTTGTCAGGTACTGTCCTCGTAAAGTCTTCCAGATAAGGACACCCACTGCTCCGACTCAGAGAGACGTTTTGTGTGTTGTCTGAGCTCCAAGGTAATATCAGCTATTCCTTCTTCAAATTTGTCTAAACGGGGGATTAAACCCTGAAGATCTTGTTTCATGACCACTTTGCTCATTGGCGTTATTTTGGCCGCTGACAAGGATATAGGGCCTAGACCTCTGTTTGGTGTGTTCTCTTGGGTTGTGGATTTTTTCGACGATTTACTAGTTTGCTGAGCAAGGTTACTGGAAAGCAGATACTCGTCCATATCAGAGATGTTTCTATAGCACTTAGGACCAGAAAAAGTAATTTTTACTCTGCTTAAATATTTATTTTTTATGTGTTGTGGTGCGGAGCTGCTGAGGAATGCATCTGATCATCTAGCTGCTCATTGGTGTGCCCTAAGGAGCCCATTTCTTATTTTAAAACTGCACCAAGCAGAGCTTACAATGTAATATAAATTGCCATACACAAAGTGCTTTGTGAAAAGCAAAAACTGAGACTACTGACTAAGCTAGAGAATATATCAATTCTTATGATAGTTTACTGTACTGACTTTTACAATCTGACATTGATTAGGGAGGCAGTATAGTGCAGTGGTTTAAGGCTCTGAACTGCAAATCTGGTGACATCCAGCAGACCAAACCTGGGGTTGGATACCACAGATTCCACTTGCATACTGTGTGACCCTGAGCAAGTCACTTAACTTTCCTGTGCTCCCAGGTTGTGCCTGTAAAAAAGCTTTCAGCTTAGTGTGTCTCACCTGGTTAAATAACTAAACAAAACAAAAAAAAAACATCAACAGAAAAACTGCAAATAAGTCACTGCTTTTATAATCATTGCACTATTAATTGAGCATTATCTAAGAAACAAATTCTTATACTGAGGACATGACAGTACATAAATAAATTATGACGGTAGTTGCTCCTGAAGTCACATTTGTGGCATTATGTTGTTAAATATCAATAGCAAATTAACTAACACAATAGAAGCTAACTTGATATATATATATATATATATATATACAAATAGATATATAGATGCATAGATACATAGACAGTGTCAGCAGATAAGGGCCTATGGCCCACCCAGTCTGCCCATTTGAGCTTGTAAGTTCAGTTTATGCTTTCCTAGAAGTCTGTTGCCCCTTACCCATGACCTCCAGAATTTCTTTATGTATATCCCATGCTTTCTTAAATCCTGTGATTGTTTCAGCCCGCACCACTTCCTCTGGCAGGGTGTTCCACTTGTCCACCACTCATTCTGTGAAGAAATTCTTCCTCACGTTTCCACTGAATTGTCCTCCCTCCAACTTCATCCCATGCCCTCTAGTCCTGGAACATCTTTTTTTGCTTAGAAATAGTGTATTCCTGTGCCCTTTTCCTCCCTGGAAGATACTTGTATGTCTCTATCATATCCCCTCTCTCCCTCCTCTCCTCCAGGGAGTACATATTCAATTCCTTCAACCTGTCCTCATAGGACTTGTGATGCAATCCATGTACCATCTTTGTTGCCCGCCTCTGAACCTTCTCTACCCTGTTTATGTCCTTCCGTAGGTAAGGTCTCCAGAACTGTACGCTGTACTCCAGGTGGGGCCTCACTAGTGTCTTGTATAGTGGAATTATGACCTCCCTTTTCCTGCTGGTGATGCCCTTGCCTATGCATCCCAGCATCCTATTTGCTTTTCCTGCTGCCTTGTCACATTGTTTCCCTGCCTTGAGGTCATCAGAGATGATAACCCCAAGATCCCTTTCCTGCTTGGTGCATGCTATATCCTCACCCCCCAACTGATATATTGTGCCAGGGTTTTTGTGCCCCATATGCATTATCACTTGCACTTTGCATTGAATTTCAACTGCCGAACCCCTGACCATTCTTCAAGGTTCTGTAGATCCTTCTCATTCTGTCTACACCCTCTGGTGTGTCTACTTTGTTACAGAACTTTGTGTCATCAGCAACAGTGAAATTCTGCCTCTAGGTCCCATGAATGTCACTGATGAAGATGTTGAATAGGACCAGTCCTGGCATGATCCCTGTGGTACCCCACTGGTCACTCTTCCCTCTGTGGAGTGACAGCCATTTACCACCACCCTCTGTGTCCTGCCCCCCAGCCAGTTATCTACCTGCCACACTACTGTACTGCCCACACCAATCTTCCCCAGTTTGTGTAATAGTCTTCTATGTGGCACAGTGTCAAAGGCCTTGCTGAAGTCCAGATAGGCCATGTCCACTGCCCTCCCCTGATCCACCTCCCTAGTCACCCAGTTAAAAAATTTAATGAGGTTGGTCTGACATGACCTCCCCCTGGTGAAACCATGCTGCCTTGGGTCTTGTAGTCCATTGACAACCAAATGTTCCACCAATCTCTCCTTCAGTAGTGCTTCCATGATCTTCCCCACTACTGAGGTGAGGCTGACTGGTCTGTAGTTCCCCACTTCCTCTTTGTTCCAACTTTGTATAAGGGAACTACATCTGCTATCCTCCAGTCTTTGGGTACCTCCCTGTTTCCAGTGATTGGCTAAACAGGATAGCCAGAGGTTCAGCCACCACCTCTCTTAGTTCTTTAAGGACCCTGGGTCACCCCATCTGGCCCCATTGCTTTATCTACTCTTATTACTTCCAGTTCCTTCAGGACCCTTTCTCGTGTAAAGGGACTTTTGTCCATTTCTGCACCATTCTTACCCCTTGTACTCCCTTCAGACCCATTACCCTCCTCTTCCTCAGTAAAGACTGAGCAGAAATACCTGTTCAATATGTCAGCTTTACTGTTGTCATCCTCCACGCGACCCCCATACTCCCTCTTCAGTCTCACTATCCCTCCCATTGCCTTTCTTTGTCACATATGTACCTGTAAAAGGTTTTGTCCCCTCTACCCACTGATTTTGCAATGTGTTCTTCTGTCTGAACTTTGGCTTCCCTTACTGACCTCCCTGCCTCCCTTTGCTTCTCCTGGTACTTCTCCCTATCCCCTTCTACCTGTGTCTTTTTGTATAGCCTGAATGCAATCTTTCGGCTTTCACTTTCTTTGCAACCTCTTTGGAAAACTATAATGATCTCCTCTTCCTTTTCCTCTTGCTAACCTGCTTAATGGATAATTCTGTTGCTCTTGCAAATCCCCATTTTAAATACTGCCCACTGTTCCTGAACCCCTGATTCCTGCCCCATTCCCCTTAATGTCTCTTTCAAGTATCTCCCCATTTTCCCAAAGTCTGCCCCCCTAAAATCCAGGATACATGTTTTTGTGTGGTTTGGTTCTGCGCTTTCTGTGTTTTCAAACCACAGTGACTGGTGGTCACTGTTCCCTAGGTGCTCCCCCACTGTTACCCCCATCACAATGTCCCTGTTTGTGAGCACAAGGTCCAGTATTGCCTTCTGCTGAGTTGGTTCCATGACCAGTTGCTTGAGGAATGCACCCTGAAGAGATTCCAGGATAAATCTGCTCCTAGCTGATGCTGCTGCTGGGATGCTCCAGTCCACGTCTGGAATATTGAGGTCTCCAACCAGTACTACCTCACCCTTGTCTGCCATCCTTTGGATGGCTAGCATCAGCTCCCTATCTGTTTCTTCCTCCTGGGCTGGGGGTCTATAGACCACACCTGTGCGGATGGCTGGCCCCATTTTCCTTTCCAGCTTAACCCACAGTATCTCTCCCCCATTTTGTTCCTCCTGGATCTCTGTGGCCCTTATGTCTTTTTTTTACATACAGCGCCACTCCTCCTCCCTTTCTATCTTCCCTGTGTCTTCTGAATATGTTGTAGCCAGGTATGGCCATCTCCCAGTCGTGGTTATCATTACACCAGGTTTCAGTGATGGCCACAATGTCCATGTCTGACTGCACCATGACAGCCTCTCATATATATATATAATAATGCGGGGGGGAGTACATAACTTGAATTGTTATGCCCACTTTCAGTGTGGAATGCTACGTACACCCTGAGAGCGAAGATCAAGGGGCTTATAAAAGCAGCCCACACCAAGGGTGGGCACAAAATTTGAGTTTTCATTCCTCTTAATGTGTTATTTTATGTAATTTTTGGTTACTGTTTGTTTTTTCCCTGTCACTGTTAGTCTATTAAAGAGTTTTTTTTAAAAACTGGCAGTCTGTCTATTAATTTATGTGTAATCACTGTAAGAAAACTCAAAATATTCTCAAAACTAACTATTGTTTGACTGTTTAAAAAGTCCAGCAAGTTTGATTTCTTCATTTTTTTACAATAAACAAAGTTAAGAAAACTAGGTTTCCATAATGATATGCTAATTAGGACTTTAGTGTCTGTGATTTCCATGAGCTACTTAGGGACTCTTGACTCAATCTGTGATAAAGCTGAGCAGTGAAGTGATGAGGTGAGTTAGTATGAAAATGAAGATGGACACTGCATTTCTGTCTATTCTGTCTTGAAAAGTTTTTAGTTTGGTTACTGACAAAAATAGTTGTGTGAAGAATTACAAGCTGAACATTCAGTGAGGGCCTCCCATAGGAAAAACCATGGTGTGTTTGGCATTATAACTCATGGATTATAACGGGGAATTATGAGCAGCTTTTTCTATGGGGAAAAACAGTGACAAGTTATTACATACATGTAAAATCTAGACATGTACAAAAAGGAACTATACAGACATATAACAATAATCCAATCATTTAATAAATGAACAATCCACTGTATAGAGGGCTTCAGACTGTGTGCACAAAAATATGAGCAGCCCAATGCCATTGTTCACGGGCCAGATTTTCAAACCCTGGAGACTGATGCAAGCCCGGGGTGCACCAAACAGATGGCACACTGGGCTTGTGGCAATCTAATGGGATATTCCATCCCCTGCGGCAATTGACACTAGCTAGACCACCTTTTTGTGGTCTAGCTTGCGTCAATTTTGGGGCCTAGGTTTATGGAGCTTGCATCCAAGATTTGGTGCTAAGTGTCGTAAAGTGAGAAAACTGTCACAACTGTATCTGAGCTTAGTAAATCAGCACAGTTGTGGCACCCAGGATTTTCATAGTGGCAGAAACTAAATGTTGTGGCACAAGAGTTGACACAAGCCCTGCATCAGCTTTTGAAAAATCCAGCCCCATTATTTTAGAAAAAGGTTTACAGTAAAGTGTCATTTATTCCATGTGGTGCTACACTGCTGAGCCAACTGCAGTGACAATCTTACTACAGTTGGAGAGTATATTGATTAGCTTACTGCAATAAAGTTCTTACTGCAGTTAAAGAGTACACTGATGAGCCAATTGAAGTGACTTGATTCACTGACAATCCTACACCAGTAAGTGAGTACACTGAACATCTTACTGCATGCAGTTAAGTGAAATTCATGAAGTGCCTACAGTACTAAGCGGGACTACAAGCTAAGACTTTACTGCAGTGAAGGGCTAACATTTGATTTTTGAATTTTCAAGAGTTTAAGAACTGCCAATTCTATACAGCAGTGATGCATTGCCTTGTCTCACAGTGTCTCAAAAAAGTGGCCTTTAGGGGGCAGCCAGCTAGGAAGGGAACAGAAAGCCAAATATAGATCTCCTGAGGGATTGTACAACACTGCCAGCAACTAAATGCATGGCTGGCATCAGCAAGTTTCCACTGTGGGAAACATGATGTCCCTTTCACTTTTTATTACAGTGGGTGTTTATGGGACCCAGTTAAATGGACCTTAATGCACTATAATGGAGAAAAGAAGGAACAGGGTTATAACATTTTTATTCTTCCCATCACATCAATTAAAAGGCTTCCTGCTGCTTCAGATTATTCAACTTGAAAAACAAAAGTTACTAAATTTAACAGAAGATAATTGACGGCTCTGTGAGAAAAAGGCTCCAGCTGTGTTTGTGACTGGAGATAAATTTAATTACCTAATGTCACTTGGGGCAATCCAGTTTTAACAGATGTCTTTTGCTAAATGTCTAATTTCCATCCATTGGTTATTAACACAAATTACAAGTCCTAGAATACTGAGCACTTTGTGAGCCAAATTATCTTTCACACTGCTGGAACCCAGTGGGGAGAAAAGTAAGACTGCTGGATCTATGAAACAACTAGCCTTTTGTATAAGCTATGTCAATTATTACTTAGCCATTTCTCATTTTTCTTTTATATATCTCTCCTATAAATTTAGACAAGACCTGGAGTTATTCGCCCAGTACCAGTTATGGCAAAACAAAAGGAAGAGGGCTATCAACCAAATCCATTCAAAAAATATCTGGAAGAGACATTGGATAATGATATTCAGCAGGTAGGCAGGCCAACAATTATATGTTCTTCTGAAATCTTTTAGAACCTGCATGATTGCCAGAAAGGCAATGCTGACAAAGGCTGAGGTACTGTACACTGAATTGTAATGAGCTACATTCAGTATTAAGCTGGGAAAGGTCAATGGGTTTTATGAATAATGACTGCTGGTTTGACCAATTAGAACTAAGGGTTTGCCTGGACATGTGGAACTTATATACTCATAAAAAGGCCTTACACACTGGGACTGAAAATATGGAAAGTTCCACTTTTCAAACTGTGCATCTGTATGGTTACAATTTGGTCATAGTTGTTTTATTACAAATGATCAGCCATAGTTAATATGGAGCCTGGAATGTCTCTTAGAGTTAGAAGTGTCATCTCTCACATCCTTAGGAAGCCAGAAGCAGTAACCTTTTGTTAATGTACCATGACTATCTCACCTTAAGAACATGAGAGGAGACAGTCTCACAGCCTTAAGAGAAACTATGGGCTCCATATAAATAGGGAATGCATAATACATTGAAGTGGAATAACAGTTATGTCTATTAGTGAGCAGCAATACCCATAACTCATGAGTGGCAAGGCAACAAGTTAGTTATGAAGGTCTCACCACTCATGTGTGGAGTAAATTAATAGCCCACTGTAACCCATTATGCATTTAATAAATAACATACTAGTTGTAATGCTTTTACTACTGGTGTATCTTGTTTTAGTTTGAAACTGCCTTTCTTTCCATTGTAAACTAAGCTCTCAATCTTGGCCATTGTTCTCTGTGTTCTGTTTCCTGAGTCTAAGTACAAATGGCATGTTTCAAGTGAAATAATGGGCCTGATTCACAAATGGAGATACCAGGCTTGCATCAAGCCATGCATCACACCAATTTCTTGGTGCAGCGGTGCCAAACAGTTCACTGTAAAATGCTCCTGATTCAGGAAGATCAGGTGCATTTGCGACACTTTCCTGATTTATGGCAGCTTGCACCAAATATTTAGCATAAGCCTATAAAAAGGGTACCCAAGATTGCCCAAAGTTAGACCAGAAAATCTGGCCTAACTTGCAGCAATCAGTGCATGGGATCAAGAATCATGACTGCCAAACAGGTAAGGCTGCAATTCCCATGTACCATATGTTTGGTCTACCAGGGGCTTGCGACATTCCTAGAACTTTTGTGAATCGACCCCAGTGTATTTCCAGTAACAAAAAATATGCTCCAAGTTATTCATCACTTGTCTGGTATATAAACTGGTATTAATGAACTACTGTAGTTGCCTTCAACTGCAGTATACTTTAAAGGGGAATAGTCGGCAGTAACAGCCCCACACCCAGCTGTGGGACTGGTCCCAATTAGTATTATGTGCGTCAAAAGGTTCAGTTCTAGTTCTGCTCCTGTTCTCTGTTTTTATAAATGATCTGCCTAATGTATGTACTGATGCATCAGTTATTATGTATGCAGATGATACAGTGATTTATCGAGGAGCAAGAACAGGAGCGGACCTGGAAGCTAAATTGCAGCCCTTATAGAATGGTTTACAAAAGTGGTTTGTGGAAAACAAACTGCTGTTAAATGAGAGAAAAGACAGTCACAATGTTATTTGGTCTTAATCATAGACTAGAGGGTAACTCGTTGTGTATAACTGGAGAAAATGGAGTAACATTGGAGCAAGTGGGGGTATTTTAAACAAGCATTAAAGATGTATTTATGGAACAGGACTTATGGTGTTGAGGATGACAGACTCTAACTGTATTGCATGTTTTTACTGTGATTTTGGCATTGGTTTTAAATTGTTTTAGCTATGTACTGCACCTTGACATTTGAAAGGTGCATTAAAAATAAAGTTTATTATTATTATTATTTAATTATTTGGGGGTACATTTGGATAGTGGATTGACCTTGAATGAACATATATCAAAAGTAACAAAAACAAATAATAAATTGGGCTTCTTATATAGAAATGTTAGTTGTTTGACAGTATTGTTCAAGCAAAACAGGCAATAGCACATCAAGTATTACTACCAGCACTTGAATATAGTATTCTGTTAATGGATGCTCATGATACCTTGTACAATAAATACATAGTAACTTTTAATAATATTGTGAGGTTTGCAGTTGGATGCTCTAAAAAAGGGCATATCATTGTACCCTATATCTCACCTTTGGGACTTTCCCCCAAGAGAGAGAATCATGAAAAACGGCTTATTTGTCATTACATAAATTATTCCATACACAAACTCCTTCTGCTTTTTCAGTACACTTACAATGCATAAATTCAGTAAGAGTACTTAGGGAATTTTCCACAAAACTACTCGTAAAAATAGGTACTAAAACTGCTGAGCGTTCTTTGATTACTTACGGTCCAAAATTAATAAATAAACTACCTCTATTTAATTTAGATATACAAAAAATAAGAGGTGTTTTTAAAAGAACCTTGGAAAATTATTTGGATAGTGTCTCCAGTTTCAAATGTGTTGGGGTTACATGATGCTATTTGCACTATAGAATATTGTTGATTAGTGTACTGTACATATTGTATGATTTATTACTTTTATTATTTTACGATTGAATGATATTTATACTATTGTCTACTTATTAGTATGTATTTATTTATTTATTTTATTTAATTCATATATCGGATTTACAAACCTTTGAGTCAAAGACTCATTTACAAAGGCACCTCGTAGCAGGTATTGTATTGTGTTTGTATCCTTTGTAAATTCCCTTCCCCAGGCATGGTTGAAAAAGGGTCCTTTTGGGCCCAATCCACTTTCCCGGTTAAACTAATGAATGAATGAAATGAAAAACATACTTGATGTTTACTGCTGTGTTGTAAATCACATCCAGTTGATTGTGTTGACTTTCAAGCTGGCATTTGCTGTAACCAGAAATCTCAAAATCTTCTGCTGTTGTTATTAGAGCTGGGCTGCAGCAGGGAGAAATGTAATAGTCTACAGTGCATGTTAGCGCTTTTGTAAGCTCAGATCAGATGTTTGCTGGCCGAGCTGTTCTCCCAGGGGACTTAGCAGTGGAGGACAGCGAGAGCAGCAAACAAAAGACCAGAGTTTATAAAAACTCTAACATGCTGCAGGATATGAAATCTCTCACTGCTGCACTCCAGATCTAACATCAGTTGCTGGGGATTCTGGTATTTCTCATTACAACGAAAATCAGCTTGCAAGTTAGAAGAATCGGTTTTATTCAATCTACAGTACTGCAGTAAACAAAAACAATTTTTTTGGCACATAAACTGCAAATTGGTACCCTTCTCACACTTGGGTGTGGAGTTTTTAGCATTGACTGTTCCCTTTTAAGGTACCTTGAGGCAGCTGGAACAAATTATCATTGAGGAGAATGGAGCTGTAGAAAACTCACTTAATGCAGCATTTCAAGGCAATGGGAAACTGTGTACTGTATATATGTCTGCCAGAAGCCAGATCCTGATTTTTGTTTTGCTTAGCCAACTGTGTTTATCGGTACAGTAAACATGGTTCCATACAGATTTTTAACAGTCCAAGTAGATCAAAAAACTAATACTGTAATATCATTGGATGTAAAATCAGAAATTGAAGCAGTATACTTAAAGTTTAAAACTGAAATCAAGCAGATTACAACCTTGTGATGCCATCGATATGATGCCAGACTGTTGTTAACCCTTCTTGAGTACGTCATAACGATGTCATAACAAAATGGAATGCTCATTCAATTCCGTGTTCACTGGTCAGAATGGCGATTGCTAGTTTCTGCAAGCATTTCAAACAGGAATTCCACTCTGTCAGTTGCAGCTCGCAGTAACTAGCAATTGTTTTTGTGTCTAAAAATGTTGTTTCCTTTCTCTCCTAGTTACCTTTGAGGAGAAAAGTCCACACAGGCCGCGATCTGCTGCATTCAATAGCGCCGAGGTGGTGACATTACCCATGATTCAGTTCTACCGTACACCATGAGATCAGCGGCAACCAACCAGATTGCATCGCCTGTTTTGTTTAAAAATGTTGCTGTTTTCACTATTTTTTTTTCTTTAATAAAATGTTAGAGTACATGTCAGGAACAGTCCACACAGGACACAATCTGCTGCATTCAACAGTGCTGAGGAGGTGTAACCGAGATTACAGTTTCTGGGGCTCATACACTATAAAAGCTAATGTATGGACTTCGGTTAACAGCCAAGCTGAAATCACTTCTTGGGTTGCTGTGACAACAGTAAACCTCTCAGGTTTCACTCTCGAGGTTTACAATGTTGTTGTGGCAACCTCTCGAGGTAATTACAACTTGGTTATTAACAGAAGTCCATACATAATCCTTTATCTTAGCTAAGGCAATATAAGAAATAAATCTTACTTCTCAGTAGTATTACACATGTATATATAGTAGTATATATTTCAGTAGTATTACACATGTATATATACAGTAGTACAGACAGAGTGTTCTTTGACAATTTTAGTAGAACACCACAATTACTGGAACTTATTCTCAAATGGATATTTCAGATTCTATCCACATTACAAACATAGAAGATGTACCAGCAGAATAAGTCCTTATGGTCCATCAAGTTTTCTCGTATTGCAAAGTCCCCAGCAAAAGTCATGGACTCTGCCTTCCTGAACTGATACCCCCTCATTACCAGCTATTTCCTTTTTTGCCCTGACTTTTCCTTTTACCCAATTCCATCCCTTTTTGATGTCATCAACTGGTTCAAGTGATACTACTTATTCAGGGAGCCCATTCTACCCTACCACTGCCCTCTCCATGAAGAAATGCATCCTGGTCTCCCTCTTGAACGCCTTTTAAACTTAAGGCAGTGGCTCCCCTCATCTTTTCCTCCCCACTGAGCCTGAAGAGACTCTCCTTGTCCACCATGTTTATGCCTTCCAAATATTTAGTGGTCTAAATCATGTTCCCCTCTCCCTACTCTCCTCCAGGAAGCACATGTACAGAGTCTCCAGCCTCTCCTCATATGTCCTACCATGTCAACCTTTATCCATCTTTGTCACCTTCCTCTGGACCACCTCCAGCATGTTGAAGTCCTTCATTATGTAGGGTGGCCAGTACTGTGCACTGTACTCCACGTGTGGTCGTACCAGTGACCCGTACAATGGCATATGACCTCTTCCAGTCTGCTGCTGATTCCCTTTGTAATATTGCCTAATATTCCATTGGCTTTGACACTGCTTTTCTACACTGTGTGACATGCTTCAGGTCACTAGTAATCAACATCCTCAGCTCTTTTTCTTCCTTGGATTTGGTTATCAGGACACTTCCCAAGCTGTATGCTGTCTTTGGGTTCTTGGCGCTAGTGTGCATGACCTTACACTTTTTTGCATTAAAGACAAGTTGTCAAATTCTGAACCACCTCTTGAGCTTGGACATATTTTCTGTTAGGTTCCATATCCCTTCCACTATAGCCACCCTCCAAAGAGCTTGGTGTCATCCACAAATTAGCAAATCTTGCCCTTTATGCCTTCACTAATGTCATTGATGAAGACGTTTAATAGCACTGGCCCAAGTTCTGAACTCTATGGGACCCCACTAGTGACATCTCTACCTCCTGAGAGCTCCTAACCCCTCCACCACCCCTGCGGCCCACCTGCTTTTCAGCCAGCTAGCTACCCATTTGATCAATTTCTTTCCTACCTCCAGGTCCTCCAAACTTTTGATCAATCTCTTATGGGACACAGAATAAAAGGTCTTGCTGAAGTCCATGCTCAGGATTCCCATTGCTTGGCCTTGATCACTGTTTTATTGACCCAGTCAAAGAAATCAATCAGATTTGTCTGGCATAATCTCCCAGCCATAAACCCATATTGCCACTCATCCAGGAGTCTATTTTCTTCCAGTTATACTACCAGTCTCTCTTTAAGTATGGCCTCCATGAGGTTGCATATGATTGGGATCAAGCTGACATGTCTGTAGTTGCCTGGGTCATTCCTGGGTCCACTCTTATGAAGTGGCACCACATGTGCCGTTCTCCCAGTCCAGTGGTACCACCGCTGACTTAAGCAAACTATTGTCTATGGGGCAGCCACAGTCACAGCACTAAAACAGATCACCCTAATGTTGAACAAAGCATGCAGACTAGTGCTAGGAGCAAACAGACTAACTCACACCTGTGAACTATATGCTCAACCTGGCTGGCTAAACCTGGATAACAGGATTAAATATCAGGTATGTCTGCTTGCCAAAAAGGCCATTCTAGGTCTTACACCACCAGGGGTTCAAAATCTACTGTGCCAGACTGATACACCTAGGCTAACATGAGGCACTATAAGTAATAACCTCAAGGTACCATTTAGAAGGACTACACAAGGACAGTGGTCCTTTGGGTACCAAGCACCAAGCTGGCTGAACTCTCTCCCTAGTGACATAGTAGGGGCCACAAAAATTGGGCACTTTAAAACACAACTTCACTCATACCTGGCTGCACACAGAATCTGCAACTGTATCCAATGAAATCCCCTGTCTTCACCAGGATTTCTATTACGCTACCCTAGCACTTACTCTGGCCCTCTAATCCTATGATCCAGCCATTCTCCCCTCCATCTCTCTCTACCTTTATCCTCTCCACTACCATCTCCAATTACCCCCACACCACTTCCCCCATCATAACCCCCCTTACCATAGTCTCACCACCCCTTCTCTATCCACAGTCTCTGAAGCACACCCCCTTCAGTTGTATCACAGCCCCTTCCAACATTGACAAGTTCCTATGGCTGCTCCATTTCACTGTTCTTTTATTCACAACTTTCCCTCCTTCACCACCCCTCTAGAGCTATCCTTAACTGCATAGTTGCCTGAACTGTAATGCATCCATAAGGATCCTTATTGTAACTCAATTATTTTGTAACTCATGTCCATGTATGTACTGTGCTGACTACCTTCTTATCTATTTTGTTTATTGTATTGTATCTTGATGTGGAACCTTTGTAAATGAGCTATTAACTCAAATATATTTATCCAAGACTTCAATAAAAATAAATAAATAAATTGAACAGGTCAGCCAAGGGGCCTGCAAGTTCCTCTTCTAGTTCACTCAGTAGTCTTGCATGGATGCTGTCTAGCCCTGCTGATATGTCTGCCCTTAGGGCTAACAAACCTTCCTTATTACTGTATTCCTTCTGCACCCCTCCTCCTTCACTTCTCCCCCTTGTGGCACTGGGACATCCCTTTCAGTTGTGGAGACCAAACAGAAGAACTCATTCAGTAACTCTGCCTTTTCCCCATTAGCATCCACCACCCTTCCTAAGCTGTACTATGCCATCTTTCTTATCCCTTTTCTCACTAATGTATTTTAAAAAAAAGTCTTTTTCTCTGTTTTTAATCCCTACAGATAGCTGCAGTTCTTTCTGAACTTTAACCTGCCAGACTATTTTTCCTACCTCACTAGCCTTCCTCAGATGGTCTTCCCTGACCTCCCCCCCCAAGGTCCTCCTGAACTTCCCATAGGCTGTCCTCTTATCCTTGACTGCCTGGGCTACTTCACAACTAAACCAGCTGGGTGCATTGCCGCTTGCATTTTTCCCCTTTAGCCTAACACACTCCCATGTGGCTGTCACTATTCCCTCCTTAATTACTGACAATTTTTGACCCACCCCATCTCTACACTATGCCTTCCAGGTGTCCTATTAGCAGCTCCCTCATCTTTCTGAAGTCCTCCTTTCTTAAGTTAAAATGTTGGTCTTTCTGGGTAACTTCTCCCTGCCCATGTCCAACCTGAACCGTACTGTGCAGTGGTCACTCCCAGTAAAGGGTTCCTCAACCTGGATGTCCTGTTATAAATCACTGTAAATCAACACAAGCCTCTATAAAAAATTAAAAAAAAAAGTAAATTACACTCAGTAGGGACATATAATAAATTTTAAGAGGATTTGGGGGGGGGGGGTTAGCTATGAAAAAAACACAATTGTTATGCACAAATCCATTTAGATTTTATATGTTTTCTGTGTTTGGCCTCCCCTATACCATTTTAAGATGCAAACATTGAAACATAATATACGTCGGTAAAAAAGGACTGGTAGGCTCATCTAGTCTGTCCTATTTTCCCTGCTTAAAACTACACACAGTTAAATAATTAGGCACGTTAACTGAATTCAGGATCTCTGCCTGTCATACTTTAGCTGGTCTAGTTGCCTGTTTACGCTTAATGCCATAAACATCAGATTATGACATTAAAGAAAATGCCCACAGCATAGTGTTTTAATTCCACTGTCATATGATAATGATTCTTTGTAGACATTTTGATAGAGTAACAGGGAAAGTGATCCTGTAGTAACAGTACGTTCATGTGAAGAATTATTCACAGGGGGTGTTATATACAGTAAATAAACGAGCTAACAGGCATCTACAGATTATGATTTTTCACAGTCTTTCCTGTATGCGCAGGGGTTCTTTCAGGAACTGGCTGTTGCAGAAATGCCATTGGTTGAAATGTAGCACTCTGACTGGCTGTCAGCATTCTAACAGGGTTAGATGAACTCATTACTTCCAATAGTGCCATCTGAAATCTGAACCATCCTTTAGTTACCTTGATACAAAATGTTGCCCAGGTGATAATGAGTTAATGGTTGGAAGCTCTGAAGTACAAGGGAGCCAACATAATTCTTATAATGAAATAAAACAGTTTACTTTAATAACAGCAATAAGGAATTCCGGGATTCATTTGGCTTAAATCTCATGCCTAATGCCCCCCGAGTTATATTAACAAATGTAACTCAATCCCTGGTTGTGCCTTTGTGCTTAAATACACCATCTGTGCTGTTTAACCAGAAAAGAGTGCACAGTTGTAGCTTTGTTATGCCTTATTCAGTTTTCTCCACTGTTGCATCTAACACTTACATCTTTATACTGTATCCTTAGCCTTAGAGATAAACAAAAGAATATACATTTTTAGCATGTGTTAAGGACTTGATGGAAAAGACACTAACCATTTTTATAAGTGGTATGAGTGTTAGCAAAATAATCATTTTAAAGTAAAAATCCATTTACTTTATATGCCGTTGTCTTAATCACTACCGTATTGTATGTTATACAGCAGGGCTAGTGGCCACAAAAGATGACAGTGCGACATTAATGACAGCAGTACCATATATTTTCAGGCAACTAAGTACAAATATTGAAATTATCTGCCAATAAAACTCTCATTGTTTTGCCATATATAGAATTGCTGATTTTAGAAAATTTGAAAGGACATTTTTTATACAAACACATTACAGTTTCACCTTCCTATTTTTTTTTAATTCTGCTTTTGTAACAATTTTTTTCTTTTTCTTTATCATGTCTTCAGTAGGCTCCTGAGACACTCTTGCTACAAGGTGGCATCTATTGGGTAGCAGTGATAGTGCTGTCAGCCATTAGGCTTTAAGCTGGTTTCTCTCTGTCTGACAATGGGTTTCTCATTGCTGAGCAACCATGGGAGTTATAGCCTTAGGACAGGGTTTTTTAAAAGGTCCAGACATGGATGCAAACATACGATGTGCCTGCATCTGCTCGACTGTGTTCAGGCAGCACTGCTGGTATTTCAAAGGTTGCATCTATTTGCGACAAGAAGTCAAGGTTTGTGATATAAAATGGATGCAATTGCAATTTGACTCCAGGTTTGATGTGCTTGTGTCTTTTTTTTGAGATGCAAACATCAGACACTGTTATATCATCAATTACAATATTAACAGTTTGGATGCATTTCTGTTTTGACAATTTCAGTGGATGCATCATGAATGGATCCTTTACAAAATCCTGCCCATAGGCCAGCCTGTCTGCACAGCAGTGGTGCTACTACTCTTGATATTTGTGACCCAGTTTTAGAAATGAGCCCGGGTTGTCAGGAGCCAGCCAGGGGGAGGAGGACCAAGCATCCCAGAAGATGCTCACCTCCTCTGGGGAGGGCAGGCAGTCACTGTGGAGCTATACTGCCACCTGAGTAACAACAGGTGGCAGTGTGCTTTTTAGTGGCTTTCTAGAAGGCACACCGACAGGGACACACTCAGCATGCCTGGTGCACTTCAAGCTTGCACACACACTCTTGTCAAGATTCCATATGACATGAAAGATGGAAGAGAAAAACATTGAGGAGCACAAATGAGAGTCTGATCACTTCATGCCCTAAACCAGTGACATGGTCCACCCCCTAGGAACTGGATCCTGTGCTCAGCAACTGAGGGACCAGTCAATCCCACCACAGGGGGAAAGTCATGGAGGGAAGACACAGAGATGCCAGTAAGTCCAATTGAACCTGATGATGGGACTGGGGGGTCTGATCAGATGGGGAGGCCACCTCACAGGGGGGAAAATAGAATAACTAAGACACAAAAATCTTGCCCATGGCTTGTAAGATATAAAGAGCTGTGCAGTGTTCATATGCAGTACTAGTGCACTGAGTG
This sequence comes from Neoceratodus forsteri, assembly GCA_016271365.2. Lineage (NCBI taxonomy): Eukaryota > Metazoa > Chordata > Ceratodontiformes > Ceratodontidae > Neoceratodus > Neoceratodus forsteri. Next base: position 794,031,410 of record CM057454.1, read on the forward strand.
CTGCCTCTGATAACATTTTAACTTTACTTTCCATATTCACTCACTTTCCTTTCTTGAGCATGTGCTGCTAGAGGTCAGATACCTACCACATGAAAGGCAATGCTTTGCTAGTTTAGGCTTTCAGGAAATGATCTGAATGACAGTCACCTGTTTTACCCTCTGTTTAGAGAGACCTCCTTCACCCTATCCTTACATTGTTAGCCTTTCTGCCACAACTTACTCTCAGGTCGATATGGAAGATAAACAACTTCCATTTTTACTGGTGCCAGTGCCATTCCTTGATTTAATGATTTGGGGGGGGGCTGTATTGGAGTGGGAGCAAGTTGCAGCTATGATGTAAACTTTTAAACAGAGATTTTTATACTCAGATCACATGCGTACTTGTCTTTTATTTGGAAAGTTTAGCCTCCTTAAATTGAAAGGGTAAAGACTGGGTTCTGTTCTGATAGTTGGGTCTCTATGTTAACTGTGTAAAGTACTACTGCAGTCCTGACTGCTGTCCTATGCTGCTGTACTTAAACATTGTCACGTAGTGAATCTCTTACTTAACTTTATTGTAGTATATACTGACCCCCCCTCAAGGTAGTAGGAGATAATGACATTGGATAATCTGTTCATTGTAGATTCACATTTAAGCCATCACATTGTAGGAAGCCTGAGGGGACATGACAAAGATCTGCCTTCCACCTTTCCCTCTCTCTCCCACCAGTCATCTCTCTGCTCACTCCAGAAGCTGCTAGGAGCCTTGCTGGAAGCTGAGCCTCCTACTCCATCCTTCAGCCAATCATGGAGATACCTGCTGGAAGCCACGCCTCCTCCACCATCTTGTATCCAATCGGAGAGTGGCCGTGCTCCTCGTAGGCAGTTCTATAAGCCTGCAAATTCTAAACTTCAGGAACAAAGACCTAGTGTATCTTGCCTTCACGGCCACAATCCACCAAGTCATGGGAAATCTCCAGGGTCATGAGGGAGATTAGCAGACTGCCTTTCTCCCTCCCCCCCTCTGATCATCTCTCTGCTCACTCCAGAAGCCACTGGGAGCCCTACAGGAAGCCATGTCTTCTGATCTATCCTTCAACCAATGGTTGGGAGCCCTGCTTAAAGTTACACCTCCTCCACCATTCTGTGTCCAATATGAGGGTGGTTGCACTACTCATTGGTGGCACTGTAAGCCTGTGAACACTGAACATCAGGAGCAAAAACCTGACATACCTCCCCCCCCTCCAGCAGACAAAAGTCTGAGTGGGGAGTGGCGCCATCATTTATGGCTGAATTTCTGAATTTTTTACTGCAGTTTTTTTTCCTCCCTGGGGTGGGGATGTGCCAGAAACTCTAAAGACATGGGAAGCCTCTGTGGTCATGAGGGAGATCAGTGGACTGCCTTTCTCTCTCCCTCCCCCCAACTGATCACCTCTCTGCTCATGCCAGAAGCTGCCAGGAGCCCTGCTTGAAGCCATGCCTCCTGCTCCATCTTCCAGCCAATCATTGGGAGCCCTACACTACATCTGGCACCCTGCATTAAATGATCTTCTATGCTGCCATCAAGAGTGCTAAGGGTGTCACATTGTGGGTATCAGCTGTAGAGTCAGTCATCTGCTGGTTATTCTACCCCACAACTATGTACCCTCTAGAAGCAGCTAACCAAGAACTGTGAGTACTGCTTCCCTGAGCTACCCACACAGGCCCCACTTCAATAAGATGAGCTAGTCACCCCATCTAGATGAAACTTACTTAATGGACTCTATCTATGTTTTAGCTAGTACCCACCTAAGGTAATCTCTAGGGAAAGGGGAAGTTGTTTAACCAGGAAAGGCACACTAAGCCAGAGCTTGTTTCCAGGTGCAATTGGGAGCACATGGAAGTTAATTGACTTGCTCAGGGTCACACAGCATACAAGTGTGGGCTGGTGGGATTCAAACCCAGGTCTCTAGGTTTACAGCCGAGTGTCCTTAACAACTAGGCTATACTGCCTCCAATATTTTTTTGGGGGGGCTATTATTTCCAATCCCTGACCCCACCTACTGCTCCCCCATCTCCAGGCTTCCCCCCTGGATGCGGCTGCTGGGCGGGTGACTCCTCCATGAGATCGTGGGTCACAAAACCCTGGTTTTCCCCCCAGGGTGGAGTCAGGTGGGTCCCCCCTGCAGACATCAGTCTGAGCGGGAGTCGGCATTATTTATGACTGAATTTTTTACTGCAGTTTTTTTTCCTCCCTGGGGTGGGGATGTGCAATGATGCCAGCATCCGCCCCGGCCCCTGAAGTGTGAGGCACTGGCCATGCAGGACCCCCAGCCTCTGCCAGGGGTCCTCATTGTGCCAGACATTCTTCCTCCCTTCCCCCCCAGAGAGGGAGAGCAGTCCTCCAGATGCTCAATCCCTCTCCCCCCGGCCGGCCCTCTAACTCCCGGGTCTGTTCCCAAACCTGGGATGTTGTCACCACAAATGGATGCCTTGACACTGCGTTGGTGGCTGGCACTGTCTCCAATCTTTACATTGTATGCTTTGCTAACAGTTTTTCCAGTGATTGAAGCTAACACCCCATCTGGATGAACTCTATAAATGGTCCATGAAAATGTCTTACAAACCTAAGTGAATCTCTATAAATTGGTAGTTGAAAATGTCTTAGTAATCCAGGGGGAAGCCCTATGATGGTCTTTGAAAATGTGTTATCATGAAGTTCTCCCCGGTAATTTACTGCCTTGTGAGCTTAGATAGTTGAACTAAACCAACATCCTATCTGGGTGTACCTTGTCTAGTGACCCTTGTACAGGTTTAAAGCTAATGCACCTTGGGTTTTTTTGGAAGCTCTAAAAGAGAACTAAGCTAATTCACCCCATCTGGGTGAACCTTGCTTAATCAGCCTACTCTAGGTCTATTAGCCCTTAACCATCTTGGGGAAAAGCTTGCACAAGGGGTTTTAATAGCATGTTGGCCATTCTTGTGCAGGATATTAAGTACTTACCTATTAAAATGCTTGCATTAGTGTTTATACTCCTTAGCATAATCAGAACAGGACATCTAAGTGAATCAGCTAGGGGCAATTATGTCACTAGGCCAATCACACTAGGTCACCAGTTTTACTCATTTATACCTAGAACCAATCCTGTTAATTCACAGGGTCCTCAGCCCCTAACCCACGTTGTAGTTGGACTCCACTGATAACTTATAGGGAATGCTACATCTATACTAGCAGGCTGCAAGTAGAAAATGATGGTCCAGATTCACAAAACCTCGTGGGACTAAGTCCCACGCTGCAACTCCAGTTGTGGACCGAAATGTCTGCGGCTGTGGAGGTTTATATTTATAGTCTGCCGCAGCTGGGGGAGATGTTATGTCTGGTCCCACTGGGTGTAACATTTTCTGCAGCTGCACGGGAAAAACACACACAATCTGCCATAAATCATGGAGCTGGTAGTAAACCAGCTCCACCTTTGTGAATACTGCATCTGCAACAAAAACTGAGGCTCTGCAAGTGGCAATCCACTTGTGCTAGGTTTTTCCTGTAGTTGCGGAATATTTGGAGGCTTCAAGAATCCAGCCTGATATCCCCAAGTCCAAGCTGATCAGAAAATGGGTCTTACAGACTACATAAGGGCTGCTTCTGTTATCTGGTAATGTGCATCCCAACCCTAGGCCATATGCTGGTATGGGTCCCATTCCTAAGAACAAGGGAACCTAAGGATCATTTCACTAAATATCAGGAGTCTTATAGCTAAATTTGACCAATTTGAAGCCTTCCTGGAGTCAATGCACCCTGATATAATAGCACTAACAGAATCCTGGCTAATGCCTAAAATCCATGTTGTCTCTGTTACCCTCCCTGGCTCTAGTCTCCTAAGGGGATATCACTCCAAAAAGTGTTATGGGGGCTGCACAGTTTACTTCAGGGTGACTTTATGGTCTTGAAAATTGAACTAGTGTAAAAGATAAATCAAGTGACTGAGTGTCAAGCCACCAAGCTGATATTGGGTAATGTTCACAAGAATTTGGTTCTTTTGACCACTTTTATTCCACATGGATATCAGGATAAGGGCCTGGACTCCATCTTAACTATTACCAAATTAATCACAACTGGGAAAAGATAGTTCTGAGTGACTGTAATGTTAACTGGCACTCAAAGTCCAGCAATGGCCATTGGGATCAGATAGCAAGTTTGTTTTTAACCCAAAAGGTCATAAGAACTAATTACAAAATTGGTACACAAACACTTATTCATGGGATACTGACAACCCACCCTGTCAGGATAAAAGAGGCTACAGTTCTCCCACAAAACACCAAGTGACCACTCATCAGTTCAATGAGTCTGGGTTGCTAAACACACTAAATCTCCCACTGTGTTACCCATAACTGTCTGCCAATACAGGCATGGGTAACCGAGTTCAAGAATAAGGTTGCTCAGATTGACTGGAGTTATCTTGACCATATCCCAGATGTTGATCTGTCCCGTGACTTCCTGATAACTGAATTCTGCAAAGTCTGCAATCAGTTTACCCCAGTCGAAAAACATAAGGTCCGGGGTGTTACTAATGCCTGGCTCTCACCTGATCTCCTGGCACTAATGAATGAAATGGCTAAGTGATGGGCTTCACACAGGGAATCTGGACTCATTGCACATCAAAAGAAGTACAGAAACCTAAGAAGCAAATGCATGAAGATAGTAAGGTCAGATGAATCAGATTACTTTAGAGCCTAGCAAACATTGAACTGGAACAATAGCATAAAGTTTTGGGGAAAGGTCAATATTCTGTTAAGTACAGAGGAAAAGAAGTCAGCAACAGTGTTGAATATTAATACATCTGAGGTCCTGGACCCAACAGATATAGCCAGTAAAATTCAGTGAGGCATTTATCAAGATAAACTCCTTCATCTCAACTGCCTGCCATCTTTAAATCATGATAGTCTATGGTCTAACAGAACCAGCAGGAAGAATCTGACTTTGGTCACTGGAAATTTTACTTTAAGACCAATCACTGAAAGAGAAACTCTAAATTACATCAGAAAACATAGAAACAATAGAAATTTTTGGCAGATAAGGACCACTAGACCTATCCAGTCAGCCTGTAAGTTCTGTACTTGATTGCAGCTTTTGACCCTCCCCCCGCTTAACCTCTTTGGTTCCTCTATGCCTGTCCCCATGCATGTTTAAATCCAACCACAGTGCTCACTCCCACCTCCTGTGGCAGATCATTCCATGCATCCACCACCCTCTCCATGAAGAAAAACACCCTCACATTCCCTCTTAACCTGCCACCTTCCAATTTCATGTTATGCCCCCTAGTTCTTGTACTCCTCCTATATTGGAAGATCCCCCCCACACCCAGTTTATGCTCCTGAGGTACTTGAATGTTTCTATCATGTCCCCTCTCTCCCTCCTCTCCTCCAGTGAGTACATATTGAGGTTCCTTAATCTCTTCTTGTAAGTCTTGTGGTGCAAGCTCTGTACCATCTTAGTCACCCTTCTACTATACTGCCAGTCAGTCAATAAAAAAGACTCTGATTCTGAGTCCTCTTTGGAGAAGGAGGGGGGGTTCAAACTTGAACATTGATGTCCTGATACCTGTCCGTTAAGAACAAATAAATTTGGCTTAATTTGGTGGTATAAAAGTGATTTGATTCACACTGCAGGTCCCAACATATGATTCAGAATGATTGTGTCTAGTTGTACTTTGTTTCACTTTCTTAATGGACACTTTAAATGCCATATTTATTTTTTTATTTATTAATTGTCTTGGATAACAACCTTTGAGCTAAGAGCTCTTTTACAAAGGCTCCACATCAGTAAACAAAGAAACATACAACAGGTAAAAGATCAAAATAAGTGCTGTGTTACAGATGGATTCTATTGTAGGCTAAAAAATGAAATACAAGATTATCAGCAGAATATTAACAGGCAGTCAATAACAAGCAATCAGGAAGAAACAGTATGGAGAAGGGAGGGTAGCCAGAAGACAAAGAGGGGAAGGGTGGTATGCAGCCAGGATGTGGCTTTTTTAGAAGGAAGTAGTATGGAGTGGGGGACAGTAAGGTGGGGGGAAGGAGGAAATCCATACAAAAATAATTATATGAATATTTTCATGCTGCACACGTAAAACTGCCAAAGTGATATGTGTGCTGCAAGTATGATTTAAATGTTAAATTGGAACTGATTGCATGTGTATGGTATGCGTACAGCAAGCAAGTGTGGAAACCATGATTTTTATGTTAAATTGGGAAAGACTGCATACATGTGGCATGGTGTGCAAAAAGCAAGTGGTCACTGATAACTGCATATGAAAAGTTAAGTTACTTGCTCAAGAACACACCATATACAAGTGGAGGTTGATGAGATTCAAACCCAGGTCTTCATGCCTTCAAGTCTCCTGGCTTGCAATTCAGTGCCTTTAACCACTAAGCCATACTGTCTGCACACATACAGTATGTCTCGGTTGTACTTCAATACATACTGTATCTGACTACATCTGTATGCATGCGGTATGCTTGTAGCCACTGTTATGCTTTTCAGTTTTCTTCTCTTACTTATCCCAGTTTCACAGTTGAACTGTATTACACATACCAATGGAAACTCATGTGTTTTTTCCCACCCCCAGTACACAAACTTAACCACAAAACCAATTAATTACTTCTGTCTGGCCTGAACTCCTACTATTTTCTCTCCATAGTTTTGGATGCTTCGACGCAAACAGACTTTAAGGTGCAAACACAAAAGTAGCAATAACTGGACGCACACCCACATGGCCAATCCCTCCCCCCCATGAACACACCCTGTAGCGGGTACGGCCATGCTGCTACAGACAATCCACTAAGTACAGATATAAGTAAAAAGTCTCTTACTTGAGTACTAGAGAGCTACCCCCCCACAATGGGGGGGAGGTAGTAACAACAACAAAAAAGGAAAGGGACCTGTGGGTAATCATATCAGATGACCTTACGGTTAGCAAGCAATGTGAGAAGGCAGTAGGGAGGGCTGGGGGTATACTGGGATGCACAGGGAGAGGCATCACCAGCAGAAAACAGGAAGTTGTTATCCCTCTGTACAGACAGTTGGTGAGACCCCATCTGGAGTACTGCATCCAGTTCTGGAGACCCCATCTCTGCAAGGACATAGACAGAATAGAAGCAGTCCAGAGGAGGGCAACCAAAATGGTGCAGGGTTTGCAAGAGAAGCCATACGAGGAGAGACTAAAGGAGCTTAATATGTATACCCTTGAGGAAAGAAGGGGGGGGCATGATAGAAACTTTTAAGTACTTCAGTGGAATCAACAAAGTCCAAGAGGGTAACATCTTTCAGAAAAAGAGACATGCAAGAACAAGGGGACACACTTTAAAGATGGAGGGGCAGTTCAGGGGCAATGTGAGGAAGTATTTTTTCACAGAGACGGTAGTGGATGCATGGAACAGCCTTCCTGAGGAGGTTGTGGGGTCTAAAACTGTGGGAGAATTCAAGAATGCATGGGACAGACATAAGGCAATTCTTTTGGGGGATAGGAAGAAATAGGCTGTTGGTTAACTGGGATCTGCAGCCTATCCTGTAGGTAGGGAAATGGGCAGACTAGGTGGGCCAAGCAGTCCTTATCTGCCATCAAAGTCTATGTTTCTATGTTTTTAGAGGCAGGAGTCTTTAAGAGATTATGCCTATGGGTCAGAGTGCTGGGGCGTATTCCCTTGAAATGAATGGAGTTATTTTACATTACTATTTTATATGTTATGATGGTGAGTTGAGAATAATTAAGGCCACTGTTCTACTAATAAGGCCCTTGTTAGTCAAGCGGTGGCCTTCATTAAGCTCCAACTCTTCATCAATAATGTATAAAATAGTAATAAAAAAACACCCCCATTCTTTTCAGTGGTGCACACCCTGCAGTCTCCTTTGCCCTTTGTCATAATGTGCCTGAGCATGGGGATGTGGAGGTCAACTTCATTGGGGGGGGCATAAGCCTGACTATAGTTGGGCTCCAATAGTCTGTGCATACCATACCACTCAACTGTCTGTGAATGCAAGGGACAGCTCTAGAATGTCTGCAACATCTCTAAAAGATGCACCTCACTTGTTTTGACTGAAAGTGACATACAAATCTGGAAAAATTTAAATGTATAAGATTCATCTGTATATTCTGCATCAGACTTGGGCTTAAACCCACCCAGTTACTAACCATTTTTTTCCTGGCTGAAGTTCTGTCCCCACCCCCAAAAAGAATGTTGTCCCAATTTTTTCTCCCCAACTCCATTCCATTCAATACCCATCTCCTATGGGTCATGAAGCTGCCCAAAGGTGAAGAAACATGAAAAACATATCAATAGTTCAGTCCTTCCTCCTTCCCCAATCCCCCTGTAAAAAAATATTTACTTTTACTTACCTGGCTATGTGGCCAGAACCTGCAGCCTAGCACAGTGTGCCACAAGCCCAGTTTTCAGTCCACTTCCCCTCTCTCCTTCTGCCAGAAACTGGATGCTAGAACCAACCATCACAGGACCCCAACATGGTCCACGACCAAGTCACCTCACCAACCTTACTGACACAACCTGGGTTGCTTGCTTCTTGCTTGGTTGATGCTGTGGCTGGTGCTGCACTGCACTGATCAAGGCCTATGAAGGCCACCTACACCGCTGTCACCACTGCTGCTAAGTATAGCTTGCTGCCATGGGGGTCTGTGCTGTTTTTTTTTTTGCAAGGCAAGCCTAGAATAGTAAGTAGGTAGCCTAGTCTTGAGTTAGCCTCTAGCTCATCCTCTGCCCCTTCAGCCACCAGGGGAGATGGAGACTCACTAAGAGTAGACCAACAAAAACAAAAATATGCTGCCACAACACTGCTGTTGAGAGTTCAGTGCTCAGTTACTCCTCCAAGTTGAAGTGTGCAGTCTGTCTACTCTGTGGTGGGAAAGGCAGTGCCACACTTGCAAGACTCATGTGCTCTTTCTTAGCTGGAGCTCATCCATATCACATGTGATTGTGCTGCCTCTAATAGGTGGAGAGAGTGGACAACACAATACAGACACAGTTGAGTCTGGAGAGTACCTGCAGCGTGAGCACACACAGGTCAGGTGGGCACTTATTGTGCAAAATATTAAATCCAAATTTAATGCCATTGTCACCACATCATAAGAACAATCTAGGCACAAATATGAGGTGGGGGAATGGCCCCCCCTCTGCCCTACCTAAATGGCACCCCTGCTTAATGGTAGAAAATCATTCTCAAGTGCTAATGCAATGGTCTCCACTGTGTTCTGAGATACTATATCTCCATGTTTCATGATGTGTCCTGATCATCATGTGGGTTAGTGTCCCTCATTGTCCCTCATTTTGAGTGTCCATGTCCGTCATTTCAGTGACAAAATGTGAGGTATGGTGCATGCTTCAAAGATACTACTCAGCACAAAGAGTGCTGAGCATGGCCATAGTCTATATGCTCAATGCAGAATGACAAAGAGAAAGTGAGATGAAACAGTCATGGAGAAACACATTTGTAGCACTAAATATGCATAAGGGATTTGCATGGTCCAAAACAAAAAGAATAGGCTTCACAACACAAAGGTCCCTATTCGTACTTCTGGAATGGGGAATGTTAACTGACTAGGCACTTAATGCATTAAGCAAACAATACTTTACATATTAATGGCGATTTAATGACAATAATCAAAAGCCATTAAACAACTTACAAAAGGATCAGAATTAATGAGTTTACCTAATTTTTATGGAAATTCAAATAAAAATATGTTTTAATGACTCTAAGTGCTAGCAGTAGTATAAGAAATAGAAACTGATGTGTTTTTTAGATGAGATTTGCACCAGCTTAGTTGCTATACACATGGTAAGAGTGCAGCATGTGAGCCTGATGTGATGTTTAAATGATGTTCACACCAGCTTAATTGCTGCACTCATGTCAAGCCTGCAACACATGAAACTGATGTAATTTTTGGATGTTTACACCAGCTTACCTGCTGCACACATGTCAAGCTTCCAACATGTGAACCTGATTTGCTTTTTAGACCTGGCTCACATAGGATCACCTTGTGAATGCGAACTGCATGCAAATATTGCACAATTGAGCATGTGGCATGCCTTCTGCATATACACAGCACACCTATGTTTCTGTAAGGGAAGTAATGACAGGTAGGGAGGTATTTAGACCAGGATATGACTTTGTTAGAGGAGTTGGTGATGGTCAAGGAGACAATAAGGTGGTAGGGTAGAAGGGGGGGATAGGAGGAACATTGTTTAATAAGTATAGGAAAGGTATAAGGAGGGGGAGAAAGGTGGAGAGGGTTTAGCTATGGGGAGGTAGATGTAGGGGGTTAAGTTAAATGGGTTTTTGTTTGGATAGGATGGTGAACACAATTAGATGGGAAGGGTGATGGAAGTTGGATAGGTTGTTATGGAGGGGAGCACTGGTGGGTTTTAGTTGGGAGAGGAAAGTAAAGAGGTTAGGCAATGGGGGGAGGTTAAATCAAGAATCAGAGGCAATGAGCTGAGGGACATGGGAGGGAAGGGGAAGGGAGGGAGGTACTGGGGTAGAGAGACAGAGTATTAAAGGAGTTAATCTGAGCACTCACATCTACCTAGAGTGGATAGATGTTGTTTGACTTCTTTTTTAAATGGCCGAAGCTTTGAGTTGTTGGATATGCTTATTGGGAGCTCATTGATCCTAAGTAGAGCCCTATATGAAAATGATCTTTGTGCAAGTGCTGTGTGGTGAAAAGGGATGTGTAGGGCATTTTGAGCCTTTCCTCTGGTCAGATATGTATTTTAAGCTGGTTTAAGGAGCATCTGGATGGATTTCGGGTGACACCCCGGAGGGTTTTTTTTTTATCTAGGAGGCAAGCTTGTTACTTGATTCTCCCATGGAGGTTGAGCCACTTAGTTTTGGCATATAGATCAGAGGTAGAGTATGTGTGAGAATACCTGCACATCGCATCAGCCTACAAGCCTTTTTTAGAGCTATTCTGACTCTTTTCAGGGCAGTATTAGTAGCTATGCTATACACAACAAGGCCATAGTCAATAATGGAAAGCATTGAGCAATTAACTGCAAGAGTGAATGCTTCCACTGTCATATATGAGTGGTATCCGTAATGTAAACCAATTCTGGTATTGACCATTTTTACAACATGATCTTTGTGCAGGGTGTAGGAGAGGGAGCTGTCAAGGGTGATATCAAGGTACTTAAAGGTGCTTACTTGTTCAAGTGTTTTATACCTACTGTTAATGAGTGCAAGATTGCTAGACTTCCTTTTTTTGTTTTGCTCTGTGGGTTGGAAAACAGCATAGTTTTGGTTTCTTTATAGTTTAGGAGGAGTTTGTTTTGGTTGAACCATTTATTAACTATAGTGAAACTCTCTTGTAGTTTGTTCTCAAGCTGGTTTAGATGGGGACTGCTTGAGAAGATGACCACATCATCCACATAAAGCACGATTTTGGCCGGACAGATGTCAGGGAGAGAGTTGAGAAATGGAATGAACAACAGGGGTACCAGGATAGAACCATGGGGTTTGCCCAGTGACACCTTTCTGACATCTGAGAGAGTGTTGTTTATTTTTACCTGCTGATTTCTGAGTGCTAGATAGCTCTGAAACCACAGACTGGCATCAAAAGATATTCCAAGAGCAAGTGATTTTTTTTAGTAGAATGAGGTGATTGGCCATATCATTTGCTTTTGTGAGGTCAAATATATATAGACTCCACTTGGTTGCCGGTGTCTAGTGCCTGATGGATGTAGTCAGTGTATTCTAGGAGAGAAGTAGTAGCGCTGTGTGCCTTGCAAAATCTATGTTGTTGAGGGCACTGAATGTCATATTTATTCAAGCAGGCCACAAGTTGATCTGAAACAATAAGTTCAAGGGTTTTGGACAGAGGAAGTAGTATGGATATGTGTCTGTAGTTTGAGTGGATTGCTTGGTTTCCACTTTTATGAACAGCTGTCAGGGGTTCAGTTAATTTATATTCAATGGAAGTCTAAAACTTCCAGGAGTTTAAATCTGGAAGTCATTCCAATTTTTTGGAAGTCAAAATACTTCCAGGATCCCACTTTTAGGAGTCAGTATTCTGGGATGGACAAATTTATGGATGTTAATATAATAAATTAGTGGTAAAATACAACTTGTTTCAGAAAAATCCATAATTTCTGACTTCCATACCTACAATTTTAGAAGTCATCTAGTTTTTGGTTTTACATCTGGAAGTCAATGACTTCCTCCCTCTTTATTTTGAAAGTTTTTGCCTTATTTTTGGAAGTCAAATACTCCCAAAATGGAGTTAACTGAAGCGCTGACAGCTGTTACTACTGCTGATTTCCACCCAATGGGGAATTGTGCAAGTGTGAGGGCTAAGTTAAAGACTTTTTAATAGGCAGGACTACCTCATCTAGTGTTAGGACTATCATTTTCAGATCTAAGGTGTCATTACTACTCCATGTTTTACCAAGGGCTCTCTGGAGGTATTCTTTTTTGGCTTCAGTAGGGGAGATCTGCTTAAAGTAGAAAGGGGAAGGGGCAGGTGCAGGTTGTGAATTAAAAGTTAGAGTGTTGTCAATATTGTCTGTTTTAACATTTAAGAAGTCAGGGGGGAAGGATGGAGCTTAGGTCTGAGAAGGCTGTATTAAAAGTGTCAACTATGGTTTTAGGGTCTTGTGTGATATTCCTGTTTATGAGGAGCATGGAGGAGGAGGTGGAGGACTTCCTAACCTTTCTTGTGAGGTCTTTAAGGTTACTCCAGAGTTTTTTCCCATCTCCCCAGGTTCTGTGTTCTTTGAGCCTAATATTATGGCTTTATAACTACCCCTATAGTGAGGGTTTATTCTAATGCATACAGTAGCAGTGTTTATTCTTTAACTTATGGCTGCACAGTGTAATGACTTTTTCATCAAAGTGAATACTGTTTCTCTTAGTTCAAAATATACTTTGAATATTGTCTCTGATCTGCAATGATCTGTTATTTTTTTATGTTTTGACTCAGATTAACACGGGTGTCATATAATCTTTTTCTGCTTTTAGGAAAATACTGTTAAAATGGCTTTTTTGTTGGCTTAAACAGTTCTTTCAAATCCTACTAAACCATGAACTGGGTTAAATAACTTATATTCAACTTAGATTTAGCATTGCTACTTATATAATTAAATTATAGATCTGATGTAGGTTTCTGTTATGGAGGAAGCATTGGATTTGGGTGAGCTCTATTTTCCCCTTCTAATTGGTTTTGCAAATTTTTCTAATATTTTGGTTAAGCATTGAGAGCTACAGGGGCTTATATTTAATTATTTATTATGTTTATGTTTTATTATAGTTACGTAAGATTTGCCTTGCTAAAGTTTAATATTGTACTTGCTACAAAATGTAACTTTAGATTGACAGCCCTTGAAGAATGAGAATAATTAAACATTCTATTTTTTGTATAATCTTTTTAAACTTACCTCCCCTCCTCCTTAAAGATCTTTTTAAACTTACCTCCCCTCCTCCTTAAAGATGTAACTGTATCTTTTTAGGTTTATTATGCACATTCTTTTTGAATGTTTTTCATTATTATCACGTTTAAAAAAGTGCAGACATTATACATTTAACCTGATGTCAATAGTACTGATTATATCTAATAAATTATTAATAAAAAAAGAAAATGATTAGTTAAAACCAGTGTAGGAGGCAACCCCACTGACATGAAGCTGCTATCCCAGGCCTTAAAGGAATTAACCTGCCACATCACAAAAATCTGCAATTTCTCACTGCATTACTCTCAGTTCCCTGAAAAGTGTAAGTCTGTACTGGTCACACTTGTCTTTAAGTGTGGCAACAGGTCAAATATAATTAATTATAGGCTGGTTTCCATCCTTTCTCCGCTGTCCAAGGTGCTCAAGAAGGTTTTTAGTAACTAACGTATCTCTTATCTTGAGAATTGAACCATCTATTTCCCTCAACAACACGGGCTCATGAAATTGCATAGTACCAGCACCGCTTTAGTAGAATACACTGACTTCCTCCACAAGGTACCGGACAGTGGTAAAATGGTTGGGGCTATACAAATATATTGACTTGACTATGGTATTCAGTATCATCAACCACAAACTTGCTTCAAAACTGTTAAATCTGAGTCTGTCTTTTGACACTGTATCATGGCTTGAGAGTTACCTAGCAAATCAGACACAAAAAGTTAAAACTGAGGGTATAACCATTGTGGGCAGGACTGTCTGAATTGGGGTGCCTCAGGGTCCTATTTTGGGCCACTATTATTTGGTCTATTCATTAATCAATTTCCTGAAGCCTGCCAGTCTGCCAAAATCCTCTTGTATACAGATGACAGAGTTGTTTTCTTGAGACACCACTACAAATACAGCCTGGCCCATGTCCTGCAATGTAACTTTACATCTGTTGAAACATGGTTCTCTAATAATGCAGTAGCCTAGTGGTCAGTTACAAAAAAAGCAAGACCATGCTTTTCAGCAGAGCACAATCAAAGTAAAAATGTTCCTCTCCGGACATTTGCAACCCTATGGGCACATGGTTAAAACAAGTAGAGGTCTTTAACTATCTTGGGCTCTACTTAGATGATACTCTACATTTGTCCCCCACAAGGATATCCTTTTTAAAACAGTCAATAGTAGGTTGGGTGCCATGTTCAGAAACTGGAATAACCTCATTCCACGGGCTAGATGTTTAGTTGTGTCAAGCTCCATCCCTGCACTTATTGACTATGACCTTATTGTCTATGCTGCAGCTAGTGAGTTGATAATGGATAGAGCCAGGATCATGTGCAACAAAGCTTGCAGATTTATCTTGGGTATAGATACGCTCACCCACAGTTGTGATTTATATACACAAACCAGCTGGCTACCCCTGGCAAGCAGAATAAAATTCCATACCTGTGTGCTAGGGGAAAATGTTCTCCTGGTACCCTGTCCCCAACATAGAAATTTCCTAATCTTTATCAATAACCTGTACCTCACTAGAAGTTTGGCAGGCCACAGGTTATTGAAACCTTTTTGCAGGACTAACTGAAGTCAAGAAACAGAGAAACATATAGTTTGTCAGCAGAAAACCAGCAGAATGGTCAGCATTCTTTTGTTGTTAGGGCAGCCAGCTGGCTGAATGACCTGCCCAATATATGTTTTAAAATAACTAATTTGAACCAATTTAAAAGCTCATTTTGTGCACTATTCACTAAACAAACTTCCTCTACTTGTACCTAAGTATATTTTATACTCTGTATTTGCTTGCATTGTTGTATTTTTGAAGTTATCTGCCTTGTACTGTATCACTGTAATCAATTCTGACATAGAACCTTTTGAAAAGAACACTTGTTCTCAAAGGTTTTTTTCCTAGCACCAATAAAAAAATGTCAAATTATGGCTATGACTGATGTCAACAATAATATCCATTCTCATATTGCAGCCTCAAAGTCTGCCTACTTATCAACATCATGCTGGGGATTTACAGTGCAGAACCAGTACTGTGCTTCCTGGCAATGCCTGCAGATTTCAGACACTGGGAATTATTTTCTAGATTCATAATCCTCACACTGTGCCTCACCAGTGGCTATTCGCACTGCAGTAACCATTTTTTAATGGTTCCAACCACACAATAATCTTCTTTGAGCTGATTCTGACATTATCTGAGGATAGCACCTGGAAGAAATTGAAGCACTATTTTAATCAACTGCATTTTGTAGGTCAGAGAGTAGAATGTATCCATTCTGTACATTAGAATGCAAGCAAAGTCGCATAGACAATTTCAATAACAGAGGATCTGTTTGAGGATGTTTAATGTTCTTAGACACAATTTTGCTCTCATTTACCTCCTACATGGCATAAAAGTAAATTCTCATTTTAATTAAAAGAAGTCATGAATGAACTCAAGCTGAGAACATGGGGAGCTATAATAATGTCACTATATGTTAATTCCTTTACTAAGTAAGTTAAATATCACACTTGTAATATTTGCAGCTGCTCTGTGTGGCACCTCATTAACAAATTACAGATAAAACAAGGTCTTCTTAGTGCCACAGAATAAAGTTTCATTTGCCCATGGCATTATCAGATTTCAGTTAGTTGTGTCAATCTTTACATATAATTTTGCCTCGTCTTTGCTGTATGCATACAAAACCTGCACTCACAGCAGTGCTGGGTAAGTTACTTTTAAAAAGTAATCAGTTACAGTTACTAGTTAGAAACTGTATTCAAATACATGTAATCAGTTACAGTTACTTATTACTTTTATATAAAAAGTAATTAGTAACTGTAACTGTAATGTATATTACTTTTCATATTACTTCATATTACTTTTGATAACATGGTTGTATTTACTCATTGAACATAGCTATGTGCTCAAAGTGTATAAAAGAAATAAAACAGATTCTAAAGACAATTAATATATTAATTTACAACACAGTACCCATCTGACATTGCCAGCCACAACAATCCCTTTACATTTCAAACACACACCCTGCATCTACTGCTGCACTCCACAATCTTTTCTCCCCACAGCTGAATCCTGGCTTTGTCAAGCCATTGCTGTCCCTGACCTTTTTCATTTCCATAACACTCGCACTCACTCTGAAACACACACACACACACACACACACACACACACACACACACACACAAACACTTATACATGCTCACACCCTGCTTCTATGACCAGTGCCCTTGGGGATCTTTCCCATACAGCTGTATATCTTGACAATGCCAGCCACAACTACCTCTTTACATCCCACCCTTACCCCACTGCCATTCACACCCTGCTGCATCTTCTGCACTTGGTGATCTTTCCCACATCTAGCCTATATTCTCTTTCTGACTATGCAAGAGCCACAACTACACCTTTAAATTTCTATAATAAAATCCCACCCTTTCACAGCTCACCCTACACTCACACACACACACACACCCTGCAGATCAATTGCCCTTCCTTGCCTTGGTAATCTTTTCTCATTTCCCCACAGTAGTCTGAATCCTAGCTTTGCCACTGCCAGCCACAGATCCACCCCCATATCACATACAATAAATTCCACCAGCACACACCTGCTTACCCCAGCACACAATTTACACACTCTCTCCCACAGCTGAACCTTGACTTGCCACTGCCACTGAGACATAGTTATAATTATAACTTAGTCTGTCGTGACTATTATGCTACTGCCAGTGTGCCACAACTGAAGGCAGACAGTGTCACTTACAATCACATTATCACACAACACAACACATTTGTTGCACTCCAGTCCATACCCCTTCAATGAGGATGTTCTTTGAGATGGGGCAGGTGATGGGGATAGACCTGGCAGCTGGGTGGACAAATGCTCAAGTGGCCTGCTGTGGCAGTTTGGCACATGTGGTGTTGATGGAAATAGGCCCTGAGCTCTGCCAGCAGATGAGCAACATGCCTTTTTCCCTAAAACAGCTATTCTGGCCCTGATTCTCTTGGGGTTCACAATGGCTACTGTAGAGAGCCACTACAGATGACATGCATGGGTGTAGCAAGCTATCTATAAATTGTACATCAAATGGCAAATCTGTTGCCCCCTCAAAAATATTTAATCAATTCCTATAGTGAGTCTTAGCTGTACATTGTAGCGGAGTATAATTTGTATATCAAATGTTGCAAAATTATGTATTTAATAATAGACAAAATTATGTTTCCTGACTTTTATTTGTACAGCACGTTACAGATATAGAAAAAAATGGTAATATTTAAATGCATGCTGAAAGTAGACAATTGAATTAGAATCAAAGTTTCAACCATAGGTCATCTTCAGGAATTATCTAAAAGTGAAAAAAAGAAGGTTAGGGAAATAAGAGAAATATATGTGAGGAAAGAAAATAGGGGGAGGCTGTAGGAGAAAAATAAAATAATACATGGGATGATGTGTTCAATGTGATTTTACACACACCTGAGGTGTTGGATGCCACATAAATCTGGAAAGTGAATCTTGAGGGTTTTTTTAAGTATCTAACACCAAGGGTGTATGTAAAATCTCAAGTTAAACACACCACACAATGTTTTATTTTATATAATTGCCGGGGAGTGTTTTTTTCCACAGCAATTATATAAAATAAAGCCACATCCACGTGCAGCCGCCATCTCAGGGTTTCAGCGCAGTCTGCTGTCAGAGCTTTGCTGCTGAAACATTTTTGTTTCCCCCTGTTTTTCTTTGTTTTTTACAGCTTAGACAAAATAGTAGACATAGGCCAGTTATTTACTTTTTTTAAGGTAACTTACTGCTGAGTGCCAGTTACAGTGAGGTGTGCAGGCATGTGGCACTACAAAAAGGCAAACAGGGAGAGAAGAGCTGTGGCTGGTGCACGTGTTGACCAAAGGAAAGCCAGTGCATGTTCGCTGTTATAACCCATGGGTTATAATGGCAAATTATAACCCAGTTTCCCTAAAGGAAAAAAACAATAGCCAGTTATTATAAAGTGATAATCGTTAAGGTAAGAATAGAATCTGGAAAATGAAAAAGTGATGATAGGTATGAAAAGGCAGTGTAGAAGTGAATGGGCTGAAGAGTCCTTAAGTGGAGACTAATTAACAGGACCTAGTAAGAAGGCTGAAAGGTGAAAGCTACTGTATGTGTGCACACTCATTTTCATTTTCTACAGATTAAAGAAATACTTAAACTGGAGGGGCCAGTGATTTATACCAGATCTGTGACAATTGGTACAAGGATTCCTTGCGTAAGGACACCTCACCAGAGCCATTCAGCCTAACAACATTTTCTGTAATGGGAAAACTGGCAAAAATAACCCCGACACCCAAAGGCAGTGAGACTGTAACAATGTATAAAGCAGTGATGTGATACTGCAAATGAGGCTATCTTGCAGTCATAGCCACTGTGTCAGAACAAAGATCTTGTAGCGCAAACCATGTAGCACAAACCAGTATTAGGTCAGAATTCCTAGGCTGAATGTTACAAGCTTGCATGTCTTGGCTCCACTTGTTATGCCATAGGTTTACAACACCCTGTACTTCTGGCAGCTCTTAATACCGATACACTGCAACTACTCAAACCTGAATACCAGCAAGGCTGCAAAAAATGGCACCGCACAGCCATGAAATGTTGCCTAAAATTTTTATTGTGAAAAAAGGCAAAAAAATGGTAGGCAACTTGCATTCAGTGTGCACGGTGAAGATGCTGGGTACTCATGCAATGCTTGTCAGAAGGCAGTTTTTTTTAGGTTGATGCCGTAATAAATTGAGCACACAATCAGTTGAGCAGCCTTTGTTTACACTGAAACCTGAATATCAAAGACAACTGCACAACCTTCGGATTTCTGTGATGTCATAAACATCTTGAGCTTTACTCTTGAGGTTTATGAAGTCACAGGAACCCCTTGATGAATTACAGCAACCATAACAGATGGATGCCCATCTCCTATTCTATTTATATTACTATTTATATTACAGTAACTAGTTACTTTCAGGGAAAAGTAATGTCATTACAGATACTTATTATTATTACTTTATTTTAAAAGTAATCAATTACTATTACTAGTTACTTAGAAAAGTAATCAGATTACAGTTACTAGTTACAAGTAATTAGTTACTACCCAACACTGACTCACAGGCTATAAAATCCTCTTCCCACAGTTTATCTGTCATATATTCATAGCTGTGTTTGAGCAATAATGATTTCAGAAAGTGCTGTTGTCTTAGAACCAGTAGGCTGCATTCCTGGTTTTAAGTTGAATCCTCAATGAATTTACAAAACAATCTCCCTCTGTAGATAAAAATAAAACAGAACTATTCAGTAACTGAAGGCAGTGTAGCTGCAACCCAGATTTACTTGCAGGAATGGACTGATTTTGCTTGTATTCACCGTACAGCTGAAGTATGTGCTCTCACTTATTCAAAATCACATTAATCCAAACAATTGCAGCCCTCCCAGTGGGAATTATGAGATTCTTTGAATGTATAGTAGTCCAACGGTTTGCAGGTGTAGGTTGCCGGATCCTCCTCATTTACCGACCACTGGGGGATGGGAAGGAATTCCTGCAGGAAGTCACAGACTTCATCATCGATCTGATGTTGGAGTCTCCCAGGTGGATTATTCTGGGGGTTTTCAATGCCTGGATCAATGCTGAACTCTCACAGTTTAGTCAAGACTTCCTCCAACTAATGAGTTCATTGGGTCTAACACAGCTTGTTACCTCTGCAACCCTTATTTATGGCCATTCAGTGGACCTCATCTTCTTGCTTGGGACGGAGGTTTCTGATCTAATGGTGGAGCCAGTTGCTTGGCTGGACCACCATACTGTGAGGTTCAAGTTCAAGGCGCCCCCCCAATAGACCTGCTCTATGAAGATGGTCCAGTACTGCCCTTTAAGGGGATTGTCCTCACAAGCTCTGATGAAGGTACTAGACCTATCAGGTATGATGAGTGCGTGCGAGGATCCGGGGATGTTGGTGTTGACCTATAACAGAGTTATCACCAAAGCCCTCGTCTCTCTCTCACCTGTCTGTGTTCAACCCCTCACCTCTCGTCAGAAGTCCCATTGGTTTGATGGGACTATCAGGGGGATGAGGAGGAGGGGTCAAAAGTTAGAGAGGTGCAGGAGGAAGTCTGGCTTGTAGGAGGACAAACTTATATTAATAGCCCATTATAAAGACTACTGTATC
The DNA here is from genome assembly GCA_016271365.2 of Neoceratodus forsteri. Taxonomy (NCBI): domain Eukaryota; kingdom Metazoa; phylum Chordata; order Ceratodontiformes; family Ceratodontidae; genus Neoceratodus; species Neoceratodus forsteri. Next base: position 794,051,997 of record CM057454.1, read on the forward strand.
AATCAGCAATCTCCTGTAAGAAGGTAGAGTTCTTGTTCAAGGAGATTATTGTGGCAACTAAAAGACCAGCTCAGTTCTTCTGCACAGTTGATAGGTTGTGCAATCCAGCTAGAGATATGTGAAATTGGCAAATTTCATAATGCGAAAAATATTTGGCGAAATTCGCCCGGTTTGTAACTTTTGCAAAGCAAAATTCAGAATTTCACCAGTGTAATGCAAAATTGTGACTGGGGCAAAATTTCACCTGCTGAGGTGAAATTTCACCAGGCCAGTTCATAATTAGCATGAGCTGAAACTCCACATTTCGACACCTGGCGAAATATTTCACGTAATGGGCTAATTTTATGAAATATTTTGCACTGTGAAATTACTGATTTTGATGGAATTTTGACAGTGAAATATAATTTCACAACATCTCTAAATCCAGCCTGTCTTCAGTCTGAAGGAGCCTTTTCACAATTAAGGTGTGAGGAGTTTGCTCTATTCTTTGCTGATAAGATTGTTGCCATCAGATCAGAGATTCAGCCAGCACCCTTGAACAGGCCTTGCAGTGATGGGCTTGAGATTACAGATAGTCAGCCTGTCTGATCTGACTTCAACCAATTGGCTGTTATTGATGTTGTGAAGGTTGTCATCGGATTGCGGCCAAACTGATGTAGTTTGGATCGAAGCCCAATGCACCTCAAAGTGCGGTGCTTGGATGTCATCGGCCTGGTCCTAGCCTGGATAGTCCAATTATCACTAGTGACAGGGGTCTTTCCGGAGCCCCTGAAGGAGGTGGTTGTAAGGCCACTGCTGAAAAAACCTTCACTAGACTCGGACTGCCAGGCAAACTACAGACCTGTCTCTAACCTGCCCTTTTTCGGTAAGATTATATAGAGAACGTGGTGGCCGCTCAACTGGAGAACCATTTAACAACTCACAGCATCTACGGTCCTCCCCAGTCAGATTTCAGGAAAAGGCATAATACCAAGACTGTCCTTGTTCAGGTGCTAAATGATCTCCTAGTGGCGAGGGATCAGAGGAGATGTTCCATCTAGATTCTCCTCTATTTCTTGGCTGCATTTGACACCGTGGACCATGGGATGCTGATGGAGCACTTGTGGGTTTGTTGTGGGCTGGCTGGTATGCCCTCAACTGGTTTAGATCATTCCTCACTGGCAGATCACAGAGGACTGTGTCGAGGATTTTTTTCTTGAAATCTCTGCCCCTGTCATGTGGGGTACCACAGGGCTCTCATTTGTCCACCATGTTGTTCGTGGTGTATATGCTGTCACTGGGGAACATTATAAGACAGTATGGGCTAAGTTTTCACTGTTACACAGATGACACTTAGCTATACCTGTCTTTTGCACCAGAGCAGCAGGAAACAGTCTCAGTATTTAACAACTGTTTAGCTGAGATTCAAGACTGGATGAGGGTGAACTGGTTGAAGTTAAACCTAGACAAGACTGAGGTGCTGGTGCTGCAACCTGGTCACTAGGGAGTGAGGGGCAAGCTGGACAGTTGTCTAGGCTATGGCTTGGGGACTCCGAGCTGCTCACCTCGGATCAGGTGAGGAATCTGGGCATTATTTTGGACTATGGTTTGACACTTAAGGCACCGGTGTTGGCCATGGTCCAAACCTCATTTTTCCATCTGAGGACTATGGCTCAGATTAAACACCTGATTTCCCCTGGGGATATGCCATCTCTGGTTCATGCTTTTGTGACTTCTCATCCAGATTATTGCAATGCCCTTTACCTAGGGTAAGCAGGGGTAGATCTTCAGCAACTGTAGCTAGTGCAGAATGTGGCATCCAAGTTGTTGACCAGCCTATCTAGATCAAGTCACATTACACTTCTGCTCCACTGTCTGTACTGGCTGCCTGTGTAGGTGAGGATCTCCAGCAAGGTTGGTTTGCTGACCTAAAAGCTCTACATGGGCAGGGACCTAGATACCTGCAAGACCTCCTGTGTCCCTGCCACCCCATCCACCCACTCCGCTTCTCTGATGAGGGATTGCTGGAGGTTCCCTGGGTCCAAAGATATCTGGGGCTCGCACATTTGCATTTGTAGCCCTGACCCTGTGGAAATCTCTACCCCATAATATTAAAGAGTGCCAGACCACAGAGCAATTTAAATCTTAATTGAAAACACGTATGTTTAGACAGGCATTCCCTGAAACAGTTTAATGGTAGTGATGAATAAGTAAGATGCATTATTGTTTTAGATTTTTTATTATAGTATTTTATTATATGTATTTGTATGTTTTTATGTAAAATGCTTTGATTCACCAGAGAATTGCACTATATAAACAAAGGATGACTGATTGATGGATGGATGGATTGATGGATGGATGGATGAATGGATAGATGGATGTATGGACTGATTGATTGATTGATTGATTGATTGATTGATTGAATTGCATTGTCTCCTGCACATTTGAATAAATTAGGTCATACTGTGGTTTTCAAAAAATACAACAGAAAGACATTTTTTTTCAAATTTATGTATTTAAAATTTTGGTGATTGGAAAAGCAGACTGAACCAAGGCTCATTTCCAGGTGCAACTGGGATGGGGGTGGGGGAGGGAGGAGTACAGACACGAAGAGCAATTATAAACATCCAAAGTGCATATACAAAATACATTGGCAGTTGTAGCTGGTGAAAATAAGTAGGAAGCTCCCACTTGAACTAGCAACATCATGGTATCTAGCTTTCAATAAAAGATCAGTACATGGGTACCTTGAATGACTGAAATAAACAAAGCATGCTAGAGTGCAGAGATTATGCAGCCCATAGATTAGAGAGTAGAGGTGAGCAAAAGTTGTGATTTCCACCTTAGTGGAACTTCCACAAAATATCACAACTTTGACCTGAAGTTTCTGAACCTCTGCCTGTGGTGGATCAGCTATCTTTCAGCTGTGTTTGGGCAAATTTTCACCCTCTTCTGCTTTAAGATACTTTTCCTGGTGTCCAGTGGCATCCTCTCCACCTGAAGCCTGAAACACGTTCCTTGGTATCTAGTGGCCACCCCTGCCTGTCACCACTCATCGCCGGATAAATAATAATTCCCTCCCTGGTGGCTAGTGGTCCCTACCCCCACCCGATCACCCCCCACATACCTAAACAAAAACTCCCTGGTGGCTACTGGTCCCTCCCCCAACCGATCACCTACCCCAACCAAGACATCATGCTCTGGTGTCCAGTGTAACCTCCCATCCTGATCCCAATCCCTATCCCATATAGTAAAAAAAAATAAAATAAACATTTCTCCCTGTTGGTCTAGTGAACTCACCCATCCCCGATCTCCAGTTGGTGAAACAGAATTGTATTCCTGGTGGTCTAGTGCACCCTCACCCCAGCAAGCAGTGCCCCACCACCTCACTCCCCCAACACAAACCTGAGCAGGCGACCGCCACAGCTCTCCTCTTTCCTACACCCACTGAGCTGTCAATGAATGACGACATCCTTGTACAAGCACGTACTCATTCACTGACAGCTCAGTGGGCTGCTGGCTGTGGTGGAGAAAGGAGGGCTGTGCCAGTCACCCACTTGGGTTTGGGATGGGGGAGTGCAGAGGTAGGACACTGCCTACTAGGGTGGGGAGTTCACTAGACCACCAGGGATTATAACTCTAATTCACCAACTGGGGATCCGGAATGGGGGGGTCACTAGACCACCAGGGAGAAATGTTAATTTGATTTTACTATACAGGCAAGGGATCAGGATGGGGGGTACACTGGACACCAGGGCATGGGGTTCTTGTCAGGTGGGTGATAGGGTGGGGGGGAGAAACAACTAGCCACTAGGGAATTCTTAAACATCAGGCCTCCCAGAATAGCTCTTGTGCAGAGATTCTTTTTTGAAACACAGAAGTTTGGGAATTTTCTGGCAGCGAAGGACTACTTGTCCCAACTAGTCTGCCCATTTTTCCCTGCCTATGCTATCAATGCAGATTTTAATTGATCTCCGGACCATTCACACTCCCCCTTCCTTTCCCTAGTATTCCCTTTTGCCTAACCCATGCATTCTTGAACCCCAGCCACTGTTTTTCCCCCACCACGTCCACTGGAAGACTGTTCCAGAAATCCACCTCTTCCTGTGAGGAAGTACTTCCTCACATCTCTCCTGAATCTACTCCCTCCAGCTTCTTATTATACTATGGTTTCCTTGTGCACCTTTTTTTCTGAAAAATACTTCCTCTTGTACTTTGTGTGCCCCAGAGGTATTTAAAGGTCTCTATAATACCCCCCCCTTCTCCTCTCTTCTATGGTGTACATATTTATGTCCTTTAATTTCTCTTTGTAGGGCTTTTGATGCAGACCCTGCACCATTTTAGTTGCCCTCTTCTGGACTGTGACAAACCTGCTCCACAGGAGCCTTCTGGGTCGAAAGGGCAACCGAGCAGCCCTCCCCTACAGCCGACACACTCTTCCCAAGCCCCACGCTGATCGCCCCCTGCAAAAGGCACAGAATTCAAACCGAAAAATCTACACAGGTAAAGGAGACCAGGACGTGCGAGGAGTGCAAACAGCAGAGTGAGGACCCCGCTGCCCCCACCACCACCCTTGGTCATCACTCCTTTTTATAGGATAAAGCACCAGACTGAAATTAACCTATCAGGTGACTTTTCCATTTGCAGGTTATCACAGCTGTCCACTAGTGGCCACTATAACAAAAGGACCTTCTGGCTACTGTGCCCAATACAAAACTCCAATACCCCCTCTAGTGGCGTTTAGCCATCACTGCACCTGCTTTCTCTAATCCCAACCTTTTTGCACCACCTGCAAATTACTGTGCAACTTGGGGAAGTATCTCTGTCTCTCCCTACCAAATTGCCTGCTACCCACAAAACTGCCAGTTGTATCATAAACTAGGTAGTCAGAAATTACAGCTGCTGCTGTACCTGCAGTATCTAAGTGATTATTAAGCACTATAGTAATCCAGTTATGTCTTGTAAATTGCATGTTATTCTATTTTTCCCATGAGTCGTATAAATGTGATTTCAACTCTACCTCAGGGGTATGGTTTTCAGTACATATATAGGTGCACCCTTAACTGCCCGATTACCTAACACTGTATCTCCAGCTAGATTGCCTCCCCCTATTGCTTAACACGAGCGTGCCCGGCCTCGGGCCATAGACAGCTCCTGCATCCAACCCGCCTGCTGACCTAAAGGGCAGTGGCACTCAGACTTATCCCCAGGAGGATCCTATAGTAACAAGTGTTACCAAGACCACTTCCCTCCAATATGCTGTTGCATCTATCCCTGGGGTAGGACATCTGATACCCTATAAGTTTGGGTACTGCTGACCAGCGGCTCACTGTAGTAATTCCTGGCCACACCACTGATGTGATCTGTCAGGGACTCGGTGCCTCACAAGGCTGGTTATTGCTCTTAAGTTGAGCATGGTGGGCTATGGGGAACTTATTTGTAGGGGCCCAGCCATCCCTACCGCCCATCCATCCCTCCTCCCCACCCGGCCTCCTCACCAGCATGATACCCTCCATGCTTGGACCCTCCTCTCTTGGCTGCCCAAATAGAGGGCTCCTACTGGCCATCCTGTACCTCCTCTTCCTACACTGGGCAGATAGGACTATAAGCACAGGAGAACAGGACCTGAGAAGTCCCCCCAAACTGGACATTCCCCCAAGACATTCTTGGGACCACTACACCCTCCCTCTTAATAACATGGAGGCACTTCTGACTGCCCATGTATTCTGCAGGAGAGGCATCCTGTACTCAACTCTACTCACTACTAAACGGAGACTCTGGACTAAGTCCTTACCCCTCAGTCAGCTTCCTTCTCTTTGCCTCCTTGCTACCCTCCTGCTGATGGCAGGGGACATCCAACCAAATCCTGGTCCCCCTCCATATGATCTTCTGGTCTCCTCCCCGGTGGACCCGCACTGGGTGGCCAATAAGGGCCTGAGGATTGCACACATGAATATATGTAGCCTGAGACCCAAGATGCAGTAACTTCAAGCCTGGCTGGACCGGTACAACCCGGACATCCTGGCCGTATTGGAAACCTGGCTCAAGCCTCACATACCCTCCCATGAGGTTGCAGCCCTAGGGTACCTCTCCCACAGACAAGATAGACTGAGGAAAAGGGGTGGAGGGGTCCTAATCTACACAAAAGACACCATTAACTCAGTGCAGGTTAATCTGCTACAGGCCACTAGTATGGAAGGTGAATCAATCTTCGTTCGCATCACCCTTGGCCCATGTAAGCATCTCAACATTGGATGCGTATACAACCCCCCAACCAATGCACGCTCATCTCTGGAAGCATTCCTAAGGGACATCTCCAATGAGGTCACCTCTGAGCTAATCATCCTGGGGGACTTCAATCTGAATTGGGCCCCGAAAGACAATCCCTCCCTACTAGGACTGGTTCAGGAAGCTAACCTTATGCAGGTTATCACAGGGCCCACCCCCGAATGAACTACAAAACAGGTAACCATTCCACACCTGATTGGGTGCTTACTAGCAAACCCACCAATATAAAGGTGGCTGGCACCCTAGCGGATGCCCTGAGTGATCACTCCCCAATCGTCTGCTCCTGGAAAAACAGGGCCCCCAGAGTCCCCCAGTGAATACTCGTGACACAGGACTACTCAAACTATCAACCTGAACACTTGATTGACTGCCTAAATGGGATTGATTGGAGCCCAATCAAACTACTCCCCACACTGGAAGAGGCTAAGGCCTTCTTCCAGGGAGCCATCATTATGGTTGCTGACTGCTTGGCCCCTTTGAAGAAATTCCTCGCCAAGGGGAGCTGCTACAAGTGGATCACCCGTCAAGTGAAAACACTGATGAAAACTAGGGACACTGCTTGGAAAAAATACAAGCTCTCCTCCCTATCGGCTAACCTAAACTGCTACAAGACGCTGAGAAAGAAGTGCAAACTGGCCATCAAAGTGGCCAAATGAGACTACCTCACAGATCTACAGAAAAAGAACCTAGGCAACCCTAGACTCTTTTGGGCTCACATAAACGGGCTTATAAAGGGGAGCAGGAAGACCACTCACTGCCCCATAGAGGTCAATGGCCAATTAGCTAACAACGACCCTAGCATCGCCATGGCTCTCAACTGCCAGTTCACAAACCTGGACCTGCTCAAAGTGGACTTGCCACCCCTCCTCCCAGTCTCGAATGATCCCATCCCCCAAAGCCTGGACCCCCCAACCTTCCACATCCGGCTTGTAAGACCAAACAAAGTCCTCTCATTACTACAGTCCCTCAAAATGTCATGAGCTATGGGACCCGTTGGCATCCCCCCCCCTGCATACTAAGGGAAGGGGCACCTGCACTCACCAGGCCCCTCACCTGGCTCCTCAATCGATCCCTTATCACAGGTGCCATCTCGCAACAATGGAAACTGGCCCATGTAGTTCCCATCCGTAAGGGTGGTTCAAGGGAGACTACCAACAATTACAGGCCCATCTTCCTGCTATCTAGCCTTGGTAAGATTCAAGAAAGACTAATTTACGGACAACTTGGGGACTACCTAGAGCTCCACCATTTACTTGCCCCGTCCCAGCACGGTTTCAGAACCAATCATGGGACTGACACCGCGCTTTTCAAGTTCTCCACTGATGTTCTCAGAGAACTGGACAAGGGATCCCACCGGGGCAGTCTTCATTGACCTTACCAAGGCTTTTGAGCTTGTAAACCACAACCTGCTCCTTACAAAACTGAGCCAGGTCGGGTTAGACAGCCACTCCCTATCATGGTTCAACAGCTACCTCACAGGGAGGACACAGAGGGTAAAATGGAAAGACTCCCTGTCGGAGCCTCTCCCCCTAACAGATGGGGTGCCCCAAGGATCTATCCTTGGCCCCCTTCTCTTCTCTCTTTTCACAAATGATCTCAGTAAACACTGTGGGGGTAGCTCAGTGGTACAGTGTGCGGATGATGCGGTCATATACCGCCCCTCCTCTAATCTAGGAGATCTCTGCTCCGGGCTACAGGAAGACCTGGGTTCCCTTGAGCAATGGCTTGTCACCAACAGAATGATCATTAACCCTAACAAGACCAAGGCTATGCTATTTGGCCCAAGAACCCTTGGCCAGGACAGAAGCCCACATCTCAGGCTGATGACCAAATCAGGAAAAAGACTTGAGGTAGTTGAATCGGTAAAATACCTTGGCCTCACCCTGGATCAGTGCTTCTCCCTCAAGGATCATGTCGACTAGGTAACCAAAAATATTCACATCAAACTCAGGACCTTGTATAGGCTGAAAGACCAGTTGATACCCACGGCCAGGGCCTCCATCACCACAGGCGTCCTCCTCCCTACCCTCTCCTATGCAGCCCCGGTGATACAGGGAGCTGCCAAACAAGAGATGAACAGATTACAAGTTCTCTATCACAAGGTGGCTCACTTCGCCATCCTATCCAGCTCCCGGGCTCACCACTGTGACACTCTGTCCCAACTAAACTGGCCCTCCTGGGAGGCCCGGCTCCAATACCCCCTACTGTGCCACACTCATAAACTACACAGCCCATCCCCTCCTCCCAGCCTCACTGGACTCATTGCCCAAAAGAAAAACCCTAGGCTCCTCAGAACAACAGACAGAACCCTCCTCACAGTGCCAAGGGTTAGAACCATGGTGGGGGGGGTAAGTCGTTCGCCATCACAGCGCCCACCCTATGGAACTCCCTGCCCCCTGGTGTTCAGGATGCTACCTCTACCCACACCTTCTGCACAAGGCTGAAGGCTCATATGATGGTCACCTCCATATGCAACTGCTAAAGTGAGAGGCTCCTAAGTGGAAGCCCACCCCTCTCCCTCATATGGAAATAGCGACTATCACTGCACCCCATCTATATAGCACTGCACCCCATCTGTAGAGCTTATCCAGGAAATGTTAACTGCTAAAAAGCTACTATGTCTTATCTCTTAAATGTAACTGCTGAAAAACTGCTATGTATTATGTTCCTCGCTGTCTAGTGTAATGTGCCTGTGCTGTATGCTACCCCATGTATTATCCCATGTAATTCCCCGGGTCGCCCCTGAAAAAGGGAACTTCGGGGCCCAGCAGGCTTACCCAGTTATCAAAATTTAATAAATAAATCCTTTCTGAGAAGTGGACTCCAGAACTGGACACAGTGGTCAGGATGAGTTCTATGTGAAAACGGCAATTGTGGAAGGACATATTTATGGACCCAAGCTTAGTCTAATTATTAATGCTGATATTTGGATTTTATTAAATATTTTATATAAAGCTGTTTTATCTTCTTGTTTTAATTTACTGTGATGCACCTTGACAATTTTGAAGGTGCAAAACAAATAAAGATTATTATTATAATTCTTACTATTATTACATTAACGCAATGTATACTCACAGCTGCTAGAAAACCGGCAACTGGTTTTCTATGTTATGCAGGGGGGCTGTGCCCCCTGCACCCCTCCCACTGAAGGATTCTCAACCCAGGGGGTGATGCTGGGGACGATGTAAACTTAAAAAAATGAAACCCTACCAATGCAAAAAGGATTGCACCCAGAACTGAACCTGGCACCCCCCAACCCCAGCCTGCCACCTACTCACCATGCCACACAGCTAGCTCTGTAGCCAGCCATCACACTACACCCCACATACCCTTCCTCCCTCCCTTTTTGTCCATCGAGCAGTGAGGTCCCCCCTGCATGTAGATATATATCTATATATATATATATATACAGATATATATATATATATATATATATATAGAGGCAAAAAACTCCATTTAATGCATTAGTTAGGGTTGTTCCACAGCGACAAAGTGAGTAAATTAGCTGTTGGGTTAACCCCCTTAGGACGCCCACCCCCAACGGCATTGGGGTGCGCATTGGGATAAATCAGCCCTAACTCACCCCATGACATGTGTAAAGCAGCAGAAGTATAGGAAATGGTGGCGTTAGGACCCACAGTTTGCACTGCCAGTTAGAAGTCAAAGGGTCCAAGGTTTTCAACCACTAACAAGGTACTCACTGTCGCGAACAGACCTAAACTGCCCAATAAATAGATCCTCTATTCTCTTTTGAGAATGATAACGAGAAATAAACAATGTAATGCAGCAGAGGAGACGGGGCCCGAGCCCACGCCCAGCATAATCTTGATGGTGGGGCGATAGAGCCCTTTGGGAGGCCAGCGCTCCACTCCTGTCTCTAATGAAAGCATACTAACAGGGACAACCAATGCAAAACAGAAATGCTAACAGTGGTGCACATGGTAACACAAGCGTGAATGAGAACAGTAAGGGTAATCGCATGGTGGCGTAGACAGGAACGGTCTGCCACGTGATGTGTTGTCACATAGTAACATGGTGCCTGCAAACAGAAATGTCAGTGGGCATGGTGACGTAAAGTGAAACAGAAAGATAAACAGTACTGTAGACAGAAATGGCAAAAAATAACAGAAATGCAAGCGCAAATGAAAACCCAAAGGATAACGCACATGGTGGCGCAGACGTCAACGGTAAGTGAAATGGTACGGAACCGCAAGCGGAAAGGGCAACAGTAACAGTAATGTAAGCGCACAGGCTGGTTTTCCCCAAAACCTGCATAGAGAAAGACAGTGAGTACAAATAATTTATGCATAATAATGAGTATTGGCGCAGAAAATGAGAACTTGGAATACTAAATACGTTATATCTCAGGAACCGTACAATGTAGAAAAAAAATTTAAAAGTCATATTATTTACAACTGTCCTGGCTAATTTGATCCTTAACCCCCATTAGGGGGCTAAGCATTTTTCTGACGAAAAGTCCGTATCTCGCACCGTTTCCGAGATACGGGCCCTGAAAGGCGCAGCAAACGCCGTAATGTTATCCTATGTGAAAAAAGAAAAGTTTGAGCCATAACTTTGCCTCCCTGTAATGTTTTTTCACCAAACCACTGAAAGGCACATCTGTGGGCTGTTGGCTGTCTTCCCTCCAAATTTCAGGAAAAAAGACCAAACCGTTATTTTGCAGCAGGGATCCAAAGGATTTCTGTAATCGTCGAGCGCCGTAATGTTATCCTATGGGAAAAACCGTCAACTTTGGAGTGCCGTAATTTGCTGCCATGTAATATTTTTCACCAAACCACTGAAAGGCATCTGTGGCTGTTGGCTGTCTTCCTCCAAATTTCAGGAAAAAGACCAAACCGTTATTTTTTGCAGCAGGGTGCCAAAGGATTTCTTAATGGGCCGGCGCCGTAATGTTATCCTATGGAAAAACTGTTAATTTTGGCTCGTAACTTTGCCGCTATGTAATATTTTTTTCAATACAAGACTGAAAGGCACATCTGTGAGATGTCTGTCTGCTCCTCCAAATTTTAGGCCCAAACTCCCAAACGGTTCTTTTGTAGCGAGTGCCAAAGAATCGCTGTCACTTTCCCACAGATGGAAAACTACTGTCAAATTTCAAAGCTTTCGCAAAAAAGTTTGACACTTTCGTGAGCATGAAAGTAATTTGCAAAAGTACTTTTTCCAGAAATTTGAAAAACATATTTCTGGGGTGTTTTACCACAAAATAAAGACATGGCAAGCATCCCCAGGGTCCGACTAGGTGAATGCAAAAAGAATTAGGTTGCTAGGGGTCCCAAATTTAAATGCCAACCATTTCTCTGATCACCAACTGAAAACAAAATGGCGATTTGCGAAAGTAACAGGCCCATTTATGAAAAGTAAAATGCATTTGCAGACATCGTCAAACTTTTGTTAACGCTTCCATTGACTTATAATGGGAAACTGTTTTTGAATAACTTTTGAACTGTTTAATATTTTTCATGAAATCTTCAAAAGGCACATTGGGGACCCCAGCCGCGATGTTCCTCGAAGATTTTTGGGCTAGTCGCAGAAACTGCATGCACCTGTAGGCGCACCGTGATAATTCCAGAAAAAGCGTAGAACGAATGCACAGATCATGCTTAATAACCCATAGCTGTATATCCAACTGGTACGAAACTTGGCAGATCCCAAGGTCTATGGTTCTTGATTGTGTATTCCAAATTTCAGGCAAATCCGTCAAATGGTTGTAAAGTTATTAAGGTGCAAAGTTTTGGGGTTTAACATAGAAATGGCTCCTCAACCCTAACTATAGTGGCACTACCATGCCACATATATATATATATATATATATATATATATATCTATATCTATATATATATATATATATATATCTATATATATATATAGATATATATATATATATATATATATATATCTGTGAGAGCCCCTGTCCAGAACATAAATGGGTCTGCCAAAAGGTGTCGTCATGTTTGGTGTCTACAGTATTGTTCATTTGGGTACATCTTACATGGGTTGGCCACCCATGTATATTTGTATTCTTCATTTGTTAGTCTTTTGTAACCCCCCCCTTTTTTTTGTACAGTTCTGCTGGTGACAAGCAGCGTTGTGAGCTTGGGTTTATGTGAGTTTGCTTCCCATGGGTTATGTAATTAAAAGCTGCTACTTTTGTGGGCAATCTCAAAAACCCCTATATCAGTGCATACCCTGAGTTTGAAAATAAAATAAACTTCTCCCCTCGTGCAATCGCAATCTGATATTAAAAATAAGGACAGCGTAGAGCATACAGACAATGCACATGTAGTGACGAAGCAGTCTTCATGGTATATGCATGGGGACTTGTGCAAATGAAATTGCCTGTACAGGAGAAATTACTACCGTATTAGGTAGTGCTAATATTCCAGATAATCCTGCAGTTGTCCTGTGCAAAAAGTAAATCGGGTGCAAAAAGGAAGAGTTATGCTCCAATTGCTCCGATACTTTTCTTTTATTTTGAGCCAGCTGCTTAAAGGGAGTGGGGAAGAGGAGCTGCCACCCGGCGGTTGCATTTGTTTTTTTTAATGCTCCTCCGTGGTATGTCTTCTCCACTGTATTCTCCTAGTGCTGCCTCTCAAAGGTGTGCACTGGCACACTGTCTGGAAGCTGCACTGCAGGGAAACAGAATGTTAAATGGAGCAATTGTTTTAGAGAGCTACAGGTGAAGATTTAAATGCCTTCTGATTACATTTGTTGTTCTACCTAAGATACAACGTATGCTTACCTCAAAAAAAAGGGTTTGCTTTCATAGGAGGAAACTAGCAAGATCCTTCAATGTACCTTCCCAACAGTCCTTCACTATAGAGCTGGCTTGCCTCTTGTTAACTAACTTTATACAGAGACATGCTGGGGGAGGTGCTTACTGATAGTTATTTGCAGTTTTAAAACTGGATCCAAAGATTTTTATTTTCTTATGATATCCAAGAATTAAAGCTACGATGATGTGGTAAGATGTATAGTATATGAATGATCTTTGACAGGTACTTCTAAATAAAGATGATAAAAGCAATGCATGAATGACAGATGGGTGGACCTATGATAGTCCTGCCCTCTATATATTCTGTTCAGTAGGAACAGATAAAGCAGAGTGGAGCAGGGCGTTAAAGATGATACACACAAACAGTCTAGTTGCTGCTAGTACTGCCTGTTTTGGAATTACGTTTTTTTGAACTGCTGATTTCAAGCCTGTTGTTTTCCTTTTGTTATTTGTTTTCTCGTACAAGTTTGCTTATATTTTGTTCTGTTAAATCCTGGAATAAAAGTATAAAGCTGAAGCTTTATTGCCAGAACATCGGTATATGTGTCCATCTGTTACCCCACAGCCTTTGACAATATATATATATATATATATATATATATATATATATATATATATATATATATATATATATAGCAACATCAGGTCGCTGTACTAGCCTACCCCTGTATCTGGTCGCTACCCTGCTAGGTAGCCCAGAACACAGGCACCGTGATTCAGTCACCCTGTTTGAAAGCCATCAATCGTGGTCACCGTGTTCACTGGATACTGTCAAAATGTGGTCTTACAAATGATATACAAAGGCAACACCACCTCCCTCTTTCTACTGGTTATACCTCCCCATGCACCCCAGCAGCCCACTTCCCACCCAACTGCCTTGTTGCACTGCCTTGCCACAGTGGTCTAGATGGGGTCCCTCTTTCTACAGTTAATATCCCTCCCTATGCACCCCAGCATCCCACTTCCCACCCGACTGCTTTGTTGCACTGCCTGGTCACCATCATCAAATATGTTCTCTGCAGGTCTTTTCCCTTCTTGTTGATTGTCAATCCCCCCACCCCACTATTTTGGACTTCTCCTCTTGGTTTCTGTGCCCCAAGTGCATCATTTTGCATTTATTCACATTAACTCCCAGATACCATACTCTTGACCACTCCTCAAGTTTTCTCAGTTTGCTGCACATCCTGTCCACCCCCCAGAGTGTCCACCATATTGTAGAGTTTAGTGTAATTTACAAAGAGGCAGACCTTACCTTGCAGCACCTCTGCAATGTAACTTATAAAGACATTAAAGAGCACCAGTCCCTGCATCAAAAGAAAAACCCATATTGAACTAGAGGGATGCTCGATCTAGTAAATAGAAGCTCAATCCTTGGGGGGCTCAAACATGGGGTTTGTTATTAGAAACCTTGTTGATCTTTTTTTATTGTTCTAGTTAATGGGATGGGGACAGGGGGCTCAGTTCATCCCAGGAAACGCAGTGAGCTCAACTAGTGAACAGGTCTGCTAGAAATACTTGGAGGATGTGGGTGTGGGTGATCCTAAGTATTAGTTATTTATAATACAGTAAGTAACAAAGGGTGAGTGGGGGGGTGAGGAGTGAAGTTTTTATTACTGTTAAAAAGGTAAGGCAGTAGCGCTGGCCCAGTGGCGCTGAGGGTTGAGGCACTGGATACCACACCTTGCACCATGCCAGCGACCCGAGTTCGGGAAGAAGCTGGGCCACTGGGGGTCTGCAGGGGAGAGATAGGATTGAGCGTCCCACGACAGCTCTCCTCTCCTCTCTCAGGGGTGGGTGGGCACATCATCCCGCTCTATGGCTGCCACCTGGTGGAGGATAGGGGCAGTGCCAGACAACAGGTGATGCAAGAACGTGGCATCGGGATGTGCACATGCCTTCACTCACGCCTGTTCTCAACCACAGGAGAATTCACCAGAAAAATGGAAAAACAACTGTGAGCTTAATGAAGCCCTGCAGTGCTCTAGTGCCATGGCTTCACAGCTCACAGGCCTGCTCCATTGTGAAGGGGGGAGGACAGCCCTCCCTCTTTCCACCCCACCACAGAGGGTAATCCGTGGGGGATCACAGGGCCTGTAATGCTGCGGTGGCATAGCAGCTGAGAGTGACATCATAAGGGGTGGATGTATGCCACCAGGTTGCAGGAGGAAAAAGAACTTATAGGAAACACAAAAGCAAGGCAGCAAATCAGTGTCAAAAGTACAACTCGTACACGGGGATGGATAGTGGTTCCCTATATGAGGATATCCTCTTGGAGATTACCAAACATAATTAAAATTGATTAACACCATGGGTACAATTTTCAATTATAAGGCTAATTAATTATTCATGACACTACCGATGTCGCTGATTGGCTGCTGTGCTGGTCTGAAATCTCTTAGAAGTGACTGGTGTGGCAGCTGCTTAGCTTGCGCCACCACAAAAAATGTAAATAAACACAAATGAAAAAAATCATTATTGCAATTAGACTTATAATCACAATAATGATTATCTGGTCATTTGCTGATCGTTTTCTTTCGATTAATGACTGGCTGGGTGGGGGTGGCCCCAGACCACCTTTCTCCCCAGCCAGTCATCAATCTCTAGGAAATGACTGGCTCTTTGGTCATTTATTGCTTAAAAGTAAAACTGTGACATAAGGTGCCTGTGCCAAATGGTTATGACCCAAGTGGCACCTTGCATCATAGCTTGCGGCAATCCCAAGTTTCAAATGTTGGCTGCAGCAAAATTGGGATGCCATGCGGCAAAGCCCCTCTGCACCGCCCTTGTAGCAAAATCACTGGTGCACCAGGTCACAAGTGGGCTTGCACCATGGTGGGGCTGTACCATTCCCTTATTTGGTATTCTGTAAGTCCCGCCGTGGCTGCAATAGAGGGTTCACATTAGACCAACTGGGAAGTAGTTTATGGGCCCTTTGTCAGTGTTTGGTAGGGCAGTGAGTGAGCTGTGGGACTTGGAAGGTGGGAAACAGGGGCTTCAGGGGCAGTGAGGGTACCATATGGTTTAAAGGGGGAATGTTGACAGTTACAGCAAGTGGGGGAGGCACCTGGCAGAGGTGACATATAGTTTATCTGATAACCTAGGGGAGCAAGTGAGGGGATGGCATGACAATGCTATTTTAACATGGCCCCAGGTGGAAGCAACCCTATCACCTTCCCCACAGGACCCTACATGGGGTGGGTGGCAGAGGGTGCAGGATCTATGTGCTGACCGGATACATACCCCAGGCATTGCAACATTCCTCTGGTACATAGCTCCACTGCGTGGTGGCTGGCTGATGCCCAACTACACTGCTGTGACTGTGGGCCCTGTGGAGCAGGTGCCAGGGCTGCTTCCACCTGGGGCCATGTCATTATAGTATCACCATGCCAACCCCCCCAACCACTCCCCTCTGCTGTCAGATACATAGTATGGCACCTCTGCCAGGTAGCTCCTCCACTCCTTTAACTGCCACCATGCCCCTCGGTATCCAATGGCACCCTCACTGTCCCAGCAGCCCCAATTTCCCACTTTCCAGCCTGTGTGTCTCCTCACCTCCACAGCTTGTGTAGACTTGTACCTGGGGGGTTAATGGATCTCTCCATCAATCCCTGCAGGAATGCCCAAATCTTTTGCACAGTCCCGCAGCAACTCCCATGTTTTCAGCACAGGGACCCCTAATTTTACAGAATTAGGTGCAGAGTCTCTGGAGTTCACCACAGCCCTAGATTGCTGCAATTTGTGTCAGTCTAAGGGCTATTTGAAGATTGAGTCCCATGAATATTATACCCTGGAACAGTAAGATTTAAAACATGTAATAACATGCAACAGGGTTGCAAACCAAATTAAAAAACTAAAAGCCAATATCCTGCTCTTAGAAAAAACTCACATGACCCCTAAGGAGACAGAAACTACAACTGCCTCATAAAAAGGCACATGGCTCACCTTGAATTTTACCTCTAGGGCTAGAGGGGTGGCTATTTGGCTTCACCTGGGCTTTACTGGGGTGGTTACTAAATCCACAATCGACCAGCAGGGCAGCTATATCCTAGCCAAAATTTCTCTCAATGCAGGCAACACAATTTTAGTGAGGGTGGAGTGTCTGGGCCCAATGTAGAGGATGGGAGTTTCTGCCACAAATTAGTAATGGAAATGTCACACTGTTCAGGACCATGGACTATAAATTGTGTGATGAATGCTGTACTGGATAGGTCCAACCTGCAACCTGTACCAAAATCAAAAAATACTAATGTACTGGAAGAATTAATGAAAATGTTTGTGTTGTTAGATCTGTGATGCCACAATAACCCCTCGAGCAGAGAAAATGGTTTCTATTCACACGCCCGTCAGTCATATGTGTATATAGATATCATGCTATCTTCTGCCTGCCTGGCACCCAAGGTGACTTTAATTGCCTATCATCACTCTTGAGTCCAATTACTCCCCTCTGCAGTCAGTGTTCGCATTGGTGGTATGATTCACCCTCCTAGGCTATGGAGACTGGACCCAGTTCTTTTGAAAGACCAAAAGTACTGTAAGACAATGGGACAGGACATCACAGAATTCCTGTAGCACAATAAAAGAAATGACACCTTTCACACCACCCATTGGGAAGCCCTTAAAGCATACGTTGAGGGGGGAGTCCATAGAATACTCTTAGTATAGGCAAAAAGGAGAGATATAAGAACTAGAAGCATTGGAATAGAAAATAGAAGCGGTCAGGAAGCTACACATGGCTAATCCTTCTCTCAGGCTGTACAATCTCTTACAAAACTTAAAATTCAAATATAACACTCTGGGTAGCATGGCTATGGGGAGGGCTATCATATTGGGCAATGCAGGGCTATACTATGGGGGGATAGGAATGGTAAATTATTAGCATGGCAACTTGGGTGCAAATTGGGAGAAAATAACATTTCTCAGATTCAGCACCCGATTAAGGCATGGTCACTGATCATGGTGAAATAGGTGATGCCTCTAGTAACATTTACAAAGTGCTGTACACATCAGAGGCCCCACCCCAAAGTAGAGCACTATCAAGCCTTTTTCCAAAAGGCCCCACCCACCCTGCACAGTCCTCCACAGATAGAGGAGCTGGAACATCTCCTTACCAAAGCTGAGGTGCTGGCTGCTATCTGGGCACTGCAGGGTGGAATAGCACCCAGGACTGAGGAAATTCCCATCAACTTTATAAATCACTTCAAAGAAAATTGATAGAATTGATATATATTTCATTTGACATGGTGGGTGAAAGTTTCCTTAAAGAAACATTAACCTCCCTCAGCCCAGGTTGCTAATATTACTGTACTTCTTAAACCAGGCAAAGACCCTGTTCTTTGTGTATCATGTCACCCAGTCTCATTGTTAATGGCAGACTACAAGATAGTTGTCAGAATCATTGCAGCAAGACTGAGGAGATGCCTACTGCACTGCATCCACCAGGACCATATGGGTCTTGTAAAGGGAAGGCAGGGGAAGCATAGCATCAGGCACACCCTCAAAATAACTCATTACCTTTCCAAAATCCTGGATAAGTATGGGGCAGAAATCCTTGCCCTTGGCACCAAAAAGGCATCTGACAGGTTTAAGTGGAGCTAAATGACTGAAATGCCGAGACAATTTTGACTATGCAAGCAAATGCTCCAGTGGATAGCTACAGTGAACAGCAATCCCTTTAGGACAGGTTGAAGGAACTGAATATGTACTCCCTGGAGTAGAGGAGGGAGAGAAGGGATATGATAGAGACATACAAGTATCTTACAGGCAGGAACAGGGTACAGGAATACCCTATTTTTAAGCAAAAAAGATGTTCCAGGACTAGAGGGCATGGGATGAAGTTGGAGGGAGGACGATTCAGAGGAAACGTGAGGAAGAATTTCTTCACAGAACGGGTGGTGGACAAGTGGAACACCCTGTCAGAGGAAGTGGTGGGGACTGAAACAAGCACAGGATTTAAGAATGCATGGGATAGACATAAAGGAATTCTGGAGGTCAGGGGTAAGGGGCAACAGACTTCTAGGAAAACATAAACCAAACTTACAAGCTCAAATGGGCAGACTGGGTGGGCTATAGGCCCTTATCTGCCGACACTGTCTATGTATCTATGTATCTATGTAAATTCGAATTAATGGAGGGCTGTCAGAGCCTTTTACGCTCTCAAGGGGCACCAGGTAGCGGTGCTCCCTGTAACCACTGCTGTACATACTCTCACTGGAATCCTTGGCTGCAGTCATTAGATTCCACAAGAAAATAGGGGGAGTGAAGATGGGTGGAGTGGAACACAGAACTTGCTGATAACCTCTTGCTGTACTTGGATGGGTATCACATCAAGTCCATGAAAACAATACAGTGCAATAGAAAACAGCATGGAGAAAACTGTGGAATGAAAACCATGCCTGCAATAACAGCAAAGAAAAAATACACATCAAATTTAGATTTATTATTAAAACACCACACTGCCATTGACCACCACTCCAGTGTAATTTTCCATGTATACTGAGTTTCTTTCCTCCATGTTATTGACAGGCATGGTTTTAACTTCCATGGTTTTCTCCACGCTGTTTCCTACCTGCACTGTATTATATTTTTTCTTCTGGCAGAGTATGGCAAGATCTCAGGGCACAACATTAATTGGTCTACAAGTGAGATACTTCCAGTGGGTAGGCAGCATATGGAGGACTTGACTCATAATGCTATAAGACTGCAGACTGGCATGACCAGTAAGTAATTAGGGGATGAAAATATCAGCTAAACTCCTCATGTTATATAAGCTGAACTTAACTCTGCTGCTGGCTAACATTAGGAAAGATTGTGACAGATGGGAGCCCCTGCCACTATCAGTAACTGGTCAAATAAACACTGTTAAGATTAACATACTCCCTTCTCCCCTGGTGCCTCTATCTGTTCCAGTCACCTCCTATCCTATTAAGATACTCAGTCAATTTATTAAGAAACACGAGGGTGTAATACTCAAGGGTGTAATACACAAGTTTCTTCGGTGGGGTACGTCTGCCGGAATAAAAATTGTGATGTTGCAGATTTCTGTGTGGAATGGAGGATGCTCTCTTCCTAACTTTAAACACTACTATTTTGTTGTGCAATTAAGTTTTCTCCCTACTGGAGCATACGCCCAGTGCCCAGTATGGATTGAACTAGAGGAGGAACAAATTGGCTGTGACTTAAGAAGGGAACTCCTATATGCCTCCCTTAGAGATATGGTCCTTTGACAGATCATGTACCCATTAACGAAAGATTAGGTACATGGTTAAGTAGAGGGGTCTTAGAAATGGTGAGGGCTAAAAAAGAAGCTTTCAAGAAATACAAGAAATCCGGGAAGGGGGCGGATAGGGAGGAGTATGTGAAGAGGTCCAAGGAAGTTACCAGGGCAGTCAGAGCAGCTAAGGCCTCCAGGGAATTGAGGCTAGCACAGGGTATCAGGGATGGAGAAAAGGACTTCTTCAGATACATACAGGAGATAAAGGGCTGCAAGGACCAGATAGTTAGGATCAGGAAGGATGGGGGTGGGCAGAGAAAGAATTGGATCAGGCAGAAGCACTGAATGAATACTTCTGTTCTGTATTCACAAGGGAGAAAGGAGGGCAGCTACCACAGGGGGTGGGCAGGGTGGGGGAGAGGGGGTAACAGACAAGGTGGTCACTGAGGTTAGGGTACTGGAGGGGTTAAGGGCTCTGAGGGTGGATAAGACACCAGGACTGGACGGCATACACCCCAGGGTGTTGAGGAAAATTGCCAGGATCCTGGCTAGACTGCTGATGGAACTATTTAATATCTCCCTGGACACAGGGTGCATATCACATGACTGGAGGATGGACCACGTTGTACCCATCCATAAAAGTGGACCAAAGGATGAGACAGGTAATTACAGGCTGGTAAGCTTGACATCTATCATAGGGGAGCTGATGGAGACAATACTTAAGGAAAGGCTGGTGACCGTTATGGAAGACAATGGGCTCCTGGACAGTCACCAGCATTGCTTTGTCTCCAGAAAATCCTCCCAGATGAACCTAGTTGAGTATTATGACTGGGTTATGAGGAAATTGGACAAGGGTCATGCGGTGGATGTCATATACCTGGACTTCAGTAAGGCCTTCGATTCAGTGCTGCATGGGAGGTTGGGAGGGAAGTTCAGATACGTGGAGGTAGGGACTAAGATGGTTAAATGGATTGAGAATTGGCTGCAGGGGAGACAGCAGAGGGTAGTGGTGTGGGGAACTGTCATCTCCAAGGGCTGTGTTGAAAGGGGCACCGCAAGGATCGGCACAGGGGCCAGTGCTGTTTGTAATATTTATAGCGGACATCTCATATGGCATCAGGAACATGATCAGTCTATTTACTGATGATACCAATTTGTGGGAAGTTGTGGACAATATAGAAGGTTGACAGAGGCTGCAGGATGATCTGACCAAACTGGTAGAGTGGTCAGAAGCATGGCAGTTGGGGTTCAATGCGGAAAAGTGCAAAGTCCTGCACTTTGGAGCAAAGAATCCAGGGAAGGGTTACCAGCTGGGAGGGGTGCAGATAGGTTCTACCGAGGAGGAGCAAGGATCTAGGGGTGGTTGTAATGGGGAAGATGCACAATACAGAGCAGTGTAGGAGAGCGACAGTGAAAGCCAACAGAATGCTGAGTTGTATCGCTAGAGGGATCTCCTCCAGGAGCAGGGAGTTGATCCTGCCTCTCTACAGGGCACTGGTCAGGCTGCACCGGGAGTACTGTGTACAATTCTAGCACCCATATCTGAAGAAGGATGTGAAATTACTGGAAGGGGTACAACGTAGGGCAACAAGGATGATTCAGGGATTGGAGGATAGACCATATGAGGAGAGGCTGACAGAGTTGAACATGTACTCCTTGGAGGAGAGAAGGGACTGGGGTGGATATGATTGAGACCTTTAAGTATGTAAAGGGGATAAACATGGAGGGCACTGAGGGGATACTCATGCTGAGGAGGGGGAGGGACATGAGAGGGCATGGCCTTAGATTGGAGGGGGGAAGATTTCGGACAGAAATGAGGAGATACTTTTTCATGGAGAGGGTTATGGCAGAATGGAATACTCTACCAGAGAAGGTGGTAGCCTGTAAGACAGTGGGTAGTTTCAAAAGGGGATGGGACAAGGTAATGGGGGTAATTGGGAAGGGGGGAACTGCAAGGTGAGGGTGCTAGCTGCACACTTGACCAGACTTGATAGACCAGGTGGCCTATTTCTGCTGGCAAATTCATATGTTCATAAGTCATGGCTCAGGTGAGGTTGGCCTCCCATTGCACCCTGCATTAGCCTAAACTTATCTCATGTCAGTCACCCTGAGATTCAACCTGAAAGAAATTCCTCAATATAGCATTGCCCTCCAGCAGATCCTATTACAGTGGGAGAAGAATGGCTTGTGTTATATTAACCAACTGTATGAGGGGGGCCTCCTGCAGGATTATGCAGGGCTACAGAGGGACTGGAGCCTCCACCCAGGTGACCTTTTTGCCTACTTTAGGGTTAGGTACATGATTAGAAAGAGTCCTCAGGTTGACCAGAGTGATTTGGCATGTGTCCCAGCTACTAATTCTCCTTTTGAAGAAGAATGTTATGCACTGCAACCACTCAAAAAGCCCATCTCAGTATACAATACTACAGTACATAACTTACTAAGGGGTGGAGAACCTTCTCCTGTGGATTGCAAATGCCAGAAATGGCGGAGGATCTTTGGCACCCCAATTTCAAATCAGCTTGGAATCTGGCAATGATGTATATGTTTAATTGCTCTAGAAATAATAAACTATGACAGATTCAACAATATTTTTTATATAGGGTATATTACTCCACATCTAGAATCCACACCCATCTGCCCAGAGAAATTTGCTTCCTACCCCAAATGCCTCACTGGAGATGGTACATTTTTGCATATGACCTGACTTGCTCCAGAGATGGTCTCCTCTGGGATGCTGTGCATAGTATTATGGAACAGGTTTTATTAACTAAACTTCAAAAGTCCCCCACTAGAGTTCTTGCTGGGGGCTGATGCTGATCATAACCCTATGGGTGGGCTTCATTTCCTGTGGTCAATACCATTAATAAATGCTAGGAAAACCGTTGCCGAGCAACGTGATACTTCATAACTACCTTCAGTTGTACGCTAGTCTAATAATCTAATGATGTGCTTAAAGACAGGAAGAATGCAGCTAGCAGTGAATGGTCAGAATGATCATGGCAAACAATTTTAAAAGATATGGGACCATGTTCTGCAGGCAATTGAACTGGGTATCTGGTCATTATAGCAGTTAGTACCAAAGGTGAACTAGCAACACCAGGTGTCTCTCAAGGCCACTGAAAAAGTTTCTGCCCTTTATTATAGATGTATTTGTTGACTTCCAGGTTCAAAAGGCTGTTATCTAAGGAGTCTAATCACAATGGTGTGGATTGCCTGTGCACCGTGCATCTTGGGTCCATAGGCAATCCTACACCTGAATGCTGTGCTGTGGACCAGCATTGGCATTCATAACCAGTGTGATAGCACCATATGCACTGGATCTCCCAGCTGGCTATATGGCACCACACCTGGGGTGGTCCGGGGGTGTGCCAGCACTATGTGCATTCACAGCTGCACTTGTGCACTTTGCTGGTGGGATGTAAGCTGCACAAGGATGCAGCCTGCCATAACTATTTACACTCCCCCTCAAAGGTCACTGGTGGGGCACAGTGGCAGTGGGACCCCCCTGTACATGACTACCACAACACACTGGGCTACTTGGTAGGGTGGGAGGTGCCCATTTGGGCAAATGTCCATTGTTTATCTCAGGCAGGCTGTGCACTCTCCCTGGCTCCCTTGTCTGTTTGTGGAGGGGATCTACTATGGGACCAGGGATGGATATTCTATTGGATACTCACCTGTGGCCCACACTCTGCCCCCATGCCACCATGTTCCTCTGCCATGGGGCTACATGCTGGGGGGAGTAGGGGAACTTACTGGTGGCTGGAAATTTTGCATGCTGACATGTGCCCACCTAGACGCAGGTGTGGAGCAGTGTGGGTGGGATACACATGATTCACATGTACTTCCTGCCCATTAGTGAATAGACCCCAAATGAATACTTAATAGTGTAATTTATTCTTGTTTCACCTCTGTATGTGCGATTGTACCTTTAAGAATTGGACTTGTGTTTGTAATGCTGTTTTTTTCCTGCTTTGCTCAGTAAAATATGTTTTCAAACAAACGAACAAAAAAAGAGTATCGGTCCCAGCAGTGATCCAGGAGGAACTCCCCTGGTCACCCTCCCTTCCTCTGAATGAATTCCATTTACAACCACCCACTGCACTTCTCCCCTAACCAATATTTTACCCAGTTCACCACCTTTGGACCCACTTCTAAGTTATCCAGCTTGCTTACTACTCTTTTATGTGGAACAGTGTTGAAATCCTGACTGAAATTTAGATAGGATACATCCACTGCTCCTCCCTGATCTAGTTCTTTGGTCACGCAGTCAAAAAACTCTATTAGATTTGTTTGACATGACCTCCCCCTTCCCCATGAAACCATGCTGTCTTGGGTCTTGTAACCCACTTGATTAAAAATATTTCAAAATCCTCTTCAGCAGTGATTCCATTAACTTTCCAGTCATTGAAATCAAGCTGACTGGCCTATATATGCCAGCCTACCAGCATCTTTCTTGCTACCATTTTCATGAAGTGTTGCTACTGGGATATAAAAGGTCTTGTAAACAAATTAGTTAATAATGAAGTTAAGCAACTTGGGAGAATTATGATGTTATATGCATGCAGGGGACCAGGTATACAAACAGATCTCCAACATTATTGCCAGGGTACATTGCCTGCTTATTACCCATGGTAAAACATAATAAAAGGGGTACACCACAAGGAGGATTGGCTATCTTCTTACAGCTGCTTTAAATTTCAAAGTTGCCAGATGGGCTGTTCATTAAAATCTGTGTTGCCTCTATGTTTAGACAATGGAGATCAAAAATTAATGATATTAAACATCTATGCCCCACGTAAGATGAAAACTGGGGTAAATAAATACAATTGGGAAATATTAAAACAAAATCTTGAATTAATAATAGATAAATTTGCAACTCTTCCCTTTTTTTGCTTAGGCAATTTTAATGCTAGAGGTTCTAATGAGGTGTTGGCATCCCAAAGACCATGGGACTGAGCTTGCTAAATCCCAGGATAAACTTCTTATGCAGTACAAAAGACAAAATAACTAATAAACAGGGAAAACATTTGATGGACATTATGGAATCAATGGATCTATGTCTACTAAATGGCAGGACTAGAGGAGATGAGAATGAACATTTTACATACATTGACCCAAAAGGGGCTTCAGCCATTGACTTTATATGGGCTAATGATAATGCAGTGACTATAGTTGAGAACATAGACGTTCTCAAGACCAGAATCTGCTCATTTTCTAGTTTTATTGAGCATTATGACTCCTGCAAAAGATAGAAATTATAGAACTCAAAAGATAAGACCACATGAAGTGAAAATCATTTATCAGCTTAGGATAAAATGGCATCCACAAGTAGAAAGAGAATTTGCTGAGGTGTCATATTCTAATTATCTGACTGCTGTCAGACAGAACATTACACAGGAAGCAGATATAAGCAAAGCAGCAGACAACCTTCAAGAAATTCTTAATTATATTAGACCATTCTGCTTTCAAAATATGAAAAGGAAAAAAAAACATGAATTGACATGGTTTAATAAAAATTGCAGAATAGCTACATCTGATTTAAATAAAATGATAAGAATGTACAATACCTCAGCAAATAAGTTGTTACATAAAAAGTTAAAAATGGCTAGGAAAAGAAATAAGGAAATCTTGCTCAAAGAAAAACAGAAATTTCAGCATCAGATGTGGTCTAAACTCAAAGATACAATAATTAAATAACAAATAGTTTTGTTTATTAGTAAGCTAAGGGTATGCACAATATTCCAAAGGAGTTGAATCTGCAATCACCCCAAATATGTGGAAAAGTCATTTTGCAAAACTTTGTAATGATCAGGATGAACATGTTGAGGTGAATCAACTTCCACTAGGCACTTTTCCAAGGCCAATTCATATAACAAAGCAGGAGATTCTGGAGGCAATGGGGAAAATTAAATGTAATAAAGCTCCCAGTCTGGATAATATAGTGCCAGATATATATAAAAAATGTTCAGATCAGTGGCTTCCACTTCTTTACACATCATTCAATAGTTATGTACAAGGAAACCCATTACCAGATTCGTGGAGTGGCAGCACAATATATCCAATCTTTAAAAAAGGGAATATAAATAATCCTTTCATAAATCGGCCAATTAGTTTGTTAGATGTATCCCAGAAGATATTTATGAGGATTATTTTAAACCATCTACAAAAGTGGTTAAATGAAACTGGTCTAATAAGTGAGCTACAAAATGACTTTAGAGAACAGCGGTCTACCATACAACATTGCTTTGTTCTCAAACATTTGATTTAGAAATATGTAAAAATAAAAATGTCAGAATTATATTGCTACTTCATAGACTTTAAAATGGCATTTGATTTGATTAACAGACAAATACTCTGGGAAAAAATTCCAGGCCTATGGCATAGATCCAGTCTTATTAATCATATTATAAGGTTACATCAGAATACATGGGCAAAGGTACAATATGATCAATTAGGGAACTTATCCTCCCCAATCTAAATCAAACAGGGGGTAAGACAGGTGTGTATTTTTTCTCCAACTTCTTTTTAATATATACATAAATACAATATTAAAGAATATGAATCATACTGACTTTCAGTCTCCAAAAATACTCAATAAAAACATACCTTGTCTTGCATATTTGCTTATTTATTAAAGTATCAGAATTACAACCCTTTGAGTCAAAGTCTCATTTACAAAGGCTCATCATCATACACAGAATAGGACAGGGAGGTAAAGAACATAAAGTAGTGTAGGAACAGTAGCATGGCAGAGATATATATACAATTACAGTTTGTACAGTTGGGAATGGGTGGGTGGTCCATAACAGCGAGGGAAAGGCCCCTTCTTGCAGGAGACAGGCCTATACATAATGGTAGCTAAGCAAAAAGGAGTGATCATTGGGCATATATACTTTGAGGACAGTAGTGGTAGATGGCCAGAGTGTGGAGCTGAGCTCAAAATTGCAGGTGAAGGTTTATATATGATTATAGCTCAGGAATTGTGGGATATGTACACTGGTATAAGAAATGATGTGGGTGGTGTGGGTTAGGTGGCTGGATGAGGACCAGTAGTGGAGCAGTTATTTACAATTGCAATGATGGGAGCTTAGAAGGTGGCTACACAAGGATGACTTGACCAGTCCAATTCTGAGCTCAGACGAGGTATCAGGAGGGTGGCCTGTAGGGAAAGGATCTCTGAGTGAGGGTCGTCCTAACCCTGGAGACTACTAGCAGGGTCTTAGTGGAGTTACGAGTGTGGACAGGAGGGGTGGCCATGCTGATTAGTTTAGTCAGTCTGGGGGTGGGGTTAATCCAACATGGATTTTTTGGGTGAGCAGGCAGGTCTGGTAGATTAGCTGCCCATCAAGGGAGAGGATGTTAGACAAGGTGTAAAGTGTGCAGGTATATGTTTTCCTGTCAGCCTCAATGAGTAGTTGACAGGCCTTGTTGATTGTGAGCTTGATTTTGCTCAGGGCAGTGTTGTCTGCTGTGCCATATATTAGGAGTCCATAGTTCACTAGGGACAGGATGGATGAGTCAATGGCGAATCTTACCGCTTCTGTGGGGAGACATATGCTTCCGATCTGGTTATTATTTCTACATCATTTATAGAATTACAATGCAAGCTGACTTGTTTAAGTAAGAAATGCACCACTGACAAATTAGTAATCAATAAAGATAAAACAAATCTAGAGATATTTGGAAATAACAAAAAATAAATTCCTCATTGTTTATTGAGAAAGATAAAATTAAAACAGTCAAGACCTATGATAACCTTGGATTAAGGTTTGCAGAGGATACCAGTTGGAAGAAGCATATTGATTTTGTCAAAATCAAATTAATGACTTCCATGCATGCATTTAAAAGATTTAACAGCAAGATAGGTAATGGTTTTTTATAGGGTCATTAAAGATAATTAACGCTAAAATTAAAACTACAATAGTATCCTCTATGCATCAGAAATTTTGGCGGAAGATAATCTTCAGACTTTACAAGTTATAATTAATAACATCCATTGAAATATTCTTCGTCTTCCACAATCAGTCACTGTGGAAATCATCTATAGAGAATTGGGTCAGTTTTCATTAGATGCTTCAGCTATTGAGAAAGGAATTATATTCATATTGAAGCTTTTTCTGACTCCTGAATATAGACTCCCGCAGATATGCTTTTGAAGAAGTATTGGATTATAACACTAAGGGCTTCACTTTTCCGATCATAAGAGATATTAGCAACTACATCTTTATCCATGGCCTGGGTCATCTTCTGTCTGAGATATATATGAAATTGATTGAAGAAATAAAGCAGACAATTAAATTAAGGGTCAAAGATATAATGATTACAAGAGATCAAATAGGAATCTCAGATTTGAAACATTTTAGGTGGTACATGTATTTAAAAACTCATCATGTGCTGGCTGTCTATCTTAAAATATTAGACAACCCAGAAGAAAAAAAGATTGTTAACCAGGTTCTGAATGGAGATTTATGCTTCAAATTATATTAGATATTCACCAAAAAGACAAGGAATTAATAACCCCTATTGTGGATGTGGATCATGGACAGGAGATGATCTCAAACATGTTATATTATTTTGCCCTATCTATGAAAAAAAAGGAAGTTCTGGCTCAGCCAGATCATCTCCTCCTGGATGAACTTATTTTTGAGTTCTATAATTCCAAGAACCGTATGGTTTTATTTTGGTTAACGGAATTCTTCAAAAGTCTAAGACTACAGAAATATTATAGTAGCATCTATTTAAAACAAGGATAATCTTTGCCTGGATACTATGTGCTTTATTTAATAGGACCATGAGAACCAAACCAATGACTCTTTCAGCACAAATAAATATGTACTATACACTTACGAGTTTAATATTGTGTGTAATAATTATGCCTTGCATTAAATGGACCTTGGGTGTATTTTAGATTTTGTTGAAAAGATTTTGTTATGACTTTATGTCGATCAATACATTTTTTGTACTTGTACATGAAGTAGGACTACATCTGGCCTCCTCCAGTCCTCTGGGACCACTCATGTTTCCAATGAGCTGATCAATAGGGCTGTCAAAGGTGCAGCCAGTACCTCCCTGAGCAGCCAGAATATCCTTGGGTGGACCCTGTCTAGCCAAGGCAAGGCAAGGCAAATTTTATTTTTCAGGTGCCCAATCCCAGACACTTTGGGCACCATACACATAATTACAAGTCTATCGTTAAAATAAAACAGATACATAAATTACAGCACTAGCCCTAAAGCTTTGTCCACATTCAAATTTGTGGGGCCCTCCAGGACTTTCTCCTCTGAAAATGGACTAGTGTCCACTTACCTCCTTCCAATGCTCCTGTTACATTTTTGTGGCCCCTCCCCATCTCTTTCCTCCATATTTGTTAATGATGTCTGCCTTTTCCTGTTCCCCCTCTGCACAGTCCCCACTCTTCCCTTCTTTACCTTACAATCCCACTCCTGGTCTTCCTCTTTTCACTTATACAGGGTAGACCAAAACAAGTCGTATCCACTTTTCTTACTGCCTTAGCCATTCTATCTTCAGTTTGCGCCTTTGCACTCCTTATTCCCTGCTTCCCTCTGTTTATGCTGATACACCTCCTTATCCTCCTCACTCTGTGCCTCCTTATACCTTTCAAATACTGCCGTCTTACCTTTTACATTTTCCACCACCTCTATACAGAGCCAAAACAGTCTCTTTTTTCCTCTTTCTTTTACTCTCTTGCTTAATGCAGAGGTTTGTTGCCTTCACTATGCCCCTTTTTATTTTCTCCCACTGTTCCTTCACCCCACTTAGTTCATCTCCAGATCATCCCTGAAGCAATCACCCATCTTTTTAAAATCTGCCCTCCTGATGTCCAGAACCCTCACTTTTGTGAGGTTCAATTTTGAAGCCATCCTTATACTGAGCCAACTAGACTCTTGTTCCTAGTGGGCCTTACTGGGTTAACAAAGAATAAAAGGAAAACACTGTATGTTGATCACTGGTCCCCAGGTGCCCCCCCCAATATTTGCAACACTGTCCCTGTTGGTAAGAACCAGGTCCAGTGTGTTCATTCACATACCCATGCCTGTGTAGTACAGTATGGTCTGTATTTCCATTGGTTCATGGTGTGGACCAATAGGCGTACAGCACATACTGTATGCTGTCATTCGGCAGGCGACTGGGTGGTATGTGGGCGGGACACTGCTGCACGCCATGATGAGGGGGCTGGGTGGTTGGGTCCTCAGTGGGTGGGATAGGAGGGGGGTCCACTGGGCCACCAGGTTTACTATATATCTATATATATATATATATATATTTATATATATATCACACATGCCCATGATTGGGGGGACACTACTCCTACAGGTTTGGGGCTTTGGCATACTACTACCCGTGATCAGGCAGACCAATAACACACCGGGTGCTATGATTGCATACAGACACCCATGATCAGGCATGATGGGGGTTTCACTGGATCACTGGGAGGGTGTGGGTGCTTGTGGACTGTGTCCCTGCTGGGTGGGTGGCCACCTACAGCTGGCGGGTGCTGTGTTGCACCCTGCAGTGCAGCAGCCCACCTGTGGGTGGCCAGGATTTGTTCCTCCTTTTATGGGCTCAACATTGCGCCCCCATATGTGGTGCACACATCAGGGTTGTGCCAGCATATGCGCCGCACATCCCGGGCTGAATATCGGGATGTGCCTCATATGCATGGGCATGCCCCCTGCATTTGTGCTGCATACATTACCAATGCGCCCTGGCGAATCAGGATTTGTGCAGTGCACATTGCCCATTTGAATATTGTGTCAGGGTGCATTGGGGGAGTTGAGCATGTTGCAACCCCTTTGAATATCTGGGCCAGTATATATAAGAGAGGATTTGTGTGACTAGTACAGCCAAATTCTCAACATTATATATAAAGTCATAATTCCAAGAAATTATCTTCTTTTTCTATGTATTTATGCTCCTGTCCTCTGCCTGCCCTTAACTGCTTGGTCACTCAAGCTCCATCACCCTGGCATCCCAAGGACTTACCTTTGCCTCTGGGTGCACCCCCAGAGCATTCCCCCTGTGGTGGGGTACCCTTATTTGCACTACTCAGTGGATCCGGTAGTGGGAGGCAGTGTCTGGATAGGCAGCTCTGGGGCCTGTGAGCATCCAATGTCATCTAGTCAGTGAAGTACATAATTGAAATGGGGATGAGGGACAGGGGGAGGTCAAGAGAAGTGGTACCAGACATGACCGCTCCGGTTCACTTATATATACAGTGGCGTGAAAAAGTGTTTGCCCCCTTCCTGATTTTCTCTATTATTGCATATTTGTCACACTGGATGTTTTCAGGTCTTTAGACAAAATATAATATTAGATAAAGGGAACCTGAGTGGACAAATAACACTTTTTTTTTTTACTTATTTCAGTTATTTAATGAAAAAAGTTAACCAACACCAACTGGCACTGTGTGAAAAAGTAATTGCCCCTAGTTAAATCAACCCAATTAAAGGGATAATTAGAGTCAGCTGATTGAACACAGCCAGGCTGTTACAGCCAGCCCTGCTCAATATAAACCTCACTTATTTTGGCCCTTACCATCAGAGTCACATTGCCAGGACAAAGATTCAACAAGCACATTATGCCATGATCAAAGGAAGTTCCTGAAAAGATCAGAAAACATTTTGTTGCCCTCATCAGTCTGGAAAGGGTTACAAAGCTATTTCTAAGGCTCTGGGACTCCATCGAACCACAGTGAGAGCCATAATCTCCAAATGGAGAACACTTGGAACAGTAGTGAACCTTCCCAGGAGTGGGCTGCCTGCCAAAATTACTCCAAGGGCGCAGTGTAAAATCATCCAAGAAGTCTCAAAGGATCCTAAAACAACATCCAAAGAACTGCAGGCTTCTCTTGCCTCAGCTAAGGTCAGTGTTCATGACTCCACAATCAGAAAGAGATTGGGCAAAAATTGGCTTCATGTGAGAGTAGCAAGGCGGAAACCACTGCTAACCAAGAAGAACATAAATGCTCGTCTCTCATTTGCCAAGAAGCACCTGGATGATCCACAAGCCCTTTGGGAAAATGTTCTATGGACAGATGAGTCCAAAGTGGAACTTTTGGACAACATGGATCCCATAATGTCTCGCATAAAGCAAACACAGCATTCCACAGTAAGAACACCATACCAACAGTCAAACATGGTGGTGGTAGTGTGATAGTGTGGGATGCTTCTGCTCTTAGGACCTGGATGACTTGCCATAATTAAAGGAACCATGAATTCTGCTCTGTACCAGAAAATTCTTAAGGAGAATGTCCAGTCATCCTTCCGTCAGCTGAAGCTGAGCGTAGTTAGGTCATGCAGCAAGACAATGATCCAAAACACAAGCAAGTCCAATCAGAATGGCAAAAAGAAGTAAAATTAAAGTTTTGGAGTGGCCTAGTCAAAGCCCAGACTTAAACCCAATAGAGATGCTGTGGTAGGACCTGAAACAGAGCAGTTCATGCTCGAAAACCTACCAAATGTTACTGAATTAAAGCAGTTCTGCGAGGAAGAGTGGGTTAAAATTCCTCCAGCCGATGTGAAAGACTGATATTGAATTATAGGAAGTGTTTGGTTGCAGTCATTGCAGCAAAATGTATGTGTGAACCAGTTATTAAGTGTAAGGGGGCAATTACTTTTTCACACAGTGCCAATTGGTGTTGGTTAACTTTTTTTCATTAAATAAGTGAAATAAAAAAAAAAAAACAAGTGTTATTTGTTCACTCAGGTTCCCTTTATCTAATATTACATTTTGTCTAAAGACCTGAAAACATCCAGTGTGACAAATATACAATAATAGAGAAAATCAGGAAGGGCGCAAATACTTTTTCACACCACTGTAGTTTTATATATATATATATATAAACATTGGGAAGGAAGGATGGAAGGGCAACCTGAAGGGGAAGGGGGAGAAGGACATGGTTCTTGGGGTGGGCACCCCAGTCTGCTTAAAATATAATTAGAGAAAGATAGATAGATAGATAGATAGATAGATAGATAGATAGATAGATAGATAGACAGACAGGTAGATACACAGACACGTAGGTAGGTAGGTAGGTAGATAGATAGATAGATAGATAGATAGATAGATAGATAGATAGATAGAGAGATAGAGAGATAGATAGATAGAGAGATAGGTAGGGAGATAGAAGAGATGAGAAAGAGGGATTGTGGGATTACTAGCTCACTACTGGCACTGCAGCTTGCAGCATGCTTCCTTCTATGGTTGCAGATATCACAAAACTCCCACTGTTCTCATACACTCACTATGCTGGCCCCCCTGGCTTTTGGGGTGCCCAGAAAAGGTATTTCTGCAATTTTTTTAAAGAAACAAACACCACAGTTTAAATAAACAGATCCCGTTTAGCTAGATTCTGGTGTTTGTTTTTAAAAATACATATGATTCTTTAATGTATTTTCAATGTTTGTGAGTTATGAGACTGACAACCTGACCGTGCATGCCAAATGTTTGTCTATTTCATCAACTGACAGCCAAGTTATTAAGGTGCAAAAATATAGGTTTAACATTAAACAGCCTACTTAACACTAACCATAGGGGTGCTACTGCACCCCTGTAACATGTTTAACTATAGTTCTACACTGGTAATTCAACACATATTAATAGATGTAACACTTTGCAGTGATGTGGTATTCATGTTAACATTTTGTTACACTTCAGTGTGTTTTTCAATCTTATGCTGTTGTTACAAGATATAATATCAAAAGTCTCAAGAAGTAGCTTTCACTATGGTTGAGAGATCATCAGCAACATAAGATATGCTGTATGTTTATTTTTACATTTCTGGGGTATATTTGAAATTAAACATTTTGTAAAATAAATAAAATGACTGTTTTGATGTATCACTGTTTTGTGTTTTTGTCTCAGCTGCCTCTTTTGCCAGTTTTTTGTAAACAACCTTATATGCAATGCAGCAAATTCAGTCACTTCACAGGTTGCCCTGTTTAAAAGAAAGCCAACTTTTTCTTACCACTTTAAGTTTATGTGCCTTTCTTTCATGCATGGCAAGGATAGGAAGACCAAGGGAACCAAAACTACATTTTTTACAATTGTTTTGGGTCTGAGAAATCAGTAAAGGAGCAATAATTAAGAAATGTTTATTTGTACAATTTCATGATAAGTCCCATACAACTTTAGTTATTTTAGAAGAACATTTTTTAAATGAGTGACTGTTACCACTAAAGCTAAAATAATACACTATATATTGTAATGTTCCAGTGATCTTTGACTTTCTGAGAAAAACAATGATGAAGAGAACATGTTTGCATTTAGATTGTTTTGGACTCTTCCAGTGTGTATTTAGAATACTTAAGCCAAGAAAATGGGGGCCTGATATTCAAAAATTTGCAAAGGCGTAAATCCTAGTTTCCCCACACAAACTGGGTTTTGTGAAGATTTCATATATTCAAAAGCCTGGTTAGCATGGACAAACAGGGTTTGTGCCCAGGCAAACTGTGGAGGGGGTACAATGTAAATGTAGGGGCAGGGACCTAATTGCACAGTGCATAGGCATTTTGCCTGATCCCCTTGCGTAGCACACATACCACCAACCAAAACCATGGCTTACTCCCTTGCAACCCTAGTGGTTGGTAAAGGAAGTGTGGCATCCCTCCCAACCTCAACACAGTAATCCCTTGGTGCCTAGTGGTCCCTCTCCCAACCGCACCCATGCTCAATGTTTTCAGAATCTTATTCCCTGGTGTCTAGAAGTCCCTCCCCCAACCTGCACCCATGCCCGATATTTAGAATCATATACCCTGGTGTCTAGTGGTCCCTTGCCCCCACCCACACCAATGCCCAAAATTTGAATCATATACTGTAGCCTAGTTTCTAAAATAAGCAGTGTGCTCCCTGCTCCTGTCAGATGGCAGACAGCTGAGGTGGTGTGTGGAGGGCTGTGTCACTTGCCATCAATTCACCATTGCACTGACAGGCAGGAGAGGGGGACCAGGGAGGTGAGTTTTCAGTGCTACAGGTCAGAGGGGGCTACTAACCACCAACAAGGGATGGGTTGGTAGGGTGCAGATCAATGTTTGAGAATGGGGCTGGGGCTTTGTTGTGAAGGGGGACTTACAGTGGCATCCCTCAGGATAAAACCCACTTTTAAAGCACTCTGCAGTATGTTGCAGCAGACCTACTGAATAAAGCAATGTAATTTCAATAGCAATTAGTCTGTTTTTTCATGCAGGAAACTATGGCATTCACTTCATCCTGGCAGTGTCACATTTTCCTGAATGACAAAAGGGACTAATTGCCATTGAAATTACATTACTTTATTCAGTAGGTCTGCTGCAGCATTCTGCAGAGTGCTGCAAAATGCTGCAGAATTGGATTTCGCCCTAGAGGACACCACTGTACTTGCAATTGGCCTGCCTCTCACCATGGGGGTGGAGTATTGACCAACCGGGGGGGATTTCATCAGTGCCAGGATGAGGATCCAGTTGGGGAGGGACCACTGCACACCAGGGATGTGGTTCTGTACTATCAGGAAGGCATCGGAGGGAGGGACCACCAGCCACAAGGGTATATGATTCTAAACATTAAGCATGGGTGCAGGTGGGGGAAGGGACCACCAGAAACCAGGGTATATGATTCTAAACATTGGGTATGGGTGCGGGTGGGGGTAGGGACCACTACACACCAGGGAATAAGATTCTAGAAACACTGGGCAAGAGTGCAGGTGGTGGGAGAGACCACCAGCACCAGGGATAGCTCCTCTGGGACCTGACCATGGTGGGGGGCTAGGCTGTGCAAACCAGCATTGCTTCTAATGCAAATGAGCCCATAATAGACATGCAAATGGCCCATTAGTGCTTTGCATGCCCAATGGACTCATTTGTATGGATCAGTTTGAATATCAGACATTTTGCACAGGCACAAGCCATTGTGGTTCCCTATTTTGGGAACCATGTCAGTGCAGTGGTAAGTGGCATAGCACTGGGCCAACATGGTCCTATATTCAGTCAAATAGCTCTGGTGTGCTATTGCACTGAATACAGCTTCAGGCACCAGGGCTGTCGCAAAGCATAGTGCACATTTTTGCACTCCACTTTGCATATTTTTGAATATCGAGCCCTAGGTCTTTCAGTTGAAAAATTTGAACATTTTTCATATCAAATTCCTTACCATCTGTTAAAAGTTTTGTTCTCTCTCTTTACTAACAGAGCCCACCTCTGTCTTCCTCTTTCTCCTCTACCTCTTCTTCCTCATTCATTGACCCTGTTCTCTTCCATCATCTAACCTGACTAAGCAGCTACCACAAGTTATACCCCCGTGGTGGCATCCACTATCCTCATCACATGTTGACTGTCTAATCCCTGGACCATATATCCATTTGTCTCCCATTCTATCTTGCGACTGCCTCATGGAAAATAATGTTCCATTCACTCTGAACTCTTTGTACAATAAGGTGAGCATAATGTCAGAAGCAAATTTTTTCATTCAATGTTTTTTAATTTTATGTATAGCAGTTATATTGTCTAATATATTTATATGGCTTTTCTATGTGACTGACAACTGTGTATGCTACTATACAAGAAAAGGGATAAAAAGACTTCTACATTTGAAAGGTAAAGACTATTATACCTGAGATAGAAGATTATTGTATCACTTGAAGCTTTACTCTTTTGTAAGTTATTTAAATGCTTCTTTGAGACCTTGATTCAGTTTTTATAGTAAGCAATAAAAAGCTCATAATGCACAGCATGAAAGACTGCCAGGGCTAATTAATTTGATATAATAGATCACTGAATGAGTCATTTTGCAGTAAAGCACAGTTAAAAGTTCTGCATTTTGGAAACCAAGTTAGAATAAGAACAAATAAGAAATATAACTGATTACACAACTAAATTAAACCATTATTCCCAAGAGTTTCATTTGAAGTTCAAACCATCCATTGCTTAACCTGATGCAAAAGGGTCACCC
This sequence comes from Neoceratodus forsteri, assembly GCA_016271365.2. Taxonomy (NCBI): domain Eukaryota; kingdom Metazoa; phylum Chordata; order Ceratodontiformes; family Ceratodontidae; genus Neoceratodus; species Neoceratodus forsteri. Next base: position 794,089,214 of record CM057454.1, read on the forward strand.
CGGGTACAATGAGCTGAGATAAGACTATGGTTGAAAGACAAACACTAAACCAACAGGGAATGCAAATGTTTGGCTTTAAAGCAAATTTCTTGTGGTGTAAGCTCTGGGCCACCAAAGCCCATCTTTATTTTTTTTTTTTGCCTGTGTGAAAGCAAAGTGAAGTAGGCTGATGCAGGTCTCTCAGACAGGGTCGGAGGACTCAAGATGCTGTCAATGGACAACTCAGTGTGTGCACGCATGCACATACATGCATCTGCCATTCTGTGATGTAGACCACTGAGGAAAAGAAATATAGATAGGGATGCAGGGTGGAGGAAAGAAGCAGTTACCTCCTCCAGCATGATACTCTGACAGCGAAACCCGAAAAACAGACCATTACAGTGACAGTCACTGTAATGGTCTCTTTTTGGGTGATGCATTTCTCCCCATGTTCTGGCCCCTCCCTAGAACAACTCTGACTGGGAGCTGATTATAAAAAATCTGGGAGGGAGTGTGGGGGGGGGCAGAGCCCCTGGCATGGGGGTGCGGGGGTCTCTGTCCCTCGCATACCTTTTGGTATGGCACAATACCGGTGTTGGTATTGTGCCATTGCTGTACAGGAGGTTGGCAAATTTACTGTCGACATCCAGTGGCGCTTTCCAGAAAGAAGCAGGGAAAGCTTCCACCATGCCAGTTCTACAGGTACAGGTTCTGTAAGTGGTGGTGGTGGACAGTGAGTCAGGACAGGGACTTGGAGTCATAGTGGTGGAGCAGTGGCTAGCCTGAAAGGAGATCTATGACTGGGAGTGCATGTCCAACCTTAGAATTCATGGTTTATTAGTCTCTGGACACGAAGTGGTTCCCTGCCAACAGCAAATAGCAGGTTACTGAGCCAGTTTGAGTTGGCCAGTGCTTCTAGTGATGAAGGCATCCTGGAAAAAACAGAAACAGGTCTCCCACTGTTCCTTCTGAGTATTTTGAGGTCCCCTACATATTGGGATAAAACAAATCTATCCCAATCTGAAAAAGAAAGCCCTCATCTCCTGTTCAACTTGTATGAAGAGCATGACACTAGCTGCTAGTGCCAGTGGTACTAGCACCACTATGGCCACCTCTGTGGTAGGGCATGGATGATTGCCTGTCTACCTTGAGACACTATGTGATGCTTCTCCTCTACCCCATACTCCAAATCAGGCATCAGAAGCAGTAGTATCACAAAGCCCAGTTCTGCTGCTCAGTCATGCCACAAGGTCACAGTGAGTATTAGTCTGAGTCTGACACTGATACAACTGTTATCTTCTCACTAGATGAAAATTGAAATTTTCTGGGTCAGAGCAAGGTGTACCAGCCTTACTATTTTATAAATGCAAGCCAGCAGCACCACCATCAAAGCAGCTGCTTATAGTGGAGGAGCATGCCAATGAGGATTATATGGAAATGGAACTGTTGGAGTGGGGGGAGGGTGGATGAGAGTGATATGGTAGAGCAGGGGGAAGTAGAAGCACATAAGAAAGAGGCAGCAAAAGGGCAATGGAAAGCTAAAGAATCACGCAAGCTTAAGACAGAGAGGTATGGGGAATGAAGAGGTCAAAGAAGATGAGGAGATACAGGAGGTCAGAAGAGGAAGGAGAGGAAAAAGCAAGAAAGGAAAAAGCACATGCAGGAGAGGAGGAGGATGAAGCAGAGGAGGTTGAAAGTGTATTGACAGTTGCTCCAACAAGTTCTGATGATGATTATGATACAGCGGAGTGAAAGCCATCATGGGAGGAGCTGAATACATTTTAAAAACGTATTAAAAGAAAAAAGCAAGAAAACAAGGTGATCAGGCAGGAAAAAATAAAGATTAGGCCCAGTCTCAGCCCCGAATAATCAGGCTCATTCTAACCTTAGTGCTGCCACCAGTCCTGCCTAGCAAGGATATCCCGCCAAGCCAGTTTCTTCCACTGGGGCATTAAAATGAAATCCTATTGCAATGCCACCATATTGCTCCAAAAGAACCCCATCAGTTCAGTCATGTAGCTAAAAACAAAGAGATGTTCTGCAGTGTGGAAGTATTTGATTGATGACCTCACAAATCCACTATTGCAGACAATATGACAGAAACATCAACTAGAGTCTGAGTATTCGGGCATTGGGAACTACTGTTGTGACTGATATTGTAAAGTGTGAACATGGCATCTTTCTAAAAGTCACATTATTTCCAATCCCCACTGAGGTCACACGTCAGGCAGCAGTGACACTTGGACATACATGGGATGAATAAGGTTTTTTCTGGTAATGTATGCACAGAGGCAGCCACAGCAGCCAACTGATTCATCCTCATCTGGTGCTGCTTTAAAACTACAGCTCCAGCCACCAGCAAGAAAACAAACTACACTGCCTGAGTCATTACATGCCTTAACTAAACTGTCCCCAAGTCACTCAACCTCTGTCTGAATTACACAGCTGACTGGGGAAATGATGGCCCCTGATCTGTAACCATCTCCATTGTAGAGGACACTGGTTTTCAATGAGTGTTGGATGAACTGAAGCTCAAATATGACATTCATCATGTTTCCCATTTTCAAATTGTCAGACATGTTCTAGTACGTAGGAGTCAGTGTGCATCTGGATGCTGACACTTCTGAAGGAGGCATTTGGGAGCTGTGTGAATTTCACTTGTCATATTTGAAGCAGTAGTGCAAGCAAAAGTTTTCTAAAGTCTCATTGACTATTGGGATTTGTTCACATCAAGCAGCACCACCACCATTTCCACCCAATCTGTGCCACCACCAGCCCCCGCACGAGTTACACTGAAGATAAAGGCCTCACAGAGGCACAGCAGTAGAGCTTTATCTATTGTGTCAGTCACAAAAGGAAAAAACAGCAGGGAAATATTTGCAGTTCATGTAATCACTGCTGGACATCTAAATATACTCTCATGATTTCAAGAAAGGAATGTTCATGACAGAGAGTGAGGATTAATATGCTGAAAGGCCACAAATGAGGGAGGTTTGTGCCATGCACCTTGTTTTTGGTATACTGTCATAACGGCGACTGCAGTTGAATGACTCAAATATGAGCGATTCAAGTACAGCACCTGTTATGTGGGCTACCTTGCAAGGTTAGCGATGAGGGTGACAAGAAGAAGGGGAGGGTGACAGGAAGGATGAGAGGGAGGGCAAAAGAGGAGGGAGGGCATGTAGGGGGTTGTGCGGTGGGAGGCTGCCAAATTGGCACTGTGGGGGAGTGGTGAGGGTGGCAGGCTACAGTGGGAAGGGTGCAGGGTTCGGGGCTGGGGTGGGATACAATTTTTTATTGCCACGCGTGCTCTGTAAAGTACATTTTTTTCCAAGGCTTTTTTCCCCTCCCCAGAATGCACCCCCCCTGGAGTTAGTAATCATTAAGTGTGGGGGGGGTGCAGCCCCCCTGCAGAAAAACTTGTTTAGTTTTGCTGATGTTTCTTCGCTAAAGTGCACATCGCCTTTTTTTTGTTTTTTGGTGATGTGCACTCACAGTAATGGCAATCACTATTCTGCGATTGCCGTTATGACACAGAACCTTGTTTTTCACATACACTAAATCTGGTGATGTCAGGTGCTTGACAGACATGCAAAGTTAAAAGAAATACTCAGCGCTGTATGGGTCATCTCTAGATATTTCCATTATACCCCCAGATGGATTGAGCTCCTTTTTCAGTAGTAGAAGAAGCATAATGATCCATAACATTGTTTAACTAAAGACATAGTAACAGTGAGGAACTACAGTACATCTATTAGAGGGTTCTGGGACAGATGGAACAGAAAGGTGTGTTCAGGACTATGGAATTCAATGATGTGGCCTGTGGAGGGGGGGGGGTATCTCTGTGGTGTGTTTCTCAAATGCCTGTTCCATTTCTGAAACCTCATGAACAGGCAACCAAAGATGTCAGTTCTGAATCACCAGACCATAGTGTGGTCCTTCCCTTGGTGAGATTACTTAAGCAAGGATCTTCTACAGAAACCCTACAGAGCAAGACTAGAGGTGGTAGTTGCCTAGGCAGCACTGGTGGCAGTGGTGAGAATAAGAGCAATTATAATGGAGTTGAAGGAAGTGGTGGTGCCACCACTAGTTTGCCTGAGTCATATCAGCAACACACAAGCAGGATGTAACATTCATGAAGGAAGTGGCAGAAATATTTCAGACACAAATTGTAAACAGATTTGAACACTTTACTTTGAGCACATCATTTTTGATGGCAACACTATGGTGTAACAGTCATGAAATGCCTGTTCCACAAGTAACTTAAATGGGTACCTTAATGAAGAATAGGTCACCCAGGTATAGGTTCGAGACTAGGTTCTGCCAGAGAGACAGTGAGAGAAAGGGTGCACCCTGTAAAAATAAAAAGCAGAAAAAATAGCCATGAACATGTTTTTAATGGTAAGGGTATGTAGTATATTAAAAGGGGGGGGGAGAAACATAGAAACATAGAATTTGACGGCAGATAAGGACCACGTGGCCCACCTAGTCTGCCGATTTTCCTTCCTGATGGATAAGCTGCAGATTCTAGTTAACAAACAGCTTACTTCCTCCTACCCTCCACTAGAATAGCTTTAATTCTGCCCCATATATTCTTGAATTCTCCCACTGTTCTTGACACCACAACCTCCTCAGGAAGGCTATTCCATGCATCCATGACACTCTGCATGAAAAAATACTTTGTAACATTACCTCCAAGCCATCCCCCCTCTAGCTTCAAATTGTGCCCCCTTGTTCTTGTACATCTCTTTTCTAAAAGATGCTACCCTCTTGGACTTTGTTAATTTCCTTAAAATACTTGAAAGTTTCTATCATGTCCCCCCCCCTTTCCTTGAGGGTATACATATTGAGCTGCTTTAGTCTCTCTTCATATGACCTCTGGTGCAGACCCTGCACCATTTTGGTTGCCCTCCTCTGAACAGCCTCCACTCTGTCTATGTCTTTGTGGAGTTGGGGTCTCCAGAACTGCACACAGTACTCCAGATGAGGTCTCACCAACTGTCTGTACAGAGGGATAACAACTTCTTGTTTTCTACTGGTGATGCCTCTCCCTGTGCATCCCAGTATCCCCCCAGCCCTCCTTACTGCCTTCTCACATTGCTTGCCCACCTTTATAGAAACATAGAAGTAAGTGATTGTCCCTCAAAATTACACACATTTATATACATACATTTATTTTAATGATATTGAGCCAAGGGCTTGTAATTGGTTGTCCTGGCTAGTAAGCATCTGCCCTGGTGCTCCAGTGGTAAAATGGGACCAGGCTGGTCAAATCAGCAAAATTAGTTTTATTAATAAAATACTGTGTCTAAGTTTGAATTCAGTAGACAGACTATTGCTTACAAGCCTATGCAGAGTGGTAGCTGCACAGCACAGAGGCACCGAGCTAATGTGAGTGTGAGAGAGCAGATCATCAGCTCTGTAGTGAAGAACTAGAGCGCTTGGAGGGGAATCCCCTCACAACAGCCAGAAGCAGCTGTGTGAAACTGTGATAATGGTCATGGAGCAGGCTAAGACCTGCCAAAGCAGGTTTTAGTGAGGGAGTGAGATGCGGTAGAGCACCCCTCTCACTGGCAAGGCGGCCAGATATTTCTTACGGAAAACACATATGTTGTCAGGCAGCAGGCACCAGGATTTTTATCTAGGGACTGGCTACTATTGATTTTACTATTATAATAAATATAAGAGGACACGCAGAAGTAAATGGGAGAGTCCTATATACACAGAGTGAGTGCAAGCCAGGCGCCATTTTAGAGTGGCAGGAGAGATGGTCAGGAGTATAAAAGCACACACACACACAGATTCACTCGACTAAATATACGGGCTTATTTTACTTCTCAATATGGTAGAAGATGGCATGAACATTGATGTGGGTTTTATGTCACATCATTCTACTTAAACTTAAACAGACCTCTACTTCATAGGATGGACATACAATAGGACTTCAGCAAGTCTTGTTTTTTTTTATTTTTTTATATTTGTATAATCCCTTTTAACTGGTTATCAACATGTTGGTTTCTCACCTCAATAGCATGTGTGTGTGTGTGTGTGTGTTTGTGGTGGAGGAGGGGGAGGGTAGCACAGTGTGTTTTGTATATGGGTGTTTGGGGGGGTGTTATGTGGTATGGTGGATGCGAGTGTGAGAGTTGTAATTATATTGAGGTAGACTTGTATTCTACTATATGACGTAATGGTGTTACAATGGCTAGGACCCATAGTCCACTTACATAGTGAGTATTTACTTCCTGCTAACTAGTTTTATTTATTTATTTACTTCAGTTTGTTAACTGGGTGGACCCACTGAGCCCGGCAGTTCCCTTTATCAGGGGCAACCCGGAGTTAGTTACATAAAGGAAAAACATTTGCAGATACAGTACATATGAGTACAAGTCACTAATTGTTTACAGATATGACAATATACCATTAGGGAACTCACAGTAATCAGTAGACACTTCAATATGTTATCATAAAAAAGGGGGATGGGGGTTAATTCCATTGGGTTTTTATTCAGATTCCTTAGAATGTTACTGTACATATAATAGTTTTATTATATGCTGTCACATTTTTAAATTCTGTACTTATTAGAATGAATAATCTTATTTACTTGGGAGTCCTTGACAGGTTTAATTCCATTGGGTAAATATTGCAGTGATTGGTGTGAATGATGTTGTATCAGGAGTTGACTCACTAATATAATGAATATATACTTCATTCTAACTAGTTATCTTCTCGGGGGTAATTCCATTGAGTTCTATTTAGATTCCTTAGACTGTTTCTGTACGTTTAGTAATTTTATTATACACAGACACATTACTGAACTCTGAACATATCAGGATGCATAGTCTCATTTACTTTGGGGTTTTTGACAAGTTTTTTTTTTTTGGCTCTTATACTGACAATTGCTATTATTGTGTATAAAATCCTGTTGTAGCACTGAATGTCTTAAGGTTTATGTATTTAAGTTAGTGTTTAATGTATAGGTTTTGCTTTTCATCATACTGGATTCTCAAAACACGCTGAGTCATTCAAAATTTATATTAGTGGAGTTCTTTGCTTGAAGTGTTCTTATCTTTTCTGAGGATATTTGACCTTGAAAGGCTCCTCAGCTAAACATGTATTTAAATGAGTATCGAATCGAAAGGTTTTGCTTTTCATGAGACTGGATTCTCACACACACTTCGACATTTATATTTTATGTCAATTAAGCTCTCTGCTCAAAATGTTCTTATCTACTTTTGATTTGATAAGATTTGATATTGAAAGACTCCACAGCTTAAGGCAAACTGGTGCTATCCAGTTTCTCTGATGCAAACTTCAGTTATGGTTTAAATGAGCATTTTAAACCAATGAGAATTATTTCTGTTTTTTTATGTATCATCTGGGTGTTAATAGTAAGTGATTTTCTGGGTGTCACTGTCATAAACGTCTGAGGAAGGACTTGGTTGGTCCGAAAGCTGAAGTACTTTGTTCTTTTTGTAACATGTTTGTTAGTCCAATAAAAGGTATCAGACTATTTGTATCTGGATCTGTTCTTACAAGGACCAATATGACAACTAAACAATTTGTTTGCCATCATGGAAGATACCTGAATTTGCCATAGAATATGGCAATTACACAACATTAAGAAGAAACTGGCACAGCTAGACAATGACAACTATTTTTCAGCCCAGTGCAAGAGGAACAACATTATCCCTAAAGGTCTAACTATTTGTAATCCATTAAGAAACACGGATAATTCTAAGTATGCTGAACAACTCTGTCGTAGGACCTCTGAGAAATTAAGAAATCACAGGATCCATATGTCATGCCAAGAAAGCATTTTTGAAGAGATAGTTTGATTGAATTGTTACCACACTGGAGAGGATGTCTGGTGAGCATATTCCAGACATCCTGCATAAGATACACATGAACTATCAAAGAACCATAAGAAAAGTCATGCTTATTAAAAACAGGAAGTTAGACACCCTTTAACGTACCATACTGCCTAACAACCGCGAAGAACAAAACAGAGTGATTGAACAACAAAGTCACACAGATGGGCACCTTTCAGTTGTTAATTTTTCTAATCACACACTGACTACTAGGGAATTAAATGTACTTTCTAAGGGCCTCACTTTCTGCCACAACAAAACCCCTAGACAGAATACAGTTTTGTGGTGAACTGGAGGAATACTTCCACAGATTGAGACTTAAAAAATTCTTTCATGGCAGAGAAGAAACATAGAAACATAGAATTTGATGGCAGATAAGGACAGCTTGGCCCACCTAATCTGCCCATTTCCCTACCTGATGGATAAACTGCAGATTCTAGTTAATCAACAACTTACTTCCTCCTACCCCCCACTAGAATTGCCTTATGTCTGTTCCATGCATTCTTGAATTCTCCCACTGTTCCTGACTCCACAACCTCCTCAGGAAGGCTGTTCCATGCATCCACAAACCTTTCTGTGAAAAAATACTTTCTAACATTACCTCTGAGCCGTTCCCCCTCTATCTTCAAATTGTGCCTCCTTGTTCATGCACATCTCTTTTTCTGAAAGATGCTACCCTCTTGTACTTTGCTAATTCCCTTGAAATACTTGAAAATTTCTATCGTGTACCCCCTTTCCCTCCTTTCCTTAAGGGTTTACATATTAAGCTGCTTTAGTCTCTCCTTGTATGTTTCCTGGTGCAGACCCTGCATCATTTTGGTTGCCCTCCTCTCAACAGCCTCCACTCTGTCTATGTCTTTGTGGAGATGGGGTCTCCAGAATTCCAAGCAGTACTGCAGATGGGGTCCTCACCACTGTCTGTACAGAGGGATAATGACTTCCTGTCTTCTTTTTTGCAAATAACCAAGCTTTATTGAAGTTTATCAAATGTAACACATATATCATACAAATACATAATGCAGAGGCACCATAAAACAATAAATAAAAAAGAAGAAGTAACCGAGCAAAGCAAAGCCCCTAAAGCCCCCCCACCCCTGGCAGCTATCCCTATAGCTGACACACATATGTAATGAGTACAAACATAATATAATCTCAGAAAACAAACAAATAAGACCGCATTATAAGTAATATAACTAAGACTTCAAGGAGGGGGTAGCATGGAGGAAAGAATTCACCCAAAAAATATACTAAACTGGGGTCGATATCCTTCCCATGACTAGAAGTGAATATTCTAAACTATAACGCTAATACCTGTACCTATCCTTCAAGCACTGGAATAACTTCCCCCAGCATTGCAAAAATATTGGTGAAGCATTATAAAGAGAAAGAACAGCTCTTTCTGCATTCAATGCACTCATAAACTCCTCCCACCACTCCGTACGTGAAGGAATCCAATCGCCTCTCCAGTGGCACAAGATTATCAATTTAGTTACTGCTGCAACCATAGCTAAACGACACTTGGTTACTTTACTATGTATTTTATCAAACACACCAAATATACAAGCCTCTGGAGTGAAGAATCTGTCTAGATCATAAAATTGACCAATCATTTGCTTCACCAAATGCCACAGTCCCGCTACCTTTAGGGCAGGTCCAAAACTTGTGGTAGCTGGTAGCCAGAGAATCATTACATTCAGTACAATTCGCTGTAAAGCAACTACTCATCCTTGAAAGCTTAGCTGGTGAAAAATATAGATTATGAAGTAACTTAAATTGAACTTCTCTTAATCTATCTTGCTTGACAAATTTATAGATATCGACCCAAGCCTTTTCCCAAATTTCTGCTGATTTGCCTAAGGACAAATTTAATTCCCAGTGTATCGGAATTGGTGACACTTTCAAAGAATCTTTGACTATAATATACTTATACATTTTTGATATCACCTTACCCGCATGCGTAAACCCTTTCAATTCCACCAACATAGGTCCCAAAATATTTTGTCCCTGCCTCTTACCCATATACGACTTGACGCAGCTTAAAATTTGACCTAATTTTAAGTAGGATTGACATTTACCTTCCGACTTCTCTACCAGAGCCTGAAGTGAGAGAAGCCTATTATTCTGAAAGAGATCCTGAACCCGCCACTTTGTTTCCCCTTCAATACCCCATCTAGATATAGGTTGCTTTCCGATGGTCAAATTCGGATTTCCTACTATAGGCTGGGATAAATCATATCGCTGTGAGATTTGAAATTTCCTGTAAAACTGTTGCAAGGCTTTAATATCCCATCCTAATGGGGTATCCCTCGCCTCTTTGGAATTTTAGCCCAGGGAACATAAAGTAAAGACTCTAGGTCCAGCTTAAAGCCACTGACAAATAAACGATCTAAATAAAGGCCAGGGTATGTTAAGTCCTCGTCACACACCAGGCACTCATCCTCGCCAAATGAATGCATGAGGTAATAACTATAAAAGTCCGGTAATTGGAGCCCTCAAGTCATCGTTGCGGTAAGTTTGAGGTAACTTCTTCTAGGGGGTCTCCCCTTCCATAGGAAAGCCGCACATTGTTGAAATAACGGCTTGAAAAAAGACTTTGGCAGGTACACGTTTAAATTGGATAGAGTATAAAAAAGTTTGGGCATAACCATCATTTTTATTGTGCTGGCTCTTCCCGAAAAAGTCAGTGGGAGCTTTGACCATCTAACCAAATCTTCCTTAATAGTTTTAAGTAAAGGTTTAAGATTTAAATCAATTAAGTTCTCTAAATTCTTGGATATTTGAATCCCTAAATAGGTTATTGATTTGGATTGCCAACAAAGTCCCAGGGAGAGGCACCAACTTCTATGAATAAATGGGGACAAAGCATAGACTGACGTTTTAGCCTTATTTAAACTATACCCTGAACACCTACCGAACTTATCAATTAAATCGAGAGCTTGAGGAAGAGAAGAAGTAGTGTCCGAGATGTGTAACAGTAAATCGTCTGCAAATGCAGATAATTTAAACTCAGGTACCACCAATCCTTAGCCCCTCCTCTATTGGACTTAATGGAACGAATCAGTGGTTCAATGTATAGATTAAAAGGTATGGTGATAAAGGGCAGCTTGCCGAGTGCCTCTAGAGAGGAAAAGGCCTCGAAATTAAGTTGTTACATTGGATTCTTGCTACTGGGCAAGAATATAGAACGCGAACCATGTGAATAAATCTATCTGGAAGGCCTAGCTTTGACAGGGTAGTGAACATGAAAGCCCATTCCACCCTGTCAAAGGCTTTCTCTGCATCTAAAGAAACTAGTGACGCATCCAATGCAGGGTCCATAGATTCAGAAACCAGATAAAACAACTTGCGTAAATGATCAGCTGAGGAGCAACCCTCCACAAAACCAGCTTGCTCCGGGGCTCAACAAAATCCGCCAAACTCGTTTTAATCTGTTGGCCAGAATTTTAGCGAAGACTTTAACGTCCAAGTTTAGCAATGAGATCGGCCTATAGCTACCCACTTCATCAGTGGGCTTGCCTGGTTTGGGCAACAAAATAATCCTGGCCTCAAAAGGTATCTGGTCCCTGATTCCTTGATTGCACCAAAAGGTAAATAACTCCTGCAATAAGGGTGCAAGAATATTTTTAAATTGCTGGTAAAAGAAAGCTGGAAATCCATCTGGTCCAGGTGCTTTATCTGAACAAAATGAATCAATAACACTTTCTATTTCTTCTACCGAAATGGGGGCTATCAGTTGAGGGCCAGCATCTCTTGAGAGTTTCGGTACCCGAAATAGTTTCTAGAAACTCTTGGGTCTCATCTAATATCTGGGTAGAGGGCTGCTGGCTTGTATAGAGCTTTTGGTAAAAAGACTTAAAGATACCTAGAATTTCAGCAGGATCTGTGGTCACTTGCCCTGATTCTGGGTGGTTAAGAGCAGTCACCCACCTTGCCGAAGATTTCTGTTTTAGCTGCCAAGCCAACAGCCTTCTGGCCCTACTGCCTTGACCCAGGTATAAAGCCTTGACTCTGGAGGCTAAGCTGATGACTTTCTCTCTCTGTATGTCCGCATACCGATTTCTTAGAAAGATTAATTTATTTTCTTGTTCCACCATTGTTTGAGTATCGTTTAACTTTTCTAGTTCCTTTATTTCCTTTAAACATTTGTCTATTAGTGTCCTTGACTTGATCTTGCGGGCAGTTGCTAAGCGTATTAACTCGCCATGCCACACAGACTTAAGAGCTACCCATGTTTGGTCGATAGCATTAATGAAGCCCCAATTACTAGCAATAGAGCTCTCTAAAAACAGTTTAAAGCTGGCTAATGTATTGGATTCTTTTAAAATACTGCTGTTTAATGACCATGAGTATGACCTATTTGGTAAAAATGGTAGAGAACATGTAATCCTTATAGGTGAATGGTCAGAGATTACACGGGGCAAAATTGTGGCATCTACCACCCAGGACAAACTAAGCTGACTAACCAGAAAAAAGTCCAATCTCGAGTGTGATTTGTGCACTGCCGAAGAAAATGTATATTCACGGAGGCTAGGGTTAAAGATACGCCAGGGGTCTATTAGACCTATTGAAGACATAAACTCCCGCAGGGCCTTCTGAGCTGGAGAGAGGGAAGAGCCTTTATAATGTGATCTATCTAAACGGTTAACCTGAACTAAATTCCAGTCCCCCCTATGAATATTGGGACGTTCTCAAAAGAGGCCAGGGTCAATCCTAACTGCGTAAAGAAGTCCGGTGAACCTAGGTTAGGCCCATATACTGAACCCAAGACTAAGCTAGTCCCTCCAATATTACCCGAAACAAATATAAATCGACCTTGCGAGTCGGATATTATTTGAGAATACGCGAATGGAACCCCGAGCAATTAAAATAGCTACTCCCGGCTATTTGAAGAGAGACCGCTCAAAAACCTGATCCACCCACTTCTTCTAAATAGGGCCAATCGTCAGCGAGCGTGGGTTTTTGTAAAAATACTATTGCTGGTTTCAAGTGGGCAAGGTGATTCAGAATGACAAATTTTTTACAATTATCCTTTCCTCCCTTGATATTCTAAGAAAATATATTCAACCTATCCACCATCTGTTATACAAACCATAGAATACTTGGGATAGCTGCACCCCTCCCCCCCATTTAAATACCCTCAAAACAAAAAGGAATTTACCTTTCCAAAATGCCCCACCAAGCTGTAAACTAAATAATAACATACCCATAAATAACTTATAACTCACCCTCCTGGCCCAAAGCCAACACCCGCTCTCGGCATACATGTTACTACATAGAGACGGGTGTATCCGCCTCCCTACCACTACTATTGATATAATGGAACATATAAACATGTCAGACTCTATCTCAGGACTAGGCTACTAGAAAAAGAAGAATTTAACCCCCTCTTTAGGTCTATGATTACATCACGTAATTAAACACTAATTGACAAACTTTCCCCAAAGAAAGAAGTTAGAATTAGAAATTAGAGGTATAATGCAACCATTAAGCTAATAAAAGCATATATTAGGCCATTACGGACCTCCAAGCATCTAACCCCTAGCAAATGAAATTATGGGTCAAACCGTAGCACACCCAACCTTAGTCCCTGTAAGGAGATCTATCTAGGCCTGCTAAATCAGGCGGTCAACATATCTAACCGAACTATTAAGTAAACAAGACAGGGCTGTCCGGCCTGCCTAAAAACGTAACTAGCATTATACCCCTTGGCAGTTCAAATCTAACTTGATCCTTGCAACTAGTTAGGTACCCCAGCCATAAATTACCAATAAAAAAACAATTGTTATACGTCAAACACCATTAAGACAGGTGTCACAAAAAAGGGAACAAAAGTATTCTTCCAGACATACGTGCAAACAATGTAGTCTACCTCCTCATAAAAATCTTAAACTTGACTTTAAATCAACAAGGGCTGATAAAAGACCCACCCCGTAGTCTAATTGTAATCCAAAGTACCATAATACCACTAACCAAGGTATATCAATAATGTAACTGATAAAGCTCCCTTGCCCATCCTAATAGTGGTTGGGTGTCACCCACATCAGCGGAAGTAACACCCAACCCAACTAGTCAGTAATCTATGGACATTCCCAAGCTACATACTACTTTGATATCCTCAAACAAAATCAGATTATAAATGTTGATATCAATCCAAAATCTTAGACACTAAACTTAGCAAAAAAAAAGTTACTGTACACTGTCCATATAGTCAAACTTATCTCTCATCCCTTGGGGAACAAGTCGGGTAGCAAAGTTCTCAGGGAGTCGAGTGCTTCTTCCGCCGAGTTGAACCTCTTCGGGCCTTCCTTGAAGGTAACTTCCAGCCTCGCAGGGTAAAGTAGACGGTGTCGTATCCCTGCCGCCCAGAGCTTCGACGTAATCGGCCTGAAGCTGACGCGAGCTTGCCTCATCTTCCAGGTTAAGTCGGGCACCAGACGCAGTTTCTTGCCTTCCCATTGGAAAACTTCCAATTTCCTCACTCCATTTAAGATGTATTCCCTGTCCAAGTAATTCAAAAGTTTGAAAATAACCGGCCTCGGTGGCTCCAAAGGTAGAGGTTTAGCTCTAAGGGCTCTATGACCCCTCTCTATAATATATTCTGACCCATTGGGTGAGGGGCCCACCGATTTCTTAATGAGCTTCTGCAGAAACTGGATAGTATTCGGCCCTTCCTCACCTTCCGGAAGGCCCAACAGAACCAGATTATTACGCCTGTTATGGCCTTCCAGGTCATCTAAACGATCTTCTAGTTTAGCAATATTTCTTTTACACTGAGTATGTTAGGGCTTGATTTATCCATAGATCTCCAAAGAAGAAATTCTGGCCTCAGCGTCGGTCACCCTTCTGCTAGTTGTGTCAAGGCTGGTTTATCTCTGCCACTTCCTCTATAAGTTTGAATAAAGCTTCTTTTATAGTAGAAAGGTCGTTGTAGATCTTCTCAGGTTTCAGTTCTTGTTCCTGGAGCCGAGGTGATGAGCCCACGCGGGCGCTTGGATTCAATTCTGGTTCAGATGTCTGCATCTTCCAGCTAGAGGTTATCACCATACCCCAAGTCCACCCTAAATAGACCACAAGATTTCCAGTGCCAATATAAATCACTTTGCAGTGTAAAATATAAGATTTGGGATGCAATATAAGTTCCTTGCTGGTAGGAGAGAGGCCCACAGGCTGTAGGTTTAGCGCTGGTATGCAGTAGAAAATCTAGTGCTGGCTCCTTTAAAAATAGAAAAACGAGCGTTGTCTCCAAACAGTGCAAATCCAGTGCAAATAGGCTTATCCCAATGCCCTAATGCCTTTTGGATATGTATTTCTGCCCAAAATCGTAGTTTATGCTGGCAGGGAGCAAAAGAAGGGCCCGCTGCTGCTTGACCGCGGGCGGACTTTCTCCGATGTTTAAACGGCTCGTTAAATGTAACGGAATGAGTGATAGCGCCAAACAGTGCAGGACCTATTCTCAAAGGGTCTGGCTGGCCTCCCAATGCCCGAAAACGCTGCTAGCCCTTACGATGATCGGTTTTGGAGTGGCAGGGAGCGGAGAACCGTCGAGCTGTTGCCCTCACTCCATGAGCGTCACGTGATCCTCCCCGACTTCCTGTTTTCTACTGTTGATGCCTCTCCCGATGCATCCCAGTATCCCCCCAGCCCTCCTTACTGTCTTCTCACATTGCTTGCCCACCTTTAGGTCATCTGATAAAATTTCTCCTAGGTCTCTTTCAATTTTTGTTGCTGTTATTATCTCACTCCCCATTGTGTACTCTTCCCCTTGGTTGTTGTTTCCCAGATGCATTACCTTATACTTCTTTGCATTGAATCTGAGCTGCCATATATTTGACCATTCCTCCAACCTTGCCAAGTCCCTTTTCATCCTTTTCACCCCACCTTGTGTATCAACCCTGTTGCAGAGCTTTGTGTCATCTGCAAAGAGACATACTTTTCTTTCCAGGTGCTCTCCAATGTCACTTATATAGACATTAAAGAGGACCGGTCCCAGTACCAAATCCTGCGGTACCCCACTAGTTACCCTTCTTTCTTCATTGTGGACTCTGTTTACTATTACCCTTTGCATCCTGTTGTCCAGCCAGTTTTTTATCCAGGCTACCACCTTGGGACCCATGCCAAGGCTGGTTAACTTGTATATTAATATTTTGTGTGAGACTGTGTCAAGTGCCTTGCTAAAATCTAGGCAGGCCATATCCACAGCCCCTTCCTGGTATACTACTTTGGTCACCTAGTCAAATAAATCTATTAGGTACATCTGACATGACCTTCCTGCTGTGAAACCATGCTGCCTTGGGTCCTGTGCCCCACTGGCCTCTAGGTACTCAACAATTCTTTCCTTCAGAAGTGATTCCATCATTTTCCCTACCACTGAGGTCAAACTAACTGGTCTGTAGTTTCCTGCCTCTGTCCTGCTCCCACTTTTGGGAAGTGGAATCACATCTGCCCTCCTCCAGTCCTTAGGTGCCACCCCATCCTCCCATGACTTGTTAAAGAGAGTAGTCAGTGGTGTTACTAGTTCTGCCCTTAGTTCTTTTAGAATTCTGGGGTGAATCCCATCAGGCCCCATTGCTTTGTCCACCCTCAGTTTCAAGAGTTCTTTCAAAACCGTTTCTTCTGTGAATGGACTGGTATCAACCCACCTATTCAGAGTATTTCTCTTATTTGGTTTAGGTATCTCCCCCTTCCTTCCATTGTGAATACCGAGCAGAAATATTCATTCAGTATCCCTGTTTTTTTACTGTCACCCTCTGCCCACATTTCCTCCCCTTTATTAAGTTTCTGTATCCCTCCCTTGGTCTTTCTTTGCTCCCTAATGTACCTATAAAAGGTTTTATCCCCCTTCTTAACAGAGTTGACTATCTTTTACTCAGATTGTGCCTTTGCTATTCTGACTGCCTTCCCTGCCTCCTTCTGCTTTAACTGATAAAGTTCTCTGTCCTGCTCCACCTGTGTTTCCTTATATTTCCTAAATGCTATCCTTTTCTCCTTAACCTTCCCTTCCACCTCTTTTGAGAACCATAGCATTTTTTCGTTCATTTTGTTTTTTGCTTTGCTTCACACAAAGGCTTGTTGCCTCTGTGATGGCTGTTTTGATTATTCCCCATTGTTCCTCCACCCCTCCTTCTTGCCCATTTGCTAGTGCTTTTCTGAGGCACTCTTTCACTTTCCCAAAGTCAGCCCTCCTAAAGCCCAATCCTCTTGTTTTTGTATGGCTTGACTCTATGGCTATGTTTATTGTGAACCACACTGTTTAGTGGTCATAGATTTACTGCTAATAGTACACTGCTTGATGTCATCTTAGTAAGTAAACTGCACCTGTTCTCCCATGCAGGAACCTTCTTTTCTGATGTTAGTGACCATAATATCATCGCCGGTGTAAGATCAGTCCAAAATCCACTATCCTTGTCAAGGTTCTCTACTAAGAGGTCCAGCCGTAACTTTGATCAGTCTGCCTACCTTGATGAGCTAAAATACTTGCTGCATTGGCAGGACTTTTACCTAACTTACTTGGTCTACTTGGCATATGACATCTTTTCTGAAATTGTGACTGGAGCATTAAATAAGTATGTCCCTCTTGTAAAAGTTAGGGTAAGAAGTAGAATCTGTCGCTGGGTCTTTTTAGAACTCAAAATAGCACTGCTGGACAGGGACAAGCTTTGGAAAAAAGCATGAACAACTAAGATCCTGATGGACTGGTGTCACTTCAGGAAAGCCAGGAATACATGCACTAAGATGATAAGAGATGCTGAGGCCTCCTTTTATCGTTCGGAGCTGGATTCTGCTGCCAGGAGCTCCTCTGAATTTTGTAAGTCCATTAAGGATATGTCTGGAAATACCCCAGGGAACTCCCTGCCTGCAAAGATTACCTTTGGCAGTGCCACCATCTGCAGCAAAATGGAGATCCTGGATGCATTTAACAACCACTTCGGCACCGCAGGGCTGGCATTTGACAACTCCCCTGCATGTTCTTTATGCTCCCAGTTGGGTGCGCAAAACTCTGAACCTCTTCTTACCAACTCAGTCATTTCTTTCCAGCCTACTTCATTGAAAGAGGATGAAGAACTTCTCTTACAGTTGGATACCAAAAAAAGTGCGGGTGCTGACTCTCTAGACCCATACTTTCTAAAGGTACCCTACCATACTTTAGCTGTACCAATTACCCACCTATTCAATCTCTCACTGTCCCTCGGAATCCTCCCACCCAAATGGAAAACAGCTCATGTTATCCCTTTGTTTAAATCTGGGGAACCCTGTGATCTTAACAACTACAGACCGATTTCTCTACTCCCTATACTGTCCAAACTATTGGAAAAATTGTAAGCAAGCAGTTGAGAACCTATGTAGAAACTATGAATCTTCTAAACCCAATGCAATTTGGCTTTACAGCATGGCATAGCACCATTACGGCCCTAGCCAAAGTGACCAATCATCATCATCGTCATCTTTATTTTTAATGCGCCTTTCAAATTCCAAGGCGCAGTACAAATTAAAACAATTTAAATCAATGCTGCACAACAGTAACAAATATACAGTACAATATAATTAAAAACCAATGATTGGCAGATAGACCTGGAGAATTGAAACTTCATCTGTGCAGTGTTCTTAGACTTAAATAAGGCTTTTGACACCGTCGATTATGGCCTGCTCCTTTCCTCCCTGAGGGTGATAGGACTGGACTCACGATTCTTGCATTGGTTTGCTGACTACCTCTCTGACCGGTGGCAGCAATTCAAGGCAGAAGGTGAACTTTCTCCCCTTAAACCTCTGCAAAGAGGGGTTCCCCAGGGATTGATTCATGGTCCTCTACTGTTTGCAATTTACATAAACAACATTGACACCAACATAACTAAGGCCAATATCCATCTGTTTGCAGATGACATGGTTCTTTATCTAAGTTGTCCTTTGCCAGAAGCTGCCTGTGGAGACCTACAGTCTGAATTCAATATGCTTCAGAGCTAACTCCTAAACAAAAAGCTCTTATTAAATGCCAAAATAACTAAGGCAATGCTATTTTCTCCACTTCTTCATGCTGCAAACCCGGCCAGTACTGGCTCCATTCCACAGATCACAACAATCCCAAGAGAAAACCTAGAATTTTTCAATAAATTCAAGTACTTGGGAGTGTGACTCGACCATAGCCTTTCCTTTATGGACCATATCAAAGATCTGCTGAAGAAATTGAGGCAGAGACTTTGACTCTTTTTCAGGATTAATAACTTCCTTACTAGTGATGCCAAGTGGCAGCTGGTACAAACATTTTTTTCCTTGGTCGACTATTCTAACTTTCTTTAAAGTCACTGCCCTGTCTCTCATCTTACTAAATAAGAAACGTTGTATCACAGGGCTCTGAGATTCATTACTGGCCTACCTTTTTCCACTCATCATTGTGTCCTTTATGCTGTCGTGGGTAGCCCTCCTTTCAGTACAGGAGAAACAGAAATGCTGTACTCTGGACGTTCAGAGCTATTAACAAAAAACTACCCCTATATATCTCTGATTGTCTTCCGCTGTGTGAGCTTGGGAACTATGCACTGAGAAGCTACTCCTTTATTTCCTTAAAGGTACCTAAGTTAAAAACATGCTTTGGGAGAATGGCTATAAGCTTTGCGCTGCCGTCTCTATGGAACAATATACAAAAATTGCTAAAGCTTAGTACCCCGGTCAGTCTATCCTCCTTCAAGGCACTATATGATCATTTGGTCAAGGAAATTTGCAACTGCTTCCCCCAATCCTAAACTTCCCTGCACTTATAGAGTACCATGATGGTGTTGTCCTCTCCGCTATGCCTGACCTTGTGGCCTCTCCTTCACATTTCTCTAATACCTAATTGTGCTCCCCACCCTCCTGTCCTGTGTCCTCTCTGAGGCTTCATCTGTCTCTTGTCTATCCTTTACCACCCTGCCTGTACCCTATCTCGCCTTGTCTACCACCCCCCTTCTACCCTGTTACACTGTTTTTTCTTTTCTTTTTTTTAACTCACTGTCTGTCTTATTACTTATGGCATTGTATGTAATATACCATTACCTAACAATTGTCCTTGTTAGTACTTCCAGCTACTGTTACTAGACTCATTATACACCATGAAGAAATTAAATCTCTGTTTCCAAACTGTTCTCCACTTATGGCTACGTTTAACTATTGTATCTCTGTATTGTATAATATTACTGAGGTGTTATGTTGTGACTGTTCATATATTGGAAAACCTGTGTTCCTGTGCTAACCAGGTCCATCTTGTAAATTAGCTATGCTCAATGGTGTTCACCTGGATAAATAAAGATTTGATTGATTGATTGTTCGCAGATGGCTACCCACTTCTAAATCTGAGATCCTTTCTCTGTCCCCATTTGAGAGTACCAGGTATAAGATTGCTCCCTCCTGAGTGAGTTCCAACACTAGCTGTCTGAGGCATGCCCCCAGTAGGGCATCAAGAATTACCATGCTCTTTCATGTGCCTGCAACAAAGGTACTCCAGTTAACACCTGGCATATTCAGGTCCCCCATCAACAATATCTCCCCTTTTTCTGCCATTTTAAGGATGCCTTCTATCATTTCCTTGTCCATTTCCTCCCCCTGAGATGGGGGTCTGTACACAACCCCCATGTGGATTGTGGTGCCATTTTCTAGCTCCAGAGTGACCTATAGTGACTCATCAACTTCCTGTTTACTTTTTAGTTCTGTTGCTTTAATCCCTTCCCTTATATAGAGAGCTACTCCTCCTCCTCTTTTACCCACCCTGTACCTCCTATAAATTGTATATCCTGGTATGTTGACATCCCAGTCATGGTTCTCTGTGTACCATGTTTCAGTGACTGCCACAATATCCAGGCATCCCTCTTCCATCAAGGCCACTAGTTCAGGGAGCTTGTTGCACAGACTGTGGGCATAGGTACTCATCACCCTCCATTTTTGATGGCCTTACCCCTTTTAGCCCCATCCCTATCCTTACTGCCTTTTTCTGCATTTACCCCTTTCCTGCTCCCTACTGACTTCTCTACCTTAGTGTTTACCTCTCTACCTACTGTGTTTTGTGGGGGAGGCTGGGATTTCCCTGCTCCTTTTCAGTGCCTCCCTCCTTGTCTACTTTAAATGCTTGCCAATGAAGCATTTAAACCTATCACCTAGGATCCTGGTTCTCCCTCTGGACAGATGCAGACCATCGTGCCAGTATAGGCCTGCATCCCTCCAGGTGGCTCCCCAGTCCCCAATGAAGCCAAAACCATGAGCTGCACACATGTTTTTCAACCATTCATTGAATCCCATGGTGTGGAATACCCTAGCATCATCCTTGCCATAGACAGGTAGTACCCCTGAGAAGGTTACCATAAATGCTACTTGTCTAGGACCCCTCCCAACTCTGAAAACACTTCTTGCACTGCGCTGATCACATTTGCAGCCAGGTCATTTGTCCCTAGGTGGACAATTATATCCAGCTCCCTCCCTTGTGCAGCTGCTCCCGCGATCCTGAGGATTTGCTTCCTGTCCCTTCAAGCCATGGCGCCAGGTGGGCACCTTACATCCCTATACCCTTCCTCCTCCACTTCTACCCCCTAATGATTGAGTCCCCCAAACAGGAGTTGTTTTCTTCCCCTGTGGGGGTCCATGCCACCCTCCAGTGGGTCTCCTTTATGGAGGTTCCCAGCATCCTCCTTGGTCTCCACTGCAGGTGCCTCCATAGAGGGACCACTCTTTGCCAGAACAGCATATGAATTGTGGAGAGGTACAACTGGAGGGATGCACCTCTGTTCCACCAGTCTCTCCCTCCCTGAGCCCACCTTGGTCCAACCACTCCTCTTTCTTGACAACCTCTGAGGTAGTGGCGGTGGCCCTGGTGGTCCCTGGGTGGGGGAAGAGGTTTCACGAATCCTAGCCAGGTCAGCCTGGAGATGGGCAACCTCCTCCCTCAGACCAGAGAGGTGTCTGCAAATAGGGCAGCATCGCAGCCTCCAGAATGTCTCCCGGAACACTGCTGCCCCTCAGCCATTGCACTGCACCACTCCCATCTTGACTTATTTTGTGACCCCTCTCCTGTTGCTTTGTATGCTTGCTGTCTCCTCCCTCTATGCATTTTTACACCTTCTTTCCTACTGCCTATGTGCCCTTACAACTCTCGCCCTTCTTGTTCTGGGACAGGAACTTCTTGTAGTCTTCAGTAGTTTCCTTCTTCTTTGCTTGGATTCAGACCTCCAGCAGCCGGGGGGAGAGAAAGAGCTATTTTTTAGATTGTCTCAAGGTTAATGAAACTAACGTATCTCAGTGATCCTTCCCTTCCTACTGCCAAACAGGAAGTCCCTGTTGTCAGTCAAATCCAGTGGCTATAAAAGTAGAACTGGCTTAGGGTGGGAGGGTGCAGGAGTGGGAAGGAGGGCAATCAGTAAGAAAGCTGTAGTTCTAGTCTAAAATCACAGGCAGTGAAGAAATTACAAGCAGTAACAATTTAATAGATAAGAAAAAGGAACCATCTGATTTTACCCCTTCCCAAGTGGCCATAATAAGAAACTGGACAATTACATTCATTGCTTTTAGAAGTTTAGAAGTTTAGAAGTGTATTGTTCTAGGAATTATTACCTTTGAGCCAATGGTTCTTTTACAAAGGTTCCACATCATCAATGTACAAACAAACAAGACATGTTACATAGAATGGTCAGCAAACTATAAAGGTTTCAATAAGCAAGTATAATACAGTACATCACAGGAAAACAAAACATTGGAGGAATGGTCAAGGTGGGAAGGGTAGGAGGAGATATGGGGAGGGGAGCAGACTTAGAGTAGTTAGAGGTACTCAGATGCCTTTGTCAAGAAAGGAGCAGAGAAGGAGGATGAAAAACAGTAAAAACAGCCATGAGGGAAGAATCATTAGTCAAGGCAGTCACAGGAGCTAGAGGCTGAGAGGTGAGAGTAAAGCATAGATTTGAAAGCTCCTAGTGATGTGGAGGATGTAATGAGCCAGTTAAGGGCATTGTACCAGCTTGGGGCACGATAGGCAAAAGATCTTTGGCCCTGTGTGGTCCGGCATCTGGGGACCTGGAGAGGCTGGTGTTCCGATCTTCTGGTGGGACAGATGCTGGTATTCGGGCAAAGTAGGTCTTGGATACATGGCAGAGTGTGGCCCAAGATGGATTTTTTTGCCATCAAGCATGTGAGGTACCTTATGCGATTTGAGAGTTGCAACCATCCTGTTTCAGTGTAGAGCTCGCATGTATGAGTACATCTTTGCTCTCCAGTGAGCAGCCGACAGGCCTTGTTTAGGGTGGTTGTGATGTGCCTTAGTGCGGTGGTAGTGGCAGAGCCATAGATAATTAAGCCATAGTCTATGATTGAGATGACAGAGCTTTGGATAGCAATCCTCAGCGCAGCTTGGGTAAGGAATTGCCGGTTTCAGAACAGGATACCAATGCGCTGGTTCACTGTTTTGCTGTGTTATCAATGTGGATTCATAAAGGTAAGACCTTGATCAAAGGTGATTCAAGGTATTTAAATGTTGACACTTGTGCAAGGGTATTTCCTGGGTATGTTTTGATAGTAAGTGGAATTTGTCTTTTTCTGTTTTGTGGACTGGAGAAAAGCATGGATTTTGTTTTTTTGTGATTTAGGACCAGCTTGTGATTTAGGAACCACTTTTCAACATTGGAGAAAGCAAGTTGCAGGCTCTGGAGTAAGGGTTTCTGGTCCTTATGAGAGGAGAGAATCACGGCATCGTCAGCATAAAGGATTATTTGTTCTGGGCAGGATTTGGGGAGAGAGATTAGGAAAAGGCTGAAAAGGAGGGGGCCTAGGATTGACCCCTGTGGAACACCTGAGAGGACCGGTTTTGAGTCTGAGAGAACTTCTGAGATTTTTACTGATTGAGAGCGTTGGGCCAGGTAACTTTTAACCCGGGCACCTGGTCCTTCTGAGAGCCCAAGACTGTGTAGTTGTGTGATAGGTAAGCCATGGTGAACAGTATCAAACACCTTTGTTAGGTCAATGAAAACAGCTCCGGTTTGATATCCTTTGCCCAAGGCAGTGTGAATTTCTCCTGAGAATTCCAGTAGGGCAGTCGACATACTGTGTCCTTTCCTATATCCATGTTGCTGCAAGCAGAGTATGTTATACTTATGCAGGTGGCCTGAGAGTTGGTCAGCCACAATGCATTCGAGGGCCTTGGAGAGGGGTGGAAGTATAGATATAGGCCAATAGTTTTCTGGTAGGGACTTGTCACCACTTTTGAACACTGGTGTGACTATAGCAGACTTCCATTTGCTGGGAAATTGACTAAGGCAGAGGGAGAGATTGAACATTTTGGTGAGTGGGTGCACCACCTCTGCTTGCTCTGGATTTAGAGATAGCCTTTTTTATATAATTGTAGACCTCATATGCCTTAACTATTTTGAAGTGGAAAAGAGGTTGGTCAGGAGAGGCAGTAGGAGATATTGGTTGTGGTGAGTCCGTGTCAGAGAAGAAGTCCGGCGGGAGGACCCCACTGAGGTCAGTGAAAGTTTTATTTAAGGCCTTTGCCATGACCATTGGGTCTAGGGTAGTGGTTCCATTGACAGTCATTATAGTGGGAGAGGATTTGGACTGCTTACCCGTGATATTTCTGATGTTGTCCCAGAATGATCTCCCATCACCACAGGAGTTTGCGAGGGCATTTTTGAAATAGGAGCTCTTCATTAGTCGGATTTGTTTGGTACATTGGTTTTGTGCCTGTTTATACTTCTGGATATCCATCAAGGAGCCTGTGGCTCTGGCTATGGCCCAGAGGTTGTCCCAAGCTTTGAGTTGGGCCAGTAGTTTGGCCGTGAGCCAGGGATTTGAGAGCACTTTGATTTTATGCTTTTTTACTGGTGCGTAGGTGTCACAGGCAGTGTTGAAAGTTGTGATAAAATAATCTAGGGCTGCATCAACATCTAGAGTATTGTATATTGGGGACCAGTCTTGCTGTAAAAGACAGGTCTTGAGCTTAGTAAGGTTTCCATGGGGTAGCACTCTGCTTGAGATGGTTTTTGGAGGTGGTTTTTGGAACTTATTTGTACAGGTACAGATCACAGGGGAGTGGCCACTGAGAGAGTCCGGGAGAACAACTGTGTTTTTTATGCGGGGTGGGTGGCTAGCAAGGATCCAGTCAATGAGAGTGCAAGTTCCAGTTTTGTAGTTTTTTCTAGTGGGGGAGCTCACCATCTGCGTTAGGTTAGCTGCTAGGATAGCATTCTTGAGGGACCCAACGTCTGATGCGAGCCATTTTATATTAAAGTCACCAAGGAGAAGGAGCTCGGTGTCAGGTGGTTGCAATCTTACAAATTCAAGAACAGCCTGGAGGCCGGACCCTGGATCTTTAGGAGGGATATAGACAGCAGCCACAGTAAGCACTTTATTTTGGGCACCAAGTAGTAGCTTGACAGGGAGAAATTGCACAGAGGAGTTAGTGGTGGAAAAGCAGACAGGGTGGCTAGAGAGGTTGTCCTTAATGTAAATAGCACAACCCCCCCCCCTTTTATTAGACCTGTCCAGTCTGAAAATATTGTAGCCTTGTAGTGAGATGGCATGGTCCGGAGTGCTTGGTGTCAGCCAGGTTTCAACAATGGCTAGTATGTCGGGATTGTGTTGACTGGCGAAGACTTGAAGGGTTGCCAGTTTTGGAAGAAGGCTACAGATATTTAAGATGGTGATGGTGAGACCCCCCTCCATTTTTGCTAGATTTGTTACCCTGGTAGAAACAGGGCCAGGGTTTGGATGGACACTTCCTGACATCAGAAGGAGGAGGAGCAGGAGTTTAAGGGACATCTGCTGCAGCTCATAGTATAACATGCAACGCCTCTGTTTCTTCTTAGTTTGAGTACAGTGTAGTCATTTAGGGTCCCAGCGTAGGGTAATGGCTAGGAGCAGGTGTCGATTTTTCAACTTTCCAGCGGCTTTAGCTGTCATTTGCACCCAGTCCTTTGTAGGAGGGTGCCACAAGTGAGGGTAGGGAGGATTTGCCATGGTGCCAGGTTGCTGGTATCGAGCTTGAATGGTTAGTGTGAGAGGTAGAGGAGACTGCAAATGTTTACTGTAGCAAGGGTGAGTGTTCCTGAGTGACTCGTGGTGAGCTACTGTGGACCAGAAAACTGATTGTTACTGTAGATCAAAGATCCAGAAAGTGTAAAATTCCTGAAGGTGATGAACATTAGCCTAGGGCATATGAAGGATGTAAAAATCCTTTGTTAGAATCTTCCCTTTGTTCTCCAAA
The DNA here is from genome assembly GCA_016271365.2 of Neoceratodus forsteri. Classification (NCBI taxonomy): domain Eukaryota; kingdom Metazoa; phylum Chordata; order Ceratodontiformes; family Ceratodontidae; genus Neoceratodus; species Neoceratodus forsteri. The sequence goes on from CM057454.1 coordinate 794,115,269, forward strand.
ACAGTTGTGAATAGACCTCAAAGACAAGCACACATCCTTTGAGAAAGTCAGACGGAAATGTGGATTCAATGCAGCACTCCACAACCCAGAAACTTGTATCAAAGATTTACTGACCTCACTTTTGCTTTTTGATGTCTTCCAAAAAAGTTGATTTATGATGAGAATGCCTATACCTGGTGGTGATGTTTTGTAGTTTCTTAGTCCAGGATATGTTCATAGATGTTATGTACAAGAATGGTCCAGTTCCTCCAAGTAGAAACACATGAAAAACCACAAAAACTAAACTACTGACAGAGACAAACAAAAACAGCCAGCTACTGTATGTCCCTCCTGAGACAACTTATGAAAAATGGAAACATGGAAAATGCGTGACGTTAAGTGCCATGGTGGATGGAATATCACATTGTATGCTATTGTTGACATGATCGTCAGAATCAGGTTCAGTTAATGGCAGATAGTTGCTGGTCAAATCCTTAATAGGCAAAAATCTCATCACAATAATGACATGGTCCTTGATGGAGTCCATTGCAATGACCCTCAAACTATTGCAAACTCTTTTAACAAACTCTTTACTGACCTATCAAAATACACAGCCTCCTTTCCATCAAATCAAAGCTTGTCACCCTTCTCTAGAACAAATGCGTCACAACACACACCTTTCTATTTTAGGGGTATATCCAAGACTCTAGTCCAAAAACATCTCAGTTCAATCTCTGACAATACCAGTGTTGGCTCTGATTGCCTTGAACCTAAACTGCTGAAGCTAGCCACTCCTCTCATTGCTGCTCTGCTAGCCAAAATATTTACCATATCTCTCCGTCATGGACATGTCCAAGACATCTGGAAAATTGCCAATGTCTCTCCTATTTTCAAGAAGGGGGACGAAAAGGACATTGCCAATTATAGGGCTATAGCCATTCTATCAGTGCTAAATAAGATCCTAGAGAAAATAGTGGCCACCCAGGTCATGGAGTATCTCTGTAAACACAATCTGTTATCACCCAATCAGCATGGCTTTTGAAAAGGGCATGGCACTTCCACTGCACTGCTAAAGCTCACAAGTGATATCCTGTCTGCAATGGATCAAGGACTAATGACTGGGGCAGTGTTCATAGACCTCTCAAATGCATTTGATCTGGTGGATCACCCTCTCCTGCTTGCCTGCCTTTCGTCCCTCAGTTTCCCTTCACAACCCATCAAATGGTTCCACAGCTACCTAACAGAAGCCAATGGGTGAAATTCAAATCTGCAGTATCTGACCAAGCTCCAATAAATGTTGGTGTTCCACAGGGGTCCATCTTGGGGCCTCTTCTTTTCTCAGTCTTCATAAACAGCATATCCCAAAACTCTCCATAGTGCCAAACAATTATATATGCTGATGATCTTGCACTATATACCTCATCAGCAGATATTCAGGATATAAACAGTTGCCTTACCTCTGAGTTTATCTCCATTCAAGACTGACTCCATAAACACAGGCTTGTTCTAAATGTCAACGAAACACAGGGTACGGTCTTTGGGTCCTTAGCCAAACTCAACTGAAACCGCAGCCTCTTTGATGTCTCCTGTGCTGATGGCACATCCCTCATGATAGTTACCTCCTTTAGGTATCTAGGTGTCCTGCTTGATGAAGCTCTCTGCTTTGATGAGTGTATTATGGTCACATGCAAGGCAGTAAACATGAAACTTGGCATTGCCTACAGGACCAGTCGAATGCTTGCTCCCTTAGCCAGGCTGGCCATAGCTAGGGGCATCCTGCTTCCATGTCTGGTATACAGCACAGTTACTTATTTAAATGCCTAAAAAGGCACCCTAAGAAAATGGGACATCACATACAATAACATTTGCCACTATGCCTTGGCCTCCCCTTGACTAAAACACTACTGTTTGCTATACACTGACCTAAACTGGCCCTCCCTATCAGCCCATAGACATATTGATTTTGGGTCCCTGCTTGACAACATTATTAGGTCAAACATACCTTCCTCCCTGGCTTCCATTCTGGTGCCATTGTCCTCTTCCTATGGCCTTCTCTCAGATGAGCTTTCACTTCTTTGTACCCCGAGGTGCAGAACATAGAAAGAAACCCTTGCTTTCTCTAGCGTGACACCAAAATACTGGAACTCCCTACCAGTTGCGGTTTGCTCTGCACCTACTTATGCTGCCTTTAAAAGATTGCATTGTAACTGTCTCATCAATCGTACCCAATGTACTTGCTTTAACCCCCCTTAGATCACCTACTACCCCCTTGTTATTTTGCCTCTCTTAATCTGAAGATATTATCCACTTCAGCACTTTTGTTAGACTGAAACTGTTTGTAACTCTGTTACCACCATATGAATTTGCGTATTTATGCCTACATGTATCTAATACTGAATGTGCTCATTACTTGATTTTATTTTGCTCATGAATTTTTGTGTACACTGCTTTACTCTTGTTACCTGTATTTTTGTGTTTTCCCTTATGCTACTTGTCAATGTTTTCTATCACCAAACTGTATTTAAAATGTCTTCTTGTTTGTCACCTCCCGGGTCGCACCTGAAAATAGTTGCTTTGTGGCTATGGCATCTACCTGGTTAATAAAAACGAAATAAAATAAAAACAGGCCCATTACAACCTCTCTCCAGTCGAATGGAGGGACATATGAGCACTGAAACTGAACCACAACATTGTCATAAAAATGCTGATTAAGGCTCTGCAGTGTTGATATTAAACAGAGAGGACTATATTAATGGAACCAACAGACAACTAACTGACCATACCTACTATAGGGAACTGTCAAGTGTAGGGAACTGTCAAGTGACCCCACTACAGAATATAAAAGAGAACTACAGGACTTAATTAGATAATTTCCAAACCATGTTTCAAGATTAACTAATTGCCCTCATCCCTGTTGAACCCAAGCCAGGGACATTCTACATGCTGCCCAAAATACATAAACCTGGTAATCCGGGAAGACCCATAGTCTCTGGTAATAGTACCCTGACATAGGGTATCTCAGGGTTTGTAGAAGCCATTTTAAAACCGTTGGTTGTAGAAAAGGATAGTTATATCCAGGAAACTACACACGTCCTGTGTAAACTTTCTGGTTCTAAGGACTTACCCCCAATACCATTTTAGCCACGATGGATGTATCATCCCTCCACACTAATATTCTGTACCCGGATGGTATTTCAGCCTGACTTAAATACCTGCATGAAAAAGGATTGGACCAAAATATCAACCCTGAAGTGGTGGGAAGCTTACTGAATTAATTCTGACACATAACAACTTCAACTTCAATGGTAGACATTATGTTCAATCTACAGGAACAGCAATGGACACCAGGATGGCTCCACAGTATGCTAATCTTTTATGGTTAATTTGGAGGAGGACTTTTTAAGCCACTGTACACACAAACCACTCGCTTTTTTTCTGCTACAGTGATGATTTATTTATAATCTGGACAGAGGGCACTGACACATTTAGGGATTTTCATCAGGAACTTAATAAACTCCACCCAACCATGAAGCTTTCCAAGGAATTTTCTGGACACCACTGTCACCATCAAGGATGGAACCATTAATATATGTATTTACAGGAAGCCAACAGACAGCCAGGGATACTTGCACAGCAAAAGTAATAATAGGAGCCACACAAAAAAAAATTAGTCATGTATAGTCAAGCACTTCGGTAGCACTGTATCTATTCAAATGAGGAAGACAGATATACACATTTGGCTATGTTGAAAAACACCTTTATTGAGAAAGGACACTGTTCTAGAGAAATTGACAGAACTGTGGAACGTGCAACACAGGTACCAAGAGAACAACTACTTCAATATAAGGAAAGGACCACTACTAACAGTATACCCTTAGTAGTCGTGTATCATCCTGAACTTCTATGTAAGATTACTGTATTAAGGCCCTCCACCCAATATTTAGTGAGAATGAGATCCTAAATTGTATTTTTTAAGAACTACCACTACTATCTTTTAAACAACCACCTAATTTAGCTAACCTGATTATTAGGAGTAAACATGAACCAGAACAGAATACCATAACACCATATGGTACATGACCCTGTAATCAACTCAGATGTAAGACTTGTAAGCTCATTTCTACTTCAGATTGTGTGATTACACCATAAAACAGAGAATTCAGGATATAGGGGAGTTAAACATGTACATTAAGTAATGTTGTGTATTTCATTCAATGAAAGAGATTGGTATGCCACCCTTACAGTGACACCAACACAGTGGAATACACACCTGTAGGCAAAATCGACACTTTGCCAACAGGTCGCTGTGTTGGTGTGCCCAAGACAGGGGCATGCTGTCTCCTGGTCCTGCACCCCCACCCCAAATCAACTCTGACTGGAGTTGAGAATCCTAAAGACGGGGGCTGGGGGGGCAGAGCCTCCCCACATGAGGGGTTCAGGGGCAAAGCCCCCCAGTAAGAAAACAGGACTGGTAGACACACAGAAATCATGTAGACTACAACCTGCAGTCAACATGATTCCTGTTGGCAAGATGTCGGTCAACATAAAGGATTTCAAACCAGCATGGTAGAGCCAATCTGTCCTCACACAGGGTATATGTGGGAGACAAAGCAACAACTCTGCAATAGAATAAACTAACACAGACATGCTATTAATATGAAGATGACTGACAAACCAGTGGCACAACACTTCTCTCAGCCTGACCACTCAATCTTAGATATATCTGTAATGGTCTTGAAAGGACATTTCAAAAGTACACAACAGAGACAGGCTTCTGAGATGAGGCTTATTTTACTTCTCAATATGGTGGAAGATGGAATGAACATTGATGTGGGTTTTATGTTGCATTGTTCTATTTAAACTTACATAGACATCTACTTCATAGGATGGACATATAATAGGACTTCAGCAAGTCTGCCTTTTTTTTTATATATTTATAGACTCCCTTTTAACTGGTTACCAACATGTTGGTTTCTTACCTCAATAGTGTGTGTGTGTGTGTGCGTGTGTGTGTGGTGGAGGAGGGGAGGGTAGTACAGTGTGTTTTTTATATGGGTGTGTGGGGGGGTTATGTGGTATGGTGGATGTGCATGTGGGAGTTGTAGTTATGTTGAGGTAGGCTTGTATTCTAATACATGACATAATGGTGTTACAGTGGCTAGGACTCATAGTCCACTTACATAGTGAGTATTTACTTCCTGCTAACTAGTTTTTACTTATTTATTTCAATTTTGTTAACTGGGTGGACCCACTGAGCCCTGAAGGTCCCTTTTTCATGGGTTACCTGGAGTTAGTTACATAAAGGAAAAACATTTGCAGATACAATACATAAGAGAACAAGCCGTTAGTTGTTTACAGATATAATACACCAATAATCAGTAGACACTTCAATATACTATCACAAAAAAAGGATGATGGGGGTTAATTCCATTAGTTGTTTATTCAGATTCCTTATACCAGTGGTACTCAGTCATAAGTGGCTTGGGAGCCACATTTGTTTCTTTACTTCTCTAGTGAGCCACACAAAATACACAACATCCACATATGATGAAAACATAGATGCACGCAAATCGTATAATGTTTAAAACATTTTATTTCTATTTATTACTAATGTTTGCAAATAAATAAAATAAAATCAAAAATAACACTGTTAACATTGTTAAACAGATATATCAGTCAATTTGATACATGGAACTCTTTCTTTGAAACAAGTGTAGCACACACCCAGTGCTGAGAGCAAGAACCAAAGCCATGTGAAAGCCTCCACAACAGTGCACATCACCACAAACTTGTGAGAATACACATATATAGTGCACCTAATTTACCATTGCTCCCTGATATAAAACACACCACACAACCACATCAAATTATTTATAGCAGCAATACCTGAATTGAAATATGCCCCCTTCTTTCTGTGACTAAATTGTTTTCTCTGACAAACTGCAGAGAGATGGCAAAATACATCATGTCAGCCCCTCCAAAAATATTCAGTCTCCCACTCCTGCAGTAATATAAAATTGCAACTCATTTTGTACCTGAAGTTGGATATCCTTCTCTCTCCCCTTCAGCAGTCAATAAGAGGTCTAGGACATGTGTGGCAAAACGAGAGTACCAAAAGCTCCACCGCAGCACCAGCAAAACTGGCAAGCCCACGAGAAGGAGAAGGAGATAACTGAAAGAAGAACAAACAGAAAACTAGATAAAACTGAGTTTAGAGAGAGTTTATCAAGAGCGTGGCATGGCACAGCAGTGAGGGTAAATGAGAACACTGATATGCAGGACCAAACAGCAAAGGCAGCAACAAGAAAGAGGCTCAGCAGCAGCAGTCAGTACATCGAGTTCTCAACAATGCTCAATGCTGGTATTTGAGAACTGCCCAAAATCATGTGTAATTAATTAAATAATTACATACGAGAGCTCAGAGCATTAAGAGCACTATACACTCCCCACACCCTTAATCTCATTTAGCAGTCTTAGCACATACTTAACACATGATGAAAGTAACATTAAAAGTTCAGTGCGACCATACTATCATGTATAGTGCTAAGTAGTTAATTTCATTGTCTATTGAAAGATTGATTAAGCATGATCAGCATTTAAAGAGCTGCACATATATGGATGTCGGGGAAGATTACAGGAGCCACAATAAAAGTGTTGAAAAGCCGCTTGAGGCTTGTGAGCCACGGTGAGAGTACTACTACTATATGTACAGTAACAGTCTAAGGCTTAGACTGTTTCTGTACATATGGTAGTTTTATTATATGCTGTCATATTTTTGAATTCTGTACATAATATAATGCATAATGTTACTTACTTGGGGGTCCTTGACAGGTTTAATTCCATTGGGTAAATATTGCAGTGATTGGTGTAAGTGATGTTGTATTAGGACTCTTGACTCACTAATATAATGAATACATACTTCCTTCTAACTAATTATCTTCTGGGGGAATTTATTATACACTGACACATTATTGAACTCTGAACATATCAGGATGCATTGTCTCATTTACTTGTTTTGTTTTTTGGCTCTTATACTGACAGTTGCTATTATTGTGTATAAAATCCTGTTACAGCACTGAAGGCCTCAAGATTTATGTATTTAGATTAGTATTTTATGTATAGGTTTTGCTTTTCATTAGACTGGATTCTCAAAACACACTGGGTCATTCAAAATGTATATTAGCAGAGTTCTTTGCTTGAAGTGTTCTTATCTTTTCTGGGGATATTTGACCTTGAAAGACTCCTCAACTAAACATGTATTTAAATGAGTGTCGAATCCAAAGGTTTTGCTTTTTGTGAGACTGGACTGTCACACACACTAGGACACTTATAATTTATGTTAATGAAAGTTTCTGCTCGAAGTGTTCTTATCTTCTTCTGATAAGATTTGATATTGAAAGACTCCTCAGCTTAAGGCAAACTGGTGCTATCCAGTTTCTCTGATGCAAACTTCAGTTATGGTTTAAATGAGCATTTTAAACTGATGGGAATTTTTTTTTTATGCATTACCTGGGTGTTACTAGTATATGATTTTCTGGGTAACACTGTCATAAACTTCTGAGGAAGGACTTGGTTGGTCCGAAAGCTAAAGTACTTTGTTATTTTTGTAACAACTTTGTTGGTCCAATAAAAGGTATTAAACCATTTGCTTTTGGATCTGTTCTTACAAGGACCAATACGGCAATTAAAAAATTTGTCTGTCATATACTTAGTCTGAGCTGACAGGACAAGGAAGCATCAGAATTTTCAGGGAAGGCAATTGGAATTCAAAAGTCAGGATTCCATTGTGACTTTTGCTGCTGCAGAATTCCAAAAAGGAGTTTAATGTGATTGGTACTGAGGGTTGCAACAGGATTGTATCCACTCAGAAACCATGATTGTTGTGAACTGGAATGCTCAGATGGTATAAAAGCAGTTGCACAGGTCATTTGAGGGGAGTTTGAGCAGGGAAGAGTGACCAGAAGGGTCCAGACCAGATCAGAGGGAGTCCAGCCTACAGAGGCCTACCATTTGATAGTTTCTGGGTGGGCATCATTCAATTTAAAGTAATAGGAAGACTAGGTTTGCTGGCCAAGGCAGCTAGCTTCACCTGAGCTCTTTCCTTCTAGGTTGCTTGAAAGGACAGAGCAAAGAACCTTACCAGAGCAAGGGAAAGGATTAAGACTTCTTTTGGCTAGGCAGATTTACTGTGTGTTGTTATTTTTATTTTTACTCACAGTGATTGTTACTGTTTGTTGCTAACAATTTATTGCTTTATTTTTCTCTGATTCGAATTGTTGTTGCTGGGTATACCTTCTGCTGTATTATTACAAGGTATGCCTTCAGGTGTGTGCTAACAGATTACTGCTGTACTCTTCTGATTCAAATTGTCTTTTGCAAGGCATATCTTCTGCTACTGCTTTATTTTTCTCTGTGGCAAAGTGTTTCTCACAGGGTATATCTTCTGTGAAATTATTACAGGTGGTGCTTTACAGGTTTTACAGTTTTATCTATCATTAGGACAAGCTTTCAGGGTTACTGCATTTGTTGCTGACTGATTGTTTCTGCTTTTACTTCCTTGTTTCTTTCGTCCGTGGTTCTTCTGTTTTGGCAGGGGATGGGCCCAGCCACCTACCCCCATCCCCAATCACCCCACAATATACTCCTTTTATAGGGCAGCACAGTCATGACATTTCCTGAGGCAAAGCAGGAAGGAGTGGATCAGTGGGGTATTCACACAGTGACCTCATTTATGGGGCACTAGTAATTTAACTTGTTATAACAAGTTATGCATAAACAAACAAACAAAACAGAAAATCAAACTTTTGCTTTCATTTTCTTCCTTCTAATTACTCTGACCAGGTTATAAACCCAGCAACTTATCTGGAATGGATATCATTAACTGCAGGTACTGCAGAACACTTTTTGGAAGGGCACTTTTACAGGATTTAGGACACTGTCCTACATGCTGGGCCTTTGGAGATCTTAGGGCTCAGCTCCAGGCAGCATGGGTAGAGACTTCGCACCTCAAATTTAATATTCAAGAGGAAATATATTATAAGAACCACCTGCCATTTCCCCAACATCCAACAGAAGCACCTTGACCTCAGAGGGTAGTTGGTCTGGGAGGTTGGCAGGTGGTTAGGAGGGGCAAAGCGGGTGCCCCATCACTCAGTGCTCTCCAACATATTACCTCCACAAACCATATAAAAATTACAAACAGGTATCTGCCTGTATCTCTGAAATCAAACACAGGGGCAGAGGACACTGCAGAGCAGGACACTGCAGCACAGGAGCTAGCACAACAAAACTCACCCAAAACAGGAACCAAAACAAAAAAAGCAAAAAGGAAATCCAAAAAACTTCTGATCATAGGCGATTCCATGATTCGGGGAGTTGATACCTATCTTCAGCCAAGGGTAATGGTCAGATGTCTCCCAGGTACATCAGCGTGGAGAGACACTGACCACATTGCTAAAATTGTTCAGGAAGGAGGAGAAAACACTGACATCCTGGTACACATAGGGACTAATGATCTCGCCAGCCGGTCATTTGTGGAGACCAAGGAACACCTGACCAGGCTGGCTGACAAACTATCATCCATTTCGTCCAGCTTCTCCTTCTCTGAGATCCTGCCTGTCTGGGAGAGGGGGCAGATGGATGGAAGGTCATAGAAGGGGAGATAGGGAGCTAAACATGTGGCTCAAGGGCTGGTGCCAGGAAAAGGACACAAATTGTAGGGAACTGGTAACAGTTTTGGGAGCGAATATTCTTTAAATTTGATGGACTGCATCTGACCAAGGAGGGAGTCAGTGAATTGGGGCAGAAGTTTGACATCTTTGCAGAATATTTAAACTAGCAAATGGGGAGATGGGTGCAGCACCCTTACGTTGAATGGAAAGAACACCCCTCCCCCCTCAGCTTGTGGTCAAACAGGAGATCAGCATGCTTGCAGTTCATTTGCATCACAAGGTAAGGAAAAAGGTCCAGCTCCCCATATGATGCACAGGGGAAATGCCAGACCTTACCCAACAACTAACACACTGAAATCTGTCTAATGGAAAATCATGTACACAAATGCTCACAGTCTGGGAAACAAGATCCCAGACCTGCAGGCAATAATGACAGAGGCTAAACTGGACATAGTAGCAATTATCAAGACATGGTTTACCAGTAACCACACTTGGGAGACTTCAGTATCTGGCTATGTACTTTTCAGAAGAGACCAAGGTGCAAAAAGGGGTGGTGGAGTGGCCCTGTATGTCAATGAAAATATCAAAGCTACAGAAATTCAGAATACACATAAGGCACCAGAAGAACTATGGGTCACCCTGTAAACAAGAAATGGGACAGCCATAAGAACTCGGGTTGTCTACAGGCCCCCAGACTAGGGGGAGAACATAGATACATTACTGTTAGAAGATATACAAAACATGACAGCTAAAGGGGAGGTTCTGATAATGGGAGACTTCAACATGCCAGATACAGATTGGTCAATACCAGCAGGAACCTCTGCCAGAACTAGACACATGGTGGATTCTGTGCAGGGGAAGGGCCTCAAAAAACAGGTACAAGAACCCACAAGAGACAGAGCTATCCTAGATCTAGTGCTGACTAGCAGGGAAAGGATTTTTTTTTTATTTATTTTTTATTTATTTAGTTAGTTTTTGTTGACCTGGTAAGTGCACTAGACAAATCCTGCCTATTTTCAGGCATGACCTGGGGGAAGGGGATACAGATGAATGCCAACTGACCTTGAACCAGATTAAGCTGTTGGTGGTATTTTTAGTGAATGAGGGAAATTTGGCCAGGACACCGGAGAAATTCCCCTACTCTTTTCGATAGGTGCCATGGGATCTTTAACATCCACCTGACTACCACCAATCCAGGCAGATGGGACCTCGGTTTAACATCTTATCCAAAAGACGGATCACAGATCTCCAGGTAGAAGATCACCTGGTGGCCAGTGACCATCACATGGTATGGTTCAATTTGGCCACTGCATCTAAATCATCCCATTCGAAGGCAAAAATATGGGACTTCAGAGTAGCTGACTTTGATAAGCTGGCCAACAGAGTTAAGCTAGCCCTGGCAAAAAGAAATACAGGTGAGGGGGTACAGGCAAAGTGGGCAAGCATAAAGAATGCAATACTTGAAGCAACATCCCATTGTGTAAGAGAGAAAAGGAAGTGCAAAAGAAGAAGGAAACCACTTTGGTTCTCAAAAGCAGTAGCAGAAAAGGTCAGAGGCAAAAGGCTAACCTTCAGTAAATATAAGGGAACACAGCGGGATGAAGATAGGGAGGCATACCAAACTTCCCTAAGGGAAGCAGGGAAGGCAGTAAGGCAGGCAAAGGCCCACACTGAGAAAACACTAGCACGAAGAGTAAAAGGTGACGAGCCTTTCTATAGATACCTTAGTGAAAGGAAAAAGTCCAGAGGGGGCATTGCTAAGATCAAAGGAGATAAGGGGGCGTATGAGGAGGACCATGTAAAAGCATCTATCCTAAATAGATACTTCTGCTCAGTATTTACTGAAGAGAAGGTAGGGCAGGGCCCACAGCTCAGCACCATGGACACTGGAGGGAGGGATGGAGGTTAGCACTAGTCCCTTCACAAAAGAAAGGGTCCTACAAGAGCTTGGTAAGCACAGGGTGGACAAGGAAATGGGACCTGATAGCATACATCCCAGGGTACTAAAGGAGCAAAGGGTGGAACTAGCAGAGCCATTATCAGAACTATTTAGTGAGTCTCTGAGCACAGGAGAAGTCTCAGAAGACTGGAGAAGGGCTCATGTGATCCCACTCCTCAAGAGTAGTAGCAGGGAGGAGACAGAGAACTACAGACCAGTCAGTCTTACCTCAGCAGTGGGCAAGATTATGGAGGCACTCCTTAAGGGAAGGATAGTGCAACACCTGGAATCCATAGGAGCACAGGATCCAACATAGCATGGGTTTACAACAGGAAGGTCCTGTCAAACTAATCTCATAAATTTCTTTGACTGGGTAACCAGAGTGGTAGACCAAGGGGGAGCAGTTGATGTCACCTACCTTGACTTCAGCAAAGCTTTCAATACTGTTCCTCATAGAAGATTAATTAATAAGCCGGGTAGGCTCAGGGTGGGTCAGAAGTTGGTCAACTAGGTGGCAAACTGGTTGGCAGGCAGAAAACAGAGAGTGGTGGTAAACGGTATACAATCAGAAGAGATGCAAGTCACAAGTGGCGTACCTCAGAGATCAGTTCTGGGGCCAGTCCTCTTTAATATCTTCATCAGTGACATTGCAGATGGACTGGAGGGTAAGGTTTGTTTGTTTGCAGATGACACCAAGATCTGCAACAGAGTAGATGATCCAGATGGGATGGGCAGAATGAGAAGAGATCTGGATAAACTAGCAAAATGGTCAGAAGAGTGGCAACTGGGGTTTAATGCAAAGAAGTGCAAGATCATGCGCATAGGAAAGAGAAACCCTGAAGCCACCTATAGGCTGGGAGGGGAGTTGCTGGCAGTCACAAGGGAAGAGTTAGACTTGGGCATCATCATCACCAATGACCTGAAATCATCCAAGCAGACCACTAGAGCAGTAGGTAAGGCTAGGGGGATTTTAGGGTGTATTAGTAGGGGCATCACAAGTCAGAAGAGAGAGGTAATAATCCCTCTTTATAAGACACTGGTTAGGCCCCATCTGGAGTACTGTGTGCAGTACTGGAGGCCACACCTTCACAAGGACATTAACCAAATTGAGGCAGTCCAGAGAAGGGCAGACAAAATGGTGCAGAGACTGATTCAGAAAACATATGAGGACAGATTAATGGAGCTCAATGTGTATACCCTAGGGCAAATGAGGGAGAGAGGTGATATGATCGAAACATTCAAACACCTTAAGGGCATTAACAAGGTGAAAGAGTCTAACATGTTTCAATATAAGACAAATCGCAGGACAAGAGGACACAGCATGAGGTTAGAGGGAGGCGAATTAAGGGGTAATGTGAGGAAGTTCTTTTTCACAGAAAGGGTGGTGGATGCATGGAATGGCCTACCTCAGGAAGTGGTGGATATGAATACAGTGCAGGGCTTCAAACAGGCATGTGATAGGCATAAGGGAGCAATACAGATGAGTATGAATAGATAGGCCATTGACAGAGCAAAGGTCGATGGCACATTTATAAGGTAGAAAAAGAAATGAGCAGACTGGATGGGCCTTGTGGTCCTTATCTGCCATCAGCTTCTGTGTTTCTATGATATAGGGGGTCACCTCTATCCCAGTTCTAGGGATAGTAGGGCAGTAAGTGAAAGGAGAACCAATGTTTAGCTTAGCCTGCTGTTTCAAGTACCTGCTTTTCCCACAAGTGTTTTCAGCTTCAGCCATGAAAATTGCAACTGTTTCAGTTACCATGTACCTCCATGATCACCATCATTGAATCAACTGATCAGGTCTATGACATCTTTTTCTTCAAGCTAAAACAGATGTGATACAGTGCAATTTATTTGTCATCTTGGGACTAGTTCAAGAGGGACTCTCTTCTGTGTTTTGAGTAGGAATCCTTCTGACTACAAGGACTACCATCTGGCTACTGAAGGACTGGATTTTTAAGAGACTATGGGGAAATATATATTTTCTAATGTTAATGTGTAATGCTATGTGATGCAAGTAACAGTGAATGTGAATTTATAGAGTTTAAGTGAATGGAACATTTAAGTGTGTTAAAATATAAGTTACAGTAATAGATAGCAGGGAAGGGTATCTTGGTTTTAAGGGGGTGAGTGGGCTGACTGAGGTGCATATAGGTGCCTAGCAACCACTGCACACCCATAAGGCAAGTGAAGGTGAAATGTGCAGCGACTGAGGTCTGAGGTGTGGCCTACTGCTGGGTATTAATATTGGTTAACTGGAGGGCTGGTTGGTGGTAAATAGCCTACAATCTCCAGGGGTTAGTAGGTGTAGACCTGTGGGAAAATAAGGCAAGAAGCGAATGTGTTACAGTTTATGCAAAGTACAGTTATTACAAAAAGTTTTATGTTAATATTGTTGAATGTGAATGTTTTTCATAAGGAAAACTGCCTCTATATATTGCAGATCTGTTTAGTAAAATTTACCTTCATTTCTACTTTGAAACTCTGTCAGAGTCGTGCTGTAGGTTGTCCGAGTCTCACATTTCCTACAGTCTCCAGAGTCAGTTCAGTGCAGCCCCTCTCTCTCATACACAGAATCTGCAGCTACTTGATTGGGGAGGTAATTCCAAAGGTTCCTGTGTGTACCCAATTAAATGGTTGTAGGTGGGAAGAGAGGCAAAGAACCTACTTGTGGGGCAACCCTGTCAATCCCTTTAAAGGTGATGCATCTACCTAGAGATCTACCTCACTACGTCTGGTGGTGGAGGTGTGACCCTGGTGTGCTGTGTGTGTTATTATTGGCTCCCAGAAATAAAGAGATGTGCATTCTTCCTGGAAAGCATCAACTACTGTATATCAAGCAGACACTTTTGCATATAATTTGAATGGAGCAACACAGAGAACATGAAGAAACAACCAAGAATCAACCTCCCTTGCTCACAATGCTCCTCATTTAAAGCTGATTTTGCATGCTTCTAGTGTGAGGCATCAGTGTGACAACATGAACGATGATTAAATAGTGATGATTCAGAGGCAACAAAGAACATTTGCAAGATTTTTGACACTGACAACTGGCGACATGCGGACATTTTGGAGGAAGGCACAGTGAACTCATTAGAGTACATGATAGAGGTTAATCTATCACAGCCACTGTCTAAACAAATTAGTGAGCCCATTAAATTCTGGCAAGACAGGAAAGTCAATTGTCCTGCACTGACTAAACAGGCATTCTATTTTCTAAGGTGACCTCCAACACTGATTGCTTTGGACGATGTTTCAGGACAACTGTTAATATTGTCTCACCACATCACTACTGGTTGGATCCTGACAGGACTGAATACTTATATTTTCTGAAACTCAACTTACCATGCATCAGCTTCAGCTATGCATTTTGATATTTGTGTACCCAACAAGTCACATCTACAGCTATGTGCACTCCTGTGATTCCTCCTAGCAAGTCTCACCAGACTCTTTCTGGCACTGTCAGCAACTAGAGTCAAATCACCACATCCAGAAGCATCAACTATGCATGAACTATGACACTCCACCTCTTTAAAGAGGAGTAGGAGCAAAAGTGTTACATTGCACAGATATATTCAGCATATTCCCAATATACGTCTTACCAAAAATTAGATCTCTAAGTTGCTTTGTTTAAAAGTAATGAGACATTTTGTAACACTGATTTCAGTCCCTCTTAAAAAAAATAACAGTTTCGGTAAAGTGCTACAGATGATGTCGTATAACAAAATGTCACAGCCTAATCCTTTTTGTCAGCAACTTTATAGTACCAATTTCTCCAAAATTTAGGAAACTGTAGTTGTAGTAAACATTTGAAAAAACAAGTCTAGTAAGAGCCACTATGGCTGCAGCTGAGGTCGGGGCAGCTGAGGTCCAGTGAAACACAACGGCCTATGCTGCCATGTCAAAGATGGTGGCAGGGACTTTTCCATGCATGCATGACAGTTTGCACATGTGTAGTGAATTTCAGCGGCACGGCAGCACAGTTTGCTGTATGACAGATGGCCACCAGAGTTCTCTGCACATGCACAATGACTTGTGCATGCACACTGAGCTCCAGTGGCCATATTGGATACAGTGGACTGTGCCATCATGCCACTGAAGTTCCTGCGCATAAACAAGTCATCGCACATGCACAGAAAGCTCAGTGCCACCATCTTGAACATGGCAGACAGTGCCACGCACTGCTGATACCAATGGACAAAATAGTGTGGTGAATGCGCAGTGATTGCCATTCACCTCCACTATTTAAAAGTCTGTTTGGTATCCGGAGGGCTCCTTTTTCTTTAAAGAGATCACAAGACATCTGCAGGGCTACTCCCACTGCAGCAGTAAAAATGGCACATTGTTGGGTGCAGTGTATGCATTTCCAGAATGCCCAGATGTATTGTAATGTACTTTAGAATGCAGCAAGAGATGCTTCTTTAATGCAGTGCTGAACAAAACTATGGAATGTCAAAGTGGTGAACAATCATGCAATCTCTGGATGTGGCATGGATACACCATCATCAAAATGTGATAGGACACATAATATCAGAACGCAAATAAGACACACATCTAGGAATATGGTGGGGACTGGACATTTTGGAATAAGTTGATGATTCATACTGTCAGAATGTAACACAACAAACCATTTTATTCTGAAATTGCTTGTTCCTGTCACATTCCAGAATTGTATGCACCCACTATATTTCAAAATTATGCATCACATTCCCACCACAGTCTGACCTTAAATGTCCCTGCCACAGTCTGACATTGTGCAATGCTACCACATTCTAGAAGTGCACATACCCACCACATTTCAAAATTATGTCTCTGCCACATTCCAAAGTTAAATGCCACATTGTGAAATTGTGTCATCACCACATTTCAAAATTGTGTCTCTGCCACATTCTGCAATTGAGCATCCCTTCCATATTCTGAAATTACATGTCACCACCACATTACAAAATTGCATGTCCCCCTGATCACACTCTGAAACTGTGCATCCCTGTTGCATTCTGCAATTGTGTTAACACTACATTCCAAAACTGTGCATCCCCATCATATTCTGAAAATTCTCATCCTCACCACATTCCAAAATTGTGTGATTTCACCGCATTTTAAAATTGTGTTTCCCAGCCACATTCCAAAACTGGATGTCCCGACCACACCACACTCTGCAATTGTGTTTCACACCCACATTCTGAAATTGTACCTTCCTCCTGCATTCCAAAATGATTTGTCGCTGTAATGTTCTAAAATTGCTTGTCTTCATCACGTTCTGAAAATGTGCATGACCACCATTTTGCAAAATTGCACAGTCTAACTTCATTCTGAAAATGAGTCCCTGTCACATTCCAAAATTGCATGTCCAAGCCATAATGTAAAACTGTGAATTCCTGCCTCATTCAGAAATTGTACATTCCCACCACATTATAAAACTGTTCATACCCCTCACATTCTGAAAAGGAATTTCCTTGCCACACTCCAAAATTATCCATCCCATTCCATTCCCAAAATATGCATCCCTGCCATTCTGAAATTGCATGTGAATATCCTATTCTGAAACTGTGTGTCCCCGCCACACTTTGAGATTCCTTGTCCACTTCACATTGTGAAACTTCATGTTGCCACCACAATCTAAAATCAAGCATCCCTACCACATTGATAAATTGTGCATTATCACCACATGCTGAAATTACATATCCATGACACATCACAAAATTCATATCCCTGCCACGTTCCACTAGTAGGTGTCTCCCACATTTGAAACTGTATTTCACTGTCAGACTTAAAACGTTATGACACTGCGACATTCTAAATTTGAGTGTCCCTGCCACATTCCATAACTGTGTGTCCCAGTTGCTTTCTGAGATGGTGTCATTCCTGCAATCCACAGTTGCACCCTGGTAGCATTCGGGAAATCGAATTCCTGCAGTATTCTAAAAACTACACACAATTTTGGCATTCTTTTTTTTTAATTCATATTTTATTACTAAATTTTCTTTACTAATACAGGGGACAGAAAATTACCACATACAGTGCTTGTACACAGAATAATACATGAGCTGCCCCCATCCCCCCTTCCCCCCACCCCATACAGCAGCAAGGTACTTACACAAATAGAAGGATACAATGTAGTATCACAAAATAAAAAGCACTGGATATACAGACTCATTTAGCAGCTCTGACCATAATTAACGTGTGAAGGGGATCCCAAGTATTCTTATACCACTGCAACTTATTGTGGAGGCTCGCTATCGCTTTCTCAGTAAATAAGTTAGCCAAAATTTCGCTAACCCATTCCTGATATGTTGGGCTTAATGTATCCTTCCAATGTCAAAGTACAATTTTCTTAACTGATAGTGCAATCATGGAAATACGAAACCTTCTAATTCTAACCTTGATAGAGGATAAGTCCCCCAACAAACAAACATCTGGAGTAAAAGTATTCCTGCAAAGCCAGTATGGGGTCTAGGTTATTCTGTATGGCCATCCATAATGACTTTATTTTAGGGCATGACCAAAAGACATGAAGAAGCGTACCTTCTTCTTGACATCCTCTGGTACAGGCCCCCGAACTTATAAGACCCCATTTCTTTAGCTTCACAGGGGTATAATACATGTTATGCAATATATGAAATTGCATAAGGCAGAGTCTATCCTGAGAGACATATTTATGACAGAACTTCCATAAAGCTGTCCAATTAGGAGTATATTGAGGAAAAAAAGAAACCCAGAAGCTAGTAGGTCCTTCTGGTCTCCCATATCTCCATTGATATAAGACACGATATATTTTGGAAATAGTACCTGGTGACCCCAATAAAGGGGAGAGATCCGATATAAACAGAAAGGCAGGAGGTCGAGGAGGGACATTGCCAAATATTGTAGAGAGTAAATGCTTCAATTGGGCCACCCTGAAGTAAAAAGTTAAGGGGATATCAAACTTGAGAATGATATTAGAAACTGAGAGCCATTCCCCCGCGTCATCCAGAAATTAGAAATTATCCCATCCCCAATCTGGGGCAACCATTTACGAGATAACCTCTTTTTGTTTATTGAGAAAGACGGGGAATTCCAAATAGACTGGGACAAGTCCAATTCTGGGGAATACCACAGAAATGAACAATGCTGCATGTGAACTCTGAGGGATGATCGGATAATAGGACAACTAATAGTGTCTGGAAGGGAGGCTATTTTTAGATAAAACAATGCCCAGGGGTCAATGTTCTCAGATTGAATAAAGTCTAACTCAATTTTGAGCCAGACCGGTCTTAAATATTCAGGACCTGAATTAACCCACCGCAAATATTTTGCAATATGACTAGCCCAGTAATAAATTGCTAGATGGGGGATCTGCAGCCCTCCATCTATTTTTTGGGTGGCTAGTTTATAATATGCTAACCTGGCTTGTTTATTAGACCAGATAAAATTTGTGAAAATTCCATGCATTTTATGAAACCATGATAACGGTGTAAAGGAGTTAAGAAGTGAGAGGGGATAAAATAAATGAGGAAAAACATTCATTTTAATGATATTAATGCGACTCCAAAGAGAGAGAGGGAGTTTGGACCACCCATTGAGATCCTGAACTATCACTTGAGAGAGAGGCTCCAGGTTTTCCTTAAACCAGGAGGAGGGGATACACTTCAAATTAATGCCAAGATATTTGAGAACGCGTGGAGACCAACCGAGACCAAAAGACGACAAATCATTTTTAAAAACTTTATGATTGAGAGGGAAAATGGAGGATTTGGTTATATTCAACTTATAATTTGAGAGAGCACTGAACTTGGTGATTTCCCTCAACTTGGCGGGAATTTAAGTTTTAGGATGAGATAAATGAAGAAGGAGATCGTCAGCATAAGCCGTGATCTTCACCACCTGATTACCAATCGGGATACCGCTTATCTCCGGATTATTGAGAATATTTCAAATAAGGGTCTCTAAGTATAAATTAAATAAAAGGGGGGAGAGAGGGCAGCCCTGCCGAGTACCAGAAAACAAAGGAAAGGGTTTGGAGAATGCTCCGTTGCCAGAAATTCTGGCAGATGGAGTTTGATATAAGGCCCGAATCCACTCTATAAATTTAGCCAGAAAGCCATATACTTTAAGGGCCTGAAACAGGAAATTCCAATTAACATGATCAAATGCCTTCTCAGCATCCAAGGAGACCAATCCAGTGGGAAAGGCAGCATCCCTGGACACCGAGACTACGTGTGACAGGGTACGTAGATGGTCAGCTGATGAATGTCCCCTCATAAATCCTACTTGAGACATATTAATCAGGTCAGGAAGAACTCGTGTTATTCTATCAGCCAATATCTTAGAGAGAATTTTAAGATCTTGATTCAATAAGGATATTGGTCTGTAGCTTTGCACTAATTCTGGATCCATATCGGGCTTAGGGAGAAGTACAATCAGGGCCTCAAACAAATGTGCATCTATTTTTGTGCCAGAAAGAATGTGACAATACAACCGGTGGAGAACTGGCAATAATTGTGGTCAAAAAGTTTTATAAAATAAGGAGGAAAACCCATCTGGACCTGGGACCTTGTCTGAGGGCAAAGCCCCAATAACTTCTGAAATTTCCTCTAGTGATATTGGTGAGGATAGAAAATTCCCTTGCGATTCCAATAGAGAGGGTAGAGAGGAATCCCTTAGGTAAGCCTCAAGCTCTTCTAAGGAAGGAGGGTTGTCCATATCCTGTATAGATCCTCATAATAAGAGCAAACTCCTGCACAACCTCAGAAGGGATACCTTCAAGGATCCATCTGCCTGGGCCCTAATTGGAGGTATAAATCTAGCTGATTCTTGCTGCTTTAACCTTAAGGCTAGCAGGCAACCCACCTTTTCCCCCTGATCGGTATAGTTTGCTTTGGTACAAATAATAGATAACTCTGCTTTTTCCCTCAATAGGTCCAAATATTTATCTTTAGCTACCGAGAGCCTTCTCATATCTTCTTCCGAGGCATTAGAGGATAACCTGGTCTCCAAAGATCTAATTAGAGATAATGAAGCTAATAATTCCACCTCTTGAGTCTTTTACAATTTTGGCATTCTAAATACGTTTGCCACTGCATTCTGTCCCCCGTTCACATCCATAAGTTCCTTATAATGTACCTGTACATTATGAAATTGCATGTCCTGTACACACACAGTGTTAGCGTTCCTTTCCAAATGTTTACTAAGACTGCAGTTTTATGTAATGTGGGAGAAATAAGTCCTATAAGGTATCTACCCCACTACTCATGTGAATATTGCCTCTGGTTTCCCCCTTTCCTATCCCCTCCCCAATGGCCTTACATTACTGTATGTAAACATCTAGAGTTTGCTGCCTAAATTAGTCCAGCTACAACCCCTGACCATCTCCTTAGACCCAGATATTCTCATACTCTCAGAATCCAGGCTAAATAGCATGATTTCCAACAATGACATCGCCATCCCTGGCTACTCGGTCCACAAGCAAGACTGCACAAGTAGGGGTGGTGTTGTGGCAATGTATATCTCCTCTAACCTCAACAATGATACCATACTATTCGCCTCCATCCCTCAATCCTATGAGGTACTGCTAGTCAGACTGTCCCTGCCATTCTCTGTGTCAATCTATATAGCTGAGGTCTACTATAGATCTGGCTTATCCCAAACTACAGTCTCTGAGCTTATCACTACCCTTATCTCCCAGTCCCCTGCGGGTGACTTGTACATAATGGGGGATTTCAATCATGACTGGACCACCCCCTCCTCAATCAAGCTGCAAAATGAGATTATAGCACAGAACCTCTCACAACTAATCCTAGAACCAACCCAGCTAAACTACAAATCTCAAAATCGCTCACTGATAGACTGGGCCCTCACCTTCCATCTGCACAGAGTTATAAAATCTGACTTGCAGCCTGACTCGCTTAGTGATCACCACATGATCTTTCTGGTATGGAAAATTCATAGATCTAAAGTGCCTTATAAAATACTACTTTCTAGATCTTTTAAGTCACTTGATCTTGACCCACTTATCCGCAGACTTGCCCTAACGGACTGGTCTCCCATCTCTTCAGCTAATTCGGTTGATGAGGCCTTAGACTATTTATATGACAATTGACAAATTCATTTCCACCAGAAACCTACATGCCCCTGTTAGATATTCCAGGGTCCGTAGAAACCATCTCCCTTGGATCAGCCCTGAGTTACTAGCCTGTCTACATGCTTGGGACCAAACCTGGAAACAACACAAAGCATCTAAAGGCCAAATAACTACCTAATCTATCTCACCCTCCACAATAAATCTATGAAAGCAACAAGGCTAGCAAAGGCTGACTATTTCAGTAACACCTTCCAAACAAAAATAGCCAACCCATCCAAGTTCTGGAAGGTTGTCTAATCACTGTTTTCCCCTCAAAGCCCCCCCAAGATAAATAACTCAGTAATCTCTGACCACTTCGCTGTCACTACAGAATTCAACTCTTATTTCACCTCCTGTACTACCTCCCTCCTCACCTCCCTCCCACCACCTCCTGCCTCCCACACATTTTCCCATGCTCCTTATAGCCGCATACAAAATAAAATAGAGTTCTCCATCACTAAAGTCACACCAGCAGTTACCCTATCTTCCCTCCTTGCACTAAACCCCTCTAAAGATAACTCTCCTAATGGACTGGATCCTAACCTCCTATTCCTCACTGCCTCTGCTATTGCCTCCTCTTTGGCTGACCTTCTAAATCTTTCCTTTGCCACTGCCACTGTACCAAAAATCTGGAAACATGCTATAGTCCTGCCCCTTCCTAAGGGTGGTGACCTATCCTCACCTGATAATTACTGTCCTATTTATCTTCTCCCTATCCTAGCCAAACTTCAGGAACACCTGTTCCTTTCTCAACTTTCTACCCATCTCTGGGATACTAACTTTTTCCACACCTTTCCAATCTAATTTCAGGAAACATCACTCCATAACCACCTCCCTACTTAGGCTCACTGACTCCATCTTCTCAGGAATGGATAGTGGTCTAATCACATCAGCAATCTTTGTCAACCTTGCAAAGGCTTTCAGTACAGTCTCCCACTCCCTCCTCCTAGATAAACTCTCCTCAGCTGGTCTGTCCAACTCTGTCATAAAGTGGTTCAGAGCCTTCCTGGGTGGCAGGACACAATCGGTCAGAATGGCTGACACATTATTTCCTCCCCTTCCCACTGACACTGGTGTTCTGCAGGGATCAGTGCTTGATCCAATTCTCTAATCAATATTCCTAAACAATCTCCCATCAGTTTGTACTCATCTTTGATTCACATGTACGCTGATGACACTGCTCGGTACACCTGAGGCCACACCCTCTTCGATGTTGAAACCAGAGTTCAGTTGGACTTTGACAAGCTCCAATACTGGCTTATCACTCATCAGCTTTCCATAAACACCAAAATGACTGTCTCTATGACCTTTGGCATGGGGCAAAGACTCTCTAGGCTCTCCACCCTCCCTTCCTTCCTTACTTGACTGGAGGTCATCCCCTCTTTCAGATACCTTGGGGTCTGGCTAGACCAGCATGTCAGTTTTTCTGGGCATGTGGACACCATCCTGAAAAACCTGTGCCCCAAGCTTGGCACTCTCTTCAGGGTCCATTACTGTCTACTGCTAATGGCCAGGCATGAACTTGTCCAGAAAATGATTCTCCCCATTTTTGACTACTGTGTTGTAGTTTACAGTGCCTCCCCAAAGTCCACTCTAACCAGATTGGACCCCCTTTTTCATGCGTTCTATCGTTTAGCTCTGGACTCTCCTCCCCTCTCTCACCACTGTGATCTTTACCACTCCTTGGCATTCCCTTCTCTTTCAAACCATCGCAGGTCCCATAGGACAAAGTTTACCTCCAAATTCTGGTTCAATTATCTCCCTTTGTATTTTTCCTCTTCACTGTCCATCTCTCCTCCACTTGTGCATTCCCTCAGATCCTTTGATGCCGGAACTCTGGCTAGCCCCCACAGGATCACCATGGCTGGTCAGTCTGCTTTCTCCTACTCCTTCCCTAAACTGTGGAACTTACTTCCTCCTCAAATCAGACACTCCTCCTTCCTGCACTCTATCTCAAATGCCCTTGCTAACTTCTACTCATCAAATTGTCTATGCCCATAGTTGATGCACCCTCTTACCCTGTCTATTTTTGCTCCACTTCTGCTTTCTACTAGTTCTGCAGTACCTACAGCTAATTAACAATGGGCTTCTACCCTCACACTTAATTTTAATAAGTTTCTACACACTACCCAGCACTTTGAATGTATTCCTGTTTTATATCTTCTGTATCATTAACTGCTCATTACTGTAATGATTGTCTCCCTGACTGTATTTGATTGCCCTACCATGTAATGTGATTGAAATGTTACTCTGTTGTTGTGTACTTGTTTGCCACTCCGATGTTCTGTTCTCTGTATAGTTGCCCCCTTTCCTCTTTCCCCCAGGACACACTGTGAGATGAACAATTTTTGTTCAGTGTTCCTTTTCTGGTGAAACTCTTCAATAAATAAATAAACAAATCTTGGAGGGATGACTAGGTTGTGAGTTCTGGTTATGACATCATCAGTAACTCTTCCCCGAAACTGGCTTTTTTAAGCAGGCAGTCAAATTAGTGCTACAAAACTACTTGTAATTTTTAAACAAAGTAACTTAGAGATCTAATTTTTGTCATGATGTTGTTTGGGGATACGTCAGTCCAGACTCTGAATTTACTTATGTTCAGAATTCTGGCTGTACTTGCTCTTAAAGTTTCCTGAAAAAGTATAATTTTATAATGTCATCACTACCAAGCCTAATGGGATCAGTTGTAAATAATGCACAACTCATGAGTTATTATCAGGTAAATAAATGTGCCATGTTGCCTAACTTGCAGCCAAAGTAAGGTGATGTCACAATGGTGATCCTAACACCAAATGAGTCATTAATAATGGTCACACACAGTTGCATTAATTCCTCAGTCTTGTGACCTAATGTAGTTCAGTGTCTACAAGTTTAAATGGCAGTAGGCAGCAGTTGTCTGGCTTTTAATTTGTGTTTATGTTCTTGGATATGTGACTTTTTTTGAAGGAAGGTTTTAATAGATTCTGAAAATATATTGGGCCCTTAAGAAGGTAATAACTGGCACTGAGATAAAACGTAGGCTATGGGAGTAAGCCTTGAGCTCAACAATGAATACTAACAATTATTATAGCTCAGAACTGGTGCATAGCAGTTGTATCACCCTGTACTTCTCAGCATTGGACTTCAGCTGCCAGACCTTTGACAACTTCTCTTGCTATACTGAAATCATGGTATGCAATATTCATGGGGCTAACCTGGACAAGGTTTTTGCTTACTATTTCATAAAACTTAGTAGGTTAGCCATACAAACTAGTTCTTTTTGTAAGCCCATGCTGTGTCCTCAGTTTAATGTTTTCCTATACTTTCCCTTGTATCTTATTCCATGTAAAGGTGAGAGAAATGGGCTTACAAAAAGAAGAACTAGTTTGTATGGCTAACCTACTGAGTATTATGAAATAGTAAGCAAAAACCTTGTCCAGGTTAGCCCCATGAATATTGCATACCTTGATTTCAGTATAGCAAGAGAAGTTGTCAAAGGTCTGACAGCTGAAGTTCAATGTTGAGAAGTACAGGGTAATACAGATATGGCAAACAATCTGAAAACTGAATTCAGAATGAGGGCAATTATCAGTAAAAAGTATGACTATAGAGAGGGATCTGGGGGTCATATTATTGGACAATGTAAAAACCTCAATGCAGTGCAACAGGGCGGGGGAGAAAACTGAATGCTAAGATGAATAGGAAAGGGGATCAGTAACCAGAGATGCAAAGTGATTTTGCCACTACTCAAGTCCCTAGTTCATTCTCACCTAGAGTACTATGTGCACTTTTGGGGTCCACACTTGAAGAAAGACAAGGACAGGGTAGAGGCAAAATAGAGGAGGGTAACCAAAATATTGCAGAGTCAGTAGAAAAAGATGTATATGTAGAGGTGACAAAATCTCAATATGTATAGAATAGAAGGGGAGACATGATAGAAACATACAAGTACTTCCACAGCATAAATAGAGTAGATAGCACAGATTTGCTCACATTGAATGAGAACACAAGCACCAGGGGAAACTCAATGAAATTGGTAGGTAGGAGAGGGACGTCAGAAAGCACTTCTTCATGGAATGGTTAGTGGAGGGGTGGTGTAGACTACCAAAGGAGTTACTGTAGTCTGGGCAACATCAGTAGGGTGGGGGTTCAAACATGTATGGGACAGACATATGGGGACAGGAAGGACACTGGAACAAGGGAAGTTGATAAGGAGCAATGAAGGGCCATTAGGACCTTCATAATTAACAGTTAGGTAGGGTTAGACAGACCTGATGGGCCAGTGGACCATGCAGACAACTTCTATATTTCTATCTATATCTTTATAATGTTGATGCCCTTGATGAGGGGCTAGAGAATTGGGTAGTAACATGTTGCTAACACAAAACTAGGAGGTAAAGTACTGTATGAACACAGAAGCAGATACATATGCAACAATTTGACCTATATACTGTCAAGTGAGAGGTTGAGCATAAAATTGCAAAAGAAATAAATATTGATAAATACAGTGGCAGAGTACTACTTAAATGTGATGAGTCTTAGAGAAACAAAAGAGGAGAGGGCATTAATAGGGATTATTGAACCTTAAACCAAAATTCTAGCCTGTAATTGGTCAGAAGCTGGTCATATGACCAACAATAGCTAGTACTGTTGTGTTGGTCTAACCTTGACAATGTGCAATATTCCTAGCAAGGGACAATAATTCCAAAAACTGTTGTCCCCTACACTGATACATGCACATCGTCATGGTGCCAGTCTCTGATACTGAGCATTCTCAGTCCCAACTTTTGTTTTTTTATTTTATTTTTATCCCTGGTAATCTACTGTCTTATCCCCTTCTGATAATATTGGTCACCTCCTCACTTTCTGCTCCCTCCACCCTTGGGGCAGCAGATGTTTTATTACCCTCTGCCACCTCTGCTACCAGCTGCTGACTCACCCAAGTGCAATGACTTCCATTACTTATATGACTACATCCCAGTTTTCAACCTTGTCATGGAGTTCTTTTGCACAAATATTACAAGGGTATAGAGGCATCAAAAGATGATAACTAAGAAGATATAGGGTTTGAGAATAAGATTTGTGAGGTCTGACTAGAGATCCAGGGACTCTACAGCATTAAGAAGAGAGCACTGAAGTGAGTCTTGGGGCAAATGTACCAGTTGGTTAACGACTATACAGTAAAGGAATGCTTGAATATAGAGTTGAAAGGGAAAAGCAAAATAACTAGGTGTGAATGTGCGCAGCTTCTGAGAGAACAGTTTAGTGATGGTAAAAGAAAATCATTTTTTGTCACTTACACTGTAGCTGGGTATGGAATAGACTACCAAGCTCTGCATAGGGATACTGTATTATTTTAAGGAAAATATAGACAAACACATGAGGAAGGTATCTCAGATATAATAAGTATTGGAAACTGGAGGATGGCCATTAGATTATAATCAGTCTCCTTCCATCTGTAACGTGTTATGCTATTGTTTTACAAAGTGTGTGTGGCATTAGGTGACTTAATGCCTGGTGAAGGTATACCATCTCTACGGAGACAATTTTAGTGCTACTGACACTACAGCAACAACAGGCCAGGTTGCTGTAGTGTCAGCACGGGACCCTGGCACTGCTTTCTGGGGGTATTGTGCCCCCTCTCCAAAGCAACTCCAACTCAGAGTTGATTAAGTAAGTAGTGGGGGGTGTGCATGGGAGGTTTGGGGGGGCAAAGCCCCCAGAAGAAGACACAGTCCACAGTGACTCCCTTTATGCCGCCTGCAAAAGCAGTCAACATAAAGGAGTTGCTGTAATGTCAGTCGACAACAAAATTGTCGACCGACAGTCACAGACCATACAGTACCTTCACTACATTATATTAAAGTGGATTGTTATTCAGTGTGTGTGAAACTGGTTGTATAAAACCTAATTCTATTCTATTCTTCAAAGTCAATAGAAGACAATTAGCTAGTGCTGCCATCATTGTGTAGTAAGTAATATATAAAAAAAGAATACATTGATTACACAGTTCTCTGTGTGCTGCTGCCCATGACTGTTTGCACAGGCGATAGTTCCCATACTGAAAATTGCTTGCTTGCTCTCACTGACAGTGTTCTAATTGTTTTAATAGTAGTAGTACATTTTTTATTGCTTACGGGGGACACTGTCAACCTCACTGGGCCTCAGAGTGTCTCTAGTTTAAAAAAAACACAATGTATGGTTGCTCACATTCTCTAGATATTGCTGATGTAACTGGTACTTTGATTGTAATCCTTGTTGTCTTTTTAATAGGGGAAAAACAGACTGTCCACCATACTTGTGTTACCACACAGAAGCATGTTTGTCCTTGACTAACTACCATTGCATTTTTCCTGGACTTTGGAACAGACCCAATACAGCCTATATGCTTAAAATGCAGTGGGGGGAGAGGAGACTATTGAATCAAGGGTGGCTGCACTGTTTAGGAATGTTCCCAACTTTCCAGAACAATACAATAGTGGTAGATTAAGGATTAAGGACAAAACAAGGTTGGATGTAATGACACCATTAGTATGCATTTCAGTTCTACTAAGAAAGGAAGCAGGTAAACCAGCCAGCAGCATCAATAAATTTTAGAAAGGGCAAGCAATCATAAAATGTGGGATTTCAACTAGAAATAATATAATGCAAAAAGGAGTTACATTGTCCCTTTAAAATTTCATTAAGAAATTCCATTAAACATTGGAAAATGGTATAAGATATCCATGGTCAGTGATTGGCTGATACCCCTGGCAAGGTAGATGTATATCAGACAACAGAGCCTGTGTAAAAAACTGCCAGCCCCAACAGACCACATTACCAGTAAATATGGACCCAGTGTAATTTCAAAGTTCAGACCTGACATTTTTTTCTCTTGTTAACTGAGATTTCTCACCAACTGATATTGGGGAGTACCCCTTCCTTCCCGTCCAGTATTGCAAAACCATCAGTTACCACACAAAAATACATATTTTATAAAAAATAAATCCTTCTCAGGCACAGCGGAATGCTCTAATGTCAGAGAGCTACTCATATCCTCCGCTCCCCAAAGGCTTTCTGAATTAGTGGCTTGTGCAAGCCAGCATTGTGTCTCCATCTCTGGGAATTAGAAGTCACCAACGTGCTACCACTGCTCCTGATTCTCCAGATACCTTCAGTTATACAATTTTAGCCCTGCTAGTACCCCCGCTCAATGAGTGAGTGAGTTGGCTGCCCCATAATTGAATTCCAGTTTAAGTGCAACTCACAAGTGAAGCTAACATGCTCTTTGGCACAGAAACCACTTTTTATTTTCTTATTTTTGTTTTACTCCTGACCATAAAAATGTAAAGTGAGTGGTACTCCAAGGCTTGTATGCTTACCTTACAACTGCTACGCAAACATGTGTGATACAGTTCAGCACAGAGCAGCAGCTGTCCCAGACATCATACCAGCAGTTTTCCTGTGTACTGGGCTCCCGCTGTCAGTCCCAATCATTACATGTAAATAAAAAAAAAAGCACCATATAGCCCTCACTTCTCAATGCCAGGGGAGCAAGGGAGGGAGTTGGTGGCCAGAACATGAAACAAAACAAGGATGGGGAAAAAAGCTCAAAAAGAAAACAGTAGCATCCATTACTGGCAAGTATACCAGTAGAGGGACTTCGTCACAAAACAAACTACTCTGTTTTCACTTGTAGTCATTTAAAAGTGTGTTCTTTTATTGCTTATTTTTTTTCTTAGAATTTAAAAAGAAAAAAATAAAGATGATAAACTCCACTGCATCAGTTTTGAAACTATTTATTATATTGGTATATTCACACAACCATTGGGCAACAGTTTTGTGGTAAATTCCACTTCCTCAGGCCCCTCTATGTTGCTAGTATAAAAACAAATGAGAAATATGTTTAAATATTCACATAATGTTACAAATATATAATAATTTCTTATATAGCTGAATATATTCACACAAGGAGAAATAAATAGAGAATTCACAATATGAAAAAATGAATACCTTAAATAATGTCTTTTTGTGGTATAAACTTTTTCAGACTTATCCCCAATTAATCAAATGTCTCGATATAATTTCTAAATAAACAACAGAATGTCATGGTAAATATATGCATGGAAAAATCACAACAGATCAGCTAATTTCATTATGTTGAACACCTGATTTCTAATGGCTTATAAATGCCAGTATTCTTCCTGCCTGATACAGAGGTAGCACCTATTTTAATCTATTTACACACCAGAACAAAGAGGGAAATACAAAAAAAAATATTAAAGATTATGAACTGACTCTAAATACTAGAAAAGTATCAAATTCAGACTAGGATTTAAAGAATATGTGCTTACTTCTTTTTAAGGTAATTTTAAACAAGAAAATGCTGTCCGCCTAGTTTGGTTTAATATTTGTACCAATGTGCTATGCACCGTCAATCTTTCAAAAAGCTCACTTCTGTAAAAACGCAGGTTTCTGCAAAGCAAAGAATGGGTAATATATTAGAATTTTATGCAAAAAATCTAATAGTATTTGTGAACTATATTATAAAAATATATTTAGTTTTACCTAAAGTAGCGTGCAGTGTCCTCCTCGCTTGCTGAGGGAGGAATGCCCGCTCACTTTCATGTTCAAATATCACAGTGGTGGGGGGAGTCTATGACGTCTTTAATGACATCCCACACTAGCTCCTATATGATTCCATGTGATTCCTGGTAAAAAAGGGGGGGATCGAGATGGAACATGTGGCGTGACTGGAAAGAAGATGAAAAACGGAGCTAAGCCACAGCAGCGATCCACACAACCAGAGAATCTCCCCCCCCCCACTAAAGGAATATACATTCCTATTGATTGTAGATAAGAAAAATAAACTATTATTGTAAATAAACTGTTTGTGATCATTTCCATGCCATGTGAAGAGTCTCTTAACCTGTGCATAAAAAACATAAATACTAATTAGTATTAAACAATATGGAAAAAGCATCCTACAATATAGTCTTACCCATAAACATTATATAATAATAGCCATGTGGGTTCTAGTACCACCACTATTCATATTTATTATATACTTGATATAATACATGGGGTGTAAACCCCATATAAAATTGTTTTTGAAGATGGATATAATTCCTCATGTGGTGTATTATTGGTTCTAAGCCCACTGCAACATACTGAGATCTCTCACCTGATAAGGGTTAAGGGTCCATGGGAGGGAAGAGACCAACATTTTCATAATAATAAAGACATAACATAATAAAATAAAATAATATAAAATAAAATACTATTAGAAAAATAAACCCCAATCACATTCCTCATTTAAACCCACAGATGGGTTTGTGCAGTTCAGGGTGAAAATCCAAAAAACTCTCTTTTTTAGAGCTGTATATCAGAAACTTGTACCCTTGTCAGGGATAGGAACCAATTCTAGACCCCAGAAACATAAAGCTGTGGCTGAATGTCCTGCTTCCAAATAGTGACATGCCACCAATGAGGTTTCAACTTTCAAACGGATATCACTTTTATGTTCACTAATCCTCTGTTGTAGCTCCTGAGTTGTTTTGCCAAAGTATAATTTGTCACATGGACATTGTAGTATGTAGACCACGTGGTGGCTCTTACAATCAATATGCTGTTTGATCCAGTATTTCTTGTTCATATAAGGATCTTCAAAAAAGTTTTTTTTTTGCTTGTATTGCCACAATGAAAGCAGTGACCACAGGATACATGTCCTGGTGCTAGTGATTTCAACAACAATTGTCTACCAGCTTTTATTTCTTTGTAATATTGTGTGTGGACTAATTTCTCCTTAAGAGTCTGATTCCTATGTGTAGTGAATAATGTTTTTTCTTTAAATCTGTCATTTCTAAACATTCCTATCTGTAAAATATGCCAATTGGTATTTATGCATCTCTTTATTTTCCAAGACAAACGATTGCATGGTGTGGAAAAAACAATCCTGTTGGAAATATCTTTTTTCTTCCTTTCGTGACTTAAAACTGATTTGCTAGACAGTAATGTGACTTGTTGTGCAGTGTCATGTAATTTTGCCAATCCATAGCCTCTTTCTGTAAATCTATGTATCATTTCATTAGCTGTCTCTTTATATATTAATTCCTTACTACAATTACATTTTAACCTCATTAATTGTGATTTAGGAGTGCTATCCTTCAATTTGGGATCATGATAGCTTGCGTAGTGTAAGAGAGTGTTTTTTGCTGTAATGTTTCTATACAGTCTACTTTGTAGGCCTCCCCCACCTTTATAGATTTCTAAAACCAAAAAAAGATTTTTTTTCTTTATCACAGACCATAGCAAAAACTAAATTAGAGTTACACTTATTTAGATACTCATTAAATTGATCCAGCCTGTTCATGTCACCATCCCATATAAGCAGTATGTTGTCTGTAAAGTGCCTCCATGTGATAATCTCATGGAAGAAAAGGTTCACTTCTGGATTAAATATGTGTGAGGATTCAAAATCCCACATAAATAAATTAGCATAACATGGTGCCATGGTGCTACCCATGTCAGTACCTTTTAACTGTACATAAAAATTGTCTTCAAACTTGAAGTAATTCTGCTTCAAAACAATCTCAGCTAATTGTAAAAAAAATTCACTTGGAGGATGTTGATCCTGTCTATTATGCAATGATTTAAGTAAAGATTCTATACCCTGTTCATGGTCTATACTAGTGTATAGATCTTTAATATCATATGTCACTAAAATTTTATTCTGCCAATCATCTATTCTCTGGTTTAATTCTATAATTAAATCAATAACATGATTGGAGTCTTTTATATATGTGGCCATTTTAGGAACCTCTTTACAAACATGAAAATCAACATACTTGGAAAGGGGTTCTAAAATAGACTACTCCTGTAAATATGGGATGTCCTGGTGGTTCGAAAGGGTCCTTATGTATCTTAGAAAATACATAAAATAACAGTATTCTTGGAACTTTGTTGCTAAGCATTTCCCCTTCTTCAACTGTACACCAACCCAAATTAATTGATAGTGATAATTCTTCTATTTCACTAGCTATAAATTGGGTAAGATCCCTATCTATTTTTTTCATATCTTGTGAAATCTCTGTACTGTTTATAACATTCAGTCCTATAATCTTCTCTATCCCATAAGATGATCTCACCTCCTTTATCAGTAGGCTTTATAACTAGTGTTTCATCTTGCTCCAATTTTTTTAATAATTCTTGTTCCGTTTTGCTTACATTTTTCCACCCTGGTTGTAAAGCTTCCATCTTACATAATTAATTTATCTGTTGTTCTACTACTTTAATATAAGTCTCAACTGTATCTGTACCCCGAGGGGGATTACATGTTGATTTAATATAAAATTTTTGTTTAAGTGCTTATTTATTAGTTACTGGAGTTAATGGTTTATCCAAAAACCAATCTGCCAATCTTAATTTCCTAAAAAACTTTTGTAACTCAGCATTGAGATAGAAGGGATCTAATTGTCTAGTGGGAGAGAAAGATAAACCTTTCGTTAACAACTTCTCTTCCTCTGTGGTTAATATTATTTTACTGAGATTAAACACTACTGTTGTCTCTTCCTCCCTCCCTCCCCTCCCCCATAACCTCCCCCATTTCTCCTCTTCTTCTGCCTCCTCCACCACCCCTCCACCCCACCCTGCTCTCTGGTTTGCAATATGGCCACTTGACCAGTCCTGCCATCCTGTGCTTCTTAAATCATACCTGTTTTGTTGTTCTGGGTATGTACCTTCCCTTGGAAGTTCTTGTTGCATACCTTGAATTCCACCCTCCTGTAAAAAAGGTTATTATTGATCCCTGAGATTTTTTTGACCATAAGGATTTGAAACAAAACTATCTCCACTATCTGAGTCCTGTCCATATTCTTCCTGTGTTCTATAATATGAACCCTGTGTATTTTGTCTTAATGGTTTCAAAAGCCAAGAATATACTTTATTTTTATGGTAATCTATAATATCCCTATTGAATTTTCTAAGTTTTTGTTGTTTAATATTCTTCATATTTTAGTAAATCTTTTTTTTATTTTTTCTATTTTTGTGGTATATTCTTGTAATTGTACCCTAGATTTATATTCATCCTTAATTAAATTAATCTCTTCGGTAAGACTATTTCTTTCTTTGAATATTGCCTCTATGAGGGAGAGCATAAAATCCAAAGAACACTTATTGCATATCCCATTCCATTTTTCATTAAGTTCTGTCATCATGAACCCTAAATTTGGTTCTATGATGACACATAGTCCTCTAGGTATTCTTTTAATTTTAATATATTCTCCTAATGAGATGGCATGCCACTAAAACCTAATGTCCTTCTGCTCTAAATGAAAAATCTTATTAGTGATACTCCTATCATTACTTGTGTGGGTTCACAATTTCCCTTTTTTCTAAAAGGTTCATGACCTGTTGTTGTTCTTCTACCAAAAATTGGTAGGAGAGATAGCTAGACCCCCCCCCCATATGTAGCTTCTGCTAATGGATTAGATGAGTCACCCTGAGAACTAATACCCGCACCTACATTTCTTGTGAATCCAAAAATTAACACCATAAATAGAAAGGGTATGAGGAGATGGCATTGGTGAAAAGGAAGAAAGTGTGTCAAAACAGCTAAACTAACACTGTTCTCTAGAAACTAAAACAGTTCTAAATCATGAGGCCACTGAAATGATGGTTGGTCAGACCACAATTTCAAGATACTACAAAAAACAAGATACCAGGATGCCTCCACACTTGTCAGTGTGAATTTTCTATATTGGGTTACCCATTATCACCAACACATATACAAAATTAAATAAAGATAGGTAAACTCCACTGCATCAGTTTTTACATTATTTATTACAATGGTATCTTCACACAACCCTTGGGCAACAGTTTCGTGGTAAATTCCACTTTCTTAGGCCTATCAGTGCAAGCATCGTGGATGCAGCACGATCATGTAGCCAGTCCCAGATGAAAGGAGCTGTAGAAGGGCTATTACTTTTGCCTTGTTAAATGCTGGAGTGCAGGTGTATTTTCTAAAACAAAACAGATGTTTATTCACAACTGAAAATAAAATGTCTAGTTCTGAATTTTCATTGTAAGTTTAACAAACAGCCATCATTACTTAAATCGGCAGATAGAAGCTAAAAAGCAAAACACTTATTTAATAAAGTTGATACTAATATTGTAATGAATAATAGATTGGTCCAGGCACCAAAGTTACTTTTCACACCTTATATTTGTGTTCTAGAATGACAGATTGCTGTGCAATACAAAGGACTTAAAAAAGAAAATTGTAGCATACGAACATACGAAAGTTGCCAGCAGCAAAAGGCCATCATGGTCTAGTTAGGCTGCTTGAGATTGTAGCTAGCTCCCTTTTCAGCAGCTGCCCCACCCCCCCTTACCTCCCTTTACCCCCCCTTTGCCCTATCCTACCTCCTCTTGAAGCATTCCACTGTGTTACATGCCACCACCTCAGCTGGTAGTCTGTTCAACTTTGTCACCATCCTCTCCGTAAGGAAATGCCTCCTCACCTCCCTCCTGAATCCACCCCCTCCAATCTCATGTCATGGCCCCTAGTGCCTCTTCCCACCCTCCTCCTGGGGGTGGCAGTATGAGGCATTTGATTTTAAAATGTTCTTTTTTGTATAATAAAGAGTGTGATGTTTATTTGTCTAGCTATAATACTTTTTTAACATGGTACATTCTCTGTTGATGATAATTTACTCTCTTTGGGTGTTGGGGGAGTTGGGCTGGTGGTCTCCAACATTGCTGAGTCTAAAATTATGAAGTTTACAAACTGTTTGAGCCATCTAACCACATTTGCGTGAATGATTTGCAGTGGTATAAAAGAAAAGTGAACATAGAAAACTGAGAGTTCCCTACAGAGAAACTTCTATATTGCCCCAAGCATTCCAGTCCTGCA
Organism: Neoceratodus forsteri; assembly: GCA_016271365.2. NCBI lineage: Eukaryota > Metazoa > Chordata > Ceratodontiformes > Ceratodontidae > Neoceratodus > Neoceratodus forsteri. The sequence continues at coordinate 794,150,827 of CM057454.1, forward strand.
TGGGGAAAGCTGTCACTGCACTCTTGGAGGGGAGATTATAAAAATAAAATAGCTCTCTCTCTCTCTCTCTCTCTCTCTCTCTCTCTCTCTCATTCTCCATTGGGAAGGGGGTTACAAAACTTAAGCAATTCCCTTGGTAGGAAGTTTAAAAATATTCTAAACCCTTTGCTAAGATTCTGACTTCATTTACTGTCAGGGGAGTATTAACATGACTACATAGGACCCTCTACTAATATATTTATGAATACTGGATAGTGTTAGATAGCATGAAGTTGTCTTCATGAAAGTCCTCACTTCTTTTGTGTTCCTTTAACAGTAAAAGACATTCTCCAGGATTTGCCAGCTTTTTTTAAGTACAGCACATGGAAAATTAGACTACTAAAATAGTTTCAGGAAAGCAACATATTGCTCATCATATTGGTCCCTATTCACAAAAGGTGTGAATGGGCTACGCACCACGTAACCCAGGTGCATAGCCCACCCGAACCCATGTGCATGCACCACGGCATTCCCAAAACACTTATGCCCCCCCCACACCAGATCCCTAGCTAAGCGTGGAGCTCTGCATGTGGGCGGGCCAGGGTCTCTGTGGGGGGGGGAGTTCCAGCACTCTGCACCATTCAGAAACAAGCAGAGTGCCGTATGCGGGGGCTGGTGGCTGCACATCTGGAGGGCAGTCCTACTGGCTACTCGCTCCCTCCAGCTGCCACCGCAGGACCCGCTAGTGCAGGAGGGGCATCATCGGACCCCCATAGGATGGTGCACCTGTCGTCAGGGAACAATGATAGGTCTTGGGGCTGGAAGCCAGCACATGCCCCCCCCCCGGCAGCAGTACTGGCACTCTACACTTCCTCACCAAGATGGCACCATACCAGCCCAAAGGATCCACTGCGGACCTGGGTAGGGCAGCTGATTGGCCGCTGACCTGGGTCCGCAATCCTGCCCTCACAAACCTCTACTCTGGGGGAGTGGGGACACAGAAGGGAGCCAAGCAGGGACCGCTGCTTCATGAATGCAGTCCCCGTGCGGATCTCCTGTAGGTGCACAGCTGTGCGCGCCTTTATGCGCCAGCTCTGCGCAGTTCTGTGAATAGCGCCCATTGATTGTATAATTATTTTTTTGTTAGTTGATGCTCTCAAAATCACAACTTGGCCTTGTAAGATTCTACATAATAAAGAATTAGAGCAAATGCCTGACTTATTAAACATGTTTGGTAATTCACATGGTACTTTGGTTACTAGGACTCAAGGTACTGCTCTTTAATTTCAGGAAGGACACAGAACAGGTGGAGGTGGTACAGAGAAGGGCATCCAATTTGTGCATGGCCTGCATCAAAAGCCCTATGAGAAAAGACTCAGGGAATTAAATATGTACTCACTAGAAGAAAGGGGAGAAAGGGGAGACATGATAGAAACATTCAAATACCTCAAGGGTGTCAATAAGATACAGGAGAGTGGCATACTGCACAGAAAGAAAGAGTTACTCAAGCATGAGGAGGCATGATATGAAGCTGAGAAGTGGAGACTTGGAAGGGATGTGAGGAAATATTTCTTCACAGAAAAGGTGGTGGACACCGGGGACTGCCTCCCAGCAGAGGTGGTGGGTACTAAAATGATAGCAGGTTTCAGACATGCATGGGATAGACACAAGGGGACCTTAGTAACAGGGCAGGGGGTAAGACCAGAGATCAGTTAGGTCTATGGTAGCACAGTAGGTAGGGACTGTAGGGCAGACTTGGTGGGCCAAGAGGTCTTTTTCTGCTGATAGCTTCTATGTTTCTATGTTCTGTGTTAATCCTTCTTTTGTTTTTAGGGCTGCAAAATGTTGAATTCACTTCCTAAGGGTCTGAAAATGATCCCAATATGTAGGAAATGTAGAGCCTTGCTAAAAAACTGACAGTAGTTCCTAAGGAATACAATATCTAATTGTTTTGATTATTATTTATTCTTTTATTGTTCACCTTATACATAGTTTCTATACTGAGTTATGTTGTTAATGCCATATCTGAAAAGGTACTTGCTGTACTGAGTCCTGAAAATGCCTCTGTAAGGCTTTTGACTTAGGACAGCTATAAAAATCAGCACTTGCTCCTCTTAGGCCTTCCTGACCCAAGACATTTGATAGTATGTTTCTTGGGCTAGGACCATTACTGTATGACATATCTATCCCTGTGTAAAACAGTATAATGCAACCTTTGAGGCTACCAATGGCATATTTGGAAACATATAAAGAAAATATGTGTTCAAATAAGAAATATAAAATGTATATACTTTATGTGTAGCATATGTACAGTATGTATGGGTGTGTGGGGGGGGGGTCTGGTTTGATCCAAGCCAAACATACTGTGCATTCATTTTTTCAACTGTTTTGTAACTAGGCACTGTCTAATGGACACAAGGCCCATTTACAGGGGCAACCTCGCAGCACCGGTAACATTAAGTGTCTTGCTTAGAGTCCCACAGTATGCAAGTGAAGGCTGTGGGAATCAAACCCAGGTCTGCTGGATGTACTTATCTCATTCATAGCTTGTTACTCTTGCCTTTAATAGCTAGGCTATACTGCCATTTTAATTATTTATTGTACATGATAATGTCAGATGTATTTCCAGAGAAAATGGCTGTTAGCATTAATGTGCTATAAACACATTCTGGTTACAGGACATTATGTTATATTAGAAACAGAAAGATCAGCAGTCCACAGTTTTATTAAGGATTCAGTTTTCACACTAGATTAATGGTTTAATTAGGGATGTAAACACCAAGGATTGCTTAAGGAAACATGTAGTATGCTTAGAGGTATTTACTGAGTTTTCTTGTAAGCAGCAGTATTTAATTTTGGATTGCCTCTGAAATGTGTGTATTTGATTTTTTTAAATAAGGGAATATATGAGTTTTGTTTTTTTGATGAGATATTAATACATAAAGAGACACTGTTTGATGTAAAGTGGCACAGTCACCCTCCCAAGTTAGACCTTACATACTCATTGTTTTTGATCTACCCAATGATTGAAATGCTGAATACACCACTTATGAATATAGTAACGTAGGGTATGCCAATGCTACCTTGACATTTCGAGAACAACCAGCACTACAGTGACAACAGTGCCAGGTTGCTTCAGTGTTGGCGCAGGACCCCACCACTGCTTTCCGGGGGTATTGCACCCCCTCCTCAAAACAACTCAGACTCAGAGTTGATTATTTTAGTAGCAGGAGGTGCAGGGGCAGAGTCCCCTGTGGGTGGGGGGTGGGAGTGATGCCCCTGAAGAAAACAGTTTGTCCCAGACTTCCGTCATGCCAACTGCAAATGCGGTCGACATAAGGGAGTCACTGTAACATTGGTCAATAAATAATTTGTTGACTGAGAGTCATGGATCCATAATGTAGCCTGGAGAAGTTCATACTCATAACTGGAGTTTGTAGGGCTTTTGTGGAGTTCAAGATTAAACATCTTTTTGTTAAACACACGCACACACACACACACACAACATAAATTCTGTGTGCAATGGGTATATATTTTTGAAATCCATGTTTTGCTAGAAATACTTTTATGGCATTGATTAGATGGTTGGTGGGTTACCACTGATTCTTTACAGAGTTCTTTCTGAAATTAGGTAACACATAGCCATACATTTTATTGGATAATTAGCTTCCATGATTTAGAGTGCAATAAAATTATGTCAAACATTGTGCATAGGTTCACTCTGTAGATTGTACAACAGTGCTTTGAGTACAGAGGTCTTGAATTATCTATTCAATTGTTAAGTCATATCCAGAGGGAAAGAGGCACTTTGCTGTTGGAAAACTTCCAAAATCAATTGCTAAAATAATTTGTAAAGCATGTCAAACTATTTGGTGGTGACTAACTTCAAAAAGGTTGCGTAGAATGTAATTTTAGAAGCAAATGCAAATGTACACCTTTATCTGTAAGATCCAAAGACAGACTCTCAAAATCATTTACATATCGGGAAGCTGGCATTTAGAGGATTTTTCTGTATAGCAAGTTATCAGTTCTAATAAATAACTTCTCAGTTTCACATTTTCATGAAAATGATTCCCAGCACAGATATCTTCTATATGACCACTGATATATACACAGGATGCAGAGAGAGACAGAAAGATGTGTGTGTGTGTGTGTGTGTATGTGTGTGTGTGTGTGGTAATGTATACTGTATATAATTTCATGTTTTTGACCTATCATGCAGTCTCAATAATACTTAACACTAAAAGGCAAAAAGTGTGATAAGATACTCCTGAGAAATGATGAGGTAATGCTGAACTTTCATTCTGTGAATGTCTCAAAATCTGATGAGTTGGATACTGTCAAAACTGTTCCAAAGGAACCTGGTTTCCTTTCGGCACTTTGACATCATAACACAGCACTATATACAGGAAGCACATACACTGAGCATGCCCAATTTGCTAGTAGCAGCTAATCAGTAATGCTGGTGATTGAGAAAGTTTCATACTGTGCACATCTCAATGCCATTTCCAGCTCTCTCTCACAGCAGAAAGCTCTGCCTACTGAAAGAAGTGTTGCGTCATGAAGAGTGACTATTGGTTAGATAACTTTAGACATAGCCAGAGAACTATGCACTATCTTTCAAGTTACCTAAGTCTCACTATGTGTAACTATAGTGACCCCAGGACATCACCTACATTGAGCATTCCAGCAAATCACATTGCTCCTTATTTATTTATTCATTAAATTTCGATGAACAGGTAGGCCCACTGAGCCCCGAAGGTCCCTTTTTCAGGGGCGACCCGAGATAACAATACAAGTTATAAGAATGAACAAGGACATAAGGAACATTTGAGGCATTGTGAGTTACATCATGAGGTGGTTACAGTAAAGAAAAATAGTGGATACAGGCATGGTTACAGGCATGGTAAAAGAAAAGCAGTGGATACAGGCATGGCTTACAGGCACGGTAAAAGAAAAGCAGTGGATGCAGGCATGGATACAGGCATGGTTATCATCATGACATGTAAGCAATTGGTAGTACTTTGCATATAGTTTATTCAGGGGTTACACGTGGCCTCTGGCAAGCAGTCTGTATAAGGCAGGTAGTAGGAAGGTTAAGCTAGCAGACGGGAGTTGGAGAGGAGGGGAGTACCTTAGGAGCTTTAAGTGCCATGACAGTAGCATGCACTTGAGGTCAGCAGATGGGACTTAAGCCTGGTGCGGAAGTTCATGAGTGAGGAGGATGCCTGGACCTGGGGAGGGAGCTTATTCCATTGGCAGGCTGCTTGGGAGGAAAAGGATCTTCCGCCAATGTTTGTCCTTACCCTAGGGACTTCTAATAGCATTCTATCTGAGGTCCTTAGGTTCCTTTAGTTATGTTTGAAGGTTATGGTCCCGTCAATGCTTGGTGGAGCATGGGGTTTGAGAAGCTTGTAGGCCTGGACAAGCAAGGGGTGTTGGAGGTGGGCGACCAATGTGGGCCAACGAAGGGCCCACTTCCACCAGTCAGGCAGCAGCCCTTGGCTTATAGTTGGGGATTTATCTTCTCAAAATGTCCATTCCTACCTTACCGTCTATAGCATGAAGGGCTGCTGCAGAAATGGCATCCTATTTGGCATTTACCATGGGCATCAACTGTGGAGGCAGCTGGTGGTTTGTCATGCTGTCCATCTGCTGACAGCCCTTCACCCATTGTTTCTCTTCACTGGGAGACATTTCAGTTCAGTATATAACCATTGAAGGTGCTGTTGCTAAATTTAGCTGTGTAAGTGTGCTAATTGCTAGCCTGTGTTAGTAACCATTACTTCACCCTATCTGGGTGTCCCCTACAAAGTGTTTCAATAGCTAGACTGTGCTCTGCAACCTCTGTTACACCCTTTCTGGGTGTCTCTGTAAAATATATTGTTAGGTGGACAGTGTTTAATAACCAGTGATCTTCTTCAAGGACATTTCCCTCCATTGAGCCACATCATGGAACTGTAAGCCATCAGTGTCAGGACGACCTTTCCCATTTTTTTTTTTTGGCTGGCTGGGACATCCAAGCAGGCATACCTCATTATCACCTATATAATTTGGGCATCCTCTGCATGCCTCGGTTCTTTTTTCTGCCATCAACCACTCATTGATTCACCACTGATGAAGAACACTGTCAAACTCTGAAGGTATTGCTAATGCTATTACTTCTTGGTTTGTTATTTTGAAAGTTTTATGCCACCATTGAAAGAGAATGAACCATTGCTCCGATACTGTTATTAGTGACATAAAGATCTATAGAGGTGATGACTGCTCCACGTATATTCACTGCTTATGTCTCACTCATAACAGTAAGGCCTATAGCATTTGCCAGGGCTTTAACCAGACCACCAGGAGATGTCACAAGAAAGCCTTAGAGCTATATTTAAAAATTATAGATGTGGAGGAGAAGGAAGGTTTATTGGAATTGGCTTCACAATCATCAACTGCTCTCTCTTTTTCTGGTTCACCATCAGCTCACTGTTCTCCATAGTTGATGGTGTACATTGCCAATTCTGCCAAAAAGAAGCACAGATCTGCAAAGTTGGCAGACAAGCATCACCACTCACACAAAGGAAAGAAACACAGAACAAAAGCTGCCTCTCCTAAAAGATCCAGATCTCCTCTGAAAAGATGTAAGTTATTTGAAAAAGACAGGTCGTAGGCTAAGGCTTCCCATCCTGCTGCCCCTAACCATCTCAGAGACACCAAGCTTGGGGTCAGGCATAGGCAGAACTCCCCAACCGGGGGATTCACTGCCAGCATCAGTGACAGGCATTGTTCTGTCAATGGTTCTGAAATTGTCGACCTCCTTCAGGCCCGTTCATGCGCAGCTCCTGTACCAAACAATGTTGAAGCTCTTTCAACAGCTACTGTCATTGCCTCTGTCATCAACACCATCTCTGTTGTTGCCCACGGAGATGCCACCCTTGAACTTGTTGATGACGCAGGATTTCTCACTGCCTGCTGCCATGCCAAGCAAGAATCATCTGCCATTGATGGTTCTGACATCGATGGTTCCTCCTTCTGTATTTCCTTGGTCCATTGACCTTTTACCAATGTCCATCAGCATCAATGAAGAACTGAAATATAAAGTAGAATACATGGATGAAGAGGAGGAGGAGAAAGGGATGGAGGAAGAGCTGGATCCCCTGGATGTGGTAGGTTCCAGTTCTCCTCTGTTCTCCTGCAGTGAGGAGATTGTGAAGAACACTCTCAGGTCACCAACTAAGGATGCCTCGTTTCTGGCTTTTCTCAAACTGGTTCAGGACAAACTAGGGTTTGAGTCTGAGGAGGAGGATTTCTCTAAGAAGAATTTGTATGAGTTCTTGGAGGTGTTTGCTCCCCTACCATCTTGATCCCTCCGATCTGTTCAGCCCTTTAAGATGCCACTCTGGCTGCTTGGCACAGGCCTCATGCCCTGCCCGGTGTTCCTTGGAACTGTATCTAGCACCTACAAGCAAGTCATAATATTCAACTCAGCCAGAAACCAACTCAGTTGTAATTATAGTTGCCCATGACAGATTTAAAGCTCCAAGGCATATGAGTTATTTTCCTCCTCATAAGGAATCAATAAAATCAGATGTCATGATGAAAAAGAACATTGGCTTCAGTATCCCTAAGACTGAGAATTATTAATTTCAGGCATACAGGAATAAGTATCAGAACTGCCTGTGGAAGTCTATGGCCACAATGGCAAAGAAGCTACCTGAAGGCCCTGATAGAATAATATTTCAGCAAACACTTGCTAATGACTTGGAAGCCCACAAGCGCCTACTAAGATATGCTTATGATGCTTCAGATGCAGCTGCCCCTGTAACTGCTTCTGGCATCTGTTTGCACCATCACTCCTGGCTGCACGTTACAGGGTTTGCCTCAGATGTTCAACAGCTGGTCCTCAATACCCCCTTCAGAGGTAAACAGCTTTTTGGCACCAATGTGTAGGACTTCAGTCATTCAAAATACCCCTGAGGTCCCTGCATACTTTAAATCCCAAATTCTAGTAAAGGGTTGGGGTGTTTTCATAGGCCCTGTGCCCATCCAGACAGGGGATACTCAAGAGGTCCCAGTCATGGTTCCCAGTAACCCCAGATCTTCTTGGCTGAATCCAATCTGCCTCCTGGTACCCACATTAGGCTTACCAATGGAGCAGGTATCAGTGGTCCCCCCCACTGCTTTCAGACTCTTCTCCTCTTTTTTCAGTCTCACTGCTTTAGGAAGTACTAGTAAGAGGCTGAATCTCCCTCTTCCTACTAAAGTGGAAGGAGCTCATTACCAATGTTTGGATCCAGGAGGTAGTTCAGCAATGTTATGCCCTGGATCTCCTTTCTGTCCCTTCAGTGCACCCTCCCTTACTCAATTGCTACCCTCCAGGACATCTTCTCCTCCTGCCGGAAGAGGTTCAAGTCCTCCTCAACAAGAGGGCTATAAGCCCTTCCCTGGTGCTGAAAGGAACCTAGGTTATCATTCCAGGTACCTTCTGGTGCCAAAATGGACCAGAGATTTAAGGCCCATCTTAGACCTTCAAGTCCTCAAACTATTTATAGCATACAAAAGGTTTTGAATGGTCTTTCTGCTGTCCCTTCTCCCCTGTTACTGAAAGGGGATTGGATGACTGTTCTGGATATGAAGGATGTATACCTCAATATCAAGACCTGGAAGTCTTTCTCATAGAAAGCACCTGTGATTCATGCTCCAGGGATTGCAGTTTCATGTCTTGCCCTTTGGTTTGTCATCTGCACTATCTGGCTTTCCCAAATGTTTGTAGTGGTTGCAGCTGCCCTCCATAGAGAAGTCCTGTATTTCTTCCCATATATCGATAACTGGCTTCTGAGGGCTGCCATATACACTGTTCCAGACCATACAATTGTTTGACTATATGGGTATTCTGGTGAACGAGCTGAAGCTGGTTCTCACTCCATGTCAATGCATCCAATATAAAGGCGCTGTTCTGGACATGAGGCTAGGTTGAGCTTTCCTGCCCTTGGCCCATGCTATGCCATTGCTTGCTCAAGCTTAGCTGGTCTCTTCCAGTTACTATGCCTCGGCTAGATGCCTCTTATGGCTAATAAGCCCCATGGCTGCTGCCACACTGACTGTCCCACTGGTGTGTCTGCACATGAGGATGCTCAGTGGAATCAGAATTCTGACAGGCTAGAATGTATCATAGCAGTGACCCTGCCACTGCATTGCTTCCTGCTGTAGTAGTTGGACTGCTCCAATCTTGAGGTGGGAACCCTCTTTCTCCACCTATCCCCTCTCCTGTTGGGTTCAGGTTGAGTGCCCATGTAGGTCCCTTCTGTAGTCAGGGCCAATTCCCTCCCCCTCTTGGATACAGTTCTACACAGCACCACTCTAGAGATGAGGGCTGTTCTGCTTGGCCTACAGACTTTTGCCACACTGGAGGGACTCAGTTGTTGATCTATACAGACAACATTTTGATGATGTACTACATCAACTGTTCACTCATATTCTCTCTGCAGAGAGGCAATGACAGCCTGAGATTGGGCATTGAAACACAACATGATCCTCTTGTTGCCTTCCTGCCTGGCACCCTGAATGCCCCTATGGATCATCTCAGTTGGTTCCAGGTGCTTTGCCATGAATGCAAGCTTTTTGACTTCATTATGGATGACCTCTTCATAATGTGGGGTCTTCCAGACACTGATATTTTTGAGTCTCCATACAATGCAAAACTGCCATGTTTCTACTTTCTCACTCCAGGGCCTGGAGTTTTATAGTAAGATACAGTACATTGTCCCTCTCTTGGAAAGGGAGATTTATGAACACCCTGCCCCCATTCCCTCTGATACAGAGGGTTCTCATCAAGCCAAGGGCAGGGTTAGCAACCCTGATTCTGGTGGCCCAGTACTGGTCCAGACAAATTTGGTTCCTGCTGCTCCAGCAATTGGCTGTGGAACCTCCTGTCTTGCTCCCCCAGCAAGTGGGGCTTCTTTCACAGGATCAGGGTGCTTTGTTGCACCCGGATCTTCAATACCTCCACCTACATGCCAGACTCCTAAAGATGTAGCACTGTCCTGCTTTGGGGTTTCCCCAGCAGTTGCAGCTGTTCTACTGGTGACCTGAAAGCCATCTATGAGGCACATTGTGCTCCCAGGTCGCTCCTGTAAAAAAGCTTTCAGCTTAGTGTGCTATACCTGGTTAAACAACTAAATAAAAAAAATAAAAAATTCACAAAAATGAAAATGCTTTGCATTCTGGTGTACTGCCTCTCAACTGGACTCCTTTACGTGTTCAGTCAGCCTAGTACTGGACTACCTCTTGTCTCTTATGGGCTCTGGCCTAGGGAATCTCTCTATTGAAGTCCACTTGGCCACAGTGACAACGTTTCATGCCTTCATTGATGGCACGACAGTGGCCCAGCTTGAGGTTTCCCACAGGTTCCTCAGATGTATTCTACTTCTGAAGTCCTCCAACCATGATTGGGTTCCATTGTAGGACTTTAATTTGGTCCTAGAGACCATTACCTCACCTCCCTTTGAGACTGCTGCTACTTGAGAGCTGTGCTTCTTCTTTTGAAAGACACTGTTGCTAGTGGCCATGACGTCTGCTAGATGTATATCTGAGTTTTAGGCTCTATTTGCACATCCTCCTTTTTTTACGTTTCACAGTGATTGGGTTTCACTACCTATCAGTCCTCATTTTCTACTAAAGAGCTTGTCTGAGAGAAGCTTAAATCAGACCATTGACCATCTTGTTTATTTTATCGACTCCCATGGATGTTGGGGAAATCATTTTCATACACTGGACATCTGTCAGACTCTGTGTTGGCACTTGGATTGTACTAAGGATTTAGAAAATCCTTTGAAATATTTGTGGCTTTCATTCCTAGAATGGTGGACTCCCCCATTATAGAGATGGGCGAAACTGGAAAATTTCATTACACAAAATATTTCATGAAATTTTCGCACTTCACAAAATATTTCTTAGAGTGCGATATAAATTCGCCTCACTTAAATGTGGAATTTCATCGAGAATGGCAGAATTTCGCCATCATGTGATGAAATTCCACAATTTTTCTATCAATTCCCAACTTATATGTACAATGATCTTTCATAATGCTTCTCATTTTTAACATTCATTAGTCTATTCATTTTAATCTCATTCTTTATAACAATGTAAATCTTGTTCAACATACTTTTAAACAGACTCCTGTTCTTATTTTCATATCTAAAATACTGACTGGCATTTAACTGGCCTTTGGGTTGGCTCCAGCCATTTATCTCCTTCTGATATTTATTCACAGCCTTATGGAATAATTATACATGTTCATCCATTATGCAGTCATAAATCATGTACTGTATATACAGCTTTAAGAGGTAACATTACTGAATAAGAACAAGTTCTTTACACCTTTTTACTTGCTATTATTTTTAGGGTTGAGAACTGCTATTTCCTCTGATTTCACAACAATAAGCAACCTGTGGTTAATGGTATAAACATGTTTTAATCATTAATGACATTGCTATCTTTATGTACATATAATGTTAATGCCTTTATCTTACATCCTTTTTATGTTTGCTTGCACGCATGGACAAGAAACATTATGGCAACTTAGGAGAGAAGCAGGTTGTGGAGGCATGGCAGTGTGGCAGCCAACGGAGGCATTGCTTTTAGGGGCTTTGCACTGGTGGACCAATGGAGGCTCATTGTGCTGATGACACTGGCTTCCAAAAGTGCCCCCAACCTGTAACGTTTTCACCACAGCAATCGGGGACCGCCTCGTCATTGCAACATCAGCCATTCCACTGCAATGAGGGAGTGACCCATCATTGCAGGGTGGAACGTTGCCTAGTGTGATATTGTTTGAGAATGTGGTGGCAAGCCACTGCCATGTTTACAACAGTATTAGATAGCCCGCAGTGCTGAGGGAGTGCCCAATCCTCCTCAACATCATGTGCCACCCTCAAAACAGTTTTTGTTTGCCTACAGGAGGCCCAATCCCCATCGACTTCATTCCCCCTCCTTCTCAGTGCAATTTGCCGACAGGGAGTCCACTCCCCATTGGCATAATGTCCCCCAAAAAAATGTTGGTTTTGTGCCAAGGGGGTGCCCAATCCCCCTCGACTCTTGCCCTCCCAGTATGTGCTGACAGGGGTGCCCAATCCCCTGTCAGCTATAGCCCACCACAAAAAAACACTCGGGTGGCATGCTGTGGGCCCACTCCAGTGTGTCAAATGTCCCTAGTTGAAAAAAAAAACATCTGTGATGTTTTTGTTTTTATTTATGTTCCTATAAATCAGAAAACGGTCCCTAGCTGAGTCTGGTGGCCCCACCCCCAATCCACGCCCACCCTCTGCACACCCTGCCTCCCCACACCCCCCTCACCCCATACTTGCCTCTGGAGCCCAGCGTGATGATCTTCGGTGGACCGGGAACACATCTGCACTCTTCAAAGCTGACCACGAACTGAAGAAATGCCACTAAGCTGTATAATGTCATAAATAGTTTTTTTTTAACTTTGATGCATATCTCAGGCATTTTTGGGAATTTTGGCACCAAATTTTCAACATGGGGTTATTGGGACCCCTCCTCATAAATTCAAACACTGTCATGGCGTTATTCGGTCCTGAAAGGTGATTTTGCAGTCACTGCACAGAATTGCCTTTTGGGACTGATTAACAAAATGACAGTGCCAGTGTTCATGAGTCAGCCTCTCAAAAAGTCTATGTTGCAAATTTGGTGGAAAAATCCAAGAAATGATCAATAGTTTTATTTAGCCGTATCAGTAGTTGCTATGCACGCCTAACTTCACTTAATTTGCAATATTTTCATTTCAGATTTTCAACATTACCATTTTTCCTGCACTGCTATGAACAGTATAGCTGTCATTTTCTCATCTTGGCCAAAATGTGTTTTCACACTGCTGGCACAGATTAGCGCGGTTGCTGTGGGAAATCAGCGTTCGGGACATATTAAGAAAATTGCAGTGACACTGTTCATTAGCAGAGGTCCTAAAAAGCCTATGTTGAAAGTTTTGTGATGAAAGTCCATAAAATGACTGTGTTACGAGCGTGCGTTGCACAGTTTCCACGTACGCTCATAACTTCGCACAGTTGTAATATTTTCACTCCAGATTTTCAACATTGCCATTTTTTACACACTTCCCTATGAACAGTACAGCTGTCATTTTTCACATCCTGGCCAAAATGTGTTTTTGCACTTCCAACGCAGAATAGTATGGTTGCTGTAGGAAATCAGTGTTCAGGACACATTAAGAAAATCACAGTGACACTGTTCATGAGCAGAGGTCCTAAAATGCCTATGTTGAAAATTTGGTGATTAAAGTCCATAAAATGACTGTGTTACGCGCATGTGTTGCGCAGTTTCCACATATGCTCAGAAGTGCGAACATTTTTAATATTTCCACTACAGATTTTCAACATTGCCATCTCTTCACACCTCCCTGTGGATGGTACAGCAGTCATTCTTCACATCCTGCCTGATCTGTGTTTTCATACATGTGGCACAGCATGGCATTGTCGCTATTGGATCTCAACGTTTGGGACACATTGACAAAATCACACTACCACTCTTCATGAGAAGAGGTCCCAAATGTTTTCATGAGGTGGGGTCACAAAAAGGCCATGTTGAAAATTTGTAGTGCAAATACCACTGAACGCCTGAGGCATTAGGGTTTCTAACCATAATGTCCTACCCTGTACAGACTGACAGGCATCGGGGTGTGCCTTTGGATTGCCGACTGTACTGCTCATGCCATCCCACCCCTACCCACCAGCCACTGAAGGCATCGAGGTGTACCTTGGACTCTTTGGCCCCAGACTTCATCCCATTCTCCTATGCTGCACCCATTTCAGCCTATGTCCTTATGGAATGGGGTGACTGTAAAGCCAACACCCTAAGACACTCTTCAACATGAGTCGGTTTCTACAGAATTGGGTGAGGTGACATGGCATGACCGTCATGGGTGATGACCCAAACACTTACCCCAATGCCTGTCCATCTCTACAGGATGGAGGTGGGGTTGGTGTGAAGTTCAATAGAGCCAGTGCATGAAAAGGGGCTACCACTGGACTGACTAACTTCTCAAGCATGACAAACTGAGAGGAACTCCTGCTATGCAGTGGATGATGTCTTTTTTTATTGTGAGCCATGAAGGGTGATAAAAGAAAAACCTTATTGTAATACATGCTTGTGTATCATGGAAAATACACTTTTTCTGGACAAAATCCACCATTTTAGTTGACCATATTTGTGACATTGTAAGGGAGGTTTCAAAAAACCTGTGTTTGATGTGACATAATTGTGGTATGACCCTGAATAAACAGCTTGTTAATACATTATGGTCTCCTGATTTTTATTTAAAATCACTTTTAGTGTGCTGCAGCAACCACCACGCCCTCCCTAGTGGCCCCAAAAATTAGGACTTGAATGTAACACATTAAGTCCAAGTATGTTACATTCACATCTCCCCCCATAGCTTGCCACGTAATTGCTATTTTCCTAATTTTACTGTCTGGTAAGCTCGTCTAGTCTGTGCCAGAAGCCGCACTGCTGTTAGATTCTCTGGGGTTCCCAAGTGAGGCTCACAATATCATCAGGTAACACTGATGCTCACGTTATGTCCAACGCCCCCAGGATGTTCATACGAGTCTCCAGGGGAATGGGCAGGTGGCCACGCGTGCCGGCGTATTCAGTGTAACTTGTGAAAAAAGGGCTGGACTTGCAGGCACTTTAAAACGAGCATTCCCACAGTCCCAGGCCTCTTTCTTTGGTAGCTAGCATCTGGCAAATATCTTTTGTCCCCGAAAAGAGCCCCTGTTACTTCATGATTCAGCCAAGGGAGAGAGACCAAGGTTACATGGTGTGGCAAAACAGGTAAGCAAAACTCCATGGGTGGTTGCGGTCGTGGTTGAGCAGGGAATGTCTCCTTGGTACTGTTGGGCTGAAATGTGGGAAATTCTTGCAGATTGGAGGATTGAGGGTCAAGTGAACATCAAGTCTTTGGGGAGCACAAAAATCAGCTTGATTTACTGACTGGAAGGGGGGGCTCATTACAAGCAAGCTGCCAGCTTCTACAGACATCTGAGCTGTAAAGGTGGTGAGCTGTATAACTTGTTTTAAACTATGATTTTTCTACGTGCCTATAAAGACTTTTTGGTTTCTTTTTATTTTGTGCTGACCTATTGGGAATGGTAGTTTCCTAATACATGTCTTTTTGTCTTTGGAGAGTACATGCAAGTTTTCCATGATGCCATCTTCCAGCAGGGTAGGCGTGTCTTTAGTTATTTTATATTCTGCTGCCTGTCTTGTTTGGGGTTTGCTTGCTTTTTGTTGGACACAAAATTTATGACTCTTTGTTGCTGCCTGTCTTTGTGTGTGATTGGGGGGTTATGTCGCATGGCTTAGGCCTTTTGTTTGGAAGCCAGCTGTGGGGTGTGACCTGATTGGACCATTTGGAAACCTAAAGATCCACTTTTGGGTTCCAAATGGTCTGATAGAGGCCTACACACCACAGCTGGCTTCCAAACAAGGGACCAGGCCATGCGGCCTGATGTTTTTTTATGTGAAGTTGTCTCGGCACAAATTTTGGAACTCATAAAAGTTTTTTTCTTGTGATTCTTTGTTGGACAAAATGTATCATGCTGCCTGTCTTTTGTGTGTGATTGGGGGGGGGTTGGGTGTTCATGCTGCATGGCTTAGGCCTTTTGTGTGGAAGCTGATGTTAGTTGATATTTTTTGTTTGATGGGCATTGTTTCTATGTTTGGGACTAACAAGCTAAGCAAGCATTTGTAATATCTTGTACTAAATAAGGCCATTACCTAATCCCTATGCTGAACTCTTTATTTTTCTGATTGTGTGATTACCTGTAGGCGGGGGATGCAGGCTTCCATTTTGATTGTATGTGGGTGGATGAGTGCTTCCATTTTGTTTGCAGGCAGATGGATGCAGGCTTCCATTGTGTTTGCAGGTGGGTGGATGCAGGATGCCATTTTGTTTGCAGGCAGGTGGATGTGTGCTTCCATTTTGTTTGCAGGCAGATGGATGCAGGATGCCATTTTGTTTGCAGGTGGGTGGATATGTGCTTCCATTTTGTTTTCAGGCAGATGGATGCAGGATGCCATTTTGTTTGCAGGCCGGTGGATGTGTGCATCCATTTTGTTTGCAGGCAGGTGGATGCAGGATTCCATTTTGTTTGCAGGTGGGTGGATGTGTGCTTCCATTCTGTTTGCAGGCAGGTGGATGCAGGATTCCATTTTGTTTGCAGGTGGGTGGATGTGTGCTTCCATTTTGTTTGCAGGTGGGTGGATGCTGACTTCCATTTTGTTTGCAGGCGGGTGGATGTGTGCTTCCATTTTGTTTGCAGGCGGGTGGATGTGTGCTTCCATTTTGTTTGCAGGCGGGTGGATGCAGGATTCCACTTTGCTTGCAGGCGGGTGGATGTGTGCTTCCATTTTGTTTGAAGGTGGGTGGATGCAGAATTCCATTTTGTTTGCAGGCGGGTGACTGTGTGCTTCCATTTTGTTTGTAGGCAAGGTGGATTCAGGCCTTCGTTTGTTTTACAGGCAGGTGGATGTGTGTCTCCATTTTGTTTGCTTTCTGGTAAATATATTATGGCCATAGTGACATTGACCACTTCTTGCCTCAAATGTTTTGACCTTAGTGCTGTTTAAAAGAAATTCTTGCATTGCACATCTTGGACAGCACCATATTAGCCATTTTATGCATCATCACTTGGCCATTGCGCCATTAACCTTTTCATCATTCCGATGGCCACTTTGTGCATAATATGTCTTGGCCATCACACCGGTAATCTTTTCTTGAGTACACGTCTTGTCCATAACGCTGGTCACCACTTTGTGTGTCATATGTCTTGGCCATAGCACCAGTAACCTTTTCTTGAGTACATGTCTTGACCATAGCGCCAGTAACCACTTTGTGTGTCATATGTCTTTGCCATAGTGCTGGTAACCTTTTCTTGAGTACATGTCTTGGACATAGTGCCATTAACCATTTTTTTGTCTGGACATGTCTCTTCTGTCATGTCATAAGAAGTCCAGTGACAACAGCACTCTTGTAACTCTGCATTTTTCAATCAGCTTGTGTCCCAACAGACTTTGAGAATCACCTGTTCAAGAATGGAATCATGAAGAAGGCCCTGTATGTCCGCTGCAGCATTGCTCAATGAGATGTCATGCAATATTCATACTCCTCTGTCCCAAAAGGAAAAGAATCAGCTGTACCAAGACAATATCAAGACAGATGATACATGCTATACAGCATATTTGGAGAAAAATGCCACACGTGCATGTAAAAACAGATAGACCATGAATGATAAGCAACGGAAACATTACAATGAGATGGCCAAGGAGAGAATGAAAAGGTACAAAGAAGCATAGAAACTGAAGCAGTCAACAGTCGAAAAAAGTACTGGCTCAACAAAAAAATCAATAGCTAAAGAACAGGAGAATTTGTCACAGAGGGAGTATTGGAGGGAGAAAAAGAGGTAACAGCGAGCCAACATGACTAGTCAAAAAAGAAGATGAATGAATGAGGCACAACTAAGAATGTACCATGATAAACGAGCTGCTGTTGCCACTGCAACCACTGCTACCACACCCACTGCCTTACCAGTGACCATCACCACCACCACCTTACCAGTAGTCATATCAGAAATAGAGCAGTGTGTGACACCGGCTGTGCAATATCATGCATCTCTAAGAAAGGCTGTTCAAAGAGCATGAAAAGCATTGCCTAAATCACCCAAGAAATTTGCGGTCACACTTCAGAAAGTCTTGCATCAGTGTTCACCATCAAAGAATGCTGCTCTGTCTGACCACGGAGTGCTTCCCTGAAGCAAACTTAAAGACAAATTGATATCTGTACTCACAGAAAAGTTGACTGAGATCAAAAACCATCACAAGAAAAGAGAACTTCACATAAGTAAAGAGTTCCTAAAAACAGTGGTTATATTAAAGAAATACAAGCTGCTTAGGACTGCGAGCTCAACATTAGGAGTGAGTTGGAAAAGGCTCATGAGGACATCTTGAGGTAAAAGTGAATTGAGCAAACTACACAAGTCTGCACTGCCACAAGAAACTGTGAGTCGAGTGGAGAAATTCTTTGAAGACTGCACCACACCCCTGCCACACAAAAAAGCTTTCTCTGAAAGGTCCAGCAAAACACGGTCATACCTGGATAAATCAATTAACTGTCTCCACAAGGAATTTGTACAGCAGTACCCAGACACACCACTAGGAGTGAGGAAATTTTGAACTCTGTGGCCAAGGCACATTAAACTGGCAGCAGAGCAGAAACTTGACCAATGTCTGTGTGAGTATTGTACAAATGCTTCACTGAAGCTTCAGGCATTAAGTCATCTTGCAGACAAATATCAGTTAACAGGCTGTAAAGTTGCAAATACTTACAGGGCAGTAGAAATAACTACGTGTCCAAAAGCACCATTTGAAATGTTCTACCAGTCTGACTGCATAGAAAAAACTTGCGAAAAATGCAGCACAGACAATTTTGTGAAAGCAGTGGAGGGGCTATTCCTGCAACATGGACAAGAAGAAGCAAAGTGGCAGGACTGGGACACAATCAAAGTGCTGCACACCGTTAATGGCACACAAGTGCAAAAGTCATGGAAAGTGTTAAAAAATAAATGCTGTACAGTCCGTCAGCTAGTACAAGTAATAAAAGAAGATCTTTTGATTCTGGGCCAGCACTTGCATGTGGCAGCATCAGCTTAGATTAATTAAGGAATTCACACCAAAGGGATGGGTTGTGATGGTGCTGAACTTTGCAGAAAATTACACCTGCAAACTACAGGATGAAGTGCAGTCAGCACACTGGCATCATGAGCAGGCAACACTTCACCCTGTGGTAACGTACTACTGTTGTGAACATTGTGAAGCCACTGTCACAGAGTCGCTGGTGTTCATCTCCAATGATCTGAAGCATGATCACTATGCCGTGCAGTATTTTGTGAAAATTGCAACCTCTCACCTTATGAATGTGCGGGCATTAAACTTAATTAAGCAAGTGCACTTCACTGATGGTTGCAGGGCCCAGTACAAGTCCAAATGGGCATTTTATGATATTTTCTTGGTGACCAGTGAGTTCAGATTCCAAGTTGAGCAGGCTTTCTTTGGTTCACGACATGGAAAGGGCCCCTCAGATTGTGAAAGTGCAGTGGTAAATTCTGCGGCAGGCATGGCAATACAGACCCAGTAAGCTCTTATTAGGAAGGCAAAAGAACTGTGCAAATACTGCTGCAATAAACTGAAAAAACAGCCTTCGACCGATGGGTGCACTCACTTTAGATGAACATTTTCCTGGATGGGTGAAAACAATGTAAAAAGAGAGCCAAGAGGAGATATAAAAGCTCTACCTGGGACACGCCTTGTGCAAAGCATGAAGGTGGTGGATGGTGTGGTGGCTACAAGAAACTCAACATGCTTCTGTGTACACTGTATTAAACAAGATGGGCCATGCGAGAACTGTAGTCATGTTGAAGACTGGAAATTGAAGAGATTAACCACTTCATCTACATTTGTGCCAGCCACAAAAGATCCTCCCAGCACCACAGAGGCCATTGAAGCTCCCGCTTACTCCACAGCTGTAAATGTTGTATCAGAACAGGCACACTACAAAGCTTCCCATGTCAGTCCTTGTCCTGGTGATGCTTCCAGTGCTCCACCAGCTCCTGACACCACATAGCAACCTCCAAGACCTACAGTTCTGAAATGCTGCCAGACACAGGTATGGGAAATAATGATCCCACATCAACTAGGTGCCCAGCTCCACAATCGCTCATGTCTGCTCAATTATCAACCAGCATCACCACAGTTCTTAAAAAGAAGAAAACGTCATTAGGTACAGAACTTGTAGAGATAAACCATTACTATGCAGTGTACTGCTTCAAAGAATTTTTCATAGGGCAAGTGACTGCAGTGGATGAAATGGAAAAATTGTACTCCATGAAGTTCCTACAGTAGCAGGGGAGTGTATTCTCTCAGCCGTGAAGGCAGGATAATGACCGCGTGGCAAGAAAAATAATTTTTTAAGGACCAATAAAGTTTGAGGAAGGAGATGGGCAGTATGTGATGAAGTCTGATGAATTACAAATAATCTCAAAAAAGTTCATCGTGCTTCATCAGAGGTGGAATTAAGGACACTATATTGTACTATGCTGACCCTATAATGGATTTAAGATGGACTTTGGGGAAATCATTGATCGGTGCACTGCAGTAGTTTTTGTAATTTATGTGCATAGTTAAATCCATAGCCATAGTTTAATCCATAGTCATAGTTTAATTCAAAGCCATAGTTTAATCCATACTTATATTGTACTCTCACAGTGTAGTCTGTCATCATGGTATATTCTACAGTTAGTCTTATACCTTAGTTTGTGTCATTCACTCTGTAATCACGGATGATGCAGTACCAAAAATGTTTCTGTAATTATTAAATAAGTAAATATGTGAGTGTTTTAGTTTATAGTTAGGCTTTAGTTAGTGATGTTTGGTCGACTAGATGTATTAGTTATTTTAAATTAAATTTTTTGTGTAACCCATTTAAATGTACAGTAAAAACTTGTTGAAACTTCAGCTGCTATTTCCCATCTCTTTATTGCATGTACTGTGGTAATTCAAGGTTCATTGTTTCATTGTAGCATTAGGTAAATGTTACATGTGCATCCAGATGTTCTGTCCCCTGTTACATGTGCATCCA
Organism: Neoceratodus forsteri; assembly: GCA_016271365.2. Taxonomy (NCBI): domain Eukaryota; kingdom Metazoa; phylum Chordata; order Ceratodontiformes; family Ceratodontidae; genus Neoceratodus; species Neoceratodus forsteri. Next base: position 794,171,519 of record CM057454.1, read on the forward strand.
AACCTTGTGCATCCCCGGAGGTTATGTCCCCTGTTACATGCACATCCAGACGTTATGTCCCCGGTTACATGTGCTTCCAGAGTTATGTCCCCTGTTACATGCACATCCACGGAGGTTATGTCCCCTGTTACATGTGCATCCCTGGAAGTTATGTTCCCCATTTCATGCGCATCTTTTTAAATGTTTTTTGTCGGGTGACAGTGAGTGAGTTATCTAGCAACATAAGGAATATTCATTAGGTAAGTACCAGCATACAAAAACAATAACATTTTTTGATAAATTAACCATTTTTTTAAATGTCACCAATGTCACAAATTGGCAGCCCCTTTTCATGCAATGTCTCAATACTTCACTGCAATTCCTATCCTGCATCTGTCTAACTCCTACATTTCCAATGCTAATACCAGCAAGCAAACATTTGGCATTGACAAATGCTTGTTATTATAGGTGTGTTCATCTTGAACAGCAAAAAATGATATGGCTTTGTTGCAGTCTTTTGTAAAATGCTAAATCTTTTAGGTGGAGAAGCTTGTTGTTTCATATCACATTCTTTTCATTCAAATATGATTATTTTTGTAAATATCATATGGTCTGTAGCATGTGTGACTATTAAATGCTTAGTAGTGAACAACGTTTTGCTGAAACCCCTCATCCATCTGTTTTAGAACATGCTTTCATGTGACCATAGTTAAATATTGAATGTCTGCCTGATTGTCTTTGTTACAAGTTGAACAAGGTGCACACTGGAGCCTGTGGTGTGAGAGTTGAGAGCTGCCAGCTCAGTTATGAAATACAAAAAAGATGCTCTGCACATGAGAGTTAGTGAAAATTAAGCCAAAGTGCTTAGTTTATGGTGCTAATAAACATTTTTGCGGAATGCAAGAATTTTCCGAAACATTTTGCAGGTGAAATTTTTGGATTTCACCAGAACTTTGCAGGCAAGATAAAATTTTGTTGCATCTCTACCCTATTATGAGTCAAGACTTTCCAAATGGTTGGCCTGTTGCCTTTCTGTCTGTTATCAGAAGCACAGTAACTAGATTCCTGGTCCTCTCTGTGCTCACTCTATCAGTGGGGTGGCAACCTCAGCTGCTTTTTTCCACAGTAAGTCCACTAGTAACATATGTCCTGCTGCAACTTGGAGTACTGTTCATACTTATAATAAGCATTACAGTCTGGACATAGTCTCTGATAAGCATGCTGGCTTACTGTCTTGCAAGACCTCCTTACTCAGGGTTCTTTGATCCTGCCTTCCTCCCTCAGCGCTTAGGTACTGATTTGGAATTTGTCCATGATGTGGCTCAGTGGGGAGAGACATCCTCAAAGAAGATAGAAGAGTTATGCATCATAACAGTAATAATAATAAACTTTATTTTTAGATGCCTTTCAAATATCAAGGTGCCTACAAAATCAAACAACAACACATCAAATAAAATCAGTAGTATCATCATTCGATCAGTTACCGAATACCTGTTGCCATAAAAAGGTTTTCAAAGCTTGCTTAAATCCCTCCATGGTTGTGCACTCCCATAACCGACTGGGTAGAGAATTCCAAAGGGCTGGAGCTGCATACATAAATGCCCGTGCTCCAAAGCATTTCAAACATACCCTTGGAATCTCTAGCAACCCCTCATCAGCTGAGTGTAGCGATCAACCGGGGCAGTAAGGAACCAGAAACTCTTTCAGGTAGTCCAGGCCCAGTCTATGTAGGGCTTTAAAAGTCAGAAAACCAACTTTAAAGGTGATCCACCACTGTACAGGCAGCCAGTGCAGTCCGCGCAGCACCAGCAAAATATGACAGGTCTGAGACTATCCCGTCAAAAGCTGGGCCTCTGTGTTCTGCACCTGCTGCAAGCAGTGGATTTCCACCCCAGGAAACCCTAGGTAAAGGGAGTTGCAATAGTCTAAGCGCGAGGACACAAAGACATGAACCTGAGTGGGAAGGTCACCAAATGGAACCTGGTGCTCAATCCTGGAGATATTCCTTAGATGGTAAAAGGAAGATTTGACAACAGCCAACACCTGTGACTGCTCTTTGAGATAATCTTCTCCATTGAGCCACAGCTCTCCCTCCCTCTCTCCTTCCCCCCTGTTAGGTGATGGGTGGTTATCCTGCCTGCTCTCTCATGCTGGTTCTCCTCTTATGCCTAATTAGGCTTGTTTACTCAGGTTTCCATATCCTCTCTAATGTGCCTAGTTTGGTCCTGGTTGCTGTGGTCCCTGATGGTCAGATACTCCTCTGAGCTTGTCTCCCACAGGAACAGAAGCATGCTAGGGACACCCATGTTATATAGACTATAATGAGGCACATTAACATAAGTGGCCCCAGCCAGCAAAAAACAATTTCTGTGTAGTTGTGATGCTGATGGCTCACAGTTTCATGATGTGGATCAATGGAGCAGATTCTCTTAAAGATCTACTGTTACAGTAAGTAACTAATTTTTCCACCCTATCTGGGAGACCCCCTTCAAAGTGTGTTAACAGCAAGCTTGTGTTTGGTAAACAATAACTAATCTTTTTTGGGTGACCCTTAACAAAAAAATTGATTCATAGTAGTAATGTTATTTCTTCTAAGTAATGTAATTTCTTCTAAGGGATCCCTCACTAAGTATCACAAATAGCAGTCAGGTCCACTGAGCTGAATGCCCCAGAGATTTAGAACTGTATGCTGATTAAGGGATATTTATTAGAATTATAATGACATTCTAACTCTTCTGGGTGATTTCGGTTCCCTTACTAATCCAACATCAGATTTGTTTCTAAAGGTAGCTGAGCTGTGACAAATGAAACCAGCTAAAGGGCACCAAAATATAACAACATTTTGAAAACACCAAGCAAATATGACAGAGTAATGAGGTTTCTTAATGAAACAGTATGTAAACTAAAACAAAGCTTAATTGTTGAAGAATTGTAACAATTAATGCTCAAGTCTGGGTACTAAATGATCTGATAGTGAGAGATCGAGGGAGACATTTCATCTTAGTTCTCCTTGATCTCTCTGTGGCGTTTGACACTGTGGACCATGGGGTGCTGCTGGAGTGCCTACAGAATCTCTGTGGACTGCCTGGTATAATCCTCTGGCAGAAGGCAGAGAGTAATATTGGGGATTTACTCCTCGTCTTCTCTCCCCCTGTCATGTGGGGTTCTGCAGGACTCCATCTTATCCACCATGTTGTTCGCCGTTTATATGCTGATGTTGGGGGACATTATAATGTGGTATGGTCTGAGTTTTCATTGCTATGTAGATGATACTCAGCTCTACATGTCCTTTGTGCCTGAAAAGGATGGAGTAGTCTCGGTCTTTAACAACTGCCTCTCTGAGATCTGGGGTTGGATGAGTGCCAGTTAGTTGAGGTTGAACTCTGACAAGACAGAGGTGTTGGTAATACAGCCAGATTACCAAGGCTTGGGGCTGCAAGTGGGTCAACCTTCTGGACTTTGGCTTGGAGGTGGCCAGGTGCTTATCTCAAATCAGGTGTGAAATCTGGGCATTGCATTCAACAGTGACCTGACATTAAAATTTCAGGTATCAGCAGTTGTAAAGACCTTGTTTTACTATTTGAGGAACATCACCTGGATCAAGCATCTGGTTCCGCCTGGCGATATATCAATTCTGGTTCATGCCTTAGTAACCTCACGCCTTGATTACTGTAATGCCCTACACCTAAGGCTACCTATAAAGCCCTACATAGACAGAGACCTGGCTACTTGCAAGATCTCCCACGCCACTACCGCCCCCTCTGCTCACTCTGATCTGCCAGTGAGGGAATGCTAGAGGTTCCCAGGGTCTGATTAAAGACTTCTGGGGCACATACTTTTGCTTTGCTTTTGCAGCCCTGGCCCTGTGGAATTCTCTACCTCATCAGATTAGAGAGTGCTGGACTGCTGACAGCTTTAACATTAAATTAAAAACATAATTGTTTAGCCAGGCATTCTCTGATGATAGTAAAGTTTAGTTGTGCCTCCATTTGGTTTATATTTATCAAGATTATTTCTATATTATGTTTAAATTATTGATGTTTGTATTAACCTTAACTTATTTTTAGGATGTAAAGCACTTGATCTAATGGAATTGCACTGATACATTTTGATTGATTGATTTATTGAGTCTTATTAAGACAACTGATTCTTGTGAGAAATTTTCTGTCAAGTTTTGGAAGGAGAGATGGGGGTTAAGGATTGTGATACTCAGTGGTGGATCCCTTGGGAAAAACAACATTACTACAGTGAGTATTTATTTTCTTCTAAACCAATGAATCCCTCACTGATGTATCACAAATAGCAGACTCCATAACAGTACCTTGTGAGACTCTGTATAGAACCCAACCTGGGGAAAAGTTCTGAATGGCAGCAGTGCCAAACTTGACATCCCATCCAGCTTGTATGTCTAGACAGTAATGTTTTGTGAAGGTATGCACTGCTTTGCATGCACCTGCTTTACAAATCTCTTAATGGGGGATGCCCTTTTTATCTACCCCAGAGGCTGATGTGTCCTTTGTGGGTGTGAGGTTTGCTGGTTTACCTTTTCCACTTCACCATAGATGATGTAAAACTGAGTGCTGTTGGACCTGACATCTCTTGTGTGGTATGAGTATCATATCAATGTTCTTTTTTCATCCAGTGAGTGTACTGTTGCTCACCTGCATGGAATGCTCAAGGAGACACACTGGAAAAGTGACCGACGGGTTCATGTAAAAACTCTGACACCTCTTTTAGGAGGAAATTTTCTGGAATTCTGAGAACTACCTTATCCCTATGAAAGATCTGGTTGTTGGATCTATACACAGGAGTTGCAGTTTGCTCACCCTCCTGGCAGATACCATGACAACTAGAAAAACAAACTGTTTCCAAGTTACATATTTAAGTTCAGCAGTAGACAGTTGCTTGAAATGAGCTTCCATCATAGGGGTAGGCATATATTTATGTCCTGGAGAGGGACAGGATCGCTCACAAGAGGGTCTAAATGGCTGAGACCTTTGAAGGACCTTTGAGAAAAGGTTGTGAGTCCAAAGATTTAGGCTTGCCAACTGCTGTGTAAAATAAAACATCTGCCAGGTGTGCTTTCAGTGTAGGATGCCTGAGGCCCAAAGACCTGTAAACGTACTATTTAGTCCAGAACTATAGGCAATCCTGCTGGTTTGAGGATTATCTTTCTGGTGGCACACCAACATGATACTCTCTTCCATTCATATGAACATATGAACCTACCAGCAGATACAGGCCATACAGTCTATTAAGTCTGCTCAATTGTGCAGCTAGCAATCCATTACACTGCAGCTGCTCCTCCTTCCACACCCCTCCTCGTGATGAACCTCCCCTTCATTTTATCCCACCCTCTTTTAAATCAGCCCACAGTCTTACAGAACACCACCTCTTTGGGCTGCATGTTCCACTTAGGCACCACCCTTTCAGTGAAGTAGTGCCTCCTCATTTTCTCTCCTGAATCTCCCTCCCTTCAAGCTCAGCCCCTGTCCCATCATGTCCCTCCCTCCTCTCAACCTACAAATTCCCTCAGTATCAGCCTTGTTTATATCCTTCATGTATTTAAACATCTGAATCATACCCACCATCCCTCTTCTCCTTCAGGGAGTACATATTCCGCTTCTTCAGCCTCCCCTCGTAGGGTACGTCCTCCAATTCCCGGATCATCTTTGTTGCCCTGCACTGGATCCCTTCCAGTAATCTAGTACCCTTCTTCAAATACTGGCACCTGTACTGCATGCAGTACTCCAGGTGTGGTCTCACCAATGACCTGCACAGAAACAGGATCACATCCCCCCCCCTCCGGATGTAATACCACTAGCAATACACCCCAGCATCTTGTTGGCCTTTACTGCCACTTTCCTGCACTGTGCTGAGTAGTTCATTTGCCCTGTTATCATCACCTCAAGATCTTTCTCCTCCTCCTCCTCTGTAGTGACTATCTGCTCCCCTCCCAACTGATAACACCTCCTAAGGTTCTATGTTCTCAAGTGCATGACCTTGCACTTCTTAGCATTGAACTCCAGCTGCCATGCACCTGACCAATCCTCGAGTTTAACCAGATCATCCCACAGCCCCTGCCACCCATCTTTGTCATCCTCCACTGCACCGATCTTGGTGTCATCTGCAAAGAGACTGTTCTTGCTCTGAATGCCATGTGAGATGTTGGCAATAAATATGCCAAGCAACAGTGGGCCCAAGCCCTTCAGTACCCCACTGGTTACAGCCCTTACAGATGAGAATCTCCCCCCAACCACTACCCTCTGTTGTCTCCCCTGCAGCCAATTCTTGATCCAGTTCACAATCTTTGGGCCTGCTCCCTGGTTTTCTATCTTACTAACTAGCCTCCTATGTGGCCCTGAATCGAATGCCTTGCTAAAATCCAGATACAGGACATTTACCGCAGAGCCCTTGTCAAGTTCCCTAGTCACAGCCAGCCCAGTGGCGCTGTGGGTTGAGGTGCTGGATGCCACACCTCGCGCCATGCCAGTGACCCATGTTAGGGAACAAACACGGGTCATTGGGGGTTGGCAGGGAAAGAGAAGGATTGAGCGTCCAGAGGACTGCTCTCCTTCTCCGGGGTGGGGGGGCTCCAGGTGTTGGTGTTGACTGCCCTCTGCGGAGGCTGGGAACAAGCACCCCACACCAAGATGTGGGGTGGAGCTGCCTGAATGCATGCACCTTGCTTCATTGCATTTCCGGGCTCAAGGGACTCTAACACGAAATTGCTGGCCCCCATGTGTGAGCCAGGCGGTGCCTGACCCTTCAGCCATGACAGTTCCACCCAGTAGGCCCCACTCAGGGGTGGCTTCCCGGAGTAAGGGTCGGGTACCATGGACGGGGCAAGCCCATTCGTGGGGCAATAAAAAGAAAAATAATAATAATAATAAACAAAAAAGTTCCCTAGTCACCCAATCATAAAAGTCTGCCAGGTTTGTCTGGCAGGATCTGCCTGAGACAAACCCATGTTGCTTTCTGACCTGGAGTCTATTAGCTTCCGGAAATGTTACCAACCTCTCCTTCAAGATTGTCTCCATTAACTTTCCTACAATGGATTTGAAGATTACAGGTCTATAGTTGCCCGTCTCCTCCATGGGTCCGCTTTTGTGGAGGGGCATCATGTAAGCCATCCTCTAGACTTGTGGTACGTCCCCTCTTTCTAGAGAGGTATTGAACAGGACTGCCAGAGGCTCCACCAGTACCTTTGCCAATTCCTTCAGTACCTTGGAGTGTACATCATCTGGTCCTGGTGTCTTATCCACCCTCATTGCCCTTAACCCTTCTAGCGTACTGCCCACTGAGATTACCCCATATGTCATGCCATCCCCCCGTGTCTACCATCCCTAACCCCTGAGGCAGTGTCCTAGCCTTCTCCTTAGTAAACACACAGCAGAGGTATTCATTTAGTGCTTCCACCTGCTCTGACCCTTTTTCTACCCACCTTCCATCCTTTCTGATCCTTGCTATCTCATCTTTGCAGATCCTTCTCTCCCTTATGTACCTGAAAAAGTGCTTTTCCCCATCCTTGATGGCCTGTGCAGCCTAAGCTCCCTTGAAACCTTGGCTACCCTAACAGCTCTAGTCACCTCCCTTGATTTCCTCAGGTACTCCTCTCTATCCTCCTCCTGCTTGATTCTCTTGAACCTCCTGAAGGCTACCCTTTTTGCTCTCACCTTATCCAACACACCTCACTTAAACAACTTGGTTTCCTGGCCCTAGATTTTTTGCTTTGTGACTTGATGCAGGATCTAATAGCCTCTGTGAGCCCATGCTTGATAATTTCCCATTTCTGGTTAGCATCCATGTGTGGGTAGATTTTGGCTAGGTGCCCAGCCACTAATTCCCCCATCATCCCAAAGTCAGCCCTCCTAAAGTCCAACACCCTGGTCCCTGTTCCTACAGCCTCCTTACCAATTGTGAGTGACAACCACACGTTGTGGTGGTTGCTCTCTACCAGAGGATCCTCCACCCCCAGCACACTGACAAACTCCCCATTAGACAGCACAAGGTCCAGAGTGCTGCCTAACCTGGTTGGCTTGTTTACTATCTGTACCAAGAAATTGTCCTGGAAAGCCTCAAGAAGGACTTGCTCCCTTGCACTAGAGGTGGCTGGGGTGCCTCAATCCACTCCTGGAAGATTGAAGTCCCCCATGATCACAGGGCTACCCTTCCCACTGACCCTCCTTATCTGCTCTACAAGTTCCCTGTCCAAGTCCACTGCTTGAGATGGTGGCCAATACACCACCCCCATCCTAAGTGATCTGTTTGTTGAATCTTGGAATTGCATCCATAATGCTTCTGTTCTAACCTCCTCCCCTTCCTCCATGGTACACCTTATCCACTGTCTCACATAAATTGCCACCCCACCCCTTTTCCCTTTTTCTCTATCCCTGTGGTATATCCTGTACCCTGGGATCACCAGGTCCCAGTTCTGGTATTGAATTACTCAAGTTTCTATGATGGCAGCTATATCCACCTTCCCCTCCACCATGAGAGCCTGCAACTCAGTCGTTTTGTTCCAAAGGCTCTTTGCATTCACGAAGACTACCCTCCAATGTGTGCCCTTCTCATCATTCCTTCCCCCTTGATCACTATTAATATCAACACTGTATGAACCCTCCCTTGTTCTGTCCCGATTGGTATTGGGGGGGTAAGTCCATTTGGCTCCCCGTTTTGGAAGCTTTGTTTGATTTCCACCAGCTTGCCTCCCCTTACACCTAGTTTAAATCCACCCTGGCTGCTATGTTTTCCCCCAGTCTCTGCTTTAACACCCCCGTGCCCTCCTTGCTCAAGTGTAACCTGTTCTGGGCATACAGGGTGCAGCTATACCACATTCGACTCCATCTCCCCATCAGCCCATACTATTTTGTCTAACACCATGCTCCCAGTCTAGTGTTAAAATCCTCTATTCTTAGTTTCTTTACATCACTTGCCCTGGGTACTGGGAGTACTTTTGATAAAGCTACTGAGCTCCCTACTTCCTCACACAACTTCCCCAGCTCCATGAACCTCTCCTGTACCTCCTTGACTGTGTTTCCCTCTAAATCATTTGTGCCCAAGTGCATCACTATATGGGGTTTCTCCCTACCCCTCTTTGCATACTTAAGAATAAACTGTCCCACTCTACCTGCTGTAATTCCTGGCATACACTCCACCTATATGAGACTATGACTTTCACCTTTACTTCCCCATCTCACCCCTTGAAGTATTGGGTCACCTAAAACAAAGGCCCCACTCCCTTTCTCAGGCTTCTGCTTCTGCCTTTTCCAATTTTTCTGGCCCAAGTTCTGACACCATCTCCCCCCTAGCATATCCCTGGTGCCCACTGCTTTCATTTTCCTCCCCCCATCTACTACCCCTGTCCCAACTCGCCCTCCACTGTGTCCCTTAGCTGACACAGCTGCCATTCCCCCTACTGCTCTCCCTGCTTCATCTCTCTCCTTCCCATCTCCATAGACCCCCTGCTCACCTCTCCCCTCCCCAGCTATGATGCCCTCCCCAGCTTCAGTCCCCCAACTCCCATCCTAGCCATTCCCCTATTCCTATTTCCTGTCATATCTCTGTTCCCTCCATCCACCCTACTGCAGCCCTCTGGGTTGTCAGTATCCCCCTTTCTTCCTGCCCCATCTACTCTTTCCTCCCCCTCCATATCCTCCAATGTAGGCAGCACTGGGTACCTATAGTTTGACCCTTGTACACTGCTCTGAGCTACCCCTTGCAAACTTCTTGGAGGCTTCCTTTTACTACTGGCTCCTGGGCTATTCCTACCCCCATTCCTGATACCTTTCCAGTCCCCTGGTTCAGTACCCCTAGGGCCCTGAGCGGTGACAATATTGGCTCCTTTACCTCTCCCCCTTCTCTTTCAGTGGCAGAGACAAGAGGTAAGCTTTGTTGATGGTTTTCTGGACTCCTCCAAAATCTTCCTTATCTCTTCTGATAGCCCAAGACTTGAAATTTCTAGCTCTTAAAGAACGATGATCTCCTGAGGTCTAGGAATATTATCCTGCCCTGGTTGAGGGACATCATATTGTGTCTCTGTTGCAGATTGATTGTATTCGTGTTATACAGGGGTAGTGGCATGGAGTACCAGTTCTGCCTATCCCTGTCTGTAACTATCTGTATCATTGTTGCAGGCCTCCTTCCAATCTTAATGAGCACTCTGTATGAGTGGAAATGATTGGAAGGCATATAGGAATCTCCTTGTTTAGTCCAGTCCAGTGTTAGGGTGTCCTGTGGTACTGTGTCAGATACTGGAGACCAGCAGCAAAAGTGGGGAAGCTGGTAGTTCTTCCATGGGGCAAAGAGATTTATATCAGGGATATCCCATCTACTGAACACTGATGTCAGGATTTGTTGGTACCACGTTGTTGCTTGATTTCCCTATCTTATTCAACTTATGGAGTCTGCCATTACATTGCCTTTCCTTAGAAGATGTACTGCAGATAGACTCAAATCTAGTGAACAAGCTAGGTTCCAGAATCATAGCTTCTGTGTATAGTTTGGGGGATTTGATTGCCCCTTGTTTCTTTAGGTATTACATTGTTGTGGTATTGTCTGTTCTGATTTGGACAGACTGACCTTGTATTCTGGGGAGCAAATCTTGCATGGCCAGAAACACTACCCTCAGTTCTTGCAAGTTAATGTTTCCTGGTCTCTTTCAGACCATGTTCTAGGTGGGCACAGTATCCTAGAAATGAAGCATCTGTTTTGATTACAGTTGTTAGTGAATGCTGGAAGAAGGAAATACCCTCTATGAGGTTGCTTTCCTCCTTATACCACTGAAGGGCCTGTAAAACATTTTTGTTACTGGCCACATCTTTGAGACTGAGTTCACATTAATGATCAGTGATCAGTGAAATGATACCGGATATCTGTTATTTGTAATCCTACCCTTTGTACCACTTATGTAGTAGAAGCCATGTGGCCAACACGCTGCAGAAAGATCCCTTGCAGGCCTTGGTTGGCCTTGGGTAAAAATTCTGCAGTGGCAATCAGGCTTGATACCCTTATCTGTGTATGCAGAATGAGTGCTATTCTATGCAGGGTGTCCAGCTCTGCACCTATGAAGTCCAATACCTGTGCAGACTCTGTTTTGTAACTTCTGTAGGTTTATTCACACTGGCATGATCTACAGATCTCCAGCACAGGGGGAGGAGTTTGATAAGGTGCTGATGGACACCATTATCAAAATGACAGAAAAGTGGGAGGTGCTGCTGGTGGGGGACTTCAGTCTACCAGATGTAGAATGCAGCCTCCCAGCTGCATCTACAGCTAGAAGCAGTGATGTCCTGGATTCACTGCAGTGAGTATTCCTCAGGCAACTACTTAGTGAACCCACTCATGATGAGGTAATACTTTACTTGGTACTCACTAATAGGGAAAGTGTTGCAGAAGTCAAGGTGGGAGGCCACCTAGGGACCATTGATCACTGTACAGTGTGGTTCAATACAAGGGTGGCTAAAGAATCATACAACATAAGAGTGATGGTCCAGGACTTCGACAGGGCAGATTTTATAAACGTGGCTAAAAGCTTCAAGGATGACCTTGCTGGCAGTATGGCATGAATGGGTGGAGGAACAATGAGCAAAACTAAAAGGGAGCATAATTAAGGCAACAAACTGCTATGTAGAGCAAGCAAGCAAAAGCAAGAGGAAAAAGAGATGGCTATAGTTCTAGAAGGAGGTGGTTGAAAAGGTATAAGGAGATGCGGAGGGAGGAGGATAGGGAGGTGTGTCAGAGGAAACAGGGAAGCAGGGAACACAGTAAGGAAGACAAAGGCACACTCTGAAGAGAGAATAGTCCAGATGATGCCAAAGGGGACAAGATTTTTTTAGTTATGTAAGTTAAAAGAGGAACAGCGGGGGGGGGGGATTGTAAGGTTAATAAGGGAAGGGAAGACTTGCACAGGTGCACCAGGGAAGGGTAGACATCCTGAACAAATAATTTTGCTCTGTCTTCCCAGAGGAAGGAGAAGGGGAAGGGTCACAAAAAAGTAATTGGAGCTTTGGTGTGGTGGACATTAGTCTCTTTTCAGAGGAGAGAGTACTGAAGGGACTTGCTAATCTGAAAGAGAACAAAGCAATGGGGCCAGACGGGGTTCATCCAACAGTATTGAAGAAGCTCAGGGAGGTATTGGCTGCACCTCTGACAGTTCTATTTAACAGCTCACTGGAAACAGGATTGCTTCTCGAGTACTGGAGGAGGGAAGATGTAATCTTATTTCACAAAAGTGTGGACACGAAGATGGCAGTTATAGCTCAGTCTGCCTGGCAGGTTGGAAAGTTAATGGAAATGCTGCTGAAGGAAAGGATAATGGCATACCTTGAATCCAATGAATTACAAGACTCGAGACAGCATGGATTCACAGGTGGTGATCATGTCAAATGAATCTCATAGATTTCTTTGACTGGGTTACAAATGAATTGGATCATGGTGGGGTACTGGACATGTCCTACTTAGATTCAAGTAAGGTTTTTGACACCATTCCACATAGAAGACTAGCTAGCAAGCAGGGTAGCTTAGGAATGGGTCCATAAGTGGCTAACTGTGTAAGACATTTATTAGGGGATAGGTGACAGAGGGTGGTGGTAAATGGAGTTCAGTCCAAGGAAGGGAGGATGACCAGTGGGTACCTCAGGGATCAGTGCTAGGGCCAGTCCTCTTTAATATCTTTATAAGTGACATTGCAGAGGAGCTAGAAGGGAAGATCTGCCTCTTTGCAAGTGACCCCAAAATCTGCAAAATGGTGGATACTCTAGGAGGCGGAAAGGATGAGCAGAGACCTGAGAAAACTTGTGGAGTGGTCAAGGGTATGACAGCTGGGTTTCAATGTGAAAATGTGCAATTTAATGCATTTAGGGTACAACAATCCAGGGGAAGAATTCAAAATGGGTGGAATGGTATTAACTTATTACTGCCAAGTAGGAAAAAGACCTGGTGGTAATCATATTAGATGGCCTTAAGGTGGCCAGACAATGTAATAAGGTAGCTGGGAGGGCTAGTGTGATGCTGGGATGCATAGGCAGGGGTATCACAAGCAAAAACTGGGAGGAAGTAGTGTTGCCTGTGTATAGCCTGTTGATAAGATCGCACCTTGTTTACCATGGCCAGTTCTGGAGAACATGGGCCCAATTCTCAAAGCTCTTAGTTTGACACGGGGTGCCTGCATCAAACATAAATGACACAAGTAGCACCTTACATCAAAAAATGCACCCTGAGCTAGTCTCAAAAGCAGCCTGAGTCAAACACAGGCTGCATGTGCCAAAGGGGGCTTGTACCAGCCTTGTGCCACAAAATGAACTGTGACATGGCAGTATGGGACTTGAGTCAGACATAGGCTGCCATATCCCCTTATTTGATATTCTCAAAATCCTCCCAGAGGGCAGTGGTCTAAGTACCATTAGACCAGCCAAGTAATGGTCTAACAGTACTTAGAAATCCTCTGGGAGGGAGCACCAACATGCCACCCTTCCTAGCTCCAGTCTCCCATTATAATTAATAACATCCCTGGTAGTCTAACGGTCCCCCCCAACCAAGTCCCAATCTCCCATTATAATAATTATTATCCTGGTAGTCAAGCAGTCCCCCCAAGCCATGAACCACCATTGAAAGAAATTCCAAAATTCCTTGTGGTCTAGTGAACAACCCACCCCACAGTGCCCTACCACCCTGCTCCCACCAACCCATAACTGAGCAGATGACTGGCAAAGCCCACCTCTCACCACCACGGTCAGCCATTGACTGAGCTCTGAATGAGCACATACTGCTTATAGTACATGCTCAGTGATTGGCAGCTGCTGACTGGGGGGGGACCAAGTGGTCCTTATCTGCCATCAAATTCTGTTTCTGTTAGGAATCCTAAACCTCACATTCTGTATGGAGCAGATTGTTTCATGTTTTGTTTTCCTTTGCCAGGTAGGGGGGAAAAACACCCCACTTCACCTTCTCAAATGTGTTGCTACAATGCCTAGGCACTTTCTGAACATGTTTGGTGTGGTGTTGAGGTGAGGTCAAAGGGCATGGCTATGAAATGGTATTAGCAGTACCCTAGTCTGAACTTGATGCAATTTTAAGCAGAGGTCCTGACTTGAATATGGGAATATTAATCTTTTAGGTGCAGTGATCCCATTTCAGAAATCTTTAAATCTAACAAGTCCTGTTCAGAATCAACATGAGTGCTATACTGCTTTAAAGGGATATTGTCCACTGAAAGTACCAAACGTATAAGTGTGCAATGGAAAATTTCAATGTATACTCATAACTTTGTTCTTATGTAACTGTGTAAAGCTTTTGCTTTTATTATGTTATTGTCAAAGACTGTACTACCTATTGCCTCTGGCCCCAGCCATGCCTGTAAACATTCCACTGTTTCAGTGTATCTACCAAGTAATCAAAGTCATAAATAAATAAATAAAATAAAATATTTTTACTCCACATTTTCAACATAGCCTTCCTATGATCCCCACCTCATGAACAAGGGTGGAGAAAACATATTGCTGCTGGTACTGAACTAATTGCACTCAATTTTAGAGCAAGAAATCCCCTGGTAATTGCTAACTAAGGTCTTTCAGCACTTTACAGCATCTGGAGCATCTGCCCCCCGTTCGATAAGGGGCTGAAGCAATTGGCTGCCACATGCATTCTGTAGTTTGAAGTGCCCCTTTGAGCACCTAGGCATGACTATTTTGCCTTTTTAAAGGCAGTTTATTCTGTGCAGCTGGTAAATTTGTATCTTTTAAGTTTCAGACCGGGCAGAAGTGATTGTGACATCACTTCCAGTCTGACACCCTTAAAAACTGCTTGCCTCAACAAGCAGAGGTGAGCACATGGCAGAGGCAAGCTGCGTTTGCGTGCATCTGCCTAGGTAGATGAGGTAGTGAGGCCAACCTCCTTGGATCTACTTGTCTATTTCTGGACTTAGGTGAGCTAAATTTTAATTGTGCTTAAAAAAAGTTTACTTACACATAAGTTAAAATGGTCAACCCACATAAGTATGATGATATGCTGGAATTCCTAAATAGGGAAATCATATTAATATGCTTCACGTGTAACCACCAAGTAATTACTGGATCCATGTCACTAAATATGGCCAGAATTACTCCTGCTCAAACTGCTCCATCATAAATAATCTTAAGAAACAAATAAACCAACTAACATCTGAGCTGAGTACAACCAAAGAGCTTAAAGAGCTTGAAAATTATGCTGACAATATAACAAGAAACCTAAGCCCCGAGGTAGACTGTCCTTTGCCTAGAGGTCTTGAATCCAAGGTTCAAATCAAACAAATCCCAGAACTAACAAGAATTCAAATTATCCCAATTGCAAGCAATAACATAAGAAATGAAACTAGAACAAGAGAATATGAGCAGGACTCTTCCAATACAACTGACTGGGAAATTGTCCAACCCAGGAAATTCAAAATTGGACAAAGGGCTGACATACACAATATACCCAGTGTAGGACCTACTTTCTCAAATCCTGCTAAACCTACCTCAAAACTCATGCCAACTAATAGATTTACTCCTTTAGAGGACCAGACTCTTGACTGTGAAAACAGAAAGGAAAATGAGGCATATAGTAACAAAGTATGTAAAGTAATTGGTGACTCCATAATTCGCTACACAAAATTCCCGTATTTGTCACATAAATAGATATCAAAACACTGTTACTTGTTTACCAGGAGCAAAGACTGAAGATATTAGCACCAGAGTAGACCAACCTGCACTACAGAAAAACTCAAACAACATCTTACATGTGAGTACAAATAATGTAGGAAAAACACATGAGAAGGACATATGCTAGGAACTAATTGATCTTGGAAATAAAATCAAAAGTAAAGTTTGCAGTGCAGCAGTTTCTGGAATCCTGCCAATACCCTGTGTCTTCCCAGAGGAGATCTCTACCATAGTAAGGATAAATGCTCACCTTAAAAATTGGTGCAAAAAGGAAGGCTTTTTATTTATTGATCATTGGGATATATGCTTTCATAATAAAACATTATTTACAAAGGATGGGTTGTTTGCATCTCAATAAGAAGGGGGCCATGCAACTCAATTCTTTCTTTAAGCCTTTACAGGCCTTGATTTAAACTAGTTTCAGGGGAGGAAGTAAGCTGTCAGCTCAAACATACCCCTCTGTTAAATTCATTTAAAAAAAATAATAAAAATAAGACCGATAAGAAAAAGAGAATAAGTTCTCTGACAGGCTTGTTAGTTAATGCTAGAAGCCTTAATAAAAAATTTGATGATCTTTTAGTTGTGTGTAATTTACACCACCCTGACATTGTAGCAATAACTGAAACATGGTTGACTAACATAGACACATGGAGTAGTTCTATCCCAGGTTATGATTTGTTTCACTATAGCCAAAATGATAGAACAGGAGCTCTATATATAAACTCCAGACGTAGCCCATAAGAAGCCAACAAAGGAAACAACAACATGTTTTACAGTTATAGAAACTCATTAAAGAAACATATGTGTAAAGTAGGTTTTCTAACATTACAAAATGATTCAATAAGTGACCCCAGAGATACGGCAAATTTATTGAATGACCTTTTCTGTAAAGCATTGCACTTCTAGACCAATAGAAAAAATCACTAAATTTTCTAAATACTCTAAAATTACTTTAAGTATTGAGGAATCAACAACTAAATCCTCAACCTATAATTGGGCTCTTCCCTGGGCCTGCTGAAATAACAGGTGACATGGTCAAATTTATGAATAAGCACCTTTTACTTCCACTGAAATTACTGTTTGAAAACAGTATACAGTCAGGTAATATATCTTCTGACTGGGAAAGAATAAATGTCATACCATGCTTCAAAAAGGGAGAATAAAGCAACAAGGAAAATTATAGGCCCTTTGTTGAACTCCTGGCTTATGTAAGATAATGGAGGGGCTTATTAAAAATAGGTTGTTAGAAAGACTTGGAAACTTTGATAACAATCAATACAGCATCTGTAAGGGCCGATCATGTGCTATAAATCTTCTCTGCTTCTATGAACAAATAAGTTTCAATATAGATAATAAAACACCCTGTGATACAATTCTTTTATATTTTAAGAAGGCCTTTGACTCTGTCCCACACTGGGCCCTCATCAAAAAATTATTTTCCCTAGAAATTGATTTCAACTATGTAACCTGGATTCAAAATTGGTTAGTAGACTGTAAACAGAGAGTGGTCATTGATGTTTTTTCATCATATTGGAAACCGGTATCCAACGGAGTCCCTCAGGGATCAGTACTGGCCCCCCTTGATTTTTCAAATCTTTATAGCTGATTTGCCAACAAATCTTGACAGGTGGATAATCAAATATGCAGATTATTGTAAAATCGGAGACCCTTGTAGAAATTCAGAAGAAATAAATCTACTCCAAAGGGACTTGAAAAAACTCTCCACATGGGCAGACAATAGGGGCATGTGTTTCAATGTAAATAAATAAATGCAGCATTATGCATTTTGGTAATCATAATCCCAAACACAATTATATACTAAATGGTCACATGCTGAATGAATCCCAGCATGAGAAAGACTTGGGGATTATAGTATCCAATGATTTCTATTTTAATAAACAAATTACAGAAAATCTTAATAAAGCTAATAAAGTCTGGTGGGCCATTAGGCGCAATATCAAATCAAGAAATGATAATGTTATTCCACTGTACAAGGCTTGCATTTTCCCACTCTTTGGTTACTCCTCTCATCTTTGGTCCCCTTATAAAAAAGGACGTAGCACATATGGACACAATCCAGATAAAAGTAACCAAATATGTGCGAGAGGCCAGTATTTATAGCTATAAAGAGAGGCTGGAAAAATGTGGTCTTATGTCATTGGAAGCCAGCAGGATGTGAGGAGATCTCATGTTTACAAGGGGAAGTAATTAGAGACCCCTACCTCATGTGAAAGATGGGGCTGAACTTTAAACAAATTACTATCAATACTAGAGGGCACCCTCTACAATTAGAACGTAAAAGCTTTTCTTTCACAAAACAGGCAACGTTTTTTTGTCAGAGGTTAGTAAAACCATGAAATTCACTGCCAACAAACATAATTATCAGTGAAATGAAACTAATCTTTAAAAACAGATTTGATGCTTTTATGCTGTCAAACAATACTCTGAGCTGTTACGGGTTAAAAACAGGAGCTTTATTTGGGCACTAGCCTCTTGCTCCTCCTCCCTTCCTTAGTAGTAGTGATCTTTAGTAGTAGTGATGAAAATTTTCAAAACCTGCATGAAAGGTGATTTCATGCAACAGCTGTGTCATTTCATGCCACAGGTGTGAAAACACATTTTGATCAGGATGTGAAAAATGACAGTTGTGACAGTCATGGGGTGATATAAAAAATGGCTATGTTGAAAATCTGTGGTCAAAATAGTGGGTCAGCTTTCCTTTAATCAAAGCCACCCAACAAGCACAGCTGATCTATCAACATCAGCCTGCTGAGGACTAAATACAGATATCTTTTATGTTCTGCTTTCAGATTTACAGCACGTTTTTGACCCAGTAAGACATTTTTCAATGACTCCTAAGGCTATTACTATATGAAACAGACAATTTGCATTTCTTCCTTGCTGTCACAGAGGCAGTCTCGCTTAAAAGTCATCTCTGTTTTTTAGATTTCTTTTTCTTATAGCACCCTGAATAAACAGATAATTCAGTATTATGCAGATTCTTACTTATGAGACAGTGCTGCTAAAAACAGCACATGCTAAAAGCGATGGATGAGAGAGCTGCTGATTACATTTCAATCAATCAATCAATCAATCAATCAATCAATCTCTATTTAACCAGTTGGAACACCGTTGAGTGAGTCATTCACAAGGTGGGCCTGAGTGGTTTACAATGAAAACACATAACAATGAATACAATTAGATAAGAAAGCCCTTAGCAATGCATACAATTTGGTGCTGAATGCTCCATGGAATATGCCTGGGGCAAGCAGGCACATATCCAGAAATAACAACAATAGAATACAGTTTACACAAATAGACAATGGAATGTGAGGTACATTTGCAGAAATGCAAAGGAGGCTTATCAGGTATGATACAACTATGTATAAAGTATGAATAAGTCAATGTAATTAAGCAAAACATACATCACAGAATTAGTGAGGAACCATGATATATACAATATATACAATGCATCAGCAGGAACAGGGATATACAGTATACCGCATCTACAGAAAAGCTAAAGTTAACATTGAGAGTACAACAAAGAGTAGGAGAAGAGAAGGGATGGGTAAAAGTAGGAAGGTAGAGTCCACACTAGTGGTAACCAGAGGGTGCTGGGGAGGAGGGGCAGTGTGTGGAAAGAATGCACGAGATGCCACAAAAAGTGAGACTGAGTGTAGGGTGAAAGCAGACTAGGTATCAGAGGAGAGTTGGCAGCAATAGAGGGCACCCAACAGAAGGGCTTAGGTGAAGCAATTGCAGGAATCTTGCAATGATTGCCTAAGTAAGGTTTTGAAAGTAACTAGTCTAACTAGGCTTGTAACTTTAGGGTTCATTTGAAGGTTGTTCCAAAGAGTGGACAGAGAGTGACTCATAGTGTAGGAGCCATGGCAGTTTCTAGCTCTGGTAACGTCTAAGATATACAGGAATATCTCCTAAGTGTATAAATCCCCTGTGAGATAGACAAAAGGTTGCAAATGTGCTTGGGGAGTTTGTTGTTGAGGGCTCTATAGGTCCAGGTGGGTGCATTTTTTTATCTTCTGGTTTTAAGGGAGTCCCAGCCCATCACAGAGTAGAGATAACAGTGATGTGTATTAAAGGGAACTCCAGTTATAAATCTTATTGCCCTATGGTACAGCATGTCCAACTTGGCTAGGGCAGTAATGGACCCATGTCTGTAGATAAGATCTGCATAATCCAAAAGAGGGAGAAAGGTTGTTTGTACCAGTCTGACTTTGGTATCCTAGGTGAGTAGGTGCTTAATTCGAAAGTATAGTGCCAGACTTTCTTTGAGTTTTTTGCATAGTTCCTCAATGTGTACGGTGAAAGTGAGCATGCAATCTAGCCAGCAACCAAAGTATTTGAATTTGTCCACAAGATCCAGAGATTCCCCCAGCAGGGTAGTAATCTGAGGCTTGGGTACTGTAAGTTGATTGGAGGCTGGGTGCAGAGACAGAAACATAATTTTAGTATTATTTGCATTAAGCAACAGTTTCAGATGAAGAAGGTTGTGCTGCAAGACATTGAAATCTTGCTGTTGTATGGTATTGGTTTGGTCTTGAGTAGGCATGGCAGCATAGATAACTGTGTCGTCCGTGAATAGGTATACACTAGCAGTCTTTATCCCCGAGTTAATGTTGTATTTGTATATTGCGAAAAGCAGTGGTCTCAGTATAGACCCTTGCTGTACTCTTCTCAGTAGAGTTTTTAGTGGGGAGAGATCTCCTTTAGCCTTCACTTGCTGTTGTCTGCCTGTAAGGTAGCAGTGGAATCATTTAACTCTTAGGCTGCCAACAGCAATAGAAAATATAGGAATTCTGGACTGATATATCAGTCCATGGCACAGCAAGGGTTAAGTGCTGAAGCATCAAGGCCAACGTTGCATAGTTTGATGAGTAGTAAGTCGTGGTGACCATATTAAATGCCTTGCTAAGGTCAAGAAATACAGCACCCACATGTTTTTTGGAGTCCAACACTAGATGCCAGTCATTAGTCATCATGTCTAGGGCTGTTATTGTGCTATGATTGGGTCAGAAGCCAGACTAGACGGGGTTGAGTTCGTTGTGAGATTCTAGGTAGTTTTGCAGCTGAGAATTAATATTTTTTTCTAGGAGTTTTGAAAGGATGGGTAAGAGGAATATGGGCCTGTAATTATTAAGATTACTTTGGTCGCCTGATTTGATGAGAGGGATTTTTTCCATAGATCGGGGATAGAGCCTTGCGATAGGGACAAGTTAAACAGCTGGGTGACTGGCACAGTAAGAGCATGGTATCCCAGTTTCACGAAAAATGGTTCAAGTTGGTCTTCTCCAGCACTTTTCTGTGTGTCAAGGGCCAACAGTAGGTCCTCGGCTTCTTTGAAGGAAGCTGGACTGAAGCCAAACTTATCATCAGGGACAGTATCCATAGTCACCTGCACTGTCATATTAAGTTTGCTGCACTATGGGAGTAGCTTGCTAGTGGGTGAGGTGTCAAAGGCAAGACCAGCAGTTGCAAAGTGATTATTAAACAGTTTGAGTATATCAAGTTTATTTGTGGTGGATAGATCATTGGTGATGATCCTTGCAGGAAGAGAGGTTGGAGGATGGTGCCCTTCGATGTCCCTTTAGAGTTTTCCAGAAACATGCAGGATTATTGGAGTTTGCGTCAAGTTCAAATTTTGAGTACTTAGATTTCTTGTTCCTGATTAATTTTGTACATTGATTCCTTATTGTTCTGAATGCAGCCCAGTCAGATGGCAATTTAGATTTGCAGGCACTCTTTCAGAGAAGGTCCATTTGGCAGATGGCAGATTTAAGGCGATTAGTGAACCATGGGCAAGATCTCTTTTTTGTTCTAACGTTGCTTAGAGGTGCGTGTTTCCTTATTACCTCTAACACTAGGTCTTGGAATAGCAGTACTATAACATTGTACAGGGATTTTTTACACCCTTTTTTTATCTATGATAAGGGGATCTATCCACTCAGCACATCTGTGTCTGATGTCTTTAAAAGTCTTGTACATTGACATGGCACATAATTAGCAGGAAGCATTTGTGAGTTTTTTATGAGAGTTCCTGAGAAGTGAATGCATTGACTCAAGTTGTGTATGGCTTTGAATGTCACAGTGGTTCCTGAGAAGCATGTATGTTGATCTATGTGGTTGCTCTTACTGGTTCATTTAACTTCCTCCAAAACTGAAAAAAGATACTCTCTCTGCAATGTATTGTAAGTTGCTTGAACTGTAGCACTGTGTATATCTTCACTGTGTTAGTTGACAGTTCTTAAAACCTTTAAGAGCAATCCCAAGTACATAATCCTGCTCTCATGAGTACAAGCAACATATTCATTATCAAGAACAGTTCCGACCTGATCTGTTCTGCTCATATCATGCTGAATATCTCATGGCATAATGTGTTGTTTTTGTACAATGTGAAAGTTCATGATCTGCTACTCATGTCACATGCCGTAACCATGTATACATTAGATGTGTAAATGTTTGTTTTTCCCCTTCAGTTTTGCTAGGCAGTGTGTTTTGAGACTTTATTTGTGCATCACTTCTTTGACATTCAAAAAATACAGAATCAAGAATCTGTCATCTTTATTATGAACTGTACTGCAGTACTGTAACATTGTACAGGGAATTTTACACCTCTTTTTTTACTTGTTTGCCACCTAGCACTTCTGTGTTACTATGGTCAATTATTATACGTCATCATTCATGGCGGGGAATGATATCTATGATAAGGGATCTATTCACTCAGCACATCTGTGTCTGATGTCTTTGAAAGTCCTGTACATTGACATGGTATGTAATTAACAGGAAGCATTTGTGATTTTTCATGAGTGTTCCTAAGAAGTGAGTGCATTGACCCAAGTTGTGTATGACTTTGAATGTCACAGTGGTTCCTGAGAAGCATGTACGTTGATCTGTGTGGTTGCTCTTATTCTGATTTCTTGAATGGGAGATACTGTGAACATTAAAGGAACACCGTCAACCACTTTTGCATCATATTATTTCTAGTTGAAAACCTACGTTTTAAGATTGCTTACCTTCTCTAAAATTCATTGATGTTACTGGTTGTTTTCTGTGCTTCTTTTCTAAGTAGAACTAAAATGCATGCTAATTGTGTAATTATATCCAGACTTGTTTTGTTTCAAATCTTTGACTTAAGCTTCTTGTATACCTCCTAAACATTAGGAGCATACCCAAAAACAGTGCAGCCACTCATGATGCAGTCTCTTCTCCTCCCACTGCAGCATAAGTTGTTAGACTCTCTTAGGGTGTTCCCAAGTTCCGAAGACCTTAGCAGTGTCACTTGTCTCTAAGGTCAGAAGATTGGAAGGTGGTGGGTTCTAGCCCCACACCAAGAATGTGAGATAAAGCCCAATACTGACACTGAAGTGCATCAAAAGGGGGGTGCTGCACTCCAGAGGTGCCATCTTTCAGATTAGACATTAAACCAAGGTCCCATTTACCTGTTCTGGTGATTGTTCAGGTGGACATTAAAGATCTCATAGCACTTCTTGGCAAGAGTAGGTGAATTTCACTGGTGACCTGGCCAGATTCTCTCCATTTACTAAAAATACCAACAACAGCTTAATCTGGTTCTGTAAATCAGTTTACATTTGTACAGATATTCGTCCTCCCTTGCCCCCAGGTCACACCTGGAAATGAGCCATGACTCAGTGTGCCTCTCCTGGTCACAAACTTTAAAAAAAAAAAAGTTCAGGAATGATGCACTGGGAGTTGATCAAAGAATGTAAACACATGTTTTTTCGTGTGGTAACACCAGTATGGTAGACGGTCTGTTTTCACTTTTTAAAAGAAAAAACATGAA
Source organism: Neoceratodus forsteri (assembly GCA_016271365.2). NCBI lineage: Eukaryota > Metazoa > Chordata > Ceratodontiformes > Ceratodontidae > Neoceratodus > Neoceratodus forsteri. Next base: position 794,194,994 of record CM057454.1, read on the forward strand.
TCAAAATTAAACCACCAGCTACTTCAGCAATTGCTACAGAATGTGACCAGTCATTAAATGTGTTTTTTACACTGAAGGCACTTTGAAGCCTACATGGGTAACAGTGTCCCTTTAATTGAACATATGTTTATGTTACCTGACTGTCTATACTGTCCTGATGGTCTCCTGGAACACAGCAAGCACAAAGCCCCATAGTCCTATAAAAAAAAACTCAGATTACAAGAGAATAAAATATGTACTTTGTATATGTTGCTATTGAATAAGTTAGTTCTTTAAAACAAATCTTTCACACATAAATCTGACTGTGATGCAATTCAATATTATTCTACCAATCATTTTTATAGAGTAGAGGTTAAAATGGAAATATTTTTAAATTCAATGCCTCTACCCACTACACCCATGACACACTGCACCGCAACGTGTATAACATTTATTCACATGCAGACACTAACATGTTGGGCATAGATTTATATCTTGTGCACATATATAGCTAATCATGGTGGATGATTTTGTCGTATTAATGAGTGCATTTCGATTGGGCTGGAGGGGATTTGTAAATCTGTATTCTATGATATGATGAGTGAGAGACAAAAATGTGGGCACCAGGCTAAAGCTGTAATAAACTATTTTTCCCTTTCCCCCTTTCCCTCCTTTCCCCTTCCCCCACCTTCTTCTCCCTTCTCCCTTCTCCCTCTTCCTCTTTTTCTTTTTTCTCTCCTCGCCCTTTTTTTCTTCCCCTTCCCCTTTCTCCTTTCCCCTCCTTCCCCTTCCTCTCCTTTCCTCCTTCCTGATTTTTCTTTTCTCCTTTTTCATTTCTGATCTAAAGAACACTTAAATTGCCAAACTGAGATCTGGCCCAGTAGTTAGTATACCTCCGTATTTAGAAAATTATCTGGCAAGTTTGTCCTATTGGAATATTCCATAGTGATGTATTGATGTTCCTGTGGTTCATATATAATGAATAGAGATATACACATGGGGCCGGATATTCAAACTGCACTATTTTGTGGCGCAAGTCCTTGCGCTGCACAAAATAGTTGCACAGGGGTGTGGCCGGAGCGATATTCAAAGGAGTTGCGCTATTGAGCAACTCCTTTGAATATCACCCCACGGCCACAGCCACTGTGCATGGTGCAGTGGAACTTGTGCCACCGCAAGTGGTCAGAGTGGAGCATTCAACTTGCGGTGGCGCAAGTACCATTGCGCCATGTGCAAATTTCCGATATTCAAAAGGTGACATGCAAATGGAGCCATAATACATGCAAGGTGCAGAGGGGGCCATTTGCATCTGTTTATGGCCCCATTTGCATGCCATTAGCATGCAGATGCGCCGATCCTCAAGGACTTGCACCTGGCACCCTGCGAGGCAGCAGCCATCGGGGACCGACGCCCCCTGCAGCCCGATCACTGGCAAAAGAGTAAAAAAGGCCCTCACCCCCCCCACTGGCCTGATCGCAGGCAGCAAAGTGTCCTCCCCTCCCTCCTCCCGAACATATCCCTGGTGGTCCAGTGGACTGATAAGCCTGATTGCGGGCAGCATTAGTTTACAACCCCCTCCTCCCGAACATATCCCTGGTGGTCCAGTGGACGATATGTCAACGCGGGCTGGAGATGTTTAAGCACACACATCCCCCGAACACATCCCTGGTGACCCTAGTGTCCTCACCCCACCCACCCACAAAGCACCCCACCCCACTCCCCCCACAGCCTTTTCACAGTCACCTCTGCCTCCCCCTCCCTTTTATTAAGCCTCACAGTCCCTTCCTTGGTCTTCCTTCGCTCCCTGATGTACCTAAAAAAGGTTTTATCTTCCTTCTTAACTGAGTTGGCTATCTTTTCCTCGGTTCGGACCTTTGCTGTTCTGACTGCCTTCCCAGCTTCCTTTTGCTTTAATTGATACAATTCTCTGTCCTGCTCCTTCTGTGATTCCTTGTACTTCCTGAATGCTTTCTTTTTTTCTTGAACCTTCACTGCCACCTCCTTTGAGAACCATAGTGGTTTCTTACATCATTTTGTTTTGTTTATTTGCTTCACACAAAGACTTAATACCTCTGTGATGGCAGTTTTTATTATTTCCCATTGTTCTTCCACCCCTCCTTCCTGCCCATTTGCTAGTGCATTCCTTAGGCAGTCACCCATTTTGGCAAAGTCAACCCTCCTGAAGTCCAATACTTTTGCCTTTGTATGGCTTGACTCTATTGCTGTGTTTATTGTGAACCATACTGTTCGATGGTCTCTAGTTCCCAGATGGCTACCCATTTCTACATCTGTGATCCTCTCTCCATCTCCATTTGAGAGAACCAGATCTAAGATTGCTCCCTCTTGAGTGGGTTCCAATACTAGCTGTCAAAGCATGCCCCCTGTAGGGCATCTAGAATAACCCCACTCTTAGAAGTGGCTGCTGCAACTGCACTCCAGTTAACATCTGGCATATTCAGATCACCCATTGGCAGTATCTCCCCTTTTTCTGCCATTCTAAGTATACTTTCTATCATTTCCTTGTCAATTTCCTCCCCCTGAGAGGGGGGTCTGTATACAACCCCTGTGTGGATTGTGGTGCCATTGCCTGCCTCCAAATTGACCCACAGTGCTTTTTCTCCTCCCTGTTTACCCTTTTGTTCTGTTGCTTTGATTCCTTCCCTTATGTAGAGAGCTACTCCTCCTCCTCTTTTACCCTCCCTGTCCCTCCTGTAGATAGTGTATCCTGGTATGTTTACATCCCAGTCATGGTTCTGTGTGTACCATGTTTCTGTGACTGCCATGATATCCAGATGTTCCTCCTCCATCAAGGCCACTAATTCAGGAAGCTTGTTACCCAGACTATGGGCATTGGTACTCATTGCTCTCCATTTTTTGATGGCTTTACCTTCTGTAGCAACATCCCCCACTGACCTTTCTACCTTGGTCTTTTTCTCATTTAGTACCCTGTTTTGTAGGGGGAGGCTGGGATTTTCCTGCTGCTCATCAACGCCTCCCCCCTTGACTAGTTTAAAAGCTTGCCAATGAAGCATTTAAACCGATTGCCCAAATACTTGTTCCCTTCCTGGACAGATGCAGACCATCCTGCCAGTACAGACTGGTGTCCCTCCAGGTGGAACCCCAGTCCCCAATGATGCCAAACCCCTGTGCTTCACACCATTTTTTCACCATTTGTTAAACTGTACCTATCCATTTGGATAAGAATTGTGTGTTTTTTCAGTTATAGCACTTTGTCTCTAGTTTTCAGAATAGGCCATTGTGCCTTTAAATAGGTGCTGTTGTGGGATTGGTTGGGTACTGTTTTTAAACCACGATGTTTCCCTTGGCCAGTATCCCTTGAAAAAGCCTTGCAGCGAAACCTGGTCGGGAGTTTTTCTGCATGCTTGCACAGTGAAGGCTATGTATGTATAGCTAAAACCTAGTCAGGAGTTTTTCTGCATGCTTGCACAGTGAAGGCTATGTATGTATAGCTAAGTTATTTAATCATTTTTGCATTTTTTTCAATAATAAAATAATTTATTACAGCTTTAGCCTGGTGCCCATGTTTTTGTCTCACAGTGTTCTGTATTTTGCATGGGAGCACAGTCACTAGAGAGTGGAATGGTTACTTTGATTATGTGACATTCTATGATATGATTAGTTTTCAACTAATAACTGACAATTGTATATACTACCCTGTAACACAGACTGTGATTAAAGAAAAAAAAATAGTATTTGCAAGGCACCATAGCATTCAAATTTACCCTATTAGAATTGCATCAACTGTCAAAACAGAAAAACAAAGCTGTAGAAATCACTTGAGGAGAAGGGCAGAGCACAGTACTGTAGCTGCATAAACTTGCACCACCTTGCCGTTTTATCATATTTTAGTTCTGTGGAAGCTGCAGAAAATATTGATAAAAATCTGTTACAAAAATAAACAACATACACACTGTCTATATGGTAAAATACATCAAATCAAAATGCAACTGATCATACTATAACTGAGATGAAAAACTCCTAAAATAGATTGTGAATAAAAAAAAAAAAACAGAATAGTAAACTGAATTACACACAGTAGAACTACTCAAAAACTGACTGTGGATATAATTTAAAACAAAAACAACAACAAGTAAAGACTTGCAGTTTACCAGATAAAAAGCATAAAAATGAGCAACACTGCTTTAAGAATATTTCACTGATGCCAAACCATTTGGCAGTAATAAAAGAATACAGAATGCTTGGTGGGATGACAGCAGGTGGTGCCAAAGCAGAAACAGGTACATCACAATAAAACTGTCATGCTTACTTCTTCTGTGTGAACAACGGAAAGGTTAGTAAAGTGGTTCCACTGACAGCCATATGTTTTACATGTTTTCTGTAGTCAGTTATCTTCATTTTTTCAATTCATTTTATTTGTATAATTCATCGGGATTAGACATTAGACAAGCCTATTTACAATGCCATCCTGAATATCACAAAAGTCTCAACATTCCTCAAACATACATGTGCAAAATTGCGAAGGCCAGAGACTCATCACTCAACAGGAACTTACATGCAAAATAGATTAAATAAAGTACAAATGAGAATTAAACTGTCATACAATATATTCATTTAAAACATTTACATTCAAGTGCATAGCACTCCATCAAAACAGTTTTAAATGCTCTTAAAGTTGACACACTTCGGACCCCTGGTGGAAGTGAATTCCAAACATTAGAGGCAATATAATCAAATCCTGCTTTGTCATATCTAGTTTTTATATGTGGGACTTTTAAACCCCTTCCTTTTATGTTACATAAGGTTATAAAAGCTTGGTTTATGGAGTCTTCTGACTCCATAAACCAAGCTACGTTCTAGAGTCTAAGGACAGAACCCAACGTGTTTGTTTAACTCTGTAAGAAACAGAGCAACAAATATTACTGCAGAGTAAATGCAGGAAACCAAATCAATTTCTAGTTCAAAATGGTCATTTATTTTTCTTTATTCTCCTTTTTGGGGTAGGCACTGTACAACACTCCTTTACTTTTGGCAGTCCTGTTCCTCTGACTATCAGCACTGCTGCAAGGAGTCAACTCTTGATGCACTTTCATCTGTCATTATCAGGGCCACTGGAAAATTGCACGAGCAATTTTTTTTTTAATTTAGTTGTTTAACCAGGTATAGCATGCTAAGCTGAAAGCTTTTTTACAGGAGCAACCTGGGAGCACAAAGAGATTAAGTGACTTGCTCAGGGTCACACAGTATGCAAGTGGAAGCTGTGGGATTCAAACCCAGGTCTGGTCTGCTGGATGTCACCAGATTTACAGCTCAGAGCCTTAGACCACTGCGCTATACTGCCTCCCAATTTGTTTGCGGAATCCACAATTTTCATCATTCTCCACAAAAAATTACATGTTCTGCAATTTCTTGCAATTTTTGAGTTTTTATTTTGAACAGTGTAAAAGGTATTAAACTTTTCAATAAAAGACTCTCAAGTATATTGACAATTTTGCATGCAGACTTGAGTTTGGCCAAAACAGTGCAGTGAAAGGTGGGGAAAGGTTTTATGTGACACTGAGTTCTTTTGAATCCTTGTCTGGTTTGGTTTAAAAATCCACTGGCCAAGCATAAGTACACTTAAACATCTAACATTTGATTTGTGTTGAAGCAGTCTATCAGAAAACTTTATGTTGCCACAGAGAATGAAGCAGCAGGTGGGAGAAAAGGTGAAAATAACTCCATTCACCTACATGGAGTGCTAACTATGAAGCCTTTTTTAGAGCAGGTTTTACCTTGTGAACATACTTTCATTTAGACTACAGTAGTTTTGATTCAAACAGCTGAGGATTTTGGATGGCCCTGCTGATTGTAAACTTAAAGAAGGTAGTCAGTAACAGTGATCCCATGCTTAGCCATCTACAACCTAGAAGCTCACATACAATGAATACAATAAAAACCTGACTAAAGCCTGAAAACAAGCTATAAAACACATAAAATGTGTCTAAACATTTATCTTTAACTAAACAAAATCACTGCAGCCAAAGTAAAACAAAAGTAAATTATGGGGTACCCGGACTACTGTATGATGCAGTAAAAGTGTATTGGCATTTTTTTTATGTATATTCTTTGTTAACCAGGTAAGGCCCTTTAGCACTGTAAATAGCTTTTGATCAGGCTTCATTATTCTACATTCTACATCCAGAAACAGCCAAGATTTGTTGATTCTGGATTTATTTAATATTGATTTGCTGTGGCTCAATAAACAGAATCTATTTAGCACTGTATGGGGCAGATGTTTTTACATTTTGGAAGATACAGTAGTAGCCACAGACATGGTCAGATATTTCACAACATTTCTACAGAGTTTCTCTCTGCTGTCCATATTGTGGAAATGCAGAAATTAGGAGATTTTCCTGGAAAAATTAGACATTTCAGGAAATATCTGACCATGTCTTTGGCTGTGATTAGGCAACACATCTATCAGTTTAGTATTCATTCTAGGAACATAAGCTTTTCTTTATATTTAAAACATATTTGAGTGGCAATGTATTCATTTAGCAGTTTATGCTAATATGTGCTACAAAAAAAGGGTAAAGGATTTATTGTGACACACTCAGGGTCCATAGTAGAACTCCTGCAATTTCCCTGCAATATTTTGCAAAAAACTTCGCATGACATGGGTCATGATTCAGTCCCTCGCACTATTGTATCTCAAAGGGAAGCTCCACTTCAGAGAGAATTTGGCAACTAACCAGACAGAGATTAAAATACATTTTCACTGCATCAGACTTGAACTCCAGCATGGTTATTTTGATATCATTATTAGTTAATGCACTATATATGTTTTTTTTTGTTTTTTTTTGCAGGGTTATGTTATTTAATTTGCAAGACTATATTTGGGCACACTTCACTTATGTACAGTCATGTATGTATTGACATACAGTTTGTTCTTATAACTCTGTCGTAGTAACACAGCATCATGCAATCAGATAGACTCTTTCACTTAATTGCAGTAGTATGAATACTTAAATTTAAATATAAGACCTCCTTTTTCCATACCATTCAGGAGACATCTGTGAACAACACAATGAACTGTGCTGGAAACAAATCAACAAAATTTATTTGACATATCTGTAAAAACTGCACACAGAGCAGAAATAGATCTATTTGATGAATGGTGGCAATGGAAGAAAATAAAAGTAACTTTCAAAGTCTTAAAGAAAAAGAAATGAGGCAGCATTACAAGTCCAATTGGCCTTGCTGGAAACAAATATATATTGCAGGTGATAGCTTTTGAGGGATTAAAAAAATTGATTTTGAGACTAGCTTTTGAAAGTTATACTTTCTCCAGCAAGTCACGACAGACTTGATGAAGAGAATACAACTCTCAGAAGCTAGTCTCCAAATCTATTTTGTTAGTCCAGTAAAAGGTATCACCTGCATCATATTTGTTACTTTTTTCCTGCAAAATCTGAATGAATAATTGATGTGCACACACTCGTGGATCCAGCCACTGCATGTAGTCAGGTAGCAACCATTACCCCCTTAGGTCAGAAAACAGTACATATTTACATTTTTTCAGGGAAAGTGCTATCCCCCTTGACAAAACTGCTACTACTTTGAAATACACCAAACACACACACACACACACACACACACACACACACTCACACGCACATGTAGCCCACACACTCAAACACACACACAAACACACACACGCACACCACACAACCCATCACAAGAAACACATAAACCAGATGAGAAAAGATCAAGAACAACAATTGTCCTTTACATCATTTCATCTATATAGCTTTTTGTCAGGTGAACTTTTCTTGCTGTCCCATTTTGTTCTGGTGCACGCGCGCTTGCGTGTGTGGTGATTTCTTCATTTTGCATATGTTTCTAATATTGCTGCCAATGCCACCTGTCCTTAACTGACCAAGGCAGTCTTGGTTTGAGTTACACGCATCCCATTTAAAAAATAAAGCAAGGGGGAAGTTCCATCCTCTAGGTTGGTGGATCATAAATACTTCGTGTTGTCCACACTGTAGGGAGTCCTGTTGATTCCAGGTTGATGAACACACATGCACAAGGACTCCCATACCCACTCTACCTCTCTCTCACTCTCTCTGTGTCTCCATACAGCTGACACCAGATACAAGAGGATATTGGATTTATGTCAGGATAGACCCCCACATGTGAACCTGGTCTGCATGCAAGCCACCACTAATTGGGCACAGCAGCAGCGTTTGGCATAATAGTGTAATCATAAATATTCATTAGTGGTGCAGTGCATGAATGAAACACCACATATTATTAAAAAAGTTTTACAACAAATGAGCTTCAGGCACAGATGTGACTAGGGAAGCCTTGATTGTGTTACATTTTTCATTCTACATTAATATGTTGCAAAGGTAGATAATCTCTGCCTGTGATTTTGGTGCTAGTAAAGATCGTATACACAACCATGGTCTCACTTTCCCAATACCATCTACTATTACAATCTGGTCAGTAAATTACAAAACTCCTCTGTATCACATATTTGTCCCTGATAAGAAGAAGACAGAGCTATAAGTAATAAACAGAAAGCCTGACTCACTCCATGATCCACAAAGCCATTTAAAAGGAAGTTTCCTGTTTCCATGGGGATCAGATGGTTTGCAGCTTCAGGTTAAGGACAGTAGATTGACAGACAGAATCAGGAAACAGAAAAGAAACAATATATCAGAAATATGTGGAAATAGAAAAGAAACAATATACAGTATTAGCAAAAAAATCATGAAGTAAAGCTTTCTGATTCATTATTTTTCAGCATTGGTTTGTTTTTTCACTCCAGTATGATGAAGGACAGGGTCACAGTGTGTGTGTGAGGTGTGTGTGTGTGTGTGTGTGTGTGTTTAGGGAGCAGATTAAAATCTATCTACATCACTGCCATTAAATGTATCTGCCAAGTCCAACAATGTGTGCAGAACTCTCTAGATCTTCAGTAGTGAAGTTCAGCTTGATACCTGCATGCTGATAATGTACAGGATGGGACTGTGTGATGTGTTTGAGGGTTCCAATTATCTGTGCATGACTTTCAAGTCTACAGTAGTGCTGTTGAGCTACGTGCAGTACCACTGTTAGAGCTGTGAAGGATGGCACTGTGGTGTGTGTCTGCAGGCTCCAGCAGTGTGTGGATATCTTCCTGTTCAACAATTGTGATGCTGAGTTTACAGTACCAGTACTCAATCTGTGCAGGTTGGGACTGTGGGATATGTTAGCTCAACAGGTTCTAGACGTGTGTGTTGGACTCCCAGTCACCAGTGCTGAGCTACAGTACATGGACAGCACTCAGTTTATGCAAGCAAGGGGGCAGCTCCATCCTCTAGGGTGGAGGATCATAAATAATTCATGTTGTCCACACCGTGGGGAGTTCTGCTCATTTCAGGTTGGTTAACAAATCCTGACATAAAACACACATGCACACACACACACCCACTCTCCCTCTACCTCTCTCTCTCTCTCTGTCTCCCTAGAGCTGACATGCAATACAAGAGGACATCAGATGTTTGTCAGGATCGACCCCCACATGTGAACCTGGTCAACATGCAAGCCACCACTAACTGGGCACAGCAGCAATGTATGGCACTATAGTATATTGCACAAAAAACTGTATGATACTGTATATATTTGTTTTTTGGCAATCCCCAAGTGCTGTCCTTGTTTTAGGATCAGGAAAACTGTCACTAATCTGTGCTTGTGATAGTGGAGTCCAGCTTCCTGGCTTCTGGGAATTAGTTTCCCCCCCTTTAATTTTTTTATCAGCAGGGTGATATGAAAATGTTCCAAGCTCCAGCCTTTAGCTCACTGGTTTCTACACAAACTGTTCTGTTTTCCTTTCCACTTTATTAGATATTTGATTTAGATTAAAATGGTCAGTGTTTGATTCTGCAATAAACTCCACACAATTATTTTAAAATGTCAGCTTAAGAAAATTGATCCAGCTAACTTCATTCAACTCCTTTTACAGTATAGTTGTATTGATGTTCTTATGATAGTAAAATGTTTACTCATTTGTTGCTGTTCATTCAACAACTCCTTTCTGCTGCAACTTTTATGTCAGCCCCCATACTGTAGCTTGCTGTTTCTAGTCAGCAACTCAGATTTGTTTGTTTTTAGTGTACAAGAGGAGTGATGCTGCCAGTTTGCAAGTGTAGCCACCTCTAAACATCTGGCCCATTTCATGCCAAAAATTCAAATAGAAAACACGCATAAGGGGAGAGGGATATGTTTATATCAGCCAGCAGCAAAATCATTAGTTTGCAAACTACATGAAACTGTCACATCCATGTTATTCAAAGCTGATATCTCTCCTATAGCATGGAACAATAAAACTAGTCAACTGTTTTTCTACTTTTTTTGTTAGTGTGCAGTAAAGAGTTAATAACAAATATAAACATTAGAGAGCATTTATGTAATAATGACCATAACATTATTGAATTTATAGTTAAAAAGCAGGCCCAATGCTTAAGGGGGATCACTGTTTCCAAAACTTACAATAAAACACGTTTTAAGGAAATAAAAAAGGAGCTTAGAGAATGGCACTGGCAGAAATGGTTTACAAATAAAAATGTGGAAGAAATGTGGGGTGAATTTAAAAATAAATTAAGAGAATTGGAAGATAAATATGTCCCTAATGGAAAAATATATAATAAAAGAGGTAAAATACCCCTTTGGTGTGCAAAAAAATATAAAGCTATCCGAAGAAAATAAAAAAGCATATGACAAAACAAAGTATAACAGTTCCCAAGAAAACATACAAGCCTATATGTGTAAGTTAGAACAGTTAAAGAAAACAATAAGGCAGAAGAGGCAAAAACTAAAATTTAAGATTGCGCATAGTAGAGATAGAAAGTGCTTTTATGTGTATGTAAATAGACATTAAAGAACAAATAACCAATTGGTCCAATAATGGATGATGGAGTAGAACATACAGCACCCAAAGATATGGCAAAGGTCTCTAATGAATATTTTTGCTACGTTTATGAGGAAAAGGATAATGGTAATAAACATTACAATAACAGAGAACAAGGGGAGCTTAGCCTAGAGATTAGTGATGTCAAAGTTAAAGACCTACTAAATAAACAAAGGCCTGATAAATCTGCAGGACCAGACTTAATGTACCCTAGATTTCTGAAGAAATTGAAAGAACATATATCCAAGCCGTTGGCAAGTATATATAATGGGCTGGATATTCAAACTGCTCCATTCTGAGGTGCAAGCCCTTGCGCTGAGCAAAATAGTTGCACAGGGGTGTGGCCCGGGTGATATTCAAAGGAGTTGCGCTATTGAGCAACTCCTTGAATATCACCCCCAGCTACAGCCAGCCACCTGTGCATGGCGAGTGAAACTCACGCCACCGCAAGTTGTCAGAGTGGAGACCACAACTCTGCGGTGGCCAAGCACCATTCGCCATGTGCAAATCATGATATTCAAAGGTGACATACCAAGTAGGGGCCATAATTCATGCAAGCACAGGGGCCATTTGCATACCATTAGCATGTAGGTGCGCCGATCCCCGAGGACTTGCGCCTGGCGCCCTGCCAGGCAGCAGCCGTCGGGGACCGATGCACCCTGCAGCCCGATCGAAGGCAGCAATGTGGCTCCCCCACCTCCTCCCGTACATCTCCCTGGTGGTCCAGTGGACCAAAATGCCCGATCGTGGGCAGAAAGTAAATTGAACCCCCCCCGGACATGTCCCTAGTGCCCGATCATGGGCAGTAAGTAAAGTGCCCCCGAACATCTCCCTGGTGGTCCAGTGGACTGTAATGCCCAATTGCAGGCAGAATGTAAATTGACACCCCCAAACATCTCCTGGTGGCTAGTGTCCCCCACCCCACCCACCAGAAGCCCCACCACCGCTCCCCCCAGCAGCCGGCGGGCGGCAGCATCCCACTCGCCTGCCGCCCCACCTCCTCCGACCGGATTGCCTCTGTAGGCTGCATGCCCATTGGTGCAGAGCAAGAGCTACTGGCTTGCAGCCCATACACATGACAGTCCAGATTTTAGAAATCTGGACTGTCATGTACGGTATGGTGCACGCCCATTGGCTCTTGCTCTGCACCAATGGCGCAGGCCTCACCGGGCAGTCAGTTGGCAGGCGCGGGGTGGCAGGCGGGTGAGATCGCCGCCCGCCGGGCCGCCGGGGAGGTGGTGGGCTTCAGCGGGTGGGTGGGGTGGGGGGACACTAGCCACCAGGGAGATGTTTTGGGGTGTTGACTCTACATTCTGCTCCGCGATCGGGCATTACGTCCACTGACCACTAGAGATGTTCGGGGGTTCACTTACTTTCTGCTCGCGATCGGGCACTAGGGACATGTTCAGGGGGTTCAATTTACATTCTGCCCGCGATCGGGTATTTCGTCCACTGACCACCAGGGATGGAACGGGAGGGGAGCACATTGACCGCCATCGGGCTGGTGGGGGGAGTACACTATGCCCGCGATCGGGCTGGGGGCACAGGGACTGAGTTGGCCAGCCACAGGTGGCAGCTGCTGTGTTGTGCCCTGCAATACAGCAGCTCACCTGTGGGTGGCCCTCGACTTAAGCCTTTTTTTTTTGGCTCAAGGTCCTGCAGGCTCAGGTTGGGGGTTGCGCCTGCACAACTCTGCACAGCCCGGCTGAATATCGAGCTGTGCAGTTTATGCATGGTTCCTCCCCCTCCTGTTGAGCATGCATTCATTTGCATTGCGCTGTTGCTCATCCTGTTTTCAGTGGCGCAACTGCCTCCTGCTGAATATCGCAGAATGGCGCAATGTAGGACTTGAGCATGCGCAACCCTGTTGCGCATGGCGCAACCCTTTTGAATATCTGGCCCAATGAGTCATTTGTGTCAGGAGAAGTGCCAATGGATTGGAAAATGGCTACAGTAGTTCCACTGTTTAAAAAAGGCGGTAAGCGTAACAAATCTAATTATAGACCTGTGAGTTTAATGGCTGTGTTACGGAAAGTAGCAGAAAGCTTTTTGAAACAAAAGATAGAGGAGAACTTAATTTTAATAAATCATAGAGCAACAAAGCAGCATGGCTTTAGAAAAAATAGAGCGTGTATAACAAATCATCTGTCCTTTTATGAGCTTGTTAATAAAGACATAAATGACAAAATCCCAGTAGACATATTTTTCATAGACTTCCAAAAAGCCTTTGATAAGATACTCCATCAGAAGTTAATAAACAAAATGAACAACATAGAGAAACTAGGGTTGCGAGGGCCCTGTAAATCGAGTCCCGCCCTCTCCTGCAGCATCGGGACCGGACCTTCCCCCCGAGGAATCTCCAGCGCAGACCGGGAAACTAGGGTCGCAAGGGCCCTGTAAATCGAGTCCTGCCCTCCCCTGCAGCATCGGGACTGGAACCCCCCCCCAGGAATCTCCAGCACAGACCGGGAATCTAGGGTCGCGAGGGCCCTGTAAATCGAGTCCTGCCCTCCACCGCAGCATCAGGACCAGACCCCCCCAAGGAATCTCCAGGTACGCAGCCATTACTGAAAGACTTGTAGCTCTCAACTTTTTTTAACGAAAATACATACTTATTGGGGATGTACGCTCAGATTCCAACCGTGCCTCAAAAGATGCAGGTGGCCATGATAGCCATGGTTACTAAATTGGTAATACTTCGGCACTGGCAGGGCAGATGGGAACCTTCATTCAGGGAATGGTGGGATGAGTTTTTAAACGCTTTAAATGCTGAAAGATGTGTTACCCATTTTTTTCAATCATCAGAAAAGTTTCATAGGTGTTGGGGTGGATTTCTTGTAAATCTGAAGAATAAATACGGTTATTAAAGGAGACCAATTTCGAACCCCACCAACCAAGAGTTCCCTTCGGTGTTAAGAGAAGATCAAACTCTCCCCTTCTGGCGTCCGTGTCTTCCCCCCCCCGGATAGATTGGGAACTTGACTTGGCCTAATAGAAGGGTGTCCCTTTTGCGTGTCTCAGTACCCCTCGTCCTCCTCCCCCTTTCCCCGTTCTTATTTCTTAGGCAGGGTTTCTTCGGTTGTCTCCCCCTCCATCAGTTCAGTATTAAGGTCTGTTTTTGTAATCTGGTTTTAATTTTGCCACAGTAAAAATTCGTGAAGAGTGTAATTCTGTATAATATTTTTCATGTATTGCTGCCAAGTGGGTGTGGGCGGGGCGTTTTTTTTTTTGGTATGGTAACTCGCAAATGCTGTCTTCTACCTCTCTGGCAATGTTTGTTTGATCTTGCTTTTAGTTGTGTTGAGTGAAATAAAAATAAAGTTAATTGCAAAAAAATAGAAAGACTTGTAGCAGCAGGGTGTGGTTTCTGGAGCCATTTTTGAACTCTTGGACCACTGCTACAACCAGCCTGCATCTCCCACTGCCGGTGTGCTTCATTTTTGGTCGGCACATGAGTACAGATAGTTTTTGATTTACTCTTGTTTAGCTGAAGTGTCCTCCTCAGAGGCTGTACTAACAAGTAGCCTTAAGAGGAGCTTATTTCCTGTGTTCTCCCCATTAGTTTTTTTTCATTAGGATCTCAAACCCACGCACTGTACTTTAATTGAATGAATTTACTGCCCCGTTGCTTAGGTGACTGCCTGTAATGCCTCTTAAAGCTGTTTTTCCAACTGCACGAAAGGAAATTGCCATATATTAACTTGTTTCCTTAACTTAAATCAATTCTGCATGTATGCAGTGTAATTGTCTTAGCGAGTGTGCTCCGAATTGAAGGCTTGTTACCTGAAAGTTGGAGGAGGGAGTAACTGAGCATGGCGTGGTAATTATACCTACATTGCTGATTCTGTGCCTGTTTTCCATATCTGTGTCCCAACCGGCTGAAAAGAGCCCTTGATCTGTGTGCAGAGCCCCTAATCTTCACTTGCATGCAGAAAGCACTTTTTTCAAGCGCTCTCAATCCCTGCCTCTGCAGCTACCTGAGAAGGGTAGTCACCGGAGCCTAGTTCCTTACTGGAACCATTTTTCCCCACGTGCTCCACTGCCCCCAGCCCCCACAGCAAACAGTTTAAAGCATAAGACCACGCAGCTCCTAAAGGAAACAAGTGTAAACTGAACTTACTTGCTGCCTAATTTTTCTCTGGCCAATTGTACTTTACTTACCTTTAAGACTTACTCCTCCCACAGAAATTGACTCTATAAAATCTTTCTCTTTTCCAGCACAGACTGGGAAACTAGGGTCGTGAGGGCCCTGTAAATCGAGTCCTGCCCTCCCCTGCAGCATCGGGACCGGCCCCCCACCCAAGGAATCTCCAGCACAGACCGGGAAACTAGGGTCGCAAGGACCCTGTAAATCGAGTCCTGCCCTTCCCTGCAGCATTGAAACCGGACCACCCCCCAGGAATCTCCAGGTACGCAGCCATTACAGAAAGACTTGTAGCAGCAGGGTGCAGTTTCTGGTGCCATTTTTGAACTCTCGGACCGCTGCTACAACCAGCCTGCATCCCCCACTGCCGGTGTGCTTCATTTTTGGTCGGCACACGAGTACAGATAGTTTTTGATTTACTCTTGTTTAGCTGAAGTGTCCTCCTCAATGGCTGTACTAACAAGTAGCCTTAAGAGGAGCTTATTTCCTGTGTTGTCCCCATTTGTTTTTTTCATTAGGATCTCAAACCCACATACTGTACTTTAATTGAATGAATTTACTGTCCCGTTGCTTAGGTGACTGCCTGTAATGCCTCTTAAAGCTGTTTTTCCAACTGCATGAAAGGAAATTGCCATATATTAACTTGTTTCCTTAACTTAAATCAATTCTGCATGTATGCAGTATAATTGCCTTAGCGAGTGTGCTCCGAATTGAAGGCTTGTTACCTGAAAGTTGGAGGAGGGAGTAACTGAGCATGGCATGGTAATTATACCTACATTGCTGATTCTGTGCCTGTTTTCCATATCTGTGTCCCAACCGGCTGAAAAGAGCCCTTGATCTGTGTGCAGAGCCCCTAATCTTCACTTGCATGCAGAAAGCACTTTTTCAGCTCTCAATCCCTGCCTCTGCAGCTACCTGAGAAGGGTAGTCACCGGAGCCTAGTTCCTTACCGGAACCATTTTTCCCCACGTGCTCCACTGCTCCCAGCCCCCACAGCAAACAGTTTAAAGCATAAGACCACGCAGCTCCTGAAGGAAACAAGTGTAAACTGAACTTACTTGCTGCCTAATTTTTCTCTGGCCAATTGCACTTCACTTACCTTTAAGCCTTACTCCTCCCACAGAAATTGACTCTATAAAATCTTTCTCTTTTCCAGCACAGACTGGGAAACTAGGGTCGCGAGGGCCCTGTAAATCGAGTCCTTCCCTCCCTGCAGCATCGGGACCGGACTCCCCTAAGGAATCTCCAGGTACGCAGCCATTACAGAAAGACTTGTAGCAGCAGGGCATGGTTTCTGGTGCCATTTTTGAACTCTCGGACCACTGCTACAACCAGCCTGCGTCCCCCACTGCCGGTGTGCTTCTATCCCGCCGGCGCTGCGTGACAGCACCCCACCACCCCCACCACCGCCCTTGGTGAGCTCCTCCTTTTATAGGCTGAAGTCACATGACTGCAAAACCTATCAGCCTATTTTCCCATTTGCAGTTTATCAACTGCTGCCACCACAGGGCTCTAACAAAAAAAAAATATTTCCTCCAGCACACGACTTCCCACATTTCAGTCCAAAATGTGGCTGCCCACAGTCCTATCTCTCCTCTCCCTGGCCTCTTTATCCTCTTTGCCCTCTGCCACCCTCCCAAGCCATGAACCACCGCTGTCACTGCCCCCAAGGCAAACTCCCCTCCCACACCACACAACAAACTCTCACTAGCCAGCTCTGGACTTGGGTTCCAGCTACTATGGGCACATTAGCGCCACTATCCTTCCTCCTTCTTTTCACCCTGGACTCCTGGCCCTACACACCTCTACCAGCTGCTACCCACCCACTCCCCCCCTCCATTCGTTCCACCCAAACCAGCCCACACCCACTGCGGTCAAAGCTAAAACATATTATCTGCCTACTTTTGCTTCTGGCTAGGGACACAGAGGCAAACCCAGGCCCAACCACCCCAAATACAAATCCCTACGCCCTTTCTCTTTTCCAAAAGGCCTCCATATCCTCCACCTAAACACTTGCAGTTTGCTATCTAAAATCTCAATGTTGCAACAAACTGCTCAATCACTGAGTCCTGACATATTTGTGTTAACCAAAACTTGACTTAAACCTCATCACACGGATGCCGAAGTATCCATACCAGGGTATACAATAATTAGACATGACCGGCCTGGTAAAAAGCTAGGAGGAGGCATGGCTATGTATATCACAAACAGTCGCCAGTTCACTAAAGTGGTCATCCCTTCTTTTCCTGGACTTATAGATTCTCTACTCATAAAATTTACACTCCCATTCTCCCCCCCCCATTTACATGGCAGGCTTGTACTGCCTCCCTGTACACTCCCCGAAGATATCCTCTCCCACTTAACCTCCTTACAGACCCTAGCTGTGGGGGTTGAGCTTCACGCCACCGGGGATTTTAATACAAACTGGTTAGAGTGAGACAAAGCTCACCTAAAGACCAAAATTAAGGCCTTAAACCTAACCCAACTCATTGCCATTCCCACCAGACTTAACCACAAGTCCTAAAATCACTCTTTACTGGATTGGGCTCTTACATCCCACCCCCACAGGATCCTAAGTGCTGGCCTATTACCCGATTCTATAAGTGATCATCACATGATTTACTTGATCAGGAAAGTGCACGGCCCTACTCCCCCCAAAAAAAACACTATACACCAGGTCCTACAACTCTCTCAACCTAGCATCTCTCTTGCTGGACCTAGGACAGACAAACTGGTCCTTTATCTCAAAAGCCTCCTCCATTGACACCGCTTTCGATGTCTTCAAATCACGCTTCCTAAAAGTTTGGGACAAGCACACCCCCTATGCAAGAAACGAGTTAGAGGTGCACACCTCCCATGGATCTCGGCAGATATAATCAAGTTGTGCCACACAAGGGAACATGCCTGGAAAGCTTTCAAGAAGCTGGGCAGTCAGCATCACCTCACCACATACAGATCCCTACGAAATACCTGCACAAACTCCATCCGCCAAGCTAAAAAAAAATACTTCCTCTCGGCTTTTAGCGATAACATAAATCATCCAACCAACTTCTGAAATCACTAAATCCCTTTATCCCCCACTCAACCCCACCCCCACACTATTTGTCCAGGGCTCCGCATCTCTGATCCCATCGATGTAGCTGAAATTTTGGACTCCCACTTCTCCAGCTGCACAGAAAACTCTCCTCCTTCCTTATACTCCCCCAACCCCCTTCACTTATGACCCCAAAACCTGTCCACCCTGGCCTGCCATTCTCTTTGCATCCAATAACCAAAACAGAAGTCTTCAAATCTTTACGGGCTTTGAACCCCAACAAAGGGAAATGCCCGACATCCATGGACGCCAAGATGCTCTTCCTATCTGCCCCAGTCATAGCTGCTCCTATAGCGGACCTTTTTAACTTCTCTTTCTCTCTGGGCAAGCACCCTATGGCCTGGAAGCAGGCAACCATTATCCCACTGCCAAAAGGGGGCGATCCATCCTCCCCAGGAAATTATAGACCCATCTCCCTACTCCCAATACTGGCCAAACAACAAGAACATTTGGCCCTATCACAACTCACGCCTTATCTGGAAGGAACCTCCTTCTTCACTCCATTCCAATCGGGCTTCCGCAAATCCCACTCCACCATCACATCCCTGTTACGAGTCTCCAGCGACATTCTCACGGGCATGGACAAAGTACACATCACCATGGCCATCTTCATTGACCTGGCTAAGGCTTTTGATACCATTTCCCACTCCCTACTCCTCTCCAAACTCACTAAAACAGAGCTCGCTAAACCAGCCACAAATTGGTTCCAAGGCTACCTAGTGGGAAGGACCCAAACCATCAAACTCGCCACTCACACCTCAAACTCACTTCCAGTCTTATCTGGCATCCCCCAAGGATCTGTCCTAGATCCCCTACTCTTCTCCATTTTTCTAAATGACCTCCCATCTACCTGCAAACACTCATCTATCCAGATGTACGTGGATGACACTGTCCTCTTTGCTTCTAGCCCTTCACCATCTAGCGTAGCTACCCTCCTCCAAGAGGATTTCTACACCATCCAGCACTGGTTTAGGTCCAACCAGTTATTTTTAAACTCAAAAAAACTGTGTCCCAAACCTTTGGGTCCCAACAAAGACTCTACTGTCAATCCCCCAGCACCTCTTTTAAAACTCTGGACGGGACCCCCCCTGGAGACTTGCACGAGCTACAGGTATTTAGGTGTTTGGCTTGATCAACACCTAGACTTCTCCTCCCACATCGAATCCTTGCATAAAAAGCTCCTCCCAAAGCTCACCGCTCTATACCAGAACAAAAGCTGCATCCCCCTACAGTCTAGGAAAGCCATTGTCCAAAAAATGATTCTGCCCGTCTTAGACTATGGTGATATAATATACACCACAGCCCCCGCATCTGCCCTGGCCAGCCTCAACACCCTGTTCCACTCTTTCTGTCATTTTATCCTCGACTGTCCACACTCGGCCCACCACTGCAACCTTTACATATCTCTAACCCTGCCGTCCCTCCACGATCGTAGACAAACAAACTGTGCCAGGTTCACAGCCAGATATTGGTCCCTCTCCCTGCCACCCTACCTGTCCTCTACCCTCTCCCTACAACCTCCACCTGCCTACTCCCTCAGGAGCAAGGACCCTAGGCTGCTGCACGTTCCATTCATGTGCACTAAAAAAAGGCCAGGCCGCCTTTATCTACCATATCCCTCAAATCTGGAATGCTCTCCTGCCCACATAAGACATGCCCCCAACCCCTACCAACGAAATCGCCTACTCCGTGGGCATTTCTCCTCCAGCTGTGCCTGTTTCAATTAAATCAACCCCACTCCTATGGTGAAATAACTGCTCCCAAGTTGTCCACCCTCCAATTTTCTCTACACTATGTATGCATTACCTCTGTCTGTAACCATTCTTTCACTTTAAGTGGTAACATGATGCTTGTTGTCCCATTTTTGTACTATGAATGAAAATCAATTTCTTGTGAACCGACATGTTTGTAATTTAGGTCTCGGCCCCCAGGTCGCATCTGGAATCGAGCATGTTGCTCAGTATGCCAACCTGGTAAAACTTGTAAATAAATAAATAAATAAGATAATATGCTACTCACATGAATCAATAATTGGTTGTAAAATTGGAAACAAATGATCAGAGTTTTACGCTTGTATTCAGAATCAGGTAGTTTTACAAGTGGGATGCCACAGGGCTTGGTCCTGGGGCCAGTACTATTTTTCCTATATATTAGTGATCTCCAGCGTGATATAAAAAATTGGGTAGTCAAATTTGCTGATGACACAAAGCTCGGGGGCCGTGTAAGTAATACAGATGAAATTGAAACACTAAAATCAGAGTTAATGAAAATTGAATACTGGTCTATGATAAATAGAATGCCATTTAGCGTAGAAAAATGTTCAGTGATGTATATGGAAAAAATAATACTAATACTGATTATAAACTCAACGAGAAACCTTTAAAATCATTTCAAATGGAGAGGAATTGTGGAATTAAAATTGACAGTGAGTTAAACTTTAAACAACAGCGTACTGATGTGATTCAAAAAGCCAGCTTCACAATCAAAAATGTAACAATCATTTGTCAATGCCGAACGTTCGCTTGCAGGTATTTGCAGTGGTATTTGGCACTTGGACATGGCTTAAAAATATCAGTGACAAAGAAGTACAAACATTTGTCAATGGTGAATGTTGCTTGCTTCTATGTGCTGTTTAGGTATTTGGAAGTGATTGGAGTGCAAATATTGAGAATTCGCGAACTTACGAGCATGCGTAAGAACTGCGCAATGCACGCTTGTAAAACAGTAATTTTTAAGAATTTTCACCAAATTTTCAACATAGCCATTTTAAGACCTCTGCTCATGAACAGTGTCACTGTGATTTTCTAATGTGCCCCATACATTACTGATTTTAGCACACCGACTAGCCATTGTCAGCTACATGGGCAGAAACACATTTTGGGCAGGATGTGAAAAATGACAGCTGTACTGCTCATAAGGAGGTGTGGTAAAATGGCAATGTTGAAAATCTGGAATGAAAATATTGAAAATTCTCAAACTTACGAGCCTGCATAGAAACTGCATAGCGCACACTTGTAAAACAGTCATTTTTGAATTTTTGCAAATTTTCCAACATGGTGACCCCTTCTCATGAACAATGTCACTGTCATGGCATATTCAGGTCCGAAGGGTGATTTCATGCAGTGACTGCGAAATCACCTCTCGGGCCTGAATAACGCCATGCCAGTGACATCATCCATGAGAAGGGGTCCCAAAAACCCCATGTTGAACATTTGGTGCAAAAATTCCAAAAAATGCCTGAGATATGCAATAAAGTTGAAAACCCCCTATCTAGCCCATTATACAGCTTACCGGCATTTCCTCAGTTCGCGGTTGGCTTTGAAGAGAGCAGACGTGTTCCCGGTCCACCGGAGATCATCACGCCAAGCTACGGAGGTAAGTATGGGGTGAGGGGGGTGGGGAGGCGTAGCGCAGTGGGTGGTGCGGGTTGTGGGAGGGGGCCTAGGAGAAGCGCCGTGGGACCGTTTTCAATTTACAGGTTTAAAAAACAGATGACTGGGATGTTTCCACACACTGGGATGGGCTCCAGCGTGGCAGAAGGATGGCTGGGGAGCAATGGAGCTGACGGGGATTGGCCACCCCGTTTGGCAGATGATGCGGATGTTGACCACGCTGGGGTGGGCTCCCAGGCGTGGCTGCAAAGATTTGGGGGTCAGATACTGGTGTGTTGTGTATGACAGCGGTGGTTTTCTGAAGAGAAGACCACTGCTATCATACACAGCACCGCATCCGATTGGTGCAGGACTGCCACGCCTGCTCAATGGAGCAGGGGATTGCAGGAGAGGGGCACACCTCCAAAGTGTCCCATTCTCCCAAGACGTTCCTTGCACATGCACGCAAGCGAACGTAAAAAGGAGCTTTGTGAATAAAAGTAGTGAATGTATGCTATAATTTTATAAGACATATTTTAGACCACACACAGACTATGGATATTCATTATGGAATCTGTATGCTAGGGGAGAAATTAATAGACTGGAGAGAGTCAGAGGAGGTACACCAAAATGATTGCTGCAATAAAAAACTAGTTATTCTGATAGACTAAAAATATTGCATCTAATTTCACTGGAACAGAGAAGAATGAGAGGAGATCTGCTGTTTTTATACAAAATAATAAGAGATGAAGAACTGAGTGAAGAATTGAACATCAGGGTTATGGATAAACTGGAAGGATTAAGGGGACATAATTGCCAAATTAGGACAGATAAAATAAATAAAAATAAAAGATATAACTTTTATTTCAATAGGACAGGAAGGTTATGGAATAGGTTGCCAAATCAAGTGATATCAAATGCTTCACAGAACGTCTTTAAAAAGGAGATAGACAGCCTTGTTTTAAATACAGGATTGACATGGACCCGCTGATGCGGGGAACGGTGGTAATGGGTATTTTTCTGCTTTCTTCCATTCTATTACCAGCATAAGTACCAGTGTAAGTAAAGAATGCAGGACAACTGCAGTCTTTGAGAAGTGTGTGCATGATTGTTAGGTCTTGTTACTTTTCCATGTATGGGATGGAGCAGAGTCTTGATGATAGAGTTGGATGTTACAGGCTCCTGGAAGTGAAATCATTTATACTGCAGTTTTCCTGAGGCTTTATTTCACACTGTCTTTATTTGCACATGTTAGTAATCCAACTTCAGGTCTCTCTTGCTCGCTGTATAGATGTCTCTGTGGTCAGTACGAGAACCCCCCCCCCAAAAAAAAAATATTCTACTAACAATCTGCAAATAATGTTTACTGTTTGTTTTAACTGGATGTACTTCCACAAGTTAATGCCCTAGGTTCAGTAGTATTCAAATAAATCATTTGGAAGATGAATAAATACTAAAGTTAGGTTCAGCTCATAATGCAGCACAAAACAACTTTTAAATATTGCACATACTGTAGAAAGGAAAAACTCCATCCATAAAGCCATATAGTGAAAATACTGAAACAGGGAAACTGAGTGTGCTGTATATTTCTAGCACTATACCAGCACTCAAAATGAGCACTTTATATCAAAATGAGAACATCAGTATTACAAAATTACCACATGAATGGTGCATAGATTAGTTGACTATTTTTATTGTTCCTTGCTATAGAAGAGATATCAGCTGTGAACAACATGGACATGACAGTTTCATGTAGCTTGTAAACAAAGGATTTTGCTGCTGGATAATATAAACTTTCAAAGTTTGCTGGTCCCCGAGTAGCTCCTGTCCTGACAGCAGTGCTCCCTGCCCATCAGCCAGCTCTTCCCCTTAGTAGCAGAGTTCATAGTCAGCATGAAGATGATAAACATTGAACAGTGAACTACTTTCCCATTCAGAGAAGGTTCCCATAATCTTGTGCTGAGTGGGTAAGTGTTTCAATGTAGTCTCATGTGACTGAATCAGCTATTTGTGTGACATTGAGGATTCAAGCCCTAGTTCCAAGAGGAGAAGCTTTGAGGGACTGAGATTAGGAAAACATGTGAGAAGGTGGGGGTAGGTGGGTGGTAGAGTGAACAGAGGGTTGAAAAGTGTTTTTTTTTGTTTCATTACACTTTGTAGTGTAATCTTTATGGTGATGGACATTGAGTCATGTTATCTCTTGATGGGAGGGGGTGCAGGGAGCTAAATGTGTTCCAGCATCCAGAGTCATTACGATGGACAAAAACATGAAAGACATATGTGAGGAGGCTGAGGGTAAGTGGGTGGCACAGGGCACAGAAGGAGGGAAAAGGTTACTTTTATTTCTTTTCATGTTGCTAGATGATCTGTATGGGAACTTACAATGGCTCACATTATCTCTTCGGGTTGGGGGTTGAATATGTACCGGACTGGTTACTAAGGACTAAAACAAGCTACACATATGTGAGGAGGTTGGGGGTATGTAGAGTTCATTATTACACTCCCCAGTAAAGCACTTTAAAACCAGGCTTCAAATGTGGTTTTATTTTGTTTCCAGGATCAAGTTAATGTTAAAAGGACACACTGTGGTTCTTTGAGCTGCCCTTATTTGATTGTCATCGCAGGCCAGTAGTTGACTTTGCCATCTTGATGTTGCTTAGAGTTTTCAACCTTCCAAAAGCTAAAAGGAGGAATGGGAGGACTACAATCAAAATGCTACAAGTAGACTGGTGTTCAAATGAGCAACTGGACTTATTGGAGGGAGCTATGTTGCTGTTGCTGGCATGTCTTTGGTTCCCCAGCAGTTGAGCAGTGGAGGTTGACTTGGAGGGACCAGCCTTGAGTGGTAAACTACCGGAGGAAAGCAGCAGAAGAGGGAGCAGAATGAAGATCTGAGCTGTGTTGTTTAGAGTCAGAAGGGAGGAAATATTGTGGTGTAGTGAGGGCAGGGGTGAGGGGACCAGACAAAGAAACACCACAGTTATACATGGAGAGTAGGCAGAGAGATGTGGTTCACGTGCAGCCCAAGAACTCAGTGGTAGAAGACCCTCTAGGTATCCAGTAACATGCTTCCACAGTCCCGTCTCTCTCCTACTTCATAGCAATACATCAGCATAGTTCCACCCATGCAGCCATAAACATGGGTTGGCAGTCCCTAATTTTCTTATGGGTTAGGAAACTACTTGGAAAACATGCATTTACTCCACTGTGAGGGAGACACTTTTCACAGAGGTTTTGCTGATGGCATTTTTCTTGCCTCCACCCCCAGCAGTATTGTCTGTGGTGGAGTGTATGTTGGAAACACTGTTGATTTGTGCAACTTTGTTAACCATTCGAACTGCAGGAATAGTCCCTGTCTCACTACTTACAGGACCCACTTGTCTGTGGTAATCTCTACCATTCCTGGAAGTAGTGGACCAGCCTTACACCGATTTGCAATGGATGGGTGGGCTGGTCAGAATTAGCAGGGATTCTGTTTACATTGTGGTTAGGGTGCTGGTGTTATAGCAGAGCAGCACCTAGAGCTCCTTTTTGCCTCTGCCCCTGAAATATCCTCTTGAGGTTAATACTCTGAAGGGGCATGTGGTCTTGGGTAGTAACCCCTACTTCTGCCTCCCATGCCATAAGGTCTTTTGGAAGTGGAGGCCTTTTCTTTTTTAGAATTATTCTTCTATGTGGTTTTATATTTATTTTCATGTAAGCTTCTTTTTGGTCACTGAACAGAGTGTTTTCTTCAGAGGAATAAATCCATGACCTTAGAGAGGGGGCTAGACCTGATCCAGGTAAACCTTCTAAAAGGCATTGCATGTGCCAGGACCCTTGAGGTTAAGCCTTTGGTGTCCATGGCCATGTGGAACTATTGTTGAGTGGTGTCCAAGATTGCTTTGACTGTAGTTAAGTCCCGTGCCATCTCCTCATTCACCTTTTTGTTAGCTCTTTGCTAGCACTGCATTCCACTGTGCTTTTCATATCAAACAGCACATGTCAAGTAGCTGCCAGTTTGAGGAGCAAGGTAGCTGTGTTATACACTTTTTGTCATTGTATCCAGCTTATTGGGATCCTTCTCAGGGGTTGGGTAGAGAAGGGTATCTTAGACTTTTCACAGGCATCAGCCTGTACCACTCACTCATGGAGAGATTTGTGGATGTAGGGAAGTACTCTTGTGGTAGGTGCCAGCTCCACCATATTCATAAATTCTGCTTCCTCTTCATCTTTCTCTGATTCATGTGCTGATACATGTGAGGAGATGTTGAGTGTGTTTATCATTTGCCTTATAAAAGAGGAATATGATGTATAATCCTCTGAAGGCTGTCAAGGGGATTTAAACTATTGATATGAAGAACCCTTTGAGCCCAGGGGGTTCACCTTTCTCCTCCTCATCATAGTAATAAACATTCTACACCACAGGCAATTGGTGGTGAACTGGAGCCTGACTGAGAGGGAAGGTACATTCACAAAGTTTCCCTTAGCCTGGAAAGCCTGGGCATTTTGTCATGCTTTGTCTATTGAGGGCATTTTTATTTTCTCAGCTGCCTGATCCTTTTTCAGAATGGGTGGCAGAGACACATTTTCTTTTGTGCTTTTGGCTTGGTAGGCGCCATTTCCAGTGACATTCTCTGAGGCTCTTTTTTGTTTGCTGTCATTGGAATGAGGGTTGCTCCTTTTGGATACCCTGATTACTGACCCATATGTTCTATGCCTGTCTGATGGATGAGCAGCTTTTTACCTTTTTTACCTGTCCCTTTTGATAGGGACTGCTGCTTTTTTATAAGGAGTTGAAACTTTATGATGTATGCTTTCCACTATCATTAGGAACACCATCAGAGCCTCTATTGTGCCTTGGTAACTTAGAGTCAGACTAAGAAGCCATAAAAAAGGCCCCCTTATTCTTTAGTCCTCTTTTAGGGCAAAATGTATGCAGAATACATAGTTTATAAAGTAGTGTTTTGGACCCAGGCACATTTAACAAAGCTTATGACAGTCTTCACTTGCAAAGAGCTAAAAACAGTTTTTACAATTTAAATCCTGTAGGTCCTGTCATTTTTTAACTGGTCAATGAGTTATGCAAAACATTGATAAATCTTAAAAGTTGTTGTTATTGTTTGGTAACCGGGTAAGGCCCACTAGGCAGAAGTGCCTGTTTTCAGGGGTGATCCAGGAGCACTGGGGAGGTTAAGTGACTTGCTGAGAGTCACACATTATGCAAGTGGAGATTGTGGGAATAAAACCCAGATCTGCTGGATGTACCAAGTTTATTCGCAGCTTGTTACTCTAACCTCAAGGCTATACTGTCAGCCCCCATGTTGCCAACACGTTTACTGATTCTCACTGGCCTGGTGGCGCAGAGGGCAGAGGCATTCATGCCTCACCTGCTGTCATGCCAGTGACCCAGGTTCAGTGAAAGACTCAGTGCACTGGAGGCTGGCCAGGGAGAGGACTGAGCATCCAGAGGATGGTTCTCCTTCTCTGGGAGACAGGGTTGTCAGTTCCTGGCACTTGTCTGATCCCTGGTGGAGGCTCGGGCAATCAGTGATCTTTCAGGGTTGGAGGAAAAGCAGCTGGTGACACTTCACACATGGTAGCATGTGTGGTGTGTCTGTGATGGTATTGCACATCCGTCTCTCTCTATGGAAAAATGGAAAATGGATGGGTACAGCATAGATAAAGCCTGCCTCCCTGGGCTCTGCACTGGACTATGGGTCTCTCTGTCCACACCAGATCCATTATTCAGAGGTTGGTACCTGCTGTTGGACCCCCTGCCATGGGGGGTTAAGCCATAGGGGCAGCTGGGCCGAGGGCTATCACTGGATCCATCTCTCCAGCAACATGGCATCCTAGACAACCCATGCCATGGGGGGCAAGCCATGGAGGACATCTGGGTGGAGGTAAGTCCCTGTGGAAGCCAGTGATGAGGCAGAGGAGCTAGTTGCAGGATTGGACTGCACTGTGGCAGAAGGATAAAGAGATTAATGAAAAAAGAAAAAAAACTGTTTACTGGTTTCTAAATTTTTTTCTTTTAGTTATTCTGTTTATCCTCCTTATGAGGCCAGTGCAAGCTATCCCACTTACAGACAACACCAGCTCCATTACCCAGCATCCTAGGGACTTACCTCAATCCTGGTACTTCCCCCATGGATGGGGTTGGTGGCTATCACTGACAGAACAGATCTAGTTCCTAGGAGAGGGCCCTGTAGCCCGGTGTAGTGCCTGTGAGGGATCATGTCCACCTGCACCACACCCGATCATTTTTCCTCCATTTTTTTCCCCTGGAGGACAGATGTGCAATGCCCTACAGATTCATGGATGCATGCTCCTATTTGTGGGACATTGATGGCTGCTGTTCCTCCGTTCCCCATACTATGGTCCCAGGCTGCCTACCCCCTACCCACCTCTAGAGACCAGAGGTGTGCCAGGATCCGTATCCCTCCCTCCCCAGAGGAGAAGGAGGAGGCAGTCCACTGGATACTTAATCCTCCTCTCCCCAGCCAATCCCCAATGACCTGAGTTCACTTCCAAACCTGGGTTGCTAGCATGGCGGCAGGTGAGGAACAATGCCTCAGACCTCTGCGCCACCAGGTCATTTGTTCCCAAATACCTTTAAAAGTTTTTTTTTTTAATAAAATATGAACCACAGATTCTTTTACTCCAAACCAATATTAAGTACTCAGTATAACTCGTTTTGTGGTAAAAAAGAAGCTAAACTTAAAAAAAAAAAGTGGTTCCCTGCAACTGGCAACCATGGATAAATGGGGCATAAAAAAAGGCAAAACACTAAGGGCCCAATTCCAAGTCACATTACGCATGGTGCAAGGCGATGTATGCCATACCCTATGACACAAATCGCAACTTACGCCATGAGTTATGTGAGTTGCAATTCCAAGTTGCAGCTTGTGCCATGCTGCATGCAGGTTGTACCAAGGGTGGGTTACACCACCCACTACACCAGCAACCCGCTGGTGTGTGGCACAAGGATGGGTTATGGCAGCACCTGTTCCCTATTCTGAAAGGGTGGCTGCCATAACCCAATTCCACTATTCCAGGTCCTGCAATGGCGCAGTGGGTTAGACCAGCATAGAGGAGGTCAAAGGGGCATCCGTCTTGGCAAAATGACAGATGCACCTCCGCAGTGCCGTGGAACAAACATTGCCATGCCCCATGGACTCAGCACAGTGCTGCCCCCACCTCTCGAATCACAGGGTGCCCACAGGTCCGTTATGCGCCATGGCCCCCTGCACCTGTGCCACCTAGCCTACTCCCCAAGACCCCCTTCGGATTGTGGCCACATTACAAGGTGGGCGGCTCTGGAGGGGCAGTTACAAGTAGTCTGCAACTTGTGACACCCAGGTCCATTGCTCCATTTCCATGGCGCAAGCCTGCATCTGCTGCAAGTTGTGGGTCATAGGTGCTGGGGACCCTGCCTGTCTTGGAATAGGGTGCAGGGTCTCCGGCGTAGCGGTGCATGGTGCAACTTGCATATGCCCACGAGTTGTGCCATGAGTTATGGAATTGGGCCCTAAATGTGGTGTAACAAAAGCAGTTTTTATACAAAAGATAGCAGTCCCTAAAAAGGGAAACCAAGGATAACTTGCATTTTTTTTCTCCAGTTCCTGGGATGCAATAGGGAACTGGAGAACCATTAAAAAAAGTATGAATTGTGGTAACGAAATACTTAAATTATGCAGAGTAATACTATCAAATAAAATAAAAAAATGTACTAATTAATAAATAAATTAAAATACTACAGCATTCTGGAGTTCAGAAGAAAGGAGCTATATTTTGGGGTGGCTGCTCTCCACAGTGGAGAAATAAATCTGATGTTGGGTTACTAAGGAAGCTGTAACCACCCAGCAGAGTTTCAAATTATTGCCTGCTGCAGACACAAGTCTTACTTTATCCTTTTTCTCCTTATCCTACTTCCCCTATTTTCTGGTGACATTTAGTCTAATTCTGGCCCACCTTTCCCCATCTCCTCTTCCCCTTTACTAAAGTGTCTTTCATCTCAGTGCTAGAAGCTTGCTACCTAAAGGTGATTGATCTTCTTAGAGTGTGATTTGCCCAGCACACTCTTGATATCCCCTGTATCATTGAATGCTGACTTTCATCTAGAGACCCTGACAGTAACTTAGCTATTTCCACTACAACCTCTTCAGACAAGATCATGGTAAATGTGGTGGAAGTGTTGCCCTTTATGTCTGACAGGGTCTCACTTGCTCTATTCTTCTCAGTGGTGCTGTACCCGCCTCACATGAATTCCTTCTGGCTAAGCTCATATTACCCTACTCTTTAACTATCTTCATTGGAGCTGTCTACACCTCCACCACAAATCTCTCTCTGTATGCTGGTTGATGCTCTTTCCTTTCTGACCTTCCATTCCTCTCTTGGCAAACTCATTCTTCTTGCAGACTTCAATAGAATTGGCTTTCCTTGTTACCAAGTCAACAGCTCAAAGGATTGAGTCACCTAATCTCTCTCAACTCATTACAGAGCCTACTCAGTTCAGTCCTCACTCCTTAAGTTGTTTTTGACTGGACTGGGTCCTCTCCTCCAACTTTCATTGCATAGCTGCTGCTGGCATATTACCTGATGCCTTTAGTGAACTCTAAATATCTTACTGCATAGTGAAAATTTTACTACCCTCTAACCCCGCACTGCATTTGTAAGGTCTAAGTCTCTTTGTTCTACATATATTAACTCCCTTCTGCTTAGCCTCACTGCTACTGATTGGTCCCCCATCCTTGCTGCTACTGACATTGATGTGGCCCACTTCTTATTCCACTCAAAATTCTTGCATGTGTGGGACCAGCATAACCCCCTTAAAAGTTCCCTGTGAAGGGTTTCCACCACCCTTGGATCACAGCTGACCTCACTGATCTTTGTAGATCATGAGGCAATGCTTGGTTTTGTTTTACAAATTGTCACAGTCCCGTACTGACCTCCAGGGCTACAGAAGACTCAGAAATTCCTGTACCAAGGCCACCAGGACAGCCAAATCTAACCATTGTTTTTTTCAAACCTCCAGTATAACCTGAAGTCCCCAGCCAAATTCTGGAAGGTCATATACTCCCTCTTCAACCCCTTCTGTCTCTTTCCCCTGTCTGGCTTGAGAGAGGTTTGCCTATCTCTACCCCCCTCTCTGATTGCCTCTTGCTTTAACACATTTTTCACCACCTGTGTCCTCCACCCCCATCATAACCTGTAGTTCCTCCTTCCTTACTTCAGTCATTCCCCTCAACACTCTCATCGACTGCTTTCACTTCTCTCTTACCACTCTGCTGGAGACTCTTCATGCTCTTTCCTCCATTAACCTGTCCAAAGGATCTAGTCTTGATGGACTTGACCATAAATAACTCAACCTCTGTGCCCTTGCTATGTATTTACCCTTACTCACCTACAGTACTTAACCTCTCTTTTTCCTTTTGTGTTTCCCACAGTCCTGAATGTCTGCCAAGGTTCTCCCCCTCGAAAAAGGAGTCATCCTACCTCCCTGAGAAACTATAAGTCTATCTCATTCCTCCCCACCCTTGCAAAGCTACCAAAAAAAGAGCTAGTCCATTCCAAACTTTCAATTTTCTTACTCCATTAACTTCCTCTCTCCTTTCCAGTCTGGTTTCCATAAACACACTCCACTGCATCCTACCTGCTGTTTGTTACTGACACTAACTCCATCCTTAAAAGGATTGATCAGAGACATATCACAGCTACTAACTTCACTGACCTTGCTATGTCCTTTGATATGGTAGCTCACACCTCCTTCTGGTGAAGCTGAGATATGCAGGTCTTTCTTTCCCAGCCGCAAACTGGCTCAGAACCTGTCTCTCTGGCCTTCTCCAATTGGCACACGTTGGCAATGCCTTGTCTCCACCACAGTTCAAACTAGGGTCCCTCAAGGTTCTATTCTGGGTCCTATCCTAGTCTCCATTTTCCTAAATGACTTCCCATCTGCGTTAACTGGCACACTCACATGTACTGTGCATGAATTAAACTGTACTCTGCCTCAAGAACACCGGTGTTATCTCTTAAAAACATTGCTCCAGCATGAGTTTAACAATGTCCAGTGTTGGTTCCAGTCAATTAAACTTTGGGACAAAATCAAGAAGATGGTGTCCATGAGTTTTTGGCACTAGCCAAAACCTGGACAGGCTCTCTTACCCCGGTCTTCTCCACTCTGGATGATGCTCTCCTTGAGGTTGTCTTCAGCATCAAATATCTCAGTGTGTGTGGATGGTAGACTTGACATCTCCTCCTATATTGATGCCACTCACAATAAACTGTGCCCCAAACTTGGTGGCATATACTGCAACAAGTATTGCCTTCCATCCTAAGTCCACCATGAATGGGACACCAAAACTGTGCTCCCAGTGTTCGACTATGCAGATGTGGTCTATGGCAATGCCTGTTTCTATTTCCTTGCCAGACTGGGTACCTTATGAAATTCCTTCTGCCACTTTGCTGCTAATGTGCTTTCTCATACTCATCACTGATCCCTTTACACGCCCCTCTCAATCACTACTCTTCCTTCCCATTGCCTTATGTACTGAGCATCCCTCATTTCTAAGTATTGATTTGAATCTCTTTCTCCTTAACTCTCCTCGCTCCAATTTCTTCAGCCTCATATGCTCTTTGCTCTGGAGATCTCTGCAGTTTTGCTGTTGGGCATTCCATTTTCTCCACTTATCTTCCCTCTACCTGGAACAATCTCTGTCTTACACTTCACCTGTCTCCTTCCCATCTCTCCCTTAAACATCAGCTCAAACTTCTCTTTGTCTTCTTTTGCACCTGCCCAAGCCTTGCCTAACCTCTGGTCTGTGCTTCCTTCCTCCTTTTCCATCTGTTACTTGTTTGCCAGTCTTCTCTTGGTGAATTCTCTCGCTCTGTTTCATATGTCTTTGCAACACAATTGCTAGGTTTTTGCTCACTGTGGCTTTTCCTGTACTCATTGTTGCAATATTTGTCTCCGAATATCTTATCATGGTTTATGCCTCTTGCCTGTTATTAACATTATTGTAATTTTACCTGAGCCTTAAGATTCACTACTACATGTACACTGTTTTTGATTTGCACTTACTGTACTTTACCACCATGTAAAGTATGATTTGTTATTTCTGTTCCCCTCTCCCCAGGCAACACCTGGAAATGAGCCTTGATGCAGTGTGGCTTTACCAGCTACCACTTTGAATAAATAAATAAGCCAGTTTCAGCCAGGTAGTCCATTAAAATTGTGCTGCAGACTAGCAAAGAGAGCATACAGTATGCAAAGTGTGAGCCTGCACTGGCAGCTGCTGACCTGCTGCAGGAACAGGATTGAGTAAGTTTAGAGGGCTACTGTAGGAAAGGTGCAGGGGGAATTTTGTAATATTTATTTCACTAATATTGTTTAATAATTTCTTCTGGTGTAGAGGTCACAGAAATTCATTTTATGTATTTATTTTATTTTATAATTTGCCCCCTGCAGCAGGATCGTGGAAAAGGCAATGTGAATTTAGCAGACAATGGGAAAGGTGCTGAGGGAAACACAGAAACATAGAATTTGATGGCAGATAAGGACCACTTGGCACATCCAGTCTGCCCATTTCTCCCTACGCACACTATTACATCAGACTATGCCCAATCTACAGCTCTTTCTCCCTTCCCCCCTTCCTTTCCACTATGATTCCTTTGTGCCTATCCCATGCATCCTTGAACCCCATCACTGGTTTTGCCCCCAACACCTCAAGTGGAAGGCTGCTCCAGAAATTCACCATCCTTTTTGTGAAGAAGTACTTTCTCACATCTCTCCTGAATCTATCCCTTTTCAGCTTCATAGCATGTCCCCTTGTTCTTGAGCACGTTTTCTTCTGAAAATTACTCCCTTCCTGTACCTTATTTACTCCTGTGAGGTATTTAAAGGTCTCTATCTTATTTCCTCTCTCCCTGCTTTGTTCCATGGTGTACATATTGAGGTCCTTTAGTCTCTCCTCATAAGGTTTTTTGATGCAGACCCTGCACCATTTTAGTTGCCCTCCTCTGGACTGCCTCCACTCTGTCTATATCCTTCTGGAGATGTAGCCTCTAGAACTGGACACAATACTCTAGGTTGGGTCTTACCAGTGATCTATACAGAGGCAACACATCTCCCTCTGTCTGACAGTGATATCCCTCATTATGCACCCGAGAATCTCACTTGCCCACCCTACTGCCTCGTCGCACTGCCTGGACATCTTTAAGTCATCTGGTATGATTACCCTGAGGTATTTTTCCGGCTTGGTGGTCATCAGTACCACTCTACCCATGATGAACTCCGCCCTTAGGTTTCTGTGCCCTGAGTGCATTATTCTGTACTTTTTCACATTGAAACCCAGCTGCCATACCCTTGATCACTCCTCTAGTTTTCTCATGTCTCTGCTCATCCTTTCCACCTCCCTGGAGTGTCCACCCTATTGCAGATTTTGATGTCATCTGCAAAGAGGCAGATCTTCCTTTCCAGCTCCTCTGCAATGTCACTTATAAAGACACTAAAGAGGACTGCTCCCAGTATTGACCCCTGAGATACCCCACTGGTCGCCCACCTTGGAGTGAACTCTATTTACCACCATCCTCTGTTGCCTATCATCTAACCAATTTCTTATCCAGTTTACCACCTTTGGACCCATTCCTAAGTGGCTCTATCATTTCGGTTCTACAACTAGGTTGTTGACTGCCATCACAGCGACAGATTTATGTTGATCGCAACTTGTAGTTAACATAAATCCAACTCGAGACCGCAGCAGTTTTCGTCCGGGGAGCCCACCACCCCACCCCCAATTTTTAGGATTCTAACTCCAAGTCAGGGTTGGATTGAGGAGGGGGTGCAGGACTGGGAGGCAAAGTGTCGGGGTCTCAGGCGGACTATTACAGTGAAAACATTGATGTTGTTGGCATCGACGTTTTCATTCTAATAGTGTCGCCATACAGGGGGAATACCTTCCTAAGCTACTCAGCTTGCTTAATAGTCTCTTATGTGGAACAGTGTAAAACACTTTACTGAAATCTAGGTAGGCCACATTGACCACTCCACCCTGATCTAGTTCACTGGTCACCCAGTCAAAGAAATCTATTAGATTCGTTTGACATTACCCCTCCTTGTGAAACCATGCTGCCTTGGTCTTGTAACCCACTGGAGTCAAGATATTCCACAATTCTTTCCTTCAGCAGTGATTCCATTAACTTTCCCACCAGCAATGTCAGGCTGGCTGGCCAATAATTGCCAGCCTCCTCCCTGCTACCACTTTTGTGTAGTGGGACTACATCCACCTCCCTAGAGTCCTCCGGAACTGCTCCTGTTTCCAGTGTGCTGTTAAACAGAACTGTCAGAGGAGCAGCCAGTATTTCCATGAGCTCCCTCAGTGCCCTTGGATGCACTCCATATGGGATAATTGCTTTGTCCACCTTCAAATTACCAAGTCCCTTTAGTACTCTCTCCTCCAAAAAATGACTAGTCTCCACCTCCCTTCTCTCATTATTGTTATTATTTATTTATTTTTTACTTTCTATTTTTGTCCCCATTTTCACCACTTCAGCTACCAGGACCTCCTTCCACCCACCCAAGCCCTTATACCCGCAGCAGGAATCCTGTTGTGGTCCATCCCACTACCAGCCTTTGCATGAGAACCTCCCTGGATACCCTGACTGTAACCCATGGCTTATCCCCTGTGGGTGGGACCTCCTGGTTCCTCAAGCCAGAAAGAGGATATTTTACTTGATGGTCAGGGCCCATGAAGATGAGCCAGCGAGGCATTGGAGTAGTCAAAGTGACCCTGCAGTGGCATGGGGGGTCAGGATGACTTGATCTTCCCAGCACTGCTGGGGTATTTTGTCCCCTGCTAGGCCCTCCCCTTGTCCCACCCTAGGGCATGGTCCTGAGAGGTAACCTGGCAATTCGCCTATTGGCCCTGTCAGAAGGACGGGTAGGCCCCTTCCTATCTTTGGCATTTCCCTGCTGGCCCCACTCTGGGTGGGTGATGCCACCACATCACTTGCCAGGTGAGTGGATATCTGCTGACTAGAGACCATCCCAGAGGGACCATGTATTTCTTCCCACATTACACCTCCCTCCCCTGGGTCACCAGGGGTTGGTTATGTTACAAGAGGAGGTGTCCTCCCTCTCCTAGGCAGGAGTCATACAAGGGATGCTGACACCACCTTGCTGGTCAGCACCATACACTGTGGACTTGGGGTGTGAACCCAGGTTGTCTGGATGGCAAGCGGTAACTCTACCTCTGCGCTGGCTGGCCAGGAGTTCTGAAGAATTTATTTGACAATTTTTTTTTCACTGATTGCTGGATGGTGCAGGCAGGGTGGCATGGCACAGATTTTCCATATTTAATAATATTTTATTTTTCTTTAAACCCAAGTGAATTTTTCTCAACCACTGCAGTTAGACTGAGATACTCAGTGTCTCTCAGTGGGGTGGTAAGCAGGCCCATCCGTGATGCTGTCCATAAAGGGCATTCACTCCCCAAATCTGTACTTTTGTCCAAGCATTTTGAGTTAACAAAAGCTGGTAGAAGTGCAATTTAGTGCCCTCCCTAGGGGACAGACTCCCTCTCCTTCCCTTCATTCTGAATCATGTTAACATGGTAAATAAATAAATATTTACATTTTAATAAATATAATACTACAGTCTTGCTTATCTTATGTTCTTGTCATGTGTCACTGCTGTTTGTGGCTGTGTTCCAACAGTCCCACTCTGAAAAATTTCCATTTTTGGTGGGACAACCTCCTCCTCACTCTCTTTTTTCTGAGTCACAGTTTCATGGCAGATATATCACAAATAAATAATTAAATAGTAATAATCAAAATGTCTTGCTCATTTTAAGTCCTCATCATGTGACACTGTGACATATGGGTGTGTACCAGTAGCCCTACAAAGCTGTTTGAAATTGTCCTTCCTCGCAGGTCAGCCTTTCCACTCTCTCTCTTTCCTCCTGAACTCCATTTTCACAGCAAATAAATACAGAATCAATATATAGATAATAATAATAGCAAAAAGCGCAGGCAGATTCTCATAAATCAAGTTTTCATGAATCACAAATCCTATTTTCATTACAGTAATCACATTTTACAAAACACCATGATCTTCCCTGCACAGCAGATGGTACAGCAGGACTGGTATCCACTAGCCAGCAGGATTGGTATTCACCCTTCTTTTGAAGGAAGACTACAAGTACAGTGCTCCCTCCTTTACCTGTGGTGCCTTTATTTTCCTTCCTCACTTAATGCCAGCGTGAGCTCCTGTCCCATTTTCCAGAAATGCTATCTCCCCCTTTAACACCTACCCTCTATTATCTGCCACCCTCTTTTATTTGCCATACTCACTTCACATTTTCAGGAATCATGAATTGGTTGTCACATATCACATTTTCATTAATCATATTTTCACAAACTATATTTTCATGACATTTAAGTAAAATACATTATGATATGATAGAAACATTCAAGTACCTTAAGGGCATTAACAAGGTGCAAGGGGGAGAAATCTTCCAATATAAGAGATGTACAAGAACAAAGGGACATGATATGAAATTAGAAGGTGGCAAGGCGAGGGGAAATGTGAGGAAGTTTTTCTTCAGAGAGAGGGTGGTGGACATGTGGAATCGACTGCCACAGGAGGTGATGGGGGTGAGCACAGTGGAGGGTTTAAAACATGCATGGGGCAGGCATAAGTGTACCTTAGAGGTGGGAAAGAGGCATGAAAAGCCATTGACCAGGTAGAGTCAGAGGCCACAAACTAGTGTTGGGCTTTTTGGCAGACTGGATGGGCCTGGTGGTCCTGCTCTGTTGACAATTTCTATGTTTTTATGTATATAAGCGACCCTTAGTATGGCACTTCCCTTGGTGAGTCTATCTGTACTTTAAATCCATACAAGTAATTATTTATAATCATCTACATAACT
Source organism: Neoceratodus forsteri (assembly GCA_016271365.2). NCBI lineage: Eukaryota > Metazoa > Chordata > Ceratodontiformes > Ceratodontidae > Neoceratodus > Neoceratodus forsteri. The sequence goes on from CM057454.1 coordinate 794,232,411, forward strand.
ATATCATTAAATAATCATACTACTATTCATAATCACATCATTGCCATCTTTGAGTGGCTGGGCATATAAAAATCATGAACAACTACTGTGAGTCATCATAGTTAAAGTCTGATTATGGTTACATCATATCATCGCCTGCCTCCTTCAAGTAATATTCCACTCTTGCCCCACCTACATCATAAATTGTGAATCATGCTCACATCTTCTAAACATATAAATAAATAAAAGATAAAATTGCATTAAATTGCAATTATAAGATACAGAAGTCAACTAGTTCTAAAAAATATGCATAGATCATTGTCCCCAGAGCCCTGCCCAAGAAAACACAGACTACTATTTGTGTGGATGCTCAGTTGGCAATTAATTTATTATAATCTCTTCCAAATGTCCACTTCCATAATATTTCTATCCTCATATTTTACAACATTCTGTTCATCAATATCTTTATTATACACAATTTCCACAAACCACATTTTTCCTCATTGTTTTCCCTTCTTGCCCGCTGATGTAAATCTGGAGGCTGCCACAATATTCATAAACACCATTTTCATTCTTGTTTTCTCTTCTCACCCCCAGACCTACATTTGGGGGTCACTCTTTTCATTTTCTTCTCTCTTGTTGGGTATGGGTGTACACTGATACCACTCATTTGTCGGATATTGTTCTACGGCCCTCTGAATCATATTATCCCACCCCTTTCTCCTCCACTTTTTCTGTGCCCCTTCTTCTTTTCTGCTGTCCACCTTCATCAGTCCTGGCAGACTTGCTGTCCACCTTCAGCAGTCTGTCCCTCTCCTGCACACCTAGCCCTTTCTTTTTCCACTAGCCCACTTCCAGCTTGCGATGGACGGTGGCTCCCCCCAAAGTAGGTGCGAATTTTTTTTTTTTTTTTAATGGCCTGGCCCTTACTGGCTGCTCACTCATGACTGAGGACCATGTCCCCCTTCCAGTTTCTAAATGCCCCTGCTGTAAGGGCACGACAACCCCAATGGCCACGTGCATCCCTGTACTCCCTGCCTGGTAGCCTTAATCTGTGTCAGACCGGTTTCCCTATACTGGGACCTTCTGGCTCCTAACAATTTAAATAAGAAAAAGAGCCCTTCAGGCCAACCATCTGATCTCCTCATCCACCCTGTGGTTCCATACCCTATTTCCCATTTAGCATACCTCATTTAGAGATTGACCCCTCCTGGCTTTTTTTTTGATATTTAATATTTTTAATAGTTCCCCTCTCCTCCGCCCCTTTTTCTCAGCAACCTCTGCCATTGCTTTATCCTGATGGGGAGTGAAGTGTTACCATAGGGACCTCCCCCAGTATACAAAATCCTTTCCTCAACAAGGGAACTAGGCCCCTCCCGGAGTTAATGTGTCCCAAATCTCCGGATGTTCATTGGTGCCCTGTTCCCCCTTCTGTCACACTCAGCCTCCGATCTAGTCAGGAAGGATGGGGGGGACCACTGGGTTTCCCCACCTTTCTTCACTGTGGGAACCAGCTGTCTGCTGCCTACCCACTGCCCTGTTTTCCACACTGCCCCCTGGGACTGTGTCCCTGTTCCTCTTTTGCCCAGCTGAAACCTCATGACCATACACTGCCGGGCCTGGGCAGGCAACTTGATATTTACACTGATGATGCTGTTCCCTTGTCCACCTGTGCTCTTCTGAAATTTCTTGCGATAGGCTACTTAACTCCATACCTGGAGGCCATTTGATTGCCCCCAAACAGAGGCTGTCAGTCCTTTGTTACTCCCCCATAAAAAACCCTCTCCCTCATTGTGCATTGTCCACTCACTACTAATTATGCTCTGTCAAAAGTTTGAAACCTGTTTCTCATTTTCCTATTCCCTGAATCAAACTGTAATTGATTGACCTGCCCTGCCTAAGAGTTTGGGCTTTCTCCATGCTTTTTATCCCATTTTGCCTCTTTGGCACCTAGCCTATTATACATGGAACATAATGCACAATACTCAGTTCCCATTAGACTATAAAGGAATGTGGCTGAACTGCGTGGATGTCTAAATGCAGCCAATTGGGCAAACCTCCACCGAGGCAATTTATGATGCATGTGCTGCCCCACTGCAGAACTTCTGAGTGCAACTCATCCTTTGCAAACCCACCGTCAATTGTTATGACCACTATGTGGCCTGTTATTGTTAGGTAAATTGGTAGGATGACATGATCTAGCATGGGGCATGGAAAGAGTAACTACCATCATTCCGTTAATCTGCCCAATGCACCGGCTAGCTCCTGCAAGGCTCTTGTACAAATGGAAATAATCATTATAGTTGCTCTCATTTTGGTTGTCCTGTCTGCCCCTGGCAGCACTGGCTAGTGGGTATATCAGGAATCTCCACCCCCCCTTTTTTTTTTGCTTATACCACTTATATATCCGGCGCTCGGGGTACTTAGCGTCTGCCATCTCCCCTAGATGTTGTTTGCCATTGGTCCCCTACCCTACCTCCCTTTCCAGATTGAAATGATTATTGTCCAGGGTTGATTGTTTCCTGACTGGTGGCAAAAGTACCTTATTTTTTGACCCCACTCCTCACAATGCTTGCTCCCCTCCCCCAATCTGCAGGGCACTTCCTTCCTATCCCAGAGTTTGTGCATCCTGTCTGAGTAAGGGTTGTTGCCCTGTACCTGCACTACCCTCATGCGCACTATCCCTTGTAAACCCTGAACACACTTTTTCTTGTAGGACATGCCTGGCACAACCTGTTGGCCTTCCTTGTTGCCCTCACCTTGTCCGCCTACCTGTCATTAAAACCTGCCACCTCGTTAGCGGTTTTTCTATCGCTAATCCCTGGTTTAACCCTGCCAGAACTTACTGCCTCTTCCATCGTTTCATGCGCACCCCTATCCCTCCCCTCATGTAAACCTTCCCTTAAAACCTTCTTGGGGTGCCATCCGATACACCCCTAACTAAAATGGAGACAAATTTTTTTTTTATCCCCCCATGGGGTAAAAGGGGGCCGACCACTTATTCTGCTTTCTTCACCCTACCCTTTTTGTGTTTATTAACGTCTTTATTTATTTTATTTTTTTTCATTGCTCTTTCCAGTTTTCTCCAAAACCTGAGGGTGAAAAAAACCCTTCACCCTGTTCTAAGACCCACTGCCTATATCCCGCTGGGCTTCTGTTGTATTGACCCACACCCTTACTTCCAAATAATGCCTGCCTGCCACCCGCCATGTTTTGTGCTCCGGCTGCTCCGTTTAACTACCCCCCCCACCTACTCTGACCTTTCACTTCTCCTCAGTTCTCCTAAACAGAAGCCACCCATCATGCAAGGGAACAGATATATATATATATATATATATAAATATATATATCCCTTATATCTATATAATCAAGAGAGTCCTCCATAGTTCATGCTACACCTCTTTTATTTTTTGTTTGATGCCTGTGACCCCTGCGCCCTACTTCTGCCCCTGTGGACCCTTACTCTGTCCCCCTCAGCCATCACTTTTCTCCTCTGCTTTGTCTACTAACCGGGTGTGAAGTCGTACCCTTGCTTCCTAATTCCACCAAGACCCTCTCATTACTGGCCCTGTCCTTTTTCTCTGGCCGGATTCCTTTTCCCAATGCTCTGCAACCTGAACCCCCCCCCCCCGATTCTCCTCTCCATGCATTTATCATCTGTTCCATACCCCATGTAGTGGTACCGTCTGGTGTGAGGCCCCTCCTTCCAGTGTTGAGGGGATGGCCCATTCCATGTTTTGAGCCAATAGGCCATTGATGGGCTGCAGCCCTGTGGACAGGGGGTTACTGCAGGAACAAGAGTCCCTGTCACCTCAATGGTGGCCTATGGAGTCAGTGGGGTGGCCGAGGTGTTGGGCATACCAGGGCACTGGTTCTGTGACCGATGTCGGTGGTGACCCGGTCCTGGTGAAAACCCTGGCTGTAGAAACCTTAAAAGCCCACCTGTTACACCTCCACCCCTGCCCTTTTTCAGGCCCCCATGGCTTTCCTCACCTCCTTTCTGGCATTTCTCCATCCTCCCCCAAGGCCTTGGTTGCCCCCTCACCACCACGGTCCAACATGACTCTGCATTCTTCATCTTCAATGGTGGTCCTTTCCTGGGTGCCATGCTGTACAGAATTGCAACTTGAAGCTGAAAATAATCACAGAAAACTGTTAATACTTACCATCAGCCTTGACTTCAAATATTCCCCCACCCCTGTCCCCTGTGTTCTTTTACGTGCGATTACCCTATCCCCCAACAAAATTCCTAAAACTGTCTTTTGTTTTTTTTTTTTGTTTTTTTGGGGGGTGGAATATCACTGGGTAATCACCTGCCATTCAAAGGGTTCATTGGCCGAAACGTCCATTCACCCTGTCCTATATTCTGTTTAATTATTTATTTATTTTGTGTGGTATACCCCTTTTTATCCCTTCTTGATGGAAACCCAGCACTATGTGTTGCCTCCCCAGTTCCTGTCGTGTGCTTACCACCCATTCCCTATCAACTGAGCCAGCCCGCTGCAATTATTACTGTCCTACTCGGGTGCCTCAGTCACTACCTATCCAACTGCTAACCATCAGTACCTTCCTGACCCCCCCCTCGTAGCAAGTAACAATTTCTGCCAATTTAACAACATGCCGCTGCACCACATTGGCCTCCCTGCCCCAATATATAGCAGTGTTATAGGTTATTATTGTCTGTATTTGTTATTGTATTCATTACATTGTATTTTTTTTCTGCCCCATCTCAGTCGCACCCTTCCCACCCCAGCCGCCTGCCTTCTTAAGATGGTGGCTGCCATGTGACCAACACAGACACTAAAATGGCATCTGGGCCAGGTTATTCTGGCCTACCTGACCTTGCACTATGTGGAATCTAGTTTGGGAAAACCTGCTGGGTGATTCTCCAGACCCAAAGCCTTTGCAATGAAAAACTGCTTGTGTTGTCCAAATTATGGAGCAGCCTACTACCAAAGCATTAACTGATGGGGAAATAACAGAGCACCAGATTCTGGATTCCTTCACACTTTCCCTGTAATGAGTGATCTGCTTGGGTATGCACCGAAAATTGTACTTGTCTAGAAACATTGAGAAGTTAAGCAGAATAAAATGATATATGGTACTGGATCCAAATACAGGAGGTTTAAGAATTGTGAAGTATTTTCTTTTGCTATAACAGGTGAGGACCTTGACTTTCGATGGAGCTCAGTTCTTTGATACATCGCCCTGGCCACCAATGTCTAATAACCCACTGAGCCATTGGCTGACATTATCCCTCCACCAGTTCCCCCTCTTGAATCTCCCTTCCTATCCCCTGCTGGGAGCTAGGTCTCCCTCATCTAAGATGGCGGCCACCTCGTGGTCACCTGCTTTCCTTAAAATGGCATCCACGAAACTATCGACAAAGCTTCCCAAAATGGAGGCCACTTGTCTCTTCAAAAAACTGGGGACCAGAACTCTGGGTCCCTCCTGCCCTCCCCAGGCAGGTCAGAAGGCTGGCAACCTTCCACAATTGCAGTCCCTGTTGGGCTCTGAGTGAGAGGATCAAACCCCTACTCGCATTTTTTTTTTTAAATTGCTGCCCCTGTATGGACAACGCTGTTATCCCCTTGCCCCTTGTAGTCAACAACACGATCAAAAGCACGCCCAAACCATCAGCCGTTATTCTTATCTTAGAACTGTCTCTCACCCTCTAGGACTTGCACCTGTTGTTCCCTGCGGGCCGAGATTCAATGCTACCATTCAGTTACCGGCTTCAGTTCGGGCCTGGGCATCTCTTCTCCCTGCTATACCCCTGACCGGTATTCTGCTCCCATGAATATCCCCCCACCGTTTCTCTCTCCCGACCCACATGGAACCAAACTCTACCTCTGCCCCCCTCTAATTGTTCACTAAGGGAGTTCACACCCGAGCTAGCGCCACCGCAACAAAATGCAAAACAGTGCTTGTGTCCCACTCTACTAGCTATGACCCCTGGCTTTTAAACCCTCTTTGCTTCCCGAATCATCTTCTTGTTACCTCCAACATACCCAAACATGCCCAACTGTTGTGAGCGTGATGCAGCTACCAGCAACCTCACCTTAGATTCAGCCCAGTGCGGCTGGCATTCCCAAACCACTAGATACTGTGCTTCTACTCTTGAGCAACGCAGCTCACCGTCCCATCATCCTAACCCACTGGTATTTCTGGCTACCAATCTGCATCATGGGACAGGATGGCTGACAAAACCTGAGCAAACCATGGCAACAATAACAGATCTACCAGGCCTACCCTTGTCAGTCATTCTCCCTACTGCCTTGGAAGGACCCAATACACTTTAAAACTGTCTGCTTAGTCTCCTGTGCCATTCCTTATTTCTCCTGCCATATGACCAGCACTACTGTGGCATAGCCCACCAATAACATATACTCTATATCTGTATATAATTGTCTTTTTTTTTTTTTTGTACTTACCGCTTTAGTAAAAACAACTGACTCACCGACCAAAGCACTGTAGGTATCCCCTTGGATCAACTAGCTACCGAAAATATTCTCACATTGGCTCAAAAGTGAAAGAAAATTAACATCAGTTGCCACACTGATGTGCTATATAATAGGAATTGCCAACTGATGTGCTTCATAGTAAACATTTTACAGAAGCAAATTGTGACCTTCCTCTGCCTTGCTTGCCCCTTTTAAACCCCCTTTTTTCTCACCCCCTCTCTCTCTTCCCTACCCAATCACTTCCCCTCTCCAGGCATGGTGTCACAGGGCTCCACCCCTTTCTGAAGTCCCCCTGCCTATCTCCCAACTTGAGTGGCATGCTCTCAGTTTCAGCTCCCCCAGTCCTCCCCCTCCCCCCCAATGCTTGTCTCATGCCTACATCCACCCCATTGTGCAGGGCCTGGGACAATTGAGTCTGCCTTTTTAGGAGGCAAATCTATTTATCACACATCATATTTTTTTTTTTGCGTATCTTTATATTAAAAGTAATAAGAAGTAATAAAAAAATACAAAATCACACATGCCCCCACAATGCAAAGCATCATGGGCTACATATGCAAATCACCACAGAATATTATGCTGGTTCAACTTTAAGCAGAAATGCACGGTGCTGAAAGGCTTCTCACACAGTTTAAAAGGGTGCCAACAGAAGACATAGACGCGTGTTTCGTCCTACCAGGACTCATCAGTATGCCTCATCTGTTTGACACCCCAGTGGAATGAACCAGCTACCTTAAGATGGTCTATCTGGGTTATGTTGTGGTGAACCCAATTAAAACAAAAAAATATTTAAAAGACAAGGAACCTCTGTGTGCAAGCACTGAGGCAATGGTTATCCCAAAGGGCATTTGGCTGGGAAGCCAAGTTTCAAAGAAATACAAAATCACACATGCCCCCACAATACAAAGCATCATGGGCTGCATATGCAAATCACCTCAGAATATTATGCTGGTTGTTTTGCAATACATTATTATCACCATAGGACTATGTATTATTATGTCATGCATTAGTCATGCTTGGAATGCTTAATCCTCAAATAAATACTACAAAATGCAAGAATGTGCATACCACTGGGTCATACTCTTCTTCAGCTGTCTTTTTGTGGTGCCAGTGCTAGTTGTAGCATTGCCATGACCAGTCAGCTCACTACTGTGTGACACTCACACAAATTCATCTAAATCCACCATGAATGTGAAGGGTATATGTGACTGAGATTGTTTCTTAGCTCCTCAGATTGTCAGTTTAGGCAAAGAAAGGCAATTTTTATTTTTAATGGCTCAAGGCACCTTACAAGGAAACAGTTAACTCAATGAACAAGAAATACAGACTAAATAATATAATAACAATAACATACAGTACCTTCAATAAACAAGCATTTGTCAATGCCAAATGCTTGCTTGCTGGCATTGTCATTGGTAGTGTAGGAGTTACAGAGCTGCATAATAGGAATGGCAGTGAAGTATTGAACTGAAGCCAACCCCACCACCACCCCCCTGCAAATACTGACAGGCATTGGGGTGTGCCTTTGGGTCATCAGGCCTAATGGCCATGCCATTTCACCACATCCTACCCTGCAGACACCGACAAGTGTCACAGTGTGCCTTGGGGTCTTTGGAACTTATGTTCACCCATTCCATCAGGAAATACAATGAGATGTGTGCAGTATAGGACAATGGGGTGAACTTTGTGGCCAAAGAGTGCAAGGTACACCTTGATGCCTCTTACTGGCTGCAGGGTGTGGGTGGAGGTGGAATGGTATGAGCAATACAGGCGACAATCCCAAGTCACACCCCTGATGCCTGTCAGTCTGTACGGGGTGAAGCATTATGGTAAGGAACCCTAACGCCTTAGGCGTTCATTGGAATTTTCATTCAAAATTTTCAGCATGGTTTTTTTGTGACCTCCCACCTTATGAACAGTGGCAATATCAGTTTGTTAGCCGAAAGCTGATTTTGTACAGCGAATATGCCATTTGGTACCACAGGTGCAAAAACACATGTTGAACAGGATGTGAAAAATGACAGCTATACTGTTCATGGGGAGATGTAAAAAATGGCAATGTTGAAAATCTGCCGTGAAAATATTAAAAAAACTGGTGAAGTCACGAGCGTGCGTAGAAACTGTGCAATGCACACTAATAATGTAATTAGTTTGGGGATTTTTTACAGCAGATTGCCAACACAGGAATTTTGGTACCTCCACTCATGAACAGTGTCACTGTGATTTTCTTAATCTGTCCTGAACAGTGATTTCCCACAGCGACCATGCATTTCTGCGCTGGAAGTGCAAAAATACATTTCGGCCATGGTGTGAAAAATAACAGCTGCACTGTTCATAAGGAAGTGTGGAAAAATGCCAGTGGTGAAAATCTAGACTGACAAAATTACAAATTCATGAACTTACGGGGGTGCGTGAAAACTGCACAATGCTCGCTCGTAACACAGTAATTTTAAGGACTTTTGTCACCAAATTTTTAACATAGCCATTTTAAGACATCTGCTCATGAACAGTGTCACAGTGATTTTCTTAATGTGTCCCGAACATTGATTTCGCACACCGACTGCGCCATGGTGCTCTACATGCGTGGAAACATATTTTGGGTGAGATGTGAAAAATGACAGCTATACTGCTCATAAGGAGGTATGGTATAATGGCAATGTTAAAAATCTGGAGTGAAAATATTAAAAATTCACAAATTTATGAGCGTATGTAGGAACTGCGCAACGCATGAGTGTAAAACAGTCATTTTGGGGAATTTTTTCACCAAATTTTCAACATAGGGTTTTTGGGGGCCTACCTTATGAACTGTGATTTTGTCATTTTGTAAATCAGTCTCAAAAGGTGGTTCCATGCAGTGACCGTGAAATCACCTTTTGGGACCGAATAACAAAATGACAGTGCCAGAATTCATGAGGTGGGGTCCCAAGAACCCCATGTTGAATATTTGGTGAAAAAAATTCCCAAAATGCCTGAGATATGTATCAAAGTTGAAAAAACCCTGTTTATTCCATTATACAGCTTACCGGCATTTCCTCAGTTTGCGGTCGGCTTTGAAGAGTACAGACGTGTTCCCGGTCCATTGAAGATCATCGTGCCAGCCTCCGGATGTAAGTATGGGGTATGTGGGGAGGCAGGGTGTGCAGAGGGTGGGTGCAGGTGGGGGGTCAAGACAGTCAGCGAGGGACTGTTTTTTTCTTACAGGGCATTTTTTTTTAAAGACAATGCAGGACTTTTGCCACGCTAGGGTGAGCTCCCAGTGTGACAGCTGGAAGGCTGTTTGGGGGGGCAGTGGAGCTGATGGGGGATTGGGCACCCCCGTTGGCCACATGTACTGTTGCCACGCTGGGGTGGGCTCCCAGCATGGCACCTGTAAGTCTTCTGGGGGGGATACAGTGGAGCCAATGGAGATTGGGCACCTTCCATTACAGAACTGTTACCATGCTGGGGTGGGCTCCCAGCATGGCACTTGGAACTCTGTTGGAGGGGAGTGCAGCGGCGCTGATGGGGGATTGGGCACCCCCCATTTGGCCATACAGTGTGTGTGTGGGGGGAGTGCATGAGCATGCTGGGGTGGGCTCCCAGCATGCTACTTGTTATGGGGGCTGGAGCTGTCTATGACAACTGATTCAGTGCAGTACCTAAGTGTAGGCACTTTGCATACTGCCAACACAGCAGTATGCAAATTGCCTAGATGTTACCACCGCTGATTGCAGTAGAGTGAGGGGTATGGACTGAGGTGTATCAAGAAAGAAGATGTTTCAGGTTGGCAAGATCCAACCATAAAGAGACTTGTACATTACCAAGCTAATCTCGAAGCTGCAACTGTATATATCCATCTCCTCATCATTGTCCTTCTCTGTAACTATATGTTGTTATGTTTCATCAATATAAACAGCAAAATATATATACTGTAAATAATCTTAAACATATAGCCTACAAAATAATATATTATATGGCTACGGCCAATAATTTACATTGAGGAAATACTTTCTAAACCAGATTATTCATAGAACTTGATTGACTGGTTGCAATAATCCACAGTTAGCTGTGGAATATCAGAATGCTGTTGAAAGGTTGTGATACTCATTGCTAGCCATGGATTATTACTGTACCATTTATCAAAACTCCATGAATTATCACAAGTTGTTAATCAAATCTCTATTAGTAAGTTTTTCAAGTGTCACACTGCCCCTTTTCCTTGTGTTTTTTGTTTCTCTCAGTGACCTCCTCACTCTAATGGCTTCTTGAAACTTGAGTCACAAAAATTACATTGTAGTTCTTGTTTATTGCTGCCATAGCTGGATTAGCCCTAAAATATGAGAAATATAATGATGTGCAAGTGTAAGTTATAAGCTGACAATTCAATCTCAGGGTTTATGGAACATCACAATCCATCTGGCCATGGGGCTCATCATTTATTCTGTCTTGCTCTTTCTCTCTCTCTCTCTCTCTATATATATATATATATATATATATATATATATATATATATATTATGGTAGCAGTGTAGTGCTACTATAGATTAGGAGTTGAGGAGCCATTTACATGTTAAACCCCAAATTTGCACCTTAATAACTTTGCAACAGTTTGATGGATTTGCCTGAAATTTGGAATACATGATCAAGACCTATACGCCTTGGGACCTGCCAAGTTTCGTACCAGTCAGATATACTGCTGTGGAGTTATTAAGCATAATCTGGGCGTGCGTTTACGCTTTTTTTTGGATTATACGGTCACATCTACAGGTCGCACGGTTTGCACGGCCGGATCTGAAATCTTCAGGGAACATGCAGCCAGGGTCCCCGATGTGCCTTTCAGAGATTTCGTGAAAAAATATTAAACAGTTCAAAAGTTATTCAAAAAACAAGTTCCCATTATAAGTCAATGGGAAAAGTTAAAAAGTTCGACAGTGTCGCAAATGCAGTTTTTACTTTCGCAAATGGCCCTTTTACTGTCGCAAATCCACCATTTTGTTTTCAGTTGGTGATCAGAAAAATGTTTGGCATTTAAATTTGGGACCCTATAGCAACCTAATTCTTTTTGTATTCACCTAGTCGGACCCTGAGAATGCTAGCCATGTCTCTATTTTGGGGTAAAAGACCCCAGAAATATGTTTTTCACATTTCTGGAAAAAGTACTTTCACAAAGTACTTTCGCACTTGTGACACTGTCGAATGAATTTGCGAAAGCTTTCTGTAGGCTGTAGGAAAATGACAGCAATACTTTTGCACCCTGCTGCAAAATATTGGTTTGGAGTTTTGGGCTTAAATTTGGAGGGAACGCAGCCGACATCTCACAGATGTGCCTTTCAGTGTTTCGTTGAAAACATATTACATGGCGGCAAAGTTACAGTACTCCAAATTTGACTCTTTTTCCCATAGGATAACATTACGGCGTAAGACGCATTGCAGCAATCGTTTTGCGCCCTGCTGCAAAATAACAGTTCGGGTCTTTTGGGCTGAGATTTGCAGGGAACACAGCCAACATCCTACAGATGTGCCTTTCAGTGGTTTGGTGGAAAAATATTACAGGGAGGCAAAGTTATGGCACTCCGAACTTCTGCTTTTTTCTTATAGGATAACATTACGGTGTTCACCGCGGCTTGCAGGGCCCGTATCTCAGAAACGGTGGGAGATACGGACTTTTCATCAGAAAAATGCTTAGCCCCCAAATGGGGAAAAGTATAAAACTAGCCAGGAAAGTGATAATTCATATGACTTTTAAATTTTTTTTCTATGTGGTACGGTTCCTGAGATATAAGCAATTTACTATTCCAAGTCCTCTTTTTCTGTTCTGAGAGTCATTATTTTGCATACATTCTTTGTAGTCACTGTCTTTCTCTATGCAGCTTTTGGGGAAAACCAGCCTGTGCACTTACATTACTGTTACCATTACCATTTCCGCTTGCGGTTCCGTACCCGTTTCACTTACCTTTCACGTCTACGCCACCATGTGCGTTACCCTTTGCGTTTTCATTTACGGTTGCGTTTGAGTTGTTTTTAACATTTCTGTCTACAGTACTGCTTCTCTTTCTGTTTTGCTTTGCATCACTATGCGCATTATGATTTGCGTTTGCGGGCACAATGTTGCTATGTGACAAGACATCGGCTCCGCGCTCCCACCGCCGCATTACAGTCACTATTTCCCCTTTTCATTCTCAAAAAGAAGGGAAATTAGAGGCAAAAACTCTGTTTAATGCATCAGTTAGGGTTGTTCCACAGTGACAAAAGCGAGGAAATTCGATGTTAGGGTTGAAACCCCCTTTGAACCCCTCCAGCCCATCCCCCCAACCAGAATCTGATTGCGCGTTGGGGTCATCGGTCCTAACTCTCACCCCATTCTCCTATTCCTCAGCTTCTTTCCACATGTGATGGGGTGAGAGTTAAGGCCAAAGACCCCAACATGCACCCCGATTCCGGTTGGGGGGTTTCAAAGGAGGTTTCAACCCTAACGTTGAATTTCCTCACTTTTGTCGCTGTGGAACAACCCTAACTGATGCATTAAACAGAGTTTTTTGCCTCTAAAATATATATATATATGCACACAGTATATAATAAATAATGATATAAATGATTACTACTAATAATATAAAGCTATCACTGCAAAATCTATGGAGCTGCCAGGGAGAATATAATAATTAGAAAAGAGATAAAACAGACTATGGGGAGGGCATAAATCTTAATCTGAGCAATGAATAGGAACCATTATTGTAGCCTAGCACTGAGCCACAATAGTCTTAGTGAGTTGCAGACGCTGTCACACCAACACCAGCAAACCAGTCTACAGCAATGGCATGCCAGCTTCACCTGCTACAGAAAGCCACAGCAATTAATATTCATTGCTGACTTCAGTGCTCACCCCCCATTAGTAGTCTGCCTTAAACTGTGACAATTACTGCAGTCAGAGCCAAAGTGGTACAGCTGAATTCTTGAAGTTGAACCAAATTCATGAAGTCCAACTTAATGTCAGACTGAATTCACTGCTGGCCCACGTCTTTCACTCTTACTTCTTTTGTGGCTCCATGCTTCTTCAGCGTATATGAGGCATTACTGCATTTAGTATCTCCTTTAAAAGAACCATGTTTTTCCTCATGTGTGGGCTTGAAAACTGCACGTGCTACTTCATGTGTGGTCAAACAAATGGCCTGCAGAATGCCAATATCACTTCCATTCTCAGACTAGTAAAATCCAAGCTTGGTGCATCCAAGCATCCTGTTTGCTTTCTTGTATGTCATACTGAATTGGAAAGAGGTTGTCCATCTGTTCTTAATTATCACCCAAGCCCTTTCCACCTTTGATCACTCTAACGTGTCCCTGTTGATTCCATGTTGATTCTAGCCACAGATTTTTGTTAACAATGATAATCATTTTACATTTTTTTGCCATCAAATTTGTTATTGCTGAATTTTGGAGCACTGTTCCAGTCCTTCTACAGCCCTTTTCATTCTCTAATTCCTTTTTCACTATACTCTCCAAATGCAGAGTTTGTGTCTTCTGAAAAAAGAATCACTCTACCCTGTAGCTCAACTCATGGCTAATAATCATGTTAAAATGTATTCACTCCATGGCAAGTCCTAGTGGCACCCAACATTTGACCCACTGACATCAGAGAACATTTCATTTAGGACTACTGTTTGTGCCTTACCTGTCAATCAGTTCCCAATTTGATTAGTTCGCCCTTCCCCTAGTCCCAGTTTCCAAACCTTCTGAATTAGTATCCTGTGTACACTGATTCAAAGGTCTTGCTGAAATCCAGAAACAAAATGGCAAGTCCTACATGCTTCTGGTAACTGCACACTCAAATTTTATCTTCCTTTTGCAAGGGAGAGAGCCAACTGTCAACTTGGCTTCACAGCATATCAAACTTGGGGAAAGCTCAACTGCCTTTTTTCCAAAAATCCACTACTTCAATGTAGTGATTTATAAATAACTGTATTCTTCCCCACTGGCCTCAATGTTTCATCCAGTAGGGTTAGCTTGTTGTAGTTCACAGTATTATGTATATGCGGTACATATTCTACCTTTCTAAGTCTTGGCCTTTTACAGTTTTAATTCTGAGTACATTAAAGAGCTAGTGGAATCAAAACAGACAGATAAGAAAAGGATATAAATTTCAAAAAGTAGTCAACTGTATCTTTTTATTTCTGAAGTATTTTTTTTTTCCTTTTGCTGATTAGAAAATGTTCTATATGATAAATATTGTACTGTATGTGTGGAACAGCTGTCAACCTGGCAGCTGACATATCTCTGTCTAACCCCTCAGTATGTGATCAGCATAGTTATCTCACTGTCAGTGACATCTCAGGTGACTGACCTGGCCACCGTTGAGTGGCTATTCCTAAGCAGTAGTGATGTCAAAGTCAATGAGGTCACAGTGCTGAATATGTAATGGGGGGGGGCAGAGCTAAATACTGTTTGTCAGTGGCCAGGCAGAGTGCTGTTCCACACATAACACCTACTAACATCAGGTAAACAATATTTTAATTAACCAAAGTGAAAATAAGAAGTACCTCAGATATAAAAGGTAACAGCTGACTGTTTTTAAAAACTAATATTGATTTAGGCAGTACATTAGCTCTTTAAATTCAGAGTCATTGCAGTCATGTCTCCTGTAAGTACATATAATATGCCATCAGTATACTATATGTGTATGTATATGTGTATATATAATTGTGTATGTGTGTACTTTTATTTTCATATGTAATGTACTTCCTTTTGTACCTGACCCTGTTATCCCCAGGTCCATCTTGCAAATGAGCCTTGCTCAATGATGATCACCTGGATAAATAAAGATTTTGATTGATTTATTGATTGATATGTAAGGAATAAGGCAAGACAAAGGGAGGATTATTCTATCCTAATGTACCGAGTGGTGGATTGAAGTCCCAAGGTCAAAGAGCAAGGGGATCCAACCCACCACTCAGTACATTAACAGTTGCGCCTTGTGCCTTATCCCATGCCCAGGGGCTGGAGCAGGTTTTCTGCTTCCAGGACTAAAGATTCTAGTTGGAACCACAATTTAGGGTCACAAACCAGATTACCAACTAAGAACCACTCTTTCTGGTTCACATCAACTGTGAACCAATTTTTGGGGTTCACAAAACTGAGAACTAGTTTTTCTGGTTTGCACCAACTGAGAACCACTATTTCAGGATTGCACCAACTGAGAACTACTTCAATTTTGGCACTCCATCTTTAAAAAAATGTAGAAGATGCCATCACAAAACTTTTCAGGTCTTGTGACTTTGACAGTCTGATTGTGCTTACCAAATTGTGTGCTATTTTGTCAAATGATGCCAAAGTTAAGGTGCAAGACTGCAAATCAGATTACCAACTGAGAACCACTTTTTCTGGTTTGTGAACTTTGACACCCTGTATATCAAAAACTGTAAAAGATGCCATCACAAATATTTCCATTTCTTGAGACTCTGACAGCTTGACTGTGCATGCCAAATGTTGGGCTATTTTGTCAAGTAATACCAAAAGTTATTAAAGTGCACTTTTTCTGGTTTGTGAACTTTGGCACTCCATATCTCAAATGTTGTACAAGGTACCATAATGAAGCTTTCCACTTCTTGAGACTTTAGCAGCCCAACCTTGTGTGCCAAATATTGGGCTAGTTCCTCAAATTGCCCTGAAGTTATTAAGGTGCATAACTGCGAACCAGATTACCAACTGAGAATCACTTTTTCTGGTTCATACCGAGAACCACTTTTTCTGGTTTGCACCAACTGAGAACCACTTTTTCTAGTGTGTACCACTCTTTCTGGTTTGAACCACTTTTTCTGAATCGCAAACCAGAATTTTTTTGCTTCATACCAAAAAAAGTGGTTCGAACTAGAAATAATTCGGAAGAGATCATGAATGTGTGAAATATAAAATTATTGTAAATTTCCCCATAAACAGGCTATAAAATTTTGCTTAGGGAAAATATTGTACATCAGGGATGTCTTATTTGTGTTAGAACTATCACTGCACAAGTGTTTTCCAACTCAGTAGTAACAGAAATAAAGAAACAAAATGGTGGTTGTGGCGAACGCAAAAACATAAAAAGTGGTTAGTAAGACATAGTTTTAGTTTCTGATACAACAAATTCGCAAACCAAAAACCACTCTCGCAAACCAGAAATTTCTGGTTCACATGTGACAGCTGTTTTAAAATCCTTATAACTTAGGAAACGTTTAATATTTTTTCACCAAAGCTTCGGAAGGCACTACCTCAGAACAGACCGCATGTAGCAGGAAAGCTTTGTGCTGAAATTCAGTACTATGTAGGCTGTACATGAGAGCTAAAAAAAACATGTTAAGTATAGGGAAAAATATGATTTGTATTCAGTTTTTTTGTGCTTCTTATCTTGAAAACCCAACGAGATGCTGTCATGAAACTTTTCACGTCTTGAGACTTTGACAGCCTGAAGGCACATGCCAAATTTTTGACTTTTTTGTCAAAGAATGCCAAAGTTATTGAGGTGTAAAAATGTGGGTTTAACATTCCCTCATCCTTTATAATACAGCTAGATAGATAGATAGATAGATAGATAGATAGATAGGTAGATCCACACATATATTCATTAAAAAAATGCATTAATGCACCAGTTACAGTTCAACTTAATGCTACTAAAGTAGGGAAACACAGTGTTATGGTTTCCATCCCTAATTGCCCCTCCGTTCCAGAAGCAAAAGGAAAAATCATTAGGGTTTGGGGTCTTTGGAGTCTTGGTGAATCAGTAGCTGGGTCTTCACTGGGGTTGTCAGTCGCAATGCCCACCCTGTTCCATTAGCAAACAATGTCAGACATTATCTGTTTCTTGACTTACGGCCTGCAGGACATCACATCAGTGCTACTGCATTTGTGTCATCTGGAAGCAGGATATGTTGTTTGTCTTACCCAGTGATGAGTGTCTGTGTTTGCTTGTGTGGTTTTGTCCTTTTGCTGCTTGATATGATGAGGAGTTAGGGCTGGAACCCATAATGCCATATTTCCCCCGCACTAGTGGCATTAAGTTGAACCCTAACTGGTGCATTAACGCAGTTTTTTTGCAATGAATTTCCTTTTCTTTTGAGATAGTGGAAGTGTATCCTTATTCACGCAAATCTCTTCATTGACAGATGTAGATGCACAGGACCATCTGGGTCTTGTGCCAAGGAAAGTGTCTGTACGCAAGCTGAAGCATCTGTCTGCCTGCCAACTTAAGAATGCAAAGAATTTGTGTGTCTCTTTAGGGGCTGTAGAACCACAGGGCCCTCTAGCCCCTGTGCTTCCTTATATCTACAGATGCAGGGGCGAAAACTCATTCTGGCTGTGGAAGTGCAGGGTCTTCTAGGCCATGTACTTTCATGTAGCTATGGATACAGAGGGTGTCTGGGCCCTATGCAAAATAGAAGACTTATCTTCACTATATGGTTACTTGGGATGTGTAAGTGAAGACTGAGAATTGGAATGGAAGCTACAGAACAAAGGGGACTTTTGCAGAGGGATGAGAGGACATTCCTGCCTACTAGCAGTAGCTGTACTCACTGAGGACTAGTTTCAGTGCAAATTGAAAAATGTTATTTTATGAACATTGATTTTCAGTTTGAACCAAAATTTTAGTTTATGACACCAAATGTTTGTTTTGCACCAGAGTTTTTGGTTCATGAACCAACATTTTTGGTTTACAAACCAAGATTTTGGGTTCATGAACAAAACGTTTTGGCTTACAAAGCAAATTTTTTGGTTTGCACCAGAATGTTTGTTTTGCAAACCAATATTTTTGGTTTGCACCAACATTTTTTGTTTGAAAACCACAATTTTTGACTTGCACCAAGTTTTTGGTTTGCATACCAAAATGTTTGCTTCGCATCAATTTTTTTGCACTGCAAACCAAATCATTTGTTTGTTCCAAAAGTTTTGGTTTGCAACCCAGAATCTTTGGTTCACCCCAACACTTTTAGTTTGCAAACCAAAATGTTTGATTCACACTAATGTTTTTGGTTTGGGAATCAAAATATTTGGTTTGTGAACCAAAAATCAGACAAGGACGATCCCAACATCCCAAAATACTATTGTTGGCATGTTTTGAAAATAAAAATCTGAATCTTCCTTTGGAGGTCCCATTTGGCAAGATTTGTTCCCCCAAAGTGTGTATTTGTATGTATTTTCATATGTTGTGTTAATGAAAAGGAAGAAACAAGATGGCAGCAGTCACCCCCCCCAAAAAAAATTGGTTTGTGAGGCACATTTTTAGTTTGTGATACCTAAATGATGTGAACCAAAAGCAATGTCACACACCAAATATTTTTAGTTTGCACTAGACAACTATCCAAAACCAAATTTTAAATTCTTATAATCAAACACTTTATTTAACCAGGCATAACTTTGGAACTGTTTAATACTTTTTCACAGAACCTTCAAAAGTCACTAGCTCTGTACAGGCCACATCTACCCTGGAAATTTTGTGCAGAAATTCAGTACTGTGTAGCCTGTACATGAGAGCAAAAAAAACAAAACAAAAAAACCTTGTGTTGAATATGGGGAAAAATGTGACCCTTTTTACAAAATAATGGGTATCCAGATCTCAGAAACTGCACAAGATACCATCATGAAACTTTCTGCATGTTGACAACACGGAACATCAATAGAAGATACAAATTGTAGGGCTATTTTGATGAATGCTGCCAAATTTATTAAAGTGCAAAGTTATCAGTTTAACAGTGAAAACTTTACTCAACCATAACTATAAGGGCACTACTGTGCTTCTATAATATATATTCTTTGGGGGGAAAAAAACTGTGTTAATGCACCAGTTAAAGTTCACATTTATGCCACAAAAGTAGGGAAATGTGGCAGTAGGGTTTTCAACCCTAACTCCCCACCCCAACCCCAAGCAGCAAAAAGAAAAACGTGATGGTTTTTGGTCTCCAAAGTCTAGGCAAATCAGTAGTGGGGTCTTCGTTGCCTCATAGTAATGTGCTCTTCAAAGGTAGAGAAGTATGCCTTGTCACATGCTCCCAACAGAATCTGTTGTAGTTGTCCTCACACAGGGCCCTGTGAATCTTGCATGAGGAAGACAGCTCACATCTGACCTTGTTTCTCAGGATAGGGGGTAGACATTAGGGTGGAAGGAAGACCCCACCACCGATTCACCAAGACTCCAGAGACCTACCCTTCCCTGCATTAAGGAAAGAGTCTGTCCACCTATGAAAATGCAGGGAATTCTTGACATCAGTTGATGCCCAGTGATCACAAAATCACCCTTCGGTCGGGATTTGAAAAATTCCATTGACCTTGTTCATGAGGTGGGGTACCAAAAAGCTATTTTGAAAATTTGGAGTAAAACTGTTTAAAACAAAAATGACAAAGTTATGAGTAGAAGTTCAAAACCCTTTGTAATACATTAAACCAGACTTACCTTATTACAGTTGGGGTTTCAGCAGGAGGAAATTTTTTTTATCACAGAGTGGATCTATGGCATGGAACCTCTATAGATGAGTGAGGATATGGGGGGGTGGGATGGTGTGTGCTGTGTGGGTAGTCAGAGTGGGGTAGGGCAGATCAGTGATGGACCATTTTTTTTATTTACAGGCTGAAACAAAAGAAATATGAGGGACTGTTTTCTTTTTGGTAGCTTTAACTACTTATTGGCTCTGACACTGGGGATTATGCACCCCCAGTGTTGGCTTTACTGTATGGTAGTATTATGGTGGGCACCCCAGTGTCACCACCTAAAGATTTGGGGGTCAGGTAACCCATGGTCCACCATGTCAAAATCTGAAGAAAGATCAAGCAGGATGAGAATGGTGTGACACCCACTATCCCTTGCCATGAGGAGATTAGGATGCACCTTGACTAGAGCAGTGTAGGTGTTATGGTGAAACTGGAAATCAGAAAGGAGAAGCTCATAGATGTCATATTTCTCCAGTTGTTACACCAACTGCACCACAATGACATTCTCAATCAACTTTCCTGAAAAGATAAGGTTCTAGACAGGCCTGTTGTTTGAGAAAACATCAGGCTCCAATACTGATTTTTGAGAAGGGGCTTCACCATTGCCCTTTTCAAGATGGGAGGAATACACCCTCTCCAAGAGAACGCCCAACAATCTCTACGAAAATTGGACTCAGAGACCCTCATCAGTCAAGAAGAAGCCAAGCTGGCCCAGGGTCCAAGGTGCAGCAGGAAGGTCGCAGTCCCAAGACCACCCTGAGGACATTGTCTGCTACCACCCACTGAAACTCCATCCACAAAAACAGATTACCTCTGCCCATCCAAGACTGGACACTGACAGCCAATGATGACTACTTGAGCAAACCCCCTTCTGAATGGAGGGCACCTTGTTCAGAAAGAACTCAATAAACTCCTCACACTTTTCTGTGGAAAAAACTGCAGGAATGAAGGCAGCCTGGATTTAATAATCTATCCACAATGTTGAAGAGTTGAACTGATTGTTCTTTCTGGCAGCAATCACCCATGACACGAATGCTGACTTTTTCAGGGTGATTGCCCACTGGTACTCAACATAATGAGCCCTCAGCACCAGTATATCCTCCTCCAACAGGGACCTCTACAGCTATACTTCAACATCCACCTCTTTGTCTTCAGTCTCCTCAGATCACCATCAAACCATGGTGACTTGCTGTGGGAAATCAAGTGGCAGACATGGAGAGGTGCTAGGAAGTCGAACATGGCTATAAGATCCATGTTATTGCCCTCATCTCACTCTGCACAGGTCATCTCCATGCCAGAAATGTCCAGAACTGTCAGGAGAATCTCAGGCTCCAAGTTTTGAAAAGAGCAGTAACTGACCATCTCCATTGGCAAGATTAAATGGGAAGCCCTGGAAAGAAACAGAATGGCATGATGATCTGAACAAAGACTGGATCAGCTCTGACTTAATCAATGTCAAGACCCAATGAAAAAACAGGCCCAAGATGTGATGGTGCTAGGGTGTACTTATGGCAATCACCTGTACCAGGTCCAGTAAAGACTTCAGCTGGAGAAACTGCATTCCAAGAAGAAATGTTTCATCTTCATCTGAGGCATTGAAATCACTCAGAACAAGAAGCCTGGGTAAGTCCAACACCAGTTCGGCCATGAAGCTGTTAAGTTCCTGCAAGACATCACTTCCATACCCCAGAGACTGGCATTTGAGAACAATCTAGCAACCTGTACCTGGCCCACTTTTTGCCGCCATGCATTCAAATAACCTGATCACATCTGTGGGGTATGCTGTTAATTCCAATGCGGCTCTAAAACAGATGCCTACCCCATCATCCCTGTTCTCCCACTAGGACAATGCACCATGAAATAACTGGGAATGATGGAAGCATCCGGCACAGGGCCAGAGTTGCCCCCCCAAGGAAGTCTCCGTGATACATACCAGATCTGCCAAGGAATCCACAATGAAATCATCTGTCACAGTCATTTTATTCTTTAGAGAGCTGGTGTTACAGGAAATGTCCTATGGGGAGGAGTTGGGTCAGATGGTGCATTAGCTACCTGCTGATCAAAGCTCTCAGGAGCTCAGGGAATAGGAATCAGGCATGGGGGACCCTTTGCTTGCCAAAGCCTACTACTCCTGGGTGCCTCCTTGACTCTACATTCCTGATCCCCTCCCCTCCATACACCCTCAGCGCTAAACTACCATGGGTGCGGCATCCCTGAAGGAGTCCCTCCCCATCCCCTGTAATTTTAAGCCATGACAGACTGTTGGAATGGAGTGTTCGGGATAATTTATAGGATCTGTTACTCGAGTCCAAGTTATTAGCCAAAGCTGCTCCTGATGGGCATAGCTTAATCTTAAAGAAGTACTTTTGTACTTGACTTGTTTTTTTTTTTGCAGACTTACTCAATTTTAGTCTTGTTTTATAGTAAATTACTACAGTATGCAGCTGGGCAAAATTTGTAGAAAATAAAGTTTGCTAAATCTTGTGAGGAGCACAAAGACAGCGCAGGGGTCTGAGAGGTGCCTGGTAATTAATTAACTACTAGAAACACAAAGATCTTTGTAAAACAAGCATTTGTCGATGCCAAATGTTTGCCACCAGTATTGCTGTTGTACCCATTTTTACTATATATTTAACCAGGATAGATTAGATGAGATGCAATATCTAATTTTCAGTGGTGTCCTGCTTTGACACATTGTTAGATTGTAATTACCTAGGATAGGGCAGCTGAGAGGCTATATTCTACTTTTTAGTGGGCTCCCACACTTTGACCCCAAATGTCCAAGTCTTTTCATGACCTGATGTTATGATCAAGACAGGTACAATTCTTAAAATCCTATCTGAAAGGTGATTTTGCTGTGCGACTGTAGAAACAAGTTTATGAGGAGATTTGGAAAATGACACCTGCCATGTTCAGGAGGTGGGGTAACACAAGGGATACAGTATATTGAACATTAGTGCCAAAATCTGCAAAAAATAAAGTTATGAGTAAATACGGGAACAATCTGCATTATTCTGCATTATTAAATATATTCATAAAGTGGTCGGGTTGGGGGGGACCTGCTTGAACATGATGGACTGGCAAAGGGCCACCTGTGGCTTGAGGCAACCTGTCCTGATGCGTCCTCTGTTTGGCACACAGCTATGGTTGCTGCAAGCCATTGGACTTTGCCGCTTGGACCCTACCCAATAGAGAATCAGGTGCAGGGTCCCTGGTGAACCGACAATCAGTGAAAGTTGCCTTTGGTGCGGTTTTTGCTGACTTTTGAGAATCAGGCTCTTTGTCTCTGTTTGTCTGCTAGTAAAGCTGTGGAGGGTGTTACTACAGTAGTTACAAATACATGGAATTTCACTACAGAAAACCATATCTACGCTTGCACCCGGCTGCCTTTCAACCTGCCTTGCTGCCCAGTGTTGCCATTATTTACATACAGGTACAGCTTTTGTTCTCACATTGTACTACTTACTGTATGAATGCCCATTTCTCTTTTCTTAAAAGTAAATATGCTGATTAAAGAGAATCAGCTCATTGGAATTGATCTGGCTCTTTGTAAGATGTCAGTTCTTCACTATAAATCTGTAGAACTGCTTTTACCCTGTGAACCCTTCTTGCTGGAACAGAAATCTCATCAAGGTCACTGAAAACATGATACTTTTCAGAGTTATAAGGAAGAAGACACCGTGGGAATCAATATGAAGGACTTAATTAAAAACAATTTGAAGACTCTTCTTTGCCAAATCCTTGCAGAGCACCCAGTTCCTTATTCCCAGATTATAAAGATGGATGTACATACATACATACAAACATATGAAACTGCCAGCAGATAAAGGCCATATAGTCTATTAAATCTGCTCGAGTGTGCAGCTAGCGATCCCTTATACTGCAGCTGCCCCTCCCCTGTCATGGTGACCTTCCCCCTCACTTTGTCCCATCCCCTTTTAAAACTGCCCATCGAATTACAGGACACCACCTCTTTGGGCAGCGTATTCCACATAGATACAGGCTTTTCCATGAAAAAGCACCTCCTCATTTCCCTCCTGAATCTTCCTCCCTCCAGTCTCAGACCATGCCCCCTCGTGTCCCTCCCAATGTGTCATACATGCCATATGGAACTTATTTATATACTAGCAGCTACATAGCAGAATATAGTGATGCAATCATTGAGTGTTTGCTCAGCTGCACTATGTTGATTAATAAAGATACCCTTACTGGGACAGCAACAAAAGCAAATAACTGGCCTGCATGTGACATTATAACAGGGATCAAAACTGTCACCCACCAACTAGCCAAATGCTAGTAGATTCTGTTTTGAGCTAGTATGATTTTCCTTTAACTAGCCCTGTGGCTTGTACTGCAGAAGGTAACATTTCAATAAATACACCAGTTGGGCCAGTGCAAAAGTCTGTGGGGCTAGTGGATTTTCTCAGTCTCTAGCCCTGCTGACTACCTAGAGGCTGCAAAACGTAATTTCTACCCGTGTATAATCAATGAACAGCTCACTCTGTCTCACTGTCTCCTTCCCTCCCTCTCAAATGTGTGCTCAGTCTACTGGCGAAGAAACACAAGGTCACAAAAGCTGCTTATCATGTCTTAAGTATCAGTTTTTGCATACACTATGTATTGCCACATCACTGAACAATTAATTGAACAGAACTGTTTACCCCTAATTATTTCTTATATTCTTGCATAGGCAATACATGTGCAATATAACTTCATAAAGATACAAGCAAAAACTCATTCAGCTGAAGTTTATACTGTATATATCATCTACACTATAATATAAATGGTTTGAGTGTTGGTAGAATGTGCAATAGCTCATAACTTCCTTTTGCTGTTTAAAAACTCCACAGACATTCCTAAGCTTTTGAATGAGAACAGTGAACCAAAGTATCCCCACTCCCAGAGACACAGTGCCAACGTGCAGATCTCAAGTGGGATGTCCAAAATCAGACAGCTATAAATCAGCAGTCCTCTACCACTGGTGGGATCTAACACCTAGATGTGTAGTCTTTGCTTGTCAATTCAATTAATTACATGCCAGACTCATGGAAGCAGTAAAATGGGAAATATCACCATAGAACTTTCTTTTTTTTTTTTTTTACTATGCTTTTTGGCCAGCCATGCACCAAACTTCAGCCCTGGTCATGTCCCCCACCACCTCCTGCACCCACATGAGCTGCACTCCCCCATGTCCCCTGGCTTACCCCCCAGGGTAGTGTAAGAGATCTAAATCTCACTTTCAGGTTCTTGGCAATATTGGAGATGCAAATAATCACAGACAAGTTGCATTCGAGTAATAAACAAGTTTATTACTACAAATAGGGATAAATCACAGTTGCCCTAAGCAGTTCTTACTGTCTGAACCGGGAGCCAGTGCTAAGCGTTCCTACACTCATGATTTCTTTGTTGTCTCTTGGGATCTCTCGGGTCTCCAGGTGTAAAACCTGTGCATAACATTATATACCTGTGATAATTACTATGGTTACTGAAAGACAGAAACATTTCTAGTTACAGAGATGAGCCCTATTGGCTAAATTAGAGGTGGCTCCACGGTACAAGATAACATTATATAAATTTGTAAAGTCATCAGTTTTAGAACAAAGATCTTCTTATACAAAGTCTTACATAACAAGGTGAAGTGGTGTCCATCACCGAAAGATGGCAATATTGCCTTACACATTATAATCATAGAAACATAGAAACATAGACTTTGACGCAGATAAGGACCGCTAGGCCCATCTAGTCTGT
The DNA here is from genome assembly GCA_016271365.2 of Neoceratodus forsteri. Lineage (NCBI taxonomy): Eukaryota > Metazoa > Chordata > Ceratodontiformes > Ceratodontidae > Neoceratodus > Neoceratodus forsteri. Next base: position 794,258,026 of record CM057454.1, read on the forward strand.
CCATTTCCCTACCTACAGGATAGGCCGCAGATCCTATTTAACCAACAGCCTATATCTTCCTGCCCCCCACAAGAATTGCTTATGTCTGTCCCATGCATTCTTGAATTCTCCCACAGTTTTAGACTCCACAACTTCCTCAGGAAGGCTGTTCCATGCATCCACTACCCTCTCTGTGAAATAATACTTCCTCACATTGCCCCTGAACCGCACCTGAAACCTTCTATCTTTAAATTGTGTCCCCTTGTTCTTGCAAGTCTCTTTTTCTGAAAGATGCTACCCTCTTGGACTTTGTTGATTCCCTTGAGGTACTTGAAAGTTTCTATCATGTCCCCCCTCTCCTTTCTTTCCTCAAGGGTATACATATTAAGCTCCTTTAGTCTCTCCTCATATGGCTTCTCTTGCAGACTCTGCACCATTTTAGTTGCCCTCCTCTGGACTGCCTCTATCCTGTCTATGTCCTTGCAGAGATGGGGTCTCCAGAACTGGACACAGTATTCCAGATGGGGTCTCACCAACTGTCTGTACAGAGGGATAACAACTTCCTGTTTTCTGCTGCTGATGCCTCTCCCTATACATCCCAGTATACCCCCGGCCCTCCCTACTGCCTTCTCACATTGCTTGCTAACCTTAAGGTCATCTGATATGATTACCCCCAGGTCCCTTTCCTGTTTTGTTGTCGTTACTACCTCCCCACCCATTGTGTATTCTTCCCCTGGGTTCTTGTTTCCCAGGTGCATTATTTGCACTTTTGCATTGAATCCTAGCTGCCATATGTCAGACCATTCCTCCAACCTTGCCAAGTCCCTTTCATCCTTTCCACTCCTCCTTGTGTATCAACCCTGTTGCAGATCTTTGTGTCATCTGCAAAAGGCATACTTTTCCTTCAGTCCCTCTGCAATGCCACTGATGAAGCATTAAAGGACTGGACCCAATACCAGATCTCACGGTACCCACTAGTAACCGCCCTTTCTTCAGAGGACTCCATTTACAATTACCTTCTGTGTCCTGTTGTCCAGCCAATGTTTTACCCAGGCTACCACACTGGGACCCACTCCCAGGCTGGTTAATTTGACTAATAATCTTTTGTGTGGGACTGTGTCAAATGCCTTGCTAAAGTCTAGGTAGGCCATGTCCACAGCCCCTCCCTGGTCTACTGCTTTGGTCACCCAGTCAAAGAAATTTATTAGATTCGTCTGACATGACCTTCCCGCTGTGAACCCATGCCTTGGATCCTGTGCTCCACTGACCTCTAGGTACTCAACTATTCTTTCCTTCCAGAAGTGACTCCATCACTTTCCCTACCACAGAGGTCAGACTGACAGGTCTGTAGTTTCCTGCCTCTGTCTTGGTCCCACTTTTGTGAAGGGAATCACATCCACCTTCCTCCAGTCCTCGGTACCACACCATCCTCCATGATTTATTAAAAGAGTAGCCAGTGGTTTCACTAGTTCCTTCCTTAATTCTTTTAGAATTATGAGGTGAATTCCATCAGGACCCATTGCTTTGTCCACCTTCAGTTTAGGAGTTCTTGCAGAACCCTTTCTTCTGTGAAAGGACTGGGATCGACCCCCTATCAAAGTGCTTCTGTTAATTGGATTAGGCACTTCCCCCTCCTCTTTTGTGAATACTGAGTAGAAATATTCATTCCAGTATTCCTGCTTTTTCACTGTCCCCTCTGCCCACCACCGTTTATTCTATTCAGCCTCACTATCCTTCCCTTTGTCTTTCTACGCTCCCTGATGTACCTATAAAAGGTTTTATCCCCCTTCTTAACTGAGTTGGCTATCTTTTCCTCAGTTTGGGCCTTTGCTATTCTGACTTCCCTCCCTGCTTCTTTCTGCCTTAACTGGTACAGCTCTCTGTCCTGCTCCTTCTGTGTTTCCTTATACTTCCTGAATGCTATCTTTTTCTTCCTGACTTTCACAGCCACCTCTCTTGAGAACCATAGTGGCTTTTTCTTTCGTTTTGATTTGTTTATTTGCTTCACACAAGGCTTGTTGCCTCTGTGATGGCAGTTTGATAATTCCCCATTGTTGCTCCACCTCCTTCTAGCCTGTTTGCTGGTGCTTTCTGAGGGCACTCTCCCATCTTGCCAAAGTCAGCCCTCCTAAAGTCCAGTACCCTCACTTTTGTATGGCTTGACTCTGTAGCTGAGTTTAACGTGAACCACACTGTTTGATGGTCACTTGTCCCCAGATGGCAACCCATTTCTAGATCTGAGATCCTCTCACTGCCCCTGTTTGAGAGTATGAGGTCTAAGATTGCTCCCTCACGAGTGGGTTCCGAAACTAGCTGTCTAATGCCTGCCACCTGTAGGGCGTCAAGAATGGCCCTGCTCTTGAATGTCACTGCAGCAAATGTGCTCCAGTTAACATCTGGCATATTCAGGTCTCTCATCAACAGTATCTCCCCTTTCTCTGCCATTCTAAGAATGCCTTCCATCATATCCTTGTCCATTTCTTCCCCCTGACATGGGGGTCTGTACACAACCCCTGTGCGGATTGTGGTGCCCTTTCCAGTCTCCAAGGTGACCCACAGTGCTCTCCTCTCCTCCTGTTTACTCTTTTGTTCAGTTGCTTTTATCCCTTCCTTTACATGAGAGGCTACTCCTCTCCCTCTTCTCCCTGCCTGTCTCTCCTGTAGGTTATGTACCCTGGTATGTTAACATCCCAGTCATGGTTCTCTGTGTACCATGTTTCTGTGACTGCTCGATATCAGGCATCCCTCTTCCATTAAGGCCACCAGCTCAGGGAGCTTGTTGCCCAGACAACAGGCATTGGTACTCATTACCCTCCATTTCCTGATGGCCTTACCCCCTTTGCCCCATCCCTGTCCTTCTTGCCTTTGTCACTTTCTTCATTTACCCTTGCCCTTCTCCCTATCGACACCTCCATGCTGGTGTTTGCCACACTTACTACCGTGATTGTTCTTCAAGTCTTCAAGGACAGGTGTCTTGGCATCTGACAAGTAAGAAATAGACAGAAAATACATAATATAATGTGTGTGCATTAGCAAGCAAAGTGAGTTACAATATATGTATTCATATCCTGGCATCTACTCTTGTATGGTAGATGCTCTTAGTCCTAAGTATTAGTATAGCCTATGCCTAAATTTTAGCTGTCTACGGTGTGCCCCTGAGGGTATCAATTAGGGTTCAGGGACCTCATGTAACAGTAGGGTCATGGCACTTACCTGTGTCACAATTGTCGGTTCGGGTTGGGGAGTCAGCCTGGGAGCACATCGAAGGTGGTGAGGAGGGCGTCATGGAGGTGTCTTGCTGGGATTTTTTCTGTACTCCCTCAGGAGCTGGGTGTGTGCAATGACATCAGCCGAGGCAGACCGCACACACTTCCGTGCGCGCTCCCCTCGAGACGACTGCACCCAACCCCCCCATGTGCACGCCTGTATACCTTGCTCCCCAGCCTCCACTAGAGGGCACTCAGGTATCGGTGCCGTGATACCCCCCTTCCCAGGGAAGGAGAGCAGTCCTCCAGATGCTTCATCCTACCCTGCCCCTGCCGACCCCCTGTGACCCGTGTCCATTCCCGAACACGGGTCGCCGGCGTGGTGCGACGCGTGGCGTCCAGCACCTCAACCCTCAGCACCACCGTGCTGGGCAGAACTTTTTATTTGATAAAATAGCCAAAAGGCTTCAGAAAAAGTTTAAATAAAATCCATTTAGTTCTTTTGGAGGAATATTTCAGAAATAGTTCAGTCTTTTTTTTGTGAACAAATTTGATTGTGGCACTAAGAAAATGCATAAAACAATATATTTGTACATATTGAGAAGCACATCATGTTACATATATCATAGTTGAAATTCTGATTCCTCTTTTTGCGCGCATGCACCAGACCATATGGCAATACACTATAACTGCTTCTAGTAGTGGATGACCCAACATTATAGATACATTAAAGAGTGAGTTTTGGCACTGCAAGGGTGTGACACCTTTGTATGACATTGTTATTAAACACTGTATTATTGCCATCATACCCCTGCTGGCCGCTCTCACCAACACAGGCCCGCTGGACATCTCAATAATAGTCGATTGTCAACCTGATACAGATATCCATCTTATCCCTCTGCTCCCATGTTCCTAGAGCACCTCCTCTAGTTAGTAGATTAGGGAGCTCCTATATCACCTCTGTGTTGTTGCTGATGGCCTGTATCATGGGTCCCCAGGTATCCAGGAACACCCCTTCCTTTCCATTAGCTTTGAGTTGGTACCCCTCCAGCTTCATACATAGCAACAGATTATTCATCCATTGGGCAATAGTTGGTGGGGATGTACTAAATTAATGTTGAGCCACTGTCTTCAAGAATTTACTAGGGCTATACCCCACAGTTTGTGTCTGGCTAATTTATCCCTGCCTGCAAACATGTCATTGTTCACCCCTAACATAAGTACCATGGGAGTCTTGGGCAGGGTGCCCTGCAGCATTGTCTCCATGCTTTGATGTACTTGGTACCAGAAAGGGGCAATCCTAGGGCACATGAGGGCCATATGAAGAAAGTCACCTTCCTCCACACCACATTTAAGGCACATTGAGTCTTGAGATGGCCTAAAATTAAGAAGCTTCTTTGGTGTGTAGTAGCTTCTATTTTTTTATTTATTATTTATTTATTTATGTATTTATTTAAATTCTTCAGATATAACCTTTGAGCAAGGTGCTCTTTTTCAAAGGTTCTGTGTCAGTATTATACAATACAATACATACATACATACATAGATTTTCAATTAACAAATAGTGTAGGGAGGTACACTTTTAAATAGGGAAGGTAAAAATGTTACCATGCACAGTTCAGACATTAATTTGTTGACATTTAAAAAAAGGCCCAGTACATAGTACCACTAGTACAGTGACCAAGTTAACAGATGCTTAATTCAAAGTTCCACTTATTCAGTAAAAACACAATATTCAGTTTCACATAACTAGTATAAGGCAGCCTAGAGGGTAGGCTTTCTTCAGGTGGTGGAGAGCTTTGACGAGGTGAAGGAGACTGGTGGGTGAGGTCCAATTTAGGCAAGAGGGAGAGGAGGGGGATAGGGAGGGAGGATAGTACAGAAGTATTAGTGGAAGGCAGGGCTAGGGGGAAGACTACAGTGTGAAAAGAGGAAAGGAGTGAGAAGGGAGGTGAGGATATGTGAGGGGGAAATAGGAGGAATGATAGAGAGTTTGTGTTGGAGGGAAAGGTAGAATGTGGGAAGGAGGATAGGAAGATGAGGAAAGAGTTAGGATGGGAGGACTGGGTAGAGGTAAGGTAAGGGTATAGGCAGAAAGAAGGAAGAGCAAAAGGCTTAAAGGAGTAGTCGAATGAATAAGTGCATCGAAACACAGAGAAGGGCTAGACACCTGGTCAGAGGAGTCAAATCCTGTAGAGCATTTAATTCAAGCTAGGGGTGAGAGAGGTAAGTCATGGCCTAGCATGGACAGCAGTGACAGACCAAGTCCTACACTCACAAGATCCCGTTTCAGCGAGGGAGTGTTTCAGGTCAGTTTTGAACAAGGGGAGACTGTCAATGTTTAGTATAGATGCAGGGACTTCATTTAGCCAAAGCAGGGCCCTATACGCAAAGGACCGTTGACCAAGGGAGGTTTTCATAAAGGGAACAGTGAGTGGACTCTGAACCATGTCCCTCATCTTATAACTAGAGAGGTTAACCTGCAGTAGGTCACCCACGCAGAGGGGGAGCATTACCAAGCAAAGCATTCTTACCAAGGAGGCATGTCAGATACTTTATCCTATTCTTAAGGTTCAGCCAGTTAGTATGCTCATAGAGTGAGGAGGTGTGTGCTAGGTTATCCACACTTAGGGATGGTCTACACACTTTGCTGAGCATGGTCTCTACATGTTTAAGAGCTGTATCAGTTGCTGCACCATATACAGCCAAACAATAGTCGATGAGAGACAGAATAGAGCTACATACTTACAAGTGGAGGGCAGATGGTGTTAGCAATTTTTTGTGTCCATGAAGGATACCCAACTTTATGTTGACAGCTTTTACAATCTGGTCAATATGTTGGGTGAAGGAGAGGAAGTCATCAACCATTACCCCAAGGTACTTGAAGGAGTGTACCTGTTCAAGGGGGGCTGCCTTATTATATAGAAAATGTTAAGTTGTATTCACCTTATTTTGTCTGATAAGGAGCAGTTGTGCACATATCCTATAACCACCTGCCACATGTCATCATCTATACTTTCATCCAGGTCTATGCCCCACTACTCATGGGCCTTTATTTGAGGTTTAAAGGTAGCACCAATCAGAAGTTTGTAAAGTGCTGCGAGTGGCTTAGACCTGAGCTGTGGTTTGAACAATATATCTCCTTGATAGGGGAGGTCACAAGTGTGACCACAGAGAAGAATTGTCTAATTTTCAGATAGGCGAAAAATATCCCATTTGTATACCAAATTCTAGTTTGTCATCATCAGAGGATTTCAGTTTACCTTCTTCATACAACTGAGATTCCCTATTCAAGCCTTTTTTCCTCCATCATAATAGGACCTGGTGTGAGTTTACATTATATTTTTTTATTTATTTAGTTTTTGTTTACCGGGTAAGTGCACTCGCCATAGCAATGACTATTTTCAGGCACGACCCGGGAGGGTACAGTACAACAATACAGGCAAAAATTCCAGTACAGGTTCAAACAGTGCTGACAATACTCAACACAGGCAAACATTCCGGTACAGGTTCAAACAGGGCAAACAATGCTCAATACAGGCAAACATTCCAGTTACAGGTTCAAACAGGGCTGACAATTCTCAGTACAGGCAAACATTCCAGTACAAGTTCAAACATAGTAGATAGTAGAAAAAAGTAGCTACCAACAAGGTAGTTTCAATAACATTCTAGAAAATTCTGTAACAAGTTATGTCATAAATTTTTGAGAAAAATCACAGAAAGACTGTAGATATGTTAGTGCTAACTGTGATTGCAAATAGGTAACTCAGGGGAAGGATAGTAGTGAGTGCCAGGAGTAGGAGGCCGGAATAAGGGGTTGAGGACGGGGCAAGGTGTGACAGAAAGGTAGAGGAGAAGTGTTTTGCACTAGAGGGACAGATCAGAAATGGTAAGGAGTGATGAGGCAAGGAAGGAATAATGAGCTAGGGGGGGTTTGAAACAGGAGCACTTGTGGGAGGTAATGATAATTATGCAATCCTTTCTTAAATGATGTGTGGTATTGGCGCAAGGCTGGTGGGAGGGAGTTTCAGTATTTGGAAGCATAGCAGGTGAAAGCACTAGTGCCTTTAGTAGTGTTATGTCTGGGAATGAGGACAGGAGCATAGTCAGCAGACCGTAACCCATAGCAAGATGTCAGATATTGGAAAGGCCTGCCAGAGGTTTGGGAATTTGTAATCGGACAATGTTGTCAATGACTGAGCCATAAGCATGAAGTCTTAACTCAGGAGGAGGAAGCCATCCCAGGTCAAAATAGAGGAGACAATGGTGTTTTAGCTGGTGAGAGGAGGACGCATAGTGACAGAAGTTGTTATATGTGACATCCCACTTCCTAAGACTCGATTGGCACACTAAGGTATAAGTAGCAGCACCATAGGTAAGTGATGGAAGGAGTATGCCATGGGCAATGGCAAGCCTTGCTGAGGGAGTGAGCACATAGCAGGTCCGGTAGGCTATGCCAAGTTTGGAGCTGACCAGTTTACAAGTATGTTGGATGTGTAGGTCGAAGTTTAGTGATGGATCAAGTGTGATGCCCAAATATTTAAATGAGTTTACTACCTCAACTGTTGAACCATTTAAGGAGGAGACTTTGAAATTAGACTGGGCATGTTTAAGCTTGGCATTTGATCCAAAGAGCATAGTTTGGGTTTTGGACTCATTTAGCACAAGTTTGTGAGTTGACAACCACTGTTGCATTAGCTGAAAGTCAAGAGAGAGTAGATTGTTTATGTCATCAATGCTTTTTGCGCTAGCATACAGAACAATGTCATCCTCATAAATCAGGGAGGTTGTCCTATGGAGGCTGGATCCCTGTGAGCCGTTGACTGTCTCCAAGAACCCCGCCCTGGCCGATACCCCTGTATTTTTCTGAATACGTTCATGGGTACCTATCCAAATTCTTGCTAGCTGACAAGTATATGGGTCACCCCTCTTTGAGAGGGAAAACAAATTTAGCGTGGGTAACAATAGACCCATTAAAAGCCCATCCACAGATACCTCCTCTTCTAGCAGCATCCAGTCAGGTGGCCTTTCCCCAGTACTATCCACCAGCAAAGCCATCTGTACAGCCCAATAATAATATTTAAGATTAGAAAGTGCCAATCCATCATGTTTCAGAGGAAGCTGATGAATAGGCATGATGATGCAAGCCGGTTTACCCCCCCCACACACACACACACTCATATAAATCTATGTAAAATACTATTATTTGGTTTGAAAAAAATTTCAAGGACTCTGATCAGATTCTGCCAATTAGTCTGAGGGGGAGATCCACCCATCTCTCACAATTATGTTTGATGGTTAGTCAGTAGGCTATTATAGTTGTCATGAAAGATTTGAGATCCCCTATTGCTAATGTTAATTCCTAAATATTTAAGGGTATGGACCACTCTCATATTTAATGGGTTAACAAGGATTGCCTCGATTCCCCCACCTGCTGGTAATATTTCACTTTTCGTCCAATTAATTTTATGGCTGGATATTTTGCTGTAGTCTACCAGAATTTGGTTTACCTTGGGAATTCCTTCAGTGGGCTCTGCCAGATATATTAACAAGTCATCGGCAAACAATGATATTTTGTGGTGACACTCAGAAGTGTAAAATCCCACAACTTCCTGGTCATTCCAAATTACCCCAGCCAGCTGCTCTAGGGCTGAAACATATAGTAGGGGATCTGTGCTGTGGTTGGTTAACCAGAGTGGCAATCCATTTCATAATGCTGGGGCACATACTGAAGCATCTGAGAGTACTGAACATGTATCCCCACTCCACGTGGTCAAAAGCTTTCAGCGTGCAGTCCCAAAACTGCAGCTGCTACCTGACTCCCTCCTTTATTGCCCTATCTCATAAGAATGTTTTGGGGTTTTTCAAACAATATGCTTACCCTGCCATCCTTTCACAAACCCCGCTTGGTCAGGGTATATTGTTGTGGGCAGTACAGTCTCCAATCTCCACGCCAATATCCTTGCAATAATTTTGTAGTAAGTTTTTAGCTATGAGATGGGCCTGTAAGATCCACAATGTGCTGGATCTTTACCCACTTTGGGAAGGATTGTGATTGTAGCTGATCACTTGGAGGTGGGAACACCCCAGATTGTAGACTCTCTATTATGTCTCCCAGTGGTTCTCATAGATCCTCTAGTATGACCTTATAAAGCCCATGGGAAACCCATCAGGACCCGGGGCCTTACCCACCCCCCAGCTTCTTAACTGCTTTTGCGATCTCCTCCCAGTGTACATCTCTATCCAGATCCTGTCCCACCTCTGAGGTAATAGAAGACAACTTGGCCCTGTCCAAAAAGGCCTGAGTATTATGATTAGTTGCCTGTAATTCCGAGGTCTGTAGATCCTGATAGAACCTTATGAAACACTCACGTATATCATCGTCAATATGTTTCAGCTCCCCCTGTTTATCATATACTTTAGCTATGTTTTTAATACCTTCTCTATGTTTAAGTTGCCAAGCCAGCCATTTGCCTTCCACATCTCCCTCAAAATATGCAGTGGCTTGATTTAATAATATATTGCATTCTACTTTTGCACTGGAGATCTGATTAAACTTCCATTTTAATTTTGGTAACTCATTATACTTATCTAGGATAGGGTTTTGCATATGCAATTTTTTGACCTGTTGAAGCTTTATCAGTGTGTCAGAAAATATTTTCTTTTCTGTTCTCCTTTTGCGATTAGTGTACAAAATCACTACACCCCCCCCCCAATACAGCCTTTAATCCCTCACATCTAATAGATGCAGAGGTGTCCCCCTTTAAAGTTGATAATGGGAGGGCTAGCCCGAGGTTCAATGTGGGAGAATAACCTCCCCCTACATACACTACTTAAACTAGCCACTCCCAGCAACCACCATTCTAGCATCTGGAAAAATGGTTCCATGTGATAATAGCGATTGCCAAACAGTGATTACTATTATGGCGACTGCATTATCACCGAAAAGCAGTTCAGCGATATGCACTTGCAGGTGACTGGGCACACACAGTACTTTAAGTATGTGTGCAGGGGGGGCTGTGCCCCCCCCAATTATGGATTCTCAACTCCAAGGGGGTGCATGTTGGGGAGAGGGCACAGCCCAGTTTAAAAAAAAGTTAAGTCCCTCAGCCACAGGAACAAGCAAAATTTTCCTAGCCTCTAGCCCCAAAACTGGGACCTGCTCCATCAGAGCCAGCCTCCCTACCCACCACACCATATGGTTGGCTCAGCAGAGCAGGCACACTAAAGGGTAATAACCCTATTCCCTATCCCGCCCCTTCCCCTCACTATATACCCTTTCTGCTCGCCCTTCCCTCACCTTGCAGTCGCAATCCTGGGTATTCCGGCAGGTTGCTCTTGATAATAGTGCCCTCACATGGGTCACCATTTTGACGGTCGCCCATATGCTAGCGCTATTATCATGGTATACCGGAAAAACTAGCATTCTCCTACCTGAGCTCCTGTGTGAGTGTGCTGGTTCTCCTCTCCTCATTTTGCTTGCTTCCCTTCTTGGCTTGCTGTTTTCTCTCTGGTCCTGCTTCTCTGTAAGTGCCCCCCCGCCATGTCCATTTATTGTTCCCTGCCCTTCCATGGTTCTCTGCGCTCCCCTCCTCGCTCCTGCGCTCCTGTAGCACTTGTACTCTTTGCCATGGCTCTTCCCCTGCTTTCTGCACTCTTGGGTGGGCACCTCTGCTCTCCTGTAGCTGATGTTTCCCTCCTGGGCTCATTGGAGTTCTTCCACCACCCTCCCTTCTGGGTGCTTGGTGCCTCTCCCCTCTGTTTCCCTAGACCCCTCTGGGACTTGTAATATTTGTCACACTTGTGTGTATGTATTTATTTCAATTTATAAACAGGTACACCTTGAGAAAAGGGCATGTATAGCCCTAATGGTGGTATTACGGTATAAATAAAACATTTTTTTACTACTTACAATTTACCCAGTCGCTGTAGCCATTTTTTACCTGCCCTGCCTTGCTATTTGGGGAGGTTGTCTGTCCCATATGCCTCCCCATTGAGTGCTCCATTTTGCCATCTCCTCCATGCCCTATCTGTGCCATGCCTGCTATAGTCTGCAGCTCCCTTCTGGTATATCTCCACCACTCACTGGTAGTCTTGCTACGGAGCGGCATGCTCCTTTTCAAATCTCAGTTTTATGCTCTGCCTCTCCGGTCCTGCTTCTGCATTTGTCCTAGTATGTCTGCACTCCTAGGACTGAAGGCCTGAGCTCATGTCCATTTTTATTTTCTGCAGTCTTCCAATTTACCACCTGGGGTACTCTATAAGGTTATGTTGCCTGCCTCAGTTTTGGTCTGCACTTGTCTTCAGCTCCAAGTTCCAAATTAGTTTTGTGATTGCTTACTGAGTGCTGGCAGTCCACATGCAAGCGGCTCTGGTCCTGTGGCTCATCCTATTGTGGCTTGTTGTGGGCTACTCTGCCTTGCCCAGCAAATTACCAGAAAAAAATTCCCCAAAACCTTGATTTCGTTTGCCTTCATTTGGTGCTGCCCGTCTCCACCTCCTCCTTTGCCTATCATTGCTAAGATACAAAAAAGAAAAAAAGTACAAAAATAAAAAATAAACAATTTGGTCTCCAAACCATCTAATATTCTTTTGTGGCCATTCCCAGCTACTTGTGTCCATTTGTGGTTCACAGTGCCTTCCGGTGGCTTCCTGTTTATCCTGTGGTGGAGTATGTGGGGGTCTTGGTGGGGTGCCATGGCCCCAGGTGGTTGCTCCTTCATTTTCTTGCTGGCCGCCTCCCCTTGGCTCTTGCCTTTCTGCCTGCTCCTCCTGCCCAGTCCCCTTTTTCTCATGGCTTCCCTTGTTTTTCAGCTTCTGGCTCCCCCGGTGCACTCTAGCAGTCTGTGGGCCTGTTCTTAACTCTGTTTTTGGTGTATCAAGTGCTGGTAGGCTGCCGTCTACCAGGAATGGGAGTCCCATTGTAGCTTGTTATGTATACAGGTCTCCGTCCTTCAGCTGCTGTATCATAGTTCAGGAGTGGATACCATCGGATGGGAGTCTTGCCAGAATGTTTTATTAGTTTTGAGTTTAGTTCCTTAGTATATGACAGCCTCATCATTGATGGCGATCCTCATACTTGTGTGCCTAGTTCTATTTGTTCAGACTCCATCTCTGCATGTGCCTTCCATCTAGTACCGTGGGGTTAGGAGTCCCTTCCTTCATTCTGCTCTACTTGGCCTGTGCCCAAGCTTAGTCAAGCCACGTGTGCCCTGCTTCATTTATTGTGTTTGGCCTGCACCTGCTCCTGATTGGGCCAAGTGTTGCCTTACTTGTTTCTTCCTGATGTTGTCTTCCTCCTCATTCGAGGACCTGCTTCACCATTGCCTCCTCCTCTTCCTTGGATGTTCTAGTGCCTAATCCTGATGTTGCCGCTCAAGCATCAACAGCTGCTTCTTCTGTGCCTCCACCTGGCAGGAAGCACACAACAAAAGCCTCTCCATTTCTGATTGGACTGTGCCCCGGTTAACTGCTGAACTCCACTGCCATGGCTTTGCTTATCCCACTTCTGCTAGTAAGCAAGTCCTTTATGACCTCTGCTTGGCCAGTGTACATTCTACTCCAGCTCCGTCGCCTGCTCTGGTGGCTCCACTGCCTACCTCTCACATGTCTGAGATGCATGCCTTCATGAATCAAATGACTTCCTCTATGTCTGCTCTTCAGTCTCGCATGTTCTCTATTGAGGCCCATTTAGTAACTCAGCCACCTCCAAAGTTCCCCACTCCTCAGCCTGACCTTCCCTCTCCAAGCAACATTCCGTCTCTTCCAGTTTTGCCTGCTCCCGCTCCTGCTCCTGCTCTTCTTGCTGTGCCGGGTACGTTGCCTTCTCCTACTGACATGATTATATCTCTGGTCCATCTCATCTCGGATCACTTCCGTAAGGACAACGTTGATGGGAAGGATGTCAACCAGGTTTTCTTCCTGGTTTCCTCTCTAGAGTTTGTTGATAATTGCATTGTCTCCTGTGGTGACATCTCAGTCATCCTCAAATCCAAGGATCCCATCTTCTCCATAAGCTGACCATTTTGGAACTTGTTCTGGCCTTTAATCTTTATTGAGATGTCATTTGCTCAACTTTTTCAGACCATGAAGTGGAACTGGATTCATACTTGTGCCTCTTGGTAGATCTTAATACCCGTTATGGCTGTACCCCTTTCTATGACTACCACAAGTGCTTCCCCGCCAAGGCAGTGGCTACCTTGCAGCATTACAATACCAGGCTGAACTGGGCGGTCCTGGACAATTAACTGTTTTGTTGCCATTTTGCTGGGCAAAGGGCCCTCACCTGCTCCCTTTGTGGTTCTTTCAACCACTTTGCTCCTCTGTGCCAGTTAGTGGTTTCATCCTCAGCAGCCTCCTCCTCAGATCCTAGGCCTCCTCCTTCATTGCCTCCTTCAACTCATTCTGGATTCAGTCATACCTTTGAGAATACTAGGGCTCATCTTGCCTCTGGCCGTTCTCTCCAGATGTTGAGCAATTGTCAAGTTAATTACAGCTTCCACACCAGCAGTTGTCTCCACTGCAACTGCAGCTTTCTGTACTTTTGCAGCTTCTGTCATGGTGCCCATGCTCTCAGTGTCTGACTTAAGGCTCTTCAGTCTTCCAAATGACAGTTCTCCCATTCATCCATGCCACTCCACATCCCCAGGTTGGCAGCTGCCATGGCTTCTTATCCTTCCCGACCTGCCATTACTCACCTCCTTTTAGGGTTTCAGCATGGATTTCACGCTGGCATAGGTATCCTTCCTCCTTATTCTTACATCTGCTACAACCTGCAACCTGCATTACATGAGCCTGACATTGTGAACCAACTACTTCAGAAGGAGCTCCAGAAAAACTTCATTATTGGTCCATTCCTTCATCCTCTGTTTCCTATATTCTGTATCAACCCCATTGGCATAGCAACCAGAAAGTATTTAGGCAAAAAGCATCTCATCATGGATCGTTCCGCTCCTCATGCTTCTTCAACTCCCAGTATCAATTTCTTAATTTCAGCTGAAGACTATTCCTTATTCTATGCCCCATTGATGATGCTATTACACTAATCAAGCAACTTAGCTCAGGAGCTTGGATTTCCAAAGCTGATATTTCAGACGCTTTTAAACTATTGCTGGTCTATCCCTTGCTTTGGCATCTGTACGGCATGTACTGGGAAATTAATTATTACTTTACAGTCCGTCTGACATTTGGATGTAGGAGCAGCCCCAAGTTGTTTGATCACGTTGCCGAAGCCCTCTTTTGGGCCTCACTTAATGTCTATAATAGACCAGCTGTGCTGTACGTCTTAGACAATTTTCTTCTCTTAGACATCCAGACTCCATTCCAGAAGAAAGAATAACTACCATTGTTCAGTTTTTTCACATCCTTAAATATTTCACTAGCTAAAGAGAACACATTGGGCCCACCAACCTACTTCAGATTTCTTGGCATTGTTCTGGATTCTGTACATATTGAAGCACATCTACCAGCAGACAAACTTCTTCACATTTGAGATAAGGTCCTTTCCATTTCAATTCGATCATCATGTACAATGCAGGAGCTACTTTCCTTGCAAGGTTACTTAAACTTCACCATGAGAATCATACCACAAGGCAGATCATTTATTTCTTACTTATTAAACCTAGCCTTATTAGTTGACAAACTCCACCACTTCATTCAGATCTCAGCCACAGCTAAATATGATCTAGCTATGTGGTCCATATTCCTCACTCATTGAAACGGTTGCTCCATGTTTTATAAAGACCCCTCTCTGGACTTCTACCTCAGGATCTATACTTTGCCAACTCATGGAATTGCTGCCATTTTCAACTTGGCTTGATTTGCCACCTTTTGGCCTCCTGACATTCAGTCCATTCCAGACTTTCCCTCCACTGATTCATTATTAAAAATGTATCCAATCATAGCTGCTGCCTTCCTATGGGGTCATTCATGGATTCTACAGTCAGTTTCCATATTCTCAGACAACCAAAGTACCATAGACATTATAAATAAAGGGCAATCTTCATTCTTGGCCATAATGATGATCATGCAGAAGTTGACCAGGCTGTCATACCATAATTTCACTCTTCAATGTTTTCACATTCCTGGTTATGTCAATAAAGCAGCTGATGCATTGTCCCACTTCCAATTCCAGGTATTCCGCAGATTACGTCCGAGCGGATCCAGAGTTGGCATCTCCACCTTCCTCCCAGGATCTAATTATGCCCTAGAATATTATAGACACCAAGCATCCTCTATCATGTGTAAAACCTTAGCCCCATCCACTAGATCAACATACTCCATTGCCTGGTCTAAATATGAATATTTTTGTGCATCACAAAAACGAGCGCTATTCCTATTTCCATCGATCATGTTCTAACTCATGTGTAAAACCTTAGCCCCATCCACTAGATCAACATACTCCATTGCCTGGTCTAAATATGAATATTTTTGTGCCTCACAAAAAACGAGCACTATTCCTATTTCCATCGATCATGTTCTAACTTTCATGACCTTTTCCCATAAAGCCTTACATCTGTCTCATGGCACCATAAAACAATACATAAAATCCAGTTTGTTCATTCTCAACATGCTTCTTTAGCTCCATCAATTCTGTCTAACCCTTCAGTAAAACTCCTTTTGCTGGGTTTTCAGAAAGTTGCTCCACCCAAAGCTCCTCAGAGACTGCCAATAGAAGGTATGCTAATCAGACATCTCTTGGACTTACTGGATTCCAAGCCTTTCAATCCAAAAACTAACTTGATTATTTCCACCACTATATGCCTGGCCTGCTACGGATTTCTCAGACCCGAAGAATTTTCAGTCATACTCCTACTTCTCCTACATTTCATAGGCTATCCAGTCTTCTCAAACAAGACAACCTCCATATTCTGCATCTTCCTTCATCTAAAACAGACTGAGTTCATGTAGGAATTACAATATCCTTTTTTCCTTCAAACCACAAATATTGCCCCGTTGCCCAACTGGACAAACTCATGCAGTTTCATGCTGGTTCGAATCTTTCTCTGCCCTTATTAACATCAAATTATAATGCACTAATGACAACCAAATGATTCATTGACCACATCATAATTTTGTTACACCAGCTGGGGATCAACCCAAACTCATACTCCGGGCATTCGTTTCAAATTGAAGCAGCATCGTCAGCATCCAGACATAATATCCCTAGCCATATCATCAAGAAGCCTGGAAGGTGGAAGTCAATGGCATTTAAAACATACATACCAAATCTGGACTCAGAATTAAGATTAGCTTTTTCACTTATCTCTGCCTAGTATGCCCAGAGGATGGGCGGATCAGTAACCATGGGTTCTCAGAGGTTCTCCATACTGTTTTTTTTTTATCTCTTGTGCATTACTGGTCACACTCTTCATGAGTTTGAGGAGATGATCAACGCATTTTTGGGGCTTTCTATTCCTACCAACTATCCAGCTCAAAGTGCTCAAGAAATAGGATTAGAGTACAGTCACAAACAGAGTTGCATGAGCATAACACTTATTCCACAAACATTGAATAGGAGGGCTAGCCCGAGGTTCAATGTGGGGGAATAAACTCCTCCCACACACACTACTTAAACAAGCCACTCCCTGCAACCACCACTCTAGCATCTGGAACTCACCCACCATCCTCCCTTTTCTCCTCCTTTCTCAGCATGAGAAATAGGACTAGAGAAATAGGACTAGAGTACAGCCACAAACAGAGTTGCACAAGCACAACACTTATTCCACAAACATTGAAATGTTTTTTTTCAGCAAGACAAGGTCCAGTTTCCAGGATCTGCAAGTCATGGAATGCACCAGTTCCCCAAATCTAGCAAAACTGGTGCATGATCTGTAGTTGCCAAAGGACCGTGTTGGGTAGATTGAATAGAGGGAGCCAAGACAAGGCAAGGCAAGGCAAATTTGATTTAAAAGATGCCCAATCCTGGATGCTCTGGGTGCTGTACATAAAGCCAACACAACACAACATCAATAAATAAAATAATCATAAAACTACAATGCAATTAAATAGGATTCAATAAATAAATAAAAAAGGAAATAGGGTACCGATAATATAACAAGTCAGTATTGGGCAATATTTACCATGCTGGGTTGGGAAAAGCCTGCTCAAACAGGAAGGCTCTGAGGCATGCCTTAAATACCTCCACCAAAGGGGCCTCCCTTATTAATGGAGAAAGTGAATTACACAGGATGGGGCCAGTGATGCTAAAAGTTCTGTCACCAGCAGTTTTTAACCTCATCCTGAGAATCACAAGGAGGCCCCTTGAGGAGGAACGGAGGGAGCGGACTGAGGCAGCAGGCATATGAAGGCTGACCAGGTAACCAGGGCCAAGGCCATGTAGGGCCTTAAAGTGAGCAAGCCCACTTTGAAGAGAATCCTCCACCTGACCAGCAGCCAGTGCAGTTCACGCAGCATTGGGGTGACATGGCAATACTTGCTTTGCCCCATCAGCAACCTGGCAGCTGCATTCTGCACTAGCTGAAGTCGGCAGAGGATACCACCCGAGACCCCGAGGTTGAGCGCATTACAGTTATCAAGCTTCGACATCACGAAGGCATGCGCTAAGGTAGGGAGGTCCAGGGGTAGAACCAGGGGTTTAATCCTGGTGATATTTCTCAGATGGTAAAAGCTGACATGAACCACGGCTGGCATCTGAGTCTCATGTGTCAAATCACTGTCCAGAATAACACCTAGGTTAAGCACCCTGGAGGAGACCTTCAAAGGTACAGAACCCAGGATGAGTCCAGTCTCTGCACCAAAAGCCATCCTACCCACACCCTCTGTTCAACTTCACTACCAGTACCTGCATCTTATTGGGGTTCAGTCACAACCAGCTGGAGGTCATCCAGTCATTGATTTCAGAAAAGCAGTTGTTAAGCATGTCCACTGCATTGGATGTTCCCAGTGCAAAAGAAAGATACAGCTGGGTATCATCGGCATGACAATGAAAACCCAAGCTATATTTTCTAATGAGCCCTCCCAGGGGAAGCATGTACATGGTGAATAACATTGGTGACAAGGCCAAACCCTGGAGTACTCCACAAGACAGGAGACTGAGGAGGAGGAGAAATTCCCCATCACTACCCTTTGCCTCCTGTTAATAAGAAAGGACTTAAACCAGCAGATGACTGTGCCGGAAAGTCCACACACTTCCCTCAGGTGGTCAAGTAACACACAATGGTCCACTGTGTCAAAAGCTGAGGAGAGATTGAGGAGAATGAGAATTGTCCCCTCTCCTAGATCTCTTGCCCTGAGAAGATCATTATGCACCAGAACTAGTGAAGTTTCCATGCTATGCCTTGCCCGAAACCCCAACTGGAAAGGCTCATATAGATCAAAGGCCATGACTGGTCTTCAAGCTACAGTGCCACAATCTTCTCAACAACCTTACCCAAGAATGGAAGGTTGGAGATAGGATGATAATTTGCCTTGACGTCGGGATCCAGAGAAGGTTTCTTCAGAAGGGGTCTCACCAATGCCTCCTTCAAGACATCAGGAAAGACTCCCTCCAGGAGGGAACACTGGACAATCAAGGCAAACACCGGGCAACCGGAGTCAACACATCCCATCAAGAAGTGCGTTGGCACCACATCCAGTTCACAATATGTGTGCCTCAGTTTTGAAGCAACCCCAATGATCTTAGCCACCTCCACTGGTCTAAACTCGCTCCAACTTGGAGGAGTGCTCTCCAGGCATCTGAGGTGATCACTGTTGGCCAAAAATCATCTCACTGGTGGAAAACCTTGCCTGATGGTGGGCACTCTGTTTGGGAAGAATTGAGCAAACTCTTCGTATAAAGCATCTGAAAAGGCTTTTTTTGGCTGGAGACATGCTGGATTTAACAGCCTGTCTACAGTCCAAAAAAGCACAGTTGGTCAATTCTTCCCAGCAGCAATCTCCCTGGATAGGAACTCTGCCTTCTTATGGTTGATTGCCCCCTGGTATTCACCATAGTGAGCATGCAGGGCCAACTTATCCATCTCCAGGCCCAACCTCCACCAGCAGCGCTCCAACCTCCGACCCAAAACTTTCATCACCTTAAGTTCCCCATCAAACTACTGGGAATCTAAGTGAGAAGATTTGGGTTGTACATGGACTGCTGCAAGGGAGCCAAGCATCCCAGATAACACCTTATTATAGGCGGTAACTGCGGCACACATACCCCCCTCACATGCAGTGTCCACACTATATAGGTCAGCTACTGCCAGAAACCCCATGGGAGTCAGATCCCTCAAAGGGCAGTAGCTCACCATCTCAGCAGAGGGAAGGCTCTTGGTGGCACCCAGAATGAGAACTCCACGTGCAATGTTCGGACCAACCAACCCGATCAGTCTTGAGGTTCTCAATCTCAAGCCCCAGCGAGAAGACCAGGTCCAACATGTGACTGACCTGATGGGTCACGGCGGAAACTTCCTGTGACAGGCCCAGCGATGACATGATCTGGAGGAAGTTGTAACCAAGCCTAGATGAATCGTCATCAGCCCAAACATTGAAGTCCCCCAGAATTAAACATCTAGGGGCCTCCAATGTTTCGTCGATGACAAAATCGGCTAGCTCCTGCAGAAAATCTCCCACCACTTCAGGAGGGCTATAAAGTAGGAGAATTTTGCAGCTTGCACCTGGGCCCCCCTGAATGGCCACACATTCAAAGGAACCTGTTCTTCTCACTGGGTGCTCAGTGAATCCCAGCTCGAATCTAAAACAGATGGCGACTCCCTCACCCCTACGTCCACTCTGGAGCAGCGCACGACAGAGTACCGGGGGGGGGGAACGGTGACCTCAAAAACTGGCCCAGCATCATCACCCACCCGGGTCTCGGTAATGCAAGCCAGATCGACTGATCGCTGTAATTGCGGTCTTGTTTCTAAGTGATCTGACAGTGCACAGCACTACCTGCAGGGGACTGGTGGACAATGCAGCCTCTCTGGCTACCTGCCCGCTCAGCCTGGTGTGAACCCTGGGGATGGGGACCAAACATGTGTGTCCTCTCCCTTGGGCCCAATGAACCCCAGGGCACCTTCTGTACCTAACTACTCCTATCCTGCCCTCTCCCAATGTGCATGAGGCACCCAGCCAGAGTTGATCAATGCAGTTCCTTCTAATTCTGACCTCCCAACAGTGCCGTGCTGTAATGGTGGTAACTGGGAGGTCTGAAAAGGGCCACAGATCATGCAGCTGGGATGCCCTGTACATGATCCTGGCATGCCCCAGACCCTCAACCTTCCGCAAACACATCATAACTGACTATAATGTCCCCAAAACAATAAAATACTAACTAAATGAACACTTGCTTATCCAGTCACACATTACTAACAAAACTAACCTAGTACCATGCACAGCACACACACCTAAATGTTTTAAACCCACCAACACCCCCACCACCCCACACCCACAAGAAGAGCAATAGCAAATCCAGAAAAGGTTCTTGAAAATTAGAAGTACACTATCCACAGCTCAAACAAAATGTCCTACAAGACAGGATACATTAAGACAGTTAAATGCAAAATATTTGCCACTAGAAAAAGAAAAATTCCGTCCCACTGCTTAGAGGCTGAGGGCTCTCTCAGCACCACCAGTCACTGCAGAATAGTGAACCAATTTCCAAGACACCAGTCATGTGAGATAGATCCTGACATGTACTCAGAGATGCTTCCATCAGTTCTGGGGTCCTGGAGAGTAAATCCAAGGACTCAGAAATTAAAATGGCATCCAACCTGGCATAAGCCCTTGTGGAATGAGAGTAATATGTGTATTTCTGGCCTGAAGGGTTCCTAAATCACCAAGCATCAATTAAGCAGTAGTCTGCAATCATATCTGTGAGTGCTTTGGCATTTCTAGACATGGGGTGCCCTATTCCAAAACCAACTAGACCAACACAAGGTGCTTGCGTCAAACAGCAATGATGCAAACTGCACTTTGTGTCCTTCATTGTGGCAATCCCAAATCTGAAACACTGTCTGCATCACAAGGGGAAACCCCTGTGGCAAATGGGCACTGTGCCACCCTTGCAACCTACATAAGGGTACAACAGGTCACAGGGGAGCTTGCACCAATGCTGGGCTGCAACATCCCCTTTTTTGGGAGTCAGGAAGCCCCAGCATGGGTGCAACAAATGGCTAGAGTTAGACCAGCTAGGAGCTGGTGTAAGCCTCCTGCACCATTGCCCCTCAAGGTGGGGAATTGATAGAGGGCTCTGTGTGTGGGGTTTGTGGGCAGAAGGCATAAGGGATTACACAGGGGGTGTTGGGGAGCTGGTGGGTATGCCAGGAGGGTGATCGGGCACCCTGTAGGGGTGCTGATGTTATAGCACATAGCACAGCATACACCATTACGAGACTGGTTATAACAAGGGCAGCCCCACTGGGTGCCCGATCATCCCACTGTCATATCCACTCACTCCCTAACACCATCTACAGCATCCCCTGTGCCTCTTCTGCCCCAGGACCCCCCTCCCAGCATTGTTTATTTGTTGCACCGGGTGGGGGGGTGGATCTGTGTGGAAAGTTCCACAGGTGCGCCTACTGTTTAGTGCTAGCCTGCATGTGAATCAACTATCCTGTTTTTGGTGCAGGGACCCCCAATTTTACAGAATTGGATGCAGGGTCCCTGATGCAACCAGAGTGCACTGCAGCACTGGATCGCAGCACCTTGTAGTGATCGAAGGGTTCTTCTGGAATTGGGCCACGTTGGTATAACCCTAGAGAATCTATCCATCACCACATCCTGAACACTTAATCCCCACATAGTATCCAAGACCCATCAAAATCTGACATTTGCATTTTTAACCTTTGATATATCTCTGGGTTATCTATGTTCAGTCCATATACAGGGCCGACTGCCACTTTGTACCCTGAGTTTAACAGGATTTGTGCTAATATGTATCTCCCATTTGGATAGGTGTATGTTTTAGTAACTGTCCCCAGAAAACATGGCTGGATCCAGATAGCTGTCCATCTGGCTTTAGATGAGAAATAAAACCTATACCACTCACCCCCTCCCCCCACCAAGCTCTTGTTCATGTGGGCCTAGTCATTTGAGTTTCTTAAAGGCATATGATGTTTGTCTTATTTGTTTTAATCCTAGCCATAACATTTTTATGCTTCACATGAGATTTATTTATTTATTTATTTTATTTATTTATTGAAGAGATTCACCAGAAAAACACACTGAACAATAAGTTACTCATTTCACGGTGCATCCTGGGGGAAAGGGTAGCAGGGTTACATGGTCAGGTAAGTACATTTATGCATTTATACATACAAGGGATTACACAGTCACACAAAAAATTGAGCAATTACTCCAACAAACTAATTATATTAGTAATAAGACAATGACATTGGTATTGGATAAGTGCTCAGCATTTGCAATTGAATAGAAAGAGGGCAATAGAAGTGCTAACAACAGAGAAATGAGGAGAAAGTGGAGATAATTAGGAGTAGAGGTGTGTAGAGTAATAGGAGGAGATAGTTGCAGCAATGATATAGTGCTTGTTGTGGCTGGAAGGAAGGGGACAGAAATGAGTCAAATGAGAGGGGAGTGCTAGGGGCAAGTGCAGTTTGGGGAAAGGAAATTATTTAGGGTCAGGGAGAGAGATGAAGGAGATGAAGAGTGTCTGGTAGGAGGTAGGAGTGAATTCCAGAGTTTAGGGAAGTGATAGGAGATTGCTTCCTGTCCTGTAGAGGTAGAACGATGAGGACCAGCAAAAGTGCCTGAGTCAGTAGATCTGAGAGAGTGGGTGGAAGGGTGAGGAGTAGTCAGAGTAGAGCAGAGATAGGAGGAGAGAGTGTTGAACCAAAATTTGGAGGTACATTTAGCGCAGTGAGAGAGCCACCTACTCTCAAGGAAGGGGAAAGCTAGAGCGCGATATAAGAGGTAGTGATGGGTGTGGGAAGGGAAGTCGAGAGCAAAGCGACAGAAAGCATTGAAGAGAGTGTCCAGCCAGGTTAGGGAAGACTTGGAAGCAGCACTGTAAACTATGTCATGGTAGTCGAAGATAGGGAGAATCATTTTCTGGACAAGGTCATGCCTAGCTAGTAGAGGTAAGCATCTATGGTTCCTGTTAAGGGCACCAAGCTTGGGGCACAGTTTTTTCAGGATGGCATTGACATGTACAGAAAAGTTAAGGTGTTGGTCAAGCCAGACACCTAGGTATCTGAAAGAAGTGGTGTCCTCTTCTGTGGTCCTGTCGAGGGTGTGAAAGGAGCGCAGGGAGGGCAGCCTAGAGAGTCTCTGTCTAGTGCCAAAGGTCATGGAGACTGTCTTCTTGGCATTGAGGAAGAGTTGATGTGAGCTTAGCCAGTGCTGAACATTATTGAAGTCAAGCTGCAAGCAGGTAGCCACGTCGGAGGGAGACTGGCCTGAGGTGAACAGGACCGTATCATCAGTGTACATATGGATGGAGGACTTGGAGCATACTGATGGTAGGTCATTAAGGAAAACAGAGAATAAGAATGGGCCAAGAATGGAGCCTTGAGGCACACTGATAGAGATAAGGAATAGAGGGGATGTTGAATCAGCTATTTTAGCCAGTTCAGTCCTACCTTCTAGGTAAGACCTGAACCAGTTGCAGGCTGCCAGAGACAGGCCAGCTGAAGAGAGGGTTGCAAGGAGGAGGAGGGAGTGGGAGACAGTGTTGAAGGCCTTGGCAAAGTCAACAAAGATAGCAGAAGTGATGAGACCATTATCCATGGCTGTATGGATAGAGTCAGTGAGCCTTAGCAGGGATATGGCAGTACAGTGATTCTTCGGAGACCCAGATTGGAACGGAGGGAAGAAGTAGGAGACGTCAAGAAAAGAGTAAAGTTGGGAGAGAACCAAGTGTTCCTGCAGTTTAGCAAGGGTAGGAAGAAGCGAAATGGGATTTAAGACCATTTATTTTCCATGATCTTACTAACAGTGTCTACTCACCCATGAAATTGACAGCAATATATATGTCTTCTACCTATTGAGCCTCTTTGATATAAGTCATGTGAATTGCTTTTCCTAGTGTCTTTTTGAGAGTTAACAATTTCTTCAACAGGATGAACATTAAACACAAAATATCTTGTAACCTCTGAAAAACCAGCCCCCCCTTTTAAACATTCATATGCATTACTAAAACACTCTCCTGGTAGCCCCTCCTAACCACCCCATCTCCCCCAAATCCCACTCAAAAACAAACAACAAATTAAGTACACCATTACCCTCTGTTAGGTGACCCCCCCAAACCGATGAACACCCCCAAATAAACAAGAATCAGCAAACTCCCTTCCCTAGCTATTTCCAGCACTGAAACAGTGCAGATTCCCATTAGTCTTTGGAGGACACAGGACTTTTGTGGTCTGTACAGCACCTGTTGTCCACAAAAAGCTAGAGCAAATGCAGAACTGAATGTAATGTATATTAAAGGAAACAGTATTTTAATCACTGTCAAAAATAACTAGGGCTAAATTGGAGAGGGCCATCCCCCCACCAGACCATTGTGTGGGAGACTTAGCCCCCCCCCCCGAACCAATTTGTATAATTCTTAGCACCAGAGAAACTAAGCACTATTGAAAGCATAACAAGTTAATTAAGGAGTAGCCACATCCAAACTACCCCTTGCCCTCCCTGGCAAACTGGACAGGCCATAATGTAATGACAAAGGTGAAGACTATTCTCATTTGCTCCCTCTCCCCACAGGAATACGGGTGTGGCCATATAAAAGGACAGTATCTGTGGCAATGTTAAATCAATGGGGTGCCTGTGCCCCCAATTTTAATGACTTGTGTGGCACAGTCAAACCCACTGCAACACCTCTCGCATGAGCCCCCTCTCCCCAGCCCTCAGGGATGGGAACAGAAGCCCGCTGTTAGATGTGTCCCTACATTTCATTCTGAGGTCCTCCAAATGGGCTCCAGTCACCCAAGCAGCTCCCATCACTTACTGTCTGTCCATCTGCAAAAACCATTGGAACATAAGGAATCTTTCCATAGATTTACATAAGCCTGTAGCAAATAGGGCCATGACAACCTCAGTGACAGTAGATTTGGGTCCTCTTCCATCACAAGTAACTGAGCAGCTGTCCCGCTTGTCTACCCCCTCAAAACTCCACATTTTATTATTTATTGTGAATATTGTTTTGGGGAGTCACCTGGGCCCTCAAATCAGGATTATGTTAACACATATTTTATCTATATATCTAACACCCCCTGTTAGCTACAGCTTTGGATAGCCAGTCAGCTTCAATTTTAAATAAACCTGGGTGTTGTATCATAAACATTCTCAAACCAAGCAGAACCACGATTAGTATGTCCAGACCGCAAGATAGTTACAATCCTGTAAGCTTAAGTGATAGATCACTTGTATCTCACCACAGTTCCTCCTACCACATCTACAGTGTCTTTAAAATTGTTAATTTCATTTTGATTCCCCCTTTCCCGTTACCTGGGACCCCAGTAACAGTCAGAGAGAAGAAGCACAATGTGGAGGTGAACATTTGTTAGCAGGAGGATTCAGTACAACTGCTTGCAAACAAGTTAGTATCTGAGGAAAGACAGGTTGACAACGAGAGATCCTAGTCTTAATTAACCATATAGCCATCGTGGTGAACACCATTGAAATAAAACAGTTTGAGTGAGATCTGTAATAGCTGTGCAGATAATATGCCTCTCACTATCCATCGCTACCTGTAACCCAAGTCACAGTTGGATGATTGGAGCAGGACCAGAACCTGCTTAGTACCTCCTTTGATTTTGTTCACTGACCATAGAACTCCCATAGAACTCTTTTAGAGAGATTTAGCTCTTGAAAGACCACCTGGTGTTAGGGCTGTTTTACAAAGTGTCACCAGCCCATTGTGATTCATGCAGTTTGAAATAATTGGCACATCACTCCCCCCTCTGGTGAATACATTTGTCACTGAAGCAAATGAGAGCCACATGCCGTGACTGCCATAAAGTAGGGTGCCATGCTACAGAGTTCAAACGATCATGTAGAAGACTGCATGGCACCCTCCACAGGGTCTCCCACTCCTGAAAACAGGGCATTGGTGCCTGAATCAAGTTCTCCTATGATCATCAACTTGTCACAATAGATTAACAGAGTTGCCACACTGCCATCATCAAATCAGTTCATGTAGTTTACCTGCACTATTAGATCGAGCTGGTTGTCCTGCTCCCCTGGAGGCCAGGGTTTCAGATTAACTGAATCCTTTACTTTTATTTACAGTTATGGACAGACAATGTACAGCATCATTCCAGTATCCTACATCAATCCTTTCTCCCCGGCTCCAAGTCCATGCAGTCTACCGGGTCTTAGTGTTACTTCTGCCAGCCAGATCCCTTTTCCATATGTCTGGAGGAAGCCCCGGTGGCCCACCAGCACCGCAACAAGTCACCATCCATATCTGACCCCCATCTTTCCAGAGCGTTATTAACAATTGCATGCCACAGCTATCACCCTCAGACTAGAGTCTCACCTCTGAAAATGTTATGTCCTGTCATTGTAAAGATCAAGCTGGCTGATTAACACAAATTTGCAATCTGCCCTCCCTGGCAGCCTTGAGGGTGCAAACAAAATCCTCAGCTTCCATGGAGTTGGTAAACATTTTTGGTGGTCTTCCTGGACAGACAATATGCAGGTTTTCTGGGTACATAAGAGCAAATTCCCAGCCGAGGGCATGAAGCTTTGTTTTTACTCCATTGAATTTGTGCCATTGGACCTGGAGTTCTCTGCTAAAATCTTGGAACATGGAGCCCCTCACCCCACTGACTACAAAAGGACCCTTTTTACATGTAGCTCTCAGCATAGACTCCTTTTCTGGATATTGTGGATATTTTATAAGGTAGTGGCAAGGACGGTCCCCCTCTTTAGGTTTAGGACCCTTCCTGTGGGCCCTCTGAATTTCAAAGCTTACAGCCACAGGGTCCATCTTCAGCTTTTCTACTAAACGTTTTTGAATTTCTCTGCCCCATTCTCTGCCCTCTAAGTTCTCTGGGAGGCCAACTAGATTGATATTAAATCTCCTACCTCTATTCTTCTGGTTGTTGGCACTCTCAGATAAAATCTGAATTGTTTCTTTCCAGTTGTTCTGATCACTGCTTAAATCCGTAAAGTTGCTCTCCAGCTCACTAATTCTTTTTTTTGCTGCATCAAAACATCTGCCATGTGAGCTGGAGGTTTCTGCCAGTCCTATTACTACCAACTGGAGATGGGTGATTTGGGCAGTAATGCTGGAAAATTCTGCACTGACTTCTTGCTGCAGATTTAGTAAGATTACTGTTGATGGACCTCTCTCTTTTGCTGCCATTTATTCACTCAACTCCGTTGCCCCCACTGCCAAGCTTTTGGCCTGGTATGCATGTCAGCAGTTGAACTAGTAACTTTATTTGTGGGTTCGAATGGGAAGCATGGGCTGCTTTTTTCCCCACATGCCAGTTGCCATCGGTCTCCTCTAATCAATTTTCTGCTGTTGTGCATCTCCGGTGCACTTTCCCAATATTATTTTGCTTTACTTATTGGTGCCAATCAGACCCTCATTAGAAAATGACCGCCAAGCTCTGATGCCAGGCCATGCCCCTGAAATACAGTAGTTCAATCTTAATTCATAACAAACTGCTATATAGTTCTTCTTTTCAAAAGTAAATCTATCAGCAAAACCCCTAACTAGAGGTTTGAAAATCTCCTATGCAAATTGGGCTTTCAGCAGTCTCGCTTTTGCGTGAAAGTTTTCAGCAGGAAAATCAAGATATGCTGTAATATTTAAAAAATGCTTCCATGGTACTCAAGCAAGAGGTTGTTTCAGACACAGTTCTGACAAAATTCATCAACCACTGCTACAAGTATAGCTTTATATTACCTATGCCATTGTTCAGCAGAGCAGCTTAAATTATGCATAAAAAATGTGTGATGCTCCTGTGCAGATAATGCTCAAAACACACTGATTTTCATATCTCTTTCAACAAAGTAACTAAAATCTTTTATGAAGTTTGAAGTGCTTTTGTGTATATTGAGTCTGATTGTCCATGGGGCGCAATGTACACGTGATCCATGTGTAAATTGCATGCCCCCCACATGGCTGCAGATGGGCATAGGGTGCATGGATTCATGAACTTGAGGCACCTGCAGGACACCTGTCCGTGGCCCCGCCCCTTCTGGCATGCAAGTGCAGGAGGGCAGATCAGTGGACATGGGTAAGCATCCAATGGGATGCCTGGTCCTGGTCTGCTAGTGGATCTCCCACACCAAACAGCATCAGGGATGCTTGAACATGTGGTGGGGTCACACACACTAACACCGGGTGAGCACCCCGGGTAGTCATCCCCAGCCCTTGCAGTAGTCCAGGAGTGCTGGGTTGGCTTGGTGGTGGTGCCTTATGGTGTTTACCACTGCAGGCGGCATACAGTTGGGGGGGAATGCAGCTGTTATGGCTGCCTCTGAATAGCATAGCCTGCACCCCCCCTCACCCAGAGCTCCACACTTATGTGAATAGTGTGGAGCGCAGGCATGCCCCCTGCATCCCCCCTGCATCCCCCTGGACTGGCCCCATGCAGAGCACAATGGTCAGCCAGGGAATCCTTTACGTAACAACTTAGCACCCTTTTGATGATTTGGGTGCGGTGGGCTGCAGTGGCTGCAGATTGTCCTTGTGCCACAGATACGCGGTGTGTGGGCACTATGCCCCTAGAAGAAATTACCACTTTATGTCCAAATAAGTGAAAAGAATACTTCATGCAGAGCATATGGAGTATCCATAAATTCAAATGTATAAGAAATTTTCACTCCAACTGTTGGAATTCACAAGAAACTGAAAGCAGCTGTTCTTAGGGAGTTGGGGGGTGGATAAAATGATCTGTAGATAATCAGGCATTGGAATAAACTGACTGACTATTTAACAACAGGAATACCTCCTTAATTTGCCAAGTCCACTTCCAAAGTGTTGAAAACCAACCTGCCCCCACAAAATGCTGAGATCGTAAAGAAATCCTATGAGCCTGTGTAATATAGGCTGCATGTGTTCACTGCAGCAGAACAATGCCAAAGAGTTCTCTCAAAAAGTCAACCTCACTGTTCTCTGGTCGTGAAAAAGTTCCCACTGAATAACTAAGGCTGGATTTTAACAGTGAACAGTACCAAACAGTTCTCTCAACGTGTCAGCCTCACATACTATGCTCTGGTCGTAACAATGATCATATGAAATAGCTCAGGCTGGCATGATATGGCTCTCAAGTTAAAAACTGTAATTTAGCAAATAAGCTTATTTAACATGAAACCGTCAATAAGAGCAAACACTTAGCTATGACTTCTGCTTTCAGTTGCTACTGCAAGTGACATTTGCTGCTTTAGTTGGATAATGCCAGTGTTCTGAACAAGGTCTTGTAAGAATATTCTGAAATGAAAGGGCTGTGACCGCGTTCAAACAACCCGTGTTACAACCTGAGCTATTTTATAGGATTGTTTTTACAACTAGAACACGGTATATGAGGCTAACCCTTTGAGAGAACTGTTTGGTATTGTTCACTGTTAAAATCCAGCTTGACAAAATATACATTGGGTAAAATCAGTGCCCCCTGAAAACCAGATACTACACCTTAGATGGGCTTTCTTGCTTAAAAACAATTGCATCTGGCTAAACATTTCAATTTTGGATATGTGATAGCACCCTTTCTGAATAAGACAAAGGGCATGTGAAGGGTAAAATGAAGGACTGTCCTACCATGGGAAGGTTCTACGGTAGCACTATCAATATGCATATCATGCAGCTATCTCATCCTATCATCTTTACCCTATCTATTGTATCTTGAGCTCCTGCCTTAGAATTGATTTGTAGCCCTACTGAGATGCAGCATTTTGTTTACAGAGGGATGCTGCTACTACCCAATTTTGACAAGCAGAAAGGGGAAGGGGTCAAATGAATTGCTCTGGGTCACACAGTCAGTGGCTCTGGTGGAATTAGAATCTGGGATCTCATAGTCCCACTCTTTGCTCTTAAAACTGGACTTCATTACCATTTATTAATAACTCTGGGACTTGGTTAATGGCGATATATACATTTTTGTTACTAAAGAAACTGTCTAGTCATAGCAAATTCATCAAAATGACATTTAGATCAAGTGTTACTAGTTGCCATCACTAGCAAAGTAAGTTTTGTGAAACCTTCTGTAGTTCACTTCTTTATGCTACAAATACAACAGATCAGGTATCCAGTACCTTTGCCATTCCACTGGGTGCAGATCAGTGCTTTATTACATTTTTTTTAAAATACAGCTAAGAAGACACTTGGCCACAGTGCTGTAGAGTTTCAGACTTCCAGCTCAAACACTGCTAGTGCACATGGAGACTGAACTCCCAATGGCCATCTTGTACACAGCAAGCTTTTTTTGGGGGGGGTGAAATGGAAGTGATAGATAACAACTAAGTATTGCACCCACAGAGGACTACGGCCATGGAGGTGAGCGGAGGGGCTGTGGAGAAACAACAGTATATCACTGACTGAAGCACTGTGGAAGAACAGAGGGAAGGAATCCGATTACATGTCCTTCTCTCTTCTATGTGATAGCAATATCTCAGCATGGCTCCACCCATGCAGCCACAAAAATGTGGATAGAAAACTAAATCCAAGAATGTGCAGAAATTGTGAGGCATGCACCTGGACTTCACTTTGTCTCACAACATTTTGGGGGGCTTTAACTTGCCTATTTTTAACAATTTCAACCCCAGATGTTAAGGGTGCTCAAGTCATCATCACATCGCACAACCACATAAGTTATACCTGACCCAAATGGTGTTTTGGGAATCAATCCTTAGAAACACATTTTGGGACAGAAACCTCACAAAAAAGTGGCTTTGTTAGTCATGAAAACATGTTAACGAGTCACAAATACAGGCTCTGTTTTTGAAATACTGTGCAGCATATTTCAAAAGGTATGTTTTCAATAAAACAATACTTAAAAGATTAACCATATACACCTCACTGTGAACCATTCACATTTTAGACACAAACTCAACAGATTTTCTTGTTTTTAATGTGCAACGTTTTCTGTTCTTTTCCCCATTTTTGCAATCACTGAGACTCATGAAAGTATGTTTGTGAATCATGAAATCAGGGTCAGGGACACTGGTTTACCGGGATTGAGAAAGGGCATATTCCGTTTTGCACATTGTGAAAAACGGTATTGTCACCGGTGTCTGTTAAGCCAAAATCCGGTTTTACTGGTGTTTGGTTTTGTGTACTTTATTTAACAATTTTTAACTCTGCTAACATGCATTTTAGCAATTTTGACCTCCACTATTGCACATCCTTCCATCCTTGTACCAATTTAAAGTTAGTTTAGGTACAAGATGTGATAGCAGCAGCAACACTACAGCCCCATCCCTAAGGTGTGATAGAAGCAGCATTACGACCCCATCCCTCAGGTGCAATGGCAGCACCAACAGCGCTACGGCCCCCCATCCCTCTGGTGTGATGGCAGCAGCAACAGCACTATGACCTCCCTCCCTCAGGTGTGACAGAAACAGCAGCGCTGTGGCCCCTATCCCTTAGGTGTGATGGCAGCAGTACTACATTCCCCATTCATCAGTGGTGATGGCAGAAGCACTATAGCCCCCAACCCTTTGGTGTAATGGCAGTAGCAACAATGCAGTCCACATCCCTCTGGGGTGATGGCAGTAGTGACAGCACTATGATCCTCTTTCTTCAACACCCACACCCGACATGCACAAGTTACAAATGACTTGGTCTCTTTGCTTGTAGAACTCAGATGTGAATTAATCGGAACCATCACCGCTAAGGTGGGCTACCTTTGTTTTTTCCTATCTATAATTTAACTGCCCGAATTGGATTTCTGCCTGTGACACCACTGACCAGGTTTAGGGAACAGACTTGGGTGTTGGAGGGCCAGCTGGAGGGTGAAGGCTTGAGTGTCCAATGACCACTCACCTTCTCCTGGAAGGGAGGGTGGGTTCACAGCTCAGCATTTGCTGGCCCCTGATGGAGGCCAGAGGCATGAAAACATGTCAGCCCTCACTGCAGGAGGGAGCGTGATGGACGTCAGATTGTGCCTTGACATCATGTGGCCTGTCACACTCCCAAGAAAATGGGAAAACACCTGCTGACCAACCGAAGGACAGCTGTTCGTCCCTCCATAAGCCGGAATCCTCAGACATGTGTCTGTTCTGACCCCTGCCATGCCCAGGATACACAGGAAGCTCTTTAGGGCAATTCTCCTCCCCTGGTAGCCTCCCACAGGGGTAGGGACCCACTCAATGAAGGGTTACTTTGGGTTACCTGGTAGCATGGCAGTAAGGGGCAGTGGATGGTGGCTGGGACTCAGTAGTGGTGGTAGGGGGCCTTGGCAAGCCTGAAGGAGTGAATGGCCAGGAGATAGGAGGAGCAAAAAAAAAAAACTGCTTGAATTTGCTTCTTTGAAATACAGTGTCTTCGACTAACAAAATTCATAAGTGATTAGTGGAGGACATTCAAATGGATTTATGCATCTCCCAGACATGTGGATGTTTTTTTTTTTACTTGGTGTCCATGAAAAGGGTGTCTCCCAGTTTTCGTGTCTTTGTTCAGATGTGAATTGAGCACTACTGCCCACCAGCATCATACAGCCCCTGGGGTCTTACCTTCTGTCGACATTGACTGTGCTTTCAAAATCGGCTGACCAAACATAAGTACACTTAAATACTTAACATTTGCTTTTGTTGAAGCAGTCTATCAGAAAACTTTTGCTGCCACAGAGACTAAAACAGCAGGTTGGAGAAAAGGTGCAAATTATCCAATTCACCTAAATGGGGTGCTAACTGTGAAGTGTTTTCATAAGTAGTAAGGCAGTTTCTTCTTTATGAACGTACTTTCATTCAGACTAGTTTTCATTCAAACAACTGAGGATTTTGGATGGCCCTACTGATTATAAACTTGAATAAGCTAGTTGGTAACAGTGATCCTGCATTTGGCAATCTACAACCTAGATGCTTATATGCAAAGAATACAATAAAAACCTGACTAAAATCTAAAAACAAGCTTATAAAACACATAAAATGCATCTGAACATTTATCTTTACCTATACAAAATAACTGCAGCCCAAGTAACACTCAGGTAAATTACATGGTACCCTGACTACTTTTCTATGCTGTAGTAAACATATTTATTTTTTTTTTATATTCTTTGTAAAGCAGGTAATGCCCACTAGGCAGAACTGTCTGTTTTCATGAGTGACCTAGAAGCACTGGGGAGGTTAAGTGACTTACTTGGAGTTGCACAGTATGCAAGTGGAGGTTGTGGGAATCAAACCCAGGTATGCTGGATGTACCCAGTTCATTCACTGTTTGTTACTCTAACCACTAGGCATGGGTGGTTAAACTGAATGGCTGATTACAACAAAGCAGTGTGGGTGATTTCCTTACTGACTCTATATGTAGCAAAGCAGAAAGAATGCAAAGCACAGGAGCATTCATTTTAAGATACTGAAATCTGGGCCGGCCCGCTGGCGCTGAGGTAGCACTATTGCTTGCAATGCCAGTGACCCAGGGTCAGAAGCAAACTCGAGTTGCTGGAGGTCTGGCCAGGAGAGTAGGATCGAGCACCTGGGGGACTGCCCTCCTCCTCCAGGGAGGGTGGGCTGCAGGTCCTGCTGCTTTACCACCACCTGTGTGACCACGGGTGGTGATGCATTAGTGCTGCAGGTGATCAGGAGGGACGGCGCTAGCCAGGATCTGGAGCAGTGGCATGTTTCTATGTGACCTACCTCCTTGGATCTCTTGTAGTGCCGGTGCCCTCAGGTACAAAGACCAGAAAACCAGGAACAATCACCCCACATTGGCCACTGGCAGAAGGGACCCAGGTGCTCCAGACTTCATAACCAGGCTCCATGAGGGACCCACTGAACTGCCCGACACACACTAAGAGAGTGTGGAGGGGTGACCTGGGGTCCCCTTCCTTCCCACCTGGGATGGTACAATCCAGGCAGGATAGGAGCAGGACCACATGAGCTCCTGAGCATTAGCTGGGGGTGAGGCTAAGGGATAGCCAGCCTAGGGATCTCTGAAAAGTGGAGACTGATGCTGTGAGAAGGGGACATAGAAAGAGAAAATAAAAAAAAATTTAGAAAGATGCTGAAATCTTAGAGATTCTGTGCAGTGACATGCAATTTCCGTGAGGCACCGGTACAAGAATTCAAAATCCGCAAACCAAGCAGGATTCCGTGATTGTTACCAGTGTTACCGGTAAAAATGGAAAACCAGGGTCCCTGATCAGGGCTTGCTTTTTGTATTTAATGAGATTTAACTGCCTAATTTCAATAATAATTTACCGACTTCTATTTTTTAGCTAAAAACACATGAAGAATTAACTTTATAACCTACACTAATTACTGTATGTTTCAGAATTAAAGATGATAGGAAACAAGTTTTTACACCTCTAGATGCCCTCCTGTTGTCCCTTTAGTGTCTATACAATATTCTGATATGTTTTTGTCCTTTCTTGTTAGATCAATAATCTAATTTTGTTGCCTTTCAACTACCCTGACTCCCTCTCTCATTAACTGTTGCTGCTCTCACTTTTTATATTAACTGACCATTCTATGACGTCAATAACACCATTCCAGGCCAATCAGATGATGGCATGGAATGGTATTATTGATGTCATAGTATGTGTTAGAATATAAAAAGAAAGACCAGTAGCTGGTGACGGGGTGGAACTCTATGTATTTCTGAGGGTACCCCAAAGCATGATTATTTATTTATCAAAAACTGGTGAAAGCATCTCAGAATACATAACTGGTACAGAAAGGAAGATGAAAGGGCAGTTAGCTATGTAAAACTAATTTTGTATCCTTCCTCTAAAGGACACTGTCAACCCTTTTTACATTATATTATTTTTATTTGAAAACCCACATTTTATGATTGCTTACTTTCTGTAAAACTCATTGAAGTTGGTTATTCAATCTGCGTCCTTTCTTAGTAGAACTGAAATGCATGGGAATGGTGAAATTATACCCAACTTTGCTTTGATTCA
This sequence comes from Neoceratodus forsteri, assembly GCA_016271365.2. Taxonomy (NCBI): domain Eukaryota; kingdom Metazoa; phylum Chordata; order Ceratodontiformes; family Ceratodontidae; genus Neoceratodus; species Neoceratodus forsteri. The sequence goes on from CM057454.1 coordinate 794,293,187, forward strand.
AATCCTTGAGCTACTCTTATTGCATACATACTGAACATTAAGAACAACCCCAAACAGTGCTTATGATGCAATAGTCTCATCTCCTCCCACAACATTATGAGTGGCTACATTGTATAAGGGGCATTCCCAAGTCCAAGAAAGATGCAGTGGCTGTAGATCAAGGAATGTACGCAAAAACAATTTTTTATGGTAACAACAGAATGGTTGGCAGTCTGGTTTTTAAATTTAAAGACAAAAAAAAGCAATCAGAAACAAACAAGCAGCTATGTCACTCATCTCTACAGAATGGAAACAGCCACAACATATATTCTTTAATTTAGGGACAATTTGAGACCTAAAGGGATTGACAGCATCCCTTTAGATTCTAGCACATTTTCGTGTTTTTCATATTTAAAAGTTTATAATTTTTCCCACTTTCATGACCACTAAAGACCCCGTAACTTAGGTCTTATGACTGATTCCATTCTATCCAGCATGGATCAGGGCCTGATCACATCTGCAATTTTTGTTGACTTGGCCAAAACCTTCAACACTGTAGCCACCCATGCCTCCTTGCAAAGCACTCTGCTGCAGGACTCCCCCACCAAGCTACAGATTGGTTCCATTCATACCTTCTGGGCAGAATTCTATCAGTTATAATTGGCAACTCCTTGTACCTCCCTCTGTCTGTCAGCATTGATGTCCCCCAAGGATTGGTACTAGGTCCCATCCTCTTCTCCATTTTTCTAAATAGCCTCCCCTCTGCCCGTATATCTGCATCCATACATATGTATGCAGATGATACTGTCATATTTGCCTCTGGCTCCTCCCCTGCTGATCTGATGACCAGCCTACAGCTGGATTTCAGCAACATCCAGCTCTGGATCCACCCTAATCAGCAGTCCCTTAATGCCAAAAAAAAAAAATGGTCTCTGACCTTCGGAAAGAGGCAAACGCTCTCAAGACTTCCAGCCCTCCCTTCATTCCACACCCTAGATGGGACCATCCTTGAAGATGTCCCTTCCTTCAAGTATCTTGGGGTGTGCTTGAAAGGCGTCCAGATTTCTCTGTTCACATGGACTTCATCAACAAAAAACTCCACCCAAAACTAGGTGCCTTGTACTGGAACAGAGGGTTTATCCCCTTGTCAGCATGCAGAGCCATTTTACAGAGTATGATCTCCCCATATTCGACTGTGGAGAGACCATCTATAGCAGTGCCCCCAAAGTCCACCCTAGCCAGACTGGACCTCCTTCATCACTCCTTCTGCCAGTTTGCTCTTGACTGCCCTCCTGTGACTCACCACTGCTCTCTCTACATCTCACTCAGTCTTCCCTCTCTTGAAGCCAGATGACTTGCACATGCCTCCACCTTTATTGCCAAGCAAAAGGAGGCTGGGAAGGCAGTCAGAACAGCAAAGGCCCGAACCGAGGAAGAAATAGCCAACTCAGTTAAGAAGGGGGATAAAACCTTTTATAGGTACATCAGGAGTGAAGGAAGACCAAGAAAGGGATAGTGAGGCTTAATAAAGGGGAGGGAGGGTGGGCAGAGGGAGACTGTGAAAGGCAGAGATACTAAACAAATATTTTTGCTCAGTATTTACAAAGGAAGAGGAGGAGTACATAAAACAAACAGTAGTAACACGCTGGATACAGAAGTTGATACGCCCATTTACAGAAGAAAGGGTTCTGAAAGAATTCTTAAAACTGAAGGTGGACAAAGCAATGGGGCCTGATGGGATTCATCCCAGAATTCTAAAGAACTAAGGGTAGAAACTAGTGACACCACTGACTACCCTTTTAACAAATCATGGGAGGATGGGGTGGTACCGAGGACTGGAGGAGGGCAGATGTGATTCCCCTTCACAAAAGTAGGAGCAAGGCAGAAGCAGGAAACTATACACCTGCTAGTTTAACCTCAGTGATAGGGAAAATGATGGAATCACTTCTAAAGGAAAGAATTGTCGAGTATCTAGAGGCCAGAGGGGCACAGGACCCTAGGCAGCATGGATTCACAGTGGGATGGTCATGCCAGATGAATCTGATAGATTTCTTTGACTGGGTGACCAAAGTAGTAGATCAGGGAGGGGCTGTGGACATGGCCTACCTAGACTTTAGCAAGGCATTTGACACAGTCCCACACAAAAGATTAATATACAAGTTAGCCAGCCTGGGAGTGGGTCCCAAGATGACAGCCTAGGTAAAGAATTGGCTGGAGAATAGGACACAGAGAGTAATAGTAAATGGAGTCCACTCAGAAGAAAGGAGGGTTACTAGTGGGGTACCACAGGGTTCAGTATTAGGACCGGTCCTCTTCAATGTCTTTATAAGTGACATTGCAGAAGAACTGGAAGGAAAAGTATGTCTCTTTGCAGATGACACTAAGATCTGCAACAGAGTTGATGCACAGGGTGGGGTGGAAAGGATGAGAGGGACTTGGCAAGGTTAGAGGAATGGTCAAATATATGGCAGCTTAGATTCAATGCTAAGAAGTGTAAGGTAATGCACCTGGGAAACAAAACCCAGGGAAGAGTATACAATGGGGGTGAGATACTAACAACAACAAAAATGGAGAGGGACCTGGGGTAGTCATATCAGATGACCTAAAGATGGGCAAGCAATGTGAGAGGGCAGCAGGAGGGCTGGGGGATACTGGGATGCATAGGGAGAGGCATCACCAGTAGAAAACAGGAAGTTATTATCCCTCTGTACAGACAGCTGGTGAGACCCCATCTGGAGTACTGTGTGCAGTTCTGGAGACCCAATCTCCACAAAGACACAGACAGGATGGAAGCTGTCCAGAGGAGGGCAACTAAAATGGTGCAGGGTCTGCACCGGAAGACATATGAAGAGAGACTTAAGGAGCTTAATATGTATAGCCTCGAGGAAAGGAGGGAGAGGGGGGACATGATAGAAACTTTCAAGTACCTCAAGGGAATCAACAAAGTCCAAGAGGGTAGCATCTTTCAAAAAGAGGTGTGCAAGAACAAGAGGGCACAATTTGAAGATAGAGGGGGCGGCTCAGAGGTAATTTAAGGAAGTATTTTTTCACAGAGAGGGTTGTGGATGCATGGAACGGCCTTCCGGAGGAGGTTGTGGAGTCAAAATCAGTGGTGGAATTCAAGCATGCATGGGATAGTCATAAGGCAGTTCTGGGGGGTGGGGGTAGGAAGAAGTAGGCTGCTGGTTAACTAGGATCTGCAGCTTATCCAGTAGGTAGGAAAATGGGCAGACTGGGTGGGCCAAGCGGTCCTTATCTGCCGTCAAAAAAAAAAATTCTATGTTTCCATGTTTCTATGTTTAAGTACTGGCTGAGCTCACTGCCCTCCTACCTCACATCTGTACTCTCTGCTCCTACTCAGTCCTCCTATTCCCTTTGTACCACTGGCTGCCAGACCCTAACACTCCCATCTGGGTAGTCCTCTTCTGACCAAGCTGCATTCTCCTCTTGCTTCCCTAAACTCTGGAATGCCCTCCCTATCACCATCTGCACTGCCACCTCCTTCTGCTCCCTGTCCTGTCTTCTTCAAGGCTTCACCTCTCCTTCCTGCAACTGCACCTGAGCTCTTCACCCCTACTCCACTACTCTGTCTACTTCCCTCCTTCTCCCTCTCCCTCCTTTTCTTCCATTACCTCTACTGTAACCTCCTGGTCTCCTCCTGCAAACCCCACCTCAATCCCTACCTACTATATAATTTTCCCTTCTTCACTGCATATCTTTATGTTGTCTTCACCTTTTGGCTGGCCCTATCATGTGCTGTATATGATGTTCCTAGGTATGCATACTATAATAGTGCTGCTGCTTAGCTCTGTCTACTATGCACAGTAATGCTCTATGTCAATTCATTGTACAATCTATCTGACTATGTATTGTAAATACTATGTTTATTTCATTGTACAGCTTATCCTAGTGTGTCCTGCAAAAACTATGTATATGTAAATTCTATGTGTGTATATGTATATTTCTCCCATGATCCACCTCCCCCAGACACATCTGGAAACAAGTTGTTACTCAGTTCAGTATGTCTTTCCTGGTGAAACTTTTTAAATAAATAACTAAATAAAAAATAAATAAATAAATGTGGGTTCTGAGGAAAACAAAATATGTTAGTTTCACAAAAATCCAGTTATTAAACATTTGTGAAAAAATAAACTGAGCATGTGCAAAATTGCATTTTATTTTCTTAGTAATCACAAATCTACACATTTTTCAGTAAATCCACTCATCAAAGAATTACCCTTGGGCCAAACCCTAATGAACTTGAAAGATAACATTTTCAACTCACAACCATTTCTGTGCTATTGGTGACTCAAAAAAAAAAAAGGCTTACACGCATATGTTTTATGCATTTTCAACCTTCTAGAACATTTAAACCACTGAACAAACAATTTCTAAATTTGTAAGATGAAGGGAGCCTAGCACCGACTGTGTGCATGCAAAATGTCAGACTATTCTGTCCTGGGATGGTGGCTTTATTAAGGTGCACAAAGTACATTTAACTGTACTGCCTTCTCAACCCTAATAACAGTGGAGCTACCACACCACTGCACTATAGCCAACCATGTTAACCAATGAGAAAGCACAGATGCAGTATAAAGTCATACAACTTTACACTGCTTCTCTTCAGCATAAAAGAATTGTGTTAAGATAGGCAGCTGGTTGCTTCAAATTAGAGTGTCCAGCCTTTAAATTGTTTCATGGCATGTTGTTAGCTATCTTCAAAGGCTGGCAATAAAACTAAAATCACTGTGTGGTCAATATGCATTTTTCCAATGTATGAATGCCATAGTTGGTGTTTATTTTTTCATTCTACTGTGAAAAGACTTGCGTAGGCAATATATGTTCTTTGCCCAACAGTGAAAACTTCCTTCAGAGTAAAAACTGTTAGCTGCACACTCAAGCTGACTCGACAGACCTAAGGGCATGTATCTTCTGGCATTTTTCATATGTTCATATGTTCTGAGAAAATTTACTTCATTCAATAGCAAAAAAAATAAATAAAAAAACTTCTGTTGACAAAATACATTCAGTCAGCAAATGAAAACCATTCTGGGGATTTGCTTTGTTCAAAGTCAGCATCTGTTCATTAAATAAAATTAATTCAAAAACGAACTTAAAATGGCATTTTTTTTGCCAACACATTTCTGCATGCAAAGTGCAAAGTTGTAAAAAGCAAACTAAAAGTATGGGGTTATTATGCAAAAAACAATCTGGATAAGCTTGTTGAAAACATAATGAACTGCAGTAATATTACATCTGTTTTCAAAATATAGATGAGACAAAAATAAATAGCTGTTTGCACATCAAAGTAAATCACAGTTATTATTAACTGAGTGTCACTGGCCATGTAAATCATTAATTATATTCCTGTGCCAATACTCCCTGGAAAATCCACTTCTTTAAAGGAATGATCCTACTTTCAAATGAAAGCAGAATTTCATATTTATAATTACTTGTAAATACCATTGCCTGAAAATGTAGATGAATAACGTACTTAGTGTTTACATATCTGGCATTTGTGTTGCAAAGTCTTCATTAGCTTTACACTTCAAAAAGGTTGCTGTTCACTTTGAACAAACAAATTAAACATACTGTAATATATACGCATTGTAATCACTGCGTAGTCTGAGGCATTAATGTTGTTTAGCATAGTCCCCACAATAGTAACACAGATGCTGGTGTTTGTTTTGCTTGCATATATTCATTCTTATATTGCTCGAACCAAACATATAAATAAATACCTTCTCTTAAATAATGGATCACCTGTATAATCTGTTCTTTCAGATGCAATATCATTAACACATATGGATAAAGTTTCCTGATGTCTTGAACTGTGTAATTTCAATAATTGAATAACAGTACTTATGGGCTTCATGGTGCCTACAGCTACATTGCAAACCAAAACCGCGAGTGTGAGTACATGCACACTATCGTAGCATGGAAAGGCATAGCTAGGAATCTCTGTGCTTAAACTGATACAATTCCTGACCATTTAAATCATTCTTGTTGTGGCATACAAGGCTCTGTTCCACAAGTAAGCCTTGCTGCATGCCCTCAGGCCTTGTCCTCATGTATATTCCTTGGAATGTCTGTAAATTACCATACCCCTGTCATCCTATTAAACTGTGTTTATTTTATCATACACACATATGCAAGATGATAAGAAGAGGGACATGTTATATTCAGTTGTCTGCCACATTTTATAATCATTTTTTTAAATCGACAGTTTTTTTGCCTTTTGCATATGGGCCCCCAACTGGACTAGTCCCACAGCCCTGTCACCTGACATTCCTGGGTCTTACCTTTACTCTAGCTATCCTCTGCAACAAGACCAGGTTGGAGGTGACCAGCTGAAGGTATGGGACCTGCAAGGGACTGGGCCATCATCCAATGGTGACTGTAGGTTTTTCCTCCATTTTCTTCTGTGGGCTTACATACATGTAATGATGCAATATGTGTATTCCAGCTCAGTGGAGATCCCCCCCCCCCAGTGTCAGGTGATAGCATACCAGCAGAATGTGCTACCACTCCTTTCCAAGGGAGGAGAGTTCTCCAATTGACACTGAAACTTGAAATTAACAAAATCTGTGCACTTACCAAGTCTGTAGTCACCAATGCTGTGGTATTAAAGCCAGATCACATACACAAAAAGAAAGAAAAAAGCAGAGCACAATATTATAACTGTAAAGTGCTGAGCTTTGTTAAGTACATAATATAGTGTGGAAACCAACATGGCACAGCACAACAGGCAAATGCTTCAGTAGTTGATTTCACTGACCTCTCAGAAAGCTATGTAGCTTTGAGGAAGGGCAGGTGCACTGAAGTTCTGAAGCATTTGCTGTCGTGCTATGCCATGTTGGAATCCACATTATGTTCTTTTGTTCTTAATACAGATTAGCATTCTACAGTTGTACTATTGTGTGGTGTTTTTTCTCTTTTGGGCACTCAATCCTCCCAGCCACAGTCAACCACTGATAGACCACAGTCTTGTCCAGAATCTGAGTTGCTAGCATAGCAGGCAGTAGCTCTGCCATCATGCAATCAGGCCAGCTGCTCACCTGTCTCATTTTAGATTAGTCTTCCCTCTTGTTTTTTCGGCATGGGGCAACAAATGCTGTAGCTCTATTCCCTTTATTACATAAAACACTGGCTAAACTCTTCTGGTAACACTTATTTCTACTTTTCTGTGTCTTATTGCTGCCTAAACTCTGAATGCTACTTTTATCTACCTTATCTTTCTTAAAACACAAGCAAAAAAAGGTTTAACAATCTTCTCTGGCAGCTGTTGCTTCGACTGCTCTGTGTCATACTCTAGCCTACACACCAAATGCTGTGTTTATCATCATTCTATGTTTAGCATTACATTCTCTGTCTTTATCCTTGCACTTCTCTTTGCAGCTGCTTTTCATAATTTCTTTAAATACCCAAACATTAAGCAGTTATTTTCTTAAAATGTCAGCTCCTGCTTAAATATTTGTCAGTCAGCCTGTTTGTTTATCTTCACCACCCTATATTGAGGCATGTGCATTTCTCATATGCTCTGTTTGTACTCATTTTCTAGTCTTTACGGATGCTTCTCACAATTAATTTATGTAAATAAAAGTTAGGCAGAAAAAATATATAATCTCCTGATTAGACATTCATGCATCAGCCTGCTTGTTCATACTGAACCCCCTGTATTTGTTTACCATTGCAGTGTTTTAAATTCAAACTGTTCACTGTGATTTGTAGCAGCAGACATTTTCCTTGTCAGGACTCTATGTAGCAATCTGAAGTTAAGCAGCTTTTTTTATTTTTTTGTTAAAATATAGAGCAGCTCCTAGTAGTTTATTAGCTAACCTGTTTGCTGGTACTCTTGTAGCCATCACAGTGTTTTAGACTTACTGTACATTTTACATGTCAGAAGTCAATAAGCTTCAAAACTTCACAGGCTTAATCTAATGGCTACAGAATGTTTCACACAAGGTCAATACATCCACAAATTGTTTATTTTTGCTGTTAACCTTTTTATTCAATGTTCAAGTCATACACACACAAAATGCAAAAGAATATGTTACCAATGAAAGCATAAAGATACCAGGGACAGTACCAGGTGACCAGTATGAAATCCTAAGCACATTAGCAATGATATAAGGCCAAAATGGCTCACAAGGAAAGTAAGCAATGGCATCTGCAGGAAAAGAAATTGTGAGTCTGTCAATTATGCCATATTGTAGTGCAGATGAAAAAACAAGATAGCAAAACAGGGTACAAGGTTAAAACTACCTGTTGAACTATATATAATCAAATAAAAATACAAAAAAAAAATAGAAAAATCAAACAGAGGAGATAGAAACTTCCAGGGCAGAATGGGTCTCATCCTGTGCCAGGTCAAGAGGAAAGCCAGAGCTGTGTGAGCAGAAACTCTGAGGGATCTGTCTAACAGTTAACCCACACTGGTTCTGGGGGTAATATATTGTAGAAAGGGTTGCCAGCATCTATAGAAATGGAGAGGAGTATCTTTAGCTAGATGAGATAGTCCAGATTAGCAACCTGTGCTAGGCTGGCTCGTAGATCAGAGAAAGAGGGTAGAGATGTAGAGTACCATTTGAACAACAACATTCTCTTGGCTTGCATGCCAACTAGGGCAAGCCAGGGATGTTCAGAGGGATCAAGGTACAGGGCAGTTTGGGTAAAATCCAGCATGTAACGTGATGCAAAGAGGGGGATGGGGCACCCCAGGAGAGCTTGTGCCAGTTGACCCTCTTGCTCTTAAAAAGGTCTCAACTTGGGAAAGGACCATAGGATATGGAGAAGCTGCCCTCCAGCAGAGTTACATCTCCAACAGGTATCATTGGGCATCAGCGTGAGGGAGTGCAAGACCACAGGGGTCCTATTCCAGGAGTTAAGTATCTTGTTTTGGAAGTACTTGCTATGGGTATCTGTGAAGGTCTTGTGACAAAAAGATCAACAGCTGTTCCATTCCTCTTCTGATAAAGACAATGAAAGCATGTGTTCCCATTTTGCTTTGAAAGAGAGGGATTGGTTATGTATTCAATCCTAATCTCCAGGTAGATGCAGGCACATAGGCCTTTTTTAAGGGAGAGACATTTTTCAACAGCAGGAGGTGTCAGTAAAGAAACTGAGGGCTTTAACAGACATTGTACTGAGCCATGGATCAGCAAATATCACCAAAAGTCAGATCTGGGAAGTCCCCAAATAGTTAACTGGTCCCGCAAGGTGGCAATTATACATTTATGTCTATCCAGTATATCCTGGAGAAAACAAATTTCTTTGGATTTACCAGAATCCCAAGAGGGAGGTGAGCTAGCAATTCAAATTACTGGATTATCCCACAATGGAGTGAAGCTCAAGGGTCTGGGAATGGTACCTAACCATTTGTTTACTTTGACCCAGTAGGAGACTGAGGGTTTAATCACAGGGTGTGAGTTAAGATGTTTGGGGAAGGGGCAGCATATCAAAGACATGAGTGCACTGCCACCTATGAGATGCCTCTCATTCTGAACCCACTGGACAGGCTGGAGATGAAAGGAGCAGAACCACTGTAGTATTTGTGATGTCTGGGGAGCCTAAAAGGTAACCCATAATCCAGGAAAGATCCCTGCCACCACGTGTCCAGTGGCTTCTCAGTTTTGCCCTACTATAGCAGGGTTGAGCACCCCCCCAGATGAAATGATCCATATACTTATACAAAATGGATCACCACTTTGGTGGTATCTCTAAGTGGAGGTGAGACAGAACATATAGGATTTTTGGGGTAGAGATAATTTTAACTGCTGCTGTCTTGCCTGGAAGGGAAAGATACAGTTTTGGCCATCTATCCCATTCTGTTCTGAGTTCAGCTAGCATGGGGGAGAGATTGGCATCATACAGCTTGGAGATATCTGAGTTAACCTGCATTCCCAGGTAGGTATTGGACCGAGGGGACCACCAAAGTCCCAGGGCTTCAATGTGTGTCAGTGGATATTTTGATTAAGGAGGAGAACCTCAGTTTTTGCTTGGTTCCCACAGAGCCCAGATAGTGTGGGTAAGTGAGAAAGGAGAGTCATCAAAGTTTATATTGAGGTGGATGCCTCTCCGAGCAGTACCAGAAAGGTCATCTGAGTACAGCACAGTAGAATATTCCTCTCCACTGAGAGATATGCCCTTAAAGAGCCTCTGACTCAAAAAGTGCAGCATTGCAGAATCCAAATAAGCATACCCCCAGTAAATCTCATACCAAGAACTAGATTTCTACGTTACTTCATTTTAAAGTTATGAGCTATTTTGTAACCCTGATTACACTACCTGTTCAAAACAAATTATGATCAAGGTGTGTGAGGCTCTTATAGGCAGATTCTTTGGACTGAAGTTCTTTTTCCAGTCTTTGCAGGTCTGACACCCTTTGATGCCTGTGGTGTGCTGCAAAACTTATGATTTTGCTGTGCATTGTGGATTTTCAAGCCTCCCATGTGACATCAGAGGAGGTGGCATTGGGTTAATTGAGCTGCAGAAAGGAGATGGTTTCTGCTTCCATCCAGTGCAGAAAGTCTGGATCTCAAAGCAACAAGTGATTAGGTCTCCAAATGAGAGATTTAGGAGTAATTTGACTGCAGATAAAGGGGAGTTGAACAGGCACATGGTCCAGGATAAGGAGAGGCATGATGGTGGAGTTGACAGCAGATTGAGTTATAGAGGAGGAAGTCAACATGAGATCAAGTCAGCTATAAGTGTTATGCACTGTAGAGTGGCAGGAGTAACCCCAGTAAAGGTGATGGAAGAGCTGCCAAATATCTGCCAATTGGTTGTCCAGCATGAAAAGGGTAACAGCTTTGGAGCCTCTAGCATGGGTTTTGATTGGGAGTGGCTTCTGTCTAAGTGGGCATCCAAGATGAGGTTAAAGTCCCCCACCTACTAAAAGGGGGCTATTGGGGAGAAGGATATCAGTAACTTGTTGCACAAAAGAATGAAAAATGTCTGGGTCATCCATGTTTGGGGCATAAATGTTCTCTAAGAGTATGGGTTCAGCTGGGCTATTCAAAAGGGCTAGGATCCAACAATCTTGTTGATCTCTCTTCACCACCAAAACCACCCATCGTAAGGATTTGTAGAGAAGAATGACAACACCTCATTTCTTGGTAGGTGCAGAGTCAAAGAGGACTTGGCCTTCCCTGTTCACCTTAAGATGAAGATGGTTGAGGGTGTGGCTAGCCTGGCAAACATGGCGGTCGCTTTTTAGGCTAGCTCCCTGGGGCAACGTCTGTAAAAAATGATATTACAGCTGATTTAACATTACGGTGGCTATATTTTATGCATCATCCTCCTCTCGTGCACTGATGGCATCAGGAAAATTAAAAAATAAGCAGGGGAAACTGCAGTTTGAAGCCAGAAACTCAACGAAATGTAATGAGTACGAGACACGTGGCTCGGGGCCTTCATCTCCGAGCGCTGGCCTGGAAAGCGCTGTGGCAGACATTGAACTAATGGAACTCACTAAATCCCTTGCGGGTATACCAGATACCATGTCCCAAATGCAGAGGGATATGAAGTCTGGATTTAATAATCTTAACACGCAATTTGCACATTTACAATCCGTGATCACCAGCCTCACTGAGACTACAACTACACACATCGCAAATCTGCAAGTTGGAGCGGAGAGTGAGCGACATGGAAGATTCATATGCCGGGGCATCTGCAGAAAGGAATGGTCTGCTGACAACAATCGCAGAGCTTCGGGAGCGCCTGGATGACCAGGAGAATCACTTTCAACACTCTAATCTCTGGATTGTTGGTCTACCTGAAGGGACAGAGGGGAAAAACCCTAACGTAGTGCTTCATAGGTGGTTGGTAACACATCTTGGCCTCCCGGAGGAGGTGCTGACTTTTGAAATTGAAAGAGCCCATCATGTAGGCCTGCTGCCAAAACCTGGGGATCAACCTCATCATTGCCTTGTTAAGTACCTGCGCTATGGGGACAAGGAGACAGTGTTGGGGAAAACTAAATCTTAGGGGCCTTTCAGCTTTAATAATGCTAAAGTCTCCATCTTTCAAGATTTCAGCCGGGAGTTGCAGTCTAAACGCCAGAAATTTGAACAAGCTAAAAATCGGCTCTTTAGACACAGCTGGAAAGTTTCATTCTCCTACCCAGTGAGACTCCGGGGAGATAGACTGGGCCAGGCCCACGATATTTCTCTTGATGTAAAGCTGCTGAAAAATGGATCAAGAAGGAGGAGGAGGCCAGGAGGGAGGAAGTGCAGCCAAATGCAGATTAAGGTACTGATTAATCTAAGTAATGGTTTTGAATGTTTGGTCTACTGGCTCTAAGAATCTGATGCTCTCTCTTTAATTTCTTGGTCCCTCTCTGGCACTCTAATTTCCCCTCGGCTGAGAGGAATTAACTCGGGGGGATGAAAGATGGCAGTTCTCCTACAGTATGTCCCAGAGTTTGGAGCTTTTCTTTTTCTTAGCTCCCCCTGACTGAGTCTGGGGACCCAGGTAACAATGGGGTGTGTTATCTGGAATTATTACAAATCAGAGATTTCAGAGGACCTAGCTGGTAATGGCTGGTAACGTTGTCTGTAACTCTAGAAAGGAATCGTGGGGAGTTTGGAAATTATGGGACTGTCATCTGGATGTCTAGAGGGAAAACTGCTTGCTATCTTGCCTGTTTTGGAGGACTCAGCTGTGGACTGTTTGCTTATGGGGCCAGGAGGGGAACTCTTGGCATCCCTTCCCAAACACTTGTGCACGTTATTATGCACTGCAACTGCCTATGTTGTTTAATAGGCAAATCAAGGTGTTTTGATTCCCCTGAGTTTGCTGTCGGGTCCTGCCTTTGAACCCAACCATGCCTAGGGGCATGGGTAACAGTGGGTTCTTTCTTGTTTTAACATGTGGGAGACTTGCTGTCCACTACAACTGACTCCATGGAGGGGGAGCTCAGCAGAAGCAGTGGCTGTTGCCTTTGCTTGGAAACCTGTAGACACTTATTATCTGTTATATAGTTCTTATGCCTTAATGGTGTTGTCTCCTTTATGAGACTGTTTTCTCTAGTAAATTAACCACTTTAAATACTCAATTAATGCAGCTGATTTTTAAAGTTCAGCTGTAATTACATACTGGTATCATATTTCTTTGGGACCTTGCCCCACCATGTATGGTTATGGATGCAGGCAAGATGGTTTATCCTTGCCTTTTTTTTTTTGCAGTGGGAGTTCTGGCGGGGTTATGGGGTTATACTTGCGGGGGAGGGATTTAATAGGGAAGCCATTGGCATCACTGTGCATGTTGGTGGGTGGGCAAGGAGGCTGTTACCTATCGGGGGGAAGCAGATGTTGATTAAAGAACCTTCTGTATGTCAGTTATGTTGGTCTGAGGGGGGTACCATTAGGGTTATATCTAATCTTGCTATCTCTGGTGCATGTCTGGTGGAGACCCCCACTAGGACCTATTTTGTTCCATTATGGCTAACTCTAGGGGTTGGAGGGGGAAAGGGGAGAGCAAAAATGGGGTAAAATGTGTGGATATGTGCTTGCTATATAGTGGATTGCAACTTGTCTTAAACAAGATGTGGAATGATGGCGGATGACCTTCGGTGTTTGTCTTGGAACATCAATGGTCTTAAGTCCATCATAAAGCATAAGAAGACTGCTGCGGAGGTCCGTAGACAAAAAGGTTCCATCATACTTTTACAAGAAACGCATTTCTCCCATATGGAGTCATTAAAAACTGCCCAATTTTTTGGGGGTACATGGGTGTTCTCAACTTTCTCTTCTAAAGCACGAGGGGCTTCTGTCTGGTTACCCAAGGGGTCACAGGTTCAGCTTCTGGGTAAGCTGGGGGACAGTGTGGGCCAGTATGTCTTGGCCAAGGGGCTGGTACCAGATAGAGGAGTTCTATTGGTTGGCTCCGTATATGCCCCAAATGTGGAGGATCCCAGTTTCTTTCAGAGACTGGCTTTAGACATGGCTAGCTGGGAGGGTTCATGGATCCTGTGGGGGGGGGGACTATAACTGCATCCTTGATACGATGCTTGATTGATCAAGGCAGAGCCCTGTGCCTCCATCTCAAAATGCAAAGTCTCTGGCAGCATTACAAATTGAGTTGGACCTTGTTGATGCGTGGAGGCATCTCCATCCTACAGCAAGGGAGTATAGTTTTTACTCCCATGCTCATAATTCCTATGCAAGCATCGATAGACTACTTGTCTCCAGCACCCTGGTGGTGGATGTGGGTGAGGCTGGATATCTGCCCATACTAGTTTCGGACCATGCATTGCACTACCTTTCAGTTCATAGCATGGGAGCCTAGGCCACTGCCAGGGCATGGAAGTTAGACCCCTTACTTTTGAAGAATCAAGATTATCTCTCACACACATGGGTAAATGCTTGCAGGAGTTTCTGGTATTTAATCATTTGGGTGAGACCTCCCATTCCACTCACTGGGAGGCCCTAAAGGCATATGTTAGGGGGCAGACTATTTCCTTTACCTCTCCTGCTAGGAGGATTGCTAATAGAGAATTTATGCTGCTCAGAAAGAAAATTGCTGCTTATGAAAAAGAGCACATGTTAAACCCTACAATAGCACTGTATAACATAGTTCAGAAATTAAAATGGAGGTTCAACACTTTGTCCAGTGCACAGTTAGAGAGGACAATACTATTATCTAACTCAGGCACCTATTTCAATGGGGATAGAGCAGGGAATTATTTAGCTTGGCAGCTGTAATGGAAGGAAGCAATTACTCAGGTACAGGATGAAGTGGGGAGATAGTGCGTGGGTGCAAGCTGATAGGAGTTACATTTGGGGCATTCTACAAGTCCTTCTATAACTCTGAATGCGACCCCTCACGGGCTGAGCAGGATACTTTTTTTAAGGGACTCCCTCTAGACAGGATTAGTGGGGAAAAAGCTACGAGACTAGATGCTCCTTTGGATAAACAGGAACTTTGGAAGGTTTTGATGTCACTAAAAAGTGGTAAGGCCCCAGGACCCAATGGCCTCCCAATTTACTTTTTTAAAATGTTTGAGATCTACGTACTGGACCCCTTATTTGAGGCTGTGACAGAGGGTTTGGTGAAAGGTGAGCTACCCCCTCCACATGGTTTGCAACTATCACAATATTGCCTAAACCAGAAAAAGATCTGAATAAATGTGCCTCCTATAGACCAGTTTCCCTCCTCACCATGGATTATAAAATTGTAGCAAAGGCCTTAGCTTCCTGATTAGAAACAGTGCTACCAAAAATTGTTCACTCCTACCAGTCTGGCTTTGTTAAGGGTTGCATGGGGAAGCACAATATCCAACGGACACTTAATATTATACTTAGGTGGGCTTGCACCAAAAGATCTCATGGTGTAGTGGTGGTGGCCTTGGATGCAGAGAAGGCATTTGACTGTGTGGAGTGGGGCTATTTGTTCTACACCTTGGGTAGATTGGGGTGGGTCCTTCTTTTTGCTCCTGTGTCTGAGCTCTATACCAGGGCCCTATGGCACAGGTCTTAGTGAAGTGTGAATTATCTAAGCCCTTCCAGCTAAGTAGGGGTACTCGTCAAGGCTGCCCCCTATCCCCGTTGCTATATGTATTGACCCTGGAACCCTTAGGGGCTGCTTTAAGGGTGCACAAGGGAATTAGAGGCTTTTAATGGGGAGGCAGGGAGCATAAAATAGGAATGTATGCCGATGATCAATTACTTTACCTGCAACACCCATCTGAGGATCTGCCTGAGTTTCACAAGTTAATGTTGGCATTTGGTGCTATTTCAGGGCACAAGGTCAATTGGTTGAAAAGTGAACTGATGCCAGTGGGCCCATTGGAACAAGCCCAGCTCATAGCCCATCTGGGTGGCCTTCAAATGGTGCATTGTTTAAGATACTTAGGAGTGCAGATTTCTACATCAGTGGGAGACCTGTACAGTTTGAACTTCAAACCTCTGCTTGCTAGTATTGCTGATGAATGTGAGAGGTGGATGACTCTGCCCATCTCCCTATTAGGAGAGGGGGTTATTAAAATGACTATACTACCTAGGGTTTTGTACTTCCATAAGGCCCTTCCCATTAAACTACAGCAAATACATTTCAAGCAAGTTAATGCACTTACACATAAATTTTTATGGCTGGTGGTGTGTGCCAAGATTTCAAGAGCTGTGTTGCAGAGGTTGCCAGAAAAGGGTGGAGCTGGTCTACCAAATTTTAAACTCTATTTCTGGGTGGCCCAGCTGGCCTTTCTCCTTCCTGAAGACTTGGGTTTGGACTGTCCTTGGATAAGCCTTGAGGAGGATATGTTGTAGGGGTACCCTTGGTCATGATCTTCTTGTTGGATACCTGCAGAATATGGAAGAAATCCATTTAAGTAACCCTTTTACTGCAACTACCCTTCAGGTCTGAAATTGGA
Source organism: Neoceratodus forsteri (assembly GCA_016271365.2). NCBI lineage: Eukaryota > Metazoa > Chordata > Ceratodontiformes > Ceratodontidae > Neoceratodus > Neoceratodus forsteri. Next base: position 794,309,535 of record CM057454.1, read on the forward strand.
CACATGCACATATAGGGCAAGGAAGGGGCAATTTGCCAAATCTTAGTTTGCCACGCTTCATGCAGGCCAGCAGGAATTGTACTATAATGATGATTCAGCGGCTGTGGGCATGGAGAAAGAAGGGTCTTCTTACGATTAATCAAATATTTGAAGGGGGGTTATTGAAGAGTTTTACATATATCCGTGTAGAATGGAAGATCCCAGTTGGAAACTTTTTTTTTATATTTGACAATAAATCAAAGGTGTGGGAACACCCTTTTGGCTGTGAACAGATGGGTTGAGCCTTAACTCATTGAACAGTAACTGTTCCGGCCTCAACCTCGGGATAAGCCTATGTCCATTTATTACCGCATGTTCCACAGTGCCCAAGTTCCTGAACGAACATCAAGTATGATAGGATGGAGTGATGATCTTCTGATACCCTTAAGTCACAAGACCTGGTCTTTGGCCTATGCACACTATCAACAGTGTTCATGCAGTAATAAATAACGGCAAATACAGCTGTAATTTTTGCACCGGGCCTGTATGATTCCCCTGCACCTTCATGTAATGGATGGTAATAAATCACATCAATGCCCTAAGTGTTTGGCTGACAGGGCAGATTTTCTACACCTGGCACTGGTGTGCCCATGGGTAGCTCCACTTTGGCATGCAATGCATAACATTATGTCCAAAATCTTGGGATACAGCCCATCTAAATCCTCGGTGGAGTTGATGCTTGGGGCAGACCCGAATCACCCTGGTCATAGGATGGCAAACCCTCTTTGGTCCATTGCACTTATCAATCCATGGAGAACCATAGCACAGCTTTGGATGTCTCCAGCCTCCCCCCCCCCCATATGCAGGTGGGTACAAAATGTTAAACCTTGCATGACTCTTGAACAGACACCTATGTGCGCCCAGGGTAAGAGAACCCAGTTCTGGAAAGTGTGGCATCAATGGCTGTCAGCTGTTGAGGACGACATTGTTCCAAGCTGAGGTGTGATGACCTTATGTATTTGGGAGCAGTCTTGTTCATAAGAGGGAGTATAGTTCACACTGCCCTTTATACTGAAAAAGGGACCTTCGGGGCCCATTGGCTTACCCGGTTAACAAAATTTAATAAATAAATGTGAGTATATTTTATTGCATCTATTCAATTTTTTGTTATCGAAGTATGTCACACTGATGGACAATTAAATATCAATTCTGTCTGTAACATCTATGATGTATATAATCTCTACTTTGCATTCTGCATCTATTGTAAGCTTATCCACGTAATTAATAAAAATATTTTACAAAACAAAAAAGAAGAAGATGGTCTTTTTCTCGTAGTTTGGTTTCTTGAAGGAAAGCAACAGTGGTCTTGAGATGCTTTAAGTGGAATAAGACCTGTTTCTGCTTAATTGGGGAGTTCAAACCATGGACATTCTACATATGGCAAATCACATCACACATGATCCTGGAGAGGGGGCAGTAAGTAAGTAGTCAGAGGAAATGGAACCCATTACAGTACAATGTTCTGTGGTCTGGATGTCCCCACCCTACAGGGTGGTGATTGTTCGTATCGGTCAGAAGGCTGCAAACTAAGTAGGACCTGGCATCTAGAGGGTGAGGCCCTATCTGAGAACTAAAGCAACTGACACCTCTAATAACAACACTAACAATCCAACAATTCAACAGTAAACAGACGGTGACAAACAATTGATGAACCCAGTGAATTCTTCTCATAGGAAGGAAATGTGTAAGAACCGGTCAAGCACAGCTGACCAAAGTTCCCACAGATCCTCCAGAGGGCATAGAAAACAGTAGCAAACACCTGTAAAGGCACAGAAAATTATAGGTAGGTGCTGCAGGGTTGCAGGCTCAGGCTTACAGAAGCTCTTAATAGAGACCTAAAATGAAAATTCTGTGTCATGTCCCTCCCTTCAGGGGTATGTAGAACATCACAGCATGATGGGCAGTTATAAGGGGGGGGTGCACATCTACCAGTGTGGGGGGGAGGATATCCCAAGTGTATCCAGTGCATCCAGAGGGGAAGATGGCCAATAACCTAGCAGGGCAAGGAATGACAAGAGAGTGCTGCTGCCTACCAGGTCCAAGGGGTATAGGGATAGAATAACTTCTGACCCAAAACAAGCATCTGGGGCATAGAACCCTACCCCTTTAAGTGGGGACAATGGGAGGCTGGGGTAGGAGAGGCTATGAAAGGCAGATGGCTTAAGCATGTGTGCTCCCTTAAAACCAAGTGGAGCGGTAAACAGGGTAGGAGCTTCCCAATGTGCACCCCTGTAGTACTGAAAATGAGGGGGTCCCCTGTACATGAGGAAGTGGGGAGGGAGAGAGCAAGGTGAGCTGAGCAGGGGTATTCCCAAGAGGTTAAAAAATTATAAAAGCCATGGGAAACAGCATGATTGAGAAGTTCTCTGCTGATCTGCATAACCCCAGTAAACAGGATTATTACACAGGCGGGTGGCCGATCTGAAGATCTGTCATCAATCCAAACTCAGGTGTCGGAGCCTCAGCTCACACAGGTTAAAGAAGGAAAATTTATATAGAAGCAGCCATCCTTACTATTAGCAAATAGTCGAAGTACATGAGCTGTGGACATGTACTGGGGGGGGTAGGAACTCCATCCAGCCCTTTGGCTAGCAGCACTGGACTCACTAAACAACATTCAGTACCATAATAGAGATCAGGTTAAGAGATCAGGTTAACTCAATAAGTAAATAAACAAGAATACAGTTCCAACAATATGACATTGCCATAAACAGTACAGAAATAAAGGAGTATAACTCTGCTTATTAAATGGGGGAGTGCAGAAACAATCGAGGCTAGTGCCCATTGTAAACCTCAAGTTCCAGTAAGACAGGTACTATTACAAAGGAACATAATTCCATCTGTGAGATAAGAAAGAGGTTTGCAGTCTGCTTAAGTACAGAGCTTGATGAGGCAGGATATAGGGGAAGCACTACCAGTGCAGATGACTGTTTAAAAATAAAAAATGTCCCCATGTAATTTAGGAGTCCCATAATTGCAGGCCCCAAGGTTGCAGCAGGTTACAACCCTCGAAGTTTAAGAGTGAGAGGGCTGTAAGATGGGGTAAGAAACACACAGTACCAGAAAAACAGAGGTCAACCTACCAGGTGCTGAAAAGGTGCCTGTTTTTCTGACACAGAGAATTCAGTTCCAGATGGTAGGAAGGTAGGCATCACTGTTTCAGGGCTTTGGTTGGCAGGGAAGTTTGTGGTTGACTGTCAGCTACCACTGCTGCCAAGGATTTGCTGTGCTTCCCCATGACTGCCAAAGTTCCATCCATGAGCAGACAGAGGCAGTGGTCTCTTGCAGGCCAGGATCCTTTTGAAACTACTCTTCTGAGTGTGGAGACTCTGGATGAAGGGGGGCAAAATGGTATGTCACGCTATAAATTCTGAGGTCACCTGAGGATCTCTTGAAGCCATCTTCTTCCTCTCAACTATTGCTGCACGAATGGTGCTGGTGGGCCTGGGGATCTTTTTTAGACTTCTGTTGGCCCTGTTTTCTCTTGCAAGGATACAGTGGCAGGGACTATGACTCCTGACTTGTTGCGGGAATGGTGCCCTAGGACATGGAGGTTGAGGGGGTGACAGTATCCATATGTCCATGGGAGCAGAGTCCTCTCTTAGGAATTCCTGTTTGGGGGTATGCAGCTCTTTAGGACGAAATTTCCCGAGGAAGTCTATCAAGGTTTCAGAAGCAGAAAAAAGCAGTGGTACCCTGTTATTAATAACCCACATAGTAGCCAGGTAGTATGGAGAAAATTACAGGCTGAGCCAATGCATAATCTGTGCAGCTTCAGTATATGCCTGCCTTCCATTCCAAAAGCTCATTCGAAAAATCTTGAAATATTTGAATACAGTGCTCCTGTCACTGTAGTCATCCCAGCTCTCTTGCCCTCTGCAAAATAGGCTTTTTTGTGGAAAAGCACAGGAATTTAGCAAGAAGTGGCCATGGGCACTCACTTGGCCATGGGGTGGGGGCCAGTGATCAATGCTCTTGCTTAGTCTCAAACTGTTGGTCCTCCTAAAGTTGAAGCACTGTTGGGAAGACTTGTTGGAGAAAAGTCATCAGGTCATGGAGTTCATTCCTCTCCAGGAATCCCACAAAGTGTAGGTTCTCTAGGCTGTCTACCTTACTCTGCAGCTGGTGGATGATTCGGGTTTGTTCCTGGAGGGAGGCCTGCAACTTGTCGATGGCAACTGTGGGTGAGCCAACTTTCTGCTCTGCTTGCTGCTGCTGGGTATCTATCTGGGTGAGTGCCTGAGCAGACTGAAGAGAAGGGGCTTTTGTTTCTGCTATTTCCTGTACGAGCTTGGTAAGCATATCCTCTATACAGCCGTGTTCAAGAGTCAGTGGGCTGCCAGCTGCTCTGTCAGCCATGCTGTCTTCAGTGGAACTGATGAACTGAAGTACCCGATAACTTGGTGGAGTGGTAAAGCTCGCTGAAAAAATGGGTGTTGGTATTGAACTTATAGTTCAAACAAGCAGATGAGCCATAAAGGGGTGGCAGAAGGTGTGCAGAGTAGGTGATGAAGTTGGATTGGTTCCCAAGGGAGACAGCGAAAGAAGTTCAGCAGCCATCTTGGCAAGGGTCAAGCCTCGCCTCCAGAACCTCTACAGATTTTAATAATTTCCATAGAAATTTGCAAAGAAGAGAGTCAGCCCCAAACAGCCCTTACCTGTGGTCTTTGCCTACACTGTGTGTGAATCGTGCAATGGAGTGTGTGGTTTTGACACACTAAGGCAACCAGGGAGTGTGGCTATGCTGATGTGGCAACATCAACATAACATCATCAGACAATGGCACACAGCATAGCAGAGCTATGTTTCCTTGACAGTCTCTGTGTGGAGGCCAAGGGGCACACTAGTAGATAGAGCTGCATACACAAAGGAGAAAAGTGGAGACAAAATTCACACAAAGAGTGCTATCCCGGGCTCCCATTGGTTCCAGAAGGTTGCCCCCCCAGTCCACTCCCCCATACATTTCTGTCATTACCTTCTGTGCGTACCTTTTACCACTTCCAGAAATTCAAATGTTAACAAAGCAAATGTAAAGTTAAAAGGTGAACACTAATAGGGAAGGGCTTTAAAACAATTCTTGCTAATCATGTGGTGGCAAATGCTTGGTAGGGGCAGGAGTTTTAAGAAATTTCACCTCTGCATATTTATCCTGTTTTGCAACTTAGATGTATGTGGGTATTTTTGATGCATAACTCCTTTTGAAGATCTCTCTCATTAGTATACTTATTCTTTTATATAATAAGGGTATGAATGGCTATACAATTGGAGAGGAAAAACACAAGTAATAAATGCACTCTAGGTGTAAATTCCTGATGAAACATACTGTATGTGGCTTCTGACTAAATGTATTAAATAAAATGGCTCACATCCATAGAGAAACAGAGACAACAGAACCCTGGCTTTTGCATATAGAGGTGTGATGCTTCATCAGGAATTGGCCCCTTTGTCAGCAGCCACATGTGTTATGAGGAATTTGTGCTTGCATCCTAGAGTGCTCCTATTACTTGTGTTTTTGCTTTGCTGCTGTTTTCAGATTGCACCTGCTGTCAGTCTTTGTGCATACAAGTCCAACTTTGTTGTTGTTCTGTAATAGGACATGAGGATGCCAAACCTTCTGGAATACCCGCAAAATTCAGCCTGCGGCTAAAAGATGGGTGCAGTTGGGGGTTCTGGCACTGCAGAACCACCTTTTGGATATGATTAAAAGAAATCCACCTGTCTTGGTCATAAGGTCAGGTCATAAAAAGACTATGTTTGAAATATGGGATCAAAATGTGGGAGCCCACTGAAAATTAGATGTTTGCCTCTCAGCTGGCTGATACTGGGTAAATACCATCTAAAAATTAGTAAAAGAAGGGCACCACTGAAAATAAGATATTACGTTTAATCTGGTTTATCCTGGGTAAATATAGTCTAAAAATGTATAAAAGCAGGACCCCACTACAGCAGAGCCCCCACTGAACTGTGCATCTATCTTGCTCTATCTTGGGAAAAATACATTGCAAAAGCTGGACCTCACTGAAAATGTAATTTGCCTTTCAGCTGGGTCATCCTGGGTTAAAACATTATAAAAATGGTATAAGCAGAGCCCCATCAAAAATGAGATTTTGCACCTCTATCTGTGCTATTCTTGGTAAATATAGTGTAAAAACTGAGAGACGCAGGATCTCACTGGAAACAAGATAGCATCTAATAAGTAAGGTTTTATTTCTTAAGTGCCCTTTCCCTAAAGCTCAGTATAGTGTGCAGGATATAGGCAAAATTAAAATGAAGTCATAAATAGTAAATGGAAAACATATAAAATACAACATCAAATAATTACAGTGACTGGGATAATAAAATGAAGAAGATCATGAAGATTACATCTGAACTGTACTGTTCTGGATAAAAACAGTACAAAGATGTGTCAAAACAGGGACCTCATTGAAAATGAGATATTGCATCTCAGCTGGGTTATTCTAGGTAAATATATTGCTAAGCTGTGTAAAAACAGGACTCTACAGCAGACCCCACTGAAAAGAAGATGTTGAATCTAAGATGATCTGTCCTAGAAAAATACATGATAACAGCAGGACCCCACCTCTACTGTCCTGGGTAAATGCACCATTATGAAATGGGTAGAAAGAATGCTGAATTCTGATTGGCCAAGAGCTGCTTTCAGCTGGGCCGTTATCCCAGCACAACGTCCCAGCTGAAAGTATTATGTTTAAAAATTCATAAAATTTACTAAAATGACCCATTTCATAATCGCAATAAGGCACTTCAGGGTGTGTGTTATGGTGGGTTAAGGGCCCTTCTCGGGTGACGGAAGCCCTCGGCTACGCCTCGTGCTTCAACCCCCCCGAGGTGGTCCGTTATCCCACTATAATACCCCCTGTCATGCCTTATTGCTTAATTATAGTTGTCACTACACTGTATGAGGATCACATTCAATGTCAGTTTTACAGATTTATTTGCATATGGTGCCTACAGGGAGGGCTTTGTCATGGTGGCATGGTTTTTCCTTAATGATTCCTACGCTCTACACAGTGGGTCAAGTCCACCCAGCACCGGGCAATTAGTTCCATTCCCACAGCATCAAACTCACTTATAGTCCCCTTCATATCATCATGTTTATTATGTTTGCTTGCACGCACATGCAAGAAACATAGCACGATGATCCAAATGCAATGCCATACAGTTGAACGGGAGAGCTCTGCTTCAGTGAGCAATGCTCCCCCCAACACAGACACACGCAAGCATGCATACTGCATGCTCATGCCTCCCCTCCCGCGCACACTGTAAGCTAGCTGAGGGGTGCCCAATCCCCATCGGCTTCACCCCCAAAAGCTTTGCAGCTGCCACGCTGAGAGCCCACCACAGCGTGGCAAATGTCCCGCGTCGTCTTCCTAAAATAAAACAAAAACCTGTAAACAAGAAAACGTTCCCTCGGTGGTCTCCCTGCCCACCCGTGCCCACCTTCTGCTCACTCTGCCTCCCCACCCCCCCACCTTACCTCATATTTACCTCCGGAGCTCGGCGCAATGATCTTTGGTGGACCGGGAACACGTCCGCACTCTTCAAAGCCGACGAACTGAAAATGCTGGTAAGCTATATAATGTAATAAATAGGGTTTTTTTCAACTTTGTTGCATATCTCAGGCATTTTTTTGAATTTTGGCACCAAATTTTCAACAAGGGGTTTTTGGGGCCCCTCCTCATGAATTCTGTCACTGTCATGGCGTTAATCAGGCCCAAAGGGTGATTTCGTGGTCACTGCATGAAATCACCTTTCGGTACTGATGAAATGACAGTGCCAGTGTTCATAAGGTGCGCTCTCAAAAAGCCTTTGTTGCAAATTTGGTGAAATAATTCCTAAAAATGACTGTTTTAGGAGCGTGCTTTGCGCAGTTCCTACGCACGCTCATAAGTTCATGAATTTTTAATATTTGCACTCTGGATTTTCAGCATTGCCATTTTACCACACCTCCTTATGAGCTGTACAGCTGTCATTTTCCACATGTCGCCCAAAATGTGTTTCCGCACATGTAGCGCACAATGGTGCAGTCAGTGTGCAAAGCAAAGTTTGGGACAGATTAAGAAAATTACAGTGACACTGGTCATGAGCAGAGGTCTTAAAATGGCTATGCTGAAAATTTGGTGACAAAAGTCCATAAAATGACTGTGTTACGAGTGAGCATTGCGCAGTTTCCAAGCACCCTCGTAAGTTCATGAATTTGTAATATTTTCAGTCCAGATTTTCACCAGTGGCATTTTACCACACTTCTTATGAACAGTACAGCTGTCATTTTTCACAACATGGCCAAAATGTATTTTCACACTTTCAGCACAGAAATGCGTGGTCGCTGTTGGAAATCATTGTTTGGGACAGATAAAGAAAATCACAGTGACACTGTTCATGATCAGAGGTTCCAAAATGCCTGTGTTGACAATCTGCTGTAAGAAATCCCCAAACTAATTGCATTACAGGTGTACATTGCACAGTTTCTATGAACACTCGTGACTTCACCAGTTTTTTTAATATTTTAACTGCAGATTTTCATCATTGCCATTTTTTACACCTCTCCATGAACAGTACAGCCGTCATTTTTTACATCCTGTTCGGAATGTGTTTTTGCACCTGTGGTGACAAATGCTGTAGTCACTGTGCAAAAGCAGCTTTTGGCTAACAAACTGATATTGCCACTGTTCATGAGGTGGGGGTCACAAAAAAACCATGTTGAAAATTTGGAGTGAAAATACCAATGAATGCCTGAGGCATTAGGGTTTCCGACCATAACGCCCCTCCCTGTAGAGAATGACAGGCGTCAGATCTGTGACTTGGGATTGTCACCTGCAAAGCTTATACTATTCCACACCCCACCCACACCCTGCAGCCACTGAGAGGCATTGAGGTGTGCCTTGGACTCTTCGGCCCCAAAGTTCACCCCATTCTCCTATACCGCTCCCATCGCACCATATTTCCTGATGGAATGGGATGTGCATAAGGGCCAAAGACCCCAAGGCACACAGTGACACTTGTCAGTGTCTGCAGCGTAGGGTGTGGTGAAATGGCATGGCCGTTATGCCTGATGACCCAAAGGCACACCCCAATGCCTGTCAGTCTCTGCAGAGTGCTGGTGGGGTTGGCTTCAGCTCAATACTTCACTCCATTCTTATTATGTAGCTCTCTAACTCCTACACTACCAATGCCAGTGCCAGCAAGCAAACATTCAGCATTGACAAATGCTTGTTTTTAATTCTGTGATGGTCTGGGTTAGATACCAATTGAATCAGCAAGTTGGAGGGAGCGGGATAGATTTTTTTTTTTATTTCCTGATTGGCCAGACTGGACATCAGACCTATCAGGTAATTTGGGGGAGAGAGAGGTTGCTTTTTTTTTTTTAATTTCCTGGTGGGCTGGGTTGGGCTTGGGATTTGTCAGGTTGCTGTGGGAATAGAAGCAAGTTTTTTTATTCCCTGAAGATCCGGGTTTGGCCCTGGACTCATCAGTTAGTAGGGCAGAGGGGGAGGAACAGATTTATTTATTCGCTAACAAATCATGTTGGGCACTGGGTCTGTTATGTACTTGGGGGGTGGAGAGCATGTTTTTCATTTATTTCCTGATTAGACATGTTGGGCACTGGGCCCATCAAGTAGTTTGCTTGAGGGGGACAGATTTTTTTTCTGCCCTGATGGGCCATGTTGGGCACCAGAGCATTCTGCACAGCAGGCTGGGTTGGAATGTGCATGACAGTGGAAGGAGCTGCAGTGTAGCCACAACCACAAGCCTCACTTGCAGTGTTTGAGCCCCACCCTGTGACCTGAGTGGATGGGAATCGAAAAGCTCTATAGTACTACTACCCCTCCTAGTCCTCCATCTGCATACTCATTTGTTGTTACTCCTACTTATCTCTTTTTGGCTTATTACAGGGGCCAAGTTGCCTATGGGACCCATCAGGTAATTGGAGGGAGGGAGGGCAGATTTTTTTGATTTCCTGACAATCCAGGTTGAGTACCTACCGGATCTGTCAGGCTGTTGAGGAGGAGGACAGTTCATTTTTTATTCCCTGATGGGCTGGGTTGTGCACTGGATATATAAGCTTGTTGGGGGGAGGGGGACATACTTGTTTTAATCCCCAACAGGCTGGGTTGCATACTAGTCTCAACAGGTAGTTTGAGAGATGGACATATTTTTCTATGTTATGCCTTGAGGGACTGGATTGGATATTGGACCAGTCAGGTAGCTGGAGGGGGAGAGGGAGATTTATTTTTTTATTCCTATCTGTCAGGTTGGGCACTGGATCTGTCAGGTTGTTGAGGAAGTTATTCTCTGATGGATTTGGGCACTCCAACTGTCAGGTAGTTGGACACTAGGTCTTTAAGGTTGTAAGGAGGAGGGGGGTGTATTTTTTATTCCCTAACAGGCTGAGATGCATCGTGTACTCATCAGGTACTTTGGTAGAGTGGGATTTTTGTTTTATTCCCTGATGGGCTGGGTTGTATATCAGGACACACAGGTCATGGGGGGAAGAGAGGGACAGATTTTGTTTTTCTATTCCCTGATGGGTCAGGTTGGGCAGTAGATCTGTCCCATTGTTGGGGGAGGAGGACAGATTTGTTCTATTCCCTGAAGGATTGGGTTGATTATTGGACCCATTAGGTAGTTGGGGGAAGGGTGCAAATTGTTTTACTCCCTGATCGGCTGGGCTGCTCATCAGACCCATAAAGCAGCTGGAAGAGGGAGACAGATGTTATTGTATTCCCTACTGAGCTGGATTGGTCACTAGAAATTTGATTCTATATTTTACCAGTATGGGACTCCTTGCCTTGTAAAATACTTCATGATACAAGGGCCCAGATATTCAAAAGGATTGCACATGGTGCAACAGTGTTGCACCATGCGCAACCCACTGATGTGCCTCGGTGCGATATTCAAAAGGGAAAAGTGCGCGGCACAAATCCCGATGCACCAGAGCACATCAGTAATGTATGCAGGCACAGGTGGGGGGCATGCCCACACATAACCTGCACAGCCCGATATTCAGCCCGGGATGTGCAGAGCCATGCATGTGCAACCCCTACCTGTGCCAGCACAAAGTTACGCCAAATAAAAAGAAACAACTGATGGCCAGCCACAGGGAAGGGCGCAACACGGCAGCTGCCACCTGTGGATGGCCACCCGAGTACCAGCTGCATCTGGCGGTGCCCCCCCATGCCCAATCGCGGGCATCTGTCTAAAAATAGACATATTTGTCCAATATCCCTGGTGGTCCAGTGGACCGCTATGTGCTCGATTGCGGGCATCTGTCTAAAAATAGACAAATTCATCCAATTTCCTGGTGGTCCAGTGGACGCTATCTGCCCTATCATGGGCATTTGTAAAAACAAAAACAATTCCAATATCCCTGGTGGTCTAGTGGTACCCCCCCACCTGCCCACTGAGCACCACCGCCCCGCTCCCCCCCGGTCAGCCGGTGGGCAGCAGCACCTCACCCGCCTGCCGCCCGCTGACTGACACCTCAGTAGGGCTGCACACCCATTGGTTCATAGCGTGAGCCAATGGGCATGCAGCCCCTACCGTACTACACATACCAGATATTGGACGAATATGTCTATTTTTAGACAGATGCCTGTGATTGGGCACATAGCGGTCCACTGGACCACCAGAGATAGTGGATGAATTTGTCTATTTTTAGACAGATGCCCATGATCAGGCTGCAGGGAGCATCGGTCCCCGACAGCTGCTGCCTGGCAGGGCGCCAGGCACATGTCATTGGGGATCGGCGCACCTGCATGCAAATGGGGCCATAATGACATGCAAATGGCCCCAAGTGTGCCTTGCATAAATTATGGCTCCATTTGCATGTCAACTTTTGAATATCATGGGTGCTGTGCATGGCGCAATGGTACTCGCGCTAGCACATCTCCATGCTCCACTCTGGCCACTTGCGCTGGTGCAGTGCCACTGCACCATGCACACTGGGGGTGGCCAGGGTGCGATATTCAAAGCTGCTGAGGCATGGTGCAGCTCCTTTGAATATCACTTAGTCCACACCCCTGCGCAGCCAAGTTGAGCTGCGCCCAAGCTTGCGCCACAGCCGGGCGCAGTTTGAATGTATAACAGTGTTGTAATACACTTTATGATACAATGTATATGACAGTTATGCTCACTAAGTGTTGTTTTGCAAATTGCCTCAACATGGCTCCCTCTTGCTCCAGTAACTGATCTTGCTCCCCCACCTTTGCTTTCCCAGCCTCTGTCCAGGTTACTCAAACTGACTAGAACATCAGTTGCTTTTTCATAATACAGAGAGGTTGAGAAAGATACTCCCTAGTTCCTACAAGCATCTAATATTGCCACAGCTATGCTATTATTTGTCTTTTTGCAATGCAATAGTTTAGTAGCACAAAAACTCTCATTTTTGTATAGGCAATTTCATTTTGTATGAGCAATAGAGGTTAGCTTTCTATTCACAAAGTTGTACAGACAGAATTAATTGTACTTCCTCTGTGAGATCAGTCATTGTCATCTTGTCATCACAGTGGTGGAGGGGGTAGGCTAAACAGCCTGAGGACTTCTTCAGTGATATCCCCCAGCTCAGCTGCACACTCACAAGATAGCTGCCACTTGCTCAATAGGTTCTGATACACTCTCCTTGCAGCCAACATAAAGTTAGTCAATCATTACAGACAGCTGCATGGAGAAATAGCAAGGCACAACTCATTCAGTGACTTCCATAAAAAGGTGTATCCTAGTCCCCCAATACATTTCCACTGAACATTTGCAAAACACCTCCTGACTTCTCCTGACTTTGATTCCATTGAGAACATGTCAGCTATGCAGGCCAGCCCTTAAAATAAATTTAACAATCTCCACTGTCAACTGATGATTAGATGTCTTTGTGCCATCTTCTAGGCTGGACACCAAATGCTTCATGAGCAAAGCAATTTAATCAAATTTTCTGCATTTATCCATGCACATGTCTTTACAGTTGCCTTTCATAATTTCTTTAAAAAAAATTGAATTTAAATCTTTATTTTCCTTTGAAAAAGCATCTAAACATGAAACATGTTTGCTGGGCACTGTCAGACTACAGTTTAATTTTCAGAATGTTCTGCCTGCTTGCACATAATAAAATCATCATGTTTTGCACAACTGCTGTCTTAAGAGGTTCTCTCCTGACTGCCGGCGGTGAGTGCCCTGACTCTTTGTTGCTTGCACTGTTGTGACTGCCATCATTGAGCACCAGAGCCCTGATGTAGCCTTTTTTTCCCTCATCTCTTCTACGAGTATCATCTCCAGATTAGACATGTGTTTGTCAGTCTGATTTATTATATTCAACCCACTACATGAAGTCATCAGTTCATCATTATTTGCTGTTTTTCTCCATACACTAAATGCATCTCATCTCACAATTTTTTTTGACTGTAGTTAGGCAAAAAAGGCATTGTAAATCATCTCCTGATTAGACATTCATATGTGAGCCAGTTTGTTTACGCTCCACCACATGCACTTGCCTCAACTACAGCATTTTAAATTCAAACTTATCATTGCAGTGTACATAGCAGGAGACTTTTCCTGCTAAAAGTCTATGCAATGAATGAAAGTTAAGCATGCTGAGTGGCTGACATAAATGTCTTATCAGATGATTACATATTTTTCTCATACCTAGCTAATATAAAATGTGGCAGGCATTTGAAGTTAATATTTTCCTCCTCTTAGATTTTTGCATCTTTGTATATAATAAAATAAACAGAATATACTAGGATGACAGGGGCAATGTAATGTATAGACATCTAAGGACTATACATGAGAGCAAGGCTGGAAGGAATGCAGTAATGCATCATTGTGGAATAGAAACTTGTATACCACAATAAAAATGATTTTGAGGGACAGGATCTATATCATTTGAAGCACATAGATTCTTTGGTATGCATTTCTGTGCTCTGATGGTATGTATGTGCATCACAGTTCACATAAAATGTATGCTGTTAAGGCTCTGCACAGGAGGTTTCTCAGTCAATAATGTTTGATTGCCAGCTAGTTTCTGTTGAACTCTGAATGAGCTGTCTGAATATATTTAGGGAGGCAGTATAGCACAGTGGTTTAAGGCTCTGAGCTGCAAATTTGGTGATATCTAACAGGCCAGACCTGGGTTTGAATCCCACAGCTTCCACTTACATACTGTGTGACCCTGAGCAAGTCACTTAACTTCCCTGTGCTCCTAGGTCACGCCTGTAAAAAAGCTTTCAGCTTAGTGTGCTAATCCTGGCTAAACACAACTAAAAAAAAAAAGGAAATATTTCAGCTGAATGTCACATTCTATTGCTTTGGGGAAAACAAGCCACCTAGATCACAACTCACTGCAATCACATACAATGAATGGTGTGGAAACTGCCTGCATACGTTTAACAGAGATGTGCAAGAACAAGGGGGCACAACTTGAAGATAGAGGGGGGATGTCTCAGAGGAAATGTTAGAAAGTATTTTTCCACAGAGAGGGTTGTGAATGCATGGAACAGCCTTCCTGATGAGGTTGTGGAGTCAGGAACAGTGGGATAATTCAAGAATGTACAGGACAGACATATGGCAATTCTAGTGGAAGGCAGGAGGAAGTAAGCTGTTGATTAACTAGAATCTGCAGCTTATTCATCAAGTAGGGAAATGGGAAGACTGGGTGGGTCAAACGGTCCTTATCTGCTGTCAAATTCTATGTTTCTATGTAACATGAACTGTCCTGTACTCAAACTCTACATTTGATTTGCAGTGTAGCAGTAGACATTATGTTGCCTGTAAGCAAATCAATGGCTCTAACTGCATAGTGCTAGAAATTCTGGGAAAGTAGTAGCCATATATAATATTGATACTGTGGCTAAACGAATAGAAAATACAGAGGTGCCACTATATATGAATAACAGTTATTTATTTATATGCTAATTTGAAATGCAAATAAAATAGAGACTTCAGCATTTGTACTACCATTGTGGGGAATGTGCTAAACTATATACACACCTCTAAGTATGCAGTGGTTATAAGGAGTATAAATGTTTAATTTGCTTGTTCCAGGTAAAGTATATGCCTTTTAGAGTATAAGGATAATGAAGACTTTAGAATAGCATATTGAAATCTTAAAGACTGGGTACATTATTCAGTATAGGCTAGGTTATTTGATAATATTAAGTTACAAGTACTTACAAATAAAGAAATGCTACTTTTGTTTGAAAAAAGGATCACTCCCTTGAAAAAGTGAATTTTCCACAAAACACTGGAAAACAGGCAAGTTGATCCTTTATAAGGCTAGTGATATACAATAAATGAGATTCGCTCTAGTGAGTGAGCAGCCTTTTTAGAACTGCAGAGGGTGGAGCCCTGCAGACCTCCTGTCATCAGAAAAGGACCAAGCCACATTCCTTCTGACTGAACAACATGTTGGAGTTCCACCACAGTTTCTTCCACCAGAGGTAAATAACTGCACTGTGTGCATTCATTGCAGCAGTCCCACACCGTGTGCTATTTTTTCTGTCTGTAAGATGGACAAGGTTTGCCATGACCCTTACTCTGTCTCTGTCTCTCTCTATCTTTATGTCTGGGAGTGAGTTAAAGCATTCAAGAAGCTCTCTGGTTTTAAACTTGTATTAAACTGTATGAGAAGCCTCACTCATTTCCATGTAAGTTTCCTTGGTATGCTATCTTAAGTATTGTATTTTCTAAACAACTGCCATTAGCTTCTGAAGAAGGACTGGTTGGTCTGAAAGCTAGAGCACTTTGTTCTTGTTGTTACATCTATGTTGGTCCATTAAAAGGTATCAAATCATTTGCTTCTGGATCTTGGTATCCTAGGTAACTCATTGTAATAAGAGCTCCTTGGGTTTCAGTAAATAACTGACCTGATTTTACATCATAAGTATGCTCTCTGTATACAGAGCAGAGTATAAAAGTGGGAGAGAGAGAGACACCAGCTACTATTCTTCAGTACCGAAGTCTTAGCTTCCAATCTTATTTCGAGCATCTGCACCAGCGTCATCTGATCTGTTTTGAAAACACGTAAAGTGACACTTACAATGGAATAAAAATGAGCTACCCCAGTACAAAATAACAGGAACTTGCAAACTCCATACTGTTTTTTGATAAATAACCTTATTGGGGGGGGGGGTGGTCAACAAGGATCAGTGTGAGTTTAGATAAGCTGTTCAGTAGAATAGGAAAATATATTGTAATATAATTAACTTTCACATCAATAGTTCATCTTTTTATAGAAAAAAGTTATTGATTGTTATTACACATTTCACAATTAAAAAATAATTGGTACATGCTAGACTTACCAAAGGGGATCGATTGTGTGTGTGTGTGTGTGTGTGTGTGTGAGCACTAGATGCCAGGAGCATTGCCAACAATTGGGTGAGGGTACCACTGCATGAAAGCCCTATGGAAATGCTGTCTGATCTACTGTTGGAGTTGGCTAACCAGAAGGAAGATGCAAACACAACAGGGACCTCTTCTGGTATCATGGAAATTCTCTGCACAATGCAAACACACACAAAAAGAATGCAAACATATTATTTTAGACATACAGTATTTAGAGTCAGTAAGAGGACATGGGCATAGAGCTAGTCAGACTTGAACAAAAGGGATGGGATCTCACAAACCTTCTTTCCAATGTGGATTCACAACCTGAGATCGACTTCTGAACTTGGTGTTAATGAGGGTGTGGAACTCATTCCCTTTTTATGCTAAAATAGTGGTCAAAAGGTGTGTTTAAGCAAATTAAATAAACTTGAGAAATTATTGGTGTGTTACTGTATAGTTCTGTCATAAAAGTATTTTGCTGTACTGTTTTCATCCACTGCGATATGAACCTCCAAGAAGGAATGGGGTTATACACCACCAGGCAAATCAAAAAGGTTGGTTTAAAACCTCAGTGCTGCTGCCTTGGTGAGAAAAAAAATGCAGGTTTTTTTTTGCACATGAAGGCAATCAGCTGTTTTTCGGCAGTTTTATGTGTGTGCTTCCGACTGTGTAGCATCACTCAGCTGACAGCGCTGTCCTGAAGTAACTCACCTCATTGTTTTCTCGCTTATCTACCATAGGTAAAATATACTGTAAGCCTTGTTTCCCCGAGGTAAACATTGATCCCTACATAAAGATTTTTTTCTGAATAATGTTTGAGTTTTAACTCTCATTTTGAAAAAAAAGACTGTCATATCAGTAGTGTAGTTTACTTACTTGTTGCAGTTTTACCCTGTATGATTGTGTATGATCAGTAGCAATGTTGCTCACACTGCTTACTATATGATGTACTAACACTGTATGTTTTGTGCTGTCTTTGATTTTCTATGTACAATTTTGTCTCATTATTTTATTTCTTTTTCTGTATTGCCTACGTATACATGTCAGCATTATTTTGATCTGCAGAGTGTCTGTGGGTTTGTGTTATGGTTTATTTGTGTGGTTTCGTTCACCCCCAACCACCACCACACCCATCCACCCGTAACCACCACCACATACAGATTTGGACTCCTCCGCACACAGGCACATTAATTTAGATTTTCTAATATAAATTACAACAATACTGTTTGCTGGGATATTGTTTGTTCTTATTTGTTGTTATATGACATGAATGAGTCATTTTAACTCAATCACACCAAAAGAGCTCTTTAAGACTTCCACCACTTGTGTCCTGTATACTCTTAGCACTGCATCCTGGGCTTTTCCAAGCAAAATCAAGCCATAAACAGCATGCCACAAACAAATGCGAATACCTTTTGAACCATAAGTGCTACACACAAAGTATGTGTGGCAAAGTTGTTTAGCACAAAATTAGTTTTCCAATGGTGCTATGCAATCAATTGTAATCAATTCGGTTTTTATTTTGTAGTAGCTGAAATATCAAACAACTATGGGTTTTTTCAGATTTTTTCAATGTGCTTAGGTGAGGCTTGAGAGACAAATGTCAATCATCCACACCATACCTTGAACAAATGCGAATAATTCCTAAAGTGCACGTGATAGACACAGAGTATCAGTGGCAAAGTTATTCAGCACAAAATTACCTTTCTAACGGTGCTATGCAATCAATTGTAATCAATTTGGTTTTTATTTTATACTAGCTGAAATACCAAAAAAACTTTGGGTTTCTTTTCAGATTTATTCAAGGTGCTTAGGTGAGGCTTGAGAGATAAATGTCAGCCATGCAAACCATACCATAAACAAATGTGAATAACTCTTACATTATATGTGATAGACACAAAGTATCTGCAGCAAAGTTGTTCAGCACAAGCTTAGCTTTCTAACAGTGCTATGCAATCAATTCTAAGCAATTTGGTTTGTTTAATATTTAGGTAACAACTGCTGACTTCCTCAGATGTTTCCAGGCCTGAGTGAAAGTCAGCTAAGCATGTCTACAGTTGTTATTGGCCTGAGTGGCTATGCTTTCAGATGCCACCTACAGGTGTATCTAGGCCTGAATGAGTTAATGTACACCTATTGCACATCATGCACACTATAAATATGCATACTGCTACTACTGCTAGTTAAGTTGAGAAATGTAGTAATGTTTAATTTAATTCATATATGTGTGTGTGTGTGTCTGTGTCTGTGTGTATGTGTGTGTGTGCGTATGCATGCACCCCGTACCTCATTGGCAATTCATCACATAGTAAGAGAAGCTCCACATATGCTGATCATCAGCAATACTATACCTCTATTCATAGAAACATAGACTTTGACTGCAGATAAGGACTACTTGGCCCACCCAGTCTGTTCATTTCCCTACCTATCAGATAAGCTACAGATCCTAGGTTTACCAAAAGCCTACTTCCTCCTTCCTCCCAATAGAATTGCCTTATGTCTGTCCCATGCATTCTTAAATTCCCCCACTGTTTTTGACCCCATAACCTCCTCAGAAAGGCTGCTACATGCATCCACAACCCTGTCCATGAAAAAAATACTTCTTCTTGTTCTCCCTGAGTCATCAACCCTCTGTCTTCAAATTGTGCCCCCTTGTTCTTGCACATTTCTCTTCCTGAAAGATGCTACCATTTTGGACATTGTTAATTCCCTTGAGATACTTGAAAGTTTTTATTATGTCTCCCCTCTCCCTCCTTTCCCCAAGGGTATCCATATTAAGCTCTTTTAGTCTCTCTCTCTTCATATGGCTTCTGTTGCAGGCCCTGCACCATTTTAGTTGCCCTCCTCTGGACTTCCTCCATCCTGTCTATGTCCTTGTGGAGCTGGGGTTTCCAGAACTGCATGCAGTACTCCAGATGGGATTTCACCAACTGTCTGTACAGAGGAATAACAACTTCTTGTTTTCTACTGGTAATGCCTCTTCCTGTATATCCCAGTATCCCCCCAGCCCTCTTTACTGCCTTCTCATATTGCTTGCCTACTTTTAGGTCATCTGATATGACTATCCCCAGGTCCCTTTCTATTTCTGTTGTCATCAATACCCCCCCTCCCATTGTGTATTCTTCCCTTGGGTTTTTGTTTTCCAGCTGCATTACTTTGCACTTCTTTGTATTAAATCTAAGCTGCCATAGTTTTGACCATTCTTCCAACCTTGCCAAGTCCCTTCTCATCCTTTGCACACACCCCTTGCATATAAACCCTGTTGCAGATCTTTGTGTCATCTGCAAAGAGGCATACTTTTCCTTCCAGTCCCTCTGCAATGACACCTATAAAGACATTGAAGAGGACTGGTCCCAGTACAGAACCCTGCAGTACCCCACTAGTAACCCCCTTTCTTCAGAGTGGACTCCATTTACTATTAACCTCTGCGTCATGTTGTTCAACCAGTTTTTTATCTAGGTTACCACCCTGGGGCCCACTCCTAGACTGGCTAATTTGTTTGTTAATCTTTTTTGTGGGACTGTGTCAAATGCCTTGATAAAATCCTAGGTAGGCCATGTCCACATTCCCTCCCTGGTGTACTACTTTGGTCACCCAGTCAAAGAAATCTATTAGATTCATCTAACATGACCTTCTCACTATGAATCCATGTTGCCATGGGTCCTGTGCCTCTAGGTACTCAACAATTCTTTCTTTCAGAAGTGATTCAATCATTTCCCTACCACTAAGGTCAAACTAACAGGTCTGTAGTTTCCTGCCTCTGCCTTGCTCCCACTTTTCTGAAGGGGAATCACATTCGCCCACTCCAGTCCTCAGGTACCACATCCTACTCCCATGATTTGTTAAAAAAGGTAGTCAGTGGTGCCACTAGTTCTCCCTTTAGTTCTTTTAGAATTCTTGGTTGAATCCCATCAAGCACCATTGCTTTGTCCACCTTCAGTTTTAGGAGTTCTTTCAGGACCCTTTCTTCTGTGAATGGACTGGTTTCAACCCCCTTTCAAGGGTGCTTGTATTATTTGATTTAGGTACCTCCCACTCCTCTTCTTTTGTGAATACTGAGCAGAAGTATTCATTCAGTATCTCTGCTTTGTCACTGTCACTCTCTGCCCACCTCCCCCTTCCCTTTATTAAGCCTCACTATCCCACCTCTGGTCTTTCTTCGCTCCCTAATGTACCTATAAAAGGTTGTATCCCCCTTCTTAACTGAGTTGGCAGTCTTTTCCTCAGTTGGTGTCTTTGCTATGCTGACTGCCTTACCCTCTTCCTTTTGCTTTAACTGGTACAGTTCTCTGTCCTGCTTCTTCTGTGTTTCCTTATACTTCCTGAATGCTATCATTTTCTCCCTAACCTTCCCCACCACCTCTTTTGAGAACAATAGTGTTGTTTCCCCTTTGTTTTGTTTATTTGCTTTACACAAAGGCTTGTTGCCTCTGTTATGGCAGGTTTGATTTTCCCCATTGTTCCTTCACCCCACTTTCTTGCCTGTTTGCTAGTGCTTTTCTGAGTCATGTCCCCATTTTGCCAAAGTCACCTCTCCAAAAGTCCAATACCCTCACCTTTGTGTGACTTGACTCTTCGGCTGTGTTTATTGTAAACCACGCTGTTTGGTGGTCACTTGTTCCCAGATGGTTACCCACTTCAGAATCTGAGATCCTCTCTCATCCCAGTTTGAGAGTACCAGGTCTAAGATTGCTCCCTCCTGAGTGGATTCCAACACTAGCTGTCTGAGGCATGCCCCCTGTAGGGCATCGAGAATTACCCTGCTCTTGGATATGGTTGCAGCAAAAGTAATCCAGTTAACGTCTGACATTTTCAGGTCCCCCATCAATATTATCTCCCCCATTTCTGCCATTCAAAGGATGCCTTGTATTATTTCCATGTCCATTTCTTTCCCCTGAGAAGGGGGTCTGTATACAACCCCAGTACGGATGTGGTGCCATTTCTTGTCTCCAGGGTGACCCACATTTAGAGATGCAGTCAACTTTTATTCTGCCAGTAAAATTATGGTGAAATTGCCAATTTCACCCAGACAAACAATTTGCGTAATTATGGCCTTTCGGCGAAAGTTCACCTCCAATTTCAACTTGAATTTTGTCTGCACTTCTGTGGTGGAATTAGGTGAAATTGGGCTTTTCACTCTTCTGGTGGCCACATGGTTGAGTCTAAACAGGCAGAAAGTAAGTGGTTCATTTTCTGTTCTATATATCTCGAGGAAGCAGGCAGCATCTATACTCCTTGTGACTGCTGAGTGCACTTTTACACATAAATTACTTAATTTGTGCTATTTTCTTCTAACTTTTTCTTCTTTGTCTTTGTCCTATTTCATATTTTAGTACCTGTGGATTGTGTTTGTGTATGTATATGTGTGTGTATGCATGTTTGTGTGTGTGTGTGTGTGATCCCCCCCTGGCTCTCTTAGAGTCTCTATGTATGTTTCTTTTTTTGGGGGGTTTTGTTTGAATTGGTGGTGCTTGTGGACATAATGTATAAAAATGAAGTGCCACAGCAGCAGGAGGCTTTTGGCCCCAGCACCAGCACCCAGCAACAAACTGTGTCCCCTTCCCAGCAGGAGGAGGCAAATGTGGCCCCTCCACTGCAGCAGCAGCAGGAGACAGTGCCCACTCACTAGCACCAGGAGGATACTGTTCCTCCACCCAGGCAGCAGGAGATCGTGCCCCCTCCCGAGCAGCCAGAGGAATCAGTTCCTGGGTCATCATCTGTGGCCCCCCTCATGGCCCCCTCATCCCTGAAGTTCTCCTGTCTGGGATTTTTTCTACACAATATCGGTAGGTGATCCAGTGGTCACCTGTAATCTATGTGGGCAGGAAGTGTATCAAGGAAAGTGTGGTTCCCACTTTGGGACAACTGACCAGCATAGCTACATGGTGCACCACCACCCACTCCAATGGGACCTCAAACTGTGGGAGGTGGTGGCATCATCAAGTGCAGCTGTGGGGGAGCAGTGCGGGTGTGAGCACTGTAGGGGGTGAGCAGGAGGGAGGCGTGCCTGGACCAGTTAAATGTCCTCACTGGGCTTGCCATACCAGAAAACAGCTACAGTCAGTAACATCAAGACCACTCCAGGGTTCCCCTTCTCCAGAGCCAGCAGCAGCACAGGTAGCCACCATCCCACCAGCAGTGACAGTGACACATGCAGACTTATCAGCAGTCCTGTCTGAAATCCAGCATTTCTGATGGGAGTTAAATGATGTCAGACAGGAATTTAGTGATGCCCAGGGGGAGATTTCTAAACTGCAGTGTGATGTTCACTAAATCATGGGCATCATGTCTGAACTCCATGGTGGCCCCACTGACACTTAATATGGCAACACAAATTAATTTGTCTTTTTTGTTTTCATTTTTCTATCTTCTATTCTGTTGTTTGTATTTTTTCCTCAAAACAAAATAAAACCCAAAAACAATCTATTCTGTCCTCTAATCTACATCAATTCCTTAAGTCCTCTTGTTTCTTTATTTTGTATGTAAAATAATTTGTTTGACCATTGCTGTTGTGTGTGTTACTGTCTTATGCTATCTATAGAATTCAGTCCCTTTTCTTGTTCTCTCTCCATTAGTTCTCCCCGCTCATTGTTGTATTACCCTTGTCCTCCTGATTCTGCCTGTCATTTGTTATGCTTATTCTGTACCGTATCCTTGTACCCCTCCCCTAATAAACAAATAATTCCCTTATTTGTGGTGTGTGTTACTTCTTAGAGCTGGTTACACCTATAAGATTCCTTTGAACAACATAATGATGTGTAAATGCAGTTGCATTCCCTATATATGGAGTTTGCAAATTAAAAGTCAGCTCCTGCCGAAGGCTGTTGGCCATCTGGGCCTTGTGCACAGACTAGTGTGTATTTTTTGGAATTCAGATACCTCGTGTAAGTTGCTTCAACTCAAAGTTAGAAGTACTTACCACAGCACATGTCCATAAAGTGCTCATTCTTTATTTGATTCTTTAGTGTGGCAAGTAAACAATTTAAAAAGTGCTTCTATATAACCAAATTAAAAACACCCACTCCCCAAGGCACCATCATTCCTTATATGTATCATGAAGTACGGTACCTTGAGGGAGTGGGTGTTTTTTATCCTAGTTATATGGGAGCAATTTTGAAATTGTTTACATGCCACACTATAATAAAGAAAGAGCATTTTATGGATGTGTGCTTGTAGTGATTACTTCTTACTTTGAGTTGAAGCAACTCACACGAGGTATTTGTATTAAAAAAATACAGACTCTGTGCACAGGGACCTAATGGCCCACAGCCTTCAACTGGTGCCCACCTTTCCTTTGCAAACTCCATACATGGGGTATGCAACTGAATTGTTCGTCACTCAGAATCGCTTAGAATCACTTAGAATAATGGAGCATAAGAAGGCCATAGCCCATAAGGTAGCTCCGTTAGGACATAGTATAGTATTTCATGTTACCTCCTTGTTTTATATATTTATCCAAACTTTTTTGAAACTTTCTTTAGTAGTATTTATGATTACTTCTTCAGGCAGTCTATTCCATAGATACGCTGATCTATTTGTGACATTTTTTTTTCTTTTGTTTGATTTGTACCTTTTGACCGTTACCTGTAAGGGGTGTCCTCTACCTTCAAATCTATCTTGTTTGTACTCTATATTTAGCTCCGTCATCATTATTGGGTTATTCATAATATCAAAGTAAAATAACGTATTTCCCCTTTTTCTCCTCACATCGAGTCCCAGCTTCTGAAGTCTTTCCTCATATGTGTTTTCTTTTAATTTTATTATACATTTGGTGAATCTTCACTGAACTCTATCTATTCTATTAATCTCTATTTTGGTATATGGATTCCATAATTGACTCCCATAGTCCAATTGTGGCCTGACATAAGACAAATATAGCGGGAGCAGTACTTCTTGAGACCTGCTTTTAATATTCTTTTTAATAGCAGCCAATGTTCTATTAGCTCCAGCTAGAGCATTGGTACAATGTTGTTTAAATTCAGTTTTGTTGTCTGTTGATATTACCAGGTCTGTTTCCACTGCTCTATGATATATGTAATTTTCATTCAGTATGTATTGAGGGAGTTTGTTTTTATGACCCAAACGAAGGACACATCACTTATCTGTTTTTAGTTTCATTCCCTAGTGAGATGTCCAAGTTGCTATTTTGTTTATGTCTTTGTTCAGGGATTCAGGTTCTTCCTCAGTGTCTGTAGAGCCACCTAACTTTGTATCATCCACGTATTTAATAACTTTGTTATTAAATTTTTCTTCAAGGCCGGCTTTAAATATCTTAAAGATCACAGGGCCCAAAACAGAACCCTGCAGAATCCCACTTGACACCTCACCAGTATTGGATAAATGTCCTCTGATATATACTGTCTGTTCTCTGTTAGTAAGCCAATTGTTAATCCAATGTATAATGGATTTGTCAGTGCTATGTTTTATTAAAGTTATGTTGAAGGCATCACCTGCTCTTTAAAATGTTTCCTCCTCCTATCCACAAATATCAAGTATTGTGCCTATTGAAAAAAAAAAAAAAACTGTTTCACAATGCTATGTGATGTTGCATCACATATTGTTGTGTGCAACATTATGAAAATGTGACACATCTGGTGCCGGCACTGCCAACATGCCACAGAAGGCCAGAATTCCAAAAATATTTCCCAAAAAATGTGTTGCTTTCTGCACCATAGCAAATGGTTTTCAGGCTTAATCTTGGTGGTGCCATTGTCTAACATGCCCGACAAGTCCAGAAATGTTTCCCAAAAAATGTTCTAGTAAATTCAGACAGAAATCAGATCTCAATCATGCTTTTACAAACCTTTGAGTAAGAGACTTATTTATAAAGGTACCTCATCACAGGGAGGGGGGACAAACATATTTGTGAGGAAAGACATTGGTTAACAATACAGGTGAAATACAAGGTGTATACAGCAAGGCAATTGCGGTGACAAAAACAGGTGTGATACAGCAGAGGGAGAACAAAAGTAATAATAATATAAAACAATAAAGCAAAACAAGAAACAATAACTATACAAGACTGATTCATACCCTGTGGCACCCGCAGGGTGCTGTACATGGCGTGCAGATGACAGAGACTAGTTCTAAGTAAGCTAGAATGTTCAGGGGGTGCTCTGGGAAGTACTATTATGGACAGGTACAGCTCCGATTGTCAGTGAGGTATTTGCATAGAACTATTTTGAAGGGGCCAATTTTGGGGATGTTTGTGATGTGTGTGGGGAAGGAGTTATACCAAGTGAATGCTCTGTGGTGAAAGAACCTTTGGCAGAGTGAGGTCCTAGCTCTAGGCACCTGGAAGGTGGCTTTGGTGGCATTATGGGTGAGTGCCGGGTGGGAGGTCTGTTGCAGGGGTGTAGTGACACCTGGGGGGCAAAGCCCAAGTAAAGCCTTTTTTGCCAATATACAAGTGTGGTATTGCAGCCTTTCATCAAAGGTGAATATGTTAGAAGCAGAGTAGAGTAGGCATGTGTGAGTTCTGCTGTGGGCACCGGTCAGGAGCCTACAGGCTTTGTTGATAGAGGTCTGGACTTTGGTGAAGGCAGTGGGGTCGGCAGCTGCATAGGTAGGGAGTCCATAGTCTACCAAGGACAGAATGGATGAAGTGATAGCAAGTTTTAGGGCAAACTCAGGAAGGCAGTCTTTGTGGCAGTACAGGAGACCAATCCGGGCATTCATGGCTGATGACAAAGTGTTAAGATGGGTGTGGAAGGTGAATGCTGAGTCGAATGTGATGCCCAGATATTTTTTTTTTTTTTTAGCTTTTGTTGACCGGGTAAGTGCACTAGACAAATCCTGCCTATTTTCAGGCACGACCCAGGGGAGGGGGATACAGATGAATGCCAACTGACCTTGAACCAGATTAAGCTGTTGGTGGTATTTTTAGTGAATGAGAGAAATTTGGCCAGGACACCGGGGAAATTCCCCTACTCTTTTCGATAAGTGCCATGGGATCTTTAACATCCACCTGAACTACCACCAATCCAGGCAGATGGGACCTCGGTTTAACGTCTCATCCAAAACACGGCACCTCAGAAATGCAGCACCCCTCTCATGCTGCATTACAGTGTCAGTACTGGGATATTAACCCAAGTGCCAGATGTGGGAACTGAACCCACAGCCCTCTGATCTCCCGGCCTCAGAGGTGAGTGTGCTACCTACTGAGCCACTGACACTGCTAAAGCACAACTTCATAGATATTTGTAAGTTGATACCTGTTCAAGGGGGTGGAGTGTGCTGGGGGTGATGTGAAGGGGAGCATTTCTGGAGTTACTTTGGCGGTGTGCAAAAATCATAGATTTCATTTTTTTTAGGTTCAGAACCAGATGGTGATCGAGGAATCATTTTTCAGCTTGGCTGAAGGTGAGTTGCAGGGAGCTCTGGAGTGTGAGTGGGTCAGGATGTGAGGCTGTGAGGACTGTGTCATCGGCTTATAGAAGCATTTTGCCTGTGCAGAAGCTAGGGAGGGTGTTTAGAAAGAGACTAAATAGGGTAGGGCCTAGGATGGAGCCTTGAGGGACCCCGGAGCATACTGGTAGGGTTGTTGATAGGATACCATTTAATTTGACCCATTGGGATCTATTCTGGAGGTAGCTGGAGAACCAGTTCAGGGGGCCTGATGAGAATCCCAGCAGATGAAGGGAGTCTAGCATTAGTGGGTGACACACAGTATCAAAGGCCTTAGATAGGTCGATGAACACTGCGCCGGCGATTTCCCCAGTATCAAGTGCAGAGTGTATTTGATGGGAAAACTCCAAAAGGGCTGTGGAGGTGCTGTGACCAGGATGGAAACCATGTTGCTCTGGGCATAGTATGTTGTATTTAGATAGGTAATCCATGAGTTGGGTGGATACTATCTTCTCCAGTACTTTGGAGGGGGGGGAGGATGGAGATACGTCTGTAGTTGTTTAGTAATGTGCGGTCTCCCGTTTTACGGATGGGGTAATTTCAGCCAGTTTCCATGCACTTGGGAATTGGCTAAGGCATAGGGATCGGTTGAGGAGATCTGTGAGGGGGGGCTAACATGACATCCAGTGTTAGGCGGAGTATTCTGGAGTCAAAGGGGTCTCCGCTCTGGTTGTGGGAGGAGAGGGCTTTTAGGAGGAGATGTTTGGTGTCATGGGGGGAAATTGTCCTGAAGAGAAATGGGGGCCGGGAGGTAGCAGGGTGGTTGGATGTGAGGATGGGGTCAAAGAAATGGGCAGGAAGAACTGCACTTAGGTCAGAGAATGTTGTGTTTAGGCAGTCTGCAATACATGGTTGGTCAGTATTAACAGTGCCGTTAATAACCATCTGAGGGGGGGGAGCGGGTATTCCCATTAAGTTCTTTTATGTTATCCCAGAAAGCTTGGGCAGAGCCCCAGGATGAGGTCAGGACGGTTTGGTAATAGCTGGCCTTTGCTTGTCTAACAGCCCAGGTGCATTGGTTATGAGCAGCTTTATAGGCTTACCTATCCACTATCCTGCCGGACTCAACTGCAATGTGCCATAGGTTATCCCTTTGCTTCAGTTGCTGGATCAAAGAGGGGAAAATCCAGGCAACATTCTGCCTCTTGGGGTGAGATCTGGTGATGGGGGCCAAGATGTCACAGGCCTTACAGAAGGCACTGGTGAGGAAGGCTAGGGCAGCATCTATATCTGTTGCAAGTGTGATTGGTGACCAGTCGAGCTGGGCAAGGTGCCGCTTAAGTTTATTAAGGCCCCCGGGGCAGAAACAGTGACAGGGGGTGGTATTGTACACAGGACTGAGTGTGGGGGAGGCCCAGAAATAGAGAATTGGTGAATGGTCACTAAGCGAGTCTGCTAGGATGTTAACAGGCTTGATTTTGTGTGGTTGGTTAGAGAGTACTATGTCTAGGAGGGAGCTGGTCCCTCTAGCTTGGTTAAGTCTGGTGGGCCGAGTGACCAGTTGGGATAGATCAAGGGATGTGAAGTTGTCCTTAATGTATCCTGAGGTGGGGCTGAGCCAGTTGATATTGAGGTCTCCTAGAACGAGCTGTTCAGCCTTGTGTGGCAGGGTGAAGAGATAATCTGTGAGAGAGTGGATAGCTAGACTTTGTGCTCGTGGGGGTATATAGGTGGTGTTGAGGTAACGCGGGCCATGACCAGGGTGCGGGGTGATTTTCAGGGTGATGGCTTGTGCCCTGTGGCCAAGCTCAGGGGTCGGTAGTGCATGACCCAGGATGGAGTCACGTAGGTAGATGGCACACCCTGTTGCTCGCCTTCCACCAAGACCAAAACATGTTGTTTGGCCCACTGTTTACCAAAGTTGCCTCCAACAATTGTGCAGAGACCACCACTCTTTTGAAAACTATGTAGTTTTTTATACCGTACAGGTCAGATAGTAAACACCAGTGGTGTAAAGGGGAGGAAAGGGTTACTATGGTAAGCAAATTAAATAGAAAAACAGGAACGCTGCAATGCAGAGGCTACATACCATTTTAATTTCTGTGAGCAATTCAGCAATGCAGTATACCTGGATATGAACACGTGGTCAATGTCCATGAATACTTCAAAAAAAAAAATAAAGCACAAAAGTGATTCAGCAAAGGGAAACAGGAACAGAACTACTCTGAATTAGTAATTGTTCAGATAAAGTTATCCAAAAAAGGGTCAATATGTAAGAAAAATATAACAAATTAGTAGCACACCAACAAAAATATTAAGACTTAAAAGAAAGTACAGAAACTCACTCACAACTTGTGAGAAATCTGTCAAATATTAGGAACTAGCCTGCTCTGCTTTCACACACACACACACACACACACACACACACACACACACACACACATATAGTTGACCCTCTTCCACTCAACTCCCTCACAGACACAGACACAAAGAAAACTGAAAACACTACCTAAGTTTAACTAAGTATTATCCAAAGATACCAAAACAAAAAAAAATGTTCACTAGCAGCACTAGGAACTAAACTGAGCTTTTGGGAACAATTAACTCTCAACAATCACAAATAAAGAGGTTTTTGAAGGGTTTATTGGTTGTGATGCACCACACTGAACTGCTGTCTGACTCAACAGACAATATACTGTGCAGGAAACACCCTGCACATGATATTTCAGCTATTTACCCACAATGCATTGCAATTTCACAGGTAAAATTAAAAAAAATTGGTGAAATATAGTAAAATTTGGTGAAGTTTTGCATTACGTAAAAGTGCCATCAGAGGTGAAATTATGTTTTGCCCGGGCAAAAAATTTTGCATAATATGGAAATTATGCAAAATATTTTGCTAGGCAAAATCTCCCAATTTCGCACATCTCTGCCCACAGTGCCTCCTCTCCTCCATGTTTACCCTTTAGTTCCATTGCTTTGATCCTTTCCCTTACATAGATAGCTACTCCTCCTCCTCCTCCTCCTCATCTTTTACACTCCCTGTCCCTCCTGTAGATTGTGTACCCTGGTATGTTGACATCCCAGTCATGGTTCTCTGTGTACCATGTTTCTGTGATGGCCTCTTCCATCAGGGCCACTAGTTCAGTGACCTTGTTACCCAGACTATGTGCATTGGTACTCATCGCCCTTTATTTTTTGAGAGCTTTATCCCTTTAAGCCCCATTCCTGTCCCTACTGTCTTTGCCTTTTTCTCCATTGACCCCTGCCCCACTCCCTATCGACTTCTCTACCTTAGTGTTTACCTCACTAAATACCCTGTTTTGTGGAGGGGACTGAGATTTCCATGTTTCTTTTCAGTGCCTCCCCCCTTGGCTAGTTTAACTGCTTGCCAATAAAGCATTTAAACCTATCACTTAGGATCCTGGTTCCCCTCACTGACAGATGCAGATCATCGCACCACTATAGGCCTGCATCCCTCCAGGTGGACCACCAGTCCCCAGTGAAGCCCAAACCCTGAGCTCCACACCATTCTTTCAACCATTCATTGAAGTCCATGGTGTGGAGTACCCTAGCCTCACCCATGCCATAGACAGGCAACACCTCTGAGAAGATTACCATGCATGCTACTCATCTAAGGCCCCACCACAACTCCACAGACTCCTACTGCACTGCTCTGATCCCATTCCTAGCCAGGCCATTTGTCTCTAGGTGGACAATGATGTTCAGCTCCCTCTCCCATGCTGTTGCTCCCACAATCCTGAGGATTCACATCCTGTTCCTCCCAGCCATGGTGATGTCAGGCATCTTACCTCCCTCCCTCTCCACTCCCCTCCATTTCTATCCTCCTAATGATTGAGTCCCCCACCAGGAATTGTTTCCTTCCCCTGTGGGGTCTTGTGTCACCCTCCTCTGGGTCTCCTTTGTGGAGGTCCTCAGCATCCTCCTTGGTCTCCACTGTGGATTCCTCCATAGAGGAACCATGCTCTGCCAGAACAGCATATGAATTGTGGAGAGGTACAGCTGGAGGGATGCACCACTCTCACCCTCCATGAGCCCACTGTGGTCCAATCACTCATCTTTCTTGGCAACCTCTGAGGCAGCAACAGTGGCCCTGGTGGTCCTTGGGTGGGGGAGTAGGGTTCCTGAATCCTCGCTAGGTTGGCCTGGAGATGGGCAACCTCCTCCATCAGAACAGAGAGGTACCTGCAAATTAGGGAGCATTGCAGCCTACAGAACATCTCCCAAAAGACTGCCACCCCACAGTCAGTGCACCATATATCTCCTCTCATATCAAACTATAAGTGATAATAGGTTAATTAGAGGTAGATGTAATGCCACTTTTGTAAGCAACCTAGGAATTCAGCAGCAGGGTGTGAAACTGATGATCTGGTATGCAGCACTGTGGCACTTCACAAATAGTGGTGGGCAAAGTGGCCGAAATTCACTCCACGAAGTGATTTGCGGAGTAACGTGGAATCCACTAAATACTCCGCAATGCGAAGCAGAGTAATTTGCGTTATAATGGGGAATGCAAAGTCCATTGAAACAATGACTTCACATTATTCTGCCTTCCCCAAACCACTTCTCCACCAGTTTTAAGGCAAAGTACATTGAAATCAATGTACTTCATCTCACTTTGCCTTGTTTTTGAGCTCCAAAGGTGAATTCTGCAGTGCTTCATGGGATTGCAGGTCACATGGGCTCTAGATTGTTCTGCATAGCCTCAGTTCTGTGTAGTGTGTGTGTAGTGGAAGATGGAGACAGTTTCCTTTCAGAGCTCTGCGATTCAAATCCTCTAAAAGATGTTAAAAAAGCCTTTTTGAGCTATTTTCTTTGCTCAAAATTTAGTACGTCAATTGTAGGAAACCCTCCTGTGCTCATATCATTGAGTGTTTATTGTTTGTGTGTGGATTTTAAAAGTTAATTTAGAACAGTCAGTCTGTGTACTGTGAAGTGTGCTTTGGGGGAGGGGCATATCTGTGGTGTAGGTAGATTAACTGGGAGAAAAAGGCAGTCTTTCTGTTTTGGTTATATTTTTCTTGTATAACTGTGTTAATGTATACACGGTAATATTTTCAGTAATTCTTGACATTTTTTTGCTGAATGTTGTGGTGCAGCAGTGTATAATTTCAGTTTGTTTAAAACATTTGTTTATATTAATAAAGATTTTCAATTTGCTATGTATTACTTGTTGTGTGTGTGCAATGTGTGCCATTAAATCAGACACCTTTAATTGTGCCACAGAGTAATTGCAGCAGTGTGAACCTGCTATCCACCGCACCTGCATGAATTTTTTATACTGCTTTGTGGTATCTTTACTGGTATTGGACTGTTACTGCTATGCACACCCCCCTCAACCAGCAAAACATATTCTTTTCCAGATTTGGATTTGTGACTTATGAGCACTGGTTAGGTGTTGTTGTGTCTTTGCATCTGCATCTCTTGAGTGCGCAGCACAATATTAATCTGTCTGTGCATTTGTAGTACACCATTAATTCTGGGAGACTTTGCATTTCTTGTTACGCTTTCATTTCACTTTGTCAACACTGGGGAATTTTCTGGACATAAGACAGTAGTATTTTTGGGATGCACATTAATTCTGGTGACTGTGTGTGACCACTGAGCACATGACGGAGTGCATCATTAATTCTGGGAGACTTTGCATTTTTTGTTACCCTCTCATTTCACTTCATCAGCACTGGGTAATATTCTGGACACAAAAAAGTATCATTTTGGGATGCAAATTAATTCTGGTGACTGTGTGTGACCACCGTGCACATGACTGAGTGTGCAATTAATTCTGGGAGACTTTGCATTTCATGTTATGCTCTCATTTCACTTTTTCAGCACTGGGAAAGGTTCTGGACACAAGAAAGTAGCATTTTGGGGATGCGCATTAATTCTGATAACTGTGTGCGACTATTGTGCACATTATGGAGTGCACCATTAATTCTGGGAGACTTTGCATTTTTTGTTACTCTCTCATTTCACTTCAATAGCACAGGGAATTTTCTGGACACAAGACAGTAGCATTTTGGGATGCAAATTAATTCTAGCGACTGTGTGTGACCACTACGCACATGACTGAGTGAGCCTTTAATTCTGGGAGACTTCACATTTCTTGATACGCTTTCATTTCAGTTTGTCAGCACTGAGGAATTATCTGGACACAAGACAGTAGTATTTTGGGGATACATATTAATTCTGGTGGCTGTGTGTGACTACCGCATGCATGACATCCGAGTGCATCACTAATTTTCAGAGACTTTGCGTTTCTTGTGCTCTCATTACACTTTGTCAGCACTGGGGAGTTTTCTGGACACAAGACATGAGCATTTTGGGGATGCACATTAATTTTGGTGACTGTGTGTGTGAAGGGTTGCCAATATTGTTGTCACTTCGGGGGGGGGGGCGTGGCCAGCAGCTGAACCGAATTGATGTCTGAGCTTTGAGCACTCTCAAATTCCCCTAAAATCCTGCAAAATACTTGATCCTTTTCTGCATAATGGTGCAATTCTAACTCTATAAGTTTACTTGGCCTTCACCCTTTTAGTTGTTCCTCGATTGGCTCACGGTGGCCAGACTTTTCTCAGTTATACACATTGTTTTTGGCTCTGTCACTCAGCCTGCACCATCCTTGGGATGGTTTCTGTCTCAAAGACAATGCAGCTGGAGGGCAACCTATCCAAAATTTGGCAGATGTTTGCTGAGATCTTCCATCGTATGGACAATTTATATCTAGCGACTAAAAAGAATACCAAGGATATCATGGATCTGTCCTAAAGAGCCTGCATTTTTGAACATAGGCTTGCTGAAGCAGAAGATGGCTGGCATAAGTCCGGGTCTAAACTACAAGAACAGAAAAGGCTAATACATCTGCTATGGGCTAGAGTGGAAGATTTGGAGCACCGCAGCTGCCGGAATAACCTCAGGTTTGTGGGCTTTCCGGAGAGCTGTGAGGGGGATGATACCATTTCTTTTCTGCAGAGGGAGCTTCCCCCCTTGCTGGACTGGTGATGTGAGACTCCATGGGAGATTGAGCCCATAGAACCCTGGCCCCTCGTCCTGCACCTGGTGGTCGCTCTCGCACTATCTTGGCCCAACTCCTCCGGTTTCAAGACCGGGAACATATTACACAGCTGGCTTGTATGAAAAAAGAACTGTTCTGAAATGAGCATAAAATCCAAGTATTTGCTGACTACTCACAAGAGACAACAACCAGATGAAGGGCCTTTACAGTAGTACACAGAGCGTGTGCTGAGGTAGGTCTTGAGTATTCCCTCCGCTACCCTGCCTCCCCCAGAATTGTTATCAATGGTTCACTGCGGATCTTTGATAGCCCATCATCTGCAGAGAACTTCCTAGTGACACAAGCCCCTAAGTTAAATTGGGTCAGATTGAGCAATACCAGAAGTCCTGGGGCCTTATCCACCCCGTCCACCCCAGTGGAAATTTCATTGCATGAGACCACCGACCCAACATCCACGCACATCTCTCAGCCAGCCAAGCAACCCCGGACTCCCAGTTGTTTGCGTAATGAAGATCCAAAATGCTTCCCTTCAACCCAAAAGTGTTTCTATTTCCCCACCCCTCATGCCCATCACTACCTTTTCTATACCTACAAAGGTCCATCCTTGTTTTGTACCCTCCATCGCTTCTATATATAGACAATGCTGAATCCAAACCATTATTTAAAATACTTCTTACATGTTCACTTATTCTTTCATTGAATTTTTACTTTGATTTTCCTTATATAATATGCACCACATGTACATTTCATTAAGTATACTACTGCTGTGGTGTCACAGTTAATGAACTTTTTTTTATCTCAATAAGTTCACCTTTTCTTGGATTAAAAATTGTAGCAGTCGGTGTAACCACAGGGCAGTACTTGCAGTTCCCACATCTGTGTGTACCAGTGGGGGGGAGAGGGGCAACCACGTATGCTTCAGTTCAATGGATTGTATACTGTTAGTAACTCTATCACAAATATTTTGGCTTCTTCTGTATACCAACCTTGGTTTTGTGCTACATATTCGGACAGCTTGGGTTCTGTCTGCAAAATTTTCTAGTGCCTATTTATAATCCTCTCCACTTCTGGTGCCCTGATATTTTACTCTGTGACAAAGTTAATTCTCTTCCTCCCCACTGAAGCACTTTGTGGTGTAAGAAGTGATACTCTTGTGTTTTTGGATCTATTGTATGCCTGTTCCACATCTCTTAAAATATAGCCACTCTCAAGGAATTTGCTATATAATTCTCCTGACCTTTCTTTGAATGAAGCAAAATTTCTGCATGTAGGTCTTATACTCAGACTTTGTCTGGTGGGAGTACTCTTGATGATGTGGCATCGGCGGCAGGAGCTGGCTAAAAGCAACCTGTTTCTCTCCACTGCCTTGTGATACAAATCTGTGTCCACTCTCTCATTGATATTTTTAGTTATTTAAATATCTAGAAAGGAAATTGAATCCTTTCTGAATGTTGCCATAAACTTGAGATTTGGATTTGTGCTTTCTATGTACTGAACATAAGCACCCGGCTCCTATTCACTCCCATGCCACACCATCAATGCGTCATCAATATAATGTCTCCATAGTACAATGTTGTCAAAAAATGCATTTTGTTTCTTGGTTATAGACATAGTTTATTTCCCACATCCCTAAGTAGAGATTGGCATAACTATGGGCAAATGTCACCCACATCGCCATCCCACTGACTTGTAAAAAGTATTCCCCTAGAATCAAGAAAGCATTGCTTTCTAACACAAAATGTGCTAATCTCACTAAAAATTAAGTTGGAGCCTTTTTGCAGCTCTACAATTCAGAAAATGAGTCAGTGTCTGTAAGCCCCCTTCATAATGTATCGATGTATACTACAACTCTACATCTAAGGTTACTAGTAAAAATAATTCTTTCATATAGATGTCATTCATAAGTGCTAATACTTCCATGGAGTCTCTTATGTACTAGTGGTGAATGCTGACCCATTGCCATCCCACTGACTTGTAAAAAGTATTCCCCTAGAAGCAAGAAAGCGAAAAACAGGGTGTTTCTGTCCATTGGCCATTGTCCCTAGTATCCCACTCCACCGCATCCTCCCTCCTCCAGCTTCCTCCATTCTGTTAGAAATGGAACAGGGCCATCTCACCTCAGCCATCTTTGTTGACCTGACCAAAGCTTTCAACACTGTAGCCCACCACCTTCTCCTCAACAAGCTTGCTGCAGCAGGGCTCTTCATCCCTGCTGCTAATTGGTTCCATTCCTACCTAATAGGTAAGATCCAATCAGTTAAAATTGGTAACTCTGTATCCCCCCACAAACACCGGTGTCCCCCAAGGCTCTGTACTTGAACCAATACTCTTTTTGGTCTTCCTAAATGACCTCCCTGCTGCTTGAACCTCAGTGTCCATCCACATGTACACTGACAACACAGTTCTATTTGCCTCTAGCCCCTCTCTCACTGATCTGATTACCAGACTCTGACTGGGCTTTGACAATATTCAGCTCTGGTTCTGCTCTAATCAGCTGTCTCTTAACATCAAAAAAATGGTCTCTATGACCTTTGGCACAAGGCAAAAACTCTCTAAGATTGCTGGTCTCCCCTCTTTCTGCACCCTGGATGAGTCAGCCACCTCAACTTTCCTGAACATGTGGATGGCATTCGCAAACAATTGCACACCAAATTAGGAACACTGCACCACAACCATGGTTGCATTACTCTGCTGGCCCGAAGAGCCATTGTTCAGAAAATTATCCTCCCTATATTTGACTACAGTGATATAGTCTACAGTGCTGCCCCCAAATCCAGCCTATAAAGACTGGACTATATTTTTCACTCCTTTTGTCATTTTGCACTTGACTGTCCACCCAGTACTCACCACTACACTCTTTACACCTCCCTCTCCTTTCTCTCCCTTGAAGCCAGAAGCCTAGCCAGTTGCTTCTCTTTTATAGTCAAATTCTGGCTTGGCTATCTCCCTTCTTATCTCTCCTCTATCTTCTCCCAGTCCTCTCCCTAATTCTTATGCCCTTTGCAGCTCCAACTTTCACTACCTTGCTCTCCCGCCCCCCCCCAGGATCTCCTCTGCTGACCAGGCTGCTTTCTCATACCGACTCTCTAAACTCTGGTACTTCATCCCCCATCCATCTACTGTGCCTCCTCCCCATTCTATCTATCCTCCCTACTGCTTAACTTCACCTCCCCACCTGTAACTGTAATTGAACTCTTTAATTTATCCACTGCCATTCCACTTTCTCCCTTCTACCTGGTTTTCTTACTCCTTCCCATCCCCCTTCCTACCCTGATTCTTTGCAGGCCAGGAAACCAGAACATGTGCTGGATTTGCAACCAGCTGTTACTGGCCCTTGTGGGGTTTGCATTCCAGAGGGATGAAGGTTTGCCTCTCCATCTGTACCATACCTCCTTTTCCTTGCTCCTTACCCTTTCTCTCTCTCCTACCCTCCTCCTTAAGCCAAGAAACCTGGACACAGGCTGGGTTATGCACTCAGTTGTGTCTATCCCTTGTGGGGTTTACATCCCTGAGGGATGAAGGTTTGCCTCTCCCTCTCTACTATACTCCTTCTCCTCCCTTTCCAATTTCCTTTCACAGTAGTTTCCCACTCCCCTTTTTTCCTCCTCCCCCTCTATGCTCCTTCCCTCTGTACATTATCCCCTTCTGCTCTCACTGATATAATTGTTTATTTTTTTGTTCCTAAGGGACATGCCTCCCCTCCTGCCCTAGCCTTGTTATATCGACATTTAGTTTCTTCACATACTTTACTAATGTACATGGCTGTTTCACTGTTATTTCATCTCTGTATGAAGTTTTATTTTGTAGTAAAAAAACATCTTTTATACTTTCCGCTTCCCCCCCCCCACCCAGGATGCATCATGAAGCAAGCTATTTTTAGCTCAATATGTCCTTCCTGGTGAAACTTTTCAAATAAATAGATAAATAAATGTAGGATCTTAAGCTGCTTGTAAATGGGCAAATGTTAAAGATTTATGAATTTAGATAGGGATTCAGTTAAAGAGTCTATGCCCAAAATGATTGGGTGTCCAGATGAGGATTCCATTGTTTCATATACTTTGGGAAGCATGTATATTGTGGGGTGTTTTGGATGATCATTTGTCAAAATTTTTTTTTTTACTCACTAATGATGCCCTCATTCATTGCCTCTTGCAGAAATCTGTCAAGCTGTCTCTTGAAAGTGGGAGTAGGATCAAAGGACAAAGGCTTATACAACTTAGTGTTTCTTAATTGATGTTTTAATTCTGTTACATATTTCTCAATATCCTGTTTTGCCATGCTCCCATGCTTGTCAGCCGGTTTGATGGTAATAGTTTGATTATTTTCTAAATCACTAAGGGCTTGATACTCCATACTTGACAAATTGCTAATTTTTGGTTTAAAGTTCTGGTTAGCCAAATCATGTATATCTTGTTCACAAGCTCTAAGGAACAAACTTACAGCTGGATTTAAAGGCGGGCAAAAGATTGATGTCTCCTCAAAGTAACCACCATTCTGTGATACCTCTAAGCTCAAATCACCATCCTCAAAACTTCCTTCACTCATTGGATCCACATTCCCCTCGTTAAATTCATTATGGTCTAAATGGGGACCAAATGAGGCCTGTTGCTCCCCAGACCCACCCCCATATGCAAAAAAAAAAAAAAAAAATTAAATTCAATATTCTAACAAATTTGTGCAAATCAGTAATGGTATTAAATAGATTTATATCAGTAGTAGGAACAAAGTTCAATCATCTAATATTGAAAGTAAAGTTACAGAAAGTTGATAGCTAGATATATTACTTACATTTATGGATCACCGGTGAGTTCTGCCTTGATATGTCCCTCTGTTGTTCCTCTGACAGTAGTATTACTGGTTCCCCAGTCAGTGTCCCTGCTGTCACTGAGGTTGTTGTTGCTCTTGTTGTAAACTTCTTTGGTGGACAAATAGGAGCACTGTAATAACTTGTCAACAAACCAAAGGACATGGAGGAACCAGAGGGTATGACACTGGTCTCGGACCCCCAAGAATGCAGACACACCAATGATACCCACAGAACAATCAACAACAATTTTTTTCTGTATTTTAACATTGCCTCACTAAGAAAAAACTAGATGGCAGCAGCACAAAAAAAGATTTCCCATTTGCAACAAAGTATTATTCATTTGCAACACGGGATTGTCCATTTGTGCCACAGAATCCTGTTTCGAGGCTCACATCTAACTTTTCCCTTTGAAAATAATGGGACATTTTAAAATGTAATAACTTTTGAACAGATTAATATTTTTTCACCAAATTTTCAAAAGGCACATCTGTGCCCAAGACCTTTCTACCCTAAAAATGTCAGACCAAAGTCCCAAGCCATATTTGCACAGCAGCATGACAAATTATTATTTTTTTTTGCATTTAAATGTTATTGGTGTTTAAAGTTTAAAACAATACACAAGAATATATGTTAGGTACAAGTAGTTGACAAAAAACTATGCAGTCCATCTGCACACCCTTCTGTGCTACTCCTTAGTTTTGTATATGTTCTTTTTGAACTATACTACTCACGCACACAGATAGTTTAATTTTTCATTTTATTTCAAAAAGTTGTGCTCATTTTATTATAGAAGAACTTTTTACACCTTAGTAATTTCATTCAGTACCATTTAGGGAATAAGTCCCAATTTGCAAATGTTCAAAGTTTTTTCTTTACCAGTCACTGGAAAAATGTTTCCCTTTCAGTCTCCGTTTTGCTTTTTTCTTGGCACAATTTTTCTTGGTGCAATTTCCTAATCCAAAAAGTTTCTTTTTTCAGCCTGGCTGGTGTTTCCATATTTATGCAGCTGACCTGTGGCTACAGTCTCTTGTTCAACCATCTGTGCTACTTGCACCTAACATATGAACTTAACTCTACCATGTTGCACCTAATACCTCTTTTAGTCCAAGAGAAGGGGTTTTGAGCTACACTAAATAGGATTTTTTTCTGTAACACAAGAATATATGTCTGAACAATTCATGACAACAAACATTCATCCTGTCCAGGTGTTAACCTATGGATTACAGACTATATATATTTTAAAAAACAGATTCATATACATGAACTAACCACTATGCTAAAATGCAAAGCAACATATTTGACAATTGTAAACATATAATTAACAATACAATAGATGCACCCTTATCTATTCAGTATAGTAGATATTAGTCAAAAGGGGTTTGTGTAATACTATAGATTGCCAGTTACCTGTGAGGAGTTCATTGTTGTGAATTTGAAAAATTAGCTACTCCTTGGTCAGGCAGGTGTAAGACCCTAACAGGGAGGCTCTGAGTCTCATTGAAGCTATGTAAATCAGGAATTTTGCTTGGTATGAAATACCCCAGGGGAATTTTGCAGAGTTTGCTCTCGGGTCAGAGGGATTCAGAACCCCTCTGTGGCAGAACACACTGATTGTGCATACTGTAGTTGCCCATGCAGTATTCTCTATCCTTTTCACTCAGCGAGTAGGAAGGATATGGAATGGATTGCCAGAAACAGTAGTTGAATCTAGATCTCTGGATATCTTAAAAAATTGATTAAATAAGCATGACTGATGGTCATTTAATGGGGCATGGCTTCCGGAAAGAGAGGTACAGACAAGATGGGCAATTGCCTCTGTCTGTCCTAATAGTAGATGTAGGGCCAGATATTCAAAGCTTTGCACCTGGTGCAAATCCATTGCACTGGAATAGCACTGAATTTGTGCTGGGCTACAATATTCAAGAGCTCAGTTAGTGCTGGTGCTGTGTGATAGCGCCAATGCTACAAGTTAATGTATGCAGGGGAGGGAGTGTGGGGAGGGGCCATGAATGCTGGCACACTGGCATATTCAGAAAAATAGCACCGTGTTACAGGTTGTTGCACCACCTGTAGCACAGCACTGAATACCGCCAGCAAAAAGCATGTGGTAATGTGGCACAGGGGGGAGGCAGATCTCCCATTCCCCACTGCCAAATCACAGCATACTGTTGCCCCTACCTCCATCCTGATCCCCCACACCCAGGTGCATGTATCGATATGTATTCCTGGTAGTCTGACAATTTATTATATTATTTTGAATACATTTTAGTACATAGTTTCTGCTCTATTTTTATCTTCCACTCTATATAACAATGCACATTGTCATGCAAACAGGATCACTATCCCTGGAACTTAATAATCCACTCTGGCTGTCTGTCTTTCCCAGACATCACAGTTCCTCTTATTTTTGACATTGTAATGGTATCCATAGGAAGACACCATGATGCCACACTCAGAGGACTGAAATGTCAGGTTCAAACAAGCAGCCAGAGTGGATGAAGTATAATGCAAGGTAATCCAGTTTTCATGTAAATGTTCATAGTTATGAAGGAAAAGATACTCTATAGTTGGGGCTAAAAGTTTTTCACAGCTGTCACGGAGTCCACGGTTTCCATGAAAAAAGCCTGTCTCCATGAAATAAGCTTTTTATGTTTCACGTGACTAAATTTAGTCATTATTTTGTATCTTTTCTGCTGTTTTATGCTCTGGATGCAATAAACATTTTAAACTGAACATTGATTACCTGACTGCTGACTGCCTAAGCAATGCTGTCATCACATCGTTAACACATAGTGCCAATTTTTTAGTCTGCATTCATTTCAGTCCGGTGGTTTCAAAGTAAGAAATTTAGCATGTCAATTACTTTGTTAAAGAATTCCAATCTAACTAGGAATCTCTAGCATTCTGTAGCACATCATTTAACATAATCTAAAAGCTACTACTGGCGGACAATTAGTCAATTAGCCTTTCAGGTGAACAGAGTTAACAGAGTTAACATTTAATTTAAAAGTACATCTGGTATCACACAATGCAGAAGGCAGTAGCGCTTTGCATCTTACCCCAAAGCATACATGTCTGTAAAATTGAACTGCTCCCCTATGTCTAAGACAGGCAATGTCTATACGAGCTAGAGATGCCATCAATATGAAAAAGGCACCTTTCATGTGTCCAGCAACATGTTATTCTGTTCGGTCTGCAATGCAGCGGTTGATCACAAACACAAAGCAATCTGTGGCAGGCATTTAGATGCTGCAACCCATGTTGCCAAGAAGTACAAGCTGGAGTCCTCCTCTACATCCTGTAATGAGAAGCAAGTCACTGTCACAGAGCTTTTTTCTAGTAAGACTGTCCAGCAAGAGACAAAAAAATGGCCATCTTTAACCTGGTAGAAGCATTCACAGCTGCTAATATTCTACTTCATACACTCGATAACCCCGTCCTGCATTCTTTCCTTGAAGAGAAATTGAAGTCTGTCAGTTTCATTCCAACTGCTCAATGGCTACGAGCTGAATATTTGCCCAAGGTATTTAGTTACCATTTACAGTACTTGTGATAAAAAGAAAGGTTTCTGAAGCAGTAAACCTATCTCTCGTCTGTGACTAGACCACAGATGCACAGGAAAGATATATTCTCAATACTGTTGCCATTTCATCTTTACATTACATATCTGGGGCTGAAAATAACAATAAGCTTGAGCCACTACTTCTTGACTGTGTGGTACTTGAGGCCACAAAATTTAAAACAGTTTCTCAGGCAGTACTCAAGTGTTTTCAGGATTTCGAGGTGCCATATACAAAAATATATACTTTTATTACTGACAATGCCATATATATGTACAAATGTTGGGGACAAAGCTTAAAACATGTTCTACTTAATTAACATGTTGTGCTCACCTTCTTAATCTATTGGGCGACATTTGGAGACAAAATTACAGTAATGTGAATGATCTAGTTGTTGCTCTAAAGAAAGCTTTCACAGCATGTCCTGCACGCAAACCGCATTTTAAACAATTCTTATATGCAAAGGGAGTTAGAACTGCACTGTCACCAATGCCTGTAATAACCAGGTGGGACACCTGGTTTCATGCTGTGTTTTATCACGCTGAACATTTACCAGATTATGTCAAATGTTTTGAATCAGAAAGCTCTGCATGTGAGGATGTAATCAGTCTGTCAGAAAACAAATCAATTGTTCAAGATGTCCATATAGTTGCCAGTAATGCCACCCCCCCCCCCAGTACAGATGCTGGAAAAATATGAGGGGGAAGAAGTGAAGTCTCACCTAGTATTTGATGAATTGACAGACTTTGCTGTTTTTCTACACATAAAATTAGAGGGAACAGAGCACCCAGTAATCAAAAAAACCCTCTCTGCATGTGCTCAAAAAAATCAATGACTATATGAGTGGGAATGGACAATTTCATCAATCAGTATCCAAGTTCTTTCAAGCTGTGCACTTATTCAACCCCATTTGTCTAGCTACTCTTGCAGTGTCAGAGCAAGATGTCTGTGA
The DNA here is from genome assembly GCA_016271365.2 of Neoceratodus forsteri. Lineage (NCBI taxonomy): Eukaryota > Metazoa > Chordata > Ceratodontiformes > Ceratodontidae > Neoceratodus > Neoceratodus forsteri. The sequence continues at coordinate 794,352,602 of CM057454.1, forward strand.
AAATATACCAGCCGTTGACAACAACATAACAGCACAAGCAGAATTAAGGATTTACATACAAGAAGTACAAAGCCAAGCACTGCAAATGCACGTGTGTTCAGTACTGCAGTTCTGGGGGAACATTAAGGAATGCTCCCCAACTTTAAGTACAATGAGCTGTCTTAGTGTGCCAGTTCATAGTGCAAGTGTAGAAAGATCATTTTCTAAATATGCAGCTACACTCAGCTACACTCAGTGCAGCACTAAACCTGAGAACTTGAAAGTATACTCTATGCTACAGCAGAATAAAATCAATTAAATACTGTTGATCCTGCACTAAATTTCAACTTGCACTATTACTGCACTTATGTACTTTCTGAATGTCTGTGTTTAAATGTGTCTAAATGTGTGTTTAATAATACGATGTTATTTAATGTGATTTTTATTGAATTTTGCTGTCAATTAAAGCGTTTTAAAAGCGAATAAAACATGTTTAATGCATTCTGTGAAAAAATGCCATTGTTGGCCACTAGGGGTCCATGAAATACGGCATAAAGAACAGTGAAAAACCTCTTAGCCCTAGCTATAGTAAATACAGAACACATGTGAAACACATGCAAGCATGTGTCTAAATGTTACGTTTTCCCAGTGGTTCCCCAGTGACTTTAGTAATTTTTCTTTTACATCTCCTTCTTGCCTGCTGGCTCTTTGCTCCCCCCCCCAACCTGGCTCCTATCACCCCAAACCAATCACCTTTCCTTCCTGTGGGACTTATCTTGATTCCCCTAAACAGTGGGGATCTATATCCCTCTGGCCCAGAACAAAGGAGTGGTAATGGTGGGACTCAAATCTTAGTCTTCAGGATCATAGCTCTGTACTTGAACCTCTAGGTTACACTCTTACAAGTAAATGGAATGCCCTAGACTTCTCAATCTCCCCTCCCCATGCTGATATGAAATATGGGTTAGCTATACCAGTCCTTCATTATGGCTTGGCCCAATGAGCAACAGGTATAATAAAGGTCTTCATTTTGGAGTCTGCATGGTAGATCTTTGCCTGTCCAAAATGAGTGTGATACTACATTATTAGGAATGTAGACAATATTAGATGAAAAAGCTTGTGAGCTAGAGTTTCAAAGTGGGTGGGCACAGAGGCAGATGTTCTCTCCACGTGTGTATGAGTCTACCCACTAGCATCCAAAGGAAGTAAACACATTTTAAGCATCTTTGGACAAAAAAGGTCACAATTTGTATCAATTTGCGTGGGAAAAAGATTAATTCAATTTGTCGCTATTTTTAATGTATATTCCGTCACTGATGGCTGTATGGCCTATTACACCATCTGCCTGTCTTGAGAGACTCATGAGCTTATTGCACTATCTACATGTTCTGACAGATTCATGGGTATGTTAAACCATCTGCATGTCCAGTCAGATGCATGGACATACTGCACCACCTGCATATTCTGGCTGATGCATAGACATTATACCATCTGCATTTTCTGACAGATGCATGGACATGTTATACCATCTGTATGTCCAGATAAATGCATGGGCATATTACACTATCTGCATGTCCAGATAGATGTATATGTATAGAGATATCATACCATGTGCATTTTCCAGACAGATACATGAACACAGAAACATAGCCACTGTCGGCAGATGAAGACCGAGGATCAATGACACCATCTGTCCAGATAGACACATGGAAATATTTCAACATCTGCATGTTCCGACAGTGCAGCTACAAGTCTGCTTTTCAAAATATGGGCAGATAGACACTGGATGGATCAGTTTGAAAATTCTGCCCACGGGTCCAAATTGTGTCCCTTTTATGTCAAGATAGCTGAATCTATCAATATCATTTGAAACATCTGTAGTCATTGTTGAATGGGAGGTGACACTACCAGTAAATCTGATGTGCATTGGCTTATGTGGAAGAAAACCCTCAGCGATCAAGTGATATAGCGTTGCCTTCAAATCCTACTAAATCTGCTATGATTATTGTTTGCCTTTTTTTCTAAAACTACATGATGCTCATTGGGTTTTGAACTAGATGAGCTGTGTAATTTGTGTTTGGGGGACTTCTGCGGTACTCCTGTTAAGAAAACATTTCCTTTTTCTTAAAGCAAAGAATAATGACTTGCCATTGAGATGTTTTCCTTCATGTAAAAACAGTGAATGCGTAGTCATGGGTTACAAGGAAATGCAGCCATGGACAGCAAGAAGATAAATGGTGTGTAGAGTGTGTACACGAAAAGGTCCAAAGTGTCAGAGATTACTATTTACAAGAGGCCTTGTTATTCAAACATGTCTTCAGTTTATACATCCATAAACAGTTTAATCAGAGTTAACATGTTTTGGAAAGAAAAATGAGTTACACGCTTTGACCCTGTCTTATATCTGCTTACTGGTAATGATTTGCCAAGCATGGAGGTTATCAGTATTTTATGTAATGGCTTTGTATTTACTACAAGAGGTATGGAATGTTTTTAAAAAATGCATTCTCAAAATAGCTCACCCAGAAAATAATAGCTGAACTGTGAAGAATGATTCACAAATTGAGTGCAATGTTGAAAAGTGTTACAGAACTGCTGCCTGTTTTTCATTTCTGTGTTAACACTGCTGTTAAATATTTTTTTTCTCACTGTCTCCATCACTGTGTTACTCTTGGCACCAACACTGAAGTCTGGCCACCCTATAGTGACTATCCACGAAAATGAAGCTCTCAGATCAAATGAGGTAATTGTAAACAACTGTTAATGTGCATCAAGAGGAAACTCCTCTCATATTTCTGTGCATGTGCACTGTATGTGTGATCGTGCTCTTTGCATGCATGATCTCTCCAGCAGAAATGAGCTTACAGCATTGTCATCTGCTTGCAACCAACAGAATTCTCCTACCAACATTGGTTATTGTTCACTTGAAATGGAATAATATAACTAAATATGCCAAACAGTCACCTGAGCAAATGAAGAACTGATTTAAAAAAACTGTATTAACACAATAATGAATGCAAATTTATAAATCCATGTAAGTTAGGAGATTCAACCTTATGGTTCAGAAGGCACTGACAAGTGAGCTAGAGCATCTCTTACAGAGCCATGGCATGCCAACAGGTGCCATGTCCCAGGAGACGCTCCGCTGTTAGTTACTGCAGATTTAGCCAGTAGTCAGGTACACAGGTGGGATATGATACAGTAATGTCATTGGATCTGCCTGTCTGTGTTCCTATCAGTGATAATCTGAAATATTGGTCCAGTCTAAACTAAAAGAAAAATATTTGCTCTACAAGCAAAAAGGCTCTCTCATATCTTGTTTCAATCCCCTGCTAGTTTTTGTTCGAAACAATATTTCCACACATCCTTTCTGCACATTTTTGTTTTCAACGTCAGCATCAGCGTGACCCGTGTTCTCTGGACCTTTAAGTTCTAGTGAACAGGCTACTTTAAGAATGCAGTCCAGATTATACTTAACACATTCAGACACCTATTAGAAATCACACTCAGTTCTAGTAAATGTCATATATTCACAGTTTTTTTTTTTATTATTTCCTCATTCCGTATTGCTAAGAAAAGTTATATGGAAACATGATATTTGCCTTTTCGGTTTTGTTTACTCCAGCTTGATTGCCTGCATGTGATGTCATAATATCTTCCATGAGACATCATAATAATTTCCTCCTCTTCAAACTGTAAGTCATAAACACAGGATTATGACATGATGTGTAGTGTGGACAGGCAGCAGGAGCAGATACATTCAGAGGGAAAATAGTACCATTTTCAAGCAGCTGTCCTAAGTATGAAGGACAAAAGGGAAGATACCTTCTGAAAATACTGTATGTTCAGTATCAGCAGAATCATGTGTAAATGTTATGACTTTTCAAGGCTTGACAGAGATGCTAATGACTTCTTAAAGTAACATAGAAACATATTATTGTGATGGTGGAATAGACTTTAGGTCCATTTTGTTTGCTGTTTGTGCCACATGGCAGTGACTTCATTTTATTTTATTTATTTAGTTTTTGTTGACCGGGTAAGTGCACTAGACAAATCCTGCCTATTTTCAGGCATGACCCGGGGGAGGGGGATACAGATGAAAACCAACTGACCTTGAACCAGATTAAGCTGTTGGTGGTATTTTTAGTGAATGAGGGAAATTTGGCCAGGACACTGGGGAAATTCCCCTACTCTTTTCGATAAGTGACTTGGGATCTTTAACATTCACCTGAACTACCACCAATCCAGGCAGATGGGACCTCGGTTTAACGTCTCATCCGAAAGATGGCACCTCAGAAGTGCAGCACCCCTCTCATGCTGCACTACAGTGTCAGTCCTGGGATATTAACCCAAGTGCCGGATGTGGGAACTGAACCCACAGCCCTCTGATCTCCCAGCCTCAGAGGCGAGTGTGCTACCTACTGAGCCACTGACACTGCTTATAAGACTATGGACACACATCTAAACACATCAGATGTAATACTACATTTTTTATCTTTTTAACCTTTAATGCCATTCTCCCTTAGAAACATGTCTAGTCCTGTTTGAAAGCCTAAAGAGTGCAAGCTTGCATAATGTCACAGAGCAAGCTATTCCATATGATAACCACCCTCTATGTGAAATGTTGCTTTCTCACAGCGGGTGGTTTAAATCAAAGCATGCAATCTACATAGAGTATGGCCTCTGCTATTTTATTTCAAAGCTGCGTAACCCTGACAGAAAAAATACTCCTCCCATCCTTTCTGAATATGTTTCCCACACAACTTTAAAGAGTGACTCCTTGTTCTGGACTTTTGAGTTCTAGCACGCAGGCTACTGTTACATTATGTAGGCTACTCTTCAAATCTTTGAACACCTCACCTCCACCCATTCCCAGTGTCTCCAGGGTGAATAATCTCTGATGTTTAGCCACTATTCATAGGTTAAATTCTTTAGTCCTCTGATCATCATTGTTGCTTTGTGTTTTACCCCGTTCAACACGTCATTCTCCTTTTTGTACTGTGGTGTACAGAATACCACACAATACACCAAACCTGTTATGACAAGTAATTCAAACACTGGAAATATCATTTCACCCTATGTTAATAATTCCAATTTTTTTCATACAACACATTATTCTCAGTTTCAATGTCAATTTTATTAATAGGGGAAAACTTCAGCAACAAGTGTCTGTTTCCAAAGGTGACCCAGCCAAAAATGCACTACAACAAATGACACAACATACAATACACACGTTCAGTATAAAAATACCATGTCACTATGAAATAGCTAACAAATACTATTTACTTAAAACATTTGCTCATAATATGGACTAATACTTCTATGTTAAGCATTTGCACAACATAAGACAATTTAAATGTGGTCTCATGGTACTTTTATACTGTCCTACTCCATGACAATGTACCACATTCAATGGAAGGAAGTTCCAAGTTTTTACAGATCTATTTTTATAAGATCTTTGTCCAATGGAAGTTTTACTGCACAGCATTACTAGCTGCAGAATTCTTTGTGGTTAGAACATTTAGATAACAATGTATTTAGTAAAAATTCCAGCATCTAAAGGATGTTGGTCCATTTGCTGATAGAGATCACACTGACGTCTGTCTCTATGTCTAGTATAAACCTACAAATTCTATTATATGCCATTCTTATTCTAGTCAGTACACTGCCCATTGCCATTGGATACATAGGTAACTCATAATCTATCACAGAGTACTAAACTGTGGGCTACTAACTTGTGAGTTTCCTGGTTAAAATTTCCTTTATTTCTATGGAGCAGATCAATGTTATATTGATTTTCTTTATAGTTTGATCTATATGTTTGGCAAAGGACAGTGTAGAGTCCAGATAAACATCAAGGTATTTAAAAATGGTACTTGCTCTATTTCTTGTCAGTAGTTGTTTCATTTTTCAGTTGACCACATATTTCAATCTTTGTATTACTGCAAAATACCATGGATTTTTTTTTTTAGTTTTTTTTACATTCACTACAAATTCATGTTTGTGAACCATTACTCTTCAGCTCTTTTAAAATCCCTCTGTAGTGGCCTAGTTAAATCAGAGGCAGTTTTAACACTGGTTGCCATGACTGCACTGTCAGCATAAAGGATGACTTTGCAGTCCTGGCAAACAGAAGGCAAATAAATAAGAAAAAGGCTGAACAGCATAGGTCCAAAAATGGACCCCTGCAGTTTTCCTGCATTAACACTGTTTGGTGTTGCTACAACATTTTCTAATGTAGCATTTTGAATGATATTTGTCAGATAATCTTAAAACCACTCACATGCATTCTTAGCTAAACCAAGTTCATACAATATTTCCCAAGCAGTTGGTGGTCCACTACATAAACTACTTTTGATAAATCAATATAGACTGCCCCAGCCATGTTCACACTATCGAAGGCAACACTTATAAAGTCTGTGTACTCCAACAAGGCAGTCATAGTACTACATTTTTTATGAAATCCATGTTATGCTTCAGTCAAAATATCACAACCATCAATATACAGCATTAAGTGGTCCTACATGATCCTCACTAACACCTTGGGCAGTGGGGATATGACTGAGATTGCTCTATAATTATTTGTAACTGAGGCATCTCATCGTTTATATACTGGGACCACCACTGCCTGCTTCCAGAGTGCTAGAACCTCCTGAGCACATAAATATAAAGTAATATTTTCCTGATAGGTATTGTCACTTCATTAATAACAATTTTCATGAACTTGATATCCAAACTGTTGCTTACCACTCTTTTTTATATTACATTTGTTTATGTATTTAATTACTTTCCTCACAGACTTGTCTAAAATAAATAAAATTCCCTTCCAGCTTTATCTGCCTGCCTTTCTTCCTTAAGTACATCAATAGAAGTATTTACTTGTAGCAATAATGAACTTAAAAGTATTAAACTCATTAACTATGTCAAAAGCATCTGTCAATTTACCCTTCCACTTTGCACAACTTTAGGAACATAAGTTTTTTTTTCCTTCCCAGAACTTGATTAATACTGTCCCAAATGTTCCTTGGGTTATTTACTTCTTCCTTTTGCTTATGCAGAAAAATATTCATCTTAACTTTACAAATTACAGTTCACACTTACTGTATTTTACAGCTGTTTGTAAGCTATTCTTTCCCTATCAAGCCCACTGTATTCAAATCTTTTCCACATTATCCCATTCCCTCATTAAGTGTCTGGCTTCCCCAATTAACTAATTTAATGGCAGTCTTTTTTCCTTAAGTTCTTTACTGGTGCAAACCTGTTGCAAACTTGATCAAACTCAGTAATAAAATAATCTATGGCCAAATTCACAGATGGGATACAGTCCTTTAAAGGACCAGTCAGCATCACATAATGCTTGTTTAAAAGCTGCTATATTACTGTTAGGAATTTTCCTGAAATTATTGCTGGTTTAGGCCTATCTGTTTCTACAGTCCATTTAAATAATATGGGGGAATGATTACAGAGTGTCTGGAAGTCTTCAATTGTCTTAATATTTTTACAATCTAAGACTATAGCTTCATTCACACAGCCAATTCCGAGTCATTGGTGGTGGTGGTGCACAGCGGTTAGATCGGTGCCACTGCGCACATCAGAACACCACCATTTCGTGTTTTCCAGTGGTGTTTCATTGTGATCATGATCCCTCTTTTCTTGGGATTATGTAATGGTGTAATGGTGTGTGCATTTTGCATATTTCTGCTTGACTGTGTGAACAGCCAGCACCACCCACAGAACTGTGTCAGGCTTTTGCCAGAAGGCTCAAGGATGGGTCTTCAGACCTGAGTTTAGTTAAAGGTTGCTTTTTGTACTTTAAACATAACTGAACTCAAGCAAGTAGCTCTTTTTGCAAACTGAGGGCTACAAATTGCAGAAAACATGGTCTCAGAGTCGAGCTGTTACACTGGGCATGAGTGTATACAAATGCATGTCTAAAGTACAAAAAGAAACCATTAGCTGAACTCGAGTCTGAAGACTCATCCTTGTGCCTTCTGGCACTTCCACACCATTTCCACAGTACATCATCACCCCAACTCCACCGCACCCCCAATGGAACCCTCCTCAAAATAATATAACTTCTTAAAGATCAACAACAGTGCTCCAGAGTCATGATGTCTGAATACTGTTCCAGAGCGTTTCAGAAAGATTGGCTGCAATGATCAACATGGTGGTGATTTAAATTCTCATCATGCGAATAAGGGATAAGACCCAGTCCAGCAGAGTATCCATATTTGTTTTATAGTTCATCCTAGTGATCTCATTCAGCATTTGTGTCAGATTTAGTGTAGCTATTTTATCCCTAACCCAACTGTTAGCCCCTTTTGACCAGTCATTGTTAAAATCACCAGATAATACTTTGACAAGATTTCTATTAAGGTATACTACATGTTCACTAAAACAGTTAATTCCAACCTCACTGGATTTAGGAGGAATAAATGTTACACCTATAATTAACTTCCTAATCCCTTCCACAGCCAAGGTAATTGCCATGAATTCACATTCTGGTCTGCATCCATTATATTCACTTTGTCTACAATCAGAAGGTCCCTTATATACATCATACAACCTCTGCCCCTCTTTCCTTTTCTGTCTTGGTGAAATATTGCATAGCATTCTGAAGGCACAACTGCATCTTCTATTTTTGGTGTCAACCACATTTTGGTTAACAAAATAACATCAGGGGCTTGATTCTCAAAGTTCCTGGCATGGTGCAAGGGGCTTGTGCTGCAAAGAACGGTGCAATGTGTCCCTTGCATCAAAAGATGCCCCTGAAGAGATTCTCAAAGGCAGCCTGTGTCGACCGCAGGCTGTCTGCACACAAACAGGGCTTGGGTCATCTGTGTGCCACAAAATTGTCTGCAGCATGGCACTAGGGCCTTGTGGCAAACATAGGCTGCCACATGGATGGGAGGAGGATCCTGGGGATCACCAGGAAGGCAGGACTGGAGAGAGAACTGGATGTCATTAACCACCTGGGAACTAATGACCTGGCAAATGGGGAACCTAAAGCAGTTCAGGAGGAGTTTAGAAGACTGTGGAGGGGTCTCAAGCAAGTAGCTACTTCTGTCACTTTTCCAAAAGTACTACCTGTGAGAGGCATGGGTGAGCATAGGGGTGACTGTGTCAGAAACTTTAACACATGGTTAAGGAACAGGTGATGTGAGGAAGGGTTCAGATTCATTGATGACTGGGGAACCACCTTGAGGGATGGGAGCTTATTTAAGCCTGATGGCCTGCATCCATCCTGAAGAGGAACCCAGATCCTCAATGAAAAGTTGAAATGCTACATTGGCAAGTATTTAAACTAGCCAAGGGGGGTGGCAGGCCAGCAAGAAGGGAAGTTGATTGCCCACCCTAGAAGCTAGCAAAGAAACAGGGAACCAGTGGGGGGGGGATATCACAGCAATGTAAATTGCAAAAGATGGAGGAAGGGAAGAATAAAAGGGACACAAGTACCCAAGGAGTGGATGGACAGTCAGAGGGCAGAATACAACAGAAGGGCAGAAGGCAGGGTGGGCCAGGCAAAAAGATCACCCAGGACGGGGGGGAGTGTAGGACAACAAAACAGGGAAGGGAAGTTACATCATGGAGAGCCATGTGTGGCAATGCCAGGAGCCTTAGCAACAAGATGGAGGATCTAGAGTTAGCTATGGCACAGTCAGGCCTGGACATTGTGGCCATCATGGAGACCTGGTGTTATGATAATCACAGCTGAGAGATGGTCATACCCAGCTATAACCTATTCAGGAGAGACAAGAAGGGCAAGAAGGGGAGGAGTGGCACTGTATGTGAAAGATAACATTAAGGCCATAGAGATCCAAGGGGAACAAGAAGGGGGGTTACTGTTGGTTAAGCTTGAAAGAAAAATGGGGCAGCCATCGACACAGCAGTAGTCTATAGACCAGGTGGAAGAGACAGATAGGGAATTGATGCTTGCCATCCAAAGAGTGGCGGACAAGGGAGAGGTGGTGCTGTTTGGAGACTTCAACATGCCAGACATAGACAGGAGCCTTCCAACAGCAGTAAGGAACAGATTTATCCTGGATTACCTTCAGGGAGCCTTCCTTAAACAATTGGTCATGGAACTAACTCAGCAGGAGGCAATACTGGACTTGGTGCTCACAATCGAGGACAGTGTGATGGGGGTCACAGTGGGGGAGCATTTGGGGAACAGTGACCACCAGACACTGTGGTTTGAAATAACTACATGGGCAGATCCCTGCAACACTAAAACACATATCCTAGACTTTAGGAGGGCAGATTTTGGGAGAATGGGAAAACGTTTGGAAGACGCACTAGCTGGAATGGGGAAGGGGTGGAGGAACAGTAGTCTGTATTTAAAACAGGGATAGCAAAGGCAACACAATTATGTGTTAAGCAGGTTAGCAAGGGGACAAGGAAGAGGAAACTCTTATGGTATTCCAAGGAGGTAGCAGAGAAAGTGAAAACCAAAAGGATTGCATTCAAGCAATACAAAAAGTCACAGGCAGAAGGGGATAGGGAGAGGTACCAGGAGAAGCAAAGGTAAGCAGAGAGGGCAGTAAGAAAAGCCAAAGCTCAGATAGAAGAGCACATTGCAAAAACAGTGGTTAGAGGGGACAACATCTTTTACAGGTATGTAAGTGAAAAAAGGAAGGCAAAGGAAGGGATTGTGAGGCTAAAGGGTGAGGGTGAGAGTAGTGTTGAAGATGGTAACAGTAAAGCAGGCATACTGAACAGGTATTTCTGCTCAGCCTTTACAGTAGAAGGGGTGGGTAGCAGGCCAGAAGGGAATACAAAGGGGGAAAGGGCAAAGAAATGGATATAAGTCCCTTTCCATGGGAAAGGGTCCCAGAGGAACTGGAAGGAAAAAGAGTCAATAAAGCTATGGGCCCAGATGGAGTGCACCCCAGTGTGCTGAGGGTGCTCAGAGAAGTGGTGGCTGAACCTTTGGTGACCCTATTTAGCTGATCACTGGAAACAGGTGAAATACTCAAAGACTGGAGAAAAGCTGATGTAGTCCCCTTATACAAGATCGGGAACAGTGAGAAAGCGGGAAACTACAGACCAGTCAGCCTCACCTCAGTAGTGGGAAGATTATGGAAGCACTACTGAAGAAAAGATTAGTGGAACACCTTGTGGCCAATGGTCTACAGGACCCAAGGCAGTATGGTTTTACTGGGGGAGGTCGTGTCAGACTAACCTCATTGAATATTTCGAATGGGTGACAAAGGAAGTGGATCGGAGGGCAGTGGACATGGCCTATCTGGATGTCAGTAAGGCCTTTAACACTGTGCCTCATAGGAGGCTGTTAAACAAGCTGCGCTATATGGGTGTGGGTAGGACAGTAGTGTGGTGGATGGGGAATTGGCTAGATGGCAGGACACATAGGGTGGTAGTAAATAGCTGTCACTCCACAGAGGGAAGGGTGACAAGTTGAGTGCCAGAGGGATCAGTGCTGAGTCTGATCCTCTTCAACATCTTCATCAGTGACATCATGGATAACATAGAAGGGAGAAGCTCCCTGTTTGCTGATGACACAAAACTCTGTCACAGAGTAGACATGCCAGAGAAAGTGAATAGAATGAGGAGAGACCTGCAGAAGCTTGAGGAATGGTCAAGAGTGTGGCAGTTGAGATTTAATGCAAAAAAGTGCAGAATAATGTACATGGGGCACAAACCTCCTGGAACAACATAACAACAGGGGTGGGGGAGAGGATAAAGCATGCTCCAAGCGGGAAAGAAACCTAGGGGTTATCATCTCTGATGATCTAAAGGTGGGAGTCAGTGCGACGAGGTGGCTGGCAAAGCAAATAGGATGCTGAGATGCATAGGCAGGGTCATTACCAGCAGGAAAAGGGAGGTAATAATTCCACTGTACAAAACATTAGTGAGCCACACCTGGAGTACAGTGTCCAGTTCTGGAGGACTTACCTACATAAGAATTTAGACAGGGTGGAGACAGTTCACAGGAGGGCAACCAAGATGGTACAAGGTTTGCATCAGAAGTCCTACAAGAACAGGCTGAATAACTTGAATATGTACTCCTTGGGGGAAGGGGAGAGGGGAGGGATATGATAGAGACATACAGTAACTCACGGGAAGGAACAAGGTGTAGGAAACACTATTTTGCAGAGGAAGAGATGTTTAAGGACTAGGGGTCATGGGATGAAATTGGAGGGAGGGAGGTTCAGAGGTAACATGAGGAAGTATTTCTTCATGGAAAGGGTGGTGGACAAGTGGAACGCCCTGCCAGAGGATGTGGTAGGGGCTGAAACAATTATGGGATTCAAGAATGCATGGACTAGGCACCGGGGGATCCTGGGATTTGGGGGAAGGGGACAACCCAGTTCAAGAGAAGCTCGAAGAGGCAAAATTACATGCGCAACTGGGCAGACTAGGTGGGACAAAGGCCCTTATTCGCTGTCAATATCTATGTAAAGCTCCTCAATCAGGAATTTCAAAACTCACCTAGAGGGCAGATTTGTAAGTACCATTATACCAGTCAGGGCTTGTATCCAACTTGTATTAAAATATTTCCCTGGTGCTCTAGCTACCCCCCAAGTCCCAATCCCCCATTATAATAAATTAATATATCCCTGGTGGTATAGTGGACCACCCTAGCCCCAATCCCCCGTTGTAATAAATGTACTATCCTTAGTTGTCTAGTGGACCACCCTGAAGCCCCCGTTATAATAAATAAAATATCCCTAGTGGTCTTGTGGAACATCCCAGCCCCAATCCCCCATTATAATAAATACAATATCCTTGGTGGTCTAATGGACCTCCAACTTGGCAGGCATGCCGTAGCACCCCGCTTTCCCCATCCTGAAACTGAGCCAGTGACTGGCACAGCCCTCCGCTCACCACCACAGCATGTTGATACTTTATATGTGGATCTACAAGGTAGGCTAGATTTTTCTCCTTTTAAGATTGACACAAAAGTGGAGACAGTGTCTTAGCAAAGGGGGTCTGAGTATCACAAAACAGGATCATAAGAAATGAAAACAGTGCCAGTTTTCGTGACAATCAACCTAATTTCATTAATATTTGAAAAAATAGTTTTTAAACAGTTACAGATTTAATCTTACTCGCTACACTATAAATCACACAAGTTTTAGACTTAAGTTCTAATACATTTTCTTGACTTTAATGTGCAATGTTTTTTTTTTGTTTTACCCACTATTGTCACCTACAAAGTCACTAATATGTTTTTCTCATTTTGAGATTAATTGGTAAGAAAGCGGAGGCTATATTTTAATAAGGGTGGATTTGAGTGTTATGGAAAAAGGTTTATGAGTTATAAATAAGGGTGACACTCGACTACCTAATTTCATTATTATTTTTAAAACTGTTTATAAAAACATTTGGGGAGTCAGCCTTACACCAGACACTATCAACCATAAAAGTTTCTGACTTAATTTCTAAAGCTTTTCTTGTTCTTTAATGAACATTTTTTCTCTTGTTTTATCCACTATTGTCACCTACAAAGCTAGTAAGATTTTTCTTGTTTTGAGACTAATTATCATGAATATAGTGGTTATGTAATCCATGAGACATCACAGCATGTGGGTTGTGGCGTAATAAGAGTACAGCCCAAGTGTGTAGTGAGGCATGAAGTGCTTGCACCAAGTGACTTCAGCTTCTGGGAAGTGCTTTTATTAGGCAACAACCCACTCACCGGAGTGTCTTATTGCACTTATAAAATGGGTTTCACAAACACATTTTTTTTCAAAAATCTAAAATTCAATTAAAAAGTTCAAAGATTTTAAAAGTATTGTTTGTTGCATTTTTGTCATAAAATAGTCCTTATTCTGATGTGTTGATGCAAGGTGAGGACTCTTAAGCCTGTGGAGAGCATTTGCTATTATGTAAAGTCCTACTATTCTGTGATTTCTGTTGCAGCACACCCTAGCTCTGTGATACATGTTGCATCCCCCACTGTCTAGAAGGTGGTCTTTAGTTTAGGAGTACCAGGGAATAAATGGAGTCAAAACCAGGCTGAAAGAGTTTCAGAGAGTGGATGTGGAGCATTTGAGGGAGCAGTTGATTTTTGAAGAGATTGCGACATTTAGGGCTTTCAGCAGATGAGAAACCAGTTCTTCCAGTTTCGCAGACAGGAGATTGGGTGGCACTCAGAATAGTTCTTTCACAAAAATAAACAAAGTCTGGCCAGAGCTGATAGGGCTGCTGAGGAATTTGGGGTAAACTATTGACAATTACCAAAGTTATCACCACTCCTCAAGTTGGTGTCCTAATTAATTCACTATTCCAAACCCATGTTGCTATGGATTACAATGGAAATGAAAATAGAACAAAAACATTTTGACCTCAAATTTAAAATTACTGTCAGTGGTCAAACTCTTGTGTGTTGCTTAAAATATGAAACCATTTGATATGTAGAAACTTTCAGAACCAGGTGTCCTGCTTGCTAGCTCACCAACAATTCCACTGTGACACAGAGCTACTCCTAAGTCGGTAGTATGCAGTATGTGGTAATGACTATGTAAGCCACAGAGTGTTCTTGACAAGAACATTGGGTGATACCTTTCTGCCTACTACAGATTGTTTCACACAGGGGAAGGGTGTATGGGTACATTGGCAGAGGAAGGGTGTATGGATCAACCTATATTTGTGCACCCCTTGTCAGATGTTCATGAATCAGCATTACTGTAGAGTGTGAAGGCAGCCACATGTGCACCCACCCAATCAGAAGAAGTGTGCAGCTAGGTGACCCATCAGAGTGGGGGAAGGTGATGTAGATAGAAATAAAGGAAATGCATATAGTAGTAATTTTTGGAGTAGAAAAAAAAAACCCATCAAGGATATATTAGAATACAGAACATGGTTAAAATAAAGAAATAACCAAAGACTCACAGAAGTGTGCAATGTGTAATGAGACATTGTGGTCTGGTGGTTAGAGCACCCAGGTTGGAACCAAGAGATCCTAGCTTCAAGCTCTGCTAGGGTCAAATACTTGCTGTGTGACCTTGGTTGGGCAAGTCACTTAAGTTGACAGTGGTCCAGTGTGCAATATGATATGAAAAGCGACTAAAGGAGTCCATGCCTTAAGCTCACTCAAATAGTAACCAAAGTGAACAGCAATAAAGTGGCTTGCAGGCATTAATTTGCATCATGGCAGTAAAGAGATACCCAAAGTTTGGTTCTCAGTTAAAACATATTTTATTGATATAGATAAAAACTTCCAAACTTATCCCACCAGCGTCTGCCAACATTTCACCCATGAGAATGTGGGCTTTCTCAAGGCGTGGTTACTGTGATTACTAGCCTTCCTTTTAAACTCCATTTTTTAAAGTGACATACTAGATTCCTATTCACATAATTAAATATTTAAATCTGCTCATATCCCTAGCCGTTTTTAAAAATACATCTAATATTCGTCAGAGGGGGAAAAAAGACCACAGTGCACATACCAGAAAAAATATGAACATAATATATGTATTTAAAATTAAATGAAAAAAATACATTACGAAAAAACAAAAACAAATTAATTAACTAACCACTAATCGTAAACCTAACAACAATAAAAACCATATAAATAACAAATGTCTACTGATATAATAAAGTGCCCACTGTAATGAAACAGTTTGTATGGGTCCCTCTGTATGAGTAAGGAAACAGGAGGTCAAGATATCTGCTAAAGGTCAACTAAATATATTTACATGTTTCCCCAAAAGGTTATTATTGCTATCGTTATTTCATTTATTCTGTTAGTCATTGTTTTGTTACATTATGCAATGTCACTAATTCATGCAGAACAGATCCAAAACATACTGCAAAACTTGGAGGTCAAATATTTGTGCAAAAGGTGCCAGGTCTACTAAGCTGTGGAAGTGGATGACAATCAATACCCTATTGGCAACTACCTGTTGCAACTTAGCTGGGCTATACTGGATAAATAAAATGTAAAATGGTGTGTTATATCTTGCAACAGTGGACTACTAATATAAACGTATAACCTGTTTAAATGAGTAAATGCAACACTGTAAACACTAAAGTTTTTTTTTTCTTTAAACTACGTATCAATTTCAGTCACTTCCTTTATGTGGCCATTATCATATCAGACATACCAATGAATATTAAGACCCCTCAGTTATTCTCAAAAGTTTATCAGCTCCTCAATATAAAGAATAAAGCCCATTTGCATGATGCACACTGCAGAACTGCAGTCTTTTCGAAATATCAGCAAGTAATTTAATGAAAGTGAATTGGAAAAAAAGACAATAGCTTCTCTTATAAACTGGCTGCCACAAACCAGCTCTCACTACCAGCTCTGTTTTTATTTCACTGTTGAATGTCTGCTATGCAATCTCACTGTTTCTCGCATGGAAGGAATGGCAGACTCTGGCTGCTTCCCAGGTTGGCACACAGCACTCTGGATATATATTTTGGTTGATGCATGTGGCAGTGTCAGTGCAGAATAACTTGCAGATCCTGTCAGTCTCCAACTGAACTGTGGCATCAGGGATTGATGCACTTGGTGCTCCATACTAGAGAATCTGGGATGAGGTGGCAAAGGGAAGTTCTGGACAGCCCAGCTGGGCAATTGGTGTCTGGTCTCTCAGCAGCAAGTGCATACCCTCCAAAAACAAAACTATTCCCAGACCGGCTGCAAGTGTCCAGTGAGTTATCGAGGCTACAGTACAGTGGAAGAGTGCACAAAAATGCAGTGGATTTAGCAGTGGGTCCAGAGCAATAGCATAATGGGCCATGGTCTGAAAACTATGGGCAGGAACAGGAGGGGACAAAGTGAGATCTCAGGACAGGTTTGAGAGAGAGAGAGAGAGAGGTAGGAGAGATGAATCAGAGAGGGAAAAGAGAGAGATAGATCCAAGGTATTGAAATCCATAGTTTGGTGAAGCAGAGGTGGTATAGGGAGCATTTACTTTTCATTGTATATAGGTGTGTTCCACTTAAGCAATAAGGCATGACAGGGTGTGGTATATCATGGGATATTGTCAAGCTGCGGGTGGTTGGGCATGAGGCCACAGGCCAAGTGCATCCAACCATCCAAGAAGTGATGATATCCCATGATATACCACACCCTGGAGTGCCTTATTGCTATTATGAACTGGATCAATTGATATTTTATGCATTTAATGTAAAAAAATAAAGTTTTAAAATATTTTAATACTGTTTTTATATGAGTGTAGGTAGACATTTTTTAAAAAAAAGTTTGTGTATGTCATGTTTTGGGCAGTAGATGGTGCTGTTTCCATTTGTTGCTACCTATCAGCATGGTGTGCTGCTGTTTGGTACCAACCATTGTTGTGTACTGTTCCACACAGTTAGTTTCCCCCCCCACCAATCGCTGAGTTTATTTTGGATTTCAGGGCTTTGGAAAGAAGGAAGGAGTAATCTGATAAGTCTAGCAAGAGCTGGTGGTCTGCAAAATGTAAAAAATGCTGGTTAAACATTGGAGCGCTGTTCTGGAGCACCGCTCCTTACAAACTGAGTGTCAGTAAATGCAGCTAAAATTAGTAGTGGTTGAGCCGTGGGGTAAAGTGAAGGGGAACAGCCATTCGGTGAATAAACCAGAAGAGCTGGCACTTGCTACAAGTGACTGGAATCTGTCTTTGCGTAGTCTGCAAGAGGAGTGGGTGAGTTGAGGTGGTGTTAGCGTGGTAGTCAGCAGTGGTATCTTTCCATCATCAGGAGACAGGATTAGTGGCAGCGCGTGAGGAGCTGTTGTTTCTGTACTGCAGTACATGGCGCTCTGAAGGACAGCGAGAGTTTTCTTTTTCTGTGGAGAGCAGGTACTGTGAGTAAATTGTGGAGGGGGGATAGTTGTCAAAGTTTCGTTTTTTGTTTTCAATAGTGGGTGACTGCGAACTGTGGGAGATGGGAAACATTGCGCTTAGTGTAAGAAGGCTGGTGGCCGGAGCTTTTTTGAAGCCGTGATGATGTAGCCCGATATCATCACGGCTTCAAAAACCTCTTGGCCAATCAGCTTTCTCCATTTACGCTCTCCAGTTCATAATTTGTATTATTACTTGACATTGTATGTTTTCTGCATAGTCGTAATATATTTGATATAAAATGTAAAAAGGCATTTTCCATACTCTATGATTATACAATATAATATATTTTCTGTATGGACATTGTAAAATATTTCATAAAATGTGTGTATGTAGATATATATATATATATATCTATATATATATATATATATATATATATATATATATAGATATATATATATATATATATAGATATAGATATATAGTTTATGAAAAAAAGAAGTCCCTGGTCCCTCCCAACTCATTTAAATGTAATGATTGGATCATTATGTAAAGCTGCTAATGTTTCATATACTTTACCTGCTTCTTCTTTACCCTTGCCCATCCTGACAATTAGCTCCCAGCTGTCATTCATCACTGTGTTTTCTAATGGATTTTCAATACCCTCCATATAACTTTTCCTAAATCAATATGTGTACTTTGTGTTGACCTATATTCCAGTACATTGTAGGTCTGGCTTGACTTCTCTGTATGAAATCCCACTGTTTCCACATAGGTCAGCAGTCTTTTCACCAATCAGTTTGAAATTAAGGAAGATAAGCAGTTTGTCAGACAAGCAATAAACCATGTACGTGCTCCAAAAACCAGACCAGTAACTAGTTACATACTGAAAGTAGTGAAAACACAAAACCATGCCACTCTCTTGTAAGAAGTGTTTTATTTGGGACTGAACTGCAAGAATGACTAAAAAATGTAAAGCACAACATTTCAGCAGTGTGTAGGATGTTGCTGCAGAATAGTGGCTTTTTATAGACTGGAAAAACAATCATAAATGAGAGAGCAGTTGAAGCTTGTAGAAGAACTTTGAAAAATTGTAACATTTAGAAACAGTTTAGCTTATATTTCAAATTCATTCTTTTTCTCCACTTATTCTTTAGTACCAAGAACATTTGCATGAAAAAATGATCTTTAGTCCTTAGGAGTTCATCTGCTCCAGTTGCTTATTACCACACATGAGGATTCTTGTGACATCACAGTAATTCCCATGGCACTTGATTGTGACATCACAACAGAGGATTATGATGATGATGTCAAATAGGGAATAAGCTGTGGTGGCAGAGAAACTCTAAAGGACAATGATTCTATTTAGCCTCAGAATTCCTTAGTAACAAATAATAATAATATTGGGGAGGAGAAATCTAAAAGATATGTGAATTGCAGACTGAATAATGTCATAATATTTTATTTTTCAACATTCTGCAAGAAGTGTAAGCAGCTCTTGATAGGACATATTTAAGTTCTAATGTATGGTTGGTACACATGCACTGTAGAACCCCATCCTCAGTCATATCCCACAGGTGCAGTGTGTGTTTCTATTGTCTCATTGGCACCCAGCTGGTGCAGTGATGCAGGTTTCCTGCAGTCAGAATAGAACTATTCATTGATGGGGCCTCACAGGTAACTACATTCATGTCACTTGCAGTCCAAAGTGAGAGGAATACAGTTCAAGTATCATTGGCATCCAGTGACACCCCACTCACACATTCTGCCCCACCATTCCAGTTATCCCTGGAATCCATTGGTACCCCACTCACACACCCATCCCCATTTTAAGTATCCCTGCTATCCATATTTTACCCCACCACCTCCATGACTCATGACATTATCCCTGGCATCCAGTGGTATCATATACTCTCACAAATTCCAACCTCCAATGGCAGCCAGCTGAAATCCTTCACTTGTCTTCTTGGCTGGCCACCATCTGAGTAAATGGCAAATGAGATTCAGAAAATACATGCACACAGCTATTATTTCATATATCCTGGTTTGTCATCTTTATTGCAAACCGGAATTAATTAAATACACACCACATTTGTGTGTGTGTGTGTGTGTGTGTGTGTGTGTGTGTGTGTGTGTGTGTCTGTGTGTGTTTTTAAATCTCAATTTAAATTTATACATATTGCAGCCAGTCAGAAGGTGAGTGAAGTTTGTGCTGGCCTCTCCTGGGGTTGGGAGGGTGTTTTTGTCACTAGGGTTGATCTTTTATTGCCAGTCACTTGGGGAAAAGGGAAAAGGGAAAAGCATGCCATTGGGGACATGTTACAGTTGGCCATTTCATTTGATTTTAATTTCCAACACCGGGAGAAGAGCTCCCAGTACCAGTTACTTCAGGGAGGAGAGAAGCCTGCCAGTGGGGATGGGTGATTGGTGGCCATACCATTCAGTTTTAATTAGCAGCACTGAGGTTGGATTCACCAATATTGGAAGCAAAATTACATGCACACAGCTATTATTTCATAACTTCTGCTTTGTCATATTTATTGCAAACTGGAATTAATGAAATACACACAGCGTGTTTGTATGTTTTTTAAATCTCAGTTTCAATTTATTCAGATAGCAGCCAGTCACAGAGGTGTGTCAACGTGACATAGAAATACAAAATTATATGAAAAATTATTATGTTATGTAAAAAAATGAATGAATTAACTAGCAGAGTGTAAACCTAACAACTAAATGCCCACAGTAATGAAACAGTTTGTCCGGGTCCATCTGCACGATTAAGGAAACAGGAGGTCAGGTTATTTGCTAAAGGTCAAATAAATCTATTTACATGTTTCCCCAAAAGGTTGTTATTGCTATCATTATTTCCTTAATTCTGTTCATCTTTGTTTTGTTATATTACGCAACACCACTAATTTGTGCAGAACATATCCAAAACATCCAAAACATACTGCAAAATTTGGAGGCCAAATATTTGTACAAAAGGTACCCCAGTGCACCAAGCTATGGAAGTGGGTGACAATCAATACCCCTCTGGCAACTACCTGTTGCAACTCTGCTGGGCTATACTGGATAAATAAAAAGATGTGATCTTATATCTTGCAACAATGGATTACTAGTATAAACTTCTGACCTGTTTAAATGAATAGATGCAATAGTGTATACAATAAAGCGTGTGTGTTTTATTTTAGGTATTAATTTCAGTAACTCCCTTTATGTGGGCATTATCATATCACACACAACAATGAATATTAGGACCCCTCACTTACCATCAAAAATGTATCAGCTCCCCAATAGAAAGGATGAAGACCCTTTGCACGGTGCTCACTGAATAACTGCAGCCTTTCAGAAATATTGACAATTAATTTAATGAAACTGAAAAGAAAAAAAGGCAAATGCTTCTCTTATATACTGGCTGCCACAATCCAGCTGTCACTACCCACTCTGTTTTTATTTCACTGTTGAATTTCTGCTCTACAATCTCACTGTTTCTAGCATGGAAGGAAGGGCAGACTCTGGCTGCTTCCCAGGTGGGCACACAGTGCTCTGAATATATATTTTGGTTGGTGCATCCGGCAATGCCAGTGCAGAAATAACCTGCAGATCCAGTCAGTCTCTGGCTGAACTGTGGAACTGGGGATTGATGCACTTGGCACGTCATAGTAGGGAAATTGGGCTGAGTGACAAAAGGAAAATTTTGGACAGTCCAGCTGGGCAATCATTGTCTGGTCTCTCAGCAGCAAGTGTATACCCTCCAAAAACAAACTATTCCCAGACTGGTTGCAAGTATCCAAGGAGGATCAGAGGCTAGGGTACAGTGGAAGAGTGCACAGAAATGCAATGGTTTTAGCAGTGAGTCCAGAGCAATAGCATAATGGACCATGGTCTGAAAACTACGGGCAGGAACAGGAGGGGACAATGTGAGATCTCAGGACAGGTTTGAGAGAGAGGTAGGAGAGGTGAATCGGAGAGGGAGGAGAGAGAGAGAGAGACAGCTCCAGCATATTGAAATCCCTAGCTTTGGGAAGCAGAGGTGGTATAGGGAGCATTTAATTTTCATTGTATAAAGGTGTTTTCCACTTTGTATTATAATATGACATAGAATGTTTTCTGTACAGAAGTAATGTATTTCAGAAAACAAAAATGTATAAAGACATGTTCCAGACTGTATGATTATACAATACAGTATAGTTTTGTATGGACATTGTAAAATATTTTATAAACAAAAAAATAAATAAATATAAAGTTTACAAAAAAAAAAAAAGAAATCCCTGGCCCCTCCTCTAAAACTCATTTAAATTTAAGAAATGGATCATTATGTAAAGCTGCTGATATTTTATATACTTTACCTGTTTCTCCTTCACCCCTAAGCATCCTGACATTTAGCTCCCAGCTGTCATTCATCACCATGTTTTCTAATGGATTTTTTTTTCAGACTATTTTTATCATTGTTTCTTCTGTCACCCCCTTCAGCCTGACCAGCCCCCTCAGCCCTGACATTACAGAATTACCAGAGCTTACCTTATGCCTGGCCTGGGAGCAGAGCCTGCAGAGGGTCAGGTGTCATTCTGCAGCTGGAGGTTTTTCCTCCAATTATTCTCTCAATTATTCCCAGGGCCCCAGGAGTAGAGACATATGCATACTACAGTCCCAGTGACAGACCCTTCCACCCTCCCATTGGCCTATTGCTTGGTGCTCCCTCTGTCCTGTGCTGACCCCTGGCCTCCACTGCGAGGTAGACAAGAGCTGAGGGATACCACCTTACCTTCCCGGAGAGGAGAGCTGCCTCTCGGTGGCTCCATCCAGCTCCTTGCCCCCCCCAACCTCCAATGGCCCATGCTCATTCTTGAACATGGGCCATCGGCATGGTGCAAGGTAAAGCATCCAGCACCTCAACCATCAGTGCCACTGGGCTGGTATCTAATGGATTTTTAATATCTTTCATATAACTTTTCTTACATCAATATGTGTACTTTCTGTTGAAACCAATCATGGAGGTGAGTAAAGCTTATGCTGGCCTCTGTCTGGGGTTGGGGGAATGCAGTCTTTGGTAGCATCAGGGTTGACCTCCCAGTGCCACTTACTTGAGGAAAAGAGAGAAGCATGCCATCGGGGACAGGTTACCATTGGCCATATCATTCAACTTTCATTTCCAGCACTGGGAGAAGGGGTCCCAGTGGCAGCCACTTCAGGGAGGAGAAAAGTATGACATTTGGGATAGGTTATTGGTGGCCATATCATTCAGTATTAGCTTCCAACACTAGGGTTGGGCTCACCTGTATCAGAAGCAGGGGTGGGGGTGGGGTGGGGGCAGGAGTGTATCATCTGGAATAAGCACTAGTTTGCACATATACTTTGCAGAAAGGAAGATCATGAATGTTGACACTAAGGATGAATGCTCAGTGTTGGCATTTAAATCAAGCTATGGCACTCATTTATTTATTTAGTTAAAATTTGATAACTAGGAAAAAGCACCATGAGCTGAGGCTCATTTCCAGGTGCGACTGAACTGAGTTCAAAACCCCATTTAAATACATTGAACCACACACCTGTTTCCTCATTTCCCATTCCAACTTTGAAGAGTGAGGACTTGTCTGTGGTTCAGAGATGATTGTGAAATTGGACCCCTGATATATATTTATTTTGAAACAAAGAAGCAATGTTTATAATAAGTGGCCCTGGGGGGATTAGAACTAGGATGTTCAGTCAGTGTTATGTGCTACTTGTAACAGTCAATCAACCTGCTTGGCAGCTTTGGGCTGTGGCTGCTATAGTTTGTTATTTGCTGAGCACGTTGGAAATCTTAAGACTCGGAGCCCAGAACATTAAACGTGCAAACTCTGAATGAATAATAATAACAAACTAAATGAACCGGTAAGTGAATGAAATTATTTTGTTTTCAAAAAAAAGATGTGCTGTACATTTGGTAAGATTTTCAAACTTCAAAAAATTAAACATTAAAATTTAACAGTGCTATGCAAATGGGGCACTTATGGAAATCTGGAGCCCAGGAACCTCCACCAGCTGTTTGCATCTGAATATTTGTATCTAGGACTAAACAAGACAAAGTGGGAAGACGTCTAATCCTACACATACATTAGCATTAGCACACACCTACTTGTTAAATCTAAATTTTTCTGTGCATCTTGCTGTGCATGATACACTTTTTTGTTATGTTCTCGGAAGTAGAACCTAACTTTTTAAGCCAAAGAAAGTAGGCATTTTTTCAAGGGGGGAAGGGGACAAAAATGGCAATAAATAATGCCTGAATTTGAAATAGCTGGAAAATGTTACACACAACTTAAACTGGAACATGTCTGTAATATGCACAGAAAAAGCAGTGTCAGATTTGTTTTTAATTTTATCCAAGTAATTTGCACACTGCAGCTGGAAAAGGAGAACTATATAATTCAACTGATTTTCAGTGTTGTCCTGGGGTAACATGCTCCTGTTTAGGTTATGTGTCCTCCATAAAGGAAAGTGAGAGAGGAGCTTGGAAGGGGAGAGAGAGATTAAACAGTGCGACGGGGGGGGGGGTCAATGTAATATTCCATCTCATCTGACATGTTACTATTTATTATTTGCAGTTTCCTCATTTATACTTTCACATAGATAGACAGACAAACAGACAGACAGGCAGATAAATAGATTAAAACAAAGAAGCAATGTGTATAATAACTGGCCCTGGCAGGATTAGAACTAGGATGTCCAGTCACTGGTATTTGTAATAGTAAATTAATGCTTGCCAACTTTGTATTTTGGCTGCTATAGTTTGTTGATTGCAGGGCACATTGGAAATCTTAAGACTTAAAGCCCATACTTTTAAACATGCAAACTCTGAATAAATAATAATCCAAGCTAGGAAACTAAATTACTTTGTTTTCAAAAAAAGAGGTGTGCTGTAAGTTTAGTCAGATTTTCAAACATTAAAAATTAAACATTCAAATGTAACAGTTCCATGCAAACGGAGCACTAGTGGAAATATGGAGCCCAGTAGCCCCCATCAGCTGTTTGCAACTGAATTTCTCTGTCTAGGAAAAAACAAGACGAAGTGGAAAGATGTCTAATCATACACATAAATTAGCATTAGCACATACCTACTTCTTAAATCTAAATTTTTATGTACTTCTTGCTGTGCGTGATACACTTTTTATGTTCTCAGCAGTGGAACCTAACTTTTTAAGATAAAGAAGAAAAGTATGACATTTAGGATAGGTTATTGGTGGCCATATCATTCAGTATTAGCTTCCAGCACTGGGGTGGGGCTCACCTGTATCAGAAGCAGGGGGTGGGGGTGGGGGCAGGAGTGTATCATCTGGAATAAGCACTAGTTTGCACATATACTTTGCAAAAAGGAAAATCATGAATGTTGACACTAAGGATGAATGCTCAGTGTTGGCATTTAAATCAAGCTATGGCACTCATTTATTTATTTAGTTAAAATTTGATAACTAGGAAAAAGCACCATGAGCTGAGGCTCATTTCCAGGTGTGACTGAACTAAGTTCAAAACCCCATTTAAATACATTGAGCCACATACCTGTTTCCTCATTTCCCATTCCAACTTTGAAGAGTGAGGACTTGTCTGTGGTTCAGAGATGATTGTGAAATTGGACCCCTGATATATATTTATTTTGAAACAAAGAAGCAATGTTTATAATAAGTGGCCCTGGGGGGATTAGAACTAGGATGTTCAGTCAGTGTTATGTGCTACTTGTAAAAGTCAATCAACCTGCTTGGCAACTTTGGGTTCTGGCTGCTATAGTTTGTTATTTGCTGAGCACATTGGAAGTCTTAAGACTCAGAGCCCAGAACATTAAACATGCAAACTCTGAATGAATAATAATAACAAACTAAATGAACCGGTAAGTGAATGAAATTATTTTGTTTTCAAAAAAGAGATGTGCTGTACATTTGGTAAGATCTTCAAACTTTAAAAAATTAAACATTAAAATTTAACAGTGCTATGCAAAGGGGGCACTTGTGGAAATCTGGAGCCCAGGAACCTCCACCAGCTGTTTGCATCTGAATATTTGTATCTAGGACTAAACAAGACAAAGTGGGAAGACATCTAATCCTACACATACATTAGCATTAGCACACACCTACTTGTTAAATCTAAATTTTTCTGTGCCTCTTGCTGTGCATGATACACTTTTTTGTTATGTTCTCGGAAGTGGAACCTAACTTTTTAAGCCAAAGAAAGCAGGCATTTTTTTCAAGGGAGGAGGGGAAACAAAAATGACAATAAATAATGCCTGAATTTGATATAACTGGAAAATGTTACACACAACTTAAATTGCAAAATGTCTGTAATATGCACAGAAAAAGTGGTGTAGGATTTGTTTTTACTTTTGTCCAAGTAATTTGCACACTGAGGCTGGAAAAGGAGGACTATGTAATTCAACTGATTTTCAGTGGTGTCCTGGGGTGACATGCTTCTGTTTAGGTGAAGTGTCCTCCATAAAAGAAAGTGAGAGAGGAGCTTGGGGAGGGAGAGATAAAACAGTGCGACGGGGGGGGGGGGTCAATGTAATATTCCATCTCATCTGACATGTTACTATTTATTATGGGCAGTTTCCTCATTTATACTTTCACATAGATAGATAGACAGACAGATAGATAGAAGAAGCAATGTGTATAATAACTGGCCCTGGCAGGATTAGAACTAGGATGTCCAGTCACTGGTATTTGTAATAGTAAATTAATGCTTGCCAACTTTGTATTTTGGCTGCTATAGTTTGTTGATTGCAGGGCACATTGGAAATCTTAAGACTTAAAGCCCATACTTTTAAACATGCAAACTCTGAATAAATAATAATCCAAGCTAGGAAACTAAATTACTTTGTTTTCAAAAAAAGAGGTGTGCTGTAAGTTTAGCCAGATTTTCAAACATTAAAAATTTAACATTCAGATGTAATAGTTCCATGCAAATGGAGGACTAGTGGAAATTTGAAGCCCAGGAGCCCCCATCAACTGTTTGCAGCTGAATTTCCCTGTCTAGGAAAAAACAAGACAAAGTGGAAAGACGTCTAATCATACACATAAATTAGCATTAGCACATGCCTACTTCTTAAATCAAAATGTTTATGTACTTCTTGCTGTGCGTGATACACTTTTGATGTTCTCAGCAGTGGAACCTACCCTTTTAAGATAAAGAAAGCAGACATTTGTTTTTGGGGGGAACGGATGGATAAAAATGGCAATAAATAATGTCTGAATTTGGAATAGCTGGAAAAGGTTACACACAACTGAAATCAGAAGATGTCTGCAATGTGTACAGGAAAAGTAGTTTCAGGTTTTATTTTTTTAGCTTACTGTCCAAGTACTTGCACACTGTTGTGGTAAAGGAGTACTAGGCAATTTTGATGATTTTCACTGTCCTCCTCAGATGACATGCTCCTGCTTAGGTTTTGTGAATGTCTTCCATAAGAGAAAGTGAGAGTGATAAGTTTTGGGTGAGGGGGAGAGAGAGAAAAAACAGTATGAGGGGAGCAGGAGGCATTTAATATTCCATCTGATCTGACAGGCTCCTGTTTAGGGACAGTTTCCTCACGTATACTTTACTAACTGCTCTCTGATAGTCTGATAACGTTGTTGAATCCCTTGGATAAATAACTTTTTCAGTTCCTTTTTTTAATTAGCACAAGCTGTTCATCTGCCCAGTAGCTTCATAACTGTAAAAGAAAAAGCACTAACTGCACCCCCTTTTCCAGTAACATTTCCTGTTTACAACTACTCCATAGCCTCATGATTGCATAATCATTCTAATTGTTCCAGTTTAAATAAACAACGATCCTTTGGACTTCATTAACATTTTCCAAGAAAAAGTACAGAAACCAACGCCATAGACTATACAAACATTAAATGAAGTCTGAAATGTATGGTGTATGGAACCCATAAAAGTGCATTTTATGTAGACATTTAAGGATCTGTCCTGCACCATTTGTCAGTTACCATGCTACTGGTGCACCAAGTTCCCATTATTGTTTCTGGGACAAAAGGGGCAATATGCTTATAAACTGATTGTGCTGCAGTATAGCTCCCAAAGGAGTTTGTAACATTTAATTACAGTAATAACACCAATGTGTCACAGTGGAGGACGAGAGATGGATATCATCAGAGGTGGGAGGGGGGACGGCTCTCTTACCCGCTGACAAACACTTCTAGGGACTGCACTGCTCTTTTTCGCCTGTCCTGCACTACATGTTGCACTTTATTTCTGACAAGTTCTCTGTAGATTAAATTATATCTAGGGGATGTTTTTCCCAATTTTACTGCTAGCTGCATTTGTATATGAACTGCACCAGAGAACACTGTCCAAGATAAAGAAAGTTTAGATAAGCTTGTTATAAAACTCTCTCTCCTTGTTCTCGAAACAACTTCATTTTATTAATCTCCAGGGAGTACAGAAATGTAAAAGAAAAAAAAAGTGGGTACTGTATATAAAATCAAGTTTTTTTTATATTTTATGTTTTGAAGATTTCTTGGTGTCATGGCAGAGCTGTTTAAAATATGCAGTTCAATGAGCAGTGCACAGCCCAGTCCATAGAGTGCCTGGTTAATTTTTTATTAAACTACATCTTTTATACTTCAAGGAGATCTCTAGGCTTCTTTCTTTTTATTTTGCCACCATTAAGTAAGCATTTTTTCTAAGGGCATACTAAGATGATTCTAAACAGAGGCAGTTTTTCAGTGGTAGCAAAGTTTTGGGACAGAGATGTCAGCATTTTAACTTTTCTTTATGTGTTGCTCTGTCCCAAAGGTCCTTAGAAAAAAAAAATACTGTCCTCTAGTACAATACAACATTAAGAGTGGTAAAACAGATTTCTGCTTTTCCACATAAGCCTCTCTTGTTGCTCTTATGGATGCTACATGCAGAGCGGCTTTTCACTGAAAGCAGAGTTAGAGCCACTCTGCCTTATAGTTTCTTTTTAGAGTGGGCTTAAGTTTCTAAATCATGTTAGAGATCCAAAGGTATTATGCACTTCCTGTTCCACATCACTTATTTTAAAAGAAAAAACTAAATCCATTTTTTATCATACAAAATTTTATTAAGATTTTAAGTTTCAGACAATACACCTCATGTTGCATTTACCCTCTGTACCAAAAACATACTTATACAATTCAGATACATAACATACTCATTACATTACATACATTATTATATCATATATATATATAAAAAAGGAAATCAGCAACCATTATTTCAATAGCATTAGTAGAAATCTAACAGACTATTTACACACCAATGCTCATCATGTCTACCCATAAAACAGCCACCAAAAATGGACAGGAGACATATTCTACCTGGATCTTGGGAAGAAGGGAGGATTATCCAGTGGATGGGGGATTTTACATAGTGAAGAGTGCAGATATGCATCCCATTTCTTAAAATAATATTCTAATTGGCCACGCTGTGAGTGTGAAAGACGCTCCATCAGGGCCAGACGTGCTAAAGTTGCTTGCAATAAGACAATGGGTGGGTGTGAGGGTTGTCTCCAATGCATTAATATCAAACTTTTGGCCTCTAAGATTGCCAGCATGGTCCATTCCCTCTGTGGTCTGGACAAAGGGGTTAGTACAGAACTGTCACCCAACAGCAATATGGGTTCCAAAAGTAGCTCATCAATACCCAGGACCTGAGAACAATCGTGGGCAACAGCAGACCAAAAAGTAGCTATCTTGGAACACGTCCACAAATGTGATACAGGTGGGCTTCAGGTTGCTGGCATCTCCAGCACTTAGAATGAGACAGAAGTCCAGCTGCTTGCAAGGTAGCCAGAGTCCTGTACCACTGGAGGAGTATCTTGAGCTGCAAGAAACGGCTTTTGGAATCTCTATATACTCTGTGTGAGTCCATAAGGCAAGAGGACCCAGATTCCATAGATATGGTCAGTCCCATCTCTGTTTCCCATTTGGCCCTGCAATCTTCAGTAGGATCAGCTTGGGAGTCTCTCCAGGTGGCATAGAACCTACCTATCCTACCTTTGGCCAATGAGGACTGGTGCAGTGTAGCAAGCCAGGCCCATTGGTTATGTGTCTTTTGTTTGGCAACAAGGTCCTGAAGAACGCTTCGTATTTGTAAAAAACACCAAAAATCCCTATTGGGGAGATGGAATTTCTGTTTAAGCTGATCAGAGGATAATATAATGTCTGAATTTGGTAACATTAGATCTTGTATATGGTGAATACCTTTCTTCCCAGGAGGACCATTTAATGGGCTGTTCTCCAAGGGTGACAAAGTTGTTACTCCACAACTCACAGTACCTCACAGGGGGAGGCCATGCCTCCTTGGGGGTGTGTGAACGAGTCATAATACGACGCCAAGCACGTCGAGACTCCAGTAACACTGGGGGGAGTCCTCTATCAGACAACACACTTGCACACAAGAGGGCCCAAAGCGGGGTAGGTGACATTGTATTAGATTCAAGACTTGCCCACAGGGGAGGTGGAGCACTAGAAGGTACAAACCATTTTGTAAGTTGAGCAGCTACGCTTGCAGTATTGTAGCCCTGAAACCACGGGACCCCTAGGTCTCCTTTTGACCAATGTGCATAGAGCTTTAGTTTCCCCCCCATCTGTGCGCTTTTCCTTCCCAGAGAAAAGAAATTATAAGTTTTTTGAGGGAGGAAAATACCTTGGGTAAGATATAGACCAGAAGATTATTGAATAGGAATGTGACTCTGGGAAGTAAAAGCATACGTATGGCAGCTACTTTACCAGGTAGTGAGAGGTGTAATTTATGCCACCTCTCCATTTCTGTGGTCGGTTGTTTCAACAGAGGTACAAAGTTGGAGGTTTCCAAGTCTGCCCATTTCTAGGGGATATAGATTCCCAAATAAGTGAAACCTTGGGGTGCCCACTTCAATTCTGTATCTATTAGGCAGTCCAGCGTGCATACATTTTTAAAAGAAGCAAACATGTTTTTTTTTGTTGGTTAACCTGCAGCCCCAGAAAGTGATGAAAAGTCCCACAGTACTGATAGGGCTATTGGTAGAGAATGTTGAGGGTGAGAAAGGGTAAGTCATAGGTCGTCAGCGTAAGCAGCCACAACATAGGACTTACCATGTGCTGAGATACCCGACAGCCCAGGTGCAGTGGCCAACGCCCTGATTAGTGGATTCAAAGCAACCAGAAAGAGAAGTGGAGAGAGGGGGCAACCTTGCCGGGTACCTCTGGATAATGTGAAAGGTGGGGAGATATCTGAATTTGTTAAAACTTTGGCCAGGAGGGAATTATATAGAGTCAAGACCCAGTGGAGGAACTGAGGTCCAAATCCAAAGAGGTGAAGAACTTCATGTAAGTAATTCCATTAAATGGAGGCAAAAGCCTTAGCAAAATCTACCACTAAAGCAGCCATAGGGATCTTGGCCTTAGACGCAATCCATTTTAAGCTGAGTAGTAACCTGGTGTTGTCAGACCCCACCTTACCCAGCATGAAACCTACCTGTACAGAATGTATTAGGGATGTAAGAACTTTGTGCATTCTGGTAGCTAGGATCTTGGCCAAGATCTTAGTGTCTATGAGCAGCAATTATATTGGTCAAAAATTAGCACAATTATAGGGGTCGGTAGACTTTTTTAAGTAAGAGTGTAATTAAAGCTTCCCTCATCGTGGTGGGGAGGGAGCCTGAGGTGTGGGCATCCTGTAGAGCTAGCAACAGGGGATGTGCAATCTCCTGTGCCATTATCTCATACAGTTCAACAGTCAACCCATTGGGTCCAGGGGCTTTCCCCTGGGCCATCTGGGAGAGAGCCTACTGTATCTTGGTGGCAGTAATTAGGGCGTCCAATAGTGCGACATGTTCGGGTAACAGGGCAGGTATAGGAAACTGTTGACAAAAGGTGGTGAGATCTTGAGACAACTGGATAGGTGATTGAGATGCCTGAGACTTATATAGCATTTGGTAGAAGGATGCCATGTTCTCATTAACTCCTACAGGATCAGTAGTTAGTGAACCAGAGGAGGTACGGAGGGCATGTATTTTGGTGGAAGCCTGCTGTTTATGCAACTGGAAAGCAAGGAGTTTACCTCCTTTATCGCCCCCTTCCCAATGTGAGTATTTGGATCTCAGCATTAGCCATTTAGCTTTGTTATGTAGCAGAGCATTGATCTGGTATTTAAGTCCCACTATTCTACGGTATAGGGATGTGTCCCTGGTAGCAGCTGGTGAGTCCTTAAATCATGACTCTAATGTCCTGAGCTCTGCCTGCAAAACCTCCATAGACTTCTTCCTAACTTTATTACGGTGTGCTGCAAATGCTACAATATGGCCCCTAATATAGGCTTTGAAGGCCCTCTATACAATGCCAGGGATGATACCATGGGCAGATTAGGGCAAAGTAATCTTTGGCAGCTTTGCCATTGCTTGCTTAAACTCTGGGTCTTTGACTAGCAGAGGGTTGCACCGCCATCTCGTACCCATAGTTCTGTGGCCTATGGAGGTGTACATGGTGAGAACAGGGGCATGATTTGAAATGAGGATACTACTGTACCTATAGAATTGTGAGAGATTGCTCCCGATGCCGCACAGTTCACCAGCCAATAATCAATTCAGCTATGTACTCTGTGGACAGAAGAAAAATAAGAATAGTCACGCCAAGAGGGGTTATCGCTCCTCCATACATCCATTAGACCCAACTCTGCCTGCAAAGCCAGTAGGGCTGCATGAGCTCGATGGTGCGTTTGTGGGGTGGGTTTCAATTTGTCTAATAAAATGTTAGATACTAAATTAAAGTCACCTCCTAAAATAAGAGGAATATTGGAATTAGGTTGACTCAGCGTGGAAATGGCTTGACTTAAACCTGGAAAAAATTCGGCCTGGTCAGAGGTGGGAGCATACACATTACCTAGAATCAACGAACCCAGCAAAGATGTAAATTTAACCAGAATCCATCTACCTTGAGAGTCCGACCTAGACTTCTCCACCATCCATGAGCTAGATCTAGGAATTAGGATGGCAACTCCCCTAGACTTAGATGTGGCAGTACTAACATGGACAGCACCAACCCATGATTTCTTAAACCAGGGGACAGATTTATGAAGCAGGTGTGTTTCTTGAAGAAGGGCTATATCTGTGTGCAGGGAACAAATAAATTGTATGACCTCAGTATGCTTAATGGGATGATTAAGGCCTTTAGCGTTCCATGACACTAGGCATAAGCCCTGCAGTATAGGGGAGGACATAGTATACCACTGATGTAACAACTGGGTACTCACCCCTATCATTAAATGACAAAAGGAGAACCCAAAAGACGTATCTGGGTGAGTTGCCAACCTAGTCCATATCAGGGGATAACTGCAATGGGTATCAGGAAGGTATAATAGCACTGTTGATCAAAAAAAATAGATACAGAGGGTATACCAGTCAAAGTAATCTAAACACCAGTACTAAGAAAAACACGCTTTTTAAACAAGAACTCTATTAACATTCAAAGATATATATAACAATACAAATAGCGTTTTTACGCTAAGAGCGAGGAGAGCTGTAGCAAAAGAGGGTACAAGAAAACAAAATGTACCCTTAGCCTTGCAAACTTCCACAAGTTAGGAGAGGATTAGATTGACCAAACCAACCTGCTAATCCTCATCCACCAGCAATCCAGCGGTAGTTGGTGCAACTGTGGGGAGGTGGGTGTAGCACTGGATGGGGGTAGGAGGGAGGAAGGGGGAGGAAAGTGGGTAGTCACCCCAATCGACCATTATAAGGGCTGTTTAGTCACTCAACATTGATGCAACTACAGTACAAGTTATTTTACTTCCTAAGACAAAAGGTAAGCATTTTAATAACTATGGGAATACGATATAGCTAGGGTACTGCAGACTACAAGTGAAGCGATAGGCAAGAGCCTGCCTAACAGCCATGAAGTAGCTCATATACAGTGCTATTAAACCACTAGTAAGAGTAAACTGACTAAAGTAACCAATGTTGACAAGTTCAAGAGTCCGGAGTTACCCTGGGCATGGCTGGAGTCATCACACAAGAAGCAGCAGCTTATGTCTTTTCCCCAAGCTTAAGTTTTCCAATGAGGTCCACTACTTCAACTAGCGAGGAGTTGGGCATGTCAGCCCAGTCCATGGATGGGGCTGACTCTGCTTGTGAAAGTTCAGGGCCTGGTGAGTGGCAGACTGGTGGAGTTCCTGAAGAATCCTCGTGGTACATCTTAGCTGGAGGGGCAATGTCTTGCACATCTGGGATGGGTTGTTGGCCGCTCCTCGAGCATTATCTTTGGCGAGTGGAGGTTCCTGCAGCTCTGGGGTGGAGAGATGGTTGTTCAGCAGCAATGTCCATGGGTGGTGTGCAAAAAGCATTACACTGTCTGGGGGAATCTGAGAAAGAAGAACCTGGTCCAGCAGAATATTCATCCCTGCAGGACAGCCCACAGCAGGATAGAGTCCTAGTGGTTGCGTACGGTACTGAAGCATCCCACAGCTTTCTGGATGATGTAGTCGGGGAAGGTAGATTAGGCCAATGCTTGCAGATCCAGCGTTCCTCTTGACCAGGACTGTCTGCCAGGATCTCCTTCCCTTCCTTGGATACCAGGAGATTGGTGAGTCCCTGAAATCTATAGTGGAAACCATGAGTAGCTAGAAATTTCTTCAGGGGACCATACGCCCTACGTTTGTTAGCTGTGTCTTGGGCAAAGTCTTTGTAAAAAGAGATAGATATGCCTCACCATTTGGTTTCCCCCAGATCATAAGCTGCCCTTAAAATATGCTCCTTGGTTGAAAATCTGAGGAAATAAGCCACTATAGGCCTCGTAGAATGCATCAGCCTGTCCTTCCTAACAGTGATATGAGGGGCCCTCTCCACCTCCACTGGGCCCCTCCAGTGCTCCCCTAGTAACGAGGGCAGGAGTTCATTCAAAAATCTCTCCATGGATGTTCCCTCAGCTCCCTCTGGTACTCCTATGATTCATAGGTTATTATGTCACTCCCTGTTTTCTTGATCTTCTATTCTGGCCAGTAAGACTTCCGGTTTGCCCTCCTAGTTCTGCACCTTTTGCTGTAAGTGCATACATTGTTGTTCTAGGGTTTCAACTTGTTGTTCCACCACATTAAGTCTGTCTTGCAATTGGCGAACTTCTGCCGTAATGCCCTTGAGTGTTGTGCTGATATTGTCTACCTGTACCAGTAAGGCCTCAAGCATTCAGGTAATATAGCCCAGGGAGTCATTAACAGATTTAGTAGCAGTGGATGCAGGTAACGCAGATGAGGAGCCATTCATAGATTCTCCCGACGCCGTTCTCAGGGTACAAAAAGGATCGCTACTTGTAGTTCTCACAACATGCCCAACTGTAAGCATGTGTAGTTGGGGTGTCAGGTGGAAGACTGTAGTTGAGACTTCATGGCCTACCTGTGCCAGGCGACTTTCGAATACCGGCACTTAAATTAGCTCCATCGCACCATAAAACTGCAAGATAGTCTCACTGGACAATTGGGGGGGGAATCACCCACGTGGAGTATGTTGATTTAAATTAAAGCAAATCCCGGGGTTAGGCCAAGCAAGCACAAATTACTGGCAGATTTGGATGAGCACAAGATTTAGGCAGCCATTCCTACGGTGGCTAGACCACGCCCCACAACAAAATCCATTTCTAAAGGGTGTCAGAGGGGATAGCACTTCTCACCACTGTGTCTAATTGTCTCTCACATGGTGCTTACCACCCCCTGTCAACCCAGTCACTGTCCAGCATGCCAGCAGTACTAATCTCAACACTGCATGTCTCATATAAAGAAAGTTCCTTTCCTTACAAATAGACATAAAGGAAGCCTATGAGGACTGAAGCCGGGAGCTACTGCCGGGGGAGGCTGATCCCTAGTGCTTATAGAGTTGGTTTTTTTTGCAATAACCTGTTACCAGTATTATTTTTTTGCCAACTAACAACTGCCACATTTCTGTTTGCACTGTTGAGTCCAATTTTCTTTTGCAGTTGACTTCAAGCTGCTGGCTTGCGTTTAACGAAAATGTGATGATCATCATATCAGTAACTCAGCTACTTTAAACAGCACTGTTACAGCTCTAATGGAATTAAAAGGAAATCCAAGCTTGTTTATGTGAGACAGACTGCACTGTGAGAAAATGAAATGCAAAAAAAGTGATCGCATAGGCTGCTTGTTCTGGAAAATTATGGCAATGTTGTTTGTTCACTTATACCAGAATGGTAGTATTTAAGTTATTTTTAAACTACCATCTAAAACCGGGGATCGTGAGTTACTTATACTTGTGTGAGTAACATCTTTTCTGGAACTCCTTGTATATTTTCTCGGGCATTAGTCAGCCCAGTCTCCTGCACCATCCCTCTTTAACTTTAGCAGCTCATGGTTTATTTTTCTTGAAGAGGTGTTAGTAGCTGATGAATCGGGATACATTCTTTAATTAGCAAACACTTTGATTTTATTTTTTTCTTGTTTTTGTATGAGGATGAGAAGAGGTGGGGGTGGACTCACTAATTCCAGCTGCCACATTTTATTACATTTCTGTCGTGCTCACAAGTACCTCTTTATAGATTCAAACAAAACAACTGTACAATAGTAATTAAATTTAAATGCAGACTGTCACTAACAGGAGTATGTCACAAGTGATATGACACTCTGCCTGAATTGTCTTTTCAGTGCCCTGATTCCCCCCACACTGTTACGTCCTGTACTGCTTGTAAACTTTCCTCAGAAGCTCACACCATTCTGCTGATCTAAACCACAGCTCTTGTAAGTAATTAGTTTGAATAAAAAATGAAGATACAACATCGTAACTGTAGACTATCACATAACTTTTTTGAATACATATCTGCATGCCGCATCAGAATATATCATTAACTGATCGCAGTCCACTAGCTCTTTAATCAAAGTATGCCAAGGAGAGAGGTAAAGCAGGACAGTGCTGTGGAACAGCCTTCTGATTCCTCCTTCCAATGACAGCATTGGCAATTTAAAAGATGTTCTGGCACAGGGAATCCTCTAAAAATAAACGTAACTGCGCATGTGTGGCAGTCGATGGGGGTGGTCAATGAATTCGGCATAAGGACACTGAGGGATCATCATCCCAGTGTCACTATTGTATTTCTTTGGGAGGGGGAGTGGGGTGGTGAGTGCTGAGGGATGGGTTGAATGTGGGTCTGTAATAGTTTTCAACAAAATAAATCAGCAGTCATGGCAGACCAATGAGTGAAAATAAAAAAAAAGTGCAATGCAGCGTGATTCTGGTTCTCAGGCTTGGAGGGCACTATTGATACCTTATCAAATTGTATGGCCACAAGAAATGATATAGTAATGTTCTCAATGCAGTAGGTCTGCAGGGCTATGTCCACTGCAGCCCTAAAAAGTAGCATTTGACAAAACTGTTATTTAATGTGGAAATAAATTTTAAAATTATGTGATTGCTTTTTCTTTGTTTCACAAGCTACAGCACTGGATTATGTCAACAAAAGTTTCCAATTTCACACACTAGATTAGCAGTTCTGATAGGTGCTCCTACTGTGCTGTTATAATAAGAAAAAAAAGAAAAATGTTCATTGTTTATGTTGCAAGATTTTTTGTTCATCAGTATTTTTTTCTCCTGCACCCCTGGCCAGCCCCCTTCCAACCTGACCTCCCAGCGACACTACCCACCCACCCTGGGATTTACCCTTTTGTTTCTATGGCAAGGTGTTCTTGGTAGTCGGTTTGGGTCAGGGGGTCTGGACGTCATCCTATGGCCAGAGGTTTTTTTTTCCTCTTGGTTAGTTTGCCCCTACAGCCATCCATGTGCAATGGTGCAATGTATGAGCTCTGCCTCTGTAGAGACGTCTTCAAATGCCTTTGTTAGCTGACTATGTGCATGCTCAAACTAAGCTACCACCTGTATTTATAATATTTATAATTTTTTTAATTTTTGTATTATGTATCTATTGATGTGTTTTAATTGTTGTTGTACAGGCTCCTTGGTTTTAGAAAGGTGCCTTTTTTATAAATAAAGAATGATGATGATGATGAACACCTCCAGGAAGCAGGCAAGCAGTGGGTCACACAATCCCTCTCCCTGAGGGAGGAGAGCAGTCCAATGGGATGCTCAATCCTCCCTCCCCTGGCCAGCCCATGAATGACCTGACTTTGTTCCCCAACTCAGGCCGCTGGTGTGGCAGGAGGTAACGCACCAGTGCCTCAGCACTCCACCCCACTGGGTTGGCATGTTGTGAGACATTTAACTGTTTGATCTTTTTGGTTTTTTTATGCTTGAGTACTGGACATGAAGTTGCATGGGGGGGCTGAATAAATGGTCAGTAGAAACACGGGATGTGTGAGAATCACCAGCTAGGCAGAGGAACTTGAGGTATTGATATGGTTGGCACTTCACCACTTGAGGGCACAAAATGTGCCAGTCACATGGTTGTTCTTCTATAAAGACAAGGGTCCTAACTAATCAAGATACAGGATTCTCCCTACCCATTTTTATAAATTTCAGTAAGTGTAGGTTTGAGTCTTATGGAAACAGATTCATGAGTGACAAAAACAGGTTCAGTTTTAGTGGCACTCCTCAACCTAATGTCATTAATATTTTGAAAACTATTTAAAAAACACTTAGAGTTACTCTTTCACCCATTACTATTGACCATACAAGTTTCAGACTTAATTTCTAATAGAATTTCTTGCTTTTAAGGAATATTTGTTTTCCATTAAAGTCTTTAATACAATTTCAGTTTAGTTAAACCATGGTATGAATTCATTCAACATAAAGTGATGTGTAGACAAGACATCTATAAGGCAACTTGTAATCATTATACAAATATCATGACTATAGCTATAACGTATCTCTATTTGTGTCACATACACCTCATGACACATGAAAGGAAGAAAACAAATGCCTATCAGGTCTGAACTCTGCAGCTACAATGTATGTCCGCTTTCATAACGTATCAATATTGGTTCTGCAGGGAATCTAGAAAATTGTCTCATTAGTACATCAGGTCTATGCATGCAGTTCATCTTCACCCTATTGGTGTTATTTCTAACATCTCACTTTTATTTATAGGGCTGGGGATGTGTTCTCATGTCCATGTTCCCAATGCTTCTAGTTTGTTCACAGTGGTGGGGGAGTACAGCTTTAATAAGTACTGATGTATGGGCATGGAGGGTGAGGGGGGAATCAATCTGGAACTAGAAACTGTCTTTGAGGTATGAGATCATAGGGTGGATTAGGAATTGAGAGTCAAGTCTATTACAACAAACATGCGGACAAGTCAACACTCATTGAGTCAGTCCCAGCTGTTGTGGGTCCCCTCCGGGTGAGAGGAGACTTTTTGTGGTCAGAAAGTGTCTGCTAAGGATGTGTTCAGGCATCAGTGTGGCTTAAGAAATTATTCCACTTGGTCCCATGGGTATATACTTTCCTTTGTGATCATCATCAGATTTTATTGTATATGGCTAAAGAGCCTTTACAAAATAAGCACCGCAATCAACAGTCAACAATAATATTACAAAAACTTGTATGACACACAATTATATTAATAACAAATTAAATACTAATACAATATTTAAAATGACTGTGTAAATAGATACACATTAGACACAGCATTAGATAACGAATAAATATCTTATAGTATATTTAATTTATGTTATACGTATTCTGCTTCTTATCTTGTTAATTGAACTTAGATATTTGGCTGATCTTTCCACAGTCCATACGTCTTTAGTGTGAAATAATATATTCATTAATGTTGATTTATCTATCTGATATGTATCACTTGTAAAGGGGCGCAACCAGTATCTCCTTTGATTAACATACCACGAACAATCCCATAGTATGTGCATTAGATTTTCCTCACCCCATCTATTACAATAGCATTCCCCAGATAGGAAACCTTCCTTTTTATATCAATAAAATAACATATTACTTTCACACTGCTCAAATTTATAATTAGAAATTAGAGATCTTAATTTTGTATCTGTGAGTATTTCCAGGTATAGTTTAAACCCCAAATAATAGTTATTCTCCGAAAACCATTTTGAGTAGCGTGAATTTGTTATCAGCTGTAAATCCTGGCAGTTCCAATTTACAATTATTCTTTTTGTAATATACTTTTTGTATTTTGTACTAAGTGTAATCCCTCTTTCTATTGCCTGTTTTAGATTCATCATTTTATTTTTTAACAGTATATACAAAACTGTGGTATACCAATAACCATTTTGGCAGCCCAGGTCGTACCATATTTGTTTTTCTTTCAATGCCATATTTGCTAATGTGATATTTTTTGTCTAGATACTCTGATCCAGTAATTAACTTTTCTAGTTTCTATCTGAGCTTCAATATTCACAATTCCCAGTGCTGAATGTATATATGCCGATGGACAAGAATATCCTACTTTTAGAATTGTACAACAGAATTTTTATAATGGGACATTAATCTATTTACATTTTAAGATTCTCATATCTCTGCTCCATATAGGAGTTTGGAATCAAATTTAGTTATAATTACCTGTATTAATGGTTTTATTGTCATGCCTCCATATTTTATATTAAAATGTAACAGTCCTGCCACAGTCTTTTTTAATTTCTCTAATAACATTTATTTCTATATGTTGTGTCCAAGTACAGTTCTCATGGAATAGGATACCTAAATAGATATAACTTGTTACTTCTTCTAATTTTTCAGTTCCTACTTTACAGAATGTTGAATCTTT
Source organism: Neoceratodus forsteri (assembly GCA_016271365.2). Lineage (NCBI taxonomy): Eukaryota > Metazoa > Chordata > Ceratodontiformes > Ceratodontidae > Neoceratodus > Neoceratodus forsteri. The sequence continues at coordinate 794,392,980 of CM057454.1, forward strand.
CTTTTTTCCTGCTCTGAATATAAGCACTTTTGTTTTATTCAAGTTTATTTTTAATTTTAAATTTATGGATAAACTATAAATAAAATCTAGCTTTTTTTGAAGTCCTGATTTTGAGAGGGAGAATATTGCAATATCATCCATGTAGGCCAATAGTGGGCATGGTATAGATGATATTTTTGGTGAGTCTGAGTTTATAGATTCACTATCTGTTAATATTTTATCAATATAGAGGGAAAACAGCAGCAGTGCCATAACACAATCATGTCTAACTCCTCTACTGATTTTAAATGCTGCCATTAATCAACTTTGCCTTACCAATCTTATCTTGGCCCAGTTGTCATTATATAATTGTGCAATTAAAGCACTGATTTTGCCATCAATCCCTCTCTCTTTTAATATTGACCATAATATCTGTCTGGATATATAATCAAATGCTGACAAGTAGTCTATAAATACAACACAGAGTTTCTGATGTCTAAGTTTCACATATTTCTCTATGAGATGTTTTAAAACTAAAATATTGTCCAACAAGGAATAATTAACTCTGAATCCAGCCTGGTATCTAGAGAGACCACCTGTTTTTGGCACCTCACTTTTTAATTTTTCCAATATGACATTTGTCAATATCTTCAGATCTACATCCAATAGGCTGATGGGCCTATACATAGTGGGATCTGAAAAGCTCCACTTTTTATGTACTGGTACAATATTTGCTCCCTTCCATGTATCTGGAAAGGCGTTTGATCTTATACATTTATTGAAATATATTACAAGAAACTTTACCCATAAAAAAGGTAAGCATATAAATACTGCAGCTGGGATCCCATTAGGACCTGCTGCCTTTTGTTTTGTTTTTAAATGTAGCAATTGCCATATAAATATCTTCAGAAGTGATTAATATGGAACCTTCCTGAATCATAAAGTGTTCCTTTTCAATATTACCTTCCTTATCATCATAGAACATTTTAGACAAATATGCAATCCATTCATCTTCAGAGATACAGGTGTCAATTTCTGTCTTAAAAGTTTTATTACCTCTAACCACCAAATTCCAGAATGCCTTGACATTATTTTGTTCAACAGCAGATAACATCTGTTGCCACAATTTCTGTTGATATTTCAACTTTTTTTGTTTTATCAGGTTTTTAAAGTTCTTTTTCTCTTGATTTAATTCAATCAGAACTTGTTTAGATCAAGTTTTTCTAAAAAGTTTTTTTTTCCGTATAACCACTTTTTTCTTTTTACAACCTGCATCAAACCAATTCAAAGCAGTTGTTGAATAAGGATTAAAATTACATTCCAGGCATTTTTGTATTTCTGAATAAAGGTAGTTTAGCATCTGAGTTAAAGATTTCACATTGTCTTTCCATAATTAAGCACATTTATGAATAAGACAAGATTCCTGTTATCAATATTGTTATGTCAACATCTGAGTTTCTTTGCCATAATATTTTTTTTTTGCAGATCTAACCTCTGTGAACAGAATTGAGATAATTTTTGGGTCAGTTAAACTTTGTTCGGGGATGTTAAGTTCCAGAAGAATGGGAAAATTTTAATTTTTTTTTATTTTATTTAAACAGCAGTTTGGAAAACCTTTGAGCCATAGGCTCATTTACAAAGGTACCTTGTCACAGTAAGACAAATGAAAATACACAGTATAACAGCACAACACATAAGTATAACAGTAAATTAAGACATGGATACAAACAAGCTGATACAGGTAGGATGGATGCAAACAATACCAGAGGAGGACTTCAGCAAGGCCTTTGACACTGTGCCACATAGAAGACTATTACACAAACTGGGTAATATGGGTGTGGGCAGGACAGTAGTGTGGTGGGTAGGTAACTGGCTGGGTGGCAGGACACAGAGGGTGGTGGTAAATGGCTGTCACTCCACAGAGGGAAGAGTGACCAGTGGGGTACCACAGGGATCAGTGCTGGGACCGTCCTATTCAACATCTTCATCAGTGACATTGCACAGGATCTAGAAGGCAGAATTTCACTGTTCGCTGATGACACAAAGCTCTGTAACAGAGTAGACACACCAGAGGGTGTAGACAGAATGAGAAGGACCTGCAGAAACTTGAAGAATGGTCAAGGGTTTGGCAGTTGAAATTCAATGCAAAGAAGTGCAGATAATGCATATGGGGCACAAAAACCCTGGCACAATATTATCAGTTGGGGGTGAGGATAGGCATGCACCAAGCAGGAAAGGGATCTTGGGGTTGTCATCTCTGATGACCTCAAGGTAGGGAAACAGTGTGACAAGGCATCAGGTAAAGCAAATAGGATGCTGGGATGTATAGGCAGGGCATCACCAGCAGGAAAAGGGAGGTCATAATTCCACTATACAAGACACTGGTGAGGCCCCACCTGGAGTACAGTGTACAGTTCTGGAGACCATACCTACGTGAGACATAGACAGGGTAGAGAAGGTTCAGAGGAGGGCAACAAAGATGGTGCATGGGTTGCATCACAAGTCCTATGAAGATAGGTTGAAGGAACTGAACATGTACTCCCTGGAGGAGAGGAGGGAGAGAGGGATATGATAGAGACATACAAGTATCTTACAGGGAGGAACAGGGTGCAGGAAAACACTATTTTTAAGCGAAAAGATGTTTCAGGACTAGAGGGCATGGGATGAAGTTGGAGGGAGGACGATTCAGAGGAAACATGAGAAAGAATTTCTCCTGAGAAGTGGGTGGACAAGTGGAACACCCTGCCAGAGGAAGTGGTGGGGGCTGAAACAATCACGGGATTTAAGAATGCATGGGATAGACATAAAGGAATTCTAGAGGTCAGGGGTAAGGGGAAATAGACTTCTAGGAAAACAAACTGAACTTACAAGCTCAAATGGGCAGACTAGGTGGGCCATAGGCCCTTATCTGCCGACACTGTCTATGTATCTATGAGTTATGTTGTCCTTAGCAGCTTAGTAATAAGCTTTGTCATAAGTATTGAGTACGGCTTTGACTAGTGGCAATTACAGCATCGGGTGTTAATGAGGTGGTTATGTAAGGAAGTTTTGAAGCACGATATAGTTGGAGCTTCGGAGATGGAGGGGGGCAGTGTGTTGAACCAGGAGGGGGCCCTAAAGCTGAAGGCTCTTTGGCCGTGAGAGGTCCTAGCTCTAGGGATAACAAGAGAGGTTTTCCCAGAGGTCCGAGTATGAACTAGTGGGACAGAGCGGCGTATGGTGGTAGTCAATCCTGGTGGGGATAGCCCAAGGAGGGTCTTTTTTGTAAGGGTACAGAAGGGTACAAAATTATCACGTTCAGCTCTTATCGGTATCAATAAGGCTTTCTACATATTTGGTTGTCCTGACCATATTGCATAATCAACCAAGGAAGCTCCCCTGCCAGATACAGATGTAAATTTACCAACTATATCATCTCTTAATCTACCATTTAATGGCTATAATGAGTTTTCCATCATACAATCTATAAGTTTTGTTCCACCCTTATTAATTTTTGTATCTTTTGCATTTTTTTTCATGGACTGGGAACCTGGTTGCATATAGATATATGACAAGTATTGTAGGGTTTCTGGAAAAAATAAGTCAGCAGCCAATCAGTAGCCAGTCAGTAGGCAAACTTTGGATCAGGCAGGCTCAGTTGTAAAGTGAGTGCATAAAAGGAAAGGTCTCAGGGTAGTTTTCCACTGTAGAGAGGCCTCCTTTTCTTTCTTTAAAAAAGATCCAACAAAGCCAATGAAGCCAATAGATCCAAAGAATCACATATATCCGATGAATAAGTTATGAGTGTTCTTTACTCTTTGTAAGTAAATGTTGTGCCTTCTGTAGCCACACTAAAATCAATAAAAGAGATATAATTTAAGAGATAGTCAAGAAGCACCATAATGGAATAAAGCAACAGTTGAAAAAGAGTATTTAAAAATAAAAAATACAGCTACAAGAAATCCAGTATCCCCCAAGGTATCTCAATGGCCATCTCAAAAAATAAAACTTTAAAAAGTGCACAGAAGGAAAACAATGATTGAGTAGCACATAAAAAGGAGCTTCCAAAAGCACTTCATTTAAAGTAACCCTTTTATTTTCTATATATATTAAAGAAGCTTACTTACTATTCCAGGTTGTACTGTTTGCAAAATAAAATACTCTTATTGTTTTAGTTATCCTGCAGAGAGGGAATATCACAGGGATCCTAGAAACATCCATCTCACACCACTTTTAACAGCATTTTAACATAAAAAAATACTTTTAGTGCGAAAAGGTTTTTCAGGCTTTTCGAGCTACAGAGTGGATATGGTGTAGATACCTCGGCCCAGTTCACCCTCTCAGTGTTATAAAAGTAAAATTCAATTCAAAAAGTGGCAGACCATAGCAGAACCGAGGTGAATGCACCCTCCTTGCTCAATAATGGTGCCGCAGCAAATGTGAATGCCAATCTAGCACATGCGCACTTTAAAGTGACTTGATCACATTAGCAAAAACGTCAGAATGGTGCAAAAGTAATTTAAAAAAATTAAAAAAGCACCAAATATAATTTTTAAGACTTGGATAAGTATTAAGATTAATGTGAGCACTCCGCTGCTATCACTACACCACAAACTAGACCCAGTCTGAACAATCTAATTGGGTGATAGTGATAGCGATAGTGGTAAAAGTTATCACAACAAACCTAAGCAGTAGTTGTTATTATATTCCTAAAACAGAAACAACATATAGAAGCACATATTGCAACATATTACAACATATACGTCAGCACAAATAGAGAAAATAAATAAGGAAACAGCCCTTTTAAGGGATAAAAACAGGAGGTAGCTGGATTCAAAATGCTGGATTCAATCGCTGTCACTGAAGTTATGTAAAAACATTTTTCGGTTGGGTTGGATACAGTCTTTGTCCTCCGTAACTGTCCAACTGGTCCCCTCTGCTTTCCTTTTCTTTTGCTTTGCCATAAGCCAGCTATCTCAGCAACTGCACAGAAACAGAGGGAAGAGGGCAGACAATCTGACCAGATGGGAAAGACAATAAGGTGGTCTGGTAAGGTTACACACTACATTAGAGGTACTGATAGCATACCTTATGTAAAATAAAACATGCAGTGGAACCCTACTTCCTGTAGCTAACTCCTCAACCACAGGAGCACGTAGCTGTCGAGTCCTCAGAAAATAGCCCAGTCCCAGGGGTAGATTCCTTATTATGTGGGAGAGGTGGAGGACTGAGTTTGCGGAAAGCTAAGTAGGGCCCCCATGCTTTTCAATAAAGGCTCAGTTTGTCTGCTGCAGCATGAGCAGTTTTTTCATACCTGGAGGTAAGAGTTAGAAGAGCTTGCCATTCTTGCCCAACAGGTGGCTTTGGCTCCCTCCAGTGTCAGAAGATTACTCTCTTGGCTGCTGCCAAGAACCTAATAGTCCATTGTAGCTGATGGAGAGTTAAAGAATGTGTCTCTAGAAGGAGGCCTAAGATACCCATTATAGGATCCCTAACTCACCCAAAGATCATTCCACCACAGAGTCCCCACTTGGAACAACTCCCTCCCCACTCATATCACAAACATCCCCAAAATAGGCCCCTTCAAAATCACCCTCTGAAACCACCTCACTGACACTCGGAGCTGTAAATGCCCCTGACAGGCCCATACCTGGAGCTTCACCTGGCCCAATTTACAGACAAATCTTTCTGGACTGCCTTATCCCCCAGCAACCACCCCTCCCCCCCCCGCAGGTATCATTCCAAGAACCCCCTAGCGGTACTGATGATGTCATAGGGGCTAGCCCACTTGCTTGTCAAAGGGTGGGCTGGAGTGGCAAATTTCAGTGCCATGACTTGGTCATCTACCTTGACATTCTTGTCAAAGTACATTTTGGACTGCTGCCCAGGTTTTGAGCAGCAAAATGCCCCCCAAAATGATGAATTTGGACTAGGCTGTCCTTCAGCTGTATGGCATATGTGTCCCCAACACTCTGTCCATAGTTGTGGTATTGAAATCTATCCACAAATGTTCTGGCAGTGTCATCTGCCAGCCTGTCATCACCTCAAAGGGGCAGTAACCCAGTGAACACCCTTTGAGGTGATGACAGGAGTAAAGGAAACAGAGTAACTCAATGTTTGGCATTTTCATTTGCAAACTTACACAGCATCAATTTGATCTGCATGTTGGCTCTCTCTACCTGTCTGAAAAACTGAGGATGGTAAGTTATGTGAAACCTTTATCTAACTTGCAATAACTCCAAACATTCTTGCATCAGTTCCCCTGTAAAGCTTGTCCCCTTATCAGAGTCTACCTTGAGGAGTAGGCCCTATCTGGTAAAAACTTGTTCCACTAAGATTTTGACAATGGCTTTTGCTGTGTTTGCGCTGCATGTTCAAACTATTTGGAGAAAGGATCCGTAATCACAAAAGCATACTTGTTGTGTTTGCTAGTCATTGGTAGGGATCCAATGAAATCAATCTGTATGGAATTCCAGGGACCAGATTGTCACTGTGGGAGTAGTTTGGCATTTTTCTTCCCAGGAATGGGATTATTCTGAGCACAGGTGATGCAGTTGTCTACATAGCGCTGGATGTCTGCCAATAGGACAAGCCACCAACCCACAGGTTTTAATCTCTATAGAGTTTTAGCTACCCTTTGGTGTCCACCTGTGTGTGTATTGTGGACCTGATGAATGAACTCAAACAGGAGCTCTTTGGGGATCACCCACAATTTTTGCTTGCCAGATTGGTACAGAACTGACTTCTGGTCTGGGGAGAGCAGAAATTGTCGGAATGTTTCTTGAAGGGATTGCTCCCAGACATTTCTTTTTCTGTCTCCTTAGAGAGGTATTCATATACCTCTTTTATCTCAGGATCTGCCATTTGTGCTGTGACCAGATCCAGTGAGACCACCTTGGCTATATTATGGGTGGCCACTGGGCGGGCCTCAGTTTGGGGCTGCATGATCCATATCCACCCCCCCCCGAGCACCATCCTTGGCTGAGGTGTCTGCTCAATCATTGTGCTCATGATGTGGATCAGTGTGTGAGTGAGCTCTGACTTTGTGTATGTAAAGCCTGAACAAGGAACGTTCAGCTACACTGACAATGTACTTGAACATGTTCCTGTATTTAACAGGGGTGCCTTCTGAGGAGGCGTAGTCATGGGTCTTCCAAAAAGGAAGGAATTCTGTGAGGTAGTTGCACTTCCAGGATGATTCAGAGAAAATGATGGTGTCCTCCTGCTCCTTACCATGGATAATCTCCAAGGCACAGGCAATGGCTGCCAGTTCTGTATACTGTGAGAATGTAATGGCATATTGTCTGGATACCTCAACGGTGTCATCTGCTGGACAGAGGACCAGGATCCTGAATTCTGCCACTTGCTTTCCTCTCTGGTAAGAGGAAGAGTCATCTGTGAAAATACATTGAAGTGCAAGATCTGCTAGGGTATGTTGCATGATGGATAGAAAGGGGCCTGGTTCTGGCAAGGTAGATTGCTCTAGACCACACTCATAAGGGTCTCCTTGGTAGAGGAGCCCATGTGCCAAAATCTATGACATTTTTGCTGGAATCACAGTTATGTCTCTGTCTTGTAGGAGAAGGGACCAGTGGGTAAGCCTGGTGGGAGACATTACCATCCTTGATTTTGCCTGTTAACAGGAAGGTGGTGGGGGAGTGGTTGGTGTGCAGTACATTCAGAGAAAAGCCAACTATGTAGGTAAAATGTTTGACAGCCCAAAATGTGGCTAAGAGATTCCTCTCACATAGAGAGTACTTCTGTTCTACTGGGGACAGCACCTGGGAGGCATAGGCGATAGGCCTCAGGGTGCCACTCACTTTTTGTGCAAGCATTGCGGACATGGCAGTATCAGAAGTGGCTGTCTCCAAATGGAACAGCAACTCTAGGATAGGATTTACCAAAGCTGGAGCTGAGGCCACAGTCCGTTTCAGGGAAGTAACAGCTGCTGTATGTTCTGGTTCCCATTGCCAGGGGACATCAATTTTCAGTAGTTCTTACTGTGGTGCAGCCTTTTGTGCAAAGTCACAGATGAAGTCTCTTGAGTAACTGACCATGTCTAGAAAGTGCCTTAGTGTAAAGACACTGGTTAGTAGGGACAGATCCTGGATGCCCTGGACTTTGTTCAAGGCAGGACATCTGCCTTCTGCCTTCTGCAGCAATGTGCAGGCCTAAAAAGAAGACTTTGAGGAGGCAAAGTTGTACCTTAGCAGGGTTGCACTTAAGGCCTGCTTTCTGTAGAAGTGTCAGGAGCTCCTTTAGGAGCCATAGGTGTTTCTTTAAGTCTATTGTAGCCAAAATAAGGTCAGCCACATACTGCAAGAGGCAGTCAGTGGAGGAGAAGCCTTGTATGGCATCCCTCATGTGGATGTGAAAAAGGGAGGGTCTGTTGTGAAAACCCTGAGGGAGGCAGTTCCACGTATACTGACATCCTTTAAAAGTGAAGGCAAACTTGTATGGGCTCTCCAGGGCCAATGGTAATGACCAAGAACCATTGGAGATCTCCAGTGTGCTAAACTACTTGTGGTGTGGTTTTAAGAATTTCAACACATCTGGGGCTGATGCTATGGTGGGTGAGCAACTTGGGGCAACCAGGTTTAGCTTTCTGTAATATATGGTCAGTCTCCAATTACTATTGGACTTCTTCACTGACCATATGGGGGTATTGACTGTGGAGACACAGGACCTGATGACCCCGTGTTTTAGAAGGGATTCTATTGCAGCTCTGAGAGAGGAAACTGCCTCTGTTGGAAAAGGACAGTGTTTTTGGCATGGTAGGTCTGTGCTAGTAACTTGTATGAGGGTGTCCATTCTACCACAGTCATGCTTGTTCTTTGCAAAGGTATCCTGATGCTTTTCCAAAATAGGCCTCAGTTGAGGAAAAAGGGCATGTTGCTGGAACATGAGGATGATGTCATATTCCACATCTTTGGCCTTCACTGTTGCTGTGATGTACAATGTAGAAGTAAGGAGCATATGGCTTTGGCCAGGTACCTGGAGCAGTAACTTGTTGGCTAAGTCCACCATGCATCAGTATCAAGAGAGAAAATCTATACCCAGGATGCTCTGATGATAAGACCATGAGGTCAAAATGGTGTTTCACTTCTAAGGTGCCAATGATGATAGGTATTAGTTTGGACTGATAAGTTGTGATCACAGTCCCCTCAAAGGTCTTGGTGGAATTGGCCTTCCCTGTTGACCAGCAAAATTACTGGGGATCATCCTGATGCAGCACTGAAACAGCAGCACTCATAACTAGAAGTAATTCTAGCTGGTGGCCCCCAACCAGTGTTTCTACACATGAGCGTCCAGAATCATTGGTAACTAGAGAAGTGAGGATTCAAGCTGAGGCCTAACACCATCAGTCTGATCCATTTTGGTCCTGCAAAATGTCATAGAAGATGGGGTCCACCTGTCAGAGCATCTGTACTGTTTCAGAGTACAGAGATTTTGACTGCCCACCCCCATTGGATTACTCCTCTAAAGGGGGGTGGAATGGATGGCTGCCACACCTTTCATGGGGGATTGGGCCATGAGTATTTGAACATTGGCTTGAAACTTCTGAAGCCATGCATTCTCTTTTGCCAAATCCTTATACGAGGGCCCAGACTGTTGTTTCTGTCCATTATTGCTCTTTGCGCTTTGCTGGTTTGACTTTTGTCAATATTTTTGTTTGTTGTACCCTCCTCAATTCTGATGTGAGGATTTGCCTTGTTAGGGGTCTTTGGATTTCCCCTCCACCACATACTGGGTGGATGAATCTGTGCTACTCTGCACTGTGGCTAACTTGGGCTTAGAGCCCGAACTGAGGTCTTTTGCATGGACGTGGTACACATGCTGCACCTTCTCAAAGATCTCATGGAGGTATTCCCATCTGGGGAATATGGCCACTTCCACCTTTCCATGGAAGGCCATTTGGAGGTTTTTCAAAAACAGGCATTTGTACTTGAGTGATTCATTGTCTGGATGTTCACTGGTCAAATCTTTGCCTGCGCTGTACGCAAGCCACAAGTGGCTCTCATATTGGGCTGGGGTTTCCTTGCCACGTAGCTTCACCTGAGTCACTAGCATTATGCTGACCAAGTTGGGGTTGTGCACTGCCAGAAGGTGAGCCACCACTCTGTCAAACAGGGCTCTGATGTCATCACATTTGCCTTCCGGCAACTACGTCAGTAACGTAGGGTCCACGGTTTGTTTCAAAACCTGTACCCGATGGTTGACCACAAGGCTGAGAATTTTGTATTGATTCTGCACTTTTTACAAATGGCAACTAAGATTGTCAGTAGGGGCCATACGGTCTATTTTGTCCACAAGGTTCTGGATGGCTTGTGTGGACTGCAGGGTGCTTGGGCTTGTTCCCTGCCCAGTGATGGTCTTGGTGACCACATCAGCTGCAGCAGTGGCCATGCCCTGAAGGAGAGTTTGTTTCTACACCTCCTTTTTCAATGTATCGCAGACTGCTTGTTTCAGCACTTTAGCCTCAGAGTCAGAGATCCCAGCTTTAGAAATTGCCTTCTGAATCAAGGCATCTACCTCTTCCTTGTCCTTTTTATTTAAGATGGCCACCAGTGGATGAGGCATCAATCCTCAGGCATCCGAAGGTCCACCATCTTGGATGTCTCCATCATTGATGTTGTCACTCTCCGATGATGACAGGTTGATAAGTGAGACATATGGCATAGCTTTTTTACATGGCTGTTCAGGATTGCCAACTGCTGACAATATTTTGCCATCTTAATTCTACACATCGAATGATCCACTCTGCCTCTAAATTGTCCCTTACTGACGTGATCCTCCAAAACTCTGTATGTGGCACTTACTTCATTATTCTCCCTAAGCCCCTTGTCCAATGCATTTTTACATCTCTCAAATTCCTTTTCCAACTCCTCATACTTCATTCATTTCATTTTTATTGGTTAGACTGGAAAGGCATGTGAGCATTGCTGCCCATTTACACACATATCCAGTTACATACCACAATTATGAGACATGACATAGGCTAAAACATTTAACGAACAGCGAAGGTTACTACAATAGTACATAAAAATCAGGACAATATAGACTAAAGGGCAAACCATGAACTAGCCTTGGTGAATTAACAAATACAAGGTGACATTAAGCATTTGGTAAGGGTTTAACAATGATATGATATAACAGTGGGAAACAAAAAAATTTAAGTGCAATCTAAAAACTAGTCTAGGTGGATTAACCATGCTACACATGCTAGAAAGAGAGGGTAAGCACCAGAGGTGGATAACCAGAGAGTGAAGGGAAAAGAGTGCAGAAGGGGAGCCAGATTAGGGCTGCGAGCATGTGCAGGTGGGAAAGAAATGTCTCCTGATATTGTGTTTGAAGGCATTTGTGGAGGGACAGAGTTTTAGTTCTGGAGGGAGACATTTGAAAAGCTTGGGTCCCATAAAAGAGAGTGTTTTCTGGACTTGAGTGGCCCATCAGAATGGAACAGTGAAAGAAAGAGATAGTGGAGGACAGTCTAGTAGTCCTGGTGGTGGCGGCTGTCTGGAAGAGAGAGGTGAGGCAATTAGGGAGCAGTCCATGGGAGAGTTTGAAGAAGAAGGTGGCCATCCTGCAGTTGAGGCAGGCCTCAAAGGAGTGCCAACTGATAAGCTTATAAAGGTCAGAGTGGTTTGTGAGTTTAGGGAGACCAGAGGCATAGCAAATAGTGTTGTGGTAGGAGCTTCAAAGTCTGGAGAAATTTTTGATGGAGAGGTGGGGGAGGAAGACAAGTGAGCCATAGTCGAAGACAGGAAGGAGGAAGCTGGAGACTAAGAGGGATTTGGATTCCCTGTTAAGGTAATGCTTGGTTCTGTGGAGGATACTGAGGCATTAGTGGACTTTTTTGATTGGGAGGCTAGCTAGTATGAGCATCAAAATTGAGGTGGCTATCCAGGAGTAAGCCAAGGTACTTGAATTCACTGACTCTTTCAATGGCATTACCAAGGTTGTCATGGAGGGAGAGGTCAAAGCCAAGGGATTTGTGGGGGCTGGAGAAAACCATTAACTTAGTTTTTGGGAGTTGAATACAGCACCTTTAGATGTGAACCAAGTGTGAAGTCTGCTGAAATCAAATTGGAGTTTGTTAATGAGAGAGTTGGGGTTTTTGTCCTGACAGAAAAGGGTTGCATCATCAGCACAGAGAATGAGTTCAGAGATGGTGCAGATGTCAGGCAGGGAGTTAACAAGCAGAGAGAAGAGAAGATGGCCCAGGATGGACCCTTGGGGGATGCTGTATTTGATGGGGCAGGATTCAGACAGGACACCGCCAATAATGGTGCGATGGGATCTGCCCATTAGGTAATCCTTGAACCAGAGGCAGACCTCAGGTGAGAAATGGAGGCCAGCCAGGGTATGGGGGAGGACTTCATGATCAATGAGTTGAAGGCTTTGGTGAGGTCTACGAACACAGCACCAGTGCTGAGGCCTTCATTGTTAGCTTTGTCTATGGAGTGGGTGAACTTGATGAGGGCAGTTTCTGTACTGTGTTGAGTATGAAACCCATACTGGGCCTCTGTGAGCAGGTTGTATTTGGAGAGGAATTCTGTGGTTTGCTGTGGACCACTTTCTCTACAATTTTGGAGAGAGGGGGCAAGGAGAGAGAGGGGATGTTAGTTGGATACTAGATCCTTGGAACCAGATTTGTGAAGAGGTTTAATAATGGTGCACTTCCAAGCATTCAGGAAGGACCCCGTGTGAGGGAGAGGTTGAGGATGTTAGTACGAGGGATTTCCAAGGAGTCACAGACAAGACAGAGAACTCTGAAGTCAATGTTGTTGGCGCACTTCCCAGTGTATCATTCATACCTGTAAGCAAGTCATTCAACTGTAACACATGCCTCTTATCTTGCTTCAACCTTTCACAGTCCTTTCTCAACCTAACAGTTTCCCTATCTTTTTCCTGTACCACACTCTGAAATCTGAGTCTCATTCCTAAGCTTTTCAGTTTCTCATTCCAAGTCCCTCCGTTGCTCTCCCACTTCCCTGGTTTTGGAGCCCAACTCTTTTTTCAGAGCTAGGACCTCTGATTCCACTGCTTGTAACATAGTATACAGTGCAGCAACCATAACACCTTTTTGATCATGTTTCTTAGCTGTAGGCTTTGCTTCTGAGTACAGCTTACAAACATACTGCACCGGATTAGCCTGCGGTTTTACATCCAGCACAAAATCGCTCCAACCTCCATAGATGGTCAGAAAGTTTAAGACATCCAGTTTGAGCTCCGTACTAATTGCCATTGTTGGAGGTTCCCATTTTTCTGCACTAACTGGTAGTCCAAGGCATTACTGGTTCACCTTGACTCTGACATTAAGACAGCCACATGTTCTGGTGCAGAGGTTCTAATAGTCCAATGCTGCAAGTCGAATGTGGGGCAAAAGCTGTCCTGCCTGTTATGATTCCAATCCCATTCATATGTGTACCCTATAGTGTACTGGTTTGATTCTGTCCAAACAGGTCCTGCCAAAGTTTCCAATTTGTTGGATGGCAAGATTCTAGACCTGTTGGCAAAACATGGCACAGATGCCCAGATATCACAGGGGAAAGTTTATTCCAAAACATGTAGGAAAAACAGCATACCTGCTTGGAGTTCAGAACCTCTAAACACTACAATGTCATCATGCAAACTCAGTAAATAACAGTCTTACCTGAGTTCTTATATTTAGAGATTATAAAGTATGCTACTAGGTAAAGGACTCTCCTGAAAAGGCAGAACAACAAAATACAGCAATTCTATTGGTAGATAACAGTGGGCAGCTCACACCTAAGACAGTTACATTTTGCGCGTACACATTGATAAGTGTTATGCTGATGAAGGCTGCTTTTGGGTAACAATACAGTGATTCATGAAATATGCTGACCATTGCATTATGGCTAAAAGCTGTAGATGGCACACAAGCACCACAAAATAATCATGCTGGATGACAGTTCCTAAGCACATAATAGCAAGTATGAGTAAATACAAATGTACCTTATGCTGCAGTAGTGTGTGTGTGTGTGTGTGTGTGTGTGTGTGTGTGTAAGCATACATGAGTGTCTGTAGGACATGCAGGTCTACAAAACCAAGAGATTAATGTGATTGGAGAATAACAATAGTTTGTTAGTAATGGGTCCTACTGGGATGCCTGGGAAATCTGCATGAGTACAGATTTTGGATGCTAGGATTACGACAATCAAAAGAATACTGTAGGAAGGGGGATAGAGTGCAGCCCTGTCTGGTCTCATGAGCTAGAGGGAACGGTGGTGAAATCACTGAGTTAGTGAATACAGAGGCTGCTGGGGAGTTGTACAGGAGCTGTATCAGGGATATGAAGTGTGGGAGGAACCCTTATCTTTTAAGGGCATCTAAAAGGAGAGATCACATGATGCTGAGGTCCAGGTAGCTGCTTCTCGGTTCCGCTCCCATCACTCAGCGCTATTTTCAGGGTTATTTTGTTGTTTCGTGCATGGGGCTATACCCCACAAGGACTCCTGTCATCACAGAGAACCCCTTGGTAACAATTTGGGTGGAAATGGAAGCTGAAATGCGTTCTGCTATGCCAAAGCATATCCCTCCTGTCATGCCAGAAAAAGGCAGCAAGAGATCCCGGGCCCTACCTGCAACTGGTTCTAGACCCCCTACGGGGGTGGCCACTGTTAATCCCTCTACAGATGCAACTCCTCTGACCCTCAAAATATTTTTACAAGAGCTGAAGCCTTTTGGTGAGGATCTTAAAGCGGTGGTTAATGAAGTAAAGCAGATTACCACAGTGCTAGACGACCTTTCCACTAGGATGGCAGATAACGAGTCTCGCCTGGTCTCTCTGGAGAAAAAAGCTGACCGCACTAGCACTGAAGTGGTGGATAACTGCCAAAGGATAAAGAAGCTCGAGCAGAAAATAGAGGATCTTGAGGGGAGGAGTCGCAGAAATAATATTGTCATATTGGGATTCTGAAGAAAGAAGAAGGGTTGAATGCTATTTTATTCATTCAGAAACTTCTTACGAAGCTGGCTGGACCTTCCCCTTTCGGTGCTACCTACACCATAAAGCAGGCCCATAGAGTTCTTAGGCCAATGCCTGCCCCCGGCGCACACCCCCAACCCATTATATTAAAATTCTTGAATTTCCGAAAAAAGCAATATTTTATGGAGAAGATTAAAGAGCTGCAGGAGGTGTCATGGTATGGAAAAAGAATCCGTATCACTCAAGACCTACCCGCCACCATGAGGCAGTGGAGAACCCAATTCCACCCTGTAGTATCCAAGTTTATTGCTGCAGAAGTGAAATTCCGCATGGGGTACCCTGCACAGTTGCAAGTCCTAATATCTGGTGCTTGGTCGACTTTTGAGGATTTGGAAAGCGTTAAATCTGCCCTGCATAAGGCCTTCACAGATTTGTTTCCCACTCATTGAATAAAGAAGGGGATCTGAAGGGAAGATATCGACTCACTATGTCTGCACCCTGAACTTTCTCGAAGTGTTGGACTCTTGTCTAGTCTCAAGTCATTATCTGGGAACTTCTTTACACGAGAGAACCCTTGGTGTTTATTGGAAATGTGGATGAATTTGTTGCATGTTATCATTAATTCTCCCTATGATGGAACTTATTTCTTGTTTTCCTGTGTAATATAGCGTTTTGGGGATAACATGCTCTACAGGATGGACCTCTTTTTACTGTAGTTTAATGTCTCTGTTTCTGGTTTAATTTCACTGTGAATTCTGGCTTTGTTTTCTTTCATCACTGGGGGGTAATGTCCCGGTTGTTGGCTCTAGTAGGCTGTTGGCCATACGGGTTAGATGTAACCCATTGAGTTTTGTTCATGTTCTAGAACAGTCTGTTACTAGTTGTGGTGTGTAGATCCCTTTACGGAGGTGATGGGGGGGTGGGCTTTAGTATTGAGCACAAATCTCCTTAGAGCTTACAGAGGGTGGCTGAGTTATAAGGTTACAGATCTTTTTGGTCAGGAAAATGGCTAGCTGTATCACCATAGCCTCCTGGAACATAAAAGGGGCCCGGAAAAGAACTAAACAGGGCCAAATACTCAAACATTTAAAACTTCTGAACATTGATATTGCATATATCCAAGAGTCACATTTGCTAGACTTTGAGGCATTACATTTATGTAGGCAACAATTTGCTGAGTGTTTCGCTGTGGGTGGGTCAACCCAAAGTGCAGGGGTGGTGATCCTTATACATAAAAGAATTCCATTCAGGATGATTAAGGAGGTCAAAGATCCCTTAGGAAGATTCTTACTAGTACACAGCCTCCTCTTCAATAAGGAGGTCCTTTTGGCTAGTATCTATGGCCTGAATCAGGCTACTCCTACTTTTTTCATGCGGTTAATGCAGGTGCTATTACCCTTTGTTGCTTTACCTCTGATTATTGGAGGAGACTTTAATTTAGTTCTTGACCCTGAGGTAGACAAATCGATTTACTGGAGAAAGGGCTTATCTCCTGCTCAGAGAGCACTTAGAGAGCTAACGGATCAGATGGGACTCTGTGATATATGGAGGGTGCTACACCCACAGGACAGGATGTACACCTACACGTCCCCGGTCCACCAATCCTCCTCCAGAATTGATTATATCCTTCAATCAACACTCCTTATTAACGGGGGTAATAGAAGCTGAGATATTACTGGGTCCCCTATCTGATCATTTGTTGGTCTCTTGTCAATTGTCATTGCTCTCATTACACAGAAGGGGGTTCAGGTGGAAGTTAAATGATCTTTTGCTCTGAGAACTGGATTCGGTCAATCATGTTCAAGAGCATATCCTAAGATATTACAAATATAACTTCGATCCCACAGAGAGACCAGATATGCTATGGCTGGCTTTCAAAGCCTACATGAGGGGCATCTTAATTAGTATGGATACCCAGAGGAAGACAATGACAATGCTAAAGCTGTCCCAATTATTGACTAGAATGAGGGAGCTCGAGAAGAACCTTTCCCCATAATCTTCTGAGCCTGTTAGACAGGAATTAACCAAAGTAAGAGCTGCATATAACGAAATTTTGAGGGAGAAGGTTGAATATGCTATGTTAAAAACCTGGGCATCTTATACTGATCAAGGGGAGAAGGCAGGATGTCTTTTAGTGCTTAGAATTATGCAGATGGAGTCTTCCTGCTATGTATCCTAGTTAACTTCCACGGTAGATGGTACCCCAAAACCCACCCTGTAGATATTTTAAAAGAATTCACCCAATACTATAGAGATCTATACAGTCCCATGTCATCCCCCATTCCAGAACAGACTGTGCAAAACTATCTGCAAGGTGCCAGTTTACCTCAACTGTCCGAGGACCAGCAGAGTTATTTGGTAACTCCTATTTCTGCTAACAAAATTTCTGAAGTGCTGGATAACCTACCAGTGAATAAAGTCCCGGGGGCAGACGGTTTCTCCGCCTGCTTTTATAAGAAGTTCAAGACCCATTTGATCCCGATGCTTCTTCCCTTATTTCAACAGATTATCTCTGGGAATGTGGTTGACACCTCTCTGTTTGAGGGTCTTATAGTTTTAATACTGAAACAAGATAAGGCCCCCGATCAGGTCACTAATTATAGACCTATTTCCCTTATGAATATAGACATAAAAATCTTAACTAGGATCTTGGCAAACCACCTTAATACTGTAATGGGTACCCTGATTGGCCCTGAGCAGGTTGGCTTCATGCCGGGAAGGTTGTCTTCTGACCACTTGCATACCCTGTCACACATCTTCTTGGTGTGTAGGGATGCTCCATATCCAGCTGTGTTGGTTTTGCTGGATGCCAAGAAGGCGTTCGACAGGGTTAACTGGCAGTACTTGTTTCTTACTCTCAAGACTTTTGGCTTCCCTGCAGAGTTTATTGTGTGGGTCAAGGCTTTATACCATTCCCCCTCTGCTCGTGTGACCTGCAATGGTGTGCTTTCTGAAGTGTTTAAGTTGCACTCTGGTACCAGACAGGGATGCCCCCTGTCCCCATTTTTGTTCAACATCTATCTGGAACCACTAATTTGTAAATTAACAGCTTGTCCGGAGGTACAGGGGATCCCTATCCATCCGTGTGAGGTAAAAGTGTTAGCCTATGCGGACGACCTTCTCCTGCAGGTAGCAAACCCCAAAGATTCCCTACCCCCAATGCTAGAGATCATTGCGGAATTCAGCACGATTTCGAATTACAGACTGAACGTGGGTAAAACCATGGTTTTTCCTTTTAAATCATAAAGTTTTTAAGGCAGATATTCTGGCCTTGGGGTTAAATTGGAAGTACGAATCATTGAGATACCTGGGTATTGAATTAGCCAGGAGCCCTGCTCATATTGTCAGGTTAAACCTTGACCACCTAGTTCACATGATTTCCTTAGATCTCAATAGATGGTCTTCCCTTCCCCTGTCCCTGTGGGGCAGAAAAAACTTAATCAAAATGAATGTCTTTCCCCAGATTTTTTATCCCCTTTCAATGCTCGATAGCTGGCTCCCAATGTCACGGTTCACTAAAATTAAATCTCTTATTACAAAATTCATCTGGCACTATAAACCCCCATGGATTGCTTATTATAAATTGACTGCCCCCAAGATAAAAGGGGGACTCCGTCTGCCCTTCCTTCCTTTGTACTTTTGGGCCAATCACATTAACAAATATTTAAGATGGCTAACGCGAGACGATTTACACTTAAGCCTGCTTGGCTTCAAAATTGGCGTCACTAATCCACACATATGGTATGAAACCAGAGGGATTGTTATTTGCTAGGCAGGGACTTCTTCCTTTAAAAGCCATGAACCCCACTATTATAACCTCACTTAGGGTCCATGCTCAGATTTGCGGTATCTTAGGTATGAACCTGGCAGAGACCCTAATCAACCGATATTGGGAAACCCCCATTTCCTAATAGAGGCAAACTAATTCCTACTAATTGGATGCCCGGTCTACAAAATATGCAAGTTTCTAACTTTATTATGGATAACAGAGAATGGTGCCCACTCAAAGATGTAATTACTCATTTGAGAATTCCCAATAAATATTATTTTCGTATCCTGCAATGGCTGCCCTGGGTAACCCCCCCCCCCCCCGTGGTGCAGGGTATCCCTTTTGTTCGAACTTTTAAACTGTGCTGTCGTCCGGGTGCAGTCTCTGCAATTTATAGTACTCTTCACGATTGGAAATTCTCTGACCTTTCAGGGCCCACTGAGGTATGGGCCTCTTTATTTCCTAACCATAACATAGAATGGCTGAAACTGTGGCATAACTGTCACAAATTTGTGACTCAAGATAGGCTTAGATTAATGCAAATGTACATCCTGCACAATGCATAGTATTCCCCTTCATGGTTATTTAAACTGGGCTTAAAGCCCATCTCAATTTGCTCCAGGTGCCTGCGGGAAGAGGGTACAATCTCCCATGTATTCTGGTTTTGTTCCAAAGTGTCTCCCCTCTGGGCCGCTATCAAGCAGTCGGTGGATCCCTTACTGGGGCTTAAAGAATTGTTTACACCCATAATATGTATTATGGGGGATCTATCCGAGGTCCAAGTCAGAGTTTGTAAGTACCATATTACTTTAATAGCTATGTCTGTGAAAAAGCTTGTATTAAGAGACTGGACTGATCAGAGCGAGATCCCTTATAATGAATGGCTATCCGAGCTTCTGGTGAATCTTAGTATGGAAAGGGCCATTGCCAGTCTCAAGAACAGAATGGAGCAATTCAAGAAAATCTGGGATCCCTTATATACCTTATACTCTCTGCAATAAGGCTTACCCGGCTATCAGGTCTCCTCATGTCCAACTCACTAAGCCAGCACTTGTATTGTGTCAAGAGATTTCTCTAATGGATTATTTGTGCTCAATATGTTTAGGGTGGGAGGGCAGGAGAGGGGAGGAGGGGGGTAATTGGGTGGGCTGACTCAGCTTATCACTTGTCTAGTGTATCGTGTTCATGATTTGGTGTGTCTGCCATTGTATGTTGTGGTGTAAAATTTTAAAATTTCTTCAATAAACTTTAAATAAAAAAAAAGGCATCAAAAAGGAACTCCCTTTTCACCCTGTCAAAAGCCTTTTCCATGTCTAGTGATAGGTTGGCTGTGGGGCGTATATGCCTGCTGGCTTCCCAAATAACATCCCGGGCTCTGTGGGTGTTATCTGCACTGAGTCTATCCAGGACAAAGTCAACCTGATTAGGGTTGGGGGACCCGGTCATAATAGCGCAGACGAAATAGCGTGAGCAATAACCATGCATACATAATAGCGCTACTGCATTATAGCGTGATCCCAATATGGCGCGAATGAAATAGCGCTAAATCATTATTCAAATTCAAAAAGGAATATGCACCGTTAAAGGCGATGGGCAAAAAAAAAATTATTTATTGTAAAAGTATCCATTTATTTCTTTGTTATTCTGTTCGATTCAAAACTATTTTTCTGTCCAGTATTGCACACTCTGCCATAGCCAAACTCAGCACATGATGCACAAGCCTAGCTAATGTTGCTTACACTGTGTAAACATCTCCCGAGAAAAAATGAGAAATGTATAGAGTACATGATTCGGTCAGTTTATATTTGCTGAAAGATAAATATGCCTCATAGAAACATAGAAACATAGAATTTGATGGCAGATAAGGACCGCTTGGCCCACCCAGTCTGCCCATTTCCCTGCCTCCTGGATAAGCTGCAGATCCTAGTTAACCAGCAGCCTACTTCTTTCTACCCTCACCCCCTAGAATTGCCTTATGACTGTCCCATGCATGCTTGAATTCCACCACTGTTTTTGACTCCATGACCTTCTCCGGAAGGCAGTTCCATGCATCCACAACCCTCTCTGTGAAAAAATACTTCCTTAAATTACCTCTGAGCCGCCCCCCCTCTATCTTCAAATTGTGCCCCCTTGTTCTTGCACACCTCTTTTTTTGAAAGATGCTAGCCTCTTGGACTTTGTTGAATCCCTTGAGGTACTTGAAAGTTATCATGTCCCCCCTTTCCTCAAGGCTATACATATTAAGCTCCTTAAGTCTCTCTTCACATGTCTTCCAGTGCAGACCCTGCACCATTTAGTTGCCCTCCTCTGGACAGCTTCCATCCTGTCTATGTCTTTGCAAACTGGGTCTCAGAACTGCACAAGTACTCCAGATGGGATCTGACCAGCTGTCTGTACAGAGGGATAATAACTTCCTGTTTTCTACTGGTGATGCCTCTCCCTATGCATCCCAGTATCCCCAACCCTCCTTGCTGCCCTCTCACATTGCTTGCCCACCTTTAGGTCATCTGATATGACTACCCCAGGTCCCTTTCCATTTTGTTGTTGTTAGTATCTCACCCCCATTGTGTACTCTTCCCTGGGTTTTGTTTCCCAGGTGCATTACCTTGCACTTCTTAGCATTAAATCTAAGCTGCCATACATTTGACCATTCCTCTAACCTTGCCAAGTCCTTTTCATCCTTTCCACCCCACCTTGTGCATCAACTCTGTTGCAGATCTTTGTGTCATCTGAAAGAGACATACTTTTCCTTCAGTCCCTCTGCAATGTCACTTATAAAGACATTGAAGAGGACTGGTCTAATCTGAACCCTGTGGTAGCCCACTAGTAACCCCTTTCTTCAGAGTGGACTCCATTTACTATTACTCTCTGTGTCCTATTCTCCAGCCAATTTTTACCCAGGCTGTCATCTTGGGACCACTCCCAGGCTAGCTAACCTGTATATTAATCTTTGTGTGGGACTGTGTCAAATGCCTTGCTAAAGTCTAGGTAGGCCATGTCCACAGCCCCTCCCTGATCTACTACTTTGGTCACCCAGTCAAAGAAATCTATCAGATTTGTCTGGCATGACCTTCCTTCTGTGAATCCATGCTGCCTTGGGTCCTGTGCCCCTCTGGCCTCTAGATATTCGACAATTCTTTCCTTCAGAAGTGATTCCATCATTTTCCCTACCACTAAGGTTAAACTGACAGGTCTGTAGTTTCCTGCTTCTGCCTTGCTCCCACTTTTGTGAAGGGGAACCACATCTGCCCTCCTCCAGTCCTCGGGTACCACCCCATCATCCCATGATTTGTTAAACAGGGTAGTCAGTGGTGTCACTAATTCCACCCTTAGTTCTTTTAGAATTCTGGGATGAATCCATCAGGCCCCATTGCTTTGTCCACCTTCAGTTTTAAGAGTTCTTTCAGAACCCTTTCTTCTGTAAATGGGCTGGTATCAACTTCTGTATCCAGAGTGTTTCTACTGTTTGTTTTAGGTACCTCCCCTCTTCTTTTGTAAATACTGAGCAAAAATATTTGTTTTGATATCTCTGCCTTTTCACAGTCACCCTCTGCCCACTCCCCTTTATTAAGCTTTACTATCCTCCTTGGTCTTTCTTGCTCCCTGATGCACCTATAAAAGGTTTTATCCCTTTTCTTAACTGAGTTGGCTATCTTTTCCTCAGTTTGGGCCTTTGCTGTTCTGACTGCCTTCCCAGCTTCCTTTTGCTTTAACTGATACAGTTCTCTGTCCTGCTCCTTTTGTGATTCCTTGTACTTCCTGAAAGCTTTCTGTTTCTCTTGAACCTTCACTGCCACTTCCTTTGAGAACCATAGTGGTTTCTTACATCGTTTAGTTTTGTTTATTTGCTTCACACAAAGGCTTGTTACCTCTGTGATGGCAGTTTTTATTATTCCCCATTGTTCTTCCACCCTCCTTCCTGCCCATTTGCTAGTGCATTCCTTAGGCACTCACCCATTTTAGCAAAGTCAGGCCTCCTAAAGTCCAGTACCTTTGCCTTTGTGTAACTTGACTCTATTGCTGTGTTTATTGTGAACCATACTGTTCGATGGTCGCTAGTTCCCAGATGGCTACCCACTTTACATCTGTGATCCTCTCTTCATCTCCATTTGGAGAACCAGGTCTAAGTTGCTCCCTCTCGAGTGGGCTCCAATACTAGTTGTCTAAGGCATGCCCCTGAGGGCATCTAGAATAACCCACTCTTTTGAAGTAGCTGCTGCAACTGCACTCCAGTTAACATCTGGCATATTCAGATCACCCATCAGCAATATCTCCCTTTTTCTGCCTTACTAAGTATACTTTCTATCATTTCCTTGTCTATTTCTCCCCTGAGAAGGTCTGTACTCTAACCCTGTTGCGGATTGTGGTGCCATTGCCGGTCTCCAAATTTACCTACAGTGCTTCTTCTTCTCCCTGTTTTCCCTTTTGTTCTGCTGCTTTGATTCCTTCCCTTATGTAAAGAGCTACTCCTCCTCCTCCTCTATTACCCTCTCTGTCCCGCCTGTAGATAGCGTATTCTGGTATGTTTACATCCCAGTCATGGTTTTGTGTGAACCATGTTTCTGTGACTGCCACGATATCCAGATGTTCCTCCTCCATCAAGGCCACTAATTCAGGAAGCTTGTTACTCAGACTATGGGGATTGGTACTCATTGCTTTCCATTTTTTGATGGCTTTACCTTCAGTTGCAGCATCCCCCACTGACCTTTTTACCTTGGTCTTTTTCTCATTTAGTACCCTGTTTTGTAGGGAGAGGCTGGGATTTTCCTGCTGCTTATCAGTGCCTCCCCCCTTGACTAGTTTAAAAGCTTGCCAATGAAGCATTTAAACCGATTGCTCAAAAGACTTGTTCCCTTCCTCACACTCTTACATGATCTACTGTTTGCAGCTGCACCTACTAGGATACGGGAGATGCTTACACAGTGTAAGTAACTCTTGAGAGGCATGTAGATCATGTGCTATGTTGGAGTGTGACTCAACATGCAGAGCCGGACATGAAAATGGTGTGGTACAGTCCTGGTAGTGTGGTTTACAAAACTTTATAAAAAAAAAGTATTTTGCAACACCAGAAAAATTAGCCTGACTACAACAGCGGCGAAATTGGGAGGTAAGGCTTTTAATTCAAAAGGACAGGTTAAAGCGTAAAGTAGGCTGACATTTCATTAATGCGCTATAAAATACAAGCTGTTATTTCACTACGCTATTATGAATAAGCGTTAAAATGTATGTGCTGTAATAACACGTGCAATATTGCATGCCTGATTTTGACAGTGATCCCAGGGTGGGTCAGGTCTTCCATCAGAGGTTCTAGTTTGTGTGCTATTATTTTTGTAAAAATCTTTGCATCCACATTTACGAGCAAGATGGGCCTACATTGGGAGCACTGGATGCTATCTGGGCCTTTTTGGGGAATCAGGGTAATAAGTGCTTTTTAAAATGAGGGTGAGAGCATACCCACTTCCCATGCTCCATTAAAAAGATGTGTCATTCTGGGCACTAGAATGGAGGAGAATGCAATGTAAAAGTTGCTGGGATAGCCATCTAGGCATGGAGATTTACCCTTAGCCATTGATCGAATAGCAGCCTATACTTCCTTTTCAGTGACAGGAGCTACAAGTTGGTGTGTGTGTGTTCCCCTGGAATCTGTGGCATCCAACTGCCCTTTTGCAGGGTGGAGTTCTGAGGAATAGAGGTTCATGTAGTACTGCCAGAAGGTCTCACTAATCTGCTTTAGAGAGGTTATTATTCAACATTGGGGTGCATTTTGGGGATATATCTTTCCACTTGTCTTGCTTGTAGGTGGTTATGCTAATATATTACCAGATTGTTCCCCGACTTCCCAATATGTTTGGTTCAGTCGTAACAGGGCATATTCTGTCTTGTGCTGTATACTGTCCTCCACTTTATGTCACACCACTGTGAGCTGAGGTTTCAAGGTCTCTCTCAGTTCAGGAGAGGACATTGCCAATTTTTCGAGTTGTTTCTGTTCTTCTTCTGCTTGTCTAGTCTGGTGTTCCCAGTCTTTCCTCAATTTGGAGGCGTAAGCTGTGAGATGTCCATGTATTACTGCTTTCATGGCCTCCCACTGGGTGGCTGTACTAGTGTCTGGGGTCCCATTGTCATGAAAATAGGTTAAGAGTTCAGTTTGGAGCCATTTTACAAACTGCATTTGTAAGAAGGTGTTAAACCTTCACTTGTTTTTCGGTCCTGCTTGCCCTTCCCATGCTAGGGATAGGGAGACAAGGGCATGGTCTGATATAATGATGCTTTTGTGCATGACCCCCCCATGAACAGTGAAGCCCACTAGGATGACACTCAGCTCTTCAGAATTCTTCAGTAGTTACTGCAGTAAACAATGCAACTTAAATGTGAATTAATCTCTTTTGTCATGTAGCAAACCTGTGACTGCATTTCATCCTAGCGGCTTCACTGTACACTGAATCAGTTATGAGCAGGTAAACAGGATGTCTTTATGACTGTAAGAATTGTGTACTGTGGAGAAGTAAGTATAGTCCTGGCTGTGGGAATGGAGGGTTCTCCATATATCCTGCAGCCTGGCTTTGTTAAAGTCTTGTAGAATCTGTTGACCAAGTTGCATCTCCAGCTTGCTACCTGGACCTGTATGGCCTTGAACTGGATTCATTGCCAAGTTAAAATCACCCCTTTTGATCTTCCAGGGAGTTTATTCAAGGCTTGCTTAAAGAATTGAATATTGGGGTTATTTGGGGCATAACCGCTTCCCAGATTTATCGGTGCCCCTTGGTACATTCCTTCTACAATTATAATTCTCCCCTTAGGGTCCCTGTGTTCCATATACACCCCTATCTGTAGGCTGTAATGACAGAAGATGGCTACTCCTCTCATTTTTAAGTGAATGCATTGTGATAGGCTGCACCCACCCAGCTACATTTGATGGTTTCAGCTTGTGTTGTCAAGAGATGGGTCTCTTGAAAGAAAGCTATGTCATGTTTCATCTCTTTTAGTTTAAGTAGGACTTTATGTCTTTTAACTTTATAGTTCAGGCCACTAGTGTTCCAGGTAATGATCTTCAAGATATCAAAGGATGCCATAATCCCAGTATAAAGACTGGTCCCTGAAGTATGGCAATATTTTCCCTCAATTTCCCCACCAACCCCCCACAGAACCTTGTGCACTATACACAACAGTATAATAAGTAGGAACTGAATTACTCTTATACTCTATGTTAACTATTAATTAAAAGTTAACACGCACTATAATAAGAACCTTATAACAAACAAGCAAACGTATTTAAAACTCTTAACTCAGGTGACCCACACTAGCTAAGGCAAGCTGAAAGATTCTCCTAATGAGAATCTAGGGGGCCTTTACACCTTCACCTACATGGAAACTGTGACTGTTGGGATTTGGGGCTGCTGGCCAGCTGGCCCCTTACACCCCCTCTCACCTTTATACTATAGCCTCATCCACCCCTGGCTGCATAGTACAGCCTGGTATGAGGTGGCCATAAAGGATCAGAAACCTGCCTTGTAGTCTGCCATTCTTTTGTTTGTCATAGTCATTTTGGCCTCTCAAGAGGCTCTATTGCTAGCAGGTAGTGGTACACCATAAAGGCTTAACATTGTTCCATTATGCACTGGCTTGACTGACTGTGCCTGAGGTGTCTTCAGGGACTCTGTAGCAAGGACTATGATTTCTACCACATGGTGCATCTTGTACAGGGTGTCAGATTTAAATTTTGATTGCTGTTTGTGGGCAGGGGCATAGTTCAGTGTATATCTGCCCTTTGGTAGTTACTATATGCAATTTTCTAAATATTTTTACAGGTTATCTTAGCGTTGAAAGTGATTATTTCCTCTAATCAGGGGTATAATTTAGCAGGTTTTTGTATAAATTCCAGTTCAATGAGGGGTTTACACCTCTACACCCTAGTGCTGCAATACAGGGTTAGGACAAAACATAGTGACAGGCATGTCACACTTACTGGTTGGTGTATTAAAGTAGGCACAGCTAAAATTACAGCCCATAATGGCTGTACATCTTAACTGATAGTTATCTTTCAATTCAATTCAATTTTTATTTTACCAGGAATAACACCATTGAGCAGACTGATTTACAAGGTGGTCCTGGAAGGACGCAACAGGATGAGACAATACAAATACAACAATATAAATATGATACTAAGAACATTGCATTTATACAAGTGAAAATGGCAATACAATTACAAATACATTCATTCAATAGCTTATGCAGCCAGTATAGTGTTATACCTGTGCAACTGTGTTAGTTTGGTTTTGGCCATTCACACTCTCTATTCCAGAAGAATTACCACCCTGTAGGGGTACCAAAGGTAAGGAACCTTCGAAGATGGTTCCACCCCTAGAGGTGCTGCAGTATGATTCCCGTGGTTAAAGGTACCTTAGGAAGGATCCCAAGGAGAGAAGTGCTGCTGCTGGAGGGGAGGATGGCGGGTCAATGAAAAAAGTGCTTTAGAAGGAGGCTTATATGAACTGCTTATATAGCTCAGGAAATTGGGAGTGGCTGGCTGCTTGTCCATTGAACTACAGGCCAAGTCTTCCAATTCAATCGCCTACACAGCCAGTATAGTGTTATGCTTATGCAACTGTGTTAGTTTGGTTTTGGCCATTTGCACTGTCTATTGCAGAGGAATTACCACCCTGTAGGGGTACCAAAGACAAGGAACCCTTGAAGAGGGTTCCACCCCTAGAGGTGCTGCGGGATGATTCCCGTGGCTATAGGTACCTTAGGAAGGATTCTCAAAAAGAATGAAGTAGTATAAAGCATATAAGCAAGCAGTAACTGTGACATAGTAGTAGATAAAGCATTAGGCAGCTTGATAACATAATGAGATGCCTTGATAACATAATGAGATCTACAGATTAGCAATAGCATGAGTTCAGTGGGTAGTGCTAGAGAATGAGGGGACCTCTAAGGAGAGACGGAATGGCAAGTAGGGACACCATCCACCTCCATCCAAAGGTGGAATCTACCTAATGCAACTAGGAAACACTAACTACAGCTAAGTTTTATGACCTGAGACATGGAGGAGAGAAAAAAACCTCTTTGAAGAGGAAATCTCTGGAGATCCAAGGCCTAGGTCGCCTGCCCTCCAGGCTGGGTTATTTTATTTAGTGATGGCTCTGTAGCTGCGAGTTGGAAACCCAATTAAAGGGAGGTGGAAAATATTCCAATTTGGTGTAAAGTTCTCATTCAATCCCTCTAGTGGGAATGCCATGGAAGGTTACAAGAGTGCTCTGCAACATCGAGGGCAACCAAGGTGGAGGAGGAGAGCAATGACTGCTGAGGCACTCACCTGGCCTACTCACCCTAAAAACAAACCAGGTGAACCAGAGGCAGTCGTATGGAGTATGCGGTGAAGGTGCCTTGCTAGGGAAGCCACTAAAGCCAATGGATAACTGTCGTAGTGGAACCACTAGAGCCAAAGGAGATTGGAGTAACCACCCTTCACAGCTAGTCTTAGATTCTACACCAAGAGCTGCTGTCACATCAGCAAACAGCTAAAGCCAAGCCCGGGGAGAGAACATTCCCAGCTATGGGCAGGTGAGAAGGACCCCTACCCAAGTTGGGCACGCTCAAGATGCAGACTTAAAATGCAGAGTGCGACTGTCGGCTGCAGGGAAATCCTGCACCAGAATGGTATGTTATGGGTGGCATGTCCCAGAACTGATTAGGAGCTGAATGAGCATTAAGTGCTGAGACCTTGCAAAGGTCAGATGCAGTAGTGAGTGCAGCAGACATCCCAGTGGCTGAAGTTGAAGGGATGGTGGTAGACATGAAGCAAAGATTGTGTAAGCAAGAGTGGACCTGCATGTATGTCAGTAACAGTGTAGCAATAGTTGGACCTGCACGTAGGCAAGCAAAACATAGTAGCAATTAAGCAGCACTGCAAATAGTGGGGCAAGCCAACCAGGCATTCAAAAAGCCAATAAAGGTAATACATACTCTGAGGAATTGTCGGCAGCAGAGACAGGATTTAGAAATAAGTAATTAGCCACACAGGGCCACAACTCCCCAGACACCTCCAAGTCCCAGCCATAGGAAAAACAAGAAAGTGATGGAAGGGCCAAGACCCACATGCAGATATTGAAACTAGTTGACAGCATCAGTAGTAGCTTAGCTGACCTCACAGTATAACAGCGTGTGCAAACATAAAAGCAGCATCTGCATTGAGTACACTGAGTTGTAAACTTCAATACACATAGAAAGAAAGGAGACACCATTCTCTGAAGCAGATATCACCTGGCAGTGCAATGAAACTGCAGCAATGAGGTAAGTAGAATGAGCTGAGAGAGCATGATTGAGCTGCATAACTATGGTTCAGTGTGAGCCTGAATCAGGTGAAAATAATTAAGTGCAGCATGGAGAGCAGCTGTGGTTGAGCTAAAACACACAGAAAATTGTTTCAATTGCATTACAAGTAATTTGAGAGTTATAAGTGACTGAGAGCAAGTAACATGAGCACTGGAGTAGCAATATGCTAGGAGCTTAGAAACAAATTCCCAAAAGACAAAAACAAACACACAAACACAGAGAATGGGGAACAAGGCCCAAAACAAAAACACACAAACAGAAAACAAGGAGTAATGACAGAAAGAAGCACACAGCTGAAGGCAAAATACACACCAGAAGCAGGAAAACAAATGCAGAAGTCCAGCAGAGACAAACAGAAGCAGCAAGGCGGGGGGTGCAGGCCACAGGATATTCCCTAGCCAGCTGAAGAGGACAGACAGACAGAGCCTCTGGCCAGCAAAGAAAAAAGTGCTTCAGGAGGAGGCTGAGAGGAACTGCTTATATAGCTCAGGAAAGTGGGAGTGGCTGGCTGCTTGTCCATTGAACTATAGACCAAGCCTTCCAATTGATTGTTTCTAACAATGTAGGACTAAATACACAACAAGGAAGCAGGTACAGCGAGATAAAATGGCAATACAATTACAAATACATTCATTGATTTTTTTCTAACAATATAGGACTAAATACACAATAAAGGAGCAGGTACAGTGGGATAGGACATTAAAGTTCTGAAGTACAGTTTTTGGAACAGGAGGGATGGGGGAGAAAGGAAGAACTCATGAAATTCATCAGGCTGTAAGGGGACAATAAGTGCAATAAAGACAACAATTGACTAAACGAAGACAATGAATGCTGTATGGGTGGTACAACAAAGGCTCCTCAGCGAGGTTCTGGTTCAGATTAAGAATAACAGTTGCAAGTTTCCTGCAATGAGTATCTCAGCAAGATTTAAAGATGTGCAACCCAACAATGTGCGTGAGTTTTAAAGACTTTTGGAGGGTATTCCACATGGTAGGGAGAACATGACTTAGGGATGATCCGCCATAGCGAGTTCATATTCTAGGTATATCGAGCAGAGTATGAGTATCTTCTGAGCAAATATATGCCTGGTTTACACTTGAGTAGATCAGAGATATAGAGAGGGAAGCACCATCTGGTACCTCATGGCTATGTCGGGCTTCCTTCTGCCTCAATGATCTGCCACCAAGCAAATGTTGTGTTTGCCATTAGGGAGGAGAGCGTCTCATGACACAAAATAAGAAATAGAAGACAAGTTTCTTTAGTTGCTGTTTTACACTGTATGGGTCTGAAGGGGCCATTCCCAAGTTAATTCTAATTAAAAAAGGTCCCAATCTGGTGTTTAGGAAACTGCTGCCTGATGCTGGAGATTGAGTGACAGGCAGTTTCCTTTCCCTCTTAAATGGCTGAGCGGGCTGTTAAACTGCTGTTCAGTTTTGTAAATTACTTTTTGTCAGTTTCAGACTGACTGGGTTCTTGCTGACATTGTGTCAGTAAAGTCAGGCATGTCACTGAGTACTGCTGGCATGGTGGCTTTATTATACAGGTGGGCTTGGCATACGTGCAGGTGGTATCCCATATTGTGCGCTAGTCCTGTGGGGCAGTTGGCTTGTCCATAGTTTTTGCAGTTCAGGAGCAATCATGTGCAGCAATGTGAGTCTCTTCTCCATAAAATGGTGACAGCTACCCCTTACAGTGGTTGTGGAATGCATGCTGTCTTAAACAAAATGGATGCCAGCCCTACATGTACATCTCAGTCCCGGTTTTCCTCATTCTCTCCCATTAGGCACTGGAAATGAAAAATAAAGTCAGTACTCACATGTGACCTGTCAGAACAGATGCATTTGGGTTACCTTCTGTTGTGGGATGTTAGTTTCTCTTCAGAAGAGATTGCAAAAAAGTTAAGGGTCCATGTCTGCTGTCGAATGCTCCGGGGATGACGGCGAGGTTGGAGAGTCTTATATGGTCCTGTGGGCTTTCTGTTCTTGACTGGTCTTTTTCCGGTGGCTGTCATCTTCTGGTTCTCTCTCTCTCTCTCTCTCTCTCTCTCTCTCTCTCTCTCTCTCTCTGTTGTCCCTAGGTGTTCCTAGAAGAAGGCACTGGCCTCTCTGAGGGAGTGGAACTGTTGCAGGGTGCCCTCATAATCCACTTGCAGGACTGCAGGGTAAAGTAAAGAGTATGTGACTCCCCTGTCCTTAGGCCCTGCTTTATGTGATTGAATCCTTGTCTTTGCTCTAGAATGGACCTGGAATAGTCAGGATAAAAAGAGAGCTGATTGCCTATCACTTCAATATTGTAGAGATCTCTTTCTGTGCCCAGAATAATTTCTTTGTCAAGTAATCATAACAGTTGGAAAATAAATGATCTAGGCTTGTTGCTGGCTGGTGATGTGCTGACCCATTTTATTCTACGGATTCACTGTATTTCTAGCAGGTACTGGGTCAGATCTAGTTGCAACCATATCATCAAATTGTCCTACAGGTACCTCACCAGGTCCCTCCCTTTAATGGCTTCCTGAAGTCTTATTATTCAGATGTTTTTCTTATGGCCCCATCCCTCTAGATCTTCCAGCTTGGAGGAAAGCCATTCAATCTGCTAATCTGCTTTTTGAAGCCTCCTGTCATGCTCTTCTTTTTCTATCATGGAGACAATTTGATTTTCTGTGGCAGTAATCTGATTTATGAGGAGGGACAGGCTAGCTTGAGTCTCCACTATGATGGTTTGGATGGTCTCCACCTTTGCCACTGTTTTTTTTGTAGTAGTGAGGGTCCCTGGTACCAAGGCAGTGAGTGGCTCTTCAAGCTTCTGTGCACCGTTGTTGGGCTAACTTGCGCTGCTGATTGGGAAATGTTCAGACGGCTGGTGTTCTTGATTCCACTGGTAGTTTCCATTGCAAGTCTGGTCAATTACTCCCCTGATGGTCTGCGAGCATTCTGTCCACAAATAGGGGTCATGGGCTACTATTTCAAGTGATCAAAACAGGTTGATCTTCCAGGGTGCTTGGGAGCTCAAGGATCAGGCAACCATCGCAGTCAGGTGCCCACATGATCACCTTTAAGGAACATTTTGTTCTTTTATTTTACCTACTTTTGTGACTATGAGGATTCACAAAATCATAAATCCCATTTCACAAACATGGATTCTGATCTTCTATCCTGTGCTGTAACACATTGCTGACTTATGTTATCCTTTGCCCAGGTCCACCTTGTAATGAGTTCTCTCAGTGGTGATCCACCTGGTTAAATAAAGATTGACTGAGTGATTGATTGATTTGCAGTAGTGATATGCATCAGTTTTGGAAGAACCCAGGTGTCACAGTTTGTGAAAGAAATGAACTATGCATGTGTAATCATGGAAATTTATTTTTTATTTATAATTCTATTTCAACACATTTTTAAAATCAATTAAAAAAGAAAATGACTGTCTTGCAAAATAACTGGAAGCTTCAAGTTTCAAATTTCAGTGATTTTGTTGTGCTGTCAATGAACAAAAAAATCTTAAAAAGTATATTTTACATATTTTAAACCTTTAGAGTATTTAAACTTCCAATCTGATAGTTACCAAATTTACAGCATCCAGAGATTCTGTAACCATCTATGTGCTTGTTTAATTTCAGATCATTCTTTTCAGGAATGATTGCAGTATTAAAGTGTAAATATCAGGGTTTAACATACAACAGCATTTGTATCTCTAAATATGAGGTTCTACCCTGCTCTATAATATGTTAGTAGTCACACAAAATGATGTTATTGTGTCTATTAGGGTTGAAGCAAAGTAGGGAAATGAATAATTAGGGTACAAAGTCTTTGGAATCTTGGTAAATTGGTGGTGTGGTGTTCCTCGGGGGTTTTAAAAATTATGCAATGCAGGGTTGCCATTACCTTAATATTGGCACTCTCAATGCAAGGATTGCTGTGCCATTCACAGTATTTTGTGTGACAAGACAGAGCTGATATAAGTGTAATGCAAACCCTGAGTAATGTGATATTTCAAACACCAGATAATACCACTCCAGCAATTTTTCATGGATCTAGAGACTTTGAACCCTAATGTCTTATTTTCTTACTTCGTGCACTTTGTTTTTCACCAATAATAGACAAAGCAGTGTCGTTTTTTTGCAATGCATGTCCTTACTTTTTGGAAAAGATATATATAGTAAAATCATAGTGATGCTCAGTGTGCACAGCCTAAAACTTGCTTCATACGCGGCCCTGCACGCCATTCAAGAAGTAACTGCATAATGATGCCTAGCGCACCAGGCCAGTAACATGCTTTGCGATAGGCCCCATGAGCCACTCATGAAACAACTGCATAGTGATGTTCAGTTCTTTAGACCTGTAAGTTGTTGCATGACTGGCTGTGCAGGCTAATTCACATTGCAGCTGTATAAAGATGAACATGCACCTGACCTTAAGCTTGCTTTGGGCAGGTCCTACAATATGTGAAGCAGCACACCTGTCGGCATGTCCCCAGACATGTACCTTGCTTCACTTAATGTCCCACCTGAAAGCCCATTTTAGTTTTTTTTTTAAGAAAAAAGGAGCTTCCAGAACTTGACTTGAGGACAATTTGGAAAATTGCAAATTGGGTGTTGGGGGGGGGGGGTTATAAGAACTCCAACCTTAGCATTTGATAAAATGTTATTAAAAAATAAAACAGGTATGGATCTTAGAAAAAAAGACCAAATACTGCAGCATTCTACAGCAGAGTTACTGCAGGAAATAAGGCAATTTCAATAGCAGCAAAGCCCTTTTGCCATACAACAATTAAAACGTTGCGTTGCATTCAGGCAGACTCCATTAACCCAATAAAGAGCACACTTCACATGCCTTATGGACTTAATGATTCTTTGACTTACTTTTTATCAATTTTTTTTCTAATAATTATAACTTATGAACATATGAAATCTGCCAGCAGAAACAGGCCTTAAGGTCTATCAAGTCTGCTCGTATGAGCAGCTAGCACCCCTATGTTGCAGCTGCCCCACCTCATGGAATTGATTAGGGTCCTTTACCCAGCCCCCCTTCCATGCCCTGTCCCATGCTCTGTTGAAACTCCCCACCATCCTGCATGCCACCACCTCCTCTGGCAGAGCATTCCACTTCGACACAATCCTCTCAGTGAAATAATGCCTTCTCATCTCCCTCCTGAACCTGCCTCCCTCCAGTCTCAGTCCATGGCCCCTTGTGTCCCTTCCCTTTCTCTGCTTAAACAGACCCTCTGTGCCAGATTTATTGATTCCTCTCAAGTATTTGAAAGTCTCTATCATGTCTCTCCATCCCTTCTCTCCTCTAGGGTGAACAAACTCAAGTGATTCAGCCTTTCCTCATAGGTTCTGCCTTCCATCCCCTGTATCATTTTCATTGCCCTGTGCTGCACAGCCTCCAGCAGCTTGTTATCCTTCCTCAGGTATGAACACCGATACTGCACACAGTACTCCAATTGCGGTCCGACCAAGGACCTGTACAGGGGCAGGATCACCTCCTTGTGCCTGGATGAGAATCCCTGTGCGATGCACCTCAGCATCCTATTGGCCCTGGCTACCACCCTTCTGCATTGAGCAGAGTTGTTCATGCTCCCTGTTACTAAGACCCCAGGGCCTTCTCTTCCTCAGTGACACCTAACCACACCCCACCCAGCCAATATTCCCTCTTTTGGTTCCTCGCCCCGAAGTGCATAACTTTACTCTTCTTTGCATTAAATCCCACTTGCCACCTCACTGACCACTGCTCAAGTTTGGTAAGGTCACCTTGTAGCCTCTGCCACCCCTCTATGTCATTCACTATAGCTCCCATCTTGCTGTCATCTGCAAACAGACTGATCCTGCTCTCTACCCCATCTGCTATATCTGATATGAACAGTCCAAACAACACTGACCCCAGCACAGAGCCCTGTGGCACACCACTGGTCACTGGTTTGGGAGATGAGAGTTCTCCCACCACCACTCATTGCAGTCTACCCTCTAGCCAATTCCTGATTCAGCCAGCCATCTTAGCCCCCACCCCTACATGTTCCAGCTTTGCCGCCAGTCACCCATGAGGGACCGAATCAAAGGCCTTGCAGAAATCCAAGTATAAGAGATCCACTACATGGCCCTTGTTCAGTTCTCCTGTCACCCAGTCGTAGTATTCTATCAGGTTGATCTGGCATGATCTCTTTGAGATGATCCCATGCTGCTGCCCATCCTGGAGATCATTGACCCCCAGGAAGGTTACTAGTCTCTCCTTCAAGATCGATTCCATTAGTTTGCCCACTATGGAACTGAGACTGACCAGTCTGTATTTGCCCGGCTCATCCTTTGGGCCAGTCTTGTGGATAGGCACCACATGAGTTAACTTCCAGTCTTGTGGTACACATCCCATGTCCAGTCAGGTGTTGAACAGGTCAGTCAGTGGCCCGGCCAACACCTCTGCCATCTCCTTCAACACCCTAGGGTGAATGCCATCAAGACCTGATGTCTTATCCATCTTAAGTGCCTTCAGAACTTCCAATACCCTGCTTACCTGAATCTCTTGGACAGTAACCCATAAAGATACCTACAGAGGAGACTTCTGCAGCCATCTCTTAGTAATTTCCTTTTTAGCTGCCAACACTAATATAAGTATTAATTTCAAGACCTACTCTCTAATACCTTTAAGAGGTATTGACAAGAGAACTAAGAATGGTGTAAGTACAGTAGACCACTTTCCAAGAAAAGTGTATTAAAAACACTATTTATATCAAACCAAAATGTTCCCAACATTGGACAGGACCAAAAACATGTGAGTGATCCACTTTGTTTTCCCCACAACCCCTCCAACACCTCCCTTTTTGGGTCTCATATAGGTGGTCTATATTGTAAGCATGTAAATAACATATTCTGCACCTCCAGTGTAAAGAGGAACTCAGTTTATAGCTGGTCAAGACATGCTGGTTCCATAACTCCTCACTGTAGTCAGAATGTAATTCTTTGTTCCAATGCTGTAAAATTACTATAGAGGAAGGGGGCTCATGTGATGTCTGTGCCTTGATTAGATGCATCTGGATCAGCTCTGATTGTGTGGTTTAATAAATTAATTTCTAAGACCAACAGGTATTTATGCACCTCTCTGGACTTCTGGTTATTTCTTGAGGTCCTGGTATTCTATTTCTGAGTATAGGCGGTCTGTATTGTAAGCATGTAAATAACATATTCTGCACCTCCAGTGTAAAGAGGAAGTCAGTTTATAGCTGGTCATGACATGCTGGTTCCATAACTCCTCACTGTAGTCAGAATGTAATTCTTTGTTCCAATGCTGTAAAATTACTAAAGAGGAAGGAGGGTCATGTGATGTCTATGCCTTGATTAGATGCATCTGGATCAGCTCTGATTGTATGGTTTAATGAAATAATTTCTAAGACCAACAGGTATTTATGCACCTCTCTGGACTTCTGGTTATTTCTTGAGGTCCTGGTATTCTATTTCTGAGTATAGGCGGTCTATATTGTAAGCATGTAAATAACATATTCTGCACCTCCAGTGTAAAGAGGAAGTCAGTTTATAGCTGGTCCTGACATGCTGGTTCCATAACTCCTCACTGTAGTCAGAATGTAATTCTTTGTTCCAATGCTGTAAAATTACTAAAGAGGAAGGGGGGGTCATGTGATGTCTGTGCCTTGATTAGATGCATCTGGATCAGTTCTGATTGTGTGGTTTAATGAAATAATTTCTAAGACCAACAGGTATTTATGCACCTCTCTGGACTTCTGGTTATTTCTTGAGGTCCTAGTATTCTATTTCTGAGTGTTATGTCAGAAGATTCAGCTGTAACAACTGCCTCCGACATGGAGACTTTGGACACTGCTTCTCTCCTGCTACAGTGCCCCCCCCCAAACTATGTGCAGGCTATTCCCCGACTCTCCAGGGACACTGGAGCTGGAAGACATTCATGATTGGCTTGAGAAGTTTTCTACAGAGCTCACTTCCATCAAGTTAACATTTTTGAGTGTGGTGGATGATATGAAGTTGATTAAACCACCTCTGGAACAACTAACAATGCATATGGGGGATGCTGACTCTCATATTAGCTCCTTAGATGATACACAACATCGAGAGGAAAAGGAGCTGCAGGATCAGAAAAAGGAACAAAATAAGCTTGAAGGCAGAGTCGAAGATCAGGAGAACCAATGTCGGAGAAATAATTAAATTTTTGTGGGGATTCCTGAACAAGCAAAAAAAGGCCCCGATATGCTCCAGTTCATACAACATCTTTTATTGGAGATGGCAGATCCTCCACCACATGCAGAGAGGTATCACACTGAGAGAGCTCACTACTCTTTGAATCTTGCTCCTCCTTCTAATGGAAAGCCACGAGCCATCATCATCAAATGCTTGGACTACCAATGGAAGATTTACATCCAAAGGAAGGCAAGAGAAAACTCTCCATTTCATTAGAACAGTCATTGCTATTTCATTTTTAGTGATGTTACTACAGCAGTCCGAAGCAGACAATCAGTTTATAAGGATGTGAAGCTGGCCCTGCATACTGCAAACATTAAATTTTGCCTGCTTTACCCTGCATGGCTCATAGTATACTCTCTGCAAGAATCCATGGAATTTCAATCAGCTGAAGTGGCTCGACAGAGTCCACTTTGGCTACTGTCTGGGATCCAGTTTTCTCCTTCTCAGCCAGAAGCATCAAGCCCTAACCAGCCTATCTCAGAGATGGGAAGTGGGTAGTATTGACTCATGCTTCTCTTTATTCCCCTGCCTATCTGTGACAGTAGCTAATTTTGGATGTGGATTTGGAGAGGACTAGGTGTTTTGTGATAGGTTAGTGATTTCTATATTTGGGATCACTACACTCGTTTAGACATCTGACCTTAGCGGCCATTTGGGACTGTGTCACCCTTATGCTGGAACATTCATACAGTGCATGTTGGTGGCATTGCTCCTGATGTCAACTTTTTCTGCAGTACATTGAACACTTTCTTGGGTACTTGCTTCTGCCACCATGGTTTTATTTATATATGCCTGTCCTACTACATCCTAACTAGCCTTTTCTATCCCACAGGAGTACCTGAATTTTTTTGGACCTAGATGGATAGGCATCTTCTTCTTTGATGTCCAGTTCTAAGTCATTAACTTCAGTATTTCACCCTTTTCTTTTGCAACTGGTGTTTAGATATTACTAGAAGCTTATTATCATCTTTTTTCTTTTATTTTTTGCTGGCAAATATTTTAAATGGGGATGGGGTGCAATGGGGTTGGTGGGTTTTTTTGTTTAATAAAATAAGGTTGGTTTAAGCTTTACCCTATCTAAATCTGGCAGCCTGATCCACAGGCACATTGGTTGCATGCTTCACAGCCATGTAGTATTTGTATGGGATGTTTATGCCATTGTTGGCCTGCTCCTGGCCAGTGCCTTCTCTTCAGAGGGGTCCTAACTGGGCAATTGGGTTGCAGATTACAACCATGGTCAGATTATTTTCTCTTTTCTGTGGAGTATTAGAGAGGGTGAATCCCTCCAGGCACTATTTGTTGTTATGTATATACTATATAGAAGGTAATATTAGCGTTCCTTTTGATTTAGCGATATTAGCTGAAACAGAAATACCGCTAATATATTTGGATCGCTAATATTATCTACTCTATATGTAGTTACTGTACATTCTACTATGCAGCTGTTCGTAATCCCACCATATCAAAAAGTGCCTGTATGATCTGAAAGTAAACACAAGACAACTTTCTAAATGTTTCTGATAGATTTAAAAAAAAGTTTATTGTACACCATAAACAAAAAGAAAATTTAAATCAAATCAAAGCGCATATTGCTACTGGTTTCTTCCCCTCTGCTTCCCTTGGTTTCATTTCAGTTTCTCTTCTGCTTCACGCTTCAGTAATGCCAGCATCTTGTATCTGTGAAGCAGAGAGAAATTAAAATGAATTTAGTTTCTCGAAAACAAAAAAAACAGCACATTGCATTGCAACACAGAAGCAATTCAACTTTTACTTACGATCTCGTTGTAGTTTAAACAATGGTTGTGAGCATTCAGTATCCCTGCCTGCTCGAATCCACGTGCAATGTCCTCAGTCCAAAGTTTAAGGCTGTTGAAGCTACTCTCAAGCCATCGAGAGTGATGTTCTTTTAAGTTCAGTAGTTGTAGATCCGCAGTGAGGTGTTCTGTACCACCGGCAGCCAGTCTGTTTGATACAACTCCCGCATACCATGATGTGAACTGAAGACTGTCTTCCACAGCTGAAAGTTTGTTGATTTTATTGTTATTACTTCCATTGTTGGGCATCATTTTGATCCTCTGCATTGGAGTTACTTATTTAGTTATGGTGTGACAGAATTTAAACTTTTTGTGCATTTTAGCTATTGGGGTTTCTGTGTTTTATTCATACCAGACAGTTTTTTGGATGACTAGGGGACAGGGCAAATGGTGTGACTTCCTTCAGCTCCATTTACTGTGTTGCTTTGCTTTTCTGGGGCTTTTTTGTCTCTCCTTTTTATGTTTGCTTGCACACATGTGCAAGAAACATAATGCCACCATAGGAATTTTTATAGGTGTGCCACCCGGCTTCCAGTGCACTGATCATTTTTGCAGGTGTGGCCACACCACACCAATGAATGTCCGAGCTGTCTGTGACAGCAGTTCAGATGCAGTGGTGTACAGTTGAAAGCCAAAGACCACTACAATCAGAGGTGGTAACTTGTAGGCAATTTACATACTGCTCATGGCAGTATGCAAAATGCCTACATGTTACCACTGCTGACTGTAGCAGTCATTCAACTGTTTGCCACTGCATCGCTTGGAAAACTGGCTTTGGCTAGCCTAGCCCTGGAGTACTGATGATGGTGCTTCTTCTGTAATACACAAAGTCCAGACAATAACAACCTTTTTTGCAAGTACTGAACACTGCCTGGCATTTTCAGCATTTGGCGTTAGAACCCACACTGAGTGAGATGTGTAAAAATGTATGCTGTCTCTTGGCCCCATTATGCCCCAGTTAAAAAAAGCTGTCTTCAATATTCTGTCTCCATACACCAGTGTTGGTGTTGGAGGATTCAAGTTTGGTGACACTTTAAGAGTTAGGAAGCAGGAACAAAACTTTAACCAGGCTGCAGTCATTTTGTCCAGCCACTGTGACACTCCCTTTCTCACTTCTCTAGTTTTAGCCCTGCTAGCCATGTTATTCAATAAAATGTCTAACTTGTGACCTATCTGCCGGCGCCTCCTTTCCCATTTATCCACAATAAATTTAGTCATGCACTATTACCCCCGAAAATTTCCTCTTTCTGCACTCTTCAATAGAAATGAATGACAATCTATGTTAAAAACAACAACAAAATAACAAAAAATGGTATAGTGAGACACATCGTTTAGCCCCAGTTTCCCGTCATTGAGTCTCCAAGAACATAACAACGCTTGTGTTTTAGCAGACACCCAGAACAGTGCAAATCCCCTAAAAAAAATAAAAATCCTGTCTGGCCTGTTTACCTGCTTTCTTATACCCAATCTCAGCCATATTGAAATATCTATGAACCCCCAGCAGACTAGTAGATCCCACGTCTTTCACTCAGTCAGCTGGTGACACATCAAAATGTTTGAATTTATACTAATTGCCACTTCCTATGATATAATATTTCCATGGTGTACAGCTGATGGAAGTCCCGCTTACTTGCTCATCGCTATGAAGGGGTAGGGGGTTAGGGAGGCAGAGTTTGGTGGGGCTTTACCTGATGGTGCTGGGCATTTGGTTCCTTCTTTACAACTGAAGATGTTTGATGATTTTAAAAACTTTGAACTTTCCTTTGTTTGGGGGGGGGTTATTTATTGTTGTTATTGGCGCTACCCCTTGTACTAGCTTTCAATGACCAAAACAAGGTTGTGTATAGCTTTACTGAGTCCCTGTAATAGCCATATGCTTTTATTTATTATCATTATAACTGGTGTATTTGAGTGTTTGTAAGCACAAGGTAAAAAAAAGTGTCTACTATTTTTTTCTGTCTGAGTTGTACATTAATCTGTAATTTTTTTAGTCAGCTGTTCCAGAAATCTCATGAGATAAATGATGATTAAGGTCACACTTATAAACAAAAGACAATTTCCAACACAGCGTGGTATGTACTTCCAATACTATACAACTGCACTAATCACAGACTTCCAAATTGTCTTGAGACCAACATAGGGTGTTGTAACATGTTTCTTTAATAAACAGACACAACTACCCCCCAAAAAAAAGTTTGTGGACACGCTGAACACAAATAGTTTATCTTCTTGGTTGCAGACTGATAAAAACAGTTTTCAATAATAATTTACACTTGTTCTGCCTTTTTTTCTTTTACTTAAAAATCATTTAGAACACAACACAATAATAAATAAAGATTTTCAAAAGTCAAGCAATTAGAGTCACAGAGTAAATTGTCCACAAAGTGAAACTTGCATTTCTTTTTGATGGGGAGTTTCAATAATTATTATTAACAATTACATATTTCAAAAGGATCTCTTCATTGTCTCTCCCAGTTAGATACTGAACCTGCTGCTGTTTCTGACAGTGTTTGCTAGAAAAAGTAGGATTGGAGGGTGTGGTTACTGTGGGGAGAGTGGGTGCAGCCACCACATCACTTTTTGGCTGACAGAAGTCAGTGCCCTTGCCCTTCCATTTCAAAATTTCTGTAGACATCAACTGAAAATAAGCACAAGGCTGGTCTGCCTGACAAAATAATTAATTAACATGGCATGCTGGATGCCGCACACCAGCTTTTTGCCTTTTGTAAAAGTTGTGTTTCTGGGAAGTGTCACTACCAAGCAAGCAAAGAAGTTGTTTGTCATAATGACTCTCATCTTATCTCGGACTGCTTTCAAGACAAATTCTCAGTCCATTCCAGCTCATCCTAAATGATCCCATTAATAAAGTTAGAAGTGCCCAGCCCATCCCAGCGCCCCCCCCCCACCAAGCCTGGGATTCAGAAAATGACAAACTGTCCCTTTGAAGCTACCACGTACCCTGCCATCCCTTCCTGCTACATAGAAAAACAAAAGAGCTATGTGCCATGCCTGAGTGCCTCCTTGCATTGCTGTCTCTAGCTGAACTGGAAGTGTCAACTGCTTGTGAATTGAATTGCACCCCGTTAACATAAGCACCTCTACTTTACACCTTCTGGCTTAGTGGTCTGGGAACTTGTTTGATGTGCCTACTGCACAAGGGCCTCCTTGACTGTTGCAAAACTAAGTTATTACTGGCAATTAATTTGGCAAACAGTTCCAACAGAAGGGGAATGCGAGAAGCACTCAAGCTCTCAGGCAGGTATATAAGTAGGGCCACAGACACAGGCCGTTCCTCTCTCTGCTAACCATTTTCACAAATTGGTTGCTGATTTGAATGCTGACTTGCCTTCCTGTTGTGCTCCTCCAGTCTGTGACTGTGTGTTTGCAGCTGCTGCTGGTCAGGATAGGCTCTCCATCCTCCGTGCTCCACTTGCCTCTCTTCTCTGGACCAGAGGCAGAGACACTCCATCCTACTCACTTCAGTAAGGTAAGGAGTACTACTGGATAGAATCATGGGGCAACAGACTGGCTAGCTAGCTGCTTGGCGGTTTATTTATTTATAGTTTCATTTTTCTGCTATGATGTTGACTGGCCACAGAAAAACTAAAGTTTCTGTCTGCACCCCTGGCACCCCACTCTATTGCAGCAACTGACTTCAAGGTCCTCGGTTTACGCAGCAGTCTTCAGAAATTTTATTTCATAATTATTCTTAAATTAAAGCACTTCTGACTTCTGAGCTGCTGATGGGTGTGCAGTCAAAAATGTGAGGCTAGGGTAAGAAAGTGAGCACTCGGATGTCCACCTGACAAGTTTCTGCAAACCAACTTGCTATACCAGCATGTAAAAAAAGCAGTCAAGATTCATCCCTGACACATTATTTAATTATCTGGTGGTAACCGAACCGGTCTGTGTAAGGCCCACTAGACACATTGGCGCTGTTGGCACAAGATGTAAGTGCCTCTTTTCAGGGGCAACTGACCCGGCGTGATCACTTCGGATTGGGGAAGTGGTTTTGACTTGCTCAGTCACACAGTATGTATGCATGAAGTGGTGGTGGAGGTTGTTGTGTGATGACTGAAATGCAGGTCTGCCATTGTATCAACTTCCAAGCTCATTCATAGTGTCAGTGCCAGCCCCCATGCATGCGCTTGTGGTTGCCCTGCTTAGCTGCTTGCTTGCCCAATTCACACCCATTTTGTGGATAGGACTGCAGCAGCGGCAGGGCTCATTCATAGCACCTCCTTGGCTGGAATAGGGAACGAAGCTCAGCAAAGCATGGGTGTGGGGGCAG
The DNA here is from genome assembly GCA_016271365.2 of Neoceratodus forsteri. Taxonomy (NCBI): domain Eukaryota; kingdom Metazoa; phylum Chordata; order Ceratodontiformes; family Ceratodontidae; genus Neoceratodus; species Neoceratodus forsteri. The sequence goes on from CM057454.1 coordinate 794,436,294, forward strand.
CATAAGAACCCACCACCAGTTGCTGAACCTGCCCCACTACTCTGCACTTTATTTATTTATTTTTTTTGTAAGCTCTCACTGCCTTTTCTGTCATCTGCTGTAGAGGGCAGTATGGGCTATCTCTGTAAACATAAATCTGATGCCTAATCTTGACGGTCTTCTAAATCATTCAGTGTGATCAGCGTGCACCCAGTAAAAAAGGTATGTACCTGTTCTTCACATTATGTATTATGGCATCAGTGCAACTGCTTTTATTACTTTTAGAATCTTCCCCTATAGCCGTCAACTCATCCCAAATCCACACACACCAAACCCCACAGGATTTTGGAAATAGTGGCACATTTTATACTACTTTTCTATGTACAATTGATTGAGGAAGTACATGTAATGACAGAAACAGCATTTTATCTGTGTACATGTACTTGTTTTGCAAGAAGAAATGTCATTTCTTTCAGCTAAGTAAGGTCACTGTTCAGACATTGTTAAGAATATAAGTATTGTCTATCAACACATGGAGTCTGACTGAAACAGCTCCCACTCTGATTCACCTCAGTTGCAAGCAACCTGCAGTGTGCCGCTGCATGCTCTACCAGGGCAGTACAACAGGAGCAGTACTGGACTCAATCACATTTCTCCCTGTGCTACCTGGATGCAGCATTGCTGCTAGGAGCCTGAACCTCCCCAAGAGATACCACCTACTAGAAGTAACATTTTGCAGTTGTTCAGCCAGTCTGAACTAGATATTAGCTAACACATCACTATTTCATAATAATGGCATAAAGCCTTCTGAGTGGAAGGCAACCTTTTCTGTATTGGAAGACAATTTCCTGGTTGGGCAGGGCTGCTTGACACAGTAAGAGCACAACCTCAATATAAGCACAAATAGTTAAAAATTACATCACCAGCAGGGACTGTCATTTTACAATAGTCTCAGATTATCACAAATAGCTACACTGTGTAGCTGCTCACTGAACAGTTATGCAGGAAAGTTGAATAATGGAAATAGTGTAATGGGTCGGGGACACTAGGATTACCACCTGTCCTGATTTTCACAGGACAGTCCTGATTAAGGCATCAGTGTCCTGCAAAAAAACATGAAAAATATTACATGTCCTGACATGACAGTAAAAAAAATATTATATGAATTTCTTCTACATGTTGCAAAAAACGATAATACCTTAACTAAAGTACCTTAAAATGATAAGACATACTAGGAACAATTAAAAAATGACAACACTTGGTCTTAATTCTGATAATTTAGAGAAAAGAAGTCAGTTGCTTTGGTCAAGGTTACATATTGTCCTGCAAAAAATCAAGCTTCAGTAAGAAATGTAGCACTTTGGGCTTCTTAAAAGGGTGATAACCTAGGTGACACACCTGGCAATAAAATAAGCCTTCTCTATATACTGATGATCTCTTGCCATATCTCCTTTGCAAGGAATAAAAATCTGTAAAGGAGTATGGAGTGCCTCAGAGATTATCCCCCACAATCTGTAGTACTGACTGAGCAGTGCACTCCTTTATTAACAAAACAATTCATTATGTCAAGCTCTTATATAAACTTGATAAGCTCAAAGATGACAAATGCAGTCAGGCTTTAAGACAAAGGGTGAATCTTTGCTGGAGGCAACTAATTTGTTTTGTCATATCCATCGGTTTTGATATATATTAGTTAGCAGTGTACCACACCATTGTTTATGAACTTCTGTTGTTTATTACAATACCTGAATATCTTGCTCTAGTAATTTATTTGACTGTATACCTGTATTCTTTAAAAAAAAAATCACCTGGACATGCCTATCATCGAACTGTTCTGTCCAGTAATTTTTTGTCCCGTGTTTAAAAAGTGGATTACACTCAAGATGCACATATGTTAAGGGGGCCGCAACAGGTGTGAGCATTCAAGTCAGCAGCTACCAAAAGTCACACTTGTAACACTGAGTTATTTGCCTAGTGTAAGGTCTGTTTTTCTTTGTGTGTTTATGCTCATCCTGCATTTAAACTGGGCACATCCTTGCAGCCTTTTTCCCTTACCGAGAGCTAGCGAATGAGCGAGAGAGGAGAGAGAGATTGTGGGGTGTTTAGGGACAAGTCTCCATCTATGCTTAAAAAAAAAATAAATAAAACTATCTAGCAATTTTACATACATAGCTAACTCAGGCAGAGATGTGTGTGTTACCTTGTGGATGTCAAAAACTGATGTGATAAAACGTGCTGAACAGGTTTTCATTTCAATGTGTCAATCTAGCAAGTTGTTAGTGAAGCAAACATTAAACTAAGCTATGAAATTAAAGTACGTTGCACAGAACCTTGAACTGCACACAGCACAGTGTCTCTTACAACAGTAGCAGAGATGATTACTGATTTATGGAGCTTTATTTTTGTTTTGTTTTTCTAACATAGCTGAATTACTGCCCAGAATAGCATGCATAGCACCATGCTAATAATTACTGTAGTACCATTCAGAGTTTGTGGCTGTTATGCTACTAAAGTTCTTTCAACCCTAAAAGTGCCAGATGGTCTGACAGTGTATATTTCTGCATCCCTAGGGCACTAACATTTTACAAGTTGCTGCCAGAGACTCACTTAAAATATCAAGTAAAACTTATTTTGTTTTCCAAAGGAGACTGTTGTTACTCCCCTTCCCTTTTACTATTTTCCTGCATTACCTCGACTATTAACTGCCTAGTCACTTAATAGTGATTATTTTTCCTAATCAGGTCAATCCCTTGTACAGAGGTATATCCCCATTTTAAACACCTACATAGCCAACACAACAGCTTTTGCCTGCTTATAAAATTCCATTGATGTTTTTTAGCCTCTGTTTATTCTTGCAACAATTCTTTTCAACAGGAGCGTAGGCTTTATTCCCTTTTAGCTCCCACAATGCACTCTCTCTCTCTCTAAATTATACTGTCTCCAGAGTTGACGTGTCACATTACAGGTCTGACATTTGACCCTTCCTTGTGCCTCAGTGTTTACAAAGCAATACATTTATGAGTTTCTTTCACACACTCACTGTCCTTGTATTTTGACTGTAGCTATATGAAGAATTTATTACATTCTGACTTGAATGCAAGGCAGATGGTTTCTGTTTATACAGCTTATGGCCACAGATTAGCTACTTTTGTCCAGCACAACTCTTTTCCACTTTAAGACTGCCTTTCAACACTACACCCTATTATATTTTCATCTCTGTTTGCAAAAAAAACTGCTTTAGCTGCTACAAATTTAGTTACTTTTTGAGTTCGAGCATGCGCATTGAACTCCTTGGGATAGTGACTTTTGAGAGGTGTGACACTGTCTGTCCAATGCAGAGTGCTCTGCAAGGGACTTGACGGTAGCACACCAGTCATCAACCAGGCTGGTCCTAATGCTATTTTGCCTGAAGTGGTCTGCACTTGAAAAAAATGCACCAATCACATGGCGGCTTTTTCCTTTCATCTGCAGGTCACCACACAGCAAACAGCTGTTTGCATCATGATCAGGCTGGATGACATCTCTGCCCCCCATGCCACCCCACCGGCCCCTTCCTGTAAGGTGGGAGGAGGTGTTTTCCTCACTTGCCTACTCCATTTCCTGCTGACTCCTTTTGCTTGTTTTCTCCCATCCATGTGGAGTAGGTCACAGCCTGAGCTCCGTATGGGCAGAGAGTATACAGTGCCCAAAGGCACCTTCACTCCAAGTGCAATCGTGCTACAGTATCCCCTCTCCCGCCTGCTGACATTGGGATGCTCAATCCCAGTGTCAGCATGTATCCCCTTCCCCCTTTAATGTGGCACACTGGGAGCCCACCCAGTGTGCTGAAATCCATCTTATGAATACTTTACCTGTAAAAAAGAAAACAGTCCCACAACGTCTTTTTTTTAAAACCTGGAAAAAAAAGAAAATGGTCCCTCATCGTTCGCGCTGAGCCTCCTCCCCAAAACCACACCCTCCTTCTACGAACCCCACCTCCCTGCACCACTCTGTCCCATACTTACCTCCAGAGGTCAGGAGCAGAGATCTTCTGTGGACCGGGAACATGTCTGCATTCATCAAAAGCTGACTGCAAACTGAAAGAAATCACGGGAAGCCCTATAATGGCAATCAATGTGGGGTTTCAACTTAGGTTGATATCTCAGCCACTTTTTGGAATTTTGGTCCCAAGTTTTCAACATAGGGTTCTTGGGACCCCACCTCATGAACACAGTCACTGCCATTTTGTTTCCCAGTCCCAAAAGGTGATTTTGCAGTCACTTTGTGGAATCATCTTTCTGGACCAATTAATGAAATGATAGTGCCACTGTTCATGAGGTGGGGTCCCAAAAAAGCCCTTGTTGCAAATTTGGTGAAAAAAACTCCCATAAATGACTGTGTTATGAGCGTCCATTGTGCAGTTTCTATGTAAGTTCATAACATCATTAATTTTTAAGATTTTCACTCTAAATTAGCAAAATTGCCATTTTTTCACCCCCCTTCCCCATGAACAGTTCAGCTGTCATTTTTTTTTGCATCCTTCCCAAAATGTGTTTATGCTCCTGTGGCACAGAATGGTGAGGTCACTGTGCAAAATCAATTTCGGAACACATGAACAAACTTCCAGTGCCACTGTTCTTGAGGGGCAGTCCCAAAAAGGCCATGTTGAAAATTTTGTGAAAACATAAAAAAAAATGACTGCATTATGAGCCTGCATTGCACAGTTTCTACGCACACTCATATCTTCACCGCTTTTTTAAATTTTCATTTCAGATTTTCAACATTGCCATTTCTTCGCACCTCCTCATGAACAGTACAGCTGTCATTTTTCACATCCTGCCCAAAATGTGTTTTCTCACCTGTGGCGCCCAATGGCACACTCACTGTGTGAAATCACCTTTTGGGATTGAGTAACGAAATGATACTACCGCTGTTCATATGTTCATGAGGTGGGGTCCCAAAAAACCCATGTTGAAAATTTGGAGCAAAAATACCAACAAACGCCCAGGGCATTAGGGTTTCCAACTGTCACACCTACCCTGTACAGACTGACAGGTGTTGGGGGTGTGATCTGGGGTCATCGGCCATACTGCTCACCCAATTCCACCCCCACCCTGCAGCCACTAACAGGCATTGAGGTGTGCTATGGAGTCTTTGACCCCAACGTTCACCCCATTTTCCTATACTGCACCCATCTCAGCTTATTTCCTTATGGAATGGGGTGAGTGTAAGGGCCAAAGACCTCAAGGCACACTGCAGTACCGGTCAGTGTCTGCGGAGTGGGGTGAAGTGGAATAGTGTGACTGTTATGGCCAACAATCCAAAGCCACACCCCCAATGTCTGTCAGTCTCTGAAGGGTGGGGTTGGTGTTACTTCAGCACTTCACCGTCATTCCTATTATGCATCTCTCTTAACTCCTGCACTGCTAATCCCAATACCAGCAAGCTAACATTTGGCATTGACAAATGCTTGTTTCATAATACTAGAGTTTTGATGTGCAAGCCTTGTTTTCTGATCTTTATTTTTTATGACCACCTTTTATTATAAAGTAATTACCTGGAACATCAAAGGTGCCCAGACACCAGAAACACATTATATGATCCTCCATCACCTGAAATAAATAGGGGTGCAAATTGCTTTCCTCCAAGAGACCCACACTAAACAACAAGATGGTAATTTATGGTGCCAGAGTTGGGTGGGTCAAGCATTTGCAGCTGCACATAGTAATAGATGGGCGGGGGCAGCAGTCTTAGTTTCCAGATCTCTCCCCCTCCAAATAACTCTAGATGTACTGTAAGGGATGTTGAAAGTAGATATATTCTTTTGTGGGGCACTCTTGGGCATCAAGAGGTCGTGCTCCGATGTACACATGGTCCCAATTCGGATAACCCCACTATTTTTGCCACTCTGTTAAATCATTAAATTTTCTCATATCTCACAAGGATTCCCTTCTGATCTTTGAGAGACATTGGAATCTACTGCAGGATTTAACTTTAGATAGAGCACCAGCTGGGCTGACTGGCCTCTCTCCTGCTCAGAGGGCTCTAACAGATAATTTTTTCATTTTCTTTTTCTTTCATATAGCTTTTTGCTACCCCATTACCCCTCGTACCTTACCTGGCTATGGAAGAGACATGCATTTTATGCTTTTTCTCCCCGATACCCCAGGACCCTGATCACGGTCATACATGTACATGGAGGCATGCATGCATTCCACAGCTTTTGTGACAGCTCCTTCCACCCACCCAGCCTATTATCAGGTTTCCCTTGTGGTTTGGCACTGCTACCTAGCTTCCACTGAGTGGCAGCCAAGATCTGGGGAAACCCCACGTCCCTCCCTGGAGTGGAGAGCTGCCTTGTGGATGCATGATCAAGCTCCCCCCACCCAACCCTGGAGGCCCGAGCTTGCCTCCAAACCCCAGTCACTGTTGTGGCATGAGGTGTGGCATCCAGTGCCTAAACCCTCAGCACCACCGGGCCAGCTGGCCCTGACAGATCCTACAGATTCATTGGGCCTCATGGACCCATGGAGAGTCTTGCATTCTTGCCCCAATGTTTTACATTCCACTCCCTGGTTCACAGTTCCCACTCTAGGTTAGAATTTTCCTTATTTCTCAACAAGTTTTGGATGGGGTGGACAGTTGTAAAATAGAAGCCCAAGTCATATCGGACCATGCCCCTGTAGTATTGTTGGTCACTCCCTCTTTTTATCCCTGCATGGGAAAACATTTGGAGACTTAATAATCATTTATTAAAGGACCCTGAGTATCTTTGTGCCATCCAGGAACATACAGACCTTTTTTTTTCCAACATAACCATGGCTTTATTTCTGCATCCTTAACTTTATGAGGGGCCTGTAAAATGGCTATCCAGGGAGAGCTGATTAGACTGGCTATCACATGCAATTTGCAAACATAAGAGGCAGAGTAAACAACAAACAACCACACTCCTCAGCTGCTACAAAAAGGCTTTATTTAAAGTTAAAATAAGTCACCAATGACCAACATGGTTACACCGCCTCACTGAAACCTGACCGGGTTTCATACACAATCGTCATCACCCTGATGGCGTGCTGTTATCTAATCTGATCGGGTTCAACGAACATGTTGATCGATGATAACATTATAACTTTGAATAAAGCTTTTAACATCAAAAGCACTAATCATTGTTGTTTACCCCGATGTTTTACCTCCGCACCCTCTTTACACAGTGGAGCTGTATTGTGGAGATTCACAAACACAAGAGACAGCACTTTTGCTCTCAACTTTTAATAGAAATAAGGCAACTGGAACATCGCATTTCCACCTCCTCACCTTACTGTGAATGGCAAGCTCTTATTTTAGCTCAAGAACAGTATGCGGATCTCCTTAGAGAGGATGCTGAACATGCTATTTTTAGAGCCAAACTGTCATATGTTGATCAGGGCAAGAAGGCTGGGAAGCTTTTGGCTTTGTGATTAAAACACCAGGAAGCAGCAAGATTTATTTCACATATTTGGAAGGCACCTGGCTCTTCCCTATAAACACAGCCGAGGAATATTGCAAATTGTTTTGGCTCTTATTATGCTGATCTTTATTCTGCTGAACCCCCACCACCAGAGATGAGATCAGAGCTATTTTACAACTGGTGCAGCTGCCCCAGCTTCGCGATGACCAAAAATAATTATTTTTTCTTCTATTATTTATTACCTCAGTTGGGGGGGTTGTACCTTTGGGCCCCCCCCCACATCCAGTCAGCCTTCATGACTGCTGCCCCAGATGTGGCCAGAGCTTATAGACCTCCCCACCTCAGCCCTCCCATTCTGCATCACAGCGGGTACTTTACCCCACCACTGTGGAGACCTGGATGGCGAGCCCAGGAGGGAGCTAACTTGGGCGCATCTGTGGTGGCACCATCAGGCAGCCTTCATGCTGCTGAGGGGATTTTTCTTCTTGGTTTCCCCTGCGGGGAGGGTCATGCAGTGACACCAATGGAGGGAGTGTGCACGAGTCCACATGCCCTTCTACAAAGCATCTGCCCCATCTCCGCCCCTTTTGTCTGCAGCATTGGTGCACTGCCCCCCCAGTCTCTACTGGGGGCCAGTAGAGCACCGACCACTGGTGTTCCCCCTCCCCAGAGAAGGAGAGCAGTCCCATGGATGCTTAATCCTTCTCCAACCCTGCTAATGCCCGGTGGCCCGTGCTTGTTCCCGAACACGGGTCACCGGCGCAGTGCAAGGTAAGGCATCCAGCACCTCAGCCCTCAGTGCCACCGGGCCAGCCACGACCATAAAGAATTACTTAGAAGACCTATTTCTATAGCGGAGGTGGGGCAGGCAATCAACTCCCTTCCCAATGATAAAGCTCCGAGCCCTGATGGCTTTACCCCTAACTTTTATAAAATTTTGAAGAACAAGTTGGCCCCTCACCTCGCGTCCTTATTTAATGACATATTCAATTCAGGATCGCTACCTTCCTTGTTTCACGAAGCTCTTGTAATCGTTCTTCCCAAGCCTGGAAAGGATGTCAAGGTGGTAAGCAATTATAGACCTATCTCTTTACTCAATTTAGATCTCAAGATCTTGGCAAAGGTATTAGCTACACACCTTTTGCAAGTTTGGGAAGGTCTGATTGGTCCCAAACAAACAGGCTTTATGGCAGACCAGCATTCTAGAGACTATCTATGGAAACTGGCCCATCTTATGTCTACATCAAGGGATTCCAAAACACCTGCTGTTCTGGTCTTTCTCGGAGCAGAAAAAAGCTTTTGATAGGGTTGCCTGGTCCTTTTTGTTTGAGACTTTGGATATGTTTGGGTTCCCCTCTGAATTTATTCACTGGATTGAGTTACTGTACTCCTGCCCCACAGCCAGTGTTTATTATAAAGGTTTTTCTCCTCCCCCTTTTCATTGCATAAAGGTACCCATCAGGGCTGCCCTTTTTCACCTTTTCTCTTTAATTTATATATTGAGCGTCTTACTTGATCCTTTTGTGAGAGACTCACATTCAAGGAATTTCTATTACGGGGCAAGCCTATCCCATATCAATATATGCAGATCACATATTGCTCCACCGCAGTATCCTAGTACCTCATTACCTGTGGCTTTTGACTTATTATGCAGTTTTGGCCACTTATCTGGATACAAATTGAATATGAACAAGACAGTCTTCATGCCGCTTAACTGTTAAACATATAGATGGGATGTCATGAAATGGGGTGGCACTTGGACTCAGGATGCTTTAAATTATCTAGGCATTTTGGTATTTAAAAGTACCCAGGCTTTAATTAAAAATTATCTCTCAAACCTTATTAGCACTAATTGGTCTGACTTAGAACACAGGTTAAAATTACCTTTGAGTCTCTGGGCCTGCATTAATATAATAAAAATGAATATTCTTCCCTGGCTTATATACCCCTTAACTATGACAGGAGTCTTTCTTCCAAAGCAGGGGTTTTTTTCTATTCATTTACTCCTTACATATTTTTGTTTAGCAACTGAATTATGATTAGCAATTGACATTTTTCAATACAACAATACATTGAAAACAACAATAAGGTACTAAATGAACTAAAAATTCCCCTCACAAAAGAAACTCCTCCCAACCTCCCACCCCACCATCTGGAGCACCCCCTTAGTGTCTGACCACATATAATGAAACATTATTTACTGGGTGCTACTGAACAAGGAAAGAATAAAGCTCTGTCCAACATGCCCTGGCCCTGGCATGAGGAAAAGTAAAATTCCTAATAGCCGTCTCAGCTGAGGTGACTGTCAGACACTCCTGTACCCATTCTGAAAGAGAAGGGGACCAATTGTCCAGCCAGTGTCTTAGTACTACAAGTTTAGTGACCAAAGAGGTTTAGGCCATGTAGTATTTATGTGCAGATACACTAATGGAGGAATAGTCCCCAAGAAGACAAATTTCTGGAACAAAATAATTAATAGAGCCAAAAAAATGGGACAGTTTGGTACTTACCAGGGACCATAGTTGTTTGACTGGCAGACACTCCCACAATTTGTGGAACAAAGTTCCCTCCTGGTTTTCGCAGCAAGAGCAAATAGGCAAAAATATTTTTTTTCAAATGGTATAGGGCATAGGGGGTCCACTAGAGACTGTGTAAGATGTTAAACTGTAGCAGCCTGAGCCTATCTTGCTCAATATAATGATAAATAGAATTCAAAATGGAATGCCAATATGAGTACAGACGGTTGAGGTTAAGGAGATTTTACCAATAATAAGCCACAGGAGAAGCTAGGGCACAGTCGTGAGACACTAGAGCTTTGTATATACCAGATATTGCTTTCTGTTTGCCCGCTAACAGAATACAATCCTGAATAGGGGAGTTTGAGATAGTCGGCCAAAGGGCAGGCCCCAATAATTGCTTAATACAGTTACAAAGCTGTTTGTACTTAAAAAAAACAGTTCAGCTGAATTTTAAAAAACTTTTAGTACATCCTTGAAGGATTTAATTTTTTTGTCAGATACTACATCTCCCAATTTAAGGCTGGATATAGTAGGCCAAAAGGATGGTGGAATAGGTTTGCCAGCTATACAAAAATTTAGATTATTAAATAACAGTTATGTTGGTGCCTTCGTATGAAATACTTTAAGGCTTTGACACATTTGGGAATGTGCTCTAACACTCCAGCCTATAGGGGAACTACAAAGGACTCCAGGAAGTTTTGCATATGGAGTGTAGAGTAGTGACTCTAGAGAAATATGGTTTATTTGGGCCAGTGAAAGTTCAATTTCCAGCCGACAGAGTAAAGAAGACAGTGAGGTAAGGGTTTCTACCCATTTTAGGTATTTGGCCCCTAGAAGAGCCAAATAATATTTATAAAAATAAGGCAACTGTAGCCCACCATACTTATGTGGTCTACACAGTTTCCCATATGACCTACGGGGGAGGAGGGATTTATCCAACCAAAAAAAGACAGAGCATATAGAATAGTTTTTGGAACCATTTTTTGGGGAGGTAAACATTTAGCATACCTAAAGGATAAAGTAATTTGGGGAGAACGCACATCTTAATTAGACATAACCTGCCCCAAGGAGAGAGTGGCAATTGTTTTCATCTGGCAAGGTCTTTATTAATTTGCTGTATAACTGGGTCCAGGTTTAAGGTTTTGAGCTTAGACATGTCTTTAGAGCATTTGATGCCCAAATAATTTGAGGCTGAGGTCTCACACTGGAATCCCAATTGTGAACAAAGAGGTTTGGGGTTAAGAGTAGAGATAGGGTAGACCACTGTTTTTACAGGATTAAGTTTGTAGACTGAAAAGTTACTGCAAGTTGGAACAATGGCTAGGGCTGCAGGAAGGGATGTAGTCCAATCTGAAAGGTGAAGCAAAATATTGTCAGCAAAGGACGAAAGTTTGTAAATGCCCTTCCAAACTGCTATACCTTTAACTGAGGTAGAAAGATTTATCACTCTGGTAAAGGGCTCAAGGTATAAATTGAAGAGAAAAGGGGAAAGGGGACAACCCTGGGGGGTACCTCTAGTCAAGGGGAAGGGAGTAGATAGCTTATTATTATTATATAGGATATGAGCAGTGGGGAAGGTGTACAACACCTTAATTCTGTTAATAAATTTGGTAGGGAGGGAATATGTTTCCAGGCCTCTAAACATAAAAGACCAAGAAACATGGTCAAAAGCTTTCTCTGTGTCTAGGGAGACCAAAACAGAATCTGTTGAGGTTTACCCAGATGCAGAGAGAAGATGAAAAATGTTCCTGAAATGCTCACTTGAGGTTCTACCCACAATGAAGTCTGCTTGCTCAGGTCCCAGGAGGGAGCACCAAACCACAGAAAGCCGGGTTGTCAATATCTTGGCATATAACTTAATATCATTATTTAACAATGATATAGAGAAGTAACTCTCTGGTATAGAGGGATCCTTTCCTGGTTTAGGCAGCAGTAGAATGTGAGCTTCAAAGAGTGATTTGTCAGAAGGGGGTGTTAGTACTCCAGTAATTATAAAGGGCTGTTAAAAGAGGGATTAGAATATCTTTATAAGTTTTATAAATTAAGGCAGTTAACCCATCTGGGCCTGGGGCTTTGTCAAGGGTCAGAGATCTTATAGCAGTGGCTACCATGGATGCTGAAATGGGGCCTAGTAATGATTGTGCTTGGGCTACAGTAAGATGGCGAAGTTGGGCTGAGGCCAAAAAAGAATCCTGGACCGCCGTACTCACTGAATCAATCTGTGAGGCTGTGTAAAGGGAGTGGTAAAACTGCAAAAAAATAGAGGTCATCTGTTTGGGGTCTGTAGTTGGTAACCCTGAATTAGGATCAATCAGTGAAAATACCCATTTATTAGTAGATTGTTGTTTGACCCTCAAGGCCAAAAGTTTGCCAACTTTATTGCCCTCTCCAAGATAGGTGGCCTTCAACTTGGCAGCCACCTTATCCACCTTATTTAAAAGGTGTTCCACATATTGGGCTCAAAGTTGGGCTTGCTTCTCCTGAATATGGTCTGGGGTTGAGGGGATAATCTGCTGGAGCAACTCACTTAAATGAGCTTTCCTCCTCCGGCTTCTCAGGGATGCCAGTCTAATAAATTCCCCTCTCCAAGTGGCTTTAAGCCCACCCTAGATAATATCAAGCAGTAAAGAGGCATCTTGGTTGCGAAGTATAATCACCTCCATGTACTGCTTGAAATGGGCCACAATATCTGGATCTCGTAATAATTGATTGTTCAGAGATCAGGTCTGGGGATGCTGGGGGGTTGATGGAAAATCTAGGGCCAACAGGACAGGGGAATAATCCGACAGAATTCTTGCCTATATATTGCAGTATACAGTACTAGACAACAGCTGTTTATTTATTAAAAATAAATCTATTCTTGAAAAAACATTATGGGGCACAGAAAAAAGTATAATCCAGGGAAGAAGGATGGAGAGTCCTCCAAGGGTCCGCCAGGCCCAGGAGGTCTATAAATTTATTCAAGACTCTCTGTCCTGGAGACATCCCAGATTTCTTTCTGCATGTATGGTCTAACTCATTGATTTGGACAAGATTCCAGTCCCCGCACAATACATTTGGCAAATGCCCAAAGGGAGCTAAGACTGTGGCCAGGGTTGGGAAGAAGCTAGGGATATCTATGTTGGGGCCATAGACTGAGCCCAGTAAGATCTCTACACTCCCCAATAGACAATGTAGAAAAATATATCACGCTTTCGGGTCCTTGATTTCTGCTAGAAGAGTAAAAGGGACTGATTTAGAAATTAGAATAGCTATGCCTCTTTAGCAGGGACTATTGCAAGCACCAAATGCCCTCCCCACCCAAGATTTGGATAGGAATGCCATCTGGCTGTCCAGCAAGTGGGTTACCTGTAGAAAAACCACATGTGGGGAAGAATGATGTAAATGCCTTAATAATGCATATTTTTTCCTATTGTCCCTACCTCCCTTTATATTCTGTGTAATAAATAAAAGTGGATTAGCCATTATATAAAGATGTAATGTACAAGAGACTGAAATAGTGGAACCAAGACGGATGCACCAGAATCCCCCTCCCCCCTATCAAACAGAAACCAAAATGTTATGAAAATACCCATCAAGAACAAACAGACAAAACCTGTAATACAAACAAATATGTACAAACATGAAACTATGTACAAAAAAGTATTCATTTCTCCCAGGCCTAGTGCCTACTCCCAAAACAAGAAGTTCCAAGATGGGCAGAGCTAGCCCCCTAACTACACCCTGAATAATACATACTGTATGTACATACAGGACCTCAAACTTATTCTATACTGCAGCCTTCCTTCAGCAGTGGTGGGGTTTATAGGAATATCATAGTGATACAGTGGGAAGCAAATAGAAAAACTGAAAACAGAAAACGGAGGAGACAACCTCATTTTCCACAATACAGTATCAAATAGAGGTCACCCGGTTGAGTAAAATAAACATGTTGGATCTCTAGATTCAGAAATCACATAATTACCATACTCTGTCATTGTCTCCTCTTGTACTTGACAGAGTCATTAATTAGAAGGCCCAATGTAATTAAAAAATAGAATACCACAAATTAAGTTCCCCCCCTCCCCCATGCTGACAGGCAGTGAAAAATAAATTCCTTAGGCTGTAATGCCCCAAAGCAAGACCCAAGAAATGAACATCTAGCAAGCATTCCCACATGTTGAATAATATCTTACATAGCCTGCCAAGCACATCGGAAATCACCCCTGCTATGTCCATCAATCTAAATTATAATGCTATGTGTTTACCGATTCCTCCCTAAATATGTCATCAAAAAAGAAAAAAAAGGGGGGGGGGCAAGCAGGCAATTTAGTGCAGAAAAAGGAAAAAGCTTCAGGTAGTCCTCACTAAAGTAGCATATTAGCACTTAAAACTAAGGAGCACCAAAAACTTGTTCCAAGCACTAATCCTGTTACTTAAAGTGACAAGCCAATGGAGGCAGCAGGTGAGGCTCTGTACTGTCTAAGTATGAAGTGTCCACAAAATCAGTGTTGGTATACAAAAGGACCAAATTAAATAAAACAAACAGGGTAACTGTAGAACATGTAAAAGTTTAAATCTGTCCATTTTGAAATCTCTGAAGAGTAGAGCATCCCGAAGATGAGCTCTGTCAAAAAGAATTGTTTCTGATGCAACAGATATGCCTCAAAGTAAACCAAAGATATTTCTACTCAGTTAAAAAGGTGCAGAGGAGTGCCTTTTGCATAAATAACTTTCAGCACTTATTAATCCAATAACTGTCTGGCTCTATGATATCGAGTTTAAAGAGAAACCCTTGCACTGGTACTTAAATTTATCATAGACCTCCTCAGATTTTGGTAGAAAAGAGTTCAGAAAACAATTGGTTTAAGGCTGCGGCAGCTTGGTCAGCTGTGTCAAAGGGCAGTTTGCCTGAATCTGTAGTTATTTCCAGTCGTGAGGGGTAAAGAAGCCTATGCTTGATATGAGCAGCCCAAAGTTTACTGAGGAAGGGGTGATATGCAGCCCGCATTTGATGGGCCTTAGCAGTAAGGTCCTGTACAATCCTAATCTCTTTACTGGCCCATTGTATCGAGTCCAAACATTGCACTTTCTTCAGGATATAATCTTGATCTATGAAGTTTAAAAGCTTGAATATAATCGGTCGGAGAGACTCCGCAGGTGGAGGCTTAGACTGAAGTGCTCTGTGTGGATGTTCAGTTACATAGTGGGGGCCATTAGGTGATGGTCCACTGAATTTTGTGCACAATTTCTGGAGAAACTCGAAAGTGTTTGGCCCTTCCTCCTCTTCTGGCAGCCCAAGTATTACTAAATTATTTTGGTGATTCACCCCTTCAAGTCATCAACTTTGGATTCAAGTGCTGATACCAATCTTTTAATGTGCACTACTTCTGGATCTCATCGAGCATGGCAATCTTTGAGGGAAGAAATTCTCACCTCAGCATCTGACATCCAGGTGGAGAGCTCTCTTAAAGTGGGTTTTATTTCCTTCATCTCTTCAATTAAGGGGAGAACTGTGTGCTTGATGGTTGAGAGACCCAAGTAAATCTGTACTGATGAAAGTTCATCAGAGGCTGCAGGAGTGGGCTGGAGTGGGGAAGTAATCCGTCAGAGGCGCATGGCCTCTAGGGTCACCTTCAAGTCTTCCTCTCAATCCAAGGACGGCAATGGCCGTTGTGCTGATTCTTCAATCGAAACTTCTAAAATTGGCATAATAAGGCCAGTCAATACTTTTAGCTAAACACAGTGGCTGTTAATGCTCAGTTGTCTAAAAAAGGGGCGTTTGATCTTTTTTTTTTTTCCAACGAAGCTGGGGTGCTTGAAAAGAAAGCTGCTAGCTCATCATCAGCATCATGTGACCCCTCCTTAAGCATTTCTTATGGGTAGGTAAACCTCCTCCATGATACTATACAAAACTGACACCAGCGAAGCTCCACAGAAGGCTAAGCCTTCCAGCCTTCCAGATTTCTTTCTTTATTATTTGGCAGGTCATACGGTGCACTTTTTGTGGTGGAGGGCAGAATCCCTTCCCCGGATAGATCTGGCAAGAATTTATCAGCCTATCAGTCCATTGAATTAGCCATAGGCAAACAACACAACTTGGATCTTAGTTCATTACCCAGTTGCAGGGTTGGCCAACTTCCAGCACCTCTTTGGGACTTCCCCATTAGCACCTCAGTTAAGGTATGCAAACAACTATACCAGTACTTAGATACTTCTCTGATTCACGATTTGTCCCAGCCTTTGCAATTCAATCATAGTTTTCACATTGGCCATAAACTAATTGGGAACTCCTTTCTTCCAGGTATAGACCCGGGCAATCTTTTGTCTCTTATTCAAAGTGGAACTTTCATTTCTTTTCCCACGTTTAAAACCCTGTATGCAGTTGGTCATTTGGCTGCACTTCAGTTTATGCAATTGCATCATGCAGTATGTACTACTTTAGGACCCTACTCTGGCCTATCTCTCATTCTGAACTTTGTAGTTTATTGGTTCAAGATGTAGTTCAGTGACATGCAATCTCCTGTTTGTGTAAGCGATTAAGAGAAGATGCCACTAACAGCATGGACATACAGTTAGGCTACTGGAGTGCTGAATTTTCAGACTTGAAAGATAAAGTGAATGTTGCTAATGTCTGGCATAATTTACATAAATACCTGAAATTTGATTGTTTAAAGCTGGCTCAGTATAAACTTTTACTTAATATGTATTATACCCCAGTTAAATTGACTAGAATGCAACATTTTGAGGTTGATGCCTTTGTTAAATGTAAGACGGAGAGGGGAACTCTGTGGCACCTTTTCTGGGACTGTGACAAAGTTAAACCATTTTGGCAGGACAATGAAATGAAACTAGATCCATTTTTAAGTTAACAAGATGCCTTTGGGCCTCTTTTATATCTCACAGGCCAAGGGTTGGAGAAATTAATTGGTCAGTGAAATTTCATATGGCTTTAGTTATTGTGGTCACCAAGAATGTAATCGCTAGGCACTGGATGGATGGACAAATTCCAACTTACAGGGAGTAGTTCTCTGGCATCTTAGAAGCATTGCGCATGGAACGTATGCTAGCCAGTATATGGCATACTGACTGCACATATCGTAAGCACTGGGAAGTGCTTTATATTTTACTGCAGTTGTCACAGTCCCCTTACGTGCTTGTGTTTCTTCCACCCTTTGTAGTTTACTGATTTATCTGTATAGGCCCCAATACCATTGCAGTTTTCTGCCTTGTTCCCCTTTTTTGGACTGAATAAAAGGCTTAGTTATTTTGTTAACTTATGTTAATCTCACCCACCATACATTTGTTTTCTGTCTTTTATTTTGTTTTATATCTTCTAGATGGATGTTATGGGTATATATAAATTATCAGTTGTATTATACTGCTAGTATAGAACTTTTGTGGATTACTCTTTGAACATGTTTGTACTGGCTGTTTTTCATACTTTTTGAATCGTGATTATTGCATGGTTGTGTCTCTAACTGTCTTCAGCTTATTCCATGTCTGTTAATATTAGTGTTTGTTCTTTCTTTATTAATTTTTTTAAATAAAGTTTCTTAAGTTTAAAAAAAACTACCAGAGAGGAGTTTGGAAGTAGTTCTAATAAACTTTTATAGATAGTACCGATTACATGTGGCCTTAGTATTCCCTGTTGATGGTCCTTTAGCAATGTGTAAATACTGGTAGCTGGCATCTTATCCGGAAGTTTTTTATACTGGGGGCCTAAACCCAAAAGATATTATCTCAACTGTATATATCACAAGTGAGCAATACTAGGAAGACTGTATTCCCAAGTGAAGTCCACATAGGGATGAAAGCCTCATGGGGAAATAAATTGGTGAAAATATTTCAAGCCCTTCCGCAGCCATCTGCAAAAAGTGGCATCTAACAGATTGGGCGGAAAGGTTTTGTCATGGGCCATAGATAGGAGTCATGTCAAAACATAACTGGGAATAAATTTGTAACAGCAAAGTCTCCAATACCGTAAAACAGTAGCTGTATATCTAGAAAACTGAGTTAAAGGTAATTCTGATAACGAGTGGGCAAAATGTATTAATCAGTTTCAGAAAGGTCATTCTCATAAAATTCAATGATTTTTCCAGTGTGCACTATGTTGGTATGAGCCAGCAGCACACAATGCACAACTGGGCTGCCAATGAATATAAATGCAGGTTAGTCTAATTACCCCTTGCCCCCCCTCCTTGGGCAACTGCAAAAGGTTATACATAGGATGATGGCAACCTTCTCCCCACATGAATTGGGAAATTGTTTTATTCCAGTATTGGAAATAGGCTTTGCTTGGGACTACTGGGAAAGTTTGAAAATAATACAAGAGTCTAGGTTATACATTCTTTTAGATTATGTCTGCTCTCACCAACTGTGAAAGGGGCAGGGTCAACCAATCCTGAAAGTCCTTTGTAACCTACTGGGTGATGGGTTCATAGTGGAGAAGTTCAAGGTGTTGGACGTCTTTGACTAAATGAACCCCTAAATATTTTATCATGCTCCTGTTCCAGCATACTGGAAATCTGGACTTCAAACCTGGGAAGGGGTAAAATATAGACAGAACAATTCTGTTTTAAGAGTATTCTGTTTAAATCCAGATAATTCAGGGATCAGGGAGGCAGTATAGCGCAGTGGTTTAAGGCTCTGTGCTGCAAATCTGGTGACATCCAGGAGACCAGACCTGGGGTTGAATCCCACAGCTTCCACTTGCATACTGTGTGACCCTGAGCAAGTCACTTAAACCTCCCTGTGCTCCCAGGTCACTCCTGTAAAAATGCTTTCAGCTTAGTGTGCTACTCCTGGTTAAACAACTGAATAAAATAATTGTCCGTATGATTCAATTATATTCCAAATATGGGGGAGTGACCTTTCCAGTGTTGTTAGAGTGAGGAGGATGCCATCTGCAAGTAATGCATTGAATCTTATGATCCGAGGAAAATCTTTGACTGTAACATGATGTGGATATAATCTTGAATTTGCAGATTCCTAAAAAATCTGCTCTACACATTGCAATGCTGCCTCCACCTGAGCAATGAAAATAACTGCTCCCTGAATTTAAAACCGTTGGGGGCACTGGAGCCCTATCCTTTCCAGGTTAAATATATTTTGATATGTACTGTGAAAAAGTAACATATTAGTGATAACTAACATATTGATGCAAATTTTATGTAGCTAGCATTTTCCAATGATTTATTTAATAATACTTTTTATGAAAAACTTGACAAGGCCATTTATAAGAACTGTGTATTAATTTGTACTTCAGTTTATTAAATTTTTATGAGTTTATACAATTGGATCAGTGTATGTTTAGTACCCATTATGATTTAAAGGAATTTACCTTTAAGAGATGTATATAAAAGGATATGCAATGAGGCACCATCCCACCCAATGAGGAAGAACTGCCTATGTTCAAAGTGCTGGGGTACCACTCACTGCAACTCTCTGTAAACTTGGATTGTTTTATTTGCATAAATGAATATAACTTGCCGACTGGACTATGTGGACTGCAGCAGGACTCACAGAGAGAACCCACTCCATCTTTGCCTCCCTCCCCTGCCTGCTGCCTCCCACTGCACTCTAGATGTCCTGGACTGCTGAGCCACACCATAGTGTGCCATCCACCAATCAGGTAGATTTGGGGGTGGGACTCTCCGCCTCTTCCTCTTGAATGAGTCACTGTAAGCAGCCTGTCCAAATAGCGGCCAGTTCATGCAAAGGACCGTGTGCTAAGAACATTGAGGAGTCTGCCTGGAGTCAGCTGTGAGTCAGTCAGTCAGCTGCTCCACAGATCCATATGTGCATTACCTATGTAACTCTATTGTAATTTCCTCACTAAACTGTGACTTTATCCTCAACCTGACTTTAGTTACGATAGCGTAATCAAGTTGCATTTGCTGTATAATCACATAATTACTGACCATCAGTTTTTTCAATGGTCCAAGCCTGTTGATATTTGCCGTAATAACCAGCCAGTTATTACGGCAAATACGTGCAAACAAAGCAGCTGCTCTCGAGGCTCGTAGTTTGTGTGTCTCAAGCACGGTTGTTATTCAAATGCCTGCTTTTTATCTAAAAAGAAATTCCATGTGCACATTTCATGTACTAATCAGTACTTTGAAATGAGACAAGAATTCTCTCTACCACAAAAAATTAAAAAATGTAAAAAAAAAATCACCAAAAGCTTTTGAAAAGAAATGAACTGCACTCAAGACTCGCTGTGTGTTCTGAGCGCAGGAGTGCCACAGTCAGTGTTTTTTTCCCCAGCATGTAAGTATTGATTCTCTGTTGGATCTCTAAAACAGTTGCCTAAAATCAACTAACATGAAAAAAATATAAAAATCCTCACAGGCAGCATCACAAGGTAATCTGGTCGCCAAACTAGTTTTACAAGTGAAAGTGAAAGCGTGTGTCACTTGATGATGCTCCTCAGCCTTTGGGGGAAGGAAAAAATTGATGGATGGTAATTATATAAAATAAATCATGTGGTGCTATGCATTAGTCAAATTTAATACACACCCTTGGAGTGTGATGCTTGTTCTTGAGCTTTGTTGTCAGGGTTTATGTAGCATCACACACCTTGGATGTGTAGTAAATTCTCATAATGTGTAGCACCCCATGCATTATTTTATATATAGCATTCTGCACCATTATATTACTGACCTGAGTACCTACTCTGTTTGATCAGCTAATTATCTAGCCTATTCTTGCTTCAGCACCAGTATAAATGTTTTGAACAATTATTACTGCTCCCAACTGCATACCAGCTGAGTCCCTTTGCCTGTTGCCTACTGCTTGTTTGGTCAGCTAGCTCTCTAGTCTAGACTTACTTTTGCCCCAGTACTAGTCTTTTGCTCAAATATCACTGTTCCTAACTGCATACCAGCAGGGTCCATTGGTATTTAATTACTGCTTACCCTTCCTCAGATCCTTACTCCTAATTAGTAATTATTTGTGCTAGTTTATCTATTGTTTTTTTAACTATCTACTCATAACCGAATATATTTGTACTTGTTCCTGCTTACCCATACGTATTTTATTTTTTGTTGCACACTCCTAATTTTTGGTTCAGTTTCTGTTTGAGCCTAATTCACCCTTTATCCCCCATTCCTTGTCCTCCCATTCTGTCAGAACCCTTCCTACCATACTCCTCTTGCTACATATCTATCATATCATTCTCCTCCTTCTTTACCCTACTTCCTCCTCCCTCCTCCCTCCCCCTCCCTCCTTCAGGTCCTCTTTCATATTCCTAACCCTCTCCCCCTTTTTCTTACTTTCCTTCTCCCTCCTTCCCCCATTTCATCCCTCAGATCCCTCTTTCTGTCACCCTGCCCCTCCATATCTCCCCCACCCCATATCTCCCATATCCACCCTGGTCTTCTTCATTCACCCTCTTTAAACCTTGAATCTCACCATCGGTCCTTTCTCTCCCTACCCCCCCCCGCTCACGCTACATCTGGTTAAAAAAGGCAGATGTCTCTCTCCTTTTTCTTCTCCTTTCTTATCATCCTCCCTCTTGCTGGTGACATTGAGCTAAACCCTGGCCTCACCTTCCTCTTCCCATTCTATACCTAAAAACATTATCCACTTCCATCTCATTACAAGAAATCTCCTGCTAAAGGTTGACGCCCTCAAAGTATGGATCTTCCTGCACTCTCTTGACATCTTGCATATTTCTGAAACCTGGATTTCCTCTAGAGTTCTAGATTCACATCTAGCCCTTCCAGACTTCCACCTCTTTCACCAGGACAGAGGCAAGCATGGTGAAGTAGTTTCCTTTTATGTCCATCAAACCCTCTCCTGGTCATCTCTTTCAAAGAGGTCCTCCCTTCTTTTAAGGACTTCTGCTAGTAAAACTTTCCCTCCCTTCCACCCTCCCCATCTTTTTTGGTGTCCTCTATACCTTGCCTAAGATCTCTCCCTCCTCCTTCCTTGATTTGGTCTCCTCTCTTGTCTCCCTCTCTGCCTCCAGGGAGTTCATCGTCCTCAGAGACTACAATATTAACTGGCTGTCCCTCACTTCTAAACCTATCTTGTACACTACTGAGTCCCTGAACCTCACAGAGTTAATCACTGAACCCACCAGACTCAACCTCAATCCTCCAACTACTCCCTCCTGGAGTGAGGGCTGTCCTCCTACCCCCACTGCATCACTGCCACAGGCATTCTTCCTGACACCTTCAGCAACCACTGCTTAACCTACTGTGTTAGGAAGGTGCGTCCCCCTCAATCCACCCCCAAATACACTTGGCACAGTTCTCTCATGTCACTTGATGCTGATGCCCTCTTAAAGGACCTTGCCTCTTCAGATTGGTCCCCTGTATAGTCTGCTCAAGACATTGATACAGTACTGGCCTTTCACTCTTAGCTACCATCTTAAACAGCACCTGGAATACTTATGCCCCTCTCAGAAAGACCAGAGTGAAATGGTACCAGCAGCCAGGATCACTCCTGATCTTACTGAGATGTGCAAGACTCAGGACCTTGCATTAGTTTGCTTCAAGACCTCCCACTCCATGTCTGACCTCCAAGACTACAGGTCACTCTGGAACTCCAGTACAAAGGCAGTTCAGACAGCTAAGGCCCACTACTTCAAGTCCAACCTTCAGTCCAACTTAAATTACTCATCCAAATTCTGGAGCGTGATTCACTGCTTATTCAATCCCTTAACCCATCCTGCCTACCACCAACCTTCTGATGGACAGCTCACTGGTCACCAACCCCCTTGTAGTCACTTCCTTTTTAACAACTTCTTTGCCACCTGTGTTCTACCCTGCTCTACCCTGCCAGTCCTCTCAAGATCTCTCTCTCTCTCTCTCTCTTGCTCGGTGTCTCTCCTTCATCCCTCTCATCAGAAGGCTTTAGTTTCTCTCGTCTCCCACCAGGAAGTTTTCCTTGCCCTTAAGTCTTTAAATCCTTCCAAATACAGCCCTGATGGCTTGGACCCTGAACTTCTTCATATATTCACTCCAGCTATCATCCACCCACTCACTCACCTTCTGAACCTATCTTTCTCCCTCTGTGCTGTCCCTCATTTCTGTAAAATTCCTAAGGTATTCCCTCTCCACAAGAGGGGTGATCTCTCCTCCCCAGAAAACTACAGCCCAATATCACTCCTTCCTTCCCTTGCTGAACTTCAAGAGTCACTAGTGTACACCAGAATTGCCAGCTTCCTAGACACATCATCTTTCCTCTCTCATTTCCAATCTGGTTTTAGAAGGAACCACTCCACCATCTTCTCCCTGCTTCATATAACTGACTCCATCCATACTGGGATGGATCATGGACATATCACTGCAGACATATTCATCGATCTTGTGAAGGTATTTGACTTAGTATCCCACCCCCTCTTCCTGGACAAGTTGACCTCAGCTGGCCTCTCTGCTTCTGCTGTTGATTGGTTCCACCCATACCTAATAGGTCGCCAACAGTTAGTTCAGGTGGTTGGCATGTTGTCCACCCCATCTCATCAGATGTCCCCTAGGGCTCCATTTTGGGCTATATACTATTTTCCTTTTTTCTAAACAATCTCCCCATCACCTGTGTCTCTCTGTATATACACATATGCAGGTGACATGGTCATTTATTCATCAGGTCCTTCTACTTCTGTGGTAGAAGCCTCACTGTAGCATGACTTCCATAATGTGCTGCACTGATTCCATGCTAACCATCTCAAAGTTAACACCAAGAAGACTGTGTCCATGACATTTGGCACCAGACAGAAATTAGCAAGGTTCTCGCCTTCCCCTGTCTTCTCCTCCCTGGATGGTACTCAACTGGAGATCATCCCTGCCTTCAAATACTATGGTGTGTGGTTTGATAGTAAATTAGATTTCTCTGTCCACATTGACAGCATCCACTCCATTTTTTTTACCCCAAATCTATGCCCCATACCATAGCAAGGACATCCACTCTACCCAAGTCTGTGGGGAGCTGCTAACCAAAATGATCCTCCCTATCTTCAACTATGCAGATGTGGTCTATAGCTCTGCCCCTCGCTTTTCACTTGTCAGACTGGATACCTCTGTAATGCTTTCTGTCACTTTGCCACCAACTCTACTCTCCACACCTACCATTGCTTCCTCTACTTCTCCCTTTCCATCTCCCCCTATCCTTTCATTGTCAGACCCACTTCTTCATCTTCATTGCCAAACACTGGCTTTGGCTTTCTTCCCTCCTACCCATCTTCTCTCCTCTCCTTCTCCTCCCTCCTACTTTCTACACTCAAGGAACACCCGCATCATCTCTATTCCTCACCCTTGCTGATGTGCTAGTCAGACTGCTTTCTCCTACTGGCTCCCTCTCTCTTTGGAACCTGCTCCCCTCTCCCCTTAATCTATTCCCCTCCCTTCACACACTAAAACACCTATTAAGGCTCTCTCCTCCCCCCTCTGTGTACCTGTCACTCCTTTTCCTGATTCCTCTGTTTCCTTTTTCACCAAAATGTCTACTCCCCCCCAGCCAGACTCCTCTTTCCTGGTGATCACCAAACTCCTGGCCCTCAGTCTGCTCTCACTTGAGGGTTAAACTCACCCAAACACACCTACAGGCTGTTGTAGTGCCTATCAATGTATAGACTGAGCATTTAACTCATTTGCAATCCCTCTGTATCCACTATTTTATATTGTTGCCAATACACTTGTACTTGCTCTTACTGTACTTCTGATGATCGTAATTGCCTGTATGCCCACTCCCTCTCCCCTCTTTGCCAAGTCACACCTGGAGACGAGCTTTGACTCAGTGTACTTCTCCCAGTTATCGAATTTTTAAATAGAGAGAGAGATAGACAGACAGACAGATAAGCAATTAATTAATTTAATTAAAAAAATTGGCATACCATTTGCATTCTTAAGTTTTTTGTTCAGTATTTATGACAGAGTGTGAGTGATCCTTTGTTTAGTTCCTGATGGATGTTGCATGCCATGCACTGCACTGAATTCTTCTGTTCTTTAATGAAAAGATGAGGGGCTGAAGCAAGAGGAATAGTGGGTGCCTCTGTAAAGAGGGCCAGAAAAATGCTGGGTTGCATGAAAAGGGATAGGGGTGATCAGCTGAGCAGAGAGCAGGGAAAGTAATTGTGCCAATTTACAGGGCACTGAATAAGCTGCATCCAGAGTACTGCATGCAATGTTGATCTCCTTAATACAAAATTATATTGAGGCACTCAAGAAAGTGCAACACAATGTCAAAAAAGTGATTAGTGGTATGTGGCACAAAAGCTATATGTTGAGGCTTGAGGCACTTAACAAGTTCACCTTGGAGAATTGGAGGCTGAGAGTCAATATTATTTAAGTCTTTTACATACTTAAGGGTGTTGATAAAATTGGACAGTCAGTGATATTTGGTCTGGTGCCCTGCAGTAGGATGCAGGAACATTCTATAAAGCTTAGTGGATGTAAATTTAGAGGTAATATTGTGAAACATATTTTAAATGTAGAAGCATAGAATTTGACGGCAAATAAGGATCGCTTGTCCTATTCAGTCTGCCCATTTCTCCCTACCTACACTATTACCACAGTCCATGCCTGAGCTACAGCTGTTTCTCCCTTCTCCATCCCTTCCTTTTCACTGTGATTCCCTTGTGCTTAACCCATGCATTCTTGGGATACGTACAAGGGAATCATAGTGAAAAGGAAGTAGGTGGGGAGAAAGAGATGTAGCTCAGGCATGGTTTGCGATAAAAGTGTAGGAAGGGAGAAATGGATAGACTGGATGGGCCAAACAGCCCTTATCTGCCGTAACATTCTGTGTTTCTGTTTTCACACAGATGGTGGTAAACCTATGAAAAAGTCTACCAGCAGAGACAGTGGACATACTGTAAATGCAGGAACAGTCATTAAGGTAAGGCTAGACAAAATTCTGCTTGCCAAGTGTATTACTGGGCAACATAAATATTAAAGTGAGTGGGGAGTGAATGGTTGCAGGAAGCTTTGATTGCCCTCAATGTTGATAAATTCATGGCTATTTTTATCACACTTATCAGGTGTATAGGTCCCGATGCGAAATGTTCTACACCTTATTATCCCTTCAACATTAGTCTCTACTCTCTTTGAGTATTCCAGCTGTATGTTTTTCCTCAGGATCATTGGATACTCTTTTAGATCTCCTTTTTTGTGATAATTGGTTACTCCATTATTAAGTTTGGCTGCAGCAACCCTGCATGTCATTGGGACTGTGTGTGTATGGGGGGTGGTTATGTACGGTGTATTGTCTGTCTTTACTTACTTGTTTGTTACTCTTAGTTCTGTTTGTTTACACTGTTCGTCTATTGTTGAGGTTGTTATTAAAATGTTAATAAAGCATATTTAAATAAAAAGAAAAGTGGGTGGGGAGTCTCTATAATTAGGTCCAGTACAGTATCTGTTTGCACAGCATACTTATTTCATCTTTGCTTTTGAACTGGAGGGGCATAAATAATGAACCTAGATTCTCTTTTGACTTTATGTTACTATCTAGATATACAGCAACCTTTCACTGGCTTCCTCTGTATGCTGTTACAGTAGTCCTCCTTATATTCCACAAGTATCAGCTGCATAGTACAAACTAACAACAGCCTGTCTCAATTCAAAGCTGGCCTCAAACAGCTTCTAATGACTAGCTCAAAATGCACCTGCTTCACAGGCCCCCTTTGCTCAACTGGCCCACCCTCAAGATAGCAACCAGCAGGGCCACATAGAGACCCCTGTCTCCAGTCAGGCCTAGCAAAGGGCATAAGTATGCAATCACTAGTCTTATACGCCCTCCCTACTACCCCTCCCTTACCCCCCACCCATCCCCACTAAGCAAAGCCCTCTGGAGATGCTCCCTTCCCCCATCACCACCTACCCCTTGTTTCACTGTCACCCCACCTCTAGCTCTCTGGGATAGTTTCAAAACACTATGTTAGTACTCTGCCATTAATCTACCATTGGACTTGGAGGTTTCCAGGGGTGTGCTACCTAGGGCAGTCATTTACAAATAGCTTTGTACTCTATTAAAATTGCTCCTTTTCTTCCTAGTTGTCTAATTCTTATATAACTGCTCTTGTTGCCTATGATCTAGCCTGTATAACCACTGAATTTGTGTATTGTTTTGTTGTCAACCCTGATGTGGAACCTTTGTAAAAGAGTTCACGCTCAAAGGTGTTTCCGATATGCTAAAAAAATAAGTAGTTTAGAGGTTTAACAATGCTGTCATGAAACAAAAAAAACAAGAAAATATACAGTGATGCATCTTAAAAGGACATTCATTTTTGTTCTCATAGATTGTAAAGTATGGTGATGGTGGATGAGGATGGTAAAAATGGCATTTACCGGAACAGAAACTGTCTGATTTTTTTTTTATAAAAATTCTGCTTGCCATTTTAAAAATGTGATTACCTATTTCAAAGAAAATTCACTGTAGTCTCATTTCAAAGGCCATAGAAATGGGTGGCTGGATGAAATGAAATTTGAGCCAGTTGTCTACTCCAAATGTATTTCCCCACAACATATAACCCGCATTTTTTTGTCTTACCATAGCTTGTTTACTCAGCAACCAAACTCAATAGAGATGACATACACAGAAACCATGGCAACCGGGAGTCATGTAAAGAGGGTCTGCAGAACAATCCAAGAGCTCTTGGCAACAGTGAACTCCTAATCACAGAGGAAGCTGGGGATAATCCTACCAAATTATAAGGTATGATACCATCTTCACATATTTGTAAACAAGTTGTCTTCCAGTTTAAATGCTCAAATGGTGGATCATTTGCTTACAGTGAGAATGTGCTCTGCAATACTGAAATAGAAAATTATTGTTCAACACCGAACATTTGCAAAATCATGAATAGGACACATTTTTGAAAAGTGGGACTTTTTATCTTGTCATAGATGGAATTTGAAGCATCAACAAACTTTTTTAACACATTCAAGTTAAGAAGTGAGATTTGGGGATTAATAAGTAATAATAGATGGATTGTTGATCAATGGCACACATAAAAGTTAAGAACAAAAAAATGAGTACTGTGTCAGTGTGTGGGCTGAAAGCAAAACACACACTGAAAAAAGTTACAGTTAATATTTCAACCATAGATCTTCAGAAATTATCTATAAAGCAAAAATTAAGCAAAGTCAATTAATTACACCTTAATCTGTGCTAAAAAAAACCTTCATTTCTAAATAAGTTACTGAGCTACTGTATTACAAATTATATTTAAAGCATTTCTAGTTTTCTTTAAAATTTCAGGTAGAGATAAGCACAAATGATGAAGCAGACACTTAGTACAATCATGTTAGCAGACAGGAATTGTTTTTTTTTTATTTCAGGAGGCCTACAGTTCAAAGCATCATGGGTAGTAGCTGGCAGATGTGTGTGTGTGTGTGTCTGTGTGTGTGTCTGTGTGTGTGTGTGTGTGTGTGTGTGTGTGTTTAACTGGGATGAACTGACATGTCCTCTGTTGGACTAAAATTTGCTTGAAACACTAGTTTCAGTCTATCAGCACTTCTATTTGGCAATACCAAATGAGAAACAGGGGCTTTCTTATCTGTTTTTTCTTTACTTCTCACAAACTCAACTACAGTGTACAGAATGCAAAGTGAAGATGCATTTACTAGAGTCTGTTATAGCAGGGTACTTCTTTCTTCAGGCTCAATCGCCTAACCTCAATTTTTCTTCTTAAATGCTTGCTTCTAAAATTCATTTCCATTAAAGGCTTACAGTTTATAGTTCATCCCTGAATCAGAACTTCAAAATAGGGGGGGAATATTGCGCATGCGGATGCATGCACTATGTCAGTGCTTTAAAAAGTAAGCATTTGGAAGAAAAATTGGGTTAGGCAATTGAGACTGAAGAAAAAAGTATACTTCTGTAATGAACTCTAGTAAAGACAGTTAAGCAAAGTCAATTCATTACAGCTAAATCTGTGCTAAAAAAGCCTTCAGTTCTATAGAAGTTACAGATCTCCTGTATTACAAATAATATTTAAAGCATCTCTAGTTTTCTTTAAAATTCCAGGTAGAGATAAGTGCAAATGATGAAGCAGACAATTAGTAAAATCAGGTTAGCACACAGGAACTTTTTATTTTTTGTTTCAGGAGGTCTACAGTTCAAAGCAACATGGGTAGCAGCAGGCAGATGTGTGTGTGTGTGTGTGTGTGTGTGTGTGTGTGTGTGTGTGTGTGTGTACTAGGCTAGGTTAGAGTAACAAGCTGTGAATGAACTTGGTATATCCAGCAGACCAGACCTGGGTTTGATTCTCACAACCTCCACTTGCATACTGCGTGACTCTGAGTAAGTCACTTAACCAACTAGTGCTCACAGGTCAACCCTGGAAACAGGCATTTGTGCCTAGTGGGCCTTACCCAGTTACCAAAGACTAAAATAAAAAATAAAAAAAAAATGCATCTTCACATTGCATTCTGTACACTGTGGCTGAGTTTGTCAGAAGTAAAGAAAAAACGGGTAAGAAAGTATTAGTCTCCCATTTTATTACTGCTAAATAGAAGTGCTAATAGACTGATCATATTTTCAACCATTTGGCTGACTTTATGAACTGTGCAACATGTAAACCCCCTGCTATTATGCACCTACTGTATATGAAGGTTCTAGAAACCAGATCTTAAAAGCTTTTTTAAGCAGAACTGTACTTTTTGTTAGCTAAAGTTAGATGTTTTGTCTTCCTTGAGACTCAGTATTATGATGAAGCTTTTTTTGGTTTTGTTTTACAGTTTATTTGCCAAGGGTAGCCCAAAGAGATGCAACATCTTATTTATAGTGTGGTTTTCTCCTTTCCTAAGTTGTAGTTGGTAGTGCCACTGAAGGACAGGGCAGAGAGGTTATATGACTTGCTCATGGCCACATAGTGAGCCAGTATCTGTGATTCAGTTTGAACCTGAGATGTTCTGTTCCACAGTTCAATTCTCACACCCCCAGACCATGTCCGCCCCAAGGAAAACACACAAACTAAAGCCACAGTGAGCATACAGAAAGCAGTTTTGCAACGCACAAAATCTCCAGTACTTTTGGAAAGTTTCATTATCTTGTAGGCCCCATCATCCCCTTCTCCCTGAAAGAATAACCCTACAGTGGTAGCCAGAGACATGGTTAAATATTTCCAGATGTTTCATGAAATTTCAAAAGATATTCTCTCTGCTGCCCCTACTGTAGAACTGCAGAAAGCAGGAGATTTCTCTAAAAATATCACAGCAATTTCAGAAAATATCTGACCAGGTCTTTGGCTGTGACTGTACACAATGTCTGTGAGAAAATTGCCACTACCATGTATTTAATAAAAATCTTTACAAATACAGCATGCTGCATAATATACACAGCTTAGAAGTCTCACCAAGGTTTCTGATGGTCAGCATCTCATGAAGGTTCAACCCTTACCACGCCAAGTGATCCTCTGAGCAGACCCAGGTCCACATGTATGACCTCTGTAAGGACATCAGCCTCCAAAAGAAGGGTTGCCCTTGGGCTGTGTGGCATGTGCCCATCTCCCGTTGAATAGTGATTCAGCTGGAGGACAAGCCTGAAGAGGTTATCTCCTGGCCTGAGCAATCAGGCCTTCAGTCATGGGGGCCTCACCTCATTCTGGCTTGAGGGAGGCTGGGGGGGATCTGTCAGGATGGAAGGGGATTTCCCATTTCCCCTTGCACTATTACTTATGAGACTCCCATGCCACCACAGGAAGAAAAATGTTTGTTCCACAAGCACATTGTGCTAAACACTTTTCCAAAACCTTTTGTATGGATGCAAGAAACATGCCATAACCCAAATCTAATAAATGTGCACCATCCTTCACTTACCACTGGACACCATTATTACTATATTATCATGCTGCAGCACAGTCCCACCAATCAAACCCATAAACAGGAGCATCTCCATATTAATCTATCTGCAAACTTTTTTAACTGCCCTGGGATCATTTATGTGGCACCAATGGTGTCTCTGAATAATGTAGGACCAAACCAGCATAATACTCTACCAAGCTCACCAGATAAATCATAGGCCATCTTTCATTTATCAGAGCAGTTTAATAGATCTCTCCAGCTGCAAATGATTGCCACCAAGGTGAACCACCAGCATATCAAGGGAACCTTTTTGCCAGGTCTCTGTATTGACTGCAGGCAGCAAGTCCCTCCACAACATCCCTCAATGGTCTACCCATCACACCTATGCCCACAAAGGATTGAGGAGGAGGTTCTCACCCACAGTGTGCTACCTGGCCATCTTGTTGCCTAGTGTATGAAAGAATGCCCACATAAATAAAACCACTTTACATCGAGATACTGTAAGATCCTGCTGGTAAAACAAAGACAAGTAGAGCAAATGAGGATGCACATACAGTATCATTCAAAGGCCTGTGACCTCCACCATCTAAAGTCCTGTATCTGCCTATCAATTAGCACCTCAGTCCTCACATTGGTGGCCACCATGTCACAGAAGAAGTGAGTATTGAACTTCCTCAAGATCAGCCCCACCCTCTGTTTAGATCTGTTCAACATGTACCTAAACTGGTATGCCATCAGTGTGGACCAGTCCTTATGTCAGAAAAAATGTGCCCCACTGACTGCTTTCTAAGCCACATACTATTGTACCATGGTTTCCAGGTCTAGTCATATCCTTGTGAGAACTCTGATGCTATGCCAACATCCCTGGGCCAAGCAGTTAGTTTTGCTGTTTCGCAGCCAGTCAAATTCAGCCTTAGAAGTTATGGCCAGCATTGTGTGAAATTGGATTTTACATAATTTGCGCATTTTGTGAAATATTTAGATGGCCAAAATGCAAAATTTTGCTCGCCGGTGAAATTTCACCATTCGTGGATGAAATTTCGCGCACGATCAAGTG
Source organism: Neoceratodus forsteri (assembly GCA_016271365.2). Taxonomy (NCBI): domain Eukaryota; kingdom Metazoa; phylum Chordata; order Ceratodontiformes; family Ceratodontidae; genus Neoceratodus; species Neoceratodus forsteri. Next base: position 794,468,007 of record CM057454.1, read on the forward strand.
ACCACTGGCCCAAATTTTCAAATACATTTTCTCCCTGGTGTCTTGGGTCCCCCCAGCCAATCACCAGCCAAAATTTTCAATAACGTTTTCACCCTGGTGTCTAGCAGTCCCCGGCTGATCACCGGCCAAAATTAGTAAAGAACCCCCTGTTAAATTATCATCCCTCCCATCCCCACGACCCCCGATCCTTAATTAAATGCCCACTCCCTGGTGTCTAGTGAACCCCCACCCTGTCATCAGCACCCACCCAGCTCCCTTCATACCTTGATCGGGCCACTGGCACATCCCTCCACTCTCCTCCATGGCTGGAGGCCTGAATAAGCTTCAATGAATGAGCGCGGCTGATCATCGGCTCAAATTAGTAAAGACACCCCCCAGTTAACTCATCATCCCCCCATCCACATCCCCAGACCCCTGATCCTTAATTAAATGCCCACTCCCTGGTGTCTATTGGACCCCCTACCCTGTCATCAGCACCACCCACCCAGCTCCCCTGCACCAGGTTGGGCCACCGGCACAGCCTCTACTCTTCTCCATGGCTGGCAGCCTAGCTAAGCTTCAATGAATGGCGTGTGGCTTGTACGCACGCCATGCTCATTCGTGAAGTCTCTCAGATAGGCTGATGGCCGTAGTAGTAAAGGAGCTATGTCATGGCCTGATAAAATGCATGGGGAGCGGAGTAGTACGTGCTGAGGACAGATGAAGGTGAGGGTCCACTAGACACCAGGAGTGGCATTTAATCTATGATCTAGGTCGAGACGAGGGATAAGTTAATGGGGGTCTTTGTGTGAATTTGGGCTGGTGATTGGCTGGGGGGACACTAGACACCAGGGAGAAAATTGTATTGAAAATTTGGGCCAGTGATAGGCCGGGGGAGGGGCGACCACTAGACACCAGGGATATATAATCGGGTGGGATTTGAGGTGGGTGAAATTGCAGGCAAAATTTCACTGCAATTTCGTGAAAAGTTTCTCACAGCGAGATTACTGATTTTGCTGCAATTTCGCTGGCAAAATTTTATTTCGCTGCATCTCTAGTTATGGCCACATTCTTGTCACCCAATGCTACTGGGAAATCAGAGTTTGTCTTGGGTTAAACTAAATCAGACACCAGGAATGCATCACAAAAGGCAACCAAGTAGGCTGTGCTGAATAACAGGGCCTCAAGTGGGGATGAGCACAAGTGGCAATTCTACCCATACTCACTCCAGAGAACCTGAACTGATCAGGCAGCACCCATCAATTTGCTTCAGGGTTCTCTAAGTCCAGTCCTCCAACATCTTGAAAACACAGAAGCCTCAGGAACAGTACTGTCCTCTAGTCCTGTGACCCTGGAGAACCAAGATATGCCTGCCATGTGTTGACCAGTCAGTTCTGGAGTTAACCTTCCTGTTTCATCTCAACCAGGTATTGACATAGCTGATTCAGTGGTATAAGCCACACCTCAGGCCACCCCCTGAGCTGTCTGGACCCTCAAGAACTTGTTGACACCCCTCCTGTGGAATGTCAGAGTGCTGGGAGCTATGGAGTTCCTGAGCATCTTACAAGCTTCAGGGTCACTAACTCTCACAGAAATTCCAGAACCTCCCTCAGCTGTTTCTCCATCATGGGTGCCCATTTCCAAAACCTCTGCCACTAAAATCAAAACAGAACATGCAGTGCATTAAACTGAATATTAAGAAGCAAGCACCTGAGTATGAGCACTCATGTCAGCTCACCCTGTGGACCCTTCTTGCCTAGCTGTCCATTGATGATGTGGACCACACCTATGTTGTTGCTTTAGAAAAACACTTTCTTGTTCCCGAGGCAGGTGCCACATACCATCAATGACACAAACATGGGAAAAGACTCCAACAAATTAACCTGCCTCGTCAGACCACCCTTGACCCAGGAAGCTGGCCACTGTGTGGTACACCATGATCCAGCAAAAATGTCTCAAAGCCAAAGCCTCTGAAGCATCAGTAAAGTAATCCAGCTCCTGGCTAGTGATCACTGTGGGACAAATGGACACATCATTTTAGCAGGCCAAAAAGGCATGCCACAGTGTGATGTCCTCCATTATAATCTTGGTTATCCAGAGGCTATGATGAGGTATGTACCCCAGTCCCAGCTTTTGGGATGTGTCTAAGGAAGGTCTTACCCATAGGGACAACCATGCAAACAAAGCTGAGATGACCAAAGAGCTGCCGAAGTTCATGCAAGGTGATCTTTCTTTCCCCAGCAACCTTGGGCAGTAACCCCCTGAGGGTCTTGATCTTTTCTATAGGGAGACCAAATTCCATCACCAGGGAATTGACCTCTATTCCCAAAAATGACAGGGAGTACTGTGGTACTTCAGTCACTTCAAGAGCCAATGGAACCCAGAAGTCTGTGCACACCTCCTGAAATGTAACCAGCAGGCATCCATATTCTCTGATCTCTGGCTTGCAGAAGAACAGAAAATCATCCAGATAGTGAAGAGACCCAACTTGTCTGACTTTTCAGCCACTACCCAGTGCAGAAAAGTGCTAAACACATGAAAACACAAACATGCCAGCAGACAAAGGCTCTGTGGTCTATCTAGTTTGCACAATTGTGCAGCCCGCTGTGTATTTACAAAGGGAACTGCTCCCTCCGCATTTCCCTTTAAACCTCCCTCTACTGCCCCTTCTTCCTACACTCAGCCTCCCTCTACCTACAGTTTTCCCTTCACCCTGTCATAAATCCTCTTGAAGCTGTCCACCATTTTAAAGGATATCACCTCCTCTGGCAGCTCATTCCACTTGGTCACCACCCTCTTGTTGAAAAAGTACCTCATCATCTCCTTCTTGAACCTTTCCCCCACCAGCTGTAGGCTCCACTCCATGTGCTCTTGTTGCTGATATGGTTAAAGAGGCCCTCAGTGTTCACCCTGTTAACACCCTTAAGGCACTTGGAGGTCTCAATCACGTCTCCCCTAAACTGCTCAAATACTGCACAAGTGACTACCCATCCCATCAGAATGCAGTTATCTGCATAGAAATGGCACACAAACTGTTCACCGCATGAAACTGCACCTGTGTAATCTGAGGCGCTACCCACTGTGCCCTGACAATGCCCACTGGGCAGCATCCAAACCACACCACGTATCTCCTCTGGCAAAATTACCACTGTTCTGCCGACTGCTCAACCTGCAGTATTGCAATATGTTAATGTAACTTGACTTAAATTGCTCTGTTAATTTCGCCCTGGCAGTGTTACTATGTGCTGCTGAAACCTGGTTAATTTGCCACTGCTCCTGACTGCTCCATTTCAGTCTCTATGTTGCCACAATGACCAATCTGGCCTCTCTGTAATATCGCCCCTATCGCCTATTTACGATGTACCCTTATCCTGTAACCTTAAGTGAGTATTTGTATGTACTGCTGTATCTATCATGTTCCTCACAAACCTGTATGTTAATTCCTTGTAACCTACATTCTGTAACATGAATGTCTGCATTGTATTGTCCTCTTTGTGACGAGGTACCTTTGAAAATGAGCCCTTGGCTCAAAGGTTGTAAACTGATGTACAAATAAATAAATAAAATAAATAAACAAACTTCATTCCTAATGATTCTCTATTAGCATGGAGAAGCAGTAGGAGGCAGAAGGTTGACTCTGTGTCCAGTTTTGTCATCCATGCACCTTTGTCAGCTGCTCTCACCTCCACCACCACCCTGGCAAATGATGAATATGACACCTCTATGAAACAGGAGTCAATATGGTGATTAACAGAGTCCCACTCTGGATAAAGATGGGTGTTTTATCATCCTGAACTCACCCATAGTCTTTTTTTGAAACCAAGCCAGTCAGTGACACATGGGAGCCTGAAAGAGCTGGAAAGGGTAGGGTCCACTGACCCTCCAGAATACTTCCTTTTTTAGTTCAGCTCGAACAAGGTCAGGTATGTCCCTGGTTGATTTCAGGTTCTGTGCTTTGCACTCTTTGTGTTGTTGTTCATACAGGATTCTGAAACCATTAGAAAAACACACCACCAGGTACCAAGTGACCTCTTTATCTGGGTAGCTGTCGAGCCATGGTCTAAGCTACCCACCCTTATTGGCATTGAAAGGTCTGAGACATATCCTACAAAAGTACTGAAAAAGGAGTTAGGAAAACCGCAAACCATGATTTCTTGAGTCTGTTTCACATCCCCTGGTTGTAACCATACCAGCACTTGGCACTCCTGGGCCCACGTCCCAAAGACTTCAGAGCCAGCTAACCACTGAGAATCTCCTCCCCATCCACACATGCATGTAAAATGTCTTTTTTTTAAGCTGCAGTGAACTGATTTCTTCTTCTGATCTGCATTACTGGGTCCAGTTGTGCTGCTTATCTGCCACATCTCTAAAGCCACATCACAACTGCTGTAATAAATATTGAAATTCACTTGAACTTTCTTGTGAGACTCATTGATTATGCACTGCACAAAGCCAGTTAAAGATTCTCATAGTGCCAGATTGCAGGATTGCCACCAAGTCATGGATCATGGAGGGATACCCACATCTCCCAAGGCGGGGGCTGCAAGCTGAATCACTACTGAGCCATGGCTCAGGTAAACATGGTCTCCCTCTCCAAAAGAAGATGGACAGGACTGCTGCTCAGCCATGCAGCGGGCAGCTGGTTGGGTCTCCATAACTCTTGTGGTGGAGTAGGATGGCTAGCCTTGATAGTAGGAAGTTGGTAAAGTACCCTCCGCTTCTGCTAACAGGAGACTCGTTTATGGGGATCGGCAGGGAGAGTTTCCTGAGCTGGGAGAAGGGAGAGTTATGTTTTTTGTTACATAGTAATGGAAAAAGAAGTGAAGTGGCAAGGGGAGAGGGAGTTTGACAGGGGCATTGGTTGCACAGCATCATCAGAATTGCAAAACTCAGCAGACTCTTTGGAGTGGCAAAACTTCCATAAACAAGCATTCGTCAATGCCGAATGTTGTCTTGCTGGTGTTGGCATTGGTAGTGCAGGAGTTAGAGAGATGCATAATAGGAATAGCAGTGAAGTATAGAACTGATGTCAACCCCACCCCACCCTGCAGAGAGTGACAGACATTGGGGTGTGTGTTTAGGTTACTGGCCATAACGCTTATACCATTTCACTTCACCCTAACCTGCAGAGTTTGACAGGTGTCGCGTTGTGCCTTGGGGTCATTGGGCCTTATGCTCACCCCATTTCATAAGGACTGTGGATATGGCCTATCTAGATTTTAGCAAGGCATTTGACACATTCCCACCCAAAAGATTAATATACAAGTTAGCCTGCCTTGGGATGGGTCCCAAGGTGGTAGCCTGGATAAACAATTGGCTGGACAACAGGATGCAAAGAGTAATAAAAAACAGGGTTCACAGTGAAGAAATGAGGGTAACTAGCTGGGTACCACAGGGTTCAGTACCGGGACTGGTCCCCTTTAATGTCTTTATGTTTATAAGTGACATTGGAGAGCACCTGGAAGGAAAAGTATGTCCCTCTGCAGATGACACAAAAACCTGCAACAGGGTTGATAAACAAGGTAGGGTGGAAAGGATGAAAAGGGACATGGCAAGGTTGGAGGAATGGTCAAATGTAGGCATCTCAGAGTTAATGCAAAGAACTGAAAGGTAATGCATATGGAAACAAAAACCAGGGAGCGGTGCACAGTGGGGGGTGAGATACTAACAACAACAAAAATCAAAAGGGATCTGGGAGTAATTATATCAGATGACTTTAAGGTGGGCAAGCAATGTGAGAAGGCAGTAAGGAGAGCTGGGGGATACTGGGAAGCATAGGGAGAGGCATCACCAGTACAATACAGGAAGTTGTTATCCTTCTGTACAGACAGTTGGTGAGACCCCATCTGGAGTACTGCATGCAGTTCTGGAGACCCCATCTCTGCAAAGACATGGACAGAGTGGAGGCTGTTCAGAGGAGGGCAACCAAAAAAGTGCAGGGTCTGCACCAGAAGGCATATAAAGAGAGACTAAAGCAATTTAATATGTATACCCTCGAGGAAAGGAGGGAAAGAGGGGGCATGATAGAAACTTTCAAGTGCCTTAAGGGAATTAACAAAGTCCAAGAGGGTAGCATCTTTCAGAAAAAGAGATGTGCAAGAACAAGGAGACACAATTTGAAGATGGGGGGACAGCTCAGAGGTAATGTTAGAAAGTATTTTTCCACAGAGAGGGTTGTGGTTGCATGGAACAGCCTTCCTGAGGAGGTTGTGGAGTCAAGAACTGTGGGAGAATTCAAGAATGCATGGGACAGACATAAAGCAATTCTAGTGGGGGTAGGAGGAAGTAAGCTGTTGGTTAACTAGAATCTGCAGCTTATCCATCAGGTAGGGAAATGAGCAGACTAGGTGGGCCAAGAGGTCCTCATCTGCTGTCAAATTCTGTATTCTATGTTTCTATGTAAGTGCGTTGAGATGGATGCAGCATAGAAGAATGGGTTGAACTTTGGGACTGAAGAGTCCAAGGCACACCTTGATGCCTGTCAGTGGCTGCATGGTGGGGGTGGAGGACCAATGGCATGAGCACTACAGCAGACAATCCAAAGACACACCCCTGATGCCTGTTAGTCTGTACAGGGTGGGATGTAATGGTTAGAAACCCTAATGCTCTGGGTGTTTGTTTGTATTTGCACTCCAAATTTTAAAACATGGCCTTTTTGTGACCCCACCTCATGAAAGCATTTGGGACCTCTACTCATGAACAGTGTCACTGTGATTTTGTTAATCTGTCTTGAGCATTGATTTCCCACAGTGACCGCGCCATTCTGCACCACATTAAAATGTCACCTGCACCATTGATAAGGAGGTGTGAAGAGATGGCAACGTTGAAAATCTGGAGTGAAAATATTAAACATTCTCGAAGTTACGAGTGTGTCTGAAAACTGCGTATTGCATGCTCGTAACACAGTTATTTAGTGGAATTATTTCACCAAATTTTTAACATGGGCATTTTGGGACCTCTGCACATGAACAGTGGGACTATGATTATCTTAATTTGTCCCGAACGTTGATTTCCTTCAGCGACTGCATGATTGTGCACCAGCTGTGTGAAGCTACATTTTGGGCAGGATGTGACAAATGACAACTGTACTGTTCATAAGAAGGTGTGCAAAAATGACAATGTTGAAAATCAGGAGTGAAAATATTAAAAATTCTCAAAGTTAAGACTGTGTGTGCACACTGCGCAACACATGCATGTAACAGTCATTTTATGAAATTTTTCCACCAGATTTTCAACATAGGCATTTTGGGACCTCTGCTCATGAACAGTGTTACTGTGATTTTCTTACTCTGTTCTGAATATTGTTTTCCTACAGCGACTGAGTCACTGCATGCCGGATGTGCGAAAACACATTTCGGGTAGGATGTGGAAAATGACAGCTGAACTGTTCATAAGGAGGTGTGAAAAAATGGCAATGGTGAAAATCTGGAATAAAAATATAAAAAATGATTGAAGTTATGAGCATGCGTGGAAACTGCACAACACACACTTGTAACACAGTCATTTTATGGACGTGTGTCACCTAATTTTCAACACAGGCATTTTAGGACCTCTACTCATGAATAGAGTCACTGTGATTTTCTTAATCTGTCCAAAACACTGATTTCCCACAGCGACTGCGCTATTCTGTGTGGAAAATGTAAAAAAACAATTCGGCCAGGATGTGAAAAATGACAGCTGTACTGTTCATAAGAAGGTGTGGAAAAATGCCAATGCTGAAAATCTGGGTGAAAATATTACCAGATTTGCAGTTACGGCGTGCGTGGAAACTGCAAAGCATGCGTTAAATAAACAGTAATTTTTGGTTTATTTCACCAAATTTGCAACATAGGCTTTTTCAGAGCCCACCTCATGAACAGCAGCACTGTCATTTCGTTAATCCATCCTGAAAGGTGATTCCGTGCAGTGACTTCAAAATCACCTTTTGAGAGTGAATAATGCCATGACAGTGACTGAATTCATGAGGAGGGGTCCAAATAACCCCATGTTGAAAATTTGGTGCCAAAATTCCCAAAAATGCCCAAGATATGCACCAAAGTTGAAAAAAAGCCTATTTAAGCCATTATACAGCTTACTGGTATTTCTTCAGTTCGTGGTCGGCTTTGAAGAGTGCAGACATGTTCCCGTCCACAGTCATTGCGCTGGGCTCCAGAGGTAAGTATGGGGAGAGGGGTGTGGGAGGTGGGGTACACAGAGGGTGGGCGTGGGTTGGGAGGGTCGCCAGACAGCGAAGGACCGTTTTCTACTTACAGGTGAAAAAAATGAAACATCGGAAAGGTTTTTCTTTTGACAAGTACATTTGGCATGCTGGGGTGGGCTCCCAGTGTACCACCTGTGTGTTTTAGGGTGGGGGGACTGGAGCTGATGGGGATTGGGCACCCCCATCAGCAAATAAAAAAGGGTGTTTGGCAGAGGGGGGGAATGATGCCAAGGGGGATTGGGCACCCCCCTCAGCAAACAACTGGCACAGTACATGATGCTGACAGGGACTGGGTGCCCCCATCAGCAAATGAACTGGGGAGGGGGCCATGATGATGCTGACAGGGGGATTGGGCACCCCCAACATCAGCTTTTCTGGGGACTGTGAGAGGCGGATGGCACAGCCGCTGCCATGTCTCATTAAAATGTTACACCAGGGAAGGCACGCTCTGCAGTGAGGTGGATCTCCTTCATTGCAGCTGCTAACATGTTTCAAGTTCATGGCCTGCTTTGCAACTCCTGTCATAGACAGCATGCAGTCTCATTCGTGCCACACAGCCAAGTCTGAAAAAGCAGTGGCACAACTGGCCAAAACACGACCGCGCCTCCAGAACCTGCTCTTCCACTTCAAGCAACCCCAATATGTTGTCTGCGCTGCACGCGCAAGACAACATAAAAAGGTGCTTTCCATTGGAAAACCAGCATCATAGGCCTCATCAGCCATTATTGACTAGTCTGATTTCCAGATACATCATTGGCTTACAGCCTAAGAAACATCCAGAACCTGCTTTTATCTGCAAAAACTATACCAATATGTTTGATTTGCATTCTGCAAACAAACATAAAACTGCGGTAGCAATCATGCTAATAAAAATGCCCAGCACAGAGACAACATGTAAGAAACCATTTTGCTTTGTGTTTTCAAATCAGAAGTCCATGTGTTCAGGCAACCAGCAGATAATACAGATTCTAGTAATAGTGAGCTGTTTATAAGCTCCACAGTTAGGTAGCTTAAAAGGAAAGGATCAGCCCACTGCCTTAAATGGGGAACAGTCAGCACTAAGAGGCCCACATCTAAGTTCTGGATTGATCCTAATTTGCAGTTTCTGTGCCAATATATTTTTGTTACTTACTGTTTACTGCATTATATTAGCTTTATCTGGCTTAGCCTACTGACTTCAAAACTGACATTTGCTGTAACTAGCAACCCCACAATCTCCTGCAGCTGACATCAGAGTTGTGCTGCGGCAGTGGGAGATATAATAGCTTACATTATATGTTAAAGGAGTAATGCCCAACAGGGTGGGTGTTATGATGGGACAACATCCCACCTCGGTTGGTTTGGCTCGAGGCCAGGCCAAGGGCATCCAACACCTGAGAAAGGATGTTATTCCAGCATAACACCCCCCAGGAGGGCATTATTCATATTATATAATGGCTCATGAGTGTAAAAAAATTTAAAGACTAAAAAAAAATATATATTTAAAAGTATATGTTTTGCTGTTTATTTAATGCATAGGTTTACTTTTTTTTTTTAAAGTGCCGATTTGCAATTTGTCTAGTAGGTGGGGTTTGTGTCGGACTGCTGTTATTGAGGCTCTGCACTCCCCAACATGTTTGTGTCTGTTGTTGTTCATCATCCTCCCCCCAAGTTTAAATCGGCAGTTTGTATTTATGTTCCTCTCTGTTTCTCCCACTTTGTTGTTTCGGCTGTTTTATGGAAGTGTGATGTCGTCTCCCCCTCTGAGTCAGAATGCATTCAGCTGTTCCTTCTGTAGCTTTGAAGTTGGAGAAATGAGTCCTGCAGCTCATATCACTGTGCCTTCTCCTGGTACAACTTTTACCGTTACCTGGAGAAAGGGCTCAAGGGAAAAAACGGCAAAAGGGTAAGCAGGTTTAGAACTGGGTTTCTCTCACGCTTAACTAACAGAGTGAATTACGGAGTGGGGACTGTCGCTATTTGGGGGACTGCTGTGAAGCCAAACATGACTTTCACTTCGCTCATGTTTTTTTTTTTTCATATAGGAATTTTAGGCTCCTTCAGTGGGCTGTAGCTGCCATCCACCAACCTACTGGACTCTGGGGTCTTTCAGGATCTTATGATGCTTTGATTGTTCCAACAGACCCCCTAGAGCCGGCCCAGTGGCATCATCCTGATGCAGCCCCTGACCATTTTTCCAGGTTTTCACCCTCATTATCCCAGGGTCCCAGACAGAGAGGTACATGTGCATGGAGGCACGCGTGTGCCCTCTTGCTCCAATGATGGCCCCATCCTCCCACCCCATTGGCATAGTGCCCCTGGTTCCCTTGGCTGTGCTGCCCCCTAGTCTCCACAGCAAGGCAGCCAAGCACCAAGGGAGATGCCGGTCCCTCCCCGAAGAGGAGATCTGCCTGCCGGCAGCTCATCCTGCACTGCACCCCCCCATGCCAACCTTGAATGACCCACGCTCAATCCTGAACATGAGTCATCAGCATGGTGAGAGGTAAGGTTTCTTGTGCCTCAGCCCACTGAACCACTGGGCCAGCCACCCATGTTTTGTTTTTGAACTGAAGTGGCAACTGAGGTAATCAGTGGATTTTGTGTCTGGGTGGGGGTAGTGCTGATTTTGAGGTTGGGGGAGACCACAGAATCCACTGGGGGAGAGTGTTGATTGTGAGCAGAGCAGGACCTTTGAAGCTGCACCCATGGATGACTGTGGAGCTATGTTTTTTTATGTCTAATTCGGTCCTCACTATGGTGGGACGAGATGCGGGATGGTATGCTGGGATAACATCCCGGGTCTAGTCTCAGTCTGACCAATCAGGGAACATGATTCTTTCTTGCCATTGTATAATAAGAGTTTTTATATGCTCTGATTTTTTGTTTGCTGGTCCAGCTGTCCTCCGAGGGATAGGTAGAGCCACAGAGGATTACAAAAAGTTTAGCAACCTGCAGGGAAGGGTTCCATTTACAGTGATGAGACATGGACACAGGCTCCATGTGCTCTAGCCCAGCTGTGACAGTGCTTACTACTAGGTGAAAGAACTAAACAAAAATACCCATAAGCAGCACTCCACCAGCAAAAATAAATAATACAAATAAATGTTTTAAATGACACTCATGGTTTGTTCAGCAGAGCTCCTGTGATACAGCGGCATTAAACCCTGGCACTCTGGGTGTGATTACTAAAGTAGACAACAAATAATAAGAAACGGAGACATATAGTGATACACATAGGGGCATTTTTCAGTTTTGGCCACAATTAATCCAAGACAGGGTACTTTATCTATACCACACACTTAATTAGTTGTCAAAAACATATAAGTTAATTAGAATAATAGGCCCCAAGAAAAAGCCCTTGATATTCAGAAGCTACAATTTACAAATACTTCTTTCCAAATACCATAAATCTATCTGCTTAAAATTACAAATGTCATCTAGGTAAGAAACATAGAAACACAGAAACATAGAATTTGATGGCAGATAAGGACCGCTTGGCCCATCTAGTCTGCCCGTTTCCCTACCTAACGGATAAGCTGCAGATCCTAGTTAACCAACAGCCTACTTCCTCTTAATCCCCACTAGAATTGCCTTATGTCTGTCCCATGCATTCTTGAATTCCCCCACTGTTTTTATCTACGACCTCCTCAGGAAGGCTGTTCCATGTATCCACAACCCTCTCTGCGAAGAAATACTTCCTCACATTACCTCTAAGCTGTCCTCCTCTATCTTCAAATTGTGCTCCCTTGTTTTTGCACATCTCTTTTTCTGAAAGATGCTACCCTCTTGGACTTTGTTGATTCCCTTGAGGTATTTGAAAGTTTTTATCATGTCCCCCCTCTCCCTTCTTTCCTCGAGGCTATACATCTTTAGTTCCTTTAGTCTTTCTTCATATGTCTTCTGATGCAGACCCTGCATCATTTTGGTTGACCTCCTCTGGACAGCCTCCACCCTGTCTATGTCTATATGGATATGGGGTCTCCAGAATTGTACACGGTACTCCAGATGTGGTCTTACCAACTATCTGTACAGAGGGCCAACAACTTCTGTTTTTTGCTGGTGATGCCTCTCCCTATGCATCCCAGCTCTTCTTACTGCCTTCTCACATTGCTGGCCCACCTTTAGGTCATCTGATATAACTACCCTCAGGTCGCTTTGCATTTTTCTTGTTGTCAGTATCTCACCCCCCATTGTGTACTCCTCCCCTGGGTTTTTTTTTCCCAGGTGCTTTACTTTGCACTTCTTTGCATTGAATCTAAGCTGCCATACATTTGACCATTCCTCCAACCTTGCCAATTCCCTTTTCATCCTTTCCACCCCACCTTGTGTATCAACCCTGTTGCAGATCTTTGTGTCATCTGCAAAGAGACATACTTTCCATTCCAGTCCCTCTGCAATGTCACTTATAAAGACATTAAAAAGGACCGTCCCCAGTACTGAACCCTGCGGTACCCCACTAGTAACCCTCCTTTCTTTACTGTGGACTCCATTTACTATTAACCGCTGTTTCCTGTTGTCCAACCAGTGTTTTACCAAGGCTACCACCCTGGGACCCATTCCAGGCTGGCTAATTTGTTTATTAATCTTTTGTGCGGGACTGTGTCAAATGCCTTGCTAAAGTCTAGGTAGGCCATGTCCACAGCCCCTCCCTGGTCTACTGCTTTGGTCACCCAGTCAAAGAAATCAATTAGATTTGTCTGACATGACCTTCCCACTGTGAATCCATGCTGCCTTGGGTCCTGTGCCCCACTGGCCTCTAGGTACTCAACATTTCTTTCCTTCAGAAGTGATTCCATCATTTTACCTACCACTGAGGTCAAACTGACAGGTCTGTAGTTTCCTGCCTCTGTCTTGCTCCCACTTTTGTGAAGGGGAATCACATCTACCCTCCTCCAGTCCTCAGGTACCACACCATCCTCCCATGATTTATTAAAAAGGGTAGTCAGTGGTGTTACTAGTTCTTCCCTTAGTTCTTTTAGAATTCTGGGGTGAATCCCATCAGGCCCCATTGCTTTATCCACCTTCAGTTTTAAGAGTTCTTTCAGAACCCTTTCTTCTGTGAAAGGACTAATATCAACCCCCCCATCCAGAACGTATTCTATTGACAGGATTTGGTATTTCCCCATGGTTTTCTATTGTGAATACTGAGCAGAAGTATTTGTTCAGTATCCCTGCTTTTTCACTGTCGCTCTCTGCCCAACCACCATCTCTTTGTTCAGTCTCAGTATCCCTGCCTTAGTCTTTATTTGCTCCCTAATGTACATATAAAAGGTTTTGTCTCCCTTCTTAACTGAGTTGGCTATCTTTTCCTCAATTTGGGCCTTTGCTATTCTGACTGCCTTACCCACTTCCTTCTGCTTTAACTGGAACAGTTCTCTGTCCTGAAGAGACCAATATCCAGATTTTTATTAAGTTGATAAGGCATCATGGATCTCAAGGAGTAAATCCATTTTACTTCCTACTGGAGCATTAGCACTGTTCTATCTCCCCTTCCTTCTCCTGTGTAAGTGGTAATTGCCACTCAGCACCTATAAAATGGAAAGGAGAAACTTCTTGGTTGTGGAACCATGCAAAATGTACACCAATAGGAGTGACTAGCAATTTATAATTTTAAGCAGGGAGATTTATGATACTTTGAAAGAAGTCCTTGTAATCTGTAACTTCTGAACTTGAAGGGCTTTTCCTTGGAGCCTTTTATCCTAATTGCCTTATATATTTTTAACACCTAATTAAGTTTATGGTACATATAAATTACCCTGTCTTGCAGTAATTGTGGTCCAAAAAGGGAAATGCCCCATGAGTATTATTATGTCTCTTTTTCTTATCATTTGTCTATTTTAGTAATCATACACTTCTATACCCTTTCTTTTTGATTCTTAGACATAATTCCTTCTTTGTCAATCTGTTCTTTTCCCTCCTCCATCCCCACTTTATCCCCAACTTTTTGACCTTTAATTCTGGCTGTCTATAGGACTAGGATTCAATTTAATTATGGCTTGAAATAATATGCTGCTTTGTATGTTTTATAAGTCTCTTTGTTTTTACTAATCATTTTGTGGGGGTCTGTATAATTTTTCATATTTGTGTTTGGCTTAGGGGCTTGAGGTTTATGCTATGCTATACCTTTAAAACTGTGCTTGATAAGATAAGCAAATGATGTCTCTAACTCTGTACCCCCTGATGAAGGGTCACGTGGAGACCTGAAGTACAGGGGTTTAATGCTACAGTATCACCGGAGCACTGCTGAAAAAACTGTGAGTGGCATTTAAAACATTTGTTTGTAATTTGTTTCTTTTTGCCAGTGGAATGCTGCTTTTGAGTGTTTTTGTTCCATTTACGGTGGAGTAACAAAGTTGTGACTGGAACAAGGTGATCACAGTGATCAATTTACACCAGTTACCATGCCTATAATTAGGGCTGTAACTTGGACTCTTCAGTTACCTGCATTCCTGGCAAATGAATTGATGTTATTCGCTTGGTGGCCACAGTAGAATACAAAGATACCATAACTGGTCTGATGCCTGTGCTTTATCAGTTGGTAACTTTTATATTATCTCATGTAAAGTGTCAGTGGATAAGAAATGCTATTCAACAAGTGCCACAAACTGTATGTGGCATGAAAGTATTATTTTGGTTATGTTATACAGAATCTTGTTCCTGAGACCATATCATGTTTTACCATTTGAGAAGATTGGTGCTGTTTCATATGTGGCAGGCAGTGAGTTTTGTAGTCAGAGCACATACTGTGAAACAAGCAATTCCTTCAATTCTCTTCAGCCTACTTCTAAATAACCTCCCCCAGTCGTGCCCGGAACAACTCATCCTGTATGCCGATGATGCCATTATCCATGCCACCCATAAGGACCCACTATTCCTACAGTACAAGCTCCAACTCGGATTCGCATTCATAGAGAACTGGTTCAGCAAACAAAAACTCATCCTGAACTATAAAAAAACAAAAGTCATGCTTTTCTGTAACTCACATAACAAGAGCAGGCAGCATCCACTGACCATTACAAATCACCTTGGAGTGCCTATTGAAGAGGTACCCTCATTTAAATATCTCTGAATCTCTCTTGACAATAACCTGTCCTATGTAGCCCATATAGACAACATAGCCAAGGAGGCTAAAATGTGACTTGGTCTCCTCTACAGTCATAAGGCACACCTAACCCCTGAAGCCCTCAGGATTGCTGTCCAAAGCTCGGTAGTCTCCATCATAGACTATTGCCTCTTAATCTATGGCTCTGCCACCTTAACAGCCCTCAGACACATCTCAACCACTCTAAACAAATCATGTCAGCTCATAACTGGTGTTCATCGCCTTACACACACCTGCGACCTCTACGCCCAAACTGGCTGGCTGAATCTATCACACCGGATTAAATACCAAACCTGCATTATGGCAAAGAAGATAACCCTGGGACTTGCTCCCCCTTATGTCCAAGCCCTCCTCAGCTCTAGTCGAAACCTCTGCCATATGAGGGGATCTGACTCTCAACTGCTGCTGATTCCTAGGTGCCGTACCTTGATGGGCTAATGATCATTTGCCTACAGGGCGCCAAACTGGTTAAATAATCTCAACAGGGAAACCTCCTCCACCCCAAAGCTTGGTCCCTTCAAAACTAGGCTCCATCCCTCTCTCTGTCTGCCTCCAGTACCTGTGACTGCCATGCCCTGCCAGCCTAACAACCGCCTCTGTCTTGCCCCAGCATCACAACAAGCACTTTCCACCTCTCCCCTCCTCCACTGTTTCTCCCCCCAAACCCTTTGCCTGCACTTCTCTATGTGTTGACAATGCCTTTGGCAGCTTATACCCCCCTTGTGTCCTAACCAGGTCATGTAATACTGTTGCACACCAATGCTCAAGCATGCTGATGCTCTACCAAAAATGTATGTATCTTCTCTTGTATCTGATTGCGAAGCTGTTAAACCTGCAAGTAATTACTGTTCATGTTCTTGCCACAATTGTTTACATGCACCACTAGAAACTGCTGCAAACCTGGACAACCTGTTATTTTTGCCAGGCCTTCTGCTGTATCGCTTATATTTCTGTTGTGCCATTTACTGTTGTAACTTTGTTGTGCTGTGCTCAATCTAATGTGGAACCTTTGTAAAAGAGCCTTGGCTCAAAGGTACTTGTAATCCTAGGATTAAATAAATAAAAAATAAATAAAATGCAGCTCTTACCATAGCCACCAGCTCATTTTATGCAATCTATTTTAATGCATATTTTCTACTGAGGACCATATGGCATACTTTTTGTATGGCACCTAGGGTCTCTTCCTGATTGTATCATATGGTGAATGGATGGGAGCATATTATGTTAAATAGGGAAACAATGCTCATTTGGTGTTGTATTTAAAGAAACTGAATCTGGATTATGTAAACAAACATTCAAGATCCTTTCCTTTCAAAAGTACTGTAGGCACATTTTTATTACATCAACCTCTGGCAAATTTATTAAACTTGACCAATAAGTACAGTACAACTCACATTAAACTGTTCTACTAACTCACAGCTCTTTCAGTTTTGTGTGTGTGTGAGATGACAGTGCAGTGTCAATTCTAACTTCTGCAACTGTAAACTATTTTCCAAACACCCGTCAACTCAGATGAAACCCACTTTCAACTGTTCTCTAGATTTCCCTCAGCTCCTTTGCAATGTTGATGCAATGCATTTTCAATCCAGTGGTTGTTTTTTTGCAGTAATCCTTTAGAGCTGTTAGTCTTCTCCCACTCATTGCATTTCTCTCCATAATTGCATTTCTCATCTGCATTTACAGTACTGTACCCTGTGTACATTATTTTCTTCAATGCTCTAAATGTACTGCAAGTAGGGAGAAGTAAGAAATTTAGAGGACAAGTAAACATCTTATTTTTCCCTTTCATTAGTCAAAAAAAAATCCCGGCTTCATAGAGTTGTAAAGGAAAGGGTGCTGTTTACATTAATGCTAAAACTGCATTTTCTTAATATGCATAAATGCAGTTTCATAGCATTTTAAAAATGTAAACAGCAGCACTCTCCTTTCAAAAAATGTGCTCTGTCTGCTCTATAAAACAGCCCCTAATGTAAGACGTAATGACCTCAATGAAGCAAGAGCTGAATGGTTCCCTATACATTGCAGTACAGTGCAATTCTTTTTTTAAAATGCTGATTTGCAGTAGTATTTTAGCAACGTGATCAAAATCATGACTTAACATGTGCATCATTTTCACCAGTACACATGTTAAGCTATGGTGTCAATCATTTTAGCAGTGTAGAGCACCAATAAAGTAGTCACAGTAGTACTGGCTCCTTTGAGCTGAATAGCAGTACAGGGCAGTATTCCAGGGCAGCTTTATATATTAATTTAGCTGGTGGTCAAGTGGTTTGTGGCATCCTCTTTTGTCCCATGGAAGAAAACACTTGTAAGTATAAAAATTCTTGATTTTAAGAAGTATTATTTCCCTGATGTAGTTCTCATACTGTATGTTAGTCCATTAAAATTACAACATCCACATCCTCCCGCCTGCCAACTGCTGACACCACAGCTCCAAGCCCGGTCTGAAATGTCACCATCCCCTGGAGATCCCTGAAAAGACTGTTTTAAAACATAAAACTCTCTCCTTAGTCTATGTACGGTAGTTAGAGAAGTGCTCAATCTACTGAGAATGCTGCCTCCTTTCTGACCGGCACTATTAAATTACATCATTTACTAGTGCCAATGGGAAGAAAGGAGGCAGCATTCTCAGTAGATCAAACACTTCTCTAACTACAGTATGCAGACTAAGGAGAGAGTTTAATGTTGAAAAACAGTCTTTTCAGGGATCTCCAGAGGACAGTGTCATTTCGGACTGGGCTTGGAGCATCAGTGGCAGCGTTTGGTGGGCAGGGGGACGTGACTGTCATAATTTCAATGGACTAACATACAGTATGAGAAATACATCTGAAAATAATACTTCTTAAAATCAAGAACTGTTATACTTAGATGCATCTTCTTCTGTGGGACAAAGGAACATGCCACAAGCCACTTGACCACCAGGTAAATTAATATATAAAGCTGGCCCTGAAAGCTGCCCTGTACTACCATTCAGCTCAGAGAGCCAGTACAACTGTTACTGCTTTATTGGCATTCTGCACTACTAAAATGATTGACACCATAGCTTAACATGTGCACTGATAAAAATGATACACATGTTAACTCATGATTTTGATCATTTTGATAAAATACTGCTGCAAATCAGCATTTAAAAAAAAGAATTGCACTGTACTGCAATGTATAGGGAGCCATCCAGCTCTCACTTCATTGAGGTCATTACGTCTTACATTTGGGGCTCATTTATAGAGCAGACAGAGTGGGTTTTTCAAGAAAAGAGTGTTGCTGTTTACATAGACTGTATAGGAATTCTGGACTGATGTATGAGTCCGCAGCACAGCAAGGGTTAAAATGCTACAAAACTAAATGCATGCTTATTAAATAAATGCAGTTGCAAGGGCAGTTAGTGGAGTCCTCAGAAGCAGGGAAAAGAACATGACAGTAGGGGTGGGGTTTTTGATCCAAATGCAGGATTGCGATTGGCTGGAACTGGGTGAGAGCTTCTTTGTGTGAGTTGGTAGAATGACATGTCAGTCAAGTTGTACCTCACACTGCAGTAATGAAATTGTGTTCCAACTCAGTGGTTCAGTAGTTTTTATGGGTTGCTTGATGTGTTGCACTGCACTGATAAAAGTTTCCAGGAAGCTGCAAAGTACTCTAGCTGAAGCTGAATAGCAGCAAGATACAAATCATTAGGAAACTTTTATTAATTCATTGCAGTGAGCAGTGCACTCAATAAGCAACTCATTGAAAAATGCTAAACTAGTGAATTGAAGGAACAGTTTAATGTGACTTGTGCTGTAGTTTTGTTTTCATTAAGCTGTGAGGTTATTAAAAAACTCAACTATAGTCAAATCAGGAAACACTATACTTATGAATCTAACAGGGTAAATCAGTTTCAGTCCTTCCTAATTTCTCCCAAGTTTTGGAGAAACCCAGTTCAGATTTCCACTTCTGGATTACGATGACCATATTCATACATATTCATGTAGCAAAGAAAGGGTTCTTGAGTAAGCATGACGTAGGGCCCAGTCCACAAAGCTCTACACATGCCTACATAGGTGCATATGGTGGCCTCGTATACATGGAGGCCCCTCTCTACACATGCTGAGGCATCTACAAATCCACAGCTCTATTTCCTATAGAATAAGGTGGGTCTGACCCAGTCCATGGATCTATGCATGTGATCAAGTTGAAGGCTACACAGGGGGCACAGTGGCACAGCCAGCATTTGCAGCCATTCACAATACAAGATAAATGATGCAGAGGTTTCCAAGAGAACACATATATCCTGTGAGAACACCCACCATAAGACTTACATACCTCTCTCCAGCAACTTTGCTGGGAAGAAAGATGCCCGCTCTACAGTTACCCCCAGCTCTCTTTCAAGTCTTGAAGGGCCAGCAGGCATGAAACAGAGAATATTTATGTTTATTTGAACATATTTTTCCTTGTATAGTGATGTGGCAATTCTTGGAGGACTACCACATCCCACAGTCTCTTTCTCAGACAGAGCAGGGGATCGACTTTCAAGCCAACCTGCACTCCCTTTTGGAAGCATACTGCCTGGTCTGGCTCTGCCTACTGGTCCATCCCCTGCACCCATGAATTGCTTTGCATGCATGCATGGCCAGGAGTGGCACAAAAATGCAGATATTATCCAGTGCAGACTTGCATTAGTGTGCAGAGATTCATGGGTTGGACTCCTGCCAATCATACTTTTCCAGGCATTTTTGTTGACTCTAAATTCCAAATGCACTTACTGATGAACAAAGCAGGTGATTGGATACCTTTTATAGGACCAACAAGAAATATTCAGAACACAATCATTCAGGCTAACTGACAGGTGTCATTGTTAATACAAATTAGTGTGTTTTTATTAAGAAAAAACATGTATAGCCAAAGCTTCTACATGACTCGAAGTGCACTCAAAAACCAGCACTTTAGCTTTTTGTGACCATATAGTGATTTTTACTTGCTGTCAAAAAACACACTGTGAATAACAGGAACACATTATAACATTACTCATTTGTGTCTTGATAATGCAAAGACAGAGTGTTCGGCAAGCACAAAAATAAATAGAAAATACATTTCTTGACTTTACTTTACTCATTCAAAAGCTCCATAAGTCCATATGTGTCTCTTCTGTCTCAATTGCCTAAATCCTTAGATCGTGGGACCGAACCGCTTGCCAAACAGTTTAGGAGAAAGCACGCTAAAAAACTTTTAACTTCTTAGTCGCCATTACTGTCTTCATGTTGCTTGCATCCTGGACGTGCGCCTGCGTGGTGAAACCACGGATTACGAGCTGAAGTTTCCGACGTATGACATCTTCATCAGAGCTAATTCCAGAGATCAAATGTTAATTTATACCATTGGTCACTATGGTAACAGTACACTTTCTACTGCTATTACACCAGATTTATACCAAACAAATACTCAAACATATATAGTGCTAAATCATAAAAATCTGATCTAAGTGAAGTGATTTAAAAAACGACAATGTATTTCTGGTTTTGCTTTTGCACTGATTGCTACTAATCTCATTCTTTTTAAATTTTGAACGTGAGCTCCTAAAGGTGGAGCTCTATCTTCTAAACTCATACGAAGTGCAAGAATCAGAAGGTATTTAACATAATTTAAACTTGGATTTCTTTTTAGTCTCACTGATACCAGTTCTGAGACTTATTATGCTTCAATTTCACTTACTCCAGTGTACTTGAGCAGCACATTGAATATTTATTGTTCTCAAATCTCTGTTTAAGTCATGTGGATGAGAAAATATTCTCCCAATTCATTCGGAGCTTCTATAATCATCACACATCATAAACTTCTCAGAGCAAACAGAACAGTTTAATTATTGAACAATCTTTGCACATTTGCACATACTTGTTATATATGGTTGCTATGTTCCGCTCCCACCACTGCTGCGCATATCAATTTAATTTAACCATGATTTTTCTTGGTAATTTTCTTACTCTTTCCAATTACTTGATTCTTGCACTACATATGAGACCTTTAACTATTACAGACCTAATCAAAATGGTAGCCTTATTATGAGATTATTTGCTAACAGTAGCCCACTTGTATCAGTCACTGTGGCATATCTAAACATCTATAAAAGTGTGAAGTTCCTGATCTTCGTTCAGACCCTTTGGGACCGTCGTACCTAATTCATGAATCCAGAAGCTTTCTCTATGTCTTAACATTTGCTTCAAGTCCCCACCCCATGGAGGTAATACCACATGTTCCAATCCGATAAATTTTATTGAGGCAGGAGAACCATGGCCTACTTCATCATAGTGTCTTGCCATGGCATAAGTTGTATTCTTGACCCTAATTGCTGTCTTATGTTCTCAGATTTGTAATTATAATTCTCTTTTTGTTTTCCCAATATATGCCAAACCACATGGGCAGTTCAGCATATAAATAACTCCTTGCATTTTACAATTTATAAACCCATTGATCTTATATTTTTTCCCTGATCTGGGATGTTTGAATTCCTTTGTATTGTAAGTATTATTACAGTGCATACAGTTCCCGTACCTGTAATTTCCATTAGACACTTTTGGTAACCATGTTAATCTGTCCTCTTACCATCTCTCAAAAAAACTTTTCATTAATATATCTCGCAAGCTTTTTCCTTTTCTTCTAGTAATTCTTGGGCTGACATTCACCAGTTCTTCTAAGCATGGTTCCACTTTCAATATTTCCCAATTTGACCTTATAAACTGTTCAGCTTTACAGGATGCCACATTATATTCTGTGCTGTCTGCAATACATAATTTTCTTCCTCTTTTCTACTATTATGCACCACTAATGACTCTCTTGACTTCATTTTTGTTCTTTCCACTGCTTTTATTAATATGCCAGCATCATAACCCCTCCTTAAAAATCTACCACACATATTTGCCATTTCTTTTTTTGCCTCTTTTTCTTCTGAAAAATTACGCTTCACTCTTAACAACTGGCCATATGGAATGTTTCTTTTAAGATTATATGGGTGGTTGCTATCCAAATGTAATAATGTAGTCCTAGCCATTGTTTTTTTTAAACAGTGTTGTTTCCAGTTTCCCATTTTTCCTTAAAAATTGATAAGTCAAGATAATGTACTTTCTCTGAATTCTGTTCTTTTGTAAAACACAAATTCTCACTGCTGCTATTAAGGTACATAAATAATTCTGCCATTTCGTTTTCTGTTCCTTTCTATTATAACAATATATCATCAATAAAGAGAACCCATAGATTCATTTTATTGAGCCACTTCTTAATATCTTTATCCCAAATTTTTATTTATTTATTTTTTTTTACCGGGTAAGTACACTAGACAAGAATATTGCCTATATTCAGGCATGACCCAGGAGAGTACAGGCAGGAAAGACCAGAGTCAACAATAAAAAGTATTTCATGACACAGCATGAACTGAGAACAAAACATTTGACAGTATACTGCCAAGTACAGTCCTTATCAGTGACAGCTAAGAGAAAACCAAAAACATTACATTAATTAATTTCACCAGATGATACATCATTGACTAATTGAATGACAAACAACAAACAAACTTAAAAGAAGTAGCTTTATAACAATAGGATCCTAATGGATGTGGGAACATGCATATTTTAGAAACAAGCAGGAAAACAGTAAGTGCCAAGGGGAGGAAAAAATACTACGAGTAAGTCTCAAGTTACAGCAGAAGAGCAGCGGTCGGATTCTATTAGGTGTGCCCGAAGAGCCAGTTTAAAGGCCTAGTGGGATTTGGAGAGTTTGATGTGGGGGGGAATGGAGCTCCATGGGCAGACTAGGTGGGCCAAGCGGTCCTTATCTGCCATCAAATTCTATGTTTCTATGTTTCATGAACGGGGGCAGATATGGCAAAGGAAAGTTCTCCTTTTTTAGTGAGATATCTGGGAATTTCAAGTTGGGTTTGAGCAGATGCCCTGAGGAAGTATGCTTGGGAGGGCTGCATTAACAGTTTAGCAAGGTATTCAGGGGACCCCGTTCTGATAATATTATCAGTTACACAGCCAGCAGAACAGTGTCTCAACAAAGCTGGGGAGAGACAATTAAGTTTCGAGTAGAGATGCCAATGATGGGTAAGTCTGTGAGTGGAGACAGCAAATCTGCATATACTGTTATAGCAGGTGCTCCATTTCTGGAGCGCTCCTTTGCTAGCTTTAAGGTAAACCTGAGAGCAATATGTCAGAGAAGGAAGGAGAAAACCTTGTGCTATAGCAATCCGGGCAGCATCATTGAGGGAGGATCTAATTTTAAAGGCAAGACCAAGTTTGGAGTAAACTGCCTTACATGTAGCTGCAATGTGGAGGTTAAAGTCAAGAGATGGGTCGAGAATGACTCCTAGATACCTGAAAGAGGTAACAAATTCCAGGGGGGAGTCATCTAGAGAATGTATCAAAAAATCTGGAGTAAGAGATCTGATTCTTAAGGGGGAGCCAAAAAGCATAGTTACAGTTTTCTTAGCATTCAGTAGGAGCCTGTTTTGTAATAAGCACTCCTGCAAGCGGTTGAAGTCAGCTTGAAGATCAGCCCTTACTGATAAGGGATCTTTACCACTGGAGAGAAGCACCATGTCATCAGCATAAAGGATAAAAGAGCAGGAGCAGGGAAGGGAGGGCAAGTTGTTAATGGAAAGAGAGAAAAGTAGAGAGCCAAGGATAGAACCTTGGGGGACTCCAACAGAGGTAGAGGAAAGATTTGAGATGGCAGTTTCAATCTGAACAAATTGCCACGTCCCTGAGAGGTAGCTATCAAACCATGAGATGGTCGACTGGTCAAAGCCAAGGCAGGACAGTTTGGAAAGTAGCAGAGAGTGATTCACAAGGTCAATTGCCTTTGTGAGATTGATAAATATGGCCCCCATGAGCAGGTTCTTATCCATCGCCATAAGGACTTCATTTGTCAACTGAAGTAGTGCAGTTGTGGTGCCGTGCTCTGTTCAGAATCTGTGTTGGGCAGGGGATATAAGGTTGTGAAGGTGAAGGTAATTTGAGAACTGAGTGGTGATGGCCTGCTAGAGAACTTTATTTAGGGTAGAGAGAATGGCAATCGGTCTGTAATTTGCCATATTTTTGGTATCCCTTTTTTGTGAACAGGGACAACACGGGTGGTTTTCCTCAGCATAGGCACTGTCTGGGTTAGTATGGAAAGATTAAAAATTCTTGCAATAGGGACAGCAAGGGCAGGGGCTGCCTGTTTCAAAAAGTTCAGCAGTAACCCATCCAGACCTGCAGATCCATTAGGAGATACTGATTTTAAGGAGATGCAGCACCTCAGTGGAGGACACTAATCTATATTGCTCTTCCCAGCTATTTACATATAAATTCGCTAAGGAGGGGGCAAATGTTGTCCCCATTGATGTCCCATGTATCTGTTTAAAAAACATCCCATCAAACAAGAAATAGTTAGAGTCTAGTCTAAATCTTGCCATTTCTCATATTAATTCTGAAGAGGGATAGACATATTCTTCTCTTTTAGCCAGTGTGCTTTTTATTATTTCCAAACTTTCTTCATGTGGGATATTATTGTATAAGTTCTTAATGTCCATTGTAACTAGTATTGTAATTTCCTTTGCATCAATTGTATTCATTTTATTCAATATCATGCGACTATCCTCAATGTATGATTTATACAATGGGACAAAAGGTCTCAAGAAAAAAATCTACATATCTGGAGAATGGCTCCAGAATAGACCCAATACTGCTTACAGTCGGTTTCCCAGTGGGCACTTTGTTGTTTTTATGGACTTTTGGTGGAAGATAAATGGTAGGTTTAACTGGGTGTTGTACTGTTAAATATTCTTTCTACATCTGTGATCCATTTGTTTTCAGATGCTTTTAGTAATATCTCATCTGATATTGATTTTATTTGTTCAGTTGGATCTGTCCTCAATTTTACATAATAGTACCCATTATCTAACTGACGGTGCATTTCTGACAGGTACATTTCATTTGGCCAAATAACCACAGCACTTCCTTTATCAGCTTTTTTTTATTGACAAGTCCATATTTCCACTCAATTCTTTAAGTGCAGCTTTTTCTTGTTGCTATAAATTCTGTTTCTTATTATACTCTGTTGTATGATACATCTGCTCCATTTCCTTGTTAATTATTTTGCGAAAATTATTCACTACTTGACTAAAATTCCCACGTGGAATTAAAGTAGATTTACTCTTAAATAGAGTTTCTTGCCTTTTGAACTTCCTGTCCTGTATTTTTCTTTCTCCTTCTATCACCGTAACGTCCTGCTGTATTATGTATCTTGGTCTTACTACTGGTGGTAATGGATTTTTATCAAAATGTACTTTCAACTGTAGTTGTCTAAATAATTTATAGTTGTCAATCTCAGTCCCAAACACATTTATCTTTGTATCTGGTGCAAATGTTAAGCCTCATTTTAGTACCTTTTCTTGATGCTCTGTTAGAGGTAACTGTGATAAACTAATAATTTTCATTTCATCAGTCTCAGAGATCTCTGTGGGCTTTGGCCTCTCCCCCAGAACCTGTCATAATTCTTCCATCCTCCTCTTCATCTGCCTCCTCTTCCTTGTGGTATATTCCTGCTGTTCCCTTCTAAGGGGTCCTCCTGAAAATCCTGCCTTGATCTCTGCCTCTCATTCCCTGCATAATTATCACTTCCGCTTTCATCAGTGGTTTCAACATTTTCCACTTGAACATTGTGTTTTTCTTTCAACATGATATTATCTCTAAGTCTTTTCCTGTGCCAGTTATAAATAGTGCAATTTTGTAACCTCTCATGTCCCTCTCATGTTTTTTAATTTTATACGCTTTTAAATCTTATTAAATTGTTTTTAATTTTTTCTTCTAGTTTCTTCATACTTGGCTGTATTTTGATTTGTGGGACATCCTTAAAAATGTCTTTATCTTTCTGTTTTACTATTCCTGTCAGTTTATCATACTCTTTTCTTGGTTTTTTAATCACTTTTAGCATCAAATCACTAGAGCCCTAGTTCAGTACTCTATCCCAATCTTTCATAAACTCTGGGTCATCTAAGCCCAGTGTGGGAAGTTTCTGTATCCTAAGGCCTCTTGGAATCTGTTTCTCTCTCCAGTATTTACTAAGCGAGATTGCATGCATGTGCATTCTTGTTTGTCTTTTCGTTAGGGCTTCTATTGAATTCACATTAACTTCCTCATTTATTTCTGTTACTATATTACCAAAAAACAAATCATAGACTATATTATCATAAGCCAGTCCTTCTCCTTCTTCCTGTATGTATGCTAGTGTCTCCATTTTGCTAATAATCTTCTTTAATTTCAAAGTGGTGTTCTGGTACTCTTATTTGTGTGTTTATCAGACTACATTTCAACTCTGGAGTGTCACTTTCTCCTACTCCTATGTAGGATTTCAAATAAGTACATAGAAAAGAAAGATTTTGTGAGTTTCTAATATTCTACTTTATAACACCAATTATTTAGTAATTCCTTACAGAGTTGAGTTTTTTGGTGCTTCTTTCAGGGAGAAAATCTTGAGAAAAGGCATGTATAGCCAAAGCTTCTACATAACTCGAAGTGCACTCAAAAAGCAGCACTACAGCTTTTTGTGACCATATAGTGATTTTTACTTGCTGTCAAAACACACACTGTGAGTAACAGGAACACATTCTAACAGTACCCATTTGTGTCTTGATAATGCAAACACAGAGTGTTCAGCAAGTGCAAAAGTAAATCGAAAATACATTTCTTGACCTTACTTTACTCATTCAAAAGCTCCATTCGTCTGTATGTGTCTCTTCTGGCTCAATTACCTAAATCCTTAGATTGTGTGACCGAACCACTTACCAAACAGTTTAGGAGAAAGGATGCTAACAAACTTTTAACTTTCTAGACGCCATTACTGCCTTCATGTTGTTCTGCGTCCTGGGTGTGCGCCTATGTGGTGAAACCATGGATTACGAGCTGACATTTCTGATGTATGATGTCTTCAACAGAGCTAATTCCAGAGATCAAATGTTAATTCCTTTATAGCATTGGTCACAGTGGTAACATTACACTTTCTACTGCTATTACACCAGATTTATACCAAACAAGTCCTCAAACATATATAGTGCTAAATCATAAAAATGTCATCTAAGTGAAGTGAATTAAAAAACAACCACAATGTATTTCTGGTTTTGTTTTTGCACTGATTGCTACTAATCTCATTCTTTTTAAATTTTGAACGTGAGCTCCCAAAGGTGGAGCTCTATCTTCCAAACTCATATGAAGTGCAAGAATCAGAAGATATTTAACATAATTTAAACTTGGATTTCTTTTTAGTCTCACTGATACCAATTCTGAGACTTATTATGCTCCAATTCCACTGACTCCAGTGTACTTGAGCAGCATGTTGAATATTTATTGTTCTCAAATCTCTGTTTAAGTCTTGTGGATGAGAAAATATTCTCCCAATTCATTTGGAGCTTCCATAATCATCACACATCATAAACTTCTCAGAGCAAACAGAACAGTTTCCTTATTGCAACAGTCTTTGCACATTTGCACAAACTTATTAAGTATGGTTGCTATGTTCAGCTCCCACCACTGCTGTGCTTATCAATTTCATTTAATCATGATTTTTCTTGGTAATTTTCTTACTCTTTCCAATTACTTGATTCTTGCACTACATATGAGACCTTTAACTATTACAGACCTAATCAAAATGGTAGCCTTATTATGAGATTATTTGCTAACAGTAGCCCACTTATTATCAGTCACTGTGGCATATCTAAACACCTATAAAAGTGTGAATTCCATGATCTTTGTTCAGACCCTTTGGGACCATCATATCTAATTAATGAATCCAGAAGTCATTCACATAATTGGGACTGTCTGGTACAGCATGACCTGCAAGCCTATTGGTCCACACTGGGGACCAATGGGCTTACAGACCATATTCTACCTGTCAGTTGGCGGGTGGCTGGGTAGTATTCAGGTGGGTTGCAGCTGCCTGCCACTGATGGGGGGGAGCGGGGTGGGCAAGGGGTGCTGTGTGGGTTGGAGGGAATTACCATGATCATGGCTTGGGGCCGGGGGGCTTCTACTAGACCACCAGGGATGGTCTTATTTCATTACTGAGGGACTCGGGTGGGAGGGGGACCACTTGGCCACCAGGGATGGGCTGTCATTACAATATTTGAGGATTCAGGGACTTGGGGGGGCACTGGACTACCAGGGATGTGTGTCCTAGCCAACAGTGTTCTGCATGGGTTGGTGGCCACCCACAGCTGGGCTGCTGTGATGCACCCTGCAATGCTGCAGCCCACCTTTGGGTGGGCAGGAGTTGTGCCATCTTTTCTGGGGCTCAACTATGAGCCCCCATATGTGGCGCAATTCAGGGTTGTGCCAGCATATGTGCCGCACATCCCAGGCTCAATATCGGGATGTGCCCCATATGCATGGGCACATGCCCTGCATTTGTGCCGCATACATTAGCATTTCACCCCAGTGCATCGAGGTTTGCACTGCACCAGGCAGCCTTCTCAATATCCCACTGGGGCGCAATGCAGGGTTGCGCCGGCACAACACTGTTGCGCCAGGCTCAACCCCTTTGAATGTCCCGGCCATTGTGTTTTGTCTTTGACCTGGTCTTTATTTTACTCTATTTTTTCCATACATTGTCATACTTTTTAAGAGAGCCCTCACCTCATAATTGATTCAGAGATGGAGCTATGAGAATTTAGGGAGGCAGTATAGTACAGTGGTTTAAGGATCTGAGCTACAAATCTGGTGACATCCAGCATATCAGACCTGGGTTTGAATCCCACAGCTTCCACTTACATACTGTGTGACCCTGAGCAAGTCACTTAACTTCCCTGTGCTCCCAGGTCGCACCTGTAAAAAAAGCTTTCAGCTTAGTGTGCTACTCCTGGTTAAACAACTAAAAAAAAAATTAAAAGAACTTTACAAACTTAGATCTCGTGAAAACATGGTTGATAGAACCAGGTAAAGTTTCCCATGGTCTGCTTAATTTCAAATTATTGTACTTCTTCCTGGTTTGACTGTAGAAAACCAGCATTGTATGGCTCGCAATGTATTATGAGAGTAGTGTTTTTCTGCCAGGACTCATGAAGCACACAAAACAACAGAATGATGCAGCACCCACAGCAAAGGCAACCGGTTCCAAATATGACTGTTCATCAGTGACAAACCTATCATAATCTGTGACTGAATAAAATGTTTGAAACACAGCACAGTAGTCGCAGTTGAACAAGACACACACTGCTAATCCACCTGTCAGAAAATTATTTTTCTTTACTTTTCTTTGTAAAGGAAAATAGCAACTGGCAGTGCTTACTTGCAGCTTGCTTGACCAGAAACTCACGTGTTGCCATCTTAGCCCTGTCCAGTGCCCGAGCACACTCCTGCTCTACCTACTGCAGCACCTGAGCCAGGGGATGTATACCCCACCTAACACACACATACACACTCTCAGCAAAAATCTTTTTTCAACATTCTGTTTTGCTTCCATTCAGTTTTTCATTTCCAAAAGTTTAAATACCCAGCTAAATTAGTTATCAATAACACAGCGACCTATAAGCTACCTCTTAGGCTGCAGCCTGGTGCACAAATGATCCCCCTCACTGCAGCAGAGTACTGATCTGACACCAGCATTAGTCTGTGTGCCATGTGACTGCCTTTTGACAAACATTGGGCAATTATGTTATCACAAACAGCAAGTAAACTGGTTTTCCTATTCCTAGTTCGACTGGTTCAACATGTCCACACCATTCACAGACAGCCCATCTGCGGGCTTCCCAAGATGCTCCTGTGGCCTTGGCTCTCTCCGAGCAGGCCAGAGCTAACAGACCACCCGACTGACCCCCGGACAGATTCAGGTATGCACTGGACCTCTGAAACTCGTGGTTTTGAATGCCACTGTTTTGACTGGATGCCCAGTGGAGGAACCAGGCACTGATTGGCAGCTTTACTCCTTGGCTGATTTTCCAACGCCTGGCGGTTCCTGATCTCAGGGAAATCTCTTTCTGTGCTTTGTTCTGGACTGAATTTTTGTTAATGTAATCTACATATGTTATGCATCAACTGGTGTTACTTTATCTGCCAGCTTAGCTAGTCTATTACAAGCCACTAGTCTAGTCTCTCAGTGTTACTTAGTGCTGGACAAACTGTATTGTATAGTAGCTGATGTTTGACTGCTTGACCTAGCTACTGAGCAAGACTGCTGCAGTTTTCCATTTCTGCCCTACTGACAAACTCTGCCCCTTCACCACACTGGTCACTCTGCCAATTATTAATTTCTCTGCCCCACTTGTAATGCTGTCTCTCTAAACACCTTACTTTCTTCTCTGCCTTACCTACAAACCCTTTCCTTACAGCCCCCTGCTGCTGCTGTCCTCCTCAGACGTCCCGGTGCCAAAGCACAGACCCCCCCATTAACTCCTCTTCTAGCTCCAAATAATTGCCCTGCATTTACCACCTCTTTACCTCATGCTTTGTCTTGCCCCATTGCCTGCCCCCTACTGAGCTTGCTATTGTACTCTAGCTGTACTTAATCCTCTGTGTTTCCCTCCTTGTTCCACAGACAGCCCATCTGCGGGCTTCCCAAGCTGCTCCTGTGGCCTTGGCTCTCTCCGAGCAGGCCACAGCTAACAGACCACCGACTGACCCCGGACAGATTCAGGTATGCACTGGACCTCTGAAACTCGTGGTTTTGAATGCCACTGTTTTGACTGGATGCCCAGTGGAGGAATCAGGCACTGATTGGCAGCTTTACTCCTTGGCTGATTTTCCAACGCCTGGCGCTTCCTAATCTCAGGGAAATCTCTTTCTGTGCTTTGTTCTGGACTGAATTTTTTCACCCACCCCGCCTCCCCCTCCTCCTCACAGTATTAAATAGACCCTTACGCCACCCCTTCCCCAGCCTAGCAGCAGATTGGTCACTCCATTGCTGCACATTTTCATGCTATTGGCCTCCCTGTCTTTAATACCTGACTTTACCCACTTTCTCACCCACCCTTTTTGAAGCAGTCCCACCCACAGGATCACACATTTGCTCTCAACCTTTTCTCCAGCCACTCCATCTAACTCCTCTCAATTACTGCTCTACCTGCCCTATTGTAAGGGACCTCACCCTAATTCGACTATATACCCTTCCAACTATAAACCAGCTAGCAGTTAAGCAGGCCAGCAACACCAAGCAACTACCATGGGTGCAAGCACTACTACTACTCCTCACTACCTCTTTTGGCATTGCTGGTACCATACAAGTCCTTTTGTTCTGCAAATTTTGGACTCCCATTGTTCTGTATGACCCTTTGTATGAATGCCCTTTATTAATCCTCACTTTCCTTCTCTCCCTCAGCCGAGGAACTGCCACCCAGGCTCCCAGCTCCTAAGCCACGGGATTCTCGGCTACCGGGTGGTCGGCGCCCCTCTAGCCGATGCTCGAGCCTGAAGACGCGGACCCAAGGTCCTACAAGGTACGGCAACTGCCGCAACCAACCGGATTACGAGCACCCTCTCAGACCACGTTCTGATTGGTCTCTGGCAGAAGCCGGCTTCTGCTCTTTGATTTAAACCCTAAAAATGTTTATGTTTGGACAAATGTTAAAAAGCCGAAGTGTTAACCCAGTCTGTAATTGAAAGGACTTGAATTGTAGTTTGGGAAAGAAATCTAGTGTTTACAGCCCTTTCCCTGCATACGTGCACTGGCCCTAGACACTTTTGGGTGCCAAAGTAATACACGTCCTTTTGTTCTGCAAATTTTGGACTCCCCGCTGTTCTGTCTAACCCTTTATGTGAATCCCCTTTATTAACCCTCACTCTCCTTCTCTCCCTCAGCCGAGGAACTGTTGCCCAGGCTCACAGCTCCTAAGCCACAGGATTCCCAGCTACCAGGCAGTTGGCCCCCCTGTAGCCAACGCTCGAGACTGCAGACATGGACCCAGGGCCCTACAAGGTACGGCAACTGCCGCAACTTTTTCGACTGCCTCCCCTCCCCCACCTCCACTGATTATTAAATACAGTAGCTCCTGCCAAAATATTAGTCCATGTCCCCTGGCACAGTGCCCCATCAATAGAGACTTAGCTCGTGATCCCCCTCTTCTCTGTCCAGCCTACGGGATCCAACTCTCAGGGCCTCGCCTCTCCAAAATGCATAGGCTCTCCTTGGCTATGTCTTCACCACTAAATATTTTTAAATGCTATCAAATTCGGGTCGACCTGAATCAGAAAGCTACTGATAAGCTGCATTAATCCAGCAACCTCACTGGCCCCTGGGCTAATTGAGTGGCTCCTTTTTTGAGGTACCATCATGCTTGGCCTATATGGTTCCTTATACTGCCCTTCTTCTGCTGATAACCAGCTGCCCAGCATTGGACACCTGAACTACCATCATGTTTGGTCACAATGGCACTTGTGCTGTATACCACATGGCAACTTATCCTTTAATTGCCTCCGTGATTCCAAGTACCAGTACCTCGAACCCTGCTCTTGGACCACACATACCAGTAGTACTTATAACACTTCCCCACCACAAGGCCCACCTCCCACCACAGACTTCTATCTCCTCCTGCCTATTGTGGTAGGGGTACTAGCTCTTGCTACAACAGATCAGCTCTTCTATGGTGGCTACTTTCCAGTCCCTAAAAACATCAGATCTACTAGATGGGAGAAAGGCAGGAATTACAGTTTATAATTAGCGCCTTAGAAAATCCTACTTATCCTCCTGCTATGTTCAAGCAATGTAGAACTCAACCCTGCCCCCAGAAGCTATTGTTTGCCAGCAGAACTAGCAAATTTAAAAGGAATAAGCTTCTTGCATATTAATGTATGTAGCCTCCTTTAAAAGATAACCTTAATACAAACCTGGGTAAATCATACCTCTCCTGACATACTTGTGATTTCCGAAACTTGGCTTAGACCCAACACCCCTGATAGAGAAGTAAACATACCCAACTATGCCTTGTTCAGAGCTGATAGGCATGCCAGAGGAGAAGGGGTAGCTATCTATGTTAAAGACAAATTTTCTGCCTTCTGCTTATCCTTGGCATCTGTCGCCAGCGAATTCAAAAGCCTAATTCTCAAAGTGGAAATTACACAGACTACTGCACTCTACGTAATAGGCTGCTACAGACCACCGTCCGCTGGCCTACAGCTTGTGTCATATCTAAGTGACAAATTGGGACAGGGGCTGCCAGAAACTATTATTTTAGGAGACCTCAACTTTGACTGGCTCTCTAACACAGCTGCCCCCCTTGCATCCTTCTGTGATGAACATGGACTGATGCAACTTATTACTGAACCAACATGCCAAAACGTGAAGAACCCCAGTAAAAGTACACTTTTGGATGTGCTAATGGTGAGCAAACCTCATCTCTTTTCCCACACTGATGTCTTCTTCTCAGATGCCAGCAACCATTGTTTTATTGCGGGAGTAAGATCCACCAACAACCCAGCACCAATCAGCAAGTTCTCTATGAAGAGATCCAGGTGCAGCTTCAATGAACATGCCAACCTAAACGAGCTTAAGTACTCCCCTCAGTGGCAAGATTTCTACCTGGCCAAAACGATTACATCAGCTTACAATATCTTCCACAACATTCTATCAAGGGCCCTTAATAAGTTGCTCCCTGATTAAAGTTCGAACTAGGACCACAACCTGTAAATGGTTCACCCCTCTGATCAAGTCCTTGCTTCTAGAAAGAGATAAGCTCTGGAAAAAAAGCACGCAGACTGAACACTGCAGAGGATTGGAACCAGTTCAGGAGACTACAAAATTTATGTACCAAAACAATCAGAGAATCGAAGGCCACCTTCTTCAAATCCAAACTCAACTCTGCCACAAAGAGCCCAATCAAGCTCTGGAACACAATCAATGATCTGCTAGGCCACTCCCCAAGAAATTCACTCCCGACCAAGATTACCTGTGGCAACTTGACTATAACCGAAAAGATGGATATACTTGACGCATTCAATAACCACTTTGCTACTGCAGGCATGGCATTTGATAACTCCCCTGCAAACATACTTCGCTCCCAGATTGCCAGCCAACTGCCTGAAACTCCGATAGCTTCACTGCCTTTCTCACTTCAACCTGCCCCACTGAAAGAGATAGAGGACCTCTTGCTTCAGTTGGATACTAGAAAAAGTGCTGGGGCCGACACCCTTGACCCTTGCTTCCTAAAAATTGCCTACCACGTACTAGCAATACCCGTCACCCACCTTTTTAACTTATCCCTGTCTCAGGGCACCTTACCACCTATATGGGAGACAGCACATGTCATAACACTGTTCAAATCAGGTGACCCTGGCGATCTCAATAACTACAGGCCAATTTCTCTCCTTCTGGTCCTGTCCAAGCTCCTAGAGAAAATTGTAAATGCACAGCTGAGGACTCACCTTGAGTCTAGGGAACTGCTAAATCCTATGCTGTCCAGATTCAGAGTTAAACATAGCACTATCTCAGCCCTCGCCAAAGTTACTAATGACTGGCAGCATAATCTTGAGAGCAAAAACTTTATTTGTGCTGTTTTCCTTGATCTAAGCAAGGCTTTTGACACCATCGACCATAGTCTGCTCCTCTCCTCCCTTCAAACCATAGGTGTGGACCCCTCCTCTCTGCATTGGTTTACTGACTATCTTACAGGGCGCCTTCAACAAGTTAAAGCTGAAGGAGGCCTGCCCCCCTTAAAAACTCTGCAAAGAGGGGTACCTCAAGGTTCTATATTAGGGCCCTTACTTTTTGCAATCTACATTAATAACATCGACTACTGTATAAAAGAAGCCAACATCCATCTGTTTGCAGATGATACAGTTTATGTGAGTCGCCCAACACCTGAAGCTGCCTGCAATGACTTACAGTCAGAATTCAACCTTTTGCAAAGCCAACTCCTCCAAAAAAAAGCTACTCCTTAATGCCAAAAAACCTAAAGCGATGGTCCTCTCCCCTTTTATCAGTACAGCTAACCCTGTGTCCAGTGGTACAGTTCCCCAAATTACCACAGTTCTAGGTGAAAAACTAGAATTTGTTACAAAATTCAAGTATCTGGGAGTTTGGATAGACCAAAGACTCTCCTTCATTGAACATATCGAGGACTTGCTAAAACGACTTCGGCAAAGGCTTGGACTGTTTTTTAGAATCAACCAATTTCTCACCAGAGATGCCAATAAACAACTGGTCCAATCCATTTTCCTATCATTGGTTGATTATGCTGATTTCCTCTACAGCCAATGCCCCAACTCTTACATGGCTAAACTGGACACACTCTACCATCGAGCACTGAGGTTTATAATGGGAATCCCCTTCGACACGCATCACTGCACCCTATATGTGGCAGTGGGGTGGACATCACTAAAGTTCAGGCGACACAGAAACGCCGCTCTCTGGACCTATAGAGCCATCTCTAATAAGCTGCCTTACTATATCTCCTGCTGTCTTTCCCTGAGTATAATTGGAAATCACGCTACAATTACTCAGCTACTACACTAAAGTACCCAAAGCAAAATCCCACTTGGCGGGGCAGCCATAAGCTTCGGTGCTACCTACCTTATGGAACCATCTACAAAAAAAACTCAAATTAAGCACTCTAATCAGTATAAATGCCTTCAAGACACTTTATTTCCATACAATCAGAGAAGTATGTAATTGCTTCACCCACTCAGATCCAGTACCAGTGTCTGCACTGGTATATAGCCACGCCTAGACCCAATTTTAAGTACTGACCCCCCAGCTTGCTCCTCACTAGCCTAATTGTTCTCTCCCTCATCTCCCTGTCTTATCAATACTAGGCCCATCCATCCCCTTATTCTTCCTTTCCCAACCTCGGATAGGAGCTCACTACCCTGGGTTGTAACATCCTACCATGCCCCGTACTTTATAGCATTCAATCCCAGGGCTCACACATACTCCTTTTCTCCATCCACCTTTTCTACAGCCCATTTTACCAACTCCTCTCTGTGCACCGTGCCCTCCTAGCCTTTCTCCCCCTACCTCCCTCCCTTCCCCCCTACTTTCACCTCTACCTGGTGTATATTTTTGTTTTTAATTTTTCTCTTCCGTTACTTCTTCCTGCAACCTTAGATAACCTGCTTTATCTTCCTATAGACACTTCTATGCATGTAAATACTGTGTAATCTGTACAATATCTGTATAATTCTATGTACATATGAACTTCTTTTTCTTCCTCTCTGTAAAGAGTATTATCTGTATTGCCTTGTAAATACCTGTGTTGACCTGTATATACAATTGTTCATGCTCCACCCGGGTCCATCTTGCAAATGAGCTTCTGCTCAACGATGAACACCTGGTTACATAAAGACTTGATTGATTGATTGATTCAAATCAGTTGTATTAAATGTTCAAGTTTTGGTCCACAAGTTTGTGAGGGTCCATGAGAACTGAATATCCAAAATCAATGTGTTTATTTTTTGGTACATCTTAACTTGCAGCTCTGTTTGAAACAAAACACCTAATCTCAGTGCCATAATATAATTTCCATGACCTAGCGACAGTCCCTCTGTCTTGCCATCCCACTCCAAGGCAATAAGCTCCTTCAACATTTTTTGTTGCTTCTATGTATGCAGTCAATGTAGTATGCTGGACTTCAGCAATGTCATTGACTCAGTCCCGCACAGAAGGCTGGTCAAGAGGCTAAGGGACCTTTGGTTTGTTTGTTTGAATTTTAGTGCTTGTGAAAGGTATTGGATTGACAGCATTGCAAACTAAAGCCCTCTGTTATTTATGACAAATACAACATGGATGATCACAGTGCAAGCTTCCCCACATTGGCTGGCCAATGTGCCTCAACCCCGTAATGTAGGGGCCACCATGTAGATGAGAGGTTAATTCAATCATGGAATCATTTTGCTACTACTCCATGTTTGTATCCCTAAACACACTGAACAACAAAGGCATATTTCTTAAGGAAATAGATTTTAGATTACTTAAACCAGCATAAAGGGCAAACTTGTATACAGATCTGCTGCAGATATTCCCTGTGCTAACTGAGGTACGTAAAAAGTAAATCCAAGCTAAGGCACTTATTGCATTTCTGTCTCTCTTCTGTTCATTTGGGTTCCATATATATCAACACTCCACCCTTGCAAGTAAAAGAAATACAATTGTCTGTGCAGCACCAGGTTGTGTATTAGAGAAAGAGTACTGTGCTTTTGGGAGTTCAAGGCTTCCAGTTATCTTGATGGTGCAGCTGCTTGGTAACACCATGGAATGATAGTCCAGGAATCCTTGGTTCAGATTCCAGTTATGACTTTCTTTCTTTCTTTCTTTCTTTCTTTCTTTCTTTCTTTCTTTCTTTCTTTCTTTCTTTCTTTCTTTCTTTCTTTCTTGTTTTATATATCTATATTATGGTGGCGCAGCTGCACCAATATAGTTAAGGCTGAGTAGGCTGTTTAATGTTAAATCCTAATTTTTGGACATTAATAACTTCACAGTCATTCGAGAAATTTGCATGACAATTTACATACTCCATCAGAACCCCAGGAATGATTGATGTGCCAAGTTTCATTCCCATTAGATGTGTGTATTCTGAGATATGGACAGTGCAAAATGTGTACAAATTGCAGTTGTTTGCTGTTTCTTGTCAGCTCCTAGCAACCAGACAGTTTGGAATGTTGATCTGAAATTTTTTGGGTACAAAAAGCTTGGCCCAGAGTAGTGATTTTCATTAGTTTGGTGAAGAAAAAATAATAATCCATTCAAGAGTTATAAGGATTTTAAATTTTTGTTCTGAGCATGCTCAGGGCACTTCAGGACCGATGTTTGAAAAGAAAAAGGATTTGGCCATATGAAAAATGACCCTTTTTCATATGGGGCCAATCCTTTTTTGTGAGGAAAAAAATATTTTTCATATGGCCACCATTTTCTTTTTACTGTTTAAGTTTACAAACATTTAAAGTACACAAAATAATGACTAAAATAAAACAAACCTCTGAACCTAGCTTAATGGCACTCATGTAGCTAGATTCTGGTGTTTGTTTTTACAAATTTTCATTTATTTTCACTTTTTTGTGTATTTATTTGTATTTTTTATAACCACTTGAACCCTGATCTTGCTCAACATTTCACCAGGCTGGGTTTCCTCATCATCTTATGATCTATATTAAATATATAACACATAGTTAGCAATTACATTCTTGTATATACATTTATTTATTTAAAACAAATGTATATACAAGAATGTAATTACTAACTACATATTATATATTTAATATAGATCAGGAAGACCAGCTGGGTGAAACATTGGGCAAGATCAGGGTTCAAGTGGTTATAAAAAATACAAATAAGTACACAAAAAGGAAAAGGATTGTGTGGCTGGTTTGTGAAAATAAATGACAATTGATTTACCAAGATGTTCATCCCCAAATATGAAATGAACACTAAAATCAATGAAGGGTACTTGTCTGACTCACTTTTGCAGCTGTTTTTAAAAGCCGACAGAAATATGTTATCTGGGCACCCAAAATCTTGGGTGCTCAGCTTAGCTAAAGGAGCCATTCACCTACGTTCTCTGTATGAGAACAATGGGACTTTCTTGACTTCTGCAGTCTCAGTTGGAACTTGTGCTGGGAGCTACAGTGAAAGCAATGATCCTCCATTTCCCTAGTGTCTAGTGGTGCCCCCCCTTTGCCATTCCTTTATGTATGTAATGTGTTGACCTGCTGCCTAGTGGCAGTCCTCCACCCTCTGATCATTGTCCCCTTAGTTTTATAACATTTACTTGTTGTCTAGAGGCATCTCCTACCCTCTGATCACCATCCCTATAGTGTTATAATGTTTCCCTGGTGTCTAGTGGTGCCACCACTCTCTGATCACTGTTCCTTTACTTTTATAATGTTTCTCTGGTGTCTAACAGTGCCCCCCACCCTCTGATTGACATCACCATAATGTTTTTGTATTTCCCTGGTGCCTAGTGGCACTCCCCCACCCTCCGATCACTGTCCCCATAATGTTTTTTTCTTTCCTTTGTATTTAGTGGCACCTTCACCATCTGAGCACCACCCCTGCAATGTTTTTGTCTTTCTCTGATGTCTAGTGGCACCTGCCCACGCTCTGATAGCTGTCCTGTAATGTTTTTGTCTTTCATTGATTGCAATATAAGAAACTAAAGTAAGTGCAGTTCAGTGTATTTCAATGGGGTTTTGAAGTTTAATGCACAACTTTGTCATGTTTGCATATTTTGATCCCACATTTTCAACATTGCTTTTTTGGTACCCCTTCCTTATGAACAATGGTGGTGGACTTCAACAAATCAAGCCTGAAAGGTGATTTCATGGTTGCTTGGTGAAATCACCTTTCTGACGGGATTTTAAAATATTCACCACCCTTGGTCATGAGGTTGGGTCATAAGAAGCCATGTTGAAAATTTTGTGTCAGATATTTAAAAATTGCAAAGTTATGTGCATTTGTTGAAATTTTACTATGCTCACTCATAATTTTGGTAATTTTAAATATTTTGACCCCACATTTTTAACATTGCCATTTTTTCACATAACCTTATGAACATGACAGCTGTCATTTTTCAAATCCTGGCCAAAATGTGTTTTCTCACCTGTGACATGGGATGATGTTTTGATGTCATGGAATGATGTTTTGGTGGGCATTTTAACATTTTCACTACTGGGTTCATGAGGTGAGGTATTAAGGAAGCAATTTGGTGTACAAATATGGCAAAATGCCTAGGTTATGAGTGAACACTGCAGTATTTCAATGTTCACTCATAACCACTAATTTTCACTGTTTTAAGTGCAAACTGTTAACATTGCCATTTTGCCACACCACCTCATAAATGTGACATGTGTCATTTTTTTAAATCCTGGATGAGATGTGTTTTTGCACTTCTGGTGCAAAATGACATTTTGGCCCGTATACTATAAATGGTACAAGCAAAATCTAAAGACTTCCAATGACTACTAAAGTCTTGCAAAAAGTTTTTAATATATGGACATTCAAACAAACAAACAAAAAAAAAACAGTGTCATGACCAGCATTTCCCCATCAATAAAACAGGTCCATGTAATCCACCCCTGGAAACAAGCTTTTGCAGCTTATTGTGCCTTTGCTAGTCAAAAATCCAAAAGCAAATAAATAAATAAATAAATAAATAAACATTACAAATAAATAAATAAATAATTTGACTCTCTCTTACCTTTAAGGGGACTGTTGTCATTATGTATTTTTCAGCTTTAGCTCTCATCATGGCAGCCACGAAGGCATGACTTTTCTCAATAGTTTTCACCATTTGAACACAATAACACCCACCAATGTTAAAAATGTTCACAACCGTGATAAAAAAGCAAAACAAAACATACAGATATTTGTCTTGGCAGTGACTGTCTTGTAGCCACAAGGCATGTCTTTACTTGCACTGGGCCCTGTGGGTCTTGTGCCATAAGCTAAAGAACTTTTAGAAATCCAGCTCTGAGTTTTTAATGCAGCAGTTCTTGTTTAACCCTTTGGAGGTATCTCTGTACTAGGAAAAAACAATGCATTGCTAGGCTCCAAAGGGTTAAACAGTTTTTTGTCTACTCTACTTTACTGAGCACTCCTTTGCTGCTTCCTATGATAATCCCTGCTGTTCTTTTATTTTTGTTTCAAAATTCCATTTTTATGGTGACACATTACATGTTATGTTCACTATTTAGAGATTAAGTTAGACCCAATGTCTGCTGAGCAAATTTAGAATGCTGCCATGCATTTTCATTCTTCTGTGTAACAAATGAGTTTAGTGTTTATTCATGGGGAAAATTAAATGACTGTCTGTACAGGGATGCTGCTAGATGAAACACTTCACATATACTGCAGTTCTACTAATTAGAGCAGAGCAAAAAGTTACTGCTGTACTTTAATAAAAATGTTGCTCTTGTTTTATTTTTTTATACTTCTAGAAAGACTTGATCAATCACAATGACCTTAAGAATCAATTCTAGTCATCTAAATATTCAGTTTGGTCCACTTTCTAAACACCTGTTAGAATATATTGTCTTGCTGTACATTCCATAGAGTAGTGCAAAGAAAATCTGATTTTCCTAATAGCAATGGCAGTAACAAAATACAAATGCGTTCATCACCATGATAAAGCCTAGAACATTTTCCAGAGGTATAATCTGAGCAGGGGTGTGTGAGTACCTTTTTTTTTAATAGTAAACAAGTATTTGTACTTGGGCCCTCCAGTCACTTAGTATAAAACATTATTTGGCTATGAAAATTAACTTTTCATTAAAATAGTGCAACACACAGCTTAAAATCACTATTTTTTTATTAGTACTTTATGATCTGTCTGCCTCTTCCAACCTACCCCCTTCCCCCAGCCTCATCACCCGGCTCCTCCAGGACTCACTTTACACTGACATCCTCAGCCATAGGACTGTGGTGTGTGCATGGCCACTGGTGCAGAACCCATAGGGGGTTGATCTTCATCCTGTCTCTGGGATGTTTTTCCACCAATGTTCTCCCTTTTACTCCCTTGGGCCTCAGCCAGCATGGTCATGCATGAGTGTGGAGGCACGTGTGCACTCTGGAACCAACAACAGCCCTGATCCACCCACCTGGCCTAGCGCCAGCCCCCCATTTGCCTAACGTTACCATTGAGACTCCACTTAGTGGTAGCCAAGAGCCAGGAAAGCCTACCTCCACAATCTGGGAGAGTAGAGGAGAGCTGCCTGGCTGGCCACTGTATCCACTCCCAGCCCTTCCCTATAGCCAACCCCTGGCAACCCATGCTCATTCCTGAATACAGGTTGCCGACATGGTGAGAGATAAGGCATCCATTGCCTCAGCCCTCTATAACATTGGGCCAGTCTAATATCACTATTTATTCCCTTATGGATCCAGTGTATTTTGTACATTCCTCTACACCCACTCAGAGTTTCAGTAGCCCAGTGGTTACTAGAATTTTCCTGGATCAACTATGGACTTGATGATTTGCACATATTACCTGGCAATAATTCCATTAATTAACTTTTAGTATCAGGTGTCTTCCCAATCACATCCCTTATAGCTTTTACACTGGGCATCGTACATGGTCCTTTACAAAGGAGGAAAGAAAACCAATGACCAACAAATAGTTTCTCCTTAACACCAGCGTTGCCAAAATTTGGAAAATGCCTGTCTTTACTATTTTTCCTTTGAAGGACGTTGTGAATCCAAGATGAGCTTGCAGATCAGTACAGTTTTACATGATATTCCATGATCTGAAAATCCATTCATAGTGTTCACCAGTCCTACATGTGGAGAAATGTTTGTCAGAATCTATGTACGTCAGAGCATCTTAATGAGGATGAGGTAGCCCTAAATGCAGAACACAATCATCAAGGGTCAGATAACTGATATGCTGGAATTATAGCACAAGAAGACTGATCATCAGTTTCTAGATACACATCCACTGGGGAGCCTACCAGGATGCAATGTAGAGTATCAGGTTTTAGGTTTAAAAGGAATTAACTGTTATTAAAATCATCTTGCTTCCTGCAGTAACTCTTCTGCAGAAAGCTGGAATATCATGTTGCATCCTGGTAGACATCAATGTAATTTTGTGAGAAAAGAGTTTATGTATTAATTTGTATTTCTGTGTTTATTTGTTTTTGGTACCTGAGTAAGCCCACTGGAATGAGAAGTACCATTTTCAGGGGTGACCTGGAATATGTTATAGGTAGAAATACATATAGCATACAAACATGTGGTTACATAACACAGAAATGAGTTATACAGGGGATTTGAAAAAATTATTTAAATGGGGAAAAAAGATAGCTAGAGTATACAAATGATCACATTATTTATTTTGTTTATTTATTTAGTTTTTGTTGACCGGGTGAGTGCAATAGACAGCAGAGCTGCCTATTTTCAGGCTCTGCCCAGGAGGTTAAATACAGTAGGGTAAAAACAATAATCTACATGGATAAGACAGATGACAATGGCCGTATATATTATTTAACAAAGCACTGATATACAGTGTACACATCACAGTGGCAGAAGGTGTAAGAAACTGGCAGAACAGTAGCATCGTATGTAACAATAAATAATATGGTACAACCAAGAGTATTAAGTACCAAGGGTAAATTAGGTTTGAGTAGAGTTCGAGGGGTGCCTAACCCACTGACAGGACCAAGTGCCAGGGCAGAACTAAGAGGGACAGGCAAGGAAATGCCAGCTTCCCCCACAGGAGCAGTGGTTTGAGCTATCAAGTATCTTGCGGAGTTTCCGTTTAAAAATCTGGTGAGTCTGGGAGTGCCTGAGCTCCAGTGGTAGGTAGTTCCATGATTTCCAAGTGAAAACTGAGAAGGCGTTCACTCCCATTTTGGTGTTACACTTGGATTAGCAAGGTAGGACATAACAACCAATCTCAGGGGATAGGCAGAAGGGGCTGGTGTTGGCAGGAGAGCCAACTTGTCAGGTTTCTGGGTGTTGATGATGTTGTTAACAAAGCAACATGAGGTGAATTGATGGAATGCTGTGGGGGAGTGCCAGCCCAGGCTGGAGTAGAGGGATCAGCGGTGAGTGAGTTTGGGTACAGACAGGGCAAAGCTCAGATGCTATTATAGCAGATGTCCCACTTATGGAGAAGACCTTTTGAGGATACAGTAAGGTCAATCACACTGTGGGCAAGTTTAGGTCTCAGGACCCTCTGAACAATTGCCAGCCTAGCTGCTGCTGTCAGATTGTGTCAAACTTTGTACAGTACACCAACCCAAGCTTTATGTTGACAGCTTTTACTGTGGTAGAGAGGTGCAAGTTGAAGTCCAGAGCTGGGTCCAGGGTGACTCCTAGGTATTTAAATGAGGAGACAGTATCAAGTGGGGAGTCATCTGATCTCCTGATATTTAGGGCTAGGGTGCAGGTCCTGAGTTTGGTCCTGGATCCAAAGAGCATGGGAACTGTCTTTTTTTTGTTAAGGATGACTTTGTTTTGCTTTAGCCATGTCTGGATGATTTTGAAGTTGAGGTTCAGGGTCAAGTTGATGTCATATAGGTCAGAGAAACTGGAGTACAGGACCATATCATCTGTGTATAGAAGGCCAGAGCTTGATCCTGACAAAGAGGGGAGATCATTGATGAAAATCAAGGAGAGTGAGGGGCCTAGAATGGATCCT
The DNA here is from genome assembly GCA_016271365.2 of Neoceratodus forsteri. Taxonomy (NCBI): domain Eukaryota; kingdom Metazoa; phylum Chordata; order Ceratodontiformes; family Ceratodontidae; genus Neoceratodus; species Neoceratodus forsteri. The sequence goes on from CM057454.1 coordinate 794,512,320, forward strand.
TGAGGAACACTGATCTAGGTGTGGGAGAGAGAGAGGACTTGTCATTGTTTATCTGCACAAATTGCTGATGATCCAAGAGACAATTGGAGAACCAAGTGGTTGCCATGAGAAAGAAGCCATGGGTGGACAGTTTGGAAAGGAGCAATGGGTGGTCCACAGATCAAAGGCCTTTGTGAGAGCCATGAAAATAGCCCCTGTGAGAAGGCCTTTGTCCATAGCCAACCGGATGTTGGTGGTGAGTTGGATAAGGGCAGGAGAAGTACTGTGCCCTCACTGGAAGCTGTTCTGATGAGAGAAGAATAGGTTGTGGAGGTGCAGGTGGTCCAAGACTTGGGTGGTAATGATTTTCTCATGAATTTTGAACAGAGATGGCAATAGGGTCGTACTCGTCTATATTCATGGGGTTGGCCTTTTTGTGGATGGGGATCATGCGGACAGTCTTCCATGGGAAAGGAACCAGACCAGTAGCCAGAGACAGGTTAAATAGACTTGTAGCTGGGGTAGCAATATGGGGGCCAGTGGGTCTCAAAAATTTAGGTAGCAGCCCATCCACTCCAGCTGATCCATATGGAGGAATGGAGTTAAGGAGATGCAAGACTTCTGATATATTGACAGGAAGGAGATTAAAAAGAGGGTTGGTTGGATCCATGGTGATCTGAGGTGGCCCCGGCATTGGCCCAAGTGGAGTTGTGTACCTGAAGAGGTCAGTAAAATGAGAGTTGAAAGCCTCAGCAATAGTGAAAGAGTTATAACAGCTTTTCCATTCAAGAACCATTTTAATAATGGGTTCATTGGTGTTACTCCAGAAACCTCAAGAGTCACTTACAGAGGATTTGAGCACTTGACAGTAGTAGGTGCTCTTGGCAGCTCTGATGGATGCTTCACTTAAGTTTCTGAGCCTTTAATACTCAGTCCAGTCCACAGGGGACTTAATCTGTTTCGCTTGGTACCATGTTTTATATCTCAGTTTGGTAGAGGCCAGTAACTCACTAACATAGAAACATAGACTTTGACGGCAGATAAGGACTGCTTGGCCCACTTAGTCTGTCCATTTACCTACCTACTGGAAAAACTGCTGATCCTAGTTAACCAACAGCCTATTTCTTCCTACTCCCCACAAGAATTGCCTTATGTCTGTCCCATTCATTCTTGAATTCCCCCACTGTTTTTGACCCCATGACCTCCTCAGGAAGGTCGTTCCATGTGTCCATCACCCTTTCTGTGAAAAAATACCTCAACACATTACCCCTGAGCCGTCCCCCCTCTATCTTCAAATTGTGTCCCCTTGTTCTTGCACATCTCTTTTTCTGAAAGATGCTACCATCTTGGACTTTGTTGATTCTCTTGAGGTACTTAAAAGTTTCTATCATGTCCCCTTTTTCCCTCCTTTCCTCAAGGGTATATACTGTATAATAAGCTCCTTTAGTCTCTCTTCATATGGCTTCTGTTGCAGACCCTGCACCATTTTAGTTGCCCTCCTCTGGACTGCCTCCATCCTGTCTATGTCCTTGTGGAGATGGGGTCTCCAGAACTGCAAGCAGTACTCCAGATGGGGTCTCACCAACTATCTGTACAGAGACATAACAACTTCCTGTTTTCTACTGGTGATGCCTTTCCCTACACATCCCAGTATCCCTCCAGCCATCTCTACTGCCTTCTCACATTGCTTGCTAACCTTCAAGTCATCTGATATGACTACTCCCAGGTCCCTTTCCATTTTTGTTGTTATTACCTCCCTCTCCATTGTGTACTCTTCCCTTTGGTTTTTGTTTCCCAGGTGCATTACTTTGCACTTCTTTGCACTGAATCTAAACTGCCATACTTCTGACCATTCCTCCAGCCTTACCAAGTCCTTTCCCATCCTTTTCACCCCCCTTGTGTATCAACCCTGTTGCAGATGTTCATGCCATCTGCAAAGAGGCATATTTTTCCTTCCAGTTCCTCTGCAATGTCACTTATAAAGACATTAAAAAGGACTGGACCCAGTACTGAACCCTGTGGTACCCCACTAATAACCCCCCTTTCTTTGGCGTCAACTCTATTTACTATTACCTTCTGTGTCCTGTTGTCCAGCCAATGTTTTACTTAAGCTACTACCCTGAGACCCACTCCCAGCCTGGCTAATTTGTTTTGAATGGCCAGAGCCTGTGACTACAACCCAGTTCTTCGAGTCCAAGGCATGACTCTTTGTCAGGGGGTGTGTCCTAAATGCTGGCCAGTGATATTTATTTTAAAAAGATTTTAAAGTGACAGTACATGACAATACATTTCATCCTAATTTATAAATCAATAAACAAAAGCATTCATACACTAAACAGTGTATGCACAATCATTTATCACAACATTCCTTACCATTAGACACATATTATATCTATGCATTTAATAGCATAAATATTAATTTTTATTAATTCCATCCTTTGATAAGAATTTTATGCATCTTAATAGAAAACACCAGCATAAGAGGGCATGCACCCTATCAAATATATTTGCAGCAGCAATTTATAAGGAAATCAAAATTTAAATATTGGTTGTTATAAAAACACCATAATATCCAAATTTTCATTAAGTCCTAGAAGGTGTAAAGCCTGCATGGTGTAAATCCATTTTTGTTCAAGTTTGGATAACTTAGTCTGTCACCACCTCTAATATTTTCTTTTACATGATCTAGTCCCATAAAATTAAATGCACAAACATCTCTATTATGGCATAATTCAAAACTGATTCTTTAACTAACAGTTTATATGTAAAACACAAGGTGCCCAGATCTACTTGATTACTCCCTCAACCACTTGGTTGTTTTCATTGTGGACACTGTAATGTATGTAGATTTTGTCAAAAGGGAACAATATTTTTACATCCCAATTTTGACAAAAATAACAAGAAAATTGAAATTTTCCATTTCATTAACTGCTCTACAACATATGTAGTATATGTTGTACAATGTACTTGTCCTCTGATATACATAGGTCATACTAAAAGGATGTTACATGAGCATATGCAAGAACATGTCAGGGCCATAAATAAAATTGAACCAGATACCCCAATAGGCATTCATTTTAAATCATGCCATAATAAAGATGTTAGTGCATTTACTTTTATGGGAATAGATCATGTAAAAGAAAATATTAGAGGTGGTGACAGACTAAATAAGTAATCCAAACTTGAACAAAAATGGATTTACTCCATGCAGGCTTTACACCCTCTAGGACTTAATGAAATTGTGGATATTGCAATGAATTTATAACAACCAAAATTTAAATTTTGATTTCCTTATTAATTGTTGCTGCAAATATATTTGATAGGGTGCATGCCCTCTTATGCTATTTTCTATTAAGATGCATAAAATTCTTATCAAATGATGGAATTAATAAAAATTAATATTTATACTATTAAATGCATATATATAATATGTGTGTAATGGTAAGGAATGTTGTGATAAAAGATTGTGCCTACACTGTTTAGTGTATGAATGCTTGTGTTTATTGATTTATAAATTAGGATGAAATGTATCATCATGTACTGTCACTTTAAAATCTTTTTTAAATAAATGTCACTGGCCAGCATTCAGGACACACCCCCTGACAAAGAGTCACACCTTGAACTCGAAGCACTGGGTTTTAGCTGCAGGCTCTGGCCATTTGTATCACTGCTAATTTGGCTTCTTGTATATGTTTTTGACTTGCGAGTGTTGTTTTTTCCTGTGTTTTGTTGCTTCTGCAATTTTTTTAACAGCACCGACCCTGCTACCAGTGACGTTCCAAACACCTGTGTTTTGTGGCTAATTTGTTTATTAATCTTTCATGTAGGACTGTGTCAAATGCCTTGCTAAAATCTGGGTAGGTCATGTCCACAGCCCCTCCCTGGTCTACTACTTTGGTCACCTAGTCAATGAAATCGATTAGATTCATCTGACATGACCTTCCCACTTTGAATCCAAGCTGCCTTGGGTCCTGTGCCCCACTGGCTTCTAGGTACTCAACAATTCTTTCCTTCAGAAGTGATTCCATCATTTTCCCTACCACTGAGGTCAAACTGACAGGTCTGGAGTTTCCTACCTCTGTCTTGCTCTGACTTTTGTGAAGGGGAATCACATCTGCCTTCCTCCAGTCAATCCAGTACCAGTACCAGTCCAGTACCACACCATCCTCCCATGATTTGTTAAAATGGATAGTCAGTGATGTCACTAGTTCTCCCCTTAGTTCTTTTAGAATTCTGGGGTGGATTCTGTCAGGCCCCATTGCTTTGTCCACCTTCAGTTTTAGGAGTTCTTTCAGAACCTTTTCTTCTGTAAAAGGATTGGTATCGAACCCCCTATCCAGAGTACTTCTACTGATTGGATTAGGTACGTCCCCCTCCTCTTCTTTTCTGACTACTGAGCAGAAGTTTTTGTTCAATATCCCTGCTTTTTCACTGTCCCTCTCTGCCCACCCAACCTCCCCATTATTCAGCCTCACTATCCCTCCTTTTGTCTTTCATCGCTCCCTAATGTACCTGTAAAAGGTTTTATCCCTCTTCTTAACCAAGTTGGCTATCTTTTCCTTGGTTTGGGCCTTTGCTTTTCTGACTGCCTTCCCCACTTCCTTCTGCTTTAACTGGTAAAGTTCTCTGTCCTGCTCCTTTTGTGTTTCTTTATACTTCCTGAATGCTATCTTTTTCTCCCTAACCTTCCCTGCCACCTCTTTTGAGAACCATAGTGTTTTTTTCTTTCATTTTGATTTATTTGCTTCACACAAAGGCTTGTTGCCTCTGTGATGGCAGTTTTGATGATTCCCCATTGTTGCTCCACCCCTCCTTCTTGTCTGTTTGCTAGTGCTTTCCTGAGGCACGCTCCCATTTTGACAAAGTTAGCCCTCCTGAAGTCCAGTACCCTCACTTTTGTATGGCTTGACTCTGCAGCTGAGTTTATCATGAACCACACTGTTTGGTGGTCACTTGTTGCCAGATGGCTACCCACTTCTAGATCTGAGATCCTCTCACTGTTCCCATTTGAGAGTACCATGATTAAGATTACTCCCTCCCGAGTGGGTTCCAATACTAGCTGTCTGAGGTATGCCCCTGTAGGGCATCAAGAATGCCGTGCTCTTGGATGTGGCTGCAGCAAAGGTGCTCCAGTTAACATCTGGCACATTCAGGTCCTCCATCAACAATATCTCCCCTTTCTCTGCCATCCTAAGGGTGCCTTCTATCATTTTCTTGTCCACTTCCTCCTCCTGAGATGGGGATCTGTTTACAACCCCTGTGCGGATTGTGGTGCCATTTCCAGTCTCCAGGGTGACCCATGGTGCCTCCTCTCCTCCCTGTTTACCCTTTTGTTCCATTGCTTTGATCCATTCCCTTACATAGAGAGCTACTCCTCCTCCTCCTCTTCTACCCTCCCTGTCCCTCCTGTAGATTGTGTACCCTGGTATGTTGATATCCCAGTTATGGTTCTCTGTGTACCATGTTTCTGTGACTGCCACGATATCCAAGCATCCCTCTTCCATCAAGGCCACCAGTTTGGGGAGCTTGTTACCTAGACTATGGGCATTGGTACCCATTATCCTCCATTTTTTGATGGCCTTACTCCTTTTTGCCCCATCAGTGTCCTTACTGCCTTTTCCTGTTTCTCCATTTACCCCTGCCCTTCTCCCTATTGACTTCTGTAACTTGGTGTTTACCTCACTAACTATCCTGATTTTTGTGGAGAACTAGGATTTCCATGCTCCTTTTCAGTGCCTCCCCCCTTGGCTAATTTAAATGCTTGCCAAGGAAACATTTAAACCTATGACCTAGGGTTGTGTTTCCCCTCCTGCACAGATGCAGACCATCATGCTGGTACAGGACTGTATCCCTCTAGGTGGACCCCCAGTCCCCAATGAAGCCAAAACCCTGAGCTCTGCACCAGTTTTTCAACCATTGATTGAAACCCATGGTGCAGAGCACCCTAGCCTCACCCATGCCATAGACAAGCAGCAGCTCAGAGAAGGTTACCATGCATGCTACTTGTCTAAGGCCCCTCCCCAACTCCACAAACTCCTCCTGCACTGCTCTGATCCCTTTCCCAGCCAGGTCATTTGTCCCTAGGAGGACAATGACATCCAGCTCTCTCCCCCATGCAGCTGCTTCCTAGATCCTGAGAATTTGCTCTCTGTCCCTCCAAGTCATGGTGCCAGGCAGGCACTTTACCTCCTTTTCCCCTCCCTCCCCCAGTTCTACTCTCCTAACAATGGAGTTCCCCATCCGGAGTTGTTTCCTTCCCCTGTGGGGTCCCATGCTACCTTCCTGTGAGTCTTCATTGTGAAGGTTCCCAGCATCTCCTTGGCCTCCACTGTGGTTGCCTCCATAGAGGAACCACCCTCTGCCAGAATGGAATATGAATGAATCAGAAAGCCAGAGTGTCACGGTCATGTGATGGCTGCCTGAGGGAGAACTGCTGTTTTTCACTGTTCCTTGCTATCCTCACCAATAATTCATTTTAAAGGATCCTCAATTCACTGAATCAGCCTCAACGTGGTGTACCTACCTTCAGTAACAGCTCTGGTAACTTCTTGGGCCAAGAGGAATAGGAATAGAAATAGAGATGCAGAAAGCCCCACCATGCCATTCTCCCCTCCAGTACCGGATAAAGACAAGGCTGCGAAAAGGCTTAAATCAAAACCTGCCAACACTCATAAATCTTCCTCCATGAGCACAGCCCTTATGAAGGAGCAATTTCTGGAGATCATGTAGCCCCTGCAAGAATCCATAGCTGCAATCTCTGGAGACATCCAGCAAATTCACTCCTCTGTAGACTCTCTGAATATGCGGATGGGAGACTCAGAAACTAGATTTACCTCCATTGTGAAGTAGAAGGGGAAAACAGACCTCAATGCTTCCACTGTCCACCACAAGGTCTGTAAGCTAGAAGACAAACTCAAAGATTTAGTGGGGTGTAGTTGGCGCAATAATCTTGTTCTTTTTGGCCTCCCAGAGAAGGAAGAGGGCAATAATCCTGTTTTATTTATACTGATATTATGGTGGGATGGCAGGGAGGGGGGAGTCAGATTGTGTTCTTCACTTGGACAGTGGATGGGTAATCACCTGCCATGATACTTTTAGGAGTTTGGTTATTAGAACTGGGGTTGGATGACAACTGCATTTGTATATGTTAATGGGTTTGTTCAAATTCACTAATTTTGGGGAGGACAGGGATTGGGGGTTGGGGTATTGGGCTTTCAGATTTTGTGGGGTGATTTGCATTTCTCAGTGCTTATTTGCCACAATGTTTAGCCTAAGTTTTGGGGTGGGCCAGGTAGGAAAGTTCTGAGCAATACTGGTACAAGAGATCTGGTTGCATATAACATGGGGTGATAAGTGGTTGTTAAAACTTGAGTCCTTAATGTATCCCTTTAAACTTATATTTCTCAACTCAAATGGGAGGGCCCTATACTTTTATTAGTTGGAATAGTAAGAGGGTCCAAGACAAACATAAAAGACTAATGATTCTGCGCCATCTTGACCACCTGCAGGCTGGAATTGCTTGCTTGCTTGCAGGAGACCCATCTTCGGAGGAAAAACATTTCTCTCTTCTGGAGAAGTTGGGTAGGGCAAGTATTTGACTCCAGAGTTTCCTCAAAACAAGAAGGTACAGTAATTTTGATTGCCAGATTAGTCCCCTTCACTATGTCGTGTGAATGGTGGGACACCTCCGAGTGCTATATTATCCTTCAGGGTACCCCCAAATCTTTCCCAGTCATCCTGGGTTCAATATATGGTCCAAACAAGGACTTGCCAGTTTTTCACTCACCTGCTTTCCCTGCTTACCTCCAACCATCCTATCCTAACTGTCCTGGGAGAAGATGGGAACTTGGCCCCCCAGTCTGATATAGACCATTCAGACAGCAGGAGAGTGGGACTCACTCCAGCTCAGCAGGCTTTTAGAGACCTCATGTCTGGTACGGGGACAATCGACATCTGGTGCACTCTAAATCCTATGGAAAGGCAATACACCTACTTCTCTCCACCCCACAATACTCTATCTCAAATAGATTATTTTCTGACCAGCGCCTTTTGCCTTCCGGGTATCTTAGATGCCACCATTCACTCCAGGGTGTTATCTGAGCATTCCCCTGTTAGCATATCCTACCTGCTGGGCCCAGGAATCTGAAAAGACTCCCTCTGGTGCCTCAACACCCAGCTTTTGTGGGATCCTGCTATACTGATCCACATTCAAGATTTCATTTCCACCCTTCTGGAAGCTAATATGGGTTCAGATGTGAGAGTGGACACTGTATGGGCTAACTTTAAGTGTGCCCTTTGAGGAGGGCACCTGCAAGAACAGGGAACAACTGTACTCTTTTCTTGGGGAAATCCACCAACTTGAGCATTCTCTCCAGTGCTCTTCCCCTGACTCAGATTGGGAAATGCTGCACCGCTTCCAATCTCAATTTGCGGATGTCATGGCGCAGAAAGTCGAACTCACTCTGCATCACACTAAATTAAAATATCTGGACTCAGGAGAGAGATGGAAAACTCTTAGCCCTCAGGTTAAGGCAAGCTGAGGCTGTGAGATTTATTCTGGGCCTGCGTCCATCCCTGAGTGATGATATAGTCTCTGACCCCAGAGAGATAGCCTCAATCTTTGGGATACTTCCAAAGGCTTTACTCAGTAGAGGAGGCATCTACTGAAGTCGATCAAGATATATACATTTATTTGAATTCCGCTGCTCTCAATACCCTGACCTCCCACTCTTCAGGGCACCTGGGTGCTACAATTTCCCCTAGTGAGGTGGAACAAGCCATTAAGCACCTACCCATAGATAAAGCCCCTGGTCCAGATGGCCTTCCCAATAACATGTATAAAGCCTGTCTTCCCCAGTTAGTACCCCTTTTGGTGGAGGTCTTCAATTCTTGGTTCAAGGAAGGTGTGGGAGACTCTACCTTCAGGGAAGCTCTGATTACCCTTATTCCTAAACCTGGCAGGGACCCCTTACATCCAGGGAACTATTGCCCAATCTCTTTACTGAATTCAGATGATAGAATCCTGGCAAAAATCCTGGGCAATAGCCTGGCCCTTGTTGTGGGTGAGGTTACTGACCAGAAACAGGTGGGTTTCATGTTAGGGTGAACCTCATCGGACCACATGAGTGAGTTATTTCATTTGATCTTGGTGTCGGGGTAGTCTGAGGTATCCGCTGCCTTGGTCTCCCTCGACACCAAGAAAGCCTTCGACTGGGTCTCCTGGTAATTCTTATCTGCCTCCCATCACCAGTTTGGGGTGCCAGACAACTTTATCAAATGGGTCAAGCTCTTGTACTCCTCCCCCACAGCTCGAGTATGGTGCAATGGCTGCCTGTCAGAGCCCTTTCCCCTTTGAAGAGGCACCCATCAAGGTTGCCCGCTTTGTCCCCTCCTCTTCAACTTTTATCTTGATCCTCTGATATGCAGGCTAATGAACTCCCCCATTCTGAAGGGTATCCAGTTAGAAGGGAAAAGTTACACTCTCTCAGCCTATGCAGACAATCTTCTCCTGCATATAGAAGATCCTAATGTCTCTATCCCCACCCTGCAGGCAGAATTGGACCGGTTCTCATAAATATCTTTCTATGAGCTAAACCTTTCCAAGACAAAGATATCCCTTCTTAATAACTGAATTATCATGTCAGATCTTGGTGATCTGGGCCTTTCTTGGGAACATAAGATCTTAACATATCTGGGTATTAAAATCTCTAGGGACATCCCAACAATGATTAAAGAAAATTTCACCAAATTATTGCAAACACTAAACTCTGATTTGGACAGATGGGGATGCTCCGTTTATCCCTTTGGGGCAGCATCAGCATTCTTAAAATGAATGTCTTGTGTGGCTACTTTACCTATTGGGTATGCTGTGTTTCTTTTTCCCCAAGTCGTGGTTCACTCGACTGCAAAAAATGTTCAATACATTTCTGTGGTGGGACAAGACTGTACATAGGGCCTACGCCAAACTTTCAGACCCCAAGCTGCAAGGTAGGTTAGCTCTCCCCTCCTTTTTTACCTATTATGGAAGCCCAACTCATGAGCAAGTTAGCCTTTGGATGAAGGCAGAAGCTCCGCAGAATACCAATACTTATCTCCCCATTTGGCTGGAAACTGAGAGAGCCCTGGCTCACAAGTCACTCAGCTCCTTAGCTGCTTTGGTATACCTGCTCCCCTCCCAACTTCCCCGACCCCTAAAGAATTGTCCAATTGGCTGGTCACTCAGGGCCCTGCATCAAATGCAGACCCACTTATCATTGAATTGGCACCCCTCTCCTGCTCAACCCATACTAAATAACTGTCCTTTTCAGACTGGTACCTGCCCTGTCCCACTCTCCTTCTGGCCACACCTGAATAATTGTAAACTGGCTAACTGCATCCAAGGGGATGAATCGGTCTCCTTCCCTACTCTCCAACTTGAGCTACAGCTTTGCCATAAAGATATCTTTAAGTTTCTGCAGGTGAAAAATGCAATACTCTCCTTTCTCGGGCTCAAACCCTGGGTTATCCCACCTTCAGAGGATCTATCCTCTGCTCTTAAGGTTGGGGACCAGCCACATGCAGTCTCCAGAATTTACAAGCAGTTACAAGCTCTGGACCCGCGTCTTCCTTCTGGAATCTGTTACTACTGGGTTGAAGAATTGTCTCTCCCAGCAGAGCTTGTTTTCTGGAAGAAGGCTTGGAGCAATGCCTATAAATTTATCAAACAAGACAGACTCCGCCTGATTCAGTTCAATATTATGCTCAACCTGTACTATACTCAGATTAAGCTACATAAAATAGGCCAGCTCCCATCTCCCATATGTGCCCATTGTAAAGATGCCCCTGGGTCATTATACCACCTTCTCTGGAACTGCCCTGAGTCCCAAGCCTTTTGGTGCTCTATAAAGCAAGTTCTAGACCCTCTTTTGGGTCTGGAATCTTTATTTACTCTGGAATGTTGCCTATTAGCCCTATATCCTCATGGAACACCCAGGATAAGGAAAGCCCACCTTGCCCTAGTGGCCTCCACTGCAAAGTTAGTAATGCTAAGGCACTGGAAGGAGGACTCCCTCCTCTCAGTTCTAGGGTGGTACCATTAGGCCTTGCTTGCATTTCAGCTGGAAAAGCATATAACAAGTATGCAACATAGGCTTCACACCTTCCAAGACACTTGGGAGCCCCTTTTGACCCTGCTTTCCCTTTGGAGATCATAGACTAGTTATTCACCCCAACCACTCCTTTATAATGCTTCTTTCCTTTTTCTGAGGTGCAGACTTTGGGGTGAGGGGGGTTTGGGGGGATGGAGATAGGGGGGATTGTTTCAGTATTGTTTGTATTGTTTTGTCTTGTTTTATTGAAACTATGTGCAGCCTTCTGTCATGTTCTTGATGTATGCAGTACTGTATGCTGCTTAAAACTCAATAAAGTTTATTGAATTAAAAAAAAGAATGGCATATTAATTGTGGAGAAGTACAACTGGAGGGATGCACCTCTGTTCTACCACCTTTACCCTCCCTGAGCCCACTGTGGTCCAACTGCTCCTCTTTCTTGGCAAACTCTGAGGCAGTGGCGGTGGCTCTGCTCGTCCCTGGGTGGACTGAAGGTCCCCCTAATCCTGGTCAACTCAGCTTGGAGATGAGCAGCCTCCTCCCTCAGCCCAAAGAGATGCCTGAAGATGGGACAACACCGCATCCTCCAGAACGTTTCCTGGAAGACTGCTGCTCAACAGTCACTGTACTGCACCACTTCCATCATGTCTTATTTGGGGCCCTTTAACTGTTGTTTTGTATACTTACTCTTTCCTCTCTCTTTTTTTTTTATTTATATATATTTTTTTCTCCCTACTTTCCTATTGCCTCCATGCCCTTAAAGCTCCTCATCTTCCTTTTCTGCGACTGGAAGTTCCTATATTCCTCAGTAGTCTCCTTCTTACTTACTCAGAGTCAGATCTCCAGCAGCTGGGGGGGGTGGTGGAGAGCTACTCTTTTCCTTCTAGGATGGAGAGTCTTTTGTGCCTCTGTGATCAGTCCCTTCCTGCTCTTCAACAGGAAATTCCTGTTGTCAGTCAAATCCTGTGCCTATAAAAGTAGAACTGACTTCGGGTGGGAGGTGGAAGGGAGGGAAGGAGGGTAATACAGTCCCAGTAGAGTAGTAAAGTTCTAACAGCACCTCCTACATTTTGCTGTTCTCTGCCAGAAGCTATCTAGGGCAGTTTTTAAATCCAAAACACCTGGTTTTCTTCTGCCTAAGCCACTCCCACTAATTCACAGTTTCCTTCTTCACCTAGCTAACTGCACAGATATCAATTCCCTTCTCCCAGTTCATACAGACACACTAACTCTTTTTTTTGTTTGTTTGTTTTTACCCTGAATTGAAGGTCCCAGTAATAGAATTCTAGTTCTTTAGTCCTAGTAGAGTAGTAAAGTTCTAACAGCACCTCCTTCCTCTTGCCATTTTCTGCCCAAATCTATCTAGGGCAGTTTTTAAATCCAAAACACCTGGCTTCCTTCTGCCTAAGCCACTCCCCCTAATTCACAGTTTCCTATTTCACCTTGCTAACTGCACAGATAACAATTCCTTTTCACCCAATTCAGGCAAACATACTAACACTTTTTTGTTTGTTTTTGTTTGTTTTTTACCCTAAATTGAAGGTCCCAGTAGTAGAATTCTAGTTCTTTAGTCCCAGTAGAGTAGTAAAGTTCTAACAGCACCTCCGTCCTCTTGATGTTCTCTGTCAAAAGCAAGTCACTAACCATCTACAGTAGTGGCAGTTCCTTGTATTCTGTGCTTTTTGATCAGAACATGCTTGTCCTGCAGAACCCACAATGTGGAGAGGAAGTGCTGTGCAGCAAGCTCAGCATCTGATGTCTGGTACATGGGTACCCAGTCAGCTCTGCAAGGATCAGAGACAAGGGCCCTTTTATCCAGCTTTGCAAAGTCCTGAAACTGTATTTCTCAGGGTGAAAGCTTAGGGGCATGGGCCTTCCAGACACAGTAGACTGGAGAATGGTCACTGATGGAGTCTGTCAAGATGCCCACAGCACTGATCCTATCAGGTCTATTGGAGATAATCCAGTCTAGAAGAGACTGGTGTCCACCAACAGGGGGCAGTCTAGTCATGGAGGAAATCAACTGGATCAGATGGAGTCTTCCCAGTTCAGTAGCATATATGCTGGAACACTTGCCCAGCCAGTCGAGGTTTAGGTCCCCCATGAGAACCAATTCATGTTTACCTTTTAATGCAGAGAGATAGCTGAGGACATTCGTTAGACCAGCTATACCATTTTTAGGAAGGTTGTAAATGCACAATACACCAAATTTTTTAGTGTGGCCGAGGGTTACGACTATATGTATGCCTTCACACAGACAACTTGTGCTAACATGCTGAACTGAGATGTCAAGGTTATCTTTAGTGTAGAACAAGAGCCCCTCCTCTTTTAGCATTTGGACAATCACTCCTGACAGCTTATAGCCCTTGATTGCACAACTTAAGTCAGGTGTGGGGAATTTCAGCCAAGTTTCTGACAGGCCAAGTATGTCAGGGGAGTAATGTGACAACCAGGTTTCCAGTTGTAAAAAGTTGGCAGTAAGGTTTCTGATATTCATGTGGGTAAGCTGGTAAGCCTTAAGCCTTTGCTTGAGAACCATAGGGAGGGGCTAGTTGGAACTGCCCTGGCTAGGGGATCAGGGTTTAGTTCTATGTAACCAGACAGAGTAAGCAGTTGTGGAAGTACCCAGGTTTCAAAGAAAGTGATAAGCAGACAGCTCTTCAGCGGCCAGTAAAAGAAGGAGTAGGATATATAAGGAGCTATTTTGGAAAAAGGGACACGTTTTAGGAGCCAGGTGTCAGGGAAGGGTGAATCCCCCCCCAGACTAAAAGGTTCAAGAAAGTAAAGCTCAAATCATCTGAGCAGTTGTGACAGATATTTGCATCCAAGTGGTTGGTCAGTAGGTCAGCCGAGAGAAGGAGAGCAAGGAGGAGAGATGCCCTTCCAATAGAGAAGGAGATGGGCTTGGTAGTCCACATGTTCCACATTGGGGCAGACAGCAGACAGAGAGGAAAAGGAGGAGAGGTGAGTGGGGAATTACAAGTACAGGGGAAAGAGGAGACAGTGCAGCAGATACAAGCAAGCAGAAATTCCTGTGACATCTAAAATCTAAAATGGATCAAGCCAGTTTAGTGGAAGGAGCTCTGATGGCCCCCTGCAGGCATAATAACCTTAACACTCTTAAGATTTGTAGTTGCCATTAGTATTTAACAAGTAGCCATAGGCTCAAAACTTCAATAACATCAGTGCAATAATTCAGTCTTGATGACTCTCAACAAGAACTCTTGAGGTATGCACTCTACCTTGACTGGTACAGATCAAGTGAGCTAACATCTATAAAAACAAACAAAACAGCATAAATGTACCAAAAAGACAAAAGCCTCTTCCTAGCCTTTAGTTAAGGGGGTTTGTACAACCTAATAATTCAGAGGAACATTAGCTAGCAGCTTTAGATTGAAATTCAGTCAGCATTAAGATACCATAAATAGAAACATCACTTTAAGTTCAGTATTCATCTATAGATCTGTTCTGTCATGTTCCACCTCCTATCCTGCTTAGCCAAAAGCTAGATGCCTCAGGGTGGTGCCAGAAGGGCATCAAGGACCATTTAAACAGTGATGGGGTGGGGGAGGAAGGGTGGGACAAATGTTTCCTGTCCTGCCTGTAAAGGCTTTACTCTGTTACTAGCCACAAATGTTATTTTCCAGCTAAACAATCCATATTTTTGCTCTGCGATACAAGCGTGGCATCCTTCAGCCCCTTTAAGTCTCTGAACTTATTAGTTGAGGAACATGACTTACAAGGTAAAAAGAAGAATGACTAGTTTTCAAGATAGGTGAGGAGTAGGATGGAAGGGTGATGGTCACATTGTTGTACAAATCCTTGGAGTAGGTTGTGGAGATTTGGCAATTGCAAGCTGCTAACATGAGGAGATGATCTTTAACTCATTCAGACCTAGAGACGTCTGTAGGCAGCGTCTGAAAGCATAGCCACTCAGGACAATAACGCCTGTAGAAGTACTTAACTGACTTTCACTCAGGCCTGGAAACATCTGGGAAAGTCAGCAGTTTTTACCTAACTATTAAACAAACCGAATTGCTTAGAATTGAATGCATAGCACCGTTAGAAAGGTAATTTTTCTCTGAACAGTTTTGCTGCAGATAGTTTGTGTCTATCTTGCATACTTTAGGAGTTATTCATATTTGTTTAAGGTATAGTGTGCATGGCTAACATTTGTCTCTCAAGCCTCACCTAAGCACCTTGAATAAATCTGAAAAAAAAAAACAGTTGTTTGGTATTTCAGCTACTGTAAAATAAAAACTAAATGGATTACAATTGATTGCATAGCACCATTAGAAAGGTTATTTTGTGCTGAACAATTTTGCCACTGATACTTTGTGTCTGCCACATATACGTTAGGAGTTATTTGCATTTGTTTAAGGTATGGTGTGCATGGCTGACATTTGTCTCTCATGTGTCACCTAAGCACCTTGAAAAAAATCAGATAAAAATTAGTTTGGTATTTCAGCTAGTATAAAATAAAAACTAAATTGATTACAACTGATTGCATAGCACCATTGGAAAGGTAACGTTGTGCTGAACAACTTTGCCACTCCTACTTTGTGTGTAGCACTTACGGTTCAAGAGGTTGTCACATTTGTTTGTGGCATGCTAATTATGGCTTGATTTTGCTTAGAAAGGCCCAGGATGCAGTGCTAAAAGTATACAGGACACAAGTGGTGGAAGTCTCAAAAACCTTTTGTGGTGTGAATGAGTTAAGGGCAAGTTTAAAAGTTTATTGGGATGGCCAGTCTTTAATGGTGATGGGGAAGGAATTCCATAGCAAAGGAGCTGGATAAGAGAAAGATCTCTACCCCATACTCATGCATGAAACTAGAAGAGGGTCAGGGGAGACTGACTTCAGACTTCAAGAAAGGGCCTGCATTTTCAAGATAGACACCAGAAAAGGAAGGAAACTTGTTTTGAGGAGTTTGTAAGTAAAGATGTGCAAAGAATAATGCTCCTGTCTTGAGAGTGTGGGCCATTCTAGTGCCTTGAGTATAATAAAGTGATGATCTCTGTTGTGAGTGTATCGGGCAAAACTGCTAATTCAACTGTACAGAACTTTGAGCTTAGACATCTCTCTTTCCTTGGCAAATAGGATTGTGGTTGTACCATAAGTAAGGGTAGGGAGTAGAATGCTGTTGGTAATGGCCATCCCAGAGTCATTGGTAAGATAAACTCTTAGCCTGTAAAGAAGCCGTAATTTCTGATTAAGAGCTTAGGTGACAGCATCAGTGTATGTTTTGGAGGTTACTGTAGATTGGAATCCAAGTTCAGTCATAAGGGAAAGGGGAAATTGTTTAACCAGGAAAGGCACACTAAGTTGAAGCTTGTTTCCAGGTGTGACCTGGGAGCACAAGGAAGTTAAGTGGCTTGCTCAGGATCACACAGCATGTCAGTGGGGGCAGTGGGGTTCAAATTCAGGTCTTAGAGCCCTAAATCACAGTGCAATACTGCCTCCTAAATCCTGAGTATTCAAAGCTGTTGATGACTTCCAGATGAGATCCTGTGGAGGATATGTTGCTGTATATTCCAGTTGCAGCCAGATATCTTGGACTTTTTTTGTATGTGTGCTAACACAAGCTTGTTGTGCATAAACCAGTCTTTCAGTTTAGAAAAGTCACTTTGCAGGAGGTTGTTCATGTCATGAATGTAATGGAAACTGGGTTACAGTACAGCATCTTCAGCACGTAATAGTGATTTAGCACTCCCACAGTTTTTAGAGAGGTTGCTGATGGCAAGGGGAATGAGTGACCTGAGAATTGAGCCCTGTGAGATGCCTTCAGTAATGGTTCTAGATGAGGAGAGCATGCTTTGATCTTCACTTTGCTTGTGATTCTTCAGGTAGTTCAAGACACAAGCTATAGAGTGGCTGAGAAACTTTAGGTTTTGCAGTTTTTCAAGCAGGAAAGTGTAGTCAACCAAGTCAAAGGCTTTGGTGAGGTCTACGAAGATGGTGCTGGTGACTTGCCTCACATCAATGGCATACAAGATGTTATTAATGAGGCCTATTAGAACTACATCGTTGCTGTGTTGCTTGTGAAGGCCATGCTGAGCAGAAAATAATAGACAGTGGTCCTTGATATAAGTCGTCACGCGGGCATATATTGGTTATCCAAGATACTGCCTAGGATACTGAGCATTAAGATAGGCCTCTAGTTGTCTATTAGGCTTATTGCACCACATTCTAATATAGCACATGTGTGCAATAACATTAGTATGTTTGGGATGTGTTGATTTTTTGCATGTGGGCTGTTTGTCCACTATCAAGTGTCATTACATTAATTTTCCAGTAGGGTGTTGGACTCTGTGACACAGCCACAAACCTGATAATGTCTTACTTTGTGATGCAATCTGGGGATATAGTCATATATGCTTTGTGTATGCACAGTGTGCTCTGCACTTTTTCAATATACCACCTTTTGCACATTATGTACAATAGTGCTAATAGAATGGACTATGTACTGCACTAATCCAGAACTTTGAATATCGGGCCCCATGTACTGTAGTTTTCTTAAAGAAGTTGTATTGTCATTTAATGTTTTAGTAGATCTGGAAGAAAAACAAAATATTGCATCAAGTGATGAATAAATTACCAGAAGATCATGCATACATTCAACTAGATACTGTAGATTAAAGAAGATGCAGTTTACATAAATGGTGCTTGGAAATGAAATTGTTTATGTGATAATTCTCATTTTCTCCCTCTCCTCTGCACACCAATTGCTCTTCCTCTCCTCAGGCGTTCACAAATGTTTGCAAATCTGATTATGTTACTGTCATCAGGGGAAGCAAAGGGGGAATAGAGTTGCTGTTGATTCACCTCATGCTGCGCTCAGGAAAGAAAGTATGGGTGAAGGTGATCTGTAGACCACCAGGGTAAGGGGAAGAGAAAGAGATAGGGAGCTCTGGGAAGAGCTAGCAAGGGGAGTGAAGAATGGTGAAGTAGTGGTGGTGGGTGATTTGAACCTGCTGGATATCAACTGGGACATTCCAGTGACCAGGTACACCAGAAGCCAGGAAGCTAGGAAGCAGAGAGCTACCGAGAATCTACATGTGTGCAGCACAAGAAGACAGTTCAATAATCCAAAAAGGAAATTCAGTGCAAACATATGCCACCAAAAAGTGAAATTTATTTCCGTATAATTAATAAAAAGACAACCAACTCGGCCCCAGCACTATGAGGCTCGAATCACTGGGGCAAAGTTGGTTGTCTTTTTAGTGTGTAAGCTAAATTTCATTTTTTGATTATACCAGAAGTCAGACCATGTTAGACACATTGCAGAACTACTGGCTGATTCAGCTGGATAAGGAACCCACTAGACAGGTGGCCATTCTTGATTTGGTGCTCACCAACTCAGAGATGATAGGTGGACTTAGGGTAGAGGAGTCACTGGGGTCTGGTGACCATAACTCCATTTGGTTCAAGCGGGCCCTCGGGACCAGAATGTCTCTATCTAAAACTGCCATCCTATATCTCTGAAGAGTGTACTTTAACTGGTTGAGGGAGCTGATCTGAGATAAATTGACCAGAGTGGACAGCATCAGAGGTATAGATGAAAGATGGGGGCAATCAAGAAGATTATTCTCAAGGCAACAAAGTCATGCACGAGAACTGTTACAATATAGAACAGGTAAAAGAGACCAATATGGTTCTCAGAAAGGGTTAGAGAAGCATTAAGGGCCAATAAAAAGGTTTTCACCAGGTACCAGGAAAAGTAGGGGGGTAGGGCACATGGGGAGGACCAAATCAAAACTAGGGAAGCAAAGAGGGCAGTCAGAGAGAAAAACACAAACATGGAGCTGTATTGCAGAAGGATACAAGGGTGGGGAAAACAATTCTTTGGATAAACTGAAGAATAAAGGAAGCAGATGGGGGTATTGTAAGGTTACAACAAGGGGAAGGGTAATAGTGGAAGAAGAACAAAAAGCAGCAGTCCTTAACAATTACTACTGCTCTGTGTTTACGATGGAAGACAGTGGACCCCTACCTAAAAATGGCATCAAGGCAGCTGTCAGGAACATTTCTGAAATGAGTCAGCCAGTATTTACCACAGTATGGGTCCAGAAGGGGCATGAATACCTAAAGGTAACTAAAGCCCCAGAGCTGGATGTGATGCGCCCAAGGGTGCTTAAATAATTGGCTACAGAACTGAGTTAACCCCTAGCAGGGCTATT
This sequence comes from Neoceratodus forsteri, assembly GCA_016271365.2. Classification (NCBI taxonomy): domain Eukaryota; kingdom Metazoa; phylum Chordata; order Ceratodontiformes; family Ceratodontidae; genus Neoceratodus; species Neoceratodus forsteri. Next base: position 794,531,567 of record CM057454.1, read on the forward strand.
CAATAACTCAGTTCAGACAGAGGTATTTCTGAAAGACTGGAGGGTAGTGGACGTAGTCCTGTTACACAAGTGGTGGTGGGGCAAGGAGTGACCCATGAATTACAGACCTATCAGCCTTACTTCTACAGTGGGTAAACTGATGGAGTCACTGATCAAAGAGGACATTGTGGACTGCCTAGAAAGCAATGGTCTACAGGATAGTAAACATCATGGATTTGTGGCAGGGATGTCTCTTCAGATCAACCTGATAGTTTTCTTTGGCTGAGTAACAAAGGTACAGTAGTTGATAAGGGACATGCTGTGGATTTACTCTACTTTGATTTCAGCAAGGTTCTCAACTCAGTGCCAAATGGATGATTGCTGAAGAAGCTAGAGTACCTGGGCATGGCTAGGAACATAGCTATAGTACAAGTCACATTAAACTGTTCCTCCAATGAGCTGTTTAAGTATTTCTGATTGAGTTACATAAGTGTTGCTGGAGCCTGCACAAAGCCATGTGCAAATTGTTTCTTAAGAGTTGAAATGCAGCTCTTCATTTCATTGTGACTGGACTGCAGATGTTTTCCAACTGAGCTTCAAAAACATTGTGCAAACATTGCTTGTGAGTTGGTTGAGCATTGCAAAACAATGCAGTACGAGTTGCCAATGTATTAACGACTGTGAAAAACAATACTAAACCAACTCATTGGTGGAACAGTTTAATGTGACTTGTACTGTAGATAGGTAGGAAACTGGTTAAATGAGAGACAGCAAAGAGTGGTGGTAAATAGGGTCAAATCAGAAGAGCTATCACATCTGGAGTGCCACAGGGGGTCTGTCCTGGTTCCTGTCCTCCTCAATATGTTTATAAGCAACACTGGAGAAGGCATCTGTGGCAAGCTGTCTATCTTCACAGATGACACAAAGCTCTGTGGTAGAGTATATAGCCAGGAAGGAATCAGAGAGCTGCAGATGGATTCACAAAGGCTAAAGAGGTGATCTAAGGTTTGGTAGTGGAAGGTCAATGCCAAACAATGCAAGATTATGCATTGGGGGGGGGAGACATAACAGAGTACTTGATATGAGGGGTTAAACTGAGACTATAGCAGAGGAAAGGGACCTGGGAGCCATCATGAGTGACTCCCTCAAACAATCAAGCCAGTGTAACAAATCCTATAGCAAGTCTAATAGGATGCTGGGGTGTATCAGAATGAGTTCTGACAGCATGAAAAAGGAGGTAATACTACCTCTAAATATGCCAATGGTGAAGCCCCACCTGGAATACTGTGCTGACTTCTGGAAACCTCACCTAAGGAAGGACAGAGACAGGCTGTAGATGGTGCAATGAAGAATAACCAAGATGATTCTGGGACAACAGAGCAGATCTTGCAAAGATTGTCTCAAGGCACTGAACATGTACTCAATGGAGACAAGCAAGGGGGGGGGGGTATGATAATGACTTTCTCATTCCCAAAGGGAATAAACAAGGTGAACTGTGAGGAATTATTCAGCAGGTGTATAGAGTCAAGAACCCAAGATCATGAGTGGAAACTCATGGAGGAATGCTTAAGAGGGGAGTGAGGAAGCTCTATTTTATGGTAAAAGGTGGTGGAGCTGTGGAACAGTCTGCAAATGGAGGTTGTGCGTACCAAGACCATGAATGATCTCAAGCATGGCTGGGACAGAGTGAAGGGTTTAGTGGTTGCTCAAGTCAGTAGAAGGAGGGAGTGGAGCAGGAGATAGACCAGTAAGGATAAAACCCTGTATGGACAATAGATCCCAGGGCAGATGGGGAATTCTGAGCAGATTAGATGGACCTTTGGTCTTTTTCTGCTGTCATTGTCTATGTTTCTGCGTACTCCTGGACAGTGATTTCTCTCTGTTTTCTCTTTGATATGCAGACTTTGCTTCTGCATGTGCTGGTGAAGTGCATGTTACCTTCAAAGATGGTTTATTAACCTATAAAGCCCTACATGGGTTGGGCCCTGGTTATCTGTCAAATCTTCTCAATCATCTCCAGCCCTCACGTCCTCTTTGCTCCTCCAAGGAGGGTCTCCTTTCTGTCCCTTGGGCCTGGGTAAAAATCCTTGGGTGATTGCACATTCAAGGTAGCTGCTCTTGTGATTTGGAATGCTTTACCTATGGTACTGAGTTATGACCCTTTGGCAGAGGCCTTCAAAAAGGGGTTTAAAGACATAACTGTTTAGACAGACTTTCAGGGACTAGAATTTATCCATGGATTCTTCTCATGATACAGCTACTGTGTTATTTAAATTGTTATGATGGGATTGTTTTTGTTTTATATAGATTAATCCTGCTTTTTATTATGTTTATTTATTGTATTTTTAATTCTATTCTTGTACAGTGCTCTGAGCCTCTGGGGAAGCGTGCATTATAAATAAAATTACTACTACTACTGACCACCAACCTTCATCTACAGTATAATTAAGGATCCATTAGGGCTAAGATATTTGTACATTAAGCAACTGCATCCCTCCAGCACTGGGTACTCACTGGATCACACCTCCCCCTCCACTGAAGCTCATAGCTAGCAAACACCTTGACAAATTACAACACACCACTAACTACATATTTCTTTCTAGTGAATGGGATAAATTGCTCCACCAAGAGTTGATCCATTGATGGCAGGCAGCAAAAAAGGAGTGTGGTACTCAATAAGGAGAACTGTAGACCACTGAATGCATATGGGTTTTGACTATATCCCCATTCTGCCTTTTTACATATTAAGATGTATTGGTTTTTCAATGGTGTAGCTTTTGATCCCATTCTCTATTGACCCAAAATAGTATTGCATGACAAGGTTTTTTAACAGTATTACAAATTGTCATTTTTTTTTTACTCTAACAAACAATCTGCATGTAATATTTAATCACATTTATGAGCGTGTTAAGGAGATTTATATAGCAGTTCTCACATAATGGGTAGTTTTTCACACTAAATGTCCATCTGGGCCGCAGTTCACTGCAATTTCCCACAGTGTGTCACTGTACCTGTGCTGCACCCAGGTAGAGAGAGCTGCAGTGGAGACTAACTGCATTGTGGTGACCCACTGCACCAGGCTCAGACAGCTGTAGTAAAGACTGGTCCCATGGTTCCACACTTCGCCTACAGCCCACTATTGCAGTGACATGCCAAGCCAGAATAATGACAGACTATATGTCTTTATTTTGCATTCTATTGTCTACACCCCTTAAAGAAAAGCTGTCCAAATTAGATATCCCCAACCCTAAAAGCCCCCCCCCCCCGACTAAGCATTTTGCAAGGGAAGCGCAGTTTTTCACTTTCCGGAATGTAGTTTATTTTTCTTTTGAAAAGTCCAGTTTTCTACAAAATGTCAGAACCTGCATGGTTAAATTTCATAGGAAAGTGTGGCAGTGTACAGTTCTCTTCAGTACAAGTGAATTGAGGTGAGCAGTGTGGTGCCGTACTTTATGACAAAATGGAATCACATACTTAACAATATAAAATCTTACCTAACTGTATGTTAGCTCCATTAAATTCTTTAAAATATGATTTTCACACTATCCTAAAGGAAGCACCCCTTATTATTGCACCTTTATGTTTTTAAAAATATTGCCCATCTGTTTCCTTCTTACTTTTCCAGTACATCATCTTTTTAATTTTTTGTACTGCTATTAGGAATTTTGCTATTGTTTCAGCATCTTCGAAGTAAATTGGATGCAGGATAATAAAGAGAGGGTCATTGTTTGCTTCAGCATACATTATTAGTATATCCCTTAAATATAGATTCCTAGGTTTAATGTACTGTATAGAGGAAATACCTTTATAAGATGGGTTATAGAGTCAAGAAAGCCCTTGTTAGATGTACAATAATTGTCCATTTGCTCACTCCTGATTTTTGATTTCTTGTTAAAATATGTGTATTTAGAGATAAGTACCTTGAATCAAGCCCATGTCAATATTTTCCTGTATTCTGGTTGAAGTGGAATGATTAAATATTATTTTACTGAGTGACTTATTTTCTTTTCTTTGTACCATTGTGTACACTTTTGGTTCCAAATTTTCTTTATATCCATTTTCTGTGCCAGGTTAAAAAAGTTTTGTTTTTTGACTAATGAATACTGGGGCAATCATGATATTCCTGTTGTAGTCTGACCAAAGATGTTGCAGTTTAATTTTAATTAAGATATTTTACAGCTTGTCAATCCATTGTGAGTTCATCTTTTGTTTTTCCATAAGCCAAAGTTTTGACAGAATGTTATATGCATTATTAATTATTCTGATCCAATGTGATACCAGTCTCAATTCTTTTATGGCATTAATGCTTGCCCTTCCTAATTCTGCCCTCACCATAGCATTTGATGTAGCAGTAGGCACCATCAACAGGGTTTTATAATAGTAAGATGAAGGATTATCCAAATTATTAGAAGTATACTGTAAGTACCCCAAAAGTTGGCATCATATAGAAGTATTGGGTTGATTTTAGCAGTACAGGGTCATAATGTCACAAGACATTATGCCTCATGGCAAAATTGCGCTGCCAATACAGCACAATTTCTGCCATGAGGCTGTGCCCCTGAAACCCTCCCCCACTAAAGATTCTCAACTCCGGGGGGTAACACAGGGCATGCACAATATGTAAAACAAATAAAAGTTTCTGGGACACCAGGAATCAAACCTGGTCCCAGACACAGCTCCTGAGTTCCTGTTGCTGTGGCTCAGTCCAGTGAGCCATGGCAGCTGCTTGGTGGAACCCACTCCCAGCAGAGATCTTATCCTCTGCCTGGGAAAGTGTGAATGGTGCAATACCACATAGAGCAGTATACATGGTATTGCACCATTTGCTCACAGCTACAGCGTTGTACCAGTTTAGCTATAATGTCGTATGCTATTAAGCATGCTACATTATAACCCGGTAGGGATTTTAGCTTCCCAGCCATTAACACTGGCATCAATGAGTTGCCCCCCCATATTCATAATTAAACTTAAGTAGTGCGTCAGCAGCTATCTTAGCCTTTATTATTTGCTGCTTTACATGCCTTCCCCAATAAACGGAGGGGGCCATGTCTATGCCCAAATAGTTATATTCTTTCACTACCTCTACTTTTTGATCCCCCAAGTATATTTTAGTTTAAAGTTGTTCCAAATATCATGACTTTTGTTTCATTCAAGTTTATTTCTAACTCTAGGAGATCGCATTTTTGGAGAAATGCATTAATCTTTTTTTGTAAACTGATTTGTTTGAGCGAAAACAAAACAACATCATCAGCATATGCTAATGAGTGAAGGGGGCCTGTTAATATTTTAGGTGGATCAAATTAGTCAGTTTCCTGAAATTCTAAAATAGAATTTATGTAAATGTTGAACAGGCTTGAAGTTAGTAGGTAACCCTGCCTAACACCACAATTAGAATCAAAGTACTCTGTAAAGTTCCCTTTATTGGCATATCTTACAGTAGTAGTCATATGAGTATATAGAAGAGTAATTGGCCATAGAAAGACAGGATCAATCTGCATTTTTCCTAAAATTTCCCAAAGAATATCCCTATTAGTAGAGACAAATTGCACTAAAGTCAACATATAATGTATATTCCTTCATTTTTCTGATATGAACATATTTTTTTAATATTTGTGAAAAGCAAAAAAAAATATCTATTGTGGAGCACCCCTGTCTAAAACCGGCTTGTGATGCTGAAAAAAATGTTTTATATTATCAAGCTAATTAACTAGTTTATTAAGTAGTATTTTAGAAAAAAATTTAGAACTGATATCCAAAAGGCTGATGGGCCAAAAATTTGAGCGATTATATACATCCCCTTTCTTATGTATCTTACAATAATATTCTTTGTCCATGATGTAGGGATACATTTTTGTGCTAAACATACATTTGAGAAATGTGTAAGCAATGGAGTCCAGAAATCTTTAAACTCTGTATATTTCCAAAGGAATACAGTCTGGTCCTGTCACCTTATTATTTTCTTAACTTTATTATTGACAACTCCACCTCTTCTTCAGTAAACTCAAGTGTAGAACAATTACTGTTTTCTCTTAGGGCCTTTGGTAAGTTTCCCTTTAAACCTAGAGCCTCAACTTTATTAAAAATTATTTTAAAATATGTTATCTATGTTTTTTTGAACATAAACTGCAAATGAAGGTTAAAAAGAATTGACACCCGTCACTACCAATAACTAAAACTTATTATTATCTTTCTCTTAAATTATCTGAAACATTTTTTACCATTGCTTATGTTGAAATTGATTGTTTCTTCCCCAGAAATCATTTATAACTTTTCCTTGCCTTATTTAAATTAATTACTTTTTCTCTAAATTGAATTTTTGCATATTCTTATAATTTTGTTTCATTCCTTCTTTGCTTATTTACATGACTGGTCAAACCATATGTCATGGGTGGTTATTTTATCATTTTTCTCAGTAATATATATTTTATTTTTTTATTTCTCCATTTATTTATATTAAATATTGTTCAAACATTTGAGAGGGTATTTGATCTAATGATTACATTTCATGTAACTGCATATCCCAATTAATTATAGCGTCACCAAAAATTAAATAAATAAATACATTATAATATTATTCACTTCTCCTGGAGTTTATATTCTGTCTAATTAGCTGCTGTTTTCCCGTTGCATTTAATATTGATAGAGGGTTATCAAAGTCCTCCTGAACTATATTTTCACCCATAGACTTCACTTTTAGCTCTAGATGAGTGTGATTACTCTCTGTGAGCATTTCAATTTTTAGATTTTCAAATAAATAGTAAAATTCAAGAGTGCATAAGATATAATCAATCAAGCTTTGTCCATCTGTAGAAAAATAAGAAGTGTGTCCCATAAAATCCCCCTCAATTCTTCCATTGAGAATCAATAAAACATTGTCTTCAATGAATTTCTGAAATTTCTTTCTATTCTCATTCTGCTTTCTATCCATACTAGACCTATCCGGACAGTTTCCTAGATCCATCTGTGTCTCTATTAGTCTAATGCTTTCATTATTGGCAGTTCTGGATTTAAAATCTCCTGCTATGAGAAAAATATTATTCGGAAAGTTCTTGAACACTTTATCCATTTTCCTTGAAATAACTTCCCATATTCTACCTGTACTCTCATTTTGTTTATTCAGTAGAATATAAACATTTATGACTGTATAGTTTCTATTGTACCATCTAATTACCATGATAATTCATAGACCAAGAGTGGCTATTATATGTGGATACATTTGAAATTATACTTTTCCAAGAGACATGGGGCTGGATATTCAAACTGCGCCATTCTGAGGCGCAAGCCCTTGCGCTGCGCAAAATAGTTGTGCAGGGGTGTGGCCAGGGTGATATTCAAAGGAGTTGCACTATTGAGCAACTCCTTTGAATATCACCCCCCAGCCACAGCCACTGTGCATGGCGCAGTGAAACTTGCACCACCACTAGTTGTCAGAGTGGAGCATTCAACTTGTGGTGGCCAAGTACCATTGCACCATGCGCAAAATCACGATATTCAAAAGGTGACATGCAAATGGGGCCATAATTCATACAAGGTGCAGGGGCCATTTGCATCTGATTCTCTTTCATTGCATGCCATTAGCATGTAGAGTCGCTGATCCCCGGGCTTGCGCTGGCGCCTGCCAGGCAGCAGCCGTCGGAGACAGCGCACCCTGCAGCCCGATCACCGGGCAGCAATGTAGCTCCCCACCTCCTCCTGTACATCTCCCTGGTGGTCAGTGGACGTAATGCCCGATCGTGGGCAGAATGTAAAATGAACCCCGAACATGTCCCTAGTGCCCGATCGCGGGCAGTAAGTAAAGTGCCCCCACCTGAACATCTCCTGGTGGTCCAGTGGACCATAATGCCTGATTCTTGGGCAGAATGTAAATTGACACCCCCAAACATCTCCCTGGTGGCTAGTGTCCCCCAACCCCACCCGAGCCCCACCACCCGCTCCCCGGCGGCGGTGGGTGGCAGCATCCATCCGCCTGCCACCCGCGCCCGCCCGACTGACTGCCAGTAGGGCTGCCGCCCATTGGTGCAGAGCAAGAGCCAATGGGCGTGCAGCCCATACCGTACATGACAGTCCAGATTTGTGAGATGAATCATTCACAAATCTGGACTGTCATGTGGTATAGACTACTGCGCCACAGTGTCTTCTCTGCACCAATAACGTGCAACCCCGGAAGTCAGTCAGCGAACAGCGAAGCGGCAGGTGGAGTGAGATGCTGCGCTCCCGCCCGACTGCGAAAGAGCGGTGGTGGCTTCATGGTAGGTGAAATGAGGGGACACTAGCCACCAGGGAAGATGTTTGAGGTATCATTACATTCTGCCCGCGATCGGCATTACGGTCCACTGGACCACCAGGGAGATGTTCGGGTAGGGGCACTTTACTACCGCCCACGCATCGGGCACTAGGGTCATGTTCGGGGTTCATTTAACATTCTGCCAGCGATCGGGCATTATGGTCCACTGGACCACCAGGGAGATGTTGGGGTTCAATTACTTCTGCCCACGCATCGGGCACTAAGGACATGTGGGGGTTCAATTTACATTCTGCCCATGATCGGGCATTTCGGTCCACTGGACCACCAGGATGTGAGCAGGGAGGAGGGAGCCACATTGATGCCCATGATCGGGCTGGTGTGGGGGAGTACACTATGCCCGCGATCGGGCTGGGGGGCACAGGGACTGAGTTGGGGGCCAGCCACAGGTGGCAGCTGCTGTGTTGCACCCTGCAATACAGCAGCTCACCTGTGGGTGGCCCTCGACTTAAGCTTTTTTTTGGCTCAAGGTCCTGCAGGCTCAGGTTGGGGGTTGCGCCTGCACAACTCTGCACAGCCCGGCTGAATATCGGGCTGTGCAGTTTATGCATGGTTCCTCCCCCTCCTGTTGAGCATGCATTCATTTGCATTGCGCTGTTGCTCAGCCTGTTTTCAGTGGCGCAACTGCCTCCTGCTGAATATCGCAGAATGGCGCAATGTAGGACTTGAGCATGCGCAACCCTGTTGCGCATGGTGCAACCCTTTTGAATATCTGGCCCATGGTGTACAGAAGGGATTGATATGAATGGATTGCTGTCTGTTACACCAAGTGGTCAGCTGGGCTGCAGTGTCCCATGGTGTTCAGTGATGTCCTCCTACAGTGTCCTAGTGTGTCCAGGTATGATGCTTGATCTGACCTTTACTATTATGGGGAAATTAATTAGGAGTGTGGTGGATTGACTCAGTGATAGGACCCAAAGGGTGGTGGTGGTGGTGCTTGTGGTGGAGCTCTTAGGTACAAGGGACTTAATCAGTGGGGTCCTGCCAGTGTCAATGCTCAGCCCAATATTATTCAATTAATTGTGTTCATTAATGACATTGGAAACAGCATCAAAGGGAAAATTTGCCTCTTTGTAGATGACACTAAACTCTAAAAATGGATGAAGGGTACAGGATCTATACAGCCCTTAGCGAAGCCAGAAAGTGGTTTGGCATATGGCAGCTTGGGTTCAACACTAGGAAGTGCAAGGTCTTGCATATAGAAGGAAATAATTCAAGGGCCAAATACAGTCTGGGGGTCAAGGTTACTGTATTGAAGGAGGAAAAAGACTTGGGATATCCATTACTAGTGACCTAAAGCAGGCTATGCAGTGTAGAAAGGCTGCTGCCAAGGCCAACAGAATGTTGGGTTCGCTGGCCCACTGGTGCAGCAGTAGCATTGCTGCTTGCAACACCGATGACTCAGGTTTGAAAGTGAGCCTGAGGTGTCAGAGGGCTGGCTGGTGGAGAAGGATTGACTGTTCAAATAACTCCTCTCCTCTGGGGGTGGAGTGGGGTAGAGCTTGGTGCTCAACTGGCCTCTGGTGGAAGCCAGAGGAAAGGCAGCCTGGGCCTAGAAAGGTGAGGGGAGGTGTGTCAGATGTCAATGCATGCACCTTGACATCAACTGCATGCCACATCTCCCTAGAAGAAAATGAAAATATGTTTCCCAACACGCAGGATGACCACTGACCTCTGCAAGCCTGGCACCCAGTGACTCAGGCACCTCCTGGAATTTGGATCTGGTTCTGGTGGGTTGAGGGACTCCCTGCCACCCTGCCATGGAGGGAAAACTGTGTGGGACTACAGTAGAGGTAAGTCCTTGGGAAAGCCAGGGTGACAGAGCTGGAAGTGCCATTGAGAAGGAGGGTTGATGGGGGAAGGGACTGGGGAGCAAAAAAACAAAAGAATGTTGGGCTACATTGCTAGAGGATTCACAAGCAGAATTGAGGAGGTTATCTTGTAGCTGATTCCTGGTGTAATTGCATCTGGAGTTCCATAGACATGATAGCTATACATTGGAATTTCATGCACATTTGGAGACTCATTTCAAATTATTAAGATATATATTTCTTGTGTTGATTATGAGTAACAATGTTTTGTACTTTGTAACATAGATTTACTAAAATACTGCTTTAAAGACTAACTTTCTGCAGTGTATAATTTGGCACTTTACATTAACATACATATGAACATACAAAGAAGCTAGCAGATGAAAGCCATTTGGTCTATCAAGTCTGCTCGTATTGCAGGGTCCACAGCTTGAGCTACTGTCCCTGCCCTCCCTTCCCACTCTTCCCATCCTCCCTACCCATGGTCCTTACATTCCCATGTTGCCTACCCTGTCCTCTCTTAAAGCTGCCCACTGTCTTTAATTAGATGACCTCTTCCATCAGTGCATTCCAAGTTTCCACCACCCTCTCTGTGAAGAAGTACTTCCTGACCTCCTCTAAACCTCCCACCTTCCAGCTTAAGACTGTGCCCCCTCATGTTATGGTTGCCACTCAGCTTAAAGAGACTCTCCTTATCAACCTTATTTATCCCTTTCAAGTACTTGAAAATCCCAATCATGTCCTCTCTTTCTCTCTCTCATGTCTTCCAGGGAGTACATGTTCAGTGCCCTCAACCTCTCCTCATATGCCTTACTCTGCTGACTGGCTATCATCTTGTAGCCCTCCTCTGGACCTTCTAAAGCAGGTTAATGTCCTTTTTGAGGTATGGGCACCAGTACTGAACTCCATACTCTAGATGCAGCCTTACCAGTGACCTGTACAAAGGCATTATAACCTCCTCTCTCTTATTACTGATCCCCCTAGATATACATCCCAGCATCTTGTTTGCCTTTGCTGCTGCTTTCTTACACTGTGTGGAGTGCTTCAGGTCACAAGTGATCATCATCCTCTGGTCCTTCTCCTCCTCTGATGCAGATACTTGGACTCCACCAAGGCAGTACTCTGTCCTGGGATTCCTGGTTCCAATATGCATAACGTTGCATTTCTTGGCATTGAAGTCAAGCTGCCAGATCCTGGACCAGCTCCCTAGCTTTTCCAGATCTTCCTGTAGGTCCTGTATCCCTTCAGCTGTGTCCGCTTTCCCACAGAACTTGTTGTCATCCACAAATAGACACATTTTGCCCTTAATGCCATCTCCAATGTCATTGATGAAGACATTGAAAAACAATGGCCTCAGCACCAAGCCCTACGGGAACCCACTGGTTACCTCTCTGTTGCCAGATAACTCTCCCCCCACAACCACCCTCTGCGTTCTGTCCCTCACCCAGTTTTCTACCCATCTGGCCATCTTTTCCCCAATCCCGAGATCCACCAACTTCGTGATCAACTTTTTGTAGGGCACAGAGTCAAAGGCCTTCCTGAAATCAAAATAGAGGATGTCTACCACTTGGCCCCTGTCTACCGTTTTAGTGACACAGTCAAAGAAGTCAATCAGGTTTATTTGACACTATCCGACCCCCATATGAACCCATGCTGCCTATCATCCTGGAGACCATGCTCCTCTAGATATTCCACCAACCTTTATTTTCGTATGGTCTCCATGAGCTTGCCCACAATGGAAGTCGAGCTGCTGATTTGTAATTCTCTGGGTCATGCTTGGGACCGCTTTTGTGGAGGGGCACTACATGTGCTGTTCTCCAGTCCTATGGTACCATGTCTGACTCTAGTGAACTATTAAATAGGCCTGCCAGTGGCCCTTCCAGATCCTCAGCCAGTTCCATTAGTACCCTTAGATGTACTTTGTCCGGGTCTGGGGATCTGTCCACCTTCAATGCCAGCCACCCCTCCCTCACTCTATCCTCCTTTATCACTACATCCGTGTTCCCCTCCACCCCACCCCTCTTTTCCCTCCTGAATGCACTGCTCTGTCCTTCTCCTTGGTGAAAATGGAACAGAAGTATTCATTTAGTATCTCTGCTTTTCCCTCATTATCCTCCACCCACTCCACCCCTTTCTTAAGCCTAACAATCCCTTCCTTCTTGTCCCTTTTCTCACTTACATAATGAAAGAAAGCCTTCTTCCTCTTCTTAATTCCTTTAGCTATCTGCAGCTCCTTCTGTGCCTTTGCTCTCCTGACTTCCTTACTTGCCTCACTTAACAATCATTAACAATCAAATGGTCGGTTTGTATATACTAACTTGTCCAGTCATAAGACTTTGCAATCATATACTTAGAAGAGATCACCTTTAAATGTTGGATCCTGCCCATAATGCCCTTTTCAATCTTAGCTTTATTTTCAGGTTGTCTACATGTCCTGGATTGCTGTGTTATTTTCCTTTTGTTAAAAATGCTGTGATTTTGGCTTTAAGTATTGTTTTTAACCCTGTAACATAGTTTATTATGCAGCATTTGTGTATTACATGATGCAGATCATGTGACAAGTAGAAGGGTATTAATACTAATGTTTTCACTTCAGGCTGTACCTCCCACACCTGGAATGTGGGTGTTTTACATGCAATAAATTTGCTTTTTTACACCTTATCCTGTGTGTGTGAGGTGTTTCTGTGTTTCCTATGGATTGTCTTTGCTGTACTTCATATGGCAACACAGTCCTGTTTTGTGAAGCTCACTGGTTTGGAAGACAGTTATACTTCATAACACACACTCATGTGTAACTGAATGCATGTAGTAGAGATTTAGGTGCCCAGCTTTCAGGTTGTAATCATAGCTAACCAATAATTACAGTGTTACCTCTCAGGATGAAGCACAGTGTCACAGTTTCAGCCCAAGATATGTTGCAGGATACTGTCACAGCCAATATAATCTAATGATAATTTCTCCACATTGTCATGCAGGAATCTGTGACATCTAATAATAGAGTGCTTCATTCTGTCTGATGGCAATGTACATCAATATAATGAATTAGATGTTCTGTTATATTAATATAATTTTTGTTGAATTTCAATTTTTTTGTTATTCTATTTTCCCCAGTCTCTCCAGCCAGCCCCTTCTGCTTGACCACTACAGACCCATCACATGACATCCTCTTGACATACCGTTGACTTCATGTTCCCCCAGAGCTCCCCTCTATTGAGGGTGGCAGGGTTCCTCAACTCCCACCATAGAATGGAGTTAGTTAGGAGGTAGAGCCTCAGTAGGCATGTGCAGGGCCTGTGAGCAGCCAGTGTCATTTAGCTGGTTGGGACATTTCCACTTCTCTCTTGGTACCCACTATGGTATCTGTGGCTTGGGTGTCCAAGCACACGCACATGCAAGCATGCACGGTTTAGCACCAGCCAACTTCTTCCCACCTACTATCTGCTGCAACTGAACTGCCACTTCTGCTCACCCAGGTGGCAGTATAGTAGTGGAGCTGACTACCTTCCCTCCCTAAAAGAGATGAGTCAGTCCTCCTGCCCCCCAGGCTGCCCCCAATGACTCCAGTTTCCTTCCAAGCCCATATCTCTGGTGTCATGAGTGGTAGTAGTACTACTACTGCTTTGCTGGATGACCAGACCTTGTTAACTCTTAGAAGATTGCAGGTGTATATACATCCAGAATCTATATACTGTACTTTCAAACATATTCAGTTCTCAAAGGATTTAATTTGCTATTATATATCCCATTTCCTGTATATTAACATACAACAATCTGCCTTTATTTCACAATCATTAAATGACAAACAATTATATATTTGCAAAAAACAACCTACATAAACTTTAAAAATATTTCAGCTTTTTCATTCACATTTAGAATAAATAAATAACATTCAGTGAATGATAGAGGAAATATGAAGAAGTACATCGTGGAAAGAGTGGTAGATGCTTAGAGCAGCCTCTCAGCAGAAGTGGTGGGGTGGAAATGGTTACAGGATTCAAGAAAGCCTGGGACAGACACAAGATGATCTTAAAAGTAAGGCAGGGGGCGCTAACCAGGGAGTGAGTAAGGTCTGCGGTGGCACTGTAGGTAGGGAAAATAGGGCAGACTAGGTGGGCCAAGGGGTCCTTATCTGTGAAAAATGTTTATGTTCTGTGTTTCTATGTTTTATAACCCATTTGCAAAGAGCTCCAATCACATCTCAAAAATCTAAGAATTCTTCATTTCATATTTATCAGTTCTATCTCTTCCTTGATAAGTTTCAGAAATCAATCATGAGAGAAGCTGTACATATTTATTCAAATTCTGTACTGTTTGTAATACAAAGCATAATGTTTCAGATCTTGAACTGTCTGTTCATTGCAGTGGGTATTTTCTTACTTGTTGGTTTTTTCTTTCTGTCATACACATGAACTTACCATATCTAAATTGTGTGAACAACCATTTATTGCAAATTATATATGTCACAAGTTATTCAGAATAAAAATAATCACTGACATCAAGTAATTTTGCTGTATTTCTAGTCCTGAAGCTTCAGGTAGGTGTATCATTAAGTCTTGAAACAGAGGCAGAATGTTGCTTCATAAACAAAGTACAATGTACAAAGCTCATAAAAACAGAACAGTACAATAAAACTTTTATTGCACAATAGACTCATTAACTTTGGTGAAGGGCCCATAAAATTGCAAGTGTCAAAATCATTTCAATTCCTGTACTGGTGTTGTGAAAACCCAAGCAGTGGTATTCTAGATAGTAAATGTTTTGACACAGTTATACTGAGCAGCAGTTTGATCCCTTTTCTGAATGCACTGTGTCAGATACTATTTGGTGGTGATGTATTTCCATTAAAACAAAACACATTTTGTATACTCCAATCATGAAATTGGTTGCAAAAACGGATGGTTAGGATTTATAAAATGAGAATGGTTTGAATAACACTGATAAATGAAAATATAAATAAGAATGGTTTGATTAGCACTGAAAAAAAATGAAAATAATACTAAGACACCCATTTAGTCAGATAAGGTTTCATTTTCAATATAGGAAGACTTAACAGTATTTTCCTTGATGACTGTAAGATGCAGTTAGACTGAACTGTAGAAGGATGCTATAGCAAAATTGTTGAAGATGTGTTTCCAATACAGATATTACATTATCACATTGTTTTCCAAAATGTAATTTCTATTTGTTTTTATTTGTTCACAGATTTTAAAGAAGAGCTGAAGCCTAATCCACATATTTAAAGCTTACACTGGTCCCTTTCCAAAATGGTCTGCTTTTAACTGTTATTAAACCAATTGGTATTCTTTGTACTTTTATTAATGGTACTGCGATACATTGGATAGGTAACAAACTTTTGGACAATGCCAAATACATTTGCATTAACTACACCTTTCTAAAGCCTAATTTACATTTTAAAATAGCACGGAGAAATAAAACCATTTGATTGGCTGAAACAAGTCACATGACTGTGCCATTATACACCATAAAACAGTGGTGTACTTTGAAATGTGGTGTGTACTTTAAAAAAAAAATTTATTGGAATAATAAGATACAGTACTTCAACGATGGGTAATTACTGCACATAACTGCACTTCTCTGGTGTATTACAAAGGCACTGAGCTGCACCTCATGCCTAAAAACATACTCTGGTGCACGCAGTTCCTGGCCATAACTACACTTTTTGCAGTATCTTACTGCTTACATAAAATGTCAATTCCTGCAAATAAGCTGCAAGAATGTAATCATTTATATTGTTTCTCTCAATAGTTTGATTTCAACATTTCTGCCACATGCATTTTAGATGAGCTGTATTATGAAGACAGACACAGTGTATTCCTTTTAAATATTTGTCAGGTTTAGTTTTTGCCTTGAAATATGGCTTGTTTTTTTTTTTTTTTTTTTTTTTCGCTGTTTGCTGTGTACTGAATAGTAATTTTTCTAACATTATAATTATATTTTTATTAAACAAATAAATCAATCACATATAGACCTAAAATCTGTTAGTTTGTTATAGTCATGCACATCTGTACATGTCTTGCCGAGTTAATACTATTTCTGTTTTGGAACTCATATTCAGAATCAAATAAAACTTTACAGTTTTCCAATTTCCCTAACACTGAAGTTTATTTTTCCATTAGACCCTCATATTTTTGTAGAGATTCTAATGGTTCTGTGTTTTAATATTGCCCACAAAACAAAGTGGGGCAATATATCGGAGGCAACACATTGTGGTTGATTTGCTCGCAGGGTGCATAACATCGTGGGTCAGAATACCACTTGTACAGAGCCTTCGGTGTGCTGCCAGACCCCCAGGGCCAAAGCGGACAGGGTGGCACAGAAGAAAGGCAAGGGATGTGATCAAGGTGCTACTCCTGGTAAGTGTGGCACTGAACCAGTACAACAGGAAAGGCAGTGCCACTCTGACCTGTGGAGAACAGCCAGGGCATCATGGGAATGCTGCATCAACTGCCGCACAAACCGCACACCAGCCAGGCACCCAGGTACTATTCTGGGGGCAGGCACGGTAGGTCCACCACAGGGGTCATGTTGGCCATAGCCATGGAACCCGGTGCCCGCACACCTTGGCAGGAGGTGCTGCTAGAGCCTCCCATTTAACTGGCAAGCCCCATGTCCCTTGTCTCACCTACATTCCCTGAACCTGCCCAGGCAGCATGTAAGCTGTCACCATGGACAGTGCTACCTGTGACTGTGGTGCCTCTCACTGTCACAAAGCACTGTGTGAGGCTTGTGTACCTTGGATGCATCCTGCCCAGGAGTCCTGCTGTCTGCATCCTTGTCCAGTCCAGGAATGCTATCCCCCATCTGACGTGTAGCCCCAGAGGCAGCCCTGCACTGCATGATGTGTGTGCCCCCCACAACAAACACCCTGCAGCCTGTACTACCTGCTCCCTGTCTGCACAGTCTGGTCCTGTGATATTATTCCCTGGATTTATTTTAATCCTCAATGTTCTGTCCATGATATTATTTTCAGTGATTAATTTTACCGCAATTTTAACACATAGAGGTGATTCTAACAAAGACAGAAGGAAAGAAAGGTAATATGATTGTATATAATACCTTTCGTACAAACTGAATTCCAAATCGTTTTATAACCAGAAGTGCAGAGTCTGTTGCTACCATGTTTGGTGCATAAGGAGACTTAGGGAGCGTGCAGTGATTACAGAGAGAAATTAAAGGAACAGTGCTTGTCACGGTGAAAATTTTAAACCTGCATATTTCATTTCATTTTAAGTCATGGGTTGTCTCCTGGTTCATACGATGCTGTTTTCTCCATTTTGAACTTGCTTTAGCAGTTTTTTAGACTTGACATAATTAAAAGCAGTGCACATTTAATATGGCTATACAAAGGTTTTCATTAGTAACCTCAGTTTATTTTGAGCACATATTGCAACATATGGCCAGGGGAAACATGCCTCTTGCAAGCCAGTTCACCCTAGTCACATGAAAAATGATGTTAAAAACATATATTGTTAAAGATTTTATTATTATTTCACACAGGACATACAGAACAAATATATGATACTGAGGTGATATATGTAACCATACCGCAACATTTGGTATGGACATTAGAGATACAAACATAAGGGATACCAAGAATAAGGAGTAAAAGAGGAAGCACTGTCTTATGCAATGAAAATACTCCCAGACACACAGTATAACAGGGATATGCATGAGAGGAGAGAAAAAAAAAAGACAAAACTCAGTATCCAAGGATTATCAGAACCTATCTAGGCCCTCCCACCCGAAAGAGTGGAAACCATGGGTTATTGACTGACGGAACCCAAAAATAACAGTAGCATGTAAGGCCTAGGATAGGGTATGGTAAACGGAGTTGAGTCCTGGATCAGGCCTAACACTAATTTGAACTATATACACCAAAAAAAAGAAACAAGCAGGCAAACTGATTCTGAGATAAAAAATACCTTGACAAATAATAAAAAAAAAAAAAACAGGACAGCCTATAAACTCCAAATAAGACAGGGGCCTCCCAGGAATTGTAGACCACCTAGGATTGGACATTGTGACAGTACTTGGAACAGAGATATGGCTGCCAGCATGTGTCAAATTGGAACAATGAGCCCCCCGCAAAACTAGAGAGCCTCTCATATATAGCTCCTTGGGCTAGTGCCTGAAGGAACTCTTGGAAGGATGGGACCTCTGGGTTAAAAACATATGAACTAAAGTAAAAGAGGTAGGCTAACACATGTGCCATTGAGACCATCCTCTACTTTTCAACAAAAATACCTATTTAGATCCCTCTCCTTCATAGACCTGACCAGTTTGGTCTTAAACACAATCATGCTTTGTTCATATTCCCCAGCTTCAGGCAACCCATTCAACACCCACGAGTCTCTCTCTGTAAAGCTATTTTCTGCAAACCCCACCAAACTATTTGCCCTTATATCTGTAACTAATGCCTTCCAGTTATAATTTCAATTCAATCCATTTTCAGTTCCAAACTCAGTCTCAATTCTGGATCATTTAGTGACCTATAAATTGCAATATAATCAGCCCTTACTCTGCTCCCATTGGGGCCTATTAAATATTTGACTAAATGCACACCAAGCTAGGTAACTGCACACCATGCATCTGGACCCAGATGGGTATGTGTGGCAATTTTTTTTTATCCTCAGCTGGCCCAGTGCATGGATGTGTAGCTCTGCACAAGGGGAGGGGCAGCTGTGAGTCTGGACCTGGGACAGACAATGGACTGAAAATCAGATGGGGTGACCCAAGTTCTGGAATGAACTTGAGTCGCTGGGGGGTGGCAGAGAAGAGAAGAGAAGAGAAGAGAAGAGAAGAGAAGAGAAGAGAAGAGAAGAGAAGAGAAGAGAAGAATGGAGTATCTCAGAGGACACTCTCCTCCTACAGGGAAGAAGGGTAGCTGATGCTGCTGCCATATCACCACCTGAGTGACCATGGGCAATAGTGAAGTTGGAGAGGCTAATGAGTAGGGGGATGCCAGCTGGTGCCCACCACACATGCTTGCATATGTGTGTTTGCACACACAAGCTGGAGCTGTCCTAGGTGATATGAGGAGCAAAGTGGAAATGCCTCGACCAGCTGGATGATACAGGCCACTCACAGGCCGTGCAACTGCCTACCCAAGGTACCACCTCCCAACTTAATCAGTTCTGCAGTGGGAGTTTGGGAGCCCTGCCATAGGGGGAAGCTCTGGGGGAAGACCAAGGCAAAGGTAAGTTCCTGGGTGATGTCTGGGTGATGGGGCTGGAGTGGTAGAGCAGAAAGGAGCCAACTGAAGAGAAGTGGGGAAATTGACTAACACAAATAAAAGAAGCCATGAAATGCCACGACAGGTATATGAAGGAGTGTAAGGCAGAAAAACAGAACATAACACCACTCTGCTTAGATCAAGACCCACCAATATATATGAAAAACTAGCAATGCTAGAAAATCATAACAGTAAGTTATTAATGCAGCATTTAGCACCTAGATATGAAACTCACTTACAGAGGTAAGGTAGCAGCAGTCACCACCCCAGAAGAAGCAATCACCTTTCATGTCAGCTAGCTAGTTTTTCTTTTATGTTAGTGGCCCCTAAGCTTAGCTGAGTGGTGCTGTGTCTCAGAATATATCCCCTGCTCTATGGGAGCAGGGGGTCATGGGATATAGCAATTTGCATACAGAATGCAATATTCCCCATGCCAGTAATATATTTATCCAAGAGAGTAAAGGGTGCTATACACCCAGGATGCACAAAGTTATCTATGTGCCCTTTATCATGATGCAATAAGCCAAATATATTTTGTGTATTGGGCCCAATTAGTGTTCAAATATAGCTGGAAATGCTTTTAAGAAATCTGAGGATAAAAATATGAAGAGGAGTGCTCCTTGTCATTCATTCAATTATAAATCAATGTTGGAGCAGTCTCAAACAGGAGAAAATAAAAACTCTAACAAGAATGGAGAAAAATGAGGGTCTAAAATGGAATAAAAAGTATAAGTTCAGATGTTTCTCTGTAACATACACTGTATGTAGAGGTTAAGTGATTGCTTAAAGTCGCGCA
This sequence comes from Neoceratodus forsteri, assembly GCA_016271365.2. Taxonomy (NCBI): domain Eukaryota; kingdom Metazoa; phylum Chordata; order Ceratodontiformes; family Ceratodontidae; genus Neoceratodus; species Neoceratodus forsteri. Next base: position 794,551,708 of record CM057454.1, read on the forward strand.
GTGAGGAAGTGACAGATGTGGGATTTAAACCCAGATCTTCAGGTTCACAGAGCTGTGCTCTAACCAATAGAGCAAACTGCCTCCCCAGGGGATAAGGAATAAGAGAGGATGTGAACTCATCCAATAAGCAGCTGTAGTCCTAAGGGTTTGACTTGAGATTTCTCATGTAAGATTCAGGATTGTAGATTTTGATCAAGCTAGCTAATCCTGTACTTCTTCATGACTCTAGAAGTAATGTTTCCAACATCATCCTTTGTATATATCTTCTCAGAAAAATGTCTGTGTTATGTCACTTAGAGTAGTACAGAAAAGGGCAAGTGAAACACTGAATTTTAATATATGAATGATACTATTATCACCAAACCTCGACAGCGCAAGTGCAAGCCTGCTTCTGATGTCTTCATAAGCGTGCCTTCTGGTTGGCTGCTTTTCCTGTGTGGGTGGGCAGAGCAACTTCCAAAACATGATGGCTCACTCTCTCGCTTAGTGAGAGAAATCCCCTTTGCTCCCTACTCCGGCTTCATCTGTCCCCATTCTCAGCCATGCAGGGTTCAGTGATTTGCCTCCTTCTGCTCTTTATGGTCCTGGTTGACCTACTGACCCACTTGGCAAAAATCACCACCGACATGATGATCTCAAACGCTAAGCTTCTCCTTACTCATTGCCCTGAACCCTGAGCTAGAAAACCACCTCACCTACAGAGAGGTCAGTGCAACTTTTGCATTGCCCTCCTTGGATCCTTATATTTTTAAAATTAATGAATGGCTTAGTGTTCATTACTGGGGAGTCCTACCTTTTTGAGGTTCTGGACACATTGGAACCTCTCGAGCATCACTCTTGAGGTTCCTATGTGTCCAGAACTTGTCGATGGTATTACTCTCTGGTAATGAACACTAACCTATCCATTATTGTATTTATACTATATAGCATTTAATGTAGGTAAATGATTGCTTAACACCACTAATTGTATCAGGACACAGCTCCCACTAGTAACATTTTCACAGTATGGAAAAGGGAAACAATATTTTCACAGTATTTATGGGTCTGCATGAAAAGAAGAAATGACCTTCTTAAAAGAAAGAGAAAGGTAGAGTCTGTTAATAAAATAATATATGATATGCCCCACATAGTTTAGTTGAAGAATTTATTGGGGGATTTGCATGTGAATGTTATCACATTTTGCAGCTGCAGCTGATCTGTACACAAGCTATAGATGCCAGCCCATATTTATGCTTTCTAAATCTGTTTCTATCTTTCAAAGAATTAGAGTGGCTGTTCAATAGGACTTAGCACTTTACTTGTATGGCTGTCATCTGTTTATATAAAAGTACCATCTATTCATGTTAATTTTGACTGGATTTATATTACATTTTTACAGTCCTGATGGGTATTTAGGCAGAAAGATGTACATCAAACAAACATTGATATAAGTCATTCTGTATAATGCATTTGTATAATATTGGCTGTTGATCAGTTTAGTATTGCATTAATATGAATCATTCTAAGGAAAATGAAATAGAAAATATAAGCACTTGCTTTATTAACATTACAATAATTTTCATTAGTGTATCCCACATATCTAGAAACAATATGTCCTTACTCATTAATTCTAAATAGGTCTGCATACCTGTTCTTGTATGAGAACACAAAGACAAACTATACAGGGCATGCATTTTCTGAAGAATTAGTCCACACTTTGGTGTTGATGATAGAGGTGGTTTGAAATAAATTTCTGACTAAATGCTGCCAAATTATTGTTCTCAGAAACAATGTATCACACTTTATTAACCAGGCTGATCATATCTCTATTTATAAAATAAGGGGGTGCATTCTCAAAGTAGCAGTTACGCCAAACATAACATACGCCAAGGCGCAAATTGCACCAAAAAAGTTGTGACATGTGACTTGCGCCATATTCCGGAACAAATGCAATTTACGCCAAGAAAAATTGTAAATGTCACAGGTAGTGACTTGTGTCATATAAAAGCACGCAAGTCACATACAGGATATTGTTACTGCACAGTTGGAAATGGAAGACAGAGCCGCATGGCACAATGAGACAATGGTGCAAGCCGCAAGTGGGAGTCAAAGGAGGAAGAAAAACTTTAGTTATGAGGAGACACACATCCTCATAAACATAATAGATGCACATGCTGGGTTACTGCTCACCAGGGGTGGTAAAAAGGCCAAATGGGACCAGCGGAAGAAGGCTTGAGAGGAGGTGGCCAGGAAGGTCAATGCTGTAGCCACACTCAGAAGTGCACCATAAGATACTTACAAAAATATATATAATGACATGAAAAGGCAGTGCAAGCAGAAGCTGGCATATAACCAGCAGTGTGCCCAGGTCACTGGGGGAGGCAGTAACCAGAGACAGACCCTAACCACCCATGAGCGGAAGAGAGCAGCACACCTCAGCCACCTCACCATAAGTGGGGACAAGGACCTCGATACCTTCAGGCTACAGAGCAGCACAGGGACACGGATAAGGGATAGGTTAACACTGCAGACATGTCTGTGTGAGGATACAGGTGTGTGTATGAGTGTCCATGTGACTGAGTGTGTACCTGTGTGGGTGAATGCGGGTGTGTGTGTGTGTGTGTGTGTGTGTGTGTGTGTGTGTGTCCTTGCAGGATACAGCAACCCAAAGGCATGAGCAAGAGGGCTACAGGGCAGTGTCACCATGGGTACCAAGGAGGTGAGGCCTGTGACACAATGAACATACAGACAGCCAGGCACAGTTATGGTTATGATCCTGCATGGCTGTCACACACCACATGTGCAATGTGTGAATATTCCACCCTGGAATGGCTGTTCCAGCAATGTGATGCATGGTGGGGTGGGGGAAGCGGTGCACAGTCCCCGTAACAATGCCCATGCAACATGGCAGGTGAGAGGTGTGACATGATGTGCCCAGACAGTACAGCAGGATGAAATGTAGGCCAGTCCCCAGTCAGCACCACATGTGTTAGGCCAGAAGGTGTGTACCACCACAACCATGTCACAGAGCTGTAACACCAAGTGCAGGAATACCCCTGTGAAGGGGGGGGACCTTAGGTGAAGAAAGAAGGTTCCATATGGTAATGATTGGGATTGTTGTGGCCCCACAGTGGCCATTCACACCAATGGGTAGAGGGCAGAGGCTGAAGTAGACATCCACCATGGCCCAGCCAACAGGGACCTATGGTCTACAGAGCTGTGAACCCAGCAGACTGTACAAGGATGTATGGTGGTTAGATGGGTATGGGGACAGGAGGAGGATGTGAGCAGTAACAAATGACACCCTTTCTAACCCAGAGGGACCACAGCAGTGCCCAGGAACAGAAGACCTGGTGGTGGAGGGTGAGCTGGATGTCATTATCCACCTAGGTACTAATGACCTGGCAAATGGGGAGCCAAAGGAAGTTCAGGAAGAGTTTAGGAAATTGGGGAGGGGTCTCAAGCAAGTAGCTACTTCTGTCACTTTTTCAGAAGTACTACCTGCTAGAGGCAAGGGAGAGCATAGAGGTGCATGCACAGGAACTTTAACTCATGGTTGAAGAACTGGTGCTGTGAGGAAGGGTTTGGATTCACTGGTGACGGGGACCCACCTGGAGGGATGGAGGTTTGTTCAAGCCTGGCGGCCTGCATCCATCAGGAGAATCAAGCACTCAATGATAAGTTTAAATGCTACATTGACAAGCATTTAAACTAGCAAAAGAAGGGTCGAAGGCCAGCAAGGAGGTACCGTCTTGCTCACCCCAGCTAACAGTGGAACCAGTGAACCGGAGGTGGCTATCTCTACAAAGTAGTGTGCAAAAGATGGAGATTAGCGCCAAAGGGTGGATAGGCAGAAAAGGGCAAAATTCAGCAGAAGGGCAGACAGCAAGGAGAACCAGGGATAAAGGATAACCAAGGAAGGGGCTGGAGTAGAACAGTGAAACAGTCTAGGGAGGTCAAATCATGGAAAGCCATGTGTGCTAATGCCAGGAGCCTTAGCAACAAGATGGAAGATCTGGAGGCTGTCATGGTGCAGTCAGACCTGGACATTGTGGCCATCACTGAAACTTGGTGTAATGATAACCACGACTGGGAGATGGCCATACCTGGCTACAACATATTCAGAAGAGACAGGGCAGGTAGAAAGGGAGAAGGAGTGGCACTGTATGAGAAAAATGACATAAGGGCCACAGAGATCCAGAAGGAACAAAATGGGGGAAAGATACTGTGGGTTAAGCTGGAAAGGAAAATGGGGCCAGCCATCCACACAGGTGTGGTCTATAGACCACCAGCCCAGGAGGAAGAAACAGATAGGGAGACAATGCTAGCCATCTAAAGGATGGCAGACAAGAGATGAGGTAGTACTGGTTGGAGACTTCAATATTCTAGATGTGGACTGGAGCATCCCAGCAGCAGCATCAACTAGAGCAGATTTATCCTGGACTCCTTCGGGTGCCTTCCTCAAGCAACTGGTCATGGAACCAACTCGGCAGAAGGCAATACTGGACCTTATGCTCACAAACAGGGACAGTGTGATGTGACAGTGGGGGAGCACCTGGGGAACAGTGACCACCAGTCATTGTGGTTTGAAATCACAGAAAAAGCAGAACCAAACCACACAAAAACATGTATCCTGGATTTTAGGGGGGCAGACTTTGGAAAAATGGGGAGATACTTGAAAGAGGCATTAAGGAGAATGCGGCAGGAATCAGGGGTTGAGGAACAGGGGGCAGTATTTAAAATGGGGATTACAAGAGCAACAGAATTATGCATTAAGCAGGTTAGCAAGAGGAAAAGGAAGAGGAGACCATTATGGTTTTCCAAAGAGGTAGGAAAGAAAGTGAAAGCCAAAAAGATTGCATTCAGGCAATACAAAAAGACACAGGCAGAAGGGGACAGGGAGAAGTACCAGGAGAAGCAAAGGGAGGCAGGGAGGTCAGTCTTTACTGAGGAAGAGGAGGGTAATGGGTCTGAAGGGAGTACAAGGGGTGAGAATGGTGCAGAAATGGACACAAGTCCCTTTACACGAGAAAGGGTCCTGAAGGAACTGGAAGTAATAAAAGTTGATAAAGCAAAGGGGCCAGATGGGGTGCACCCTGGGTCCTAAAGAACTAAGAAGGTGGTGGCTGAACCTCTGGCTATTCTGTTTAGCCAATCACTGGAAACAGGGAAGTACCAAAACTGGAGGGCAGCAGATGTAGTCCCCTTATACAAAGTAGGAACAAAGAGGAAGAGGAACTACAGACCAGTCAGCCTCACCTCGGTAGTGGGAAGATCATGGAAGCACTACTGAAGAGATTGGTGGAACATCTGGTTGTCAATGGACTACAGGACCCAAGGCAGCATGGTTTCACTAGGGGAGGTCATGTCAGACCAACCTCGTTGAATTTTTGACTGGGTGACTAGGGAGGTGGATCAGGGAGGGCAGTGGACATGGCCTATTTGGACTTCAGCAAGGCCTTTGACACTGTGCCACATAGAAGACTATTACACAAACTGGGGAATATGGGTGTGGGCAGGACAGTAGTGTGGTGGGTAGGTAACTGACTGGGTGGCAGGACACAGAGGGTGGTGGTAATGTCTGTCACTCCACAGAGGGAAGAGTGACCAGTGGGGTACCACAGGGATCAGTGCTGGGACCGGTCCTATTCAACATCTTCATCAGTGACATTGCACAGGACCTAGAAGGCAGAATTTCACTGTTCGCTGATGACACAAAGCTCTGTAACAGAGTAGACACACCAGAGGGAGTAAACAGAATGAGAAGGGACCTGCAGAAACTTGAAGAATGGTCAGGGGTTTGGCAGTTGAAATTCAATGCAAAGAAGTGCAAGATAATGCATATGGGGCACAAAAACCCTGGCACAATATATCAGTTGGGGGATGAGGATATAGCATGCACCAAGCAGGAAAGGGATCTTGGGGTTACCATCTCTGATGACCTTAAAGTAGGGAAACAGTGTGACAAGGCAGCAGGTAAAGCAAATAGGATGCTGGGATGCATAGGCAGGGGCATCACCAGCAGGAAAAGGGAGGTCATAATTCCACTAAGCAAGACACTAGTGAGGCCCCACCTGGAGTACAGTGTACAGTTCTGGAGACCTTACCTACATAAGGACATATACAGGGTAGAGAAGGTTCAGAGGAGGGCAACAAAGATGGTACGTGGATTGCATCACAAGTCCTATGAGGACAGGTTGAAGGAACTGAACATGACTCCCTGGAGGAGAGGAGGAGAGAGGGATGTGATAGAGACATACAAGTATCTTACAGGGAGGAACAGGGTGCAGGAATACACTATTTTTAAGCAAAAAGATGTTCCAGGACTAGAGGGCATGGGATGAAGTTGGAGGGAGGATGATTCAGAGGAAGCGAGGAAGAATTTCTTCATAGAGCGGTGGTGGACAAGTGGAACACCTGCCAGAGGAAGTGGTGGGGCTGAAACAACCACAGGATTTAAGAATGCATGGGATAGACATAAAGGAATTCTGGAGGTCAGGGGTAAGGGGCAACAGACTTCTAGGAAAGCATAAAGTGAACTTACAAGCTCAAATGGGCAGACTGGGTGGGCCATAGGCCCTTATCTGCCACCACTGTCTATGTATCTATGTATCTATGCAGATGGCAGAGGTAGACAGCAGGCCATCCATGAGGATGCAGACAGCAAAGGGGACAGCAACACAACCACCACAACCGACACATCCAATGAACATGGAGAGGCAGAGGAGGATGATGATGATGGTGACAAGGTGGAAGAAGAGGACGGGGGATGAGGGGGATGAGGAGGACCAACAGAGCATACAAGTGGAGGCAGACATGGGCGAGGAGGGCCACAGCCAGATGGAAGTCACAGAGGACCTGACAGAGGTACATCAAACCATAGTGGATACAGTGTGCACCCCAAGCCTACATGGAAATGTGTGGATGAACTGAGCCCAATAAGCATCACAGAGCTTGAGACCTGCCTGGATGAGGCTGTTAGAGATCTCCAGGAGCAGGACACAACACCAGCATACATTGACAACTATTGCCAATTGGTGGTGGTGGGTCAGGGGGAGATGACACGGGAGTTTGCTGTCCTACAGAGTAGCATGGAAGAACATCACCAGAGACTGGAGGGACAGCTTACAGGCATCACAAGTGTCATACAGGCAGGCACATGGGACACAACTGCAGTCCTGTCTGGCATAGTGCTGACCCTTCATGGACTGCAGAACTGTGCCCAGGGGTAGCTGGAGACCATGGAATGCTGCACCATAGTCATGGAGTGCTGGGTAGTGCAACAGCAGAGGCAGACAGAAGCACTGCCCACTGTCCAGCTGGCAATTGCTGATGCACTCCAGTTGAGGCAACAGCACCCAACCATGCAGCATTGGAGGGCCCCACAAACAATGCCAACCCAACACCAGCAGACCTGTGCAACCTGCGCCCACCAGCCACAATGCCCAGCACTATCAACTGCACAAGCAGACCACAGCACATCCCCACAGGAGCTGTCCCTGCGCAGCCACGTCACTCATGAGTCAGACAATGCCACCAAAGTCCCTGTCATGGCACACTTAGTGATGTCTCCCAGGGGACCAGCAGGCACCACTACCACCACCAATCCCCCCAACCCTACCTCCACCCCCAGCTCCAACAACAACACCATCCAAGGACCAGGCCCCGAGCAGGCACAGGACCCCACGTCAACTGAACGTCAGCCAACCGACACTGGACTGGTGGCCATGCATGGTCCACAGGACGTGGCCAATCAGTTCATAGGGAAGGTCCAACCAGAGCCAGCCAGTGACAGACAACCAGAGAAAAGGGGCCATAAGAGGCATAACATGTCCTTGGAGGAGGCAGACACAGGAGTTCAGGACATTGTCCCTGGTGCAGTTGTGACAGGGGACATAAGTAACAGGGGCACGGGAATGCAACCACAGAAGCCACCAGTTACTCAGCACAGTGGTGTTTGGATCTGGCACTGCCTCACCAACACATAGTGACACAGAATTTTCATGTGTGACACGGGGAAGTATGGTGGTTCATCACTGATAGGGGAATAAGGATACATGTGGACTGTATTGTCACAACAGTGTACAAATGGGGCAGAGACATGCATGGTGTGCACAGTGTATTGGGGACTGTAGTGGGTAGTGTACGGTGTAGTGTGGGCATGGAATGGGTATGCAAATGCATGTATAGCAACATGGGCACGCCACACCACAGTGTGTGCCACAGAGCAGTGACTGTAACATGCTACTGCTAGAACCATGTCACACAATAAAACATGCCAAGCCACACATTGTTGCCAGTGTTCTTCTTCTGCAGCCATCAATAGCACAGGCAGGCAACATCAGCCTGCAGGGTTCATAGTGATGTGGCATGGTTGCCATTGGGATGGGGTTGGGAACCTGTAGCGTGGTGCATGGATGTGACACAGCACAGTGGCCTGACACATCCCACAGGGAACCACTGTGATGTGCGTATGACCCCCTCTGTTGTCTATGTCAAAACTGACCACAGCACCACAGGGTCCACATTGAAACACATCTACAATAACTACTACCTACTGCTCCACTAATGCATGTGCCCATGTGGGACACAGCACCATAGGGACCACAGTGTTTGTGGGCAAGGCGACCTTTGCCCACTGGACTACAGTGCACTGCTACAGACACCGGATTGTTGCCAGGGCCACAACCATGCACACAGAACACACTGGCAATGGTTTGAAAGCCAAACAGGAAACAAGTTTAATGTGAATGAACATGCAAAATAACAGTATACACATAAACAATACACAAACAGTGACACCTGTAAAGTGCCCCCCACCCAAGGCCCCCAAGACTAAAACATAGAAACATGGTCAAAACACCCACCGCCCATGGCCCAACTCCACTAACACAGAAAAATATCAACATTGCCCCCCCACCCAATGCCCACAACACCAAACATATAAACATAAGGAAAGTGACCCACACCCAAGGCCCACCACCACACCCACAGAAACACAGCAATAGAGCCCCACACCCAACACCTAAAACAACACACATAAGAACATATATACAGTTCAAAAGGTGTTGGCATATCCTGGTATGGCATGTGTCCATTTTAGGGTAACGCCACTCCTGCAGCGCTGCCATGAAAGCATGCAGACCCCTGCAGGCATTATAAGTCCAACAGCACGTCACTTATCTGTCCTGCTATCCCCTGTGCCCTCTCCCTGGATGGCATAGGGACAGTGGCATCATGCACAGCTCCCCTTCCTGCTGCACCTGGACAGGCATGACCTCACCACCTCTGTGACCTCCACACTGTCATCTTGTGTGGTGTCACACTCCCGTGGCTGCTCAACTGGACTGTTAGCCAACTCCACCATGCTTGCAACCTCATCCATGTCCTGGGCAGTCACAGCAGCCTGCATATGTTCACTAGCACTGTTGTGGTCCACCTCCATGGCTGCTCCCACAACAGACTCCTGTCCATCAATGCCCATTATGTTGCTGTGGCCAACATCCTCTTCGGCACTGGCACCTCACACTTCTGGGTGTGCTGGTCATCCAAAGGTTCCACCTGGTGTTCCTGTGGCACAGTACTGTCCCGTTCCTGTCCTTGGGAGATGTCATCACTGGTGTCAGACTGCAGCTGGTGGGCTGGCCTCTTTCGGCATTGTGTCCATTCTTGGTATGCATGGGCATCACTGTCTTTTTGGTGCCACATGACCCGTATCAGCACCCTGTATCATAGACAGTCCCTTTCTGGTCCACCACCCCAATGTTGAGCATTACCTGTGACATGAAATGTGAAAACATGCCAGTGACCCATACAGTTGGTGACTCACAGAGCAGTGCGGTGTTTTGGCACATGGCAGGTGGTATGTGACACACCTTAACCTCATGTTGGACATGTAAGGTGACATTCAAGGGTCCCATGTCGAAGCACAGCCATGTATCCCACCACTATGCAAGTCCCCCCATCCCCATCATGCAATGTACCAGTGCTCAGCCAGCGATACCTCTGGGGCTCAAAAAACCTTGCAAAATATGTACACCCATGTTACCATTTTGTTTATTTATTGAAATGTTTCACCAGGAAAGGCACACTGAACAAGAAGTTGCTCGTCTCATGGTGCATCCTGGGGGTCATAGGGAGAAAAAAAACATACAGTTTCCAATACATTACAACAAGCAGCAGTAACAAATGTACAATACAAGTGATGTAATACAGAATTAGGCAGTTCAGAACAACAGATTAGGCAGTTCAGAACAACTATCCATACATACATACATCGTGCAGCAATTAAAAAGTTGATTAACAGTGCTACAATTAAAGTATACAGATAAACAGGGAAAATTATTGTAGAACTGTGCAGTAAGTGCAATTAAAGAATAAAATACAATTTTATGCATAGTAACAATGAAAAGTGCAGCATCATGTGGGCAGCTAGGAGAACGGGATATGATACAATGTGCCAATTAAAATGGGAGAAAAAATAGAGATTAGCTGCAGGTACAATTTACAGCAAGAACATTTTGTTGGACAGAGGAGATAGAGTGGGGGGAGGAAGAATGGCGAATCTGAGGAGGGACGGCATTCCATAACTTAGGGAAGTGGTGCGAGAAGGCCATCTGTCCCAACGTAGCAGACCAACGAGGAACTGCGAGTAGCCAAGAGTCATATGACCTAAGGAAATGGTCCAGTTGGGGAGGGGGAATAGATAGGGAGGAGGATAGATAGGAGGGGAGCGAACCAAACCAGAATTTAGACATGAATTTAGCATAGTGGAGGTGGTGGCGACTGTCTAGAAAGGAGAGGGCCAGGGAGTGGTATAGAGAACAGTGGTGGGTAAGAGGAGAGGCATCAAGGGTGAAATGACAGAAGGAGTTAAAAAGAGAACCCAATCTGGTTAGGGAAGACTTAGGAGCGGCACTATAGACTACATCACAGTAGTCGAAGATGAGAAGTATCATTTTCTGCACTAGTTCACGACTGGCTGGTAGCGGTAGGCAGCTATGGTCCTATATAATGTGCTAGGTTTGGGGCACAGCTTCTTCAGGATGGCATCAACATGTCCAGAAAAGTTTAGGTGTTGGTCAAGCCAAACACCCAAATACCTGAAGGAATAGGTATCCTCAAGAATAGTCCCATATAGGGTGTGGAAGGAGGGAAGGCAGGGGAGCTGCTAAAGTCTCTGCCTAGTGCCAAAGGACATTGAGAAAGTCTTCTTGGCATATCCCGCTTGACACAGTGTGCCATGTTGTGATGGGATAACACATGTGGTTCACCATGTATTATGTACAAGCCCATGAACAGCATGGTCACCACCATGAATGTAGGCCACGCCTGTACCGTACACAACAGGGCCACACCCCTCCTAAGGTGGTATAGCTAACAGTGCTGAGCAACATGTGATGGAGTGACACCTATCCACACAATGGTGATGGTCACTACCCCGCAGCCGGTCATATGCCAGGCCTTTCCACATGACACAACACAGGCCTGCACACCATCATCCATGACACTCCAACACCTGTACCCATTCCCCACCATCCATGTGTATGACACCCAGGTCATATGGCAGTCCTGTGTGACATCTGACAATGTGCGATAACATGCATGATGCTGATGTGTGCCACTGGATGGGGCATTGGGCACCCTGCCACAGAATATGTATGACCAAGAACCAGTGAGCAAACAGTGCCCCAACAGGACCAGCAATGTGCCAGCCTACACACACTACCAACATGTGCACACTCCACCTGTCCCATTCACCAGGAGGCCTACAAAATCCACATATGCAGCAAAGAGGTCCTGTCAGGGTACAGTGCACACCCACTGACCACAGGCCATCATGTGACTGTGTTACAGAGGGCATATCGGGGGGTGGGCACCGTCTACTTTGATGTCAGCAAGACCATCGACAGCATCCCACAGACATGACTTGTGTACACTATGGTTAGTCTAGGCATGGGACACAAGGTGGTACACTGGGTGAGATATTGCGTGATGGCCAAATTGCAGAAGGTGGTGGGATATGGGATCCAATCCGTGGAGAGGGGGGGTGATCAATGGGGTACCACAGGGATCAGGTCTCAGGCCAGTCCTGTATAATGTCCTCATCACTGACATTGAGGGAGAGCTGGAGGGTAAGGTCAGCCTGTTTACAGGTGACACCAACATCTGCAACAGGAAGAAGACACCAGACAGGGTGGAGAGCATGATGAGGGACCTGAGGAACATGTACAATGGTTTGAGAAGTGGCAACCGAGGTTAACTACAGATAACTGCACAATAATGCACCAGGAGCGAGAGAACCCTGGGCAGAGTTAGAGAATGGGGGTGGAGTTAATGACAGCCACCAAGGACTAAAGGGAAATGTTTATTATTATTTCAGATGACATAATGGTGTCTACACAGTGTACAAAGGCTGCAGGTAGAGCCTCTGGCATGCTGTGATGCAGAGGCAGAGGTATTACAAGCAGCAGGCAGGTGGTGGTGATGACACGGTATACAACACTGCTGGAGCCTCATCTGGACTACTGTGTGCAATCGTGGGGGCCACACTTTCATGTAGACATTGACAGGGTGGAGGTGGTCCAGGGAGGGCCACTGACATAGTACAGGGCATGTATCTGGATAGATATGGGGAGTGTTTCAAGGAAATCAATATGTACTCACTGGAAGAGAAGAGAGAGTGGGTGGACATGACAGAAACATGCAAATACCTTAACGGGACACTGTCAGCCCCCTTAGACCTCAAGGTGTCCCTGGTTTAATAATAAATTGTGATGATTGGTACCCATCTAAAGAGGCTGTTACTGTAGCTGGTAGTTTCATTCAGTTCCTCTGTTTTCTAATACAGTAGGACTAAATGACTGGCAAGCATAAGGGTGTTACTACACTGATACAAGTTTGTTTACATATCCAAACCAGTATCCACTGCATCTTCCCTGGACTCAGGAACACCCCCAACACACTGTAGCCACTCATCATGCAGTGGGAGTAGGGGTGACTTTTGTATCATGAGTAGCTGCACTATTTGAGGGTGTTCCCAATATTTGAGTAGTATGCACTAGGGGTTGTTCAGCGTGTAGGGTACAGAAAAGCAGGGCAAAGGTATACATTACCATGCGTTCTGGTTCTAATAAGCAATGAGGCAGATAAAACAACCAGCAACATTAATGACTTGTGGATAATATAAGCTATCCATATATGTGAATGCTTAATTATGAATTATATGATGCAAAAAAGGTTGACAGTGTCCCTTTTAGGGCATAAACAAGGCTCAGGGGGAGACATCATCCAGTACAGGAGGTGTACAAGACTGAGGGGGCCTGATATGACATTGGAAGGTCGTGGTGTATAGGGACATGTGTGTGTGTGTGGGGGGGGGGGTACTTCAACACCGACAGGGTGGTGGACCCAAGGAATAGTCTGCCACATGAGGTGGTGTGAGCGAGCACAGTGGAGGGATATACAAATGCCAGGGACAGGTGTAAGGGAACCTTGTGGATGTGAATGTATGTGACCTTGTACGGTTATGGGGTTTGTGGCATGCAGTGGGGCAGTAATTTAGACCCTAGTGCCTACAGCACCTACCTTGCTCATCCCGGTGTTATTGCTCCACTCCGTCCACTCTGTCCTTCGACTGTCGCTGCCCATCATGCCTAGCAGACACTCCCTCCAGACCACAGTTGTGTCCCGTGGGAATATGATGGTTAAACATGTGTCAGTTTCATGTGCACATGGGCAACATTATAAAGGTAACAAGCTTTTGATCAACACTAAGACGGTTCAACCTACCTTCAGCTGGATCCTGGCCAGTCCTCATGACCACATCCAATGAAGAGGCTATAACAATCAGCCTCCTGCGTATGTTGGGGTCACACCTGGCCATGTCCTGCCAGCAGTGTTTTAACTGGTGTGGTGTCCTTCTGACACCCACTACCCACTCCAAGCAGGCCCCAATCTGGCACCACACCCTGTCCCTGTCTGCAGGTGTGTGCCTCCTGCACCCAGGTAGCAGCAGTGTTCTGCTCCACTGCTGCAGCAAGTTTATGAATTGGGCTGTCTCCTCAAGGGACAGGTTTGGTGCCCTGCTACTGAGATTGCTCATATCTTATGTATTTTTAGTGCACAGGCCTTTCTGTACCTCAGCTTTTTGCTGTTCTGTGGTCCTGTTGACATCTGGCATTGTGAGTTTCCTTCTACACATGCCATCTGCATTTTCACATGCGTAGACACGAAAAGCACATGTGCGGCATTTTTTCAAGACAATGCATATGCGGTGAAAACTACTGCTGCAACATGCATCTGCATTGTGTCAAGCCACAACAGCCGGTGATGCATTTCTCATTGCATGTGCCCTATGCTGTGGCATGTGATATCCATAATATTGTGCAGCACTGTGCTGTGCTGGGGGGGGCATGCATGTCCCACAGCACCCATGGGTCATTAGGACATGATGCAGACTGTGTTAGTCATGTTACAGCCATGTAGGTCAGTATGTCATGGCACCACTACATATGCCCATCTCTGGGGGCCACCAATGCAAGACACACCTGATCTAATTGCATTTCCCCCTGCCCACTGCATTTGATATGTCAACACAATGTCCCACTTGGTGACATCTCTGATGGTTGCTCCGAACACCAGGTGCTATTCAGCAGCTATGGCCACTGGATGATGTACACAGTGCCACCATGTCAGGTAGGCAGCACTGGGTAGCGTGTCTGTAGGGTGTGATGTTGTCTGTAGGCACATTGCCTACTGCTGCTGGTGCCACCTGTTGGCTGATGCTGTCCCTAAGGCGAAGTGGTTTTGTAATAGGTCTTGTCTGACTTTGCCTGGCCTGACACAGTGTGGCATTTCCCTGTGGCTGTCCTGCATGTGCATCCACTTGGTCGTCATTGTCATCCCCCTCATCCTATTCCTCGGCCAGGTCTGGTAGTGGCTCATGGTTTCTCAGTGCCAGATTGTGTAGCATGCAGAACACCAGGAAGATCTTGCAGACCATTTCAGGGCTGTATGGCACGGCTCCTCCTAATCGGTCCAGACACTGGAATCTTGACTTCAGGAAAGCAAATGTTCTTTCTATCATAGACCTGGAGGAAGCATGGGCCTCATTATATATCTCCCCTGCCTCAGCTGTGGGTGCCATAGTGGTGTCATGACCCATGGCATCTATGAATATCCAGTCATCTGTGGGGCGGACATGGCACATTTTGAATCTACAAAGCACATGTAATACACACCATGTTGCATCTTCAGGCCAGTGGTGCTCCTTTATGTGCTAGTTACCCCTACCAATGAGCCCTCCACCTGTGATCTCTCCCCTCTCAAATGCCTCATGTAGGCCGCATTTGCATAGGATGTATGAGTCATGGCAGGCACCAGGGTACTGGGCTATCACATCCAGTATGCGGTATTGGCTACAACTCACACCACCTGAATATTCATGAAGTGGAAGCCCTTTCAGTTGACATACACCTCTGCCTCACCTGGTGGTGCCCTGATGGCCACATGTGTACAGTCAATGGCTCCTAGGACACAGGGGAACTTTGTGACATCATAGAATGCCTGCATTACCACCTTGCTGCTGTGATGCCTCCCATGGGAATGCAATGTACCTGTCCACCCGGCACAGCAGCTCATCCAGGACCTGCCGGAGGCACTTCAACATTGCTAGCTGTGATAGCCCTATAGTGTCACTGGTGGGGGTTTGGAATGTCCCTGTGGTTAAGAAGCACAATGCTGCGCTCACCTTCACCTCCACAGGTACAGCATGCTCCCTACAGTTGGCACTTTGTAGTTCTTCCCCCAACTCATCACATAGCTCAGCTGTGGTGTCCTTGGTCAGGCGGTGCTTACTATGCATTGGTCCTCCATGAGATCCAAGTAAGACATTCTGGCTTTGAACAAATGTGGTGCATGGTGCCTGGCAGGCATGTGCTGCACTGGTTACTGCCTATTTCCCTGGTTCCTGCCATCACGCCACCTGTGCCACTAACATTATGTACAGTAAAGCTACAGGTGCTGTCATCATGCTGTCATTCTCAGCAGAAGTGTGTGCACACTGCTTTCTCCACAATGACTCTGATGTGTCTGTCTTACTGGGCCACCTTATATACTCTGGTGCACTGACACCTGTTCCCCCCTGGTGTAACTTGTGCCTTTTTGGAATGGCATATCTTGCCATTCCTTAACTTCTAGAATCCCCAAAATAGGGGTGCTGCTGCTTTTTTATGGTGCAAGTCGCATTATGCATTGCACATCTCAGGATTTGGCGCATGTATGGCGTAAGTCATCTTTGGTGTAGTGCATTTAAGTAGTGACACAGTTCACATTGGAGAATTGCGCCTGAAGCAAATGATGGCGCAACTCACCATTTGCGCCATTCTCCTTGGATGCAAGTGCATTATGTTTGTTGTATCCTTTTGAAATTGGGCCCCAAGGTGAGCTTCTTTGGAATACCACTAGCATCTTGTGATGCAGAGGCTAATATTATATCAAGTGTTGTCCCCCTACACAGAGTAGTTTGACACCTGCTTTTTCAATACATATTAGATGTACTGACACATGTTAACCAACAGCAAAATGTGCTCATTAAAACACTGAGTACATAACAATAATAACAACATTTCTTCTGGCCCTGCTGCAGTTTATTAATAATGTGTGGCCTGCATATTAAGAGCAAACTGATATTAGGGACAGTCATTTGTCAAAATGGAGTCCTTAAAGAGCTCCTGACACAGTTGAAACAACTTTGAAAAATGTAACATCAAGACATAAATGTAGTTTATATTTCATATTTTATTCTGTAATTCTTACCCTATTTTCTATTACTAAGGTTATTAGCACGAAAACCAGATTTCTACCCTTTCAACTCTGGCTGCTTTTCTATACTAGACATCATAATTATGTTTATGACTTTACATTCTGTTGCTGTGGTGATAATTATGATGTCATAAGCAGGGGATTGTGATGTCAAGTGTAGACAAGCATCCAAAACAGATAGAGCCTATAGGACAGGGATCTTGTTTTTATGTTACTCTCTGCAGTAATAAAGAAAATGGGGAAGTATACAGAAAATGGGATGTGTTAAATATAAATCTTACCTTTTTTCAGCATTTTCCAAATGCAGTCAGGGGCTCTTTAATAGACCTGTTCCACTGTGTAATAATACCTTTTAAAATAGCAAACAACATAACAGAGTAACATGCTGCCCACCCACTGAAGTATTCCAGCATTCTTACAGCGTTCTTGACAGAAGCTGTGTACTACATGTCATATTTAATCTCTTTACCCATTGTGAGCTCCAGGCCCTTTTCCTCATCCATTGCTGCAGGATGAGAACCACACAATATTTAGGTCATACCTCTGGTTTCCTTCCCAAGTATAACACTTTGCACTTTGTTACATGGACTCTAAGACTGGCCCCTGAACTCATCACACAGGGATGCTACTGAATACCTCTCTTTACTCAGAGCTGTGCCTATCCACCACAACCCTTTGCTTTTTGCCCGTAAGCCACACTGTTGTACTGTGACCAGAATCCTATTATAAACCACCAGGCTCATCATGGAACTGTTATTTCAACCCGCTTGTAACACAATAGAGAACATTTATTCAACATCTTTGCCACTATCCCTGTCTTTCTCAGAGATTCATTACCCTTCCCCTTTTCTCAAGGGCTCAGTCCCTCTTTTCATCTTTTTCTTTACATGTATGCATAGAGAGAAGGCTCTGCTGATATTCACAGCTTCCACCGCTATTCTTTTTAAGGGTCAGAGTTATTTTGATCTCAGTTCAGACAATCATGCAGCCAGATTATAATTAACTAGAGAACTAAGTAAGGATACTTTGAAGATTAACATATATGTGATTCATATTTACTTGTAACTAATTTTTCTATATATGAAGTTGTGTATCTGTGTATATAATCTTGTATAATCTGTCACCTACTGTATGTAACTAATCCCCAGCTGCCACTAAAAAAGGAACTTTTTATCTCAAAGGGCTCACCCGGTCATCAAAATGCAAATAAATATTATTCACTATATCTCCACTGCATAATCATATATGGCAAGGCAGTACCAACATGCCACTAGTATGTATGAGTTGGTGTTTGTCTCAAAACTCCTATTTGTGACAGCTTACAAATAGGTATTCTTGGGACCTAGGGGTTTGAAAAATGGCATGCAGCCTCTCAGTCCTAGAGACTTAGTGCAGTGTAATTATAGAAACAATTGGTTTGACAGTCTTTTAGTTGAAATAGCCACATTTTAAAATACTTTATTTGGGCACAGATACGAAACAAAATACACTGATTTGAAACTGGTGCTTTAAGATTCATTAGGTATTGGCCTAAACGAAGTCCTTTCATTTGTTTTGTAATGAAATAGTATTAAAGTAAAAGTTCTAAGTGTTTTTATATTGCTGGAGCCCATGCATGTGCAAAAAACAACAAATGCTATGAAAAGAAACTGAAAATACAAATATTTTGTTAAAATTTGTGATTCACTTCTGAAAACAAATAAAGCATCTTTTTATTTTTTTTCATTTTTTTACTTTTAACCAGATAGTGAATGGGGCACAGATCTTTTTCAGTTACGCCTGACATAAAACATTTAACAAATATAACATAAAATAATAAATACAAAATTTAAAATAAATAAGACAATTATAAATACTAAAATGAACATCTGACATTTTTGTAGTACAACTATTTCAATAACAATAAATAATATTATAATTATAATAATAAAGTGCATAATGTTTCAAGCAGATGTTACCTGTTCTGTTAATAAATTTAATATGCTAGGACCAAACCATGAAAATGATTTTTTCCCCATTGTTAGTTTAATAGGCTTAACTGAAAAAAAACATTTATGAATTGCTCCTTGTAAGGTGAAACCTTGAATTTGGGATAACAGATGAAAATAAAATATCAGGGGCCTGTATTCAAAGCTTTGCACCAGGTGCAAATTCATTGCAATGGAATAGCATCGAATTTGTACTGGGCCGCAATATTCGAAAGCCCAATTAGTGCCAGTGTTGTGTGAGGGCCGAGGCTAACAATTAATGTATGCAGGGGAGGGAGTAAGCGGTGGGGCCATGAATGCTGGCACACAGGCATATTCAAAAGAACAGCGCCGTGCTACAGATAGTTATGCCATCTGTAGCGTGGTGCTGAATATCGCCAGCAAAAAGCATGTGGTAATGTGACTGCACACTGTTGCCCTCATCTCGATTCCTGACTCCATAGTGATGAAATCCATTTATTTCCCTGGTAGTCTAGTGGCCCCCCCCATCACAATCCCCAACTCCCGTATTCATAATATCAAACTATCTCCCTGGTAGTCTAGTGGCCCCCCACCCTGGCAGTGCTGACTCCCCACTCCCCTACCCCAACCATCCCAGAATGGAGCCGGTGACTGGCTCAATCCACCTCTCACCTCCATGGCCAGCCACCAACTGACTGATGAATGAGCATGTACCCCAGTGAGTAATGAATGAGCACGTACTTATGCAGTATCCATAGTTCAGATGTGGCATCTTACAACATTATTAATGTCTGTTGTAATGTCTGAATGCACAGCATATTCTGTCTGTGTGGGGCACCTTTTACGAACATATGAAGAAGCCAGCAGAAGAAGACCATTTAATCTATCAAGTCTGCTCATATTGCATGGTCCACAGCTTGAGCTAATGTTCCTGCCCTCTCTCCCCACTCCTCCCATTCTCCCTAACCATAATACTTACCTTTCCCCTATGCCTATTCCAGCCTCTCTTAAAGCTGCCCACTGTCTTCAATGAGAAGACCTCTTCCGGCAGTGCATTCCAAGTGTCCACCACCCTCTCTATGAAGAAGTGCTTCCTGACCTCCCTCCTAAACCTCCCACCATCCAGCTTAAGATTGTGCCACCTCATGTTATGGTCACCACTCAGCTTAAAGAGATTCTTCTAATCAACCTTATTTATCCCTTTCAAGTACTTAAAGGTTCCAACCATGTCCCCTCTCTCTCTCTCCTGTCTTCTAGGGAGTACATGTTTGCTGCCCTCAACTTCTCCTCGTATGCCTTACCCTGCTGACCCGCTATCATCTTTGTAGCCCTCCTCTGGACCTTCTCTAGCATGTTAATGTCTTTTTTGAGGCGTGGGCATCAGTACTGAACTTTATACTCTAGATGTGGCCTTACCAGTGACCTGTTCAAGGGCAGTATAACCTCCTCTCTACTACTACTGATCATCTAGATATGCATCCCAGCATCTTGATTGCCTTTGCTGCTGTTTTCTTGCTCTGCGTGGAGTGTTTCTGGTCACTAATGATACTCACTCCCAGGTCCTTCGCCTCCTCTGATGCAGATACTCGGACTCCAGCCAAGTAGTACTCTGTCCTGGCATTCTTGGCTCTAATATGCATAACTTTGCATTTCTTGGCATTGCAGCCTAGCTGCCAAATTCTGGACCACCTCCCCAGCTTTTCCAGATCTTCCTCTATGTCCTGTATCCCTTCAGCTGTGTCCACTCTCTTGCAGACTCCACAGAGCTTGGTGTCATCCACAAATAGGCACATTTTGCCCTTAATGCCATCCCCAATGTCATTGATGAAGACTCTGAACAACACCGGCCCCAGCATCAAGCCCTGCAGAACCCCACTGGTTACCTCTCTGGTGCAAGATAACGCTCCCCCCACAACCACCCTTTGGGTTCTGTCTCTCATTCAGTTTTCCACCCATCTGGCCATCTTTTCCCCAGCCCCAAAATCCACCAACTTCCTGATCAACCTTTTGTGGGACACAGAATCAAAAGCCTTACTGAAATCAAGATAGAGGATGTCTACCGCTCAGCCCCTGTCTACGGTCTTAGTAACACAGTCAAAAAAAGTCAATCAGATTTGTTTGATACAATCTCCCCCCATGAATCCCATGCTGCCTCGCATCCTGAAAACCGTGCTCCTCTAGATCTTCCACCAACCTTTCCTTTAGTATGGTATCCATGATCTTGCCCACAATGGAAGTCAGACTGACTGGTTTGTAATTCCTTGGGTCATACTTTGGACCGCTTTTGTGGAGGGGCACTACATGTGCTGTTCTCCAGTCCTGCAGTACCATGACTGACTCTAGTGAACTATTAAACAGGTATGCCAGTAGCCCTGCCAGCTCTTCAGCTAGTTCCTTTTGTACCCTTGGATGTACTCTGTCTGGGCCTGGTGATTTGTCCACCTTCAATGCCAGCAGCCCCTCCCTCACTCTATCCTCTTCTATCACTACATCTGTGTTCCCCTTCCCCCTGCTCCTCTATTCCCTCCTGAAGGCACTGGTCCGTTCTCCTCCGTGGTGAAGAAGGAACAGAAGTACTCATTTAGTATCTCTGCTTTTCCCCCATTAACCTCCACCCACTCTATCCCTTTCTTAAGCCTAAGAATCCCTTCCTTCTTGTCCTTTTTCTCACTTATATAGTGAAAGAAAGCCTTCTCCCCCTTTTTAATTCCTTCAGCTATCTGTAGCTCCTTCTGTGCCTTTGCTTGCCTCATTAGCTAACCTTAAGTAATTTTCCCTAGCCACTTCTCTCTTGGTCTTCCTGAATTTTCTATAGGCCAACCTCTTTTCACTTACTGCCTGGGCAACCCCAGAACTGAACCAGTTGGGCGCTTTGGCCCTTGTGTTCTTCCCCATAAGCCTAATGCACTCATCTGTGGCAACCAGTATTCCTTCCTTAATTATGGATCACCTTTGGTCCACCCCCATATCTTCTCTGATGCCCACCAGATGGCCCCTTAGCATTTCGCCCATTTTCCTTCAGTCCGCCCTCCTGAAATCCAAGATTTTGGTCTTAGTCATGATGCTTTCCCTGCCCATATCCAACTGGAACCACACTGTGCAATGGTCACTTCCACCCAGTGGCTCCTTGGCCATTATTTCCTGTACATGCTTCCCATTTGTGAGCATCAGATCAAGAATTGCCTCAGTTTTTGTTGGTTCAGTGATGCTCCGAGTTAGGAACCCACTCTGCAGTCCTTTCAGGACCACCTGATTCCTAGCATATGTTGTGCAGGGTATTCTCCATTCCACCTTGGGCAGGTTGAAGTCCCCCACAATTACCACCTCTCCTTTCACTGCAGCTTCCAGTATTTGTGAGCTCAGTTCCCTGTCCCTCTCCTCATCCTGATTGGGTGGTCTGTAAACCACCCCCAACCTCACCTTTCTCCCTCTATTGGACCTTAACTGAACCCATAATGCCTCCACCTCCCCCTCCCCCTCCCTCTGACTCCTCCCTCGTGCAAGTTATTCCCTCCCTGTTATAAACTGCCACCCCTCCCCCCTTCCTGACTACCCTGTCCTTCCTGTATAGTTTATATCCAGGGATCACAAGGTCCCAGTCATGGTGTGATGTTACCCAAGTCTCAGTTACTGAAGATATTTCCACCCTCCTGTCTGTTAACAGTGCCTGCAGTTGTCCAACTTGTTTCCAAGACTCTGCACATTCAGAGACACCAACCTTCACCTAGAATCTGACCTTTCTTCTCTTCCCTCTATTCTTCTATTCACATTTGTTCCCTCTGTGTGTTCCCCTCCATGAGGGACAGGGCAATTTTGAGGGGTAACATGAGGGATGTCCCTCATAATGATGGACAGTCATGAGGTATGCCAGGGATTGGGATAGGGTTCTCATTATTGGTTGTGGGGGACATACTTTTGGGGGGAGGAAGCACTACACAACCAGGGCAACTGTGGACCTCCCAAGCAGTGCTGTGTATATATCTCTATCTCTATCTCTATCTATCTATCTATCTATCTATCTATCTATCTATCTATCTATCTATCTGTCTATCTGTCTATCTGTCTATCTATCTGTCTATCTATCTATCAATATTTATTTTATATATATAGATAGATACACTCACATAATTATACAGTCCTCTACAGTGTCCCTCAGTACAGGGGACATCCCTCTGTGTTCCTCTCACTATAGCCCTGACCTGCATTTGTTCCTCCTGGGAACACTAGTGCACACACAGAGACTGTACTGTACATCCAGACTTTCCAGCAGGGAGTTATATTATTCTATGGTGCTACATAACTCTTACCTTGTGTACATACGAATGTACTGATTTTCAATGTATCCTAAGTTTGTCTTCATGGTTGCAGATGTGCCTGTAACTGTGGAGATCAGGGTCCCTCTTTGTTCCACATTCAGAGTGTCTGTTTCCCTCATTGCAGTGCTGACTGGGTGGGAGTTATGCACTGCGTATGCCTACCAACACCCATGGCCTGCAGCTAACAAACTGTTTCTCAAGTCTGTCATACAGGTGGAGCTGTGTGCACACCCCGGCCTGCAGCTTTTAGCCTGTATGTCCAGTCTGACCTACAGGTGGAGCTGTGGGCACCTTCCAGCCTGCAGTTTTTTACCTGTAGTTCCAGTCTGATCCACAGGTGGAGCTGTGTGCACCATGGAATAGTACTGGGCAATCTTCATGCTAATGTATATGCTAAGCAGACCTTAATGAGATGCTAATGTGGCTGTTTGCACATGGATTGCCTAAGTAGGATCATTTGCATAGGGGCTTTGAATATAGCAAACTTTTGCCCAGTGCTAACGTGTTTGCACCGGGCTAATGTGTTGACACTGTGCAATCAGGTTAGCCCCAGGCAAACCTCTCAAAAGCACAGCAGAGTTTTGCAGTGTGTGGCCTGCATTGTTGTTTGCAGTTGTTTTACAGCACTTCATTGCTATCACACATTGTCCACCAGCTTCAACTCTGCTCTACTCCACCTCTGTGACCACCGAGTTACCGTTGCATTTTGCACTTTCCTGTTGCTATTTGCTGTATTCAGAGCTGTCTTATTTCCCAGGCTATTTTAGTACTACACTCCCAGTTCTGTTTGCACTGCTTCCTTTGCATGCTGTATTCAGCAGGTTTAACCCCGGGGCTATTCATTTGAATATAGCTTGCTACTGGTTCAGGGCTAATGCTAATTTAGCCCTGAGGTTTTAATTTACAAGCAAACATTTGCATAATGTACTAGGGGGTTTGGAATCAACATTTGTTTTGCTATGAGAATTCAAGCTTAATCAGTCAGTGAGTCAATTGTTCTGTACAAGTATCCTATCTTTTGATTTAGCTTTTTCCCAACCATATCAGTATGTGGTACCATGCTGAAGTTGGAATCCAAACGTACGCCCGGATAGTTAACATTAAGAATCAAATGTTCCCATTTCTCCTAACTATTTGTAAATCTTTGTTATCTCAGGTAAACCTCTGAACTGAACCAAAAAGCATTACTTTGCTTTTCCTTCATTCACTTTCAGTTTATTCCTTAACAACCACAATACCAAATTATTTTAGTTTGCTTGCAAATAAACCTGTAAATTGAGTAAAGAGGTGCCAAAGTCAGGAACAACAGTATCATCTGTATACAATAAACTTTTCGTACTAGAAAAAATTCTGGATAAATTATTTATAAAAGTGATAAATAACAAGGGATCCAATATTGAGCCTTGGGAAACCCTCACCTTTATTTCACTGGACTCTGATAAAAACCTCCAATTCTGACCCTCTGAATACAATGCCCAAAATAATTGGCAAACCTAGACAAATCAAAACTCTTTATATAAATCCCTTCTAATTGATCTAATTGCAGCCTATGGTCCACCATATTGAATGTTCTGGTTAGGTCAAGGAACACAACACCCATTACCAACCCCTCCTTGCATGCATCAAGTACAGTGTTCACCAACCCAACCAGAGCCATCATCGTGGTCCACCCCCTTCCTCAATCCATGTTGCTGTTCATTTAGAATACCATTAACATTCAGATACCCAATTAACTGACAAATAATACATTTTTCTAACACCTTTCCTGGGACGGGTAGCAAAGATATTGGCCTATAATTGGTTGCATTTAATCTGTCCCGTGCCTCAAAAAGTGAAACAATTGTTGACTCCTTTCATAGGGAGGGAACAATGCTTGTTGACAAGGAAAGATTGAACAATCTTGTCACTGGCTCACAGATAATATTAGCTGCCACCTTCAATAATCTGGGATACAGATTATCTGGACCACATCCCTTCCCCTTATCAAGACCTTATAAAAGTATAAGAACATCCTTTTTTCCAGGAACTGCAAATGTAAAGTATAAATCCTTTTGCTCCCTTTCATTATTTCTACAGCATAATATTCCTTGGTTATTACAAGCCTGATCATCCCTTTCATCCTGTAGAGTTTGATCAACAAAAAATCTTGTTTTACCCCACTCCACTCCCTGCTGGAAAGACAAGAAACTTTTTTTTGTCCGGTTCCCCTATCCTTGGACCCACTTCATCCACTGTCCCCATGCACAGGCCTGTCTCCCTGGGCAGGGCCACAGGGGGGCTCCCCTCCCAATGGACACTGCTGGCAAACTCTGGCTTAACCTCCGGGTCAGGGCCATGGGAGCGGGACTCCCCCAACAGACGTTGGAGGCAGTGGATGGTAGGGCAGAGTGGATTGTCATCTTGGGGGGACTAGAGGGGGAAAAGAAGGGACAATTAAAAGAAAAGGAACAATACCCCATCCTTGTGGTTTTTGTTCCTTTTCTTTTAATTTTCCCCTCTTGCCCTACCCACCCCCCATTCTTTTATTTTTGTTTTCCTTTACCAGGCTACTTAAAATGTTTCTTTGAATATATCTGGAGCTTGTTTTAACTAATTGATGTATGTCAATTGCAGAAATGAGTTTTAAGTGAATTGAGATGTGTGACATTTAGCATTATGTGTCCTCCAATTGAATGTCTTTTTGTGAATGATGTTATACTGAAAATAAAGTATTTAACTGTTGCTTTCTCATTGTGGCTTTAGCCTTTGATAAAGGATGTGTTAGTATCTGGAACATGTCAGGCCTTTTAGGCCTCCAACATTTTGGTATGTAGATAAACTTTTTTAATGACCAGTGCCCTTGGTATGTGTGGTTGTGTGTGCTCTGCCTTTCTGTATTTTTTCTGATATTTCATGGCATTGAAGCACCATGTCCTTGTGCTTGCTCCTTTCTGGTGAAAAGTACTGTAAGAAGGCTCTAGAAACCTTCATCACCTTTAAGGCAATGGAAGCTCAAGCCAAGGCCAAAGACACCAACCAAGCTTCTCCCTCTTGCCTGGCCACCATTGGTAAAGATACTCTAAGGTGGTAAGCAATGCTGTCACCACCACAGTCAGTAAAACACTTGGAGGAAAGTAAAGTAAAGAAATGGACAAGGACAGATCATTGTTGAAGCCTTCCTCCTCTAGCTATAACTATAACCATTGTGAGAAAACTGATTCAATGGTGAGGTCAAGGTTTTCATTGAAGGAGGGTAAGTCCTCATCATTAACTGCTCTGGAGGCATCAACTTCAGCCCCTTGATAGTTGCTGAGACACCTAGGTCAGTGCTTTGCTCTGATGCTGTGGTATCTACAATGGATGGTATGCTGCCTCTGTTGTTGGGTTCTGTCCCAGCAATGATGGCAGTCACAAACCCTCTAACAGGTATCCTCGACTCCAAGGCTGTGCTGTTTATGTGTACAGAGATGTTGCCTTGACTGATCCCTTTACTGCCAATGACAGTGTCTACAGTCTGTTGACAGGACTTTCCCTGCTGGTAAAGTATGTCATCAGTGGGACATAAATGTATGCCTATTGTTTCTCTATCCAAGCCACTGCCTCCATCGCTGGCTCCGCCAACCACCCTCACTGTTGTTCAAGATGAGGAGGAGGAGGTAGAATATAATGCTGACCTCCTAAACATGAAGGATAATTTAGAGGATCAGGATATAGAGGAAGATCCCTATGAATGAGGGCTCCCTTCCAGCTCCACCCTATCTTCTTGCAGCAAGGATTTTGTGGTCTATAACCCCAATTCTCTGCTTGAAGATCCATCATTTCTGTTTTTGCTCAGGCAACTCCAGGATGTCATGAGCTTTGACAGAGAAGGGGAAGACTCTGGTATGAAAAATTGTTATGGAATCATTGGAGGTTACAGCTGTACCTACTACTGTGGTTCCTCCTGTATAACCTGCATTGTAGGATACTATCTTCACTACATGGCATAGGCCTAACACCTTGCCTGCAGTCCCTAGAATGGCTGATAAACCCTGCACATCTGTTAAGCCTTATTATGTATCCCAGCCAGAAACTGATTCTGTAATAATCACTGCTGCTCATGATCACTCTACAGCCCCTAGAGTCATGAGTACCTTACCTCCTGAGAAGGAATTCAGAAAGCTGGATGTTAGTGCTAAACAGACTTATGCCTCTGCATCCTTGCACCTAAAATTGCAAATTATAAAGCATGTATGATAAAATACCAAAGTAGCCTGCAGAAATCAGCCACGACTGCTGTTCAGGCTTTGCCTGATAGTCCTGCTAAGGCTCAACTGCTTAAAGCTGCACCGGCTAGTGTTGATACTGGAAAGCATCTGTTGCACTCAGCATATGATGCCTCTGATGCATCTGCCAGGGCTGCTGCATCTAGTATCTGCCTCAGATGAGATCTACGATGCTGAGTCAACAATTAACTCATCAACCAGCATCACAGTGCCTGACTCCCTGTTGACTGAGAAGTGCAGTCAGCAGGGAGCCATGCACAGCAGCGTAGTATGTTTTCTTTAGGGGGGCTTTGCCTCCAATCCTTGTGGGGATCTTCCCCCACACACCCCCATACTTCAGGATACCAACTCCAGGTTGGAGTTGGTTTGGGGATGGGGTGCAAAATGGGGGAGAGTGTTGCTGGGTCCTAGGCACATCCCCTACAGTGACTTTGTGCTATTGTCAGCAGTGACATATGTTGCTGTAGGGGTGACACTGTGGGAAGTGCATACCCTTCAGATTATATTCTTTGCTTAGGGTGACTGACATTGGTACTGATGCATAATAAGCTGTGCTACATGCCCCTTTTCAGGACTCTGAACTGTTTGGACTGAATGTTAATAATTCCCTTAAGGAGCTCTAATCATCCAAAATAACATTAAGGTCTGTCAAATCTATGACCCGCTGGCCCAGTGGCACTAAGGGTTGAGGTGCTGGATGCCGCACCTCGTGCTATGCCAGTGACTTGAGTTCGGGAGTGAGTTCAGGCACCGGGGGTCAGCAGGGGTGGGTGAGGATTGAGCACCCACTGGGTTGCTCTCCTCCCCAAGGGGAGGATGGGACATTGCTTGGTGTGCCAGTGGCTCCTAGTGGAGATCAGGGGTGCTGCAGCATGTAGGGCAGCACATACATAGCATGGCTGATGTTTGGCAGGGTTGCCATTTGCCATAACATTGGGAATGTGCACCATGCATAGGAGAGGGAATGCACACCAGAACAAGGAAAACACAGGTCTGCAGGGTAGGCAGTGGCACCTGCCCCCATGCCCACTGCCAGGTCTATCCTGCTTGGCCTTCCAGTGTCCTCCACCTGGGCTGTCACCCACAGACCAGAGACTGACTGTATAGAGCACCCAAGAGGAGAGGGCGGCCCCACCCCAGAGGTGTTAAGCTGGGAATGCTAGTTGTGTGGGCTGAGAGGGAGGAGAGAAGAAGCTCAGGTAGGAAGACTTTAGGCAGGGCAGGAACAGGCAGGATTCCTGAGAGAGGCTCTGCAGACCATAACTGGAGGGAGAAGAAAATATGTAAAAATAAAATCCCTGACCCCTCAACCTACCAGAGGACATAGTAGGGGTGCATTTCATAGAACAACAAGCCATGGCTATCATCGACAATCCTGAAGCCATGGGGTGGTCCTATTGTTGATGGGAGACTTCAGTATGAACTGGCAGACTCCTGAAAAGTCAAAGCACCTCCATGCTGTTTCAGCTGAACTGGGCCTGAATCAATTAATTACAGAGCCCATGTGTATTAATATCAGGAAACCAACAGAATCTCCAATACTAGACTTAATCCTCACCAATAACCCTTATAACTATAGAGAAGAAGCAATAATAGCTGATCTATTTGGTGCCAACAATCTAATGTTCAATGTGCTTATGCAACTGGAGAAGATGAGATGAAGCTTGTGTAACTTGATTTTCTTTGTGGCTTTCCACCTCTCTATCCATGGGATATGCCACCCTGTAGGGGTACAATGCAAGGAACCCTAGAGGAGAGTTCCCCCCCAACAGGTGCCATGGGAATGATTGCATCAGCTAAAGGTAGGTTAGGAAGATGCCCATGGGTAAGAGAGACGAGCTACTGGAGGAGGAGGGGTGGATATCGGACAATGAAAAAATGAATCCTGGAGGGGCCCAGGATGAGAGGCATTTTAAGCCTGATGGGGGAGTCACGTAGTTGCTCCGCCCATTGAACCTCAGGCTTAAAGCCCTCCCATTCAATGTTCTTATGTAACTGGATGAGATGAGATGAGATGAGATGAGATGAGATGAGATGAGATGAGATGTTGCTTGTGTAACTTGATTTGCTTTGTGACTTTCCACCTCTCTGTCCGTGGGATATAACACCCTGTAGGGGTATGGCACAAGGAACCCTAGAGGAGGGTTCCCTCTACATGTGCTGTGGGAATGATTAAGTCAGCTAAAGGTAGGTTAGGAAGAAGCCCAAAAAGAATACCCAAAGGTGTCGAGCTTCCAAAAGATGAGGATGATGAATGAATTTTGAGAAGATAAGGGCTGACTTCCTAAGGAGAGAGGGGAAAGCCGGGGCCACCATCTGCCTCCATTCAACAGCAGAACCTAGCTAACTAATCAAAGAAAGCACTAACTCTAACTAATAGTATGACCACTGGCATGGAGGAAAGGAAAAAACCCCTTTGAGGAGGAAACCTCTGGGGATCCAAGACCTAGGTTGCCTTCTCTCCAGGCTGACAATGCTTGATTTGAGGACATACAGTATGTCAGTAAAGAAAACAGTTCATTAACATGGTTAAAGAGAAGCGTACAGTAATGAGAGGGATATGAGTAGGGAGAATGATGATGGAATAGGGAAATTCCCCCAAAAGAAAGCATAGATTGAAGAGGGAACATGAGGCTGTGCACAGATCGAAGAAGCAACATGAGGCAGTGATGAATACTGATGGTGATCACTGCAGGAGAGCGGCAGGTCAATGAGGTAGCATAATATCCAATGAGAGGTATGCTTGATTGAGTGAGGCGATTAAGCAGACACTGAGGCCAATAAGGCATGTTTATGTGATTTGAACAATGAGACCCTGATGTTGTAGTCGAGGAGGCAGCATAGGATTCAATGATAGGAATGCTCGAATAAGCGATGTAAATAGATAAACCTTGAAGCAAGGATGAGTGAATGATGACTGGAGTAATGAACTTGATACATGTGGGAGGATAGCCACAGGTCGATGATGATGGAGTGAAGCCATGACTGGTGTGAATCTTTGATGGCTGGTATGAGATAAATCAATTATAGGAATGGTCGAGGAAGTGATTAATGAGGCTCATCGAAAAGAGGTAGACTCCGAGACCAAGAAGGCATGTCTGGAACCAGAGGGCATGTGAACCAAATGCGGACTGAAGATGATGATGATCACCGCAGGAGTGCAGCAGTGAAATACAAGAAGACTGATGAAGAGGAGACATGAAAAGAACTTGAACATGAACTTCAACGATGGCAGGGAGCAACCAGCCAAGCAGCGATTGGGTGAGGCGCCAGTCCGTAGCAAAGGGTGACGGACAAGAAGGCATGGCCATGAATGGAGATAGAGTTGAACTGAGGTGACTGACATTGCAGGCCAGAGAGAGGCAGCCAAGGCAGACTGATGGAGTGATTGAAAGAGATGAGCAGGTCGAGGCATGGTATCATGGAGTGCAAGCCAATTGGATGATGAGGAGTGAGACCATGACTGGAGTAAATCCTTGATGGCTGATGATGGAGTACAGCCATGAATGGAGGCTTGATGAGATAAGAAAGGGTTAATGAGGACCAGAGTCAGGAACCCGATACATGCAGGAGGAGGGTCACGGATTGATGAGGTGGCACATGAGTAGTGATCAGAATGCCCAAAAGAAATATTCACTGCTGGTCAGACGGAGTTAGATGGATGAGAAAAGGTGCTAGGATGAGGAAGGTAAAAACAGGAAGGTACAATGATGAATTGAAGCCATGGAGGCTGGTACAGGAAAGCGAGGCATGAAAGGATGAAGGATGGTAGAGAGAGAGCAATGGGTAGCACTGAAACCCAGCCGGTACATGGATATCAAGTCAATATGAGGTAGCAGAGACAGGAGTAGGTGAATGTGGCAGACTCACAGAAGAAGGTATGCATTGCTTACAGGATAACTGATCTAGATGGCCACAGGTCGATGAGGGATAGTCGCAGTTTGATGAGGTGGCATAGGGCCCATGATAGGTAATTGGAATGAAGCCTTGATGGCTGGCACGAGTAAGGTAAATAGGAACTGACAAGGTATGATGAGGGAGGGAAGCCCAGAAGACCGGAACGAGTAAGGGTTATGATACCAGACTGAAAACTAGGCAGGAGTTGCCTGAAGCTGATCTTTCACTATCAAACAGTGGCGCCCACTGGTCAGTGCAAGAATCCACCAGATTTAGGCTTGACTGCAATGCAGCAGTATAATATATTTGTGTACTGTATAAGTATGCTGCCAGATGAAGACACAATGCTACTTACATGGAACACCCCCCGTCAGGGATGGCTATGAGTAGTGTACTGAAGTCCAGCAAGAAGGTCCTCTTGATTTTACTTGCCTTTCTCTCCCACTCCCTTTCCCCCCAATCTTCCTATAAATTGACTTATCACCCTCCACCACCACCTTACCCCTCCTCATTTCTCCCTACCCACACTGTCTCCATTTTGACAACACCAATCTGGTTGCTTACCCTCCCTCCCTTCATCCCCCTGCCATAGCATTGCCATATTGCTGACATGTTATTTCCTACCTGACTAGCTCTACCCTGGAACAAATGATGTAATGCCCTTTATCTATTGTTAAAGCGTACCTGAAAAGTCTTGAACCTTATGTGACATTATATTGATTTCATGATGCCTACCCTGTAAATTCTAATATCTGTATTGTATTGTATAGTATTGTATTGTACTGTTTTGTCCTTGACTTGGAACCTTTGAAAATGAGTCTCTGACTCAAAGGTATTAATCCTAATCGAAATAAATAAATAAAAAAATAAAGTAAAAGGTGGAAACAAATAACTGCAGACATGCACAGCTGTCCTCTACAATCGAAAAGAGTCAGACACAGAGTGGCAGAGAGGTTCAGAAAGGGAACCTGGTCAGCCAGGTGGTGTACGTAGCCTTAAACATTACCCAAAATCCTAAAATAATTGAGATTCCTGATTGTACCAGTCTCAGATCCTCTCTAGGAATCTGTAGGAAAAGTAAACTGAGGTGGTCATACAGCGTAGCATAGCAGATGCAGGGTTTTGTAAACCAACTGGTAACTCAGGAAAGCAGCTGTGAGTAATCCCAGAAGATGCAGGAAAGCAGAATGTGAGGAACAGGGAGCACAACGTGGAATCAGAGGGAAAGGGGCAGGTAAAGCCAGAAGGGAAAGAGCAGAAGCCACCATGCACCACCAAAAAGGTACTGCAGTAATGAGTCACTGAACAAGAAAGTCAGGGCAGGGTACTCAACAAATGGTGTGATTCGTGACTAAGTGATGTGAAACCGAAAATTCACATACAGGGTTGCACTCAACAACAAAGTGGTATCAAACAGAAGATTCAGTAAAATAAAAATCATTAAAAGTGCTGCAGAAAGACACTGAAAAAATGGCTTTCTTAAAGACATGAAACAGAAGATTTAGTAAGTCTACTTGTGACGCCGACATCCCGGGTTCAGGAATGGACCCAGGAGTTAGAAGGCCAGCCAGACAGAGAAGGACTGAGTGCCTGAGTGGTGGCTCTCCTTCACCAGGGGTGAGTGCCTGGTACATCAGCGGCACCCGGTGGAGGATGGGGGATCCACACGGACTGGCGCTGAATGTTATGGGAGGCGGGAAAGATGTCGGGCATGCCTGTTGACATCACTGCACATCCTGCCTCCAGGGAATAGCATCCACAAAAAATCCAGGCCCTGTAAATGATGCCCTGCCTCAACTGCCACTCCTGCTGCTGCCTGTGTCCACTGGGGGATCCCGTTCCCTTGGACCCAGCCTGTGGGGCAAGTAAGGGCTAAGAGACCATTGTCCATGGGGAGGGGGTGCCTGCCTGACAGCGCTACCCAGGAGGGAAGCCTGGGCATGGGGTAGTGACATGCATGGCAGGGGCTCAGCCTAAGCCTGGAATAGGGCAAGGGGGGTCTGGGCCAAAAAATTAAATAAAACAAAAGTAATGTGATTTGTGAGGATCGTGATTAAGTTACATGAAATAGAAGATTTCATGAACAGGTTTGCACCCAAAAATTAAGTGGCATGATTCGTGACTAAGTTACATGAAACAGAAGATTACCATACAGGGCTGCACCCAAAAATTAAATTATATCAAACAGAACATTCAATAACACTGAAAATCACTAAAAGTGCTATAGAAAGACATTGACAAAATGGCTTACTTAAATACAGACATGAAATGGAAAACTAGGTAAACAAACAGGGTTGCACTCAAAAATTAAGTGGTAGATTCAGTAACACTGAAAATCACTAAAAGTGCTACAGAAGGGAACTGACAAAATGGCTTGATTAAACACAGATGCGAAACAGAAGATTCAGTAAACAAACAGGGTTGCACTCAAAAGTTAAGTGGCATAATTCATGACTAAGTGACATGAAACAGAAGACAGGGTTGCACCCAAAAATTAAGTGGTATCAAACAGAAGATTCAATAACACTGAAAATCACCTAAACTGCTACAGAAAGATGTGACACTGCCCCCCCCCCTTCACAAATCTGTATGGCACAATGACTGAGTAGTAGTCCAGGCACAGAGATGGGCAACACATAGTCTGAGACTTGACACCCCCCCTCTCAAAATATGTGAGGCACTATGTGACCTAGTACTAGCTGAGGCACAGAGATGGGCAACACAGAGTCTGAAATGTGGTGGCCCCCTTCACAATCTGTATGGCACTATGGCACAGAGATGGGCAACACAGGGTCTAGGGCAGTATGACCTTTCAGGGCAGCACAGAGGGGTAACATTGAGTCTGAGATGTGACACTCCCCTCTGAAAATAATAAAATGAGTGAGGCACTGTATGACCTAGTAGAGGTTCAGGCACAGGCACAGAGATGGGCAACAGAGAATCTGAGACATGTTGCCCCCCCTTCACAATCTGAATGGCATTATGGCACAGAGATGGGAACCAGAGTCTGAGATGTGGGTGGCACCCCCCTCTGTAAATACATGAGACACTATATGACGTAGTAGTAGCTCAGGCACAGAGATGGGCAACACAGAATCTGAGACAATGACACCCCCCCTTCACAATCCGTATGGCCATATGGCACAGAGATGGCAACACAAACTCTAGGGCAGTATGACCTTTCAGGGCAGTACAGAGATGGGCAACACAGAGTCTGAGATGTGACCTTCCCCCTTCACAATCTGTATGGCACTATGGCACAGAGATGGGCAACACAGAGTCTAGGGCAGTATGATCTTTCAGGGCAGTACAGAGACGTGCAACACAGTCTAGTCTCTCTCTGTATATGTACTCTTTCTCTCTGACTAAACAAAAACAGGTGTTTTATCATTTTACTGTGGAGTTTGCAATGTCTGTAGCACTCTGCTGATGTATACTCTGTTTTTTGCTGTTGAATGTGTTGGTCTCTCAGTCTCTAGGCTCCTTCTCTTCCTCTCTCCCTCTCTCTCTCTCTGCCTTTCCCTCTTTAGCAAAATTTTCACTGGCTGTTTTTTGGAAAATCTCCACACACAAACACACCACTGTCTTTGTTGTCTGTAAAGCCCCAAATGCACTTGATATTTGATTTCCTAGTGAGGTCCTGTGGTGGCTGACACAGGATTAGCTAGAATATTTGTCAATCACAGAGCAGAGGCCATCACTGGTTGGCTCCCTTCAGTGACCCAGGATCATGAGGGTTTCCCTTTGTTGGTCATTTGACAGTCCAGGGACTTCGGTGTTTTCAGCAGAGATCAGGGAGAAAAAGAAACACTTTTTTCTGCACCTTTTCTGTGCCCTGTACTGTCTTTTCCATGCAGCACTGGTGGTGAGAATGTTATTCCAGTCTGAACTGCACTTTCGAACGGAACCAACTTGGCAATCCAGATCAAGCCATGAAAGGCTAATTTTTTTTCTGGTCAGAGCAGAGTTGGCCTAGTCTGGTGGAGGGGGGTTCAGTACTGCACCAGAGCCGGTTCACCCATCCCTACTAGTAACACCCTCCCCTCTCCCCAGTCTTGATCCTGCAGTCCCTAACACCTACAGTAACTGAGCTCCTCCCTCTCCCCAATCCCAGTCCTGCAGTTACTAGCATCTCGTGACCTCTCCCTCTCCCTGGTCCTGATCTTGTAGTCCCAGACAACTAGCAGGCAACTAGCAACCCCTTCCATCTATTAGGTCCCAATTTTATTATCCCTGGTCTCTAGAAGCTCCAATCCTCTCCTGGTCTCAGTCCTGCAGCCTCGCATCTGGCAGCCCTCTTCCATTCCACTGTTGTAATGGTATTTACTCACCTGGTAAAGGTGTTTATACCTGCAACCTTTCCAGTGCTCATAAATCCTCACAAATGATAATCCTCCACCATCCCATTGGCCAATGCACGATCATAAATCTTTTGGTCTGCTAGAGGCCAGTCCCCCAGCTCCAGCCAGAGATACCAGTAAGAAACTTCCCTAGCAGAAAACAAATAAAAAACTAAGAAAGAACACCCCAGAAAAGGAACGTGCCTTATAAGAAAGAACAACCAAAACACAAATGATCCAGACCAGGAAGCGTGCATAAAATTGAAAAGCGATGTTGTTTACTTATCGAAAAAAATCATTAAACATAACAAGCAGCCCACTAATGCTTGAATAAGCTGGATACACACAACTATAAAAAGGAAAAATGTATGGCTAATACATGATATACCTAATTAATTATACGTAGTACACAGTAGTATGTGTAAAGAGAAAACACAAGGCATGTGTAATAAATGCCATATCGTGTACATATTGAGTCACAGTAGACTAGAGAACCCCCCCCTGCTGATAATGACCAACACACGGCTGGGTCCATTGATGGGGAAACCACTTTGCCATAGATATAGGGGAACCTGAATCAGTACTCTTGAGAATGAAGTAGTATGGCTTAGACACAGTGATTCTGGCAGCCACAGCATATGGAGTTCATCCACCTTAGGAGGGAACATGAGCACTATAAACGTTGCAGGTATAATCACCTTTACCAGGTGAGTAAATACCATTATCCCCTGCAATCTTTTCAGTGCTCATAAATCCTCACAAATGGGACTTTGTAGCAGTGCCCAAGAAAGACCTATGTGAGGGTGAAAGGAGGTGAACCCCACTCTTAGTCCAAAGCTGCAGCAGCTCAAAGCACTGCTCCACCAAATGTGGCCCTGTCTGCTGAGGCAACATGCAGCCTGTAATGGCACACAAATGTATGGTTAGAGGACCAAGTAGCTGCCGCATGTATTTCCTGTACAGAGGCACCCCCTCTTTTGGCCCAAGAGGCTAACAAAGCTCTAGTGGAATGCGCCTTGATACCTTTTGGTGGCTCCTGACCTGCCCCTTGATAAGATGCAATTATCACCCCCCCTGATTCAGCTGGCAATGGCCTCCTTGCCCCCTTTTCCTTCCGGAAAAGAACACAAACAATCTGTCTGACCTATGAAAACTTTCCGACATTGACAGATAGACCTTTAGAAGATAGACCATGTCCAAAGGACGACGAGAGTCCGCATCCGAGTCCCCTCGTGTTCTTCTCATGGCCGGCAGATGAATTGCCTGCTATACATGAAACTGAGAGACCACCTTAGGAGCAAATGACATGATTACCATCAAAGATACCCTGTCATTATAGAATGCCAGGAGTGGCTCTTGGCAGGATAGTACTTGCAGCTCACCCACACGTCTGCCAGAGCAGACCCACAGGGAAGAATAAGCTAGATCCTTGTCAGTGCCATCATTGAGGAAATCAAGAATTTGAGGGGATTCCTGCTACCAAAGGTTTGAAGTTTATTGTTCTAGGAATTAATACCTTAGAGCCAAGGCTCTTTTACAAAGGTTCCATGTCATTAAGTACAAAAACATAGTAGACAGTGTTACAAACAATCAGTAAGCTGTTTAACAAGGCCACAACTTAAACAGTAACATTTATGTACAGAAAAGAAAAAGGAACTTAGAGGCAGTGTCAAGGGCAAGAAATAAGGATTGGAGAGCTTGAGAGGGAAGAGAGGGAGAAATAAGAAGTTTAGAAGCAGACAGAACCAGGTTAGAGGTACTCAGTTTGTCTTTGTCAAAGAGGAGACCATGGTGGTTGAGTGAAACAAATGTAAGTGCACTCAGTGGGATGAGACTTTAGTCAAAGCAGTCACAGGAGCTGGAGACTGTGAGGTGAGCGTAAAGTCTGGATTTGAAAGCTCCCAATGTCGTGGAGGATAGGGAGGGCAGGTTAAGGGCATTGTACCAGGTAGGGGCACGGTATGTAAAAGACCTTTGTCCCTGAGCAGTCCGGCATCTAGGGACAAAGAAAGGTTGGTGGTCAGATCTTCTGGTGGTATGAGTGCCATTGTTCAGGCAGAGCAGGTCCCGGATACATGGAGGAGTGAGTCCCAAGATTGATTTTTTTGCCATCATGCAGGTGAGATACATGAGGCGATTGGAAAGATGCAACCAACCGGTGTCCGTGTAGAGGTCACAAGTGTGGGTCCATCTCTGTGCTCCAGTGAGGAGACGACAGATTTTGTTTAGTGCTGTTGGGATGCGCTTTAGTGCAGTGGTAGTAGCTGAGCCATAGACAATTAGACCATAGTCTATGGTTGAGATGATGGAGCTTTGAACAGCAATCCTCAAGGCAGCTTGGTTGAAAAATTGACAGTTCCGGTACAAAATTCCAATGCATTGGTGCACTGTTTTTGCAGTGTTATCGATATGGGCCACAAAAGTAAGACATTCTTCAAAAGTGATACCAAGATATTTGAAGGTGTTCACTTGTTCTAGTATATTTCCAGGAGAAGTTTTTATGACGAGTGGAGTATGCCTATTTCTGTTTTGATGACTGGCGAAAAGCATGACTTTTGTTTTTTTTTTTGATTTAGGACCAGTTTGTGCTCAAGGAACCACTTTTCAACACATGAGAAAGCAAGCTACAAGCTCTGTCGTAGTGGATTTGGGTCCTTATGGGAGGAGAGAATTACAGCGTCATCAGCATAGAATATTAATTTTTCAAGGCAGGGTTTGGGAAGCAAGTTTAGAAATAGGCTGAACAGAAGAGGACCTAAAATTGAGCCCTGGGGGACACCAGAGAGGACCGGTTTGGAGTCAGAGAGAACCTCAGATATTTTTATTGTTTGAGAATGTTGTGCCGGGTAACTTTTTACCCAGGCTCCAGGTCCCTTGGCTATCCCAATGTTGAGCAGAAGAGAGATTAGAAGGCTATGGTGAACAGTGTCAAAGGCCTTTGTGAGGTCTATGAAAACAGCTCCGGGTTAAATAACCCTTATCCAAGGCTTTGTGAGTTTCGTACTGTGTCCTTTCCTAAATCCGTGTTGCTGAATGCAGAGTAGATCGTACTTTTGCAGGTAGTCTGATAGTTGATCCGCCACGATCCGTTCAAGAGCTTTGGAGAGGGGTGGAAGTATAGATATGGGCCGATAGTTCCCTGGTGTGGATTTGTCGCCCCCTTTATGCACTGGCGCACAAAGGTGACAAACCCTTGGCAAAACACATGCCAAAGTCTCTGGTAAGTCCTGTTTGTGGAACCCTTCTGGGATTGCAAGAGACATTCCACCACTCTCAGAGGGTATCTCTCCTTCAATAGTGTTGTCCTTTCAATGTCCATGCCATCAGTCGAAGCATCTGAGGGGTTGTGGTGTAGAATCGGATCCTGAATCAGCAAGTCTGGTCTGCTTGGAAGGCACCAAGCAGAGTCTATCAACATCGCCCTGAGTAGAGAGTATCATGTCTGAGAGGGACCTGGGGTTGGTGGTGGAGGTCAAGATGAACAACTCGGAGATTTGTAGGAGGGCAGCGGCCAAGGCCAACAGGATGCTGGGATGCATTGCTAGGGGGATCACCTCCAGAAGGAGGGAAGCGATGCTCCCTCTGTCTAACTGCTTGGTGAGGCTGCACCTCAAGTACTGCATGCAGTTTTGGAGGCCACACTTAAAGAGGAACATTGAACTCCTGGAGAGGGTCCATAGGAGGGCAACCAAAATGATTTGGGGCTTGGGGACAGGACCTATGGGGAGAGGCTCAAGAGATAAATATGTACATTGGAAGAGAGAAGGGACCGGGGACATGATAGAGGTCTTCAGGTACATGAAGGGGTAAATGGGGAAGCAGTCAGGGTGCTTTGAAGGAAGGAGGGGGACAACTAGAGGGCATGGGTGGAAGCTGGGGGGGGAGATTCAGAGGAGATAGGAGGAGATGCTACTTCACTGAGAGGGTGGTGGAGCCATGGAATGCCCTGCTCAGGGGACTGGTGGAGACAGAGACAGTGGAGGGGTTCAAGAGGGGTGGGACAGGTGCAGGGGAAGGGTTCTGGAAGCAAAATCTAGTACAGTGAGAATATCTGGAACTGGGAAGAGAGAAGCCAGAGAGGGCGAGGGGGGCAGCAAGGTCAGCTCCCAGGGTGGGGGCTGACCACACGAGCAGACACAAAAGACCATTAGGCCTATTCTACTGGCATTTTAATATGTTAGTATGATCTTCTCAACCAGTCCGGAGCTACTAGGAGAACAGTTGTCCTCGTGGCTCTGATCTTGAGAAAAACATTTGTGATCATTGGAACGGGGGGGGGAAATATATGCTCGTTGAAAAATCGTGTCCACCTCTTCAGCATGACTGTCTGGGAAGCGGGAGTGAAAGTGGGGTAGTTGTGCATTATGCTGGGAGGCTATCAAGTCTACCTGAAAAGGGCCCCATCTGTGAACTAGAGCCTGGAACACCTGAGGGTGTAGTTGCCATTCTGCCTGGCTGAGGATCACTCGGCTTAGCCAATTGGCCTGACAGTTCAGTTTCCCGGCTAGATATGTGGCGGATATCATCAGCAGGTGACTCTCTGCACAATGCAAGATAAGTAACGCTTCCCTGAGCATTGCTGTGCTGCACGTCCCTCTTTGCTTGTTTATGTACAGTAAGCCATAGCGACTTGATTTTCAGTTCGGATAAACACCAGTTGACCAATCAGCCTTGGTGCAAAAATAGCAGGGCTCTGGAAAACTGCTCACATTTCCAGCACATTGATGGGTAGAAGGAACTCCCGTGAAGACCGTTATCCCTGGATAACATGTCTTCCCATTAGGAGGCTGGCATCCTTTGTAATCGTCACTGATAGGGTCAGTGACAACGGGATACCCTTGAGCAGGTTGTTTCTGTTCGACCACCAAATGAGGCTCCTGAGTATATCCCGGCTGGGCTTGAGAATGCAGTTGATGTCCTGGGATGACTGATCCCACGTGTCTCAAATGTACCTTTGAAGTGGGTGCATATGCAGTCGAGCCCATTGTACCATGGGTATCATGGAGGCCATCAAGCCCAGCAGTTGAAGGTGTGAAGGTATGGATCTGTGGGGTTGCAGCTGAATAGACTCCAGGAGTCTTAGTAGATTTTCTACCTTCTCCCCCATAGGGAAAACTGCCCATGCTGGTGTTGACCCTGGCCCCCAGGTGGGTGATTTCCTGTGCTGGAGTCAACTGGCTCTTGTTCCAGGTGACAATTCAGCCATGTTGCTGCAGACATTATACCACAGCCTCGGTGTCCTTCTGGGCTTGAGTCGGTGACCTGGCCCTTATGAGCCAATCGTTCAGATAAGGGATGACATGTATCCCTCATTGTCAAAGGAATGCTGCAATCATTATCAGCATTTTTGTGACAGGTATATTGGAAATAGCCCCCATTGAATTGGAACCTGAGGCAGTGGTGGTGACTGGGGCTAATTGGAATGTGCAAGTAAGCATTCTTTATGTCTATTGAGGTTAGGAAGTCCCCTGGCTGAATTGACATCAGTGTTAACTGTAGCATTTTAATTTTGAATTTCTTGTATACCACAAACATGTTCAGGAACTTTAGACTGAGAACCGGGCGTAGACTCCCCCCCCATCTTTTTGGGGACCATAAAGAACATAGAATATACCCCAGTGTCCCTTTCCTGGGGTGGCACTGGCACAATGGCCTAGCTCTTGAAGAGTTCGTGCAGGATCTGCTGGATCGCTGCCACCTTTTGGGGTCCCTGTGCATTGGGGAGATCATCCATCTGTGTGTAATTATCTTTTGTGCAAACTCTATGGCATAGCCATGAAACACCAGTACCAGTATCAATTTGTCTTTGTGGTTTGGGCCCATTGATCAGTTAACAGCTGAAGTCATTCCCCCCTAGAGGGCTGTCTGCTGGGGCCCGTCTGATCTCATTGGCTTTTTCCTAAAGAACCACTGCCGGTACAGTTGCGGTGGAAACGTTCACGTTTGCCAAAGTCACCCTGGAACCTTGATTTGGTCCGGAACTGAGCCTTGCATTCTCTGCCTCTTTGGGAATTATTCTGTGATGACATTACTTGGCCCCTGTTACCCCTGAACTTGGGGCAAAAAGGCTGGCTCGAAGGAAGGTATAGGTCCTTCTTTTCTGCCATCTGCTTCACCCCAGCCTTATCTCTGAGGAACAGGGTCAAGGTATCGCCAAACAGATGTCCCCCCCTTACATGCCTAGCAGTTGAAGGTATGAATGTATGGATCTGTGGGGTTGCAGCTGAATAGACTCCAGGAGCCTTAGTAGATTTTCTACCTCCTCCCCATAGGGAAAACTGCCCATGCATCAGCATCGCCTTGGCCTCGGCATCTGCCTGCCACAGCTTGAGCCAGTGGGCTCATCTGGCACGGTTGGTCAGGACCGTGGCCCTGGTGATGAACTTCATGATGTCTGATGATGCATCCGTTAGGTAATGGGTGGCCTGTATAGTGCAGTCCACCTGTCCTGTCAACAGGGACTCCTCTGGGAGTTCATCCATGATGGCCTCTACCCAATGTAAAAGGGCTCTGCTGGTATACCATACTGCTGTACCCACTGATAGGGCCATTCCTGTCACTTCATGGATTTTCTTCAGTGACTCCTCTGCTTTCTTATCCATTGGGTCTTAGACAGCTGCAGCGCTCTCCACTGGTATAGCTGTGCACTTAGCCAGGGCCAACACTGGTGTGTCCACCCTTGGTCCATGTGCTGTACCGCCTGGTATGATTGGAGCAGCAGGCAGAGTCTCCAGATAGACTTCCTCTCTGGGATCCTTGAGGGTTCTGGTGTCTCCCTTTCCTTGTCCAGAATAGCTTTAAGGGCTGTGCATGTGGGGAAAACTA
The DNA here is from genome assembly GCA_016271365.2 of Neoceratodus forsteri. NCBI lineage: Eukaryota > Metazoa > Chordata > Ceratodontiformes > Ceratodontidae > Neoceratodus > Neoceratodus forsteri. Next base: position 794,594,082 of record CM057454.1, read on the forward strand.
ACTTCTCCGCCCTCGTCTGTGACGACAGAAGGGGGTCCATTGAGGCATGAGGTGTTTCTGGTTTGTCCAGGACCTTCAGTGCCTCGTGAACAAATTTTAGCAGTTCTGCTATGTCTTCCTGCAGGCAAAGTCTTCCTGTTGCCTGCCCGGAGTCCTGTTCCATCTCTTTCTCCTCTGAGGAGTCCTCTGTCCATTCCGCCTGCCTGCGCTGCTTCCTTGGTGGATGCGGGGCCGAGCCGACCCTGGGTGTTTTGAGGCTATACATTGCAGATGGTCCTGCATCTGTTGTTGCATCTTTTCCAGCCATTGAAATAGGATGCCTGCTTGAGTGGCATTCAAGGTCAATGGTGCTGTGGGGGGAGCTGCCTCTCCCCAAGTGGAAACCACATCCATGCTGGGACTCCACAGAGCCCCTTCCTCCAACACTGTACAAACAGCACTCAAGGCTTCCCCCACATGAGTTTCTGAGAGTGTAGAGCCACATTCCAGGCAGGCAGACATGGCAGTCATCAGATGCAAGCTGACAAATCTGTGGGGGGGAGATAGAGAGAGAGAGAGAGAGAGAGAGAGAGAGAGAGAACTGTGTGAGGAACATGGCTCTAGTACCTCCTGCTTTCAAAAAACAGCCACAAATTCCTGCCAGGGGCTGGGGTGACATGAGATGCATTTAGTGTGGTATTGCCCCTTTAAGAGAATCATAGGCCACCCACACTATGGCCACCTGGCTGCACTGGGGTGCTATTTTGATAGTTCTGTGGCTCTGTTAGTGATGCCCTTAAAATGGTGGCCACTGTGCACCCCCGTAAAATGGCAGCCAGTCTCGCGATAACCCACAGGGATTGGGCATCCTGTCCCAATGTCTCGTAGGATCTCCCCCTCCCATGGGATTTCCCCTCCTGAGACAAGGTTAACCTCGTTGAGCATCACTGGGTCACCCACTAGCGCCCCTACTCAGTGCCTTGCACTCCACCTCGCCTGCTGCCCTGGCTTTAGGTGAAAAAATGAAAATTCTGCCCCATTGAGCTCTCAGGCATTCTGATCTGCCCAGTCCTGTGTCATGTAAGCCACCCTGACCCCAGGCAGCTATGAGACCTCAGAGGCAAATACCGTAAGAGCCACCATCTTGACTGACAGCTGCACACTCTATGGGCAGTATGGCGACCAGTGGAATGTGTGTGAGAGTGCAGGTTAGAGTCACGAATGGTGCGAACTGTCCCCGGACCCAAGAATCAAACAAGGAGTTGAGAGGGCCCAGGATTGGCTGTCGGTGGGTCAGAGGGGCACCTGCTCCCCAAAGGACTGAATTCCAGGTGGGATGCAGAGGCAGCAGATTCAGCTGTAGGTGAGTCAAGGGGCAGCTCAGTACAAGGAAGGGGGGCAGTTCTGGAAGGCTTCCTCAGACTCTGCTGTTGGGGGGGGGCAAAGAACGCAAGCCTAGAGCTGCTGCTGTTACAAAGACCTTGGATTCTATCTTGGGGGTTCTGTGCTCCTCAACTCACTGCTGCATGTACCTCTGGAGTGGTTGCTACCCGAAGGACCACTCCATAGCACAGCAAAGTTGGGGACACTACTTGGAGGCTCCCCAACTGGAGCGAGGTTGCAAGCTAGATGCTATCAGTGGGACTGGCTCCACCTGCATCCTGCTCCTGCAGTGGATAGCAGCCAGGGAAATCTCCCCCATTGTTCTTGTTCATCTTTATTGCTGCTGTTAGTACCAATGTAGCATGCAGGTTAATGATAGAAGCCCTAGGCTCCTACACGTTCCTTCCTGTCAATGCAACTGCCTAGATAGTGCACAGGGTGTAAGAACTGAAAAATAAATTACCCATTGTAGGAACGATTCAGATCATGACCGACCTTCAGGAGATGCACAAAGAAAACTGGTATCTCTGGCTGGAGCTGAGGGATTGGCCTCTAGCAGACCAAAAGATTTATGATCATGCATGGGTCAGTGGGATGGCGGAGGATTACTATTTGGAAGGATTTATGAGCACTAGAAAGGTTGCAGGGAATAATCCTGAAGTCCCTAGTGTCCAGAACTCCCCCTCTCTTACTCCAGCATAGCTGTTAGAAACATAGAAACATAGAGGTTGAAGGCAGATAAGGACCACAAGGCCCATCCAGTCTGCCCATTTTTTCTACCTTATGAATGTGCCACACACCTTTACACTGTCAATGACCTATCTATCCATGTTCTTCTGTATTGCTCCCTTATACCTATCCCATGCCTTTTTGAAGCCCTGCACTGTATTCATAGCCACCACCTCCTGAGGTAGGCCATTCCATGCATCCACCACTCTTTCTGTGAAAAAGAATTTCCTCACATTCCCCCTTAATCGGCCTCCCTCTATTCTCATGCTGTGTCCTCTTGTCCTGCTATTTTTCTTATATTTAAACATGTTAGACTCTTTCACCTTGTTAATGCCCTTAAGGTGTTTTAATGTTTTGATCATATCACCTCTCTCCCGCCTTTGCTGAAGGGTATACATATTGAGCTCCATTAATCTGTTCTCATATGTCTTCTGATGCAGTCCCTGCACCATTTTGGTTGCCCTTCTCTGGACTGCCTCAATTTGGTTAATGTCCTTGTGAAGGTGTGGCCTCCAGTACTGCATGCAGTACTCCAGATGGGGCCTAACCAGTGTCTTGCAAAGATGGGATTATTACCTGCCTCTTATGACTTGTGATACCTCTACTAATACACCCTAACATCCCCCTAGCCTTACCTACTGCTTTAGAGGTCTGCTTGGATGATTTCAGGTCATCGGTGATTATGATGCCCAAGTCTCTTTCTTCCTTTGTGACTGCCAGCAACTCCCCTCCCAGCCTATATGTGGCTTCAGGGTTTCTCTTCCCTATGTGCATGATCTTGCACTTCTTTGCATTAAATCCCAGTTTCCACTCTTCTGACCATTTTGCTGGTTTATCCAGATCTCTTCTCATTCTGCCCACCCCATCAAGATCATCTTCTCTGTTGCAGATCTTGGTGTCATCTGCAAACAGACAAGTCTTACCCTCTAGTGCATCTGCAATGTTACTAATGAAGATATTGAAGAGGACTGGCTCCAGGACTAATCCCTGAGGTACCACACTTGTGACTTGCATCTCTTCTGACTGTATACCATTTACCACCACTCTCTATTTTCTGTCCGTCAACCAGTTTGCCACCCAGTTGACCAACCTCTGACCCACTCCAAGCCTACCCAGCTTATTTATCAATCTTTTGTGTGTAACAGTGTCAAAAGCTTTGCTGAAGTCAAGGTAGGCGACATCAACTGCTCCCTCTTGGTCCACCACTCTAGTTACCCAGTCAAAGAAATCTATGAGATTAGTTTGACAGGACTTCCTTTTGTAAACCCATGCTGTCTTGGAATCCTGTGCCCCTATGGATTCCAGATGTTGCACTATCCTTTCCTTAAGGAGTGCCTCCATAATCTTGCCCACAACTGAGGTAAGACTGACTGGCCTGTAGTTCCCTGCCTCCTCCCTGCTACCACTCTTGTGGAGCGGGATCACATGAGTCCTTCTCCAGTCTTCTGGGATCTCTCCTGTGCTCAGAGACTCACTAAACAGTTCTGCTAATGGCTCTGCTGGTTCCACCCTTAGCTCCTTAAGTACCTTGGGATGTATGCCATCAGGTCCCATTGCCTTGTCCACCCTGAGCTTAGCGAGCTCTTGTAGGACCCTTTCTTTTGTGAAGGGAGTAGTGCTCACCTCCCTCCCCCCTGTGTCCATGGTGCTGAACTGTTGGCCCTGCCCTACCTTCTCTTCAGTAAATACTGAGCAAAAGTATAGATTTAGTATAGATGCTTTTACAGGGTCCTCCTCCTCTCTTGCCCCTTTTCTCCTTTGAGCTTAGCAATACCCCCTCTGGACTTTCTCCTTTCACTAATGTATCTATAGAAAGTCTTCACCTTCTTTACTGTTAAGTGCTAGTGTTTCCTCAGTTTGGGACTTTGCCTGCCTTACTGCCTTCCCTGCTTCCCTTAGGGCAGTTTGGCATGCCTCTATCTTCATCCTGCTGTGTTCCCTTAAATTTCCTGAAGGACAACCTTTTGGCTCTGACCTTTTCTGCTACTGTATTTGAGAACCAAAGTGGTTTCCTTCTCCTTTTGCACTTCCTTTTCTGTCTAACACAATGGGATGTTGCTTCAAGTATTGCATCCTTAATGCTTGCCCACTTTGCCTGTACCCCTCACCTGTGTTTCTTTTTGCCAGGGCTAGCTTAACTCTGTTGGCCATCTTATCAAAGTCAGCTCCTCTGAAGTCCCATATTTTTGCCTTGGAATGGGATGATTTAGATGTAGTAGCCAAATTGAACCATACCATGTGATGGTCACTGCCTCAGGTGACCTTCTACCTGGAGATCTGTGATCCCTTCCTGTTAGTCAGTACTAGATCTAGGATAGCCCTGTCTCTTGTGGGTTGTTGTAGCAGTTGTTTGAGGCCCTCCCCATGCAGGGAATCTACCATGTGTCTAGTTATGGCAGATGTTCCTGCTGGTATTGACCAATCTGTATCCGGCATGTTGAAGTCTCCCATTATCAGAACCTCCCCTTTAGCTGTCATGTTTTGTATATCTTCTAATAGTAATGTGTCTATGTTCTTCCCCTGGTCTGGGGGCCTGTAGACAACCCCAGTTCTTATGACTGTCCCATTTCCTGTTTCCAGGGTGACCCACAGTTCTTCTGGCTCCTTATGTGTATTCTGAATTGCTGTAGCTTTGATATTTTCATTGACATATAGGGCCACTCCACCCCCCATTTTGGCACCTCGGTCTCTTCTGAACAGTACATAGTCAGGTACTGAAGTCTCCCAAGTGTGGTTACTGGTAAACTACGTCTCACTAATTGCTACTGTGTCCAGTTTAGCCTCTGACATTATTGCCTGCAGGTCTGGGATCTTATTTCCCATGCTGTGGGCATTTGTGTACATGATTTTCCATTGGCCAGATTTTGGTGTGTTAGTTGTTGGGTGAGGTTTGGCATTTCCCCTGTGTGTCGTATGGGGAGACAGACCTTTTTTCTTACCTGGTGATGCAAATGAACTGCAAACATGCTGAATCCCTGTTTGATTACTAGCTGAGGGGGGAGGATTGTTAGGGAGGAGTAGGGGAAAAAGAGCAGAATGTGTAAGAATGGCATCGCCTATAGCAGGCTGAAAGTAAGGAGGAGAGAGAGAGAGAGCAAATACAGACACAATAAAAAGGAGCAGAGGGGGAGCTCAGTCCAACTGTACTTACCTAGAATGAGCAGGCAATTGTTAGTTCACCTAGTCCATATTGAACCAATTTAAACTGTACTCATTTTCTCAGTCCCCCCTCCCAATAGTTAATTTTTGTCCAACAGGGAATAAAAACACTGGTGTTTAAGGGATAGATTCTGTTGCAAACCATTCATTACAACTTCAGGTATTACTGTAGCTGCATTAACAAAATAGTATTTATTTGCTTTCTGTTTACCAGGTAGGGAACACTACAGAAGTGCGTCTCTATTGACAAGTATGACCTACCTGGGAAAATACAAAAGATGCAAAAACAATAATAAGTGACATGACAATAGGAGACTGGAGGACCAGGCAAAGAGTACTGTATAAGTAGATAACAATAGGAACAGAAACAAACCAGTAACAGTCTACCAAATTAATACTATACAGAGTATAATACAGTAATATACACAAATAGAGCTGTCAACCTGGGATGGGGAGAAATTCCAGGGTTGATCACAGATGTGCAGTATATTTAAAAAGTACATGTACAGTATGTGACACTACATTTTCCTACAGTTCTAAGACCTCCTAACTCCAGGGCTTTATGATGTGTCCCAAAGTTGTTAATTCTTCAGCTGTCACATCTATACGGTTGAGAGGTAGGTAATGATTAGCAAATTAATCTGTTGCAGTTTTTCTGGCTCATTGAAACACCATGCACCCTGTAGGAGACATTCTGCTGTAGCAGGATGATTGGATTGCTATGCTGTTAGGGATTTTCAGTAAACATGGTGATATACTTTGTACAGCTGCACAGCATAACTATGCAATACTTAATGCATTCATAAGATTAAAATGTGAACACAGACTCAGAATGAGGCATACTAGTTTTATCATCCACAGTAGCATTAGATCAGCTTATTAGTATTCATCACTGCACTGCTCTTCTCCCTTCTCATACACCACAGGGTGTAACCTTACAGTACATCTACGTGACAGTGTTCACACCACCTCAAGTATTCAAAATAGTTCTACCACACATAGCAATGTTAACAAGCATTTATCAATGCCGAATGTTTGCTTGCTGGATTGGCATTGGTAGTGTAGGATTTAGAGAGATGCATAATAGGAATGGCAGTGAAGTATTGCACTGAAATCAACCCCACAACCACCCTGCAGAGACTGACAGGCATTGGGGTGTGCCTTTGGGTCATCAGTCATATAACGGCCACACCATTTCACCACACCCTACCCTGCAGACACCGACAAGTGTCATGGTGTGCCTTGGGGTCTTTGGGCCTTATGCTCACCCCATTCCATGAGGAAATACAGTGAGATGGGTGCAGTATAGGAGAATGTGGTGAACTTTGGGGCCAAAGATTCCAAGGCACACCTTGGTGCCTGTCACTGGCTGCAGGGTGTGGGTGGGGGTGGAATGGCATGAGCATTACAGGCGACAATCCCAAGTCACACCCCTGATGCCTGTCAGTCTCTACAGGGTGGGGCACTGGGGTCAGAAACCCTAGCACCCCAGGCGTTCGTTGGTATTTTCACTCCAAATTTTCAACATGGGTTTTTGTGACCCCCACCTCATGAACAGTGGCAATATCAGTTTGTTAGCTGAAAGCTGATTTTGCACAGCGACTACGCAATTTGGCAAAACAGGTGCAAAAGTACATTTTGAACAGGATGTGAAAAATGACAGCTGTACTGTTCATGGGGAGGCGCAAAAAATGGCAGTGTTGAAAATCTGGAGTGAAAATATAAAAAAAACTGGTGAAGTTACGAGCATGCATAGAAACTGTGCAATGCACACCCGCAATGTAATTAGTTTGGTGATTTTTTACAGCAGATTGTCAACACAGGCATTTTGGGACCTCCGCTCATGAACAGTGTCACTGTGATTTTATTAATCTGTCCCAAACACTGATTTCCCACAGCAACCACTCATTTCTGCGCCGGGAGTGCGAAAACACATTTAGGCCAGGGTGTGAAAAATGACAGCTGTACTGTTCATAAGGAGGTGTGGAAAAATGCCACTGTTGAAAATCTGGACTGAAAATAGTACAAATTTGTGAACTTATGAGGGTGCGTGGAAACTGCACAATGCATGCTCATAGCACGGTCATTTTATGGACTTTTGTCACCAAATTTTCAACATAGCCATTATAAGACCTCTGCTCATGAACAGTGTCACTGTGATTTTCTTACTCTGTCCCGAACATTGATTTCGCACACTGATTGCGCCATTGTCCACTACATGCGTGAAAACACATTTTGGGCAAGATGTGAAAAATGACAGTTGTACTACACATAAGGATAAGAAGGTGTGGTAAAATGGCAATGTTGAAAATCTGGAGTGAAAATATAAAAAATTTGCAAAGTTACGGTGCGTGGTAGGAACTGAGCAACATCACGCTTAGTAAAACAGTCATTTTAGGAATTTTTCACCACATTTTCAACTTAGGGTTTGTGGGTCTAAACTCATGACTAGACACTGTCATTTCATTATCGGGTGCTGAAAGGTGGTTCTATGCGAGTGACCTTGAAATCACCTTTGGGACCGGAATAACAAAATGACAGTGGCTGAGTTCATGAGGTGGGTTCCCAAGAACCTCATGTTGAAAATTTGGTGAAAAAATCACCAGAATGGCTCGAGATATGTACCAAATTTGAAAAAAACCCGTTTATGCCATTATACAGCTTATCGGCATTTCTTCAGTTCGTGGTCGGTTTTGAAGAGTGCAGATGTGTTCCCAGTCCACTGAAGATCATCGCACTGGGCTCCAGAGGTAGGTATGGTGTTGGGGGGGTGGGAGGTGGTCGCGCAAATGGTGGGTGCAGGTTGGGGGAGGGGCAAGACAGGCGATGAGGGACCGTCTATTTTTTCTTATTTCGGAAGATGACGCAGGACTTTTGCCATGCTGGTGTGTGCTCCCACCATTGCAGTTTGAAAGCTATTTTTGGGTGGCAGTGGAGCCAACAGGGGATTAGGCACCCCTGTCGGCCATACTAACTGTTGCCACGCTGGGGTGTACTCCCAGCGTGGCACCTAGAAGTTTGTGTTTTTTTGGGGGAGTACAGTGGAACTGGCAGGGGATTAGGCACCCCCATAAGCCATAAGGACTTTTGCCATGCTGGGGTGGTCTTCCAGTGTGGCACCTAGAAGTCTGTTTGGGGGGTCAGTGGAGCTGATGGGGGATTCGGCACTGCCATCGGTTATGCAATGTGCTGAGGTGGAGGGGAGTGCATGAGCACACTGGGGTGGACTCCCAGCCTGCTACGTAGTATTTGGGGGGGAACAACGAACTGTATATGACAGTTCAGATGCAGTGCTGATGTACCTGTAGGCAATCTGCATACTGCTGATGGCAGTATGCATATTGACTACAGGTTACCACCACTAATCGTGGCGGTATTTTCCTCAGAACTGTATGCCACTGTATCTGAACAGCTGTCATAGACAGCTAGGACACTCATTGGTGGGGTGCAGCTGCGCCTGCAAAAGGAAGCAGGGCATTGGATGTGGGGGAGGCACGCCTATGAAAACTCATGTGGTGGCACTATGTTTCTTGCACATGCATGCAAGCAAACATAAAAACAGGGAGATTATGCACGTGTGTGTGTGTGTGTGTGTTTGTGTGTGTGTGTGTGTGTGTGTATGTACGCAGAGGTTCTCTGATACTTAGCAAGCATTGGGTAGTGAGCCCTCCTACACTGAAGCACCACTCCTGCAACCAGTGAGCACAGATCCTGTGTGATTTGTTGTGGAGTTACAGGTTAAAATCCTGCTAGAACAAACAATTTTCTGTATGACAGTTAGTCACTCGACCTACAGCACCACCCTACTCCAGTCCACCCAGCTGCAGTTTTTTGTAGAGCAGGATCTTACTGGAAATAAGATGTTGCATCTCAGCTGGGCAATCATGGGTATTAAATAAACTGTATAAAAAAAACTTCAGCTGTTGCTGAGACAACCAGTGAGCACTTACTATTTATTGTATGCGCCCAAGGACCGATCAGTCAGTGGCTGGCCATGGCAGGGTGAGGAGGGGTGTGCCAGTCACTAGCACGGATTGGAATGGGGTGTGTGTGGCATGGTGGTGTATTGCCTACTAGAGTGGGGGGACCAACAGACACCAGAGATTGGGGATCGGGGATTTTCATATTTCATACAGGGATTGGGGCTGGGGCTGGGGTCTCTACACTTGGAAACTGATTGGGGATGTCATATGTATTTTAACACTTTTCGGGGCTGGGAAGGGGGTTCCTACACTACAGAAACAGGATTGGGAATGAATTATGTATTTTAACAGTGCTTGGGGCTGGGGGAAGGGGCACTGTGTATTGGGCCCCAGATTGTGCATGGGGCACCATGCAACCCAACCCATAAAGTAGTGATCGGAAAGCATAACTATGTACTGGCACAGCCATAGTTATGCTTGTGGGGGTGTTTAATATTGTGATGTGTGGCATGTGCAAGTGGCATGTGCATGAGGGACCCATAATTTGCATAGGCACATCACACTATTGTGAGAAGCAGCGCAGTCAGAGTGCACAGTGCATCAGTGGCCTTTGAATATGACCATGCCCCCAACGGCCTGCACAAGTCTGGAGATGCATGGTGCATGCAGGGATGCACTGTGCATCTTTTCTGAATATGGGGTCCCCTGTCTCCAGTGTCTCCATAATCATGGCCGCACCTTGGACTTGATATTCTCACTGAGTCCGGTAATCACCAACCTCGGGATTGATTGGGTTGCTTGGTCCAACCATTGTACAGTGAAATTCTCATTTAAGGCTCCCTCTGATAGTCCCTCCCCTGTTGAGATGACCAGTTATTGCCCTTTGAGGGAAATGACCACAGAGGGACTGATGGCAGTAGTTGGTTTGTCCAGTGTAAGTGCTGTTTGTGCAACTGGCTTGAGTGAAGCGGTGGTAGCCTATAATAGGGCTGTCACCGAGACACTCGATGCTATCGCACTGGTCTGTATATTCCCCAGGTCTTCTTGTCTGAGACCCCCATTGTTTAATGTAGACCATGGGACAGAGGTTGGAGAGTTACTGGCATAGGACTCGCTCAGTGGGGAATAAACTAGCTTTGATAAATCACTATGTTGAGTATCAAAGGGCAATCAACCATAAGAAGGCAGAGTTCCTGTCCAGGGAGATTGCTGCAGGGAAGAACAGACCAGCTCAGCTCTTTCAGACTGTGGACAGGCTTCTTCATCTAGTCTATCTACAGCCAAATAAAGCTTTATCAGTAGTACTTTGCAAAGAGTTTGCTCTGTTCTTCTCTGACAGGGTGTCCTCTATGAGGGTTGGGATTTCGCCAGTGGGTATCGATCAGTCCTGCAAGGTGGGGTCTGGGTTGGGCTGGGTCGCTCCTATTGTCTGGATGAAATTCAGCCAGTGGAGGTGGCCGAGGTTTTCAAGGTGATTTCAAAGCTGCAGCCCACTTGTTGTGAACTGGACTCTGGGCCGATGCATCTCTTAGTGGGCTATGTCAAGGCCATCAGTCCAGTGTTTGCTGGGATTGTCAGGTGTTTGCTTTTGGAAGGGATCTTCCCTGACGCCTTGAAGGAGGCATTGGGGAAGCCCCTTCTGAAAAAAACATCTCTCGACCCTGACGTCCTGGCAAACTGCCTCCACCTTGTCCATGTCCATCCTAAAATGAGGCCTCCAAAACTGAACACAGTACTTGAGGTGAGGCCTCACCAATGATCTGTATAGTGAAATCACCACCTCCTTTTTCTGCTGGTGATGTCTGTCTCTATGCACCCCACATCCTGCTAGCCATTCTACCTGCCTTCTGACACTGACCAGCCACCTTTACGTCATCAGGTATATGGTGAAACCTCTCAGGATGAAGTGCAGTGTCACAGTTTTCTGTGTGACAAAAGGGATTAACTTCCATTAAAATTACACTGTTTCCTGCAGTAACCCTGCTACAGAATGGTGCAGAATTGGGTTTCATCGTGGTGGGATTCACTGTAATTACCCCTAGATTCCTCTCCTGTTTTGTTACCAACAGTACTGTACCCCCATTGAGTACTCCGTCCTTGGTTCCCATGTCCTAGATGCATAATTTTGCATTTTTCTGCATTGAATTTTAGCTGCCATACATTTGACCATTCCTCCAGGTTGCCCAGGTCCTTTCTTATTCTTTCCACGCTCCCTCCAGTGTCTTGATCCTTTTGCAGATCTTTGTGTCATCTGTGAAGAGGTACACCTTCCTCTCCAGCTCCTCCACAATGTCGGTTATGAAGATATTAAAGAGGACTGGGCCCAGCATCTATCCCTGAGGCACCCTGCTTGTCACCTCCCTCTCAACGGACTGAACTCCATTTTACTACCACCCCTTCGCGTCCTACCACTCAGCCAATTTCTTTCTCAGATTACAACCCTGGATCCTACCATCAGGCTGCTTATCTTGTTTGTTAGCCTTTTATGAGGGAACGGTATTGAAGGCCTTGCTAAAATGCAGGTAGGCCACATCTACCACTCCTTCCTGATCTATCTCTCCTGTCACATAGTTGAAGAAGTCTGTCAAGTTTGTTTTGCAAGACATGTCTGCTGTGGAATCATGTTGCCTCGGATCATGCTGTCCACTGGATTTGAGGTATGTCACAATCTTTTCCTTGAGTAATGATTCCATCACCTTCCCTACCACTGCGGTTAGGCTGACAGGCCTATAGTTGCCCACCTCCTCCATGCTCACACTTTTATGGAGACTGACAGCATTCACCCTCTTCCAATCTGCAGGAACTTTGGCTGATTCTAATGACTTGTAAAACAAGGCAGTCAGTGGAGCTGCTAGCTCTTTTCTTAGTTCCTTTAGGATTCTGGGATGTATTCTGTGTGGCCCCATTGCCTTAAAGGGGAACTGTCAGCAATAAGCACGTTTGAAGCTGATCCTAATTAGCCCTTTGTGTGCAGCAACACTTTTATTTACTTACTGATTACTGCAATATAATAAATACATCAGGCTAATTTCATTGACTTGTAAGATGCCATTTCATGTTACTAGACATCCCAGAATCCCCTGCTGCTCACATCATAGGAGAACTGCAGAGCTGAGAGAGTTAATTGCCATCAATAGCCTGCAGTGAATGTCAGAGTTTTTTTATAAGCTGTAATCTTCAGTTGGGCTAGGTACAGTCACAGAGGATAGTACTAAGCCCCATATGCACAGCAGGACCATCAAACATCTGATTTTAGCTTACAAAATCTTTAACCTGTATACTGCAGGCAATTGAAGGCTATTGAATCTCCCAACTCTGCAGTCTCCTCTGATGTCAGCAGCAGGGGATTCTGGGATGTCTGGTTACACAAAATGGTATCTTAGAAGTCAGCAATATTAGCCTAGTGCACTCTACTTTGCTGCAGTAAACAGTAAGTAAAAAAATGTTTTTGTACACAAAGTGCAAACTGGGATCAGCCTTACACATGGGTGTGAGACTTTTATTGTTGACAGTTTTCCTTTAATCTATTTTCAGTTTATGTAGTTCTTTTAGGCTAGGGTGTAGCTACTGATACTCCAAGTAAGCTATGGTGTACCAAGTTCAGTAGCAGGGGGTGGCAAACAAGCTGGCCAGCATTGATCTGCCCTCTCTAGTCCATCGCTTTTAAATTCCTTTGTTTGGCTTTGCAGGCTTTTTCTTTTCTCTTTCAGCTTTGTTTTGGGGGGTGGCAGAGTGGACCATGGATGTTGAAGCTGAAGGTCTCAATTAGGTCCGCATGGTCTGCCTGCATAGTGATTGTCTGCGGCATCTGGTAGGGGATGTGGCAAGTCTGGGGCAGTGAGTTTAAATGCTTCAGCAAAGTCAGAAGCCATACTATTAGTTCAATTGTACTGGGAGAGAGAGAGAGAAGCAGCAGAAAACTGAGGAGGAGAAGCAGACAGAAGAACAGACTCAGAGCCAGCTAAAAGAATAGAAAAAAAACTTCATGTGGAGTGGCAAGTGGAGCAAATTTGTCTACCTGAGGGGAGAGAAGAAATTTCTGCCATGGTCTTGGACTCGTGGTGCAGTCACTGGTGTCTACCAGTGGGCAGCAAGCACCATACTAGCAGCACAGACAGACAGACAGCAAGTCTAGTATGAGAATCATCTGATTGGAGCAAGGAACCTTGGACTCGAGTTGTTGGGGGGCAGGCAAGAACAACAGTAGGGTAGGGGTAGCAGTGTGGCAGGTTGGTGTACAAATCTGAAATGCCTGGCTACACCCCTGCTTTTAGCACCCCCTCTGCTGTAAATGGACTAGTATCTCCTCCCCCCTCCTTGATACTCCTGTCAACTATCTGAAGTACTTTTCCTTCTCTTTCCACCGAAAAAACAGAACAAAAATATTTGTTCAGGATTTATGCTTTTTTCTGGTCTTCTTCTGCTGTCCCCCCCCCCCTTTTAGTCTCACAATCCCACCACTGGCTTTCCTCCTTTCCCAGATGTATATATAAAAGGTCTTGTCTCCTTTCTTTATTCCCTTGTCTATTCTTTCCTCTGTCTGCGCTTTGGCATTTTTGACTGCTTTCCCTGCCTCCTTTTTTTTTTGCAGATACATTTGTCTGTCTTCCTCACTCTGTGTTTTTTTTTGTATTTTCTGCATGCTAACCCTTTATCCATCACCCTCCCTGCCACCTCTGTTGAGAACCACAATGATCTTTTCCTTCTCTTTGTTTTGCTTATTTGCCTGACACAAAGGCTTGTGGCTTCCGTTATGGCTCACTTAAGATTAGACCATTGTTCCTCTACATCCCTTTTTCCCAATCTGCCCCCAAGAGCATTTTTCTGAAGACATAGATCTAGTTTTGCAAAATCAACCCTTTTGAAATCCAGTATTCTTGCTTTTGTGTGGCTGGATTCTCTGACTGTCTTCACTTTATACCATACTGTCCAGTGTTTGCTGGACCCCAGGTGACTCCCCACTTCTATGTATCACTCTGTCCCTGTTAGTGAGCACCAGGTCCAAAAATTGCCCACTCCTGTGTGTTCTCTACAGTGTAGGAAGATTGTTCCCCTGACAACTGGTCTTGGACCAGTCTGGTCTGAGACCAGTTTCTGAGCAATCTGGTCTGAGACCAGTTTCAGAGCTGCCTAGTCTTAGAAAAGTTTCCATGCCATCTGTCCTGAGACCAGTTTCTCCTCCAGCTGAACTGGTCTGGGATCAGTTATTGTCACATACTGTATGTGTCTAGCCACAGGCTTGCTATGCAGCAGCCAGCATAGTGTAGTGGTTAGTGCACTAGGCTGTGATCCTGAAAGGCTGGGTTTGAATTTCACTTCCTCCTAAAATTCTTTTGATCCCAAATTTCACTGGTGTGGTGATCTATGGTGGAGTGGAGTTGATAATAGTAAATCTACACTAAAGGGAGTTGGTGCAGAAAAAAAACTAAGTACAACAAAGAAAGTTCCTGTACAGTGGTGAAGTTGGCCCCAGACCAGGTGGCTCGGAAACTGGTCTCAGACCAGGTTGCACTAAACCTGGCCTCTGATCTGCCATCAGGGGAACAAACTTCCTGCAGCATTTTCTACTACTTAGTAGCTGTCTGAGTCCTGCCCCCTGAAGAGCTTCCATGATGCCTCTGCTCTTTGCTGTAGCTGCAGTGTGGGTGCTCCTATTGATATCAAGCAAATTGAAGTTCCCCATCAGCAGTACAGTATATCCCCTTTAGCTGCCATTTCATGGATGATTTCTACTAGCACTTTGTCCAACTCCTCCCCCGTGCAGGAGGTCTGTAGATTACGCCTGCTGGAATGGCAGACCCATTTCCTGCTTCCAGCATGACCCACAGTGCCTGTGCTTCCTCCTTTTTGCTCTGTACCTCTGTAGCCTTTCTTTCCTCCTTAACATAGATTGCCACTCATCCTCCCTTTTTTCGTACCCAGTCTTTTCAGAATAGAGCGTACCCTGGTATAGCTGTGTCCCAGTCATGGTTCCTTCTGTACCATGTCTCAGTAACAATGACATTGTACAGGTCTGCCTCTGACATTACAGCTGCTGGATCAGAGAGGCTGGGAGTATTTGTGCACATGGCTTTCCGTGTTTTGTCCCTACCCCCCCCCGTGGCCCTGTGTATATCCTCTAATTCCTTTTCAGTGGGCATACTGCTGTGTTCTGTGTCCAATTTGGTTTGCTGACCTCCCATTTTTGTTCCAGCTAGTCCTTCTTTGCTTGTTCCTTTCAGGAATTTGAAGGTTTCTGTCATATTCCCCTACTCCCTTGTGGTCTCCAGTGAATATGTGGTCAGTGCCCTAAAGTGTTCCTTGTGGGACATCCCATGCTTGCTCTGTATCATCTTTGTCACCCTACACTGTACCACCTCTAGCCTATTCTTATCCTTTCTAAAGTGAGGGCTCCAGAACTCAGCACAGTACTCCAGGTGTGGTCCTAACAAGGATCTTTAGAGGGGTAGTATCATTTCTTTCTTCCTACTATCAGTACCCCTGTTGTTACATCGCAGAATCTTTTTTACCTTACTACAAGTCTTGTTGCCATTGGCTAGACTGTTTAAGGGTGTCACTGATGATGACCCCTAGGTCCCATTCCTCATCTGTGGTGCTAAGGTTAACCCTTCCCATACAGTATTCTGTCTTTGGGTTCTCTTTTCTGAAAAACATAGAATTTGATGGCATGTAAGGACCGCTTAGCCCACCTAGTCTGCCTATTTCTTTACCTAATGGATAAGCTGCAGATCCTAGTTAACCAACAGCCTACTTCCTCCTACCCCCCTTAGAATTGCCTCATGTCTGTTCCATGCATTCTTGAATTCCTCCACTGTTTTTGATTCCACGACTTCCTCAGGAAGGCTGTTCCATTCATCTGCAACCCTCTCCATGAAAAAATACTTCCTCACATTACCTATGAGCCGTCCCCCCCTCTATCTTCAAATTGTGCCCCCTTGTTCTTGCACATCCCTTTTCCTGAAAGATGCTACCCTCTTGGACTTTTTTGATTTCCTTGAGGTACTTGAACATTTCTATCATGTCCCTCCTCTCCCTCCTTTCCTCGAGGGCATACATATTAAGCTCCTTTAGTCTGTCTTCGTACGTCTTCTGGTGCAGACCCTGCATCATTTTGGTTGCCCTCCTCTGGACAGCCTCCACCCTGTCTATGTCTTTGCAGAGATGGGGTCTCCAGAACTGCACGGGGTCTCACCAGCTGTCTGTACAGAGGGATAACAACTTCTTGCTTTCTACTTGTGATGCCTCTCCCTGTGCATCCCAGTATCCCCCCAGCCCACCTTACTGCCTTCTCACCTTGCTTGCCCACCTCTAGCTCATCTGATATAACTACTCCCAGGTTCCTTTCCATTTTTGTTGTTGTCAGTATCTCAACCCCCATTGTGTACTCTTTCCCTTGGTTTTTGCTTCCCAGGTGCATTACTTTGCATTTCTTTACATTGAATCTAAGCTGCCATACATTTGACCATTTCTGCAACCTTGCCAAGTCCTTTCTCATCCTTTCCACCCACCTTGTGTATCAACCCTGTTACAGATCTTTGTTGTCTGCAAAGAGATATATTTTTCCTTCCGGTCCCTCTGCTATGTCACTTATAAAGACATTAAAAAGGACCGGACCCAGTACTGAACCCTGCAGTACCCCACAAATAACCCCCCCCCTTCTTCACTGTGGACTTCATTTACTATTTCCTTCTGCATCCTGTTGTCCAGTAAATGTTTTACCCAGGCTATCACCCTGCGACCTGCTACCAGGCTGGCTAATTTGTTTATTAATCTTTTGTGTGGGACTGTGTCAATGCTTTGCTAAAGTATAAGTAGATCAGGTCCACAGCCCCTCCTTGGTCTATTGCTTTGGTCACCCAGTCAAAGAAATTGATTAGACTCATCTGACATGACCTTCACACTGTAAATCCATGCTGCCTTGGGTCCTGTGTCCCACTGGCCTCTAGGTACTCAGCAATTCTTTCCTTCAGAAGTGATTCCATCATTTTCTCTACCACCGAGGTCAAACTGACAGGTCTGTAGTTTCCTGCCTCTAGCTTGCTCCCACTTTTGTGAAAGGGAATCCCATCTGCCCTCCTCCAGTCCCGAGGTACCACACCATCCTCCCATGATTTGTTAAAAAGAGTAGTCAATGGTGTTATCAGTTTCTCCCCTTAGTTCTTTTAGAATTTAGGGGTGAATCCCATTAGGCCCCATTGCTTTTGTCCACCTTCAGTTTTAGGCGTTCTTTCAGAACCCTTCCTTCTGTGAAAGGACTGATATCGACCCCCCTATCCAGAATGCTTCTATTGACTGGATCAGGTACCTCCCCCTCCTCTTCCTTGGTGAATACTGAGCAGAAGGATTTGTTCAGTATCCCTGCCTTTTCACTGTCCCTCTCTGCCCACCCACCATCATCTTTATTCAGCCTCAGTATCCCTTCCTTTGTCTTTCTTCGCTCTCTAATGTACCTATAAAAGGTTTTATCCCCCTTCTTAACTGAGTTGCCAATCTTTTCCTCAGTTTGGGCCTTTGCTATTCTGACTACCTTCCCCGCTTTCTTCTGCTTTTACTGGTACAGTTCTCTGTCCTGCTCCTTCTGTGTTTCCTTATACTTCCTGAATGCTATATTTTTCTCCTTAACCTTCTCTGCTACCTTTTTTGAGAACCACAGTGTTTTTTTCTTTCATTTTGATTTATTTGCTGTACACATAGGCTTGTTGCCTCTGTGACAGCAGTTTTGATGTTTCCCCATTGTTGCTCCACACCTCCTTCTTGCCTGTTTGCTAGTGCACTCTCCCATTTTGACAAAATCAGCCCTCCTGAAATCCAGTACCTTCACTTTTGTATGGCTTGACTCTATAGCTGAGTTTATCGTGAACCACACTGTTTGGTGGTCACTTGTTCCCACATGGCTATCCACATCTAGATCTGAGATTTTCTCTCCATCCCCATTTGAGAGTACCGGGTCTAAGATTGCTCCCTCCTGAGTGGGTTCCAAGACTAGCTGTCTGAGGCATGCCCCCTGTAGGGCATCAAGAATGGCCCTGTTCTTGGATGTGGCTGCAGCAAAGATGTTCCAGTTAACATCTGGCATATTCAGGTCTCCCATTAGCAACAATTCCCTTTCACTGCCATCCTAAGGATGCCTTCTATCATTTCCTTGTCCATTTCCTTCCCCAAGACGGGGGTCTGTATACAAGCCCTGTGCTGATTGTGGTGTAATTTCAAGTCTCTAGGGTGACCCACAGTGTTTCCTCTCCTCTTTGTTTACCCTTAAGTTCCATTGCTTTGATCCCTTCCCTTATATTGAGAGCTACTCCTTCTCCTCTTCTACCCTCCCTGTCCCTCCTGTAGATTGTGTACCCTGGTCTGTTGGCATTCCAGTCATAGTTCTCTGTGTACCATGTTTCTGTGACTGCCACAATATCCAGGTATCCTTTCTCATCACAGGCCACCAATTCAGGAGCTTGTTACCTAGCCTACCAGGCATTGGCACTCATTACCCTCCATTTTGTTGGCCTTACCCTTTTTGCCCCATCTCTGTCCTTACTACCTTTGTCTTTTTTCTCCATTTACCCTGCCCTTCCCTATCGACTTCTCTATCTTGATGTTTACCTCACTAATTACCCTGATTTTTTGGGGCTAGGATTTCTTTCTCCCTTTCAGTGCCTCCCCTTGGCATAGTTTTAAATGCTTGCTCAATGAAGCATTTAACCTGTCACCTAGGATACTGGTTCCCGTCCTGGACAGATGCAGACCATCACATCAGTATAGGCCTGCATCCCTCCAAGTGGACCCCCAGTCCCCAATGAAATCAAAACCCTGAGCTCTGCACCAGTTTTTCAACCACTGATTGAATCCCATGGTGCGGAGCACCTTAGCCTCAACCATACCATAGACAGGCAGCATCTCCAAGAAGATTACCATGCGTGCTACTTGTCTAAAGCCCCTCCCCAACTCCACAAACTCCTCCTACACTGCTCTGATCCCTTTCCCAGCCAGGTCATTTGTTCCTCAGTGGACAATAACATCCAGCTCCCTCCCCCATGCAGCTACTCCTATGATCCTGAAGATTCACTCCCTGTCCCCCCAAGCCATGGCGCCATGCAGGCACCTTACCTCCCTTCCCCTTCCTCCCCCAGTTCTAGCCTCCTAACAATGGAGTCCCACACCAGGAGTAGTTTCCTTCCCCTGTGGGGTCCCATGCCACCCTCCTGTGGGTCTCCTTTGTGGAGGTTCCCAGCATCTTCCTTGGTCTCCACTGTGGGTGCCTCCATAGGGGATTCACACTTTGCCAGAACAGCATATGAATTATGGAGTGGCACAACTGGAGGGATGTGCCTCTGTTCCACCACCACTCACCCTCCTGAGCCCACTGTGGTCTAACTGCCCTCTTTCTGGCAAACCCTGAGGCAGTGATCTGTACTCTGTGGGGCCCTGGGTGGGAAAGGAGGTCCCCCGAATCCTGGGGAACTCAGCCTAGAGATGAGCAACCTCGTCCCTCAGACCAAAGAGGTGCCTTCAGATGGGACAACACCACATCCTCCAGAATGTCTCCCGGAAGACTACTGCTCCACAGCCACTGCACTGCACCACTCCCATCATGTCTTATTTGTGGCCCCCTAACTGTTGTTTTGTATACTTACTCTTTTCTCTCTCTCTTAATTTTATTTTATTTTTTATATATAATTTTTTTCTCCCTACTTTCCTACTGCCTCCGTGCTCTTAAAGCTCCTGATCTTCCTGTTCTGGGACAGTAAGTTCCTATATTCTTCAGTAATCTTCTTCTTACTTGCTCTGAGTCAGACCTTCATCAGCTGTGGGGGGAAGGGGATCTACTCTTTTTCTTCTAGGATGGTGAGTCTTTTGTGCCTCTGTGATCACAACCTTCCTGCTCCCAAACAGGAAGTTCCTCTTGTCAGTCAAATCCTGTGCCTATAAAAGTAGAACCTGCTAAGGGTGGGGGTGGGGGTGGGAGGGAGGGATGGGGGGTGAAAATAGTCCCAGAAAAGTTCTAATAGCAGCTCCTTCTTCTTGCTGTTCTCTGCCACAAGCTATCTAGGTTAGTTTTTAAATGCAAACACCTGGCTTCCTTTTCTCTAAGCTACCTAATTCACAGTTTCTTTTTCACCTAGCTAACTGCACATATAACAATTCCTTCACCCAGCTCAGACAAACACACTATTTTTTTTGTGTTTGTTTTTTGTTTGTTTTTACCCAAAATTAAAGTTCCCATTAGTAGACTGCCAGTTCTTTAGCCCAGTAGAGTAGTGAAGTTTTAACAGCAGGTCCTTCCTCTTGTTGTTCTCTGCCACAAGCTATTTAGGTCAATTTTTAAATGCAAACACCTGACTTCCTTTTCTCTAAGCCACTCCACGTAATTCGCAGTTTCTTTTTCACCTAGCTAACTGCACAGATAACAATTCCTTCACCCAACTCAGGCAAACACACTCTTTTTTGTTTATTTTTTGTTTGTTTTTACTCTAAATTGAAGTTCCCAGTAGTAGAGTTCTAGTTCTTTAGCCCAGCAGAGTAGTAACGTTCTAACAGCAGCTCCTTCCTCTTGCTATTCTCTGCCACAAGCTATTTAGGTTAGTTTTTAAATGAAAACACCTGGCTTCCTTTTCTCTAAGCCACTCCACCTAATTCACAGTTTCTTTTTCACCTAGCTAACTGCACAGATAATTCCTTCATACAACTCTGACAAACACACTCTTTTTTGTTTGTTTTTACTCTAAATTGAAGTTTCCAGTAGTACAGTTCTAGTTCTTTAGCCCAGCAGAGTAGTAACGTTCTAACAGAAGCTCCTTCCTCTTGCTATTCTCTGCCACAAGCTATTTAGGTTAGTTTTTAAATGTAAACAACTGGCTTCCTTTTCTCTAAGCCACTCCCCCTAATTCACAGTTTCTTTTTCACCTAGCTAACTGCACAGATAACAATTCCTTCACCCAACTCAGACAAACACACTATTTTTTTCTTTGTTTTTGTTTGTTTTTACCCTAAATTGAAGTTCCCAGTAGTAGAGTTCTAGTTCTTTAGTCCTGTAGCATAGTAAATTCTAACAGCAGCTCCTTCTTCTTGCAGTTCTCTGCCACCAGCTATCTAGGTCAATTTTTAAATGCAAACACCTGGCTTCCTTCTCTCTAAGCCACTCCCCCTAATTCACAGTTTCTTTTTCACCTAGTCAACTGCACAGATAACAACTCCTTTACCCAACTCAGAAAAACATCCTCTTTTTTCTTTGTTTTTTGTTTGTTTTTACCCTAAATTGAAGTTCCCAGTAGTAGAGTTCTAGTTCTTTAGTCCAATAGAGTAGTACAATTTTAACAGTAGCTCCTTCTTCTTGCTGTTCTCTGCCACACGCTATCTAGATCAGTTTTTAAATGCAAACACCTGGCTTTCTTCTCTCTGAGCCACTCCCCCTAATTCACAGTTTTTTTCCACCTAGTCAACTGCACAGATAACAATTCCTTCACCCAACTCAGACAAATACACTCTTTTTTGTTTGTTTTTTGTTTGTTTTTACTCTAAATTGAAGTTCCCAGTAATAGAGTTCAAGTTCTTTATTTAAGTAGAGTAGTATAGATGCATCACCGTGCACTTTTTGGCATTGAATTTCAGTTGCCAGACAGTTGACCATCTTGGCAGGTCACATTGTAATTCTTTAATTCCCTCAGAGCTAACCACCATTCTACAGAGTTTAATGTTTACTGTGAAGAGGCTTATCCTACCCTGGATCCCTTCTCCATTGTCACTTATGAACATGTTAAAAAGGACTGGGCCCAGGACAGACCCCTGTGATACCCTACTTGTGACCATTCACTCCTCTGATTTAACTCCATTTATCAAAACCTGCTGCTGGTTCCATTTTAGGCAGTTTTCTACCCATCTTATTATATACCTAGCCACCCCCAGATTCTCCAACTTTCTCAGCAGGCATTTATGAGGCATAGAGTCAAAAGCCTTGTTGAAGTCAAAGTAAAGTAGAACCACAGTGTGGCCCGTATCCAGTTCCTTTGTTACCCAGTCAGAAAAAGACTATGACATTAGTCTGACAGGACCTCCCTGACACAAAGCCATGACGTCTACTATACCATCTGCCGGAGAGAGCAAATTGGGCTATGCTGTGATCACCGAACATCACTTGACACCTAAAGGGGAAATGTCAGCAATAAGAGCCTCACACCCAAGTGAGAGACTGATCCCAATTAGCCCTTTGTGTGCAAAACACATTTTTTACTTACTGATTACTACAATCTAGTAGATTGTCAGGCTAATTTCATTGACTTGTAAACTGACATTTTATGTAACCAGAAATGACCGACTCCTCTGAAGCTAACATCAGAGGGTTGCTGCAGCACTGGGAGATCCAATAGTCTGCAGCAAATGTCAGAATTTTTTATAAGCTGTAATCTTCTGTTTGCTGGTCTTCTGTTCTCCTGGGGCTAGGTGCAGTCATAGAGGACTGTTCTAAGCCCCATGAGCACAGCATGACCAGCAAACATCTAATTTTAGCTTTCAAAATCTAACATGTATGCTGCAGGCTATTGAATCTACCAGCTCTGCAGCCCTCCTCTGATGTCAGCTGCAGGGGATTCTGAGATTTCTGGTTAATGGGAATGGCATCTTAGAAGTTAACAAAATAAGCCTAATACATTCTGTTATAATGCTGTAAACAGTAAGTAAAAAATAAAGGTTTTAGTATGCAAAGTGAAAACTGTGATCGACCTTACACTAACAATTCCCCTTTAAAGAGGTGTTAACTGCTGCCACTATAAGTGTTGTTTTCGGTCTCCTGGCAAGTATTCACTCACTCACTCACTCGCTCATTTCCTGTTGTGTAGTTGGTTAAAAAATGGCTTGTAAAAGAAATGGGCTCACTTTGTCATGTAAAGTGTAGATTTTAAATGAAACAGAGGAAGAGG
The DNA here is from genome assembly GCA_016271365.2 of Neoceratodus forsteri. Taxonomy (NCBI): domain Eukaryota; kingdom Metazoa; phylum Chordata; order Ceratodontiformes; family Ceratodontidae; genus Neoceratodus; species Neoceratodus forsteri. Next base: position 794,617,162 of record CM057454.1, read on the forward strand.
GTTTTATCTCTTGAAAGCTAGTCTCAGAAATAATTTTGTTAGTCCAATAAAAGGTATCACCTGCAACATTTTTTTTTTCTCTACATTGTTGACTGGACTGACATGGCTACCGCATTTCTTTTTTTCAAATGAAACAGATAAACTCAGTGCCTCAGTGAGGCAGTATAGCGCAATGGTTTAAGGCTCTGAGCTGCAAATCTGGTGACATCCAGCAGACCTGGGTTTCAATCCTACAGCTTCCACTTGCATACTGTGTGACCCTGAGCAAGTCACTTAACTTCCTTGTGCTCCCAGGTCGCACCTGTAATAAAGCTTTCAGCTTAGTGTGCTACTCCTGGTTAAACAACTAAATAAACATAAAAAAATACTCAAAGCTTAGTTTGTGTGACACGGTGGTTCATTTTGATGTGCTTAAGTCTACTTTTTTTTAATTTTCAATTGTTTAACCAGGAGTGGCACACTAAGCTGAAAGTTTGTTTACAGGTGCAATCTGGGAGCACAGGGAAGTTAAGTGACTTGCTCAGGGTCACACAGTATACAAGTGGGAGCTGTGGGATTCAAACCCAGGTCTCCAGTGTACTCTTAGTGATCTGCTTAAGGGTAGAGAAAAAATAATGAATGAGTGTCACAGCAATCAGAACCCAGATTGTAAACAAAAATGTTGAGTGGAGGAAGCACATATGTGATGGTTCACCAATGCTAGAGGACAGGAGGCTTTATATGTGGTCTGCTCTTCTTTGGAAGTCTCAGGAACTAGCAGGTGCCTTGAGTAAGCTTGATTTTAATCTATCAGATGGCTGGGTTGCCCATTGTAAACACAGGCACAACACTGGACTTAAAAACATCCATGGAGAGAAACTGACCAAGGACTTGCAAGGTGCGGATGCCTGGTTTAAAGATGTGTTGCCAAGTATGGGCTATGAAACTCTGAGTTTTAAACTGGAAACACCAATGTGGCTGAAATGATCTAAGAACAGAATCTCCCTCCTGTTGCCCTGTAACATATCAGGCACAGAAAAAGAAAATCAATTGTTGTTATTGGCAAGTTGGATCGGCCAAGATGTTTCCATGGTGCCCACAACCTTTCTGTCATCTACCACGGTAACCAGACAGCATAGATGACCAGTGAAATTTTCACAGATTGAGTCAGAGACTAGGGCAGTAATCTAAGAGGGGGAAAGATAGCCTTAACCCTTGATCATTTCTGAGGTCATCCAGCTGTTGCTAGGCTCAGTAAAATAAAGCTTGTGTTCTTACCACTGAACACTAAGGATATTGACCAGCCTCTATATCATGGCATCATTTACAGTCAAAATGGCACTAAGTTTGTTTGATGCATGGAAAGCTGCTGGACATCCAAGACTGTGAGCTTGATCTTACTGCCTCTACCTGTGTTTAATGGATCAGTGTTTTAGATGAAGTCCATATGAGCCACACAGCTTGGGAGTGCATTACACAAGAAACGATAGTTTGGTGTTTTAATAAAGGATGATTTACTTGTGGTGCTGCCTTATCTGATCAAGCTGAAGATGCCATGGACAGTGAGGAGCCCTCCAAGGGCTTACCCATGAGGAATTTGATCAGCTGTGCTCCCTAGGAAACAAGGATCCAGTAGGTGATGCCAGCAAGGATGATATACAGACAGTGGTGGAATCCTTTATGTAGAGCATCATAGAGGAGGAGGAAGAGGAGCCAGAGGAGAAGGAAGCCAAGGGAGATGCTGATGAGAGGACCCAGTAACCACAAAGAATGTCCACCTGACTCTGCTTACCCTATGCTGAGCCTTTGAACAATGAGAGGATATCATTCTGGACTAGTCTTCCTTGGCTGAAATAGAAAATAAACACAGAATTACAAACTAAACAGCGCTAATGCCACATTTCAGAGTTGTCCTTCAAGTCATAGGCTGTTAGCTGCAGTGGAAAAGCATGCATGAGATTGCCAGCATTTTTTTTTATTTTTAAGCACATGTACCTTTTAAAGCACTTGAGATTTTATTTTAGCAAACCACCTACTCAAAAAAAGAGCTGTAATCACTGCAATGTTTGGTTGTAGTTGTTATTATGTTGTCCCGTTTTGTCCCCACTTTACTTTGTTAGTCCTGTGTACAAGCATTTACAGGACACCTGCTATACTGGACAGTTTGCAAGTTGGTAAACTATTCCAGGATAAATGGCATATACTATTTTATACTGAAACTGCCCTTGGTGATACAGTACCTCTGTTTACATTCCAAATTCTGGACTCTAAATTGTTGGCCTTCATGTGGGATGGCAAGCCTCACATTAAACTGTCCAAATTACAGTAGGCAAAGGATAATGGGTATCCATTTTCCCCACATTCAGCACTATTATTATTTGGCTCTTTGGGAGGCAGGCATTGGCATGCATCACCAAACCAGACCTGGGTACTTGAAAAGGCCCAAGTAGGGACACATGGCATATTGTATTCACTCACACAGACTCTGATGGCATAAGTTAGTATGCATCCAGTCTACTGGTATCAGAGGGATACTTGAACGCTTGGGCTTAAGCTGAATGAGTATAAAGTGGAACTGTCAACACAGGTGCCCCTTTGGGGACATCAGATAGTAAAGAGAGGTGGTAAAAGTTAGCTAGTCAGCTAGGCAGAGACAGGGGGTTTGGTTGATTTGAGATGTATGGGAAGAGGGTGATAATCTTCCATTTGGATGTCTGAGAAATGGGTTTGGTCTCACCACCCAGGCACAATGGCAAAAGGTGCAGTTTTACAGTGTCTCCAGGAGGTGTTCAGGATGAAGAGGTTGATAGCAGACACCTTGTCGATACTTAACTCACTACAGGAGGTACCTGGTGATTGACATTTGATGGCTCATTTTTAAAAGTTCATTAAGGTGGGATTGTTACTTTCACTGGAAGCATTGCAGAGAGGCTTCAAGATGGATGTTAAGGAACTACAGGGTGAGGGCAAAATAGACTGGAAGATAGTGTGTGAGAATGTTCCATGGGTTTCACAAGAGGTAAGTGCCAACCAAATGCAGTTTAATATCCTACATAATTGGTAAATGACCCAAGGAGACTCGTAGTATAAGACTCAGCGAGTCATGGGTATACTGAAATTACAAGGAACAAACAGGCTCTCTCCACCACATAGTACACAAATGCCACAATGTGGTATATTTTTGGGATGAGATAATGGAGTAGGTCTCTGGGGTATTGGGACATTGAGTGACAAAATCCTCAACATTGTGTATCCTTTGGAATACAGATATGCCCGTGGAATTTACAGAGCCTGAAATTAAATGATGCTTAATAGTATGCTTTATGACTAAATGCATGATAGCATAAGGCTGGAAAGACCAGACAGCGATTGCACTGAAGAGGTTGCTGGAGAGGCTTATCCACTTGGCTCTCTGCCAGCCTACAGAGATTGTCCCGAGGGGCTTGGTCCTTTGCTTAGGACCCACTGTGCCCTAGAATCAGCACTGGGAATCCCCACCAGCAATTCCCCACCACAGTTCATTGTATTTTGGCCAGGACAACAACCAGACAATTGAACTCAGATTCTATCAATCAGGGAGTGTCTCCAGCTTGAATTGGGCCTGTCAGGGCTCTCAAACCTCTGTGCCAATTTCAGTTCATGAACCTTTTTTTCCTTGGAATGCAAGCGCATTCAGCGCTCATACACTTGATTTTCTGCCAGCCTACAGAGATTGTCCTGAGGATCTTGAACCTTTATTTAGGACTCCTTCTGCCCTGGAATTAGCCCTGGGAATCCCACAAGTAATTCCCCACAATAGTTTATCAGATTTCAGCTGTGACAAGAGCCAGTCCTCAGTACTTCCATCCAGCCAATCAAGGAATGGCTCCCTACTCTTCAGCAGCCTCCCCCAAGTGGCCCTCCATACTGCAGCCCTCCTCACTAAGGACTGAGTGCAAAGGACAATATAAGGAGTCTTCCCAGAGTCAGCCTGGTGTCTGCCATCATCTGGGCTTGCTGCTCCACCTCTGACATACCAACTGCCTATCCATTCTGCCAATCTGCCTCACATTTCTGCATGGTAACCTGCTAACCTTATTTAATGTAATACTAGTTACTGTTCTCTTCCCATCTGGCTCAACTTGAATGTTTGCCTACTTGCAGAAGACTCTTGGATCTATTCATGCCTGGTTGATATGATAATTATTGCCTACTCCCTATCTGGGTCTCACTTATAATCTTACGTGCTTTGATTCCAGTATAATAGGCCTATTTGTTTGTAGGCTATAATGCTAATCATTGCTTACTCCCTATCTGGGTCATCTTGAACGGGATTTCTAATACCTCTGACTTCTATAATTTGATGCCTGATTTATTTGATCCCACTACTGCTGCCTCTATATTCAGAGATCACAGTCTTAGATCTGCGTATCAAACCAGCTACAACTCCTATAATGTACTGCCTCATTTATCTGCTCCTGCTAATACTGCCTCAATAGTAACAGACTTGGACCTCAAGTCTGCTCTTGTTTTTATATCTAGGTTTGCATTGCTTCCGTTGTACTTACATAGTTTACTTGGGCATGCTTCAAATCTTCCTAATCTCAGTCTGACCTCTTATCCTACAGGTCAGTCAGGAACTCCTGCATGAAGGTTGTCCAAACTGCCAAGGCACACTACTTCAAATCAAACCTCTAGTCTAACCTTAACTCCCCCTCAAAATCCTGGAAGGTTATTCACTCTCTCTTTGATCCCCCAGCCAAGTCCACTCCCCCAGTTCTCCTGGTGGATGGCTCAATGGTCTCTGACCCTTCCTCAGTTGCAGCTCATTCTAATAAATTCTTCACCGCCTGCACTCTACCCTGTCTTCCCCTTCTGTCCCAACTGCCTCTCCCCTATCCCACTCACCTGAAGACTTTCATTTCCCTCCTGTTTCTCCCCAAGAAGTCTTTCTCACCCTAACCTCACTTCACCCCTCTTCACCCAGCCCCAGTGGGCTGGACCCCAAACCTATTAGTATCTAGACTTAGACCATTGCCTCTCCACTTTCTCAGTTCTGAACCTCTCCTTCTCCCTCTGTGCTGTCCCTCAGGTCTGAAAGCTTGCAAAGGTTCTGCTCCTGCACAAAGAGGGTGACCCTCCTCTCCTGGCAACTTCTGACCAATCTCACTCCTTCCCTGCCTTGAAAAGCTTCAGGAGACCATTCTCTACTCCAGGCTTGCTGACTTCCTTTACTTCTCTGATTTCCTCTCCCCTTTCCAGTCTGATTTTAGGAAGCACCACTCCACTGTCTACTCCTTGCTGTGAGTGACTCTATTTTCACTGCAGTGGATCAGGGACATATCACTGCAGCTATATTCATCAATCTGGCCAAAACCTTTGACTTTGTGTCCCACCCTCTCCTCCATGAAAAGCTGAGCTCTGCTGGTCTCTCACTGTCCACTGTTGACTGGTTTTGTACATACCTCATGGGCTGTCAACAGTCAGTACAGGTGGGAGGCATCCTGTTCCCTCCCCTACCTATCCTAGCAGGGGTTCCACAGGGCTCCATACTGGGCTCTGTCCTGTTCTCTATTTTCTTAAGTGAATCTCCCTCTGCTTGTGTCTCTTTGCATATCTACATGTATGCAGATGACATGGTCATTTACATCTCTAGCCATTTGACCTCAGTCCTGGAAGGTCTGCTCTAGTTTGACTTCCGGAATATACTGCACTGATTCCACACCAAGCAACTCAGGGTCAACACCAAGATGACTGTGTCTATGACCTTCAGTACCAGCCAGACATTGGTCAGATTCTTGTACTCCTCTGTTTTCTCCACACTAGATGGCACCCCTCTGGAGGTTGTACCTGCCTTCAAGTACCCTGGTGTGTGGCTTGACAGCAAGCTTCACTTCTCTGCTCACATCAGTGCTACCCATGCCAAACTCTGCCCTAAACTCAGTGCCCTGTACCACAATAAGGACTGCCTCCCCCTCCATATTTGACAGGAGTTGGTAACCAAAATGGTTCTGCCAATCTTCAACTATGCAGATGTGATCTATGGCACTGCCACTCCCTTTTCCCTGACCAGACTGGACACCCTCTGCAACATCTTCTGTTATTTTGCTACCAACTCTCCACTCTGTTCTCATCACTGCTCCCTCTATTCCTCCCTCTCCATCTTCCCCCTGCACCCTTTTGTCAGTCCCACTGTGCTGCCTTCATTGTTTAATACTGGTTTGGGTCCCTTCCCACCTACCTTTCCTCACTCATCTCTCCTGTCCCCTCTTCTTCTTATGATCTCCGCTTCAGGGATTCCTGTACCTTCTCCATTCCACACCCTCACTCCTCTGCTGGACAAGCTGCTTTACCTTACCACCTCTCTTCTCGCTGGAAGCTGCTCCCCTCTCCCTCTCACTTCCTGTCTTTAGATGCCAGCTAAGGTATCTTCCTGCACCCTCCTTTCCCTGTCAATCTTCCTCTTGACTTTTTGTCCTCCTTCTTCTGACCACCCGCCTGCTTGAAACACCCTTTAACCAAGGATATTTGTGACTCTGCCCTAGGCCCATTTGTGGACTCTACTAGCACTGTCACCTACTCTAACAGAGACTGCCCACTTTATTGTAGTCTCTCGCAATTGTCCATATATCATTGCATTGATAAATGCTGTTAATATACTTGGTCACTATATTGCTACTATGTCTATAAAGTTGCCTACATAACCACAATCCTATGTTTTGTAACTTTATTCCAGTTGTACTCCCATCCCCTGGGTTGCACCTGGAAATGAGTCTTAGCTCAGTGTGTCTTTCCCGATCACCAGTTTTTTAAAAAATAAATAAAAATGAATTCTATAGAAAATTATATTACAAACTCCAACAAAAAGGTTAATGCATACAAGAATATTTGCCAATCCTTCAATAACTTTCAGGGAAGGGAGGTAAGAGACGTATGCCATAAAACAGAATAAAGGAGCCCCTTGGGGTGTTAGGCAGCAATGGATCCCCAGGATATCTGGTTACGGGGACTGCTGGGAATCCCCATACATAACCCTAGAAAAAGTGGTCTGATGGATGGCCTGTAAAAGACAAAATTATGCATGTAGACAACACCTGCTATGGTAATATAATTTGTTTCCTTTTCAAATGTCTTTGCACATTTCAAGATATAATAATTATTAGATAAAATGATGCATGTAAACAACACCTGCTATATTAATGTAATTTGTTTTCTTTTCAAAAGTCTTTGCACATTTCATCATGTAATGATTACTGTAAAATGTGCAAGGATTGTGAATTTTGATGTATTAAGTTTTATTTCTTTTTAACAGTTTCCTAAGTTAATCGATTTATTTTTTCTCGTTGGAAGTCTGGATGCTATGGCATAAGAAACATATGTTACTATATGGCAGCTGTAGGGATTTAAATACAATAAATTGGTTGCTATTTTTTGTGTTTGCTTTCAAGCATGCACAAAGTGAACATCTTAGCATGGTCTGACAGAGTAGTAGCTGGGGAGATGTATGCTGCAAACAGCCAATGCAGTTGAGCCTGCAGGAAGTGTGTATTTGCACATCAAATCCTGCCAAGGCTGCTGTTGATGCCAATTTGCTGGCTGATGGACATAAACTTCTCACATATGAAAGGATGCAGCTGCACCTATCACAGTGTGACTGTATCCTTTAATGGTGCTATCATTAGGCAACAAAGCAGTGTTCCCCTTCCTACATAACCCACCTATGTTGCTCCAGCAATGGTTCCCCCTCCCCACTGACTCAGCAATCACCAGTGGCCTCTCATCACACTCCTGCCTAACACAGTGTTCAACACCCCTCAACACATATATGCAGTTCAACAAGGAGGTGCCCACCCCTGATGCTGGCTAATCTTCTACTCTTGCAAAGATGCTGTGACACCAATGCCCACCCCAATGCAGCCAAACAAAAAAATAAACTGGGCTCCCCAATGCCCAGTATCATGACCTGAAGTGAAGGAAACTGTCCCTCATAGTCAAACCACCTCCAAGGTCTTTTTTTTCTGACACCAGGGTGCCCATGTCCAGTGCCAGGTAACCTTCCCATTCCCACAAAGCTCATGCAACACCAGGGAGCCAATAAATGGTGCTGCCAAACAGGAAACTGACACTAGGGTGCCCAATCCCCACTGTTGAGACCTGAATAAAATAAGCTGTCCCTCATAGTCTAACAATCCTTTACAATCTTTGTTTTTTTACCAAGGAAAAAGGTTGCTTAAAGTGTTCTGCACCTGCTGTCCAACTACCACCTCCACCTGACTCCCCTCTCAGAACCGATCACACCACTTCCTCACACAGCACAGTTTTCTACAAGTGACCAATGTTTCATACTCACACACATTGTGGAAAAATATTAAAAAAACAAACGTACGCCCATTTATATTACATTTGTTGATTTCCAGGGAGCATTCAACAGGATAAATAGAAACATACTATGGGAAAAACAGATATGTATTAATATGAACCAAACCATTTTAAGATTAATAATCAACATATACAGTACTCAGAAAACAAAACAGCAGTTAGAGATAACCTGGAAGGTAATTTAACGGAATCATTTTAATCTATTCAAGGAGTAAAGCAAGGATGTATACTTGCACCACTCTTATTTAATTTATGCATTAATGATCTAGCTAATGCTATTATCCCAGTCTCATCACACTCTGCTTATGTAGATGGAACTCCTGTTCCACTCCTTACATACACAGATGATTTAGCTTTGATCTCTTTGTCATAAATAGGACTAGGAAAGCAACCAAAGAGACTCCAGGATTATTGTTCAAGAAATACATTAATAATACATACAAATAAAACACAAGTTATGGTAATAGGGAAACAATTTTTAAGAATACATATTCTTGGAGTTTAAATAATGTCATGCTGAAATTAGTATCTTATTATAAATATCTTGGAATTTACATCTTATCAGATGGGAAATACACTAAACACCAAACAATATATTCAAGATAAATTAAATCAAAGTAAATCTGCCATTTTATGATTTAATGCAAAATACAGATGTAACACAGTTTAGCAGTCCTACATGCAGCAGAGATAAAAATGAACCTGGTAGCATTATATGCAGTAGAGATTTGGTACAATAAAACTTTTTACAAACTAGAAAAAGTCTTCACAGAACTTTATAAAGCAATTTTACATTTACCTAGATCTGCACCAGTACAGATAGCTCATGCAGAGCTAGGCAGTTTACAAATTAACTACCTAGCAATCCTAGGTAAAATCAGATATTAGATAATGGTTTATAACATGAACATTGAAAGATTAACATACAAATGTATCATGAAAAATCAAGATGGTTTAGCATGGGGTATAGTTTTCCATGGCTTGCTCAAGTTTTCTTGAATTTCTTGAATTTCTACAAGATATAGGCTTAATTCATCTTTGGAATGATCAACAAAGTGGGATAAGAATATCTCCAAAATACTACCAAGTAGTTAAAACTAAATTAACTGTAATTTTGTTTGATCAAGACATGAGCAAAATAAGATATTCACAAAACAAAATAAATCACGTTAGAACCATATTTATATTTTCTAACAGATAAGAATGATAGAATTGTGTTCACAAAATTTAGATTAATGTTATATCCCTCTAAAATAATAAAATATACAAAAGAGAGAATGCATCTTGAAAACTTAAACTGTAAATGTGGTCAAAATGAACCCGAAACCCTATTACACATTCTTTGTCATTGTTCAAAATACAATAAAATGAGGCATAAAATTATGTCCCCATATTTTCAAACAAACACACTCTCTGAAAAAGAAGCATTAAGAATATTGATGAACCCACAATTTTATTTCATTGCTAAAGATATGATAGACTTCATAAAATGGATTCATAAAAAATGATTAATGCTCAGAACAAATAACATTTTTAAATGAAAATACTAAATCTTCCAAGGGAATAATCAACTCCTATGAAACTCTGTGTACACCTTGTATAATTATCTCTTCTCTTATTGTTAACTTATCCTTTTTGCTTAAGTATGGCATATATAAAGCCCTGCTGAACTGTGCTCTTTGTATTTGTATTTATTCTTTTTACCTATTTAGGTACTTTTTAAAAAAAAAAAACTTTTGTAAAGACTTGAAAGTCAAACAAATAAAGAATTACTGAACTGAACTGAACATCCTCTCTCCAAACTTACCGATCTGGTTCAGCGCTGCAATCCTCTAATCACCAGTATGTCCTGCTGCTCCAGACCATGACCGCAAAAGTGACCAAATACAAGATAAGTTTGGATAATGGTTTTTTAATATGTTTTTAACTTTTACTCATAACTTTGTCATTTTTTTTTACATTTTTGCCCCAAATTTTCAATATAGCCTTTATGGATCCCACTTCATGAATATGGTAGGTGACATTTTTCAAATGCCCCTAAAACATGTTTTTGCATTTGCTCAGTGAAATCACTTTTCATATGGGACCTGTCTTGATCATAAGGTGGGGTCATAACAAGACTATGTTATAACCTTGGGGTCAAAATGTCAAGAAACAATGAAGTTATAATGAACTGTTGAACTCTTTCAACATTTACTCATGACTTTGTTATTTTTGCAAATTTTGACCACAAATTTTCAAAAAAGGCCTCTTGTTACTCCACCTCAAGAACATGAAAAGTGTAATTTTACAAATCCATTCTGAAACATGTTTTTGCAGTCATTCTGCAAAATCGCCTTTTGGACAGGATTTTAAAAAAATCCACCTTTTTTTCCAAAGGTGGATCATAAAAAAGACTATGTTGAAAAATTTGGGTCAGAATCTCTAAAAAACAACAAAGTTATGCACCAATATATTGACAAAATATTAAGCATAATCATAACAGAGATGTGTTCCCAAGCTAGAGAGAGAGGCATTCAAAACTGGACATCAACATCAGTGTGACATGGGAGAGAAAGAAGAAACATCATCATGAGGCCTGTTTTGTTCATGAAGCAAAGTCTCCCAGGTATTTCAGTGTATATGACGGACCTTTATACTGTGATGTTATGCTCAGTTAACACCCTTTTGAAGGTAGACACTGACCAATTAGAGGAAACCACATAAACTTCGCACTCCACTCAGTACGAGGCAAAGGAGGAGAGGGTCACAGAAGTTACAGTACAAAATCTTTTATTACTTATAATTGCACATAAAAGGTAGAGTGCAGATGAAATGCTCTGTGTATAGCATAGTGAGTGTGAACCTCTGCAGCATCTTCAAGTCACCCAATGCCATTTCATGCCAAGGTAGACACTTTTCAAGGATCATAGGTGACCATATTGATTCTTAACTGACCAATCAAATCCCAAGATTTTTTCAGGCCATTATATAATTTACAATAACCACATTTTCTGTCTGGTTTGAAATAAAGACATTCAGTTTTTCAAAGTGCATTTTCTTTATTTCTGGTCCATAAATTTCTAAAACAATGCTTTTATTTATTTTTATTCTTGTATTTATTGAAATGCTTCACAAGGAAGTACACAGTGAACAACAAGTTGCTCTTTTCATGGTGCATCTTGAGAGGGAGGGCCATGGGGAGAAACAAACATAACTTGCAATACATACATTGAGCAGTGTTAAAACAATTGGTACAATATTTTAGTGACGTATGAACAGGTTAAACAGTGCAAAACATGCAACTTACAGTACATACATCGAGCAGTATTAAAACAGTTGGTACAATTCTACAGTGAAGTATGAAGATTAAACAGTGCAAAATAAACAAGAATGTACATTAAAGTGATGTAAAAAAATACAATTTATGCATACTAGGGAAAGAGAAGCACAACCATAGGTTCATAGAAGTGTACGAGCAATGTAGGCATATGTAAGGATGCCCATTGTATGCTCACCACCCAAGTATCCTATGGGTGGAAATCAAACTTTTTGTTTCCCATATGTTTATCTAGTCTTTGTTTGAAGGTCCTTAGATTATCACTATTAACAACACTTACAGGTAAGTTATTCCACAGCCCCATGACTCTCTGTGTAAAAAATAGACTCCTTCTAGTGGATATGCATTTTTCTCCAATGAGTTTATGACCATGACTCCTAGTTGACTTAACATTGGAGGCAGTAGTAAGTCCAATTGTGGTTCTTAGATAATCATTTTTTAAGGTTTGGTATACTAAGATTAAGTCTCCCCTTATTTGTCTGTATTTTACAGAAAATAGGTTAAGTTTTTTTAATCTATCTTCGTAACTATTATTATGTAAAGATGATACCTTTTTAGTGAATTTACGCTGAACACCCTCTGCAAGTTTTAAACCCCCAACAGAAGTTGGTGCATAAAATTGAGAGCAGTATTCCAAATGAGGACGTACCAGACTGGTGTAAAGTGGTATAATAACTTTGGAGTCTCTGCTTTTGATATTTCTTAAAATAGAACCAATTATTTTATTACATATTTTGACTTTAGTTATATTATTTTTTTCGAAAGTTAGATTATCTGAGATTATGACACCCAAATCCTTTTCTTACGAAATACTTTTTAGATTAACATTGTTTAAGGAATAGCTGAAGGAGATGTTATTTTTGCCCAAATGTAAGACTTTGCATTTGTCAACATTAAAAAACATTCCATAAGCCTTTGCCCAGTTTGATAGATTATTTAAATGATTTTGTGCAGAGCATTTATCATGAAGTGTGCTTACCAAACTACCCATTTTACAGTCATCAGCATATTTTGCGACCCATATCTTATCAGTTGTAGGCAGTGTAGAAACCATAATATTAAACAGTATCAGACCCAGGATGGAGCCCTGGGGAACACCACTAGTTACCACACCTGTCATACCATCATGTGAGCTGCTAGCAGAACAGGAGATAGAATGCAATGAGCCAGCTGTCACAGGAGGGAATAGTAACTTAGCAGCAGGTACAATTTACCACAAGACAGTTTTGTAGGGCTAATGAAATGGAGTGGGGGAGGAAGAGTGATGTATCTGAGGAGGCAGGGCATTCTATAACTTAGGGAAGTGATACGAGAAGGCCATCTGTCCTGCCATAGTAGACCGACGTGGAACTACAGCACTGGTAGCCGAGAGTCATATGACCTAAGGGAATGGTCTGATGGAGGGAGATTAGATAAGGAGGAGGAGGTAAGATATGGGGGGAGTGAACCAAACCAGAATTTAGACCTGAGTTTAGTGCAGTGGAGGTGACAGCAATTTTCTAGGGAGGAAAAGGCCAGGGAATGGTAAAGAGAACAGTGATAGGTGAGAAGGGAGGCATCTAGAGTGAAATGACAGAAGGAGTTAAAAAGGGAATCCAATCTGGTTAGGGAGGACTTGGGAGCAGCACTGTAGACTACATCACAGTAGTCAAAGATAGGTAGTATCATGTACTGGATTAGTTCATGCCTGGCCAGTAGCGGCAGGCTGCTACGGTTCCTGCATAATGAGCCAAGTTTGGCATGCAGCTTCTTCAAGATGGTGTTAACATGTCCAGAGAAGTTGAGGTGTTGGTCAAGTCAAACCCCCAAATACCTAAAGGAAGAGTTATCCTCAAGGACTGTTCCATCTAGGGTGTGGAAGGAGGGTAGGGAGGGGAGCCGAGAGTGTCTCTGCCTAGCGCCAAAGGTCATTGAGACTGTCCTTCTGGCATTGAGTGAGAGTTGGTGGGAGCGGAACCAGAGATGAACTTTAGTGAAGTCATGCTGAAGTATGGTTTCAACATCTGTGGGAGATTGGGCTGAGGTGAAGAGAACCATATCATCAGCATACATGTGGATAGAGGCAGAGGAACAGACTTAGGGAAGGTCATTTAGGAAATTGGAGAACAGGATAGGGCACAGCACAGAACCCATGGGTATGTCAGAGTTGATAGGGAGAAAAGGAGATATGGCTTCTGCTATTCTAACTGACTGGGTCCTACCTACTATGTAGGCTTTGAACCAACTAGTGGCAGAGTCAGTTAGGCCAGCTGAGAAGAGGGAGTCTAAAAGAAGAGAGTGAGAGACAGTGTCAAAAGTGTTTGTTAGGTCAACAAAAATGGCAGATGTGATTAGACCACTGCCTTTGGAGGGGTTAAGGGCATATAGTGCCTCCATGATGGCAGCAGGTATAATTTTAGACAAGGAGAAGGAGGGGGATGCAGAGGGTAGGCTGTGGGGGTGAAGAGGGTGATGAGTTAGTGTGAGGGAGTGGAGGCAAAGGATAGGAGAGCAGAAACACAGGAGGTTAACTACAAATTAAATTCTGTGGTGATGTTAAGGTGATCAGCAACTTGAATATTGTTTATTTTAAGGAGGGGTGCTTGAGAGGAGGAGGAGGGGTGGATTAAAGGGAGTGAGTATCTTCCAGAATTTGGATGGATTATTTATGTTGGATTGGAAGGTCTAGCAGAAGTAGTCTGATTTAGATAAGTGAGTTGCTTTCATACACTTGTTGCGCAGATACCAGTAGATGTCATAGGTGTGAGGGAGCATGGTAGATTTATACCTTTGCCAAGCTTGATCCCTGGCCTTTTGACATGCTAGATGTTCAGGGGTGATCCAAGGGAGGTGGTTGCCTCTCACTCTTCCATGCCATGGGGGGAGGCTTGTTTGATCCAGACCTCAAGAAATTTAGTTTGAAAATACTGTAGTTATATGCAGTGGCCCAGATATTCAAACTGCACCCAAAAAGTGCGCAACAGCAGGAGCAAGCGCAAGTCCACTGTGCCCATGTGCAAGAAGTGCGATATTCAAAAACTGCACAGGTCAAGATGCGCCTATGGCACATGAGTGAATATCACACCACCTGCACCATAGCGCAACCAAGGATGCTCAGTGGAGCAGTCCAGATGTGCCATAGCACAACCAAGGATGCCCCATGGAGCAGGGCAGCAGTGCAACAGCACAACCAGGGATACGCAAGGACAGGATGCAGAGGCCCACCACCCATGTCACAGATGGGCAGAGGAGCACACAGCAGAACAGACATTGCCCCCACACACCCCATGCACTGCACAACCGGTGGTGAGCCGGAATAACCACCAGCCCATGGATACCAGCAACCAACCCACAGCCGGGCATGGTGCCCCAGCACACCCCCTGGCAAGCTGTGACCGGCACACAAGGAGGGCCGACCACCCCGTGCCACACCATCCCACCAATGCAGAGCACACCCTGCACCATGACCCCCAGACACCCTGCCCAGGAGCAGCGTCCACCAGTGCAGGATACCCCATGCATGCCACCACCCCCACTGTAACAATGCAACCCTGTGCACCACAGAACCATGCAAGGCAGCCCCACCACTAGCACCCATCAGTGGGTGGCAGCACACAGTGATGCAACGACTGCATACACAGTGCCACCACGCATGTCCCCCCAGAGGTACAGCTGAGAGACCGACCATACTTCGGCACATGAGGTACCCCACACGTGACAGGGCATGCCACGGAACTCACCACCAGTAGTACAGCACCCTGAACACCCTCCTAAGGACACACCTCAAACCAGCACTGACCACAACAGCCAGTGCAGACACCCACAGTGGTGCATGGAAGCATGCAGCACACAGGATACAACACAGTGCATGGACAAACACCCATGGACAAACACCCACCCATACCCAAGGGTGCACCAACACAGGGACACAGTAGCGGGGCAACCAAGCTCCCAGCGTGTGGCCACAGAATTCAGGTACACACAGCCAGCACCCCTCCATGGCACAGGAGTGCCAGCCACCCTGTACAGGCACCATGGAGCTGTACGCCACCAGCATTTGTCTGAAGCACAAGTGACAGACAGTGGTGCACATCTCCTGTGACACACACAAGCGACAGCATGGAGGTGGGACAACAACAGCAGAGGCCACAGTGTCACCCAAGGCAGACATGCACCACACCAGTGACAGGAGGCAACCTGGCATTGTGCCGGGTACAGTGGCTGTCCTGCATGGACAGCCACCACTGACAAGCCAGCAGACAGTGCATGTCACAGACATGCAAGGGTGTCAGCTGCACAGGCCATAGATGGTCTGACAGGTGAGCCATGGACACAGAGCATGCACCATGGACCACTGCACACAGTCATCCAGTGCACAGGGAACAACACACATACCACAGACAGTGACTGATAGCCACTCCCACACCATATTCACTTCCCCATGGACACACACATGCACATGACTGCACCACCCCTGACGCCATGCACACCACTGCAGCTGAGCACCTATAGCCCACTGCAAATCAGAGACCACCACAGTAGGCATATCAAAAGAAATGTATTTAAAAACAGCAAACAAAACTATTTACAAGTATTTACAAAGGTTTGGGGGAGGGACATAAACAAGGAGGGGTGGGTAAGGGGTGGGGTGAATAAACGGTAGAGGGAAGGAGGGATGTGAGGATGTGTCCAGGGGGGTAGTGGAAATCAGGGGCAGTTCTAAGCTCAGCGGGAGCCCCACTCCCCGCTCCGGCTTCTCCTCCCGCCATGACGTCTTCAGACACTAAGCCTGTCCAATCATTCGAGTATCTCCAGGGATGCCCTGACTACCTGGAGAATCTCCCACAGTGCCACCCTGATCTCCTGCACTGCTGTCCACCTAGGACAAGGGAGCAGAGTCAATAGGTGTGAATGCACAGCCCCATGCAGCCCATCCACTGTGCATGGCATACGGCCATGGGATATGCCTCTGTGATGGTGTGTGACCACCCACAGTGATCGCATCCACAAGACCTGCCCACCCAGGCACACACAGCCATGCGGACTGCTGCACACACCCACCGGCCAAGTCCTGCACAGCACCACTGTGGCTGTTCGGTGACATGGCTATGCAGTGTGAAGGCAGTGGCACAGCCATGTACCCAGGGCACGCATGGACCACCATTGACACACTCCCAGACATGCAATGCCACTGGACAGTGCTGACTGTAACAAGTTGTGTGCATGGCAGGGGTGTCAATGGATGGTGGCCATGCCCTGCTGCCCACCCTATTACAAAGCATGCAATAGTAATCATGGATGTAAGGCACTCACCATCATCAGGCTGATCCCTGCACCTGTCTTGTCCAGCAGCCCTCCCGGCCTGCTGTTCATCTTGGTGCAGCCTCCTCTCCCTCACCCACCGGCACTCCTCTGACCTAGGGTGCAAACATGGAGAGAGGAACATCAGTACGACCCGTAGCAAAGTTCCCTCCGCCCCGTGTGTGTGCACTCCCACACAGCCGTACCCATCCTCCCCCCTCCCCTATACCACCACCACGGCCAACACTGGATGGCCCCCCCATGTGCTGGACACATGCCACCGTGATACCTGTATGGATGTTAACAGTGTATGGATGGGGCACCTACCTAGCCATGGCACCGTACCCCTCCTGGCATGTGCCTGCAGGTGGGAAAGCCTATCTGGGTCCCACTGCTGCAGGTCACCATAGCGGTGCCTGCACTGCTCCGCTGTCCTCTCCATTCCTGTGGTCTCCTCCATGGCCATGTTCAGGGGTGCCTCCCCAAATAGGGCAGTGGCATGGGGCTCCACCAACTGGACCAGATTGGCCAGTTCAAGTTGATTCCAGATGGGCACCCTTCTCCTTGCCATCCTGTACAGTTTTGGTATCAAAATGGCGCTCTGTAGCACACGTTCACCACGTGCGGATACTGAGTGGTACTGCGCTGTCACTCCCCATCATGCTGTCACCGAACAGCGTGATAGAGGTGCACCCATGTGGATGCATGGTGCCTAGGGGGCAAAGGTTGGCACAGGGTCAGGGGTCTCTTGCGCACGGACCGCCACAACATGATTGGTACTCATTGCATGTAGCACGGTAGGGAGCCTTTGTGGCACTTCCTGTAGTGGCCTACCATGCTGCGGCCCCAGTGCACCTACAGCACCCCAGTGCCAGAGCGCCATACATGTGAACAGCGCAGTAGCGCCACTGGCACAGTGGTGGCCGTGTCCTGCATTGCCTCCTGCGCACAGCATGTCAGCAGCTTGGCAGGTGTCAGTGTCATCACCCCGGGCATGCACCGTTCTGTGTCCACTGTGAATGTCACAGAAATACACCCTTGCCTGAGCACGTTCAACACAATTGCGCAAAGCGCAACAGCGCGAAATTCAGCCGGCATATGCAAATCAGCTAATCAGCCATTCAATGGCGCAGGTACTGCATTTGCATCTACTTATAATTGCGCCTCGCCTCATTTGCATGGGTTGCGCTATAAAAATGCGACATTGGGCTGCAGTGGCCATAGTCTGTTATTGCAGTCTATTGTGGTGAGTTGCATGCTGTTTGGAAGTGTGGACTGTGGTGTGTGGGACATGCATGGGACTGCACAGTCATAGGTAACACCTGTCATTCTCACAGGATGAAGAATGAGTGATCGTGAGGTGGAGGAAGAGGAACAGAGATGTGGGAGGAAGAGGAGGCTTAACTTCACAAAGGCAGAAACAGATGCCCTATTTGAGGCCTACCTCGACCAGGAGCCGCTGCTCAGCGGATGGCGGGAAACACCACAGGCCCGTGCTGCTGCATGGGAAGAGGTGGCACGTGCCGTCAACCTGCATGGCAGCCACCAGCAGTCCATGCAGGAGTGCAAAAAGAAGATGGGCACAGACAGGCAGAGGATTAAGGACATGGTGGCTGCCATCAGGGAAGCACAGGCTGCGACCGGTTGGGGACAGCCAGCCGTGCAACACCTGACCCCACGAGAAGAGCGTGTTGTTTGCAGCATGTGGCGTTGTGCCATCGAGGGTGTTGTTCCAGGTGATGGATTCCAGACGGGTGGTAGCCCGTCACTGCATGGTGGTCCTGGTCTGTCAAGGGAGGGAGAGAGAGAGGGTAGGGCAGATACATTAATGCTACTGTGTTCCCTTACACCTCCTGAGCATCTACATGGGTCAGCGGTGGTGGGGTTGTCCACTGAGGGTGACACCGTGGACATAGAGGAGGGCCCATCCACCTCCACAGGCATCCAAGGGTCAGGACGACAGTGGGCCTGCCTGGCTGTCCCGACTGATGTTGGTGGAGCAGGTGCAGAGGAGACCCTGCCTGTGTCCTAGTGTGCCAGCGTCCATGGATGCCAGCATGCTGAGACTTGGGCTGATGCTGGATCCATCACTGATGATGATGGACAGTGATACGTGTGGGCTGCAGGATGACCACACAGCAGGTTACATCACAGGCATGGCCATGGGTGGTGATGCCATGGACGCCTGCGTAACATCACAGTCCCAGTCTGTGCCTGTCTGCACCAGTGGGGCAGCACTGGTGTGTGTCCAGGACAGTGAGGCTGTTGCGGCTACTGCGGAGGCACCGTTGAGCCCTGGAGAGTGGCAGCTGGAGGGGCAGTGTCGGC
Source organism: Neoceratodus forsteri (assembly GCA_016271365.2). Lineage (NCBI taxonomy): Eukaryota > Metazoa > Chordata > Ceratodontiformes > Ceratodontidae > Neoceratodus > Neoceratodus forsteri. The sequence goes on from CM057454.1 coordinate 794,636,426, forward strand.
AGTCAGCCAATGGCCATGGGGGTACAGTGTCGGGGGCAGCGTCAGTGCACTACCTGTGGACATGCCCAGGACTGACCCTGGTGTGCAGCGCCCAACCTCAAGGGGTGCTGCCCATCAGGGCCATGGACACTGTGAGGGACAGCATGCCAATCAGGCAGATGACCTCTTAGAATAGCACACCCGCATACTCCAAGAATCAGTCGATCAGCAGTTGCGGCTTGTGACGGTGGTGGATGCACTCAGTGCAGCTCTGTGCCAGGCAGAGGAGTGGCACAGCAGGGACACCGGTCTGCTCCTGGCAGGGATGATCTGGATGCAGGAGGATGTGACCGCTGCAATTGACAGGCTGACACAGACAATCACAGCTGCCATGGCCACAGCGGGCACACAGTTATTTGCCCATGCGTCGCAGACACTGCACAGTGCAATGTCCATCCCCCATTCCCAGTGACGTGCAACACCCTCCTTGTCGACACCGGGTTCAGCTGTGGGCATCCCGAGCACGCCTGGTGCAGGCATGTTCGGTGTGCTGCAGACCCCCGCATGAGCACAGTTGCGCTCTCATGCAGCGGAACCCTGGGGACCATCGGTGCCACCCACATGAGGCCGTTGGTCAGCCTGTCACTGCTGGTGGGTCTCAGCGGGGCTGCCCATGCATCCATGGTGGCCATGGCACTGTGGCACGTGACTGACCTGTCTCCCACCATGGCTAATGTCTGATGCTGCCCTGTGTGCATTGTGTTGTTCAACGTGCAATGCATGGGTGGGGTACCTGGCCCTGCGCACACACACACACACACACACACACACACACACACACACACATTCCATCTGCACACCCTCCCATCTGCTGTCCGCTGTGGCATGTGCATGATGATGCCTGCGTTGCACTGTCCGCCACTGTGCAATGGTGCCCAGTGTCTGACACACGCACAATGACAGGCACTGGATATGGTGGTCTGTGGACATGTGTGTGGCTAGGGGTGGTGGTTGGGGTCGTTATGCCTCCTACCCTTTGTGCATGTCTTGTGGGGTGTGTGTGTGTGTGTGTGTGTGTGTGTGTGTGTGTGTGTGTGTGACCGTGTGCCTTGTTAGACCTTGCCCATCCCTAACGGCGTGTGCGGTTCCATGCTCGGCCAATTCCTTTAACGACATGCACCCCTGGGGTTTGTCCATGCTTGTTTGTGGGTTGTGCCCTTGCCACTGGTGGTTGCACATGGCCCCATGACTTACCTGGGTTGGTTGAAGTGCTCCTCTGTGATGGTGTCCCGGTGCAGCTGTGCCATCCGGATCAGTCGGGGGTCCCTTCGACCAAGGGGAGGCTGCCCATCACCATCTTCACCTGCATCCTCATCGTCCCCATCTCTGTCCCCCCTTTGACCTGTACGGCTATCCCATAGTCGTTGGCCATGTTGTGCAGGATGCAACAAGTCAAGAATAGCCCACAGGCCTTTGAGGGGCTGTACTGTAAAGCACCACCAGATGTATCCAGGCAATGGAAACGTGCCTTCAGCATCCTGAACACCTGCTCGATGACATTGCATGTGGTGGCATGTGCCTCATTGCAGCATTGCTGCGATGGGGTCACAGGCCGCTGGTATGGTGTGAGCAGCCAGCGACGGAGTGGGTATCCACTGTCACCTGTGTGTAGAGGGTGGACATTAGTTTGTTGATCAGTGTCTCCCTGCCATGGGCCATCTAGGCCATGTTACCTCTGACTATGCCCCTCCCAAGATCCATGTCTTTCTGTGTGATTTGCATACTCACCCACTAGGTGGCCAGTGGGGATGTCCCCACTCTCAAACCTGTGGCACATTGCGGACTGGTGCCAGATGAAGGCATCATGTGCTCCCCCAGGGTGCATGGCACAGACATTGATTATGCGCCCCTGGCATCGCACACCACCTGGCAGTTGATGCTTGCATACCCCTTCCGATTCATGTATGCAGCCCCTACAGGGCCAGGTGGCATGCGGATGGCCACAAGGTTGCAGTCTATTGCCCCGAGCATGCCAGGCATACATACTACCCTGTGGAACTCCTGTATGTTTGCTGTGCACTCTGCCGGTGTGCTGGGGAAATGGATGTACTCCACAGCATGTGGCAGCAGTGTGCTGAGGAATTGGGTGAGGAGGCATGACACGGCTGACTGGGTTATGCCTGTCGTGTCCCCTGTTGGTCTCTGGAAGGTACCCGTGGCGAGCAGCACATGACAGCTGTCACTTTGGTCTCCACTGACAGAGCATGGCTCCGTCGCGTGGGTGCCTGCATCACATCACTGCATAGCTCACAGAGCCACCTCAGGATAGCCCAGTTCAGGCAGTACCAGCCCATAATCTCAGTATCAGTGTACAGCTCAAAGCTGGTGTGGGCTCAGTGCTGCATGTTGGGGCATACTGCAGACGGGCCCTTTCAAGGCTGTGCCCCCCTGCTGCCTGCCTTCTCACCCCCCTCATAACTGCCTCCATCTGGATGGTGGCACTGGCCATGTCCCTGGCTTGTGTAACCCCCGGCAGCTGTTTCACTGTTCCCCCCGCTGTCCTTGCTGCTACCCCCTGCACTGGGAACACCTCCCTGTAGTGGCTGTACTGCCCACTATCTGTGCCCTAAGTGCTGTGTGGCACTTCCTCTATTGTCCTGCACTGTGGCACAGGCTCCCCACACCTTCCCTGTTCCTGGTGGTTCCAGGTGCTCTGTCCTGCTCCTGCCCTGTGCTGCTCCCAGTTTCTGTGTGCCTGTGTGGCTGCCTGCAGTTCACCAACATGTGGCTTCCCTGTAGCGTTTTTGCGCCTCTCTTTCATTCCTTTTTATTTTGGATCATTTCCGCTATCGTGCAACTTCCGTTTACTCCCCTATTATGCATGGCACATGTTGTTGAATATCGCACTGCACCATTTATGCATGGTTCCTCCCCCTTCAGTTGTGCATGCATTCATTACCATTGCGTTCTTGCGCATTGTGATTCGGGGGGGCTCATCTGCCACCCACTGAATATCACAGAATGTCGCATTTTCAGACTTGCACTGGCGCATCTCTGTTGCGCATGGCGCAACCCTTTTGAATATCTGGGCTAGTGTCTATTGAATTCGATGCGGCTATTGGCTCCCAGTTAGAGTAGGCCAGATCCTGGTGAAGGGGAGCGAGATTCAACAAATTATACAAGTGGAATAGTAACACTTTTGGGGGAGCTTTAGTTCTGTGTATTTTACGTACCATAAAGGTCATGTGCTGATCACTAATGGCATTTGGTAGAATACCAGATTTCATAACCCAGGGGTTGGTGGGATGTGAGGGCCCAGTCAATAAGGGAGTGGTTACTGGACTTATGGTTCATGTGGGATGGTTCTGAAATGAGTTGCAAAATGTTAAGGGCAGAGATATCATTAAGTGTTTTAGTAAGGGAGGTGGTTAACCAATTTTGGTTGAAGTCACCCATTATATAAGTTTCACCTGCTGGAGTGAGCGAGGTAATGGTATTTATAAGGGGGGCAGACCAGGGCAACAGTATGCACTTACATCATAGATAGCCACCAAGAAGAGAAGGGAGAGTTTAAGAATTAGAACTGCATATACCTTAGGGACAGAGGTGGCAAGAACGCTGGTGAACTGAATGGATGAGGAGATGTATATAGCCACTCCACCACCCCTAGTGGGATGGTCTTGCCATGATATTGTATATCCAGGGATTGAGAGGGTGGGGTCCCCTATTTTGTTACTTAACCACGTTTCGGAAAAGATGATGATTCAGAGGTAAGTGAGGTAACTAGAGATTGAAGTAGGTCAATTTTAAGGGGCAGACTGTGTATGTTTAAATGCAGGATTTGTAAGCCACAAGGAAGGGCAAGGGAGTTGTTTGAGGATGGGCCAGCAAATGCAGATACAGTTGTGGGGAGACCCAAGGGTCATGCCCTAGGATTGGGTTTTATGTCGCCTGAGGATAAGAGTAGGAGTGCAATGACCAAGAAGTGGATTTTAACACTCCTATACCATGGTGTGGATCTATTTAGGGAAGAGGTAGGAAAGGGGAGATGGGAGGAGGAAGTTTGAAATGTTATTATGTGTAACAAGATGAAGTAGGTTGGTTTAGGTAGGAGAGTGGCGCTGGGTCAGATGGTGTAGTGAGTCTATCTAATGAGGGGTGGTGAAGGGGTAGTTGTCAAGTTGTAAAGAAGTGGCAGGAGTAGGGGGGACAGATGGGGTCTGGCATAAAAGATGATGAAGCAGGAGTAAGGGTGAGGAGAGGAAGGCGGAGTGCAAAGAAGATAGTGTAAAGTAACCTATACAGGGCAAGATACATAGCACAAGGAGACAAAATAGCAGCCTAGTAGCTGTGTCAGAAGACAAACTGAATATTATTTGTGGGTTGTAATGAAGTATAGGGAGTAGGCAGATTCAGTGTGGTGTACAGTGCAAGGGAACTGGAGTGGGGCTGCTGTAGAAAGTTCCCAGTGGACATTAGCAGTGACAGCTCCCCTGGAATGAAATTTACCAGCTAGCACAGCTGCAGAATTATTTAAATTGTACTCTGCCAGGGTGTCAGTGGCAGGCTGGCGACAGTAGCAGGGCATTTTGCACTTGTAAGTCCTTCTAGTGGTTCTTAGAGCTTACTAATGGATAGAGACTAAAGGTTCAGTTAATGGATAGAAAAACAAGTCTTGCTATTAGCCAATAAGAAAAGGATGCTGGGGAGGGGCAAGGCTGGGGTTGCGGTGGGAGGGCAGGACAAAATATGCAATGGTGCTGAGCAAAGCAGAGTAAAGTAGACAGTACCCAAAAATCAAAACGCTGCGGTCTCTTAGAGAGAGCTGCACGGTCCTCAGGCTGAAGGCAAAGCAGCCAATTATGAGGCAGAATGGAGAAAAAAGAAAAGAAAGGGAACTGCAGACTATTTAGAATTTGACAAGGAGGCTGTTACAGGCAAAATGCCTGCATGTAAGTGTGCAGGAAGGAGAGAGAAAGAAGCAGCCTTTTGGGTCACTAGTTATGGTTTCAGTTTTTGTCAGTGCACGAGTTTGTAGCCAATGAAAATGCTTAAATCTACTGGAAGGGTGGAAAGGAGACAGAGACAAAAGGTAGCAAGACCATTAAAGGAGTGATGAGAAGGGGAAGGGAGAAAATGAAAGCTGGGCATAATTACTGCTTAATGCAGAAATTAATTAAGCAGCTGCAGCTGTTGTGAGTTTAAAATCATTTAGCAGCAAGCAATTAAATAGTATCAGGAAATAGGTCAAGGGGAAGAGACCTGACCTGAGTAAAATAATCAAAATCAGTTATTTATTATATCAGACCAGAAATGTGCAGCATTTAGATAATGGATTAACTTGCTTGCACCAAGGTAATAATAGAAGCAGAGCAAAGTCGGATCAGAGGTCTTGAGCAGATAATGCTAGACATGGTTGGCCAGTCTGGCTGAATCTGGTGGAGGTGCCAATATTCAAACTTGAGAAACCATTTACCTTTCAGTGGGCTGGAGCGGCAGCAGCTGCAGAGGATTAGCAACACTGCAGGGAGGGAGCCCGCTCAGAGCATGATCCAATCTGGGGAAAAATGTCAAGAACAGCAAATTACTTACAGAAGCTAAGAATTGGGGGGGTGGGTTATGCAGGGGGATGACAAACTCAGGGGTCAGACTGGTTAAGTGGAGCAGCTAGAGAACAAAAGGGCTTAAACAGTGGGTGGGAGGGAGGGAGAGACAGCAGTGTGGGCAGGGGAGAGAGAAGAGAAAGAAGAGGACCTGGGGAGCAGGGGGGATGCAGGGGGCTTCACCAGAAGTACAGGAGACAGAGGAAACTGAGAGAAATAAAGAAAAAGTAATTAAGTAGTAGACATACAGGGGGAAGTGGAGAAACAGAGAATATAGGCAGGAGGAGGTACAATTTAAGCCTAGTAACAGCAATCACTAAAACATTGTAAAATAGCAATGAAAGAGCAATAACCATCAGAAGTACCAGTAATGTATGACTAGCAGGACAAAAGAAGTAAACCAAGACAAATTAAACTGCATTAACAGGAATGAAGTCGGAGCACAGTAATTAATTAGCAGAGCTTAACAATTTAGTAGGAAGTGGATCCTAAGCTGCAAATAAATGGGAAGAGTGCTCATACAATGCATATAAAATACAAAATGCAAGTTAAAACTACAAGAATTCAGGCTGGGAGTAATTATTGCTTACTGCTGGAATGAATTAATCAGCTATAACTGTTGTGAGTTTAAAATTATTTAGCAGCAAACAATTAAATAGTATCAGGAAGTGGGTCAAGGGAACAGACCTGACCCGAGTAAAATAATCAAACTCAGTTAATTATTATATCAGGCCAGAAATGTGCAGCATTGAAATAACTGATTAACTTGCTTGCAGCAATGTAAAAATAGACGCGGAGTGAAGTAGGATCAGAGATCTAGGACAGATAATGCTAGCCATACTTGACCAATCTGGCTGAATCTGGTGAAGGTGCCAAGATTCAAACTTGAGAAACCATTCACCTTTCAGTGGGCTGGAGTGGCGGCAGAAGCTGCAGAGGATTAGCAGCTCCACAGGGAGGGAGCCCACTCAGGGCAATATCCAATCATTAAGTGGGTTGAAGCGGCAGCTGCAGAGGATTAGCAGTGCCTCAGGGAGGGATTCTATTCAGGGCTTGATCCAATCTTTCAGTGGGCAGGAGTGGCGGCAGTAGCTCATCTAAATATGTGCAGGAATGACTTGCCACAGCCCATAGCCAATGCTGGGTGAGCATATAATGATGAGATTTCACTGTGATTTCCTCTGGAGAGCGCAAAAACAGTATTGCTCAGGGTGACAAGATAGCTGCAGTACCTAATAATTTCTCCAACGTAATATTCATCTGTGCCCAGTATGGAGAAAGAGCTGGGCATACACACAATGTGTGAGTATGAGAGGCTTTAGTTTCCACACACCGACTACAGCACCATGAACCAAATTGTAGGACATATTTAATTACCATAATTGTTGTCATAAAGTATTACATAATCATTTTCTAAGAAAGATTCCTCCACAAGATGCAAGGAGGTAATTAGAATTCTACATACCCCAGCCCATTCTGCCTCACTGATTTGTATTCCCAGTTCAGGCTGCTATTTTGTCTTGATACTCACAGTTCTCTGGGTCTGGAATCTGTGAGTATATAGCAATATATATATGTGAAATTAAGTGGCTATAGAAAGGGTCTGTAAGAACCAACAGTAATAGGGAACACAATTTTGTCTCTATTTCTACTGTAGTTCTTCTGGCCAGATGTTCCAAAATAAAAGAATACATCTTAAGATACTGGAAAAAGTCTGACTGTTGTAAATTATAACTTATGGGGTGGTCTCCTAGGGCAATATCACTCTACCATATGCCAGCTGCAAAATGTAATATACTCTCTTCCTGTTCCAGGATGAGAATCTGGGGTCCTGACATCAGAGAAAACTGCCATCTGGAGAGAGTATGAAGCAAGCAATAAGACAACAGAGGGGACCTTATGCTGAGATAACCATCCCCCCAGGGATGTACTGAGGCCTGACACTACAGGAGGCGGGCCTTACAAGCCCTGGAAGGGCAGTTATCTGAGTATAAGGGCCACTCTGTAGTGTCTTAGTGCACTTTTAAAATAGTTCAAAGGTAGCAAAAAAATGTAAAACAAAAAAACGTACGAGAAACATGGAGAAAACATTTAAAAAAAGATTGAGGGTTCAATGCAAAATAGTTCCTCCATTACCAATCACTGGGGGGGGTGCTGTGCTGTATTTTACTATCATGCTTCCGGCTGTTTTCAGTCCTTGCTGCCTTCTTTGGGGACTGGGAGTGAGAGGGACAGACTTTGCCTATTATTTTTCTTATTACAAACTATTTTAGTATTTTAAACAGTTTTTCCCACATTGTGGCTTCTGGCCATTTTTCATTGTTGTTTCTTGGTTCTAGCTGCCTGCTCTGAGGATCAGGAGAAAGTGTAACTGCTGTCTGGGGTGTTTTATTACTTTTACTAAGATTCATACTAAGGCAGTCTAGGAGCCAAGGAGGCGGTTGCCCATTTGAAGGCTCCTATCCGTTTACCCATAATACTGTACAATATTTCCCTCCGATATGTATTTATCTAGTTGCTGCTTGAACTGCTGCTTATTATTACTCATAATAATTTCTATGGGTAAGCCATTCCAAGGAGTCACCACTCTCTGTGTAAAGAAAGCCTTTCTTCTAGTTGCATTGAATCTGTTTGGTTGGAGCTGAAGCAGGTGCCCTCTGGTACATAGTGGACTTTATGTTTACATTCTATCTGGTGCTGATCCAACAGATATGCATCCTGCATGAAGTCACAACACATAGGGAGATCTACCTGAATTCTCCTTTTTTCTAGGGGCAGAAGGTTTAATTTAAACAACCTGTCTTCATATGATTTATCCCTTAATTCATATATTTTTGTAGCTCCTCTCTACATCCTCTCCAACCCATCCACCCCTTCCCTTGACTGAGGGCCCCACACCGGGCTACAATAGTCCAGCAATGGCCTCACATATGCACTATAAAGTGGCATAATCACCTCCCGCTCTGTACTTTTAAAGTTTATTTTTATTGCTCATAGTATGTTCTTTGCTTTGGCTATTTGATTAGTACACTGAGTTTTAAATGTTAGTTTGTTGTCTGTAATTATACCCAGATCCTTCTCTGCTTTTGAATGTCTTAAAGCTTGTCTGTTGAGGGATAATTCACCATTTTATTATGCATGCCCAAGTGTATAACACAGCACTTATCAGTATTAAAGCTCATACCCTTCGTGGAGACCCACTTATATGTATTATTCAAGTCTTCCTGCATAGCAGCAATGCCATTGTCTTCCTGCACAACTCCTGCCAACTTTGTATCATCTGCGTACTTGCTGAGCCAATTACTTGCACTCTTCCCCGTATCAGATATGAAGACCTTGAACAGCACTGGCCCCAACACTGACCCCTATGGCACCCCACTCATAACAGCCACAGAAGGGGAAAGATATCCATTGATACACACCCTCTGCATTCTATCAGTCAACCATGCCTCCACTCATCCTACCAGCCCCTCATTTAATCCATGGTCCAAAAAGCAGTGGGGGACTTTATCAAAGGCCTTCGCAAAATCCAAGTAGATACAATCCACCAGTTTCCCCCTGTTCAGTGCAGCAGATACTTACTAGGTACTATACTAGGTGAATAAGACAAATAGAAGGCGTTTGCCATAGGACCTGTCTCCCCTTGCGGGGTTTAGCTGCCCTTCCTTCAGAATAGTAAGTAATCATCGAGTTTACCTTTAAACATTTCTACAGAACTTGATTCCATAATTTCTTTAGGAAGTTGGTTCCATAATGGAATTATTCTTTGTGTGAAAAAAATTCCTTCTAGTTTTTTTTAGGATACATTAATGCAAGTTGTTGATTGTGACTCTTAAGCTTAATTTCTCTATTTGTGGAGTGTACATGAAGGTCTTTCATAAGGTCCATATCTCTACTGATGTTATACATAAACAATACATCTCCCCTGGTTCTCCTTAGTTCCAACGGGGTAAGACCAGTTCTAGTAATTCTGTCCTCATAATCCAGGTGACCCAGTCCAGCTATCATTTTAGTTAGCCTCCTCTGGACTCTTTCCAACAGGTTAACATCTCTTTGAAAATATGGACTCCATATGGGGCTCCAATAATCCATTATTGGTTTCACCAAGGATTTGTAAAGGGGTATTAAACAGTGCCCTATGTCTTGAGACAAAATATCTTCTAATACCATTTATGATCCTATTTGCCCTACCCACCACTTCATTACAGTGGCCAGAAAAGGTTAGGTCATTTGTAATATAGTCACCTAGATCCTTCACTTTAGTTACTGTATTCAATTTTATGTTATTTAGCATATAATCCCTGCATAAATTGTTGCTTCCAAAGTGTATAATGGCACATTTGTCCATGTTGAACTTCATACTGTTCTTCGAGGCCCAACCCTGGATTTGTACTAGATCCTGCTGGAGCGTTCTACCTTGCATATTGTTACTAACTTCTGCTCATAATTTTGACTCATCAGTGAATTTTATGCATTTGTCCAGTATGTTCATATCCATATCCATATCAGAGATAAAAAGGGAAAAGAGAGAGGTTCCAATACCGATCCCTGAGGGACTCTGCTGGACACTACACCCTTCCTAGACAAGTAACCCCATATCCTAACTGATCGATTTCTATTTGTCAACCAGTTTTTGACCCAAATGACCACATTAACATTAATCCCAAATTGCATAATTTTGAGAACAAGTGTATCGTGATCCTTTGTCAAAGGCCTTCCTGTAATCCAGAAAAAAACACATCCACAGGTTTATCATTGTCCAGAAGTTCACTAATTTTGTTATATAATGTCATCATATTAGTTAGACATGAACATTGTTTCCTGGAACCATGTTGAGATTTATCAATTTTACCCAATGATATCAAATCATCAATCTACTTTTTCATAAAAACACAACAAGTTTGTTACACATGATCTTCCCACTAGAAAACCATGCTGTTCTTGATCAGATTGATCGCTAGCTATTAGGAAAGAGCTTATTTAATTTTTTATGATGGTCTCCAGCACCTTCCCTGGGACAGATGTCAAGCTAATTGGTCAGTAATTCTCATGATTAGCTCTATCTCCCTTTTTATGTACGGGCACCCCCCTTTCTCCTAGCCAGTCTCGCGGAACCTCCAGTTCCTATAGTGATTTTAAGAAAATCTGCTTTAGTGGCTTTGCAACCTCTGAGGATAGTAATTTTAACATCACATTTGATAAGTTATCCAGCACGGTAGAGTATGTGTTCTTTAACTTATTTATTATCTCATTTATGGCACTTTCTGTTATTTGTATAGGGGATGAAACCTGTTTTTTAGCCTGATAACCTGTATCTTGTTTGTGGGAGAAGACCAAACCAAAGTATGTATTGAAGGTATTTGCTATTTCTGCAGGGTCCTTAACTACTTCATTGTTGATCTTCAGAGCGCACAAACCTATGTTTGTTTTATGTAGTGAATTTACGTAGCTGTAAAACTGCTGCATATTGTCCTTTCCTGCTTTACTGGCTAGCCTTTTCTCCACCTTCTGCATACGTTTCTTGATTAAGTGCTTACATTGTCTCTGTGCAATGATGTACCTTTCCCACGCTGCCCTTGTTTCACCACTTTTATATGCTATATACAGCTTCTGCTTTTAATTTAAGGATTTTTGTATTTTATTTGTGAACCACTTTGGTTTCATTCCTTTATTATTATATTTCCTTCTTTTTTAATGCATTTGTCACATAGCACTATTATATGTTTTTTAAAGCTTTTCCACGTCAGTTACAGATTTGTTTTTAACTATAGTTTTCCATTGTATCTTTTTTAATTCATTTCTTATAAGATCCCTTTTTGCTGTGTTGAAGAGATACTGTATATCTTCTTGCATCACTTTGTAAGGGGAACATGCTTATTTATTGTGTAAAGGACAGAGCTATGATCACTATTCCCCGGGGGTGGGGGCAGACTCTGCAGTTTGTAATCCTATAATCCTAATGTCATTAGTTGCTATAACTATATCCAGTATATTTTCTCCTCTTGTCGGGTCCCTCATATACCAATGCATTCCTGCCTGGTGCATAACCTCTAATAGGTCTTTACTTATTGCTTTGTTTGCTTCCAGTGTATCCCAGTTTATATCACTTAAATTTAAGTCTCCCATTAACACTACTTCTCCCATGGTGCCGGCCTTCTCTATTTCATTATACATAGATATAGTATCTTCATAGCACAGCCTGGAGGTCAGTAACATACTCCCACAATTAAACATTTTGTAGCCCTTGTTTCCAACCTTATACATATAGTTTCAGTATCTGTTTCACCCAGTTTTAGTTTTTCTGACATTTCAACAGATTTAAAATGGTTTGATTTATATGCTGCTACCACCCCACCATTTTTTCCTTTCCTATCTAAATGACACATAGTGTAACTTGCTATTTCTCTACCCCATGTGTCACCTGGTGTCCACTAGATTTCTGTCACTCCCACTACATCAATATTGTTAAATATTAATGCTTCCATTTCATCTTTTTTGTCTCTTATACCCCTAGTGTTAGTAGGTAGACATTTTATCTCATCACTATTTATTGTCCTTTCCTGTACATTTTCCAGTTTATCTAACCTTGTTGGGGGGACATTTTCCTGAGCAGCTATCCCTCCCCTACTTTTGAAACTATTGTCCCTTGTTGTGGCTTCTGACCATTTTCCCGGTCTTTGCTGCATGCTCTGAGGATCAAGAATAAGTTTCCATGATGTAGCATTGCTTGTTTTCTGGTCCTCTCTGCCTACTTTGAGGACTAGGAGTAAGAGTCAGTTTGTGGATCTATTGGGTGTGCCACCAGCTGAGTGGGTGGAGGTGGGAAACTGATCACTGAGGTAAAAAAACATAGAAAAGTGAGGATAAAGAAAGAGGATGGACTTGGACAAGCAGGGAGATGACTGAGCAGGTAAGAGGGCAGTGGAGATGAGGGTTCAGTTTGTTTGCAAGAAAACAAAATGTTTTCTGGTACTAGCATTCTGAACTAGCACAGTTTTATCTGAGGTAATGGGGTAGGCCAGCACCAGTACTTTTTTGTACCTGGGCATTATGCTGAGGTACTGTAAATGTATGGATGCACGCCTGCCTTAGCCAGTCAGAAGCCAGGATTGCCCCTTCACATTTTATAAACAGAAATAAGAAACCAGCCAGATATGTGGATCCTTTGAGAAGAGTGCTTCTCTGCTTGAGATTCTTTTAGGCATAAGGATTACCAGAGATACAATAATATGTAGTTAATAGAGTAGCAAGCAATGAGCTAGAGAAAGGGAGGTGACCTTTATCCAATGTTTCAATAAATTTTCAGTGATCACTGTACACCAGAGACAACCTTAACATTATAATACACAGCTGTGCTGCTTTGTAATAGATCCCCATAGGAGGCAGAGCTGCTCCACCACTTTTTTGAGTAGATGTAACAATTTATATCTGACCCTAGGCATTTTGTCCCCCTAAATAGCATGAACAATCACTATATCTCAGGCCTTAAAATTGGCCTTAGTGGGAGAAACAGATTATGTTTGGATCAAATATATTAAGTGAGGAAGAATATTCAGCCTGGCTTTATAAATTTTGTGAATAAATGCTTTTTGCAGTGGCGCCAATTTCTGAATATCTTGCTCTGTTTTGGTAGATAATTGTTTGTAATTGATTTCCATAGTTGACACTGCTCCCTTGTGAGATGTGCACCTACTGTAACTATTTAAGGGAGGGACTATTCCATCAGAAATTTAATCAAGCCTCAATCTTGGGGGTGGGGGTAGCTAATTAAAGTTCAGGACTATAGTCTCTGTTTCATTTCATTTGTACCCTTGAACAATAACAAATATCCAAATCATTTCCCATAGGATCAGTAAAGACATTTTTGTCTCTGTGCAGTAAATCAATAAACAGCCCATGTAAAGAGTTAATTCATGGATTTGCAGCCAGCATAATTCCTGGGAGCTGGAGATTTCTGTATGATCTGAGCCAAAGGTTCTAGCTACAAAAAAAATAAAAGTGAAGAAAGGGGTCACCTCTGATGAGTGCCCCTGAACAATTCTAAGGGTTGAGATAAACATCCATTTACCCATATATAGGTGGTGGGAAATACAAGGCCTGTACCAATTCCATAAATGAAGGGGTAAAGATAAAATTGGCGAAAGCGTAATGGTGAAAGACCCATGACACCCAGTCAAAGGCCTTCTTGGCATGTCGATGCAAAAAAAGAAAGATGAGAAACAGTCAGTAGATGTTCCTGAACAACATGTCAAAGATTATGCAGTGTTTGTTTAATGTTATATTGAGTCTAGCATTAAGAAAAAAAAAACAATTTGATTCTGATCTATGAGCTGGGGTACTAGGTCTTCTAATCATTGGGACTTAATTTGAGTGAATAATGTACAGTTCATATTGAGAACTGCAATAGGATGATAGGATTTGGCCCAGAGTAAATACTTCCTTACTCAGTATGGGAAGGGTGGATAAAGTACAGTAGCATACTTCTGTAAGGGTGGGAGGGTCTCACATAAATACATCCTAATATGTCTTTAAGAGAAAGAGTGTTAAGTAACTTTTGAAGCAGTGATAGAAATCTCCTAGTGCCTGTCAGGGTCTGAACATTTCCCTGTTTTCAAAGACAAAAGAATCTCATGAAGTTCTACTGCTGTGACTGGTGCTATGAAAAGAGTATTTTGTTCCTCCATTAGCTAAGGCAACCATATGTTTTGAAGCAAACTCTTGTCCGAGCTACTGTGGCTGTTAATGCATTAACTGAATAAGTGTGTTTCATGTGCTTAAGCATAACTTAATTGCCATAGTCAGCTCTGTGCGTAAATTTCATTTTTGGTAATAGTAGATCATTTTCCTGGTTGATCTTGTGTTTCCCATGTGTTTAAAATTTGAGCAGCAACTGCTGTCTTATACTATGCAGGGGAGGAGAGTGAGCTCAACACCAAGGCCTTCAAGTAATGGTAGAAGGAATGGTATAGAGAGTAGAGGTATGGATACTTAGGGGACTATGGGCCAACCTGGAAGGATGTGAACATATACTAAGGTGATGGCCTGCTTTCATCTAGAAGGCAACCATAGTCTTCAGTGGATGGTTCAAATGTTACTTTGATGGACATTTAAAGTAGCCGGGAGGGGATGCAGAAGAAATAGGGGAGGCATAAAGTGGGCCACCACAGGCTAAGAGAGATGGTAGGGAGATCCCAAGGGGGGAGAGAGTCCCACCTGGATGCAAGTTATTCAAGAAAGCAAGGATTAGTCAAAGGAGAAAGGTGTATGGAAGGGGGAACAAATGGAAAAAGGAGAAAGTGGCAAGAAGAGAGCTGAGGGCTACCAAAATGTTGCATGGTCTGCATCAAAAGCCCTACAAGAAGAGACTGAAAGAGTTCAATATGCACACCCTGGAGGAGAATAGGGAGACTGGGGATATAATAGAGACCTTTAAGTATCTCACAGGGGAAATAAGGTATAGAAGGGAGATATGTTTCAGAGAAAGAGGTGGTGTAGAACAAGGGGTCATGATATGAAGCTGGAAGGAGGTAGATGCAAGAGAGATGTGAGGAAGTACTTCTTCACAGAAAGGGTGGTGGATTCCTGGAGCAGCCTTTCATGGGAGGCAGTGAGGGGTGAAAACAGTGGTGGGTTTCAATAATGTCTGGAACAAGCACAAAAAAATCCTATGAAGAAGGAAGTGAGTGGAAGAGATAGTGCTGTTGTTTAATATGCATTAACATGTTGTTTTCATCCAGCTCCTACATTAAAAGAGCACCCTTTGTGTGACATCTGGGCCTGGGTAACCTGGCCACTAAAAGTGTTTCTGCTGCTGTGGGCACCCCCTCCTCATGGACATAATTTATCCATATCCCTAGACATGAGGGGGGGGGCTACATTTCTCTGGAGGACAGGTTATGTGATTCAAATGGATAAGGCACATAGCTGTTACAGTTTTGCACTTGCACTGTCAATTTACAGACAAGTTTAGATACAAATGTGTGTAGTGGTTATTGAGAGGAGAGGTAAGAGATGCAGGCTTAAGGATCAAATGAAACAAAAAAAAAACACATTAAATACCTGTGCCGTATATTACTATGCACTCCATCAAGCACAGCAATGATGAGCATTACATACATATTCTGTAGGTTACAGCCACTGATTTCAGAAATACATATATTTTTTTATCCACGCCATCAGCCTCCATTCAGTGCACATGGTAAGCTTTATTTGTAAAAGGCAGGGAAATAATTTAAAATTTTAAGTTTACAAAAAGGTCAACTAAGTTATCACATTTGGCCATCTTCAGGTTTCAGAATGTCCCTGTATAATGCAGTCTGGTTCCTAATCACTTTCCCCAGAATGACACTTGTGAATTGCTATGGAAATACTTCAAATGTAAAACAAACTGATCAGAATGACACTAAGAATTAGGTCCTGAAAGGGTTAAAAAAACACACACACACACACACACACACACACACACACACACACACACACACACACACACACAATTTGACTCTCTCTTGCAGAAATGGTGAAGATCTTTTATCATTCAGTCCACTAAGAATTATTGTAGATCAGCCCTGGAGCAATGCAGTCTCATTACATGCTCAGTTTGACCAACAGGGAAATATTTAGATAAAAATGTGTTAAAAGAGGGTTTAGGTGTCTGAACTAAAAAGACAACAAAGAAACATTTTTCCAGTGACTAATGCTTAGTTTAACAAGCTGCATGTAAGGTTTACACTGAGCACATCCACTGATTATAATTTGAGATGGCATGAGTATACTGCATGTAGTAGAAGAATGTATGGAATGAATCAAACACTCTGTCTGCCCTCTCAGCAGAGTGCTTCCAGGTAGCAGAAGGATTATGCTTCAACTCCAAAATTGTGCTTCGGTGGGAATCTGAAGTGCCCTTTTTTTACCAAGTGATAGCAAGACAGTTTGCAGAGCTCCTATCTGCAGCTGTAAAAAAGGAAACACACTTTATATATTTATTAGATCAACGGTTTACAGATCTTTGAGTCATAGACTCATTTACAAAGGCACCTCATCAGGAGAGCAATACATCACAGCAAACAAAACAGTACAGTACATAACGCTTAGATTAAAAAAGGAACCAGTGTTACAGGCATTCACTGGTGGTACATGCTTGGTAATAGGTAGATCACTGTAGCCATAATATAGGTACACGAGTACCACATCAGGTAGCAACCAGAGATATTTTATTACATTAGCCAGCAGATGTTGCATTAGACCCCAGGTATATACAGCAAAAGTAGACACGGCAGACACAGCCTAGGGGTGAAGGTAAGGGGCAGATGGGGGATTATGTGCAGTTGCAGCAGCAAGTGCTTGTCAGATGGCTTCTGAGGGAGACCTTGAAAGGACCAGACTTAGTGGAGTCAGCTATATAGGCTGGGAGGGAATTGAACCAGGAGGAAGCCCGATAGCAAAAGGATCTGAGTCAGACTGACTTTGATTTGTCTGTTGGAAGCTGAGAACCTTGCTACACTGCAAAGAACAAACTATAACTCCGGTTAGGACCTGTAAACCTCGTAAGGCATAATATTGTTGGGGACTTGTTAAGAAGGGGAGCTACGCTTTCTACAAAAAGTTTCATTTTTTTTTCTTTATTGGCATTAAGCAGAGAATTGCAGGATTCCATTAAAAGTGTTGTAATTTTTTAACCAGAGGGAGTGAGATACAACTAAATTTGCTTGATTGCTGGGGTTGAGACCTAGGATTTGGAAGGATATTTTTGCAACATTTTAAAAGTGTCCTGCTGGCTGAGAAGTTAAGTTTTTATCCCTGGTTTCACTGAAAGGTTTTGTGTATTGGAATCAGACACAGCAGAGTGCCTAAATTGAAAGGTCTGCTTACATCACAGGTGTCACTAGTCAGTCAATTGGCTCTGGGTGGGGTTTCATCACTGTGCTGTCTTAGGCATCCTTCACAGTTAGAAGCCAGTCAGACTGACTTTGATTTGTCTGTTGGAAGCTGAGAACCTTGCTACACTGCAAAGAACAAACTATAACTCCATTTAGGACCTGGAAACCTGGTAAGGCATAATATTGTTGGGGACTTGTTAAGAAGGGGAGCTACGCTTTCTACAAAAAGTTTCATTTTTTTTCCTTATTCATAGAAGTTGATGGCAGATAAGGACTGCAAGGCCCATCCAGTCTGCCCATTTCTCTTTCTACCTTATGAATATGTCATTGGCCTTTGCTCTGTCAATGGCCTATCTAGTCATACTCATCTGTATTGCTCCCTTATGCCTATACCATGCCTGTTTGAAGCCCTGCACTGTATTCATATCCACCACATCCTGAGGTAGGCTGTTCTATGCATCCACCACCCTTTCTGTGAAAAAAAACTTCCTCACATTTCCCCTTAATTGGCCTCCCTCTACTCTCATGCCGTGTCCTTTTGTCCTGCTATTTTTCTTGTATTGAAACATGTTACACTCTTTCACTTTGTTAATGACCTTAAGATGTTTGAATGTTTTGATCATATCACCTCTCTCCCTCCTTTGCTCTAGGGTATACATATTGAGCTCTGTTCATCTGTTCTCATATGTTTTCTGATGCAGTCTCTGCACCATTTTGGTTGCCCTTCTCTTGACTGCCTCAATTTGGTTAATGTCATAGTGAAGGTGTGGCCTCCAGTACTGCATGCAGTACTCCAGATGGGGCCCAACCAGTGTCTTGTAAAGAGGGATTATTACCTCCCTCTTCTGACTTGCGTTACCCCTACTAATACACCCCAACATTAAGCAGAGAATTGCAGGATTCCATTAAAAGTGTAGTAATTTTATAACCAGAGGGTGTGAGATACAACTGAATTTGCTTGATTGCTGGGGTTGAGACCTAGGATTTGGAAGGATATTTTTGCAACATTTTAAAAGTGTCCTGCTGGCTGAGAAGTTAAGTTTGTATCCCTGGTTTCACTGAAAGGTTTTGTGTATTGGAATCAGACATAGCAGAGTGCCTACATTGAAAGGCCTGCTTACATCACAGGTGTCACTAGTCAATCAATTGGCTCTGGGTGGGGTTTCATCACTGTGCTGTCTTAGGCATCCTTCACAGTTAGAAGCCAGTCAGACTGACTTTGATTTGTCTGTTGGAAGCTGAGAAACTTGCTACACTGCAAAGAACAAACCATAACTCTGTTTAGGACCCAGAAACCTGGTAAGGCATAATATTGTTGGGAACTTGTTAAGAAGGGGAGCTACACTTTCTACAAAAAGTTTCTTTTTTTTTTCCTTATTGGCATTAAGCAGAGAATTGCAGGATTTCATTAAAAGTGTAGTAATTTTATAACCAGAGGGAGTGAGATACAACTGAATTTGCTTGATTGCTGGGGTTGAGACCTAGGATTTGGAAGGAAAGGATATTTTTGTAACATTTTAAAAGTGTCCTGCTGACTGAGGAGTGAGTTCATTTTTATCCCTGGACTCAGTAGTGTGGTTTGTGTAGGAGCAGTGGTCTAGTAAATTGTGGTGTTAGTTGAATTACTATGAAGAGCAGTACTCACCAGGGTGGTGGAGCAGTTGTGTATTTGATTGTTTCTAACAGTCACCAGTGGCTGTGGACTACCCAACCACCCTTCCTCACACCCCACACCCCACACCCCCAGGCATGGCATTTCCTTTATAGCCAAAGTTCTGAAATCACTTCTCAACAGGTCTTGGGGCAGAACTGTCATATTCTTAATAACCCAGCACAGTGCATAAAGGGTAGGTGCACACCACAAATAAAAATAAAAAAAGATATATATATATATATATATATATATATATATATATACATATATTACATATTGTATATTATAAGGGAGTAGGACATGTGGGGAGTGGTGCAATGCACTTGCTGTGGGGCAGCAGTTTTCTGGGAGACATTCTGGAAACTGCATTGCTGTCCTATTTGTAGGCAACTGTCAGCTCTGAGGGAAGAGATTTCCCACCTCCAGGCTGAACTAGCAAGGACTAAGGAGGCCTCCCCCATCCATAGAGCACCACTGTCACAACCACTGCCTCAGAGGTTGCAAAGTATGAAGAGCAGTTGGACCACAGTGGGTTCTGGGAGGGTGCGGGTGGTGGACCAGAGGTGAAGCCCCCTAGTTGTACCTCTACACAAATCATGTGTCATTCTGGCAGAGCAAGGTTCCTTTATGATGGCACCCTCAGTGGAGACCCAGAAGAATGCTGAGGACATCCACAAGGGAGACCCACAAAAGGGTGGAAAGGGACACCACAGGGGAAGGAAATAGCTTCTGATAGAGGCCTCAATTGTTAGGGGGTAAAACTAGGGAAGGGAAAGGAGAAGGAAGTAAGGTGCCTGCCTGGTGCCATGGCTTGGAAGGACAGGAAGCGAATCCTCAGGATTACAGAAGCAGCATCACAGGAGAGGGAATTAGATATCATTGTCCACCTTGGGACAAATGACCTAGCTAGGCATGGGATCAGTGCAGTGCAGACTGAATTTGTGGAGATGGGGAGGGGCCTCAGATGGGTAGCATGCACGGTAACCTTCTCAGAAGTGCTGCCAGTCCATGGCAGGAGTGAGGCTAGGGTACTGCACACCATGCAGTTTAATGAATGGTTGCAAAACTGGTGCAGAGCACAGGACTTTGGCTTCATTGGGGACTGGCAGTCCACCTGGAGAGATAAAGGTCTATACTGGCATGATGGTCTGCATCTGTCCATGAAGGAAACCAAGCTCCTAAGTGACAGGTTTAAATGCTTCCTTGGCAAGCTTTTAAACTCACCAAGGGGGGGGGAGGTGCTGATAAGAGGCAGGAAATTTCAAGCCTCCCCCAACAAAACATAGCAGGTAGTAAGGTAAACACTGAGGTACAGAGCTCAACACAGGGCAGAACAGGGGTAAATGGAAAAATAGGCAAGGGCAATAAGAGCAGGGATGGGGGAAAAAGGATAACGCCAACATTAAATGGAGGGCAATGAGTACCAATGCCCATAGTCTTGGAAACAAGCTTCCTGAGCTAGTAGCCTTGATGGAAGATGAACAATTGGATAATGTGGCAGTCACAGAAACATGGTACACAGAGAACCATGACTGGGATGTCAACATACCAGGGTACACAATCTACAGAAGGGACAGGGAAGGTAAAAGTGGAGGTGGAGTAGCTCTATACATAAGGGAAGGGATCAAAGCTACAGAACTAAAAAGTAAAGGGGGGGAGGACAAGAGGCACTCTGGGTCACCTTGGAGACAGGGAATGGCATCACAATCTGCACAGGGGTTGTATACAGACCCCCGTCTCAAGGGGAGGAAATGGACAAGAAAATGATAGAGGACATTCTCAAAATGGCTGAAAAAGGGGAGATACTGTTGATGGGGGGATCTGAATATGCCAGATGTTAACTGGATGACATGTACTGCAGCCACATCCAAGAGCAGGGTCATTCTTGATGCCCTGCAGGGGGCAGGCCTTAGACAGCTATTATTGGAACCCACTCGGGAGGGAGCAATACTAGACCTGGTACTCTCAAAAGGAGAGAGGATCACAAATTTTGAAGTCAGTAGACATCTGGGAACAAGCGATCACTGCACAGTGTGCTTCACAGTGAGCACAACCATGAAGATAAGCCATATAGAAACAAGGATACTGGACTTTAGAAGGGCTGACTTTGGCAAAATGGGTGAATACCTGAAGAATGCTTTAGCAAATGACCAAAAAGGAGGGGTGCAAGAACAATGGAGAAAAATCAAAACTGCCATCATAGGGGCAACAAGCCTTTGTGTGAAACAAATAAAGAAAACAAAGCGGAGTAAAAAAACACTATGGTTCTCAAAAGAGGTGGCAGGGAAGGTTAAGTAGAAAAAGGCTGCATTCAAAAAGTATAAGGAATCACAGAAGGAGCATGACAGGGAACTGTATCAATTAAAGTAGAAAGAAGTGGGGAAGGCAGTCAGACTAGCAAAGGCCCAAACCGAGGGAAAAAATAGCCAACTCAGTTAAGAAGTGGGATAAAACCTTTTATAGGTACATTAGGGAGCATAGAAAGGTTAAGGGAGGGATAGTGAAGATTAATAAAGGAGAGGCAAGGTGGGCAGAGGGAGACAGTGAAAAGGTAGAGATACTGAATGAATACTTTTGCTCAGTATTCACAAAAGAAGATGAGGAGGAGTTACCTAAACCAGACAATAGAAGCACTCTGGGTAGGGGGGTTGACACCAGTCCATTCACAGAAGGAAGAGTCCTGAAAGAACTTCTAAAACTCAAGGTGGACAAAGCAGTGGGGTCTGATGGGATTCACCTCAGAATCCTAAAAGAACTAAGGGAGGACCTAGTGACACCACTGACCATGATTTTTAACAAATCATGGGAGGATGGGGTGGTACCTGAGGACTGGAGGAGTTCAGATATGATTCCCCTTCACAAAAGTGGGAGCAAGGCAGAAGCAGGAAACTACAGACCTGTAAGTTTGACTTCAGTGGTAGGGAAAATGATGTAATCGCTTCTGAAAGAAAGAATTGTTGAGTACCTAGAGGCCAGCGGGGCACAGGACCCAAAGCAACATGGATTTACAGCAGGAAGGTCATGTCAGACAAATCTAATTGATTTGTTTGAGTGGGTGAACAAAATAATAGACCAGGGAGGGGCTGTGGATATGGCCTACCTAGACTTTAGCAAGGCATTTGACACAGTCCCGCACAAAAGATTAATAATCAAGTTAGCCATCCTGGGAGTGGGTCCCAGGGTAGTAGTCTGGGTAGCAAACTGGCTGCACAACAGGACACAGAAGGTAATAGTGAATGGAACACATTCTGAAGAAAGGGAGGTTACTAGTGGAGTACCTCAGGGCTCAGTACTGGGTCCAGTCCTCTTTAACATCTTTATAGGTGACATTGCAGAGGGTCTGGAGGGAAAGGTATGCCTCTTTGCAGATGACACAGAGATCTGTAACAGAGTTGATACACAAGAGGTGGTAGAAAAGATGAGAAGGGACTTGGCAAGGTTGGAGGAATGGTCAGACATATGGCAACTTAGATTCAATGCAAAAAAGTGCAAAGTAATGCATCTGGGAAACAAAAACCCAGGAGAAGAGTACACAATAGCAGGGGAGGTACTAACAACAACAAAAATGGAAAGGGATCTGGGGGTAGTCATATCAGATGACCTAAAGGTGTGTAAGCAATGTGAAAAGTCAGTAAGGAGAGCCAGGGGATAAAGGGATGCATAGGAAGGGGCATCACAAGTAGAAAAAGGGAAGTGGTTATCCCTCTATACAGACAGTTGGTGAGACCCCATCTGGAGTACTGTGTGCAGTTTTGGAGACCTCATTTACGCAAGGACAGAGACAGGATGGAAGCAATCCAGAGGAGGGCAACTAAAATGATGCAGGGTGTGCAGCAGAAATCATATGAAGAGAGACTGAGAGAGCTTAATATGTATACTCTTGATGAAAGGAGGGACAAGGGGGACATGATAGAAACTTTCAAGTACCTCAAGGCAATCAACAAAGTCCAGGAGAGTAGCATCTTTCAGAAAAAGAGATGTGTAAGAACAAGAGGGCACAATTTAAAGATAGAGGGGGGGCGGCTCAGGGGTAATATGAGGAAATTTTTTTTCATGCGGCAAGTGGCGGATACATGGAACTGCCTTCCTGAGGAGGTCGTTGGGTCTAAAACAGTGGGGGAATTCAAACATGCATGGGACAGACATAAGGCAATTATAGTGGGGGGGAGTTGCAGGAAGTAGGCTGTTGGTTAACTAGAATCTGCAGCTTATCTAGTAGGTAGGGAAATGGGCAGACTGCGTGGACCAAGTGGTCCTTATCTGCCGTCAAAGTCTATGTTTCTATGTTTCTATCTCTGGGCCATAGAGGTCCTGGGGACAATAAGGGAGGTTTTGACAGTGCTGTGGGTGGATACTGAGGGGGAGGCACACTGCAGGGAGGTGGCAACCCCAGGAGGGGAGAGCCCTAGCAGGGTCTTTTTTACAAGAAGGCAGGTTTGGAAGCGGAGTCTTTCTTCAAGGTTGAGCAAGTTTTCAAGTGATAGCTTTGTGAGTATAAGGCACTATAGTAATTCCTTAATAGTGGTATGATGTGATCTGTCTAGGATATTATGGGAGACCCACAGAGATGTGCAACCTTATCATCCAGGTTTGCATTTTGTGCTGGTTTATCCTATAAGCCAAAAGTTAGGACACTCAGGGCTCTCCACCATAATATACTTACTTCAAATACAACAAAACATTTTCCTAGTTTATTGTTGTATAGCTCCTGTATTGTGTATAGCTTCATAATGTCAGAGAACAGCAGGATCCTCTTGTTGAAAAATATTTTGCTAATTGCCCAATCCCAGGGTTAGCTGCACATGCATTCCTCAATTTCTTTCCCCTCATGGTATGGGTTATCGGCTCGCCTTGTGGCACTGTCTTAACTATATTCTACAACCCTAAAAAGTGAATAGGGAATATTTTGCTTGTACCATCACTATAAACTGCATATTTTTTTTAACAACAACAACAAAAAAAATCTCTGATAAGAGAATTGTTTTTCTTGTAAGTTTACAGCAAAAAGCAACAGGGCATTGTCAGAAAGGATTAACTGAATCACACATGTACAGCATGAACCTTGCGCAAGAGTTATCCTGTAACATGAAAATGATCTAGTCTAGTATTTATAGTATGGGAGTGGGGAGCTGGGTATATTCATGCCTCAGAGTGTTTAAAAATCTCCAAGCATCTATCCATCCCCAAAAATCCATCACAACATTTGTGCAGCTGTTATTTATGGAGAGGTCCTATTGGTTGCATTCAGTCTCAGCTCAAATGTCAAATTAAACTCCCCCTCAAACGGCAACATCCCCTACGTATGATCTACATTTTTCTCAAGAAGCATTTCACTATCAGACACTCAGAGCCTGAAGTAAAGTAGAGACTCACTAAAGTTACATAATTGGCCTACTGCAATTATCAAACTGTGTATGGTATTGTAGGTTTGTATGCATGGGCCTGTAATGAGGCAATAAGCTGAACTGTAAAAGGGGTGTCATCCTCAAAGATGCCTGTCAAACAATATTTGCAAAAGGGAGGAAGGACAGACTCATACCCAAACCACATGTAATATTTGTAATAGTTTTCTTTAATGTTAGTGTAACCCCCCTGCAAATGGGGGTTCCCAAAAGACTTCCAGGAGCTTGCTTGAATGCTCCAAGCCTGAATGGTGTTTGGCATTTAAGCCATTTATCAGTGAGTGTTTTTAGAGCCTCTGGTACTGTCTCTTTAAGAGCTGTCTGCTTGCAGACATAATTAATTTGTATGGGGACTGTGTGCTTCTCTGGGTACCACTCGAGCTGCTGCCAATTCACTTAATTTTTGCAGTCACTAGGAGTGCAAAGGGAACCTATCTGAAAGATGTAACTGTTTGCCAGAAATTATTTAGAGTAATAATGAAATTACAGTTTGTCTAACCTGCTTTTTGCAGTCAGAACTGTGTCTGCTAGTTCCCCATTCTAGTTTTGAACTGCTGAACTGGACCAATCAGTGTGGGTAAGCTAGCTCTAAAATGGTGCCTTGACGAATCAGAACTTGACTCATAATCTGAGCCAGCCACAAAGAGGATTGTATGGCAGTGACTCTGGAGATGTAGTTTAGACTTCAGTGCCTTTTGGACCAACAGCAGCAGTCTATTGTGAGTGACAGCCAATCCAGTCAAGAACTGGGAGGAACTCAAAGGAAGTGCCGGTTTGTCGGTTGGAGTTTCAGTTGAGCTTTGGCAGTGAAGAAGGAAGGAGCCCTGTGCTTTTCAGTGTGCAGTTTTAGTCAAAAACGTGTAAGGCCCAGAGTTCCGGTCTGCAGCTTGTGTAACAGCTTGTTAGGACTGAATCCGTCCTGTGAAAAGAATCAAAGGATCTCTGAAGAGTAGAAACCAGGCTCACCCTGTAGAAGACTGGAGGAATTCTGAAAATTGCACTCTGTCTGTCAGGAACTGAATCTCTGTGTGTTCTCCGGTATTGTGCAGTAATTGCGATCGGGATACAGATGCAGCCTGCCTGGTATAGTGCTTTCTTTTATATGGATGTGTGAAGAGGTTTGTGTACCTCAAGTGAGCCCTGCTGACATTGAAGGACCCTATCTTATTTGAGGTCGTGAGTACTAATTCAGGGTCGCTCCTGTTGAATTGCCACATTAAACTAAAATGGAATTACTGTACTGCTGACTGTTTAATTCTCCTTTCTCGGTGAAAGGGCCCTACCAGCTGCCACGGTTTGGACTAGCCACTAGGGCTTGGGTACCCAGGGACAGTAACTGATAGGGATAGGCCTGTGCACAGAGCCATAGGTAGATTATTAGAGTGATAAGCTAATTAACCTGATTTCCCGTCCTTGTTATATCCCCTAAATAAAATCAGAGCTGCTTGTTTCAGCAAAGTTATACTGCCTGAGGTATTTGTCTATGTTAAAGTACTGTACTGTGATTGTTGCACTGTATCTCATTTCACAGGAGGTCCCAGTGCCGGAACCAGACCTGGGGATAAGTGTATACTGTGAAGGTAATTCTGATATATTGTGTGGGCCACTAGTGGGAAGAAAGGGGGGTTGCAGTGTCCCAGAGGGCCGTGACCAAGTTAGTTTAACTATTGCAAACCCTGACCTCTGGGTGGAGGCACCCGCCATTGGATCCAGGCCCCTCAAACTGTTAGTGGCAAATCAGGCAGGGGTAGTAGCCCCTGGGATAGCGCCATCTAGGGGTTACATTAGCAAGCCATAAAATTCCATAACCATCAATGTTTGTAGCCCTAGAACACTTCCTCAGGACTTACAGTGGCTCTCTAAATGTACACATTTTTTATTATTTGCACAAAGAAAGTACTGCTAGTACTGTGTCCCCAAAATAAAAATCAATTAAAAATTATGTTTCTGTCTCTATGTGTGTGTCATTTAATAATATTGTATAAGGTACATACCAAAAAAATGCTCACCATGAAAACCATATATGCTGAGCCAAAAAAAAAATACATGTTGTGGCATACAGTTTAAGAAATTTTATATGGTGTTAAATAATATACTAAGTTAAACTAAAGTGTCTCCAATATGTATAAGCTTATTAGTGATCCACAGTATTAAAGGCATCTAAATTGTAATGTCAAAAATAAACTAACTGGATGCAGTGCCAGAAACTAACTTTGCTAGTATTCCTCAATACTAAAGGGTTATCTATCCTCAAAGCTGGGGTGTACCTTTGTCACCTGTGAAAATGTTACATTTCAGTGAGTCCTTTATCACATCTACTGTATGTCATTCAGTCATAGAGCATGAAGCTGCTGATAGTTTTATTATACAGAGTGCCACAATGTCATGTGGCTTCCAGGAATACATATTATATCTTGCGACAGTCATACCTTATACTGGCTTGTCTGTACTGTCAAGATCACTTTCTATTATGCCACCCGGTGGCACTGAGGGTTGAGGCACTGGACGACACACCTCACACCATGCTGGCGACCTGAGTTCAGGAGCGAGTTTGGGTGCCAGTGGTCGGCAGGGGAGGGTAGAGGATTGAGCACCTGCAGGGTGTCTCTCCTCTCAAGGAGGGTGGGACAGGGATAGCCCGGTGCACCAGTGTCTCCTGGTGGAGATTGGGAGTGCTGCAGTGTGCAGGCTGCACACTACACAGCGTGGCTGACCAAGGCAGGGTTGCCATGCACCATTGCATCAGGTGTGCCCACGCAGGGAGGGGTGAGGTCTCAGCTAGAACAGAGAAAACACCTGCTCCGAGGAACAGATGATGGCACCTGTCCCCAATGCCCTCTGCTGGGCTCACCTAGACTGGCCTTCCAGTTCCTCCTGCTGGCCCTCGCCTGCAGCCAGAGACTGCCTTAGAAGAGCGCCCAAGAGGAGGTGGTGACCCCCCAAGATGGGTTAAACTGGGGGTGCTGGCTACAGAGAGAGAGGAGGCTCAGTTCTGAGGAGCCTCAGGCGGGCAGGATGCCAGAGAGAAGGTTCCTCAGGCCGCGACAGGAGTGAAATAAAGTAAAAAAAAGAAAAGATCACTTTCTCTTTTTATTAACCTATAGTGTACATTGTCAGGCACCCAGAATCCCTGAGATTGGGCACCATATAAATAAAATTGCCTTGCCTCATTAGTTATTGAGGGCTCCTATATGTAGAAAACAATAATATTATGATTATTGCACATCATAATTATACATACATCGTTGTCTTAGTGGAGAGCTATACTATCTAACTAGTCTGATAAACCATTTGATACACATTTCTGGGTACATACATATTTGTTCAGAACATACAGATTATGAAAATTATTTCTGTTCCCATAATGCACTGTAAATTAGTACATACACTATTCAACAATCAGTTAATAAATTACTGCTGTTTATGAAGTCTGCACACAAAATGAGAAAATCACAGCCCATAAACTCAAATATAGTAGACAATGGAATAGCCACTTGTGACTTCTTATTAATAAACAGGCATTAGTCTGCCAAAAAGACCTAGCACTGTAGAGAAGGCCAAAGTCAGGAGAGAGGAGCCAACACACAGCAGTGCAGAGGGGGCAGGTAATAGATTTGCAGTGCTGGTGACATTGGTGGAGGAGGAATGGGGGAAGGATCTCCAGGAGGGGGCAGGAGAGGGAAAGGAAGGGGAATGCATAAGGGACATTAGTCAGTTGGAAGAGGGAGACGGGGTAAAGGGGTGAGAGGCACAGCTGGAGGGATGGTTGAAGGGAGCAAGGGGGAAGGGGAGAGGAACAATGCTGGTAGGGAGGACAAAAGGGTGGGGGGTCCAGGAAGCTGGTTGGAATGTGGAGGATAGTGAAGGAACAATGAGGGGAGGGGGACGGTTCAGCGGTGGGGGATCCGTAGGGGAAGAGCAGAGCTACAGATATGGTGGACTCTAAAGACAGGTACCTTGGTAATAGGGTTGGGGGCGGGCACAAGGAATGATGAGGGGAGAATACTAGTGCTGGGAGATTCCATACTAAGAGGGATAAGATGGGGTAGTAAGGAGGAAAGGCATAGTTGTATATGGGTAGAGTCCATACCTGGGTTAACAACGGGCAGGGCAGGGCAGGGCAGGGCAGTCAATTCTGAAGTGCGCAAGGAGGGGTAGGAAGAAACTGCTTCTCGTGGTGCACATGGGTACAAACGACCTGGTGGGGGAGACAGTGGAAGTTGTAAAGGAGAAGTTTGAGGAACTAGAAAGGTTATGTGAGGAGCTGGGGGAATCAGTGGCCTTCTCAGAGGTGCTCCCTGTGCCCTGCGTGAGTACAGTGAGGAAAGGGAGGATTAGAGAGTTCAACACATGGCTGGGGGAATGGTGTTGATCCAAGGGGTATGGGTTAGTGGGTGGCTGGGGCAGAACCTGAGACAATAACAATCTATACGCAGATGACAGGCTACACCTGAGCAGGGAGGAAAAGGGAGTATTATAGCAGAGGATAAAGGGGTACATAGCAACAATGATGGGTTTAAACTAGGTGTGGGGGTGGTGAGTGGACTGCTGGTACAGTAGGCAGGGATCCCAGAGAGGGAAGCCAGACGAGCTTACCCCCCAAGTTAACAGGGAGGACATTGGGGTAGGGGAATGGGGAGAGGAAGGGGGAAAACCAGGGAAAGGTAAGGAAGGAAACGGGGTTGAGGGTAGTCACGCTGAATGCGAGGAGCCTAGGTAATAAGGCAGCTGAGTTGTAGGCTCTCTTGGCAGTGGGGGGGTGGACATTGCGTGCATCAGGGAAATGTGGGCCACCCAGTACCAGGAGTGGGATATGATGATCCCAGGGTATAGAATATTCAGGAAGGATAGAGCTAAGGGGAAAATGGAGAGTGTGGCAATCTATGTATGGGAAGGCATAAGGTGTATAATGGAGGAGGGGGAGAAAGACAGGACAGAGGCCCTATGGATGCAGTTCTAGGACTCGAAAGGTAGGACACTGAGGATGGAGGTAGTATACAGATCACCAGCACAAGAGATGACCTGGATAGAGAGCTAGCTGAGCAAATCAGAAGGGTCTGTAGGAAGGTGAACACAGTGGTGTTGGGGGACTTCAACCTACCTGGGGTGGATTGGAGCATTTCAACCACCACAAGTGCAAAGGAGCAGGTCATGCTAGAAGCATTTCAGGATAGTTTCCTAGTGCAGTTGATACATGAGCCAATTAGATTGGAGAGGACTCTGGACCTGGTACTTTTAAATGGGGAGGTTATAAGATATCAAGGGGTGGAGGACCCTCTGGCTGGGAGTGATTACCACTCGGTGTGGTTCACGCTCAATATGGGTAGGGAAACCAGGGTGATTGACTTTAAAGGGTCCAACTTTAAAAGGATGGGGAAATTTTGGGTAGATATCTGGTGGGAATTCAACCAAACATGGATGCTAGTCAAAAATGGGATATTATTAAAAAAGGTTTGTCGGAGGCCACTAAGACTTGTACAAAGTCACAGAGTAAGAAGGGAAGGGCAAAGAAGCCCAGTTGGTTGACTCAAGAGGTTATGGAGGGGGTGAGGGCCAAGAGAAGGGCATTTTAGAAATTCAAGAAATCAGGACGGGAGTTTGACAAACATGAGTATACAAACAAGTTCAGGAAGGTTACCAGGCTAGTCAGAGTGGCCAAGGCTTCAAGAGATCTGAAACTGGCACAAGGCATTAAGGAAGGAGAAAAGGACTTCTTCAGATACATTACAGAAAGAAGGAAGAACAAAGACCACATTGTGAGGATTACGAAGAACAGAGGTTGGGTAGAGAAGGGGCTGGATTAGGCAGAGGCATTAAATGAATACTTCTGCTCTGTGTTCATGAAGGAGAAAGGGGCGCATATACCTCAAGGGAGGGGTGGAGTGTGTAGTGGGGGGAAGGGGTGACTGACATAGAGATTACAGAAGACAGGGTTCTGCAAGGACTAAGGGCACTAAGGGTGGACAAGGCACCATGACCAGATGACATTCACCCTAGGGTACTCAGGGAGCTAGCGGACATCCTGGCAGGACCACTGGCTGACCTGTTCAATACCTCGCTGGACACAGAATACATACCACAGGACTGGAGAATGGCCCATGCAGTGCCCATTCACAAAATTGGTCCTAAAGATGAACCAGACAACTACAGACCAGTGAGCCTTGCATCAACTGTGGGGAAGCTCATGGAAACAATCCTAAAGGAGATGCTAGTGACCTTTTTGGAGGACAATGGTCTCCAGGATGGTCAACAACATGGGTTTGTCTTGGACAGATCCTGCCAGACAAATCTAACTTGAATATTACAACTGGGTATCCAGGAAGCTTTACAAGGGCCATGCAGTAGGTGTCCTGTATTTGGACTTCAGCAAGGCTTTTGATACCATGCCACATGGGAAGCTGAGGGGGGGGTGGGATTTGTAATACATAGTTCTGGGAACAAAGATGCTCAAATAGATCATCAACTGGCTGAATGGAAGACAGCAAGAGGTGGTGGTGGGGGGGACTTTCATCACCAAGGGAAGTGACGAGCGGTGTGCCACAGGGATCAGTACTGGGACCAGTGCTGTTTGGAATATTCATAGCAGATATCTCACACAGGATCTGTTGCAGGAGCAGTCTGTTCACTGACGATACGAAAATGGGAGCTGTGGTAGATGACATCGAAAGGTGGAAGGGGCTGCAGGAGGGCATGATTAAACTACAGGAGTGGTCTGAAACATGGCAGCTGGGATTCAGCGCCAAGAAGTGCAAGGTACTGCACTTCAGAGCTAGGAACCAGGGGAGGAGCTATCAGCTGGGAGGGGTGCAGCTGGAAAGCACTAAGGAGGAAAAAATGATCTGGGGGTGCGTATAACAGGCAGCATGAACAACTCAGCCCAGTGCATGAAAGCAGCAGCAAAAACCAACAGTATGCTAGGGTGTACAGCAAGGGGACTCTCCTCCAGAAAAATGGAGGTGATCCTTCCTCTGTACAGGTCTCTGGTCAGGCTGTACCTGGAGTACTGCGTTCAGTACTGGCACCCATTCCTGAAAAAGGATATCAAATTGTTGGAGGGGGTGCAATATTGGGTGACAAGGATGATCCAGGGATTGAAGGGAAAGTCCTATGAGGATAGATTGGGCGAGCTGAACATGTACTCCCTGGAAGAGAGGAGAGATTGGGTGGATATGATTAAAACCTTAAACTATCTTAAAAGGATAAGCAAGGCTAATACAGAAGGGATTTTCCAGATTAGAAGGGGGAGGGATAAAGAGAGGGCATCAGCTAAGATTGGAGGGGGGGGGAAGATTCAGGAGGGAAATCAGGAGCCATTTTTTCACAGAGTGGGTGGTGGACAGGTGGAATACTCTGCCCAAGGAGGTGGTATCCCGTAGTACTGTGGGCAGCTTTAAGAGGGGTTGAAACAGGGTGAGGGCAGGATTATGATGATGAGGGGTGGGGAGGGTGGGGCAGCTGCAAGTTGAGTGGCTAGCTGCAGTCGAGCAGACTCAGTAGACCGTAAGGCCTGCTTCTGCTGGCATGTTTGTTTGTTCATAAATTCACATACTTAAAATGCAGTCTCAGTGCTTATAGTATATCCACATTTGTACTCAAAGAATGTCACAGTTGCAATTAAAAACTGCTCAGCTGGTTCTGAATTTTCAGCTGTTCTACACTAATACAGATGCAGTTGAAAAAATCTTCCAAAGAAACGGCAGTAGTTTCTAATAACCTCTCTTCTATGTGTTTACACAACTGAATGAGATAATATGAGGTGATGCTTGTGTAACTTGATTTGCTTTGTGGCTTTCTGCCTCTATCCATGGGATATACCACCCTGTAGGGGTATGATGCAAGGAACCCTAGAGGAGGGTTCCCCTCACAGGTACTGGGAATGAATGCGTTGGCTAAAGGTAGGTTAGGAAGAAGTCCACGGGGAAGAGAGACGAGCCACTGGAGGAAGAGGGGTGGATGGTGGGCAACGAAAAAGAATCCTGGCAAAGCCCAGGATGTTGTGACCTCTTAAACTCGATGAGGGAGTGACGTTGTTGCTCCGCCCATCGAACCTTGGGCTTAAAGCCCTCCCATTCAATGTGCTTATGCAACTAAATGAGATAATATGAGATGATGCTTGTGTAACTTGATTTGCTTTGTGGCTTTCCGCCTCTCTATCCGTGGGATATACCACCCTGTAGGGGTACGATGCAAGGAACCCTAGAGGAGGGCTCCCTCCCTACCGGTGCCAGGAATGAATGCATCGGTTAAAGGTAGGTTAGGAAGAAGCCCAAAATGAATACCCAAATATGTCAGGCTTCCAAGAGGCGAGGATGATGGAATGTATTCTGTGAATAGAAGGGTTAACTTCCTAAGGAGAGAGGGGAAAGCCGGGCCACCATCCACCTCCATCCAACAGCAGAACCTAACTAACTAATGAGAAGAAAGCATTAACTCTAACTAATATTATGACCATTGGCACAGAGGAGAGGAAAAATCCCCTTTGAGGAGGAAACCTAGGGGATCCAGTTCCGCCAGTCTGACGACGTTTGATTTGAGGACATGTTTTGATAAAGAGAATGGTTCATAGATGAGGGATATAAGTAGGGAGGATGACAATGGATTTGAGGATGTATGTCGTTAAAGAGAAGGGTTTGGTAAAGAAAGGGACATGAGTAGGGAGGATGATGATGAAATAGGGAAACACCCCAAAAAGAAAGCACAGATGGAATATGGAACATGATGCTGCGCACGGATTGAAGGAACATGAGGCAAAGATGGCTACTGATGGTGATGATTGCCACAAGAGGGTGGCAGGTCAATGAGGTAGCAGAACATCAAAGGAGAGGTAGCTGAGTGAATGATAGCTGGAGTTATGAACTCGATACATGTGGCAGGATGGCTGCATGTTGATAAGGTGGCATAGGAGTCATGATAGGTATGCCCAAAAATATATCGATAGCAGGCCACGAGTGGAGTGAATCCTGGATGGACTGTACAGAATTGGAAGAGGAGGAGACAGGAATGAATTTGAAAATGAACTTGTACAAAGGAAGTTAAAGGAAGAAGGCTCCTCGAAAGGAGGTTGACTCCAAGGCCAAGAAGGTAGATCTGGAACCTGAGACAACTCAGGTTGAGCGATCGAGGGAACCAGAGGCTAAGCTTAGGAGGAGCATCAGAGAAGCAACTCAGGTTAAGCTATCGAGGAGCAAATTAGATGATGTATGATGAGGAATAGCAAAACTGGATGATGGACGATGAGGAGTGCAGCCATGAATGGAGTGAAGCCATGATGGCTGGTACAAGAAAAGGCATAATGAGATGAAGCCATGATTGGAGTGAATTTGTGACGGCTGATGATGACTTGAAGCTATGAGTGGAGGTTTGATGAGATAAGAAAAGGGGTAATGCAGACCGGAGTCAGAAACCTGGCATTGGATCCAATTATAGGAATGCGGGATGTGAACTGAGAGGAACAGAGGGTAGAGGGAACAGGAGGAGAAGGCAGAATGAGTGAAGGAGAACCGGACTCAAGGAACCTGGACACAGATGTGCTAAACAGAAAGACATGAGTAGGGAATGGGATGGAAGAATAGGGATAAAGCCCCAAAAGAAAGCAAGTTTTTTTTTTTTTTTGCTGTAAACAGTAGAATAACACAACAGCATAAATAAATGCATCACTACTGAACCCTCATATTGCAGCTGAGATTTTTAACAGGGTGCAAAAAGGAATACATGGGAAACCAACCCAGAAGCAATATGAGCAAGCCTTTGTAAGCAACTGAGCTCAAGAAAATCATGAGTCCCCAAAAGGTTGCACACACAACAACACTATCCAATCACATAAAGAGACATGTGCAATGTAGACACATTGTCCGTATGTGGGGCACAAAAAAGGATGTTATCTGATGCTGCCTGAGTGCTGCAAAGCCACTGAAAGAAAGAGATCAGAAGCCGAAAATGGAAGGTGGTGTCCTTATGGAGAAGTGTATGCCTCCAGAAACCGAATCCGATTGAGAGACTATACATGGCTCACACAAGTCACATGAAGAAACAGAGATAAAGTAGAAGCTCAGGGAATGCTTGGCGGTTATGGAGAGACAAAATAACTATCGGATCCCTGGTAGTGGGCCAACGACAATGACAGTGCAAAGCAGGCAGGCCCACACAATGGGATGACCGGAGTCGGGTGCTGCAGACCATGAATCAGTCGTGGGCAGGCAAGGAGGATGTGAGCCTAACCAAGCAGAAGGGAGGGAGTACATACCAACAGCATGCTCAGGAGATGAGCAAGGATTTGTCCTCACCAATGCCAACACTGCAGACCCCACAAGATGGTGATGAGGAATTTGACAGAGAGCGGCAGGGCCACAACTAATCTCCCAAGACAGGACAAGGCAGCAGAATACAGGAAGTGGCTGACGAAATCGAAGGTACTGCAAGGATGGAGGGAGGGAGGGCACAGAAGCAAGCAGGTGGGGAAAGAAATGATGGAAGAAGTGAGGAGAGGCAGTGGGGGGATAGGAGGGGGATGCAACTTGGAGGCCAGGAGGGGAGTGACATAGAGCACAGAGGGGTGAGGAAGAAAGGACAACCACGAGCCAGCGGGAAAGATGGAGGAATGGAGAAAAGAAACAACGATGATCTCTGAAGGAGCGGCTGGAGGAGCGAGAAAAAGATACAGCCTTAGAGCTCAGTAAGACAGAGCCTCTGGCCGCAACAAAAAAGAATCCTGGCAAAGCCCAGGATGTTGAGACCTTTTAAACTCGATGAGGGAGTGTCGTTGTTGCTCCGCCCATCGAATCTCGGCCTTAAAGCCCTCCCATTATTAAAAATGTGTCTGTGCCTGGGTAAATTTGAAAATTCAGGACTAGTCTCAGAGCCTGTGCTGCCATTTAGACCAGACTTATTAGAAGTGTTGTTATACTTGCTGTCATGCTGATTCAGAATTTTGAAGCTGTTCTAGTACAGCCTTAGTTAGATAAAAAATATTTCAAAGTAGGAAGCACAACTGAGAAGCCATTTACACTCCACCTTCTATATCAGATGTAATGTCACAGTAAAACTTTGACTCCAACTGACTACTGCATTTTAATATAATGGCTAGAGCCCACTCACCCAGCACTATCTCAACCTGTGTTTGAGCAGTCTGAGGCTACCCTGCCTACTAGTAGTGGCTGGTGTTTAATTGACCTGCCATTTTATACAAAATTTCTGGCACAATCGTTTGACATGGATAATATCCATCTTGGTTACTGTTGTTATAGCAATCACATGATCTGCACTGATGGAAGGGATGGGGGAAATAGTCTGCTGAGGATGACATGTGGAACTGTTATGATACAGAATTAAATTGCCGAACTCTCTTCATGTGGTACAGGCATTTTTCTGCGTAAGTGTTTTCCCCTATGAACATGATACTGTTTCATTTGTAAATGTCTTGAGATCCCCTTGCAAATTGTGACATGCTAAGCCCATATGCACATACAAATTAATGAGAAATCATTCTGTAATGGATAAATAGATTTTGGAAGATATTGGAGAAATGCTCAGATATTGCCCTGCCCCTTAGTCAGAAACCTTAAAGATCCCTTCTATGAAACAAAATTTCTGACCTTGTGTAAATAATAGTCACTTACAGAAACAGAAAAATAGAGAGAGAATTTGATGGCAGATAAGGACTGCTTAGCCCTTCCAGTCTGCCCATTTCTCCTTACTTATACTATTACTGCAGACAGTGCCTGATCTACAGCCCTTTCTCCCTCCCCCTTCCTTTCCACTGTGATTTCCTTGCACTTATTATCCCATGCATTCTTGAACTCCACCACTGCTTATGCCCCCATCACCTCCACTGGAAGGCTGTTCCAGCAATTCACCACTTATTCTGTGAAGAAGGACTTCCTCACATCTGTCCCAAATCTAACCCTTCCAGCTTCAGAATATGTCCCCTTTTTCTTGAGGACCTATTCGTCTGAAAAATACTTCCCTCCTGTACCTTAATTTCCCCTGTGAGGTATTTGAAGGTCTCTGTCATATCCCAATCTCTGAACTTTGTTCCAGGGTGTACATATTGAGGTCCTTTAGTCCTTTTTTTTTTCTTTCTTTATAATTATCTGTTTATTCTCTGGTCACAGCGGGGCAGGCTCCCTTCTGCTGATGCCACCACTACCCCCACAGTCCACAGTTTCACTGGCTTACATGGTGGCTTGGTACTCCCATGAATCTTCCCCCCGAGGTGAGGTCAGGAGAGGGAAGGCCATGCTCCCTACCCTGAAGCACAATCCTGTCGTTATTACAGTTTCCGGTGATGTGGCAGATGGTGGAATGGAGCAAGGGCATCATATGTCCCCTGCTGTGCCAAACTATTTTTCTACCTATTTTTATTTCCAAACTCAAGGTCGTGGAAAGCAATGAGCACATGTGCATCAGGTACGTGTGCTATCCAGGTCCACTTCCCCATCCACACTCCTGACATTATATCAGCTTCCCTACATCTGTGCTCTGACACCTGGCCTCCACTAGGTGTCAGCCAAGACATGGATAGCTAGTTATCCCTCACTGGAGTAGGAGAGCTGACTAGCAACTTGCTCAATCCTGAACCCCCCTTCCCCCAGCCAAACTCTGGCAGTCCAAGTTCAAGACTGAACTCAGATTGCTGGCGTGACAGACATGAGGTAAGATACTGGGCAGCAACTCAACCCTCACCACCACTGGACTGGCTCCACATAGGACTTTTGATGCAGATCCTGCTTCATTTTAGTTGCCCTCCTCTGGACCACCTTCATACAGTCTGTGTCCTTCAAGAGATGTGGTCTCCAGAACTGTACACAGTATTCTAAGTGGGTCTTACCAGTGATCTATACAGAGACAACACCACCTCCCTCTTTCTGCTGGTGATAGCCCTCTCTATGCACCCTAGCATCCCACTAACCCTCTCTACTGCCTTGTCACACTGCCTGACCACCTTTAGGTCATCTGATATGATTAGTCCCTTGGTCTCTTTCCTGCTTGGTGGTCATCAATACCGCTCCGCCCATTTTGTACTCCACCCCTGGGTTTTGGTTGTCTAAGTGCATTATTTTGCACTTTTTCACATTGAAACTCAGCTGCCGTACCTTTGACCACTCCTCTAGTTCTCTCAAGTCTCTTTTCATCCTTTTGTCCCCCACCCCTGGAATGTCCACCCTACTGCAGATTTTGGTCTTATTCCCACAGAGGCAGCCCATCCTTTCCAGCTCCTCTGTAATGTCACCTATAAAGACATCAAAGAGGACCGGTCCAGCATTGATTCCTGAGGCACCCCACTGGTCACCCTCCCTCCCTTCCCCAGAGTGAACTCTATTTATCTCCACCCTCTGTCACCTATCCCCTAACCAATTCTAATCCAGTTTGCCACCTTTGGACACACTCCTAAGGTACCCAGATTGCTTACTAATTTCCTATGTGGAATGGTGTCGAAAGCCTTACTGAAATCTAGGAAGGCCACATTTACTTCTCTACCTTGATCTAGTTCCTTGACTATACAGTCAAAAAAATCTATCAGATTTGTTTGACATGACATCCCCTCTGTGAAACCATGCTGCCTCGGGTCTTGTAGTCCACTGGATTCAAGATATTACAAGATATTCCACAATCCTTTCCTTCAGCAGAAATTCTGTTAACTTTCCCATCACCGATGTCAGGCTGACTGGCCTATAATTCCCAGCCTCCTCCCTGCAACCACTTTTATGTAGTGGGACTATGTCCATCCATCTCCAGTCCTCCAGAACCACTGCTATTCCAGTGTGTTGTTAAATAGAACTGTCAGAGGTACAGACAGTATTTTCTGAGCTCCCTCAATATCCTTGGATACATCCCATCTGGCCCTATTGCTTTGTCCACTTTCAGATTAGCAAGTCCCTTCAGGACTCTCTTCTTTAAAAAAGGACTAGTGCCCACTTCCCTCCCTCCAAAGCTTCTGTTACTTTGTGGCCCCTCCCTTTCTTCTTCATCTGTGAACATTGAACAAAAGTATTTGTTCAGGATATCTGCCTTTTCCTTGTCCCTCTCTGCACAGTCCCCACCTTCCCTTTTTAACCTTACAATCCCACCCTTGGTCTTCCTGTTTTCAACTTACATACCTAAAAATGGCTTGTCTCCTTTTGTTACCTCCTGGGCTATTCTCTCTACATTTTGTGCCTTTACACTCCTTACTGCTTTTCCTGCTTCCTTCTGTTTTCCTTGATACACCTCCCTATCCTTCTCCCGCTGCATCTCCTTATACCTTCTGAATGTTACTATTTTTGCCTTTACCTTCAGCCACCTCTTTTGAGAATCACAACAATCTATTTTTCCTCTTGCTTTTACTCACTTGTTTGATGCAGAGGTTTGTTGCCTTTACTGTGCTACCTATTATCTTCATCCACTGTTCCTCCACACCACCTAGGCCACACCCCCGCTAGGTCGTCCCTGAGGCATTCACCCATCTTTAAAAATCTGCCCTCTTAAAATCCATGACCCTCTCCCTTTGATTCTGCAGCTGTCCTTATATTAAATCACACTGTTCAGTGATCACTGATCCCCAAGTGGCCGCCCACATTGACGTTTGCAACATTGTCCCTGTTAGTGAGTACGAGGTTCAGTGTTGCCCCGTCACAAGTGGGTTCACTAACCAGTCACCTGAGGAACACCCCCTGCAGAGATCCCAAAATGTCCTTGCTTTTAGCTGAAGCTGCTGTTGGGAGGCATCAATCTACATCTGGCATGTTCAAGACCCCAACCGGCAGCACCTCCCCTTTTTCTGCTATCTTGCTAGTGGTTTCCACCAGTACCATAGCTAATGCCTCCCCCTATGCTGGAGGTCTGTAGATCACTCCAGTGGTAATAGTGGCTCCATTCCCGGTCTCTGCATCCTGCTATATTCCCTGTAGCTCCATTGCATTTATGTTTTTGGTCACATAAAGCACAACACCCTCCTTTCATTCCTACCCACTCCTTCCTGAACAATGCTTAGCCTGGTATGGCCATGTCCCATTCATGGTTTTCAGTGCACCATGATGTCGTAATGGTCACAATATCTAGGTTGACCTCTGCCAAGATTGAGTCTAGGTCTGGAATCTTACTTTCTTAAAGCTACCAACTTTCTGAGGCCTAAAACTGGGACAGTCTATCCTGGCCATAACCACCCCCCACCCCCACCCACAGTGTCACTTCCATGGGCACTGCCAGAACAATGCTGCACACAATCAATTACATTTTGCTGCTTGCTCTGGCCATGCCACCCCACAGTAACACCAATAGCAAACATCCAGATTAAAACAATACATCATTCTGCTGCAGCAAGTTCCAAATGACGATGTACAGAAAGTTCATTAGAAGCAAACCTGCATTAAATTGTGATCAGACATTCGAGCTGCCTCTATTGCTCCTCCTGACAGTCCCATCCAACCTGCTTACACTCACCTCATTTGCTGAGCAAACTTCACTTCAGTGACTTCCACCACCATACCAGATTGTTTTCACACACTTCCCTACAGCTGATCAGGTTCGGGTACCTTAGTTCACTGCTGACGGTCTCTTCTGTCTGGAGCCCCTCTCAGCTGCTGGCAGGCAGACATCCAAATGCACTTGTTTGCACTACTACCCAGTCTAATCTAACAGGAAGGAACATGTTTTATGTGCTCCCACTGACATGCTTGCGGTGCAACACAGGCACTGGGGTGAAGTTGGAAACTGCTGTCCAGCCTGAGCAGCACCACAGTGGTACTGAAATAACTGTCACTCATGGATTAGCAGTCAGCAAAAAAAAGGGACAAAACTGGGACAAGTAAGCAAAAACCAGGACAAAAGTGACATTTTGCAAAACTTGTGGGGACACTGGGACATGCTACCTAAAATAGGGACTGTCCTGGGGAAACAGGGACTGTTGGTAGCTTTTCTACACTTCTAGCATTCACACACATGGCCTTCCAGAATTTGTTTCCACTCTGCTTGTTGCTCGTCATTTTTCCTTTTTGCCCTCCCTACTTCTCCCCTCTCTTTTTAATGCTCCCATTCCTTTCCCCCTGTATCTTTACTGCTCTGCTTCCTTTATTAATATGCATGCTGGGGAATTCCTCTCCCCTCAGGTTCCCCTTACTTTTTACTTTAGCCTGTGGGGTGCAGTTTCTGACTCCCCGATTCCTTCCACCACCCCTCTTGGCTAGTTTAAAAGTTCATCAAAGCAACACTTAAACCATCCACTGAGGACTGCAGCTCCCCTCCTGGATGGATACAGGCCATCACCCCTATATAGGCCCTAATCCTCCCAGGTGGGTCCTTAGTACCCAAGGTAGGTGAACTCTTCCTCTCTGTTCCATTCCTTTAGCCATGCATCGAAGCTCCTATTGAGGAGATCCATCTCCTGTCTCCTGTCATAGACAGGCAGCACCTCAACAAAAGCCAATGAGAGAGCTTCCTAAGATCCATCCCCAGTTCCCTAATCTCCCCTTACACTATCCCAACCCCAACCCTAGCCAGGTCATTAGTTCACAGGTGGACAATGACATCCAGCTCTCTGTCCTGTTCTGCTGCCTTAGCAGTCCTCAGGATCTGCTTCCAGTTCCTCCAGGCCATATTCCGGGTAGGATCCTAACCTGCCTCTTCCCTCCTTTCCTATTCCCAAATCTATCCTCCTCACAATTAAGTCCCCCAGCAGAAGTTTCTTCCTTCTCCTCTGGGGTCCTCTACCACCCTCTTCGGGGTCTCCACTCTGGAGGCCCCCACGTCTTCCCTGGTCACTATTATGCATGCCTCCTCCAGGCAGTCCCGCCCTGCCACAGTAGTGTAAGAATTACATAGTGGTATTGGTTGAGGAACATTCCTCTGTCCCACCAACCCCACCCTTCCTGAGCTCACCATAGTCTGGTCATTCCTCCACCATGGCATCCTCTGAGGTCACTATGACAGACTTGGTGGCCCTTGGGTGGATGAAGAAATCACCCAAATCCTAGCCAACTTATCCTGGACTCTAGTGACCTCCCTCCTAAACCAAGAGAGGTGTGTGGAGATGGGGAAACACTGCATATTCCAGAAGGTCTCTCTGAAAACTGCCACTACACAATCACTGCACTGCACCACTCTCAGTATTGTCAACTTTAATTCTCCATGTCTTACTTGGAAATACTTTTGTATCCTTACCTCTGAAATGGTGTTTCTAGTTTTTCCCTTTTTTGTTCATTTTTATTTGTTCGTTCCTAGCTGATCTCTGCCACCCAATCACACCACCTTTGGGAAGCCAGCAACAGTTAAGAGCCCCAATGACGGGGCACTCCTCCCAGCCTTGCGGCATGGCTCCAGCTGATCTCTGCCACCCACCTGCATCACCTTTGGGAAGCCAGCAACAGTATGGTCGTCTGCTGCAGAACAAGCAGGTGTTCAGCTTTTACTACGATTCCTCCGATTGGCAGTCCCTAAAAATCTCTTCGACACTCATTGGCTAATTCAGGCACTGCAGCCCTGTTTCTCTAGCCGCCTCATCTCCTCTTGATTTTTCTTTTCTGACTTCATGTGTTGTACAGTTTAAATTGTGCATATTCTACTGTTAGGCACTGTTTTTTTTCCTACAGCCATTGTATTGATCATGTACTGATGCTGTTGTGTTGAAAGTAGTGTGCTGCTGAAATGCCTATGTACAGGCAAGTTTCATTTGAGTGCTATTCTCTTTCCTGGTTGTTGCTCTCTCTTCCCCTCTTGCTAAATTCTACTCCTCTCTCTCTCTCTCTCTCTCACAACCCCCTTTGGAGCACAGCTCCTACCATCCCAGCCTCCAGCCCGCTTCTATAAACTCCCCCCTTCCCTCTAGCACAGTGCTGACCCCCTCTGCCCCCTGCTGCTTTCTTT
Source organism: Neoceratodus forsteri (assembly GCA_016271365.2). Taxonomy (NCBI): domain Eukaryota; kingdom Metazoa; phylum Chordata; order Ceratodontiformes; family Ceratodontidae; genus Neoceratodus; species Neoceratodus forsteri. Next base: position 794,678,775 of record CM057454.1, read on the forward strand.
TTCTATTCTTTTGTGTAACACGCCCCCCACCTAAGGTTAATTGCTCTCTCCACTTTAGCCCACTGCTCTACTATTGTCTGCTGTATTCCTACCCCCCAATCTAGCTGTGCTTAAATTAATCCATCATTTTCTCTCCTCCACAGTTAAGAGCTCCCCTGACCGGACGCTCCTCCAAGCCATACAGCGTGGCTCCAGCTGATCTCTGCCGCCCGCCCGCACCACCTTCTGGAAGCCAGCAACAGGTATGGTCATCTGCTGATGTACAAGCAGGTGTTGATCCTTTTACCATGATTCCTCTGATTGGCTGTCTCTAAAAATCTCTTCTACTCTCATTGGCTAATTCAGGCACTGCAGCTCAGAACCAAGCTGCAGCCCTGTTTCTCTAGCTGCCTCCTCTCCTCTTGATTTTTCTCCCACACATCTCTGCCCTCAACACTCTTTTTATGCTGTAGCATTTACACTGTCCCCGCCCATCTGCACAAATAGTCTAAGCTACTCAGCTTTACCCTGATTGGGTCTCAATTTTCTAGTAAATCCCCCTAGTTTGACTGTCTCAAACCTTACTGATCTGACTCCAGCACAACAAGTAGCAACCCCATTCCCTTCCATATTTTTACCCACTGCATTTGCCTATCCATCATTTACTCATCTCCTTACTGCTCCCCCTCTGACTTGCCTTGTGTTCCCATACCTTCTATTTCATTGCCATACTAGCATACCAGCCTTTGACTGACCTCTTTCAAACCCCCTCTAATTATCTGCAGTCCTCCTTCTTTTTTTTTTTTTTTTGCATCTCTAACTTTCACCTTCTTAAGCCTTCTCTGGCATATCTCCCACCTACTCCTTACCTCAACCTAATTAGCCCTCTAATAATTTCTAATTTCTCCCAGTGCGCAATCATGTTGCTCCTCTTCCTCACCTCCTTCCCGGTACTGTTCACATCTTCATCCCTCCCTCCTTCCTCACAACCTTCTCCCCCACTCCTCTCACCCATCTGTCCTCCCTCTCTCTCCCTTACCCTACCCTTTTCTTGTCAGCCCTCCTTCACATATTTCCCCTGGCACCCTGCTGCTAGTCTACTCTATGGAACAGGACCCCACTTGTCTTCCTTATGAGCCTTCACATTGTGCTGCAAATGGATAGTTGATCACACTTCAGCCGTCCTCATGCCAGAAAAGAAAATGGCTGAATACAGTATCTAGAGTACTAATAATATTTCTACTCCTCACTTCAGGTGACGTTGAACCCAACCCTGGCCCCCCACACTTCTCAACTCCTGACTTATCCAAGGGGCTAAGTATTGTCCACCTAAATATTAGAAGTCTCCTCCCCAAAATTGATCTCCTGCAGCCACTCATGTAACAACTGAAACCCGCAGTGCTCATTCTCACTGAGTCATGGCTCAGCTCTAAAATCCTGGACTCAGCCATCTCCATTCCATTCCTGGGTACTCTATTGCCCTCCAAGACTGTAAGTCCTGGGGCGGGGTGTCACCATGTATCTCTCTCTTCCTCCATCAAATACTCTATCTGCCTATCCTCCACCTCCCCTTCTTCCTATGAATTGATGAATTGATACTAATAAAATTATCCCTCCATTGCTCCCTCCCCATCTTCGTTGGTGGTGTCTACTGCTATCCCAGCCTTTCTGTGTCTGCTCTCTCCTCTATCACTGACCCCTCTCCACCATCTCATTCCTTGCCACCCCCGGTGAACTTTACCTCCTTGGGGACTTAAACATAAACTGGCTTTCCAGCAAACAGTCCAAAGTTTATAATCACGTATCATCACTGAATCTAAAACAATTAATTACAGACCCACCACGCCTAAATCATAAAAACGGTAAATATACCCTAACTGACTGTGTTCTGTCCTCACACCCCCACTGTGTCATAAAGTCTGGCATACTACCTGATTCACTCAGTGACTATAATATGGTCTACTTTGTGTGCAAAATCCACTGTATAAAGTCCCCTCCTATCATTTTTAACATCTGCTCTTTCTATTCCCTTGGTCTGTCTTCTATCCATAGTGATCTGACAGCTATCGACTGGTAGCCCAACTCCTCTAGCTCCTCAGTGGACACAGCCCTGTCTTTCTTTAGCACACAGTTCTTGTTTGTATGGGACCACCGTGCTCCGCTAAGAAATGCTAGGGTCTGAGGTAACCACTTCCCCTAGGTCTCCGCTGAACTCATTGCTTGTCAAGATGCACATGATCAGGTGTGGGTTGCGCTTAAGTCCTCAGGTGTCCCCCTCAGTCTTCAATACTATAGCTCACTTCAGAACGCTTGTACCCATGCCATCTGTTTCACCAAGTCAGAGTATTTCAATGCCTCCTTCCAAGAAAACATAAGCAGCCCTTCCAAATTTTGGAAGGTTGTTCATGCCTTGTTTTCCCCACACTCCCAATCCCCCCTCTCATGTCCTAAAAATTGGCTCCCATACAATAGATGACCCACCCACAGTAGCAGAAGAGTTCAACTTTTTCACTACCTGTGTCTCCTCCCTCCTTGCCTTACTTCCCCCGTTGCACCTCTTCCCCCTAATGCCCTCTCCCACACTCAGTTCCCCACCACCTCGTGCTTCGCTTTTGAACCTGTCCTACCCAATGACACCCTGCGCATATTACTTGCCCTTAATCCTAACAAAGGAAGAAGCCCTGATGGTCTTGACCCTAAACACCTTCATCTGTCTGCCTATGCTATTGCTTTTCCACTGACTAGTCTTCTGAATCTCTCTTTCTTACACATGACTGCACCTAAGGCTTGGAAGTCCACTACCATAGTCCTTCTTCCCAAAGGTGGGGACCCCTCCAATCCTAGTAATTTCCATCCTATATCCTTACTCCCTATTTTGGCTAAGGTTCAAGAACACTTGACCTTGGAACAACTCTCCCTCTTCCTTTATGTCTCTTCCTTTTTCACATCTTTCCAGTCTGGATTCTGTAAAGCCCACTCCAACCACCACCTCCCTCCTCTGGCTTACTGACTCCATTCTCACAGGCATGGATCAGGGACACATCACCTCTGCCATCTTTGTTGACCTGGCCAAAGCCTTCAACACTGTTGCCCACTCCCTTCTCCTCTTCAAGCTGACTGCAACTGGCCACTTCGAATCCACCACTGGCTGGTTCCAGTCCTACCTCACGGGCCGGAGTCTGCAACTCCACTCCCACCAGTCAATACAGGTGTCCCCTAAGGCTTGGTACTTGGACCAATACTGTTCTCCATTTTCCAGAATGATCCACCAGACATCTGCACATCTGCTAATATCCACAAGTATGCAGATGACACTGTGTTATTCTACTCTAGGAGTTCCCCTACCAAGGTGGCTACCAGCCTTCAGCTGGACTTTAACAATGTCCAGCACTGGTTTAGTGCTAACCAACTCTCACTGAATGCCCCAAAAACAATCTCTATGACCTTTGGCACCAGACAATGCAGGTTGAGAGACTGCTGCCTGCATTAACACTCCAGAGCTGCACATTACAGCTGGCAGATGGTGGATCGGGACTGGTATTGTTACCCATTAATGCAGGATATGTTTTATTGAAGTCAGCTGTTGGAAGGGGCTACATCCCATTGAAATCCCTGCGCTGCTTACTAGCACGAGTGGAGCATGAGCGTAGTGAGCGGCGAGAGGGCAACTCCTAGAGGAAAATATTTAGTTTTAGTTATGAGTTTGTTTGTTATCTGATACAGGGATTTCATTTGTATATGACTGTTTCTCTGGGTATATACTGTGTTTAAAGGACCCAGGGATTCTATGATTCTGCTTTTTGTGGTGAATGGTAAGTTTGAAATATAGTAAAGGGGATATCATTTTATGTTTTATGGTTTTATTGATGCTTATAGTCTCCCATTTTGGTTGAGTAATTTTTTGCCAGGTTTACTGTATGTGTGATATTAAATAAGTTTAATTATTGTATGGTATAGATAGGAGATTTTTGTAGTTTAAAGCTTAAATATCTCTGATGTGTAGGGGTTGTCTGGGGGGGTATGGGGGGCTAGAATTGTGTGCTGGTCATCCCTTTTGCATGATCACCTATCTCCTGGTTTCAGCTATCACAGTAAGATGTTGCTGGGAGGTAGGGATTTGGAGAGACAGAGGGGATGCTCAGTGCATGGCAGAGGGTGGTAGGATTGAGATTATCAGGTCCAGGAGGGGCCTTGGATGACGGGCACAAGAGAAAGGCCAGACGTGTTTGGTACCTATCCCCAGGGTTTCCACCAGACCGAGTGGTCAGGTAACCCAAGGGGCTACCTTTCCCACTAATCCCTGAGGGCAGTGCTGTGCAATGCCAGGCCGATTAGGAATAAGACCGCAATTATTGTGGATCTGGTTTCCTCTGTCAACCTGGCTTGCATCACAGAGACCTGGGTTGGGGATGGTACAGGCCCAGTTTTTGAGGCTGCTGTTCCCCCTGGGAATACTGTAGTGCATTGCCCCAGAGAGGAGCGTAGGGGTGGTGGTGTAGCCATCTGTTTTAGATCTGACTTGGGCTTCACCGTGCACCCAGTGGGAACCCCAGATTCTTTTGAATGTGTGGCCATTTGTGGGGATCCAGGTGTAGGGTGCATAATTTTCCTAGTTTATTGCCCCCCCAGGATGGCGGAGAAATTTCTGCAGGAGATTGCCAAATTCATCACCAGCGAAACACTGGAAGCCCCCAGATGTATTATTCTGGGGGACTTCAATGTTTGGGACGACGATGAAATGTCTAGGCCTGGTTACAACCTCCTCCAAATTATGTCTTCTTTGGGCTTGTCACAAGCTGTTTCTGCTGCAACCCATCAGGGTGGCCACACATTGTATCTGGTGTTTTCTCTGGGGCTTGAAATAGATAGTCTCGGGATTGATTGGGTGGTTTGGTCTGATCATTGCATGGTGCAATTCATGTTCAGGGTTCCCACCAGATGCCCTCCCCCTACTGAGATGATGAGCTGCTGCTCTTTACGGGGTTTGACCCCAGAGGGTTTTCTGGTGACAGCCAATCTATCTGATGTAAAAAATGTATGCGTCAGAGACATTGGCTCTATGGTAGACTCCTACAATAGGGTTTTATCTGATGCAATTGACTCCCTCGCACCTGTCCGTGTACATCCCAAATCTTCATACCTGAGATCTCCTTGGTTTGATGGGGACCTCAGGGAGATGAAGAGAAAGGGTCAGAGATTAGAGTGCTGCTGGAGGAAAACTGGCCTGGATGTGGACAAACTGGCCTTGAGTGTGCATTACAATGCATACCAGGGGGCAATGAACCATATGAAGGCAGTATTTCTGTCCAGGGAGATTGCTGCTGGGAAGAGCCGACCAACTATACTTTTTCAGAATGTTGACAGGTTACTCCATCCTGCCTGTCTGCAGCTGAAGAAGATTTTTTCAGATCTTGAATGTGAGGAGTTTGCTCAGTTCTTCTCGGACAGAGTGTCCAGTATTCAGCAGGGTGTTCCTCCAGTCAGCAATGTCATAGCTGGCAGTGGTCTCCAGAGGTACCCTAAGTGCACTCCGCCTGGTTGGAGGAGTTTAAACCAGTGGAAGCCAGTGAGGTTATTGAAGTGGCAAGCAATCTGAAGCACACTTTTTGTGAACTGGATTTGGTGCCGACGCGTTTCTTGATGAGATGCATCTGCACCGTTGGCCTGGTGTTTGCCCTGATTGTCTGGTGCTGCTTATCGGAGGGGATCTTTCCTGATGCCTTGAAGGAGGCACTGGTGAGACCACTCTTAAAGAAACCATCTTTGGACCTGAGATCAGGGCAAATTACTGACCTATCTCCAATCTTCCCTTTTTAGCGAAGGTTGTGGAGAAGATAGTGGTGCTTCAGTTGGAGGAGCACCTCTTGACCCACGAGTTGTATAAACCATTCCAGTCAGGGTTTTGAGCAAGGCATAGCACAGAAACCGCACTTGTTCGGGTGCAGAATGACCTCCTCAGGGCTAGAGATTGGGAGACAAGACAGTTCTTGTTCTCCTGGATCTCTCTTCAGCTTTCGACATTTTAGACCTTGGTGTGTTGCTTGATCATCTCAGGGAATTCTGCGGTCTCACCACACTGCATCTGCTGGTTTGAGTCCTTCTTATCCAATATGAGGCAGCAGGTTGTGATGGGGAATTTCTCCTCCTCCGCTAGTCTCCTTTCCTGCAGAGTACCTCAGAGTTTGGTTCTGGCCCTTATGCTGTTTGTAGTGTATATGCTGCCCCGGGGGGGGGGGTCATTAGGAGGTATTGCTTGGGTTTCCATTGCTTTGCTGATGACACCGAGCTATACTTTTTCTTTGCCCCAGGAACATCCAACCCGGTGGATGTGCTAAACAGCTGCCTAGCCGAGATTAATGACTGGATGGCATCTAGCTGGTTGCAACTGAACCCCAATAAGATGGAGGCATTGGCAGTGGAGTAGAAAAGAGTGCGTGACAGGTTGGCCTCTGATTCAGAGACTGGACTAGTTCTGGGTTCTGTCTCATTGAAGGCCTCTTCAATGGTGCGAAATCTTGGTGTTATTTTTGATAGGAGTATGACTATGGAGGCACAGATTTCCTCCGTTGTCCACTCCTGTCTTTTCTATCTTAGAAATGCTGCCAGGATAAAACCCCTTGTTCCACCTCTGGACCTCTCTACTGTGATACATGCCTTGGTTACTTCAAGGCTTGACTACTGTAATGTGTTCTATCTCGGGGTCAAGGGAGGATCTCTCCGCAGACTGCAGCTAGTGCAAAACGCAGCTACCCGGTTACTTACTGGACAGCCTAAGTTTTGTCATATTACACCAGTGTTGCTTGAGTTGCAGTGGCTGCCAGTCAGGTGGAGGATCCTTTTTAAGGTGGGGCTTCTCACCTATAAGGCACTACATGGTCAGGGCCCTGATTATCTGTTAGACCTCCTGGTTCCTGCGGTCTTGACTCGCCCTCTCCATTCCTCCCTTGAGGGCTTCCTAGCAGTTCCAAGGTCAAGGTTGAAATCAGCTGGCAACAGGTCATTTTGTGTCTCCGTCCCAGTCTTGTGGAACTCGCTCCCTTTTGGGGTTAAGGAAGCTCTGATTTTGGAGGTTGTCAAGGCCCGCCTTAAGGCCGTTCTTTTCACCCAGGCATTTTCCAATTGAATAAATGATTGAATGAATTCTGGTTCTAAATTAAAGTATAGCTGATTTCTTGAATTTAATGTTTTATAATCTAGATGCACAATTGTATTATATTATTTTATTGTTGCCTCTGAATATGTGTTAATTTATTGTATGGCATCCAGAGCCTCAAGGAATGGGCGTATTTAAATAACATTTTGCTTACTTACTTACAAAAGCTTCCCAGATTAGATGCCACCCCGACCTTCCATACCCTGACTGGTTCTATGCTGGATGATGTCACCACATTTAAGTACCTAGGGCTATGGCTATACAAACATCTAGACTTCGGGGTACATGTTGATGCCATACACAAAAACCTTCTCCCTAAGCTCGGTACTCTGTATAGACACTGCACTAGCCTGCCAATGCAAGCCAGATGTGAAATTGTCCAAAAGATGATTCTCCCAGTCATTGACTTCGGGGATATCATCTATAGTTCTGCCCCTAAGACCACCCTATCCAGACTGGATACTCTTTTAGGTGATAGGTTTATATGCATAATTCGAGCATTTAAAATAGCCAAGGGGGAAGGCACTGAAAAGGAGAAGGGAAAACCCAGCCTCCCCCCCACAAAACACAGTAGTTAGAGAGGTAAACACCAAGGTAGAGAAGTTAACAGGGAGCAGGACTGGGGTAAATGCAGAAAAAGGCAATAAGGACAGGGATGGGGCTAAAATGGGGAAGGCCATCAACAAATGGAGGGTGATGAGTACCAATGCCTGTAGTCTGTGTAACAAGCTCCCTGAACTAGTAGCCTTGAGAGAAGAGGGACATCTGGATAGTGTGGCAATCACAGAAACATGGTGCACTGAGAACCATGACTGGGATGTCAACATACCAGGATACACAATGTACAGGAGGGACAAGGAGGGTAAAAGAGGAGGAGGAGTAGCTCTCTATGTAAGGGAAGGGATCAAAGCAACAGAACTAAAGGATAAACAGTGTGTAGAGGAGGCACTGTGGGTTACCCTGGAAACAGGATATGGCACCACAATTCGCACAGGGGTGGTATACAGATCTCCATCTCAGGGGGAGGCAACGGACAAGGAAATGATAGAAGGCATCCTTAGAATGGCAGAAAAAGGGAAGTTATTGTTGATGGGGGACCTGAACATGCCAGACATTAGCTGGAGCACCCTAGCTGCAGCCACATCAAAAAACAGGCTTATTCTTGATGCCCTGCAGGGGGCATGCCTCAGACAGCTTGTGTTGGAACCCACTAGGGATGGAGCAATCTTAGACCTGGTACTGTCAAATGGGTATAGAGAAAGGATCTCAGATATAGAAGTGGGAAGCCATCTGGGAACAAGTGACCACAAAACAGTGTGGTTCACAATAAACACAGCCACCGAGTCAAGCCACACAAAAGCAAGAGTGTTGGACTTTAGGAGGGCTAACTTTTGGGAAATGGGAGAGTGCCTCAGAAAAGCGCTAACAAACGGGCAAGAAGGAGGGGTGGAGGAACAATGGGGAAAGATCAAAACAGCCATCACAGAGGCAACAAGCCTTTGTGTGAAGCAAATCAACAAAACAAAATGAAGGAGAAACCACTATGGTTCTCAAAAGAGGTGGCGGGGAAGGTTAAGGAGAAAAAGGTAGCATTCAGAAAGTATAAGGAAACACAGAAGGAGCAGGACAGAGAACTGTACCAGTTAAAGCAGAAGGAAGTGGGAAGGCAGTCAGAATAGAAAAAGCCCAAACTGAGGAAAAGATAGCCAGCTCAGTTAAGAAGGGAGATTAAACCTTTTATAGGTACATTAGGGAGTGAAGAACGATGAAGGAAGGGATAGTGAGGCTTACTAAAGGAAGGGAGGGTGGGCAAAGGATGACAGTGAAAAAGCAGGGATACTGAATGAATATTTCTGCTCAGTATTCACAAAAGAAGAGGAGAGGGTGGTACCTAAATCAAGGAATAGAAGCACTCTGCATAGGGAGGTTAATACCAGTCAAGTCACTGAAGAAAGGGTCCTGAAAGAACTCTTAAAACTGAAGGTGGACAAAGCAATGGGGCCTGACGGGATTCACCCAAGAATTCTAAAAGAACTAAGGGTAGAATTAGGGACACCACTGACCTCCCTTTTTAGCAAATCATGGGAGGATTGTGTAGTACTGGAGGACGGGAGGAGGGCAGACATGATTCCCCTTCACAAAAGTGGGAGCAAGACAGAGGAAGGAAACTACAGACCTGTTAGTTTGACCTCAGTGGTAGGGAAAATTATGGAATCACATCTAAAGGAAAGAATTGTTGAGTTCCTAAAGGCCAGTGGGGCATAGGACCCAAGGCAGCATGGATTCACGGGGGGAAGGTCATGTCAGATGAATCTAATAGATTTCTTTGACTGGGTGACCAATGTGGTAGACCAGGGAGGGACAGTGGACATGGTCTACCTAGACTTTAGCAAGGCATTTGACAGAGTCCCACACGAAAAATTAATATATAAGTTAGCCAGCCTTGGAGTGGGTCCCAAGGTGGTAGCCAGGGTTAAAAATTGGCTGGACAACAGGATAGAGAGGGTAATAGTAAACAGAGTTTACTCTGAAGAAAGGGAGGTTACTAGGGGGGTACCACAGGGTTCAGTACTGGGACCGGTCCTCTTTAATGTCTTTATAAATGACATTGCAGAGGGACTGGAAGGAAACATATGTCTCTTTGCAGATGACACAAAGATCTGCAACAGGGTTGATACAGAAGGTGGGGTGGAGAGGATGCAAAGGGACTTTGGCAAGGTTGGAGGAATGGTCAAATATATGGCAGCTTAGATTCAATGCAAAGCAGTGCAAAGTAATGCACCTGGGAAATGAAAATCCAGGGGAAGAGTACTCAATGGGGGGGTGAGATAATAACAACTACAGAAATGGAAAGGGACCTGGGGGTAGTCATATCAGATGACCTTAAGGTGGGCAAGCAATGTGAGAAGGCAGTAAGAAGAGCTGTTGGGTTAGTGGGATGCATAGTGAGAGGCATCACCAGTAGAAAACAGGAAGTTGTTATCCCTTTGTACAGACAGTTGGTGAGACTCCATCTGGAGTTCTGCGTCCAGTTCTGGAGACCCCATCTCTGCAAGAACATAGACAGGATGGAGGCAGTCCAGAGGAGGGCAACCAAAATGGTGCAGGGTCTGCACCAGAAGACATACAGAGATTAAAGAAGCTTAATATGTATACACTCGAGGAGAGAAGGGAGAGCGGGGACATGAAAGAAACTTTCAAGTACATCAAGGGAATCAACAGAGTCCAAGATGGCAGCATCTTTCAGAAAAAGAGATGTGCAAGAACAAGGGGGTAACAATTTGAGGATGGAGGGGAGATGGCTCAAAGGTAATGTGAGGAAGTATTTTTTTAACAAAGAGGGTTGTGGATACATGGAACAGCCTTCCTGAGGAGGTAGTGGACTCAAAAACAGTGGAGGAATTCAAGAATGCATGGGACAGACATAAGGCAATTCTAGTGGGGGGTAGGAGGAAGTAGGCTGTTGGTTAACTAAGATCTGCAGCCTAAGCATTAGGTAGGGAAATGGGCAGACTAAGTAGGCCAAGCGGTCCTTATCTGCCATCAAATTCTATGTTTCTATATTTCTTGAATTCCTTCTGCCGCTCTATACTTGGCTGCCCTCCTCTCACCCACCACTGTAATCTCTACACCTACTGCTCCTTTCCATCCCTCTCTGCCAGACGTCTGTCACACACAGTTAATCTAGTTGGGAAGTACTGTCTCGGTGCTCTGCCACCCTACTTGTCCTCCCTCTTTTTGAACCTTCCCCCCTCCTGCTATTCCCTCCAATCCCCCCCACACCGATCACTTGTATTCCCACCGTGGGGTACATCATCTGGTGGCACCGCCTTCTCATACAGATACCCTAACATCTGGAACTCCCTCCCCCTTGTGATTTGCTCTGCCCATTCTCACCATTCCCCTGCTGTCCTCCTTTGCAAACACACTATTCACTGCTGCAACTGCATTTGACCCATCGCAACTGACCCTTTTACGTCACGTCACCCCTCCCTTTTTTCCTCATCCCCCACCACCTACCTGATAGTCCCATCTTGCCAACTTTTCCCCATCCTGTTCCCTCATATTTGCCTCCCCTGCTGTCCCTCTTATATGTCTCCCCTGCCTTCCCCCAGTTCCCCTTGCTTACCGTTCCCCATATCGACCCTCCTAATCTGCCATTCCCTCACCCTCTGTCTCATGCCCGCTACTTCTACCCCTCACTATCTCTGTCTCCATTAACTTGACAACTCCTTGTTCCCTTTCAGAGTTCTCTGCATCCTGAAGGGGAGTACATTTTGGCTGCCTTTTCTCCTTGCTCACCTTGCCTACCATCTTCCATATCTACCCCACTAATCTGCCATTCCCTCTCCTTCTGTGTCACCCCTGCTACTTCAACTCCTCACTTTCTCTTTCTCCATTATCTTGCCAACTCCCTGTCCACTTGCATGGTTCTCATCATCCTGAAGGGGAGTAGGGTTTGGCTGCCCTTTCTCACCCTCCCCACTACCTCCTTCCCCCCACCCACCTCCCTGCTGCTAAATCCCCCTTATAACATTACTATGCAGCACTTAGTATCCTAGCTCTGTACTGTTACCAGCACTTGTGCTGCATATGGCCCAATTCCTGGCTATGTGTTTGCACTCTCGTTTTCTTAGCATTGAACATTTACAAAGTAATGCATTTTTGTATTTTCTGCTTTATTCCGTAAATATATGTAAATTCATAAGTCTATCCTAAAGTTATGTGCTGACATTATAATAATCCATTCTCTGACACTACACATTTTTGTCTTGGTTTGTAATGCACTGTTTCTGATTTTGTACAAATTGTTCTTTATTGTTGATTTTTTGCTCTTCCCTTTATGTAACCCTTTCTCCCCAGGATGCTTCTGGAAACAAGCTGTTTACAGATCATGTCGTCTTTCCTGGTGAAACTTTTCTAAATAAATAAATGAATTTGTGTTCCCCCATGCCTTGGTTTAAATCTTTTTATATTCCTACCCTAGATTGCTATTGCTAGTTCTAGTTTTGACCTACCTTTGATCTTTTGCCATTCTCAGCAGTGTATGTTACACGGTAGTGAACAGGTGTCTTACCTTTGTCGACTGGCAGAGCCACCCCCCTTCTTTGCTTCCTTCTGCTGATGCCTACCAATGCCTATGACACCAGACACCTGTTCCACTCCTTAGCAATTTCACTCACTCGCTTGACAGGATATTGATATCTCCCTAGTGTTTCTAAAGACTTCAAAGCCTTCCTGAAAGAGTAAACAGATCAAGTGGCCATATTATCCTGTATCTATGCAGTTCATGTGCTGAAATGAACCAACTCCAGTGGTAGTAGCTTTTCTTGGGGGACAAACAAAATGACAGACCTCCATATGTGTACGCCCACAAGTTAGACCCTAGGGCCATAAAAGACTCTGCAGTCAAGACATGAAGTATACACTCGGCAGAGTTAGATGGGTGGATTCCCCCCATGGAGCCCTTTTTCTCAGTAAATATTTAAATCCCATCACATATTCTAGTGTGACTAAGCATAACCAAATATCAAAGTGCCTCAAATGACTCTAACAGTCACACTAATAGCAGGAAGGGGTAATGATAATGGTGTGAATATTCAGATCCTAACTTATGCTAATGCGGCGATTAAAATGGAAAGCGGCATATTAAGAGAACAGGAGCTCTTAGAAAAGACACCCTGTCAATTATAACTAGAGTACAGCACTGTACTGCAATATATAAACTATAGAATAATAAATGGAGTGGTGTGCTTAACAAAATTTTCTACACATCAGAGGTGTTGGAGACTACATAAACCTTGAGGGGTTTATTTAAGCATCCAATGCCAAGGCTATACAGTATGTAAAAATCGAGTTAAACACACCACCCCATGTTTTATTTTATATAATTGCTGGGGAGTGGGTTTTCGCCTCAGCAATGTTACAAAATATAAACACATTATTGTGCAGCTGCTGTCTGGTCTGCTTTCAGCTGTTCATAGTCTCATCAAAGCGGCTTGTTAAACAAAACGTTACTTGCTCTTTATAAAAAGTTAAATCGTAGTAGCATAAAGAGGTAAGTTATTTATTTTTTTAATTAACTTACTAATGAGTGTGAGTGGTGGTGAAGCGGGTGTCCAAGTCTAGTGCTGAGGAAGGGAAGAGTGGCAGCTGGTGCATGCAAGGGCCGAGGTAAACCTGGCTCACGTTTGCTGCTATAACCCACAGATTATAACGGCAAACTATTAATGGGTTTTCCTATGGGGAAAAACATACCCAGTTATTATTAATATGTTGTAGTCCATAGTGTCATCCAATATCTGAATATTTGTATAGCTCATAAATGATCTATATTTCCAGTGAACATTATCTGGGTCCTTATAGAAGAAGGTATGCCAGTCTTCCTTTTCATTCATGCCTCTTTCAGCATTGCGGATCCCAATTTGTAGAGCCACCACATTCCCCTTTTTGTAACACCAAATCACAATTGACCACATGTGATGGTTCTTTCATGAGTTTGAGTGCTCAAAAAATTTAAAGATGTACAGTTTTGTCCTCTTGAAGAAAAATATATTGCTACTGCTGATTTGACTTTGTTTCTTCTAATACAGCTTTTATGTTCCTGTATTCACTGTTTCAACAGTATGATAGTCTTCCTCATATAGATCTTGTTGCATGGGCAAGACATCAAATATATAATGTGATGGCTGTTATAAGTCAGATGTTTTCTCATGTTATAACTGAAACCATCAAAAGGAGTTTACAAATATTTCTCTGCATGATGTGTGGGAGCAAACTGAACAGTGATAACAAGGGTAGCAGTCTGGTTTAAGCAGTCCCAATAGAAGCTGGGGTTCTTCCTTCTTTGGAAGATGATGTATAGTATGCACCAGATTGTCCTTAATGGTTGGGTTCTTCTTATTCACCACCAGAGGACTCTGGGAAAATCTGGTAAAGTGACAGCTACAAACTTCCAGAGTGTGCCAGGGTTTATTGATGACTGACCCAATCTGTGGACTCAAGTAAGAAAATCTTGGACTAATAACTATTCTATTACTGTTTTTTGTTATATCTCTACTCTGTATGGGTCTCTCATATCTTACATTGTTACAAGGTTTTTTTGACTGTCTAAATGATTCTCTTGTTATACCTTTTTTGTGTAAATCTCCCCTCTAGTGTTCTGTTTTCCCTCACATAGTCATTCTCAATTCTACAGATCTATTTTTGCTCTAATGAATTGGGAGTAAGGGAGGCCTTCAGTCAATCTAGGGTCATGGAAACTGTTGGCGCATAATATTGTATTTCTAACCATCGGCCTATGGTCTAGTGAAGTCTGCAAAGTGTCACCTACTTTCTTGATGAAAAGATCAAGGAATGGGATCTCTGGCTTATGTTTGCTCCTTGTGAACCTCAGGTTGGTAGTTTGTGGGTTAAGGTATTCATGGAACCCCTCAAATTCCACTTCTGAACCTCTCCATAGTACTAAAATGTCATCAATATAACATTTCACAAACAGAGTTTGTTGTGGTAATTCTTTCTTTCTGTACTGTAAATATGTTGTTCTTTGATGTTTGCCATACACAAGTTGGCATAGGAGTGGACAGATGAACTACCCATAGCTGTTCCCCATATCTGGCCATAAAACTTGTTCTCAGACATGAAGCAGTTTCTACTCAGACCTATCTCTGTAAGCTGTATTAGAAAATGTTTGGACAGACTATCACCATTCATCTTAATTCTGAGTGCCTGTTGCAATCCTTCTATTATCTAATAATGTGGGATACAGGAATAAAGTCTTTCCATATCAAAGGTGACCATGGAAACTTCACTGAGGTCAGCGTTAGCCATGCTTAATTTTATAACAAGTTCTAAAATATGTTTTATGTCTTTAACTTAAGACCAGAGATTTAACTAAGTAATCGATGTGTATAGATAGGGGTTCTATAACCGAATTAACATCCAGCACTGCATGTCTTTCTGGAGGAGAACTGAGGCTTTTATGTATTTTTAGAATGGTTTAGAAGACAGATGTCCTTGGTGAAATGTTATCCAGTATATTAGCCTTTCATTATGAAACCCAGCCTCTATCTCATCCCATTTCTAGTAACTGCCTGATTTCTTTCACTTTTTTCTATATATTGCTTTTTTCCATTGGGTTCGCTCCAGTGGGCTAGTTAGCCCTATCCCTGTCATTCCCATCCAGCACCAACCCCTCCAACCTAACCACCCCAGGATTTCCCCATGGATTGCTCCCCCCCAGTGGGTCTGGGAAGGGGATGGCCATCCTTCCCCCCACCCACAGACTCTCATCCAGAATTTGGGGTGATGATCAGGTGGTGCTGTGGGAAGATGGCAGGCAGGCAGAGCTTCATGAAACTGGCACCTTCCCTTTACCATTTTCTCCCCTTTACTCCTTGCCACAGTGACAAGTAAGCACATGAGCATGGAGGCATGCACACTCTATAGAACTGGGCCCCTCCCTTACATGGCACTCAGACTCTAACACTACCACCTGGCCTCCACCAGATAGCAGCCAAGGAGTGAGATGTAATTCTTCCCTGGGAGAGAAGAGCAGTCTGTCAGATGCTCAATCTTCTCCACCCCCAGCCAACCCATGGCACCCAAAGCTTGTTTCTGAACTCGAGCAGCCAGTGTGGTGAGAAGTAAGGTGCATAGTACCTCAGCCATCTGCACCATTGGACTGGCTAACTGCTTGATTTCTGCCCAAATTTCTGATGTGGGGTTAGAATTAATCCCCTCATAATTATCTTTCTCCTCATAATTATCTCTGTCATTCAGAAGACTTAAGCCCTCCTGTCTGTAATTTTTGCAATCCACTATTTCTATTCCTCCCTCTTTATCTACTGGTTTAATATTAACATTACAGTCCCTTTCACAATCCCTTAGGGCTACCCTCTGTATTCTTGTTAAGTTTTAACACAATGGAGCTTGATTTTTCTATATTAGTTATTGTACTTCTTTATCTACCAGTTTTCTATAGGTTTCTACTGCTTGTTAGTTGCTTTTGGGTGGGTTGCATGTAGGTTTTATGCCCAAGCTAATTTTAGTTCTTTCTTCCTTTCACTTTCTCTCTCTGATCCAAGTCAGCAAACTGTGTTTCTAACCTTAACTTTCTAAAAAAAACTCTCAGTCAATTTTGACTTCAAAGAAGTATGTGTTTTTACTGGGGGAGAAAGAAAGTCTCTTATGTAAAACTTCTAGTTCAATACTTGTTAAAGGTCTGGACTTCAGGTTGAAAATTACCTCCTTTTGGGTAGTCCATGCCACTTTGCAGGTAATATAGGCCTCCCTTTCCCCATCTTCCTCCTCCTCTGACACCTCTTCTGGAATCTGCCAGTCTTCTCTGGTTTCTTTAATTGTATCTGTGTGTCTCTTCAAAGGTACTATTGTCCCTGCTCATACCTTCTCTTGGATCTGATTGCCTGCTGCCATATGTCTCTTTTAAAACAGGCTGTAACTCACTTGTATCCCCATTTTTATGTTGCTTGCACGCATGTGCAAGAAACATAGTGCCATCATCGGAGATTTCGGAGGTGTGTCACCTCCTCCTCCAATTCAGTCAGTGAGCTGGCAGGTGCTGCCCCTGTAAGCCAATGCATTTTGGAGCTGTCTATGACACACTCCAAAATGCAGTGGCATACAGTTGAAAGGGGAGCTATGCTTCAGTGAGCAGAGATAAGAAGTGTAGCTCCCCCCCGACACGCAGGCGTGTGCACCCCGCAGGTACTGTAGCCGACGGGTGCCCAATCCCGCCAGCTGAGCCATGCCCTCCCAGTTAGAGGTGCCCACGCTGGGAGCCCACCCCAGCGTGGCAATCAGATCCATGGGCGACGGGGTGCCCAATCCTCCGTCGGCTGAATGCTAACATCCTTGTGCCACTGGGCCCACCCTATGTGGCAAACATCCATGATGTCTTTTTTTTATTTTAACCTGAAAAGCAGCGGTCCAGCGGAGCATCTCCCGACCCCCTCCTAACCCGCACCCACCCACTGCCCAGCCTCCCACCCCCCTTCACCCCATGCCTCCGGACTCCCGGCCGCAGCGATCTTCAGTGGACGGGAACACGTCTGCACTCTTCAAAGCCGACCGCGAACTGAGGAAATGCCGGTAAGCTGTATAATGGCCTAGATAGGGGGGGTTCAACTTTGTTGCATATCTCAGGCATTTTTGAGAATTTTTGCACCAAATTTTCAACATGGGGTTTTTGGGACCCCTTCTCATGAATGATGTCACTGTCATGGCGTTATTCGGGCCCGAAGGGTGATTTCGTGCAGTGACTGTGAAATCACCCTTTGGGCCTGAATACCACCATGATAGTGACATCATTCATGAGAAGGGGTCCCAAAACCCCATGTTGAAAATTTGGTGCAAAATTCAAAAAATGACTGTTTCTGGCGTGCATTGTGTGCAGTTCTCGCGAGGCTCGTAAGTTCGCAAATTTCAATATTTTCACTCCAGATTTTCAACATTGCCATTTTACCACACCTTCTTATGAGTAGTATAGCTGTCACTTTTCACATCTCACCCAAAATGTGTTTCCGCCCATGTAGCGCAGAATGGCGCAGTCGGTGTGCAAAATCAATGTACGGGACAAATTAAGAAAATCACAGTGACACTGTTCATGAGCAGAGGTCTTAAAATGGCTATGTTGAAAATTTGGTGAAAAAATTCCTATAAATGACTGTTTTCTGACGTGCATTGCGCGGTTCTCATGAGCTCGTAAGATCATGAAATTTTCAATATTTTCACTCCAGATTTTCAACACTGCCATTTTACCACACCTCCTTATGGCAGTACAGCTGTCATTTTTACATCCTGCCCAAAGCGTGTTTCCCGCCCATGTGGCGCACAATGGCGCGATGGGTCTAAAACTCAATTATGGGACACATTAACAAAATCACAGTGACACTGTTCATGAGCAGAGGTCTTAAAATGGCTATGTTGAAAATTTGGTGAAAAAATTCCTAAAAATGACTGTTTTACGAGCGTGCGTTGCGCAGTTCCTAGGCACGCTCGTAAGTTCGCAAATTTTCAATATTTGCACTCCAATGACTTCCAAATACCTAAACAGCACATAGAAGCAAGCAACATTCGGCATTGATAAATGCTTGTTATTCTCCTAGTATTGCTGTATGTGTTATAGCTATCCAAACTGTTGCTTTCTGTTCTACAAGTAGTGTATAGTTTATTTTCTGTCTGTATTGTTGTTTGTAGGTATATACAGTATCTTATTATCATGATAGTCCACAATGTCCTTCTGGAACTTCCTAATTTTTATGTTTTTGATAGGATACTCTAATTCTTTAATCATACTCTCTGTTCTCTCTATTACATTAATATATTCAATGGCATCAAATTTGGTTTTTAAATCTTCCTCAAGTTTTGTCATATCTTCCATTATCTTCCCTCTTTCTCCTGTTATGGCCTCTATAAGTGCCACCATGAAGTCATGACATCACTTTCCCCTAATGCCATCTCACCTATCTTCTAGTTTCGTTGTGATAAATCCCAGATTTGGTTCCACAAATATCCTAAACCACCTTGGGATCCTCTATGTTTTTAATGCATTGTGCCAGTGCTAAGGCAATGCCACTGCAAGGTTTGTCTTTTTGCGTGAGATGTTTGACTTTGTTAGTCAACTACTGCTATTGTCAACCTCCCTGTACTAAGCTAATACAGTCTCTTAGGGATGTCTCTTATAGTATAAGAGACTTTGAGCATGAGGTTTGGGTGAGAGGATGGTGAAAAGCTGCTGAGCAAATCTGTGTGCCCAAACCTCATGAAAGGATTCTTATACCATAAGAGACATTGTTCAGAGGCCCTATCATCTCATACATCACTCAAGTATAGCTCAAGTGATTTATAATATGTTTAGAGTCTTTTTTTTTTAAACATTATTGTGATGTCCACCCCCGGTGCAAAATTGGAGTGGTACCTTATAATGCTTCTGCATGATAACACACTATACACAGAATAAGAGGTGCAGTGGTGCTGCATGCTAATTAACAGAAGTCATGTTAGTGATTTATAATAACAATGTAAGTGGTAGTGAGTGAGAAAGGGATAGAATGGGGAATCAAAATGGCCACCCCTTGTTTTTTACCCCTTTGTTAGGATGAAGAAATTACCTAGGAAAATGTGATTCTTGACAGTTTGCTATGCTTCACCTTTAAAAGATATATCTCCTGCTTTTAAATTATAATTGGTTTGTCTTTCCTCACTGACTTGAGATGTTTTTTCATTTTGGTTGGATTGTTTGTGCCTGTGATAGACTGTTCCTGCCCAGACTCAGCCTCTATCACTATTACCAGCTTTCTCAATACTCTGGTAGCTACCACAGCTCAGCTTAGACACTATTTTGGGGAGTCTTGAGGTTTGCGTCCCTTCAGAGCTACTGCTCATGTAGTACAATGATCTTTATTCAAGGTCACATGACCACCCCTCTGTGTCACAGCTGAGAATACCTTACTTTGGAAATAGGATATGGTAACTGTAGCCTTCTTCTCTGGGGGTAGAAACACAGTTCTTGTCAGTTATAAATTGGTTAACTGTACCTCAAAGGATTCAATCACAGACTGAAATATATAAAAAAAAACATTTTTAATATTTCAGGATAACTACACAGATTCTACAAGATATTACAACAAACTATAGGGAATGATAATTCTACAGAAAAGGAAAAGAAGCTTGTTTATGTCCAGAATTCACACAGAAAAACTCCAACACTCTCTCTCTCTCGGTCTCTCTCTACCAGGTTTAGCTTATCGCACGATATTTGAATCAAGCTCAGATCTCAAGATGATAGTTTGTTCCCAGTTTCCTGCCTAACTGCCTCCCAGAGCTCCTTTCCCAGCTAAAAACACCCTTTGCCCCCCGATACATCCTGCAGTATGTCACTCTGACATAACAGATTGAAAAACCCTTTGTCTCTAAGCATTCGTTAGGGGAACCAGTCTTTATTAGTCTGAAAAGTCCATTACTGTGGAATGTGTTTGTCTTAGCTGTGGTCTGGCTGACATCAAAGACCCTGTTACAGCTGACATCCTTGGCTTTCAATGATATTTACTACCAGGCCTTAGCTAGTTTGCTACCTGAGAAGCATCAGATCTCCCTTACCTGAAGAAAGAAAAACAAATCTTTTTAGCAACACTAGCTGATTTTGTTTTCCTGTGAGCCGCCTGGCTCCAGCTACCCTTTTGTGTGAGCTGGCTGGCTCCAGCTGCCCTGGGCTCATGCCTCCTTCATTCACTGTTTGTGGAAACCTCACTTTAGTTTCTCCTAGGTCTCTCCTGTTGAATGAATGAAGGGAAAAAAAACAAGAAAAAAAAAACACGGGACTCTATTGTCTGGATAACCCATCTGCACTGGCGTTCTGTGACCTACTGTGATGCTGGATAACCATATTATAGGTCTGCAGCACCAAGCTCCATCTTAGCAATTTTGCATGCTGTCCACTGGCCATATGTAACTATGTAAGGGGGTTGTGATAAGTAACCACAGTGAACTCCCTTCCATACAAGTATAGTTGCAGCTTCTGCAAAGCCCAGACAATTCCCAGACATTACTTCTCTATTGCGGCGTAAGCCTGCTCTCTGGCAGAAACTTCCTGCTCAGGTACATGACTGGGTTCTCCTCTCCCAAGCTTGTGACCTGACTCAGAACCTCCCCTAACCCATGATCGGCTGCATCTACATTCACAACAAACTTAAGAGAGTAGTTTGGACTGGCAAGCACAGGTGTCCTGCAAGGTACCTCTTTCAGCTGATGAAAGGCAGTCTTACAGGTTTCCGTCCACTGAAACCTTTTCTGGAATTTTCTTCCTATTGAGGTAAGACAAGAGTTTGGCCATAGTGCTGCAATTTAGCACAATCTTATGATAGTACCCTGCTGTCCCTTGGAAGGCCCATAATCTCCTCTTGGTTGTGGTTAGAGGTGTGCAAAGTCACAAAAATTGCTCTTCGGAATATTTCATATAGAAGCACAACCTCGTGAAGTAATCTGTCGGGCAAAGTAGTTATTTCATGGAGAACAGAAACAAAGAAACATAGAATTTGATGGCAGATAAGGATTGCTTGGCCAACCTAGTCTGCCCATTTTACTACCTAGCAGTTAAGCTGCAGGTCCTAATTAACCAACAGCTTACTTCCTCCTACCCTCCACTAGGACTACCTTATGTCTGTCCCATGTATTCTTCAAATCCCCCATTGTTCTTGACTCCACAACCTCCTCAGTGAGGCTGTTCCATGCATCCACAACCCTGTCTGTGAAAAAATGCTTCCTCACATTACCTCTGAGCCGTCTCCCCTCTATCTTCAAATTTTGCCCCCTTGTTCTTGCACATCTCTTTTTCTGAAAGATGCTACCCTCTTGGACTTTGTTGATTCCCTTGAGGTACTTGAAAGTTTCTATCATGTCCCCGCTCTCCTTTCTTTCCTCAAGGGTATACATATTACGCTCCTTTAGTCTTTCTTCATATGTCTTCTGGTGCAGACCCTGCACCATTTTGGTTGCCCTGCTCTGGACAGCCTCCACTCTGTCTATGTCTTTGTGGAGATGGGGTCTCCAGAACTGCACACAGTACTCCAGATGGGGTCTCACCAACTGTCTGTACAGAGGGATAACAACTTCCTGTTTTCTACTATTGGTGCCTCTCCCTATGCATCCCAGTATCCCCCCAGCCTTCTTTACTGCCTTCTCACATTGCTTTCCCACCTTTAGGTCATCTGATATAATTACCCCCAGGTCCCTTTCCATTTTTACTGTTGTCAGTATCTCACCCCCACTGTGTACTCTTCCCCTGGGTTTTTGTTTCCCAGGTGCATTACCTTGCACTTCTTTGCATCGAATCTGAGCTGCCGTATATCTGACCATTCCTCCAACCTTGCCAAGTCCCTTCTCATCCTTTCCACTCCAACTTGTGTATCAACCCTGTTGCAGATCTTTGTGTCATCTGCAAAGAGACATACTTTTCCTTCCAGTTCCTCTGCAATGTCACTTATAAAGACATTAAAAAGGACCGGTCCTATTACTGAACCTGGGGAACCCCACTAGTAACCTTCCTTTCTTCACTGTGGACTCCATTTACTACTGCCCTTTACATCCTGTTGTCTAGCCAATTTTTTATCCAGGCTACCATCTTGGGACCCACTCCAAGGCTGGCTAACTTGTTTATTAATCTTTTGTGTGGGACTGTATCAAATGCCTTTCCTAAATCTAGGTAGGTCATGTCCACATCCCCTCCCTGGTCTACTACTTTGGTCACCCAGTCAAAGAAATCTATTAAATTTGTCTGACACAACCTTCCCATCATGAATCCATACTGCCTTGGGTCCTGTGCCCCACTGGCCTCTAGGTACTCAACAATTCTTTCCTTCAGAAGTGATTCCATCATTTTCCCTACCAGTGAGGTCAAACTAACTGGTCTGTAATTTTCTGCCTCTGTCCTGATCCCACTTTTGTGAAGAGGAATCACATCTGTCCTCCTCCAGTCCTCAGGTACCACCCCATCCTCCCATGATTTGTTAAAGAGAGTAGTCAGCTGTGTCACTAGTTCTACCCTTAGTTCTTTTAGAATTCTTGGATGAATCCATCAGGCCCCATTGCTTTGTCCACCTTCAATTTTATTAGTTCTTTCAGAACTCTTTCTTCTGTAAATGGGCTGGTATCAACCCCCATCTTCAGAGTTTTTCTCTTGTTTGGTTTAGGTACCTCCCCCTCCTCTTCCTTTGTGAATACTGAGCAGAAATATTCGTTCAGTATCTCTGCTTTTTCACTGTCACCCTCTGCCCACATTCCCTCCCCTTTATTAAGCCTCAGTATCCCTCCTTTGGCCTTTTAGCACACCCTAATGTACCTATAAAAGGTCTTATCCCCCTTCTTAACAGAGTTGGCTATCCTTTCCTCAGTTTGGGTGTTTGCTATTCTGACTGTCTTCCCTGCCTCATTCTGCTTTAACTGATAAAGTTCTCTGTCCTGCTCCTTCTGTGTTTCCTTATATTTCCTGAATGCTATCCTTAACCTTCCCTACCACCTCTTTTGAGAACCATAGCGTTTTTTTCCTTCGTTGTGTTTTGTTGATTTGCTTTACACTAAGGCTTGTTGCCTCTGTGATGGCTGTTCTGATTACTCCCCATTGTTCCTCCACCTCTCTTTCTTGCCTGTTTGCTAGTGCTTTTCTGAGGCACTCTCTCATTTTCCCAAAGTCAGCCCTCCTAAAGTCCAATACTCTTGCTTTTGTATGACTTGATTATATGGCTGTGTTTATCGTGAATCACACTGTTTGGTGGTCGCTTGTTCCCAGATGGCTACCCATTTCTAAATCTGAGATTCTTTCTCCGTCCCCATTTGAGAGTACCAGGTCTAAGATTGCTCCCTCCCGAGTGGGTTCCAGTACTAGCTGTCTGAGGCATGTCCCTTGTAGGGCATCAAGAATGACCCTGCTCTTGGATGTGTCTGCAGCAAAGGTGCTCCAGTTAACATCTGGCATATTCAGGTCCCCCATCAACAATATCTCCCCTTTTTCTGCCATTCTAAGGATGCCTTCTATCATTTCCTTGTGTATTCCCTCCCCCTGAGATGGGGCTCTGTATACAACCCCCATGCTGATTGTGGTGATATTTTCTGTCTCCAGGGTGACCCAGAGTGCCTCATCTGCTCCCTGTTTACTCTTTAGTTTTGTTGCTTTGATCCCTTCCTTTACATAGATAGCTACTCCTCCTCCTCTTTTACCCTCCCTGTCCCTCCTGTAGATTGTGTATCCTGGTATGCTGACATCCCAGTCATGGTTCTCTGTGTACCATGTTTCTGTGACTGCCACAATATCCAGGTGACCCTCTTCCATCAAGGCCACTAGTTCAGAGAGCTTGTTACACAGACTTTGGGCATTGGTACTTATCACCCTCCACTTTTTGATGGCCTTACCCCTTTTAGCTCCATCCCTGTCCTTACTGCCTTTGCCTCTGTCCTGCTCCCTAATGACTTCTCTACCTTGGTGTTTACTTCACTTATTACCGTGTTTTGTGGGGGGGGGGCTGGGATTCTCCTGCTCCTTTTCAGTGCCTCCCCCTTGGCTACTTTAAATGCTTTGAAAGTGAAGCATTTAAACTTCTCCCCTAAGATCCTGGCTCGCCCCCTGAACAGATGCAGACCATCGTGCCACTATTGGTCTGCATCCCTCCAGGTGACTCCCCAGTCCCCAATGAAGCCAAAACCCTGAGCTCCACACCCTCTCCACCATTCACTGATTTCTCTGGTGAGGACTACCCTAGCATCACCCTTGCCATAGACAGGCAGCACCTCCGAGAAGGTTACTGTATGCGCTACTTGTCTAAGGCCCCTTCCCAACTCTACAAACTCCTCTTGCACTGCTCTGATCCCATTCCTAGCCAGGTCATTTGTCCCCAGGTGGACAATGACATCCAGCTGCCTCCCTCATGCAGCTGCTCCCACGATCCTGAGGATTCGCTTCCTGGCCCTCCAAGCCGTGGCACCAGGCAGGTACCTTACCTCCTTCTTCCATTCCTCCCCCACCTCTACCCCCATAATGACTGATTCCCCCACCAGGAGTTGTTTCCTTCCCCTGTGGGGTCCCTTGCCACCCTCCTGGGGGTCTCCTTTGTGAAGGTTCCCAGCATCCTGTTTGGTATCCACTGCAGGTGCCTCCATAGAGGAACCACTATCCACCAGAAAAGCATATGAATTGTGAAGAGGTACAGCTGGAGGGATGCAACTCTGTTCCACCACCCTCTCCCTCCCTGAGCCCACCCTGGTCCAGCCTCTCTTCTTTCTTGGCAACCTCAGAGGTAGTGGCATTGGCCCTGGTGGTCCCTGGGTGGGGGAGGAGGAGGTTTCATGAATCCTAGCCAGGTCAGCCTGGAGACGTGCAACCTCCTCCCTCAGACCAGAGAGGTGCCTGCAAATAGGGCAGCATCGCAGCCTCCAGAATGTCTCCCAGAACACTGCTGCCCCACAGCCATTGCACTGCACCAATCCTAACATGTCTTATTTTGTGTCCCCTCTCCTGTTTCTCTGTATGCTTACTCGATCCTCTCCTTACAACTCTCACCCTTCCTGTTCTGGGACAGCAACTTCCTATATTCTTCAGTAGCCTCCTTCTTTCTTGCTCAGTGTCAGACCACCAGCACCTGGGGTGGAAAGCAAGCTACTTTTTATTTTTAGGGTTGACAAAACTAATGATTCTCTATGATCCTTTCCTTCCTACTACCAAACAGGAAGTTCCTGTTGTCAGTCAAATCCAGTGGCTATAAAAGTAGAACTGGCTTAGGGTGGGTGGGTGGAGGGGTAGGATGGAGGGCAATTAGTAAGAAAAAAGGCTAGCAACAAGAAGTTGTAATTGGAATCACCTGCTTTTATATTGTTTAAGCCACACCCCCAATTAAGCTCCCTCTCCTCCTACTGATTTAGCAAAGTAAGTTGATACAGTACCCATCCCAGCACAGAACACACACTGACTTTCTTTCTTTTCTTTTTTAACCCTAAATGAGACCCCTTCTACTTCTAATAAAGTATCTGTCTGCTTAATCTCAACAGGCACTGACTCCTGCTGAGATAGAAGTGTTAAATTAGTAAGAAAATGGTAGCTTCTTTTAGTTAGCTGCTTTCTGCTCTACAAGCAACAGTTATGTCTTCCAAAGGCTAGCAACAGGAAGTTGTAATTGGAGTCATCTTTTGTCAGCTTCGGGGGTGAAATGATCTTTGTACCTCATTATGTCAAATGCTGAGCGCTGGCATTCATGAAGTCAATTTCACCGGTGAATTTTGCCACAGACAGGTGAAGTTCATTAAGTACTGTGGGGTTGGAGGTCACATGTGGCTGAACAGCCAATAAAAAGCTCAGGGGATCATTTCTCTGTGCATCTGAGAGAGAGAGAGAGAGAGACTGAGGAGAGAGGAGCTGCTTCTCAATCAGCGCAATTTGTGGGGGATTTTCCTAAATACTGACTTTTAAAACAATTTAAATCTTGTCTGTTGAGTGCAGGATTACAATGTTGTTTTTTTTCTAGTGTGAGTGTGGATTTTGACTGAGTGTGTGACAGGGTGAGTGAGTGTGTGTTTTGATTTGAATCCCCCTGGGCCCTGCCTTCACCCCCACCCTTTGTGTTTTGAAATCTTCCTCCCCTTCTTTTTATGTTGGCTCATGCATGTGCAGCCAACATATTGTGGTAGTAGCAGATTTGGAGGTGCAGTCACTGTTGGGAGAATGCAGGGCACACATCAGTAGGTGCATCCCTCATTCCCCAATCAACCTGCAAGCTGGTGTCACACCATGCATACTTAATATGGTGATCACATCAAATGAAAGATCCACTGCAATGCGAGCAAAGCTCATCATAAGCAGTGGATCTCCCAACGTGCTTTCCCTGGTGGTAAAAAAAGATTAACATGGCAGCACACTGCCTGCCATACTGCTGACTTCAGGGGTTTCCAATCCCCCTGTCAACATGCCCTGCCCCAATGTATGAGCCCACTCCCCATCAGCATAATGCAACCCCCCAATTTGTTATGTGCTGAGGGGGGTGCCCAATCCCCCTCTGCTCTTGCCCTCCTGCTTTCATTGTTTGCCAACAGGGGTGCTCAATCCCCCATCAGCTACAGCATCCCCCCCAAAAACGCTTAGGTGGCATGCTGGGAGCCCACCCCAGTGTGCCAAATCATCCTGAAAAATAAAAACCGTCCCGTGAGATTTTATTTTCTTTTTAAACCCTGTGAAAAAAGAAAACAGTCCCTCGTCGTCTCCCTGCCCCCTCCCACAACCCGGACTCACCCACTGCACACCCTGCCTCCCCACACCCCCCTCTCACCTCATACTTACCTCCAGAGTCTGGCACAATGATCTTCGGTGGACCGGGAACACGTCTGCACTCTTCAAAGCTGATCATGTACTGAGGAAATGCCGGTAAGCTGTATAATGGAATAAAAATGATTTTTTCAACTTTTATGCATATCTCAGGCATTTTGGGGAATTTTGGCACCAGATTTTCAACATGGGGTTTTGGGGACCCCTCCTCATGAATTCTGGCAGTGACATGGCATTAATTGGCCCCCCAAAAGGTGATTTTGCAGTCCCTGTGCGGAATCACATTTTGAGATTGATTAGCAAAATGACAGTGCCAGTGTTCATGAGGTGGGCTCTCAAAAAGCCTAAGTTGCAAATTTCATGGAAAAAATCCCCAAAATGACTGTTTTACAAGCATGCATTGCTCAGTTTCCACGCCGCTCATAACTTCGTGAATTTGTAATATTTTCACTCCAGGTTTTCAAAATTGGCATTTTTCCACACCTCCTTATGAACAGTATAGCTGTCATTTTACATATCTTGACCAAAATGTGTTTCCACACATCCGGTGCAGAATAGCGCAGTCGCTGCACAAAATCAGTTTTTGGGACAGTTTCAGGAAATGACGGTGACACTGTTCATGAGCAGAAGTCCTAAAATGCCTATGTTGAAAATTTGGTGACAAAATTCCAAAAAATGACTGTTGCAAGCGTGCTTTGTGCAGTTTCCACACACCTTTGTAACTTCACAAATTTGCACTATTTTCATGGCAGATTTTCAACATTGGAATTTTTTTACACCTCCTTATGAACAGTACAGCTGTCATTTTTCACATCCTGCCCTAAATGTGTTTTCACACCTGTGGCGCACAATGGCATGGTCACTGTGTGAAATCAACATTTCAGACACATTAACAGAATCACACTGCCACTGTTCATGAGGGGAGTTCCCAAATGCCCATGTTAAGGATGTGGTTAAAAAAATCCCAAGAATAATTGGGTTACTGATGTGTGTTGCACAGTGTCTATGCATGGTCATACCTTCACCAATTTTTCATATTTTCACTCCAGATTTTCAACGTTGCCATTTGTTTACATCTTCTCATGAACAATACAGTTGTCATTTTCCACATCTTGCCCAAAATGTGTTTTTGTCCCTGTGTCACCAAATGACATAGCCACTGTGCAAAACCACCTTTCAATTAACAAACTGATAGTGCCACTTTTCCTGAGGTGGGCTCACAAAAAAGCCTATGTTGAAAATTTGGAGTGAAAATACCAACACACGCCTACAGTGTTAAGGTTTCCAACTGTAGCACCCCACCCTGTAGAGACTGACAGGCATCAGGGTCATGACTTGGGATCATCGGCTGTAATGCTCACACCATTCCACCCCCACCCTGCAGCCAGTGACAGGCATCATGGTGTACCTTGCACTGTTTGGCCACAAAATTTACCTCATTCTCCTATACTGCACCCACCTCAGTGTATTTTCTTATGGAATGGGGTAAGTATAATGCCCAATGACCCCAAAGCACACCACAACATTTGCCAGTGTCTACAGGTTAGGGTGAGGTACAATGCCATGAGCGTTATAGCTGACGACCCAAAGGCATACCCCAATGCCTGTCGGTCTCTATAGGGTGGGGGTGGGGTTGGCATCATTTCAATACTTCACTGTCATTCCTATTATGCATCTCTAACTCTGGCACTACCAATGCCAATGCCAGCGAGACAACATTCGGCATTGACAAATGCTTGTTTTTTTAATACAGTGGTCTCTTACAATAATGTAAAACACTTTCTATCATTTGTTCCTTTGCCTTGTAGCTGTCTTTTCCCCACATGTTTTGAACAACAAAGTAGCAGTTGTGTCCTTCCCAGCTTGTGTCTGCATTAGTCAAAATCCATCTTTTCACCCTGGCATGCTGTGGTAAAACATGTCCGACCAATTGTTGTACCCCCCGTTGCGTGGTGTGAGACATAGCATCCAAACCTACCAGTGTTCCAGACTCATTTTAGCAGGATTTCACTTAATTTTCCCATTATTGAGAACACCAGTGATATCCTTTCCCCCAGACTGTGTTACTGCTCTATTGGAAAAGTACATCCCAGCTTTATAAATCCATCTAATAATCACTCGGATACCCTACCCAACCTGTTGTTGTACCCCCATGTGATGCTGTGAGAAATAGTGCCCAAAAGCACCAGGTTTTTCAGACTGATTTTTGCAGGATTTCACTGAATTTTCCAGTTATTGAGAATACCAGTGGTATCCCTCCCCCAGACTGTGTTACTGCTCTGTTGGCAAAGTATATCCCTGCTTTTGAAATTCATCTAATGACTCGGGTTGCCAGGACCCTACCCATCTTGTTGTTGTACCCCCATATGCTGTGAGAAATAGTGCCCAAAAATAACTATTTTACAGACTGCTTTTTGCAGTAATTTGCTGAATTATCCCCTTGTTATTGAGAACACCAGTGGTAGCCCTCCCAGACTGTGTTACTGCCCTGTTAGCAAAGTACGTCCAGCGTTTGAAATCCATCTAATGACCAGGGTTGCCTTGCTCCCTACCTGTCCTGTTGTTCTACCCCAATGTGCAGTGAGAAATAATGCTTAAAAGTAACAGTTTAATCTCCATGTTGGGCAAAACTTAAGAAAAGAAGAATGCCAGCAAAGAGAAACAAGAAAGGGAGAGGAGTAAGTCATGCAGGCAAGACTTCAAAATCATTTGTGAAAAGTGGTGCAACTGAAACAGTGAAAGAAAGACAGTCTTCTGATGTGGAGTTTCCATCAACAAGTTCTACGCACTCTGGGATGGGTGCTGTTAGCAGTATTGCTGTTAGCGTTCACGTTCTGCAGGATTCGTTCTGTAGGATTCCCTGCTAGCAGATGGACTTGAATCTTTGTCCTCACAAGCCAGCTATAGTTAATCCAATAGTTATAATCTTACTGCGAACATTGTATCATTCTGAGTCAGACAGTTCATGGAAGTACAGCCATAGGTATTTCAAATTTTCAATGCAACTGTTTGTGAAAGCTTAGTTCCATCCATTTTCTGGTGCTCTGAGAAGTGCTGCCAGTGCCAACTTCATGACTCATGTCACATCATGACAAGTTATGTTCACGGTCATCACGAATCACACCACTTGAACTTTTTTTGGTACAACCACTCTCCCTTCCCCCTTTTTCTTTTCTATCACTCCTTCCCATTTATTTTTCAACAAATGCCTCCGGCTGCATCTTCATCCTCCCCCTCTCCTCTCATCCCTGTTTCTGTGCCACCCCCGGGTGCCTGACCCTACCCGTTTCTTGTGGGTACATGCATCCTAGCTGTGTTCACCATTTTACTATAGCTGCCTCTGTTGACTACCTATACTTCTCCTCCTCCTCTACACCTTACTGTTCCTATAATTGACCCCTTTAAATAGCACTGTTGTACGTGAATTGTTTACTGTTATTTCACTGTTGCTTCCTTGTTGTTTGTTATTTCTGACGTGGAACCTTTGTAAAAGAGCCTTGGCTCAAAGGTACTTGTAATCCTAGAATAAATAAATAAAAAAAAAAAACTTTTGTTTTGTTTTTTAATCCTCGCTTTCATCATGAATCAGAACACCCAGTTATCATGTCATGTCATTCATTAGCCTTGATTGAGTACGATGCTTCTATTAGTGTTCACGTTCTGCAGGATGCCCTATCTGTTGTGTTCCATACTAAGAGCCGTTGCTGAACATAATTGGTGACATACATTACAAACACATTGTCCCCTTCTACAAAAAGTCAGACTCAGGAGACTGGTTTAAAAAAAAAGGCAGACACTGCTTAATGTGCAGCAACCAACTGAGGCAGGAGGTGACAGTGACACTTTGTCCTAGATGCAGCACATGCTCGACTTGTTGGACTCCAACCCTTACATTGCTGGAATTCTGCAGTCTGATGACTTTGACATTGCCACCATGGTTGACCCATGTTATAAGCATGGCCTTGAGTGTATACTAGATGGTGGACGTCAGAGGGTAGAAAACCTTACCAACATTCTGGTCAGAAGGGTTAGAGAGGAACAGATGCTCAAGACACATAGGGCACTGAGTATTGTTGCTTCACCACCACAGCACTGTCAGCTGCACATGCCATGACTATGTCAACAGACAGATGAAAAACAAAAGCCATCAATCCCATTTGGGATGTTTTAAGTGAGGCTGGTGTTGCACCCATGGAAGAGCATGATGAAGAGGAGCAGGATGATGTGGCCAGACTCAGAGCAGCACGTCACATGGTTGACTGTTTTATGGCTGAACAAAAACACATGGTAATTGCTGACGAGCCATCATTGTACTGGGTGAACAAGATAACTGAATGTCCTTCACTGACAGCTGTGGAGATAAAATACCTTAGCTGCCCCCCCAGTGTCAGTGCTGAGCATGTGTTTAGTGCTGCAGGTGCCATTGCATATGACCGGCACACAAACCTGTCACCAAAGAATGTGGAAATTCTTATATTTATAAAAATGAATAAGGGACACATTCCATGCAAGACCATAACATCCATGTTCCTGGAAGTGGATCTTCTGATGAAGATGAAAAGGCAGATTGTGCTGTTGACAGAAAGATGAAGTCATCATACACTGTTGACACTGATGTTGATGAGTCAACTGTGAAACATGAATACCCATCAGGTGAGAACTTCAGTCTTGAGGACTGTTAGGGCTGCTTCATTGAGGAGGACGGTGATGAAGCTTGAAAACAACAAAACTGTTTTGTGTGCTGCCTTTGGCACTGGGTTGGAACATTGCTGACCAGAACAGTGTGGTCAAGAACCATGTGGCAAAAATGCAGACTCTTTGGTTTTTGTGGGGGCTCCACCCCCCCCTCCCTCCCTGGACTACAGGATTCTCACTCTGGGGGGGAGTGGATCAAGGGCGAAGATGAAATTTATGGGGCCGTGGAATACTGTTTCCATGGCCTATTGTGAAAAAACAAAGTTCCGATCACCGAAATCTAAAGAGACCAGGATTAGAAACCTGGTCTCCACTGCCTCCTGGCTGAGCTGCACTATGCCTCAGCCCTCAACACCACAGGAGCAGCTCAGCTAGCCTCCTGGATTCTGGTGCCTGGGAAGCAGTTACTACAAGCACTGTAAATCCCCTCTCACCATCCATGGTAGCACTATCCAGACTAGCACTCAGTTGACTGGTGCTATTCTGGTAGTACTATTCTAGGGGGTCACTGCCGTCTTTGTATGCCATTATATTCTCATATGATGTCTCCAGAATTTGTTACTTTATTATCATAACTGTTAATGTTCCCATCTCAGAACTGTATTGCTGGTGCTGCTACATTTTGCCCATCATCACTCAGCAGAGACATCATCATCCTATGCATTCTGGATAAAGCTTCAGGGAATGACCTGAAATGACACAGTAAAGAACAGGAAATATTAAATATATCATCCATTCATATTCAAAAAAGAAAACCACCACATCACCTAATTGAAAAAACTTAACTTTCACTACTGCTATGCAGTAACCAGACTCCAGAACATCAGACAGTGATTAATTGACAACAGACTTCTATCTTATTTGGATAGAGTCCACAAATACCTGCAAGGAAGCAGAAATTTGGATGTTCAAAAATACAGTGCTTGACAGTTTTGATTAATATGCCACAAAGGAAACAGAAGCAGCAACCCCCCCAAAAAAAAACCTTTTTCACCCAAACCCCCCTTCAAAAAATAAAATTGAAAAACTATACTTAACTGGCACCACTGGAAAACGAAAGCATCAATTCCTAAAGCAATCCAGACTGTCAAGCTTGAGTATATGAGATCTATACAAGGAAAGAGATACAGTCGATGTTTAAAAACCAAAAGATTAACCATCCCCATTCAATACCACATGATCGCAACAAAATTAAATTAACTTACCACTTAAACTGCAGGAGTGGGGTGCAGGATACAATGGGTACCATCAATCTGTCACCGTCATACGTGACCAGCCCAGCAGCAGCACACAGACCAGAGCAGCGCCATCACTACAAGTAAATCTTCAGGACATAAATAATTATAATAGCAGCAGCAGCAGGAAAGCAACAGCAAGACTTTAAAATCTGGGTGTCACAAGTCTTCATGTGTTAAATATCAACCAGACATTGTGAATTGTCCTTATCATCCAAATCCACATTATTCCAGGCTGTTCTTCTGCTCATTTAGCAACTGCACTTCTGTGGAGCAGCAGCCTGTATATCACATGTGTTTTTCTCACCGGAGACATACTGTACTGGAATACAACAACAGGCATATTCTCTTGGCATAAACATTTTCTCATTTTATTGTTGGATGGGGGATTCCTAATGGAAGGTCACTGTACGGCAGCAGAGAAGTGTGGAACATGGTGGCAGGGCAGGCCAGCAGAGCACTTTCTCACATAAATGCTTTTTCCTTTTATTCTGGGTAATTTTCATGAAATGCACATACGGTGCTGCACACAAGAGAGAGAAATAGCATCAGGATAAGATAGCAAAGATTTTTGGGTTGTGTTGGTGTTTTCATGTCACTTTTAATAATTGTTTTTGAATTTTTAATTGGGGGGGGGGGCAAATACAACACTGAGAAATAGTACAGACAAGCCAACTCTAGCATAAACCTAGGATGATTACTACAGAATGTGGAAAAAATATGGGATGTCAGGAAGAATATGAAGACAGTTATTTACTGGGGAAGGTTGCATAGGGAGTACAGTGTAGTAGGATAACAGTACACATTAGGCATTAGACAAGGAGATAGATACATGTTTGTGTGTTGTTTTTATATACTTCTTTTACTTTTTTATTTCTTTTGTCTTTTTTTTGTGGGGAAGGGGACAATAACACTTGGGGATGGGAAATGGGGACATACACTTACAACAACATACAGCACAGAAAAGAAAAAAGGGACCAAACAAAACTTGACAAGTACTGCCACTAGCTCCTAATCGACGATTAAGTTCTTCAGCTGCCTTCATCAGCTTATCATGCTGATCCAAGATTTGCCGCTGACTTTCTTGGATACTTTCCAGCTCCTTCAACACTTTGTCTACCTTGTGCCCCATGCTGGTCACTTGCTCCGACAAAGTAGCCACCTCTGACTTTGTGGCTACTGCATGGGGATCAAATGGTGGAACTGGAGGAGGGGCTGCTGAGGCCTGCCCTGCTGTGTCCTGCTGCTGTTTATTGCTGGTGGTGGTGGATTCCCCCTGTGCAAGCCAATGCCTACGTGCTGGGACAACAGGCCTTGACCTCCCTTCCTTCTCTCCTGCCACATCCTGAGCAGCAGCCGTAGGCTCCTGCTGAAGCTTGGCTTCCTATTCCTTGGCATGTTGCATTCACATGTGAATTCACTGACCACCAGTGCCCAGATGACTCCCTTCCCCCCTCACCGATCTCCCATACAGTTTGCAGGTAACCATGCTGATGTCTTCTGCATGCCATTCAAAGAAGTCCCACATTGAGGAGACACGATGAGTGAAAGGGAGGGACCCTGCATTTGCTACAGTGGCTATTGCTGCTGCAGCTGTGCCAGTTCTGGATTAACTTCAGCCTCCTGCTCCACCACCATCACCGGTGCCACCTGCACCTGCTCCACCTGCTGCTGGTGGACTGCTGCAGGCTCTACCTGCTTCTCTTCTTCGGCCTGGCTCCTGCTGATAGTCGGTTGACTTTTCCCTCCCTGGCCTGGTGCCTCCCTCCCAGCATGAAACGCAGACCGATTCAGCTGACGCATGCCAACACGGCCCACTTTTCCCATCTCCTCTGCCATCCTAACAAACACTACTAGTGCTACCAAAGGGAAAAAAAGGGGGTAAATCTGAAGATGGAATAAAACCAAAATAAAGGGAAAAAATGGAAATACCGAACAATCAAAACTGAGAAAATGAAAACACAAGACCAACAACTACAAATAGTGAAAAAAACCTGCTTAAAATAACTAAATAAGAGTTTCTTCTGATTTTCCAGCCGTTATGGATTGAGCACACATCAGAGAGCTGCCTACAATCTCAGCTACTGTGAGAAAGTGAAATTAACTCACTCACTTCCTTCCTGCCTGCTTCATTCTCACCATGTGACCAGCAGTCCTACACAAAGTGTACACAATGTGATTCTGCTCAGCACAAACTGCACTTTGTCGATGAACTTCGTCAGTGAAATTAATTGGATTGCCAGTGAAGTTACATAGGTGAACTTCAACTATGTCAAGGCGAATTTGCAAAATGCTCCATGGTGGCACATTTCCTGAATTTGCCCAAACTGTGGACATGGCCCATCCCTGTATGGACTCAATTTTCACTGGCTCAGGCTTGATGTACATACTTCCCACCCTGTGCCCAGGGTATGAAACTTCTGCCATTCCTATCTGGTACTTCTCCGCCTTGAGAGTCAACCTAGCAGTCTACAGTGGGTGGAACACCTCGGTCTCATGCTGGTCATGATCTTCCCATGTCTGGCTATAGATTGTGATGTCACCCATGTACACCAGAGTGAAGTTTTCTGCCTGCTGCAGAGTGTGGTCCACAACTGCTGGAAAGTGGTTGATGCATTCTTCATCTCGAATGGCATCACCGTGAATTCAAATAGGTCAAATGGGGTAACTAAGGTAGACATTTCTCTGGCTTCAGGGGTGAGGTACCTGCCAATATCCCTTCAGGCTCCCCCTAACATCTCTAAGACTTCATCCACTCTGACACGTGGTATGCATCTGACTCAGTGCAGCTGCTGAGCTTGTGGTAGTCGATGCAGAACCTTGTGGTCCCATCCTTTTTGGGAACTGGCTCCACTGGGGAGGCCCCGGGGGTTACTGGATTCCTGTATCACTTGGAGGGCCAGCATCTCTTTAATGTCCACCTCTATGGTGCATCACACACCTTCTGGGACTCTGTAGGGTGGCTGCCTCAGCAGATTCTGGACTCCTGTATCCACATGGTGTTCTACTAGTGTGGTATATCCCAGCTTCTCTGTGAAAGTGTCACCAAATGTACTTAACACCTTCCTCATTTCGGCAGCTTGACCTGATGTCAGCCACGTCAAGAGCGTGACAGAATCCATTGAGGATTCTCCCTTCACCTCTCCCAGTAGATCTACCAGTGGATTGGTTTCTGCCCCCTTCTCCAGAGAGCTGCACACAACCAGGACCATCTTGTCCCTCTCATGGTAGTGTTTCATCATGTTTACATGCTGTTTGTGCCCCATTCAGGTAGCTCCACCACATGATTAACATCATTCAGCCTCCTGACCACCGAGTAAGACTCCTCCCATGCTACCTGTAATTTTTTTCTGCCATAGAGGGACAAGCACCATCACCCATTGCCCGACTTCATAGTTCCAGGCTCTTACTCCACTACCATGTTTTCTGCTTTTGTTGTGCAGCAGCTAGGTGCTCCTTGGTGAACCCCATAAACTCCCTGGACCATGACCTGACATTCAGAACATACTTTACAACAGAGTTCCCTTGGGGAGCAAGTTTACTCTCCCATTCATCCCTTACCAAATCAAGGGGGCCCTGTACCCTATAGTCAAACAGGAGCTTGAAGGGTGAGAACCCAGTGGACTGCTGTTTGACTAATCTATATGCAAATAGGAGATAGGGTAGGTACTTGTCCCACTCTCTGGCCTGCTGATCAGCAAATGCGCTAAACATTTTCTTAATAGACCCACTGAATCACTCAACCAGACTATTAGTCTGGGGGTGGTTTGGCAAGGCCCTGAGCTGCCTTAGCCCTCACTTCTTCCAGAGACTAATCATCAGATCAGACAGGAGTCAGTGCCCTGATTTGACCGAATCTCCTGTGGAAAACTGACCTGGCTAAATATCCCCAGCAGTTGATTGGCCACATTTCAGTCTCAGTGGAGGACATGGGCACTGCTTCTGGGTACCTTGTGACATAATTTACAATCACCATGATGTACCATTTGCTAGTGTAACTTGGGGTGCTCAGGGGCCCCACAATGTCCATGGCAACTCACAGAAATTACTTTTCAATAACAGGTAGGGAAATTAAAGCCACTTTAGCCTTGTCCCCAACTTTTCTCACCCTCTGGCACTGTGAACAAGTCAAGCAGTAGCTTTCCACATCTTTAAAAATACTGGGCTAATAAAAATTATTAGTCAGCCACCTTTTTGTATGGCTTACTCCTAAGTGTTCTGAAATGGGTATGTCATGGGCTAAGGCCAGAAGCTGCTTCCTATATTCCTTAGGCACCATTATATGCCAGAGTACCGCTTTCTCCAGTCCCTCCTTAAGAACCTACTTCCACTACAGAAGCCCATTATCCCAGTACACTTTCCTTTTCCCAACATCTGGAGAGTTGCCTCAACACTGCTGGCTAATTGCCTTAGCTTTTGCAGGGATGGGTCAGCTTGCTGAGCTCTCCTGAGCTCCACATGCCTGACTTTCACCAGAACACTGTCTGTTGTGGGACAGCAGCCCCCAGCTGGGTTCTCCTTCATCAGTAGCTGTGACTCAGAACAGCTACTCACAGCTCATTCTTCAGTCACAACTTCTCCTGCAGCTGAGGGAGGGATTGCTTCCTCCTGTCTTGTCCCCTCTGTGTCCTCAGGAGACTGTTCCTTCATTTGCTATGGGTAGTGACACACACAGTGCTGGCCCTACTATTTAAGTCATTACCCATGATTACATCCACAGGCAGGTCTGGTACAACATCCACACTTCATATGCCCTGTCCACCTTCCCAGCTCAGAAAGACCCAGGTCAGTGGCGCTGAGACTGGTGGACCTGTCACCGCACTGATACTGGAAAACTGGCCAGGCAGCATATGTTTCTTTTGAATGAAGTACTGCTTTACCAAAGAAATGAAGGCCCCAGTGTACCTCAGTCCCTGGGACACCATCCCACAGACACTCACAGGGTGCAAGCATGCAGTTGAGTTAGAGGGCCCTGCACTCTGTATACAGGCTACTATTTGCTCGGAGCTTCCCAACCTTTCTTCTTCAGCTGCACTCTCACCATTTATTTCATTTTCCAGACAATCATAAGACGAATGCTCCAGTTTCTGGCAGATATAGCACCCGTGTTCATCGGTCCCTGTGCTTTCGGGACCAGGGGGCTTCCCTTTTTGTTGGGGCAAAGGCTTGCTCCCATTAGGCTGCCCTTCTGGGGTTCCCTTAAAACCACCTGCTTGCCCTCTCCCATTCGCTTTCTGGTAAGAGGATGGTGGGCTGGATATGAACTGATCAGCCCTCTCAGCTGCCTCCACTGTGGAGCTTGGAGTTCTGTCCAAAAGCTGTATTCTCATATTCTCAGACACAGTTTTTAAAAACTGTTCCAGCAGAAATAATTCTTTCATCTCCTCTACGGAGCGAGCTTTTGCACCTTGTAACCATGGTTCTAGCAAGTTACTTAGCCGCACACACATTTTCAGCATAGCTGTCCCCCGGTGCCTTTCTTAACCCTCTAAATTTTTGCTTATAGGCCTCTGGGGTTAACTCAAAATTCTTTAGCAAGGCATTTTTTGGTTCCATGTGATAATGACGACTGCAGAAAGGAGATCGCCATTAGGATGAGTGTACATCACCGAAAATCCATTTCGGCGATGTACACTCCTGGTGCACAGCAAAAGGACACCGGGGACTTTGTTTTTTTTTTGTTTATGTGGTGGACTGTGCCCCCTGCACCCTCCCACTAAAGGATTCTCAACTTCAGGGGGGTGCATGCCAGGGTGGGGTGGGGTGTGCAAAACCAGGAAAAAAAACACATTTCAGGCTGGGCGCAACAAAATGTACGTGCGTTCCGACCCAAACCCAGCACCCTCACAACCCTAGCTTGACACCCATCCACTACGCCATGGGGCCAGCTCACAGCCCACTGCCGCACCACATCTCACAAACCCTCTCTCCCCTTCTGCCCATTGCTCAGCGTGCTTGCTTCTCCCTAGCGCACATGTAGATATAGTGACATCCTGTCGCTATATTTGTGGACCCCCCCATCTGGTCACCCTCCCTGCTCCGTAGCCCTGTTGATAGGCACTGTGATTGAGTCACCCTGTTTGAAAGTGCCCAATCATGGTTGCCATTGTCATAGGCTACCTATTTTTCACTTTATCATAGTCCATGCAGTCATTGTCATCCATTCAGGCAAACACTTGTAAGCAGTGGCAATGGGTGAGTCACCAAAGAAGCCCTGCCCAATTCAAAATGCCCACAGATTCTCTCAAAAGATCTTAAAAACAAATCAAGACCAAGTTCATGGACATCACACCTTTAGTTCCCTGTGTTGCCGCAGTATGAACTAGGGCTGGGAGAACTCAGTGAACTTCTGACCCTTATTAAATAAGAACTGGAACACAGTGAGGTTCTGATTTATTCTGATTAGTTCTGATTTATTGCTCAATATTTGAAAAATTGAAAAAATGCATAAACATGACCAAAGGCCCAAAGGAAATAATTTAATGGATTTGTATAAAAATTAAAGTAAAACTGCTAAATAAAATAGCAATCAGTCACTACTGCCACCTTCATGGCTGTCCTATAATGGTGGCATATCCTGTTCAGGCCCGTGACATGAGTGTGCTGGGAGCGATGGAGAGAGAGAGAGAGAGACAGACAGGCAGATGCAAATACCTATTTTATAGCACCACCAAGCACTTCAGGCACTGCCAGGCAGCAAAGATTTTTTAATGGTGCTGTGTGGGTATTTTTTTGATGGATGTTCCAGTCAGAGCTGAACAGGCCAAAGAAATGGATATAAATGATCAAATAAGCAGCACTAGGAGAGCCCACCCCTACCCATGTGATGCAACTGCTTTGCATGCCCTCTGTACTGTGTTATATAGAAAATACCTGGTCCAAGAGGTGGTAATGTTTTCTATTACTATTGCCACATCTACTGATTCTGATCAACATGCTGAATCCTCAAAGAAGAAAAATGAAAGACAAAGGGATCACCACCCAGGTAGACAGCCAATCACACATTGCATTGGTCAAGTGCAGTGCAGTCATAAAAAAGTTTGCCACTGCCACCTGAAGACCTGATTAGAGATGCAGCAAATTTAAATTCCGCTTGCAAAGTGCCCGTGAAGTGGGCACTTCACATTAACACTTCGCTACATGGAGTGCCCCATAGGAAAGACTCACTTCACCTTGTTATTATTACTTTGGGTTGTCATTCTGCCTTAAAAGTGAAGTAAGGTGGACTGACAACTTTTCCTGGCAGCACCCCACCCACACAGTCACCAGAATTAATGTGCATCCCAAAGTGCTGCTGTCTTGTGTCCAGAAAACTCCCCAGTGATGAACTGACAAAATGAAATGAGAGCATAACAAGAAATGCAAAGTGTCCCAGAATTAATGGCGCACTCAGTCATGCACGCAGTGGTCATCACACACAGAGTCACCAGTATTAATATGCATCCCCAAAATGCTACTGTCTTGTGTCCAGAAAATTCCCCAGTGCTGACAAAATGCTACTGTCTTGTGTCCGGAAAATTCCCCAGTTCTGATGAAGAGAAATGAAAGCGTAACAAGAAATGAAGTCTCCCAGAATTAATGGTGCACTGCAAATGCACAGACAGATTAAGATTGCACTGCACACTCAAGGGATGCATACGAAAAGGCACAACAACACCTAACCAGTGCTCAAAAGTCACTAATCCAAATCTGGAAAGGAATACCTTTTGCCAGTTGGGGGATTAGTGCACGGCAGTAACAGTCCACTACCAGTAAAGATACCACAAAGCAATATAAAAAATTCATGTAGGTGTGGTAGATAGCAGGTTCACACTGCTGCAATTACTCTGTGGCACAATAAAAAGTGTTCGAATTAATGGCATGCATTGCACACACACTACAAGTAATGTGTAACAAATTGAAAACCTTTAGTAACATGACCAAATGTTTTAAACAGACAAATTATACACTGCTGCACAGCAATCAGCAAAAACATTTCAAGAATTACTGAAAATATTACTGTGTGTACATTAACACAGTTGAAGAAAATTATAACCAAAAGTAAAAGACTGCCTTTTTCTCCCACTTAATGTACCTACACCACAAGTACACCACTCCCCCAAAGCACACTTCACAGTACACAGACTGACTGTTGTAAATTAACATTCAAAATCCACACACAACAATAATAAACACTCAATGAAATCAGCACTGAAGGGTTTCCTACAATCAATGTACTAACTTTTGAGAAAAAAAATTACTCAAAAAGGCATTTTCAACAGCTTTTAGAGGTTTTGAATCACAGAGCTCTGAGAGCAAACTGTCTCCAGCTACCATTACACACACACTACCCAAGCCAGAACTGAGGCTGTGTAGAACAATATAGGCCCATGTAACCTGCAATCCCATGAATCACTGCAGCATTTCATTTGGAGCTCAATTACAATGTGAAGTGAGGCGAATTACATTGATTTCAATGTACTTCGCCTTAAAATTGGTGGAGAAGTGGTTTGGGGAAGGTGGAATAACGCAAAGTCATAGGTTTCAATGAACTTCATGTTCCTCATTATGAAGCAAAGTACTCCGCTTCACATTGCAGAGTACTCCGTGGATTCTGCGTTACTCTGTGAACCACTTCAAGGAGCAAATGGGGACCACTTAACCAACCACTATTTACAGTACTATAACTCACATGCTGGAAGGAACGCAAATGCCTATGACTGTATTTCCCCGATCAGCTGAGCCTGTATCATAAAACTCTCCAATTTAAAAACTCTTATTAATGAGCACAGTGGTGGGGTGGTGAAGCCTGTAGAGATACTAGTACAAAACAGGCTACAATACATCCAAGTAAGTAGTAAAATAAAATATATTTTGTGATTTGTGAAATTGTGACATGATCATGAATCATGATTTGTGACTGCATTTGTGACCATGATGATGAAAAACGTGATTCTGTGTGAGATAAACGATATGGAACTCTATGGGAATGCGAATGCCTACGGCTGTACTTCCCCGATAAACTGTAGCACAAAACTCCCCCACTTAAAATCACTTATTAATGAGTACAGTGGTGGTGTGGTGAAGCCTGGAGAGATACTACAAAACAGGCTTACAATACATTTAAGCAAGTAGTAAAAAAAATTAATTTTGTGATTCGTGAAATCATGACGTGATCATGAATCATGATTTGTGACTGCATTTGTGACTGTGATGATAAAGAACATGATTTGTATCACAAGTGACTCATGAAGATGATGGTCCTGACTTAAAAATGCATATTAATGAGTACAGTCTTCATGTAGAATTATGCACCACACCAGTCCAGTACTCTGGAGGGAAGCCAGAGAAACAACTGTGATTTAAGTTACAGATGGAGACTGGGCCCTAAAGAGATGCAAATGAACAGACAGATTAAGATTGTGCTGCACACCTAAGAGATACAGAAGCAAAGGCACAACACCTAACCAGTGCTCACCGTCAGAAATTCAAATCTGGAAAAGAATACCTTTGCCGGTTGGGGTGGGCCGCAGCCCACCGGGGGGGGGCAGTCTACTGCAGTAACAGTCACTAGTACTAGTAACTGTAAAGATGCCACAAAGAAGTACAAATATCATGCCGATGCAGTGGATAGCATGTTCACATTGCTGAAATTACTATGTGGCACAATAAAAGGTGTCTGATTTGATGACACGCATCACACACATACTCACACACACACTAAAGTAATGCGTAGCAAATTGAAAACTTCAGTAATATAACCACATATTTTAAACAAACTAAAATTATGCACTGCTGCACCACAACAATCAGCAAAAAAATGCAAGAATTATTGAAAATATTACTGTGTATACCTTAACACAGTTATACAAGAAAGATATCACCAAAACAGAAAGAACTGTCTTTTTTTCCTTTTTAATCTACCTACACCACAGATACGCCCCTCCCCCAAAGCACACTTCCACTGTCTCTCAGTACACATTCAAAATCCATACACAAACAATAAATGCTTGATGATATGAGCACAGGAGGGTATCCTGCAATCGATGAACTAAAGTTTCAGCAGAAAAAATGGTTTTATGTGATGTGGAAGACCGCAGAAGGGCAACCCTCAGAAGAACGACGTCAGGGCGGTGAAAATAATTTCACCACCCTGACAACCTCGGCGCATGGAAAAACAGCTCTGGGGACTAAAAATACTTGCTTTCTGTTGGGGGGACTGTGTCCCCCATGCCCCCACATGGGGGGCTTCGCACCCTGCACTCCCCTACTTAAGGATTCTCAACTCCAGGGGGGATGCATGTCGGGGTAAAAGTAAAAAAATATATGATTTTGGGCTGGGCACAAGAAAAGCACAGTAGTGGCTGGATCCAGACCCGATCCCAGAACCCCAGCACCGCAAGTGGAGGCCAATCTCTGACACTATGGCACAGCTCAGCAGCCAACTGCAGCGCCACCCACTACATCCCCTCAGCCCCCTCCCAGGCCACGCTCGCTCTGCTTGCTCCCCCTGTGCGTGGGTACATATAGCAACATCCTGTCACTAGGGTCGCCCACTCCACCACATCCAGTCATCCTCCCTGCCCCCTCGCCTTTTGGGCTTTCACCCATATAACATCAGCTTTTTAGACAGCGCCGTGATTCAGGTGCCCACCTCACGTGCTACCAAACAAATTACTCAAAAAGGCTTTTTTAATAGCTTTTAGAATGTCTGAATCACAGAGAGTTCACAGACCAGACTGTCACTTACAGCTTCCTACACATACTACCCCGAACTAAGGTTGTGCAGAACAATCTAGAGCCCATGTGACTTGAAATCCCATAAATCACTGCAAAATTCACCTTTGGAGCTTAAAAACAAGGTGAAGTGAGGCTAAGTACATTGTTTTCAGTGTACTTCTTACAGTTGGTGGAGTACTGGTTTGGGAAGGAGGAGTAATGCGAAGTAATTTTTTTCAATGGACTTTGCGTTACCCATTATAACGCGAGGTACTCCGCTTCGCATTGCGGGGCACTCTGTGAATTCGCCTTCACTCCGCAAATTACTCTGCGGAGCGAATTGAGGCCACTTCGCCCATCTCTAGACCTGATGACACAAAACACAACACAATTACATCCTTCCTAATTCCACAATTGCTGCCAGCCACTACCAAGTAATTTAAGTATCACAAATAAAATACAGTAATAATCTTAGCCTAGTTACTGTAAGTGACATGTAACCAAGCTAGCATACTGTACCACGCACACACAAACAATAAAGAAATTAAATTAATTTTCAATTTAGTAGCATTTTGTTCTGTGAAGTATTGACAGCCAAATATGGGGTACATGAGAAATATACAAAGGCCCAGATATTCAAACTGCACCCAAAAAGTGCGCAGCAGCAGGAGCAAGTGCAAGTCCACTGTGCCCATGCACAAAAAGCATGATATTCAAAAACTGCGCAGGCCAAGATGCACCTACGGCAGACAACTAAATATCACACCACCTGCGCCATAGCGCAATCAGGGATGCCCTCTGCAGCAGGGCAGCAATGCAACAGCACAACCAGGGATGCAGGGGCCCACCACCCATGCCACAGATGGGCAGAGGAGCACACAGTAGAACAGACATCGTCCCCCACACCCCATGCACTACACAACCGGGGGAGAGCTGGAATAACCACCAGCCCATGGATGCCAGCAACCAACCCACAGCAGGACCATGGTGCCCAGCACATCCTCTGGCAAGCTGTGACTGGCACACAAGGAGGGCCAACCACCCCGTGCCACACCATCCCACCAATGCAGAGCACACACTGCATCACAATCACAATACACCCTTCCCAGGAGTAGCGCCCAACAGTGCATGACACCCTCTGCATGCCACCACCCCCACTGTGACAATGCAACCCAGTGTACCACGGAGCCATGCAAGGCAACCCAATCATGTGCACCCTGCTGTGGGCAGCAGCAGACAGCAATGCAACAACAGTATACACAGTGCCACCCTTCACGTCCCCCCCGAGGTACAGCTGAGAGACCGACCATGCGTCGCTACACGAGGTACCCCACATGCAACAG
Organism: Neoceratodus forsteri; assembly: GCA_016271365.2. Taxonomy (NCBI): domain Eukaryota; kingdom Metazoa; phylum Chordata; order Ceratodontiformes; family Ceratodontidae; genus Neoceratodus; species Neoceratodus forsteri. Next base: position 794,723,697 of record CM057454.1, read on the forward strand.
GGCATGCCTCGGACCCCACCACCAGTGGTACAGCACCCTGCACACCCTCCCAAGGACACATCCCATCCCAATACTGGCCACAACAGCCAGCACAGACACGCACAGTGTTGCATGGAAGCATGCACCACACAGGATGCAACACAGTGCATGGACAAACACCCACCCATACCCAAGGGCACACCAACACAGGGACACAGTAGTGGGTCAACCAAGCCACTGGTGTGTGGCCACAGCTGATGTGTATACACGGCCAGCACCCCTACATTGCACAGGTGTGCCAGCCACCCTGCGCAGGCACCATGAAGCTATATGCCACCAGCATGCTGGCGGAGCACAGGTGACAGACACTGGAGCACATCCCCTGCAACAGACACAAGCGACAGCATGGAGGGGGGACAACAACAGCGGAGGCCACAGTGCCACCGGAGGAAGACTTGCACCATACTGGTGATGGAAGGCAACCCGGCATTGTGCCGGGTACAGTTGTTGTCCAGCATGGACAGCCACCACTGACACACCAGCAGACCATGCATATCACAGACATGCAATGGTGTCAGTTGCACAGGCCATGGACGGTCTGACAGGGGTGCCATGCACACAGTGCAGGCCCTGTGGACCACTGCACACAGGCATCCAGTGCACAGAGTACAACACACAAACTACAGATAGTGACTGATCCCCCTGCCCACACAATAGGCGGTTCACCTCTGCACACACACACACACACACACACACACACACACGCCCATGCGTGCACCACCCCTGACGCCATGCACACCACTGCAGCTGAGCACCTGTAGCCCGCTGCAAGTCAGAGACCACCACAGTTGTCATAACAAAATGCATATATTCAAAAGAAGTAACAAAAAACTATTTACAAGTATTTACAAGAGGGGGGAAGGGCCACATACCAGGTGGGGTGGGTAAGGGCAGGGTGAACACATGGGAGAGGGAAGAAGGGGTGTGAGGGTGGGTCAAAGGGGAAGGTGTTAGTAAGGGCATGGAGTCTTCAACGTGTGCCCCAGTCCTCCTCCACATGGCGCCTATGTCTTCTCCTCCTCACCCCGTGGCGGTCGATTCTCTGCAAGAGCTCCAGGGTCACCCTTGCCACCTGGAGCAGCTCCTGCACACCTCTCTCCAGTGCCTGGAGTCACAGTCCACCTAGGATGAGGGAGCAGAGTCAATAAGTGTGACTGTCCAGCCCCCTGCAGCCCACCCATTGTGCATGGCATACAGCCATGTGCCACGCCCCAGTGATGGTGTGCGACCACCCACTGTAACTGTGTCCACAAGACCTGCCAACCCAGGCAGCCACAGCTATGTGGACCACTGCACACACCCACCACCCATGTCCTGCACAGCACCACCATGGCCATACAGTGACTTGGCTATGTGGTGTGAAGGCAGTGCCACAGCCATGTGCCCGGTGCATGCATGGACCACCATTGATGCACTCCCAGACATGCAGTGCCATTGGACAGTGCTGACTGTAACAAGTTGCATGCATGGTAGTGGTGTCAATGGATGGTGGCCGTGCCCTGCTGCCCACCCAGTTATACAGCATGCAATAGTAATCATGGATGTAAGGCACTCACCATCCTCAGGCTGGTCCATGTGCCACTGCACACCTTCAACCCTCCTACTCTGCTGCTCCTCCAGGTGGCGCCTCCGCTTCCTCGCTTGTCTGTGTTCTTTGGGCCCTAAGGTGCAAACATGGAGAGAGGAACATCAGTACAATCTGGTAGCAAAGTTCCCCCGCCCCCATGTGTGTGCAATCCCACACAACCATGCCCATCCACCCCACACCCCAATACCACCACCATGGCCAACACTGGATGGCCCCCCCATGTGCCAGACACATACAACCGTGATACCCGTATGGACGATAACAGTGTATGGATGTGGCACCTACCTGGCTGTGGCACCATGCTCCTCCTGACATGTGCCTGCAGGCAGGCAAGCAGGTCTGGATCCCTGCGCCTGAGGTCCCTGTAATGGTGGCGACACTACTCCACCATGCACCCCCATACCAGTGGCCTCCTCGAGAGCATTGACCACCTCCTGCCACACTGCATTTCTGCCCCTGTCCAGGGGTGCATCACCATACAAAGCCCCAGCATGGGGCTCTACAATTGCCACCAGGTTGGCAAGCTCCACCTGGCTTCACATGACTGCCCTTCTCCACGCCATCTCATCAATGTGATGGATTCAAAATGGTGCTCAGCAGTGCGGTCCAGCCACATGTAGATGCTGTGCGGTACAGCGCTGCCATTCCCTATCATGCTGTCACCGAACAGTGTGATAGTGGTGCACCCATGCCTGATGCATGGCACATAGGGGACAAAGGTCGGGTACAGGGTCAAGGGTCTCTGGCGCACGGACAGCCACAGTGCGATTGGAGCCAAATGTGTGTAACGCAATTGGGTGCCTGTGTGCCACTTCCTGTAGTGGCATACAGCGCTGTTACCCCAGTGTGCCTACGACGCCCCAGTGCTACAGCGCCATACATGTGAACAGTGCAGTAGTACCACTGGCACAATGGTGGCCATGTCCTGCATTGCCTCCCATGCACAGCACATCAGCAGCACGGCAGGTACCTGCATCATCAACCTGGGCATGCACAGTTAGGTGTGTACTGCACATGTAACAGAACTGTGCCCTTGGCTCAACACGTTCAACACAATTGTGCAAAGCGCAACTGCGCGATATTCAGCCAGCATATGCAAATCAGCTAATCAGCCATTCAATAGTGCAGTCACTGCATTTGCATATACTTAAAAATGTGCCTCACCTCATTTGCATGCCTTGCGCTATAAAAGTGCGACATTGGGCTGCACTGGCCATAGTCAGTTACTGCAGTCTATTGCAGTGAGTTGCATGCTGTTTGGGAGTGTGGACTGTGGTGTTTGGGACATGCAGGGGACTGCACAGTCACAGGTAACACCTGTCATTCTCACAGGAGGAATCATGACTGATCGTGAGGTGGAGGAAGAGGAACAGAGACGTGGGAGGAAGAGGAGGTTGAACTTCACAAAGGAAGAGACAGAGGCCCTGTTTGAGGCCTACCTTGACCATGAGCCGCTGCTCAGCGGATGCCAGGGAATACCACAGGCCCGTGCTGCTGCATGGGAGGAGGTGGCGCGTGCTGTCAACCTGCATGGCAGCCACCAGCGTTCCATGCAGGAGTGCAAAAAGAAGATGGGCACGGACAAGCAAATTAAAGAGAAAGTGGCTTCCATCAGGTCAGCACGGTCTGCGGCCAGTGGGGGACAGCCAGAGGTGCAACGCCTGACCCCACAAGAAGAGCGGGTTGCTGGCAGCATGTAATGTTGCACCATCGAGGGTGTTCCGGGTGGTGGATTCCAGACGGGTGGTAGCCCATCACTGCATGGTAGGTCCTGGTCTGTCAATGGGGCGGGACAGGGTAGGTCACATACATTAATGCTACTGTTTTTCCCTTACCACTCCTGAGCGACTACATGGGTCAGCAGTGGTGGGCTTCTCCACTGAGGGCAGTAGCATGGAGATGGAGGAGGGCCCATCCACCTCCACAACCATATGGGGGTCAGGGCGATGGTGGGCCAGCCTGGATGTCTGTACTGATGTTGGTGGAGCAGGTGTGGAGGAGGCCCTGCCCATGTCCCAGCGTGCCAGTGTCCATGGATGACAGCATGCTGAGACTCAGGCTGGTGCCAGATCTGTCACCGATGAAGATGGAGCTAACGTCATGGGCAATGAGATGTGTGGGCCACAGGATGGCCACATAGCAGGTGACATCATGGCCATGGCTGTGGGTGGTGCTGCCGTGGAGGCCTGCGTAACATCACAGACCCAGCCTGTACCTGTCTGCACCAGTGGGGCAGCACTGGTGTGTGTCCATGACAGTGGGGTTGTTGCAGCCACTGCAGCAGCACCACTGAGCCCTGGAGAGTGGCAGCCAGAAGGGCAGTATCAGCAGTCGGCCAATGGCCATGGGGGTACAGTATCAGGGGGTGGCATCAGTGCACCGCCTGTGGACATGCCCAGGCCTGGCCCTGGTGTGCAGCACCCACCCCCAAGGGGAGATGACCATCAGGGCCATGAACACCATGAGGGACAGCATGCCGATCAGGCAGATGACCTCTTAGATGAACACACCCGCATACTCCAAGCCTCAGTCAATCAACAGATGCAGCTTGAGATAGCAGTGGATGCACTGAATGCAGCTCTGTGCCAGGCAGAGGAGCAGCACAGTAGAGACACCGCTCTGCTCCTGGCAGGGATGGACCGGTTGTGGTAGGATGTGACCGCTGCCATTGACAGGCAGACACAGGTATTCACAGCTGTCATGGCCACAATGGGCACACAGTTATTTGCCCATGCTTCGCAGACACCATGCAGTGCAATGTCCACCCCTTGTTCCCGGCATTGTGCGACACCCTCCTTGTTGACACCGGGTTCAGCTGGGGGCATCCCAAGCACCCCTGGCGCAGGCATGTTCAGTGTGCTGCAGACCCCTGAGTGAGCACGGTCGCATTCACACAGTGGAACCCCTAGGGGACTGTCGGTGCCACCCCATGAGGCCATTGGTCATCCTGTCACTGATGGTGGGTCTTGGTGGGCCGCCCACACATCCATGGTGGCCGTGGCATGGTGGCGCGTGACTGACCTGTCTCCCAGCATGGCTACTGTCTGATGCTGCCCTGTGTGCATTGTGTTGTTCAGCGTGCAATGCACGGGTGGGGTACACTGCACTGCACGCACACACACCTTCCATCTGCACACCCTCCCGGCTGCTGTCCGCTATGGTGTGGGTATGATGATGCCTACATTGCGCTGTCCACCACTGTGCAAAGGTGCCCAGCGTCTGACACACGCACAATGACAGGCACTGGGCGTGGTGGTCTGTGGACATGTGTGTGGCTAGGGGTGGCGGTCTGGGTCGGCGTGCCTCCTACCCTTTGTGCATGTCTTGTGAGGTGTGTGTGTGTTTGTGTATGACCATGTACCAAGTTAGACCTTACCCATCCCTGGCGGTGTGTGCGGTTCCATGCTTGGCCACTTCCCTAGACAGCATGTACCCCTGGTGTTTGTCCATGTATGTTTGTGGGTTGTGCCTTTGCCACTGGTGGTTACATATGGCCCCATGACTTACCTGGGTTGGCTGAAGTGCTCCTCTGTGATGGTGTCCTGGTGCAGCTGTGCCAACCGGATCAGTCAGGGGTCCTGTCACCCAAGAGGGGGCTGCTCATCACCATCTTCACCAGCGTTCTCATTGTCCCCATCCATGTCCCCCTCTTTGACCTGTACGGCTATCCACAGTCATTGACCATGCTGTGCAGGATGCAACAGGCCAGGCATAGCCCACAGGCCTTTGAGATGCTGTACTGTAGGGCACTGCCAGACATGTCCAGGCAACGGAAATGTGCCTTCAGCATCCCGAACACCCACTTGATGATATAGCATGTGGTAGCATGTGCCTCATTGTAGTGTTGCTGCGATGGGGTCGCGGGCCGCCGGAATGGTGTGAGCAGGCAGGGACGGAGTGGGTATCCACTGTCACCTGTGTGTAGAGGGTGGAGGTTAGTTTGGTGATCAGCGTCACCCTGCCTTGGGCCGATCTAGGATAATACCCGTGTCACCTCTGACCATGCCCCTCCCTAGCTTTATGTTTTTCCGCGTGGTTTGCATACTCACCCACTAAGTGGCCAGTAGGGATGTCCCCACTCTTGAATCTGTGGCACAGTGCCAACTGGTGCCAGATGAAGGCATCATGTGCTCCCGCGGGGTGCGTGGCACAGACATTGATTATGCACCCCCTGGCATCGCACACCAGCTGGCAGTTGATGCTTGCATAGCCCTTCCGATTGATATATGCAGCACCTTCGGGGCCAGGTGGTGTGTGGATGTCCACATGGGTGCAGCCTATTGCCCCTAGCACACCAGGCATACGTGCTACCCTGTGGAACTCCTGTATGTTTGCTGTGCGCTCCGCCAGTGTGCTGGGGAAATGGATGTACTCCACAGCATGTGGCAGCAGTGTGCTGAGGAATTGGGTGAAGTGGCATGATGCAGCCAACTGGGTTATGCCTGTGGTGTCTCCTGTTGGTCTCTGGAAGGTACCCATGGTGAGCAGGCACATGCAAGCTGTCACTTTTGTCTCCACTGACAGAGCATGGCTCCATCATGTGGGTGCCTGCATCACATCACTGCACAGCTCACAGACCCACCTCAGAATTGGCGGTACCAGCCCACGATCTCAAATTGGTGTACAGCTTGAAGCTGGTGTGGGCTTGGTACTGCCTAGTGGGAGCATACTGCCAAAGGGCCCTTCCACGGCCGTGCCCCCCCTGCTGCCTGCCTTCTCACCCCCCTCATTACTGCCTCCATCTTTTTTTTTTTATTCATTTTATTTTATTGTTAATTATCGTCACATTAACAATACAAGTATTGAGAAGCATTGTACTGGTAGGCATATACCAATTAAAGTAGTTTAACATATTAACACTGAACCCACTGGTCTAATTAAGGTACATTGTATTAAAGAAGCCTACAGCAAGTTGACCCAACAGATAAAGTTATCCGAACCCCCCCTATATCCACTACAGCATCCACACGCCACTTAACCTTAGATTAACTGACACCATAGAAAGGGGAAGACCTGGATAGGTAAGTATATATGGCTATGGGCTAGTTCCTATATTTAGCTCTTGGCCTGCCATGCAGCCAAAACGGCTTCCAAGAGGCCCCACTTGGAGTCAAATGACAAACCATTGTTAGCCATCTTGGCTATAAGTGACTCCAACTGTAATGCCAGCATTATTTCTTTGTACCATTCTATAGTTGCCGGTGTAGTAGTGTCTTTCCAATGTCTCAGAATGACAGATTTTGCTGTGGCTGATATTATGGCCATATACAACTTGTTCTTTTCAGTCATCCCAATATGAAAATTTTTCAACAAGCAGGTTTCTGGAATAAAAAACTCCTTCAAACCTGTAATCCATGATAATGAAGCACTAATTGCCTTCCAGAGGGGTTGAACCTTAGCACATTCCCAAAGTACGTGATAAATATCACCCTCTATAATTCCACATCTATTACAAATGGGAGATGCTAATTTGCCCATTCTATAAAGTTTCACTGGAGTGTAATACATGTCATGCATAATAAAAAACTGTTGAAGTTTATACATGTCTTGTCTGATATATTTATGATTATATGTCCATATTCGTTTCCATGTTGCCTTATCATCTGTCATTCTGAGTCTTTGTTTCCAGTAGTAACAGACACCAGAAGGAAGGTTAATGTCTAGCCTTTGCAATGTGTTATAAGTTCTAGAAATAGAGTAGGGTTGATCAGCTATTTTAAGCAAGGCAGATAGCTCCACACTATTTTCTACCTGTAATCCTTTTTTATGCAGGTGGGCTTTTATCGAATCCGAAATTTGTCGAAACTTGAAGATATGACCTTTTAATTTTGGAAATTTGGTGCAGGCATGCTCGTATGTTATTAATTTCCCCTGAGGAGCCAGATCTCCCAGCTTTAGTCCCGCTAATGGCCTCCAAAACCTGGTTGGTATCGGAGCTCGCTGTATTAGAAAGTGGGCGTTTTGCGATAAGGGTTGCTCCGGTGAATTCTGCCAGTTTACTCTGAAGAGCTTTTGGGCTTGTTGAAGAGCTTTTAGCGACCATCCTATAGGTGTGTTTTTTAATGGTCTGGGGAGGAGTTTGACCGTGAGATATGGAATCGCAGCTAATGATAGCGAATATTTAAGAGCTAAGTCTCTTTCAATGAGGATCCAAAGAGGAATGTAAGACTGCAGAGATGATAGTGTGTTCGACTTATTCCATTGCGTTACTTTGCTTACATGTGAAGCAATATAGTATTTAAAGAATAAAGGGAGGGCGAGGCCTCCCTGCTTTTTCAAACCTGTAATTTTCTGGTATGATCTCCTCACTGCTTTCCCTTTCCATAGCAAAACATTAATCATCTTCTGGAGATTCTCAAACCAGGATTTAAGCAGGTAACATCCCAGCATATTTAGAGGATAGAAAATCCTAGGTAGTACGTTCATTTTAACCATTTCTATTCTAGCCCATAGTGATAGGGGCATTCGTTCCCATCTATTTAAATCCTGATTAATGGTTTTCACGAGATTGTGGAGATTCTCCCTAATCATTGAACTTATCTCTCTGGTGATCTTAACACCGAGATATGTCAGCATTTTCGATTCCCAGGACAAACCCTGTTCTCGTGCTACATTAGGGTAGCACCTGTTGTTCAGCAGGAAAAGCTTTGTCTTGGAGACATTAATCTTATAATTGGAAACTCTATAAAATTTTTTGATTTCATGCAGTATTATAGGTATACTCATCTCTGGTTCTTCTAAATGCATAAGCAGGTCATCTGCATATGCAGAAATAAGGTATCTCCTGTTACCTACTTTGATTCCCTTAATATCTTGTGAAGCCACAAGCTTATGAATCAAGGGTTCAAGATATAGATTAAACAAGAGCGGAGATAATGGGCAACCCTGTCTTGTACCACCTGTCAATGGGAAGGGAGCTGACAGTATACCGTTGCACCATATTCGTGCTGTGGGGGTAGAGTATGAGACCCGGACCCAAATCAGAAATTCTTTAGGCAGACCGAAGTTATCAAGTACTGAAAAGAGAAAATCCCAGGACACTCGGTCAAATGCCTTTTCGGCATCTAACGCTAACAGCGTCGCTGGAGATTGCAAACTTTGGGCCTGTACAATTAGATGGTGGATCTTGCGTAAATGGTCACTGGATAATCTGCCACTCATGAAACCTACTTGCACATCACTAACCAGAATATTCATTAGTGGAGCAAGCCGATTAGCTAATATTTTGGCCAGAATTTTAATGTCAACATTCAGCAGTGATATAGGGCGATAACTATCAGGTAAGACAGGGTTTCGTCCTGGTTTAGGGATGAGAGTGATAAGGGCTTCTAAAAAAGTTGAATCCAAGATACCTTCCTTGAACCAGTGGTTGTATACCTTAGTTATGATGCGGCATATTATATCTGTATAGGTCTTGTAGAAGTTGGTGGATAAACCATCTGGTCCCGGGGATTTATCCCCAGCCAATTGGGAGATCACGAGTTTCACCTCTGACTCCTGGATTAGGAATCCTAACTGGTTCATCTCAGAATTTGCAACTCTGACCAAAGGAACCGAGCCTAGAAATTCTTGAATTTCAGCAAGGGTAGGTTTATCCTTTACTTCCGTAGAATAGACCCGCTGAAAATATTCTCTAAAAATGGCAGCAATTTCCCTTGGATCCCTCACTATGGCATCTCCGTCATCCTTTTGTATTGCAGGTATAAATCAACTGGAATCTAACTGTTTTAATTTAAGAGCCAGTAATTTACCTGCACTTTCACCTGATTCCAGATACTTTATTTTGGTTCTATGGAGCGCTAGTTCCGCCTTCTGCATCATCATTGCTGAATATTGGGCTTGAAGCTGGTGTAACTTGACCCAGTCTGCCTCAGTGGAATGTCATGTGATATTGTTTTCTAGATCCCTAATAGCATTCCTAATTTCAGTTAGGTGCATTTTGGACTTTCTGGCCCTAGTAGCAGATATCCGGACACATTCACCCTTGAGTGCACACTTTAGAGCTACCCAAACAATATCTATTTTCGGACCTGAGTTTAAATTGCTAACCAGGAAGTGTGTTATAAAGTTTCTCAGATGTTCCTGAATGAAGAGTATCTGTAGTAAGTGGTTATTAAATCTCCACATAAAGTCCTGCATGATATTTTGCACTGGTACTCACTGAATAGAAACTGGGGGAGTGATCAGATATAACCCTAGTGTGTATTCTGGCATCTATAATCGAGGGAAGTACATCCGTACTAACTAAAAAATAGTCAAGTTCTTGAACATGATTTATGTGGGGTGGAAAAGAATGTGTATTGGCGTTGTTTCCCCATTAATCAACCTCCAAGCATCTATGAGGCCCAGACTATTCATTATTTCTCTCAGGGCTCTCTGAGCTGGGGAGAATCCAATACGTTTGCTATCAGTTCTGTCTAGATATAAATGAGGCGTAATGTTCCAATCTCCTCCTATCAATAATTTCAGGGATGCATGGTTATTCAGGACATCCAGCAACTGTATAAAGAACTGTGGGGAATCTATATTAGGGCCGTAAATTGAACCAATAACCACCTTCTCAGAGGCTAAGGTTCCAACAAGAAGGATATACCGGCCGTGTGAATCCCATATCTCCCTCTCCAGCTGAAAGGGAGTCCTTTTGTGGAATAAAATGGCTACACCGCCTTTATTCGAGGAGATACCTGCACCAAATGCTTGGCTCACCCAATGTTTGGTAAATAACCTAATATCTTCTCTATAGAGATGTGTTTCTTGTAGACATACTACATCACAGTTAAGAGTCAATAAGTGCTTCAGTACTACTTGTCTTTTACATCTATCCCTGGCACCCTTGATGTTCCATCTCACAAGATTGATACCTCTTTTCATCATTCTCCGTGTATTAGAAGTATTACCTATTTACTTGTTTCCCTTAATAAGGGCTGCCCTATCGACATCATTTCCATGGCACCCCGGAATAATGACGTGTGGATGCTGTCCGACCCAACCCCCACTATTCTCATGCAGACCCACCCCCCCTTCAGTTCCACTATCACCCCCAGTTCTGAAAAAACTGCACTGTTGCTAACCACGTCATGTGATGATACTCCCAACCTAGGTGCATGACAGCCCCACCCCCAGACCAGCCCCCAGTTTAATTGACAAAGTATTAATCTTACTGATCCAAACTCTCATAAGTTAACTAGCAAAGAAAACAGTATGCTATATAGTAGAAAAGTCACTGCCAAAAAAAGCCTAAAACAACTACTGTCCCTTATATTGTCAAGCATCATTAGAAGCATATAACCGTATTCCTCTCAGCTATCAAGCCAGCCTATTCTTAATCAGCATCCCCCTCTAGTGGAAAAGTAACCGTATTGCAAATAATGACAGGCTGTAACAAACAATCTTTAACTGGGCGAATGAATAAGACAAATGAAATAAAACTGCCCTGGTATCGATTTACTAAGTTCTCATTAAACAATCGTCAATGCTTAAGCTCGCCCCATATCTTAAAAATTTATAAGATGAAAATAATCACAAGAGGAAGAAGGTCCCATAATGCCTCGATATTCCTGCTGTCTCTGGCAGGAAGCATTAGCAGTCATTATCTCCCAGGGCAACAAATACCTATAACAATTATAATCATCTTTACAACCCCTAATAACAAGGAAAAGCTCATGTAAGAACTGCTGCAACCTCTCCCAAATAACAAGGGTTGACACTGTCCTCACACATTTCTGGATCCCGTTTGCAATCGTCCCGAATTATGACTCTGGTGTACCGTGTGCCCCGCCTGAAAAAGAGCATCAGTCCTCAGTAGCTTGGTAATGGTGACAGGAGAAGAAAGCCTCGGTGTATAATCTCTGGTTAGCTCTAATTCTAATGACTGATGTTCACAAGTGTTTGCTCAGAGCCGTAGATGTGATTGTGCAGGGCTCGCCAGGAAAAAAGCTTGGCAGGTCTTTCCACCCTTTATGAGTGCCCTTCTGCTCGCCTCTTGTAAAAATTAAAGCAGGCCATGAGTGAGCATATTGTAGAACGGGGTACAGAGTGCACACATTGCAGGACGCAAGGGAATATTAAATATGAACAACTAAGTGCGAGAAACCGGCATTTTTCTCACGCATATTCTTCTGTATCGCATATTCTTGAACAGGACACACAGCTAGTCTGTCTGATTTATTGAAATAGCCGGTACATTCACTTGAACAAATCTGGTAAAGCTTTTTTGAGCTTGACTTGCGCTACTTCCACCGATTCATAGGAGTGCCACTTATCTTTTATCTTGGCTTGAAGCAAAGCCGGGTATTTCACCCGAAATTGGATACCAGCAGCTATCAGCTTAGAGACAATGGGGTGCAAACCTTGTCTTTTAAGCCGCACAGAGTGAGGTAGGTCCTGAGTAATTCTAATTTTCTTTCCCTCCCATGTTATTTCTTGTAGGGGTTTAATTTTGCTCAGAACATGTTGTTTGTCCACATAATTCAGTAGCCTGCAGATAATCGGTCTTGGTTGTGCACCGGGTTGGGGGGGGGGCGAAGCGATCTGTGGGCTCTTTCAACCATATAGCTACCATTTGGCGGAGGGTCTGCGATCTTGTCGAACAGTTTCTGGACAAATTGAATAGGCACTGTACCTTCTTCTTTTTCCGGAATTCCGAAAATGATCAAATTGTTTTGCCTGCTCCGAACCTCCAAATCCTCGAGCTTTTCCTCAATTTTCTTAATTCGCTTAGTGAGGGAGGCTCTCTCAAGGTCGTGCTTGTCCACTCTGAGCTCCACAGACTTGATTTTAATCTCATTATCCCCCACTCTCATATTAATGGTTTCAAGCGCTGATTTGAAACATTGAATTTCAGTGGAAATCTCTTCGACCGACGATTGCAGTGGTGCAATTATTTCTAGAAATCTCTCCTCTGTTAGTGCCGAAGGCCCCGAGGTTGATTTGCAAGGTCTCTGGTGAGGGCACTTTGCAGTCTGCTCCTTCTCCGGAGATGGAGGCGGCGTATGCTTCGCCGTTTGTTTTTTCATATACGCTTCCATTTTTAACAGCTTTTCGAAGTTCGGCGATGACTCTTGCACTCCACAAGTAAATATCACAGAGAAAGACATGGTTTTATATTAAGTGAGGGTTGTGAAACCGGGTTGCGAGCAGAGCTGATCAGTTGAGCTGCTCTTCCTAGGCTGCCATCACGTGACCCCTACTGCCTCCATCTTGATGGTGGCACTGGCCATGTCCCTGGCTTGTGTCCCCCCCAACGGCAGCTGTTTCTGTGTTCCCCCTGCTGTCCTGGCTGCTACTTCCCCTGCACCGGAAACACCTTCCTCTGGTGGAACAAGTGCTGTGTGGCACTTCCCCCTTCTGCACTGTGGTTTGGCTGTAGCTCCCCACACCTTCCCTGTGCCTGTGGGTTCAGGGTGCCCTTTCTCTGAGCTGCCCTGTGTGTCTGTCCTGCCCTATGTGTCTGGCTATAGTTCAGCAACATGTGCCTTCCCTGTAGCGTTCTTGCTCCTCTCCCTTGTTCCTTTTTTATTTGGCTCATTTCCGCTATCACGCAACTTCCTCTTGTTCTCCTATTGCACATGGTGTATGTTGTTGAATATCGCACCGCACCATTTATGCATGGTTACTCCCCCTTCAGTTGCACATGCATTCATTATCATTGCACTCTTGCACAGTGTGATTTGGGGGTTGCATCTGCCTCCTGCTGAATATCGCAGAATGGTGCATTTTTGGACTTGAGCTGGAGCAACCCTATTGTGCATGGTGCAACCCTTTTGAATATCTGGTCCAAAGAGTATTCATTAAGCCGTGCACTGTACAGAAATTAAAACAATATAGTTAAGATCAGTTGCTGAGGGCAAAAAAGTGAAAAGTAGTAGTAGTAAGGACAAAAAATGATAAGTAGTAGTCATGACTCATGAGGACAAAAACTGATAGTAGAAGTAGTAGAAAACAGTACCTTACCTTCCTGATTAGAGAGTGGTACCAGGTGCCACCAAGTAAGTTTATGACTTGAAATGCAGTTGCTTGCTGTATTTGTTTTGGATTCTGAACCCACTAATGTTATTTTGTTTTTCTATTCTGTGCTGCTCATGTGATCATTCAAGTAATAGTGGCCTGGCCTAATCCATCCTGATCTGTTTTGTTGCAATTAATTGTTACCTCATGTAGTAAACCCTATTCACAAAAGATTTTCACCACAGGCACACATTCTTGAAAGTGTTTTGTGGATAGGGTGTGCTCAGAGAAGTCAGTGAATGTTTTATTCAGGTATCACATTTGAAATTAAAGTAAGAAATGTTGACTTTGAGAAATGTGAGGCATTCAGCATTTTCTTTTGTCAGACAGGATTATGTGTCAGTAATAACGTTACCAGCTGAACTAAACAATCGTTCTGATCAGACGGTAGTCAGAGGGCAATTCATGTACTTCTTTGCAATGTTTACTAAAGCAGGCCACGTATTTTGTTTGGATTTCCAGTATTTCAAAGGATCAGCATTCCAGATGATATTGGGCTCTGCCAGGCACATTTCAACAATGGTCTGTGCTGAGGCTGTGTTACAAGAGGCAGATGAAGATGTTACAATTACATCTTCTAAGTGACTCCAGAGATATGAAGCTGAACCAAGTGACTGTGGGACAGTGCTGTGCTTGGCTGGTGGTAAAGAAGAAGATTTGGCTGCAGTGGCTGAGGAGGAAGAGGGAGAAAATGCTGCAACAGTAGAGGATGGGCCATCTGATGCCATGCTGTGTCATGAAGAATTTTCTGAATGTGGTGCTACTGTTGTACTCTGTTCCATGACAGCACACAACTTGTCAATTATTTCTTGTTTGTTTATCTAGAAACAAGTGTCATCATCATCACTCAACAGTTGCTTCGATTTGTATCATGGGTCCAAGATTGTTGCTTTAATGTAGTACTCAGAATGAAGCATTTTACATAGTTTGTCATCTTCAACTTTTTTGATCATACATCTCGTTAGATCTTGTTGTTTTCTGGAAGGAAACCTGCATGTGTCAGCAGCACCACTGGCAGCCTGTGTGATCATGGAACTGTCTTGCTTCTCTAACTTTTCCCTAATCAGATACAATCTGAATGTAAACATGTTTATTAGGGGTATCACCTGGCTGAAAGTTGCTGTGTTTGCACTAACCTCACTGGTGATTTCCCCAAATGGCTGAAGCAGGAAAATTAGAAACTCCAGCATGTCCCACTGCTGTGGAGGAATATAGAGGTCTGCATCACCCATTTTATTTTTCAAGGTGTACTGCCTGACAGCTTTCTTTTGTTCCAGCAGCCTTTGGAACATATAAAAGGTCAAATTCCATTGAGTAGAAATGTCTTGAATCAGTCTGTGCAAAGGTAAACTGTGCTCCTGCTGTATTTTTTCAAACAAGTGACCGGCTTTGCTTGAATGACTGAAATGAGTGAATATTCTTTTAGCAGTGCTAATGAGAGCATTAATCTCCCTGTCATCATCAAGAAAACTGTGAACTATTAAATGTAAGCAATGCGCAAAGCAGCAGATGTGAACAAAGCCCCCCTCCTTCAAGGCCTTCCTTATGTTGGACCCATTATCTGCAACTATAAAGCCAACTGACACCCTGTGAAGTGAGCCATTGCTGTATTGGTTTTTGGAGCTCTTCATTGATGTTGTATGAGATATGTTCAGATGGAAAATAAAACATTCTTAGAACAGCAAAGTGTGATGCTTCACTGTCCCCAGTCCCTTGTGAATTATCGAAACATGCCCAATGTGCCATGACAGACATGAAGGGCTCAGGCTGACAGCTTGTCCAGATATCTGTTGTGAGATGCACCACTCTCCCAACAACACTGCACAAGATGCGTCTTCATTTTTTACATACGACATCATAAAAATCTGGAATCCCTGTTGTGGAGAACTAGTTCTGCGAAGGTATACTATATCAAGGTTCGAGGTAATCAAGCAGCTGCCTGAATCCTATATGCTCAACCATGTTATATGCTAAAAAATCGACAGCTATCATTTCTGAAATGTTTTTGGTTATTGTAACAACAACAGGGTGAGTTGAAGCATATTTGGTTTTATGCTCATATGTATCTGAGATGGTTAGCTGTCTCCTTGAAGGAAGAGGGCTTTTGAACACATGGTCACTTTCAGTAACAGTCAAAGGAGTCCTTCAAATGGCAGGAAGTGGTGGTGGAGGTGTAGTGCTGTTGGGGCTGTTACTGCTTTCATCAATGGGCATTACCCTTGAGTGCAGTGAGCTATCACTGTCACTTTCTCTTTGAGACTCACAACTGAACTTCTCAGTAATATTATGACATCTGTCTAGGTGCCTTTTCAGTGCTGAAGTTCCCCAATGCTCCTTTACACCTGCTGATCGTCCATTTACAAATAGCACATGTTGCTATCAACTCATTGAAAGCACTAATGGAGAAGTATGTCCAAACAAAAGATGATTTTTTAAGTTTCTTTTTTTCCCAGAAGGCACAATACCTCGGTCACCTTTTCAGGGTCCCCCCCTGGATTTTTCTTGGGCCTGTTCCTCTTGTGGTTTATACCCACTGCCCCCTTCACAACCAAAACATTCTGCCTGTTTTTTCCTTATCTGCAATTTCCATCCCCTCCAGTAAACCTTGTGCTGCCTGATCATTCTCTTCATCTTTATTATTATTACCCTCATCAAAGTCAACCTCAGAAGAATCAAATGAGGGACTGGCAGTAGCATAGTATGCAACTGTTCCATACCAATGGGTGCCTCTGTGGGTGGTGCCCACCACGCCAATAGTTTTTGCAACTACATAACTTTTTTTACTTGGGACTGATGATGATCTGAGACATTCACCTTTATTGGATTCAAGCATTTACTTGGAAGACGAAACTTAGACATGAAAAAAATCATTTTTTGGGGTTTGATTTTGTTTTCTGTTTTCAGGCTGATTGCTGTCTTTTGCAGTGCCACTGCCTACCTAAAAAATAGAATGCACCTCTTCAACACTTTAATCCATTTTGTAACAAAGGATCCCTCTAACATGATGTCCTCCTGATGACTTCCACCCACAGGCCAGGGACAAATTTACTGTTGTGACTCCTGACTGAACAGCTTACACAGCACAGCAGTCCATCACCACTTCCTTTCAAGATTACTGGACTGGTTCCTACAATACAATTACTGTTAAGCGACCAAATTCAGCAATTGTTAAGTGTGCCTCAGAATTTTAATTGGAGATGCAGACACATCTGGTGCATTAGCCGCATGCAGCACAGTCCAACACTGGGGTTTGGTTAATGCTTATACTTAATGTAATGCAATATACTATAAAACTAATGATGATAAGAAATAATGGGGAATGAGTGATGATGATGATAATGACACTTGTGCACTGTGTAGTACTTGTACTTTACTTGTGTTGTACTGTAAACAGCCTGCTACAAGTCACAAAGTCAGCTTGTCCCCTGGGCCACCCACAGCCAGCAGCACAGGGCAGGTGCATTAACTTGTATGTTGTTTGTCTGAACAGTATTTTTTTTCAATACATGAGATCGTGAATGAATGTAAGTGATCATGATTTGTGATTGTATGGCACAAGTCAAACATTTATTTTGCCACCCTGCTGCCCTTGCCCATTGCACATTGAAGCCAGGAAAAAAATTTGTTTGGGATTTCTGGGACTGTTACATTTATTGTGAGCCACCCTACAGTCTCTCTCTCTCTCTCTCTCTCTCTCTCTCTCTCTCTATGTCTCTCCTCATTGGACATCACAGTCAAAGATTTATTTTGCTATTCTGCTGCCCTTGCCCTGTACACAAAGCCACACTGAAGCCAGGCAAACAATGTATTTGGGATTTCTGGGACTGTTACATTTATTGTGGGACCCCTGCAGTCTCTTTCTCCCCCCTCTGGACATGACAATCAAATATTTATTTTGCCACCCTGCTGCCCTTGCCCTGTACACACAGCCATATTGAAGTCAGGAAAAACAAATATTTGGGATTTCTGGGACTATTACATTTATTGTGGACCACCCTGAAGTCTCTCTCTCTCTCTCTCTCTCTCCCCCCTCTGGATGTCACAAAGATTTACTTTGACACCCTGTCCAGAATGGCACAAGTCAAAGGTTTTTCAAGCCTGCCCTTTCTCAGTGCACACAACTACACTGTCTGAGGCCAAGAAAAGAAAAAAAACATTAATTTGGGATTTTCTGTAACTGTAATCTCTCATGGGCCCCCAGTAGTCTCTCCCTCTCTCCCTCCTCTGAATCTTGAATGGCACAAATCAAAGATTTTGCCAGTCTACTCTTTCTTACATACACACAGCTATACTGTCTGAGATCAAGACATGAAACAAACTTTCATTTGGGATTTTCTGTAACTGTAATCTCTCTTGGGCCACAGTAGTCTCTCCTTCTCCTCTGGATCTGAAATGGCACAAGTCAAAGCTTTTGCCAGCATGCCCTTTTTGTACACACAGCTACACTGTCTGAGGCCAAGAAAATGCCTCTGGATGTCACAAAGATTTATTTTTCCACCCTACCTGGAATGGCACAAGTCAAAAAATGTTCCAGCCTGCCCTGTCTCAGTATACACAACTACACTGTCTGAGGCCAAGAAAAGAAAAACAACTTTCATTTGGGATTTTCTGTAACTGTAATCTCTCTTGGGCCCACAGTAGTCTCTCCCTCTCTCCTCTGGATCTGGAATGGCACAAGTCAAAGATTTTGCTATCCTGCCCTTTTTGTACACACAGCTACACTGTCTGAGGCCAAGAAAAAAAAACAACTTTCATTTGGAATTTTCTGTGACTGTAATCTCTCCTGGGCCCCCAGTAGTCTATCCCTCTCCCCTCTGGATCTGGATGGAATTGCAGAAGTCAAAGATTTTGCCAGCCTGCTCTTGCTCATACACAGTCAGTCACACAGTACAGTACTTTGCATCCCCCCTTCAGCCACCACTATCTCCCCAGTCCCGACTCCCCAAGTCCCTGACCTGCCTTCGGCCACCCCAATGATCGATTTCTCTCTCCCCCCCTCCCTTTCTGTTGTTATTCCCTCCCCTTCCCAATTGATTTATTTTCTTTCTGGTGATTGTTTTAAACATTTGTTTTGGTTTTTGGCAGCTGAAGCTGGTGCTTTTTGTTCTCTGCTGCTGAGCACAGAACTGCTCCTGCTTTTCTTCAGTCTTCCTCACTCATCTGGGCCTTGTGGTGCACTCAGCATGGTTATATACCGTGAGTGCATCACATGACCTTCTGTTGCCTGATTGGATGCCACCAGCCACCTATACATGCCGACGGCAGCCCCATGGCAACAAAAAACAAAATCCAGGAAATGGCATCTCCCGAGACCCGGAACCGAACTTCTATGGTGAAGTCCATTTTATCCAGGTCCCAGGATTACGGGTTCAATCCGGGGGTCCAGATCTCCCTCAAAACATTCCAACCAGCCCTAGTATAGGTCCCCTTTTTTGTATTAGGAAACATTTTAGAATTCATTTTCGCTTTCTCAGTCTCACAGATTCTGATTTCCTCTGGTGCTGCATCTCCATCTGACATTCATGCTCAAGCTTTTTCATCTGGAGTTCATGATGGCACTGCTTTTCTTCCTCCTGGAACCCTTTCCCTCATTCCTCCAACTTTTGGATTTCTTCCTCGATCTGGCACTGGCCTTCTTTCTCTTGCTCCTCTATCTGATGCTGGTATTCTTTCTCTAATGCCTCAGCCTTTTGAAGTTCCATCTTTGTCTGTTGCTTATGGCAAGCTACAGCTTCAACATCTGTATCTGGTCTGCTTTCACTGCTGCCCCAGTCAAAGGCTTTGGCACCTCTGCATTGTCCACTACCTCCATTGTGACCCCTTTGGCATGATTTTCTTGGTCACATTTTTGGAGAGTGGCTGTAAGTTGCACCTATATGTGGCCATTCTCATAGACCAGTGGTCTGTTGCTACAGCTCCTGCAGCTCTGGCAGTAAGCTTTGGCTAAATGACTTAGATATAATGCCTTCTATCTTTCTAGTTTTGAAAATCAAACAAAAGAAATAAAACACATAGAACATACAGTCTCCTTTGTAGCTTGTTATGTGACTGGACAGGTAACCTTTATACTGATAACTGTTTCAAATTCCATATGCTGCCACCCATTTGTGACAGACTGGTCCTTCCCAGACTCAGCCTCTATCACTATTACCAGCTTTCTCAATACTCTGGTAGCTACCACCACTCAGCTTAAACACTCTTTTGGGGAGTCTCCAGGTTTGCATCCCTTTTAGAGCCACTAATTGTATAGTACAATGCTGTTTACTCAAGGTCACATAACCAACCCTCTCTGTCACAGTTGAGAGCACCTTATTTTGGAAATAGGATATGGTAACTCTAGCCTTCTTCTCTAGGGGTGGAAAACAGTTCTTGTCAGTTATGAATTGATTGTCTGTACCTCAAAAAATTCAATCACAGACTGTGAAATATAAAAATAATATTTTTAATATTTCAGGATAACTACACCGATTCTACAAGATATTACAGCAAACTATAGGAACAGTAATTCTACAGAAAAGGAAAAGAAGCTAGTTTATGTCCAGTTATAACACAGAAAAAAATTCTCACTCTATGTATCTCTCTCTCTCTCTCTTTCTTTCTCTCTCTCTCTCTGTCTGTTTCCCTGCCAGGTTTAGCTTACCACATGACAGTTGAATCAGGTTCAGAACTCAAGATGGTGGTTAGTTCCCAGTCTCCTGTCTGACTGCCTCCCAGAGTTCCTATCCCAATTAAAAAAACACCATTTGCCTCTCTCCCCCAACACATCCTGCAGTATGTCACTCTGACATCACAGATTCAAAAACTCTTCATCTCCAAGAATTCATTAGGGGAATCAGTCTTTATTAGTCTGAGATGACCATTACTGTGGACTGTGTTTGTATCAGCTCTAGTCTGGCTGACATCAAAGACCCTGTTAGAGCTGACATCCTTGACTTGAAGGGATATTTACTACCAGGCCTCTGCTAGTTTGAAACCTGCTAAGCATTACAGTGCCTCAGACATTTTGAGAGAAGATTCTTACTAACAACTGAACAGTGATATGGGATACCAATTTAGAAAGTAAAAATTGGATGAACTATAAAATCTATTCATTTTTAACATCACAAAAGACTTTTCTCCCCTGCCTGGACATCCAGCTAGCCATCTCTTTTGCCATGGAAAATTCCCCACTTCTATCTCAAAAGGGCCCAAACATGCCAATGAGTAGGTACAAACACATAGCAAGACCACCATATGTGATAACAAAAGGAATCACCCACAGTATGAGATGTATAAGGCTAAAATAGTGCAAATCAAAAGCAAGCCTCAAAAACTCACCCCTTCCAGCTGCACATGTGCAAACCATGGAGACAGAAAACTCTAGTAAGATGGAATATGTTATTATATTTGGATGCAATGGGATATTTCCTGTTACAGGACTTGGAGTTGTCTAGTGAATTTATAAAGTTTTTGGTGTGATGCATAGAAATGATTTTCAAATTCAAAAACTTAAACTTTCTTGATGATCATTATTTACAGGTACATGGTCACTCCACCATATGCAAACTTATATTTGGTCCTACAGGGAAAACCGGTGTTACAGAATGCAAGTATAAAGCTTTTTTTAACTCTATTGCACTGTTTCATTCATTTCAGTTAAATTCAGTTTTATAGTTCAACGTAAGTCTTTACAATATACAAAATGTTTCTACAATATGCAAAATAGTTTTATCACATAATCTAAAACAAGATCCAACAAGCATGTATTATGAGTCAATAAAGTAAAATATACACAAACAGATCTAAAAATTAAGTTAGCAATAATATTTGTAATACTTGCTGCCACACCTCCTTAAGTTCTTATTGCAGATTTCTTTATATAACTGGTAATTAGTTATTAATCCCATACTGAGTGCTATGTATATTTGTTTTAATTTCCATTGTATCCAATTTGAGTTAAAACTCATTAACATCTGCAAAGTACTTTAAAGTAGAGCTGTGCAGAATGGGAAACCCCTGAATCCACAGAATTTTTATGAAACTTTGCAAACTTGCTCAAAAGTTTGTGAAATTTCATTGGAATTTCACATAATTTTTACAATTTAGTAATTTGGTTATAACGCAGCTGCCATTAAAGCTAGAGCTGTGAAATGTGGAAGGTGTGCTCTTTGGGTCAATACACTCTAACGTGCCAAATATAATGAAATTCAGAAGCATAATTTTAAAATTATAGGTGCTCAAATGTTGTCATTTTATTGTTTGTTTGAAATTTTATGAACATTTTTATCTGCATATAACTTAACTGTCCATTGGGTTAGGGATCTTAAATTTGCCATGATTTCTTGATTATAGGTGTTCTAATGATGTACCAGATTTCATGAAAATATGATGCATCATCTCAAAATTATATGTGCTCAAAATCTGTCATTTTATTTTTGTCAGGGAATTTCATGAAAACATTTCATCTGCATAAACAGTGGTAACCATGACATGATCAGATGTTTCCAGATATTTTGTGAAATATCTAAACATATTCTTTCCAGTGGCACAGAGTAGTACTGCAGGCAAACATGAAATTTCCAGAAATATCACAGGCATTTCAGGAAATATCTGACCTTGTATATGGCTACCACTGTAACTCAGGCACCTTTGGAGCTAGAGATGTTTAAATTAGTATGGATAACCTTTTTGTAATGTTTATTGAGTTATCTAAATATGGAAAGAATTAGGAGATTTTTAAGTTACAGGGGTTCAAAATGTTACTATCTAAATATCTGCAAAACTTTTTGAAAACTATCAAAAATGTGGATGTTTGTAACTTCTCTGCTCTTGCATGCAAAGAGTTAACATTTGGCATGCATATCCATTTTAAGTGTATCCTGGTGTATAACACAACTGGATAAATTGGTTAAGCAGTTTTAATTTTGCAGAAGAAAATAAAATGATTAGTAACATTTTCTCACATATTTATGATCACATATTCTATAAATGAAGCAGTCAGCATTTTTTTGTGTGAAATTTAACATTAACAATGCACATATCACTACTTTATTTAATAGGCTGAGCTGAGTTTTTTGCAGTCCTGCTGTTCCTCTCTGGGTGACTATCCTCCCCCTTCTCTTTTCACATAGCCAGATTGACTTTGTAGAATTACTGAGCCCACTGATATCCTCTTTGTACTTTACAATGACAAACTCCCTTAAAACATGAGCCACCTACTTCTTTTCCTATGGACCTACCCTGTTGGAATAGACAGAATTCTTTCTTCCTGCTGCCCAAGACATTGCCTTCCCTCACTACATATTTTTGAGTACCTGTAAGTCCTAGACTTCCATGTACACCAGGCTCCCCAGATCATAAATTTACTGCATGTGATCCTTAAATATCCTGCATTCAGAGTGAAATTGTTGACACTCTGTGCTTCCTTGTTCCAACCTGGGGATCTACCTCTGTTGTGCTACCCAGCTCAGTTGTCTATTTCTTGGTGAAACTGTGCATCTAACGCCAGAACCTGGTACCTGCCTCCTATACCCTTATCCTTTAATTAGAATCCCACATACAAGGCTGAGTGAAATTAGAAAATTCCAGTTTTATGGAATTTTTCATGAAATTCTACAATTTTTAAAAAGACTCATGGGATTTGACTTTAAGCACAGGTGTTATTTTGCAATTTCTCACAGCAAGCAATTAGTAAAATTGCACAAGCAGTCTCCTTGTAAGATCTAAGAACCTGTAAAATTTAAGGGCACTGCATTCTCTAGTTTTAAAGTTTCAAGGATTTTTACATTTGTAGTTTACATTCTTGCAAAATTAAATTTTTAAATGTCGTGAAAGTTTGTTGACTTTTAATTTAATCCAATTTAAAGCTGAAAATATGAACTATTTCAGAAATTACCACTTGGTATAGTAGTCTAAATGTTTCAACTCCGGTTACATTTGGATATGTAGTTTTAAAATTAGAGAGAACTAACCATAATTTAAATGTTGGCAACATGTTTGCAGGCTATAACTCAGTCCCATTTAAAGCTAGAACTCTGAAACTAAGTGCATATACAAATGCAGTGATAACCTGTATACCTGTAAATTTTTGTAACATTTCAATGGACACTATCAAAATCATACTAAAATTACACAAATCCAAATTTTAGCAAACTATTTGGCTACCCATAACTCAGCTTCTATTGACGCTTGAGACTTAAAACATGGTGCATATATGCATACTAGGCACATCTCTAAATCCTTGTATTGTGGAAAAATTTGAATAAGAAATGTTACAATTATCTCAAAATAACTGAAAATAAAATTTTTGGCCACCCATAACTCTGCCCCCTTTCAATCTACAACTCCGCAATTTACAAAATCTACAAATCTGCAATGTGGTACACACTTGTAAGCCATGGGGTACTGTATATGTTCCAAATGTGGTGTTATTTGGAATCGTACTTTTAAAATTATAGTGAAATAACTGCAATTTAAAATTTTGCTAAATTCTGCAGAATGTTCACAAAAATTCTGTGGAATTCTGCAGAATCGGAATGGTTATTCTGTGGACATTCCATGGGTGGAATTTTATATTCTGCACAGCTCTACTCTAAAGTTTTATTCCATAGAGGAATTTAGTTAAGCAACTATATCATTAGAATTAAACAAATGCTGTATGAGCTCATGAGGAGGCAACTCTAGTATAATCAAAATTGGTCCTAACCAATTATTCCTAGATTTTTCAAATTTAAGGCAATGGAGAACAATATGTTACAAGTCATACTCGATGTATAGCTCACAGCCACAATATCTTGTTAATATTCCCTCCTGTTTTGGGCTATAATATATATATAATTGGCTGCCTATAGTTCTAAATGAAACCTGGTCATTATTCACCCATCTTTAGATTTATCTAAAATTCTTAAATATGGTGCAAGGGAGTGATCAGTTGAAGATCCCCGTCTGAAGCCCTCTCTTGAGCGCCGGGGCCACACTCCACTAGCAGGCGGTTGGCAACCGCCAAGCCTCCTCCAGAGACCATCAGACCAGGAGGGACAGTGAGGGAAGGTACAGGAAAGCCACAACCAATTGGAAGGCAAGAGCTCTCCGTGGCCTTGCATCCGATTGGTCCCCCTGCACCATTTAGTAACTTTTGCTTGATTTTGCAAAAGCCATATTGTGAAGGCGTCTAAATTTGTTAAAGCCTGCAAAAAAGGAGCTGTTTTCATATATCTGTGAATCTGGGGGAAATTGTGACTTGTGCAAACTGTGTTAAAGTGATTACAGCCTTTTACTGAACCTGTGAATTGGGCCAGATGCTATGGTGCCCCAGCCCCACACAGCCCTTTGTTGTGTTAATCTTTAGACCCCCTGCCTAGCAGAAATGCTTGCCTCTGCAAAGATTTAATTGTGGTGCCTTCCTCTGTCTCTTCTCAGTTGAAGATCCCCATCTGAAGCCCTCTTTTGAGTGCCAGAGCCACGCTCCACCAGCAGGCAGTTGGCAACTGCCAAGCCACCTCCAGGGACCACCAGACCGGGAGGGACAGTGAGGGAAGGTACAGGAAAGCCGCAAAATTTATGCCCACCACCCTTCCCCCTCCTTGTGTGTTTCTTATATAGGTATCTTTCCACCAAAATACAATCCCCACCCCCAGCACCGTGCTGACCTGTAACCTGCCCCATATCCTCCTCTTAGCCACCAAATCAGCAGCCCTCCCATACTGCTCTCTCACTTTGACTACATTGCCGTACTTCAGCTAACCAACTTCTACTCTTTATCAGTAGCTTCATGAAGTAGGAAGCCAGGCATCCTCCCATCATATTATATCTTTCCCCTCTTAGTAATTTCCCGTCGTAAGCTAAACCCTCACATCCAACCCATTCTAATAAATAGAGGATCTTAGAATCCACCTTGAAATCCCTCCCCCTCCTGCATTAAAACTCCCCTCCTTATTTTATGATCTCCTATGGGGATGTAGCTGTCTAATTCATGGAATTACCACTGTGGTCATCACAAGAGCTTGCATTTATCATCATACGTTTATCAGCAGTGCTCTAAGAAAGGGGGGACCCTTCTGGATACTTCTTTCTCTGTTATCCATGGTGAGCAGAGAGAAAGATAGTCTCATTGTCACTGTCATTTTGGAAGATGCAATATACTATCCTACTCACTCTACATCATCAACACTCAGAAAGGGCCGGATCCTCATATATGACCTACCTATGTTGCAACACAACCCGTGGGGTAACCTACATGAAGGGACTCAAGCAGATCTACTATCATATTGGATGGTGCTTCATTACTGGGTAAACAGCTCCCCATTATGACTGTCTACCAGACTGCTATTCAGTGATCTGACAAGAACCCATAACCCCTTATATGACTGGTATAAATTAAAACAGAGGCCCCTGAAAAATAAAAGGAGGGAAAAGGATAGAATCCTTATTTATTCACTTGAAGCACTTGTGAATTTCTTAATATTCATATTAATTTGTACTGGAGATATAGAACTTAATCCAGGTCCTCCAGAGTGCATTACCATACCAGCAGAGTTAGTCATGACTAAAGGGCTAAGTTTTCTCCACATCACCGTATGCAGCCTGCTAAAAAAGCTCACGATGATACAAGCCTGGGTTAAGCATACTCTGCCAGACATATTAGTGGTATCGGAGACATGGCTTAGACCTGCCACAGCAGATAGAGACATAAACGTACCCAATTACCAAGTATTCAGAGCTGATCGCCAAACAAGGGGAAGGGGAATAGCTATATATGTAAAAGCCAATCTATCTGTAACTTGCCTTGATGAAACATCTATGTCCAAAGAATTTGAATGCCTATCCCTCAAAGTGGCTGTCTCCCACACCGCATCACTACAGCTAATTGGCTGCTATAGGCCCCCCTCAGCTGACCTCAAGCTACTAGGCCACCAGGGAAACCTAATCAATAAGGGTACAGAAGAAACTATAATCATAGGTGACCTAAACCTAAACTGGCTATCCAAGGCAGCAGCACCCTTAATCTCATTCTGCGATACATATGGGCTTACACAACTTGTAAATGAACCAACCAGAATCAACAAAAAGAATCTGAGCAACAGCACATTACTAGACATCATATTAGTGAGTAAACCTCACCTATTCATGCATGCTGGAGTGCTATTCAGTGATATAAGTGACCACTGCCTTATCACTGGAATAAGATCAGCCTGCAAGCCATCACCCCCGGCTAAATTCACACTGAGGAGATCAAAGAAAAAATTCAATATTGAGGTATATCTGCAAGAGCTAAATCATTCAACACATTGGCAAGAGTTCTAGCTAGCAAACACAGTGGAAAAAGCACATGAGGTACTAAACGACATAGTTATTGGTGCCCTTAACATTCATGCCCCAATTACTAGGGTACACACCAAAAACAAAACTTGTCACTGGTTCACAACTGACCTCAAATCTGCCCTACTTGATAGGGATAAGTTATGGAAAAAGGCATGGAAAACTAAGAATCCAAATGACTGGATGATGTTCAAGAAAGCCAGAAATAGGTGTACCAGGAAAGTACGGGATGCTAAGGCTGCTTATCACATGGCAGAACTCGACTCCTCCTACCACAACCCTGACAAATTCTGGCGTACCATAAAGGACATAACAGGACAAGAGCCTAGTACTACACTTCCAGCTCAAATTCACCACAACAAGGGAACAACTTCAGATAGAATGGAAATTCTAGAAGCATTCAACAATCACTTTACAACTGCTGGCCTTGCATTTGACACCTCTCCGGCTAATCTTCTACATGCTCATCTATGCATCCAGAGCACTGAAGCTTGGATAACTGAATCTTCCTTCTCCTTCAAACCAGTCTTGTTGAAACAAGCGGAGGACCTAATTTCACAGATGGATATAAAAAAAAGTGCAGGTGCAGACTCCCTTGATCCCTATTTTCTGAAGATTGCATTGCAAGCACTAGCAGTTCCAATAACACACCTTTTTAATCTTTCGCTAATATCAGGTTTTATTCCCGAAATCTGGAAAACAGCCCAAGTTATCCCACTATTGAAAGCAGGGGACCCTATGGACCTCAACAACTACAGACCAATCTCTATCATCCCAGTGCTATCCAAGCTGCTAGAAAAATTAGTGAGCACTCAACTAAGAGAATATCTCGAAGAGGCTAATCTCTTAAATCCAGCACAATCTGGGTTTAGAACCAAGCATAACACTATCTCAGCACTGGCTAAAGTAACAAACGACTGGCAAATCGAACTGGACAAAAAAAATAGTGTTTGTGCTGTATTCCTAGACCCAGTAAGGCGTTTGACATGGTTGTCCACGAACTGCTCCTCACTTCCTTGTATTCCATAGGTTTAGATCCATCCTCCCTTATATGGTTTAGATGCTACCTCACGGGAAGGACACAGCAAGTGAAAGCGGAAGGAGACCTATCTCCACTCAAACCACTGCAAAGAGGAGTTCCACAAGGATCCATCCTGGGCCCTATCCTCTTTGCCATCTACATCAATAACATTGACACTAACCTCACCAAAGCCACTGTACACTTGTTTGCAGATGACACTGTATTATATGTCAGCAACCCTTCGCCTGTAACGGCTTGTGAAGATCTACAAGCGGAATTCCACATATTATAACATCAACTATTGGAAAAAAAAGCTTCTCCTCAATGCAAAAAAAACAAAGGCAATGTTTTTCTCCACTCAAAGTCAGACAAGTCACTGCTCACTAAACAATCTCCCCCAGTTATCCACTGTTCTTGGTGAAAACCTTGAATATGTAAAACAATTCAAGTACTTCAGGGTTTGGATAGATAGCAGACTCGACTACATAGATCACCTTGAAGAACTTCTAAAAAAACTTCGTCAGAGGCTTGGACTTTTTTTACAGAATAAGGCACTTTCTAACCAGAGACTCTAAGAAGATGATGGTCCAGGCCACATTTCTCTCAGTATTAGACTATGCAGATTTCCTTTACAGTCGCTGCCCTATTTTCTATCTAAACAAACTGGACATACTTTACCACAGAGCTTTGAGGTTTATTACAGATCTACCCCTTAGCACTCACCACTGCTTTCTCTACGCTGCAGTCGGATGGGCATCACTCCATCTCAGAAGAAACAGAAATGCCGCAGTATGGACGTACAGAGCACTAACTAAGATGCTCCCAAATTATATCTCAGACTGCTTCACACAAGCCACAGTAAGTATTTATGCCCTAAGGAGCCATAATCTCATCATGCTTAAAGTGCCTAAATTTAACACCCAGAATGGGAGATCTGCCATCAGCTATGTGCTATCTACATCTTGGAATATGTTACAGAAGACCCTGAAATTGAATAACTTTATATCATTAACATCCTTTAAACATTTATATCTAAGTCTTATCCAAGAAAAATGCAATTGCTTCCACAAGCATTAGAATATTTCTATTCCTAACCTTCCCCTTCTCAGGCAGCCAATACTTGGTTTGAATTCACCTTCCAAGAACCTTAACCCCTAACCTTAACCCCTAAGACTCTATGCATCCTGCCCATAGCCATCTCCCATTACTTCCTGGCACATCACATCTTAGCCCTTATCCCAACCATCTATCTTCTAGAGCAGGCCCCAGCCCTTGCTCAGGCCACTTTTATACTGTCCTACCAAGACACCTATCACAGTCTATGATCACCATCATCCAGACATTCTATCACTGCTTCTCCTTTGTCCACTATGACCTTACACTTGAACACTGAAATATTGATTTCTTTAATTAGGATACATACCAAGACAATACTAATGTTGATATGTATATAATAGATTTGATGGTGTGCATTTATATGTACCTAAGTATCTTGCTATGCTTAGACAATCTTGTTATTGAATTCTGTATTTATGTGTCTTAGTATAACTGTATATAGCCAATTATTTGAACCTTGACCTTATCAGGTCCATCTTGCAAATGAGCTGTGCTCAAAGATGTTTGCCTGAATAAATAAAGATTTTGATTGATTGGTCTGATTTCATAAACTTAAATCACTTAGAAAGCTTAAGTTGCATATTTTGCATTTTATCTTTTGCCAACGCAGTATCCCTTATTCTCGCTTTTTGCTGAACTACTTTATTGTTAACATATTGATGATCTTCTTATGATCTGGAAGGGTATGAAAATTAATTGGATAGGATTGCAGAGTGCTTACATACATCTAATAAAACTTTTAAATCTCAATGAAATACAGTGCAGTTTCAGTTGAATTCCTTGACTTGTATTAACTAAGAATGACAGGAGGGTAGAATCTGATCTCTACCATAAGCCTACAGATAGGAATTTGATTCCCCTTGCAAACAGCTGTCATCCTAGACATCTTATTAAAAATATCCCTCATAGCTAATTCCTCTGAATCAAACGCAGTTGTTTAATTCAGGCTAGTTATGAAAAACTATCTGTGGAAATGCAAAAACCTTTATTTTGGCAAAGAGGTATAGTAGTGTAATTTGTCTGATTTCTGTGCCAACCCCTTATCATGGATTTGTTTTTAGTGGGTAATGACACCACAGAGAAACACAGTTACAGTGTATAAGCATTTTATTAACAGCTATGCCATAATACAGGGAAGACATATAGGGTGGGATATTCAAAAGGGTTGTGTAATGTGCAATAGGGTTGCGCCTGTGCAAGTCCGAAAATGCGCCATTCTGAGATATTCAGCAGGAGGCAGTTGCGCCACTGAAAACATGCTGAGCAACAGCGCAATGCTAATGAAGGCATGCACAACCGAAGGGGGTGGAACCATGTATAAAGTGAGCAGTGAGATATTCAAAGGGTTGCGCAATGCGCAACAGTGGATCAGGCGGGTGTTGCACCATAGCGGAAACGAGCCAAAATAAAAAGGATCAAGGAAGAGGCGCAAGAACGCTGCAGGGAAGCCACATGAGGCAGGGAGACAGACAAGGCCAGAGGGAGAAAGACTGCAGGCCAGGGAGTGCAGAGGACAGAATAGGGGCAAGGGAAGGTGTGTGGGGCCACAGAGTGCAGAGGCCAGTAGGTGTACCCGGTGCAGTGGAGGTAGCAGTCAGGACAGTGGGGGGAACAGAGCAACAACAGCTGGGGGGAACACAAGCCAGGGACATGGACAGAGCCAGCTTCCACATGGAAGCTGTAATGAGGGAGGTGAGAAGGCATGCTGCAGGGGGACGTGGCCGTGGAAGGGCCCGTCGTGATACGCCCCAACAGGCAGTACCGAGCCTGCATCAGCTTTGAGCTCCCACTCAGATGTCGGAGATTGTGGGCTGGTACCACCTGGAACAGGGCAATACTGAGGTGGCTCTGTGAGCTGTGTGCAGTGATGTGATGCAGGCACCCTCACGGCGGAGTCACGCCTCTGTCAGTGGAGACAAGGTAACAGCCTGCATGTGCTTGCTCACCACAGGTACCTTCCAGAGACCAACAGGGGACACCACAGGCATAACACAGTCAGCCACGTCATGCATCCTCACCCAATTCCTCAGCGCACTGCTGCCACATGCTGAAGAGTACATCCATTTCCCCAGCACCGCGGCAGAGCGCACAGCAAACATACAGGAGTTCCACAGGGTAGCACGTATGCCTGGCATGCTAGGGGCGATAGACTGCACCCATGTGGCCATTCTCACGCCACCTGGCTCTGATGGGGCTGCCTATAGGAATCGGAAGGGTTATGCCAGTGTCAACTGCCAGGTGGTGTGTGATGCCAGTGGGCACTTCATCAATGTCTGTGTCATGCACCCTGGCAGAGCACATGATTCATTCATATGGTACCAGTTGGTACTGTGCCATCAATTCGAGAGTGGGGACATCCCCACATGACATCTAGTGGGTGAGTATGCATGTAGGACTGTCAAATCGGGGGCAAGGGTGGGTAAGCCACAGGTGCCATGGGTGTGGCACACAGGATTAGGGGCAATATGAGCCTGAACAAGACACTAACCTCCACTATCTCCGCACAGGTGACAGTGGATACCCACTCCATCCCTGGCTGCTCACACCCTACCAGCGGCCCACGACCCCTTCGCAGCAATGCTTCAATGAGGCACATGCCGCCACATGCAACATCATTGAGCGGGTGTTTGGGATGCTGAAGGTGCGCTTCCACTGCCTAGACACCTCCGGCTGTGCCCTACAGTATAGCCCCTCAAAGGCCTGTGGGATATTCCTGCCCTGTTGTATCCTGCACAACATGGCCAAAGACTATGGGATAGCTGTACAGGTCGAAGAGGGGGACAGCGATGGGGACGACGGTGACGCCGGTGATGATGGGGATGGGCAGCCCCCCCTTGGACGATGTGACCCCCGACTGATCCAGCTGGCCCAGCTGCACTGGAACACCATCACAGAGGAGCACTTCACCCAACACAGGTAAGTCATGGGGCCATGTGCAACCAACAGTGGCTAGAGCACAACCCACACACACAGGGAAACACACCGGGGTGCATGACGGCAAGGGAAGTGGCAGGGCACAGAAGCACACACATACAACCAGGGAAGGGTGAACAGTAACAAGCCACATGGATGGACACACACACATACACACACACACACACGCACAATAGGCACAAAGTGCACAGGGGTCAGGTGCACAACAGAGCAGAAACACAGACACTAAAAACACACATGTCCACAGGCCACCACATCCACTGACTGTCCATGTACGTGTGTCAGATGCTGGATACCTTCGCACTTTGGTGTACAGCGAAATGCAGGCATCATCATGCACACGCGCCTGTGGACAGCAGTCGGGAGGGTATGCAGGTGGTCCGTGTGTCTGCGTGTAGGGTTGGGCACCCACTGGTGCACTGCCCACTGAAACACACATTGCACACAGGGCAGCACCAGACATGGCCCACACTGGGAGACAGCTCAGTCTTGCGGCACAGTGCCACGGCCACCTCGGATGCATGGGCGGCCCTGCCGAGATCCAGCAGCACTGGAAGGATGAGCACAGGCCTCATGTAGTGGCACCTATGGACCACCAGGGGTTCCACTGCATGAACGTGACCTTGCCCGCACAGGAGTCTGCAGCAGACCGAACATACCTGCACCAGGGGTGCTTGGGATGCCCACAGCTGAACCCGGCATCGACAGGGTGGGTGTCGCATGATGCCGGGAACGGGGAGTGGATAGCGTACTGCGTGGTGTGAGCAGCACAGGGGCACATGACTGTGTGCCCAATGTGGCCACGACAGCGACCAATGCCTGTGTCTGCCTGTCAATGGTGGCGGTCACATCCATCCGCAAATGGTCAATCCATAACAGGACCCTCTCGTTGTCCCTGCTGTGCCACTCCAGAGCCATACACAGTGCCTCCACGGACGTTGCAACCCGCATCTGCTGCTGTACTGATGCCTGCAGCAGGCGGGTGTGCTCGTCAAAGAGGTCATCTGCTACATCGGCAACCTGTCCCTCAGGGTATGGAAGGACCTGATGTACAGTACCCCTTGAAGGTGGGCGCTGCTCACCAGGACCTGGTATGGGCAAGTCCACAGGTGGTGCACCTACATCACCACTGAACCCTGTACCCCCAGTCCTGGTGGGTGACTGCTGCTGCTGCCCCTCCGCCTGCTGTGCCCAAGGGATCAGTTGTTCCGCTGCTGTTGCAGCAACAGTGCCAGTGATCTGCACAGCCACCGGTGCTGCCCCAACGGTGCTGACAGGCACAGCCTGGGACTGTGCTGATGTGCTGGCACACACGTCAGAACCAGCTAGGTCCATGGGCGTGAGCTGTCCTGCTGTGTCCATTCTGTGACACACACATGTCAATGCCCATAGTGGTCATTGCATCATCAATGGTGCATGTCTGTGCCACAGCCACAGTGTGTTGGCATGCTTGCATGCCAGACCGCCGAGACACAGGAAGGGCACCCCCCACACCTGTCTCAACGACATCAGTGATGGCAGCCAGGTGTGCACACGTGTGCAATGCACGCCGGCAACCTGCAGAGGTGGATGGTCCCTCCTCCAACTCCGGATGGCTGTCCACAGTGGACAGGCCCTCCACCGCTGAGCCCTGCAGATGCACAGGATCTGTAACAGAAAGGAAGGACACATTAGTGCATGTGATCTACCTTCCCCCCTGACCATGACATACCATGCAGTGATGGGCTACCACCTGTCTGGAAGCCACCTCCAGGAACGTCCTCAATGGTACTGTGCTGCATGCTTGCAGAGAGCCTGTCCTCTGCCGGAGTCAGCTGCACCACCTCCGGCTGGCCCCCGCCTGTTGCAGTACGTGCCGCCCTGATGGCTGCCACCTTCTCCTTCACCCTCCTCCTGTCGGTTCCCATCTTCTTTTTACACTCCTGCACAGAGCGCTGGTGGCTGCCGTGCAGGTTGATGGCACATGCCACCCCCTCCCATGCAGCAGCACGGGCACTGAGAAGTGGCTCTTCATCCAGGTAGGCCTCGAAGAGTGCCTCCATCTCAGCCTTCATAAAGTTAGGCCTCCTCTTCCGCCCACCATCATCCTCCTCACCCAGTCCTTGCTCGGTCATTTCACAGCCTGTATGGGTGAGAGTGGTCACCTGTGACTGTGCAGTACACAGCAATTCCCTGAGGCCATAGTCCAGAACATCACAATGCATGCAACTCACCTTATCAACTGCAGTAACCGAATATGGCCACTGCAGAACAGTGTCGCATATTTATAGCGCAATCCATGCAAATTAGGTGTGGAGCAACTTTAATGAGATGCAAATTGCTCTGCTGCACCATTGAATGGCTGATCGGATGATTTGCATATGATGGCTGATATCGCGCTTTTGCGCTTTGCGCTATACGGTTGAACGTGCTGAGCCAATGGCGTAGTTCTGTGACTGCGTAGTACACTGCACTGCACATGCCCAGGTAGCTTACGCAGGCATCTGCTGTGCTGATGACGTGCTGTGTGCGGTAGGCAATTCAGGGCATGGCCACCATTGTGCCAGTGGCGCTACTGGCGACGGTCACTACATGGCGCTGTGGCACAACTGCGCAATAGTTCGCTGTGGAATGGCACACAGGCAACCAATCGCACTGGACGATAGACGTCCGATGGCGCTATGCGTGGTCTTGCGCCAGAGACCCATGACCTTGTGCCTGACCTTTGGCTGCCATGTCGTATGGCATGTCTGCAGCTCTCTCGCTGTTCGGTGACAGCGATAGGGACTAAGCGGCGCTGTACTGACAGCACGATAAGGAATAGCGGTGTTGCATTGTGCAGCAACCCACATAACAGCTACAGCCTGCGGAGCACCATACTGCCTACTATACATCTAGAGATGGCACGCAGAAGAGCCCCCCAGTGGAGTGCCCTCGAGCTGGCAAACTTGGTGGCCGTTGTGGAGTCTCACTATGGCTCACTATATGGGGAGGTTCCCCTAGACAGGGCCAGGACACAGGTGTGGCAACAGGTGGCCACTGAGCTGGAGGCGGCCACTGGCCGATGGAGGTCCGCGGAACAGTGCAGGCACTGCTATGGGGACCTGCGGAGGAGGGAGCCAGTGCTACTGGCACATCTGCGGTCGCGTGCCAGGAGGGGCATGGTGCCTCGGCCAGGTGGGTGATCTGTCTATGCACCTGTATGGTCCATACGGGTAACACTGTCTATTGTGTCCAGCACATGGGGGAGGGTTGGTCTAGGGTTGGCTGTGGCAGTGTTAACAGGATATGTGATGTATGGGTCTGGCTAGGTGGGCGGGCACACTCATTGGGGCAGGGGGAATATGCTTTGGGATTGCACTGATGTGTTTCTCACCTTTTGTTGCCCACAGGCGTGGCAGAGTGGAGGAGGGCAATGGTTGAAGAGCAGGGAGTGGTGCCAGCGGTGCCCGAGCATGGTGGTGGAGAACCACGACACCAGCAGCAGCCCAATGAGGGTGAGTGCCATGACAACATGATTGCTATTGCATGCTGTGTGACAGGGTGGGGAACAGGGCATGGCCACCATCCATGGACACCACTGCCATGGCCCAACATGTGACAGTCAGCACTGTCCAGTGGCACTGCATGTCTGGGAGTGCATCAATGGTGGTCCATCGTGCACTGGGCACATGGCTGTAGCACTGCCTGCCCACCGGGTAGCAACATTACTGTACGGCCTTGGTTGTGCTGTGCTGGACATGGGCGGTGTGTGTGTGCAGTGGTACACATGGCTGTTGCTGCCTGGTTGGGCATGTCTTGTGCACACGGTCACTGTGGGTGGGTGTAGTCCATCACAGGAGTGGGGCACTTGGCAGTATGCCATGCATGATGGGTGGGCTTCAGGGATATGGACAGTCACACCCATTGACTCTGATCCCTTGTCCTAGGTGTCCGGATACTACGACGGATAGAGAGGTCCATGCAGCAGCTGTTGCAGGTAGCAATGGACTCACTTGTTATCCTGCAGGACCTACAGCAGCATGGGGTGCGAAGGAGAAGGAGGCCCCGGGACCTGCACCAGGCAGCAGGGGAGCAGGCTGGAAGACAGTAGCTGCCCATCACCTCCCCCCTTTAACTATCCCTCACACCCCGCCTTCCCTCTCCCAGTTGTTCACCCCTGCCTCTTACTCACCCCTACCTTGTACCCGTACCCCCACCCCTGTTTTGTACATATGTATATAGTTCTTGTTGTTGTTATTCTTATTGTTGTTCTTTTTTGTAATACAGTTGTTTTGATATGAATACTGTGTTGGTCTCTGATTTTCAGCTGACTATAGGTGCTCAGTTGCAGTGGTGTGCATGGCATCTGGGGTGGTATAGTCATGGGTATGTGTGTGTGTGCGTGGGGAGGTGTCTCTGGTGTGGGAGTGGCTTTCAGTCAGTATCTGTGGTGTGCGTTGTTCACTGTGCATTGCATTGCTGTGTGCAGTGTTCCATGGTGCCTGCTCTGTGTCCATTGTGCCCCTGTCAAGCTGTCCTTGGCCTGTGCAGCTGACACCCTTGCATGTCTGTGGCCTGCCAGGTCTGCTGCCTTGTCAGTGGATGCTGTCCCTGCAGGTCATCCACTGTGACCGTCATGATGCTGGGTTGCCACCTGTCACCAGTGGGGTGCATGTTTGCCTCAGGTGACACTGTGGCCTCCATGGTTGCTGTCCCACCTCCATGCTGTGTCTTGTGTGTGTTGCAGGGGCAGTGCAGCACTGTCTGTGACTTGTGCTCCAGGCGTATGCTGGTGGTGTACAGGGCCACAGTACATGCACAGGGTGGGTGTCATCCCTGTGCCATGGTGGACTGCAGGCTATGTGTGCACAGTTTACATGTGCCCACACTGGGGGCTGGGTTGCCACACTACTGCGTCCCTGTGTTGGTGTCCCCGAGGGTATGGGTGTGTGTTTGGCCCTGCACTGTGTTGCATCCGGTGTGCTGCATGCTTCCACGCACCACTGTGAGTGTCTGTGCTGGCTGCTGTGGCCCATGGTGGGTCATGCTGTGACACCTGTCTACTGTGCAGGGTGCTGTGTCAATGGCAGTGGTGTCAGGGGCATGCCCTTTCCCATGTGAGGTACCACTTGTGGCGACACATGTTTGGTGTCTCAGCTGTGCCTCAGGGGGGTTGTGCGTGTTGGCACTGTGTTTGCCGTTGTTGCATTGCCGTGTGCTGCCACCCACTGCTAGATGCTCATGGTGGGTCTGGCTTGTATGGGTCTGTGGTACATGAGGTTGCAGTGTGACGGAGGGATGCATGGGGATTCCTGCAGTGATGGTCACTGCTCATGGGGGGTGTCTTGGGGTCACAGTGCAGGGTGTTCTGTGCACGGGGGCTGCTGTACACTGGGGTGGTCCGCCCCCCTTGTGTGGCAGTCTCAGCTTGCCAGTGGGTGTGCTGGGGCAACATGGCCCGGCTGTGCTTTGTTTGCTTGTCCCCATGGGCCGGTGGATATTCCATCCCTCCCACAGTTATGCTGTGCTTGGGGTGTGGGGGTGCATTGTCAGTTCTGCAGTGTATTCCTGTGCTCATCTGTGGCATGGGTGGTGGGCCCCTGCCTACCTCCCTGGTTGTGCAGTTCCATTGCTCTGCTGCTGGGGGGCTCCCTGCTTGCGCTATGGCGCCTCTGGACTGCTCAGCTGGGCTGCCCTTGTTGAGCTATAGCGCATCGTATCTGCTCAGCTTACCCTTCCTGGTTGCACTATGGCGCAGGTTGTGCGATATTCAGACGTTGGCTGGTTGCGCAATTTGGCTTGCTTCATGTTTGAATATTGCGTCTATTGCGCGTGTGCGCAATGGACTTGTGCTTGCTCTTGCTATTGCGCACATTTTGGACGCAGTTTGAATATCCCACCCATATAGTATACTAGTATCAGTCTCTACTCAACTGAGATCACAAAATGATCCTGTACTTATACAATATTTCATGACTAGAAATATTGTTTCAGCTTCCCTCATCTGCACACAAAATAAGTACATTCTTAGTATAGAACATCAGCAGCATCTGCTTGTTGCTGTTACCTAACCTAGAGAAGCCTCAGCACTTGGCACAAATAACTGTCTCAGCAATTAGTATTACAAGCAAAACTAACACTCTTAAAAGCTAGGAAATTTCCATAAAGCTTCCCTAATAACTAACTACATAGCAGCATGTACATAAGTGGTCTCTCAACAATTCTATATTGTAAAGAGAGATAAAAAGCACTTTGCACTAGTAGACTAATAACGCAAACAATGGACTGAACTAAAACCTAACCTACTGTATAGCAGCTAATACTTTTTTATCATTGGTATACAGATAAGGAATGTGTGTATGACAATGTGTATATATGACAGATCATGTGTATGCTGTCAGTAGAAATTATGTCACTTGAGGCTTCTAAGTGGGTACAGACAAAGGATAGATGAGAACTCTTGGGTTCTAATATGGCGGCAGGTATAAGGGCTGTTGACAATGAAAGAATAACATGTATAATAACATACACCCCAGAAACTGGGGGGATAAGACAAATACTGCTTAACAATTGGGGCATTGTTGAGGTGGACTTGGTTTTTGATAGGACCTTGAAGATTCCCCAGTGGTAGTGTATAAATGAGCTTAAAATCAAGGTGACATCCACTCACTACAGCCTCACAGAACTCAGCTGCAGCAGCATATAGGTAATAGTGCACCATTTGGCTGTGTTCCCTGTGATAGATGTATTTTTGATAGATATGTGACTCATGGGAAGTCTGTGCATCTAACCACATGTAAAACATATACCATCAGTAGCTGTACTAAATAAATAACTTTGAATACTGTGATATAAAACACTAAATAAAATATATTTTCCACTTTCTTTTTTATCATAGAATGTTTTATTAAAGGTTTTCCAGTTTTTTAGGTACACCTCAGACATCATATACATTGTATTCCTTTACAAGGCAGAATGACTACACAGAGCAAATAGAACTCACATTTCATATAGCAGTATTATACAAGCCATAGTAAAAGAACCAGTACAGCAAGGATGATAAAGGACTAAACAGTGCTAAGTAACACAGCAGTGCTAGTGATAACTTCCATGCAGCAGCAAATAAAGATAGAGTCATTATGCAACCTATGACTGTCTTGATGGGGGGTCTGGGGGGGAAGGGATTTTGCAAAGTTGTGAATGTAGGTAGGCTCCCCATTATTTAAAGAAATATTCTAACTAACCTCAGTGTGAATAGGACAGCTGCTCCATGAGGGCCAGCTGGGCCAAAGCCGCATTCCACATACCTATAGTTGGATTGTTTATCTGTCTCCAATGCATTAATAACAGCCTTCTGGCTTCTAGCAGTGCTAACATGTTCCATTTCCTATGCACCTTAGACAAGGGGGTTAACCCAGATGAGTCACCCAAAAGCAGTTTGGGGTCTAGAGGCAGGTCCCTAATACCAAGGACCCTAGAGCACTCATGGGCAATGGTGGTCCAAAAGGGAACTATTAGATGGCAAGTCCACAGTATATGAAGCAAATGAGCATCTGATTGCTAACATCTCCAACATTTGGAATGGGGCAGGACTTCAGCTACATATAAGACAGCTGAGGTTCTGTACCATCGCAGGAGAATTTTAAGTTGTAAGAAATGGCTTTTGGGGTCTCTGTACCCTGTATGTGAGTCTTTAAGACAGCGAGACCAAGAAGTTTCAGAAATAGTCATACCCATGTCAGTTTCCCATTTGGCCCTACAATGCTCAGTTGGGTCAGCTTGAGAGTCTTGCCAGGTGGCATAAAAATTGCCTATGCAACCTCTAGAGGAGGTGGATTTGTGCAGAGAGGAAAGCCATTCCCATTTGCTGTGTGATTTATACTGAGAGGAGAGGTTATTGATAATGCTGCATATTTGGAGGTGCCACCAAAAGTCAGTATTAGGGAGATGAAATTTTAGTTTTAGCTGATTAAAGGACAACATGGTCTCCAAATCAGGTAGCATTAAATCTTGCATGTAATGAATTATTTTATCTTCCCAGGCCAGCCATTTGATGGGTTCCCCCCAAGAGTGACATAGTTGTTCTGCCAAAGTTCAGCATATCACAAGAGGAGGTGTCAAACTTCTTTAGGGGTATGAGATAAAGTCATGATATGGCACCAGGCATAGCAAGACTCACATGTGACAGGGGAGAATCCCTTATTAGATGGACCACCTGGTCCTAACAGGGACCTAAGTGGAGTGGGGGTCATCATGCTGGATTCAAGACTTGCCCTTTGGGGGGAGAAGAGCCTAGAGGTGTGAACCATTTTGTGGCTTGGGTGGCCACGCTCACCATGTGGTAGCCCTGGAACCAGGGGACGCCCAGGCCTCCCCTGGACCAGTGTGCTTGAAGCTTATGTTTCCCTCACCTATGCGCTCTTCCTCCCAACAAAAAGGAGGCTACCAACTTCTCGAGGGAGGAGAATAGTTTAGAAGAAAGATGAATTGGATGATTGTTGAACAAATATGTGACTCTGGGGAGGAGAACCATGCGTACAGCATCTACTTTACCAGGTAGCGATAAATGTAGTTTACACCACCACTCCACTTCCATATTTAATTGCTTTAAGAGGGGGGCAGAATTAGAGGATTAGAAGTCCACCCAACTGGTAGGGATATAAATTCCAAGGTAAGTGAAGCCTTGAGGCACCCAGCTTAGTTCTGTGCCCCGAAGACACTCCTGTGTGCAAAGTGAATTAAGGGGGACCAGCGTGGTTTTGTGCTGGTTAACCTGTTACTGGATAATGATGCAAAGTCTCAAAGGACTGACAAAGCCACTGGGAGGGAATGCTGAGTGTGAGATAGAGTAAGTAAAAGGTTGTCAGCGTATGCTGCCACTACATATGAATTACAGTGCACTGGAATGCCCAGAACACCTTCAGCACTAGCCAGTGCCCTAATCAGAGGGTACAGGATGACCAAATAAAGAAGGGGAGACAGAGAGCACCCTTGACAAGTACCTCTATAGTGTGGGAAAGAGGGGGAGATGTCTGTCTTCATTAAGACTCTAGCCATGGGGGAATTATAAAGTGTCGAAACCCAGAGACGGAACTGGGGCCCAAAGTCATGTAGAAGGAGGACTTCATGTAAATAGTTGCATTTAATGGAATCAAATGCTTTGGCAAAGTCAACAGCTATGGCAGCCATAGGAATCTGGGAACTAGCTGCTAACCATTTCAGGTTGAGTAGTAACCTAGCATTATCAGAGCCCACCTTTCCTGGCATAAATCCTACCTG
Source organism: Neoceratodus forsteri (assembly GCA_016271365.2). NCBI lineage: Eukaryota > Metazoa > Chordata > Ceratodontiformes > Ceratodontidae > Neoceratodus > Neoceratodus forsteri. The sequence goes on from CM057454.1 coordinate 794,764,937, forward strand.
AGCAGAGTGTATTACAGAGGTAAGGACATTATGCATTCTGGTGGCTAAAATCCTGGCCAGAATCTTACTGTCCATGTGTAATAGGGATATGGGATAGAAATTAACGCAGTTAAGGGGTTGTTGGATTTCTTGGGTAGGAACATAATGAGGGCTTCCCTCATTGTGGTGGGGAGGGAGCCTGAGGATTGAGCATCCTTCAGTGCTAACAACAGTGGCTGAGCAATCTCTTGTTCCAATGCTTGATATAATTTAACGGTCATCCCACCAGGTCCAGGGACTTTCCCCTTGGCCATCTGTGACAAGGCCTGTCATATCTCAGGGACAGTGATTGGAGCATCTAAAAGAGTAACTTGTTCTGGTGACAAAGTAGGTATAGTAAAACGCAGACAAAACCAATTTAGGTCTTGGGACAACTGAGTGTGCAGGTTAGAGGATTGGTATTTGTACAAGGATTGATAGAAAAGCCTCATGGTCTCATTGATACCAGCTGGGTCAGTAGTAATCAAGCCTGAGGTAGTGCGGAGGGCATGAATTTTGGCAGAGGCCTGTTGCTTACGCAACTGGAAGACAAGAAGCTTGCCACCTTTATCCACCCCAATAAGTGTGCTTCGATCACAGCAAAAGCCATTCTGCTTTATGGTGTAGCAGAGCATTAATTTGGTATTTAAGCCCTACTATTCTACGAGTTAAAGATACATCCCTGGCAGCAGTAGGGGAGACTTTAAAGCGCATCTCTAGCCCAGTAAGTTCTGATTGTAACACATCCCAAGATTTTTTCTGGGCTTTATTCTGGTGGGCTGCAAAAGCTATAATATAGCCCCTGAGGTTGGCTTTAATGGTCTCCCATACTGTACTTGCAGAAACGTCATAGGCTGAGTTGAGAGCAAAGTAATCCTGAATAGCTTTTAGCATGGCTTGTTTAAATTCAGGATTTTTGACTAATATGGGGTTACATATCCATCTCGTACCAGTGGAGCAATGTCCCAGAGGGGTAGAGGTAGTCAGAACAGGTGTGAGATCTGAGATAATGATACTACCTATGGAGGGTAGCCTGTGATGTGGGAGACTGTATGTCAGTGACTGGTCATAAGGGTGATGGCACAATGGCACCGACAATGTGAGCAACCTGGGATTTCCCCTCTTTCCTCGAGTTGTGCCCCCCAGAGTAGGAATCCTAAGTAAGGGGGGTGTGAGGGGTGAAGCCCCCTGCATTAAACAACATGCTGTTTTAGTAAGCCTATTGGTTTTCACCCTTCTGCGGGTTGCCGCCGCGGTAGTCGCTTGTCAAGATAGCACCCTGTGGAGTTGTTGGAGACTCCACCTGATACCTACTATTGGCCAGCCAGTAGTCAATGTATGTATGTACCCCGTTGGAAGGGGAGAAGTAGGAGTAATAATGCCTAGAAGGGTTGTCATGCCTCAAGACATCTATTAGACCCCACTCTTCTTGCATCTCTTATAGGGCAGCATGGGGACTAGGATGCATGGGGGGGGTTTGGACTTACAGTATCTAAGAATATATCAAATACTAAATTAAAGTCCCCTCCTAGTAGTAGGGGAGTGGTTGTATTAGACTGCTCTAAAATGAAAATAGCTTGGCTCAAGCTAGAAAAAAAGTGTGCTTGATCAGTGTTGGGAGCATACACGTTGCCAAAATGAGGTTCCCAGTGGGGGAGGCCAATCTAACCAAAACCACCACCCTTGAGAGTCAGACTGAGATTCTTCAACCACCCATGGGCTGGACCAGTGAATAAGGACAGAAATCCCTTTGGATTTGGAGGTGGCGGAGCTTGCATAAACAGCACCTACCCAGGATTTTTAAGCTAGTGGGCAGATCTACTAAGGAGGTGTGTTTCTTGTAAAAGGGCTACATCTGTGTGAAAGGAACGGAGGTACTGAATGACCTTAGTATGCTTTATAGGATGGTTGAGGCCTTTAACATTCCATAATACCAGACGTAGACCTTGAAACTTGGAGGCAGCCATAATAGGACACAGGTAGAAAGTATCAGGGATACTTACCCACCTTCAGGTAAGAGGAGTAGGGAAACCCAGGAAGTATAACTCACGGGTTGCAGACCTTAATTGTTGACAGTAGTAGGTCACTGCTGGATATTAGGGAGGTATAACTGTACTGCTTTAAAGGGAGTATTCAGAGGGTGTACCAAGACAGAAAACAGTTTAAGCACAAAGTGGAAACTGTAACAGGGAATACACAGAATCTGTAAGAGGAGGAAAATAATTTGTGAACAGTAATACTAGCAGTATTAAACACAACACAGTTATTGTAGTCCTATTAAAATCAGAGTACCTAACTAGGCAGGAACAATGCAACAATTCTAACAGCATTCATGCGCTAAGAGTGAAGGAGGTTTTAGTGAAAGAAAATACAGAAAAAGAAAGTACCCTTAACTACGCAAGCTTCAATGCTCAAGGGCAGGAGAGGAGGAAGACAACCAAGGAAAACTCACTTCTTCTCATCATGTAAACAATCCCCGGATACCTAATACAACCCCGGGGGAAAGGAAGGGAAGGAGAGCGGGGGGGGGGGGAATGGGAAGGGCAGCCAGGGGAAGAGAGAGAAAGGGAGAGGGCAATTGGGTAACCACCACAATCGAACACTATAAGGGCCAGTTTGCTGGTGAACACAGGATTATGTAATGTAAAAAACCTCTGGCTGCAGTATGATAGTTGGTGCCTGCCAATATGATGGCACCAGAGCCAATATTTATATAGCCTGGTTGTTCCAGGGAGGCAGGAAAGGTGGCATAAGAGTAACCACATGCCAAAGAATGACATTGGCGATGTGGCATGCATAAACCCACAAGGTGGGAAATCAGCCTGCTTGGCCTGTAAAGGTATTGGTACATTAACCCCTTGAAAAATGTGCAGCCTTACAATACAGTGTGAACATAGTACAAACAGGCTAAATATGAATTAAAGGTAAAAAAACTAGCATAAGTACATATTTTTAAGTTCAGCCAGTAGGATCCATGCTGCGCCTTGGGAGCATTTGAAGGGTATTCTGATAGTCCAAGAAAGCCCCTACAGAGTCTGAGGAGGTTGTTGAGAGAGCAGCAGCATACATTTTTTCCCCAGGTTTGAGCTTTCCGGTAAGGTTCACCACTTCGACTAGAGAGGAGTCTGGTATGTCAGCCCAGTCCATAGAAAGTTCAGTGTCTATTTGTTCAGCCAAAGCTTGGAAATCCAACTCTCCACTTCCCCAGGACTGTCTGTGAGTATCTCCCTCCCCTCCTTGGACACTAGGAGCTTGGTGAGTCCTCTGAATCTATAGTGGAAATTGTGAGCAGCCAAAAAATTTTTCAAAGGACCATAGGCACACTGTTTGCTGGCTGTTTCTCCACCCTGGCTAGTAGAACCCCCAGTTTCTCATCTTGCATCTGCACTTTTTGCTTGAGTTTAACTTGTTGTTGCTCTAGGGTTTCCACCCGCTGCTCCACCACATTGGGTCAATCTTGCAGCAGGCACACATCAGCAGTGGTGCCCATGAGGGTGATGTAGCTTAGTGAGTCTCCCACTGAAGTAGTTAGTGGAGCTGCAGGTGACAGAGACAGTAAACCTGTAGGGGATTCTCCTGATACCATTCCGATCTAAAAAAGGCTATGACATCTGAAACTTGGGGAGAGCCAGGCAGGGCACAGTAGAAATTAGTGCTGAGTGGGTGTCCAGGAAAATAAAGCCTCCGCCTCCGCGGCCTACCTGAGCGAGTGACTCGTAAGTACCGGCACCTGTAAGAGCACTAATGCACCGTAGAACCGCAAAAAAGTCCCATCGGATGTTTGGGGATGGTTACCTGAATGATGTGAGGCAGTTTATGTTGAGTTACATCCCGGGATTGGTCCAGCCGACAGCAGATTGTCAACAGACTCGGAAGAACTCAGGAATTAGGTTGCCATTTTCTTGGTACCCAGACCACACACCCATATTTTTCCCTTTCAACCACCTTCCACAACTGAAGAAGAAGATGATTGAATTTCTCATGGATAGCAAGCAATTTAAGCTGAGGATTTTCTCTCTCCCTCTCTCAATTTCTAATGCCTCAAAAAATATCATGAACTGGCTCTCCAAACTCATAAAAAGGACCTATTTTTAAAACAGCAGCATGGGATAGCAGGGGATAGGCACAGTGTATTGAGAAATTCTGTGGATTTCTTTATTTTTATCTTTTTCAACAGCAGAAGGATAGATACAATTCTCTCTCTCTCTCTCTCTCTCTCCCCAGTCATGCAAGGTTTCTAAAATCTCTCAATTTATGAAAAATATGGGACGAAAACCTGGATCCCCAATTATGTTATAGGAATTTTTTTTAATAAAAAGGATGGTCAGGAGTTGGGTTGAAGGGGACTGATGGAACAGGCTCTCAGTTTTCACTCTGTATAGCTAATCAACTCCTTCCCTGAAGCACTGGTATCTGGTATAGGAAGTAGTATTAATCTGTTGTATCATGTGGGTTTATAATGAAACCTCTAAGACAGCAGTTTTGGTTTTTCAGTTTTATCTTGTAAAACCAATTGTCTGGCTTAAGAGTGTACTGAACAAGTGGTTCATACTGTACCTTGTTTTGCACCTCCAGTTAAACAGTTATCACCTTTTGAAGAAGCTGTCTTTGAAGAGGGATAACTTTGGAACATTTGGAAGAGAAACAAATACTTTTATATATGAATACTTGGAGTCAGTACAATATTGATATCTGATAGTAATATAGTTCTTATGAACTGAGACAAAGCTTTATCCTAAATTAACTGTATTATGAAAATGTATTGATACAATGATAAAACTACTAGACATTAATAGTACACCATTACTAAATAATGTGCCAATATTACTCTAACTACAAGCTTTGTTTTAAAAAATAAATTAAGTTCCTTGCCTCTCTGGCCCACAGTCATCACCTTTTGAAGAAATTGCCTTTAGAGAGAGCTAACTTTGAAACCAATTGGGATAAATTTTTTGTTTGTTTTTTTTTTTTTTTGTTTTGCTCTTACTAAAAGCTTGGAATTAGGTCAGTATTTATATCTGACAGTAATACAATGTTCATGTATCAAATGGAAGCTTTATCATCATTTGTAAACTATAGTATGACAATGTATTGCTTAAGGTTATAGATAAAACTTTCTTATACCTATAGATGAACACTATAATTATACATTATATTGATACTGCTCAAACTACGTGCTTTAATTAAATAAAAAAAAAGTTACAAGCTGTCCCAGTTCCAGAGTTATCAGCTTTTGAAGAAATTATCTTTAGAAAATGATAACTTTTGCACCACTAGGAACTAGAACATTCATGTTCATGTATTAATATAAACCTTAATCAATAACTGAAAATTATGTTATGAAAATGTATCGATACGGATTACTGATAAAACTTTCATATATTGATACAGGAACACTGTGACTACATATTGGCCAGGATATTCATATGTCCTGGTTTGGACATCCTAAAAGCTTGCTTCAGAAGCAAATTAGTGTCTGGAGCACACCAGAGATACATTGGAGCATGCTAGGACATTTGCAAGCCCTAAAGACATCTTTCAGTATACCAGCCAGGCAGTATATTGATTGCAATTGCAAACCATATCCCCTACTTGTTACAGGAGGTATGTAGCCAATAGGGTGTTACGGTAATTGTGAACCCAGTTGGGCTGTTAGGGCCCACAACTGGCAATTGTTCCTCTAGTGCAATCTGCCATATTCATACCTTAAGATGCAAATGACCCCATAGCACCAGCAAGGTGTGATGAAGTCATTTGCATCTCATCAGGGCCTTGTTACAGACCAGGAGCTGCCAGACTTTGCAACCCCAAAGTGCCTGTCAGGGCTGCCTGTATTGGTGGTCTAGTGCCCCCAACCCCTGACCATGATTACTGTTAAACATCCTTAGCATCCAGTGATCTCCCCCACCCCTGAGCCATGACTACTATTAAAATTTACTGGTGTCCAGTGGTTCCCCAGTCCATGAAATCTTGGCTGTGATTACCTAAGTATATCCCTGATGTCAAGTGGTCCTCTCACTCCCCATAGGTTTGAAACCTCCCGACTCTTCCACTCTGTCCCCAACACCCCCCTCACAGGCCAAACCCCCCATCTCTATTAGCCCGCCCTGTGGCCAGCATTCCAACCTACACTATCAATGACTGGGACAGACCCTCCACTTACCTCCATGGCTGGCTGTCGATTGACAATTCACAATCATATGCCAACTGTAATTAGTTGATTACACTAGGCACACAATCATGAACTGTCTTTTGGTGGCTGGCCATGCAGATGAGCTGAGGGACTGTGCCAGTTGCCTATGGGAAGGGGATACACTGGAGACAGGATGGGCTAGTTGGGGGGGTCAGACCTATAGCAGAGTGCCAATGACAGGGTGGGTCATGGGGATGAGTTCCAACTTATGGGGAGTAGGGATGTGGCCACTGAACACCAGGAAATTACTTAGATAATCATGACAAAGGGTTCAGAGGGCTGGATGACCATTGGATATCAGGGAATTTTAACAGTATTTGGGTAAAGGGGTACCACTGAACACCAGTGAATAGTCTCTATAGTTCTGGCAGCCAGTTGGGGGGTATTTAGTGTATACAGCCCGTAACACCTGGTTTGGGGACATAGTAAGAAGTGTGGCATTAAAGGCTACTTATCACCCCTCCAAACCTTCCAGCATGCTGGTGCACCTATATGCAAAGCACTATCAACAGCTTTGCATAGGTGCACTGGCATATGTTAGGGATAGTCACAAATGGGTTAGTGACTCACTAACCATGCTATCCAATATGGCATTTTCGAAATCCTTTCATGCTCTGGGGTTGAACAGTGATGTAAAAGAGTTGTTAACCTGTTTTGCAATCACAATTGCACTTCCAGTATCCCCGGCCATTATATTTGTATTGCTCTAACTACAAGCTTTCATTCAAAAAAGCAAATAAGCACCTAGACTTGCTAGTTTCAAAGTTCTTCTGATGGTGCTTTTGTGCTCTAAAACGCACATCTCGAATGCTCTTGGTTTTTTTCCGCATAAAGTATTGGTTACATGGGCAGCTTACAATGTACAGAATACCCAAAGTCTGTATTGCAGATTATGGTATGATTTATTTGAAAACTCTCATTTGAGTTTGGAGGTATAAAGGAACTTTTCTCTACAGCTGAACACTGGAAGCAATGTCTACATGGGACATTTCCTGGCCAAAGAGGGCCCGATAGGTATTCCATTCTCCCTGATTCTCTGGACTCTGGTAAACAGTGTGAACTAGTTTGTCTTCAATAGAATTGTTTCTCTTATAGGCTATGAGTGTTTTTTCAGTGAATCATTTGTTTCTCCAGGTGTCAGTTTGTAGAATAGGTCAATGATCGTTTCTAAAACCCTGTTGTTGCTCAAGTATTTAGAGGAAAGTACTAGCCATTTGTTTTTTTGTGTCCTACACTGCAGTGTTAGGATGTATTTCCTGTGTACCTCCTCTGCTCTGTCTGCTGCATTTTCTTTTGTTTTCCTTTTGTATCTTTTAGTGCTGAACCTCTTTTGCAATGCTTCAGTTTCCACCTCATAGTCAGCTTTGTGTACTTCTGAGATACTGAGCATATGGTATATTTTCATTTATACAATGGGTATGTAAAATATAGTAACCTGATTGGCTGACTGGATCTCTCAACCATGATTAAATCCTAGTATAACTCACAGGAAAAAGCTCGAGTCAGCCATTTCAGCCCTATCACAAAAAAATTAATGCCAACCCTGACAGCTGAAGCAGTAAATTTTTCAGTGGTAGCGTGCCAGCTGCCTGTGACAGCACTGAAACCCCTGGAGTGTCGTGGTGGGTTCACACAATCAGCTATCAACTGTTCAGATATGTCAATATCTTTAACAATTGCCAAGTGGGGTAACTGTGTCTTTTTTAAAAATGAAGTCTAAAACACATAGAAATCATGCCCAGAAAACCAAGCCATGATACTAGGCATGTGTGTATGAATAGGCACATGCCCAGTGTCACAGCTCGGCTTTTCGAGTGACATTTCTGTATGTGGTAGCTTTGTTTTTAAACTTTTAAATCTGTAACCTGACTCATGAGTCCCTTAAAATAAAGAGTCCAGCAACCAGTTGAGGAACTTTCCAACATTTTACAGTTTAGACAGAAATACTAGCAATGGCACATTTGCAATACCAGATGACTCTCCACAACTTCCCTCACTTAACTGTGAGCTCCATTTAGACTCGGTCACACCAAAATTGCCTTTCAACCACTCAGAACTCTGTGTCCTCTGGCTCTCTCCAGTTTTCTGAGGCAGAGAGCACAGAAAAATGTCTCTACACATAAAACTTTTTATTAAAATAAATACCAGTAATCCTCCACTTAAGCTCTGTTTAGTCCCTCTGAGATCTGCGATAGCTAGGCACCCTCTAACCTTGAATCTTGTCTTCCAGAAGACAGGCAAGGGCAGACAAAAAGAATAAAACACTGGCTAGAAACATTTCCCGACTCAGGAATCGAACATCAGCAAGACTCTCCAGGTTCCCACTCTGAGGTACAGTAATTCAAATTACACAGCTGCACCCTGCAGCTCCAGTTACAGTACCAACTTGCAGGATCTCCCCAGCAACACAGAATGATTTTTTTTGGTGGAGCAATACATTCTGTATAAATAATTTAAAATACTAAAAAAGTTATTTTTTTTCTCCTTTTTTTTGTCACCAAAAATATTGGGCACATTGTATAATCACAATAAATCACTCCAGGGTGTGGGTTATGCTGGGATTTACCCACTTCTGGTGTGGATTTGGTCACTCAGCTGCACCTCATGCCCAAACCACACCAGGCATTGGTAAATCCCCGCATAACCCACACCCTGCCGTGGTTCATTGCTTAATGAGATATGGGCAGTGGAAACTTTCTTCATGTAGGATTATGTTTCTGTCCATCTCCTTTCTATAAATGTTAGTGTACACTTTGCTCTTGTAACCTTAACATCTAAAAAAGGAACTGATTCTTCATCCACCATGATGATGAACTTTACATTTTCCTTAATGTTTTTTTAAATGCTGTATGTGTAGAAAAGTTTCCACTGTTCTCTGTTCCTTTTCCAAATTAGAAATATATCATCAATACATATCTTCCAGATGTGTACATGCCTTGAAAAGGGGTTGTTTTTGGTGTCCAATATGTATCTTTGTTTGAACTCCCACATATAAAAGTTTATGTAGTCTGGGACCATTTTGCTACACATAGTGGTGCCACAAGTCTGCACATAATAGTTGTTTTCAAAATGGAAGTAGTTGTATTCAGGCACTATTTCAACTAATTCTGTTAGCACATATGTGGGTGGTGGGATTAGCATATGTTCTCATTTGACATGCCTTCCTCCCTCAGCCCTTCATACTGACTGCGGGAATAAGGGAAGTGAGAAGAGCACCGGGCCACATTGGGGACTTAGCTGATAACCATTGTTTGTTTTTTCTGTCCCTTTTTTACAGGACAGTGTAAAGGGGAGTCACGGATTGGGAACAATGCAGGAGCAGGTGAAACAGATGGCTATACACACTATGATTGTTTTCCCCAATATCTTAATTCACTTCTTTTAGTCCATTGTTTCTTTCTTTTTATTTCTTTTACCTTGCAGTAGCAGAGAACATGAACAGCAGTTGTCTCGGCAGGACTATTTTCCTCCAGTGTTTCTGCTTCCAGTCTCTGTCAGGTATCTCTGTGCAGCTCAAGTGGGGAGGGGCTGATTGTTTTGTTTTGGTGGAAAAGATCAGCAGCAGAGTTGGTTGCTGTAGTCGATATGGGACCAGGAACTAGCTGAGATATCAAAAGGACAAAAGACAGCCAGTCGGGCTACAGTAATAAATGAGTACAAATTTTGAAATGGAACAACGGAGCTTAAATAGAGCTGACGCTAGATAGCTCCTCAGTCCTCCATATTGGCCATGGGAGTGAGGGAAGCAAGAAGGATACTGAGCCACATTGGGGACTTAGTTGATAACCATTATTTGTTTTTTCTTTCCCTTTTCCCTTTTATTAAGGACAGTGTAAAGGGGAGTCACGGATCAGGGACAAGACAGCAGCAGGTGAAAAAGACGGCTATACACACTGTGATTGTTTTCCCCACTATCTTAATTCTCTTGTTTTAGTCCATTTTTTCTTTCTTTTTTTTCTTTTACCTTACAGTGGCAGAGAACATGAATGGCAGTTGTCTCAGCATGGGCTATTTTCCTCTGGTGCTTTCTACTTTCAGGCTCTGTTGTGTATCTCTGTGCAGCTCAAGCAGAGAGTAGTTGATTATTTTGTTTTGGTGGAAAATATGAGCAGCGGAGTTGGTCCTGCCCACCCTTCCCTTTTCCCATCCACCCCCAAGTGCATCTAATGGGGCCCCACCTTACTTCAGACACATGTGTCTTGGGATACACACACTGTAAGAGGAATCTCTGAGGCAAAAACAGTGTTTAAAGGGAATCACATCCAAAAACACAGCACCAGGGTAGGAAGAACTAAATTAGAGAAGAAAGACAGAGCAAAGAAAAGGAGGAAAAGAGTAGGAAGAGAAGAAAAAGAACAAAGAAAAACAACAAAAATATAGAAACATTTTCACTAACGCCTATACAAAGTCTATACAGGGAAAGTTCAATAATGAGACATGATGGGAGTGGTGCAATGCAGTGACTGTGGGGCAACAGTCTTCAGGAAGATGTTCAGGAGACTGTAGTGCTGCCCTACCTGCAGGCACCTCTCTGGGTTGAGGGCGGAGGTTGCTCATCTTTGGTCTAGGTTGGCCAGGGATTTGGAGGCCTCCACCCCTACCCAGGGACCACCAAGTCCACATCTGCTACCTCAGAGGATGCCGGTAATGAAGGGCAGGTGGATGAAGGTGGGCTCAAGGAGGATGAGGGAGGTGGGGCAGAGGTGCATCCAACCTGAGGTTCCACTCCACAACTCCTACAACATATTGGCAGGATGGGACTGTCTCAAGGAGGCAACCATAATGGTGGAAAAGGTGGATGTGGGGATTCTCCACAGTGGAGAACCCCCTTGGAGGCTGGTTCAGGACTCCAGAGGAGAAGGAAGCAACTTCTAGTGGGAGACTCTATTATTAGGGTGGTAATCCTGAGGGACAGCAAACATGAGATCAGGTACCTACCTAGCACCATGGCATGGAGGGATAGGAAGCAAATCCAAAGGATCACTGGGGCAGCAAGACAGGAGGGTGAACTAGATGGCATTGTTCACTTGGGGACAAATAATTTGGCTGTGGATGATGTGAGGGCAGTACAGAGGGAGTTCACAGAGTTGGGGAGGGGTCTTAGGTGGAATGCACGGTAACTTTTTCAGAAGTGCTACCTGTCTAGAGCATGAGTGAGGCCAGGGTGCTCTGCACCAGGGGATTCAATGAATGAGTGAAAACCTGGTGCAGAGCTGCTCAGGGATTTGGCTTCATTGGAGACTGGGGGACATCCTGGAAGAATGCAGGCTTGTACAGCAAGGATGGCCTGCATCCGTCTGGGGATGGAACCAGGATCCTCAGTGAGAGGTTTAAATGTTTCATAGGCAAGCATTTAAACTTGCCGGGGGGGGGAGTAAGCAGGGAGAAACCAACTGCCCCCCCAACAAGTTAAGGGAGACAAACAAAAGAGCACTAGGGCCAAGGAATCAATAAAAGAATCAGCAAGCGGGGGTTAAATCAGAGAATGCACAGAAGGAAGGCAAAGAGACAAGGAGGAAGCCAGTAAGGATGAAGGCAGCAAAATATGAAAAGCCACATGCACAAATGCCCATAGCCTGGGTAACAAGATCCCAGACCTAGCAGCCCTGATTGTGGAGGAAGACCTGGACATTGTTTCAGCCATGGAAATGTGGTACACTAGTAACCATGAATGTGATGTTGCCATACCAAGGTACTCAATCTTCAGGGGAGACAGGGAGGGCAAAAAGGGGGAGGGGTGATTATCTGCATCAGGGAGGGGATCAAAGCAACAGAGTGAAGGGCAAAGCAGGAAGTGGAGGAGGCACTACGGGTCACCTTAGAGACAGAAAATGGCACCACCATCCACACAGGAATTGTCTACAGACCTCCAGTGCAGGGGGAGGAAATAGACAGGGTATTAGTGGAAACCATCCACAAGATGGCAGAAAAAGGGGAGGTGTTGCTGATGGGGAACCTGAACATGCCAGATGTTAACTGGAACACCCTTGCTGCAGCCACTACCAGGAGCAGAGACATCCTGGATGCCCTGCAGGGGGCATGCCTCAGACAGCTAGTGGTAGAGCCCACCTGTGAGGGAGCAATATTAGATCTGGTCCTCACAAATGGTGACAGAATAACAGACCTATCAGTGGAAAGCTATCAAGGGTCTAGTGATCAACATACAGTGTGGTTTAAGATGAAGACGGGGTAGAGTCAAGCCACACAAAAGTAAAGGTTGTGTATTTCAAGAGGGCCGACTTTGCAAAAATGAGGGAAAAATGTGGGAAAATCCTGGCAAAGGGGGAGGGAGGCAGGTAGAGGAACAGTGGTAAAAACTTAAAGGAACCATAGCAGAGGCAGCAAGCCTTTTTGTTAAGTTAGTAAACAAAGCAAAAAGAAAGAAAGAAAAAAACCACTGTGGGTTTCTAAAGAATTGGCAGGTAACGTCAGGGGAAAAAAAGGCATTCAGAAAGTACAAGGAAATGCAGAAGGAGGGAGGCAGGGAAATGTATCAGGCCAAACAGAAGGAGGTGGGGAAAACAGTCAGAAGCACAAAGGAACAAACTGAAGAAAGAATAGCCAAATCAGTAAAAGAAGGTGAAAAAACCTTCTTCTGGTATATTAGGGAAAGGAGACAGGCCAAGGGAGGATTGTAAGGCTTAATAAACTGGGGGATGGTACGAGAAAATGCAGAACTTTTAAATAAATATTTCTGGCCAGTATTCACAAAAGAAGGGGAAGGGGAAGAACCTAAAATAGGGGGTAGAAAAACACATAGAGGAGAGGTGGACACCAGTTCATTCATGGAGGAGAAAGTCCTAAAGGAACTCTCAAAACTAAAAGTGGACAAGTCAATGGAGCCAGATGGGATGCATCCCAGAATACTGAAAGAGCTCAGAGATGTACTAGGGGACCACTAACAGCCCTATTCAACAAATCACTGGATGAAGGAGTGGTACCAAAGGACTGGAGGATGGTGAATGTGGTACCACTACACAAGAGTGGGAGTAAGTTGGAAGCTGGGAATTACAGGCCAGTCAGTTTGACCTCAGTGGTGGGGAAAATAATGGAATCCATGCTGAAGGAAAGGATTGTGGCACATCTTGAGGTGAGTGGGGCACAAGACCCAAGGCAACATGGATTCACAGCAGGTAGATCTTGTCAAGGAAATCTGATAGATTTCTTTCACTGGGTAACTAGGGTGGTTGATCAGGGAGGGGCGGTAGACATGGCCTGCTTAGATTTTAGCGAGGCATTCAACACTATAGCACACAGAAGGTTAGTAAGCTTGTTGGGCAGTATGGGAGTGGGACCAAAGGTGGTAAATTGGGTAAGATAGTGACTGAGCAACAGGATACAGAGGGTGGTGGTAAATGGAGTTCAATCCCGGGAGAGGAGGATTAGCAGCAGGTTGCCACAAGACTCAGTGCTAGGGTCTCTCCTCTTCAATGTCTTTATTAGTGACATTGTGGAGGGGTTGGAAGGGAAGCCTCTTTGTGGACTACACCTAGCTCTGCAATAGAGTGGATACTCCAGATGGGGTAGGCCTAGGCAAGTTGGAGGAGTGGTCAAGAGTGTGGTAACTTAAATTCAATGCAAAGAAGTGCAAAACCATGTACTTGGGGCACAGAAATCCTGATGAGGAATGTACAATGGGGGGAGAGAGATACTAATGACAACAAAACTGGAACGGGATCTAGGGGTAATTATAACAGATGACCTGAAAGTAGCCAAGCAGTGTGAAAAGGCAGTGAGGAGGGATGGAGGGTTACTGGAGTGCATAGGGAGAGGCATCACCAGTAGAAAACAGGAGGTGGTAATGCCACTGTACAGACATTTGGTGAGGTCACATCTGGAATACTGTGTTCAGTTCTGAAGGCCACATCTCCAGAAGGACATAGACTGAATAGAAGTGGTACAGAGAAGGGCAAAGAAAATGGTGATGGGAACGCACCATCGACCATGTGAGGAAAGACGGAAAGATCTCAATATGTATACTCTGGAAGAAGAAGGGAGAGGGGGGGGATATGATAGAGACATTCAAATACCTCAAGAGCATAAACAAGGTAAGAAGGGCAGCATCTTTCAAAAGAAGAGATGTGCAAGAATAAGAGGTCATAATATGAGGCTGGGGGGAGACTCAGGGGTAACGTGTGGAAGTACCTTTACATGGAAAGGGTGGTGGATGCATGCAACAGCCTACCTGCGGAGGTAGTGGTGGCAAAAACAGTGGGCGAATTCAAGAATGCATGGAATAGACAGAAGACAAACCTAGTGGTAGGAAAGAGAAGGTAAGCTGCAGTCCAATTAGATGTGCAGTTTTAATTAGGTAAGGAAATGGTCAGACTAGTTGGACCAGGTGGTCCTTATTTGACATCAGATTCTATGTTTCTACAGTATATTTCCTAAGTGTGTCCGATCCTTCCTGATGGGGGATAGAGGTGTAAAGATCCTTAGCATCAAGAGAGTAAAGCTAGAATTTGCCCCCTGTGTTATCTTCTGCCAAAGTGTTTCATTGCATGGACTATGTGATATTGATAACGCTTATGTTATTTGTGTAGGTTGACATGTTTGGTAACAAAGAGTTTATGAAGTAATTTATGAAACTGAAGAGGGAGTTATAGAATGGAGTTAATTTGAAAAATTATCAGATGTCCTGGGGAGGAATCTGAATTGTAAGGTATTTTAGGTATCGAATACATGGAAGGATTTTTGGTTGTTGTTTGATCAAGTTTTTACATTCCCATCCACTTATGCATTCTCTTGCTTTAAAAATTTCAGTCTATCTGTGATAACTTCTAAGAATTATTTTGTGGGTTCTGGGTTAATCTGTTTATAGTTTACATCTTTGCTGATTTGTCTCAAACATTCTTTTTGGTACAGGTATGTCATGTTGTCTTGAATGACTATGCCTCCACCCTTATCAGCTTGTTTTATGATAATACTAGTGTCCCACTCCATCCCACAAAGCCTCATATTCCTCTTTTTAAGGATCAAATGTCACTTGTTATTTTTCCTCATTCTCTGTTTCAATACATTTCTACATGTCTCTTTCTACCATGTCAATATGTGTTTTACATCATGTGAATTCCCCTTGAGTGGATTATATGTAGATTTAATGTTAAGAGTTGTTTTAATTCAGCATGTTTTGTCATGTTTCTATTTTCAGTGGCATCCTCAAATCATGCTGCCAGCCTAAGTTTCCTGTAGCATTTCTTTGCAGGTGAACTAGTAAGGAGAATTAATCTAACATACTGGTTGGGGCAAATGATAATCCCATACTAAGGACTTATATGTGTGCTGCCCATTCTAGTGCATGGCTTAAATTGAAGATGAATACTTCCTCCTGCCCTGTCTCAGGTAGCTGAGCCTCTGTTGGTAGCCTCCCTGATAGTTCTGGCTGTATCCGTGGTTGCTTCATGCAACTCATCCGCTGCCCCCCAACTTGCCTATAATTTATTTCGTTGTTGTTTACTGGGTGGGTACACTAGCCATAAAATGACTATTATCAGGCATGACCTGGGAGATTACAAAGTAGACAATGTATAACAGGATATTGAGGTAAGCGGAACAAACCATAAAAAATGGCAGAAAACAGTACAACATTAAGGCATACAATATATACTATAGTTGTACAAAGTATTTAAGGTAATGCAAGCACAGCGTTAAAAACATCGAAGAAATAATGGGAGGGTATGAAGGGGAACATTGCAGAATCCAACCTGTTCTGCATACAGTGATAAGTGCAAACACAGAATGAACAAGTTACAGGATAAGTGCAGCCATAAAATGATATTAAAGATAGAAGGAGGAGGAGAAACATTTACCATTTGTAGGGAAAACAACAAAATTGGAGAAAGAGGGCAATTGAAGAAACCCAGCTAATCCAGAACAGTTATTAGGGTAGAGATTAGGAGTTGTCTGTCAGGTGAGTAAGCAAAATCATTAAGCTAAGGAGGATTAAAGCAAGAGCAGTGGGCAGAATTGGATAGGAACTTTAAAAGTTCCTTTTTAAAGAAGGTGTGCGTTGGCAATTCATGGATGATGAAGGGAAGGGAGTTCCAGTGCTTCAGGGGCAAATGAGAGAAGGCACTGGTACCCTTAGAAGTCTTACATCTTGGTGCATATAGAAGAGAATTATCAACAGAACACAAGCCATAGGAGGAGAACAATGGGAGCAGCAAGGAGGCAACGGATAAGGGGGTTTGTGATCTAATAACACTGTCTGTCAAGGAACCAAGGGAGAGGAGACTAAGGGAGGTGGGGGGAGCCAATTTAGATCAGCATATAGCTGGCAGTGATGTTTACACCTTGGGGATGAACAGGCATACTGACAAATATTATTGTAGGTCGTATCCCATTTTTGAAGAGTGGTGTTAGGCACAGCAGCGTAAGTAGTAACACCATAGGTAAGCACAGGGAGCAGAATACCTTGGGCAATAGCCATTTTGGCAGAAGGGGTTATGACATAGCTTGTTTTGTAGGCAGTCCCTAGTTTGGCATTTACTGATTTACAGATGGCCTGGATGTGAAGGTTAAAGTCAAGAGACTGATCCAGTAGAAAGCTGAGATATTTGAAAGAGTTCACAGTCTTTACTGGAGAGCCATCGGAGCAGGATACTATGAGCTGGTCACGGCAATTTCTAAATTTAGAGGCAAAACCAAAGACCATGGCTTGAGTTTTCCCAATGGTTAGTACAAGCTTGTGCACAGAGAACCATGCCTGGATATGTGAGAATGCAGAAGAAAGCTGAAGGTTTATATCTGACACTTTATTAGAGCTGGAATACAGAACGAGATCATCCACATAGGGGAGGGATGAGCAGGAGGCATCCCTGGTGATATTGTTGATATAAATAGAAAAAAGGAAGAGACCCAGGATGGAACCCTGGGAAACTTCAATGTTAATGGTCGTAGGGACAGAGAGGGTGGAATTAAGTTTAACAACGGTATTTTATTAGATAAATAGCTGTTGAACCAGGCAATGGTGGGCGTCGAGAAACCCATTGATTGCAGGATGGAAAGAAGTAAGGGGTTGTCTACAAGATCAAAAGCCTTCATCAAATCTATAAAGAGAACATCAGTCAGAAGGCCAGAGAAGGCTGTGGGAGTATCGTTGTTAAATTTAAGTAGGGCTGTAGAGGTACTATGACCCTTGCGGAAACCATGTTGTTTGTCTGAGAGGTGGTTATTTTTTGAGAAGAAAATCAATTGTTTGTAAGGCAACTAGCTTTTCGAGGACTTTACTCGAAACAGAGAGGATGGCTATAGGCTGATAGTTCGAAACATCTTCGGGGTCACCTTTTTTGAAAACTGGGGTTACTCTGTCTAGCTAGTTTCCATATGTCAGGGATTTGACTATGGCACAGAGATAGAGTAAAAATTCTTACTAGGGAAGAGGCAATAAAAGAAGCAGCAATTTTTTAAGAATCAAGGTTCAAGACCATCGGAGTCAATGCTGGTACTGTTGGAAATAGAATTAAGAAGTTTTAACATCTGAGATCTAGTAATGGCTTCCAAATAAAAGGGTGGGGTCACTGCCTCAGTGTTGGAAGCTGTGCATTTATTGGTAGGGTGTGTTGAAGAGAAAGAGGAAGTGTGTTTGGAGAGATCTGAGAACTGTAGGTTGAAAAAATTAGCAATAGTTGTGGGATCATTACAGTGTATTCCATTGAGGACCATATCATTAGAGGTGTGGGACTGTTTATTTCCAAGGAAGGTTTTTACATGAGACCAAAATTCCTGGGGTTACCCTGCTGCATCAAATAGTAGACCTGTACAGTAGGAACTTTTGGCTAATCTAATACATTTTTTGAAAGCATTATGTTGAGACCTGTAATGATTGTAATCAGATAGTAGATCTGAGAACTTGAACTGCTTCCAGCTTTTATCCCTTTCATGAAGTAGGGTGAGTAGCTCCTTATGCAGCCACCTGTTTTGTTGACCCCGTACACGATGAGAGGTTAGAGGGGTGTGTCTATCTTGAATGGCCCCAAATTCAGTTAGGAAAAATCCAAGAGCTGCCTGAGCATCCCAAGCCCGGTAAGGCTGAACCAGTCTATTAAAGAAGCATCTAGAAGAAACTTGCCCTGATCAAGGTTGGCAAAGTTTCTGAAAGTGATGTAATGTGGAAAGGGAGAAATGACAGATGAGAGACACCAGATACAGAATATGGGGGAGTGATCACTTATAGCATCGGCGAGTACACCAGTTGCAGGGATACGGTCAAGATGATTAGTCAGTAACCAATCAATCAGGGTGGTAGTGTTGGACTGGAGGGTAACTTTGGTGGGCTTGGTAATAAATTGATGAAGATTAGAACTTTGAACCAAGGAGAGAAGGGCATTCTAAGCCTTCCCCAATCAGTTTAGATTTAGGTCTCCAAGAATGAGAACTTCATTGTGCCCTATGATCCAGGCAGTTTGATCGAGTAGTTCTTCAAGGCCAGAGAAACTGCTGTGTGGTGGATTATAGGCACAGACTATATGTAATTTTTTTTCACCTAGGATAAGGGTAGCATGAAGTGATTCACAAGAGGAGAGAGTAGGGGTAGGAATGACAGTGAGATTAAGATGTTCCTTGTAGAATAGGGCAACTCCTCCACTGCATTTAGAGGAGTGTCTGTCCTGCGTTATCAGATTGTAGTTGGTTAGGGAACAGACAGACTCAGGAATGGATGGTTTGAGCCAGGTCTCAGATAAGCAAAGTATGTCCGGGGTTATAGAGAACGTTCCAAGCCTCGAGGTCAGCATGGTTGCAGACAAGATTCCTTATGTTATGGTGAGTAACACGGAGACCCCTAACATCATTCAGCGATGCATCTGAGTGAGAGTAACAGGTCAGGGGACAAGGGCTTAATTTGACATCTCCTGACAGAATGAGAACCAGGTGGATAAGGAACCACAGCTTATGATGAACAAATGGAGGCAGAAGGAACAAGTGATAGAGAAGGCATTTTTCAAAAGCATACGCTGCAAGGTGGATGAAACCCCTCGAAAGTAATAAGGGGATGAGATCCTGAGGTCTGTGAGGCATTAGAAGAAGGCAGGAGAAAGTAAAGTCAGTGAGAGAGGAGGGTGAGTTCACTGAGGATAAGGAGCAGGAGGCTAAGGAGAACCAAGAAAGAAGAAAGAGCAGTAGAGCTGCAGTCAGCAAAGCAGGGAATGTAGGATCCATGGATAAAGGGAGCAGAGTAGAGGAGCTTAGGGGAACTGGAACTAGGTTTAGGTAATATGGAGTAAAAGTATGCTAAAGTAAACATGAGAAACGAGAGAGATGCAGCACAAGATGTGCTCATGGAAACAGCTAACTAAATGTTAGGTGAGAATGCGGTAAAGTTAAAACTAGAGGAGGGAGAACAAGGTCTAACAGAAGGAGGACTGAGAAAAATTGGTAAATCTAAGCATGCACCTCTAGTGGTCACACAGTATAAGGAGCTAATGAAAGATTAGACACCTAATCACATGACAAGGCATAGCTATGTATCACAGAGTCCACCAAGGGCAGGATAAAGCAGGCACTGGTCGCAGCAGGACCGTACCTTCAAACCTGAATTGAACCACCAGCATGGTTTGAACTACTGGAGCTTCGGCTTCAGCTTGTGGTGCGGCTCAGGAGGTAGGGATCCCAGTGGTCTTAGGTTAAATTTCCGTGGTCCCTGACAGTATTTCTGTGGCTAGTTCCTTCTAAAGGGTCTTGTACTATTCCTGTTTCTTGAGTTTGTTTTCCTAAAATATCTGGTAGTTTTATACTGTACATATCTCTCATATAGTTAGCACTATTATCTGAATCTCACCAGTCCCCTCTTGAGTATCCACCCATTCAATTAAACTCATTCCATATATACTTTTTCTTCTCTATAGTCTAAATCCTCATCCACCTAGGAAGGAAACTGATCTGAGCAGAGTTCAGCATATCATTACAGTCTGCCTGAAGGTTTTTATATTTCTCCTCAGCCTTGGTCATATAGTCCCAAGTGGTCTGGCACACTCCCTCTATACCCCCTAGGCAACTTGCAGTATCTACCCATCAGGTTACAGTAGGTACTAACCCATATAATGTATTCTCTCCCCCACCTACTTTGAGCTTGCCAATGTATTCTTGTCATAAGTGCACTGTTGGTCTTCCCCCCTTCCCCTCCTCTCAGGAGGCATCTGGAAATGAGCTGCTACCAGCTTGGTATGTCTTTCCTGGCAAAGCATTTAAAATAAATACATAAATAAACAAACAAATAAATAAATAAACACATTTGGTTTACATAGTGATGAGGACTAGAGACACAATCATCAATACAACCGTAACATTGATTTGAGAAAAATTGCTACTGTAGATGCACACAGGGAAACATTTTTGCTAGTGACCAGGAATTGAACCCATAGAGCTAGCAAACAAATACAGTTCTTAAGAACAGCAAACATAAGAATGTTTTACAGAAGGGATTACAACTCATTTATAGTAGATTATGACATTGCTTAGATAATACAAAGTGTGTACATTGTGGCAATGATTAGTTTTTAATATCATAGAAATACAGACAATAATGGTAGAAAAAGACTGCTGGTCCATCCAGTCTGCCCGAGTTCCCTATAAGCTCTGGAACCTATTATTCCTCCAGGGTACTAACCCTCCCTGTCCTCTCCCATTCTCCTTCATGATTCTGTCACTCCAAGCAACCTCTATGCTCTTCATTTTATCCCAGCCCTTCTTGACTCTCCTGCTCTTTCACCCATCACCTTTGCTGATGGACTTTTTCATGGTACCACCA
Organism: Neoceratodus forsteri; assembly: GCA_016271365.2. Lineage (NCBI taxonomy): Eukaryota > Metazoa > Chordata > Ceratodontiformes > Ceratodontidae > Neoceratodus > Neoceratodus forsteri. Next base: position 794,785,894 of record CM057454.1, read on the forward strand.
CCCTTTTCATAAAGTAGTACTCCCTCATGTCCCCCATGAACCTCTCTCATGTTATTTTCCATTCATGTCCATGAGACCATGACTTAGTGTTTAAGGTAAATAGTTCCCTCCAGTTCCCTTTGTTAATTCCTTTAAGGAACTTGAAGGTCTCAATCATATCTCCCTTTTCCTTTCTGGTCTCCCTTATGTACATGATCAGTGCTTTTAGGAGCTGGTGATATGATCTTCCCTGCTGGCCCGGAATAATTTTTGTTACTCTGCACTGCATTGTCTCCAGCCTATCTTTATCCTTCTGAGGTTGAGCACTCCAGAACTTTGCACAGTACTCCAGGTGAGGTCTCACCAGGGACCTATTGAGGGGAAGTATTATCACTTTTCTTCTGCTTTCAATACCCCTCCCAATAACATCCCAGCATACTATTAGCTTTGCTATAGGTCTTGTTGCATTGACTCGATTGTTTAAGTGAGTTACTGATTATAACTTCCTGATCCTGTTCCTCAGTCATAGTGCTAAGTCTCTCCCCACCCATCCAGGACTCCGTCTTGGAGTTCTTGTTCCCTATGTGCATTACCTTGCACTTTTTGGTGTTGAATTTCAACTGCCAAACCCTTGACCAACCCCTAGCTTTTGTAAGTCTGTCTGCATTTCCCTTATTCCCTTATCACAATCCACCCACCCACATAGCTTTGTGTCATTCACGAAGAGACACAAGTTGCCCCGGATTCCCTATTCAATGTCACTGATGAACATGTTGAAGAGGACTGGACTCAGGATTGATCCCTGTGTAACCCACTCATACCCTCCTTCTTTCTGATTTAACTCCATTGACCACAGCCCTTGGTTGCCTCTCAATTAGCCAGTTACCCACCCAGTTTATTATGAGTTTAGCCTTACACAGGTCCTCCATCTTCTTCAGCAGTCATTTGTGAGGTACTGAGTCAAAAGCCTTGCTGAAGTCGAAATACAGTAAATCCACAACATGGTTTCTATCTAATTCATTTGTAACCCAGTCAAAGAAAACTATCAGGTTAGTCTGACAAGACTTTCCTGCCACAAATCCATGCTGTTTACTATCCTGGAGCCCATTGTTCTCCAGGTAGTCTATGAGGTCCTCTTTCACCAGTAATGCCATCAGCTTCCCTATGATTGAGGTTAGACTGACATGTCTGTAGTTCCTTGGTTGCTCCATGTCCTCCCTTATGAAGCAGACTATGTCCACTGCTATCCAATCCTTTGGAACTTCCCCATCCTAACTGAGCTGTTGAATTGACTCACTAGAGGTTCAGCCAGTTCCGTTGCCAATTCCCTGAATATCCTTGGATTCAACCCATCTGGTCCCAGGGCTTTGTCTATCTTTAGGATAGCCAGGCTTTCAAGGCCATTTCATTAATAAATATTGTCTGTCTCATCTCCGGGACACCCTTAATGACCACTTTGATGCTGCTATCTGGCAAAGACCCACTGTCCTCCCTAGTGAAAACTGAACAAAAGTAACTATTAAAGATGGCAGCCTTTTGTCCGTCCTCCGTTGTCACCCTTGGCGCCTCAACTAGCCTTACAATTCCCCCTCCTTTTTTCTTTTAATATATCTCAAAAACTTTATTTCTAAATTTGTGACCCCATCTGCAATGCACAGCTCTGAGTTTGCTTTTGCCTCCATAACAGCCATCTTTACCTCCTTATTTTTTAGTACATAATCTTCCCCTTCTACATCCCCCTGCTTTTCTTTTTATTTATAGAAGGCCTTCTTCTTGGCTCTTACCACTTCACTGACCTTTGCTGAGAACCACAATGGTCTCCTAAACCTGTTTTTTTATTACCATTCTAATGCATACCTTAGATGCCTTGAGAATGACCACCATAGTTGCCCCATCTCTCTTCCACCCCACTTATGTTATGCACCCCAGCTAACTTATCCCTGACCTGCTCACTCAACCTATCACAGTCTACCCTTGTAAGGACTTCAGCTCTTGATTGTGTTGACTGTGGTTTGCCAGACCCAAGGGCCAGTTGGTAGCACATCTGCCTCTGGGCCAAAAGGTTGTGGGTTCTAGTCTCACACTGGGATTGTGTTCATACCTAAATGCTGGTACCCATGTGAAGTACTAGAGGAGTGATGTACTGTTGGGGTGAGCCATCCTTCAGATGAGATGTTAAACCAAGGTCCCTTCTACTCATTTCTGGTGCTCTCCTGGTGGGCGTCCAGGTGGTAGTAAAAGAATCGAAGCCACTTTTTGCAAGAGTAAGGGATTTTTCACGGTGTCATGGCCAATATTATCCTTCCCATAAAACTGGTTCATGCAACTGTCCAAGGCTGTGTGTGGGTGTTGATATGTGAAATGGCTGCCACTACACATTCAGACACTTCACTAGCAGTCTAGCATTGCTTGTAAAGCACTTTGTGATATAATGTATATGGCAAGCAGCATATAAATGCTGATTCTTCTTCTTCTCTTCTTCAGTTCAAATCAAACAGAGCTATGGTCACTGGTCCCCAGCACTTCAACACCTCCACAGCTCCCACCACCTCTGAGCTGGTAAGCACCACGACAAGGATTGTAGTCTGCCTGGGGGTTGCTTAACTAGCTGTACCAGTAGACAGTCTTGGAAAGGATCCAGCAAGGCTTGACATCTGGTGCTCTTGGCCACCAGAACATCCCAATCGATGTTCAGTGGCACAGTGTCATAATACCTAAAAGAAAAAAGGAAAACATCTCCGACAACAAGTGCTAAGAAACTACAGCTATGGCAAAAACAGCTACTTGATAAAATGCTGCAAGTCAAAATCTCGCTAAGCAGGCCAAGGAACCATGCCAAAGAAAACAACTATAACCAGGGCAAGGCAATTTCTTTACAATGTTATGTGGGGGGTTATGCCCCCTGCACCACCGTAATATTTATATATATATATATATATATATATATATATATAGTGTGTGTGTATATATATATATATATATATATATATACACACACACGTACACATATATATATATATATATATATATAGTAAAATAACTCCAGTCCACACTATAGTTGACACACAACAATGACATCGGTGCACTATAATTGAAAATGTTATTTTTGACACAATATTATTTCTTAGCTGTACTTCATACAGCATATTGATCTTCATCCATGTCTGGCAGGTTCAAATCCCCTACTACCTCTACTTCCACCTTTGCTACCCCTCTTTCAAGTTCTTCCCTGAGCTTTCTGTCCCTTTCCTTCCCTTACCCTGGAGGCCTATAGATCACCCTCAAGTGTATTTTCTTTTCTGAGACTGCTGTGAGTTGAAACCACGGTAACTTTTTTTAAATTTAGTTGTTTAACCAGGAGTAGCACACTAAGCTGAAAGCTTTTTTACAGGAGCGACCTGGGAGCACAGGGAAATTAAGTGACTTGCTCAGGGTCACACAGCATGCAAGTGGAAGCTGTGGGATTCAAACCCAGGTCTCGTCTGCTGGATGTCACCAGATTTGCAGCTCAGAGCCTTAAACCACTGCGCTATACTGCCTCCCCAGTACTACCCCTGATGCACCCATCTTCTGCCACCTCGATGTCCTCCTTGACAAAAATGGGCAACTCCTCCCCCTCTACCTTAACCTCTAGCCCTCCCGAACAGTGAGTATCCAGTGACCATCATCTCCTAGTAATTATTTTTTGAGCTTGTGCCCACAACTGTGATTGACTCTGTCAGCCAAAATTGTGCTACCCCACATGCACAACAGGAAACAGGTGATGGTGATGGTGAGCACTTTTTGGTGCACTTTTTCAAACACCAGCTAGGGTATTTAAACTGCCCAGTGACAGGGGACAGTTGTTTCTGTCATCTAGATGTTGACTGTTCTTGTAAACTTGGACAGTGTGTAAAAAGTTATAATGGTGTGGCTCTTCCATTAGACACACATTTACACAAATATTAAGCTCTTTCTGTATAACTGAATTTTTCAGAAAGTATAAGTTGTTTTATAAAACAAGTGCTGTAATTATTAATGCTAATACGGAGCAACTACAAGATAAAAACATTAACCAACTGCAAGTGGCTGGATTCCACTATGTAATATTTATTTTGCAGGACCTACCACTCCCAAAAATGAATCTCTAAGAAAAGGCCAAATTGGGGGGGGTGAGCTACCCGGAACAATTAAATAAGATACCTTTTAGGAAATATATGTATTGTAGAACTGTGCTTTTGTTAAAGTACTGCCATCCTTGCAACAAGATTGCTTGTGGATTTTGTTCCACGGCAGTAACTCCGGCTCTGTCTCCTGCTGGCAGCGCTAGCACGTCAGCCGGCCCACTCAGCAACAGGAAAATCTCCTCACCCACTCCTGACTGTGCGCTTCCATGATAGTGACACAGGCTCTGTCTCCAGCTGGCAGTGCTCTCACCTCAGCCTGCCCAACCAGCAACAGGTATGCCGCATCTCTCCAGGGAAGCCCGGTTACTGAGCAGAGATACCCGATTAGCTGACTCTTTCAGCCGAGCTCCTCATTGGCCACTTTATTTTATCCTGATTGGACCACCTTTGTACTGCTGTTTCTAGCACTTCTCTGTGCATATTTTAAACTGGGAAATTTTTTTGTCTGTGACATAGCTACTCTGTGTGTCTCTGCAGCATAGTGAAAGCCATTTAGACTGTGTTACACACCGTCTGTTAAGTGCCCTGAGCCCAGTCTGCGACATACTGTCGCTAGTACTCTGTGTCTCTCTCTGTAGTACAGTGAAAGCGATTTAGATTGTATTACACACTGTCTGTTAGGCACCCTGAGCCTTGTCTGTGACATAGCTACTGTACTTTCTGCAGTATAGTGAAAGTCATTTAGGCTCTATTGCACACTGTCTGTTAGGTGCCCTGAGCCCTGTCTGTGACATAGCTACTCTGTGTGTCTCTGCAGAATAGTGAAAGCCAATTAGACTGTATTACACACTGACTGTTAGGCGTCCTGAGCCCTATCTGTGAGATAGCTGCTCTACTCTCTGTCTGTAAGGTGCCCTGAGCCCTGTCTTTGACATAGCTACTCTGTGTGTCTCTGCAGTGTAGTGAAAGTCATTGAGGCTGTACTATACACTGTCAGTTAGGTGCCCCTAGCCCTGTCTGTGACATAGCTACTCTGTGTCTCTCTGCAGCATAGCAAAAGCCATTTAGGCTGTATTACACTGTCTCTTAGCATGTTAGGAGCCCTGTCATAGCTACACTGAGTGTGACATATCTCTGCAGTCTAGCAAAAGCCATTTAGCCTGTGTTACACAGTGTCTGCTAGGTGCCCCAAGCCCTGTCTGTGACATACAGTGGTAGCTATCTAAAAGTTTTCTACTTTGAGGTACCTCGAGGTACCACTGAGGTAGCACTGAGGCAATTTGCATTGACTGTAGTGTGATCCTGCTTCATTCTGCCTCAGTATACCCAGGTATACCTCAGTACTGATAAACTTTTCTATTGCTACCACGGTAGCTACTGTTGGACTCAAGCCATTTAGGCTGTATTACATTGTCTGTTAGCCATTAGGTGCCCCAAGCCCTGTCATAGCTTCACTGTGTGTGACATCTCTCTGCAGCATATTGAAAGCCATTTAGGCTGTATTACACTATCTGTTAGCCTGTTGGTGCCCTGAGCCCTGTCATAGCTACACTGTGTGTGACGTCTTTCTGCTGCATAGCGAAAGCAATGTATTTATTTTTTAATTTTTTAGAATTTGGTAACTGGGAAAGGTACACTGAGCCGAGGATCATTTCCAGGTGTGACCTGGGGACAGGGTACACAAAAGGAGTAACAATGTTCGTACAGAAGAGTAAATGGAACAAGATACAGAACTCAAAACATAAAGTGAGGCTAGTAATACACAATAATTGTAAGAGACAAGAGATACAGAGAGTTAATTTACAGAACAATTTACAACAAACTATATACAGATAATTTAATAAAATATGCCTCTACAATGCAACATAGGCTGTATTACACTGTCAGTTAGCCTGTTAGGTGCCCTGAGCCCTGACATAGCTACACTTTGTGCAATGTCTCTTTGTAGCATAGCTGAAGCCATTCAGACTGTATTACACTGTCTGTTAGCCGGTTAGGTGCCCCAAGCCCTATAATAGCTACTCTGTGCGTGACACCTCTCTGCAGCATATCGAAAGCCATTTGGGCTATATTACACTGTCTGTTAGCCTGTTAGGTGCCTTGAGCCTAATCTGTGTGACATCAGCTACACTATGCGTGTGTCTCTCTGTAGCACAGTGAAAGCCATGACTGTGTCTACTATATCTTGTATTTCCCAGACTAAGTCTACTAAAAGGAAGCAGCACAGTGCTGTTGCATGTGCAACTGAAAATAAGGTGGACAATATGAATCCTAGCACTAATGAAGAACATAGCAACAATAAAAGAAGACATCACTAGGACTGGCAGAAAATGCCCTCCTGAGCCAAAAAAGCATGTTATGAATGAAATGATAGTAGAAGTTTGGAAAGAACTGACTGGAGTTATTTGTAGAGGCACTGAACATTTTGCCACGTGTGCCAGGATACTTCCAGCTGCTGAAGCAGCATACGAGGACAAGGAGGTATACTCTTCAGATACAAACTCAGATGCTGAGAGACCAAATGTTGATAAAGATGGCGGTGATAGTGGAGACTGGGAATTGGATAAACTAAGCCATGTCCCACCTGATGATGACAGCACTTCCAGTTCTTCTGAATCTTGTGGCGATGAGTTCTGCAGTTTCAATGAGGGGTTAGGAGAGAATGCTGCTGTAAGGCACGAGAGGAAAGTGCAGAAAAATACATGTGCTAAATGTAAGAAGAAGAAGATGAGCATGAATATGAACAAGTCATGTCAACAAGGAAATGGCATCTTTTTTTTCCCAAGATGGTGACCAGGATGGGACAGCCTGAAGCAGCAGTGCTCTAAGTGGCATTTTCGTTATGTTATTTTTGTGTTATTTTATTCTCTTTTTTCTTATTTCTTGCTATTTTATTATAGTTTGAGTTGTTTTCTTATTTTTTAGACTGGTTGGTGTTAGTTATTTTAGGTAGGTGACAAAGTGAGGAAGATTAGTTAGGTGAGCATCTTTTTGGTTTTTTGGGGCTTTATTTTGTGTGTATTCCATACGTTTTGGGTCATCTGCTAGCCTTGTAATATTACTAGCAGCGTCTATCAATTTAAGTGTTTTGTGGTTTAGGTTACATTATCACCGAACATACGATGATTATTTTGGCACATTTTTTTCATCTGAACCTGCCTGCTGATAATTGAATTTTAGACTGCCGGCATGCATGTGTTCCATACATCCAGTGCCAGCAGCCACTTTGCGAACTCTGAGTTCGAGCAGAGTCTTTTTTTGTGGAGCAGATGGGAACCTCTGCCTGGGGTCTGGGGAGGAGTGGAGTGTGGAGCCTGCAGTTCAATCAAGTGGAATAGGATGGACCGAAGGAATGGAGAGCAGACATTAAATCATCTTGGTGAGCTTGTTCCTCTTTTACATTGTGGATTTTCTGTGAAGCCCAGTACTGTGACTCTGTTGATCTGCTGGGGCTCCTATTTTGATGACGGGGGAGCGGTGACCCTTGGCTAGGTTGTCTAAGGGAGGGGTGGCGGGAGTGCTTGCTGGAGTATGTAGCACCCCTATCCACCTCAGGGGTTTCTCTGGGGGGGCCTGGTTGGAGGACGAGGTCCATCTGGGGCCTTGTCCCTTGGGTGACTTGCCTGGGTCTCACTGTGAACCTAGAAAGTGAATTTGGTGGTTCTGGTTGGTGGTGGATTCTGTGAGAAGACCTGTTCTACTGGGAGTGCATCCTTCCTCAATCCTGGATTGCAGCTGCAGATGGGTGTAGTGGTTGGGGGTGGAAGGCCGGACTGAGCAGGTGCTGGGTACACTGCCAGTGGGCGGTGGGGCCTGGATTGCTCAGGGCATCCCAGTAGTGGCATCCAGAGGGTCTCACCTCGCGGGGAAATTCTCTGGAGAGCTGACCACTCTAGACTGCTGCCCCATTTAAGGGATGTTATTAGATCCACTGAAGAATTCATGTTGGACTGCTAGATGTTTGGAGCTGATCACTGGTGGGCAGGAGCCATATAATTGTTTGGTGGTGGCTGTGACAGAGCTTCCTGAATTTGCATTGTTCTTTCATTTTTAAACTGGTGACTGCTGGGTGAGACCTCAGCTTTCAAACTTACTTTAGAGGGCCTGATAGGATGAGAGCCCCACTTGTGTCAGAAGACAAATCTTTTAAGTATAGCATGCTTAGTTTTTTCCTGATTACCTATCAACTCAAGTCAACTCATTTTTTTTTGTGTGTGATCTTTTTACTTTCCTCCCACCTCTCCTTCGGGCTGCCTAGTGCTCAACACCCTGGCAGGCCTCTTCTGGAGCTCTCCCTCTCTTCCACATATTGCAGCAGACCCCCGAGTTGTCCCAGTGTATCCCACCACTGGGCAGGTCCCCCTCCTCTGAGGGGGAAGGCACTGGGGTGGGAAGCCCAGCACACTATTTTTTCATAGTCCAGGGGCACTGTGTGGTGGAGGCGGCTCCCAGAGGTTCCAGGGACATAGAGAATGGAGGCCATCATCCGGTGGCGCAGAAACTGTTTCCTGGCTTTTCTTGGTCCCTCCTGCACCTCTATGTGTAGTAGCCCTGGTCTCCACCAAAGGCCACTACACACTGGAGCAAACCCCAGCCCTCCCCAGAAGATGAGAGCAGTCCTTCGAATGCTCAATCCTCTCCTTTCCCCTGCCGGCCCCCATCGCCCAAGTCCATTCCCGTACCCGGGTCACCGGCGTGGTTTGAGGTGTGGCATCGAGCGCCTCAACCCTCTGCACCACCGGTTCAAGGTCATTTTATTTTTAAAAAGCACAAGTCACCATGTATCTAAGCACTTGTACAATAATTAAAACAATAAATTAGATGGTAGTTAAAATACAGTAGACAATCAAACATACAGACCAATGATTAATTCATAATATGAAAAGGCAAGGCTAAAAAGATGTGCTTTTAATGCAGATTTAAAGCTGTCCACAGTCAGGCACTCCCTTGTTTGATGAGGTAGAGAATTCCACAGGGTCAGGGCCACAAACATAAATGACTGAGCACCCAAGATCTTTAAATGGACCCTGGGAACCTCTAGCAATCCCTCATTGGCAGAGTGGAGTGGGTGACGGGGGTGAAAGGGGCAAAGAAGATCTTGCAGGTAACCTGGTCCCTGTTCATGTAGGGCTTTATAGGTCAGTAACCTGACCTTGAAAGTCATATGCCACTGAATAGGCAGCCAGTGCAGGCCGCTGAGCAAAGGAGTGATATGGCAGGATCTAGGTAAACCAGTCAACAGCCTGGCAACCGCATTTTGCACTAGCTGAAAGTGGTAAATATCAACCACCGGTAGCCCTAGGTATAGGGAGTTAAAGTAGTCAAGGTGAGAGATCATAAAGGCATGGACCAACATTGGAAGGTCATCAGGAAGGACCAGGTGCTTGATTTGGGTGATATTCCTCAGATGGTAAAATGAGGACTTGATGATGGATGACATCTCAGACTTAAGCATCAATCCATCATCAAAAAATAATGCCCAGATTTCGCACCCCAATCAGAGGTCACTAGCTGGCTACCCCCAAGCCAAAGCCCAGAGGGATGTCCTACCCAATCCCCCTCTACCCGATGACCTGGGTCCACAACCAACACCTCGGTCTTATCAAGGTTCAAGCTCAACCAGTTGGCATTCATCCAGTCCTAGATCTCGGCCAGGCAGCTGTTAAACACGAGACAGCATAATACTGCTCGGACACAAAGGACATGTAGAGCTGAGTATCATCTGCATGTCAGTGAAAACTTAGCCCATACCACCTAACAATGTCTCCCAACAGCAGCATATAAACTGCAAACAGCATGGGTGAAAGCACAGAGCCCTGCGGTACCCCATAAGGAAGGGAGACCGGGTTCAAAGAAGAAACCCTGGACACCACTGTCTGTGATCTGCCAGAGAAGAAAGAATGGAACCATCTGAGGCCCATGCCAGATAATCCACAGATGAACAGCAGGCACTCTAGCAACACACCATGGCCCACGGTGTCAAATGCCGCAGAGAGATAAAAAAGGACCAAGATGGAATGAGTCCTCTGATCCGTTGCGATCAGGAGATCATTGAGTACCTGAACAAGGGCCATCTCAGTGCTGTGCCTCTTCTGAAATCCTGACTGGAAAGGATTGTAGATGTCAAGGATGGTAAGATGGACCTCCAGCTGCAGCGCAACTGCCTTCTCAATAACCTTCCTCATAAAGGGGAGGTTAGAGACTGCCCTACAGTTAGCCAGACAGTCCCGGTCTAGAGAAGATTTCTAATTTAACAAAAACTTTAGTAATTTTTTAAGTACCAAGTTAGATACATCAGGTAATCCAGCAAATTGAAACATCAGGTGCAAACCCATCAATACAAAACAGTCCTTCCCCCTACCCTCCCCTGACTACACACAATTATTAGTCATTTAGATGCAACATTGATGGAGTCCCTTGTCATTTGGGCTTCCAGGTTGTCAGGATAGTCTCTAAGCTACCCTACAAAGAAGTAAAAGCTTTGACTCTGTCTTGCATGAGGGCGATGTGCCTTTCCAGTTGTAGTGCCAGGACACACTCCCTGTACCATTCCAGTATCGTAGGAGATTTCTCCTCTGTCCAGTGTCTCATTATTATTAATTTGGCTATTGCAGTGATGAGTGTCATATGCGCTTTCCTGCCCTTTGGAGTGTCAACTGGGAAATAATTTATCAGACAAACTTCAGGCGTAAATAAATCTCTCAAGCCAAGGATAGGGTCCAATGTACTACTAATAGATTGCCAGAATGTCTTTATATAGGGACACAGCCATAACATGTGATAGAGTGAGCCAGTGTCATTCTTACACTTATTACACGTTGATGCAGTTAATGTCCCATATCTAAAGAGCTTAACTGGTGTCAAATAAATATTATGCATAATGTTATAATGGACTAACCTAAGTCTACCTTGTTTAATAAATTTATACATTGATATCCAAAGTTTCTTCCATAGATTAGTATCTTCAGGAATACCTAGTTCTCTTATCCAGTAGGGACAACTTCCAGATGGTAATCTATGGTCCCAATCCTGCAGAGTTTTGTACGGGTTAGAGACTGCATGTGGTTGGGAAGCTACCTGCAGAAGTGTAATTAGCTCTCTTTCTCCTGGATCCGTTAATGGGGTCAGCAGGGAGAATGAGGTGAGGGCCTTGCTGACTTGAAGATATTTAAAGGCTTCATTGCCTAATACACCGACAGACTCTTGTAATTGAGCAAAGAGAATCAGTTTCCCACTCGACCACTTTTCTGAGACTTTACATTGATTCAGCCAAGGCCAACATGTAGGTGGTATTGGTGTGCCACCAATCTTGAAATGTGGGTTATCAATAATTGGCTGGTCTGAGGACTGGCACCACTTTACTGCAAGGTATTTTTGGGCCTGGTGAGAGGCCTTTATTGACCAACCCATGGGATTACTTCTGAGAGGCTTGGGAATGTAGGATGGGGAAACACATAAAAGGGCCCACAATGAGCATTTTACTTGGGTTGCCAAATATCTTTCAATAGGTAGCTACAGAGGGGAGTATGCTGTATGTTCTGTCTCTTTGTGCCAGAAAAACAACTTACTCATGTGTTGTGCAATATAATATAGAAAAAAAGAGGGCGCTGCAAGGCCTCCTCTTAATTTCGGGGCTGTCAATTTTAGATAAGACCTGCGGATACTCTTCTTGTTCCACAAAAAGGAGTTTAGCATGCTTTGCAGCCTGGAAAACCATACTTTTGGGAGGTATGCATCCAGCATTCCTAGAGGATATAGTATCCTCGGTAATAGATTCATTTTAATTATACTTAGTCTACCCCATAAAGAGATAGGAAGTAGCCGCCATCTATCCAGGTCCCTGGCTATTGTTTTAGTTAGGTTATCAATATTGTTTCGCATTATAGTCCCAAGTTCCCTAAAGATCTTAATTTCTAGATAAACTATGGACTTCATTTCCCAAGCAAGGCCCAGAGGGGATAGCTCCGCTTTATTCACTCTATAATTCAGGGGTATCACCTTCGTTTTTGCTCGATTTACCTTATAATAGGATATTTTAGAATATTCCTCAATTTCCTCTAGGACGGCAGGGACTGAGATACCTGGCCTCTCTAAATGTAATAAAATGTCATCTGCATATACCGAAAAAGCATACCTTACTTCTCCTACTTGGATTCCTTTAATGTTAGTGTTACCCGCCATTCTGAGAAGCAAGGGCTCTAGGTATATATTAAACAGTAGTGGGGACAGGGGACATCCTTGTCTAGTACCCCGAGCTTATTTAAAGGGGGGAGACAATAACCCATTACATTTAACTCTGGCCGAGGGACAGGAATATAAGACTCTAATCCATTTTATAAATTCTTTCGGAAAGCCAAAAGAAGTTAAAGTGGCAAACAGAAAATCCAAGGAGACTCTATCAAACGTCTTTTCGGCGTCTAATGAGACCAGCACCATTGGTAAGTTGGAATCTCTAGCAGTCTCAATAAGGTGTAACAGCTTTCTCACATGGTCTTGAGATGACCTTCTGGCCATAAATCCGACCTGCTCGTGTCCTATTAAATTATCTACAATTTTAATGAGTCTGTTTGCCAGTACTTTAGCCAATATTTTTGTGCCTGTATTTAATAAGGATATAGGGCGGTAACTACTGAGGTTTTGTGGATCCTTCCCGGGCTTTAAAATTAAGGATATCATGGCCTCTTGAAAACTGGGATCTGACATACCATTATTAAACCAATAAGTGAAGAGATCCTTTAGCACTGGTGCTATAGCAGTTTGGCAAGTTTTATAAAAATTACTTGACAAACCATCCAGCCTGGGGGATTTGTCCAGTGGTAACTGTTGGATGGCCTTCTGGATTTCTCCTAGGGTGACTGGGGCACTCAAGAGGGCAGCTTCTGTAGCAGTGACCTTAGGCAGATTCATGGAACTAAGATAGGAATTTATGTCTGCTTTGGTGGGCCGTGAGGATGGGGCCACTGTATACAGATCCTGAAAATAAGAACCAAACAGTTCCGCCATCTTTTGGGGGTCAGTACAAACTTGGCCATTTTTTTCGGAGTAAATTCCAGCAATGAATTACCAAGCAACTATTTGGCGAATACACATCGCAAGCATCTTGCTTGCCTTCTCCCCTGTGTCCAGATATTTCTATTTGGTTCTGTGTAAAGATAGATCAGCCCTCTGAGATATTAAGCCTGCATACTGGGCCTGCAATTGATATAATCTGGTCCACGTCTCTACAGGGGAGGTACGAGATAGACTGTATTCTAGATTTTTAATAGATGTTAAAAGGGCGTCTAGCTGAGCCCTTTGATTTTTGACCCTTTTGGAGGCCATTTTAATGAATTCACCTCTCAAGGAGCATTTTAAGGCTGCCCAAATTAGATCATATTTATCTACTGTCCCCTGGTTGCAATTGAGGAAGAAGGCAATGTGTTCCATAATATGTCCCAAAGAGGCATAATCTTTTAACAACTGGCTATTCAGGCGCCACTGCGGGAAGCGCTTGCCTCCTGCCCCTAACCAAAATTCCATGTCGACCGGAGCATGGTCAGACAATACCCTGGCTGAGATTCCTGTTTGTGTGACCCCAGGGATTGCAAAGGAGCTTATAAGTAAATAATCAATCCGGGAATATGTTTTATGTGCTGCAGAAAAGAAGGTATATTGCCTTTCCGAGGGGTTAAAAACTCTCCACACATCAACTAGTGCAGCACTGCACATGAGTTCTTTCAATGCTCTCTGCACTGGGGATAGGCCTCATCGCATACGATCAGACCTGTCTAGGTCTGTCTGGAGAACTAAGTTACAATCCCCTCCCAGTATTGTAAGTTTAGGTGGGTTAGTCACTATGACGCTTAATAAATTCACAAAAAAAGAAGGAGAGACACTATTTGGACCATATATGGATCCAAGGAAGACCAGTCACGACTCCAATGATCCATGTATTATTATATATCTGCCCTCTGGATCCCATATTTCCTGGGCTAATTTAAATGGGACACTCCTAGCCAATAAAATCACTACTCACCCTTTGCTCGTGGACACTCCTGCTCCGAATACCTGACCGACCCATAGTCTTTTGAAGAGGAGTACATCCTCCCTTTTCAAGTGCGTTTCTTGTAGAAAGACAACTTGTGCTCACAGCTCTTGTAAATGCTTTAGAATAACCTGTCTTTTGACTCTATCCTTGGCTCCCTTAATATTCCAGCTCACAAAACGATAGTTATTACTTATTTTCTATGGTGATGATGTAAAGGCAGAAGTAGGTGAGTGGGCGGATATTCCCATTGGGAAGTACCATATTGATTCTTTACTCCAGGCCATTGGAAGAAGCGTGATAAATCCAACTGGAAAGTTAAGATGCATCCTGGTGAATTTTTAGAACTTAGGCATTGACAGTGTGTAGTCCTTTTCCCTCTCCACATAACAACGCTACTACCCATCCCTCCATATCTATTAAACTTATAAATTATAACCCTCTGCTTAATATAACACCCCCAGTTCAAGCTCACTGTACTCCCAACCTTAGTATGCCACATGATTTATGCATAAGCAGACCCAAACCTAACAACTTTGTTCCCCGGAACCCTCCCCCTTCCCTTAACCCCACCGTTAACAAATGTTCCAAGGAAAAAAAAAAAGGCATTTGTTTAAATTGCAGGTAGGTGCATTGACTATTCAATGTTTCTCTGTATCTGGTGCGCACCTGTTAAAACCTATAAACATTAACAACAGTTATCAAAGAGTGATAATATCAAACAGCTATATATCTTCTCATCATCTCCACTTGTCTTTAAGAGCTTAATATATATGGAATCAGCGTGTAAGTAAGTAGTATATCTATGCTATCAAATTTTGGCTAATTATAATAACTCTACACCTAGAAAAAGGACAAGATTAATAGCTCTACTTTCCTATATACTAGGATGTTAAATTCTAAACAGTATGAGAACATTAATGCTTTCTTAAAACCTGCGGGGTGACAAGGTCAAGCACAGTACAGACTTGTGTCAAATCCTATATTGCTCGGTCTAATTGCAACCAGTCTAGGGCAAGGTTGATAGTGAGGTAAATTTAAATTTAAATGGCTATCAAATTAGGAGGAGCCATAATTTAACAGGACTTAATCTAGTACTGTCTCAAGGCAGCTCGGTTCCGCATTACTAATCGCGCTGAGTTCTGATCCCATGCATTGCATTAAATGTCCAAATAAAGCTGGCCTATGTGGCTATATTACTATATGACGAGCTGCTTTGACCTTTAGTATATGAATGGGATATATACTGTTGTAGGGGCTGCGGGTCTTTGTATCAGTTTTTGCCTTAGCTTCTTCCAATTTATGACCCATTCCGTGATTCGGACTGCAACGCCAGGGGGATACAAGGAACTGCAGGTGTCTCGGTACTTGTAGCAGGCATGGACAGGCTATTCTAAGGTGGTAAAGCTCACGAGTCTCTGGCCATGTCAGTAATTTCCCCCACTACCGATTCCCCTTCAGGCACTATAGTCACAGCTCCAAAATGAGCAAGGGCGCATTTTCGGAAGATCGCAGGGTCATACTGGAATTCGTCACGAACAGCCACTTCTTCTAGTGACTCACATCAACTCTATGCCGAGGTATCTAACTGCTATGGATTTAGTGTTCCATTAATGCATGTTCAGGGAGGAAACTTAAAAGTAACAGGCACTTACGTCGGTATTATTATATGCAGACTTGCCATCACTTAAACAGGTCTGGGAAGAGTTCTTTTAGACCTTGCAGGGCTTGTGTAGGGGAATCATAGGAGATGCATTTGTCTTTGTTTTTAACCATCAGAATTGTGGGATATTTAACCCTGAACTGCTTTGCAGTGTCTATCAGCTTGGACACCACTGGATGGAGTTCTTGTCTCCTCAATCTCACCGAGTGGGGAAGATCCTGCGCAATTCGGATTTTCCGGCCCTCCCAGGTCACTTCTCAGATTTCTTTCACCTTATTAAGTATGTGCTGCTTATCGATATAATTTAGCAGCTTAAAGATCATTGGCCTAGGGGACTGACCAGGAGCTGGCGGAGGATGCAGGGCTCGGTGGACCCTCTCAATCACATACTCTCCTCCATTTGGGGGGGTGGCCATTTTAATGTAGAGCCTTTGCATGAATGAGATTGCTGCATTCCCTTCCTCTTTCTCAGGGATGCCAATTACCACCAAATTATTCCATCTGCTGCGCCCCTCGAGGTCCTCTATCTTTTCCTCCAGTTTCTTTAGTCTGTGTCCTACATTAACTGAACCCAGATCGGCCTTGTCTTGTCTTTTTTCCAGGGATGCAAGTCTGGTTTCCGAGTCCCCGACTCTCCTTGTTAAGGAGTCTACTGAGTTTTTAATTGCTTGGAGATCTTCGGAGATAGTAGTGAT
The DNA here is from genome assembly GCA_016271365.2 of Neoceratodus forsteri. Classification (NCBI taxonomy): domain Eukaryota; kingdom Metazoa; phylum Chordata; order Ceratodontiformes; family Ceratodontidae; genus Neoceratodus; species Neoceratodus forsteri. Next base: position 794,802,361 of record CM057454.1, read on the forward strand.
TTCTGTCTGAAGTGGCTGCATTATTTCTAGAAATTTCTCCTACGACAGTGTTGTTGTTACTGCTGACATTTTCGGCAAATTCGGGACTTGCTGCCTAGGTCGTTTTGCGGCCTTGTCTTTCTCCGGAGTGAGCGGCGGGGATCGTCTCGGTAACGCTTTTTTCATGTAAACCTCCATTCAAAACTCGGTCTCACACTTCGGAATACAGTTGCGTTGCTGCTTGATTTCTCTGAAGAGGTAAGTTTCACCTTTAAATACTGTTGTTGAGTTGAAACCAGGGAGTAGAGAATGGAGCTCCGAGGAACTGTTGCTTTAGCTCAGGCTGCCATCACGTGACCCCCTAGAGAAGATTTCTTAAGGAGGGGCATTACCACCGCCTCCTTCAGGGTGTCCAGAAATACACCTGTCTCTAATGAACACCAGACTATCTCAGCTAGGACCGGGCCGATGACCTCAACACACCCCACTAGAAAGCGAGTTGGACCCAGGTCCAAATTACAACAGGTCAGCCTCAAATCTTGGACAATCCACATAACATCCTAGATTGCCAACTCATCAAAGTCATACCAGACAAACTGAGGGGCAGCAACCTGCCACTGACCACTGCCACTCCCAATGGAACAAGCTGCTGTCAGCAACTTTATCAGCAAAGAATCGAGAAAACTCATCACATTTCTCTTTTGACAACGCTGTCTGTGACTGACGACAAACTGGATTGCACAGCCTTTTGACAGTTCAGAAGAGCTGAGCTGGTCGATTCTGTGCAACGGTGATCTCCCTGGACAAGAACTCCCCCTTCTTACAGGAGATGGCTGATTAATAATCCTTGTAATGAGTCATCAATCTAAGACTGTCGGCATCAAGGCTGGATTTCCTTCAGTACTGTTCCAACCTTTGCCCACTCATCTCAGTTCCCTCAAGGTCCCATCAAACCAAGGGGACTGAGGGCAATGAGTGAGTGGACAAACACGCACAGGAGCAATGGAATCCAAAGCCTCCATCACAGCCTTATTATAGGCTTGCACCAGGTCCTCTGGATCCATGCTAACACTCAGAAAGCTTGATAGGTCTAATACTACTGCAAGGCCATCTGAGTTCAAACCCCTCAAAGGGTGGTACAGGACCATTTCCATAGGGGCAGGCCTATAGGGGGGATCCTGGAAATTGAACCTTATACAGTGATGGTCCGACCATCCAACCGGTTCCACCACCAGGTTGGAGATCTCCATCCCAGTAGAAAGACCAAGTCCAAAGAGTGACCATGAATATGAGTTGCAGAGGTAAAAACCTGTGTGAATCCCAACAAATTCATCAGTTGGGAGCAGTCTTGACCAAATTGTGAGAGTTCATCACCATCCCAGGCATTGAAGTCTCCCAGAACCATGACTTCTTGCAGGAATTGCTTTTTGCCACTGTGTGGATGGTAGACAAGAAGAATCCTGCATCCCACTCCTGCACCCACGATACACTCAAAGGACCCAGCCTCCCCACTGGAACCTCTACAAGGCCCAATTCCTCCTTAAAACAAATGGCTATACCCCCACCCCTCTGACCCTTCCTCGGGCGATGTATCACTGAGAATCCATTTGGAAGAGCTAACTGAAGCACTGGACCAGCATTATCATCCAGACAGGTCTCTGTGATGCAAGCCAGGTCCGATGACCCAACAAGATCAGCAATCTTTGCTGTCTTGTTTTTAATGGACCTGGCATTGCATAACACCACTCGAGTAGGATGAGCCACCGAGGTTGGCTGAGTCAACTGCCCACATGAAGAGGAACCCTTGGGTATGGGCACCAGATAGGGAGGACCCCACTCAGGAACCCATTTCACCCCAGGGCATCTTTTGGCCCCCAGTATCCAAATCCGACAACCAGGCTCCCCTCACCTTCTAGGTCTACAGCCCCTGCCCCATCTTTTTTGCACAATCTCTAAAGTTCTATACCGCCCATATACTACACAGGGCAAATGGGGGACAGTTTAAAGGCCAGGGGCTGCGGAGCTCAGAGTGAGAGTAGCGCCTGACTGGGAGAGCTCCCTGCCAACACACGCCGGTGGATCCTCCCCAAAGCAATCAAACCACAAATTATCTAAACACAAAAAATTAAAACCTCCAATCCCCACTGCCCACAAAACAAAAGAAAAAATCCTCTTAAAAAATACAATGCCCAGAGTCCAGAGTCACTGAGAATGGATTGAATCGGGTATGGGGCTAAGCCAGCCACAGCTTTAAATTGATAACTTGGGAAAGGCGAGGATCTCGTCACTCACCAACTACCCACAAAGTTCTGTTCAAAAGGATTGCTGACCTTACACCCCAGCAATCACAGAATATCAGCTTTTATGCTGGTCAATAATGAAAGTCAGAGAACCTCTTCAGTCTCCCAACCAAAATGTTTAAACTCCATCACAATCCACCCAACCGACCATGCCACAAAGTTCAAAAATCCAAAATCAGCTTCCTCTTCAAAGGGAACAGTGCTCACCAGGGCAGCTATTCAGGATGGGCAACCTCCCAGATAAGTGTCCCAAAAGGCACAGCCCTCCAACTCCAACCCTGGGGCACCCTAGGACAAGCAAGGCAATCCTACCCTCTGGTAGTGGACCTCACTGCTCTACTGTTTGGCCACCCACTCCAACAACCACCTCAGTGCTGCACTGAACACCCAAACTTGCTGATCGAAGCTTCACCAGTCCACAGCAGAATTACAGGAGGTGTCAACACAGGTCCAAGACTGCGTCCCAGACAGTGGGTTCACCAAATCCAAGCCTTCAAAGGGATGGACCCCAGGAAGAACATCATTTTTTCAATGGAGACCACCTGAAAATGTCCCACAAGGTGGGCAATGGCACCCCACTCTCCAGCAGGTGCCCTGAACACCCATCTCCCGTCAGAGACCCAGACCAGTTCACCACTCCCCAGAACCACATGAAGGGGTCCCTGCCAGTTCAGCAACCAACAGTTCACACAGCTTCCAAACTTCCAAGAGCCTCCATGAAAAAAAACACAGATGAAATTGGAATGGATTCACCATCCATGATGATACACAGGGCAACAGTCAATGGGGTCCTTGCTACACCATTAATCCACAATTAATCCTCCGTTTTAGTCCTCCAACTTTTTCTGAATTACTTCACCAGGGTCCAGACTGCAATACAGGCTAGTGGGTGCAGTTCTTCCGGGAGTGAGCTCTGCCAAAGGTCATAGACCGGGTCCCAGGCCCAAGGCGGAAACATTTAAAATGAAATAGCTCTAAGGATCACCGTAGGATAGGTGATCTGAGACAGCAACTACAAGCAAAGTAAAGTACAGTAGTTTGCTAGCTGAATGCAACACTAGCAATCTGATAGACAAAGTATTCGGCATTCTACAGTACAAGCAAGAATGCCAAATCAAAATGTTAAAATGGCACAGTAAAGCCCCGAAACCCCCCAAAATTCACTAAAATCTCACTGCTCTAACTCACTAAGTTTACCCTAACTAATCTAAGTAAAATAATACAGATAAAAAAAAAAAAAAAAAAGCAAATGCTCTGCTACTTAGCAGCTTCAGGCAGAACTATACCAGCCACCATGTTGCCTGGCTTCCTCTATTGACTTGTGCTTTGCTGAACTTTGTATTGTCTAACAGGGGATTGTAATTTGGGGGTGGGGAAAACATTTTTGTTATTGTTTGTATGGGTGATTTGGTTTGGTTGTTATTCTTTTTTGTGTATAGGGCCTGACTGTTGTTTGTGATTCATATTGGAATGTGTTGGCCAAGAGCTCTTCTGGTCAGGTGCTACTCCCCTCTGAGCTCTGCAGCCTCTGGGCTTTTGATTGCCTCCCACTTGCCTGGTGAGGTGTATATGTGCACTGCCGGGCATTGGAGATTGCTAGGAAGAGGTGCAGGACAGGGGGTTGTGGACCTGGAGGGGGAGTGTAGCTGGGTGGATGGATTAGGGTGGTTAGGTCCTGGGGTCACCCTGGGGTGAAATGGGTTCCAGAGAGGGGTCCTATCTGTCTGGTCCCCATACCCAAGGGCTGCACTGTGGGTGGGCAGATAGGGCGGCTGACCTTGGTAGCCCATCCTACTTGGGCAGTGTTATGCAATGCCACGTCCACTAAAAACAAGACGGCAGTGATTGCTGATCTATTTGAGTCATCAGACCTGGCTTACATCACTGAGACATGGCTTGTCGAGAATGCTGGTCCCGTTTTGGAGTCAGCTGTTCTGGCTGGGTTCTCGGTGATACACCATCCGAGGATGGATTGCAGGGGAGGGGGTGTAGCCATCTGTTTTAGAATGGAATTGGACCTTGTAGATGTGGCAGTGGGTGAAACCAGATCTTTTGAATGTGCCATTGGCACAGGTGTGGGGTGCAGGTTTCTTCTCATCTACGATCCACCCTGGGACAAGAAGCTGTTCCTGCAGGAAGCAGTGGACTTCATCATCGATATGATGTTGGAGTCCCCCAGATGGATGGTGCTGGGGGTTTTCAATGCCTGGGTTGATAATGAACTTTCACAATTTGGTCAGGACTTCCCTCAACTGATGAATTTATTGGGCCTCACACAGGTTATTACCTTTGTGACCCATATTCATGGTCACTCATTGGACCTGGTCTTCCTGCTGGGGATGGAAAACTCCAAACCTAGTGGAGGAACCGGTCAGTTGGTGTGACCATCACACTATAAGATTAAATTTCTAGGCTCCCTCCAATAGGCTCACCCATGTGGAGATGGTTCGGTACTGCCCATTAAAAGGTTTGACCTCAGATGGCCTTACAGTGGTGCTGAACAAATCGGGTATACCGAGTGCAAACACGGATCCCGAGAATCTAGCACAGGCCAATAACAGGGCTGTAATGGAGGCTCTGGATTCTGTTGCTCCTTTCCGGTTTCACCCACTCACCCTTTGGCCTCGGTTCTGCTGGTTTGATGAGACCTTGAAGGAGCTGAGGTGAGTTGGAAGAAGGCTGGAATGATGCTGGCAGAAATCTGGCCTTGATGCCAACAGGCTTAGACTGATGTCTCATTATAAGGAGTATCAATCGGTCATCTCCTGTAAGAAGACAGAGTTCCTGTCCAGCGAGATTGCTGCTGCACAGAATTGACCAACTCAGCTCTTTTGGACTGTGAACAGACTATGCAATCCAGCCTGTCTCCAGTCTTGGAGAGTGTTGTCGCAGGAGAAATGTGACAAGTTTGCTCGATTCTTTGTGAATAAGGTTGCCAACATCAAGTCTGAAATCTGTGCGGCTCATTCCAATGAGAGTTGCGTTGGTCAATGGGAGGTTGCTGCACCTTGTTTTGTCTGGACTGACTTCAACCGGTTCATGGTAGTGGGTGTCATGAGGATCATCCAGAGTTTGTGGCTGACTTGTTGTAGTTTGGACCCAGGCCCAACTCACCTCCTTGTGGGGTGTGTTGAAGTGACTGGCCCGGTCCTAGCAGAGATAGTTGGATTTCATTAGAGACAGGTGTGTTTCCAGACACCATGAGGGAGGCAGTAGTAAAACTTCTCCTTAAGAAATCCTCTCTTGACCCCGATTGTCTATGTAACTACAGGCTGGTGCAGTGCCAAGGCATCCATCTGCAGTGCCGACATCCTGGGTTCAACAATGGACCTGGGAGTTGGAGGACCATCTGGGGGAGAGGGATTGAGTGTCCTATGGACTGCTATCCTTTTTCAGGGGGAGGGAGGAAGAGTGTCTGGTGCAATGAGAACCTCTGGTAGAGGCTGGGGGTCCTGTGTGGATGGCACCACACATACCGGGAGGCAGGGCAGATGCTGGCATCATTGCACATCCCTACCCCTAAGGGGAAAAATGACTGAAAAATATAGCCCAATAATGATGGCCCTGCTCTGCTGCTGCTTCCCACTCACTGCCCGGGGGGATCCCTCTCCCATGAACCCACCCTGAGGGGCAAGCCAGGGCTTCGCAACCCATGTTCTCATGGAGTGGTCACCCACGTAGCAGTCCTGTCTATGGGGGGAAGCCTGGAGATGAGGGGAGCGGTGGGCAGGCCGGGGAACTGAGCCAGGGCTGCAAAAAAAAAAAAAAACTACAGGCCTGTCTCTAACCTTCCTTTTGTGTGTAAGGTTATTGAGAAGGCAGTCACACTGCAGCTGGAGGTCCATCTTATCATCCATTATATCTACAATCATCTCCAGTTAGGCTTTCATAAGAGGTATAGTACCGAGATGGCCCTGGTTGGGGTGCTCAATGATTTCCTGATAGTGAGAGATCGGAGGACTCAATCCATCTTGGTTTTCCTTGATCTCTGTGTGACATTTGATACCGTGGACCATGGTGTGTTACTAGAGCACCTGCGGCGCATCTGTGGACTGTCGAGTACGGTCCTCAGATGGTTCCATTCTTTCTGCATGGGCAGGTCACAGAGAGTGGTGTCTGGGATTTTTTCCTCACAAACGGTATCCCTGCCATGTGGGGTCCCGAAAGGCTCGGTGTTGTCACCCATATTGTTCATGGTATATACTGTATGCTGCCATTGGGAGACATTGTGAAGCAGTATGGGCTGAGTTTTCACTGCTATGCGAATGATACTCAGCTCTACATATCTTTTGTGCCCGACCAGGATGACACTGTCTCAGTATTTAACAACTGCCATGCCAAGATGCAGGACTGGATGAGTGCCAACTGGCTGAGGTTAAACCCTGACAAGACTGAGGTGTTGGTTGTGGACCTGGGTCATCAGGCTGAGAGCTCAGTGGCTGGGCAGCCTTAGGGGCTTTGGTTTGGGGCAGTCAGCTATCAACCTCCTGCTCAATCGTGCTGACAAAGTCCCCGAGTGGCTGCACCCAACCTACGACCTCCTCTATATTTTGTTTCCCTTTACCTCTCCACTTGACTCTACTAAGTTTATTACTGTATAGATGCTCCTCTGTTTTGCCTGTTGTACAAATTATTTTAAATCTACTTGAACAATGCCAATCCTGTAACCTTGAAAATCGTAACTATTTAATGTCCTCATGTTTTTCCAAAGCTTGTACACTGTTATCTTGTAAAATTTGTTATTACTGTTTTGTCCTCTCTGTGACGAGGTACCTTTGTAAATGAGCCTCTGGCTCAAAGGTTGTAAACTGATGTTTAAATAAATAAATAAACCTCTGACCGGGTGTGCAATCTAGGCATTATTTTTGATGATGGACTGACCCTTAAATCTCAGATGTAAGCCATTGTTAAATCTTCATTTTACCATCTGAGGAATATCACTCTGATGAAACACCTTGTCTCACTTAAAGACCTTCCAACACTTATCCATGCCTCTGTGACCTCCCACTTTGACTATTGCAACCATCTGTACCTAAGGCACCCAGGGATTGATATCCGCTGCTTGTAGCTGGTGCAGAATGAAGCTTCAAGCTATTGACTGACTTATCTTGATCTTGCTATGTCATGCCTGTGCTCCATGGAATCCACTGGCTGCTGCTTGAGTGGCGAGTCATCTTCAAGGTTGGTTTACTGACCTATAAAGCCCTACACAAACAGGGACTGTGCTACCTGCAAGAACTTCTGTGCCCTTAACCCCCTGCCCACTCTGCTCCACTGATGAGGGATTGCTAGAGATTCCCAGGATCTGCTTAAAGACCTCTGGTGCAAGGGTGTTTGCGGCTCCCACCCTGTGGAATTCTCTACCTCATCAGAAAAGGGAGTGCCTGACTGTTGAGAGCTTTAAATCTGCCTTAAAGATGGATTTATTTAAGCTCGCCTTCTTGGAGTGTGCATGAATTGGGGATTAATGAATATTGTGATATTATTGTTTTTAACTGCCATTTATGGTTTTAACTGCTGAATTTTTTTCTTTGTTTTGTACAAGCTCTTAGATATTGGTTTGATTTGCGCTTTTTATATATTAAAATTTGAGCTGAGTTGAGCTGAGTTGAGTTAAGTGTAGGGCTTTCTTCAGGTCCCTTGACTGCACAAGAAATAGTGTCAGATGCCATGGTACAAAGCACAAAAGGTAAATCTTTAGTTTGGCAATTTATTTTATATAGACCCTGCAGACAACTCTCAATCTGTATGCAGTCTGTGTAAAAAGAGTATCAGTCATGGTGGAAAACTGGGACATTTTGAAACATCAGTAATGATACGACATACAAAGGCAAAACATCCAATTGATTGGGGCAGGGCATGGGGCAGTGTGGTTGGTATAGGCAGTAGTGGAGGTGGTGGTGGCATTGACCATAGTATGAATGAACTGGAAGCATGAACTAACATTGAATCAGTTGATCTGCCCTTACATTCTTCCCAGGCAAACACAGACTGTTTTCTTCCGACACCATCAAGTACTACAAAATTCCAAAGTAGTACTCCATGTGAAAAAGTCAGGACAAATACAACCCCCTCCCCCCAAATTAAAAATATCTTGTCATTCTCATCAACTAACATCAAAATTTACCCACAAGTTTCCAAAATGCTAACTCTTAAATAGAGCCATTGCAGAGTTCTTAGCCTGTTGTCAACTCCCTTTTGCTTTTGTTGGCCAGCTAGGTTTCCTCAAGTTCATGAATTGGATCGAACCATGGTACACCGTTCCCTGTCAAACATATTTCTCAAAAAATGTTGTTCCATAGTTGTATGACTGATGTGTAGTGCAGTCACTAAGCAGTTGAAACTCTCTGAGGTAAATCAGATTCACATAACCACAGATATATGAACCAGCAACCACACAATTGAGTTCATGACTGTTATAGCTCACTGGGCAAGTTTTCAGTCAGAAAGTAATAATCCCTACTGTACCATAAGCAGTAGGAAGCAGGCTGTATTATGTGTCACCACTTTTACGGAAAACTACATTGCTGTGAATATTTTGCAGGAGCTGCAAAATCAATTCCAGAAATGGCTTACTCCATATTCTTTATCTCCTGGGTTCATAGTGTCAGATAATGGTGCCAACATAATCAAAGCTGTTAGAGATGGCAACTACCAACACAAAGCTAGTTTTAGACATTGATTAAATGTTCTCATCCATAGTTTCTTAAATGAAAACAGAAATGTTGACCACCTATATGTGGGCATTGCAGCCATGCTGTGAAAACACAAAAAAATCTTGAAGGTGCTGCAGAGGTCAAACAACTTACTTACTATTGCATACATTAAAGAAGTAAGTTCCAACCCACTGGAATTCAACATTCTACATGTTGGAAAGGTTTCCTGAGCAGAAAAAAGCTGTACATGACTACACCATGCAGAATCAAATTGATAAAGTAGACATTATGCTCAGTTCCAGCAGCTGGCCCCTACCTGAATCTTTGGTGATCTTATTGGAGCCATTTGAGGCTGCCACACATGATGTCAGTGTGGATAGTGCAACTCTGAGTCAGATTCTTCCTCAAGTAAGATATCTTCACATTTTCATTGATGACACAAAGAAAGATTTTCAGTCAAAAGAAGACATCACTGCTGTTATGCTGGCAGATGACTTGAGTCTCAGACTGTTGACTGGATAACTGCAATGTTTAAGAATGACACCTATGTGTTGGTTACATTGCTAGAACCCTGCTTTAAGTAGAGCATTGAAGCCATCCTTCCTGCAGAAGAAGACATTGAAAATTGGAAATATCTTCTGCTAACCAAATGTGACATTGCCCTAACAATATTAACTGATGTACAGCTGTCAAACCCTGCCGAACCATCAGAGTGCGTATCTGGTGCTGACAATAGCACATTTATCAATTCTTCACAATCACCAGTGTCATTGGAGAGGGAAAGGATCTACAGCTACTTCCTGGGCATCTTATTTTCAGAGTCAGAAAGGCGAATCACATTTGAGTCATATGCAACAACATGGACTAGTATCCTGTAAAGAAAGTGCTGCTGGTATATCTGCCGGTCTGGTAACCATCTCATGCAGCACAATGATCTTGGAGTATTTTGCAGTCCATACTATGATTGGTCTCGAGGAAGATACATTAGTCTACTGGAAACAAAAGAGAACAATATGGCCAGATCAAGCAAATCTTGCAATAATGTACCTCAGTTGCCCATCTTCAAGTGTATATTCAGAACTGCAAAATGCAAAAGGATACCACACTGAGATGCAGTGCTTAGGGTAAAAAATAACATTACAACAGTACAAAAATACAGCCCTCACCAGCTTGATATAGAAAAATGCTGCTCTCAGATTCTGAAGTTAAGGTGCCAAAACTTTATTGCAGGTGACAGAATAAAAAGCATACACCTTGATGCATTTCAGAGGTGACTCCTTTATCAAAAGGTGTATATTCAGAATGCATATTTAGTGCAGCTGGAGGAATAGTCACTGACCACAGAACACTGCTAAGTACTGCAAATGTGGAACAGCCTACATTTCTCAAAATGAATGCTGACAATTTCCCAGTTGTCCCAAACACTGAATTATGTGAGTCTGACCCTGAACATGAACAACAGCCTGCAAACAGTGATACTAAATATGATGACTAGGTTGTATATGAAATAAATAGAACCACCACCTCTGCCACCTTGCTAGCCACATATGCCACATTACTCTTAATTTTCTTTTGTTAATCGTTCATTTTGTGTTATGTAAGTTTGATGTCCACCATGGGTATAATTTCTGGAAACAGCAGCAGCCTCACTCAGAGCAGTTGCATCTCTTGTTCCTACCTCATCAATTCCCAACATGGGTATAATTTTTGAAAACAGCAGCAGGCTCAATCAGAGCAGCTGTGCCTCTTATACCTACCTCAGCAATGCACGCCATGGGTAACATTTTGAAAACAGCAGCAGGCTCTCTAACAGCAACAGCACCTCTCATAACTGCCTCAGCAATGCCCACCATGGGTATAATTTTTGGAAACAGTGGCAGGTTCACTCACAGCAACTGCACCTCTTGTATCTACTATAGCAATGCTAGCCATTGGTAGAATTTTTGGAAACAGCAGCAGGCTCACTAAGAGCAACTGTACCTCTCGTACCTGCCTCAGCAATGCCTGCCATGGGTATACATTTTGGAAACAACAGCATGCTCAGTCAGTGCAGCTGTGCTTCTAGTACCTATCTCAGAAATGCCTGCCATGGATATCAATTTTGGACACAGCAGCAGGATCGCTAAGAGCAGCTGTGCCTCTCGTTCCTGCCTCAGCAATGCCAGCTATGGGTATAATTTTTGGAAACAACAGCAGGCTCGCTAAGAGCAGCTGTGACTCTCGTACCTGCCTCAGCAGTGCCTCCCATGGGTATAACAGCTTGGGGCACCTAACAGACAGTGCAATAGTCCAAAAAGAAAAACTGTCTTTCACATGATTTTTGTTATGGCTAGGATCAGGTAATTGGGTAGTAAAACAGGTAGGGTAGTAACTACCCGACTGACCTCACTGCTTGGTTTTCATCTGGGTATTTTTAGGGTACTTTTGAGGTACCAGCATGTAGTCTTGGGGGTCAGGTATTTTAGTACCCACCCAACCATACTTATTACCCACTCTCAAGTAACCCAACTTGTTTACCAGTCTCTTACATGGAACAGTGTCAAAAACCTTGCTGAAATCCAGGTAGGTCATGTCCACCGCTCCTCCCTGATACAAATTCTTCATCACCCAGTCAAAGATATCTATCAGATTTGTTTGGCATGACCATACCCCAGGAAACTATGTTGTTTTGGGTCCTGTAATCCACTGGATACAAGATATTCCACAATCCTTTCCTTTAATAGTGTTTCCTTTAATGTATCCACCACTGATATCAGACTGACAGGCCTATAACTGCCTACCTCTTCCTTTCTGCCAGTTTTGTGAAGTGGGACTACATCTGCCCTTCTGCAGTCCTCAGGGACCATGACGGTCTCCAATAATCTGTAAACAGCTCCATCAAAGCTGCAGCTAGTACAGTACCTCCCTGAGATCTCTCAACTTCATTGGATGTACCCCATCAGGCCCCATAGCTTTGCCCACCTTGAGGTTATTAAGTTCTCTCTGGACTCTCTCCAAAGAAAATGGACTAGTGTCCATTTCCCTCCCATCATAGCTCCTGGTGCCTTTTCATTGTCCCACCTCTTCCCTTTCTACTGTGAACACCAAGCAAAAATATTTGTTCAAGATGTTTGCTATTTTTTGATCCCCATCTCTACAGTCACCTCCTTCCTCTTTAACCATACAATCCCTCCCTTTGTCTTCCTTTTTTTGCTAACGTATCTAAAAAAATGCCTTGTCCCATTTGACACTCTGTGAGCTATTCTTTCTTAAATTTAAGGCTTTGTGCATCTTACTGTTATGCCTGCCTCCCTCTTTTTTTGCCTGATTCATCCCCCCCCTCTCTCTGGGTCTCCTTATACTTTTTGAATGCCATTATTTCAGCCTTTAACTTTTCTGCTACCCATATCTTTAAATCTTTTGTCACTGAAATGAGGGACACTGACACTCAAAATGAGGGACAATGAGTGACACAGATCCTCATAATGAGATATACATTCTCAAACAGATACAAGCTCAAATAGTGTGTCAACCATTTAGTTTACTTATACAAAGTTTATTTTTGATTTAGCGTCTTAGAATATCATGAATGTTTGCTTTAAAGTAATGATTTACAGCACATTCTCTATATGGGTAGCACCTTTTCCATGAGGGATGGATGAGGGACAGAACAGTCTTGACTGGTAAAATGACAAACATCCATTGTTATCAGGGACACTCCTTCGAGAACCATAGCAGTCTCCTCTTTCTTTTACTTTTGCTTACTTGCTTGACACAGACATTTGTTGCCTTCATTATACCCTCTTTTACTTTGGACCACTTTTCCTCCACATGCCCCCCCCCGGTCATCTCCCCAGCCAGGTCATTCCTGCATTCCTGTGGCATTGTCTCATCTTAATAAAATCAGCCCTTCTGAAGCCTAGGACCCTCACCATTGTGTGCTTGTATTCCACAGCTATTCTTATGTTGAACCACACTGTGCAATGACGATTGGTTCCCAGATGACTTTCCACCTTGAAGTCTGCAACGCTATCTCCATTAGTGAGCACCAGGTCCAGTATTGCCCTATCACAAGTGAATTCACTGACAAGTTGCCTAAGGAATGCCCCTGAAAAGGAATCTAGGATGTCCCTGCTTCTAGCTGAAGCTCAGCAGGGAGGATCCAATCCACATCCAGCAGATTGAAGTTCCCCCCAGCAACACTTCCCCCTTTTCTGCCATTTTGCCAGTTGCTGCTAACATTACCTTACCAAAGTCCTCCCCCTGTGCCAGAGGCCTGTAGAACTCAGTGGAAGACTAGATTTGCTGGCAAAGGCAACTAGATTCATCTGAGCTATTTTCTTCTAGGTTGCTTGTAAGGACAGAGCAAGAAACCTTATCAGAGCAAGGAAAAAGATTAAAACTTCTTTTGGTTAGGCAGATTTACTGTGTGTTATTTTCTTTTTTACTCACAGGGGTTGTTATTGTTTGTTGCTAACATTTTACTGCTTTAATTTTCTCTGATTCAAATTGTTGTTGCAGGGTATACTTTCTGCTGCATTATTACAAAGTGTGCCTACTGGTTTGTGCTTACAGATGATTGCTGTAATCTTCTGATTCAAATTGTTTTTTGAAAGGTATATCTTCTGATACTGCTTTATTTTTCTCTGTAACAAAGTGTTTTTTGCAGGGTATATCTTCGGTGAAATTGTTACAGGTGGTGCTTACATTTTTGGGACTTTTCATCATTTGTTGTTGGTTGATTGTTTCTGCTCTTACCTCATTTCTTTCATCCGTGATTCTTCTTTTTCCGTAGAGGAAGGGCCCAGCCACCCACCCCCATTCACCCCATGCTACACTCCTTTTTTTAGGTAGCACAGTTGTGACATTTCCTGTAACAAAACAGGAAGGGGAGGATCAGAGGGGTATCCACACAGTGACCTCATTTACAGAGGCACAAGTAATTTAACTTGTTATAACAAGTTATACAAAAACAAACAAAACACAAAATCAAACTTTTGCTTTCATTTTCCTCCTTCTAATTACTCTGACCAGGTTATAAACCCAGCAACTCATATGGAATGGATATTATTAACTGTAGGTACTGTGGGACACTTTTCAAAAGGGCAGTTAAACAGGATTTAGGACACTGTCCTTCATGCTGGACTATTGGAGATCTAAAGGCTCAGCTCCAGGCAGCATGGGCAGAGATTGTGTGCCTCAAATTGCATATTCAGGAGGAAATATATTTTAAGAACCACCTACCATTTCTCCAACATCCAACAGAAGCACCTCGACCACAGAGGGTAGTTGATCCAGGAGGCTGGCAGGAGGTTAAGAGGTGCAAATCGGGTACCCAATCACTCAGTGCTCTCCAATGTATCACCTCCACAAACCATATAAAAACTACAAACAGGTATCTGCCTCTATCTCTGAAATCAAATAAAGGGCAGAAGATACTGCAGAGCAGGACACTGCAGCACAAGGGCAAGCACAACAAAATTCACCCAAAACAGGGACCAAAACAAAAAGGAAAAAGGAAATCCAAAACACTTCTGATGATAGAAGACTCCATGATTCGGGGAGTTGATACCTACCTCCAGCCTGGGGTAAGGGTCAGATGTCTCCCAGGTACATCAGCATGTAGAGACACTGACCACATTGCTAAAATCGTGCAGGAAGCAAGGGAAAACATCAATGTCCTGGTACACATAGGAACTAATGATCTCACCAGCTGGTCAGTTGTGGAGACCAAGGAACACCTTACCAGGCTAGGAGACAAAATGTTATCCATTTCATCCAGCATCTCCTTCTCTGAGATCCTGCCAGTCTGGGAGAGGGAGGCAGATGAATGGAAAGTTAGAGAAGGGGAGATAGGAGAGCTAAACATGTGGCTCAAGAGCTGTTGGCAGAGAAAAGGACACAAATGTGTAGGCAACTGGCAACAATTTTGGGAGCAAAAGTTATTTAAATTCAATGGACTGCATCTGACTAAGGAGGGAGTCAGTGCATTGGAGCAGAAGTGTGACATCTTTGCAGAATATTTAAACTAGCAAATGGGGAAAGGGGTGCAGCACCCGATACGTTGAACAGGAAGAACACTCCTCCCCTCCTCAGCTAGTGATCAAACAGAAGTCCATCATGTTTGTAGTTCATTTGCATCACAGGTAAGGAAAAAGGTCCGGCTCCCCATAAGATGCACAGGGGAAACACCAGACCTCGCTCAACAACTAACACACAGAAATCTGGCCAATGGAAAATCATGTGCACAAATGCTCTCAGTCTGGGAAACAAGATCCCAGACCTGCAGGCAACAATGACAGAGGCTAAACTAGACATCATAGCCATTAGCGAGACATGGTTCACCAGTAACCACACTTGGGAGACTTCAGTACCTGGCTATGTACTGTTCAGAAGAGACTGAGGTACAAAAAGGGGAGGTGGAGTGGCCCTTTATGTCAATGAAGATATCAAAGCTACAGAAATTCAGATTACACATAAGGAGCCAGAAGAACTGTGGGTCACCCTGGAAACAGGAAATGGGACAGCCATACAGGCTGGGGTTGTCTACAGGCCTCCAGACCAGGGGGAGGACATAGACACATTACTGTTGAAAGATATACAAAACATGACAGCTAAAGTGGAGGTTCTGATAATGGGAGACTTCAACATGCCAGACACAGATTGGTCATTACCAGCAGGAACATCCGCCAGAACTAGATACATGGTGGATTCCCTGCAGGTGGAGGGCCTCAAACAACTGGTTCAACAACCCACTACAGACAGGGTATCTTTGATCTAGTACTGACTAATGGAGAAAGAATCACAGATCTCCAGGTAGAAGGTCACCTGGGGGCCAGTGACCATCACATGGTATGGTTCAATTTGGCCACTAGAACTAAATCATCCCATTACAAGGCACAAATATGATACTTCAGTGGAGCTGACTTTGATAAGATGGTCAATAGAGTTAAGCTAGCCCTGGCAAGAAGAAATATAGGTTAGGGGGTACAGGCAAAGTGGGCAAGCATTAAGGATGTAATACTTTACTTGAAGCAACATTCCATTGTGTTAGAGAAAAAAGCAAGAGCAAAAGAAGGAGCAAACCACTTTGGTTCTCAAAAACAGTAGCAGAAAAGGTCAGAGCCAAAAGACTGGCCTTCAGGAAATATAAGGAAATACAGCAGGATGAAGATATGGAGGCATACCAAACTTCCCTCAGGGAAGCAGGGAAGGCAGTTAGGCAGGCAAAAGCCCAAACCAAGGCAACACTAGCACAAACAGTAAAGAAGGGGACAAGACTTTCTATAGATACATTAGTGAAAGGAGAAAGTCCAGAGGGGGTATTGCTAAGATCAAAGGGGATAAGGGGGAGTGTGTGGAGGAGGAACAAGGAAAAGCATCTATCCTAAATAAATATTTCTGCTCAGTATTTACTGAGGAGAAGGTAGGGCAGGGCCCACAGCTCAGCACCATGGATACAGGTGGAAGGAGGTGTGCACTAGTCCCTTCACAAAAGAAAGGGTCCTACAAGAGCTCGCTAAGCTCAGGGTGGGCAAGGCAATGGGACCTGATGGCATACATCCCAGTGTACTGAAGGAGCTAAGGGTGGAACTAGCAGAGCCATTAGCAGAACTGTTTAGTGAGTCTCTGAGCACAGGAGAGGTCCCAGAAAACTGGAGAAGGGCTCATGTGATTCCACTCCACAACAGTAGTAGCAGGGAGGGGGCAGGGAACTACAGACCAGTCAGTCTTACCTCAGTAGTGGGCAAGATTATGGAGGCACTCCTTAAGGAAAGGATAGTGCAGCACCTGGAATCTGTAGGAGCACAGGATCCAAGACAGCATGGGTTACAACAGGAAGGTCCTGTCAAACTAATTTCATAGATTTCTTTGACTGTGTAACTAGAGTGGTGGACCAAGGGAGTGTAGTTGATGTTGCCTACCTTGACTTCAGCAAAGCTTTTGATACTGTTCCACAGAGAAGAATGATTAATAAGCTGGGTAGGCTCGGGGTGGCTCAGAAGTTGGTCAACTGGGTGGCAAACTGGTTGATGGGCAAAAAACAGAGAGTGGCGGTAAACAGTGTACAGTCAGAAGAGATGCAAGTCACAAGTGGGTTCCTCAGGGATTAGTCCTGGGGCCAGTCCTCTTCAATATCTTCATCAGTGACATTGTAGATGGACTGGAGGGTAAGGTTTGTCTGTTTGCAGATGACACCAAGATCTGCAAAAGAGAAAATGATCCAGATGGGGTGGTCAGAATGAGAAGAGATCTGAATAAACTGGCAAAATGGTCAGAAGAGTGGTAACTGGGGTTTAATGCAAAGAAGTGCAAGATCATGCTCATAGGGAACAGAAACCATGAAGCTACCTATAGGCTAGGAGGGGAGTTGCTGGCAATCACAAAGGAAGAAGGAGATTTGGGCATCATCATCATCACAGATGACCTGAACACATCCAAGCAGACCACTAAAGCAGTAGGTAAGGCTAGAGGGATGTTGGGGTGTATTAGTAGGGGTATCACAAGTTGGTAGAAGGAGGTAATAATCCCTCTTTACAAGACACTGGTTAGGCCCCATCTGGAGTACAGTGTGCAGTACTGGAGACCGCACCTGCACAAGGACACTTACAAAATGGGGCAGTCCAGATAAGGGCAATCAAAATGGTGCAGGGACTGCATCAGAAAACATATGAGGACAGATTACCAGAGCTCAACATGTATACCCTAGAGCAAAGGAGGGAGAGAGGTGATATGATCCAAACATTCAAACATCTTAAGGGCATTAACAAGGTGAAAGAGTCTAACATGTTCCGATATAAGAAATTAGCAGGACAAAATGACACAACATGAGATTAGAGGGAGGCCGATTAAGGGGTAATGTGAGGAAGTTCTTTTTCACAGAAAAGGTGGTGGATGCATGGAATGACCTACCTCAGGAAGTGGTGGATATGAATACAGTGCAGGGCATCAAACAGGCATGGGATAGACATAAGGGAGCAATACAGATGAGTATGAATAGATAGGCACTTGACAGAGCAAAGGCCTATGACACATTCATAAGGTAGAAAAAAATGGGCAGACTGGATGGGTCTTGCAGTCCTTATCTGCCATCAACTTCTATGTTTCTATGTACACCTGAATTGTGGCTCCATTTTCCTACTTGAGGGGGACCCATATCACCTCTGACACCCCTGAATTCCCTGTATTTCTGTTGCTTTTATGCTTTCCTTCACATAATGCACCACTCCCACTCTTTTTCTTCCTACACTGCCCCTTTTAAACATCGTGCAGCCTGGTATAACCATGTCCCACCCATGGTTGTCAAGGCCCCATGACTCAGTTATGGCCATAATATGCAGGTCAGCCTCCATCATGATGGCCTCTAGATCTTATTTTCCAGACTTCTAAAATTAGCACACATGGCCTTCCAGATTTTTTTAGGTCTTTGCATGTCTCTCCCCTTTTTACCTTTTGTTCATACTTTCTCCCTCTTCTCTTGACTGCTTTGTTTTCCCAGCTTCCTCCTTTACATGCTTTTTCTTTTGTAGCACCCTCCCTGTATAATTCTCTAACTCGTCGATTAAGAGAGTGCCAGACCATTGATAGCTTTAAATCTATGTTGCAGTCATATCTTTTCACTTTAGCCTTTTAATTCATGGATATATTTATTGATTTACTGGTAAGAAATTTTATATTTGTTTATTGTGTTTTAAATGTGCAGCGCTTTGGCTTTGGAAAGGCGCTATATAAATAAAGTTTTACTTTATTTTACTTTACTAATCCCCTTCTTCTTTGATTAACTCGCTCCCTGATGGGACTCTCGCCCCTTGGGATTACCCTGCACTCTATCTCAGCCTGTGTGGGAAGTAGTTTCTGCCTCCTCTTTTTCCTCCCCCACTCCCCTTTTGCTAGTTTAGACATTCATCGAAGTAATGTTTAAACCATCCACTGAGAACTGTGATTCCCATCACGAATGGATGGAGGCCATCACCTCTGCATAGGCTTGTATCTTCTCAGGTGGTCCCCCGGTCCCCCAGTCCCCAATGCAGTCATACACCTCCTTTCTACAGCATTCCTTCAATCATGAGTTGAAAGCATTGATGCAGAGCTCCCTCTTCTTGCCCCTATCATAGACAGGAACACCTCTGCAAAAGCTACAAAGCAGGCTGCCTGTCTAAGACTTCTTTACTGCCCCCTAAACTCCCCTACACTGTTCCTGCTCCATCCCAAGCCAGGTCATTTCTCCCCTGGTTGACAGTGACCTCTTGCTCCCCGTCCCTTTCTACTCCCTAGTGAGACATAATATATTCTTCCCATCCCTCTGGGCTGTGGGACTGGGTTTGCACCTAACCACACTCTCTGCTCACTTCCTATTCCCAAATGTTTCCTTGCTTACTGCTTCTCTGTGGTCGTCTTTCAGTATCCTTGGGGCCTCCACTCAGGATGATACCCATACCCTCCTGGGCAACTACTGTGGGGGCCTCCTCTTGGCAGTCGCACTCCACCACAGCAATGTAGGAATTTTGTAGTGGTATGTGGTTGAGAAGTGTGCCTGCAACCTCCTCCCTAAACTTCTGGATCCCACCACCCCTCCTCCTTCCTCTAGCCCACCATAGTCCACTTGCTCTTCCTACCTGGCATCCTTTGAGATAATGGTGTTAGACTTGGTGGCCCTTGGGTGGAGAACAGTTCAAGTTCACCTGACTCCTAGTCAACACAGCTCTGAGTCTTGTGACCTCCTCCTGACTTATGACCAATATAGCCTCGAGTCTACAGACCTTCTCTGCCAACCCAGAGAGTCGCACACAGAAAGGGCATCACCACAGTCTCCAGATGGTCTCCCTGAAGACTGCCACACCACAACCACTACACTGCACCATTGCCTACATTCCCCATTCCTGTCTTCCCTGTGATTCCTGTCCTCCTGTCCTAGAACTCATTAAGGTAAGTTGTAGACCATATGAGTTACTTAAGTACACTATGCAGTCCTTTTATTAACTTCCCTAGGTATGTCACAGATACAAGTATGCTATAAATATCATCACTTACAAACAACTTTTTTTAGTAGCACCCAACCTTGATATCAGTGTAGCAGCAAACCCCTAAACCCACAATCAGAACATTTCCCAAATCCAGTTTAGCAGTAAGTCCCCAAACCCACAATCACAATACCACCCCAAGACACTTTAGCAGAGTGTCTCAAAACACACAATCACAATACCACCCTGAAACAGCTTAGCAGCAAGCCCCAAAACACACAATCACAATACCACCCTGAAACAGTTCAGCAGCAAGCCCCCAAACCCATGACCACAAAGCCACCTAGAACCAGTCTACCAGCAAGCCCCCAGACTCACAATCACAATACCACTCCAAGTCAGTTTAACAGCATGCCCCCAAAAGAACAATCGCAAAACCACCCAGAACCAATTTAGCAGCAAGCCCCCAACCTGATGATCACAAAACTAGTTTAGCAGCAAGCTCCCAATCCCTCAACCACAGAATAACCCAGAAACAATACAGGTGTACCTGCAATCTAACAAGCAGGGCTCCTGGCTGATGGCTGTTGCCATAGCTGGATCCTGGCAGACTCCTGATGTCCTTTGTGAGGATCCTTCACATGAGGGCCACAAGTGGAAGAACCGCTTACCATGAAGAACTGATACCTACAAACAGTTGGGGATATAGAGTCCAGAGGCAGACAACCTGAAATAATTTTTGCTGAGAGCAGGGACTCCAATTTTAGCAACCAATAGCACACCTATTCATTCTATCCCCACACTATGGACAACAGCTTACCTAGTCTCACTCTACAAAAAATGGAGATAAGAGATCACGTGATGGGTCTGGCTTGCTAGCTGCTATTCCTTGAGCTCCTGCTATCTCCCTTCAGAAATCCGGCTTAATCAGCTTTTATTGGGTCGGCTTTGGTGTATCTGTCTACTTGCTATAACTTCTGCCTACCTAGGAGGACCATCCAGCCTTTTTGCTTGTATCTCAATCCGTTAATTTCACCGCAATGGAAGCAGAAATGAAAACGACCCTACCCAGGCATACACCTCAGGTCTCGCCTGACAAGCAGGCCAGGAAAGCTAAACCCAGTCAACAGTCCTCAGCTAAGCAACTGAGCACTCTTTCAGCTCCAGTACCACTGTCAGAGGAACGATTCCTGCAAGAACTACAGCCGTTTAATGAAATGCTACAAGATATAGCTTCAGACCTTAAAAATATGCACAATGAGATGGCCAACCTTAAAATGCAAACCGCAGATGCTGAAGCACGTACTCACTCTGTGGAAGCCTGGCTAGACAAGACAGATCCCGAAATAACCAAACTTAGACAACAAATTGTAAAATTACAGCTTAAAACAGAAGATTTAGAGGGCTGTAGCAGAAGAAACAACATTCTAATTTTCGGGCTCCCAGAAGGAGCGGAGGACTCCTCAGCTATTGTGTTTACTCAAAAGCTTCTCAATAAGATTGCAGGCCCCTCTCCATATAACCCCACTTACCTAATTGAAAGGGCACACAGGTCTTTACGCCCGAAACCAGAGGAGTCTGCCCCATCCCGCCCGGTGATTACCCGGCTGCTCAATTATCTGGAAAAACAGCACATTCTTTCCAAAACCAGAGAATTACACACCATTCAATGGGAAGATAAGCGACTGCGTATCACCCAGGACTTGCCATTAGAAACCCATCAGAAGAGAGCCACCTTCCACCCTACAGTCAGTAAGCTGATCGCGGCCAGTATCAAATTCCGTATGATCTACCCAGCTCACCTACAAGTGCTGGTAGATGGATCATGGCTCTCCTTTGAGTCTGCTGTTCAAGCACAGTCAGAATTAGAGAAGAAACTTTCCTCACTGTTCAAATCCCCATGATCTAGTTACTCTTGCTGGATACCCTGGGTTTTACTGCCCAATGATTTGAGTAGCCTACCTTGGATGTGGTTTGTCTGTATGAGACCTGCAAGATGGGAAGTGGCCTCTGCCTTCAGACTGGTGATGGTGGATCCTAGATGGTACGACCCGTGGAATGTGGGATTTTGGAAAAGAGCCTAACTTAAGGAACTTGCGTTTGTTATGCTGCTGATCCCGAGGACCATATTTTTCCAACTTGCAGTTTCCCTAGGGATTGTATTTTGTGTGGTGCGAGTCCAGTAATGTTATTGTTCCCCCGCGAAACACTTACCTCCCTGTCTGGTCATATGGAAACATCAGTTCGACTTGGGACACTCTAAAAAAATACCCTTTTTTTTCTTTTTTCTTTCTTTAACTCCCGAACTAAACACTTTAATTAAGGACATACTGGCTAATGATGCCTGTGCTCCATCTAGGGTGCACCTAGTCAGCTCTCTTGATTTTCCTAATCTATGGCTCTATGCTCCTCTTTCCAATTTCCAGACACTCTCGTCTCTTTCTATACTAAATTCTCCTGTTTACAACTTTACCAACTCTCTGGATATACCTTACAACTCTCTACTTCTTTTTCTAATCTGACCTCAATCCAGAGCAGCTGCAAGGCATCACCCGAGATATTATGCTGGTAACAGGTCGGTTACTATCATTTTTATATAGATGCCTCTTTCAGAATTACACCTTGTTTTATTCTTTATGTTACTGTTGCTCTCTGCTTCTTGGATTTCTGGAGGGAGGGAAGGGTGGGGGGTAGAAGGATTGTATCAGTCTAGTGATGGCCAGCCTGATGTACTGGTGTGTGGGAGGGGGTACCCTAACTACCCTCTGACATATATTTCTAGTTCTTATTACTTCTATTCTCATATTGTGGGTTTTATGGTTGTATTTTTCTGTTGTAAATTCATGTTTATCACATTGTTACATATATGGATTATTCAAAGTTCACTATATACTGTATGTTTAAGTGGGTTTATGGGGGGTGTCTTCCTTAGGGTACATGGGGGATCTCTACCCATTACTTATATTGATACACCTCAGTGGATATTATCATTCGGTAGAGAATTGTTTGTAAATAGTTATAGGAGGGAATGGACTAGTGGGGGGGGGTAGAGTCTATTCATATTTACTGTGTTCCACAATCACTTAAATTGGATGTATCCCGGGTTCTACATGTTTTAAATGTTTACCGGTTTGAAATACTGTTACTTCTTTGTTGGTTTTGGGGGAATGCAATAGTTACTTTTTTAAGGGAATATACTTATAGAGGGAAGTTCGTGACGCACTTTAACCATATAGAACACTGGCTACATAAGATGGCTCATGGAAACAGTGGCTAGTGGTATAAAAAAATGTATAACTTGAAATGTTAGAGGTGCTCGTGAACCTAATGAAAGATTCCAGATCCTTAAACAATATATCTATACTGCTTGCCAATATTTCTTTCATCCAAGAGACCCACCTCCTCCCTAAGGAAGCTACTAGTTTACGTAGCCAGGAGATTGGGCAAGTCTATGCATCTGGCATATCGACAGCTAGTGGGGGGACTGCCATCCTGGTCCATCTTTTGGTATCCTTTCAACCGAAGGTGACCTTCACAGATCCACAGGGGAGATATGTACTAGTTCAAGGTCTATTGGATCATATGGAATTAGTACTAGGGAGTATATATGGGCCAGTGGGGGGGAACCCTGAATTTTTCTAAGACCTATTGAGTAAACTACAACCATTCTTGTCTCTCCCATTGATACTTGGTGGAGACTGGAACCTACCACCTACCCAAGATTTAGACCGCTCTAACTCTCCTCTTAAGCCTCTCTCCATAGCCCAAAGAGCACTAGCAGAATTCCTCGATTCTACTGGTTTGTGTGATCCATGGAGACTGTTGAACCCCACAACTCACACTTTCTCCTTTCAATCCATGGTGCACTCTTCCTTGTCCCATCTGGAATTTATCTTAATCAGCTGCTCACTTATACACAGCTTAAATGACTCAGCTATAGAAACGGTAGTTATTTCAGACCATGCAGTAGCTTGGACTACACTATTATTGGACCCTAGTTTCCAAAGAGACTTCGTATGGTGGCTGAACATGCAACTTCTAAAGGAGTATTATGTTATCTCCAGAATTTCTGGCCTGATTCAATCATTCATTACTAACAACCACGACTCGGTTTCGAGAGCAGACCATGAATGGTGCGCTCTGAAATGCTTCCTGAGAGGAGAGTTTATCAGGCTTGCCTCTACTCGTAAGCAGAAAAAAGAAGCTACTATCATATCTCTCTTGGCCCAAATTCATTCACTCAAACAATCTCTCTCTCTCCCTCTTCCACTCCCAACTTACTGCGAACATTATTACATTTAAGGAACCAATATTCCTCCTTATTACAAGAAAAGGCAGAATTTGCTATACTAAGAACACAGGCAAAATATAAAGAACATGAAGAAAAAGCAGGCCACCTCTTAGCCTTGCACCTAAGGAAACTTGAGGTGTCAAAGATTATTTCTGCCATCAGCGCCCCTGACAGGTCTATTAAAACTCATCCTAGAGACATTGTAAATATTTTCAAACAATTCTACGCTTTCCTTTACAGCCGGCACCCTTCTCCTCCGTCACAAAGTGAGTTACTAGGATATTTGACTGCCTCATCATTACCAACTCTCTCATCATCACAACAGTCCTTTCTATCCACTCCTGTTTCTCTTCAAGAGGTGGAATCAGCTATCAATAACTTAGCAATGGACAAGGCTCCAGGCCTTGATAGCCTACCTTCAAACTTTTATAAAGTTTTCGCTAAAGACCTTGCACCTTGCTTGTTACGCCTCTATCAATATATGATTTCTGGACAAGTTCAAGATCCCTCTTTATTAGAGGCCTCAATTATTCTCCTTCTTAAACCAGACAAACCCTCTCACTTACTTGCGAGCTACCGCCAATTTCCTTGCTAAATTGTGATATTAAAATCTTAGCCAAAATACTCTCTAACAGAATTGAACAAATTTGGTCCCACCTTCTTAGCCCAGAACAAATAGGATTTGTATCCGGAAGAACCCCGACAGATCACCTTCGTAAACTCTCGTATCTCATTCAGTCGGCAAAAACCTCCCCCATATCAATGGCACTAATTTCACTAGATGCAGAAAAGGCCTTTAAAAGGGTAGACTAGGACTTCCTGTGGGCAATGTTACATGTAATGGGCTTCCCCAGCAATTTTATTAAATGGATTCAATCCCTATATTCCTCCCCCTGGCCAAGATACACTGCAATGGCATATACTCAGATACTTTCCCTCTTTTTTCAGGTACACATCAAGGGTGTCTGCTTTCTCCTTTCCTTTTCAACTTATACCTAGAACCCCTTATTAGATGCTTGAAATCCTCTCCTTTGGTAACTGGTATACCTGCAGGTAAAAGGGCTCCACAGCTTTCGGTTTATGCAGATGACATACTTCTTCACCTTTCTGATCAGGCCTCTTCATTAACAGAGGCAATGGATATCGTTTACGCTTTCAAAAAATTTTCAAATTATAAACTCAGCCTTAGCAAAACTGAAATTCATCCCCTTAACCATTTAACATACAGTTCAGCCCTTAATAAATTCAGAATGAAATGGTCCCCCCGGTTTATTAAATATCTGGGCATCTATGTTACCTCTGACCTATCGCTATCACAGAAGCTTAATCTAGAGGACTTGTGGCACAACATCCAACAAGATCTAACGAGATGAAAAAATCTCCCACTTTCACTATGGGGCAGAATTAACATTATCAAGATGAATGTCCTACTTAGGCTCTTTTATCCATTAAATATGCTAAATATTTGGCTACCTCTATCCTTCTTTTAATGCTTTCACTCAAATATTAACTCACTCACCTGGCTGGATAAGGCAGTCAAAAGATCCTACCTTAAACTGTGTCAACCCAAAGAGCTAGGAGGGCTACAATTGCCTAATTTTCTACTTTATTACTGGGCCAGTCACCTATATAAATGTGGGAAATGGTTATCTCTACCTCAACTTCTTATTCAACAAGATTATATTCCAATATGGTTACAAATTGAATCAGATATGCTCTCTTCCTACAAACTATCCCCAATCTCACTCTTTTATACTTCAATGAAGAGTATACCAAGGGCTTTACAGTCTCTTCCAATTGGTATTTCATTAAAAGTCATCTTTCAGTTGTATAGATATTGTAAAGTATCTCCAATCATTGATTTTTCCCAACCAATCTGTGCTAACCTAACCCTTAAAATTGGAGGAACTCCGATATCTGGAAACTGGCTACCAATCTCTTCTGAACTTACTGTCTCTGATTTCTACTCACATGACTCTATTCTGTCTTTACAAGATATTTTAGTTAAATTCCAATTACCACCATCTTCAGCTTTCAAAATTTTCCAGCTTAAGCACCTTCTGGTCAAAAGGTTTGGGTGGGAACCCAAATCCTCTTATATTAGTACTTTTCTGCAACAAATCACTGTCCCAACATCCAAACCACATATTATCTCTATTCTCTATAAGTTACTTCTTACATGCCCGCAACCCCCATCTGTAGCCGGCTCCAAGATCTGACAAGGTTTCTTTCCTGATGAAGATATTAATTGTCAACGCCTATGGAAGAATTTATATATATATATCTTACACAAGATCATTACAGATTAACACAGTATTGTATCCTAAATAACATGTATTAAACTAGCTCAAATGAAGAGCCTCCCTTCTAATACATGTTCCAGATGTAATAAAGAGGAGGGCTCATTATTGCATATATTCTGGGCATGTGAGAAAGTATCTCTCCTGTGGAAACAAATTGAAACAACCTTGGACCCACTTTTAGGGCTGCAAGATCTTTTTTCCCCCATCATATGTATTTTGGGAGATTATTCTAAAATTCTGGTGAAAGAGAGAAGATACCATATGGCTCTCATCTCACTAACAGTCCAAAAATTGATGCTTAGACATTGGATGGATCAAGCTCCCATTTCTTACATAAAATGGTTGCATGAAATATCCTTTGCCCTTCGTGCTGAACATTTAATTGTGAATGTACGTCACCATCAATCATCGTTCAATGAAAAATGGGGGAAATTGTACGCCCTTTACTTGTCTTGATAGTGTGGTTTTGGTTCTTCATGAACTTCTCATTCCCTTTTTCTTGCTTTTTAACTAGCTGTTAATCGCTCAGGTTTCCTTATTGCATATGCCATGTTAGGCATGTCAAAAGTGCACCACAGTATGGGGGGGGGGGAAGGGGGAGGTAGTTAGGTTTGGTTGGGTAGTTTGTCATCATTATTTTCTCCGACTTATTCTATTCTCTGTAAACATTTCCTCTCAGCATATTTTACTTATAGATTTTGTTTATGCATTGGACTGTTATGTTGTTTTATCTTATATAAATAAATAAAGCATGTTTAATTAAAAAAAATGGAGATAAGTAGAAAGCTAGTAATTATAGGCCTATATCAATACTGCTTTGACTTGATAAGGCCCTGGAAAAAATAGTCACTATACATTGGCATACTTGTTCAATACCTCTCTGGAAACAGGGTGCATACCCCAGGACTGGAGGATGGCTCACGTGGTTCCCCTCCACAAAAGCAGACCTAAGGATGAACTGGGCAACTACAGACCAGTAAGTCTCCCGTCCATTGTGGGAAAGTTAATGGAGACAATCCTTAAAGAGAGGTTAGTAACCTTTCTAGAAGATAATGGTCTCCAGGATGGGAAGCAACATGAGGTTGTCTCTGTCAGATCCTGCCAGACCAACCTGGTTGTCTATTATGACTGGGTGACTAGAGAACTGGACAAGGGCCATGTGGTGGATGTCCTGTATCCAGATTTCAGCAAGACATTCGATTCGGTGCTACATGGGAGGCTGATTAGCAAGTTGGAATACCAGAGAGCAGGGACAAAAATGGTGAATTGGATCAAGAACTGGCTGCAAAGGAGACAACAAAGGGCAGTGGTAGGAGGGGAACTCTTAGCTCCAAAGTCTGTTAAGAACAGGGTGCCACAGGGCTCGGTACTGGGCCAGGTGTTGTTTGGCATTTTCATAGCCAACATCTCACATGGCATTAAGATTAGTCTTTTTGCCGATGACACCAAAATCTGTGCAGGGGTGGATGATACAGTAGGGTGACAGAGGCTGCAGAAGGATCTGACAAAACTTGAGGACTGGTCAGACACATGACAGCTGGGGTTCAATGCTAAGAAGTGCAAAGTCATGCACTTGGGAGCAAGTAACGCAAGGAGGTGTTATCAGTTGGTAGGGGTGCCAATAGCTCTTATAGAGGAAGAGAAGGATTTTGGGGTGATAATAATGGGGCAAATAAACCACTCAGCAAAGTGCAAGAAGGTAGCAGCTAAAGCCAACAAGATGCTAGGGTGTACTGCTAGAGGAATCACCTCCTGGAGGAGGGAGGTGATCCTGCTCTGTACAGGTCATTGGTGAGGCCACATCTGGAGTACTGGGTGCAGTATTGGCACCCATGCTTAAAGAAATATGTTATATAACTGGAGGGGGTCCAGTGCAAAGCAACAAAGATGATCATGGGATTGGAGGTGAACCATATGAGGGAAGGCTGAGGGAGCTAACATGTAGCCCCTGGAGGAGAGAAGGGACAGGGAGCTATGATTGAGACCTTTAAATACATGAAGGGTATAAACAAGACTGGTACAGAGGGGATTTTTAAGTTGGGGAGAGACATGAGGGGGCATGGTCTGAGATTGGAGGGAGGAAGATTCAGGAGAGAAATGAGGAAGCACTTTTTCACCAAAAGGATGTTGTCTATGTGGAATGCGCTGCCTGAGAAAGTGGTGTTCTGTAAGTCGGAGGGCAGTTTTAAAAGGGGATGTAACAAAGTGAGGGGGAGGGTCACTGTGATGGGGTAGGGGAGGGAGGGGCAGCTGCAGTATAAGGGATTGCTAGCTGCACACTTGAGCAGACTTGATAGACCATATGGCCTGTATCTACTGGCAGTTTCGTGTGTTTGTATGTTCATGTATATAGGTTCGAGATTACCTAGCCAGCCATAATTTTCTCACACCTTTCCATTCTGGTTTCAGGACACTGCATAGCATTACTACTGCACTTGTCAAAGTGACCAATAACTGGATCACCTCCCTTTATTAAAAAATTTTAACAGCTGCCATTTTCCTAGATCTCAGCAAAGCATTTGATACAATGGACCATCAAATACTGCTAACTAAATTGTCTCATATTGGTATTGGTCAGCATGCTTTATCCTGGTTCAAAAATTACCTTATGGGAAGACAACAACAACTGAAGTTTGAAGGCATGCTGTCCTCCTGCTCTCAAGTATCCAAAGATGTCCTTCAAAGATCAATCCTTGAACAACTCTTGTTCACTATTTAAACTAATGAGCTGGATGAGGATATCAGAGATGTAAAATTGCATTGCTACACAGATGATACAGTAATATATGCAAACAAACCCAACATGAAAGAAGCTATACATGGACTACAGACCATCTTCAATACTCTTCAGTTGAAACTATGTACCTCCAAGCTCCTCCTCAATGCTGAAAATCTAAATATATGATTTCTGCTTCTAACAATAAATGGTTAACTGACTCTTCCCCCTCTTGCATTCTTAACTGCTAAGAGATAGGCTGGATCTAGTAGAGACATTGAAATATTTTGGAATATGGCTAGATAATAAACTCTCTTTCAGTAGCCATATTGATAATCTATGTAAGAAACTGAGGCCAGGGCTAGGTTTTTACTATAGAAATAAATTCAACTTACCCTAGAAGACTGCAGAACCTTAGTCAGAGCTACAATCCTACCTCTGCTGGACTATAGGGACTTTATACAGTGGCGTGAAAAAGTATTTTCCCCCTTCCTGATTTTCTCTATTATTGCATATTTGTCACACTGGATGTTTTCAGGTCTTTAGACAAAATATAATATTAGATAAAGGGAACCTGAGTGGACAAATAACACTTTTTTTTTTTTACTTATTTCATTTATTTAATGAAAAAAGTTAACCAACACCAACTGGCACTGTGTGAAAAGTAATTGCCCCTAGTTAAATCAACCCAATTAAAGGGATAATTAGAGTCAGCTGATTGAACACAGCCAGGCTTGATTACAGCCAGCCCTGCTCAATATAAACCTCACTTATTTTGGCCCTTACCATCAGAGTCACATTGCCAGGACAAAGATTCAACAAGCACATTATGCCATGATCAAAGGAAGTTCCTGAAAAGATCAGAAAACATTTTGTTGCCCTCTATCAGTCTTGAAAGGGTTACAAAGATATTTCTAAGGCTCTGGGACTCCATCAAACCACAGTGAGAGCCATAATCTCCAAATGGAGAACACTTGGAACAGTAGTGAACCTTCCCAGGAGTGGGCTGCCTGCCAAAATTACTCCAAGGGCGCAGGTAAAATCATCCAAGAAGTCTCAAAGGATCCTAAAACAACAGCCAAAGAACTGCAGGCTTCTCTTGCCTCAGCTAAGGTCAGTGTTCATGACTCCACAATCAGAAAGAGACTGGGCAAAAATGGGCTTCATGTGAGAGTAGAAGCAGGAAACCACTGCTAACCAAGAAGAACATAAATGCTCGTCTCTCATTTTGCAAAGCACCTGGATGATCCACAAGCCCTTTGGGAAAATGTTCTATGGACAGATGAGTCCAAAGTGGAACTTTTGGACAACATGGATCCCATAATGTCTCGTAAAGCAAACACAGCATTCCACAGTAAGAACACCATACCAACAGTCAAACATGGTGGTGGTAGTGTGATGATGTGGGATGCTTGCTGCCTTAGGACCTGGATGACTTGCCATAATTAAAGGAACCATGAATTCTGCTCTGTACCAGAAAATTCTTAAGGAGAATGTCCAGTCATCCTTCCGTCAGCTGAAGCTGAAGCGTAGTTGGGTCATGCAGCAAGACAATGATCCAAAACACAAAAGCAAGTCCACATCAGAATGGCGAAAAAGTAAAATTAAAGTTTTGGAGTGGCCTAGACAAAGCCCAGACTTAAACCCAATAGAGATGCTGTGGCAGGACCTGAAACGAGCAGTTCATGCTCGAAAACCTACCAAATGTTACTGAATTAAAGCAGTTCTGCGAGGAAGAGTGGGTTAAAATTCCTCCACAGCGATGTGAAAGACTGATATTGAATTATAGGAAGTGTTTGGTTGCAGTCATTGCAGCTAAATGTGGCGTAACCAGTTATTAAGTGTAAGGGGGCAATTACTTTTTCACACAGTGCCAATTGGTGTTGGTTAACTTTTTTTCATTAAATAAGTGAAATAAAAAAAAAAACAAGTGTTATTTGTTCACTCAGGTTCCCTTTATCTAATATTACATTTTGTCTAAAGACCTGAAAACATCCAGTGTGACAAATATACAATAATAGAGAAAATCAGGAAGGGGGCAAATACTTTTTCACACCACTGTATATATAGAGGTTCCTAGCTGGACATTTTACAAAACTGGACATTCTGTGTCACAGGCCATTTATATTCCTTACTGGACTGCCTGCAAGAACCCACCACTGCACCCTGTATACATCTGTTGGCTGTCCCTCCCTCTCCATTAGGTACTTCAAAAGTCTTTATGTGTGGACCTATAAATCTGTTAAGTGTGATGTACCCCAATATATCACTGACCTGCTGTGAAGAGTCTCTAGTCTATAGAATCGGAGAACACACAATCATATTTTGCTCGGAACACCAAGATTCACAACTACATAAGAGGAAATTACCTTCAGATGACTTGCTCCAGCTTACTGGAGCAAACTGCAGGCCTATTTAAAACTAATCACTTTTGTGAGCCTAAAGATCCACCAACGCCTCAATGCTTGAAAACTAGATAGCTGTTCCTTGAGGGTTCATCAGCTCCTAATGCTACTTCTCAACCTGATGTCATATTACTCTGCTTGTGATATCACAGTTACTCCCATGGCAACAGACTGTGATGTCACAACAGAGCATTATAATTTCAAGTAGGGAATAAGCTATAGAGGCAGATGAACTCTAAGGCATACCAATCTAATTTTTATGGGAATTTCTTCAGTAATAAATATTAGAGAGGAGAAATCTATAGAATATATGTGAAATAGAAGCTGAATTGTGTCTAAACATTATGTTTTTCAACTTTTTCCCAAAGGTGTTAGCTGCTATTTAGGCACCTTTAAATCTGTGATTGACCCCAGTTGTTCTGACAGCTGTACTTGTTCTTAATATTTGCTAGTACTGATGTTAATGGTTGCTGAGAACATTTTTTTATTTTATTTTTTGTAACTGTATCTTTATTGTAATCTAGCTGACTATATATTGTTGTAATTTATACTACTTCTTCACTCTGTATACTTGTCATCACTGTTGATTGCTCCTGCACTGTACTGTCCTAACCAGGAACTCCTTTCAAATGAGCTTTGCTCAGTGGAGCTTTTCCTGGAAAAACAAATAAAACAAAATGAAATGAAAATGAAATATGGAGAGGGTAGAATCCCTCTGCTCCACCCCCTGTCAGTTGACATCGGCTCAATTGGCAGAAATTATGTTTGCACAGTATCCCCAAGCAATGGCCAGTGATTGTTGGTGCAGTGATCTGCATCTGGAAGAGAGAAAGGGGAACTGCCAGCACCAGCCATCTAACCCTCACTGCTCCAGAAGCTGTTCAGCTCTCTGTGTTTCCAAAAGCATAGTAAAACAGTAATCTATGGGAGCCTACTTTCTGAGACTCGGGTGGCACCATCAGCTCTGCTCCCTGTTGACTCCAGTCCATCAGATTGGCAGAGACTGTGTTTGCTTGGTATCCCCGAGCAATGGCCAGTGGTTGCTGGCATGGCAATCTGCTTATGGAGAGAAGAGAGGCACTTCCAGCACAAGCCCTCTCTCCCTCACTGCTCCAGTGGCTCTTCAGCTCTCTTTACTGCTGAACGCAGAACAAACAGCAATCTACCAGAGTCTCCTTTATGACACAGCAGGTTTCCTCAGCTCTGCCCCCTGTTGGCTCCCACCAACCAGTTGGCAGAGTCTGTGCTTGTTCAGTATCTGAGCAAAAATAATCAGACTTGATGGGCTAGCCACCCTTATCAGCCATCACATTCTATGGTTCTATGTATCCAAGAGCAATGACTGGGGCGTCTGCCACAGTGATCTGCTTCTGGAGGGCAGAGAGGCACTTCCAGCACTAGCCTTCACACCCTCACTGCTTTGGTGGATCTTTGGCTCTCTGTGCTGCCAAAAGCAGAGTCTCTGTACTGCCAAAACCCTAATGCCACATTTCCCTACTTTTGTAACATTAACTTGAACCTTAACTGGTGCATTAACAATGATATTTGCAAAGAATATTTATAAAGGGTGAGAAAAATCAGTAATAATGCTATCTCCTGATTGAAAAAAACACACCAGATGACCACGTATTATCTCACAAAGACCACATACCTGCACTTCTTTCTATTCCTCACCTCCCAAAACAATTTTGGTCATTTTCCACTTGGCCTGCAGCCTTGTGCCTTTCAACACACATACCAAGGCGTGCATATGACAGATCAAGACAGCATGCCCGGTAGTGGATTATCTGTTACACACACACACACACACACACACACACACACACACACATATATATATATATATATATATATATTATAATTAAGCGATATTGCCACTATAGTTAGTGTAAAGTACCCATTTAAGGTTAAAGTCTGAAATTTTCAGGTTAATAACTTTAACACCATATGACAGATTTGCCTGAAACTTGGCAGGCATGGTGCAGTACTATAATTCTATGGATCTGCAAAGTTTTGCAATGGTCGGATATACAATTGCAGAGCTATAAAGCGCAATAGAAAGTTATATTTATGCCTTTTTGCGCATTCTTTGTTCGTGCCTACAGGTCACATATGGCTTGCATGACAGGTACAAAACCTTCAGGGAACATGCAGCCAGGGTTCCTGATGTGCCTTTTGAAGATTTCATAAAAAAATATTAAATGGTTCAAAAGTTATTCAAAAAACAAGTTTCCCATTATAGTCAATGGGAAAAGTTAACAAAAAGTTCAACAGTGTCGCAAATGCAGTGTTTAGTGTCACAAATGACCCCTGTAGTGTTGTGAGTCATCCATTATTTTTTCAGTTACTGGTCACAGAAATGCTTGCCATTTAAATTTGGGACCCTCTAGGAACACAATTCTTTTTGTGTTTACCTAGTTGAGCCCTGAGGATGCTAGCTATATCTTTTTTTGGGGGGTTAAACACACAAGAAATATGTTTTTAAAATTTTTGTAAACTGTAGTGTTGCAAAGTAGTGTCACACTTGTGACACTTTTGTAATTTTTTTTTATGAAAGTGTCATGATTTGTGACATCACTTTGCGACACTATGCCCAAAATAATAGGAAATCTTTGCCACCCTGCTGTAAAAGAGTGGTTTGGTCTTTTAGGCTCAAATTTGGAAAGAAGAAAGCCAAGATCCCACGGATGTGCTTTTGGTGGTTTGGTGACAAAATATTACAGGGCTGCAAAGTTATGGTACTCCAAAATTGACAATTTTTCCCATAGGCTAACATTATGGCATCTGCCACGCTTTTCAGGGCCTGTATCTCGGAAATGCTTTGAGATACAGACTTTTCATTGGAAAAGTGCTTAGCCCCCCACTAAGGGGCTAAGTGCAAAACTAACCAGAAAAGTCATAAATTATATGAAATTTTAATTTTTTTTCTACGTCGTACTGTTCCTGAGATATAAGCAATTTAGTATTCCAAGTGTTCATTTTCTGCTCCGCGGCCCATTATTATGCATACATTCTTTGCATTCATTGTGTTTCTCAATGTAGCTTTTGGGGAGTTTTTGTTACTCTTATAGTTAGTGTTTCCACTTGCGTTTCTGTAACCGTTTGCGTTAGTGATCCCGTCTACACCACCATGTGCGTCACCCTTTGCGTTGTCGTTTGAGCTTGCATATTGCATTACTGTTAACATTTGCATTTTCATTACTGTTTTTGTTTGCCTTTCCTTTAGCGTCACTGTGTGCATCTCCATTTGCATTTGCGTATGTGCTTCAGTTTGCATTTCCATTTGTGTTCTGTTTCCTTTGGCGTCATCATTGCTGTTACCATAAGTGTTTGCATTTCCAATTGCATTACCGTGACCGTGCGTGTTACGATTTGCATTTCCATATGTGCTTGCATTTGCATTTCTATTTTCATTAATGTTTGCACTTGCGTTTCTATTACTGTTTGAGTTATCATTTACGTTTGCGTCACCATGTGCGTTACCATTTGCGCTTGCATTTGCGTTACCATTACTTCACTATTTATAGTGCACATTCTCAAAAAGAAGGGAAATTTATGGCAAAAAACTCTGTTTAGTGCATCAGTTAGGGTTGTTCCACAGCAACAAAAGTGAGGAAATTTGATGTTAAGGTTCCCACCCCTTGCATCCCACCCCATCCCAACCAACATGCATAGGGGTGTGAGTTGGGGTCATTGGTCCTAACTCTCACCTCATTCTCCTATACTGCACCACCTCAGCTTGTTTACACATGGGATGGGGTGAGAGTTAGGACTGATGACCCCAACGCACACCCTGATTCCTGTTGGTGGAGGCTGGATGGGGGTGGGGTGAAAGGGGTGGGAACCCTAATATTGAATTTCCTCACTTTTGTCATCAGGAACAATCCCTAACTGATGCACTAAATGGAGTTTTACCATTATATATATATATATATATATATATATATATATATAACACACACACTATATACTGTATACATATCTTCATAAACACAGGCTTTGCTGTTTGTTTATTTATTGAAATGGTTCTACCAGGTAAACATCCAGAGATGCAGAAGAAATCTATTTTACAGATGTGACCTAGGTTGGGAGGGCAGGGGAGGTTCAAGCAGCAACATGCAACAGTAATTCATGCAGATCATAAACAGCATTGCACAATATTAGCAGAGTACAGGAATACATATGCGGTACAACATAATTGCACCTTGTCACTAAAGCCCCCAGAAGAATAAAAGTATTGAAAATATGGTTTTCTCAATAAAAATAATACAGAAATGTGTTTCATACTGTACCTATAACCGATGCCTGCATGTAAATGACAAGGACTTATACTGGTATGAATAGTAGAACTACTAGCACTAGCAATAGGCAGTGTAGCCAAGAGATTAGAGCACTGAAGTGCAAAACATTAGGTAATAAGTTAAAATCCTTCTGAACAGTGGCACACTGTATGACCTTGATCAGGTCACCTCACCTCCCTGTGCATCTGTTTCTGCAGGCAGAAGCAAGACCCCACAGTAAATCCATCAACCAAGGAATCATTCATATCTTCTTTCTAAATACTGGAACTCGTTACCCCTAAATGTTCATCTGGCACCTAGTCATGCTGTCTTCAAAAAGTTGCACTATAACCTAATTGTCAAAAATATCCAGTGCACTTTCTTCAGTCCTCCTTAGGCTACATTATTTCCACAGCTCTGTAACCTAATCTACCTTGCTCTCCCTTAATGTTACAGCTATGTTTGTGATTAACTAGTACTGTCTATTACTTGTCATAATAGCACTTACTGTAAAATGGAATATGCTACTGATTTGCTGTATCTCTTGTATCCATTTTTGTAGTTGCTCACACTTTTGCATACAAATTGGTCTTGATGGTCCATTTGTGAAGTGATGTGCTATAATTTTCATGTTTGCTGAATTTCTGACACAATTGCTATTGTATTTTTCTTTATTGTATGTATTCCTGATTAATTTTATTGTATATTTCTTTATTGTATGTATGCCTGTTTAATTGTTGTAACCTCCCGGATCATGCCTACGAATAGTCACTCTTGTGTCTAGTGTGCCTACCCGGTAAACAAAAACGAAATAAAATAAAGCACCCAGATCTGAAGTCTCAAAGCACTGTATGACATATAGATAAAACAAATACTGTACAACAAATGTCTTCAAAACAAGATATACAAAAATAAAATCATTCCAGTGTAAGTTACTATTAAAATGATGCTGACAAAAACCAGAGAGAACAGATGTGATTTTAGGGCCCTTTTAAAAACCTCCACTATGGAGAGCTGATGAAGCTAGAATGACAGAGTGTTCCACAAGCACGAAGTGAGCACAGAAGAGACCCTGTACCCTTATGACTTGAGACTGGCACAAAACATTTTTTAAACAATTTTCACCATTGGAGCAGAAAGGGTAATATAGAGTACATGGGTATAGAATGACCCAGATTGGTTACTGTAGGGTAGGGGAGGCACAGCAACCCTAAGACCATATGTGTGGAGGTAATACCTAGCACAACAGTCATGGCTATTTACCACTATATCAAATGTTTGGATATGTTAGTGCACCTACATTCAAGTGCAGTCAGTTGCTTTGTATAAGTACATCAGACTCAATGCCTCTCACAAACAAGTTAGCACCTCACTAACTCTGTCTTCCAGTATGGCATATTGAATGGGTCCCTTGCTTTCAGGGTGCTAGCCATTGTTAACGAGGGACTAACCCATTTTGTCCTCACTAACTGGATTCCAATGTACTGGCCAGAGTACCTTCCAACAGAAAACAGAATATAGTGGTCAGGGAAATTTTCTGTTGGAATTCAGAACCCATGTCCTACAACATCTGGCATGATTCAAAATTGGGGGTATACAGGTAAATTTTTGGTGGGGGTATGTATTATTTTTTAGTCTTCCTTCCTTTGTAAAACATGTAGATCAGAATAAAATAATCTTAAACCAATACATTGACAACTGATATGCACTGTCCTCTAGGATTTTGATGTCTCATGTGGTTCTCAAAATCTCTTTTCATAAATGTTACTTATTTCCCCCTAGGTTTCTGAAGCATCTGATTCTATGCAATTCAATTCAAAACTGCTGAGTTTGTCACATCTCAGTCAGTTATAAAGAAAGGTCTGTGACATTATAAATAAGTGAACCCAAGTCAGAAAATATCTAATAAAGTCTTTATAGTGACTCTGACAAGACATATTTTGAACCTTGGGAAAAACAATCAACATATAAAACTGCATTTTGCATGACTTTGTAATATCTGAATGAACCAGGTTTATGAAAATACATACTGAATGAGTACCTTATACTAGTTCATACTGTTTCAGTTTATGATGTTTGTTTGATAAATGATTGCCAGAGAACTGATGATAGGTGGAGCTAATTGTTAACTTTCTGAACTCTCTTTTGCTGAGATAATATTCACTATCTTAACTTACTTATTTGCTAGTGCCATTTCTAGACATTTTTTACAGCAGAATTTATACAACCACAGAAGCATAATGACGCTGTGTTGCATTTAAGGTGTACAAATACTGGGTACTATGAATATTTGCCAAATGAGTCCAGCATTTCTGTTGATCATTTTGTGTTGGTTTATAGTAATATTCCACAATAGCAATTATGTTGCTCAGGGAAGAGAACTGAAGCTTAAGTTTCATGCTGAAAAGAGTCACAATAATGGCACAAGGACTACACAACCCTTGGTTGAAGGAGATTATTGCAGGAAACATGGCTGCTGTCATGGAAGAGATGATAAATGCATAGTACCCTACCCTGAAAAAAATGCATCATGTTATTGTGATTTGTTTTGTGCAATGTATCGTGATGGACCATCAGACTGCTGCCCTGATTATTGGACATTCTGTCTAGATGAAAAGATGCCTGATCCTTGCTCTGCTACTACAAAAGGACCCCATGACAAAACTGATGGGAGACCTTGTTCTGGTAAGTATTATACCCAGTATAAGTACCTGATGTAGAAAATGAAAGTCCAGTAGCTAGATAGCTACACACTTGAGCAGACTCGATAGACCAGATGGCCTTCTTCTGCTGGCAATTTTCGTATGTTCATATTAGTTGTTTATATAATGTGTTGCTTCCATGTCTTAATACATTTTGGGAATGGCATGGTATTTGGTTTTCCATAATGCATTTAATTAAAATATATCTTGAAATTACTATTTTATTTTGTTAAAATATTTTACCAGGAGAACACTCTGATTTGAGGGAAGCCTGAATCCAGCTACATCCTAAGGAAAATAATTCATTGTGATACATATAACATACTGCAAAGAGTACAGTACATCAGTTAGACTGGTTAATTAATAAAAAATGCCATACACAACATACTAAATCAAGTAACAGTAACATATACTTTACAGAATAGGACTGACTGGTGCACAGCAATGCAGGAGACCAAAATCATCTGACCAGTGGAAGTAAGTTAACAAGTCAGTGGAAGGGAGGGACAAATAGTGTGCAAGGAGAGAAAGAGGAGAAAGGTGGAATTAGGTGCAGAAAAAGATATGAGTAATGCATTGCTGGAATGAGGGCTTCAGGGAAGCGATAGAGCAGGGAAGAGTGGAAAGGGAGGGATAGTTTAACACTTTCTGTCCATAGCGTTAACAACTGGGGTGGAAGATTACAGTGTGGAATTAAACATAACTGGGATAGTGCATAATGTGTTACATATTGTATATAATCCTCACAGGGAAAGAGTACAATACACAGGCTGGGAAAATATAACAGAATTTTGGAGAGACAGACAGTTTCACATGTCTAGACTACCAGGAAAGAACAACATTCTGTATGTGCAAGAATACCACTTGCAGTCTGCAGTTGTGAAGGTTCTGAATTGCAGTAGGTTAAAGATGTCAGGGGTGCACAAGTACTTATTTTTTATAGATCATAATCATTTTAGATGTGACTGTCAGATGGGGGGGGGGCTCCTGCTGTGCCTGAAACAAAATTTGGGACACTATAAATTGCTGTTTTCAGGATCAGTTAATGGAACTGAATGTGTACTGATGCACATTATCCAAATTTACATCTGTGTAAGTGTAATTTATTCTCTACCTAAAATACACCCAGTACATTTTGAAAATATATCTCAAGTCCTAGAAACCCATGAAAAGGGTAAATCTTTAATACTGCTTCATGGAAAGGACCTAGAGGTAAAAAATCAAGGCTACAGTAATTTGACTCCAGTGGACCTGAGACAGATTATCTCTTCTATCTAGGAAAGGATCCATAACTAAGAAAGGAAACTTACTTGATCTAATGTTTTTGACTTCTGATTTAGAAGTAAATGATGGTAAAGTGTTGCCTCCTGGCTTGTGACATCATGATCTAATATACTGTGAACCGAAAACAAATAGAAACACTTTGATAGATCAGCAGAACTGTATCCAGCAAGTATTTATAGATAGTTTAAATAATTAGAAATGGTACAGATTTGATTTGATCACAGAACTGGACTTGGCAATATGAGAATTTACAAGAATGTTTCTAGATGTATGTAATCAGCGTACCCCTTTGAAAAGTAAAATATATGAAAAAAATCATATGCCTTGCATGACAGAAAAGCTGAAAAAACAGATTAGACTGAAATATAGATTGTGGAGGAAAGTCTGTAGAACACTGAATAATGGTTCCACTTGATGATAGTGATCAAAAAAACAGTGATCGCTATCATTGCAAATTTATGTAGCCGAAAAGCATTTCAGCGACATACAGCTAGCAGTGACCCAACTTCCGGAAAACACAGAAATGTTTATGCAGGAGGCTGCATCCCTCCAAGCCCCCTCTCCCATGAGGGGGCTTCACCCCTGCACCCCCTCACTAAAGATTGTCAACTCCAGGGGGGGTGCATGTCAAGAAGGGAGTGAAACACAGAGAGGGGAAAAAAAAACAGAGCCACAAGCAGTGGCAAAACAATAGTCCCCAGCAGGTCCTGAACACAGTTCCTGCTGCACCGTAGCCAGCCACCCTTACCACCACACCACAGGGCTAGATTGGCTGAAGCAGGATCCCACCACCCATACAAACCCTCCCTCCCTCCTATCCCTCCCCTCCACCTCCCTATCCCTCCCATTCCGGTTGCTCTGCTTGCTATAGGGTGGCTACACTAGCAAGGTAGCCATTCATGATAGTGATATAAATGAGTCGCTGTTTCTACAGTCGCTCATCTATCATCACTATCATCATGGACTACCCTGAATAATGATGACTGGAAGACATTTTAAGTCACTTAGAAATGGATGCAAAGAATTAGTTCATATAGCAAAATGAAAGGAAAGGAGAAATTGTTTAACCAGGAAAGGCACACTAAGACAAAGCTTGTTTCCAGGTGTGACCTGGGAGAAAAAGGAAGCTGAGTGACTTGCTCAGGGTCACACAGTATGCAAGTGGGAGCTGATGTGATTCAACCCCAGGTCTCCAGGTGTGCATCTCAGTGCCCTTAACCACTACGCTATAT
The DNA here is from genome assembly GCA_016271365.2 of Neoceratodus forsteri. NCBI lineage: Eukaryota > Metazoa > Chordata > Ceratodontiformes > Ceratodontidae > Neoceratodus > Neoceratodus forsteri. The sequence continues at coordinate 794,843,449 of CM057454.1, forward strand.
TGATTCCATGAAGATTATTATAATAAAAGAATGGGCTCCACCACTAACCATCTTCACACTGGAATTTATTTAAAAGTTTTCACCCAGCCAAAAATAATAAGTCTAAGGTGAATTTTGCAAAAGATAGTGCCGTGACTTAATCCCCCAAAATACAGCAAATGCTCTGAATGAGTATTTCTGTAAATTACCTGACAGTACTATCCCTAGTATTAATGGCAACAAGGAATATAATAAATCAGTCCTTAAAAATCTGGAAGTGACAACATTTAGATTTAAAAAACTTTTGACAAGAGACTTGATTTTGGAATTTGCTAAATAAAATGCTAGTAAGATGCCTGGGGCCAGATATTCTGTAATGGGCAAAAGCGGAGTACAAAGGTTTGCACTGCACTCGCCCTTGTGCCTGACCCTGAGGATGTTATATTCCATTAGATAGTACACTGGTGCTATCTGATTAAATATAGGGCCATGATGAGGCAGCGCAAAGTCAAGTAGCACTGCCCCAACATGGAACTGGGCTGTATGCAGTCCAAAGGGAAGTGCAGGGAACTGCACACCCAGACCTGATAGTGCCAGGAGCCCTTAGCATGATGTTCAGCTAACAACATGCAAAATAAGCCTAATAGGCATGCAAGGTGCTAAGGTCCATATGCATGCCATTTTGGCCTCATTTGCATGGGAATCAGCCCCCACACACGAACACTTGTCCCCGCAATGTACAAGGCCTCCCTGATGTCAAGAAGCACCCCCATCTCTGATCAGTCACTGCCATGTTAGTACAGCTGTCCCTAGTGTCTAGTGGCACATCCCACCCTCTGATCACCCCTCCCCATAGTGTTTTGGTGTTCCCTGGTGTCCAGTGGTACCCCTCAACCACTGAGCACCCATTCTGAGTCACCCATCACTCTAGTGGCTAGCAGCCACCCATCCCACTGCCTGCACCAAGCATATCACCCATCTAACTCTCTTACTGCACTTTCCAGTGTCGTGTGGGGGATCTGATATGGCAACTGGCACAGTACTCCACTCACCACCTCAGCTGGCAGCCGTATGGCATCACAGGGAGTGCGTGTACTGTGTACTGTATAGGGAGTGCTCATACGGTCTACAGAAGATGGTACATATGCTTCCTTTATATTACACAGTACACCCTCCTTTTCATGCCATATGGTGGTTGGCCAACATGGTGAAAGGAGGGTGGATGTGAGCTCTGCTTGGTGGGATTGGTGGGGTGGGGGCAATGGGTGATACATGGCCATGTGCTCAATAGGTGAGGGGTGCCACTGAACACCAGGGAACACCTAACACTTATGGGGACTTGTGATCAGAGGGTGGGGGTACACATTGGGGACAGCTGGAACAAGATAGCAGCAGGCAACAGAGGGTGGGGTGGTCCCACTAGACACCAGAGACAGCTGTAATAACACAAAAGCAGCTGATTGGGGGTGAAGGGTGCCATTATACACCAGAGACATCTGTAATAATACAGCAGTGGCCAACTGGAAAGTGTGGGGGAGGTGCCACTAGAGCACGATCTAGGATCTGAAATGCATTTTATAGCACATTTTGAAGTTTTATTGACTTTTAGTTTATTTTATGTTGTTTTAATGAAATAAGGTAGCTATTTTTATATTTATCTGATATTAATATGTATCAATGATTATGGTCATTCTTTTTATTGTAATGGCACCCTTGACCTCTGGGGTAGGGCACCAGATATAAAGACTACTACTATTCTACTACTAGACACCAGATATATGTTTCCTGATACAATAGAGGGTGGGGGGTACTGCCAAATATGATGATTAATCTTTACTTCCACAGGCCAGGGTTCGAGGTGTAGGGCAGGTACCTCCAGTACCCTTACCTGCCTCCAGGGCCTTGCACCCCATTAAGTCGGGGTTTGCAAAGATGATAACATGAACCTGTTCAGGTGGCATTTACCACCTGTGCAAACCTCTGCATGTGCTGCTGCGCCCATATGCAGGGGATGATTCCCTCATTTGCATGAGCAAAGTGGTATCATAGTGCTCAGGTGCTAATGGGTTTTGCCCATGCTGTGGGGGTGTCTGACTATAGATCTCACTCACAAATTGGATGCAAAACCCAGTTAGAACAGGCAAACCCTCTTTAGCACCTGGGCTAAGTTCCGAATATTTGGCCCCTGGTCTTGATCAAACTGAAATAACATGTTTAAAATGTCAGTTCATGTAACAACCCCTGCAGATGTTAAGCTATTTAGCAGAAATCTCATGGAATGATGTTTTTCAGAACACTGGAAATGTGCTGAAGTGTTCCCTCTCTTCAAATGAGGTGAGTGTAACAATCTATACAACTACAGGCCAATTGCACTGCTGTCAGTCCTCTCCAAGATCTTGAAGAAGATGGTCAGCACTCTGTTGACCAAGTATTTGGAGCAATATTAATTGCTGGCAAAATGACAGTCATGATTTAGAGCAGGGAGGTCAACAGACACATAGAAACATAGAAACATAGAATCTGATGGCAGATAAGGACCGCTTGGCCCACCTAGTCTACCCATTTCCCTACCTGATGGGCAAGCTGCAGATTCTAGTTAATCAACAGCTTACTGCCCCCTACCCACACTGGAAATGCTTTATGTCTGTCCCATGCATTCTTGAATTCTCCCACTGTTCTTGACTCCACAACTTCCTCAGGAAGGCTGTTCCATGCATCCACAACCCTCTCTGTGAAAATATACTTTCTAACATTATCTCTGAGCTGTCCCCCCTCTATCTTCAAATTGTGCCCCCTTGTTCTTGCACATCTCTTTTTCTGAAAGATGCTACTCTCTTGGACTTTGTTAATTCCCTTGAGGTACTTGAACGTTTCTATCATGTCTCCCCTCTCCCTCCTATCCTTGAGAGTATACATATTAAGCTGCTTTAGTCTCTCTTCATATGTCTTATGGTGTAGACCCTGCACCATTTTGATTGACCTCCTCTGAACAGCCTCCACTCTGTCTATGTCTTTACAGAGATGGGGTCTCCAGAACTGCAAGCAGTACTCCAGATCGGGTCTCACCAACTGTCAGTACAGAGGGATAACAACTTCCTGTTTTCTACTGATAATGCCTCTCCCTATGCATCCCTGTACCCCCCCAGCCTCCTTACTGCCTTCTCACATTGCTTGCCCTCCTTAAGGTCATCTGATATAATTACTCCCAGGTCCTTTTCGATTTTTGTTGTTGTTAGTATCTCACCTCCCATTGTGTACTCTTCCCCTGGGTTTTTGTTTTCCAGGTGCATTACCTTGCATTTCTTTGCAGTGAATCTGAGCTTCCATACATTTGACCATTCCTCCAGCCTTGTCAAGTCCCTTTTCATCCTTTCCACCCCACCTTGTGTATCAACCCTGTTGCAGATTTTTGTGTCATCTGCAAAGAGAAATACTTTTCCTTCCAGGTAGTCTCCAATGTCACTTACAGTATAAAGACATTAAAGAGGACTGGTCCCAGTACTGAACCCTGCGGTACCCCACTAGTTACCCTCCATTCTTCACTGTGAACTCTGTTTACTATTACCCTTTGCATCCTGTTGTCCAGCCAATTTATTATCCAGGCTACCACACTGGGATCCACTCCAAGGCTGGCTAACTTGTATATTAATCTTTTGTGTGAGACTGTGTCAAATGCCTTGTTAAAATCTAGGTAGGCCATATACACAGCCCCTCCCTGGGCTACTACTTTGGTCACCCAGTCAAAGAAATCTATTGGATTCATCTGATAAGATCTTCCCACTGTGAATCCATCATGCCTTGTGTTCTGTGCCCCACTGGCCTTTAGGCACTCAACAATTCTTTCCTTCAGAAGTGATTTCATCATTTTCCCTACCACTGAGGTCAAACTAACCAGTCTGTAGTTTCCTGCCTCTGTCCTGCTCTCACATTTGTGAAGAGCAATCACATCTACCCTCCTCCAGTCCTCAGGTACCATCCCATCATCTCATGATTTGTTAAATAGAGTAAGTGGTGTCACTCGTTCTACCCTTAGTTCTTTTAGAATTCTGGGGCGAATCCCATCAGGCCCCATTGCTTTGTCCACCCTCAATTTCAAGAGTTCTTTCAAAACCCTTTCTTCTGTGAATGGACTGGTGTTGACCCCCCTATCCAGAGTGTTTCTCTCTTGTTTGGTTTAGGTATCTCCCCCTCTTCTTCTGTTGTCAATACTGAGCAGAAATATTCATTCAGTATCCCTGCTTTTTCACTATCACCCTCTGTCCACATTCCCTTCCCTTTATTCAGTCTCCGTATCCCTCCCTTGGCCCTTCTTTGCTCCCTAATGTACCTATAAAAGGTTTTAACCCCCTTTGTATTAGAATTGTCTATTTCTTCCTTGGTTCAGGCCTCTGCTATTCTGACTGACTTCCCTATCTCATTCTGCTTTAACTGGTAAAGTTCTCTGTCCTGCTCCTTCTGTGTTACCTTATATTTCCTGAATGCTATTCTTTACTCCTTAACCTTCCCTGCCACCTCTTTTGAGACTCATAGTGTTTCTTTTCCTTCATTTTGTTTTATTGATTTGCTTCATTCAAAGGCTTGTTGCCTCTGATATAGTTGTTTTGATTATTCCCCATTGTTCCTCCACCCCTCCTTCTTGCCTGTTTGCTAGTGCTTTTCTGAGACACTCTCTCATTTTCCCAAAGTCAGCCCTTCTAAAGTCCAATACTCTTGCTTTTGTATGGATTGACTCTATGGCTATGTTTAATTGTGAACCACACTGTTTGGTGGTCGCTTGTTCCCAGATGGCTACCCACTTCTAAATCCGAGATCCTTTCTCCATTCCTATTTGAGAGTACCAGGTCTAAGATTGCTCCCTCCTGAGTGGGTTCCAACACTAGCTGTCTGAGGAATGCCCCTTATAGGGCATCAAGAATGACCATGCTCCTGGATGTGCCTGCAGCACAGGTGCTCCAGTTAACATCTGGTATATTCAGGTCCCCCATTAACAATATCTCCCCTTTTTCTGCCATTTTAAGGATGCCTTCTATCATTTCATTGTCAATTCCCTCCCGCAGAGATCAGGATCTGTACACAACTCCCATGCAGATCGTAGTTCCATTTCCTGTCTCCAAAGTAACCCGTAATGACTCATCTACTTCATATTTACTCTTTAGTTCTGTTGCTTTAATGCCTTCCCTTACATAGAGAACTACTCCTCCTCCTCTTTTACCCTCCCTGTCCCTCCTGTAGATTGTGTATCCTGGTATGTTGACATCCCAGTCATGGTTCTCTGTAGACCATGTTTCTGTGACTGCCACAATATCCAGGCATCCCTCTTCCATCAAGGCCACTAGTCCAGGGAGCTTGTTACACAGTCTATGGGCATTGGTACTCACCACCCTCCATTTTTTGATGACCTTACCCCTTTTAGCCCCATCCCTGTCCTTATTGCCTTTACCTTTTTTTTTGCATTTACTCCTGTCCTGCTCCTGAAAGACTTCTCTACCTTGGTGTTTACATAGCTAATTACTATGTTTTGTTTGAGAAGGCTGTGACTTCCCTGCTCCTTTTTAGTGCCTCCTCTCTTGGCTAGTTTAAATACTTGCCAATGAAGCATTTAAACATATCCCCTAGGATTCTGATTCCCCCCCCCCGGACAAATGTAGACCATTGCGCCAGTATAGGTCTGCATCCCTCCAGGTGACTCCCCAGTCCCCAGTGAAGCCAAAACCCTGAGCTCCACACCAGTTTTTCAACCATTCATTGAATCCCATGGTGCTGAGTACCCTAGCATCATCCTGGCCATAAACAGGCAGCACCTCTGAGAAGGTTACCATGCATGCTATTTGTCTAAGGCCCCTCCCCAACTCTACAAACTCCTCTTACACTGCTCTGATCCCATTCCCAGCCAGGTCATTTGTCCCTAGCTGGACAATGACATCCAGCTCCCTCCCTCCCTCATGCAGCTACTCTCACAATCCTGAGGATTTGTTTCCTGTCCCTCCACACCATGGCGCAGGCAGGCACCTTACCTCCCTCTCCCCTTCGACCCCAATTTCTACCCCCTAATGACTGAGTCCCGTACTAAGTGCTGTTTCCTTCACAGTGTGGGATGTCATGCCACACTCCAGTGAGTCTCTTTTGTCAAGGTTCCCAGCATCCTTCTTGGTCCGCACTGCAGGTGCTCCCATAGAGGAACCAATCTTTGTCACAACAGCATATGAATTGTGGAGAGATACAGCTGGAGGGATGTACCTCTGTTCCACCACCCTCTCCCTCCCTGAGCCCAGCTTGGTACAGCCACTTCTCATTCTTGGCAGCCTCTGAGGTAGCGGCGGTGGCCCTGGCGATCCCTGGGTGGGGGAAGAGGTTTCATGAATCCTAGCCAGTTCAGCCTGGAGACAGGCAACCTCCTCCCTCAGACCAGAGAGGTGCCTGCAAATAGGGCAGCATCACAACCTCCAAAATGTCTCCTGGAACACTGCCAACCCACAGCCATTGCACTGCACCACACCGATCATGACTTATTTTGTGTCCCCTCTCCTGTTGCTTTTTATGCTTACTCTCTCTCTCCTCCCTCTACATATTTTTCCACCTACTTTCCTACTGCCTGTGTACCCTTACAACTCTCACTTTTCTTGTTCTGGGATAGGAACTTCCTGTAGTCTTCAGTCTCCTTCCTCCTTGCTTGGACTCAGACCTCCAGCAGCTGGGGGGGGCAAGGAGATATTTTTTTTCCGTCAAGATTGATGAACCTCACTTGTCTCAGTGATCCTTTCCTTCCTACTACCACAAAGGAAATTCTGTTGTCAGTCAAATCTGGTGGCCATAAATGTAGAACTGGCTTACGGTGGGAGGGTGGAGGGGTGGGAAGGAGGCCAATTAGTAAGAACAACTGTTTTTAGTCAGCTGCTTGCTATCAAAGAAAGATTACCTCTACCAGAAACTAGTAGCAGGAAGCAGTAACTGGAGACAGCTACTTTTCCACTGCTCAAGCCACACCTCCAATTAACTTCTTTCCTCCACTACTGATTTAGCAAACTAAGTTGATACAGCCCCTTCCCCAAGCAGATTTCAGAAAGTTACTGTATCCTTAAATAATGGGGGCCAGATTCTCAAAGATCAATGCAAGCTGCACCAAACAGCAGCCTGCACTAATTGCTGGTGCACCAGGGACCCTGCACCCAATTCCCTTACTGGAGGGGTCCTGGCACCAAGCACCCACAGTTTGCAGCAGCCGCTCTTGAGTGCCACACACAGGTCACACAGGAGAGGAATTGCCCCAAGCTGTGGGATGGTCATGCAGCATATTGATCAATGTTATAGTGCTAGGAAGGGATGTTGTAGATCTTCTGGTCCCACTTGAACATCTGAGGCACAGTCAAGTGTCCCTGTGCAGTATACCATCAGTATAGTCATCTCCACACAGTATCCAGTGAACAAAGTGACCACAATTGTGTGCCTTCAAAAACAGTGACTCAAGTCATTAAATTAAATAGAAAGGCATGTAAAGGTGGTGGAATAGCTACTTATATATCATCACACATATATCGATATCTCTGATACGATCAAAAATATTGCTAATGAGACAGAAACTATGTGGCTACAAATAAAAAATGGTAACAATGACTATATACTGGGATTAATTTACACGCTACCAGATACCTCTACAACTACTAATTTGAAAATATTAGATGAAATCAATCGAGCTCTGGAATCAGGTAAACTTTTATTAGTCAGCGATTTCAACTTCCCAGATATTAAATGGGAAATGGGAGAGGCTGTAGCTAAACAATTAAAGAGTTTTTAGAAGTATGTAAAGAAAACAATATGATTCAACATGTAACATCCCCAACAAGGTTAAACAATGTGTTAGACCTCATAATAACAACTGAAGATTTAACAATAACCCCATGTGAAAATTCATCACCAATAGGAAATAGTGACCATACAAGTATACTTTTTACATTAAATCAACAAAATCATGTAAACCCTGGATGCACTGAATTTTATTGATATAAAACAGCAAATAAAGAAAGAATTGCTTCTGATCTCCAAAAATATAAACCGGGGAAAATAATCTCAAATGTAAAACAATTGATGATAATTGGTCTTACATTAAAGATATGATACACACCATAATTAGAAAACATGTTAACCAGATAAAGAAATATAATATAAAAAAGAGGAAACCAAAATGGCTTACTAAGGGAATTATAACACATATTAAAAAGAAAAACAAATCCTATGCCCAATATATGTCAAACAAATCTGAACAACATTGGAAACAGTTTAGAGATGTTCAACGAAAATGTAAAAACAAAATTAACAAGGACAAAAAAAGATATAAAGATATGAAGTACACTTAGCAAAAATAGCTACAAAATCAAACAGCAAACAGTTTTCTAGCTATATTAATTCATTAAAAAATAATAAAGAAGAATTGACCACAATTGTGGAAGGTAGCAAAAACATAACTGATCCAATAGAAATGGCAAATATATTTAACAAATATTTCTGCTCAGTTTTTTCAAAACAACATACATCAATCAATAACGCTAAAGGGACACTTATTTCAGGAAGCCACCAATTCAATAAAGAAGACATATTACAACAAATTAATAAATTAAAAAATAATTCAGTTCCTGGTCTAGAAAATCTCACCCCAGTGGTGTTAAAACTATTACAAAACCATATTTGGATCCCATTAAAAATACTTTTTGAACAATCATTACTCTGGACTCATCCCTTCCGATTGGAAAAAATCAAAGGTTACCACCATTTTTAAAACAGGAAGTAAATCAAAGGTGTCAAATTACAAACCAATTAGTCGTACATCAATTCCCTGTAAAATATTAGAGTCACTAATAAAAAACAAAATACATGATCACCTAAAAACAGATTTGTCCTTTGATATGGGTAAACATGGCTTTACCCTGGGAAGATCTTGCATTTCTAATTTGATTTGCTTTATGAAAATGTAAGCAAAATGTTAGATGAAGGCATCCCAGTGGATAATGTTTTATTTGATTTTTTTTATTTTAGCAAAGCATTTGACAGGCTTCCACACTGGACCATAAGTAAAAAATTACAAAAATGTAATACTGATATTTATATTATTCATTGGATGGAGAACTGGTTTAGGGGATAAGGGATAGGTCCCAAAAGGTATCAATCAGGGGTTTCCTATCAACAGAAGGTCATGTAACCAGTGGGGTTCCACAGGGTTCAGTTATTGGCTTATAATCTTTCAAATGTTTATTGCTCATCTAGATAAAGATATGAACAATAGTATTATAAAATATGCAGATAATACAAAACTAGGTGGACTGTGTAAATCAATTACTGAAATATAATCATTACAAAATTATATTGATAAAATTGTTCACTGGACTAACACTTGGGGTATGAAACTCAACACTGACAAATGTTGTGTAGTACATATGGTGAAAAAATAAGCAGCTATAACTTAAATGGGGATGATTTGCCAAACAAAACAACTGAAAAAGACCTAGGAATTATAATGGATTCCAAATTTGAGTTTAAAGACCAATATACAGCCATCAATGCAAAAGCAAATCACACAGATAGGGCCATAAAAAGAAATAATAAAAAGTAGGAATAAAAATGTGTTAGTACCCCTGTATCTATCATACTGTATGTCAGACCAATACTGGACTATGGTAGCCAATTATGGAACCCATATAAAAAAACAGAGATTACTAAACGCAAATTGACAAAATCTATATCAACTCTGAAAAACCTAAATTATAACGATAGATTAGATTTATTAGGTCTACATAGTCTTGAGTTAAGAAGACAAAGGGGAGACATGTTATTATACTACAATATCCTAACTGACCCTATACTGATGACTGAATTAAATATTACATATAAAGATGACAATATAGGCACAAGAGGTCACCCCTTACAAGTAAAAGTCAGTAGATTTAAAACTACTAGAAGGAAATACTTTTTCACTGTACGTGCAGATAAGTTATGGAATAGATTCCATTGAATATTATATTAAGTACTAACAAAGATGATTTAAAATGTAACCTGAATAACTATATAGCTGGTGGAGCTAGATAAGATTATTATATAATGTCTTAACAGGAGTCAACTCATGAGCTACCACATTTTTTTCGTACTCCTACAAACTAAGTGAACTAAGTGAAATTAAGGTGCCTGTGTTCAAGGCTACCATACAGAGGGGTGACCGGATATTGGGGTGGGTGAAAAACAGCAACGGGAAGTAGTGGATATATGTGCATGCACCCCCGGGGGGAGTCAGGGGAGGAATGGTATGTGGCAGTGGGTGTGGCAGGTAGCTACTGAACTGGACTGCTGGTGTCATGGGGAGGTTGGTCGGTGGGGAGGTGCAGGGTACAGGGTCCGGCACAGTGCTTTTTTTTTTGCCAGCTGGCGGCATGTCTTTTATTTAAGTTTTTCACCTCCCCGACATGCACCCCCCTGGAGTTGAGAATCCATAAGTAGGGGGGTGCAGGGGCAAAGCCCCCAGGGGATTGTGGGAGGCACAGGCCCCCACATTAAGAATGAGACCAGAGGTCTTGGGTGCCATTTTTGTCCATGCTGTGAGTGTGCATTGCTGAAATTGATCTTCCGCTATGTACACTCACCATAACAGCGATCGCCTTTCCGCAATCGCCATTATGACATGGAACCTGTCTACACTTGTAGAATACACAGATATTAGCAGGAGAAGAATATGTATTCATGATAGTGCCAAGGTAAGTGGCCTATTCTGTAGCCTTTCGGTGCAGCACCAGCCACCATCAGCATGTGTCCTAGACAGGTACCTACATTTCAGTTGCTGTAATACTTGCATGGGCTTTTTGTACTAGCAAGGGATTATGTTTATTGAACATGTGCATGCTGTACCTGGGAAGGATTGTTGCTGGATCTGTATGTCACATTGCTGTACCCCAGCGCAATAATATCACAGGACAGCTGTACCCACGCACATCTCTATTTGTAGATATGGACAGTTTGATGGTAATCATCTCTCTCTCTGGTGTCAGTATGGATTGTGCCCAATCATGCCTCAGGGTGCAAAGTCCTTAGACCAGCCATGGGGTGGTCTAACTGCTGGGGGACAGTCAGCCTCTGAGAATTCAGATTATGGGAATGGGACAGCCATTAGCCAGTACATGTCACTATCCACCATGCTATAGCTGTGTACCTGGTACAGGGACAGCACAAGGCAGCCTGGCATAGTTGGTCTCCATACTGACCCAGGCTGCAATACACAATCAGGAATGATGTAAGGTGTGGCGCAGTGATCCCCTTGAATCAAATCTATTTGATGCAAGCACCTTGTGCCATTCCCTACGCTTTGAGAATTGTGAACAGCACCAGGATAATAGCACTCAAGCAGAAATAATGCTCCTCATCACAAGAAAAGTAAATGCAAATGCAGTGATTTATTAAATAAGGGGCAAGTCAGAGCTGTACCTTGCTGACCCCAATGCTTCGGCAGTTAAGCCTTCCTCAGGGAGTGTGGTCTGGAAACATACAATGTTCATTTAAATATAAAATCTGGAGGACATCATAGGTCAGGTGCACAAAGTGTTCATTAAGAAACATATGTAACAAAATAAATCTTGTTACAAAATATAAATAGATCCAAAACATATAAAAAACTGTACATATTATATACAATTTTAGATTAGAGGTCTGATTATTTAATGTATTTTTATCAAATTTTATTTTTATATTAATTCATTTAATCTCTCAAAGTAAGACCTCACAATGCTGGAATGTAAAGTCAAGAGGTAACGAAAAAGAGCAAGGAGAAAGCACATTAAGATGGGAACCGGGTGGGGGGGGGATGAAAAAGGAATAAGGAAGGTAGAGAAAAGTGAAACAAACAAGTGAAGATACCTTCACTGCAGCTGAAATGTGATCGTCCCAATGTTTACTCATCATATTTGCATGTGGGGATCTACATAATCCAATACTTCCGAAGGTGGTTATTGTCCTGTTAGAAAAATAAAGGAAGAAACACATGTAATTAATTTCTTAATGCAGAATCCAAATACTCTTGCTCCGATTCTAGAAGGGTGGTGCAAGTCACTTCCAAATGCAATTTGCGCCACCTGCAAATGTGGCATTGACCCTGCACCCTATTCTAGAAAGGGCAGGGTCATTGCAGCTAAGTCCTGTGACTTGCAACATTCAGCCAGGTACGCCGACCCACAGGCGCACCTGGCAAGAATTTTGCAAGCAGCAAAGCAGGTCGTAGGTGCCCCCACCATGCCCTGCAAGCAATAGGTGCCCCACAGGACTGCCTACACCCACATCCCCCCGAAGTGGGCAGATAGAGCCCCGCAGGGCTGCCCACATCCCTATCCCTTGAATCCCCCACTGCAAGGTGCCCCACAGAGTGACTCAGTCAACTCCCCCACCCGTGCTCCAACCCCGAGTCACCAGCCACAAATGCAGCATATACCCTGTGACGCCCTGGTAGTCTAGTGCCCCCCTATCGTTGTTAATTAAATAAATAGCACCCCATATTCCTGGTAATCCAATGCCCCCCGATCATTGTTAATTAAATAAACAGCACCCAGTATCCCTGGTAGTCTGGTGCCCCAATTGTTGTAAATAATAAGTTTACCCCATGTCCTAGTGGTTTAGTATGACCCCCAATCGTTGTAATGAAAATAAATAGCACCCCATTTCCCTGGAGTCTGGTATTTACCCCCATCCAGCCATGCTAGATCACCCAGCACCCCCTCACCATCCCCAGCCAGTGACTGGCTGTTCACCCTATTACCTGCATGGACGGCCACCAGCGCTGGGTTCCGTGGGAGCACTTACTGTAAAACACCTCCGATATTAATATCTCGAGCCGCGTTTTACAGTAAGCACTCCTATGGGACTCGACAGCTGCTGGCTGTGGAGGTGAGGAGGTGGGCTGTGCCAGTCACTGGCTGGGGATAGTGAAGGGTGCTGGGTGGTCTGGGCATAGCTGGGTGGAGGGCCACTAGCTACCGAGAAATAAGGTGTATTAATTTCAATGCAATGTCAGGGGCCGCTGTTCAGGACATGGTGTAATCAGTGGCCCACAGCGATCGAAGACATGAACTCAGGGATCTGAGTGCTATTATTAAATTAACAATGATCGAAGACTCAACTACCAGGGCATCCAGAGGTATATGGCATTTGCGGCTGGTGACGTAGAGGTCGGGGCATGGGTGGGGTGACTGCACTGCCCAGTGGGGCACTTTGCAGAGGGGGATTCAGGGGATGGGGGTGTGGGCAGTCCTGTGGGGCATTTACTGTAGAAATCTAGGGCAGTTGGTGTGGCCAGCCCTGTGGGGCTATTAATGTCAGGCTCGGGGAGCAGGGGGGTGGGCAGCCCTCCTGGGCACCCACAGGGGTATGATGGGCATGGGGGGAAGGACACTGTGCACTGACTGCTGGACAGCTGATGGGTCTACAGGACCTGGGGCATCCGTAGTTATACCAGCTCAAAGCTGGTGTAACTTACATTGCAGGTTCTCCTCTGGGGGTTCTTGTAGAATCCTGACATTGGGGACTTTGTTGCTGCCCTTCTGGAATGGGGCACAACTGCTGCCGTAAACACCTTAGTGCCATGTCACAGGGGGTTTATGGTGCAACTGGGAGCGTAACTGCTGTTTGGCACAAGTGGCCTGTGCCATGTCACAGGCCACTTTGTAGGATTGCACGTCGCCACTGCTGATGTAAGTTTCTACATGCACCATTCTAGATGGTGCAAGTGCTGTCATGCCAGATGTAACTGTACTAGAATCAGGCCCTCTGTCCTTATATTACAAACATCAATGATTCAATAGACAGTTTTTCATCTTTTCTTAAGAAATGGCTTTAAATCCCATTGATTATTCAGGCCATCAGACTTGGCACTTTACAACCTGTAAATCCATTCACTTTCCGTTTTCAATAATTCATTCACTCGATCACCCCCGTTTTGCAAGGGAGATTGCCATTTCATCCCCATAAACTTGAGCCCTTTGGCGTCTGTGCCATGTCTTTGTGCATAATGTAAGCCTACTGGGGTATCTATTCTGGCATTGCTGATGTTCCTCACATGCTCCTGAAGCCTGGTCTTAAGGGGTCTCATAGTTCTACCTATATACAAAACATTACATTGGCACTTTAATGTATACACTACAGTATGTGTGTGCAGCAGGTATTGGGACTTGTGCTTTGAGAATTGTGCCATGGATCTTTACAATAAGGAATCAACCTGTTCCAGGAATTTGATCCCTGAACAGGCTATAATTCTCCAGGAATTGAGTTTCTGAGGAAATACGATACGTATTTAAATGATTTTAATTATTGAATACGTGTTCAATATTGTATTATGCCTGATTTCCTTTTGTACATATTTTGGAGACATGTGTTTCTAATGTGCTGTAATGTTCTCTGCACTGTAACAAATTTCAGTGAAAACAGGACAGTTTTTTAAATAGGGCCCTTGGGTCCCAATAGTTTTATCCTGTATTATAGTGGTTCTGTATTTAGGGTTGAGCAGGGGTTTCTATGTTAAACCTCACATTTTTGAACTTTAGTATCTTTGCAACCGTTCAATGAATTTGCATGAAGTTTTTCATGCACAGTCTTATGGGGCAGTTCTCTTTAGGTGGCAAGATTTGCTTTGGTCAGATGTGTAGATTAAAGATGCAGATAGTGAAAAAACATACAAATTTGCTGTTTTTTGCTATTATTTGTCATCACCTTGTACCCAGATGGTTTGAAAATTTGGTCTGATATTTTCAGGGTATTAAGGACTTTATTCACAGTTGTACCTTTTTCTTCTTTGGTGAGAAAATATTATTCCATTCCAAAGTTATTAAATATTTAAATTTCAGTATCTGAGCATGCTCAGTAAAATCTATTGGATAGATATTTGGAAGGAAAAGAGAATTTGGTCCATATGAAAAAGGATCCTTTTTCATTTGGGGCCAATCCTTTTTCATTTGCTGCCATCTTGTTTTCCATTTTTCTCTCAAAAAAAGTTCAAAACACACAAAAATGACATCTTACAGAGAGACATGCATCTTGCTCATCAGGACTCCACTGGATTCTGCAGTTAACTGTTGGTAAACTGACCCCAAAATGTGTTTTTTTTACTTTTTAAATCCTTTTTCGTGACTTACTTCTGCTGTATTTCTGCATGTGCTTTTTGTTCAAATGAAAAAGGACCCCTTCATATGGAAAAAGATTTTGGACTTTTGTTTTTTTTTCATCTTTTTCTGTATGACCTTTTTCGTATAAACAGAAAAGGTTCTGTTCATATGGAAAAACCTTTTGGACTTAGTATTTTAGAATTATTTTTCATTTGAAGTGGTCCTTTTTGTTTTCTTTTTTTGTTTGATATAGAAAAGAATTCCTGCAAATGAAAAAATGATGTTGCAAGCCGTCCCTGTAATTATTTGACTTTTCCCTGGTGTCTAATGGCACCCCCACCCTTTGATTGCTATCCTTGTCATTTTAAAACTTTTCCTTGGTGTCTAATGGTGCCCCCACCCTCCGACTGCCATCCCTGTATTTTTTAAGTATTTTCCTGGTGTCTAGTGGCATTCCCCCACCCTCCAATTACAGTCCTTATAATGAATTAATTTTTCCCTGGAGCCTAGTAGCACCCCCATCTTCCAATCACCATCCCCTTAATTATTACATTTTTTCCTGGTATCTAGTGGCACCCCCACTCTCCAATCACCATACCCATAATTATTTAATGATACCCCAGTATCTAGTGTCATCCACTACCCTCTGATTGCCATCCCCGTAATTATTAAATATTTTCCTTGTGTCTAGTGGCACCCCCACCTTTCAATCACTGTCACCATGATTATAGTATTTTTACCTGTTGTCTAGTGGCATCCCCACCCTCTGATTGCCATCCCCATTGATATTTTTGTTTCCCTGGTATTTAGCGGCACCTCCCACCTTCAAATCGCTGTCCCAAACTGAAGTAAAGAAAACGGTACCTTGATGTCTTTTTTTCACCTGCAAAAAAGTAAATGGGCCCTCACTTATCTCCCCATCCTGACCTCCCACTCAGTACCCACCACCTCACACCCTTCCACACACACACCCAAGCATACATTCTCACTAACATGAACAGGTCCCAGAGTGAAAATCCACTCTGCTGTGGAAGACACATCTTGCTGCTAGAACTGCTGACTACAATATAAGAAACTAAGGTAAGTGTGGCTCAATGTATTTCAGTGAGATTTTCAGCTTTGATGTATAATTTTGCCATTTTTGTATATTTTTATACCAAATTTTCAACATGGCATTATTGAGATCCCACCTCATGAACAATGGCACTGGAATTATGCAAATCCAGCAAGAAAGGTTTTTTCATGCTGGCTCTGCAAAATCACATTTCCAGCAATATTTAAACATTTTTACAACTCTTGTTCATGAGATGGGGTCATAAGAAGAGTATGTTCAAAATTTGGGGTCAAAATATGTAAAACTAGCAAAGTTATATGCATCTATTGAAATGTTGCTATGCTTGCTGGTAACTTTGGAGGTCATGTTATGCCTGTCTCTTAGTAGCTGCTCTCTGCTTCTGCTCCTCCTCCTCCTCCTCCTCCAAGATTTTATTCTTATTTTTCTCCAGATAATCTATCATTTACCCATTCATCTGCTGTGGAGACTGAGGCCCCAATTGTAGAAGGATGGTGAAAGTCACCACCAAAGGTGACTTGCGCCAAGGACCTTGCACTCAATTCTCTATTGGGTAGGGTCCCCGTGGCTAAGTCCTGTGACTTGCACCAACTGTACCAGTATGCCAAACAGAGGTCATACTGGAACAGTTGTCCACAAGCCTGCAGCATGCCCAAGTGAAGGGTGCAAGTGCCTACCCACAAAGAAACCATGTATGGTCCTGTAGGGCTAGTGCCCCCCCAATGCCCTAATCCTCCAAAGGCACTAAAGTGTCCCACAAGGCAAGCAGGCCCCCCCATGGTTTGATCCTCCAAATACAGATTAAATGCTCCGAAGGGCTACAGATCCCCACATTGCGCTAGATAAAGACTACTACTCCTCATGTCCATCCTCACATCTGAGGCCTATTCCTCCCTGACTAATGAACCCTCTGGTACCTCTACTACTTCCTACCTCCCACCCAAACTCACTCCCCCCCTTTTTTCCTGTCCCCTATCACTTACTCTCCCGCTCACCACCTTTCCTCCTCTCTAGCCTCCTTTGGCGCCTAATGATCACCCTCTCCTGGAAGTTTCCTTAACCTCAAATTGTCTACCGCTTGAACCTGTTATAGCTTGTTTTTCTATGAAACTTAAAAACGTTACTGCCTTAAACTGTTAATAGCAAATTTATGATGTAACTTTCCTGTCTGGTTTTACCTGTAATGTGTATCGTGCTTTGTTAAATGTTCTTTATGACGTGGAACCTTTGTAAAAGAGCCCTGGCTCAAAGGTATTAATTCCTAGACTAATAAACTAAACTAAACTAAACATTCCCTGCATCACCTTCAAAGCCATTGCAGAAGCACTGCAGGGATAGTGACCCCTCTCCCCCAAGCCCTGATCCCTGGAAATTGAGGACTGAAATGATCAAATCTGACAAATCAATCAATGATATCCCTGGTAGTCTAGTGGCCCACCACCTGGCTGTGCCATACCACCCCACACCCCAACCCATACTCAGTTGGTGACTGGCACAGCCCACCTCTCACCACGACAGCCAGCCACTGACTGACCTCCTTATGAGCATGTACTACTGTATATAGTATGTGCTCAATGAATGAACTGTAATTCATTCATTGAGAGCATACTATTTGCAGTAGTACACACTCATATGGCGCTCAGTCGGCAGCTGGCCATGGTGGTGAAATGTGGGCTGAGTCAGTCGCTGACTGAGTATGGGTCAGGGTAATATGGCTCAGCTGGGTGGGGAGGTGGGGGCCACTAGACTACCAAGGATATCAGGAGTTGATCTGTCATATTTACTTATTTCAATCTGCAGTTGTCAGGGATCAGTGCACAGAGAAGAGGGGGCGCTAGTCCTGTGGGGCTTCTGTAATGGCATTGGGGTAATGCTGGGCATGGGGGAATCTGTAGCCCTGTGGTGCAGTTCATCTGTATTTGGGGGATCAGGATATAGGGGACACTAGCTTTGAGGGGGTTGCACTGTTACAATTTGAGTATCGGAGCATTGGGGGAGAGGGATGATTAGCCCTGCTGGGCTGTAGCTATGACAGTTGAGGACTGGGGCATTGGGGGGGCATGAGTTACCCTGTGGAGCATTGTACACATAATGGGGATCAGGGTATTGGGGGGAGGATGACACATCTTTGGAAATGGGCTGGGGAAACATTTGTGCAACCTCGGAGGCCCTAAAGTACACTTACACCAGCTAAAAGCCGGTGTAACTGTACTTTGGCAGTTGTCCTCTGGGGGTTGTTTGAGAATAGCAAACTTGGGGACTTTGTTGCTGCCCTTCCAGAATAGGGTGCAGCTGCTGCCGTAAACCCCCTTGCACCATGTTGAAGGGTCTTTAAGGCATAACTGGTGGTGTATGTCCACATTGGTGCAAGCAGCCTGCGACATGTCACAGGCTGCTTTGCAGAATACCGAATGTCACAACTCCTGGCATAAATTGCTACTTGCACCATTTTATTTGGCACAATTCAATTTACGCCAGATGTAACCCTTTGAGAATCAGGTCCAATATCTGTAACTCTGCTGCATCTACTCCTACTGAATATGGTTTGTTGGAGTCATCATTAAGGATGTTGAAATTAAACAGCAGGACCTGAGACACACTCCTCCACTGACACCCGATAAGTCGGCTAAGAAGGCCAAAGCTCAAAGCTCAACTGCCGATCACTCTGCTACTGCAAACTCGAGGACCACCCCACTCTTGAAAGATCGCTTCCTACAAGAGTTTCAGCCATTTAAAGATTTGTTAAATGAACTAACTCAAGAAATGAAGTCTATTTGCTCAGATTTGGGGGAAGTGGGATGCTGAGTTGGGGATGTGGACGTGCAGGTGTTCTCTCTAGAACAGTGGAGGGACAGACTGGATACAGAACTCTCCACACTGTGGCAAAAACTTGCCAAAATGGAAGACAAACTCGAGGATCCTGAGGGGAGAAGCCACCAGAACAATATAGTTATTTTTGGCCTCCCTGAAGATGCAGAGGGAGCATCTCCAGTGCTTTTTGTTCAGATGTTACTGGTTAAAATAGCTGGCCCATCTCCTAACAATGCAATCTATAACATTGAATGGGCACACTGCTCCCTCCGTCCCCATCCTCTGTCAGGCCCCCCCCACCATTAATCCTTAGTCTACTGAATGTTTTAGACAAGCGGCATAAACTAGCTAAAAGTGAACGAGCACAAAGAGATCTTATGGGAAGGCTCGAAATTAAGGATTGCCCGACAAAAATGGGTATCTTTTCTTTCAGTTGTCACAAAGCTAATAGCCACTGGTATTCAGTTTGGGGTTGCCATCCCAGCTCAGCTGTGGGTCCTGTTCCAAGGTTCCTGACACAACTATGAATCGGTAGACCAAGTCCTTAAAAGTTTGCTATCATTATTCCCCAAGCTCTTCCCAGCCAGCTGTGTTCTTCAGTCATTACGGGAAGACTGAGTTCTCTGACACTACAGTTTCCTTTTCACATCTAGATGTGCATAGTTTTGCTTCAGACTAGGATCCTTCATCGATTTATACTTCTACAATGCAACCTGTATCCTTCGGACCTGTGCCTCTTTGCCCCTGGATTTTCCCAATCTCTCCCCTTGGTCACCATCTGATACTGCATAATATTGGTTACCTGCATTAGGAGATATTTGGGTTATGCTTCACTCAGCCTTTTACTGTCCTGGTGGATTTCACTGTTATGTGGGTCCCATCAACTGTGTTTTGCTCCAATAGGTTTCCGGCTGTGGTGCAGCATCAGTTTTAGGATATTGATTTGGGTCACACTTTGTTTTCCTACAATTTATTCATGAACTCCACTCTCATCTCCTGTCAGCCTGGATCATGGCAGGAATACCGTCAAGTTCACAGAGGTCAGCTTGCTGTGCTGTTGATGCTTCCTTTTGGAATCTGGAGAAACCCCGGCATTTGTTATGGGTTGCACTCATGTACTGAAGGTCTCCTATTAATATCCTTCTGCTTTGATTTTTGTTTTACACTGGCCTTAGATCTTTGAACTTTTACATATCTGCAGCTTGACACCTCAGACTTCAAGGAGCTGCTGTAAGACATTTGTTGCTGCTATTCATAATGTGTCACTGTTGCTCTTTTATTTTAATTTTTGATTCGGATTATTTCTTGTTATACTAGACTGATTATTTTCTGAGGTTTTTATACGTTTCAGTTCACTGGGTCATTTGACATACCTTTACATGGGCAGGCATGGTTATATTTGTATATTTGTAATAGGCAGAGTTTTCTAACTCTTTTTTCCATTCAGCTGTTCACTTTATATTGGCTGTAGTCTTCATCAGGACTTGTTGATATTTATTACCTTTTCAGCTAGGAAGGTGAAATTAAAACCCTTTTTTTTTTCATGGATGGGAGAACGTATGGGCCTGATTATGATGAGGGGATTTCGGAGTGACTTTTTGTGCATATTTGACCTTATTATTTTGGGGTTAGTTAGTCACATTTAGATACCTGGTGGGGTTGGGGTGGGGTTTAGGGAGCCACATGGCTACTGTGAGATGTGGGTCACTATGAACTGGTTCAGGTTGGGGGGTTCCCTTCTTTTCCCTGGGGTAGGGTAGAAGGGCTGTCAGGTCATGGGTGGCACCTTTTTAGTCTGGTTATCTTGGGGCTAGTAGCTTTCTTCATTTTGTCCCAGTTTCTGCGTATGTCCCTTAATTCTTTGGATAACTTTATGTTCATCCTGGGATCAAGGCACTATTCTCTGGTACTGGTCCCTAGACTTTTCATTATGCTCAAACTAGCTGAGGGGTATCCAAATCTTTCATGGGGTACTTCAGGGAAGGAGGAGGTTGATTGTACTTCTTCTCTTAGGGTTAGACCATTCCTGTATTAATAGGAAGAGTGGGTATCTCTTTGCATATTGGAAGTCCTTCCTTCCTTTCTTTGTTGGTACCTGAGTAGTGCCTCTCCTCTTCTTGGGGTGTTTATGTCCTTTGATTACATTGGGGTGAGTTATGAGTTGTTCTGGGTGTTTGGAAGGGGGTTGGGAACTTTACGGGTTTGGACTTTGGAAGGCAGGAGGGGGGTTAGTGGTTTTCTTTTCCTGTGGTTTGAAATGTTGGAGGGGGAAGGGTTGCAGGAGTGACCTTTTTGGTTATTTTAGTCCTACAGAAGGCTCTCAGTTTTCAGCTGTTTTGGCTAATAGGCTTACATACTGGCTAATACCTTGTGTTATGTTTCCTAGAATGTAAAGAGAGCCCGGTCTCAAGTAAAACATTACCAGATACTTAAGCACTTGATGACTCTGCAATGTCACATCATGTTTCTGCAGGAAATGCACCTTCTTACAGCTGAAGGTAATTTACTGCATAGACAATTTGTGGGCCAGGTTTTCGTGGCAGGGAATTAAACTGCTAGTAGGGGAGTGGACAATTTATTGCATAAAAAGCCTTACTTTTAAGTGTACCCATTGTCTCTCGGATCCCCAAGGGAGACAAATTTTTGTTCAAGGAGAGCTTGACCCTGTAGCTGTGGTTCTGAGTTGTGTCTATGGCCTGAACTCTGAGGACCCTTTTACCAAACTGATCTCCTGGTTGGCTCCCTTTTTACAGTTACCACTGGTTGTTAGCGGAGACTGGAATGTCTCGTTCACCCAAGATGTGGACAGGACAGGCAGGGCCTTGGTTGGTTTGTCCACTGCCCAGCACTCCCTCTGGGACATGTTTGAATCTTTGGGTTTATGTGATCCCTAGAGGATGTTACAACCCCAGGACAAGAAATACACCTTTTACTCTCCCGTTCATGGTTCTTATTCTAGAATTGACTACATCCTCATTACCCAAACAAATATGTCTGGGGTGCTGGTCAGTGAGATTGCCCCAAGAGTCCTATGGCTGAGGCTGTCTTTGGCCCCCAGTGTCCAGAGGGATACTTCATGGAGGTTGAACAATCAACTTTTCAAAGATCAATATATTATAGATCATGTCAGGGAGCAAATAGCAGTTTTTACCTCTCAGAATGTTGGTTCTATAAGAAAGGGGGATCTAAAATGGTGTGCCCTCAAATGTTTCCTCAGGGGGGAACTTATTTGATTAGCATTCAAGAGGAAACAGTCCTGTAATAGGGCTACTGCCACTTTATTGGCCAGTATAACCAACATGGAGCATTCCTTGTCCCCTCAATCATCTGAGGAGGTCCATTAGGAGTTGGTCCTTCTTCGGATAGGTATGTTGAACTCCTCCAGGAAACAGCAGAGTACACCATCCTTAAAACTCAGGCTAAATACATTGATCAGGGGGAGAAGGCGGGTCACTTGCTAGCTCTCTGACTTCGGCAGCAGGAAGCATCTCGCCTGATCCCCTTGGTGGAATCCGTTGACAGTACTATTAAAACCTCGCCTAGGGACATTGTGCAAGAGTTTGAGTCTTATTATAGGAATATTTTTGGGCCCATACCAAGTCCCCCTACACTCTCTAGTGTGCTGGGATACCTAGCTGGTACCCCTCTTCCCAAATTGTCTGCTACCCAACAGGTTTGCTTAATCCAGCCTTTGACCACTTCAGAGATTATCACAGCCATCGGTAGTATCGCTCTGGATAAGGCACCTGGTTCCAATGGCTTTACTCCCAACTTTTAAAAATTGTTTGCCAAGGAGCTAGTGCCTTTACCACATCATTTTTTCTATATTTTTTAGAGTTTGGCACCTCTGACCCATCTGTGCTGGAGGGCATAGAAATTCTACTCCTTAAACCGGGTAAACCACCTACTAACGTTACCTGCTACCAGCCCATCCTCATGAAAATTCTAGCCTCTAGGATCACAGCCATTTGGGCTGCTCTCATTAGCCAAGCACAGGTGGGTTCTATTTCTACCCATTCATCAATGGACCACCTCCATAAGCTTGGTCATATTTTCTCTGCATCCAGGGATTCGGCTACTCCTATGGTTTTGGTCTCCCTGGTTGCAGAGAAAGCTTCTGACAGAGTCAATTGGGAGTTTCTATTCCTTACTTTTGAGGAGTTTGGTTTTCCCTCCGTCTTCCTCCACTGGGTTAAAGTTTTATATTTCTGTCCTAGTGCCCGTATTTAGTGCAACTGGGTATTTTCTACTTCATTTGCTTTATATTCAGGCACTAGGCAGAAGTGCTCCCTTTCTCCCCTATTATTTAACCTATACCTGGAGCCCCTTATCAGGAGGCTTAAGTCTACTCCAGGCCTATCTAGGATAGAACTAGGTTCTAAGAATCTCCAACTTTTTGGTATATGCAGGTGATATTCTGCTGCATATTACCTCTCCTCACATTTCCATCCCTGCTGCTCTGGGGGTTATCAAGGAGTTTTTGTGCTTTTCTAATTACAAACTTAATCTAGATAAATCTGAAATTGTTCCCCTTACACCAATGGTAAATAAAGCAGATATGGTCTCCTTGTGATTAAAGTGGGCTCCCAAGTATATTAAATACTTAGGTATTTATCTCATGAAAAGCACTTCCCTGATGTGGAAGCTAATCTGGATGATTTGCTTGGGATACCACAACAAGATCTGCAAAGGTGGAAAGCCTTGCCCTGTCACGGGGGGAGGGGGGGGTCAACATAGTTAAAATGAACATCCTCCCTAGAATAGTTTAGCCCCCTTAATATGCTCAACTTGTATCTTCCCATATCGTGGTTCCATCATTTACAAGGTCTACTCTCAGATTTTATTTGGTCTGGTAAAATTCTGTGCAGATCTTACCTGAAATTGGCCACCCCTAGGCACTGTGATGGACTTTGTCTTCCATGTTTACATTATATTATCTTGCCAGCCATATAAGTAAATGTTTCAGTGGCTTGGCCCTCTCCTCCAAAGTCAGGATGGTAGTTACATTCCTATATGGCTGGAACTTGAGCTGGAAATGATTAATAAAGTCAGTCTTTCAGCTTCCTCCTTGTTTTTTACTTCCTCAAAATCTCTGTCTGGGGTCTGAGAGACTCAATTATTGCTACTTCAGTTCAGTTCAATTTATTAATCAGTTGAACCCTTGTTACAGAGTTGGGTCTTTACAATGCTAAAAAAGCAAAATGCAGCTTCATGTACAACCTCAAGGATAAGAACCCTTGGGATCAAAACATACATACATACATTAATACATTTTATCCAACTTTACAAAAATCAATCTTGTGCAAATTCTGTGGTAGCAGAGTCATCCAACTATAACAATCTCTGGGCTAGTGCCTTCTGATGTTATTGCCGCTTCGCTTAAGGTTTATTCGCAGCTTTGGTCCTTGTTAAAGTATAAGTGTTACCTGGATATTTCTCAGCCTGTACTGCTGAATCCCAACTTTAAGACTGGGATAAAGTCCTGACTGAGGTTGGGCTGCCACCGCTTGCTACCACTAGAGTGAGTGACCTGCTACACTGGGGGGGAGGGGTGCTTCATCCTTCTCCAGAGATTTTACTGTAGTATTGTTTGAGTAATACCAACATTTTTAAGCTTTATCAGTTACGCCATACCCTGACACACTGGTTTGACTCAGGTCCATGGGATGTGAATAAGTACAAATCTTTGTGTACTATTCAAGATTTAGTATCTAAGCCACATGCGGTGTCAGTGCTGTACTCCTTATTATTCTCCCAAGTGTTCCCACACCTGGATGGGGCGCCACACCACTGGGATACCCAGTTCCCATTAGACGGCCCCAATGGCAGAAAATCTGGTGTAATTTGTATTTGTATGTTTCTTGGGATAAATTACACGTTACTCAATTTAATCTTTTGAATAATTTGCATTACACACCCTTGAGACTGGTTAAAATAGGGAGATTACAATCCTCTCTTTGTTTTAGATGTAAACAGGTGGATGCTACCCTTATGCACATCTTCTGGGATTGTCCTATGGTAGTTCTTCTGTGGCAACTAACTGAGGCTAGGATGGATCCTCTCTTAGGTTTATCTGGCCTTTCTTAACTAGAGAGCTACATAATCAGGGACTATGTCCAGATTGCTGTCAAAGAGAGAAGGTTTTACATGGCTATAATCTCCCTATCAGTCAAGAGGGTGGCACTATGCTATTGGCCGGATCACATCTCCATTTCATACAGGAAATGGCTGCAAGAGTTACTTTTCAATCTGTGAGTGGAGCATATGATTGCGAGTCTTCGGAATAAGCTACCTCCTTTTGAGAAGCGGTAGGGCAGGTTACACACTCTTCATATGGTTTAAGTATGTACAACATCAATTAATAGGGCTGGTTGTTGTTCAGTAATGGCTTTTTGAGACCAGTTCCTAATAAACATCTTTACTTTTCTTTATCTTTTTTGGCCCTTTCGCATTTATTTCGATAGATGGGTTCTTTAGGGTCGCTCTGCCTGGGAGGGAGTAGGTGGTAGGGTGGGTGGGTGAGTGTTGTTTGTTAACTCTATGAATTTGTTTATTGTTTATTGCTCTATGACTGTTAATTATCTTCAATGAAGTTTATTAAATTAAAAAAAAACTTTGGTAATTTTACATATTTTGCCCCCAAATTTTCAAGATAGGCATTTATTTACACCACCTCATGAATGTGGCAGCTGTCATTTATCAAATCCCGCTCAAACTGTCTTTTTGCATCTATGGCATGGAATGAGGTTTTAGTGGTGTAAAATCATGTTTTTGGTGGGTATTCAAACATTTTCAGTACCTCGTACATGAGGTGGGGTAACAACAAGGCTAGTCTGAGAATTGTGTTGCTATGGGGCCCTGTGCTTCTGCAGCAAGATACATATACACGTCTTTGGAGGCATGGGAGTACATGCAAATAAAGATATGATTACACTATCAAAAAGTATCAATGGATGGGAACACTGGTCCCTCCGGGCCCTGCACTCCAACAGGCAAATAAGAATACGATTATACTATCTTCAAAAAACCCAGGGCCAGGGAGCGTAAAATGCATCAGGAGATGTTTAAGTGTATTCGCAGACTGAGTGGAGGGGGAAGAATTGTCGGAAGAGATCTTTGATTTGCTGTTTGCTGCACAAAGAAGCACTTGAAGAACTGAATAAAATTAACCACTTTTCCTTAGCAACAAGGTTGGTCTCCTTCTGTTCATGCAGTGTGTTTGATCCCAATTTGGGCATTAAAAAATTGTTACTGTTCAGCAGGTGCCGGCTAAACTGTCTCATTGTGAATTACTTGAAGTCTCAGCAGGGCACTGCTTCCCCAGGTGCAGCTCCTCATGCAACTGATGAGGTGCTAGCTGCTCCACTGACAGTCTTGTTCAACAGCTCAATGGAAACATGCATGGTTCTGGAGCACTGGAGAAGAGCTGATGTGGTCTTTCTACATAAGAGAGGCAGCAGGGAGGAGGCTAGCATATATAGGTCAGTCAGTCTTATATCAGTGGTGGGGAAATTAATGGAATCCCTGCTAAAAGAAAGACTGGTAGAGTTTCTTGAATCCAGTGGGTTGCAAGACCACTGGCAGCATGGATTCCTGGGGGGGGGATCATGCCAAATGAAACTGATGGACTTCTTTGACTGGGAAACCATGGAAATAAATAATTGGAAAGCAGTTGATGTTGCCTGTCTAGATTTCAGTAAGGCCTTTGACACTATACCACACAGGAGGCTGATAAAAAAGCTGAGCAGTCAGGCAGTTGGATCTCAAGTGGTGAATTGGGTTAGAAATTGGTTAACAGAGAGGCGACAGAGGATGGTTATAAATAGCACTCACTCTAATGATGGAACAGTGACCAGTGGGATGCCACAGGGATTAGTACTGGGACCAGTCCTCTTCTATATCTTCATAAGTGACAATGCTTAGGAACTGGACTGAAAGCTATGCCTTTTTTGCTGATGATGCCAAAATCAGTTATAGGGTGGACACTTAGGAGGGGGCAAAGAGAATGCACAGGGATCTTGTGAAACTTGAGGAGCTGTGAAGAGTGTGGCAGTTGGTGTTCAATGCCAAAAAGTGCAAAGTTATGCACCTAAGGCATAGGAACCCAGGCACTGAGTATAAGATTGAGGGAGGTACTGACAGTCACTAAACAGGAAAAGGATTTTGGGGTTATTGTATGTGATGAACTTAAGGAGGCAGTGCTGTGTGATGAAGCAGGGGTAGGGCTAGTGGCATACTATGGTGCATATGGAGGGGTACATCCAGCTGGAGGAGTGAGGTGATGTCACTATATCACTTGCTGGTGAGACCCCCACCTAGAGTAGTGTGTCCAGTGTTGGAGGCTGCAGCTCAGAAAGGACATATGCAGTATGCAGACAATCCAGAGGAAGGCAATTAAAATGGCGGTGGGGTTGCATGAGAAGCCCTATTAGGAGAGACTGAGGAATATGGACATGAACACCCTGGTTGGATCATCACACTGAGTTATTCATTTGAGGTTCCCCTGTCTCTTAACCCCCCCGGCCGCTCGCTATTGGCTGAAACATAATCTGGAGTCTGTCAAACTCCTGGAGGTATTGGATGTTTTTGATGATTGCTTGTACACAGGGTTCTGTGAACACCATGGAGCACTATAATGGGCATTTGCCTTGGATTCCTTCCCACCCCAACCTACCATGTTTGTCCCTTGACCTCCCAACATAGCTCTGCTTGGTATTGTGCTGAACTGCACCATTTCAAGACAAACAGACAGAAGTTGGATCTTTCCTGGCATGGGCCTCAGCCCACAGATGACAAACTGTCAATGGAAACTCACTATCATGATTATCAATGAGCAATTACCCTGGAAAAGACAAAATTCCTATCATGGAAGATTACTGCAGGGTGCAGTCATCCAGCTCAACTCTTTCACATCATGGACAGGGAATTAAATTCCTTCCTGTGTACCGTCCACTTGAGTTCTTTCTGCTGAACGAAGCAATGAATTTGGAGACTTCTTCACTGACAAGGCGTCATGCTTTAGATATTGTATCCTCTCAGGTCATCTGTTATGGGCCAGTGATGTCAGTGCCATGATGCATTTTTGATCTGTCTGCCTGGGGTGAGTTTCAACCAGTTTCTGAGGACAAGGTTCTCAAGGTTATGGCCAGTTTGCATCCCACCTGTTGTTTGTTGGATCTGGGATCTATGTGGCTTGTTTTAGAGTGCCAGGATGTGCTGATCCTGGTAATTTCTTAGATTGTTGGGTGTTTCTTGAGGGAGGGTGTCATCCCTTCTGCCTTTAAACAGGCAGTGGTGAGGCCCCTTTCCAAAAAAACATCCTTAGACCTTAATGTTTTGAGGGACTA
This sequence comes from Neoceratodus forsteri, assembly GCA_016271365.2. NCBI lineage: Eukaryota > Metazoa > Chordata > Ceratodontiformes > Ceratodontidae > Neoceratodus > Neoceratodus forsteri. Next base: position 794,871,774 of record CM057454.1, read on the forward strand.
CAGATCTTTCTCTAATCTTTTCTTTTTGGGGAAGATTATTGAAAAGGTGGTGGTTGACAATTTGTCAAATGCCATTGCATTTTTAAACCTCTCCAGTCAGGCTTCCAGGTGTATCACAGCACTGAAACTGCTCTCATCATAGTCTAAATGATCTCCTCATGTCGTGGGTACCATCTTGGTCCTCCTAGATCTCTTGGCTGTATTTGACATTGTCAGTCATGAAGTTCTTCTGGATTGCCTGAGGAACTATGTGGGACTCATTGGTACTGTATTTTACTGGTTGAGTCCAATGGTCTTGGAAGAATCCAATGGGTGGCCTAGGGAAATGTTATTCTGAGGACCTTGATGCTCCCTTGTGATGTTCCTCAGAGCTCAATCCTTGCTGTCATGTTATTTTCAGTGCATATGCTGCCATTAGATGAGCTCATTAGATGGTATGTCATTGAGTTTCATTGCTATGCAAATGATACTCTGCTCTAGCTCTCTGGAACTCCTGCTACTTCTGGTGTAGTCCTGGACCTGGAGAAGTGTTTGTTTGAAGTTAAAGAATGAATGTCCTCAAACTGACTATGTCTCAACCTGAGTAAGACAGACATCACGACTGTCAAGCCTTGTAGCAGGGCCCAGCTATGCTGAGCAATCTGTCCTTGTGTCCCTTGCTAGATAGACAGCCACTCAAAGCTGAAGATGCCGTAAAAAATCTTGGGGTCATCCTGGACAGTAAGCTGACCCTTGATCAACAGGTGTTGACACCTGTATGGGTGAGCTTTTACCACCTTTGTAACATCACCAGGTTCAAGCACTATCTAGCTCCTGCAGACCTGGTGATGATAGTACATACCTTTGTCACCACTAGGCTCAACTACTGCAACACTCTAAACCTTGGCTTATCTGGGGATGTGTTGCAATGTATGCAGCTTGTCCTGAATACGGTGGCCCAGTTTACTGTGGGCTTCTCTTATAAGGACCACATTACATCAGTACTGCGTGCACATCACTGGCTGACTATGCATTAGCACATAACATTCAATATACAGTATGCTTGATGACTTTCAAGGCTCTGCATTGTTTGGGACAAGAACTTAAAAGACCTCCTAATTCCCTACCACCCAATTCACATACTCAACTCTTCTGATGCTGGCTTGCTCTCAGTTCCCACTTCTAAACTCTGTCAACCTGGGGACAGAGCATTCTGTATGGCAGTACCCATTTTATGGAATGTTTTGCCAGATTATGTTAGATCTGCCCACTCATTTAAGGCCTTCAAATCTAGCTTGAAAACATTTCCATTTGCTGAAGCCTTACCTGAATTTTAATTACTTTTATCTTGATTTGATATGGTGCTTGTTTGATTGTTCAACCTAGTTATTTATTGTACAGCACCCTTAGCATACAGGAAAGGGCAGTATAGAAATAAAGTTGCCTTGCCTTGCTTGGAAGAGAGGAGCATGAGAGAATTCATGATAGAGGCCTGCAAGTACCTTACTGGAGCAAACAGGGTACAGGAAAGAAATCTATTTTAAATGAGAAGAAGCACTGTCCAGAACTAGAGGGCATGTGGAGAAACTGGAGATGGGGAGTTTATTAGAGATTAGAAAATGGGTATGGGAAATCCTTGATGCTGATTGGTCTTGGCCACTAATCACCTGGTCTAGTATTAGGCAACAGCGATTGGGAAATTATGAGTCCCAGTCTCTGCATGACTATTTTCATTCAAAATCATTGCGGTGATAGAACACTCAGTTTTAAATAGGTACCATTTTTTTCTCTGCTTAGTGAGAGCTGTGCCTTTGATCCGAAGTTTAGTGATGCTACCCCCCCAATCTGTACAGTAACCTTAATACCTTCACAAAAAATTGTAAACTTGTATCAACTACAACCCAAACTGTGCTGTTTAGGGTCCTAGATTATTTTTATTTTATTGTATTTATTTTAAAGGCAAACATGCCACCTGCAGCAGTTGGTTTTGTTTCGTCTTTACCTGAGCACTCTTAAAGCTATTGCACTCCCAGCTCATAGTTTATTTCCCCTTTTGGCATTGACTTTCTCTGCTCATGACCCCAATAGGCATATTAAGAAAAAAAGATCTACATTACTTTTGCTGCTCTGTTCAGCTTCCCGACTCCCGAATCTCTTTGCTTGTCTGACTGATGATCACAAAAAATGCGATCTCTATTATAACAAGTGTACATCGCCAAAAAGCAAAATGGTGATGTACACCTCCTGGTGAACCCAGCAATACTGACCAGGGGAAAATAAACACAGACACTCACGGAGGGCTTTGCCCCCTGCACCCCCCTAAATTGCTATTTTCAACTCCAGGGAGGTGCATGTCAGGGAGGGGGAAAAATGGAATGCAAGAAAAAAACAAAGTCCCGCACACTGAAAAAAGTAAAAATATTACCACTACCAAATCCAGAACGCTGAACCTCCCTCACTGCAGGCAGCCACCCTCACTACCACACCAGAATGCCAGCTCTGCAGCACCCCCCAAACCATAGCCCACATACCTCTGCTTCCTGCCTGGACTCTCCTATTCCTGTCCTTCGCTGTCCTACTCCTTCACCATTTTCTCCCCCTACCTAGTCAGTCTAACCACACTTGCTACCATTTCAAGGTAGCTCAAATCACAAGCGCTCAAATTGAGTTGCTCAAAATCAAGTTGCTCAATTTGAGTCTCTACAATAATGTTATACTGCCATCCCTCATGCTGCCATCCAGCCATGCTCCCCACTGCATGCAAATGTTGCCTATCAGAATCAGATCAACACTGCTCATGGATCATCAGACAGTGTCTCCTAGAAAGTCAGCAGCCCTGAATGGATTCTTTACTGCCTGTAACACCACTGGACTTCTAATTTTGGAATGCTTTAAAATGACTAAATAGGTGTTTACATAGACAGCAGTATCAGCCTCCATTGCTGTGATGAAATACAGACCATATCTAAAAAGAAATGACATCAAACACACTGTTTGGGGGGGCATACTGCACTGCTACTTGGGGAGGGGGTAGGAAACAAGAAAGGAACACTACAAATGAAAAGTGGGAAAGTAAAAAAAAAATGTTTCTCAAATGCAGCAGTGCTTTCTACTGATAAGTATACCAGTAGAGGGACTGCTTTACAAGAAACTTGATTTTATGTTCATTTCTACTCAATTTTAAGTGTTTTTTTTTATTTATTATTTTGTAATATTTAATTGCAATGTTACCAGTAAACCCATTTCTAAGAGCAATAATACCATCTAGAGTGGGAGTTATGGGCTATACATGATCATCCAGGGGCTATATGGCCCTCTACCAGTTGGTTTGGTCCTTATCACACCACTTTTTGGTCAGTATAGCTCAATACCACCCACCCGTTATATATTATTTCTTGCTGCGAGGAAATATTTCCTCACTAAAGGGGGAAAGATGCCTGGAACAGACTGCAAGCAGAAGTAGTGGTTGTGAATACTAGAGGGCTTCAAGCATGCATGGAACAGACATAGGAGTGAATTAGAAAATAGGTAGACATGAGCTGGGGTGGCTGGACACCAGTTAAGGTCTGCAGAGACAGATTTGATAGAGAATATCTGGGCAGACTGGATGGGTCAAACAGACCCTTTCTGCCAACACATTCTATGCTTTCATATGAGGAAAGCTGTCGGGATCATCGCTGTTCATGCCACAATGAAGAACAAGTAGAAGGACTTCCCCTAGGTCATCATTGTGATAACTTGCTAAGCTTCTTGCAAATGTGTATGTTGTGACTACTGCTGAAATCTCAGAGCAAGAAGCTATGATTTAATTCTCCCTCATGCCTGAAGCCAGCTTTTAATTTTAATGACTTTAGAGATGAAGATAGAGTATTGTGATCAAGTTCTGTATCTGACATTAATTCTTGGAACAGTAGAGGAAATTACTTGTGCACTACCTCAGTCATTTGTGTTTTAGTTTGTGTGAATAGCCATGCAATGAGCTGTGCTGGTAAGTCCCTAGTCACCACTAATCCCAATACAAATCTATATGTTACTTTAATCTCCCTTGAGCCACAGACATGCCTTGACAAGGAAGTGGTCACACATGGGTGATCTTCCAGGATCTGGGATGCCAACCCAACTATTGCTCAGCATCGTGCTACAGTAGTTTGGGCTGATTTCTCAAATATTTCTTATGTTTAGTGTAGGGAGTAAATTTGTTTAGATTGGTATACAGGAACTTAAAAGAAAGTTAGTATGGTTTTAGCAATTTTTGTTGTTGTTGTTTGTTTAGTTTTTATATGCATTCTCTGTCAATCAGTCCCAATGCTCAGTTCAGCCTTGAGACTATTATACTGTTAATCACTTTTATCTATGGCAATCTGTGAGTGTTACACACTCTGGTTTTCCAAGTTCTATTACATATTTAGTATGCCACAGTTTGTGTAAGTATGGTATCTGTCATATTCTGGAGTGCAAATGCTACAGGAATTGCCTTAACACCTGGGGCCCAAAATTCAAAGAGGCACAAAGCACAGCACAAAATTTTGCACTGTGCCTTGTGCTTGCCCAGGTTGCCTAAAGATGCTATATTCAGTGCAATACTGCACTGGTGCTATTTGACTGAATATAGGGTCACCCATGTTGGCCCAGTGCTAAGCCACTTAGCGCTGGGCTGACATGGCTTCCTAGGTGGGGCAACACAATGGCTTGCACCTGTGCAATATTTCTGACATTTAAATGGCCCCATGCAAATGAGCCCATTGGAAATGCAAGGCTCTAAGGGGCCATTTGCATGCCCATTATCGGATCATTTGCATGGCGGATGAGGCTGGATTGCCTGGAACCACCCCCAATTGCCTGGTCGTAGACAGCTATCCCTGCTGCTAGTGTTCCCCCCTCAGTTGATCACCAAACCAATGCAATAAATAAACTATCCCAGGTTGCAGTGGCTCCCTCCATGCCAATCATCAGCCTGATGGTAAAACTGAATCTTTCTCAGGTGTCCTGTGGTTTCTCTACCCACCTGCACCCATGCCCAATATTGTAACACTATTCCCTGGTGTCAAGTGATCCCTCATCCCAACTGCACCCATGCCTGATGTAATAATATTCAGTGGTGTCCAGTGGTCCCTCCCCCCACCCGTACCCATGCCCAATGTTGTAATAATATTCCCTGGTGTCTAGTGGCCCCCATTCCAATTCCCTGTATAGAAAAATAACACCATTCCCTGGTGTCTAGCAGACCCCGTTCCCTATCCCTGATCCCCTTTGACATAAAGTTAAACCATTCCCTTGTTTCAAGAAGACCACCCATCCCCAATCCACTGTTAAACACAGTACAGCCATTGCCTGGTGTCTAGTGGACCACCCACCCTGGCAGGTAGTGCCCCACCACTCCACCTCCCCTCATCCCTACTCCAAGCTGGCAACCAATAGAGCCCTCCACTCTCCACCATGGCCAGCCACTAAGTGAACTGTCAATGAACATGAACTGTAACAGCTGATTGTACAGTATGTGCTCATTGATAGCTCAGTCAGTGGCTGGCCATAATGTAGAGTGGAGGGCTGTGCCAGTCACTGGATCAGGGTTGGTTTGGAGGGGAGCGTGGTGGTGGTGGGGCACTGCCTGCTATGGTGTGGGGGCCACTAGACACCAGGGAATGGCTTAACTGTATTTAACAGGTGATCAGGGGTAGGGAGGGGGGTCCACTAGATAACAGGGAATGGTTTAACCTTATGTTACAGGGGATTGGGGTTAGGGATGGGGATCCACTAGACACCAGGGAATGGTATTATTTTTGTATACAGGGGATCTGAATGGGGGTACACTGGACACCAGGAAATATTATTGCAACATTGTGCATGGGTGCAGGTGGGCAGAGGGACCACTGGACACCAGGGAAAGTTTCAGTTTTACCATCAAGCCAGGGACTGGTGGAGGGGGGCACTAGCACCGGGGATAGTTTATTCCTTACATTGGGCCAGCTATCTGTGGTGGTAGACAACTGGACACCAGGGACTTCTGCGTTGGGGGTTGTGGGGCTGACACACTTCCTCTGCCTACTGCTAGAGTTGCACAGGAGTAAGCTGTGTTGTAGGTCAGCAGTATCTGTGTCCTGCAAGGGGACTGCACAAAACAGCCTTGCATGGTGCACATACTCTGAATATTGGACTGTGCCAATATTCAGATCCCCACCCCTTCATTTTAATTGCACCTTCCACTGAATATTGCCCAGGCATAAACCCTGTATGCTCATGCCAACTGGGCTTTTCAATATAGGACATCCATGCAAAACCCGGGTTTGCATGGGCAAACTCAGATTTCCACCTGGGCAAACATTTGAATATCTGGCCCTTGGAGTTTGCTCTCTGATGCATTGCAATTGAGTGGAGGTACTCCATGGCTGCTCATGTCCCCTGCAGACTCTTCATGACACAGGGTGGTGATAAACAGCACTCACTCTAATGAGGGGAGAGTGACCAGTAGGGAGCTTCAAGGCTCAGTGGTGGGACCGGTCCTCTTTAATGGCTTCATAAGAGACATTGCAGACGAGGTAGAAGGGAATGTATGCCATTTTTGCAGATGACAACAACATCTGTAATAGGGTGGATACTCAGGAAGGGGTGGAGAGAATGTGTAGGGACCTTGGGAAACTCAAAGAGTGGTCAAGGGCATGACAGCTGGGCTTCTATTTCAAAAAAGTGCAAATCCATGCATATTGGACATAGAAACCAAGGAGCTGAGTATAGATTGGGGAGTGGGGAAAGGCACTGACATTCACTGAGCTGGACAGGGACCTTGGGGTTATCATATTTGATGACCTGAAAGTGGAAGGGCAGTGTGACAAAGCAGTGGGTAGGGCTAGTGTGATGCTGGGATGCACAGGGAGAGGTATTATCAGCAGGGAAAGGGAGGTGGTGTTACCAAGCTATCACTCTCTGGTGAGACCCCACCTGGAGTATTGCATCCAGTTCTGGATGCCCTACAAAAGATACAGATAGGCTGGAGGTGGAATAGAGATGGGCAACTAAAATGTTGCAGGAGTTGCATCAAAATCCTTAACAAGAAAGACTGAGGGATTTCAACATGTACACACTAGAAGAGAGAAGAGCGAGAGAGGACATGATAGAGATTTACAACTACCTCATGGGGGGTTAACAAGGTACAGGAAGGGAGTCTCTTTCAGTAGAGAAAGAGAACCAGTGCAAGAGGACATGCAATAAAGCTAGAAGGGGAACATTTAAGAGGGAAGCGAGGAAATACTGTTTCACTGAAACTGCTGTGTATGCCTGGAACAGACTGCTAGCAGAAGGGGTGGAAGCAAAAACAGAAAGGGTCTTCTAGCATGCATGAGATAGACATGTGAGAATATTAGTAAATAGGCATGGAGGAGAAACATAGTGTAGAAACATAGAATTTGATGGCTGATAAGGACCACTTGGTCCACTCAGTGTTCCAATTTTCCCCTCTCTACAGTATCACCACAGACCCTAATCTACATCTGGCTCTTTCTTCCTCCTCCTTCTTACTTTCCATTAAAATACTTGTGGCTCAATTTTCAAAGAGCCATTAGATCAACCCAAGTTGAGTCACTCCAAGACTGCTGCAAACTTTGGGTGTGTCATGGACCCTGCACCCGATTTAAAAAAAAAATCAGGGTCCTTGTGCCAAACTCCCCAGGTTTGCTACAAGCTGACAGCAGTACCAAACAGTTGGTGCATCTGTAGGAATTGCCACTGAGATCTGTCCCCCCCATCTGGCACAACACAAGTTGGTCCGGGATAGTTCAGGGTGGATGAATCCACTGGACAGGAGGGGGCCAGGGGCAGAAGAGGCACAGCTGGTTGCATGGAGGAGTCAGGAAAACAGCTTGTCAGGAGAGGGAGTGAGGTGGCACCCAGCGGTGTCCATTTGCTTTTGTATGTATCATAATATTGTTTCCCCTGTCATATTAGTGTACTACAAGGGCTATACCTATTATTTAGACACTACATACAGAAACAGACACAATACGGTATTCTGGTTCTTTTCTTTTTTAAATTTACCATGGATTTTGATAAAAGTATTGTAGTGTTTCACAACACTGGTTGTAGGTTTAATCACAAGGCAGTTTTCTCCAGTAGCCATCTATGGTGCCTCTTGACATACAATCACAATCTCTAGTTTTTGGCTGCTGTGAGCCTGTTAAGATCCAATATGGTGCCCAATGTCCAACCCCAGCCTCACAATGAAACTTTCATGATCACTGAGACACAGGAAAGCAGCTGTCCAAATTTAGTGAGATTTCTTTTTTTTTTGATTTACTACACTTGAGCACTTCAATGTGTTGCATCTTTATACTCTGCCATATCATACTGTGATGAATTTAATTCTGTGCGGTACTAGTTACCCATAATAGATGGTATAGAAACTTTGCAAATGGCACTTTATGAGCATTTGCAACTGTTTGATGAAACTGCAATAAATAAGAAGCATAGTAAGTGACTGATAAGTTATGAGAATATCTGATCAATAGTTTGAGCAGTTGTACCATAGAATCAAAATGCCAACATTCTTAAGCAGCATCATAAACATCAGCAACAGTCAACTCCCCAAGGAGGGGCAAGTCATATTACCAAATACCATCATATTTAGATGTAACTCAGCAGACCTCAAAACTTGTATCATATACAGACCTTTACAATCAGCTACTAGATACATATTATTGAGGGTGCTGTTTGCATAAGCTTGCTTGGCTACCTCATGAAATTTGGTTGCAACATACAGTAGCTTGGAGACTGGCCCATTGTGAGAGCCTCCTAGTTTTCATCACAGTGGGAGATCAATGAATGTGTGGCTGGGAAATTGCAGAGAGAGGGTGACTTCATATGTCAGGTTCACCTGGGAGTCTGTATGCAGGTACTGTTGATCATTAATAATGGATGATTGTAGGTTAGCTTCTCAATGCTGACAGCTTTGTACTTATTAAATATTATTAAGTGCAGTTGCCCGGGACATTCAGCTATAAGGAATATTACCATGAACTGAACAAGCTTTTTTTCAGCCTGAACTTGAACTGACTTTGCAGCTTTATTGGCATCCATTTTGAAGGTATACTTTAATGTGTGACTCTCTTGGGACTGATGTATTGATGCTTCACTAATGTTTTTAACTGATTTGTTTTGTTTCAGTTTATGATTAAGTCATGATAAAGTGTTTTATTAGTTCCTTTTTCTTGTATTAGAGGAGGAGGAGTGAGGGGGTTATCATAGTGGGTATACTGTCAAGGGTGGTAGGTAGGTTTTGAGTTTGCTTAGTTGACTTGATTGTAAGCCTGTGTTATCCAAGACTCTACTCCCTGGTTCCAGATTCAGTAGCTGGAACCTTCCAAGAAACTCTTTTTAACTTTATCAGTGATGATTCTCCATCACTGCAGGAAGCTTGGAATCCTTAGAATGCATAGCTGTAGCTGTCTGTCTGGCCTGAGAATAGACCTTCAGGAAGGTTAGACAGGTTACGTGAGGACAAGGAGACATTCTAATTGTAACTGGAATTATGAAAGGGATAATTCCTGCCTGGTTTGGATTCCAAGGGCCATACCTAATTCCAGCAATCAGGTGGTGTGTGGGCTTGCTGTCTCTACTCCTCACCTTTAGGCAGTTCTATTTAATGTCAAGTCACCAAGGAATAAAGCTGCAGTGACTGAGGTACTCATTAGTGATTCCTCAGCTGACTTGGCATGCATCACCGAGACCTGTAAGGGGAATAATTCTGGTCCTGTACTGGAGGCATCCATTCTGAACAGATACTCCATGGTTCATTGCCAAATCTAAGGGTGGGTCATCTGTTTTAGATTCACTATCAGACACATGGCATACCCCACAGAAATAGTTAGATTATTTGAATGCATTATAACAAAAGGTAGGCCAAATGCAGACTGCAAGATCATTCTTGTGTACCACCTTCTGGGACATGAGAATGAATTATTGAAGTAACTGGTGATCCTTATGGCAGATCTGGTCATGGGTTCTCCCAAACTATTAGGTTTAGGTGAGTTTAACTCCCTGGATCAGTAATGGGGCCTCACAATTTGGTCAACATTTCCTCCAACTTATGTCACAATTGTGTCTGACTTAGGCAGATTTTCTGGGACATACAAGCATGACCAAGCCTTGGATCTGTTTGTTTCCCCCACTGGGTCTTGATATGTGCTAGCTCAAGATTCTTCCTGTGTGGTTGAATCAACTTGGCATGTGGTCATTTTGTAGAGCCTCCAATTAATTACCCACTGTGCAGATGAGATAGGAACAAAACTTAGTTGTAAAATATGTTATTAAATTATTATTTTGCATTATTTTATAATTACTATTTTATATACTTTATAAATGCTTACTTATTAATAAGGGTATTTGGGAGATCATACGAAGGCATCTGGTCACCATTTCTGTCTACATGAGCTCTAAAAGCAAAAAAAAAAATACTTACATGAACTCTAAAGAAAAGGGGGAGATGCCATGCCTAAGTGAGACTTTAAAAAAAGTGGTATAGTTTTACAACTCCTCTCCAGTTCATCTTGCTTAAATAAAAAGGGGACATTTTAATTACAATAGATCTCCAGAAACTGACCCCTTGACAGAGCTTCTAAAAAACTTAAGTCACGTTTTGAACTCATGCTCAGAGATGATTATCTTGGAAACATGACAGCTGACAAAGTGCAGCTGAGCTCTATGCTAGTTTGAAACTGGCACCATTCAAGTTCCCAAAGTTAAAACCAATGTGTTTTTTTCTTATGGGAAAATACTTTTAGTTGTAACTAAAAAATGCAACATGCTGCCAGCAAGAAGTTTACATGTTGGTAAGGGACATTGTACCTTGTAGGCTGGACAAATTGTGTGTATGTAGCTGATGGGGGACCAAAGTTATCTTCATGAATGTCCTGGAGCCATAATCTTCAAAGTAAGCATATCAAGGTCAATCTTAAATAAAAGATGGCATCATAACAAGTCCAAATATATCATTTTAGTGTGTGCAACATGTTGCTAAGCAGAAATAAGCCATCTGAAAAAAAGTTTAGAAAACAAATTTGACAGTTTTGATGGATGTGTTTTCTTAAAAGAATAAAGACCCCATTGCCTACAATGGAATTCCATGCTTTTAAAAACTTTCCTAAATGGTTTTCTGGACAAAACCTACCTTATTCTAAAGACAGGAACATAAGAAACAAAATTACCACTTTATTTTTAAAAGATTTTGCAAGTTATAGTCCTTATTAACCTGTCTCAGAAAATACTTGTCTCATAGACATGGGAATGTCTCAGAACACTGCCTTTAATGAGCTAAATTCAGAAAATGTTCACAAGGAAATTGTATGTTGTTGCATCCAAGAGTTATAAAAAAAATAATGTTGAGCTTGAGACTGTACTTTCTAAGCAAGAGGTGGAGACTCTGAAAGAAAAAAAGCTAACAATTCCCCTCCTATACAAGGACCAATCAGAACTGGTGCAGTGGTGACCTAGCAAGGAGGTGGTGTAACTCTGGACCAGAGGTAATAAAGCCAAACCATAAAAGATCCCCAGTCTGCTTCCAACTGTGATACTAGAAGGAACAGCTGCTGGTGCTGTGGAAAGTTGTTGTTGTCTTACTGTTTGAAGTTCCCCCTGAAACCAGAACAGAGGACCTGAGATGCCCATTGATGTCTAAACCAGGAGAAGCAAGCCTGCACTGCTATATTGATATCTGGGGAGACTAAGATGCAGGTTTGAGTGCATGAGCAGGAAAAAGAATAGAATCTACAATAAGGTCCAACCACTACAGAACTTTTTATCATCTAGGATGAGAACTCACCAAGATTTTAAAGTCAAAAGCAAGAAGACCAAGCCTCTGTGAATAAACAGATGTCTGAGTGTTATTTTAATTAATTGTATAATATTCTAATTTGGCTTAGCTGGGGAAGTGGCATGGTAAACATAACTGTTAAATACAGAATCGTGGGTATATATTTAAGATTATGCTTATTCTAGGAAGATATGAACATTTTTGCATGCAATAAAGTATTAAAATAAGTTTTATACAAAAATATAATCCAAGACACTAATGCAAAGAGTTTACAAGTTCTTATGCAAAAGCATACTGAAGGCATGATATACAGCTAATTCTATTCATTGTGTTGAATATTGCTTATTTCTTTGTTGGTCTGCTTATTTTCTGGAATTATTTTTTTTTTATTTTGTTTGATTTTATGAAACCTTTGTTGTTTTATATTTACACTGGTTTTCATTACATTTACAAGATTTTATATCTATGCAAATTATTAGTAATTAGAAAAATTGTACAGGTACAAATAAAATCTATGTTTTCAATGTATTACATGTGGGTGTGACAGAAACATTTTTCAAATTATCTAGAACTGCAGACAATAGGTACAAAATAAGATCTAAGCCAATCTTATAATTATTTGTATAATTATACAAATATTGTGAAACAGGGCTAAAGGTTTAGCTAAGTGCCCATAGTAAGAAATTGGTATTCTGACACATTGTTCTGACATTTTGGGGGCTTGTCTGAGATAATTGTTTAGTGAAAAACAGTTCACATCCTAGTGTAAATAAGAAATATATTATTATGATTATTTAATTGCAAAGTTACTGATTGGCATAAATAATATTTTATCTATTTTTGCTTCGCAATGAAAGCTAAAGATACCCCTAGACAAAATGAAAATGGAACAGAACAAGTAATTGTCTGACTCAGTATTTCTGCAAGCAAATACAAAAGACCTTTGAAGCATCATAAAAATGATTTTTTTGGTTATTGAAACTGTTGTGTTATATGAAAATTATTGACATTTAATTGTTGTTCAAAGGGTACTATTGTTGTCATTGTTGAAGTTTAGTAATTAGTATTGCAAAGCCAGGGCAGTCTTAACTGTGAGTGCAAGTGTTCTTAACACTGAGACAATAATATATACTCTAGCCCAGCAGACTTTTATTAAAGGCAAAAATGAAAGGATAGAGAAATGGAAAAACAATGCTAGAGGATAAATCTTTTGAGTGTGGTAAACTTACAGGTCAGGCTGAAATATTAGAAAAACTGTTACACAAAAGTAAGAAAGACTTTTCTAATAGGTAGTGTGCTTTAGTTAAAGTAAAGACTGAAAATGCTGTTTTGCAAAGTAATGTACATGCTGCTAAACAATGGCAAAAGCAGTGTCTGAATTTGAAAAAAAGAAAAAGTTTAGTTAGCAAATGCATATGAACAAATTAACAAAGATTTGAATGAGTTAAAGGAAAAATATAAAAGTTCACTGGGTAAAAGTCATGTTAAAAGAAAATTGAAAACATTTTAAAGGTTAGACTAAAATGGTGATTCTGGTATTTCCTCCAAAGAATAATTTGATTCAGAGAATGAATCACTTCAGAGCAAAACAAAAATATTCCTACACAAAAAGGTGATTCTAATTCTTCTGACTCAGAAAGAGTAATATTAGGGAAATAAAAGAAAATGCATAAAATTAGACAAAAGTGTGGTCCTCTGTACCTCAAGCTAAGGTGTTTGAGGCTGTCACCTCTAATACTCCTGCTAATGGAGGAGATAAATGACTTATGCCTAAAAAGAAAAAAGAACAGTCAAAGCCTATGCTTAACCTGGCTGTGGCTCAACAACCTTATCAAGATGCACATCAATATCAAAACCAGGGTTTCTCCCAAAGGGGGAGGGACCATGGAGGAGTGTATGACAGTGAGCATGATAAGTACAGTGGTAACATAAATTACCACAGAGGGTGCCACTATTCTGACTCTGATCAGCAAAATTATAATGCAGCTCAGAACAGGTCTAGGCATAGTTCTCCCAGTCTAGATGACAGAATTAAAAATTCACAGGAAAAAATCGAAAAACAACTGGGTGGAGTTAAAGAACAAATAGATAAGTTAAAAGCTCTTGCACATACTTATTTGTCCCATGTTGCTCAGTCACCTCCTGGCCCTCATTTTCCTGTGCAAAATCCTTCTTCAAACATACCTAGTGCAGGCTTGACTAGTAGTGCTATGTGACTTACAGATTCTGTCCACTCTAAGGCTGACATGGTAAACAAAACTGCTATTGTTAAAAAGGGTAATGAGATTGGAATAAGATTTAAAAATGAAATGCCAAGTAAAAATAAAAATGTTATCTCTTTGTCAAGCCTTTCTCGGAAGGTATTCAGAGTTAGTACAAAAAAAAAGTGTAAAATGTCATAATAAAACTGCTATGTTTCCAGGGAAGAAATACAAAATCTATCCAGGCAACTTAATTTCCAAAGGAAGAGCAAAAAGATTTTATTTTGACATAAATATTAAAAACAGACTGTATCATAAGTAGGGATACAGTAAAGTTTAATTTTGATGGCGAATTTCATGTGAAGTGCACAATTTCGCATCCGCCCACACATCATTTCATGTAATTGTCCCTCTGAACCCAAAATTCGACATATCAATTTCATGTTATAATTTTGCTTTATGTCTATACCACTAATTTTGCATTGTGTATTCTTTGCGAAATTAGCCAAAACAAGGTCTTATCACATGTCTACCTTTCATTAGGTCACATGATGGACAGGAAGTAACTGAGTGTGACAGGAAGTGAGTGTCTCACTTTCAGTTCCACAGCAGCAGAGAAAGCATTGTATGTGTCTTTGTCTGTGTGAGTTTCTGAGACGCAATCCAAAAAATAACCATTATCCTTTGTCTTTATATAGTTTCTTTGTTTACCCTAAATGAACAGTTGTTATACACTTGTAAGGTATTTTTTGAGAACCTCATTTCTTTGCAAGGTTTCTTTTTTGTTTGATTCCCTCTTGTTTATTTTGTAACTCTTGTTACACCTTCTTTTTCTTAGTTTTACTTTTCTTTCCTGCCCCTTCATTTTTTTATAGTTAAACTTTAGTTGAAATGGAGAGCATGAGAGCTAAAAGCTGTGGGCAGCGAGGGCCAAAGACACAGGGTGGGAGAACCATAAGGCTCTACCACCATTCTTTTTTGTCTGGTCACACACCAGAAACAGCAGCAGCAGCAGTGGATGTTCCAGTGGCAGCACCAGCACTGGCAGCAGTAGATGTTGCAGCAGTAGCATCAGCAGCAGCAGCAGTAGATGCTACAGCAGCAGCACCAACAGCACCAGTAGATGCCATAGCAGCAGCACCAGCAGCAGCAGCAGCAGCAGCAGTATGCTACAGCAGCAGCAGTCAATTCTGCCTCTGCCTCTGTTAGTGGTGCCGCAGTACATGCAGTTGATGCACAGTCCCAGCAGCCAGAGCAACCAAAACAGCAGCAGCAGCCTGTTGTGCCTGCCCCTCCTCCTGTTTATTCTGCCACCACAGCTAGCACCCAGGCCCCACCTGCTGATCAGCCCATTACCATCACACCTGATGCCCCCCTTCCTGTTCTCAGATCACCAAGGATCTCTGTAGTTTGAGAATATATCAACATACTGGGAAAGATCCCAGTGTAGTGCAATGCAGTATTTGTGAGATTCATGTCCAGTGTGTGAAAAAGGGAAGCCACTTTGGCACATGTAGGCAGAGAAGCCAACTTATTAATCACCACCGTGCCGAGTGGGAGGCCAGGCTGCAGCAGGGAGCAAGAAATGTTGTTCCTGCGGCAGGGGATGTAGCAGAACAAGACAGTGTCAGGCAGGGAAAACATGCCAGAAAGAGGAGCAGGACTGACATCTGACCTACATGTGAGAAGGTGGCTGAATCTGTGTCATCATCTGCACAGTCCACCTCATCTTCCTGTTCTGTGTGCACAACAGGAGGACCTGTGATTCATGCTCACCTTGCCATTCTTTGGTCTGAGATAGAGGATCTCTGCAAGGAGATCATGGCAGAATGTGCAGACACATAAAGGGTACTGGAGAACCAGGAGACAATGATAAGTCTCCTGAGAGAGATCCATGGTCATCTTTAGTTTTTTTTTTTTTGTTTCTTTATATATGCATCACATTATGTTATTTTGATTGTATCTGGTGTATTTGTTCTGTACATTATATTTTTTTTATTCTTACTTCCTGTCCTCCTGTCCCAACACCACAAATAAAAAAGAGCAAAAAATAAAAAAGATGAAACATACACACATTTACTTCTCGAATTTCTTTTCATTTCTAAAGTACTTCCAATTATATCTTCCTTATCCTTCTGAAGTCTCATGTTTTGAGTGTTGTTGAGAGTTGAACTCCCCACCTCCACAAAAAAAATAATAAAGCAGCAGTGCAATAATCAGGTGAAAATTTTGACCTATACTTTTTTTATGCTCTTTTAGATTGCCACTTACCTCCAGATATGTATAATACCCTTCTGTTCACAATTTGAGACTGCTTTAGTACTTTTTTTCATGTTTGAAATAATAAAAGGAGCGCTCCTTTTAATATGGCTCAGAACAGGTCTTCATCAGAATTCTCAGCTGTTTTTGTCCATCAGTTGTTTAAATATCACTTATGCTGTGACTAAAATAAAGTATTATGCAACAGGCAGTGCTCCCTGACGATATGGAACAATAGGTGCTCAAAAGCTGCTGAGAATAATAATGAAAACCTGGTCCAAGCCATACTGAAAGGAGCCCTCCTTTTATTATTTTAAGCATGAAAAAAGTACTAAAGCAGACTCGAATTGTGGAAAGAAGGGTATCATACAAGTCAGTGGTTAGGACTCAGGAGGTAAGAGGCAGTGTAAAATAGTATTAAAAAGAATAGGTAAAAATGTTCACTGGATTCTTACATTGCTGCTTTAAACAGCAAGACATTAATGTTGTGAAACATTTGGCCTGTACTTTTTTATTCAATGTTGTATTTTCCCTTACCTACTGACTTGTTGTTTGTGATACCATTCTTTCTTGATTATGAGTCTGTTTTCTATTTTGGTTTCACATTTGAAATATTAAAGTAAGACAGTTCAATATGGCTCCCATCTGGTTTTCATCAGTCTTTTCTGCAGTTTTTGAACATGTACTGTCCCATATAATGTGATGGAGCAGTGTGTGCTGCATAGTAGTTGATTTTCATCAGTGCAGAGGGTAAGTTTCAAAAATTCATATACAGAAACAGCTGTTAGAACTGCTGAAAACCTGGTTCTGGCCATATTCAATTGAGCGCTCCTTTTAATATTGGCAAACATCGTGGGACAGTGCAGCTTTGGAGGTGGGGCCACAGTTGGGCGAATGCAGGGCATACACCAGTAGGTGCATTCCGCATTCCCCAATCAGCCTGCATGCCGGCACCACACCATGCATACATAATGTGGTGAGCACATCTAAGAAAAGGTCTGCTGCAAGCCGAGCAAAGCTTTCATACGCAGTGGTCCTTTTCTTGCTGTACTTGCCGCCATTATGTGCATGGTCAGTGAGCGGGCGGCTGCCTAATTAATGCCTACTTTGGGGGTGCCCAATCCCCCTGTCAGTTAACCCCCCTCTTTGTGTGCTTATGAGGGAGCCCACTCCTCATCAGCATAAACCTCCCCAATTGTTGAATGTCAAGGGGGTGCCCAATCCCCCTTGGCTTGTGCCCCCCGCTTTCTTCGTGTGCTGATGGGGAGGTGTCAAATCCCGTCAGCACTACTTCCTCCCCCCCAGTGTTGTGTGCCGATGAGGGTGCCTAATCCCCCGTCAGCTACAGACACTCCCCCAAACAGTTAGGTGGCACACTAGGAGCCCACCCCAGTGTGCCAAATCCCCTGCAAAAAAAACTCTCCCCGATGGGTTTTTTCTTTTTTTTTCCCTGTAAATTAAAAATGGTCCCTCGTAGTCCTGTTGCTCCCCTCCCCCCACTCGCAGCCACCCACTGTGCACCCTGCCTCCCCTCACCCCTCCACTCCATACTTACCTGCGGAGTCTGGTGCGACGATCTTCTGTGGTCTGGGAACATGTCTGCACTCTTCAAAGCCGATCATGAACTGAAAAAATGCCGGGCAAGCTGTATAATGGAATGAACAGGAGTTTTCCAACTTTAATGCATATCTCTGGCATTTTACGAATTTTGGCCTCAAATTTTCAACATGGGGTTTTTTGGGACCCCTTCTTATGAATTCTTGCACTGTCATGGCATTATTCAGTCCTGAAAGGTGATTTTGCAGTCACTGCACAGAATCACCTTTTGGGACCGAGTAACAAAATGACAGTGCCACTGTTCATGAAAGGGGCTCTCAAAAAGCCTATGTTGCAAGTTTAGTGGGAAAAATCCAAAACATGACCATTTTACGAGCGTGTGTAGCAACTGCACAATTGGTTACTGACTCCGAGGGTCCACCAGAGACTGCACTACGCCAATGTATGTGGTGAGTGGGCAAGGCGGATGAGTGGCCTGACAGTCCTCACATAGGGTCAACCTATGGAAGGCTTGAATGGTCAGTCATCCACCTTGCTCACTTACCACCAGGTAGTAGAATGTCTGGTGAATTCAGTATCAGTCAACATATGTCCCAACAATGAACTCCAGCTTGCCGTAAGGTCAGTGGCAGTCACTACACCTTCACCCCACTAACTCCCACTGCCACTGTTCTGACTGCTATGCCTCAGGTGCTCTGTCACCTACATACTCTCCCAAACAACGGTGTTGCACACTACTACTTTGGTACTGTCCTTGCTCCTTTAGTGTTGCAGTCCTTTGTGCCTTTCACTTTGCCACTAGTCATGTCTCTTGAGCAGGGTTCATTAATATGGACTTAAAGATTAAAAAAATAATTCTATCTCTTTTTGTTTGGGGGGGGGCGTATGTTGTTTAAGAATACTGATATTGTGCCAAAAGTACAAATTGTTATAGAGAAAGTGAAGTTCATCAAACCTCTCACAGCAATATCTACATAAAAAAAACAAAGAAACCTTTTTACACATTGAAATTGTCTCCCCAACATTAGCAATGTAATTGATATTACATGAAATAAGTAAAACATCCTGCCCCATAAGAAACCTTTAAGTCAGTACAGCTATGGGAATAACAACCTGGGCAAATGCTTGCATCAAAAGATTGTGTTCCTTGTTGAAGGCCAAGCTGTGTGCGTGTGTGCAAGTGTGTGTGTGTGTGTGTGTGTGTGTGTGTGTATGTTTGCAGGGCCAGTGCAAGAATGAATGGGTGGCCAGCCCAGCTAATCAGAGTACAAAATCAGGTAGCAGCTGCACTCAAGGAGTGAAAACCCATGCACACTTTCTTCTTTAAGATTTAAATGCATTTATTGTGTGATATCCAAAACAGAATGAGAAACAGTTGCTCATTACCTGAACAATATTCTATATTCTGACATTGTAGAAGTTAATTCCCTGAAGTCATCGTCAGAAAACAACAAGTTTTTAGAATCAGATTTTAAGGGAACACTGAATTTCCATAAAATGTCATCCAATGGTTGTGTTGAATACTCAATCAGGTCTTCACCAACGTAAGTGTATGTATTGCCTCTGAGCCTCAACAGGTATTGAACTGTGACTTCTGTAGCTGTGGATGACATCACTTCACCGAGGTAAACTGCAATAACATTTTTCCCCGTCAGAAACTTGACACCAACAAAGCTCCCAGCATTGAGGTCCCTGCAAAAAAAGATGGTACTTAGTAAATCTTGTACTAGCAAGACCCCTCCACTTCAATCCCTCAACCCTCAATCAAAACAGGGAAAAAAGTATGATTAACACTTATCATTTTGGTGACTTGGACATGAAGGTTGCTTTTGGAGATGTTTTGGTTCTATTTGACCTTGCACGTACCACTGGAGTGCCATTGGTCTTCATTATATTCTTCTTTGATGACTGTGTTATTGTTTGTGACACTGGTACAGCTTCTGAACTTGAAAATGCTTCTGCTGGGGCAGCTGAAGATGACGGTGGTGTTGGCGATGGTGGTGAAGGTGGTGGTGGTGGTGGTGGTGATGATGGTGAGGGCAGTCTCAAATCTGTTGCCGATATAGCCATCTCTTACCCAGATTTTGAACAATACATTTTCCAATCTCTGGTGAATGTTGCATTTTCACACTGTCCTTCATTAGGTATGTAGTTGTCACAGAAGCAGCTCCTTTCCTTTGCATAAATGACATATGGCTCAATACCTCTGACATAGTGAGTCATGCGTGTGTTTGGTAAAGTTTTAATGTTGCTTCTCTGTGTACATTTGTGATTGATTTCCCTTTCTTTAACGAAGAAGAATGTTCTCTGAACATGCACATGCTCATCCTCTGACTTTGGACCAGTCAAATTTGATTTCCCATACAGAAACAAGTCATGTGCATTGCTAATCACAATGTGTCTTGCTGTTACAGCTGTGTTAGCACTTTTTTTGAGCACACCAGCTTCCCCATCACACTAACCCTTTCCATGCCAACTTCCAAAGAAGTGCATCCCTACTAAAAATCCAAAGTCTGTTACACCAAATGATGCCTCAGTAAAGTTCCCCTTACTTTTGTACTGTGTTGGTGCACCATCAGAAAAATAAATCACATTTGATATCTGTACTTCCTGATTTTTCAGATATTCTGTTGCTAAATGTGAGAAGTGATGCATCGCATAAAAGTCGTGCTTACAGTCATCACTGATGAAGATCAGTGCATTATGCATTACCATCCCACAGTTTGGTCATGGACACCTGTAGTAAGCAATGACTGGATGAATTGTGGCATGATTGTAAGCCCAGTGGGCACTCTGTGCCTCATCTTGGAAATGGCAATTGTAATTTTCACCGAAATCCAAGCAATATACAAGCCATCCATTGGGCACATTTTTTCTGATATAATCGAACTGTTTGGCCTGCCATTTGGAATTGAAAAGATGCTTTGCAAAGTTTTCCAGTTCTTCTTCTAGTTCTTTGAGCAATTCCAAAATGGTTCCAGTATGTTGTTTTAGATGCATCTGTTTATATTCTTTCACATTCCCCTCCTTTCTGTTTGTCACATCCTCCAACTGCCATTTTCGCCATGTCACTGTGGAATCATTATGCTCACTTAATAATGGTGACAGTTTTCTTCTAATACCATAGACACCACAGTTGTTACAGTCTCTGTCTATGCACTTCAATTTGTCGAATTCTCCTTCCTTGGTACAAAGTATAAGCGAAGCGGCCTCAAATTTGTTCATGATGGAAGACTCCGGAATTTTGAACTGAGTACATTTAGCAGCAATGCTTTTCAACTTCAGTTCAATATTTACATAATATTCACACAATCACTGAAGCAACTTATGTTTTGACACTGGACTGATATTCTTAGGATGCATTTTCACAAATTTGCTGTACCCAATTACCACCTCAGGATGTTCATCTTTGAATTATTCATATGTTATTTGTAATGTTGATTCTAGAGCCTTTTTTGGAAGTATTCCTTCTTTCCCGGAACATGTGAAATATGGCAGTTCTCTTGCCATATATCCCCTTTGATAAAAATTGTTTACAGCTGCAATAGTCGACAGTGGTAATGAATCACTTCTTTTTTTCCATTTCATTAAATAGTCTTCATCAAAAATTGAGTTTTCACAGAGTGAGTTCCAGCTAAATCCAAACTCCCGGTGCAGTTGTAATTTTCTAAACTTCTTTTTGATTTGGACAGATTTATGTATCAGTCTTTTCAGTCATACATTGTCCTTCTTCAGTGACATTTTGATGGGTCTGAGTACTGATTTGACTGTTTCTTCACATAAATGTAAGCGTTTCTTTGATGGTGCAAGGATGCCTTTCTCCTACAATGCCTTCTGTCTTCGTGGAGTCGTGCTTGATATTATTGATTATAGAACTTCCACAAACTTGTCTGGACTAATGGGCATGGGTCTCACTGATTGTGACACAGCTTTTCGCTTTGCAACCTTACTGTCATGTGGCATTTGTGAGACAATGGTGTCCTGCCTAGTGTCATTTGGAGTTGTTGAGATTGATGACAAAGTACATTCAATGCCAGTGTTGGAGACATCAGTGCCTATTTGAGTAGATTTATTTATTTTGGAGGGCCCCAATTTCTTCAAAGCATAACGTGCTTGCCATCGTCCATTGACTCTTCTTCTTTTCTGAACAGTTAATATTTTCCTCTGTTCTTTTTTTTGTTCTCTCCACTGTGCCCTCAGTGTTTCTGTTTCTGCCCTTGTCTGCTTTCTGTTGTTGCCTTCTTGGTTCGCTCTTTTCCTTGCACGATAGTTTTGCAGTTGAATCTTTGCTTTTCATTGTACTGTAATTGTTTTTCCTCAGTCATTGATGTCTTATACTGTGTAATAAGCTCATTTTCAGCCTGGCAGAACAGTTTATCTATGTCAGGATCGGCCTTTATTCGTGCCCGGTACTGTCTCATGAATTCCTTATTAGAATGCCTTTTGGAAATTGTTACGGTCAATAGAATTAGTTGCCGATGAAACTGATGAATTTACTTCCAATCCAACTCTGACAACATCACAATCTCCACTTGAAGAAGCCACACATTTGTCTTTTGATGGTCATCATCTTAGGATGATTTTTAGGAAATCCATCTGAAATGATACATTGCAATCCATGCTGTTGATGTCAAAGATTCCATTGGAAACATGGTCTGCATTCTGAGTCAGTCATGACTACAACGCTATATCACCAAGATTTCATGAGGCCAGCCCTAGAAGGAATCACAGGTAAGTCACAAGGGGGGATGTGGTGGTAAACAATTAAGGGAGCCATAGAGAATAAAACAAAACTCTTTGTCAAAGAGCTAACCAAAGGAAAGAGAAGAAAGGGGCCACTGTGATTCTCTGGGGAAGTGGCTAAAAAGGTTAGAGATAAGACGGCAGCCTTCAGGACTTACAAGCAGACTCAGGCAGTAGAAGACAGTGAGAATTACCAAGTAAGGGAACACAGGTGACAAACAGGAGCAATAACTGGGTGCCATCATCTCACAGATCCCGAAGAAGGAAAAACAATGATACAAGGCAGTAGCAAGAGCCAGTGGGATGCTGGGTTAAATAGGTAGGGGTATAACCAGCCAAAGGATGGTGGTTATACTTCTACTGTATTGATAATAGGTGTGGTCTCTCCTTGAGTACTGCATCCAGTGCTGGAGAACCCATCTCCAGGGGGACATACACAAAATGAACACTGTACAGCAATTCAAGAAAGATGTTGGGAGGCATACACAACAAACACTATGGAGACAGGCTGAAGGAGCTGAATACGTACTCATTAGAAAAGAGAGAGGGAGGCATGATTGGCACATATAAATATGTTACAGGAAGAAAGAGTGCAAGTGAATGAACTTTTCAAAAGACAAAATGCTCCAGTGCAATAGACCATAGCATGAAACCAGAGAGGGGAGGCTAACAGGAAATGTGAGGTAGCACTTTGACATGAAGAGGGTGGTGGATAGATGGGAACAGTCTGCTGGCTGAGGTAGCAGGGCAGAAACTGTTACAGGCCTCTAGGCATTCTACCTTGCAACCACATGCCACATCCTATTGACATGGAGCCATACCAAGGCAAGGCTGAGTCATCTAAAACACACAGTAGTAACACATGCATAACACCCCCTGGCAATCCCGTGCCTGTTTTTATGACTGAAATGATGCCAAAAGTTACACATGGACCCTCTCCAGCATCATCACCACATGCATCACAGGGGTGCTGCAGCTGCGGTGTTCTTGTAATACTTGTGGAACGACACCTCAAACCACTGTACAAGTCAAAACAATACACCAAAGTGCCCCACGAACAACAGAAGGTATGCCCAGAGACAGCTGGATGTTACACGGTGGGCCAGAGCCACATCTAGGTAATTTTTCCATTGCTGTACCTCCGCCAAGCTAGACCAAGGGAAAACCCAAACACAGTCAACACACAGAAAGCACTCAAGGCAAGCTGTTTGGAGCAGATACCTGCAGATACGAGGACTGCATGATGTCCCCTGGTAACCCAGTGCCAGCTTTTGTGACTGAAAGGATGCCAAAATTACACATGGACCCTCTCCAGCATCACCACCACATGCATCACAGGGATGCCGCAGCTGCAGTGTTCTTGTACTGCACATGGAATGCCACCTACAAACCACTATAATAATCAAAACAATACACCAAAGTGCCCCACGAACAACAGAAGGTATGTTCAGAGACAGCTGGATGCTGCACAGCAGGCCAGAGCCATATCGAGGTCATTTTTTCATCACTGTACCTCCGCTGTGCCAGACTGAGGGCAGGCCCAAGCACAGTCAACACACAGAAAGCTCTTGGGCAAGCTATTTGGAGCACATGCCTGCAGATACGAGGACTGCATGACACCCCCTGGCAACCCCATGCCAGCTTTGGTGACTGAAATGATGCCAAAATTACACATGGAACCTCTCTTGCATCACCACCACATGCATCACAGGGATGCTGCAGCTGTGGTGTTCTTGTACTGCACATGGAACGCCACCTCAAAAATGCTTCATAAGCAGTCTCATAATAAAGACATTATACTGTTCCATTACTAGAACCCCTGACTTACTGCTATGACCATATTTCTACAAATAGTATCACCACCCTGAATGTACAGAACCATAAAAGGCCCTGGTGATGACTCACCATGAAGACTGTGTCCATTTCTTGATGCCACACCTTTATAAGAACATTGATAAAATAGAGATGGTGCAGAGGATTGCATTTAAAATGGTAAATGATTTACATCACAAGAATTATAGGGAAACAGTGAGGGACCTCAATTTGTACACACAAGCGCAAAGGAGGGAGAGAGGTGCCATGACAAACATTCAAATACATCAAGGGCATCAACACATTGAAAGGAGACAATATATTCCAGTATACAAGTAGTGGCAGGACAAGAGGACATGACAGGATATTGATGGGTGGCCACATAAGAGGAATTGTCAGGAAGTTATTTTTGATAGAGAGGGTGTGGGGTGCATGGGATAACCTGCCCCAGGATGTTGTGGCCACATGTACAGTGGCTGGCTTCAAACAAGCATGGCACAGGAATAAAAAATATTAGAGATGCGAAGAAAAAGCTTAAGTTAATGACCAGGTAGGGTCACTGGACACTTAATCAGGTAGCATAAACAGACAGACTTGATGGGCCTGGTGGTCCTTATCTGCCAACATTATCTGTATTTTAATGTTACCACTTAACATGACATTCACAATCAGTGTCATAGTAAAGCCATATTAAAACTGTTTCTACCAAATTACTACAACCCCTGATGTTCCCCTACACAGGGGTGTTCAAATCAAAACTTTTAGGACCCCAGCCATTACTGTAGCTAAATTTGCATTAGGCCCTGATCATTACAATGACAGCTCTCTTTTTGTACTAGCCATTCAAGGAAATTTATTTGCCTCAGATAGGGGCAATATGATTTGAACAGTGCTGACCCCTATGACCATATTCCAACAAATGCCCCCCCGCATGTTGTGAACAATGCCATGTGTAAGCAGCCATCTTGAAGTAGGCCCAGGTGCTGCATTTTTTATCTTCACAATACCACCATCATTATGCTACTACTTAACGTAACATTTATAAGCAGTCATAATAAATAAATAAAATTTAAAAAATACAGCACCTGGGCCTACCTCAAAATGGTGGATTGCACATAGCGTTGTGCATAACATGCCGGGGGGGGGGGCGGCCCTGTGTTGGGATGTGGACATAGGAGCACATGAGAGGTTGTAAAAATCTTGCATAAATATTTTCACATAGCAACACCATAATTATGCCACCACATAGTGTAACATTTGTAAGCAGTAATAAATAATAAAAAATGTTTATGCAAGATTATTACAACTACTAATGTACCCCATGACCATATTTCAACACACGGTCCACCCCCACATGTTCTGAGCAATGCCATGTAAAAGCAGCCATCTTGAGGTAGGCCCAGGTGCTGCATTTTTTATCTTCACAGTACCACCATCATTATGCCACTACTTAACGTAACATTTATAAGCAGTCATAATAAATAACAAAATTTGAAAAAATACAGCACCTGGGCCTACCTCAAAATGGTGGATTGCTCATAGCATTGTGCATAACATGCTGGGGGGGGGGGCAGCCCTGTGTTGAGATGTGGACATAGGGGCTCATTATACTGTATTTCAACACATGGTACCCCCCCCTCCCAACATGTTGTGAACAATGCCATGTATAAGCAGCCTTCTTGAGGTAGGCCCAGGTGCTGCATTTTTTATCTTCACAGTACCACCATCATTATGCCACTACTTAACGTAACATTTATAAGCAGTCTTGTAATAAATGAATAACAAAATTAAGAAAATACAGCACCTGGGCCTACCTCAAAGTGGTGGATTTCTCATATCATTGTGCATACCCCATGACCATATTTCAACACACCGTCCCTCCCCCTGCATGTTCTGAGCAATGCCAAGCAGCCATCTTGAGGTAGGCCCAGGTACTCTATTTTTATCTGCACACAGTACCACAATCACTATACCAACACTCAAAGTCATGTTTCAAAGCAGTAACATAATCATAACAATGTTTTCAACAACTTAAAATACTCATTTCAAACAGAGCCAGGCTTACATCCGCAGGTTCCCGAACCCCCATAGTTCCCAGTATCAGTTTTTCCAAATGTTACCAGCATCTCACACACACAGGTGCTGTTTTCCCCCCTTATAACATGTATCAGAGGCAGCATCACATCCCCTTGAGGTGCAAGCCCCTTTAAAACATATGCCAGCATAATTACAGAGGTGTGCAGGTACATGTACAGTAGCAGCATATAATTTATTAAAATGCCAGGATCACAGCCCCCATTAGATGCATTTTACCAACATGTGCCAGCATAATCACTAAGGTGTGCACCACAGGTGAGATCAGGTACTAGAACAATACTAGCATATATTTTAAAATGTTGCTAATAATATTTATTGTTGGTACTTTGGTTTACCCTAATTTCATCATCCTGCATTCTCTTTGTGGGCCCCGTTACAAACAGTTCCTCGCTTATTTATGCAACAAATAATTATTCAGGCATAAACACAGCACAGCTACTGCAATCCAGCTAACAGTATAAGTTCCTTACACAACAGACATTTTATTTTCTACCTTCACTATGCTGGCCATCCTCCTTTGGTATAGGCTCTCACAGAAAATCACAACATACAGTAATCACCACATAATCCTGCCCCAAAGCCAGCACCGCACAGCACAAGTGCTTCAATCAAGTTACACATTTGTTGTTTGCGTCTGCAGTGTAGCTCACCTCTATTCTGCTGATCGTGATTTCAGCTCGACTTTGGTCCTGACTCCCATGCAGCATGCTCAGTCCAAAATGGATGACGATCTTTCAGGCTGGATTTTAGGCATACAATAGAGAGAATCCGCATGAAGAGGATTATTTTAAATGCATCGCGATTGGCAGAAATGATTGTGGGATGTGACCTTCGGATCACCATGCTCTGGACCAAACCCTACATCATTACCCATGCAGGTAACAGCTGGAGATGGCAAAATGAGCTGATCTATTTGATCTTATGCCTTCTAACAGGCACCACATAGGGCAGTACAGAAACTGCCTACTTTAAAGGGGAAACTAGCTAAATCAGTCAGAATGGGCAAAAGAAAAAAAAATAAAATGAACTTCACCTACTGTAGCAAGGTGACCCTGCTGCTAAATAAGACACCATGGCCGGGATATTCAGACTGCACCAGAAAGATGTGCAGTAGAGGGAACAGGCACTTGTCCATTACACCATGGTGTAACAGGCACGATATTCAAACCATGTGCAGGACAAGGTGTGCCTGCGCAACATGGCTGAATAACTCTCCTGATGCGCCATAGCGCAATGAGGGATGCGCCATGGGGTAGGGTCAATGCGCAGTAGCACCCCTAGGGATGCACATGGACAAAGACAGAAATCAGCTGAACAGCAGCCAGGGATGCGCCATATGTGATGTGAGGAGCATGCACCAGGACAGATAGACCATCCCCCACCCGACCAGGGCAAGGCCCCCATGAGCAGCACAACCAGACGGGTACAAGACAGACCACTGACCATTGAACCCCAGTGCTAAACCACCAGCAGATGTGACCCAGTAGTCTCCACCCACTGGGCACGGTGCCCCTACACTGCCCCACCTATGCCACGGCACCACCCCAATGCTGCCCCCCAATACAGAGCGCCTGGGACACCTAACCCAGAAGCATGACCAAGCAGTGCATGGCACTGAAGGCAGTCCACCACCACCATGCCCAGGTATCCAGTTGCTCCGGAGCGCAATGCACATGTATCACAACCCCACCATGACCACCCAACGCAGGTGGTGAAACCATCCACCAACGCTACCATAACACACACAAGGCCCTCCAACATGGCCCCCATGGAGGCACAGCAAGGTGGGTGACCTGGCACCAGTACCCAAGGGACCCCACATGTAACAAGGTCTGCCCTGGACACCTCCACAAGCAGGTAGGCACTCCGAACACAGGACCAGAGCAAGGTCCGCCACCCATGCACCCAACCCGTCACAGCACCGACCCCGCCAGGCAACACAGCTCCCTCCCATGGTGCATGGAGGCATGCACCACACGGGGGCAACACAGGGCACACACAATGCTCTCCCCCATCCCAGTCCCATGGGTACTCTGGCAAACAGCCACACAAAGCAGTGTGACAGGCTCTGCCACTGTGAAGTCCATGGTGCCGTGTAACCTGTGGTCTGCCCACCACCAGGTAGCTGGCGAGCCTGCCATGTGACAGTCGCCCCATGAGCCTGGCCACCCTGATGGCAAGTGCATGGGCCTATGACCAGGCCACCACACGCATGCAGCAGGACCCCATGAGACAGCCACCAGCTCACAGGCACCCCTCCAGTCACCATGGACTGCATGGAGGGGGCAACGAATGGCACTGCCCACAGTGGCAACAGGAACAGACGTGCGATAGTCCAGGGATCAGAGTGCCAGCTGCAAGGGTGCCATGCTTGCAAGGTGACAGGTATGGCCTACCCCTGAAGGCATGCTGGCAGATGAGCATGCAGGGGTTGGGGCCTCACGACCATGCATACCACAGTCACACATGGTGGCGGTGTAGCAGCAATGGCCACAGCCACACAGGCAAAGCCCATACCAACAGGGGCAGCTGGGAAATGGCACATGCACCACAACCTGCTGCACACAGGCAAAGAGTGCATATGGCACACCACACATGCCCCTAGATATAGCCCATGGCCCCCACCCACACCAGTGGAGGAGCACTTCCAGGCATACCCATGCCCAATCCCGCCCCACCCCACAGTAGCCATGCACACCACTGCAGCAAGGCTCCATGTGCCTGCTGCAAATCAGAGACAGACATGGACGTAAACATAAACGTATGTAATAACTATAACAACAACAACAACAATAACTAATTACATGTATGTACAACAGAGGGGGAAAGGGTGAGGATGCTACAAGGGGGAGGGAAAGGGGCAGGGGACAATGGGAAAGGCAAAGGTGGGGGACATAGGGGTGTGGGATACAGTCCAGTGAGGGAGGGAGTGTCTCCACGTGCA
Organism: Neoceratodus forsteri; assembly: GCA_016271365.2. Taxonomy (NCBI): domain Eukaryota; kingdom Metazoa; phylum Chordata; order Ceratodontiformes; family Ceratodontidae; genus Neoceratodus; species Neoceratodus forsteri. Next base: position 794,901,163 of record CM057454.1, read on the forward strand.
GCAGGCCCTACTGGCGGCCTCGGTCCTCTTCTGTCACCCTGTGGCGCCTGTTGTGCCTCCACCAGTCCCCCCTGTCCAGTCACTCGAGCATCTCGTGTGTCACCCCGATGACTTGCAGGATCTCCCTGAGGGTCAGCTTGATGACCTCTCAATGACGTCCACCTAGGACAAGGGAGCGGAAACAGTATGAATGACTGGCCAGACTAACGCAGCCTACCCAAGATGCATGGCGTGCATCAGTGACTGGAGCACCTGGGATGGCATGCAACCACCCACAGTGAGTGCGTCCACATGAGCCGCCTACCAGGGCAACCGTAGCCATGCAGACCGCTGCACACCATCACCGCCCATGCACCGCACAGCACCATCCTGGCCATCTGGCATCATGGCTATGCAGTGGGAAGGCAGTGGCACAGCCAGGCACTGAGCGCACTGACAGCACACTTGCAACACCTTCCCACATGTGCAGACTCACAGGATGGTGCGGAGGACACCACGGGAAGTTCACACCTGGAGGGGCCTTGCCACACCACCACCCCTGCAACCCACCTTGCACAGTTGTATAGGGAAACACAGTACTCACCTGCATCCTGGTCAGCAGGAACCTGCTGACCCACAGCACCACCACTGTGGCCTGCCCACATGGCCTCTCCCCTGCCATGGACATGGCCCCATTGTTCCTCGGCCATCTGGGCCCTATGGCAGTCCTCCAGTCCTAGGGAGGAAACATGAAGAAAAGCACATCAGTACAAATCTGAACCATAGGCCCCCCCGACCAGTGTGACGTCCCACACAGCACGTCTGGGTTGTGGTGGAGTAGGGTGGACATGGTGCACCCCCATACCCTACAACACAGGTGCTGGCCACCCCCCCAGTTGCCTGGCATGATGACCCTTGTGCCCCAAGGACAGTCGGACATGACTAGTGATGGTCAAGGAGCACCTATCTGGCCGTGGCACACCTCCCCACTGGACATGTGCCTGTAAGTACCTCAGGTGGTCAGGGTCATGCCACAGGAGGTGACCATAGCAGTGGCGACACTGCTCCCCTGAATGCCAGCTCCCAGTGGCCTCCTCCAGTCCATCTGCAACCCCCTGCCACACCATGGTGTGAGGCCTCTGGAGGGGCACCTGTTCAAACAGGGCACCTGCATGGGTCTCTACAAGAGCCAGTAGGTTGGCCAGTTCGATGTCACTCCATACGGGGGCTCTGGTACAGCATATTCCTCGCTGTCCATAGTGCAAAATGGCGCCCGGTAGTGCTTGTGTCCCACGTGTTGAGGCAGCGTGGTGCTGCGCTGCCATTTGCAATCGCACTGCCACCGGGCTGTGCAATAGGTGGGCAGCCATGTGGCCTCATGGTGCCTAGGGGGCAAAAGGCAGCCATGGGGTCAAGGGTCTGGCCACGCACGGAGTGCTACTGCGCTATTGGGAGACCCCTGTATGGTGCACGGTAGGGAGCATGTGTGTGATGCCATGCAGTGGCCTAGTGCGCAGAGGTGCCATGGCACCCATGGTGCAGTGGCACAATACGGGGCATGATGGCACTGTGCCAGCCACACTATGGCACTTGCGCTCCATAGGATGTACAGTGCATGAGCGCCACAGGCACAGTAGTGGCTGTGCACTGTACTGCCTCCCGCACAATGTGCGGATGCTGTGCCGCTAGAGTACATGTCAGCACCATGCACATGCGTGGTGTGGGTCCAATTGTGCACATCACAGTGGTGCACCATGACTTGAGCATGCTCAACTCTATTTTGCAAGGTGCATCCATGTGATATTCAGCCAGGTTAGACAAATCAGCTCATGAGCCATTCTACAGTGCATCCACTGCATTTGCATCCCATTACAGTTGTGCATACCCTCATTTTCATGTGATGCACTATAAAGGTGCCATGGAATTGCACAGGCCATGGATCAGTATTACAGCCTTTGGAGGTACATGCCATGCTGTGGGGACGTCAGGACAGTGGTCTGAGAGGGCAGTCTGGAACTGAACAGTCCATGGTAACACCTGTCAATCTCACCAGGTACAAGTATGACCAAATGTGAGGAGGATGAGGAGCAGGAGAGGGTGCAGAAGCAGAGGCCCAACTTCACCAGGGCAGAATCAGATGCTCTGTTCAAGGCTTACTCAACAGGGAGCCTCTCCTCAGTGGACAGAGAGGCACACCACATGCCCATGTGATGGCGTGGGGTGAGGTGGCACATGTGGTCAACCAGCAGGGCAGTCACTGATGTTCCATGCAGAAGTGCAAAAATAAGGTTGGCACAGACAGGAGGAGGATAAAGGACAAGGTAGCTGCCATCTGGGCAGCGTGTGCTGCCACTGGTGGGGGCCAGCAAGATGTGCCATGCCTGTCACCATGGGAGGAGCAGGTAGCTGGCAGCATGCAGTATTGTGCCATTGAGGATATGCCCGGTGGAGGCTTCCAGATGGGTGGCAGCCCATCATTACTTGGTAGGAGCTGGCAGTGTTAGGGTGGCAGAGGGCCAGAGTCCAGGGGTCAGGTGGCACCACTAATGGTACTGTGTTCCTTTACAGCTCCTGAGCATCTGCCTGGGACAGTGGTGGTGGGTATGTCCACTGAGGGGGTGGCCCTGGAACTGGTGGAGCACCCATCCACCTCCATTGGTATCAGAGGGACCGAATGCCTGCAGCTCTGCACAGCTGTCCAGACTGATGCCTGTGGTGTGAATGCGGATGAGGCCCTGGCTGTGTTCCAGCAGGATGCCAGGCACAATGTCCTGTGTGTTGAGACACAGATCAGGGCCAATTCCAGTACCGATGATGACATGACGCATGTCCTGGACAATGATGTTGGTCGGTCACGGGGGATCCCACAACTGGCATCTGCCTAGGCAGCAGTGCAGGCAGCACTGGCATGGTTGCCTGCCCACCATCCATTGTTCCTGTCATGTCTGTGGCATCTAGTAGGGCTGTACTGGTGTGCAGATGTGGCAGTGGAGTTGGTGATGCTGATGCAGCCACGCTGGTGGTGCTCAGCGCTCAGCAGCCAGATGGGCGGTGACAGCAGTTGGACAGTGTTGACAGGAGGATGGGGCAGGGGGTGGCAACAGTGCACCACATGAGGATGTACCCCAGGAAGGCACTGCCATGAAGTGTCCACCATCATGGGGTGCTGTGCCGCAGGGTCAGGAACCACACGGGGGTCAGCATGATGGCCATGCAGATGATCCTTTGGACACCCACAGCCGTCTGCTACAGGCCTCTGTGGATCAGCAGGTATGGCTCATGGTAGCGGTGGATGAACTCTGTGCAGAGCTGCACCAGGCAGAGGAGCGGTGCAACAGGGACCATGCCCTGCTCCTGGCAGAGTTGGCTCAACAGCGGGCAGATGAGAATGCAGCCTTAGATAGGCATGCCACTGCGATGGTGACTGTCGTGGTAACACTGGCTGACTGGCTGTGGAGTGCAATGTCTGCCCCTCGGTCTCAGTGTTGGGTGACCCTTGCCATGTCAATGCTGGGATCAGCTGTGGGCATACCAAGCACGCCTGGTGCAGGCATGTTTGGTGGCCCGCAGACACTTGCGCAGACAAGGTCGCATTCACACAGTGTCACCCCTGGTGGACCATCAGTGCCACCCCATGAGGCCACTGATCAGCATGTTACAGCTGGCAGGTCTCGGTGGGGCCACCCACACATCCGTGGTGGCTGTGCTACTGTGCAGCATAACTGACCCTTCCCCCTCCATGACCGCTGTCTGCCTCTGCCCAGTGTGCACTGTGGTGTTCCGTGTGCAACACATGGGTGTGGTACCCCGTCCTGCACTCACACAGGCCCTGTGCACACCCACCTGGCTGCTGGCCACTGTGGCTTGTGCATGATGATGCCAGCATAGCACTGTCCACCAATGTCCAATGGTGCTCAGCGTCTGAGACATGCACAGTGCCTGCCACTGGGTGTGGTTCTGTTGGGTCCTGTGTGGGTGTGTGGGGTGGCATATGGGGTGGGTGTGCGTGTGGCCCTGTGTGTAAGGGATGGGCTGTGTGTGTGCCTGTGTATGCATGCTGTGTGCAGCCCTGCTGTGTTCTGCCTTTGTGTGCAGGCTCCCAACCATTCCAGCACCCCTGCCGCTGAATCTGCCTTAGTGCCCGCCCCTACCTGTCAGCTCTGCCATTGCCCCTGGTGCTTGCTCGTGGCCCTGTTCACCTACCTGTGTGGTCCATAGTGCTCCTGTGTGATGGTGTCCCGGTGCTGCTGAGCCATCCAGGCCAGCCAGTGATCCCTTCGCCCAGGGGGTGGCAGCCCAATGTCAGCTGGACTGGTGTCTTCATCGTCCCCACCGCTGTCCCCCTCTTCGACTTCAATGGCTATCCCACAGTTGGTGACCATGTTGTGCAAGATACAGGAGGCCAGGAATAGCCCACAGACCTTTGAGGTGCTGTACTGTAGGGCACCGCCAGACCTGTCCAGGCAATGGAATTAAGGCCTTCAGTAGCCTGAACACCTGCTCGATGATGTTCCATGTGGTGGCGTGTGCCTCATTGTACTGTTGCTGTGCTGGAGTCAAGGGGCGCCGGTATGGTGTGAGCAGACAGGGCCAGAGCAGGTACCCACTGTCACCTGTGTGTAGAGAGGTATCGTTATAGGTATTCATTAGCATGGTGGACTGTGACACTGTGCCCCTGGCCTTCCAGGCTGCACCATATGGCACCCCTGCCCTTGCCCCACACACACCCCTACTGTTCCCAGTGTCTGACATGCACTGCATACTCACCTACCAGATGGCCAGTGGGGATGTCCCCACTCTCAAACCTATGGCACAGAGCAGACTGGTGCCAGATGAAGGCATCATGTGCTCTCCAGGGTGCATGGCACAGACATTGATTATGCTCCCCCTGGCATCGCACACCACCTAGCAGTTGATACTCGGGTATCCCTTCCAGTTTATATTTGTCTCCCCTCCAGGCCAGGTGGCTTGTGGATGCCAACATGGGTGCAGTCAATGGCCCTGAGCATGCCAGGCAACCATGCTACCCTGTGGAACTCCTGCATGTTTGCTGTGTGTTCCGCCTGTGTGCTTGGGAAATGGATGTACTCCGCAGCATGTGGCAGCAGTGCGCTAAAGAATTGTGTGAGTTAGCATGGCGCAGCTGACTGGGTTATGCCTGTTGTGTCCCCTTTTGGTCTCTGGAAGGTGCCTGTGGTGAGCAGGCACATGACAGCTGTGATCTTTGTCTCCACGGACAGAGCATGGCTCCGTCTTGTGGGTGCCTGCATCTCCTCACTGCACAGCTCACAGAGCCACCTCAGAATGGCCTGGTTCAGGTGGTACCAGCCCACAATCTTGATGTCACTGTACAGCTTGAAGCTGACACGGGCATGGTACAGCCTGTTCTGAGCATACCACCGATGGGCCCTTCCACGGCCATGCCTCCCTGCAGCCTGCTTCCTCACACCCCTCATTACTGCTTCCATCTGGAAGGTAGCACTGACCATGTCCTGGGTTGGTGCTCCCCCCCCGGGTGGCTGCCTACCCAGTCCCCCCAGCTGTGTGCTGCTGGTCCTGCCCCTGAACCAGGTGCACCCCTGGCATTACACCACTGTGTGCTCTGCCTTTGCCCCACTGCTCTCCTTCCTCTGTGACATGCACAGACACACACACACACACACACACACACACACACACACATGCTTCCAGTGGCCCTAGTCCACCTCTTGGCCACCCCGACCGCCTGTATCTTGCCCTGGCTCCCTGCCACTCCATCTCCACTCTCACCCACTATGACTCCTCTCTAGCACAATCATCCTCCCCTCACTTGCTCCCTTTTATATTTGCTCATGTCCGCTATCGCGCAACTTCCGCTTGCTCCACTATTGCACACGTCGCCTGCTGTTGTATATCGCACTGCACCACATATTCCTGGTTACGCCCCCTTCACTTGTGCATGCATTCATTACCATTACACTACGTCACATTGGATTTTGTGCTGCGCATCTGCTGCCGCTGAATATCGCAGTATGGCACATTTCCACTCTTGCGCAGGCGCATCCTTATTGTGCATGGTGCAACTGCTCTGAATATCCTGGCCCATGTGTACTGCACAGGAGCAATTAATTCCACGTGTTGTCTAGTACAGCTTGTAATTAATATGTGAAATTCCTATACAATGTAGGGTAGCCATACATCCACTTCTCCAAAATAAGCCACAACTTTATTGCTTGTGCCTGCATTTAAGCAATATTAATGCTCACAAAAATGCACAGCTCAGCCATGTCACAAAATGGCAGTTTTTTTAGCCCCTATTTTCACTCCTAAAAGGGTGCCACAATAAAATAAAAAGACACACACACATTGTTTTATGCACACTATCTCTTTATGTTGACAACAAAAAAGAGCATGAATTCTGTAAATTTAACATCTTCTGAGTTAAATACAGATATGATTTTAAAGGGAAACCCAAGTCTTTCGAATACTGTCCTCACAGCTCTCTCTCTCTCTCTCTCTCTCTCTATATATATATATATATTAGAGATCATATATATATATATATATATATATATATATATATATATATGATATACTGTATATACACATACATATCTACAGGTCCTGCTTGCACAGCTGTATGGGTGTGTTGTATGCACTGACTGTGCCTGCCAGCACACAGTTCCTACTGCTTCCAGCTTGTACTTCCATTCCGACCAACAGGGGATGCTGAGGGCATGTCTTGGTCTGCAGCATCCAGCCTGTACTTCCATTCTGACCAAAAGGGGGAGCTTTGTGCTCCATGCAGTAGCACCGGGCAAACTGCATGGTAATGTATGCTAAACAGCACTTTTTTTTTTTTTTTTGCTCAGCAAATCTTTATTGACCTTTTGATTTAAAATCAACATCTATCACAACTATAAGTAAAGACCTGGACAAACCAGGGTATACAGCTCAAAACCTGACTGTATAAACTATGTACAATCCAATATTTACATACACAGCAGGAATCCATCTCATAGCAGTACATAAATCAATTAGCAACTCCTGTATAAAAGTTACAACCCACATTCCATATTAGTCAGATACTACCAGAAGGTATAATCTAGACAGGTAAACAGGAGGCAGTTCAACAGTCAGCATAAGAAAAAAAAGGAAGAAGAAAGAAAAAACCAAAACAGGAATAAACTCCACCGTGCCAACACATATAAAATTTCACAGTGTTAATCCAATGGTGAAGGTCAATACAACTATTGAGTTAAATCAGAGGTGAAGTCCTGCCGCGTCCCCTGGAAAGAGAGAGAGAGAGATTCCCATCCCCACCTAAAGCCTGGAAGGCTTACATTCCAAACTCATTTAACCCTTACTTGAATCACAATTTGTCTGTACACTGGCCACCTTACTCGATCAAGTCAAAAAAGGTACAATTCGACCAATTCTCTTTCTAAAAAACTAAGGTCCTATTACTCAGAACATGACAGACGGACCTGCAAAGACCTCTGTGGTGAATAAATTGTATCTAAAGATGACCATCTCTTAGCGAATAACCTTTTATTCCCCTCACCCCAGAGCTGTCTCCTTACTCTACCCAGAGTAACCACCAAATCCCGTACCCACTGTCCATAAGTATACTCTTGATCGTCTTTCCAATGCTGAACCAAAAAAGATTTCACTAGTGCGGTCATCAAAGCAAAATGGAATTTGGGTAAGACTCCGGGTATTTTTGAGAAATCACCCAGAACACACACCTCCGGGGTTATATATTCTGAATAGTTCAACAATGGATCCATATGCTGCCTAATTTCAGACCACAGAGGAGAGATTTTACAGCATTCCCACATCACATGCAGCAAATCTCCTATTCCCGTCCCACATCTAAAACAACGGTCCGTCTGCCTAAGCTTCCTATCAAATAGTTTTGCCGGGGTAAAATATAGATTGGAAACAATAAAATACTGCATGGTCCTAACCTTAGGTATTGATATATACCTATGGTTTTTCCAAATCGAATCCCAAGCAAGATTCCTGGGAGCCATTACTTTATCCCAGTATGCCACTTGTACGGGTGAGGATGGACTAAAAAACTCCACCAGCTTTCTATAGACCTGGGAAAGAGCCTTTGCCTTCGGATCCACTCCCTTCAAGAGATCCCAAGTGAATGAGCCATCTGAGAACCCTCCAATCCTTTTCACCACTCCCTCCAACAATCACATTAGTTGCAGTCTTTTAAAGAAGGGCAGCCCCTCCATTGAAGCTGATATAGCAACCCTTTCACCTTGGATAAGGTCCCTCACCTTTAGACCCCTCACCTGGTTGGCCGCCCTTACGCTTACCACCCCAATTTTGAATGTGGGATTACCCAGCAGCGGTTGGTCCCAGGCTTTCAACTGTGCTTTTCTCTGCACAGGGGTAAGGAAAGACCACCACGCACTCATTGACTTCCCAATCGGGTTCCCACCCCCTTTAACGAAATCTTTTACAAAATTAGCATACAATAATGCCTCCGGCGAGAAACTCCGCTCCTTCAACATTTGCCTCTCCATTTGTAGCCATGTTGGGGTATATGTTTCCCCATCAGTCTCCCTAACCCAGAAAAGCATAAAACCCAATTGTTCTGCCACGTAATATACTTGGAGATCAGGCAGTTTAATCCCACCCATTACCTGGAGGCAAGCGTAGTAATTCATATTTCTTCCTGGGTGGTTTAGAGTTCCATAAAAAATCAGAAAGAAGCTTCCTGATGACCCTAAACCAAGTGGTATGGATATCATAAGGGGCAATATATAGTGGGTATAATAACCTGGGCAATATGTTCATTTTGATGAGGCCGAGTCTAGCCATAAAATTCAAGGGGAGCTTATTCCATCTCAATATATCTCCTCTTATTGCAGATACCACCCCTTCCAAGTTTGCCTCGGCCCCTCTTTCTCTGTTTGCCGTGATCCAAATGCCCAAGTATTTAATCTCATCCGTCCTCCACTGGAGACTTAATAGAGCGAAATCCGCCCTATATACATGTGGGGTCAGGGGGAGAACCTGGGTTTTGGTTAAGTTCAATTTATAATTCGATACTGCCGAAAAACACCCAATTAAAACCCTCACTCTCTCAAAACTTAAAACTGGGTCCTCTAGGTGCAACAGCATATCATCAGCAAAAACTGAAAATTTAAGTTCCCTCCCCCCTACCCTTACCCTTTTTATAAGTTTGTCCTCCTTGAGAGCTCTTAGCAAGGGTTCCAAATAAATATTGAATAATATTGGTGATAGAGGACATCCCTGTCTAGTCCCATTTTTTAACAATATTTCTTGTGAACTATACCCATTGCACAATATCCTAGCCGTTGGGGCAGCATAAAGATGTTTAATACCTTTAAGCAGACCCTCCGGAAAACCCATCTTCGCATTGTGAGAACAAAAAACAATGGAAACCCTATCGAGCATGCCTTCGCCTAATGATACTAATGATAAAGGTAATTGAGAATCTGGTGCATAGCTAAGTATATGATGAAGCTTCCTATGATCATGAGCCCCCCCTTCCTGGCATAAATCCCACCTGCTCCTCACTGACTAAGCTTGGAGCAATGCTCAATATTCTGTTAGCCAAAATTCTCGTTAAAATCTTGATATCCTGGTTCATTAAAGCTATAGGCCTGTAGCTATCCACCCGACCCCTGGGTTTGTCTGGTTTAGGGATCAATGATATAAATGCCTGGTACAACGGCGGATGGGACAACCCCTCTTGCATAATAATATTAAAAAACTCTAACAAAAGTGGAAGTAAAGTCTGAATATGTGCTTGATAGAACTTAGCCGTAAGACCATCTGGTCCCGGAGTTCTACCAGTCGGTAAGGATTGCACCACCCCCAATATCTCCAAATCCGTAATAGAAGCCGCTAACTTTCTAGCCTGTGCTTCATCCAACACCGGGAGGGGTATTCCCTCAAGAAAGGCATTGATTTCCTCCTCTCCAGCTACGTTTCCTAGCCCGTATAGGTCAGTAAAATGGGACCTTGAATGCATCTGCCATTTTGAGGGTCCATTATCAATTTCCCCCATGCCAAATAGAGGTAATGGTTCTGCTAGCTTCCCATTCCCTAACCCTGGCCGCTAGCAAATGACCTGGGACATCCCCTGGAGTAGATATTTAGCCTGAATCCTATCCAACCAGTATTCCACCTTACCATACCAGATATCCCCATTCCCCATAAGGTTTTAAGTTCCAGATCAATTTCTCCTGAGGATCCCTCCAGAGGAGATGCTAATCTATCGCCCCCAGAATGAATTCCTCCTTTGCCTTCCTCAATCTATTCCTCCTGGCTGCCAGAGCCTGAACTGCCCCCACGATAGCACTTTACATGTCGGCCATGCCAGCTTTGATTTTGTAGGGATGGTAATTGAAGCTGGATGAATCCTCTCAGGGATTAAGCTAACTCCTCCTGCACTGTAGTTTCTGAGAGCAACAAGTCATTCAGTCTCCACCTAACTGGTTTGGGAGGAGCAGGACTTGGTTCCCACAACAAAGAGATAGGGGAATGATCCGAGAGGACCCTAGCCTCGGTCGTCATTTCCTTCACTTCCCTAAGAACCGCACTACTAACCAAAAAAAATCAATACGTGACTGAGACTTATGGGCATGAGTAAAGGTCATAATGTTACCCTACTTGGAGTGGGTCCTACACCCGATCCGCCAGGGCAATTGCCTCCACCATCTTTTTCAAGGCGATCTGTGCCTTGCTTAGGGGCCTACCCAATAAAGGTATCCTATCCTCCAAATTACTGGCGCACACATTCCAGTCCCCAGCCAAAATAAGTAGATTTGTAGGTATGGCTGTGATATCCCTTTCTATGGAGGCAAAAAAATCTGCTGAAGAAGGGGTGGGGCCATAAACAGAGGCCAAGGAAATTGCTTTGCCAGCTAAAACCCCTGACAGATATAGTCCCCTACCATCCTCCCTTGACAGCACCTATTCAACCCTAAAAGGACAATTATTTCTTATTAGGATCGCCACCCCCCCGATGCCTTTTCCTTACCCTGCCCATACACCTGGCCCACCCATAGTTTTTTAAGACAGCTTAATTCCTCCGTTAACAAGTGGGTCTCCTGCAAAGCAGCTATATGAGCTCCCAAGTAATTGATATGCCTCAGAATAACCATTCTTTTACGTCTACCCCTAAGACCTTTAACATTCCAAGAAATTATGTTAAAGCGAGTCATTATCCACCAAATAAGTCATAGCATGTGATCCATGTCACCAAAACCTTTCCGTTCCGCCTTCCCTCACTACTCATTCTATGAACTCTCTGTCTCTCTCTTTCCCAACCCCCCAATCCCACCCTTCCCCCTGCCTCCGATCCTTCGATCGACCTTCTAGCAATTCTCCAGTCATGGATGAGCCTCCCTCTGGATTCCTCCCGCCCTCATTCCCTAGCCCTATCACAGCAAGAGTCTGCCCATCACTTACTCTCCCACTATCATTCTCCCCTCCTGCTGTTCTGTCCCAGTTCCCTCAGACTTCCCCTCTCATTCCAAAGAAACTCCAGAGCAATAACATACTGACAATCACAAGTGGGTCAGTTCTCACTGGAAACTAATCCTGCATAAAACTGTTTCCACCAAATGTAGGAGGAATCGAACAGTGCCATCCTTGTATGTTCCCTTTAGTAGAACATGATCATCACAGACCCCTTGGGCTTTGCCCCCTGAAACCAAATAACTCCCCCTTGAACCCCTACTCCAAACCCCCTGAGACGACCCACACGGGCCAATCAGACTTGATATAGCCCCCGAGTTACTACCTAATATAAAGATAGCAAAAAAGAAAAGAATACAGCCGTAGCTAAACTAAGCAGCGTCCTGGAAAACTTCATGATCTCCTTGTCAAACTGTGATCAAGTCCGACACCACCGCTTTATCTGGTAGTCCACCTCAAGTCTGAGACTTAAATAAATTAGGGAGTTCAATACGCAAACTTTCCAGCGCATCCCTCGCGGTCAGGTATCGCTTTTCTCTGGATTGTAGTCTCACCAACAGCGTTGCTGGGTACTGCAGACAAAATTTAATACCACCTAAATAAAGCTTTTTCTTAATCTCCGCATATTCCTTCTGCTTCTCTCTGATTGAAGGGGTTTGATCCTGAAACATCCAAAGCGTCGCACCATTCCATTGAAGAGATTTAAGTTGTCTGGCCTTCCACAGCACATGCATCTTCTCTTTAAAATTGAGGAATCTCATGATAATCACCCTGGGTCTCGCCCGGTGGGGTATTTCCCTTAGTGCTCTATGGGCCCTCTCAAGGTTATAGGCTTCCCCAAATGGTGTCTGGCCCAGCAACTTCGAGAGCAGGTCTTGAATAAAAGAAACACAGTCCACCCTTCAGCTCTTTCCGGCAACCCAGCCAATATCAGGTTATTTCTACGACTTCTTGACTCCTGGTCATCCATACGATCCTCAAGTTTCTTAATTTGTTTTTTAGCCAAAATCAATTCCTGTTCCATCGTCAACACTTTTCTCTCCTGAGAAGCAATCCTGGCTTCAGCATCCCCCATATGCTGTGTGAGAGATTGTAGTGCCGGTTTCACAGCAGCAAAATCCACCACTAATCCTTGGAGTAGCTTTTTAATTTCCTGCAGGTCCTCATTAGACTGACCCGTTACCCCTCCTCTGTCTAACTCTTCCTCCGGTTCCGTGAGGATAGGGGATTGTGGTTTAGGCCTTTTGGTCGTGGGGATCTCGCAGCGAGGGGCTCCGTGGCTTCGGGCGCCATCTCAACTACCAACCATGGCCTGCTACTCCCGATTGCAGTGCACCCAAGCAAGGCCTTAAAACAAGTGTACTCGAGTTATTTTACGACAGTTACAGCCCGAACTCCCGACCGCTAAGGTTAACTCACACTTATAATAACAAAGCGATCGAATTAGGCAGACCCTTGACGTTTTAACACCAGATTTGTAGCTCGGGCCTAGGAGCAGCACAGAGGACGTCTGACTCGACTCAGCACATCACGTGACTCCTCGCTAAACAGCACTTAATGAGATGCAAATGTACTTGTTTGCCCACATATTACCTAAGTAGGCTCATTTGCATGGGAGCTTTGAATATAGCTCCCATTTGCCCCAGGCTAACCTGTTTGCACCGGGCTAATGTGTTAACACTGTGCATTCAGGTTAGCTTCAGGCAAACCTCACTTCAGCATAGCACACTAAGCACAGTTCTGCAGTGTGTGGCATACATTGTTGTTTGCGGTCATACCTGTCAACTGTCCCTGATTTTCAGGGATGACCCTTATTTTACCTCACCCTTTTACTCTGTCTCTCCTACAAATTGTGTTTCCATGACCAAACGGTGGTGGTTGTAAGCATAACATACTGTCAGACATTAATGTTACAGATATGCTTTTCCTTAGAAAATGCATTTTACACTATACCACTTATTCTACCAGCTTCCTGAGTGGTTATCACCAATTTGTAAGGTGTGTCCCTGATTTGAAACCTTTGTACCTGATATTTTTAAGCCTTGTCCCTGATATATGAGGCAGGAGGTTGAGAGGTGTGTTTCCAGTAAATGTGATACACCTCTGTGCAATCACACACAATGTTCTCAACCTGCAACACTGGCTTGCTACAGAGTCTAATGAGCTGCAGTTGCAGTTTGCACTTCCCAGTTGCTATATTCAGTGCTGTCTTATTCCCAGGCTATTTTTGCCCTGCACTCCCAGACCATTTTGCCCTGCTTCCTTATACTGCTATATTCAGCAGGATTAGTACAGGGCTATTTTCTTTTGACTATCACTTGCTTTGTGCTCCAGGCTAAGTTTTCCCACTGGGCAGTACAAATTTAGTCCTGGGGCAAAGTTTTGAATATCTGGCCCCTAGTGTATGTTACCAACAAGGCAGGTAACAATTTCTTGATTGGAAATTACCTTCTGAGAAGGTTTACACCTGTCTTGAACTACTTCCACAAAGTTCTATGGTCACAGGTTAAAAGGCCTGTTTTATTTTGGAAAAGTTGGAAAGTTTCAAAACAATAAAATTCATCCTACTTTAACAAAAAAAAGATGATGTAATGATTAAACTGAATTTTGTGCATTCTAATGTAATTGATTTATCTAGTTTTGGAAATTCTAAAAAAATGGTTAAATGAAGAAGTACAGCTTATGTGGTTTGTTTTTCAACAAAGACGCGACAAATCTGAGACCAAAAGCAGAGGCCTAACTTTCTTCACAAAAGAATGTAAATCCTGTTTTTCTCAGTGCCATACTGTTTCTGACAAAAGCATTAAGCTCCAAGTACATGGCCCACCAAGGACTGTGGAAAGGAGGTGCTACTAATTAAAATAAAAAGTAAATCCAAGGTGCCAGACAAAACAGAACTTGTAAATAACCAGTTCTGTGTTGTTCAAGCAGCACACAGTGTTACCAGGTGTTAAAAAGAGTGACTACAAAATGTTTCAAACCACAAAGAAAGTTTGAAAAGTATAGGCACTTGCCTTGAATCTCCAGACTGGGCAAAAAAACTATACAACAGCCTATATGTAATGCAAGGTTTAAAATCTCCTATGTCTTGGGTTAGATGTACTTGTACAACTGGGGGTGTATATAAGCCTAGCCAATAAAATTCTGTGGTCACAAATAAGGGGGAGACCCTTACCCAATAAAAGTAACACTACAGGCCTTAAGGTCTGGACAAACTATTCCTTAAGTGTGCCACATGGTGAGTGATTCCAATACAACAGTTTCAGATAGTATAAGGGAATGTCTGTTAGGGTTAATGGAAAAAAAAGGCCAAAAGTGCCTAACAAAACTGCACTCTATGTGCATAACCTGCATTAGTGGTATGGATTGAAAGATCCATTCCACACCTTGACTGGATATGTGCTCTAAAGCAAAGCCTGTTTTTTTAGTACATAATCCAAAAGTGGAGCCTGTCACTTTAAAAGCTAACATTGGGTTGAAAACAGTGATGAGAGGAATCCATTATGATTCAAAAATTAATTCTTACAGCTATTGGGGGAACTAACAGAAGGTATTACTTAGGGAAAAATTAAAGCAGAAGAGTTTAAAAAAGTATATGTAGCTGATAATACAAAACTGAGGTTGATGATAAAAAATTTAAATAATTAAAAGTAAGGTAGATTCAGGTGAAAACTTATTTTTTCTAATTTTAAAGAACACATTAACCCAGTGTGTAATTTTAAAACTAAATTAAGAAAGAAAAAAAATTGTTTTGTAAAATGCCCTTTCAGTTGAAAGACATGTTTTCAAAAAATGCCCATAATTGTGGGGTGATGGACCTTCAGGTAACCAGGGTACTCAAACCCTAGTAATTGCCCAGTTTATATACGTCAGTAAAAAACACCACACGCATCTTAAAAACACAAACAAGAAATGTTAAATAAGCCTGATGTTGATGTTAATTTTAGTTTTAATTTTGATTTAAAGAAAATGTACAAAAATAGTAAAGAATCGGATTTTGATTTAGTAAAAGTACAATAGAGCAACAAAACAGTAGAAAGCTTTTGAAATTTCATTAAAAATCTTAATTTAACTATGATTACTAAGTAAGTTAAAAAAAGAGGTCCTCTATAATAGGTTAGCAAGATTAATTTTACAGTGTCCAAGGGATACACATCATTGTATGATGTATGATAAATTGGATTGGTTCTCCTTAAAGGACAGGAGGAAATATCATAAGATAGTCTTTGCATATAAAAGTGTACAGGTAGATGTTGAGGGCTTTCTTTTTGAAAGGTTGATGGTTAGGGATATAAATCTGACCTTAAAGGGAAACAATGGAAAAGACAAAGCTTTCCTCAGACAATGCGGAAACTCTCAATTAGTGCTTTCAGACAGTAACAACTTTATTTAATGATTTAGAACATCTACCCACAACTTCCACTTCCTGTTGTTGGCATCAGCCATTTCATGAGCAATAGTGAGCTTCTTGAGCTCACTGTATGCTAATATGCTTGTTTCACTTCAGCTATTGGCTGGCAGGACATATTAGCATAAAGTCAGCTCAGGAAGCTCTCTGCTACTGATGAAATGGTGGCTGCCAGCAATAGAAAGTGAAAGTTGAAGGCCACTGTTTAAATCACTAAAAAATCTATTAGAGTAATTTGTTAAAAAAAATTTTACTGTCTGAAAGCACTACTCAGACATTTTTGTAGTGCCTGGGTAAAGCTATGCCTTTTCCACTGTTTTCCTTTAAGGAAAGCATTACATAGAGAATTGGTAGTACTAATGTCTATGACTGAAAGGTCAAAATTTGTTTTCAGTTATATGGTTCCCCAATTATGGAATAGTCTGCCAACAAGGGTTCGTCCTGTGAATGGAAGACCTCTATCAATGAGGCTTTTCAAACATAGGCTATGGATAATGTAAAAAGACAAAGAGTTGTGCAATAACTAGCTAGATATGCTTATATGTATGTATAATGTTATGTAATTATTGAATTGCTGTATATTTATATTTGTATGTTGTTGTATTTTTGATTGTTAATGTGTGTATGTGTAATAGTCTCATACATGTTTTTTTGCCAATGGTCACCATTTTAAATGAGTGTTGTGCTCAAAGGTTAAACCCTGAAATAAAAATGAAATGAATGAAATTAAAATGAAATGACTAAAAGTAAACTACAAATGGACCTTAAACTAAAATCCATATACTGCCAAAAAGATAAATTCCAATCAAGGAATTATATCTTGGTAAAACTGGTAAAGGTTACAAAGGCCCAGATAAGTATTACCTTCAGCAAATAGGGGGCACAGAACTTATTAAATGTTAACAACAATAGCCTACTGGCCTTACATCTACTGTGATACTATTTATTTATTACATTTTGGTGACCGGGTAGGCCCACTGAGCCCCGAAGGTCCCTTTTTTCAGGGGCAACCCTGGATAACAATACAAGTTATAAGAATGAACAAGGACATAAGGAACATTTGAGGCATTGTGAGTTACATCATGAGGTGGTTACAGTAAAGAAAAATAGTGGATACAGGTATGGTTACAGGCATGGTAAAAGAAAAGCAGTGGATGCAGGCATGGGTACAGGCATGGTTATCATCATGACATGTAAGCAATTGGTAGTACTTTGCATATAGTTTATTCAGGGGTTACACGTGGCCTCTGGCGAGCAGTCTGTATAAGGCAGGTAGTAGGAAGGTTAAGCTAGGAGACAGGAGTTGAAGAGGAGGGGAGTACCTTAGGAGCTTTAAGTGCCATGAGAGTGGCATGTGCTTGAGGTCAGCAGATGGGACTTAAGCCTGGTGTGGAAATTCATGAGTGAGGAGGAGGCCAGGACCTGGGGAAGGAGCTTGTTCTATTGGCTGGCTGCTTGGGAGGGAAAGGATCTTCTGCCAGCATTTATCCTTACCCTAGGGACTTCTAATAGCATTCTATCTGAGATCCTTAGGTTCCTTGAGTTGTGTTTGAGGGTTATGGTCCCGGCAATGCTAGGCAGAGCATGGGGTTTGAGAAGCTTGTAGGCCTGGACAAGCAAGGGATGTTGGAGGTGGGTGACCAATGTGGGCCAATGAAGATTAGCCAAAGTGTCACAGTGGTGACATCTCGGGTGGTCTAAGGTTGTGAAACAAGTTATTTTATTATATAGGGTTTGCATCCTGGTAATCTCTTGTTTAGCCATGCCATGTATAATAGTGGCCACAAAGGTCAGGTTGGGTAGAAGGACACTGGTAGCTATGGAGAGCCTGGCTTCAGGGATGAGTTGGTCCCTGAGTCGGTACAGGGTGCCAAGTTTCTGATGTAGAGCCCTGGTCACCTGGTCCATGTGTTCCTTGTATGTGATATTCTGATCCAAAGTGAGGCCTAAGTACTTAAGGGAGGGGACTATGTTAATGGCTTTACCAGAGAGTGAGGTTAAGGAGAGGGAAGAGAACCTGTCAAATCCCAGGGATCTTAGCCTGAATAGCATTGCCTTGGTCTTGTCGGCATTTAGTGCCATTTTGTTCTTACATAGCCAAGTCTCTAGTGAAGTGAGATCCTTTTGGAGTAGAGGGCCTAGAACAATCACGTCATACAGGGGTCAGAAGATGACAATATCATCAGCATACTACACAACCGAGCTCTCCCCACAGTGGGTACGCAGATCATTGTTAAACAAGCAAAACAGGAGGGGGCCTAGAATTGAGCCCTGAGGAACACCCTGGTTTAGGGGTAGTGGGTCAGACATGGTCCCTTTCCATGAGACCCTCTGTGCCCTGCCTGATAAGTAGCTCCCAAACCACTTCAGGGCATGATTGTCTAGGCCTATATTTTGCAGCTTCTATAGCAGCAGGTTGTGGTTGATGAGGTTGAATGCCTTGGATAAGTCTATAAAGATTGCACCAGTGGGTATCTCTTTGTCCATTGCCCTGAGAACTTCATCTGTGAATTTAATGAGGGCAGTGTCAGTACCATGGTTTGTTCTAAATACATGTTGGGAGGGGGCAAGGAGCTGATGAGCTTCCCGGTAGTCCCTGAGTTGATTGTAGATGACTCTTTCTTGTATGTTAGCAAGTGAGCAGAGGAGGGAGATGGGCCTGTAGTTGTTGAGTTTTTCCCTGAGCCCTCCTTTGTGAATAGGGACAACATTGGCATGTTTCCATGGGTCAGGGACTGCTCCTTCCCTCAGTGATCAATTGAGGAGCATTGTTATAGGCCAGGCAAAGGAGGTAGCTCCTGCCTTGAGTAGCCGAGGGTTGATACCGTCGGGTCCCCCTGACCCTTTCGGTTTCAGGTTCCTTAAGAGGTTTAGTACTTCAGTGTGTTTAGCCAGTCTCAGGTGAAATGGGGGTCTTTCCATGTGAGGTGGTTCATCTGAGGAAGGGGGGAGAGTCTGGGGAGACAGGCAAGTCTTGTAGGCCTCAAGGTCTGATAAGTGCCTGTTAAGGGCAGCTGATATTTGAGAAGGGTCAGTTGTAAGCTGACCATTAATCTCCATGGGACAGGACTCAGGCTTTTTGCTGCCCTTGATCAGGTCATTGATATGATTCCAGAATTGCTTGGGGTTGCCCAGGCTGGTTTTCAGGAGGTGTGTTAAGTAATCTCTCTTAGCGAGTTTTATGGCTCTCTTGGCTTTGTTCCTCAGGGATTTGTATTCAGCGAGATCTGCTGGGAGGGAGGAGAGCCTAAACTTTTTCCAGGCTTTTTTCTGAGTAGCCATTAGGGCTTTGAGGGAAGGAGAGATCCACTTGTAGCAGCTACCTTTAGCCCTCATTCTTTTCATTGGAGCAAAGAGGTTGGCCGCTGTGGTTAGTTCATCCTGGAAGTATTGCACAGCCTCAGTAAGAGTAGGGAGAAGATTTATGGGGTTCCAGTCCAGACTACCTAGGTAGCAATTGTATTGTAGTTCAGAGAACTTGGAGAAGTCACGGGTGGAGAGAATTCTAGGTTGGACCTTGGGTGTTTTTTTTTTTCCATATGCAGAAGATTGGGGAATGGTCACTCAGGGAGTCTGCCATTGTGCACTCATTCTGTATATTAGTGGGGTAAGACACCAGAGCCCAGTCAAGTGTGGTGTGGTTCCCAGTTTTGTAATTAAGTCTGGTCAGTTCAGAGATGACCTGTGTCAGACCTGCTTCATGGGTAAGTGACTTTGAGGCATGACCAGGGTCCTGGTCCCAGTTAATGTTGAAGTCGCCCAGGATTAGTTGCTATGTTGTTACCTCGGTAGCCATATAGTTTGTGATGGTTTCAAGGGATTTGAGGGCTGATTTTCATACTAAAGATTAAAAAGGTATAAGATTATGTAAAAGTGAAAATAATAAACAATAGTTACTTTAAAAAGTTTCATGATGATGATATGTGTGAAAGATGAACAAAGAGTTAATTAATTGTGAAACAATGTAAAATGAAAAATGTTAAAACAGTTAAGGAAGTTAGGGAAAAACATGTACATTGTTGCAATCATGTTTATTCAGGTGGTACTATACATATTTCTATGCCAAAAGGAACTTCTCCAATGATGTCATCTAGTGATGTCACATCTAATGATGTCACACTTGATGATGCAACTTTGTGTTCTGTGTTTTGTTTTCCCTGTAATGCTTAAACTATATACCCATATAGTAGAATTCCAGTTTTGCATTAGAAAATGCATTATTATGTGCATTTTTACTTCAAAAGGGGGAAAATGTAGGAACAAAACTTAGTTATAAAATATGTCATTGCATTATTATTTTGCATTATTTTATAATTACTATTCTATATTCTTTATAAATGCTTAATTATTTATTAAGTAGTTGGGAGGTCATGCTAAGGTATCTGGTCAAAATATTTGTCTACATGAGCTCTACAAGCAAGAAAAAACTACTTACATGAACTCCAAAGAAAAAGGGAAGATGCCATGCCTAAGTTAGACTTTAAAAATAAGTGCCATACTGTAGTTTCACAACACCTCTCCAGTTCATCCTGCCTAAATAAAAAAGGGACATAGTATCTACAATAAATATCCTGAAACTGACCTCTTGACAGAGCTTCTGCCAAACTTAAGTTTCATTTTGAGCTCATGCTCAGAGATGATTATATTGGAAATGTGACAGTTGATAAAGTGCAGCTGGTCTCTGTGCTAGTTTGAGACTGGCACCAAGCATGTTCCTAAAGTTAAAACCAATGTTTTTTTTCTCTTTCTCATGGGTAAAGACTTTTAGTTGTAACTGAAAAGGCAACATGCTGCCAGCATGAAATTTACACAGTTGGTGAAGGACATTGCAACTTGTTGACTGGCCAAACTGTGTAAATGCAGCTGATAGGGGATAATAATTATATTCATGAATGTTCTGGAACTACAATCTTCAAAATAAGCATGTCAAGTGTAATCTTAAATAAAAGATAGCATCATAACAAGTCCAAAGATATAATTTGTGTGTATTCCACTTGTTGCTAAGCAGAAATAAACTATCTGAAAAAAAGTATGGAAAACAAATTTGACAGTTTTGATGGATGTGTTTCTTAAAAGAACAAAGATCCATTTGCCTACAATGGAATACCATGCTTTTAAGAACTTTCCTAAAGAGTTTTCTGGACAAAACATACCTTATTCTAAAGCATGGACCATAAGAAACAAAAGACCCACTTCGTTTTTAAAAGACTTTTTTGGAAAATGAAGTTACAGTCCTTATTAACTTATCTCAGAAAATACTTGTCTCGCAGACATGGGAGACATCTCAGAATGAGCTAAATTCAGAAAATGTTCATATGGAAATTGTATATTGTTGCATCCAAGAGTTATGAAAAAAACACATTTTGGACTTGAGACTGTACTTTCTAAGCAAGAGATGGAGACTCTGAAAGAAAAAAAATAACAATTCCCCTCCTATGCAAGGACTAATCAGAACTGGTGCAATGATGACCTAGCAAGGAGGAGATGTAACTCTGGACCAAAGGTAAGAAAGCCAAACCATAAAAGATCCCCAGTCTGCTTCCAACTGAGATACTAGAAGGATCTGCTGCTGGTGCTGTGGAAATGTATTGTTGTTGTTTTACTGTTTAAAGTTCCCACCAAAACCAGAACAAAGCATGACTTGAGATGCCCATTGATGTCTAAACCAGGAGAAGCAAGCTTGCACTGCTGCATTGATACCAGGGGAGTCTAGGATCCAGGATTCAAGTGCGTGAGCAGGAAAAAGAACAGAAGCTGCAGTACGGTCCAGCCAATACAGAACTTTTTTTTTTTTTTTTTTTTTCATTCTAGTTTTTGTTGACTGGGCAAGTGCACTAGACAAATTCTGCTGATTTTCAGGCATGACCCGGGGAGGAGGGAGAGATACAGATGAATGCTAACTGATCTTGAACCAGATTAACTTGTTGGTGGTATTATTTGTCCAGGAGGAGAAGAACTCACCAAGATTTTAAAGTCAAAAGCAAGAAGACCAAGCCTCTATACATAACCAGATGTCTGAGTATTACATTAATTAATTTTATAATATTTTAAATTGGCTTAGCTGGGGTGGTGGCATAGTAAACTTAACTTTTAAATGCAGACTCTCGGGTGCATGTTTAAGATTATGCTCATTCTAAGAAGATATGAACATTTTTACATGCTATAAAGTACTAAAAAAAGTTTTATTCAAAAATATAATCCAAGACACTAATGTAAAGAGTTTGCAAGTTCTTATGCAAGAAAATTATGCTATATACAAAAGCATGCTGGAGGCATGGGCTGAGATATTCAAAGGGATTATGCCTGGTGCAACAGAGTTGCACCAGCACAACCCCATAATGCACCCTAGTGAGATATTCATATGGCTGCCAGGTGCAGCATCAGTCTCAATGCACTGGTGTGCAATGGCAATCTATGCGATGCAAATGCAGGGAGTGTGCTCATACATATGTAGCACATACTGATATTTAGCCCAGGATGTGCAGTGCATATGCTGGCACAACCCTGTGATGTGCCGAGTACAGGGGGCTCAAAGTTGAGCCCCCAAAAAATAGGCTCAAAGCCAGGCCACCCACAGATGGGATGCTGTATTGCAGGACACAACACAGAACTCACCAGCCATGGGTGGCCACCTGCCCTGCAGGGACACAATCTGCAAGCATCCACACTCTCCCCGGTAGTCTACTGCACTCCCCACCCTCCTGTATGCCTGCTCGCAGGCAGCAGTATTATGCATGCACCACCCAGTCATCCATCAGAGCCCCTCCCATGTAGACCGATCACAGGCATGGTACTGACACAGCCCACCTGGTAATCTAGTGGTCCCCCTCCCCCATATGCTCGATCATGGGCATGTAGAAGAACAACTCCTACCTGGTGGTCTAGTGGTGCCCCCCACCCTTTTGCCTGATTGTGGGCATTAGGCCAACACAACCTCCCTGGTGGTCCAGTGGTCCCCCATACTCACCCCATGCCCAACTGTGGGCCCCTGTAGGTGAATACTATACCTGGTGGTCCAGTGGCCCCCTGCCCTCCTGCCCACTGAGAACCCTAGCCACCCAGATCCCCCCTTCATCAGCAGGCAGCAACATCTTGTCCACACCCTACCTGGCCACCCGCTGAATGAGAGTACAGTATGTGCTGTATGCCTATTGGTCCATAGTGTGGAACAATGGGCCTACAGACCATACTGTACTGCCAGGTACAAAGATGTGAATGAACACGTCCATTCACATATTTGTGCCTGTAGCAGTACAAATGGTTGTGGCCCATTGGTCCATACTGTGGACCAATAGGCATACAGCACATACTGTGTACGCTGTCATTCGGCAGCTGGCTGGGCGTATGTGGGTGGGGTGCTGCTGCCTGCTGATGATGGGGGGAGCTGGGTGGCTGGGGTTCTCAGTGGGTGGGAGGGGGGCCACTGGATGACCAGGTATCGTATTTGACTATGGGAGCTCGTGATCGGGCATGGGGTGGGTAGGGAGACCGCGGGGACCACCAGGGAGGTGCATTACTCAAATGCCCATGATCAGGCGTAAGGGCAGGGGGCACCACTAGATCACCAGGTAAGGGTTGTTCTTCTACACCTGCTCATGATCAGGCATATGGGGGAAGGGGGACCACTAGACTACCATGTGAGATGTGTCAGTGCCATGCCCATGATTGGACTGCATGGAAGGGGAGCTGATGGACCACCGGATGGTGTATATGTACTACTGCTGCATGCAAGTGGGTATACAGGAGGGGAGGGGGTACAATAGCTCACCAGGGTCTCAATGCCTACTGGCAGCTACTCAGGGCACCAGGCACATTCCACCGGGCCACCCTATTCAACGCATGCAAATGGGGCCATAATGATATGCAAATGGCCCCATTTGCACCATGCATATATTATGGCCCCATTTGCATGCCCACTTCTGAATATTGTGGGCGCTGCACCCAGCGCACCTACAGTTGCGCTGGAGCAGTCCCAGTCATCCCTGTCCGCAGAATGCACCAGCACGTTGTACTTGCGCCATGCGCATTCTGTGCCATTTTCAACAGTGATGTGCCACAGTGCATCACCTTTAAATATCTCCCTGTCTGTGCCCCGGCACAGCCCAGATGCGTTGCGCCCCCATTGCTCCAGTGCCTGGCATAGTCTGAATATCTCAGTCATGGTATACAGATAATACTATTCATTGTGTTGAATATTGCTTTTTTCTTTGTTGTTTTACTTATTTTCTGGAATGTTTGTTTTGTTTTGTTTGATTTTCTGAAACCTTTGTTGTTTTATTTTTACATTGCTTTTCATTATGTTTACAAGGTTTTATATCTATGCAAATTATTATTAATTAGAAATATTTTACAGGGACAAATAAAATCTATTTTTTCTACATATTACATGTGGGTGTGACAGAAAGTTTTTCAAATTATCTAGAACTGCACACAATAAGTATAAAATAAGATTTTCATCAATCATAACTATTTATATAATTATGCAAATGCTGTGACATGGGGCTAAAGGCTTAGCTAAGTGCCCATAATAAGAAACTGATATTCTCACCTATTGCTCTGACAATGATCTATTACTGTCCTAAATGCAATCTGGAGATTAGCAAACCCTTGGCTGTAATTAAAATATCAGGTACAGTTGTCATTATCTAAAAGTTGACAACATTGAGGTACCTTGAGATACCACTGAGGCACTCAAGTTACAATTTGCATTGACTGTAATGTGATTCTGCCTCAGTATACTCAGGTATACCTCAGTTCTGATCAACTTTTGTTCGACTATGACTATATAGTGGTAGCTTATGCTATGGGAGCTGAAAAGGCTGCAGAGAGCTACAACATGGCACTTACAATGGCCTTGGACTTCTTGGCACCCTATCATGTTCATCCCTTGACTTTCTGCCACAGCTCACTGTGGTATTGTGATGAACTGCATTGGTTGAAGACTAAAGTATGGAGGTGGGAGCATTCATGGAGGAGGCCTCATTCTGTGGAAGACAGGCTGGTATTGAGGGCTCAATAAGTATCAACAGGCACTCACTGTGAAAAACAGAGTTTTTTTATGTTTTTGTTTATGCCCCTATTTCACCTGCCCCTCCTAATCCCTATGGCACTGTGAACCACTCCCTGAGCCTCCCCCAGTTGTGGTCACCTATCTCCATAGAGTTCTAGCTATGGCCCAAGGCAGGGTCAAAGTGATAAGATTCCCCCCCAAATTGTGCACTTTGTTATGCCAGTGGTGCAAACTGGAGAGGCAGAGTCTGGGGGATCTCCCATGGGCCATCATCGTGGAGGTGCTGGGGCCATTTTTCTGTGGTTTCATGCAACCCCAGGAGATGTCATGTATGTGGACACCAAGTTGTTCCTGCCCACTCTATGCATACATCCAGTCACTGGCTTCAGTGACATCCCCCCCCCACTGGCCTTCCATCTGCACTGCCACCTGTTGTCACCTAAGTGGCAATATTGTGATGAGAGATGGCACCCTCCTACCCTGGAGGAGAGCTTCATCTAGGATGCTAAAGCCTCCTTCCCCCGGCCAACCCCTATGACCCAAACTGTTCCCAACTCTGACCCAAACTGTTCCCAAACTCGTGTCACCAGCATTGCGAGTGGTAGTGTTATTGCTGTGCTGATGGGCTGTCCATAAAACACAGTTTCTGCAATGGGTGATTCCTGAAGGGGAGAAACTGACAGGCTCAACTCTTCTGCACTGGGAAAAGGGAACTAAAACCATCCTGTCTTTAGTCCAGAAAGGCATTATCACACAAACATGCAAAGAGTTCATTCAGTTCATCCTTGATGAGATATGTTCTATTAGTGCTGGGATCTCAACAGGTGGCCTGTCATGGGTTGACTTCCCAGTTTGGGGTGAGCACAGGTGACCTGCCTTCTTGAGTCATAGAGGAACAGGCTTTCTGGGTGAAGGGGAGGCTGTACCACAACTTCTGTTTAGTTGGCCCAAGTCTCATCTGATTACTTGTGAGTTTCCAGGAGACCCAGTCCAGTTATCACAGAGATCCTCATTCATTACTTACAGTTGAGCATGTATTCGACTGTATTAACAAGGCAATTGTGAAATCCCTCCTACAAAAGCCATATCTGGACCCTGATAGCTTTGCAAACTACATATTGTGCTCAGACTTTCCCTTTTTCGGAAAGGTAATTGGGAAGTTGGTGGCAATACATCTTTGCTTTTTTCTAACTATTTTTGCACCTACCACTTCACTGAACTCTTTCTGGCGACCTCTGGTCTGATGTCTCTACCTCCCTGTGTGACTCAGTTTCACCTACAGCTCCTCTCCAGCACCGGGCATCCCCCGGGTCTGCCCTGTGGGGAAGGGTTGCCCCTGCCCAGGGCATACTTTCTCAAGTATTGAGCCACTGGGCCTGAGGTGTGGGACCAGCAGAGGGGGCCGAGCCCGATGTCAGGAGTGTGGACAGAGGAAAGAGGTGCCATCACCTATCGGTAAAGGGAGGGGGGTTTACACACTTAGGAGTCCCCATGTGGAGCCTGGCTTGACATGGCAACATATTGCAGTGGCTCCACCCCCAGGTACTGTGTTGCACCACTGCTGTTGGTTACCCCCAGCCACCACCAGTGGTCACTTCTCAAGTGAGCATTGTGCCCTAACCCTCCTGGGGAAGTGAGAGCTGTCCTCCAGATACTCAATCGCTTCCCTCACCTGCTGACCCCCAATGATCCAGACTCGCTCCTGAACCCAGGTCGCTGGTGTGGCATGAGGTGTGGTGTCCAGCACCTCAACCCTCAGCACCACTGAGCATGGTTGCAATACATCTTGAGATGACTCTAATGAAATATTAGATCTATGAGATACTCCAGTCTGGATTCAGGCCTTGGCACAGCATGTACGGAAACCTGTGGCACTGCATATCATCCTGGTAGACTTCACTGTAACTGGCACTTGTTAAGGTGCTCAGGGATCTCTATATGGTAAGAAATAGAGGAAAATGGTCAATTCCTATTCTTCTCAATCTCTCATTGACATTTGACATGGTGGGCCAAGTAGTATTACTGAATCATTCAATATACTACATAGGACTCATGGGTATGGTATTGTGGTGGTTTATGTCATACCTCAGTGGCAGTGCACAGCAGGTGACCATGGGAAATTTTATTTCTGAGGCAGCTGTGCTGAGCTCTGGAGAGCCACAGGGCTTGATCCTTTTCTCCATGTTGCTCAGTGAGTACATGGTCCCTTTGGGTGAGATCATCAGGTAGTATGGTTTGGGTTTCCATTTGTTCTTTATGATACCTTGTTGTTCCTTTCCTGCACACCAAACAGGAATTATGTAGCCTTCATACTGACCCTTTGCCTAGTGGATAGCAATGATTGGACAGCTTCCAGGTGGTTTGGCTTCAACCCTGGTAAGACAGAGTTGATGCTGATCAGTTCAGGTCTTCATGGTTCAGAAAGGAACTACTATGGTACCATTTTACTATATTTAAAATCGTGCTATGCTAGGAATTGGCAATAGGGTGAACAGTTTAGGGGTTATTGTGGACTGCAACCCGATCATGGAACATCACATCAGTGAACGGTTTGCAGTCACTATCTTCATCGCTGTATTATCAGTTGATTAAGCCTTGTGTAGCTTATTTAACTGTGAAAGCTCATGTATTTGTTACATCCAGACTTGGCTACTACAGTGCTCTTTTCCTAAAGATGTCCATAAGTCTCACACACCACCTATAGCTGGTCCAGAATGTAGCAACTAGGTTGATTGATGGGATCTTATAGTTCGAGCGTATCATGCAAGGGCTTCATGATTTACATAAGCTGCCTATTCAGTGGTGGTTGACTTTAAGATATGCTTGCTAAGATATAAGGCTCTGCACAGTTCAAGTTTTGGAAGATCATTTGTCCAGATAGACTCCCAATTATCCCCTCTGTTCTACTGAGGTGTTTTTTTTTTAATTGTCCCAAGCTCAAGATCAAAGCTGCCTGGGGACAGAGCTTTTTGTGTGACTGTCCTTGTAATTTGGAATGCTTTACCACTCCATGTTCATAATGCTTTCTTGTTGGTGACAAGATTCTGGAGACTCAGTTGTTTTCAACTGCCTATGATAATTTGTTGTAATTGCAGTACCATTGTTTAATGATTTACCTGATTTGAATTGGTGTCAGCTGTGTTATTATGTTTTTTTTGGGTGATGTGGTCTGAGCCATGTGGATAGAGTGCTAGATAAACCAAATTGCATCCCTTGCCTTGTCTTCTCCATCATGTGTCCAGCAACAAAGGAAAAAGTGCCTGAGAGACAACAGCTAAAGTGTGCGTGTGTATGGGGGAAGGGGCAATGGTGAGTACATCTAAGGGAGTACCTATATTTAAATAAGCAGAGCCAGCAGCTGGGTGCCTGATACAGGTGGAGATAGGTCAGTATCAAAACAATGTCAGGGTAACCAGACCATAGACTGAAGTATTTGGAAAAGGAAAAAAAGACAAGCCCACACACAAGTAACTGCTTTGAAAAATATTTATTTGCAACTCATAGTAAAATCCGCCATCCCCATACTGGATGCAACACATTCAAAAAACACTTCTATGTATCACCATCTATGCTTCATCAGGAGCTGGTACCTATGGTTTGTTCACTTTTTATAGTTTAGTGTGCCTTTATCTTCTTCAGCTGACTGACCCCCATGAATCCTACCATCTCACCCAGACCCAACTCATGCCTTCTCTGAGACTTACCTCTTGTTTCTGAGTGTACCCTGGCTTACCACCTAGGGCAGGGCCATCGGGGGTCCCTAACCCTAAATAAAGACTTGGTCAGTGAAGAGTGCTCAGTCAGCAATGAGAGGCAGCCATCCTCCTGCAAAAGTCAGTGGCATTTGCTTTTTCTCCTTTCCCCTAGGACTCCAAGGCAGCTTGCCTGATGCAGGCACATGAGGTGCATGCACTGATGTCAGAGCATGGTGGTATTTCTCCTCCCAGTTCATCAACTCTATATGCATTGCTCCCTGTGTTCACCCATGTGACAGCAGAACAGACAAGATCAAGTGATTTCCCTTCCCAAGCTGGAGATCATCCTGTGGGATTCTCATCTCATCTCCCCCAACTGGTCTTTAGGCTCATACCTGAACTTGGGTCATCAGCATTGCTAAACTATTTTATACAGTATATATTGTTTAACAGCTGATGCCAGTTAACAATCAATTAAATGGATTTACCAACCATTGCCATAACAAATAGGAATAGTAACCACCTATAGGTGTTGTGAATCAGTCTCTTACCATTCAAACTGCCAAAGAATGCTGTTTTTCATGAAGGAAATCCTTTTAGTTTTGTGCTCTGCTTCATTTGCATAAGCTGACCATTTTTTCTCTGTGCTGCAATGCCCAACTGTGACATTAAACAAGGGAAACAGTGTCACTTTTTAGTTTTAGATAGACAAATCAACAATGTACTGTATCCACAATGCCTCACTATGTACATTAGTATACAGGCTATTATATTTCTGTGCTCACTGCAGAAACAGGAGACTACATCTCTCAATATAGAAGCCTTGCAGCTAAATACAGTGTGCACAATGCACTGTTGCGAAAATAAACATACAAAAGCTTATACTGTTAACACCACTACAGAAATATGAGACAGCATCTCACAGTAAGCAAATTGGAAAACAGGTTCTTATTTTACCCACAATGCCTTGCTATGTACATTTACATATAAATGCTCACCACTATCAACATATGGGACTGTACTTGTGAGTAAGGCACATGCAAGTCAATGTTATAAATTACCCAGCATGCCGTGTTGCTGTATGTATAACATTGACAGATCCCTCATATGACATCATCCTGGGGGGTGTTGCCACACACAAAAACTGGAAGACAACACGCTGATAAAATAAAAAAAAAAAAAAAAACATGACTATGGCAGATTTTTTAACAAATCAATTTGCAGCTGCAACATCTAAACCATGGCTAGCAATGGCATACTATGTGAAAAAGACATTTAGGGATTCTTACTATATCCCTTTAAAACTGTGATTACACAAAGTTGTTAAAGTGATCAAAATATCAAAGCAAAAAAACATAGTTAATACCCCATGCAAATCCTCCTAGAAAAAGTTTTCTTTGTGGCATAACAAAGGGTTACTCTTTGGGGCCTGGATATTCAAAGGGGTTGCACATGGTGCAACAGAGTTGTGCCAGTGCAACTGTGCATTGCACCCAGGTGGGATATTGAGAAGACTGCCTTGCGCAGCCGAAATCCTGATGTGCCTGGGTGAAGTGATAATGTGTGTGCAGCAGATGCAAGGGGGAGCCAAAGCATATGTGGCATATCCTGATATTCAGCCTGGGATGTGTGGTTTATATGGTGTCACAACCCTGCAGTGCGCTGCACAGAGGGGCTCAAAGTTTAGCCCATGAAATGTTGGAACAACTCCTGGCCACCCACTGGTGGGCTGCTATATTGCAGGGTGCAACACAAAAGCCACCAGCCATGGGTGGCCACCCACACACCCAGAACTAAGTCCACAAGCATCCACATCTCCCTGGTGGCTGAGTGGTACCCCCACCCTCCCGATCACAAAAAAATGTGGAATATATCATTCCCTGGTGGTCTAGTGGACACCCCTTCCTCCCAATTCCCCGATCACCAGAACAGCACCATAACATCAGGCCCTGGTGATCCAGTGGCACCCCCCCATCACTCCCACCCACACAGGACCCCTTGCCCACCCAGCTCCCCAGTTGGCAGTGGGTGGCTGCGACCCACCCATGCTGCCCAGCCACCACCAGCTGGCAGGGTACAGTGTGGGCTGTAAGCCCATTGGTCCACAGAGTGGACCAATGGGCTCACACGGCATACTGTACTAGACAGTCCCAAATATTTGAATGAAGTCATTTAAAGATCTGGGACTGTCTAGTACAGTGTGTCCTGCAAACCCATTGACCCACACTGTGGACCAATGGGCTTACAGCCCACACTGCACCTGTCAGTCAGTGGGTGCCCGGGGTGGTATGAGGGTGGGTTGCAGCTGCCTGTCGCTGAGAGGGGGAGTGGGGTGGGCAAGGGGTACTGTGTGGGAGGGAGGGGTTGGGGTCCCACTGGATCACCAGGGCTTAATGTTATGGCACTGTACCAGTGATTGGGGAATCAGGAGGGGGGTCCACTAGACTACCAGGAAATTATTATTTCTACATTTACCAGTGATCAGGTGATCAGGAGGGAGGGGGTCCACTAGACTACCAGGGAATGAATATTTCAACATTTACTGGTGATCAGGAGGGAGGTGGATACCACTAGACCACCAGAGAGCTATGTGTACTATGGCATTTACCGCGATCATGGCTACAGAGTGGGTGATTCCCCCCAGGACCCCCACTGTGCCCACATCATGCTGTGCAGGGCGCCAGGCACAAGTTGCTATGCTGCCCTGTGCAAGGCATGCAAATGGGGCCATAATGACATGCAAATACCCCCATTTGTGCCTTGCATATATTATGGCCTCATTTGCATGCCCTCACTGAATATCGCAGGTGATGCACCTAGTGCAACTGCACTTGCACTGGTGCATCCATGTGCTCCCTATCTGTGGCTTGCACTGGCGCAGTGCCACTGCACCATGCGCAGTCCATGCCATATTCAATGGTGCTGTGCCATGGCACATCACTGTTGAATATCACCTGGTCCTGGCCTCAGAACATCCCAATTGTGCTGTGCCCAGGCTTGTGCCACTGCCAGGTGCAATCTGAATACCCGGGCCAATGTTTACATGTTTAAGGACTTTGTCTACTTTACATATTTTTGATTACTTAATTTACCATTCCTATGATTTGCACATTCTAATGATTATCTTACTTATTTAACTGTTAAGAATATTTTCTATATGCAATTATTAAATAGAAATTAGGATAATGTTCAAACAATATCTTTAAAGATGCTAAAGTGCACTATTCACTTTTCTTCTAACAAAGCTAATAATAAAATAATTAGATGTACTGCATCTATTAAATTCAGTCAACAGCTGTACTTCAACCAACAGCAGTAACCTAGAATTACTCCCCAATGCTGACTAAATTTTATTTTGAGTGCTCATTTGCCAATGTTATGGTACATTGACTGTGCTACATTTTAAGAATATGTAGTGGATGGTGGCCCAGAAAATGGCCCTATAACTACAAAAAAAAATCTCAATTGCCCTGCAACCTTCAAATTTATAAATGTGGAAAAAAACTCTGAACTAGTGCATAGGTAGATACCATATCATAGGAGCGAATGAAGCATGTTCCATGCAGTTTTCAATTTGGAGCTGGTGAGACAAAATGCACCTATACTGACAATTCAGGATGTCTTGTAGAAAAAATGTGTCCCTGAGACAGTACCTGATACAGATCAATATGTGGCATCAAGGCACTACTGAAATAGATGGATGATGCTGGGTTTTAATGGCAGCTGTGTTTCAACATGAAAAACTGTAAAATATTGCACTTGGGGCACAGATACCTAAGGGCAGAGTGTAAAATGGGTGGGGTGGTACTAATGACCACCAAGCAGCAATGTGACCTGTGGTAATCATATCCGATGACCTAATGTGGCCAGATAGTGTGACAAAGCAGAGTTGGGAGAGGCTAGTGAGATGCTGTGGTGCATCGGAGGAGATATCTCCAGCAGAAAGAGAGAGGTGGTGTTGCCTCTGCATAGCGCTAGTGAAATTCCACCTATAGCACTGTGTTCAGTTCTGGAGACCACATCTCCAAAAGTACACTGACAGAGTGCAGGTAGCACAGAAGAGAGCAACTAAAATGGTGTGTGGTATGTATCAAAGCACTACAAGGACAGACTAAAAGATCTAAATATGTGAAGTCTGAAGGAGGGAGAGTGGGGATAAGATAGAGACCTTTAAATACCGTCACAGGGGTATATAATGTACTGAGTAGAATTATTTTTCAGCAAAAAAAGTGCTCAAAAACAAGAAGACATGCTATGAAGCTGGAGGGAGGTAGATTCAGGAGATATGTTAGGAGTTACTTCTTCTCAGAAAGAGTGATTAATTCCTACAACAGTATTCCAGTGGTGGTGGTGAGGTGAAAACAATGGTGGGGTTCAAGAATTCATGGGGTAGGCATAAGGGAATCTTAGGAGGGAATGGATTGGAGATCAAATATGGTCTGTGATGATGCTGTAGGTGGGGAAAATGAGCAGACTAGGTGGGCCAAGCAGTCCTTATATGCTGGCAAACTCTGTTTCTATGCATAACCATGAGAGAAAATAAATGATTAGTGGTTGTATGCAGATACATGAAAGCTAGAATATCAGCTATATATCTCACATCCTGATTATAAGAGTTCCTGTGCTGCAGTTCAGTCATGCAAACTGTTATCACTGCAAAGTAAGAGTAGAGAAAACAAAAAGAAATGTGTTATTACATCTGATAATGCTGTACATATTTTATAATTAAGTCAGTGTCAAAGTAAATGGCTAGTCTCTTTAAACATAATATTAATAATCTATGGATAGGGTTTTAAATCTAACTCCTCATTTAATCCTTTTGTGATTAATGATTTCTATTTCATAATGTGTATTGCTTCTATCTAGGCAATAATTCTGGTGCAGCACCCCCCACCCCACCACTCAGTGGAGTGGTCTGACATGTTCTAGAGCTCTAAATTTCAGGTCATTGCATTTCTCTTGTTGAGAACAATTGAAATGTATGCCTATGGCATTGTCCTTCTTTCTGTTTATGATTGCACTGACTTGTTCCTATACTCTTACTTTTAGTGGTCACACCATCCTTCTAACACATAGTTTACCACATTTACACCAGCTCACATACTGTATGCCAGAAAAGAAGTTCTGCAGTACGTATAACCCAGGTCACAGAGTACTCCTGTACTATGATCCAAAAAGTCCTGAGCTGGTTGTTCTTTGTTATGTCACAGCACACTTTTTCTGCTAGGTTATGTATGTATTTGGATTAAGTATGCTGTTTTTGTTTTGACATTTTGCTCACTTTACCTCCATTCTTCGCTGTTTTTTCTCCACAGCCAACTGTAAGGGGCCACAAGGATGGGACTGTCTGCCTAGATTCCTTTCATCCAACACTGGACCAAGTCAATGCCTCCCTCCAGTCAGGACTGTGAGGGGTGGAGCTGATTCTCCCTTTTGCTTGCAGTCTCTGCTTTCAAGTGGGCCAGAGCGCTAAGGGTGACAGGCATAAGGTTGTCTTCTGTGAGTGTCAGTCATGTAAGCAGCCTGTAGCCAGACACTGTTTGGTGTAAGTCTTACTGCATTAGTATACTCTTATTGGTGTAAATATGTTTAGGCTGCGGTGCTCTGCTTAGTGCAGGTCTACGACTGTATACCTTAGTGTTTTGTTCTTCAGTCAGTTCTGAAGCATCTAACTGGGGCTCTAGCACAGATTTTAGTAACTGCTGTTAGCCCTGTGAATTGATCTGGTATTTCTGATGGATCTCTGCTTATAAGACAATGTACATCCTTAGTTATTTGCTATTGTATGGATCTCTGCCTATTAAAGAATATTAAAGAATACACTGACTTAGCTAACTCTGCTTTAAGCAACTTTCCCTAAATCTACCTGACTGCTTTTAGCAGTTTGTGCCTCATGCTGTCATGTTTATTGTAATAGCTCTGAGAAGCCATTACATAGTGCTATGTTTATCGTGGCAAGTCCCTATCTGGGTTGTTCCACTGAGGAGTTCTGCTTCTAGCACTTGCTCCCTATGTTGGCGGACTCTGCCTAGTGCTCTGCACTTTGTAAATGCTACCTTCTTTGTGGCCCCTACATGGTGTTCTATGTTACAGAATTGCCCCCTATTTGAATGGTCCCAAAACTGCACTCTGTTCAGAACAATGGCTGTAAACACTTTGTGCTTGTCTGGATAGCCTGTATCTTCACCAGCCTTTAGAATTTGCCACTGTTTCCTGACAGCTTTACCAGACATGGCACTAAAAGGGATATACCTAGAATTCCTTGATGCCCTCTCTTTTGCCTGTGCTGTCTGGTTTGCTGTGGAATTGTTTTCCCCTTCTTATGATTGTTATGGTGAAAATACCCGGTCAGCCCATCTGGCCAGCCCCTGAATATTATCCCATACATCATTATCCTATTCAGGTTATACAACAATGGGAACTGTTACAAGTTATCCATCAATATAAGAAGGGCTACTTTTTGGCCCCTCAAGACAACCCCAGGCAATACACCCAGACTGATATTAATGCTGCTGCTCCTCTCAGTCGGGGACACTGAACCAAACCCTGATCCTGGTCCCAACAACAGCTGGTTCCCCTCCCCCATTGATCCCATCTGGTCTCAAACTAGACATCTAAAGCTAGTGAAAATGAAGATTCAGAGCTAAAGGTCAAAAGATCCATCAGGTGGAAGGTTAGACAAACCTGTATGCGCTAGATGCATTAGCCATTACTGAGACATGGTTTAATCCCTCTGTCCTCTCACATGAGAATGGGTATAATTCCTTAAGAAAATACTGACTGAGAAATGGAGGAGATGGTATTGTATTCTATTTTCAGTCCTCGAATGCTAGAGAAGTCAGCCTACCATCCCTAATTAATTCCCTAAGAGAAAGACTTGTCATACTGCTGCTAGGTGACACAAAATCAATTAACAAGGGGCTGTATTAACAACCCCCTCCAAGTAGCCTGTCATGCATTCACAGAAATTAACAAATGCCTAGCCAGAAAAATTATATGTGAAGACATTCTGCTTAGCAGTTTCAACTTTAACTGATTAAGAGAGGAGACTAGTGGGTTTAAAACTGTCTTAGAAGAGATGTACATAAAGCAATTTATTACAGACCCCACTAGGCTAAATAATAAAACAGGCAACCACTCCCTCTTAGACTGTATCCTTGTCAACAAGTCAGAAAGAATAAGAACTGCTAGAATCCTTTCTGACTCTCTCAGTGGCCACTCTCCTGTATACTGAATTTGGAAAATGAGTACAAAAAATCCTCGCCCCAGAGTGATTATAGTCCGTGACTACTCTAAGCAGGATAAAAATGCTTTCCTTGGTAGCCTCACTGTAGTACACAGGGGGAACAAACAATTCATAACTGCAGTTCTTTCCCTAGATTTCATTATAAAAAAGTTCCTCAGCATAGCTTACAAATTCATCCCCTTAGTACAAAGAAGAGTTAAGGGCCTATGCGCAAAGTGGCTAAAAGACAATAACATGTAGAGATAAAGCCTGCGCTTGCTTTAAAACTACTGGAAATCTGGTTGGCTGGCATTAATATAAAGAAGTAAGAAACACCTGCGAAGTAAGTCTCAAAATGAGCAAAAGTAGCATATGTAAAAAACATCCAAGAGATGAACCTCTTTAACCTAAAGCTTTTCTGGTCTCAGGTCAACAGCCTCCTGAAAGGTCGCTATGGTGTTTCAACACAGGAAGTTGGCTGGGATGGGAAGCATTTTTGTGATCTTGCATCTTCTGTGACTACTTTTAACTAGTTTTTCACTGACCTTGATAATTTCAAGTCTCCTCAGGCCCTGCTCATGTAAACCTAGCCCCTTCCCCCTGCAGGCTGGACCTCCAAACATTCATTTCAGGATCTTCACTAAGAAGAGGTATGCACCCACCCGAAGCTTATTCGGTTGGATTGCTCAGCAGGTTATGATAAACCTGGAGCCCAGGCTTCTCAAACTTGTGCCCCCATTATAACTGCCACTCTCACAACTTTAACATGTCTCTTCTCCTGGGCACTGTCTTACATAAGTAGAAAATCACTTTAGTTGTACCAGTCCCCAAATAGGGACATAAAGAGCCAATTGAAAACTATTGCCTAACTTCCTTTCTTAATTTCTTCTCTAAAATTCTTGAGAGGCTGGTCATCAACTCCAGAAGTATCTCCAAAGTTCAACATGGCTTTAGGAAAATCCACAGGATTGAAACTGCATTGGCTTGGCTTACCACCTATATCCTAAGATGTATGGATGCCAGTCTAGCAGCCAGCACCATTTTTATTGATCTAACTAAAAAAATACATATTTGGAGGTGTTTTTTTAATGATATCCTGATGACGTGGTAGGGAAGTGTGGAGGAACTGCATGATTTTAAACATTTTTTTGAATCAACTAATCCTAATTTGAAATTCACTGTAGTTTTTGATTAGTTGAAGGTCAACGTTCTGGACCTTGAGATCAGGAAGGGTGATAATAATGTTGTTACAGATCTTTATAGAAAACCAATGGATCACAATTCAGTACTCCATGCTAGCAGTTGCCATCCTTGCCACACCATCAGGTATATACCTAAGTCTCAATTTATGCACATTAAGAGGATTTATTTTGTTGAATCTGACGATCAGAAGACAGGTGATAAAATGGAACAAAGTTTCTTAAATAGAGGCTATAGACAGTTTTTAGTGTCTAGTACTAGGAATGTAGTTAACACTATTGATATAGGAGAACTGCTCAGATGTAGAGAGAGAAGCAATGATGGGGAAACAACAAATAAATGTTATCACTACATACTGTATATAGTGAGAGTTCAGGAAGTTAAAAATGCATTACTTCAAAATTAACATATCCTGGAAATGGACCCTAATTTGGATGGCATTGCCAAAAATTCTCCTAGAACTGTTTTTCAGAGAGGCAGACAGATTGATCTATAGTCTACAACCTGAAGAAACATGAGTCCACATTGGTTGCCAGATCCACCTGTTGGATATTATACATGTGGACGTTGCAAATGTTATCCAAACATACGTAGTACTGATGTGACTGACTCTGTTAACACCAGGAGAATTTTTGAAAGCCAGACTTTTTTGAATTATCCTTCTGATAACATCATTTTCTTGGCTACCTATACTTGCTTAGTATTTTATGTCAGTAAAACAAATAGGGCCTTCGGAAGTGAGGATGAGTGAGCATTTGAGAGCAATAAGAAATGGAGACCACAACAATGCATTAGGCAAGCATGTGGTAAATTCAATAAACAAGGATGATCATGTTTTCCAATTCAGTGCTATTGAGAGAGTTATGTTGGGTCCATAGTGGGTAACTTCTAGGCATTAACCTTAAAGAGGGAGTCTTTGTTGGTGTTCAGATTGGGAGTTCTTAAACACCCAGGTCTAAATGAAGATATAGGATTGTCACTTTTTTTTAGGAAACCAGTAAAGATTTGATCCATATTTGGACTTACTTGAGTGTCCCAGTGCAGTTTTTTGTCAAATCTGGCTGGCAGTACAGTGTAGATAAGGATTGGGAACTAAGATTATTTATGATTGTTCTGTAACCTTTTATATTTTGTATTTGGCACCATAATGGTGCTGACTACCATTAAAAATTATGGTAGCTGAAATAGCACATTTGATAGCCAACCAATAGCATGTGGAACTAGGATGCCTCTTCAAGTGTCTTAAATATGACATAAAATATAATTTCATTTTGATAGGCCTTTTAATGGACAACAATTTTGAGCATTAATCACATATATGTCCTTTTTGCCTGGGACCCTGCATATTGTGTGGGGCAGCCATTCAGGCATGTTGTGATTATTATTTTTCTGTCTAGTGGCTTCTGTCTGTCCTTACCTTGGAAATGGAATTGTAAAGGTGCTTGCTGCCAATAAATATATATATATATATATATATAGGTAACCAATATATTTGTAGGTAGCCCATCTGGCATGCTAGGATACAGACATCCTAATTATTAGCCAGGTGTTAGCATGCTGGGACACAAAGAATCTAATTTAATGGATTCTTCATATAACTAAGTTGCCAATTATGTGCATACATCAGCTGTATATTGAATATATGACTCAGGTTATGTTCTTTTATTCAGCCTATCCTGCTCAATCTACAGTATTTGGTTATTTCCCTTTTCTCTATAAAAAGCATTTCTAACTTCTTCTACCTATTCACCACTCCTACCTTTCCCAAGGAAAGCCGGTATTGGACAACACTGACTGGGTGAGCATTGAGCAGTGTTGGACCCTTGTGGGGTTTCCACTCCAGAGGGTCAAAGGGTTGCCTTCCTCCCTTCTACCCTATTCTCTCTTCTTGAAGGCCTGGGTAACCAGTAATCTCATTTTGGGTTGCTCCTTGTTGAGTTTGGCCCTTGCGAGGAGCACATCCCAGAGTGAAAAAGGTCTGCCTCCCACTTTACCCTTTCCCTCTCCCCCCCTGCTCCTTTCTTTAGTCAGCCTAGCTATATTCTCTCTGTTCCCATCACCTACTCTGTCTCTATTAAGGGATTGGCCTATAATCTCAAGTTTTGGATGTGCAATATTATATTTCTATTTGTTTTGTCCTCTTCACATAGTAAGCTGGACATAGCTGTAATTGTTTCAGATTCATATCATCGTAAGATGTTCTGTTTTGTGTATCTTGGCTTATGTATACCGCACTTGTATTCCCATTCCACATCCCCACCAGGATGTATCTGGGAATGAACTATTGTAGCTCAGTATGCCTTTCCTGGTGAAACTTTTTCAAATAAGTAAAAATAAAAAACTAACAATGTCTGGCAGTAAGGCTGTGATGCAATTTTGTTACCCCAGTTGTCATTCTGTCCCAAGCTTTTTTTCATATTTATTGGATGTAAAGGCACATTAAAGAATGCTTTAATGCTATATTTTATCATAGTTATGTATTTTAAATATGGTCCACATACTCACATATTCAGTATTTCAGTTCTGTATAATTTATTATTTATTAGCTGCAAGCTGGTGTTTCTATTTTTAATGCAATAAGCACAGACACTTTAATTGCACTGCTTATAAATAGGAAGTACTGTATTACACCATGTCAGTCACTCCCTGAAGAGGTAATTTGCAAAGCCAGTCAGAGTGTGTGTTTTTTTTCCATCTTCCCCTGCTCTCCCAGTACATAGCACATTGGTTTTAACACTGCACTACATTTTGTATATGAAGTTGGCATTTTGACAGTTTTTTTTGTTCTACAATGTTGTGAGCAAAAATAAATGCATACACTTTTTAAGGATTGTATGGTGGTGCTCTCTTTTGTGGTTTACTATGGGAGTTCCCATTAGCAAGTACACTATGGGATGTAGCTGTTTTTGTGATAAGTGTCTGATTACCGCATTGGATGCAGCTGCTGTAGATACAACCATTGATCATCTTGTGCTTCAAAAATTTCTATCCTCATTGATGTACCTAATACAGTCATGTACTGTATGCCAAATCTGGCACATGCACTAATTACAGGTTGCAATACTTATATCTCTGTTCTGTTAACAGTTGAATGACAACTTTTCTGTGTTTATTGTACTGCCCCACTTTGTCACCTGTGTATGTATTATACTGCTTTGTATCGGCTCTTGCATAATAGTTTGATAGTAACATGTAATCTGTGTTTGCATTGGTACTGTTTTACTTATGATTCCTGTTCACTGCAATTGTCTTTGTATTCTCTGTCTTAGGCTTTTTGTACTTAAAACCAGGTTGCCCATAAAAAAGTGATCTGGTCCAGTGGGCCTACCCAGTCCATGAAAGCCTATAAATACCTTATTTCACTGTTTAGAAGCTGCAGCTTCTATTACATTTTTCTATTTTGAGCCTTGGCTTCTAAAGGGGTGCAGCTACTAGGCATGGTCAGCTTTAATTGATAAGCTGCCAGCTTACCATTGGAAGCATCATTTTTTCAGCTTTTCACAAAATTGACTCTTCAGTTTTCAAAGTTTTCCCAGTCAAACTCTGGCTTGACATCTAGCTTTGCAAGGTGAACTAAATCATGTGAGCCTTTGCATGTACACTGACAAACTCCTAAGTAAATAAGTCACTTCTTAACTACACAGTTAGTGTTAGTTTCTCATAGAAGTACAGTAGTTGTCTTAGCCTAAATGATAAAGTCCAAACAGAATGAAGTAAAGGAGACAATTTAATTTATCTCTATTTTTAATTATTTGCTGCTGCTGCTGCTGCTTAGCTGTTCCTTCATGGTGTGTTTCACAACATGCTTCACTGACTAGCACTATACTCTCTAGAGTAACCCATGTGGTCCTGAAAACACCAACTGGAGAATGCAGAGGAGAGTCTGTTGAAGCAATTGCCAGTATTTATTTAGTGTGCAGCTGTTCAAATTCTGCATTTTGCTTCTACTGGCAAAGCATATAGGGCTTGTATCCAAATGTACTAAATATCAAATGTACTGATTATTTCACCATTTTGAAGCTGCCCCCTGCAGAGACTTCAAATCAGGGTTGGCTTCTATTAATAAACTTTTTTTAATGTGTGACTTTTATTCGAGGGCAGCTTCTAAATGATGGTGGCTTCAAAATGTTAAAATATGGTAGATAAATTATTATCACAGTTTTTACTGATTTTTAATTGGCATTAGCTGTTAAACAATATGTATAAAAACAGTAAACAAATCTTAGGCACCTCACATTCATAAAGCCAGTCAAGCAGGGCAAGGTACTGCTTTAGCTTATTAAGGTCCCCGGGGTGGAAGCTGCGATGGGGGGGGTTGCATTGTATGCAAGATTGAGCATGGGGGAGGACCAGAAACAGATAATTGGTGAGTGGTCACTAAGGGAGTTGTCTAAGACTTAATTTTGTGTGGGCGGTTTGAGAGTACTATATCTAGGAGGGAGTTGGTCCCACTATATTGGTTAAATCTGGTGGGCCAAGTGACCAATTGGGATAGGTCAAGGGCTGTGAAGTTGTCCTTAATGTGTGCTGCAGTGGAGCCAAGCCAGTTGATGTTGAGGTCTCCTAAGATGAGCTGTTCAGCCTTGTGTGGCAGGGTGGAGAGATAGTCAGTGAGAGAGTGGATAGCTAGACTTTGTGCCCGTGGGGGTATGTAGGTGGTTGTGAGGTAAAGCGGGCCATGGCCTGGGTCCGGGGTGATTTTTAGGGTGATGGCTTGGGCCCCGTGGTCGAGTTTGGGGGTAGGTAGTACATGACCCAGGAGGGAGTCACACAGGTAGACTGCACACCCACTGCCACACTCACCCACATGATCTTCTCTGAAGAGGGTGAAGCCGGGGAAGGAGACAGCAGAGTCTGAAGTTGGTTGGGAGAGCCAGGTCTCCACTATGACAAGAATGCCGGGCGTATGCTGGGAGACCCAACACTGGAGTGCAGCAGTCTTCCTTGGGAGACTGCAGATATTCATAGAGGCAATGCGCAGACCATGTCCAGTAGGGGGTGACGGGGGTAGTGGATCCCAGTCCAGGGTTAGGGTGGACATTCCCAGAGAGCATGAGGAGTTAGGTGATGAGATGGAGAAAAGGACTACGGCAGTTGTGGTAGTGATGCTTGGGCATATACAAGGATCTGGGGGGGCAGTGCAGAGGATGGGTAGGGAGTTAAGGGCAGGTATGGCTAGGATAGAGAGGGACCACCTTCCACTGTGTACAGGGGCAGGGGTGGGCATCGGTGGTGGGTGGGGGGGCAGTGGGGTGGTCCAGCGTGTGAGGTACATTAGTGGAGAGCGGAAAAAAGATGGTAGGGCTACGAGCAATGGGGGGATGTGCCCGAGGAGGCTGAGATTCTGGCAGGTGTCCACTCACAGTGGACACTTAAGGGAGGCAGTATAGCACAGTGGTCTAAGGCTTTGAGCTGCAAATCTCGCGACATCCAGCAGACCAGACCTGACTTTGAATCCCACAGCTTCCACTTGCATACTGTGTGACCCTGAACAAGTCACTTAACTTCTGTGTGCTCCCAGGTCGCACCTGGAAACAAGCTTTGGCTTAGTGTGCCTTTCCTGGTTAAACAATTTCCCCTTTCCTTACAGTAGTGCTGGAGAGATTCTTTGCAGGGGGTGGGATAGGATCATAAGGAGTAAAGCAAGTGTCCAGAGTACTACTAGAGACATGTTTGTGCATGGGATGAAGGAAGGTAGATAAGGGTTGGCAGGCAGGATCCCCCTAGTGTTCAAGGAATATAATCTACAGGTGGGAAAGTGAGCTGATTGGTTCTGCACCACATGTGACTATGTGTATAAAACAGAGAGCCGACCAAGGGAGGTGGTGGGGGCAGTGGAGAGCCAGTGTGCAGCATTCAAATGGCCCTGTGCTCCCACCATAACATGAAGATGTTGTCTCAGTGGAGGGATGGGCGTGAAGGGTCCCAAGGACCTTGCGGTCCCACCGTAAGATAAGGATAATGTTATACTGTTTCAGTGGAGAGATGGTAAAGCAGGGTCCACTGTAAAATAAGGATACTGTGATAGTGTCTCAAGCATACTGATGAACTATCCCAATGCAGGGATGGGAGTGCAGGGTCTGAAGGACCCTGCACTCACACTGTAAAATAAGGAAACTATTATACTGTCTGAAAAAGTAAGGAAATTCATTGCAAAAACTTTCTTAATGCACCTTTAGGGATGCAGCATAAAAAGTAGGGAAATGTGGTCTTAGGATTCCAGAGATAAGACACAATGCCCACCCTCAGCTTCCAACCTGAACACCCTACCCTCACTCTTGGCTTCCAACCTTAAGGCCCACCTCCAATCTGCATGCAGGAACAGGTGTGAGGGGTGTGCCTTGGGCTTTGTGAACCCTAATGCTCACCCATTTCAACAGTTAGTAACCTGACATGAGCACAGAATAAAACAATGGGGTGAGCATTATGGTTCAAAACCCAAGGCACACCCTCACACCTGTTTCTGCATGCAAGGTGGAGATGAGTATTAAGGTTGGAAGCCAAGGGTGAGGGTGGGGTGTTCAGGTTGGAAGATGAGGGTGGGGGGCAGGGTCTTCTGTTTGGGAACCCTAAGATTGCATTTCCTTATTTTTTATACTTCAACCCTAATGTTGCATTAACAAAGATCTTTTGCAATGAATATGCTGTGTGTATATATATATATATATATATATATATATATATGTAAATATATATAAATATTAAAATGCCATTGCAGTGAATATAGTTAGGGTTGCCTGGCCACTTCTATATCAAACCCCAAATTTTGCACATTAATAACTTTGCAACTGTACAACAGATTTTCCATGGGGTTGTCAGGCCTAACTCTCACCCC
Organism: Neoceratodus forsteri; assembly: GCA_016271365.2. Classification (NCBI taxonomy): domain Eukaryota; kingdom Metazoa; phylum Chordata; order Ceratodontiformes; family Ceratodontidae; genus Neoceratodus; species Neoceratodus forsteri. Next base: position 794,944,966 of record CM057454.1, read on the forward strand.
ATTCTCCTATACTGTACCATGTCAGCTTGTTTACACATGAAATGGGGTGAGAGTTAGACCTGATGACCCCATGACACACCCCAATGCCTGTTGGTGTATGGGGGGGGTGGTAGGGTGGGAACCCTAACACTGAATTTCCAGACTTTTGTTGCTGTACTATCAACCATAACTGATGTATTAATGGAGTAATTTGCAAATATCTCAGGAACTGTACATGCTAGAAAAAAAAATCTAATTTCAGGGGTTTCAAGGCTTTCTAGCCTAGTTCTGTGCTTAGCCTTTAAATGGGGGGGTCTAAGAAATATTTCGACAAAAAGTCCGTATCTTGAACCGTTATCGAGATATGGGCCCAGAAAGGCATCACAGGCACCGCAATGTTATCCTATGGGGACAATTTGGAACTTTGGAATGATGTAGCCATGGCCCTGCTGAATGTTTTTGCAGCAAACCACCAAAAGGCACAAATGTGAGATTGGAGCTTTTCACCCTGAAATGTTCAGGGTAATACCACAATGCACATTGTAGTATCGAGGTGACAAAGGAAAACCAGTGCTGCAATGTGATCCTAGGGGAAATTTCCAAACTTCACAATGCTGTAAGTATGGCCATGTTCAATGGTTCCATACCAAACCACCAAAAGGCTCACCTGTACTGGTAGGGCTTTGCACCCTACAAATTTCAGGTCAATACCACAATGCACTTAGCCAATATGAAGTGCCAAAGAAAACGAGTCACACAGTGTTATCCTAAGGGAAAATTTGTAAATTCGGAATGCTACAACTAGGAACATGGTGAATGTTTTTGAAACAAACCACTGAAAGGCACATCTGTGGCTGTAGGACTTTCCACCCTGAAAATTCCAGGCCAATATCACAATCCAGTTTGCCACACTCAAGTGACTAGGAAAACAGCATTTCAGAAAATGTGGCTCTGCAGTGTTACCATGGTCATTCAAGAAATGATCGCAACACTACTATCTTTATAATGGGAATACAACTGCGAAAATAAAACATAGCATCACGTTTGTATTTTTTATGGTCATGCATATTGCTGCGGCACTTTGAGACAGTGTTGAGATCAAAATCTTCAGGGCTGGCGGTATAGACTAGAGATTAGAGGAACGAGGTGTGAACGAGCTTGGTATATCCAGCAGACTAGACCTGAGTTTGATTCTCACAACCTCCACTTGCATACTCTGTAACTCTGAGCAAGTCACTTAACTGCCCAGTGCTCCCAGATCACCCCTGAAAATAGGCACTTGTGCCTAGTATGCCTTACCCAGTTACCAAAATAACAAAAAAAAAGTAGCAAAATGGTGAAAGAAATCTAAAAAACACATTTCCAGACCAGCTGGTGAACAACTAATGCCAGATTCCTGTTCCTCGGGCCCCGGCTAGGTAAACCCAATGGTTGGTGTGTTGAGAACTGCAGTAATTTTTGAGTTGTATTGTTTTTTCTCTCTCGCTAACTGAAAACAAGATGGCAGCAGCAAGACACTATTTTTGGCAAGTTCGACACTAAAAAACACTATTGCAACAATTTTCAAGCTGCACATATAAATTTTCCCATAGGATATAATGGTACACTAAAAATGCTATAACTTTTGAACGGAACAAGATTTTAATCTGAAATTTTCAAAAGGCACATCTGCAACCAGGACTCATGTATCCCATCCAATATGAACCCTCTCAGATGCATTCTTCATTACAAAGTGGACATCTAAGGAAAACAGAATGGTGGTGATTTTTCACATTTTTCAGCGCTCTATGATTCCACAACCATACATCCGAGCAACACGAACATTTTCAGATCTGGAGATTTTCCAAAAATCTTCCTCCATTACAAATTTCAGGTAAATTGGAAAGACGGTTGCAAAGTTATTAAAATGCAAACTTTGAAGTTTAACATAGAAATGGCTACGCAACCCTAACTCTAGTGGCACTACCATGCCACTATAATATATATGTGTGTATATATATATATATATATATATATATATATATATATATAGATAGATAGATAGATAGATAGTATATATTATATCTATATCTATATCTATATCTATATCTATATCTATATCTATATCTATATCTAAACAGTGGTACAGTAGCACCACTGTTGATTCAGTTGAGTGCTCACTTCTATGTTAAAGCCAAATTTTTGTACGTTAATAACTTTGCAACAGTTAAAAGGATTTAACATGAAATGTTGCATGCATAATCTCGTGGGGTAGGTCTGTTGATGTGCCTAATGTCATTTGAATCACTTGTTTGGTACTGAGATACAGAGTCTGAAAAATCCTTAAATTTACATGTTTTTTGCTGTTTCTTTGTCCACCTGTATCTCAGAAACTGTTTTAAGTTTTGACCTGAAATTTTCATGATAGAAAGCCTTTACCCCACAGATGTGCCTTTTGAAAGTTTGGTGAAAAAAATATTAATCTTTTCCAAAGTTATTAAATTTCAAAGTTTCCCATTATTTCCTATGGGTAAAAATAGATGACCTGCATGATAATGGATTCTATGTTATAGAAGCCAATCTCTTTTCACAGACAGGGTCATCCTTTGTCACAGAAGCCTAATGCCTTTTCACAAATGGATCATCCTATGTTGCAGAAGCCTGTTGCCTTTGTACACAAGGGTCATCCTGTGTCGTTGGTGGTAAATACATTTTGTGCATCCACCATTTTGTTTTTTTTCAGTTAGTGAGGGAAAGAAAACTAAGAAAACACATACAAATGAATGGATTTTTAAAAACAAACATCAGAACCTACATTCTGATATATTTTTTTAATTATGGCAAGAAACACCTTTTCTGGGCATCTGAAATCCCAGGTGCCCAGCTTAATGAGAGGATTGCTTCTCCCACATTCTCTGTATGAGAACAGTAGGATTTTCTTGACTTCTGCAGCCACAATGGGAACTTGTGGTATCGGCCCAGGGTGAGGTGTGAGTATCTGTTTCCCTGGTGTCTAGTGGCACCCCCCCAACCGCTGATCATTGTCTCTGACTCTGTGGAATATATATATATATGTGTGTGTATGTTCCCTGGTGTCTAGTAGCACCCCCCCCCCGCTGCTGGTTCCTCCCATCTCCCTCCCCCTATGTCCGATTGCCATCCCAGTAATTTCAAACAATGAGATGGTGGTAGTCTACTGGTCCCTGCATCCTCCGTGGTGTCAGTCTGTTCTCTGGTTATAGAAAACAAAAGGTCCTGGTAGTCTAGTAGTCCCTGCCCCCTTCCCCGATGTCCGATCCTGTTTCCAATGTAAAACAACAAATAACCTGTCAGTCTAGTGGACCTCCCACCTCCTTGACCACCTGCCCTCAAAAAGGCTTTTTCCTGGAGGTTGCAGAGTGTGAATAGGGATACGGGGGAGGGGGGAGTGGCATGATCTTTTTGTTGCCATCAAATTAATTGCCTTGTCATCAATAAATTGGGACCTTCCTGATTAGACTCCATCCCATTGTGTGGACAATTAATTTATTTCCCTTGAGGATGTGCTAATTCTTTCCTTCTCTGGCTCAACTAGTGACTGATGTATGCATAGCCCATGGAGATCACCCCAGATCCAGAGGTCAAATAAATACAGTCACGTATATTGTGTAATGCAGCCCTCCCAGTAAAATGAGTTGTTGCTTATTTCCCCTAGACTTGGTAGGGGTCTCCCAGTTCCACACGTTTCTGTTTCCACAAGTGATTTAGGCAATTTAGAATGTGCTAAAGATGAAAAACATACACAAAAAAAAAAAAAAGCTGGGCAATTAGTGTTTTGCACGACTGGTTAAGTTACAAAAATCTAGACTTCAGTTTAAGACCAGTTCCTGGTGTTGAACTTGTTGGAATACTAAGAGGTTTGTATGACTCCTTTTGAACTACTATTGGCAGGGAATACAGCATAATTATTTTCATTTCACTATGCGCTGGAATCAACTGGTATTTAAATAGCATTAATGTTGGAAAAAACCTTAAAGGTGATAAGAAACAGTTTTAGACCTCTAGATGCCCACTAGTTGTTCTTTTATTGGCTACCTACTATTCAGATAGATGTTTTACCTTTTCTGTTAAATTAATAATCTAATGTTGTTGCCTTTGAAATTACCCTAAATCCCTCTGTGCTCAGCAGTTGCTGCTCTCTGCTTTTCATACTGCCTGAACATTCTTTGACATCAGAAATGCCCATTCCAGGTCATCCATGGAATCATAGACTCATAGAAATTTATCGGCAGAAAAGGACCCTACTGGCCCATAGAGTCTGCCCTATTCCCACCCCCCTTACTCATCACCTATAACACCAGCCCTCTCCTTCCCCCCACTTACCAACTCCATGTGTCTATCCCATGCCCTCTTGAATCCCTCCAACTATTTCAGCCCCTACCACTTCTTCCAATAGTTTATTCTAGGCCTCCACAACCCTCTGGATTTCCTCATATATTCCACCCTGTCCTCCTCACAGTTGGATCTTTTAAAGCTCCTAAGGGCAACCCTATTTCCCCTCGGCCTCTTCACAACCTCACTTTTCATCCAGCATGGCTTCTTGTTCCTGGTTTTCTTGCTCTGGCCCTTAGCACATGCACTAGAGGCGTCAACCATGCCCTGCTTGATGCTTGCCCAATTTTTTTCTTGGCATCCATGCATGGTTGGATGTTATCTATGTGCCCTTCCAGTATACTTCCCATCCTGCCAAAGTCTGCCTTTTTGAAGACCAGGACCACCGTCTTTGTTGTGATATGGTTATACTATCTGGAAAAGTAAGGACATTCATTGCAAAAAAATGTTGTTAATGCATCAGTTAGGGTTGTTACTAAAGCAACAAAAGTAGGAAAATGTGGCATTGGGGCTTCCAAACCAAACACCCCACCCCCACCCTCCAGATACTGACAGGCATTGGGGTGTGCCTTGGGGTCATCAGCCCTAATGCTCACCCCATTCTCTTATACTATACCCATCTCAGCTTATTTACTTGTGGAATGGGGTAAGCGTTAGGGCTGACAACCCCAAGGTACCTCACCAATGCCTGTCAGTGTCTGCAGGATGGGGGTGGGGTGTTAGCATTGGAACCGTAATGCCACATTTCTCTACTTTTATTACTTTATTAACAACCCTACCTGATGCATTAACAAAGTTTTTTGCAGAGAATACTCACACACACACACACTGTATATACTGTTTAATCTTAGTTCTTGCATGTATTAATGCTGTATGCTATCTGATTTGCTCAAGATGGTTAGTTTTCTTGAATGTTATGGTGATACTGTATTCAGTATTGTGGTAGGGGTATGTACTTCAATAGAACTGTATTTTTTTAATTTTTTATTGATTTATTACTCGCATGCACACCTTTGAGCAAATTGCTCATTTACAGAGGTTCCTTGTCAAAAAACAACATACTGTTTACAAGATGTCTTTAGAGTTCATAAAGCAACAAGATAGCTTAAGCAGTAACAACAGAAAGTTGGTAACATAACAGTATGATTACATTATTACTGTAATAACAGGGGAGTGTTTTCTCCCATAGAGAAACCCAGTTATAATTTTACTTAATAAATAGCTGGTTATAACAGCGAATGCATGCTGGGACAGAGATACACTATCAAGCAATGACAGGACAGGAACACATTAACCAATGATGCTTTCTTACCTGTCTGCATCAATCTTATTTCTGGCAGCAGTTTGTGGTTCTCCTGGTTTGAGGTAAAAAAAATGACAGTAAAAAATTACATTTCATTTCATTTTTATTTTTTTATACTGGAAGGCATGTGAGCATAACTGCCCATTTTCACAAACATCCGGTCTACACACTACTAAGCATGAAGTCATAAACTAACACTGGAGCAGATAGGACAGCAGAAAATGGGTACTCACCAATCAGATGAGCATCACACAGGCTCCAAAAGTCCAATAACAAAAAGAGTTTGATTTAGATAGGAGATACTACAAGTAAGACGTGAGAGATAAAACATGTGATAAGAGGACAAAGTTATATGCAGGAACGGATTTCTCAAACAGGTGACATTTGAAGTCATTTTTAAAGATTCTAAGGGATGGACACTGAAAAAGGGAGTAAGGGAGGCTATTAAAGAGTCTAGTGCCCCTGGAGGAGAGGGAGTGCAGTCCATGGGTGGTGCAGTAGAAAGGAACCAAGAATGAGTGGTAGGAGGAGGAGGATCTAGTGGTTCAAACCTTGGCTGACCTCTGGAAGCAGGCAATGATGCTGTTAGGGAGCAGACCCCAGATAACTTTATAGAAAAAGATAAGGGTTTAAAGTTTATTCTATCTTTGAGGGTAGCCAATTTGTAGCCTTGTAAAAGTACCAGTGGTGAGTGTGTCTGGGGAGTCCAGTGATGAACCTGATAATGCTATGGTAGGTAGTTCTTAACCTACTGAGAGTCTTAACTGATGGGGTGGATGGGTAGGTAAAAGAGCCATAAAAGAACCATAGTCAAGGTGTGGAAGCAGGAAACTGTTTGCTACAAGTGCTTGAGTTTCTGGGATGAGGAACTGATTCATTCTATATAACATTCCAAGCCTTTGGTGTATTTTCTTGATAAGTTGGGTGATGTGGCATTCGTAGGGGAAGTGGCAGTCTAGGTAGATGCCAAAGTACTTAAATTAATTTACTGTCTCAGTACAGTTGCCATTGATATCCATGAGTGTGAAGTCAGAATTGACACGTTTTCTGAAGACACAGAAAACCATGGATTTGATTTTTGGTATTGAGGACTAGACCTTGAGTGGAGAAACAGGTGCGCACCAGCCCATCCATGGCTGAACTACTGCTACCACCACAGCTCACTTACCTACAGAGAGCAAGAGAGAGAGAGAGAGAGAGAGAGAGAGAGAAGAGAAGAAGACATGAAAGAGAGCGAGAGAAATTATAGGGAGTTGGCTATCATAAACTTGTGGTGTGGGGAGGATTTCAAACAATAGGATCAATGCTGCATTAAGGCTATGAACACCAGCATCTTCTACTGGCCACACTGTTCTCTTTGTAGTTACATAATTCCTGTGTCAAGAAAATGCTGCCCAACAAAATATACAAAGTAAAACATGGGGTGGTGCATGGAACTCAAATTTTATACACCACCTGAGGTGCTGGATGCTTAGATAAACCCCTCAAGCTTTGCTCTTGGGGTTTATGTAGCTTCCAACACCTCGGGTGTGTGTAAAATCCTCATTATATACACCATCCCATGTATTATTCTATATTTAATAAAATTCCCCTGCTCTACATTGATAAATGCTATGGACAGTGACAAGAAAGGAGCAGCAGACATCTCTTTTAATATCTTATCTGAAGGACAGCACCTCACCAAAGCACCTCCACATACTGCACTTCAATGCCAGCTATAGGTATTACTCCAAGAACCAGTTGTGAGGTTAGAATCCATAGTCTTTGATCTACCAGTCCCAGAGGTGAGCATGCTACCTACTGATCTACTGACACTGTTAATAAGGCCACAAATATATAAAAAATGGCCAGATATATTTTTTCTGCAGTTCAAAGAGCAGAGTCAGGTATGTTTCCTATGATTGTTTTGGTCCAGGAACATGTGGTTGCTTTTTTTACACGTCTTTATAAAGGGACAGTGTTAAACCTGTTATCCTGAAAGTACATCTAGATAAAAAAAACATGTTATGATTGGACATATTCTATAGTGATTGCTGATATAGTTGGCAGTTTAGTTTCAAATAAAACAGGCTGCCCACCATACTAGTGTTGCAAAAGCATGTTTGTTTACAGCCCATGACCAACTCCCATGGCATCTTTCCTGGATTTGGGAATACCCAACACAGGTTAGACACTCAATATGTAGTGGGGGGAGAGGCGACTATTGCATCATGAGTGGCTGCACTTTTTGGGAGTGTTCCTAACGTTTAGGATGCATGCAATGAGAGTAGATCAAGTAGTTGAAACAAAAAGGTTAGGTATAATTACAATATAACAAGGCACTTCAGTTCTACTAAGAAAAAAGGCAGCTAAAAGAACTAGTAACATCAATGTATTTCAGAAAAGGTCAACAATCTTAACATGTGGGTTTTAACTAGAAATAGTGTGCTACCAAAAGGATTTAAAGTGTCCCTTTAAATTACTGAAATCTCATTTTCATTGAATCTGTTTGAAGGAGCAGATATTGTAATCCACCAATGACTTTACTTTTCCATTTCTGGATTTTGTCAAAATGAGATTCCTCTTGTTTAACCACACTGCTTACTGATGAATAATATATATTTGGTCAAGTATAAAAAACACAGGTTTAGAGATAACTCAGTTCAAAAAGATAAAGAAGTAACAGAAGAGCCCGCAATACACTAATCACAGAAGGGAACCCTATCTTCTGATTCTCAGGACCCTTGAAAACAAGAGATAACAACTTATTTCAGAACTGAGACCTGTACTGGAAATGTTCCATTTTTTAATCAAAAGAGAGACAGAGTGGACTCCCCTTACTGAAAATGCCCCCAACATGAAGAGCTGGATGATTTAATGCACATTGTCCTGTTTTGTCCACTTTATGAGGCTAAGAGAGGAAATGGTTGGGACTAATTCTGTAAGGTCTATTTCTCCCTCCAGTACAAATTATTCACTATCTCTTTAACCCAGATAAAAACAATGTACTAATTAGTTTTTTTTTTTATTAAACATAAAAATATGGGTAGAATCAATCCATAAGGTGCCTATGAATAACTTCATTTTAAACATTTTGCTAAATCGGTTTACATATCTCATGATATAAGCTAAAGACCTTTTATTTAACATTGCAACCTGATGTTTCATTATACTGTTCTTAATTCCTTTACATTATGTACTCTTGAGTCTCTTGTATTTTAGTTTCTCTTTGTCATCACTGATAATGACTGTACCCGGCTGTATACTGTTCAAATGTTTGTTCTTACCTCATGCTGCATCATGAAATACTCTTTAACGTTGACGCTGGTCTCCCCTGTCTGTACTCTCCCGGGTCGTGCCTGAATATAGGCAACATTGGTGTCCAGTGTACTTACCCGGTAAACAAAAACCTAATAAATAAACAGTTTGTGTAAATGGCCATGGTATGTGAGCTGCTGGTAAGTCCCCAATCATCCCATTCCTAGTAAAAATATACATCTTTAACCCTCCTTAAGTGACAGACACTATGGAGGTTTTGAGGGTCATACATTATTAGCTGTAATGAGATGGCACCATATGTCTATCATCTTCCGTATTAGGAATTCCAGATCTTCTTTACATTTTAATGTCTACAACTTTTTAAAAGTAATGATGATAATGTTTCTTTTGAAAGAATGATGATAATATGTGGTTATATCCTGAAAATCAGTATGGTATTCATTTCTCTTAGACATTCACTAAAGATTCATTAGGGGTATTTGACAGACCATTTTAATTATTCATTTTCAAGCACTGCTTCTAATCAAGAACACTTTGCCATTACAATTATGGGGCATATCAAGAAAAATATAAAGAACATTGGAACTTTTTGTGTAAGATGGGGATATTTTGGTTCCTTTTTTTATAATAATTGAGCTAAGTTGTATCCAAATGCCAGTGAAGACAGAATTCTTTGTGTTTTAGTCTTAATAAATCATTTTCAAATAAAACAGATACAGTACAGACTAAAGAACATGGTATATTACAATAAATCAGCATGAAAATACATTTTTAAACACTGCAATTCACTTAAATGTGTATATTCTAAGGCAGCCTTGAAGGGGCTGGCTGACAGTGTTTTGTTTTGCAAGCCCTGAAACCATACTGTAACTAAAAAAAAAATCAACGATTAACAGGTAGGTGGCATAATAGTATATGTTAAATATAGAATAATACCTATGATGGTGTGTTTAAAGCAGCAGTGCAATGAACAGTTTTTTAAACATTTGCATGGCAATAATTATGTTCTAAATGGTCCCTGAAAAAATTATTTTTGAATCACTGTTTATGTATTTATTTTTTACCTTTTCAGGTGTAGCTTACCCCTTGACCAGCATAGACCCTCGCCAGGATCGTCATTTGCAAACAGAGTGCATCATGGTTATTATGAGGGACAAAAATCTTAACCATGATACAGCAGTGTTTGCGCATTATGCGATTGTTTATGTTGCTGTGCTGTGCCCATTCATGGCCATTGTTGATAGTAAGAACTGTCAATATGATGACTGAGGTACCACTGTCTGTCAAACAGCAGCACTACATGCAGTAGCTCTGATACAGAGTGAGTCTATGTCTGTGCGATTTTGTGACTCACTTTGAAAGAATAAAAAAGGGAATATCTTGTTAGTATGTTTCTTAAAATGTTCCAATACCACATGAGTGTTAACTTGCCCCCCCCACCCGACACGATGCAAACATCTGCGCTTTCAGTTTATCAAGCAGTACAGGGACCTCAACATGTACTCACTGGAGGAAAGAGTTGGGGTACATGATTGAAACTTTCAAGACCTCAAGGGTATAAACAAGGTGCTGGTGGAAACCTTTTCCAATGTAGAAAAAGTACTAGAACAAGGGGGCACAATATGAAATTGGAGGGGGGTAGATTAAGAGGTAATGTGAGGAAGTTTTTCTACATAGAAAGGGTAGTCCATGCTTGGAATAGTCTGCCACAGGAGGTAGTGGGGGAAAGCACAGTGGAGGGGTTTATGCATGCCTGGGACAGGCATAAGGGAACCTTGAGAGGGGAGGGAGCGATTAAAAGGCATTGATCACATAGGGTCAGTGGCCACATGCAAAGTATAGGGCCTACAGGCAGACTGTATGGGCCTAGTAGTCCTTATCTGCCGAAAATTTCTATATTTCTATGTACAAACGGTAAGAAGTCTCACCCACGTGCGAACATGGTTGGTAAATCAGCAAGACTGGAGTGGTTACATCAGAAGAGCAAGGTAAAATCCATGCTTAAAAACCCAGTAGTTTCTTTTCTTTTTTTTTTTTTTTACTTTCTTTTTATCCCTCCTACCTATCTTCGTCAATCCACTGCTTTGGGCCGCTCATGCCAGTCCTATCCCCGATCAGTGAATCTGCCCCTAGAGTGCCAGTCCACCTTGCACCTGCACAGTGGAGTCTGTCCCTTGGGATCGGTGGCAGGATGGCCTGGAGCTGTCGTCATCTAGGACCGCCGAGGGATGTTTTCTGCTTTTTCTGTGGACCCTTCCCTGTCCCAACCCCCTGAAACGCCGGCATGAGGACATACATCCAGACAAGATGACATGCTGAGGCACATCTCCTGTCAAGTACCTCACAGTGTCCCCCCTTCCCAACTCCACCGAGTGGAGTCACCAAGCCCTCAAGAGCCCATGCTTCCACCAGCTCTCAGGATGTCAGGTGCTTGTAGCACCCCTGGTATCCCTCCCCAGAGGAAGGAGAGCATCTGTTGGGACACTCAATCCTTCCTCCCTCTCCCCACCGTCCCCCGATAACCTGAGTCCGTTTCCGAACCCGGGCCGCCTGCATGGCTCGAAGTGTGGCATTCAGCGCCTCAATCCTTAGTGCCACTGGCCCAAAAACCCGACAGGTTCAGCAACAACAGCTGCTGTGAATCCAAGGTAACATTTTTAAAGGCAAACCATAAAATAACAAATAAAAACAAAAGAGCACTCCACTCATTGAGCATGCCATCCAGCTTCCTGGTGATAGCTAGGCGCTTACTTATCAATGGCTAGTGTGTCATCATCAGCGCTCTGATTACACGCTAGCTGCTGTTTTGGCTGAAAGTGCTGTTTTTTCAAGCATTGCATTCTGCCATGACAAGAAAATGTTTTTACTGATTCTCTGGATACAAAATAAAGCTTTTTGTTAAAGGCTACGGTCTCCTTTCCTGTGGTGCTGGCCTGTTCTCCACAGAGTGGAGTTATCTGTGCTACAGATTGAGCTACATTCCCAGGTATGTGCATTAGCAAATAAATTAGTTAAAGAACGCAACAAGAACACCCGGTCCCTAAACCTCAATTTTGCTGCCAAAATAAAAAAGAGAGAGAGAGAGAGAGAGAGAGAGAGAGAGAGAGAGAGAGAGAGTTCCTAGACTTGAAGTTAAAAGTGTGAGACCCCAGTTTGTGTTCTCTATTAGAGAGGCTGCCAAGAAACTTGCAGCAGCTGGCCATTAGTCTGGGGCACTCCCTTCCTGGACCTGGGGGGAAGGGAGAATACCTCCTCTTGGGGTGGGCATCAGGCTCTGTCAATGCCCCAATGGGAGGTACCACTGAGGCCACCCCACTGGGTGGTGGCATCTGGGAGGGGGAGGAGAAAGAGGGATTTTAGGAGCTAGATGCCAGCAGCTCTCCCTCTTTCTTTTCCTTCCTTTGGACTGTCAGGTCTACAGCAGTCAGCTTCTCTGAGGTAAGGGCCTACCCCTCCTCACACTCCCATCTTTCCTTAGCCAGGATAGTATTCAAGGAGTAGGGACAGAGTGACAGGTATCCCCCCTCAAAAAAACCAAAAAAGTGGCTCTGGTAGGAGAAGAACAGTTGTTTGGACATGGAGTCTGGAAGTTGAGCAACTAGCTGAGGGCAGCACAGACCAGGGGTTGCAGTAAGGATCTGTGAATGAGCTCGGTACATCTAGCAGATCTGGGCACATAACTTCCTGAGTTGCCCCTGGAGTGCAGGTCTCATGCCTGGCAGGCCTTCTTGGTTATCAAAAAAAAAAAAAGGGGGTTAAGATGCTGGGTTTGCTGACTGGGACTTGCTTCCTGCAACCTCTGCTACCATATTCAGCAAGGTGATGAGTCAGGAGGGGGTTTATCCTGATGATAATTCTTTTTGGCAGCTCACGGTTGCCTTGGCTTACCTGGGGCGGACATCCTCTGGTATGTCCCTGTGCTTGTACAGTCTGGGGAGGGCATCAGGGACGGCCCAGCTCATGCCTGTGGAGCTCGGCGATCTGTTCAGTAACCAGCACAGTGGTGAATTTAGCAACCCTTCCCCTCTGCCACCACATCATCATCTTTCACAATGCTACCATCACCCACCCCCATGCATGTGAGCCATTTCAGTGCAGCGGCTCCCAGGTGGGACAGCCAGGGGGCGAAGGTGGCTGTCATCTCCTGGCCTAGTCAACCTCTGGAAGGGGGGTGTGAGCTCCATTCGAGGTCAGACTAATGGACCACATGTCCCAATCCTCCCATTTCTTTAATTGAGCTTCATGCACCTGAGATCTCGAAGCTTGTGAGATCTCAGCAGCCATCTTGCTCACAGTGCCAGTGCCCAGAAAGGAGAGGGAGTTCACATGTCCTTTTTGTGGTTCTCAGAGGGGGGGATCTTGTTCCGGTGATTGGGCTTCCTAGAGGACAGTGAGGCCCCTGAAACTCTGAGATGAGCAGGCTGGGAGTTTGGGGGTCGGGGGGGTGGATCTTTGGAGAAAGGCCGATAAGAGCAATGGGGACACTCAAGATGGCAACTAGACGGACTCAGCAGCCATCTTGGGTGAGGATATTAGGGTTCTTGTAGAGCCGCCTGGACAAGGAGGAAGTTCCAATGAATGGGCTTAGATTTCAACCCTACAGTTGCTCCTTGTAGCAGCTGAGAGTATCCTACGAGGCCTAGAAAGAGCTGATGGCTTCCCCAGTGCCCCCGGGGCACCCTAGGGAACCACTGAGTCCTAGAGAGCTTAAAAAAAACAAACTGCGGTAACATGTGCAGGTTGGAAATAGGAGGTGCAAGGATCAAATCCTGAAAAAAAAATGTCCCTCAAGGGTAAAGGCGGCATATGCAGACAAGTGGCTATAATGACAGACTTAAAAGCAGACTTAACAATATTACAAGATGCTAAATAAATAATGAATTTGATACTAATAAAAACAAGGAGAAGAAGCAGCATATATATAACACTTTTCATACACAAGGTGTCCCAAAGTGCTTTACTTTCTTTGTGTTGAGTGCCTTGGGGTTCTTTTACTTTCAACTGGACACCTATCAGAACAGCATCAAGATGGGTACACGGGACCTCGGTCTGATGTCCCGTCTGAAGGATGGCACACCCCAGCAGTACAGCACCCCCTTAATAAGGGCAGTGGTTTTCACAGTATGCTGAGATTGTATCTCCAGTGACTCTGCACATAGTTGAGGGTTCACCCACATCAAGAGGGGTGACAGGGCCAGGTGCGCAGTGGAGACCAGTTGAAGGGGCAATGCCACAGCTCAGGGACTTTGCATCTGGTAGGATGAAAAGGAGGCCATGAGGCTCGACAGGTAGGGGCGGAAGGGATTATAGCTACAGGGGGACTGGCAGATGGAACTGAGGTGAAAAACAGCTGGGTAGCTGGACCAGCTCCTGATATGCACACCAGTTGCACTGGGGGACATTAGACAACTTTAGCTGTGATGCAGAAGACAAGGCACAGGTCTTTGAGGCCCATGGGTCCCAAGTTCACAACCACTTTTTTCCTCAGTTTTGGGAGTGGCAAGAGCCAGAGACTGGGTTATGGGAGATCACCAGATAAGTTCATTGGCCAGTTGGCAAAGCTGACAGTGAGGGTCCTGGGCTAGACACAGGTGGGGTTGGCCCTGGTGGAGCGGTGTATACAACCACCGCCAGCACCCAGGGCAGAGCAGGAGGCCTGAATGAGGCTCAGTGGTCTGGTGGGCAGGATTCAAATCTGTAGCTGTCTAGTGATGGAGTGGTTCAATTTTCCTCAGCGGCATCACCTAGTTCATATTTCATTCTGGTCCAGCCAGTCGGGATGCATAGGTGAGAGGACAGAAGATCCACAGCAGGGAAGATGGGGCTAAATCCTCCTTCTGCAACTAGCTGACTAAGATGAAGGGGAAAGAAGGAAACTCATAAAAAAATAAAAAAATAAAAAAACATTTGCAGTGCTGTGCACACACGAGAGTTGGACGGCAGCATTAAGGGGATGACATGACCAATCAGCAGGTTGACAAGGATCAGGGGATGGAGCTTGTTAGCACTGGCACAGGATTGCGCTGATGATTCTGTGCTAAAGCGGGGATGGGTCAGGAGGAGTATGACCAGGAGTCTCAGAAGCGACAGAAATCAGAGGCCACCCTGGGCTGGAGGAAAATGGATAAGCCCCCTTTTAGAGTATGCAATGCAAAAGAGGGATGACATATGGGCAGCAGCCTCTCATTGGGAAAGAGTATGATGAGGGCCCGTGGTGACTCTCAGGCAAGACGAGAATGCCACCCCCCCCTTTTCTGTGCATGGTGCAATTTTCAACTGCTAAGAGGGGTTTCGAGGCAGTGCTGAAGCCCTAGAGACCCATGCAGTATGCCTGCCTGCCCCAATTGCCTGAGGAGTTTAGCAGGATTAGCCATCCCTCTTACATGGAGACCCAGAGATAGGAAGCGTGGAGGCATGAGGTTTACAAGACTATGTTGGGGCACACTGGCATGCCTATGGGATTGTGTGTTACAGTGTGCAGTTTTCGTAGGTCTGGTGCCTTCCTGTATTGAGCATGGTGCAGGAGCCAATAATTTGGCCAACATTCACCACATCAAGGACTTCCCATGGGGGAAGCTAGCAAGGGTTCTGAACCGCGAGTGGACCCTGACCTCATTCAAGGACAGGGGTTGGGGGATCAGAGTTCCCATACCATTGGGGTAGGTACAATCACTGTGCTATTTCTCCTGGTAGGGGTGCACTATACACAGTTGTTATGATTACCCATTGACAATGTGGAGCGCTATGGAAACAATCTCTTGCTCAGGGATGACCATCTTAGGGAAAGGGATAGACACTGGGGGGCCGACAGTGTTGCCTGCCAGCTGACAAGCTGGTCGCCACAAGGGTTCTTCTATTTTACCAGGGGGGGCCATCTCCCGCAGGGGCGGGGGTGCCTTTTTGGAGGGCACTGTTGCAGGGTATTAAATAAGTTGGGAAAAAATGTAGTAGCAAAATTTAAAAATATGTATAACTTGATTAATCTTGTCTACTGTGCCATAGATTCACTAAAAAAAAACCGTAAGTGACATGATTGGCAGTCTACTGCTATGCATTTTTGGAGATGGTTAGCATTATTCCCTGTTTTGCATAGTGCTTTGCTATGCTATACCAGCTATGTAAACCCTGCTGTTGGAGTAACCAGACAGGGCAAAGTGGGTGACATGGGGGGGGGGGTTCCTTCAATTTTCACCTGCAGGGTCATCCCCACCAGGTGAGGCTTCTGCCACAGTGGAGGGGGGGGATCACTCTCTTGGAGTCCTTCCCAATGGTGTTGGTGATACATTTGAGGATCCAAGGCTGGGGGATAGGTAGCTGCATTTCAGTCTGATAAGTGGGGAGTGGTGCACGCTGGGCCGTCCAAGCCAAAGGGCTCTTTTGAGAAGATTTGATGGGAGAATCTAATTATTGGAATGTACTCTGCTGAACAGTCACTTGATGATGTCCAGGTTCCTGTCTTGGACTGCAGAATGGTAGAAGCTGTGCAGGGTGAGGCAGCAGGTAATTCCATTGCACAGAGGCAAAGGGGGCTATTGTCTTGCTGTAGGGCATTACTTCATGGCCAGAAATTAGCAGAGGGCTCTGTACCTGGTCAATGCTAGTGGAGCACCTGTGGCCAATCATCAGGAGGGCAAAAAGGGGAAGAGCTATCACCAGGAGTGGTGGCACACCTTCCCTCAGGAGTGTGTAGGGTCTTGAGAGGTGGAGTTTATGACTCCACCATGGCCGTAATGAGTCAGAAGGGATGGGAGGGCTGTGAATAATCAGAGTGCCCAGCCATATGTGAGGTGTCCCAACCCACTGGCAAGCTGGCCCGTATTTGGGACAGCTTGGTCTTCGAGTGCGGAGCTGATCTGAGGTTCTGCTGGTTGTAATATTATTCATGGTGGTGATTGGAGGGGCACTCTGGATATCAGAGCTATCTAGGCACACTAGCCACAGGGATCTTGGGTCTACAGGCAGAGTACGTGGTGTCCCTGAGGAAGGGAGTATTTGTGTGGTTATGGAAGAGCAAAAGGAATCAGAGGGGTAGGGGCAGCTGGTGCAAGGTGCTGGCCCCACCTGGTTCCTCTTGGCAGGTCTCAGCAGGGTAGAGACCTACATAGCCACCAACCCAAATGTGGGGGGAGGTGCTCTTTCGGCACGAGGACAGCAAGCTGGGTAGGCTTATAAATTTTGTTATCCAGTATGGATCATCCAACATGGGGTTGGATGCTTGGGAGTTGGGAGACTGTTCTTTCAGACTTCTTGGCCTACACCTCACAAAGGAGGGGAATGGTGCACTTAGCCAGAAGTTTGACATATTTATCAGTCATTTAAACTAGAGGACTAGGAGAAGGCAACAGCACCTACTGCGGCGCCAAAGGTAGTAGTTGCCCCTCCTACATCATCTACTAGTTCTGTAACAGGTCACACTGTAACAGGCACAAGCAAGGACAACATGGGTACAGCCCAGGCCAATCAAATCAGATTGCATCATAAAAGTGGTGACACAGTGAGCAGGGAAAACCAAAGCTGGCGGGCACTCTGTCTCAATGCCCATAGCCTGGTAAATAAGATACCAGACCTCACTGCCTTAATGGCAGAAGCAAACCTGGACTAGGTTGCTGTAACGGAGACATCCCTGGGTACATTCTGTTCAGGAGAGATCATGAAGTGAAGAAGGGAAGGGGTGTTGCCATCTACATGAAGGAAGGAATCAAGGCCATAGAGGTACAGATGACACACTCTGAGTCTAAAGCCCTATGGGTCACCCTCAGAGCTGGGGAAAAGCCCCACATCTGAGTGAGTGTGATTGATAGAATCCCCATCTCAGCAGATAGCTAGAGACAAGAAGATGCTGGAAATCATCCTAACAATGGCCAATAAAGGTGACTTGTTGCTCATTGGAGACTTCAATCTACCTGACATAGATTGGTCCTCTTTCATGGTATTATCAGACAGGAGCAATGAATTTCTCATGGCTCTGAAACAGGCAGAACTAAAACAGCTGCTGCAGTTACCCACCAGAAAAAACACAATCCTGAACCTTTAAACACTAGCAGGATCACGGACGTCAAGGTAGGAATTAATTTAGGGTCAAGCGAACATAGGTTAGTCTGGCTCATAGTTAAAAGATCAAAGGACACAAGTCACACAAAACTGAAGATCCTAGACTTCAGAAAGGCTGACTTTAACAAAATGAAAACATGCATTAGGAACAGTCTCAAAACTGTAGCTGGGGGAGACATGGAGGAAACCTGGAAAGCCATAAAGAGTGCAATCAATCTGGCAACAGCAGAATGCACAAAAGAGATAAGTAAATCTAAAAGGAGGAAAAATCCTCTTTAGTTTACTAAATAAGTAGCTTCCAGTATACGGGGGAAAAAGAGCTTTCAAGAAATACAAAGAAACTGAAAGAAATCGACATGCAGGAATACAGAGCAAGACTCAAGGAAGCAGGGAAGGCAATTAGGTTAGCCAAAGCTCGAGCAGAGGAAAGAATAGCAAAAGGGGTTAAAAGGGGGATAAGACCTACAGATATATAAGGGAGAAAAGAAAAAGTAAGGAAGGTATTGTAAGGTTGAGAACTAGGGAGGGCCAGAACGTTGAAACTGATGAATGGAAGGCAGAGGTTCTAAATAAATACTTCTGCTTAGTTTTCACAAAGAAAGATCAGGGAAGTGGACTAGTACTAAAGAAAGAAGAACACTGCACCAGTGAAGCCAACAAAAATCCCTTCACAACTGAAAGGGTCCTAAAAGAACTAGCAAAATTAAAAACTGACAAAGCTATGACACCTGACAGTATCCACCCAAGAATACTAAAGGAACTCAGAGAAGAACTTGCCACCCCATTAGCAGACTTCTTCAACAAATCACTGGAGAGTGGCATAGTACTGGGTGACTGGAAAAAAGCCACAGTGGTA
Source organism: Neoceratodus forsteri (assembly GCA_016271365.2). Classification (NCBI taxonomy): domain Eukaryota; kingdom Metazoa; phylum Chordata; order Ceratodontiformes; family Ceratodontidae; genus Neoceratodus; species Neoceratodus forsteri. The sequence continues at coordinate 794,963,763 of CM057454.1, forward strand.
CCGCTGCACAAAAGCGGTAGCAAGGAAGACGCTGGAAACTACCATCCAGTTAGCCTCACCTCAGTGGTGGGGGAAATCATGGAAACATTACTGAAAGAATGTATGTATCCTTTGTATTAGTCCCTTCCCCAGGTGTGGTTGAAAAAGGGTCCTTCTGGGCCCAATCCACTTTTCTGATTAAACTAATAAATGAAATGAAATGAAGAAAGAATTGCACAGCATCTAGAAGCAACTAGCCAAATAGACCTAAAGCAGCATGGCTACACAGTGGGGAGGTCATGTTAGACTAACATGATTGAGTTCTTCAATTGGGTGACCAGAACGGTGGACCAAGGAGGAGTAGTAGACATAGTATATTCAGTAAGGCGTTCTACTCTGTTACACATAGGAGGCTAATAAATAAGTTGGAACACACAGGAGTGGGACATGAAATAGTAAGCTGGATTAGAAACTGGGTCCAAGGGAGAACCCAGAGAATGTTAGTAAACAGCACTCTGTCGGAGGAAAGGAGTGATGACCAGTGGAGTGCCCAAGGGATCGATGCTGGGGCAAGTTCTATTTAACATATTCATCAGTGACATCGTAGAGGGTTTGCAAGGAAAGGTATGCCTGTTCACAGATGTCACCAAGCTGTGCAACAGAGTGGATATGCAAGAGGGGGTCACAGAAATAATCGCTGATCTAAAAAACTGAAGAAATGGTCAAAACAGTGGCAATTGAAATTCAACGCCAAGAAGTGTAGAGTTATGCACCTCAGGAGGAAGAACCTAGGCTGGAAATAAACCCTGGGTGGGAAACAGTTCACTGCATCTAAGGTAGAGAGGGATCTTGGGGTACTCGTATCTGATGATTTAAGGACAACCAGGCAGTGCGAAAAGGTGGTTCAAAAAGCTAGCAGCATTCTCGGATCCATAGGAAGGGGTATCACAAGTAGGAAAAGCAATGTGATAGTCCCACTGTACAGGTCCTTGGTGAGATCTCACCTGGAGTACTGCATCCAGTTCTGGAGACTGCACCTCAAGAAGGACAAGGATCGCCTGGAAACCATGCAGAGGAGAGCTACAAAGATGATACACTGACTACACAAAGAACCGTATGAATCGAGTTTAAACCATCTTAGGATATACTCACTGGAGAGGAGAAGGGACAGGGGAGATATGATGGAGACATTTAAATACCTCAAAGATATTAACTCAGTACAAACAGGATCGCTTCAGGGAAAACATGAACACACAGACAAGAGGGCACAACATGCGTCTGAAGGGAAGTAGTTTCAAAACAAACAGCAAGAAGTTTTTCTTCACAGAAAGGATGGTGGAGCCCTGGAACAATCTGCCCCCAGAGGTTGTGGCCATGAAGACAGTGGAAGACAGTGGGGGAGTTCAAGCTAGCATGGGATAGGCACTGTGGAAACCTAAGGCACTAAAGAAACTAGGAGGGGAATAGTTTTCACTGGCAGACTAGATGGATCGTGAGATTCCCTTCAGCTGGCACTTTCTTATCTTCTTTTGAGATGCAAGGTAGGCTAGGCACCTAGTACTGTGGATGGAGAAATGGGGGCCCTGGAGGTCCCAGGTAATTGGATAATCTGTCTGTACTTGCAGTAATTATTTTGTCTCTTGCAGGTCCCTCAGATGGTGCCAGGGAATATAGATCGGTGGTCATTCCTTCACTTACTGGGCAGCAGTGAGCAGGCTTCCAGCAGGGGAGAAGCAACCTATCGAGGATGCCATAGCCAGCACAATTCAAGGCTGGGGATGGGAGGGCATGCACTGGAGGGGGAAGTGATTCCCCGAGGTGGCAGAAGGAGGTTGCCAAGGAGGAGGAGAAGCCCGGACATCATGTGATCCACCTTGGAGGTGAACACTTGGGAATCTGGAGGCAATGGACCTGCCGCTGGTGGGGAAGACATGGGGCAGTTATGCCTCCTGTCAGGGCCCCCATCCCTTTTTTGGTGGGGGAGGAAAGGCAAGTGGCAGATAGAGAAACAGAGATGAGGTGGAATTCAGTTGAACAGGTCTTGAAGGAATAGTAGGAGTGAGCGGCTTGGGGGGTCACACTGTGTCCATCCTGTGGCGGCTTGGGAGGATTGCAGACTGAAGGTACAGGGTGAAGAAGGGAGGACCAGTCAAATTCTTCTGAAGGGCTCATTGCCTCCAGTTGGCATGAGGCCAAGGGACTGCAGGGCCTAGACCTGGATGGGGGGGTGGTCATGGTCAACCCTCATCAGGTTTTCCTGCAGGGACAGTGGTGCTGGGCGGAGGGCAGCCAAAGGAGCCTTGGCCACATGACCTTCCCAGGAGCTGCAGCAGACATTCAGGCACACACCAGGGGTGGCCCAGGATATAGGGCCAGGTGTGGGATGCCAGAAGCAACTGTGCCTCCTCCTAGCTGCGCACGCTGCTGTAATAAGGTGTATTTATGTCAATAAATACATGACTGCGGCCAGTTCCTTTATGTCATGTGTCTGTGTGGTTATTCCATGGTAGGGAGAGTGGGGGGCTACCAGACAATAGCGGGTTTTCTGGCATGTATTTTGTGCTGTGGTGAGCGCCTAGCAGAATTTTTCACATTGTACAGGATCACGTTTGGGGTGGTGGCAAAAAATGAGTGAAACTGAGAGGAAAATGTAGAAAGGGAAGAGTCATTTTGCCATTTCCCGTGACACCAACTCTACTATAGGGCATCTCCTGTGTTTATAAGACCATTTCTACTGCCCTGCTCTTATTGGTACATTTAGGTGGTTGAAACAGTGCGTAATCATCCTCCTTAATGTGCAGCTGCAGTAAATTGCTATTAAACAAGAATAAACTTGTTCATGCATTTGAATAGTGTTCACACTGTGTAACATGTTAAACTCCTACCCCAGTACAGACACAGAAGTTCATGGAGCTAGGTCACAATACGGCAATGCCTGCTATTTATTTCAGAGTACGGCTGTGAACAGATGAGAGGCTGCAGTTACACAATGAAAATTTCCTGTTGATAGCTTGGGGTTAAGCATGCACTCCCTACAGCAAACGTGCACAATAAAATTGAGGGATGCTTATTCCAGGAAACAAACATGGTGGACAGTTATTTAATTTGCGTGAAATAATGTACTATTTTTAAAACATATATATTCAGTTACAGTTTAAAGATGAATGGAGCAGAAAAGAGAGAACCGGATGTCACACTGAATGAGAAACATATATTATGGACTATCCAGTTTTTTCTGCTGAATGTTCATTGCACTGCTGCTTTAACAAGAATATAATTAATGGGCTTCCCTTTTTTCCCATTGGGAAACCATGGCGTAATTTGCCGTTATAAAGGAGCGTTTATAACGGCAAACACGCACACAGTTTTCCCCACACTGCGCATGCTCGAACTCCTCGCTTGAGGACTCCTTCTCGAACAGGAAACCCTTCCCCTACCGCAAACCCACCATGGAAACTGCCTCAGACACTCGGCAGTAAGTAATTTTTACGATTACCTATAATGTTCCACACAGCTACCGGATGGACCACCCTGACAATAATTTAAATAAAGCGAAAGCCGACCTCGCGCACTGAGGTAATCTGACTGCACCGGCATAGCTGTCTTTTTCTATTTTATATAATTATTGAGGCGAAAAAGAGAAACCCAACAATTATATAAAATAAAATATGGGTCCCAGTGTGTAAACTCGAATTTACACACCGAGACCCATACTTTATCCTATATTTTACACACATCCTGTGTTGGATGCTACATAAATCCCAAGAGCAAAGCTCAAGGGGTTTATTTAAGCATCCAACACTGCGGGTGTGTGTAAATTTCAAGTTTTACACAGCACCCCATGTTTATTTTATATAATTGCTGGGGATTATTTTTTTACCACAGCAATTACATAATGTAGAAACACATTGCTGTGCAGTCACAGTCGTATTCAAGCACGGTCCGCGGTCGGGTTCAACAGCTGTTGTTACTTTTTTATGTAAAGCAGTTCCTCCACAAAGCGTACTGAAAGGAGTTAGGTTAATTTATGGTGGAGTCCAAGTGGGAGAGGTGGTGAAGTGTCTGAGATGAGGGGGAAGATGGCAGCAGGTGCATGCGTGGAGTGAGGGAAACCCAGTACGTGTTCGCTGTTATAACCATCTGGTTATAACAGCAAATTATAATCAGGTTTCCCTATGGAAAAAAATGCTCTCTGGTTATTAAAAATGGAAAAAAGTATGGGGTGGTATGTGTAATGAGAAGTTTACACACACCCAAGGGGTTAGATGGTACATAAACCCAGAGAGCGAAGTTCAAGGGATTCATGAAAAGCATCTAACCCCGAAGGTGTGTGTAAACTTCAAGTTTACAAACAGCACCCCATATTTTATTTTATATAATTTCTGGGTCTTCCTTTTTGACCACAGCAATTATGTAAAATAAAAATAGAAAAGACGTCCCTGACTCCTGTGTGGCCGCTGTCCACTTTGGTTAGAGTGCGCAGTCCACGGTCATGTTTATTTATTTATTATTTAAATGTTTTCTGTTTTTTTTTCCTGCTCGCAGATGAAAGTTTTGTTTTCTATATTTTGATTTTGTTTGCAGTCACTTACTGCAGAGTCCCAGTGGTGGTTCCATCTCTTGTGGAAGAGGAGGCGGTCAGTGGTCCGGGAGGAAGAGCAGTGGAGGACACATGCACAGACCGAGAGAAAACCATGTGTGTGTTTGCCGTAATAAACACTCCTTTATTATGGCAAATAACACCATGGTTTTTCTTAGGTAAAAAGGAAGACCCATTAATTATATGAGTATTGGTACACAGTTGGTATGCTGTATGAGTAACTTAACTGTTGGGGGAAGAGTGATGCAGCAAAAGTCACATTTGTATGAAGATCCTAAATACAGTGTACATGTAAGAAAGACAAGGCTCAGCACTTAGACCTCAAGTAATAGTTCTCAGGAGGAAGACCAGAAAGGGATACCACATTTGAGTGTAGTCCTAGTGATTCCTTATCATAAAGTGACTGTGGCTTCTATTTTGGGCCAGGGCACCCAGTGCTTGTTTCCACAAGCAGAAATGGATGATCAGTTTCTCTCCATTGTCGCAACCACAAAATAAGGCATTTGGCTTAAATTGTAACTACTCCTAGCCACTTGCTCTAATAAACATTTCGGAGAGGGGCTGTTTGTGGTAGCTGAAGCACATACAATTGTGGAGGGGTGGTAGGAGGATTCCAAGGATCTTCTGGAAGCTATTATGAATTCCCTTCCAGAAATCCTCTATAGCTGGGCATGACTAGTGGATATGAAGTAATGTGCCACCAGGGGCCTGGTATCACCAGCACTGGTCTATGGGCAGCACTCCTAATTTATAAAGAACTTGTGGGATTGTTTACCAGTAATGAAGACTCTAATTCTGAATCTAAGGATTTCAACTCCTGGAGTCTCTGCAGGCTGTGTGAGCACTGTTCCAAGATTTGGCCCACTCTTTCCGGGAATGGTCAACTGCTAGGTCCTGCTCCCAGTGTCTTTTTGCAGCCAATGTCTGAACTGGGTATCCCAAACTGCCTTATAAATAGCTCTTGCTCTGCCTTTTGGCAACTTCAACTAGGAACGGTGTGATTTTTTTTTGGTGGGGGGGGCAATTATCAGCAGTGGCTGGGGACTGCAAGACCTGTTGGAGGGCACTGCAAATTTGCAAGAATTTCCAATTAGTCTCTTATGGGAATACCCTTTCTAGGAGAGAGGTATTCAAATGACTGGTGCTGCTGGGAGTATGGAATAAGAAGGTCATGGATGCGAACAATTCCCTTTTCCCTTCAGGAATCCAGGAAAGGGTTTTCCTTCTGCCTAGCATGATAAGAAGATTCTCCCATAAGGGTATAAGCTCATTAGGGCAGAGCTGTGATTTCAGGAGTTAACCACAGGCTTTCCACCCCTACCAAGAAGCTGGTAATGGGGTATATGACTTAACTTTGCTCTGTAAGGACCCTAAGAGAGACACATAGGGATAATCATTACTCATGAAGTAATATTCCATATGGAGACCATAGCCACAGGGTCAGAGTAAAGAATGTGGATCTACTTTAAGAAGTCCAGACTATAGCCAAATTGCCTGAGGCTGTTATACGGAAAGGCCCCATTGACCAAGTCATTTGATTTAATTTATTATACTGGAGAGCAAGATGAGCTATCAAGCCCATTTCACAAGCGACCAGTTGTAGAGGGTCTAGAAATACTGTACAACACAGTATAAGGAACATCACAATTTGCAGGCACATTGTAAGTAATACAGATTACGTGCATTGAACACAATGCAGACAGCTGGGTTTCTTCCCCATAGCCCTTTTAGTCTGGACCCTGCAGCAGGTATCCGTTGCCTCCATTAACCCCCATTTTATCAGGTCCCACCTTTGGTGTGTGTCCATATTTGGCTGAATTCTGTTCAGAACCCCCTGCACCACCTCCCCCATCCTCCTAAAGTTGGTGTTCTTGAAGTCCAGCATCATTGTGTCAGATGCACCTTTCTCTTTATCCAGCTGTAACTGGAACCAGACTGTTCTGTGGTCACTCCCCCTGAGTGGTTCCTTCACCCTCATGTCCCTCACCCATTCCCCATTTGTCAGCATGAGGTCCAGGGTGTTCCCTTCCCTAGTTGGTTTGCTGACCAACTGTTCCAAAAAGTTATCTTGGAATGATTCCAGCATTACCCGCTCCCTTCTGCATATCATGGTAGGCATTTCCCACTCTACCCATGGCAGGTTGAAATCCCCTACCAGCACCACTTCCCCCTTCCCACAGTTTCTGCAGTTCTGCTTTGCCAGTACCCTGTCTCCCCTTCAGATTGGGATTGTGGCCTGTACACTATCCCCAACCTCAATGACCTTTGTTGGGGGTCCTGGAGTTGTACCCAAAGAGCCTCAGCATCCCCCTCCTCACCCTCTTCCTGTATGAACTTTAATCCATCCTTTACATACAGTACTAGCCCTTCTGCCCCCCCTTCCCTTCTTCCTATTCTTTTGGTATAGCCTGTACCCCAGAATGGTTATGTCCCAGTCATGGATTTGGGTGGCCCATATTTCAGTTATAGCCACCAAGTTCTCACACCCCTCCATCATGAGGGCCTGTAGTTCCAACCCCTTATTCCCCAGACTCCTTGCATTTAGTGTTACCACCCTCCAACCCTAGTCCCTGACATCTCCCCTACCACACTCCCCTTGTGTCCGATCCCTTAGTGTTTCCTTCTCATGTTACCTTACTGTTATGGGGAGTAAACCCACTTGGTTTCACAACTCTAGGACTCTGTGCTCCTCTATCCATCTTGCTACCCCCCCCCACCAAGTTTAAATGCCCTTTTTGGGCTCCTCTATCCTTTCCTTCGGTACATTTTTACCTTTCTCATTTAGGTGCAATCTGTCGTTTGCATAAAGACTGCTATTCTCCCTGGTCCCCACCCCCACCCTCCTACCCCTTTTCATGACACCAGGTTCCCAGCCATTCACTGAACTCCTGTATTCTCTTTTTCTTGGTATACTAGCCCTTGAACAGGAAGTACCTCCGAGAAGGTGACTGATCTTCCTACTCCTTCGCAAAGAGGTCCCAGTTCCTCAAACGTCCCCTTCACTTCTTCTACTGTCCCATCAGCCAGGTCATTCATCCCCAGGTGTATTATTAGGTGAGGTCTGTCCCTTCCCCTGCTTGCATACCTTAGCAGTGATTGTCCTACCCTTTCTGCCTTCATTCCTGGCATCGCTTCCACCCAGATTCTGCTGTGTCTCCCCCCTCTGCTGCCCCACCTGACCCCCCTTAGTATCGAGTCCCTTAATATCAAGACACCCCACTTCTTCCCTTTCTCCTCTCCTTCATTCTCCTGCAAATTGTTCCCACCATTTGTCTCTGTTTCTCCTTCCCCCCAGCCCTCTCCCCTGTACTCAGCCCTACCTGCCCATCTTCACTTGTTGCTCCTATTATTCCCCCCTTCCCCCAGCTGAGCCATTCAATGTTCCAATGGACGTCGTCTCCCCATCCCCTTCCCTCTTTTTGAACGCCTTGCCGGTGGTCCATCCCCATTTGAGCTTGCTATGTTACCTACTGCCTGTATTTCTGTTCCTAATCTTCTTCCACCCTTTTCTCCCATACTTGTGTCACCCCCCCATGCTCGCCTGTGCTAGCCTCCCCCTGTCCTCCCTATCCTTTATCTTCTCCTGGTTGTGCACTGTGCCTCCCCTTCCCTTCTCCTTCTGATTTGACCTGCCTCCTCATCAACTGTGACACTTCCTCCCTTAGCCTTAAGATTTCATTCTCTAGCCGTCCCAGCCTTGGACAGACTGGGCACCACCCCAGTCTCCACAGGATGTCCATAAATACATCCGTCCCACAGTTATTGCAACCCATGATCCTTCCTCCTCTATGTCTTCTGCTCCACCCACCTTCTCTGGTCCCCTACCCCCTCATTTTGCCCCCAATACTCTTTCAGGCAGGCCCCCTACTCTGTCTCTTCCATTGTCTGTCCCAGTCTGCTGCCTTAGGTCCTTTATCCCACCCTCCTCTATGCTCACTCTGTTACATTCTCCCTCCCGTAGATCTTTTTTTTTTCCTTCTTCCCTGACCTAGTTATTAGGCTGTTATATTTCAGATTACTCTCACAATTTCTGTGCCCCTTGTTAATACCTACCTCCCTTGGACCCTTAGTTCAGTTGCATGTCCTTTCTGTAGTGCACTTTACAAGTGGCACCCACAGAGCCCCCAGCAACACCTAAAGTAATTTGTTTACAAACACTACTAGCTCCACCTTCCCTTATCCAGCTAGCCCTCTCCTCCACACCCAGTTGGCCAATCACTCCTGGGAGTGGTTTGCCCCAAGCACTTAATAAGGTGGTGGTGCAGGGTGGGAGGGTTGGCAAAAAATCAAGCAACAATGCCATCCTAGTGCAAGTCCAGCACCAAGCAGCAGCCTGACAGCAGCTCCTCCCTCAGTTTGCTAGTCCGACTGCCCAGAGGTAAGTCCTCTCCTGCTGTCCTTTTCCTGCTTTCTCCCACTGGCTAATGCTGCAGTCCTTCCTTGCCCTTCTTCTTGTCTCTCCCAGTTCTTCACCCAATCTCCAGCACCAGCTTGCAGCCACAAGCTTGCCCCTCTGCCATGTTAAATGTGATGTCAGGAAAAGTTAAAGTCAAGTGACACATACAGCTTACCCCAGCTGCCCTCCTGCCTTGGATACAAACAAGCTTTTTCACCATCCAGATCCTTCCTTCATTGCCTTACATTGCTTGAAAAATACTTTGCAGCTACAGTCAAACAATTTCCCATAGCCTGCATGTCCTTTCCTAAGATAATTACATTAGCATAAAAATGAAGATATTACAATGATTTTGAGTATGAGTATTGGAGGAAAATCAGGGGACAAACAAAGGGAAAGTCATTGCTTGCTGCAAAGCATGTCCAGAAACAGTCCAAATCATGAACTTCAGCCCTCAGGCCCAGCAGTGGCAACAGTTGCTTGACTGGTGGTCAGTGCAGCCTCCTCCAGCACAGATGAACTACCTGCAGGGAGGACCATGGATGCTACAATTTTTGACCATGAGATCGCCGAGGAGTCCGGAGGCTGATGAAAGGCAGTATCAGTCAAAAAAGGTGAACAGTCTGTGGGCAATGGTTGTCATAGAGCCACAAACCTGTTAGCTTCTCTGAGCAGAGGGAATTTCTCTGAAGACAGCTTAGAGTCGTGACTGGCATCTGCTCCTAAGTCGTCCCGTGGGTAGCAGCTGTTCATCCTGATGTTGGATCATGGCTTTCTTTGGTTATTGGGCTTTTTCTTTTGACTAAGGTTATTATTGATGTTTTCCACACGTCTCTGGTCAGCAAAGGATCCTATTCCCCATTCTGTAGCTGTAGTTCAGAGGACAGATGAACTAGCAGTGGTATCCAATAGGGTGGGTTCTGTGCCCCTGAAACTGGAACTTACTGTTTGATGTGGTTGGAAGTGTGTGGGCCTGTGTAGGTCAACAAATTCATTCAGCTGCCTCAAGAGAATGAAAATCTTGTGGCACACTGTGGTATACTGTTGATGGCAAGTCCCAGAATGGTGGGATACCTGAGGCTGTATTAGTGCCACACTGGTATAGATGCTTTCCCACTACCATGAAGGCCCTCCATGTTTTAGACAACTCCTGACAGAAGTCCTGGAAAATTTGAATGCAATGCTCTTGCCACATAAAGTAGCCCCATTCTCTAGTAATTCTCAAGATTCTGCCCTAGTTTGGATACCACAGAAAACTGCCAAAGTAGGGTGCACATGTTCCCCAACCTTTGGATGAAGTGACAAAGAGTGATGCACCTGCCTGATTTCATAGTACTCAGAGCCTTGCAACTTGAGTATAACTGGTGAAGCAGGCTACAGGAACCAGAAACAGTCATTCCAGTTCTTACTTCACTCAGCAAAGTCAACAAAACATAAATTGTTTCATTGGCCTTGGTTTTCAAGAGCCTTCACATTCCCATATTAGGTTGATCATTCAGTTCTGGTATTTTATCTGGCTGTACAGGTCATCAGTGATGTCTTCAGTTTGGATTGTCACAAATGCACTCAGCAGGTCAGGCCCTCTGCTCCCACAGTGCCAACCTCCAAGTGCAATAGTGTGACCAGGTAACAGACAGGATAACCCTCCTGTCTGCTTTTGGTTCTGAATCACCTTTAGTCGCAAGTTCTGGGGGGATTCAAACTGTGAACCTTATGCTAGCATACCCAAAGTACAGGCTCAGATACTTACCCTCTTTGGGGGATTGCGGTACAATCTTTCACCAGGGGCACCAAGCCAGGCTTCCAAAATGAACCCTTAAAACTCTATAAAAGACCTTAGGTATATTCTTACCTTTTCCAAGTTTGGTAACAGCATCAAGCTTCTGAACAGTTTTTGTCAGTCTTAACCCTCTATACGTCACATGCAAAAAGAACTGACAGACACACCCAGGCAGTATCTTTCAAATAAAGATATTACTAAAAGATGATAAAAATATGAAAAATGTAAACACACAACAATATATATCGAAGAGCTCACAATCACATAAAATAACAAGGGAAGATTACAAAACAAAAACACCTACCACAATACAATTAGACTTTTTCTATCTAATGTATTACCTCTGTAGTGCTTATAGTTAGATCAGAGATCTGTCTTTCATGAGTCCCAAAATGATATGTCATATTCCCCAGTTACAAGGATACATTTCAGCTCCATCTCTCCACCCTCTTGGTGAGTCATCTAGCTCCTTCTTTTAGAATATAAAATTACAAAAAAATATTTCCTGTCATGAGATATATTAAATAATGTGACATCAGCAAACACTAATTTCCCAAATTATGAGTCTTTGATCAGCCAGTTCCTTTAAAGGTTCACAACCCTGTAATCCATCACCTACATGCGAGATAGCCATGTCCTGTCCTGTAATAAAATGTATATTTAGATTCCCAACTTCAAAGCATGTCATAAAAAGGCCATAAAATGCAATTTCTCAAGGAAGTTAATTACATTACAGAGATCTCCTGGTCAATTTAATATATCCTGTAGCTTCAGTGAAACCTGGTGGGGGGGCACCCGTGGAGCACAGGCTGTCTTATGTGAGACAATCACATACTATATTTTTATATTAGCTTCTCAGAAGGAACTAGAAGGGAAAGGATCAGATCTGTTATAGTACAGTAGCTTCTTGTTGTTTTTACATTGTTTCTTGTGGATTTTACTTGGTAGAAGGTTATTTATTTTCTTTCTTACTACTTCTAAGGGGCTAGCACGGTATTATTTTGAGGCTGCAGGAATTTTGAAAACTGTTTTGGTGGCTATAAGTGGGCTCATTTGTTTGATGTTTCACTTTGTAGCAGGCTGCATTTGTAGAGGTCTATTTCTTCTGATTTAAAACCTATTTGGTGTGATTTAACTGGGGCTGTTTCTTTGAATCAGAGACCTATATCTTCTAATTTCAAGTCTGTTTTGATGTGTTGTTGGTGAAGCTGTTTGAATTGAAGACCTGTTTCTTTTGGTAGCAAACCTATTTTGGAGGCTTTGAGTAGAATTGTGATTCATTTTTGCTGGCTTCACTAGCTGAAAAGGTTAGTGCATAGTGGGGGAAGGGGTTGTGACATCAATTCCTCAAGCATTCAAAGGATATGCACCTGTCATAGCAGAAGCAGACATCCAGGAAAGGAACAGCAGCGAGTGAAGAGGTGACTGCTATCTCAGTGGAAGGGAAGTAACTGCAAATCTAGGAGCTTTCATTGTTACTTCTTTGCATTGCTATTGCATTGTGGAAAGGAGGAGTAGGAGTTTGAAGAAGGTTGTACAATAGCTACTTAAAGTCTCTTTTTGAGTGTGGATGGGGGTTAGGAATATAAAAAGCAGTTGCTCAATCTAACTAAATGTGTACAACAAAGAGGGTAAGGGAAATTAATATAAGAATGTTTTGCACTGATAGAAGGGGGGAGAGGAAACTTGGGGGAGTGTTTGGTATCCTGCATCTGGAAGGGTGGGGGGTCACTCGTGGGCAATGACAGCAATGGGTAGGGTGGTAGGCTACAACAACTGTGGTGCACCTATCTTTCTAAAAATTGCCTGGAGTGTGGGAGGATGTTTAGTGTGCAACCACATAGAGAAACTTAGAAAGGAGATCGAGGGTCTGCAGGAGGAACTAAGACAGGCAAGGCAGACTGGGGTGGGTTTAGCCCAATACTGGAGGAGGAAGAATGGGAGATGAGGGAGGCGATTTATGCCAACAGTGGTGAGGAGAGGTCAGAAGAAGGAAGCAGAGACAAGGGGCCCAGGCCAGGAAGAATGATTGCCAGGAAACCGGGTCAGGAGACAAAAGACAAATGGAAGGAGGAGATAGGGACTTGTGAGAGGAGGCGAAGAAGTGGCAAAAGTCATGGAGTGGAAAGGAGAGAACAGGTTACTATGAAGAGAGAGGGAGCGGGCATTTGTGAAGGGTCTTCAGGAAATAGTTTTGCACTGCTAGAGAGCAAGAAGATGGAGGAGGGAAATGATGAAATTGGAGGAGTAATTGATAAATGCCTGGACCAAACCGGAGCAGGGGGAAGTTCTGCTGGGAGAATTGCAACAGGGGCAAAAGGGGGAAATAATGTGCAGGAGGAAGAAGAGGAGCCAGAAATGAGAGAGGGAGATGAATGGAAGAAAGCAGGGAGTAAGAGTGGTGGAATCATAGTGCTGGGGGACTCAATACTTAGAGGAGTCAGGTGGGGTAGCAAGTGGGAGAGACATAGTCGCATTTGGGTGGAGGTCATGCCAGGAATGACTGCGGAAAGGGTGGGACAATCTGTTCTGAAATATGCTAGAAGGGGTAGGGACAAGCCCCATTTAATTATACATCTTGGGACGAATGACCTGGCTGACAAGACAGTAGATATAGTCCAGAGGAGGTTTGAGGAACTAGGACAATTATGTGAGGGGGCAGGAAGATCAGTAATTTTTTTGGAGATACTTCCAGTGCCCAAGGCAAGCACAACAAGAAAGCTGAGAACAGAGGAATTTAACGGATGGGTAAGAACCTGGTGTTGTGCTAAGGGTATGGGCTGTTGGGGGTGGGGAGGGACCTGGGAGGACAGTAGTCTCTATGCCAGGACAGACTACACTTGAGTGAGGAGGGAAGAAAGTGTGAAACAGAGGATGGAGGAGTACATAGAGGAAGTAGGGAATTTAAACTAGGAGTGGGAGGTGGCAATTGTGCAAGAGACATGCAGAGACCACAGGTTGGAAAACCATATGAGCTTACCCCCCCATAACAATGACAAAGGACAAATGGCAAGTACTATTGGTGATGCTAGTAAAGGAGGGCAGGATGGGAGGGGGCAAAATGGTGGAAGGTGGTTACTCTTAATGCTAGGAGCCTTGGGAGGAAAACTGCAGAGTTACAGGTGCTCATGGCAGAGGGAGAGGTGTACATTGCAACCGTCACAGAATCATGGGCCACCCAATACAATGACTAGGACCTGTCTGTACCAGGGTATAGGTTATTTCATAGGGACAGGGAGATTGGGAAAGGAGGGGTTTGTGGCACTATATGTGAAGGAAGGACTGAAGTGTATAAGGGAGGAAGGGGAGGAGGGTAGTACGGAGTCACTTTGGATACAAATCCAGGATTCCAAGAATAAGATTCTTAGAATGGGAGTGGTGTACAGGCTGCCATCTCAGATGGAGGAGTTAGACAGGGAACTAGCGGGACAGATCAGGAGGACCTGCAAGAAGGGTAGTGTGGTGGCTGTGTAGGACTTCAACATGCTAGGAGTGGACTGGAGTACCCCAACAACCCGGAACAGAAGGGAGCAGGTACTGCTGGATGCCTTCCAGGACAGCTTCTTGCTGCAAATGGTCAGTGAACCAGCCAGGTTAGGGAATACCCTTGACCTTGTGCTGGCAAATGGGGACTTTATGAGAGAACTTACAGTGGAGGAACCGCTGTCAGGGATTGACCACCACTCAGTATGGCTTACATTGGATATGGGCTAGGAAGGAGTGGAATCTGGCACAAGAGTGCTGGACTTCAGGAGGCTGACTTTGGGAGGATGGGGAAGTGGTAAAAGGGTACCTGGCCAGAATTCAATCTAGTATGGACACTAATCAGAGGTGGAGCTCATAAAGCTGGGGATAGTGGAGGCAACCAAATTGCTGCAAGGCCCAGAGCAAGAAGGCTAGGGCAGAAATGGAGCTGGTTGAGCAAGGAGGTCATGGAAAAGGTAAGGAGGAAAAGAGCTGCCTTTAGGAAGTACAAGAAAACAGGGAGGAGAGGACAGGGAGGAGTACTTGACGGAATCAAGGAGGTGACAAGGGCAGTAAGGGGAGCCAAGGCATCTACGGAACTCAGGCTGGCACAAGGCATTAAGAAGGGGAGAAGGACTTTTAGGTACATCAGGAGAAAAGGAGCTAAGGACCACATAGTAAGGATTGGACAGGGGTTGAGGAAGTAGAGATATAAGGCAGAAGCACTAAATGAGTACTCTGCTCGTATTTACTAAAGAGAAGAGGGGATGACACCCAAGGGGGGGAGAAATGGCAGAAAAGGGGGGGAGGAAGTGACAGATGGGGAAATCATGGAGGGCAGAGTTTGGGAGGGTTTGAAGGCACTGAGGGTAGATAAGGTGCCAGGCCCAGATGGCATCCACCCCAGGGTACTGAAGGAGCTGGCAGAGGTCCTTGCAGAACCTTTGGCAGACCTATTTAATGCCTCACTACATTCGGGGTGTGTACCTCAGGACTGGAGGATGGCTCATGTGGTGCCCCTCCACAAGAGTGGCCCCAAGGATGAACCGGGAAACTACAAACCAGTGAGCCTCACATCCATCATGGGTAAGCTAATGGAGACTATCCTGAAGGAGAGGCTGGTGGTCCTCTTAGAGGCCAAAGGACTACAGGACAGCAGACAGCATGGCTTCATATGGGGCAGATCCTGCCAAACCAACCTGGTGGAGTTCTATGACTGGGTAACTAGGCAACTGGACAGGGGCTATGCAGTGGATGTCCTGTATCTGGATTTCAGTAAGGCATTCAACTCGGTGCCGTGTGGAAGGCTGGGAAGTGTTAGGTGGGCACAGGGCAGGTGCAAAGCTGGTGAGATGGGTATGGAACTGGCTTCAGGGAAGGCAACAGAGGGTTGTGGTGGGTGGGGAGCTCTCACACCCAAGGGTAGTGACGAGAGGTGTTCCACAGGGCTCGGTGTTGGGACCAGTGTTGTTTGGGTTATTCATTGCAGACATATCATTGAACATCAAGAGCAAGATCAGTCTGTTTGCTGATGATACCAAGGTAAGAGCAGAGGTGAATGACCTAGATGGAAGGGGTTGCAGGATGATCTGGCAAAGCTTGAAACCAGGTCAGACACCTGGCAACTGGGGTTTAATGCCAAAAAGTGCAAGGTGCTGCATTTTGGGATGAAGAACCCAAGGAGGAGTTACCAGCTTGGGGGGAGTGCAGCTAGCCCAGACAGAGGAGGAGAAGGATCTGGGGTGCTCATTACAGGGTCAATGAACAACTTGGCACAATGTAGGAAGGCAGCTGCAAAGGCCAACAAAATTCTGGGTTGTATTGCAAGGGGTATATCCTCAAGGAGGGAGGAGGTGATTCTGCCACTGTATAGGTCATTAGTTAGACAGCACCTGGAGTACTGCGTGAAGTACTGGCACCCGTATCTGAAGAGGGACATTAAGTTACTGGAGGGTGTGCAATGCAGGGTGACAAAGATGATCAAGGGGCTGGGGGACTTATATGAGAGTAGGCTGAGGGAGTTGAACATGTACTCACTGGAGGAGAGGAGGGACAGGGGGGACATGATTGAAACCTTTAAGTACATGAAAGGAATAAACAAGACAGGTACAGAGGGGCTGTTCAAAGTAAGGGAGGGGAGGGACACCAGGGGCCATGATATGAGACTGGAGGGAGGAAGGTTCAGGAGGGAGATGAGGAGACACTTTTTTACAGAGAGGGTGGTGGCTGGGTGGAATACGTTACCTGCAGAAGTGGTATCCAGTAAAACAGTGGACTACTTCAAAAGGGGATGGGACAGGACGAGGGGGAGGGTCAATGAAGGGGAAGGGTGGAAGGGAGGGGCAGCTGCAGAATAAGGGGTGCTAGCTGCACATTTGAGCAGACTTGATAGACCTCTAGGCCTTTATCTGCTGGCAAATTTCGTATGTTCGAAAATAGCATACAGTAACCATAACCAGCTGACGAAGCATCACATGGA
Source organism: Neoceratodus forsteri (assembly GCA_016271365.2). Taxonomy (NCBI): domain Eukaryota; kingdom Metazoa; phylum Chordata; order Ceratodontiformes; family Ceratodontidae; genus Neoceratodus; species Neoceratodus forsteri. The sequence goes on from CM057454.1 coordinate 794,980,462, forward strand.
TGATTTGGGACTCAGTGTTGGCCACCCTGTCAGAAAGTTGCCTGACATCAGCAGTGGTCTTGGCACAAGCAGTCCATTCCCTGATGTCATCAAACATGCTCCCATACATGCCAGGCCACCGCAGTGAACTGTGTGTGTATGTATGGGGGTAGGGGTGGGAGGCTATGCCACATTGCTTCTGAGGTTGACACTCTCATTCATACTGTAGGTCTGAAAGCTATTACCACTGTTTGTGCAAAAAGTGGCAGTGCACAACATAGTTTACTGACAATATTAGTCACTCAATCAAGTACTACCAGGGGTTGTCAAAGAAAACTGACAAAGACAAATGAGGTAGTCAGATTATGACAGATTAAGCTATAGGCTGGAGAGAGTTCTGATTTAGGTGTTCATCTTCCTCAGCATCCAATCCACAATCCCCATGAAGTCAATGCTCTTAAAACTATCCTTGAAATCTACTGACTTATGTAAAATGATCAGATCCTAAAACTTACGTCCAAGACAATGGCACCATATTCAGTGCCAGCTGATTGCACAGCACACCCATTAGTGGTGCGTATGAGATAGTGAACAGCCAGTCTGAGGGCCATATTCATACAGGTAGCATGCCCTGATAGACAACAGAAGCAAGCTACAGTACAGTGGAGCTAGCCATGCTACAACACAATAACTCATAGTAAATGACATGTCACAAAATACTGCATGACAAATGGGCTTAATTGTCATTGAATTACACTGTTCCCTGCAGTATGCTACAGCATTTTGTGATACAGTATATTGCAACATTACTGTATTACACATTACTCCTACTGTCCTTCCAGTTCCTCAGTTATGGGGACATCATGCATATAGGCGTAACCAGGAAAGAGCTAGCAGGACTTGATGTTTGTTACAACAGGCTCACCCGCTTTATACTTGGTTTTCCTTGCATGGCTAACTCTTGCCAACTGTATGACGATTTGAGGTGGCAGAGGTTGAGTGAATGCAGATATACTCACATCCTTTCATTTATGTATAAAGGCTTTTGGGGGCAACTCCTGGAGTATATCTCAACTAAGATTGTTCATAGATGGATATGGCATTAGGACTGGAATTAGTGGTCCCCAAATGTAACCTAGAAATTGGTAGAATGTCATTCTTTTATCATGGGCCAATGGTTTGGAATAGTATCCCACATACTTTGAAGCTTGCATCTGGTAAGACTAGTTGTGGTAGGATAAAACAATGACTTCATGATAAAGCCAAAGAACTTTTGTGCTGTTGTTAGACATTTTAAATTTCTGGGGAGACTTGTATTATTTGTAATAATTTTTTTTTGTTTCCTGTAATTGTTTTTCAATTTCATGGTGTTAATTACAGTATTACTCATTGTTTGTTGTAAAATTATTTATTGAATTTTAATATCTATGCTATCTTTTTTTTATGGTAACTGGGTATATCTCATAATAAAACTGCTATGGGACATCTTTGTAAACGAGCCTTAGCTCAATCAAGTTTATCATTGTTCATATCTAGATATGAATAAAACAATGAAATGAAATTTAATGAATTACTGAGTTCCATTCTAGCTGATGCAACTGTACCTGTCTTATTAGGGGGCCGTGTTAGCATAGCTCACCACAAAACCTCTGAATATTGTATACCTATGCACCTGGTATGCAAGACGGATTCCTCATGTGCATGGCACAGCAGTACATTCTAAGCATACACATTACAAGGTTACCAACATACACCAAGGCCGCTGAATACAGCCCCATCCCATACAACTGTACTATTCCCAGTTAGTGCAGCACTAAAGTGGTTAGAGCTGCACTAAACAACTTAACACAAAGGTCAAAATTTTCATTCAAGCTATACAGTAACCCTCAAAGCTTTTTAAAAGAAAACTACACAAATCTATGAGCCCCCCTCAATAGTTTACTCCCTGATTTGCATTTTTGGGCAATACTGTAATGATATATTTCATATAACATTAAAATCTTTTTCTTTGTCTTTTTATCTGTGCTCTGTAAATCCTGTTGAAAAGGCTGCCCACCACTGTCACCAGAAAAGTTGTGTGCTCTGCTCACAGTCTCCATGCTAACATGCCCTCCTGAATCAGGCATTGGTTAGCAAGCCACATTAACAGAGCATGCACAAGAAGCACAAGGGGAGCAGACAGAGCTGCCCACAAGTGTTAGGTAGCCTGTTCAATGAATGTTACAGGTACTGTAAGAGTTTCAAAGATAATGAAAAGGATTTTAAGGTTAGTGACAAAATGCCCTTAGTGCCTGAAAGACTCATCTGAAGGAGTTAGCTATCAGAGGGGATATGCAGTATGCAGATTTTGCTGAAGATTGTAAATATTTTTAAGACATGATGAGGCATGCATTATGCTGATCTAACGTGCACACCAAGAGGCACAGTTAGGCATGATTATGGAAACAGAGTGCCTTCATCCACTGGAAGTGTGGTTAGATCAGCATAATGCACAATACCCAAAGTGTCTTATGGCAATTATAAAAATGGGAAAACTAAGAATAAAAAAAAAATAATGCCAGCTTTTTAAATTAACATCAGGTATTTTCTTTTGTTAAATGTATCTAGTAACAAGTAGTCACTCTCCAGCTGTCAGTAATCTTTCTATTCACATATTCAGTAGACGGAATGTGAGTTTATCATGGAATGTAGGAATTCAGACCAGCAGAATTCAATGGCTGAATGTTCAACTCTTTCCCCTCACAAATACACCCAGAAGAAGACTTCAGTAAAGCCAGGGATTTAATTGCCATTAGGGCAAACAGGTGATTTCACTGGTGGGCTGGTATTGGGGGGGGGGGTCCAAGATCAGTAAAGAAGCTCCAAAAAATGTTAAGTAGTACATCTTTTTTAAAATTTAAGTGTGTGTGTAAGGAAGGGGATATTTATTTAAAAAGGACAGGAACTTATTTCTAATTGGTAGCTGTTTATAATGTTCCCATTTACAGACAAGATATCCATCAGCCTAAATGATTCATATTTAATTGTACCTGAATAAAAAGTGTAGTGAAAAACTGTATTTTGCATTATTTTGTTTTTATGGGCAGCATTCTGTTACAGTTATCTTCCTGTACCCTGTGATCTGGAGCTTTAACTATGTCATGGATTGAGCAATGAACTCAAAACACAAACCGTGACATAGTAAAAACTCCAAATTACTGGTTCCATGAAGACAACTGTGCAGAATGTTGTCCATAAAAACAATAATGAAAACACAGTTTTCTGCATCAGTGTTTATTAAGGAACAGTTAAATATGGCTTATTTGGAAGCCAGTCTTTTATTTCTCTTACTAGGAACATTACTAACTTCTGCCAATTAGCACAAATTTCCTGTCCCCTTTAAAATGTTGGGACCAGGATAGGAAAACTGAGCCAGGGCTTTTTTCCTGGTGCAACTTGGGGGATGAGATATAACATGAGAGTGAACAGCGATTTTTTTTTATTCTATTGGTAACCAGTTAAGGCCCACTAGGCAAAAGTGCCTCTTTTCAGGGGTGACCCGGGAGCACTGGGGTGGTTAAGGGAGTTGCTCAGAGTCATACAGTATGCAAGTGGAGGTTGTGGGACTCAAACCCAGGTCTGCTGGATGTACCAAGCTCATTCACAGCTTGTTACTCTAACTTCAAGGCTATACTGCCAGCCCCAACAAAGCAATAACAAAGGGACAACAACAGTATGAATGTACAAAAAAAGGCACAGTACAATTAATGTACTTCAGAGAAAGACAAAAGCAGTGTAAAAAGAGTATACGTACATTGTTTATGAAGCACCCAGGCTGAGAGCAAAAAGAAAGTGTCACAAACATCAGGCACAACATTTGTACAGAACCGGTGAGGAATAACATTCAGATTACAGAAATTCAGATTACAGAATACACTCAGTTGTAAATTATACAGTTGAGTAGGCAAAAGTTGGTACAAGATGTACAACAGCAGTGGATGGATATGACATGGGTTGTTGCAATGTGGGGGGAGGAGGAGGAAGACATCTATCTTCAGGTGCATTCTTTAGAGAAGTGTGTCAGTAAGAGTGGTGTGAGAGAGTTGAGGGAAGAAGAGAGACAAATTTGGAGAGGGAGGCTGTTTCAAAGTGCAGGAAGTTTAATACACTGGTCTGCTGCAGATTTACTGTAAGGGATATAAAAGGCACTGACAAGCAGCAGGAAAATCCCAGCCTCTCCCTACAAAACAGGGTACTAAATGAGAAAAAGACTGAGGTAGAACGGTCAGTGGGGGATGCTGCAACAGAAGGTAAAGCCATCAAAAAATGGAGAGCAATGAGTACTAATGCCCGTAGTCTGGGTAACAAGCTTCCTGAATTAGTGGCCTTGATGGAGGAGGAACATCTGATATCGTGGCAGTCACAGAAACATGGTACACAAAACCATGACTGGGACATAAACATACCAGGATACACTGTCTACAGGAGGGACAGGGAGGGTAAAAGAGGAGGAGGAGTAGTTCTTTACATAAGGGAAGGAATAAAAGCAACAGAACAAAAGGGTAAACAGGGAGGAGAAGAAGCACTGTGGGTAAATTGAGACAGGCAATGGCACCACACACGCACAGGGTTGTATACAGACTCCTTCTCAGGGGAGGAAATGGTCAGGAAATGATAGAAAGTATACTTAGAATGGCAGAAAAGGAGATATTGCTGATGGGTGATCTGAATATGCCAGATGTTAACTGGAGTGCAGTTGCAGCTGCCACTGAAGAGTGCAGTTATTCTAGATGCCCTACAGGGGCATGCCTTAGACAACTAGGTACTGAGCCCACTGGAGAGGGAGCAATATTAGACTTGATTCTCTCAAATGGAGATGGAGAGAGGATTACAGATGTAGAAGTGGGTAGCCATCTGGGAACTAGCGACCATCGAACAGTATGGTTCAAATAAACACAGCAATAGAGCCGTTTACAAAGACAAAAAGTACTGGACTTTAGAGGCTGACTTTGCAAAATGGGTGAGTGCTAAGGAATGCACTAGCAAATGGGCAGGAAGGAGGGGTGGAAGAACAATGGGAATAATAAAACTGCCATCACAGAGGTAACGAGCCTTTGTGTGAAGCAAATAAACCAAGACGATGTAAGAAACCACTATGGTTCTCAAAGGAAGTGGCAGTGAAGGTTCAAGAGAAAAAGAAAGCATTCAGGAAGTACAAGGAATCGCAGAAGGAGCAGGACAGAGAACTGTATCAGTTAAAGCAAAGGAGGCTGGAAGGCAGTCAGAACAACAAAGGCCCAAACCGAGGAAAGATAGCCAACTCAGTTAAGAAGGGGATAAAACCTTTATAGGTACATCAGCAGGGAACAAAGGAAGACCAAGGAAGGGTTAGTGAGGCTTAATAAAGGGGGAGGGTGGGAGAGGGAGACTGTGAAAAGGCAGAGATACTAAACAGATATTTTGCTCAGTATTTACAAATGAAGAGGGGGAGGTACATAAACAAACAGTAGTAACACTCTGGATACAGAAGTTGATACCAGCCCATTTACAGAAGAAAGGGTTCTGAAAGAACTCTTAAAACTGAAGGTGTACAAAGCAATGGGGCCTGATGGGATTCATCCCAGAATTCTAAAAGAGCTAAGGGTAGAACTAGTGACACGACTGACTACCCTTTTTAACAAATCATGGGAGGATGGGGTGGTACCCGAGGACTGGAGGAGGGCAGATGCGATTTCCTTCACAAAAGTGGGAGCAAGGCAGAAGCAGGAAACTACAGACCTGTTAGTTTAACCTCAGTGATAGGGAAAATGATGGAATCACTTCTGAAGGAAAGAATTGTCGAGTATCTAGAGGCCAGAGGGGCACAGGACCCTAGGCAGCATGGATTCACAGCGGGAAGGTCATGCCAGACAAATCTGATAGATTTCTTTGACTGGGTGACCAAAGCAGTAGATCAGGGAGGGGCTGTGGACATGGCCTACCTAGACTTTAGCAAGGCATTTGACACAGTCCCACACAAAAGATTAATATACAAGTTAGCCAAGCTGGGAATGGGTCCCAGGATGACAGCCTGGGTAAAGAATTGGCTGGAGAATAGGACACAGATAGTAATAGTAAATGGAGTCCACTCAGAAGAAAGGAGGGTTACTAGTGGGGTACCGCAGGGTTCAGTATTAGGACCGGTCCTCTTCAATGTCTTTATAAGCAACATTATGGAAGGACTGGAAGGAAAAGTATGTCTCTTTGCAGATGACACTAAGATCTGCAACAGAGTTGATGCACAGGGTGGGGTGGAAAGGATGAGAAGGGACTTGGCAAGGTTAGAGGAATGGTCAAATGTATGGCAGCTTAGATTCAATGCTAAGAAGTGCAGGTAATGCACCTGGGAAACAAAACCCAGGGAAGAGTACACAATGGGGGTGAGATACTAACAACAACAAAAATGGAAAGGACCTGGGGTAGTCATATCAGATGACCTAAAGGTGGCAAGCAATGTGAGATGGCAGCAAGGAGGGGTTGGGGGTTACTGGGATGCATAGGGAGAGGCATCACCAGTAGAAAACAGGAGAGTTATTATCCCTCTGTACAGACAGCTGGTGAGACCCCATCTGGAGTACTGTGTGCAGTTCTGGAGACCCAATCTCCGCAAAGACATAGACATGATGGAAGCTGTCCAGAGGAGGGCAACTAAAATGGTGCAGGGTCTGCACTGGAAGACATATGAAGAGAGATTTAATGAGCTTAATATGTATAGCCTCGAGGAAAGGAGGGAGAGGGGGGACATGATAGAAACTTTCAAGTACCTCAAGGGAATCAACAAAGTCCAAGAGGGTAGCACCTTTCAAAAAAGAGTGCGCAAGAACAAGAGGGCACAATTTGAAGATAGAGGGGAGGCGCTCAGAGGTAATTTAAGGAAGTATTTTTCACAGAGAGGGTGTGGATGGCATGGAACGGCCTTCCGAGGAGGTTGTGGAGTCAAAATCAGTGGTGGAATCTAAGCATGTATGGGACAGTCATAAGGCAATTCTGGGGGGTGGGGGTAAGAAGAAGTAGGCTGCTGGTTAACTAGGATCTGCAGCTTATCCATTAGGTAGGGAAATGAGCAGACTGGGTGGGCCAAGCGGTCCTTATCTGTCGTCAAATTCTATGTTTCTATGTTTCTATGAAAGGGGCGAGTGGGAGGAGGGAAGGCAGGGCTAAGGATGGCACATGTCCATAAGGAGGGGGCACTCACAGCAGCAGAAACCAACAGATGTAACTTACCAGAATGGCTGTCATTGACAGGGTCCAATGCATGTGGTGCCATCTTCTGGTGCTGAGCTGGAATGAACTTCATATTAGGCAACATACTGTAAACAGTTCCATCAAATAATTGAAGTCCACAAAAGCATAATGTTAACGAGGGGATCCCATTTAATGAAAAATAAACTTTGTGGTACCATTCACAATTGATCTGAACAGCTGGACCGTGGGGGTCACTAACAGGGAAATTAGTGGATGCCTTGTGACCAAAATGGCCACACTTAACTTGGACTGCTTTCTTCTGGGCCGAGATGGCCACCAGCAAAATACGCAGCAATTATCTGGGGCAGAATCAGGCCCTGCAAATGACAGTAAGCAGTCTCTCTCCCTCTCACACCTTGGCTCACAGATTCTCTCTCTCCTCTCTGGGGTCAGATAACTCTTCACTCCCAACCACTGGATCCCTGAAAAAGCTGGCCCTGGTGAGCGACTCTACTCTTGCACACAGGCAGACAACCCGATAGACCTGCACCATCCAGGAGGGAATTTTGGACTCTGGGGCTTTTGCTATGAGTCCTGTCTTCCAAGAGATCTCCTGGCTGACTTGGATTGTCCTCACACTGGCATGCAAGCCTGTCTTGGACCCATGGGTATGGCTGTGACCCACAGTCCCTGCACTGGCAACTCCCCTACCAACTCCTGAGCTGATCTCTCCTTGCTGTTATATAAACTTGGAGCACACACACATGAGCCGTGCTGCACACTGTCCCTGGTGTCTCCAGGTGTCTCCAAGCACTGAACTCCATCAGGGAGGCTTTATAAAGTATACACCAATTGTCAGAATCAATGGCCACCACCATGTCCACCACTGGATTGTTTGACAGACATCCCACACCATTAACTGCTGGCCCCAAGAGCGGGCAAATGTCCCTGCTCTCCTACACTGCCTCCATGCACCTTTCTTGTGTCTCTCTCACTCTTTTCTCCTTTGGCTCCAAAACACAAAAATGTATATCATTCATGCACCAACACTGACCTCCCACCTAGGAAGCTCCTGCTGGTGTGACAGTGGGAAATTTAACCCATCTCTTGATGGCTCAAACTTAACATTTCCCCAAATTCTGTACACACCCTGTGGGTGGGGGGAGTGTTACATTTCTCCTCTGACTTAAACACTCATGGTAAGTATTTGTACTAGCTACCTTGCAAATGGGAAACAGAGAGGTGTGCACATTTCCTCACTGCACCCAGTGACTCAGCTCCATTGGCAGCACTGCCAAGATGGTGGATTCACCACTTCCCCACTAAACTATGGGACCTAAATACTGGTGCCTCAACCACTTGTTCTGGCAACCTACCATTTGTAATGCTCTGGACCGATTGCTTAGCATACAGGGTGGCCCCCCCAGCTCTAAACCCACATTAACCCAAACCACTACTTTAAGCACTGCCAACCTACCTAACAGCTGACAGGCAGCCAAGCCATACCCCCAAAAATGTAACAGTACCAAAATAGTAGTACATAAATTTTCTTTAACTAGAAAAGCATTTTTTCAAACATGCATGCCAATAGCAACAGTAAACAAACAACTGGAACAATAATTGATACTATCTGAAACAATACCACTTTAATCCACTCCCCCTTTATGCACTGAGGTGCATAGTCCAGTTTAAAATATAAATGGCCCGATGCCCAAAAGCCTCTGCAATCACTCTAAACAAAACAGATACCAAAGAAGAAAGCCCTGCTCTCACAGATGGATTGCTGACAGTCTGTTGAGTCCCATTTTTTAAGTCCATAAAAGGTATCACCTCCAGGAGGGGAACTGCAGCATAACAGGAGCATACAGATAGCAATGAAGAACGCCAAGGGGAGTCTCAAACCACCACAGTCACTTCATTTTCTGGAGAAATAATATTGGGGATTCAGTTTGGTGGTTGCTTGTCAAAACAAGCCCAGTCCACTCACAAAGTGCTTGGTTTGCTTCCCACCCAGGTCCTGCACCAACGCAAATGTTTTAAAGATAGTAAGTCCATCATAGCTGTTCCAGGAACACAGCCCCTTAGCAATACATTGTATCTCCTCCAGGACCATATTGGAACTTGTTGGACCCAACTTATGTTTTTTTATACAGCTTGTTAAGGGCGCCACAGTACACCCAGTCCTGGAAGTTCTCCTCAATGATGTCCCATATCCATTCAGGCAAGTATGGGTACACAAACTGGGGGTAGTCCTGCCATATCTTCCTTCCTTTTGACCTGTGACCATTCAGGCAGGCTTCTCAACATGGTCCTTGGGGCTTGACCATCTGGCAGCCACACTCCTTCTCAGTGTCTCTGCACCTGAGGATCTCCATCCTGGACCCCTTCATACTGCTGATGCCTCTTATGGCTTTTAGCGGCCAGGCTGGGTTAATCCTTTCAATTGGTCAGGTACACAGATTCATAACAGGGCAGAATGTCCCTCTCCAAGTCATCATCACTAAGGTCAGCAGCTCCCTCCACTGGCTGGTCAACAGGCTCTGGGTCACTTGGCTTCTCTTCTGCAGCAGGGGACACTGGCTTCTCAGGCTGCCATTGAAGTTCTGGGGCAGCTGCACCCAATGGTTCCTTTGCACACTCAGGGACAGATTTTCCAGCAGCAAAATGTCTTTAGGGGTCAGTAATGTCATCTGTGCCCTATGGCCATGACCCCTTCCTCAGGCCACTGATACTGGCGCTTCAGGCGGAGCTGTGGTTTTTGGCTGATTTACTCTGCTGGGATTAGGAGATTTCTGTGGGCAAAAAGGCTGATGGCTGGCTTCCTCAGCTTTCCATGCTGTTGGCACAGTGAGTTGGCTACCTATCTCCTCCCAGATTTTGAGGGCCAACTCCACCGATGAAACAGATCCACTAGCCTTTGGGAAAGGTGGCCATTACATATTCAATGGGGCCTTCCACTGGCAACCCATGCACACTGGCAAGAGAGTCACTCCAGGGCCCTCAAACTGGCACAGAACACACTTGGAAACAGTGGACATTTCAACCATATCCCACATCCACCCAAACATGGCAGAGGGGATGTTTACCTCGGCAGTCTCGGAAGTGAGTACAGTGCTTAGACAAGTGGGTTAAATATCAAAAATAGTTAGACTTAGTCACAGTAAATATTTTTTCAACAGACAGCAGTATGCACCAATACAATGTTAAACTTATAACAGTGAGCGTTATACAGGAAAAGAACACATTTAGAAGGCAAACCCTGCTTAGAAACTGGTATGGATAGCAGGGCAGCAGAAAATAAAGGAATTGATTGACTTCTCACAATTGCATAAGCATTGGTTGAAACCTAACAATGCAATAAGTGAATGTTGCATTACATACTTGCACACAGGACAATGAATGTCTGCTTTCAAGTAGGATAATGTCTTCTTTGAGCACTGAATAAACAAAAGGGTTAAATACAAAACATATACTTAGTGTGCATCTTAAGGAACCATTCACACAAGGCATTGACAGTCAGAATAGTGTTATTTGAGAAAGATAAAAGTACAAAATTACCATTTATGTTTTTGCTTCCATTACTTTCAAAAAGAATAAGTGTGGACAAGAGTTAAAAATATTCTGGGCACTGAACGTGAGGAGACATGATACTAATTAACATATGCATTAAATATGACATCAGATAATACGAGTGGTCACAACTTCAACAATTCCAAAATGATGAACAAATGCTATAAACTATGTTAGCTCATAATATTTTTTCTAACTTTAACCTGTTTTACAGCTTCCTAGCCCATAAATTGTAAAAGACTTACAGTATTTAGCAAACCTGGAAACAAATAAATAAGGTATACAAATCTTAAAGTTGAAATGTTCAGGGCCAGATTCGCAAAACTTTGCCCAGGTGCAAACCCAGTTTGCCCAGAGCAAACTGTTTTTTTCCCAGAGCAAACTGGGATTTACCCAGAGTTGGTATTCACAAAGCCCAGTTTGCCCCCACAAACTGGGTTTGCACCCAGGCAAAGTTGGGAGAGGGGCTGCAATGCAAAAGAAGCGGAGGGGACCTGCATAACCCTGCAGTCCTGTTCATGAAGTTTGTGCTCTGTTTTCGAAGGTCCTTGCATGCAGAAATTACAGCCAACAAAAACCTGGTGGTAATCCACACAAACCTAGAGATTGGCTGAGATGCTGTTCCCCCACGTCCCCGATCTTCCACCCTTATTGATAAAAAGATTTCCGTGCTGTAGTGGTCCCTCCCCACTCCCTGATCACCCACCTGATATAGTAAAATAAATTTTCAGAGGCTGGCCCGAAGGCACTGAGGGTTGAGGCACTGGATGCCACACCTCATGCCATGCTAGCAACCCAGGTTCAGGAATGACCTTGGGTCGTCGGGACACCAGCTGTGGGAGGGAAGGTAGGAGCAGGATTGAGCTACCTGCTGGTGGGTCTCCTCTCCTGGGGTGGATGCCATCCCGCCTGTAGTCCCGTCACCACTGGATGGAGGTCTGGTGGTGGCACAGGTAGGTAGAGGGATGGTTGATAGGGTGGGGCATTCCATAGGGCATGACATGCCTCCACATGCATGCATCATGTTGGGGACACACAGGATCAGGACTGCGATAAAAACACAAAAACAGCAAAAAGTACTAACTAAAAAAATAAATAAATACATTTCCATAGTGTAGTGGTCCTTCCTCATCCCTGATCATCCAACCACTACAGAAAAAATAATTTCCATAGTGTAGTGGTCCCTCCCCGTCCTGTGTGTGGGGCATGGGCTGGTGGAGGGCCCATTAAGCCACTGGCGTGCCATACAAATGGGCCCATAATGGGCATGCCAATGACCAGTAGCACCATGCATGCCCAATGGGCTCATTTGCTTGGCTCCTTTAGTGAATAGGGATTTGGCACCTGTGAGCTATTGTTGCTGGCCCATTCTCCTTGATGGCCATGGGGGCAGCACTACTGGGGTTCCTGGTGCTTTGACTAGGTTAGCTCTCTCCCTGCCTGCCCCTATTCACAGTCAGATACTGCACCGCACTATCCAACTGCGAATAGTCCAGTTGCCCACCAGCACAACTGTGGTGTGCTGCAGAAACTTTTGCACGGCACTGTGCATTTTTCTTAGAATCCTAGCCCCAATAATTTAATGACAGAGTAACAAATCATTATAATAACAATGTCATTAGACCATAAAAATCTTTTCCTCTTATATAAGGAATCATCAAACAGTGGCGTGTAACAGAAGCAGACGGGGGAGAGCCCATAGGCCAGAATAAACGAAAGGTAGTGCCTTTATGATGCAATATTGAATACAGGTGGCTGGTGTATTAAAGTGGATAAATTACTACATGTAAAACTATGTTTTCACTATGTTAGGATTATAAGTAAACTAATATATCTTGAATATATACTAACATATATCATTAAATAGTGTATTATACTGTGTTTAAGTTGCAGAATTATAGATGTTATAAAGTATATTGTAGAATACTCTATAAATCTGATTTATATTTTATCTCATAGTCTCCCAGAAAAATCCATAACAGCAAAATGTTGAGGCAAAATAAAACAGACAAGTAACTAAAGAAATTAAAAAAATGACATTTTTGGTGTGATAGCATCTCTTGAGCAAGGGCGGCCACAAACCTGTATGCTTTCTGTAAAGGGTCAGCCATAGTATTTGTTTTTTCAATTAGTTTATGTATCCGTAGAATTGTTTACTATTGGTTTTCTGGCAGTGTTGGCCAATCTCTGTTTCATTTAGTATTTTTCTTTTCGGATCAAGTTTGTACACCTCCTCAATGTATTCTTATTCTCTTCCCAATCTTCCATTATTTTCTCCAAACATTTTGTTGATTGCTGTGATGAGCAATGATTTCCCTTTTGGTTAACTATTTTGACTTTTAGCCTTATTATTAAACATCTTGACTTTTGGAATGTACATATAAGTGTTTCCATTAATTTTATTTTAAAAATGACCCATGCATTTCCAGTATTTTGGTTCTTTAGCAATGTATTAAACTTACAATATTTAGGTTTTTGTTGATGTTATCTTGGTTTACCTTATGATATTGAAATACCTCTGTGTCCTCTATATTTCTTTTAAAACTTATAGCAATAGTGAAGTGAACCATAGCATGATCGCTATTTGCAAGTGGTTGCTTAGCAAGACACTTAGAGACAATGATATTACTAGACACCAATACTAAGTCTCATATATTTTCTCCATGCATCGGCTGGGTGATATATTCAGTTAGGATACACTTTCCTGAGTAAGATTATTTGGTTTTCATATTATTCCATCCTGTCCTTTATTGGGCTGATTGAAATCACCCAATAGTACCACTTTTCCTAATTCACATGCATTCTCTATTTCATCTAGGATTTTTAGGTTCTGTTGCTTAGCAGAGTTTGAGGGTCTATTTATTTTATTTTATTTATTTATATGTTCTAGAATTAATACATTTGAGCACAGACACTCATTTACAAAGGTTCCATGTCTGTGGGAAGGGTAACATACAAACACAGGAATATTACAAAAAAACAACATTAACAACAGTATGTCTAAGATTATAACAATGATAAATTCATGAAGAATAAATACAAATTCATTAAGAAGAGAAATAGCAGATTGACAATAACAACAGTAAATCTTAATAATAACAGTGATAAATTCATGAAAAAATAAATACAAATTCATTATGAGAAGGGTAAGAAAAGCTAGAGAGGGGGAGATAAGATGAGGTAGGGCTCAGGGGCAGGAAAAGGTTCACAGTGAGGAGCAGCCAAACGCCTTGTCAAGTTTTGTTTTTAATAAAAGGGGGGGATGACAGCGGTTCTTAATAAAGGGGGGGACGACGGGGAGGAGAAGGTGAAGATGGGAAAATATCTGGGAAATGGAGAAAAGACAGTTGAAAACAGAGAGGTCATTGTAAGTACTAGGAGGTCCCGGGGGGGGGGGTGCAAGGGGCATGCATTAAATGAAGCAGTCACAACAGCTGTTCGACACAAGATCCTGTTTTGGCTGGGCCTTGAAGGTGCCCAGTTTTTGCAGGGTTGAGTATTCATATTCCAGGGAATTGAACCACTGAGGTGCTCTGCAGGTGAAGGATCACTGGCCTTGCAATGTCCAGCATCTAGGAACTAGGAGAGACTGGTAAACTGATGATTGGGTGAGCTTAGTGGGCTGGGAAGGGATAAATAATGCTACAGTTCCAGGTGGCATTAAGCTAAGGAACACCTTTTTGACTAATAAGCATGTTTGATATTTAATCTGATTTTTCAGTTGTAGCCAACCCATCTGTTTGTATAGAACACAGGTATGAGTAAGGTGATCAGACCCTATAATCAGCCTGCAGGCCTTATTTAGTGCAACTGTTATCCTCTGAAGCGAGGTGAGGGTAGCCGATTCGTAAATTACTAGGCCATCATCGATAGTTGAGAGAATGGAGCTATACACTGCCAGTTTGAGGGCTTCAGGGGTTAAATTATGCTTGATGTGATGTAGCAGACCAATTTTTATATTTACCACCTGAGCAACTGATTCAATATGATGTGAAAAAAAAAGGTGATTGTCCAGTGTAACCCCCAGGTATCTGAAATGCTCCACTACATCACGGGGACACCCTGTTGGTTTTTAATGTTGAATGCATGGGATTTCAACTTATTTCTTGTTGAGCTGAACATCATAACTTTTTTTTTTTTTTTTTTGTAATTCAAGCCTAGCTTTTGATTACAGAACCATTTTTTGATTTTTGGAAAGCCACTTTGAAGATGATCCTCGAGAAGAGCGTCGTTAGGTTGGCTTGGAAAAAGGACAGCATCGTCAGCATATATCAACATATGCTGGTGGCAATGGAGGGATAGGTTGTTTACAAAGATACTAAAAAGGAGTGGGCCAAGGATGGATCTTTGTGGCACTCCAGAATGGACATTTCACTGGCCAGAAAAGATACTGGAAATGTTTGCATAATCAGAGCGATCCTCCAGATAGTTTTTGAACCAAAGCATCACTTCATTTGACACGCCAGTGTTGGTTAATTGTTGCAGAAGCAGAGGGTGATTGACAATGTCAAATGCCTTTGTTAGATCAATGAAGACAGCATCACTAAGATTCCCTTGATTGAGAGCATGGTGTATGTATCCAGTAAATACCAAGAGGGCAGTGGCGGTGCTATGCCCTTTCCAAAAACCATGCTATTGCGGGCACTGAATAACACAGTCCAATTAGGCAACATCTATGATTGTCCATACTGGTTTTAACTCATAAGGCCCCAGCTGTTATCTGATTCTGTTTACCTTTCTTAGTTGTTTCTACCATATTAATATTGGAGCTTATATGCAGAGCAATACCTCATTTGTACTGCTGGAGTAGGAGGAGCCCTACAGATGTTTTGTGATTACAGTAGAAAAGTGAGTTCTGAAGATTCCTAATGGACTAGTTAAAATCGGAGGTTTTCTGTTATTCCTCTTCTCAGCTGTATTCATTCAGCTAAGCAGTTTTGCGATGCACTATTTTGTGTGCTAAGCTTTAATGTAGGTAGAATTGTCTTTGAAGAAAGATTAATAACTCATAAATATGCTCCCGGCATGCTAAAAGCTCCAAAAACACAACCTTCCAAGAGCCACGTTATCATACTTCCCAAGATCAGCGGTCACTTGCAATCAGAGCTCTGAAGTGGTTCAGCTCTCTTCCTTGTGATATTGCCAGCACTGCCACCCTGGCCCTTTAAAATGTAAACTCCGACAACACCTTATGGCATGTGATACCTGTGATTGCTTAATTTCAATCACTAGCAGGTCTGCTTCTCGCAGCCAGTGTCTTCTTTCAACCGTCCCCACCTTTCCTTTCCCATCAACCCTTCCTGCTCTCACCCTATCTCTTCCACCACTACACATCATTTTTTACCACCCACCCCTTCTTTCCTATCCTCCTCCTCCCCACTCCCCCCTCCCTTCTCCCTGCCCATCCTCCTCTCCTGTTCCCACCCTACATGTCATTCTAATCTGGATTCCCTCCATCTCATGCCTTAACACTGCAACCCCCTATTTCCCACCACCCCCCTCTCTACTCCTTTTTCCTCTTCACCTTAATTTCTCTGCCCTTTACCTCTCTTTCCCCTCCTTGACAATACCTCCAGCAGCATTATTTCACTCTTATGTCCAGTAAGAAAGTGAATACTAGTAACTGCATATCATTATTTTAGCTCTATGTTATTGTCACTAGACCAGGCATTCATTGTCCAATTGCCTGTATACTGTTTGTTTTGTCTGCCCATTGTAATCTCTTTGTTTGCCTCTTATTGTATTTTCTTTCACTTAATCCCATTTTATGAATCTTGTTGTACCTTGCTTATGTATTCTGATGTGGAACCTATGTAAAATAGCTCTTAGCTTAAAGGTGTCAATCTGAGATTTAAAATAAATAAATGTCAGCTTAGTCACCCTTTCCCAGCAAGGAATCTCTTAAAAAGATTTACACTGTTTTTTTAACCTCTTAACACACTATCTGATTAGCACTGTCACATAGTTTACCATATCAAAAGACAGCTAGTTCTTTAACCCCTTTTACTTAAACACACACATACTGTACATGCATACCATCTTCATGGCTGCAACATTTGAAATAATTACTGCAGCCTAATGTGTTATAAAACAATAAAGAAATTATTGACCTATCTTCAATCTTCCCCTTTTTGTGAAAATTGTGGAGAAGGTAGTGACACTTCAGTTGGAGGAGCACATTGTGATGCATGAGTTGCATGAACACTTCCAGTAGGGGTTTCAGGTGAGGCATAGCACAGAAGAAAAAATTACTCACCTTAGTAATTGCTTTTCTTCTCATGGAGTCTTGCTGTAATAGGACTTATTGCAGTTAGCCACTGCACTTGAACTGCCCCAGAGAGGAAAGAGTTAACTCCAGAGAATCTGGAGTTCTAAAGAGCGAGGGCGCTATGCCAAAGCTCTATCTGGGCAGTTTCAAATGAAACTGTCAGATCTTTACGAAGCTAACACTAACAACAAGTCTGTGTGAAAGCTCTACACTAGCCAAATGGCTACCTACTAGTAGTAATAACAACAATATAAACAACAATAGGAACAACAATAACAATAATAAGAATGAATAATGGTATTATTAGTTTTCCCCTGACAAGCACTATTAGAACCCCCTTCCCCAAAGACTCAAGTCCAGGAAGGGGCCAACAAATCACTCAACACAGAAAACCCTAGTTCCCTAACCCTAAATAAAAGAGGGTGAAGGGAAGAACTACAATGGCATGACACAGTGCTTGACTAATTTGCCACCCCACCCCAGTAGAAGTTCTGAGAGGGGCAGGTTGGGGTGGTCCTAATATAGCAAGACTCATGAGAAGAAAAGCAATTACTAAGGTGAGTAATTTTTCTTCAAACACCATGAAGTCTTGCTATATTAGGACTTATTGCAGATTACACAGCAGTACCTCCATGGAGGAGGGTCAGAACCTACTTAGGAAATAGGCTCTGAAGCACAGTTGTGCCAAAACGAGCATCTCTCCTGGACAGAAATCAAGGAATACTACTTGGTAAAAGTGTGAACTGTCTTCCAAGTAACAGCTCGACAGATTTCCAGAATGGGAATATCTCTAGCAGCCGCTAGAGATGCAGCTGTACACCTGGTGGAGTGAGCCCTCAGTCCTGAGGGGCTCTCCTACCTAGTCTTTGATAACAAAAATGGATACAAGAGACAATCCACCTTGCAATTGTCCTCTTAGTGGCAGGTTCCCTTTGCCAACCTCGCCCTAGGTAAGGAAGAGTTGGAGGGATTCGAACCTGTGACCCTTGGTGTGTTGCAATACTAGCATAAGGCTCTTTGACGTCCAAGCTGTGCAGTCTCCTCTCACCTGAGGAAGAATGCTCAGTGAAAAATCCTGGGAGAGAGATGGGTTGGTTCAGGTGGAAACCTGAAACCACTTAGGGACAAACCCTGTGTTAGTCCTAGGGACTGTCTTATCCCTGTGGGGAGAGAAAAATCTTCTTCCACTGCCAGGGCCTGTAGTTCACTTATGCATCTGGCAGAAGTGAAACCACCAGAAAAAACATTTTCCAAGTGAGAAGCTTGAGCTCTGCTGGGGACAGAGGTCCAAAGGGGTTTGCATTAACTGAGCAATGCAAACATTCAGGCTCCATGCAGGAGCTGGTTCCTAAAAAGGAGGGTTGGTGGAAGAACCCTCTAAAAACTTGGAAAACACAGGTTGAGAAGAAAAGGAAGCAGGCTTCCTGCTTGCAGAAAAAACAGAGACAGCTGCCAGAGGAACCCTTAAGGTAGCTGGCCCCAAGACCTAAGGAATTTAAAATGGACCAAAAGTCCAGAAAATGGGCAGATAAGCAGACTGTGGTATAATCTGCTTCTCAAGCGCACCAGACTGAAAACCTGTTCCGCTTAGAATTGTAAGTGGCCCCAGTGAAAAGCTTCTTGGAAGCCTTTAAAATATTTAGACACCTTGAAAAAGGTGTAAATCAGCAAATTCTAACTCCTCAAGAGCTGCCTTGAGAAGGAGGAATTTGAGGTTCGGATACCACACTCTCCCTTGTGCAAAGGCCAGTAAGTTGTGGACTCTGGGCAAGCTCAGGGGTAGGTGGACTGTCAGAGACAGAGACAATGGGTACCAGGGCTGTCTGGCCAGTTTGGAACATCAGAATCACTTTGCAGGGCTGAGATCTGATTTTTACTAGTACCCTGAAAGAAAGGGAAAAGGAGGAAAGGTGTACAGAAACTTCCCTTTCCAATCCAAGTGAAAAGTGTCCAGGAGGGCTGATCCCAGCACTGAGGCCTCAACAAAACAGAGAAAGTTAGTGGTTATCTGGGGCTGCGAAAGATCTATCTAAAATGAGCCCCATCTGGCAAGGACTGAACCCAGCACCTGAGGATTCAGAGCCCAATCGTGATGGCCCTGAGAATCCTGCTGAGGGCATCTGCCAGGGCATTGTCCTTCCCTGGGAGGTGAACTGCTATCAGGGAGGTGTTCAGGGAGTAAGCCAGAGACCACCACTTCATTGCTTTGGTGCACAAGGCTGATGACCGAGTGCCCCCCTGCCTGTTGATGTACCACATTATTGTGGTGTTGTCTGTCCTGACTTGAACTACCTTGTTCTGGACAGAAGCTGAAAACTCCTAAGAGCTAGAAGACAGCTCTGAGTTCCAAAAATTGATGTGGAGCAGAGATTCCTAGGGAGACCACACTCCCCTCATGGACAGGTCGCTAAGCAAGCTCCTCACCCCAACACAGGAGCATCCGTGTTGAGGGAATGAGGAGGACCCTAGTTTTAGATTGCTTTGATCCTGCCACCAGTGTAAGGCCAGGATCAGGGATTGGGTCACTAGAACCAATTTGGAAAGGAATCCCTCCTTTGGGACCAATAGGCCCTCAGATGGAACTAAATGTCCCTCATCTGGAATCTTGCTCCCTGCACACAGCTGTGGAAGCAGCCATGTGCCCTAGTAGTTGTAGCAAATGCTATGCTGGTCAAGAGACCTGCAGAGTAATGGAAGATGCCAGGGCAAAGAGACTGCCTACCCTTTCAGAGGAGAAATGTCCTGGCTAACTTTGTGTTCAACTCTCCCCTATGAAAGTTAGTACCTGAACTGGTTCGAGAACTGACTTTGGTAAATTCAGCAGGAATCCCAGAAAGGTGAGAAGCTGCTGGGTGACTTGCAAGTGGGATTTTACTTGATCCGGAGACTGACCCACTAAGAGCCAGTCATCCAGGAAAGGAAACAAAGCAATCCTTGCCTTCTTAAAAGAGCCACTACCAAGCTAGAATTTCAAATACCTTGGCGCAGAGGTAAGGCCGAAGGGCATTGCCCTGAACTGGTAGTGGCCTGAGGGTAACCTGAGGTACTTTTGGAGAGAAGGCCTGATCAAAACATGAAAAAAATAGGCATCCTTGAGGTCCAGGAAAGCTAGCCAGTCCCTGGCCTCAGCCAGAGTTAACATTTTAACTTTGTTTCAAAAGATGCTTGTTCAGGTACCTTAAATCGAGATGGGCCGCCAATCTCCTGCCTTCTATAGGGTAAGAAAGTATCATGAGTACAGCCCCTGCCCCAGTGGCAAGGAGGATCTTTCTACTGCTTTGCAGTTCAGAGGAGAAGAAACCTCTGCTCCCAAAGCAAAGGATTCGAAGGATTTGTAGGTGGACCTGTCTGGCTCTCATCTTTGGAAACTGTTTGAAGCTGAGAACCAGACCTATTACTTCAGAACCACTTGTCCGAGTTAGGGACACCCAATTCTGGCTGAAATAAAAACCAACCTGCCCACTGGTATAGGAGAATCTGCCCTGGGCACCCCATCAGGGTGCCTGCTTGGCAATAGTCTTAGGCTAAGGGGAGGGGGACGGTTTACTTGTGCCCGTCTATCTCTACCTCTGAAGAGACCCTCTGGCAAAGCAGAGGAGGCCTGAGCCTCTACCTGGGCACTTTTGTAGTAATCATCCCTGTTTTTCATATAGCTTGTTTGTTCCTCAAACAGAGAATTACCACAACAAGAAACAAACCATAGACTTTGACAGAGTATCTTGGGACAGATTAGTGCATCTGAGCCATGCCAACCTACGGAAAGCTACAGAAGTGGTCATGACCCTAGAGAAAACAAGATTAACACCAACAGCAGTATGAACTTGAACTTAGAGGCTTCAGTGCCATTAGCAGCCACCTGTTCCAACCCGCTAGCCAGCTGGCAATGGGCCTGCTTGGCTAACTGCAATACTGCGTCCCACCTAGATTTCCGAAATCTAGCCACATAAGCCATACAACTTGCCTGTCAGAGTCCCACAGAAGCTGCCATATACTGTTTTCTTGTCATGGCATCAATCCTCCTGGAACCTATTCAGGAGGATGGGAGCCAGGAACTAGCCTTGACACAGGCTGCAGCTTGTACCACACCTACATGACTACACTGCTCAGTGAGGAAGTCTGTAACAGAGCCTGATGAAATACACCTTCTGTCCATTTTTTTATCTTACAGGAGGGACAGAAAGAGGAATCTTATAAAATCTTTGTTGTTTACTTCCTAAATGACTTATGCAAAGGAAAGACAACCTCCTAGCCCATCATTCCTACATAATCAGGCTCCCCTTTACTCATCCATAGCCTCCTCTAAAGGAAGCTGGGGATTCTGCAAGCTTTTTGTAAAACATAAACTGAGAAAAGGACTCAGACAGAAAAGGAGGAGATTCTAAAAGTCTGTCTGGAGAAAATGTCCGCTTAAGTGGGCATGTCCAGACCCTATCAGCCACACATGTATTGATCAAATTTCCTCCTCCCACTCCTGTGGTTCATAACAATTCCTCAACATCATAAACCTGAACCACTGGAACTGAACGAGCCACCTTTTACCAACTGTAGATGGTTCGACAGGACCTAGAAACTGGACAATCTGTATGGCTTAACTACTTCTGCAGCAGTTGGAGAGACAATCTTGGACTCCAAACCTA
This sequence comes from Neoceratodus forsteri, assembly GCA_016271365.2. Lineage (NCBI taxonomy): Eukaryota > Metazoa > Chordata > Ceratodontiformes > Ceratodontidae > Neoceratodus > Neoceratodus forsteri. The sequence goes on from CM057454.1 coordinate 795,002,119, forward strand.
CTGATTTCTCTGTCATATTCATTTTTTTTTTTTTAAACTGGTTCCTCTGAACCATCCTTTTGCCCGAGGAAGTCTAGCCCTGGTCAGAGGGCACTCCCTCTGGTCCAGTGGGTACTGGACCGGGCTGGCCATCCGGTCAGCGGACTTTTGGCCAATAGTTCCCGAGCCGCCCTATCTCTTTCAGGGTGGCTGCAGGAAATTTTAAACACCTGGCAGTCTGACAGGAGGTGGTCAGCCCTCAGACAATAAACACAAGTGGTGTGGGTCAGCCTTGGCAAAGGCTTCTCCACAGCATCACAGTGTTGAAACCCCGTGGGCCGGTTTTTCTTTTGGATTTCTCAGACATAATGCCAGCCTGTAACTAAAAAAACTTCTGCCTTTTATGGCCGTGCTAGGTAAAGACACCTTATCGGTTCCTAATCGTTTACTGGTATTTGAAAAACCCTATTTAAAATCAAGGTTTTTAGAACCAATAAGAACCGGTACCGCCTCTAAAAGCCCAAAACTTTAAAGCGTTAAAATAAGCAAACCGATCGGTTCAAACCCGAACTGATAACTAAATTTCCACAGACTTTACATTTTGTACTTACGTTTACCAGATAGAGGCTTTAACGGAAATGGGTAAAATAATGTACTTTTGCGGTTCAAATGAACCGAAAATACTACGCTTGACGAAATGAGACGAGCTGAAGGCTGATCTCGGAGCAACTGTTCAGTGAAGCGGAGTAAAGAATCTGACAGTTTCATTTGAAACTGCCCAGATAGAGCTTTGGTATAGAGCCCTCGGGCTTTAGAACTCCAGATTCTCTGGAGTTAACTCTTTCCTCTCCGGGGCAGTTCAAGTGCAGTGGCTAACTGCAATAAGTCCTAATATAGCAAGACTTCATGGTGTTTGAAACTGTGCAGAATGATGTCCTCAGGACTAGAGATCGAAGAGAGAGAACAATTCTTGTTCTCCTTCATCTCTCTTCATCATTTGACAATGTGGACCATTGTGTGTTGCTTGACCGCCTCAGGGAACTCTGCGGACTCACTGGCACTGTCATCTGCTGGTTTGAGTCTTTTTTAACCAACAGGAGGCAACGGATTGTGATGGGGAATTTCTCCTCCACCCCTAGCCCCCTGTCTTGCAGAGTACCTCAGGGATAGGTATTGGCCCAATGTTGTTTGCAGTGTATATGCTGCCCCTGTGAGAGATCATTAGGAAATATGGCATGGGTTTTCATTGCTATGCTGATGATACCCAGCTATACTTATCCATTGCCCCAGGAACATCCAACGTGGTGGATGTGCTAAACAGCTGCCTTGCTGAGATCAATGATTGGATAGCCTCTAGCTGGTTGCAACTGAGCCCGGATAAGATGGCGGTATTAGTGGTGGAGCTGAACAGAGTGCATGATAGGATGGCCTCTGGATCAGAGACTGGACTTGTCCTGGGATCTATTCCATTGAAGGCCTCCTCTAGGGTGTGAAATCTTGGTGTCATTCTGGATAGGAGTTTGATGATGGAGATGCAGATATCTTCCATCATCCAATCCTGTTTTTTCCATCTCAGAAATGTCACCAGGATAAAGTCCCTTGTTCTGCCTCTGTACCTCCCCACTTTGATACATGCTTTAGCTACATCAAGGCTTGACTACTGTAATGCGCTCTACCTCGGTGCCATGGGAGGATCCCTCTGCAGACTGCAGCTAGTGCAGAACACGGCTGCCCAATTGCTCACTGGGCAGCCAAAGTTTTGTCATATTACTCCTGTGTTGCCTGAGCTGCACTGACTGCCGGTCAGGTGGAGGATCCTCTTTAAGGTGGGTCTTCTCATATAAGGCCCTACATGGCCAGGGCCCTGGTTATCTGTTAGACCTTCTTGTACCTGCTCTCTTGGTTCACCCCCTCCGTTCCTCCTGTGGAGTCCCCCTGGCAATTCTCAGGATGAGGCTGGAATTGGCCAGTGACAGGGCATTTAATGTTGCTGCCCCCATCCTGTGGAATTCGTTGCCCCTTGGGGTTAATGGGGCTCCTACATTGGAGGTATTCAAAGCCCACTTGAAAGCCCTCCTATTTGCCCAGGCCTTTTTGGGTTAAGCTGTTCATTTAGAGTTTTAAACACAGCTACTGGTAATTCGATGGTTTGTTTTATTTATGGGAAATGCTCTTATATGGGTTAATTCTCCTTATGTTTATATTTTTTCTTTTGCTTTCTATCTTGCTTTTAAATGTGTACTCATTTGTTTGTACAGTGCCCATAGCCTCTGGGATTGGGCGTCTTCGGTTATACAGAACTCAGTGAAGTCACATATCAACAAAACTTAGGCACCACTTCATACTGTGCAAAACAGATACTTTATTTGCAGAAAGTGCTCCATGGAAACAAGCAATCACCCTGCAGCTCAAGGATCACCACGACCAGTTTCACATGTCATGTGCATCTTCAGGAGGATGAATTGCCCCATTGCCCACATAACATAAAAAGCTACTGTTTAAAGTGACAGTGTATAAAAACATTTAAATAACCAAACAAAACACATTAAAAACAAGATTAAATCAGCACAAAACCTCAGTTAAATAAATATTCAGAGCAGCAATTTGAATTTTGTAATCAATAATGCTTAAATTATTGCACTCTGGATGCTTGGGCTACCAGTTCATGCTTTGGGCAAGTAACAATTAGTCCTTTTTATGGACTCTAAAGTTTCTACAGTGCAAATAAGTTGTTACATAGGCTACCCCCCTCTCGACCCTAACCCGAATGCCTCTATCCCATAACATTTTAATTTGTATTGCTTACCATCTTCCTTCTGTGTTTTGCAATGTACTGCTAATGAGTTTTTCTCATTTTGATTTGAAATACTGCAAATATGTTCTCCCATCCTGACTTTCAGATGGCGGGTGTTTTTTCCTACATAAAAGGCCCCACATTCACATGTGGCCAAGTACACTGGGTTCTCTGTAACATAGTTAAAAAATGATCCTGCCTTGTAAGTTCTCTGAGCATTAACTATGCAGAAAAGTGTTACTTTTCAGGATGGCGCTGCAGTATTTGCAATTACCACAGGTAAAGGTACCATATGGTTTCACTGGTAGCCAGGTCCCCCCTACCTTCTTCTCTATTGTGTGTAGGCTAACTGTGTGTAATCATATCTTTAATGTTCCTACCCCTCTTATACACCATGCATGGTGGGTTAGACGTTACTTCTCTCAAGCGTGGGTCTAGGCCCAAGAGCAGACAATGCTTCCTTTTTATGCCCTCCACTGCACCAGACTACCTACAGAAGGTGCTGACAAAATGCATCCTACTTGTGTTTGTTTCATGATCCCTGGGGGTTATGACCTCTTCTCTACTCTTACGTGATACTTCTCTCCTGGCATCTTCCACCATTCTGGCCGAATAACCCCTCTCCATAAATCTTGTGCAAATTCCTTGACTGTGTACTTGAAAGTCACTGTCAGTGCTGCGATTCATCCACACCCTAAGTAGTTGGGCCCTGGGTATGTTATTGATCATATGCCTTGGATGGCAACTGGAGGCACTTAAGAATGAGTTTCTCTCAGTGGTTTTATGAAAGAGGGATGTTTGCAGTCCATCATTAGCATCCCTTATAATCTCCAAATCCAAAAAGGTGACCACATTTTGATCACTCTGCACATTGAATTTGAGGTTAGAATTGCTATTTTCCAGGTAGTTAATAAAGTCTCTCAGTTCATCCCCAGTGCCTTTCCAGATCATACGAATGTTGTCAATAAAGTGATGCCACAGCAACTCGATGATCAACTCAGTGAAGTTCAGTTTACAATGTGGAATTTGCTACCATGGTAAATGTTACTATATATTTACATTCAGCTCTTTAATGATTAAAATGCAGCCCTGTGGAAGCAGGTACTCATCACACCAGTGTACAAAAATGGTGACTGAGGTTCCTCGGCCAATTATAGGCCCATATCCATACTGTCCCCCCTCTCTAAAGCACTTGAGAGAATAGTATCAGACCAGCTTGCCAAATACCTGGATAAATACAGCCTACAGTGTCCTCAGCAGCATGGCTTCAGGAAAGGCCACAGCACCACCACAGCCCTGGTGAAATTCACAGACCATGTTCACCAAGCCATGGATGATGGAAGCCTTGTGCAGTCCATTTTTATTGACCTAACAAAGGCGTTTGATAAGGTCAGCCATGAGATTCTCCTACAAAAACTGGCAGACCTGGGCCTGTCACCAACCTCTTTGGGCTGGTTTAGTGACTATCTAACTGCCAGAAACCAAAGGGTAAAGATCAGAGCATTGTTATCTACTGGCAGATAGGTCTCCCTAGGCATCCCTAAGGGATCTACCCAGGCCCTCTACTGTTTAGTCTCTTCATAAACAGACTTCCCACATCATGCCCCATTAGAGTCATCCTTTATGCAGATGAAGCAATAATTCTGAGGTGAAGCCCAAATAAAAGTGAACTGGCAAGTAAACTGCAAACTACCTTCAACTTGTTGGAGGACTGGTTTACAAACTACAAACTTTTCCTCAACTATATAAAAAAAAATAAAGGTGATGTTACTAAACAGCCCCCACCTTAGGAAAAAGAATCCCACGTTGACCATCACCAACAACAAGAATGTCCTACTTGAGCAGGTACAGGTATTCAAATACCTGGGTCTTCACATCAGTGAATTCGTCACCTTCTCCTATCACATCGATCATGTGGTAAAAAGCATCAATGCTAAGCTTGGAATCCTGCATAGACACAGGCAATACCTCACGCCTGATGCCCTGCGACTATTGGTCACGAGTTCTGTGCTGTCAGTGGTTGATAATGGCCTAGTGGTATACAGTGCAGCCTCTGAAACTGTCTTAAAAAGGATGTCCACTGCACTAAATAAGGCCTGCAGACTTGTCCTAGGGGCTGACAACCAACTGCACACATGCCTACTATATAATCACACAAACCGGCTCAACCTTAGGGACAGGATAAAATTCCAGACCTGCATCCTAGGCAAATAAACACTGCTGGCTCTTGTTCCACCTTGCATCCAACAAATGTTCCAGACAACTAGTTCCCAGCACAATACCCATGGGACTTCATGTTGTGCTTTCAAGGTACCATTCAGAAGAACATCCCTGCAGCAAAGCTCCTTCTCCTACAAAGCTCCATAATGGTTGAGTGATCTCCCAGTCCGCACAACTGGCTTACAGAACCTGAGGATCTCTAAAACACAACTTAAACAGCACCTCGCCAACTTGTCTATTTGCGACTGCTTCAAGTAATACCTACTTCCGTATGGTAGATCCATCCCATCACTTAGTAGCAGCACTTAGTCTCTCACCCAGGCCACCCCTACCTATAGTAACAACCCTTAGTCACAGCACTTACCTTGTGAGTCTCTTATCCCCCACCCCATCCTTTCGTGTGTCTGAGGACCACCACAATCTAGCCAAGGGCTTTACCATCTATGCCTGTGAGGCTGCTCCTCCCACTACCCTCTCCCTCCTATTCACTCCAATTTTCTCTGCACACTTCCCTTCCCATCACACCGCTGACTTCCCTTCCCCCTTCCCGCTTAGCTATATCACTAATTAAGCTCTGACAAAGCTTTCCTCTGGCAGCACAGGGTTTCTCTTTCAATCTCTATAATCCTTTCTAGTCTTTCCCATTCTCCATTAATTAAGATCACATACTAGTTTAAACTCTATACGTATTATGCTCTGCTCTTTACACTAGAATGTATAAACAACTCTAAAGTCTGCAACTGAGTGAACTTATTGTTTAGAATCTTGCCAAATGACCTTGTAGCTGATTCTTGTGACATTGCTATTTTCTGTTCTGTAGGTCCTGTCTAGACATGGAACTTAAAGGTTGTTTCCAAATCAATAAACTTGAAACTTAAAATAACATATTCTTTAGAGATGGGTAAACTGATTCATCAAAAATATGAACCGACCCGAACATGCCAAAGTGTTCAGAAATGAACGGCTTCCGAAAACTTTTCGCTGTTCAGATCAGTTTGGGATGGCTCCTATCACAGGAACTACAGCGCAAGAAGTGCCAGAGCAGGAGGAGCCCACAGGAGAGACCAGATACAAGACTCTGGTCCCTCATTGGATGGCCGAGCTGTCCATCTCTCTAAGTTGGCACTTGATTGGGTTACTGCTGTAGCAACCCATGTGGTCCACCTTAGAGCTATGCAGAGGAATCAGGAGGATGGAAAAGGAGCAGCAGCTTCTCTTGGCTGCTCCTTGTGTTGCAGATTGCTGAATTGATTGTTTTCTTCTGTGCTTGTGCTGCTGGCATTTTTTCTCCCCTTGGACATGTGAAGAAGTTCACTGCCAGTCTGCCGCTCTTAAAAAAAAAAAGCAGAATTTTTTAAACTAAAAGAAGAACTTAAGGGAAGAAGGGATTGGGAACTTGGGGAAGTTGGGAGTGGGGAGTTGGGGATTGAGAGTCAGGGACTTGGGAGGGGATTGCCTGCAAGGACTGGGTGTGGGACTTGGGAGGGAGTTGGGGATGGGGTGGGGACTGGACCAGAGACTGGGGAGTTCAATGTATGGGAGAGGAGACTTGGACAGGTGATATTCATGAACATAAACATTGAATGATGAGCCAGGATAGAACTTGGAGAGAGAGAGACAGTGAGCAACTTGTGAGAACTAGAGTGCTGTGTGTATGGAATCTGCCAGCCAGTCATCAGTGCACTAGTGCCACTTCTAGCATACTGTCTGTGTGACCCCCCCCCCCGTGTCAGATAGGGTTAGGCCAGGCAGGGTCCCCCAGAATCTCTGTGGGTATACTAGCACCCCCCCGTGAAGTCAGTCATCTGTGATCTTCCTCCCTGTGCTAGCTCAGTGGGTATAATCTTTGCCTCAGTGGGCATGGTATTCCATCACATCACACGGAATAAAGAAAAAAAAATCCTTGCAGGGGAAAAGTACTGTGTCAAAGAGGGATAGGCCAGGCAGAGTTGCCCAGAATCTCTGTGGGTATACTAGCAGCAGTTCAAAAAAAGCAGCTTCTTGAAACCAAGGAATCCTGGGGTAATGGTCCTTACGTTCAGGTAATGCACCCCTGAGGTGTCCAGTAATATCAAGATAGGTCTGGGGTGGGGTTGATATAAATCTTTCACAAGATTCAAAAGTTTAGTTTTCTCATATATTCTTTATTTTTATTTTGCCCTGACATTTCACACTATGTGCTTTTTCAAAGGGCTTTAAGAAGTTCTGAAAATAATTCACATATATATTTTTAAGTATACATTCATATGATATTTCAGTTTATACTCAATTTAAAATGTTTAAAAATAAATGTCCCAGCAATGGGGTTAGTCAGGCTCATTTAAGAGTAGTGGTTACAAATGTCTGGTGTTTTTCTGGTGGTCATTTTTTTAAAAATAGAAATGAACTGACAAAGTGTACTATTGTTTTAGGTTGAAGAACTTGATGATTGTATCTATAAGAAAGACTTAAGCAACTATTGAAACTGATATATGAATTAACGGCTTAGTAAAATAACTTAATTTTAGCATTTATTTAAAAAAATATTAAAAACAGTATAAACTAAAATATTATATGAATGTATACATAAAAATACATGTTATGTTAATTATTTTCAGAACTTCTTAAAGCCCTTTGAAAAAGCAAATAGTGTGAAACGTCAGCACAAAAGAAAAAAAAATAAAGAACATATGAGTATACTAGAAGCAGTGCCTGCAGCATCGCCCTTAGCATAGGTGGTCCGTGAAATAAATTCTGTATGTGAAATAAAATCTGCCAGCCAGTCATCAGTGCACCAGTGCCACATATTGCATACTGTCTGTGTGACCCCCAAGAAGTCAGTCATCTGTCATCTTCCTCCCTGTGCTCGCTCATCAGGGTATGAGCTTTGGCTCAGTTGGCAGGACATTCCATCACATCATTTAGAATAAAGAAAAAAAAGAAAAAAAAATCCTTGACAGGGAAATGTACTGTGTCAAAGAGGGTTAGGCCAGCCAGGGTCACTCAGAATCTGTGTGGGTATACTAGCAGCAGTGCATGCAGCATCATCCTTAACATAGGTGGTGTGTGAAATAAATTCTGTGTGTGAAATAAAAAAATTTGCAAGCCAGTCGTTAGTGCAGCAGTGCCACTTCTTGCAACTGTGTGACCCCTCCCCTCAAGAAGTCAGTCATCTATCATCTTCCTCCCAGTGCTAGCTCAGTGGGGTATAAGCTTTGGCTCAGTGGGCAAGGTATTCTGTGACATTATGTGGAATAATCAGTGAAAAAAATGTTGAAGGGAAAAAGTACTGTGTCAGAGAGGGTTAGGCCAGGCAAAGTCCCCCAGAATCTCTGTGGGTATACTAGTAGCAGTGCCTTCAGCATTGCCCTTAGCGTAGATGGTGTGTGAAATAAAATCTGTGTGTGAAATAAAATCTGCCAGCCAGTCATCAGTGCATCAGTGCCACTTCTTGCATACTGTCTGTGTGCACCCCCCCCAAGAAGTCAGTCATCTGTCATCTTCCTCCCTGTGCTCACTCAGTGGGGTATAAGTTTTGGCTCAGTGGGCAGGGCATTCCATCACATCACATGGAGTAAATAAAAAAAGAATGATAAAATCCAGATTACGGTCATCACAGTAACAGATTTCACATTTGACAACTATCTGAAGCTCTGGGAAGCTTTGCCACTGTAACATGACTACTCATCCTCACGAAGTATCACGTTCATGTTCATGGTCATCACGGTCATGAATAAGCTCAGTTCCATCCAATATCTGAAGCTCAGGAAAGTGCTGCCACTGTTAAACAATTCCTCATCCTCACTACCAATCACACTCATGGTCATTGCGGTCACAATCGCGTTCACGTTCACATTCACAGTCATCACGGTCACAATTTTCACATTTGCCAACTATGTCTGGGAGCTTGTTTTAGTACAATACCACAGCAGTAGCAAACCCTTCCAGTAATGACAGTATCCTCAGCTCTGAGATACAAAATGCTTGCATTTTGTCTTCTTCAGAAAGAGAAAACATGCATCTTTACAACTCTTGAGTTTTTGTTGTCCCATTTGGTACATTACAAAGATACTATCAATTCTTTAAACACATACTATGTTTTGTTCCATTCTCATAAAAAGAGACATTACTAAGAAAGTATCTAAAGGCTGCATAACAAAGTTCACCTCTGATTGTACTGACATAGAAATCCTACAAAAATACACCTACAGTACCTGTTCCAAATTTCATGATTACAGAAGAAATAACTTTTTTTGGTGCAACCCTGCTTTTTTTTAATCTTCAGTTTCATCACGAATCAGGACACCCAGTTATTATGTCACATCACTCATGAGCCTTGGTCCAGTATGATGCTTCTGTTAGTGTTCACGTTCTGCATGATGCCCTAGTAACAGATCACAGACTTGAATCTTTGTCCTCACAAGCCAGCTGTACTTAATCCAGTAGCTATAATCTCAGAGTGAACAAAGTCAGACTCAGGAGGCTGGTTTAAAAAAAATGGAGATCTGAGACTTGCCTGCCTTTGGACAAGATCATCGTCATCTTCCAGTAGGCACATCCATAGTCACATTATTCACCCCTCATCTCATTTCACTACTCATGCATTTTAGTACTGCTGAACAGTGGTTTAATTGATTTTTTTCTATAGATATGTTGATTAAAAGCTATTTAAAATTATTTTTTTCACATACAGTTACCATGAAATAATAAAGGTTATAAAAGATTTGTATAAGCATCCTACCCTTTTTTGCTTATCAGAACCTTTTAGAACCTCATAACCTTTTGAGATTCTCCCATCCCTAATATTCATTAACTTAACCTCTTCCCCATTTCCACCACATCTCGACTACATGATTTACATAATGATACTAGAGAAATAATGATAGATTCCCTTTAAATAATTCCTATTGTATATTTTGTATCCTGGATAGCACTGGGGAGATGCTACATGTCATTCTCATAGGGATCTTCATTTTACACGTTTGCACTGTATTTACTCAGGATAACCCAGATTAGATGTAATATCTTGTTTTCAATGGGGTCCTCATTTTACCCATTTTGCAATGTATTTATCCAGGGCTGCCTAGTCCAGGTGTAAAATATTATTTTCAGCTTGCTCTGATTATATGCAATGCAGCATAATAATGTGTAGATGTTGAACCCCACTGAAAATAAGATGTCACATCATCTGTGAACTATCCAAGCTAAATATATAGCAATCAACAGGCATATTCTAGGAAAACACATTATAAAATTCTGTATAAGGAAGACCACATTGAAACTGCCTCTCAGCAGATCTGAGTTGTGCAAATACATTAGAAAGCTATATCTCATTCTCATAGGGATCTTTATTTTACACATTTCTGCACTGTATTTACTCAGGATATCCCAGATTAGATGCAATATCTTGTTTTCAGTGGGGTCATGATTTTACCTATGTTTACAATGTATTTATCCAGGGTAGCCTTGTCCAGGTGTAAAATATTTTCAGCGTGTTCTGGTTTTATACAATGCAGCATAGTAATGTGTAGATATAGAACCCCACTGAAAATAAGATGTCACATCTTCTGTGAACTATTAGGGTAAATATATACCAATCAGCAGGCATATTCTTGGAATACAAACTGTAAAAATGTGTAAAAGGAAGACCACATTGAAACTGCTTCTAAGGAGATCTGCATTGTGCAAATACATTAGAAACAAACATTTGTCAATGCCGAATGTTGATTGCGTTGGTCCGTTGAGCTCGCTCACTGGCCCTCTGTCACTCGCTCATTCAGTTTCTCCCAGTGCTGCAGGCTGCTGTTTTGTACTGAGCTCCTGCCTGCGTTGGCACCCTTTTCTTTCCACAAAGAAATTCACAGCTGGCCCGACAGAGCTCCGTTGAGGTGGGTCACTCCCCTTCTCTGACTCGCTCATTCTGTTTCTCCTTGTGCTGCAGGCTAGCCTTTTGTACTGGGCTCCTGCCTCTGTTGATGGCTTTTTCTGCCACAAAGAAATCTGCAGTAGTCCTGACACAGGTCCATTGAGGTTGCTCACTCCCCCTCTGTCACGCGCTCATTCCATGTCTGCCGGCGCTGCAGGCTGGCCTTTTGTAGTGGGCTCCTGCCTGCATTACCGCCTTTTTCTGCCCATAAAGAAATCCACAGCAGTCATGATAGAGCTCCATTGATCTCACTCACTCCCTCTCTCTCACTTGTTCATTTTGTTTCTCCCCCCCGCTGAAGGCTGCACTTTTGTACTGAGCACCTGGATGCATTGTTGCTTATTTTGCCCACAAAGAAATCTGCAGCAGTCCAAATAGAGCTCCTTTGAGCTCACTCACTCCCCCACCCTCACTTGCTCACTTGTTCTATGTCTCCCGCTGGTGCAGGCTTTCCTTTTGTACTGGGTTCCTACCTGTGTTGACAGCTTATTCTGCCCACAAAGGAATCTGCAGCAGTCCTGACACAGCTCCGTTGAGCTTGCTCACCCCCACCTCTCTTACTCGCTCATTCCATTTCTGCCAGTGCTGCAGGCTGGCCTTTTGTACTGGGATCCTGCCTGCATTGCTGCTTTTTTTTGCCCACAAAGAAATCAGCAGCTCTGTTGAGGTCACTCACCTTCCCTGTCTCACTCACTCATTCTATTTCTCCTGGTGCTGCAGGCTGCCCTTTTGTACTGGGCTCCTGCCTCTGTTGGTGTCTTTTTATGGCCATAAAGCAATTTGCAGCAGTCACTACAGAGTTCCATTGAGCTCGCTCACTCCCCCTCTCTCACTCACTTGTTCTATTTCTGCTGGCCCTGCAGGCTGCCTTTTTGTACTGGGCTCCTACCTGCATTGCCGACTTCTTCTGCCCACAAAGAAATCTGCAGCAGTCATGATAGAGCTCCGTTGAGGCTGCTCACTCCACCTGTCTCACTCGCTCATTTTGTTTCTCCTGCTGCTGCGGGCTGCCTTTAGGTACTGGGCCACTGCATGCATTGCTGCCTTTTTCTGCCCACAAAGAAATTTGCAGCAGTCCCAACAGAGCTCTCTTGAGCTCACTCACTCCCTGACCCTCACTCACTCGTTCTGTGTCTCCTGTTGCTGCATGCTGCCCTTTTGTACTGGGCTTCTGCCTGCATTGGCACCTTTTTTTGTCTACAAAGAAATCCGCATCTGTCCCAACAGAGCTCCATTGAGGTCTCTCACTCAGCCTTTCTCACTCGCTCATTCTGTTTCTCCTGGCACTGCAGGCTACCATTTTGTAGTTGGCTCCTGCCTCTGTTGGTACCTTTTTCTGCCCACAGAGAAATCTGCAGCAGTCCTGACAGAGCTCTGTTGAGCTCACTCTCTCCACCTCTCTCACTCACTCATTCCATTTTTGCCGGCACTGCAGGCTGCCCTATTGTACTGGGCTCCTGCCTGCAATGCCGCCTTCTTCTGCCCACAAAGAAATCTGTAGCAGTCACAATAGAGCTCCATTGAGCTCGCTCACTCACTCACTCCCCCTCTCTCACTCATTCATTCTGTTTCTCCCGCAGCTGCAGGCTGCCCTTTTGTACTGGGCCCCTGCATGTATTGCTGCCTTTTTTTGCCCACAAAGAAACCCGTAGCAATCCCAACTGAGCTCAGTTGAGCTCACTCACTCCCTCTCGTTCACTAGCTCACTCATTCTGTGTCTCCCGCTTGTGCCGACTGTCCTTTTGTACTGGGCTCCTGCCTGCATTTGCTGCTTATTCTGCCCACAAAGAAATCTGCAGCAGTCCCAAAAGAGCTCTGTTGAGCTCGCTTACACCCCATCTTTCAATCGCTCATTCCATTTCTTCCAGCGCTGCAGGCTGCCCTTTTGTACAGGGCCCCTGCATGCATTGCTGCCTTTCTCTGCCCACAAAGAAATCTGCAGCAGTCCCAACAGAGCTCTGGTGAGATCACTAACTCCCCCTCCCTCACTCGCTATTTTTGTGTCTCCCACTGCTGCAGGCTGGCCTTTTGTACTGGGCTCCTGCCTGCATTGCCACCTTTTTCTGCCAACAAAGAAATCTGCAGCAGTCATGATAGAGCTCCATTGAGGTCGCTTTACTCCCTCTGTCGCACTCACTCATTCTGTTTCTCCTGGTGTTGCAGGCTGCCCTTTGTATAAGGCTCCTGCCTCTGTTGGCACCTTTTTCTGCCCACAAAGAAATCTGCAGCAGTGCTGACAGAGCTCCATTGAGCTTGCTCATTCCCTGCTCTCACTCGCTCATCCCATTTCTGCCTCTGCTCCAGGCTGCCCTTTTGTGCTGGGCTGTTGCCTGCATTGCAGTCTTCTTCTACCCACAAAGAAATGTGCAGCAGTCATGATAGAGCTCCATTGAGTTTGCTCACTCCCCCTCTCTCACTCGCTTATTCTGTTTCTCCCACTGCTGCAGGATGCCCTTTTGGACTGGGCCACTGCGTGCATTGCTGCCTTTTTCTGCTCAGAAAGAAATTTGCAGCAGTCCCTACACAGCTCCGTTGAGATCACTCACTTCCTCTCTCTCACTTGCTCATTCTGTTTCTCTCACTGCTGCAGGCTGTCCTTTTGTACTGGGCTCCTGCCTGCGTTGCCACCTTTTCCTGCCCACAAACAAATCTGCAGCAGTCACGATAAAGCTCCTATGTGGTCGCTCACTCCCCTGTCTCACTCGCTGATTCTGTTTCTCCAGGTGCTGCAGACTGCCCTTTTGTACTGGGCTCCTGCTTCTGTTGGCACATTTTTCTGCCCACAAAGAAATCCGCAGCTATCCTGACAGAGCTGCGTTGAGGTCGATCATTCCCCGCTCTCATTCACTTGTCCAGTTTCTGCCACCACCCCAGGCAGCCCTTTTGTACTGGGCTCCTTCCTGCATTACTGCCTTCTTCTGCCCACAAAGAAATGTGCAGCAGTCAAGATAGAGCTCCATTGAGCTCGCTCACTCTCCCTTTCTCACTCGCTCATTGTGTTTCTCCCAGCACTGCAGGCAGCCCTCTTGTACTGGGCTCCTGCCTTCATTGGCACCTTTTTCTGCCCACAAAGAAATCTGTAGCAGTCCCAACAGAGCTCCGTTGAGGTCGTTCAATCCCCCTGTCTTACACGCTCATTCTGTTTCTCCTGGCGCTGCAGGCTACCCTTTTGTACTGGGCTCCTGCCTCGGTTGGCACCTTTTTCTGCCCAGAAAGAAATCTGCAGTAGTCCTGACAGAACTGTGTTGACCTCACTCACTCCCCCTCTCTCACTCGCTCATTCTGTTTCTGCCAGAGCTGCAGGCTGTCCTTTTGTATGGGGCTCCTGCATGTGTTGCCACCCTTTTCTGCCCACAAAGAAATCTGCAGCAGTCATGATAGAGCTCCGTTGAGCTTGCTCACTCCCCCTTTCTCCGTCACTCATTCTGTTTCTTCTGCCGCTGCAGGCTGCCCTTTTATACTGGGCCCCTGCATGCATTGCAGCCTTTTTCTGCCCACAAACAAATCCACAGCAGTCCCAACAGAGCTCCGTTGTGCTCACTCACTCCCCCTCCCTCACTCGCTCATGTTCTGAACACAGATTTCCCACAGCGACCACAATATTAATGTAGGGGAAGGGTGGAAGGGAGGGGCAGCTGGAGAATAAGGAGTGCTAGCTGCATATTCGAGCAGACCTGATAGACTTCTAGGCCTTTATCTGCTGGCAAATTTCGTATGTTTGTATATTCGTATTCTGCGTCAGAAGTACTAAAAACACATTTCGGCCAGGATTTGAAAAATTACAGCAGTACTGTTCATAAGGTGGTGCAGAACAATGCAATGTTGAAAATCTGGAGTGAAAATATTATAAATTCATAAACTTATGAGCGTGTGTGCAAACTGCACAAAGCACACTCGTAACACAGTCATTTTATGGAGTATTGGCACCAAATTTTCAATATAGGCATTTTAGGACTTCTGCTCATGAACAGTGTCACTGTCATTTCCGTAATCTGTCCCAAACACTGATTTCCCACAGTGACCGTGCTATTCTGTGCCGGATGTGTGAAAACACTTTTCAGCCAGGATGTGGAAAAAGACAGCTGTACTGTTCAAAAGGAGGTATGGAAAAATGGCAATGTTGAAAATCTGGTGTTAAAATATTGCAAATTTGCAAAGTTACAAGCATGCGAAGCAACTGCGCAACATACGCTCGTAAAACAGTAATTTTTTTATTTTTTCCATAAAATTTGCAACATAGACTTTTTGAGAGCCCTCCTCATGAACACTGGCACTGTTGTTTCTTTAATCAGTCCTGAAAGATGATTCCGTGAATTGACCTCAAAATCACTTTGCGGGGCCGATTAATGCCATGACAGTGACAGAATTCATGAGAAGGGTCCCAAAAATCCCATGTTGAAAATTTGGTGCCAAAATTCAAAAAAATGACTGAGATATGCATCAAAGTTGAAAAAACCCTATCTATTCAATTATACAGCTTACCGGCATTTCTTCAGTTCACGGTCAGCTTTGAAGAGTGCAGATGTGTTCCCGGTCCACCAAAGATCATCGCGCTGGACTCTGAAGGTAAGTATGGGGTGAGGGGGCTGTGGGGAGGCAGGGTGCACAGTGGGTGGGTGCGGATTGCGGGAAGGGGGAAGGAAGACTGCCGAGGAACCATTTCCTTTTTTCACAGGTCAAAAAAAAAAAAAGACATCGCGGGACAGTTTTTTGTTTTCAGGGGCATGTGGCATGCTAAGGTTGGCTCCTAGCATGCCAACAGAGTCTTTTTTTGGGGGGCAGCTGTAGCCAAAGGGGGACTGGGCACCCCCGTTGGCACATGACAAAAGTGGGGGTGACATTATGCCGATGGGGATTGGGCACCCCTGTCAGCAAAAAACAAGGGGTGGGGACATGATGCTGAGGGGGACTGGGCACCCCCTCAGCAAACAGGTGGGGAATGCAAGGGGGTCCTGCAATGAGGATTCGCTCCCTCATTGCAGTGGATGATGCTGCAATGACGAGGTGGCCTCTGATTGCAGCAGCTAAAACCTCTCAAGGTTGTGGCACGCTGACTGAACTAGTGTAAGCAGCAGCATGCCATGACATTGGGGGAAGCTGGCCAAGCCTTTAAAGGCTGTGAGGGCACTGGCCACAACAGTGCCCTGCCTCCACAACCTGCTTCTGGCAACCTGCTGCAACATGTTTCTTACACATGTGCGCAATCAACATAAAAATGGGTAAAAGCATGACCACACTGTAAAGTACATATTGAATCTAAAGTGGTATATCCTGTAAAGATTCAGTATTTAAAATGGGTTAAATACTTTACACAAATGAAATAAATATTTTAAATATTGGCTTGGCTAGTCTTTCCTCATAGGTCTTATCCTGCAGGCCCTTCACCATTTCAGTTGACCTCCACTGCACTGCTTCCACCCTGTCTATGTTCTTTCTCAGATGAGACTTCGGAACTGGACAAGTATTCCAGGTGCATTCTCATGAGTGTCTTATACAGGGGCAAGATGTCCTCCCTTGTTATACTCCTTATACCCTTTTCTATGCATCCAAGCACCTGGCTAGCCTTCCCAACTACCTTATTGCATTGCCTAGTTTCTCTTGGGTCCTCCAAGATGATAACTCCCAGGCCCCTTTCCTGCTTCATGACTTTCAGTACCTCCTCACCTAGTTCATACTTTGCCCCTGGGTTCTTGTACCTTATTTGCATGATCCTGAACTTCTTTGCATTGAATTCCAGCTGCCATTCTTCAGACCATTTCTCAATTTTTTTAAGGTCTTCTCTCATTCTTTCAACACCCCCTGTCATGTCCCCTTTATTACATACCTTTGTATTATCTGCAAAGAGGCATACCTTCCCCTCCAGTCCCTCTACAATGTCCCCAATAAAGATCTGGAAGAGGACTGGCCTGAACACCGACCCCTGCGACACCCTACTTGCCACCTCTCCCTCTCCAGAGTAGTCCTTGTTTACCATAACCCTCTGATTCCTGCCATTCAGCCAGTTCTCCACCCACAGAACTATTTTAGGATCCACCCCTAGGCTGTGCAGTTTTTTGATCAGTCTTCTATGGGGTTGGTGTTGAAGGTCTTTCTGATGACCAGATAGGCCACATCTACCATACCTCCCTGGTCCTCTACCTTAGTTACCCAGTCATGCCATAGATTAGTACACTGAGTTAGAGCAAAACACAGTGCTTACCCCAAATACAGTAAAAGTTAGGGTTAGATGTATAAGTAAATAAATGCCATATAAGGCAGTGTATGAGTGTTACTGTGTGTATGTGTGTGTGTGTGTGTGTGTGTGTGTGTATCTGTGTGTGTGTGTCATAATGCACTGCACATGTAGACAGTGCATTGCTATGTCATACTGGAATATATATGCATACAGTATATGTTTATATATATTAGACAGTGTGTATGTATATCACAATAATTAGAAAGGGCAGATAGGTGGCCCACTATCTAGATGAGTTTCAGCCTTATGCACCTCATTGCTGATTTAAATGACGTGCCCAGTGGCAACCCCCACTCCCACCCACCACCCTCTAATGCCATTCAAACCCTGAAAAGAAGAAAACTGTCCCTCAATGTCTTTTTTTTATATGTAAAAATGTGTGTAGACAGTGCTATGTTATAATAGAACATGTATGCATACTTTTGTATATGTATTCGTCAGTGTTTGTGTGTGTATCACAATTATAAAGTGCTGTTAGGTGGCTCAGTAGTTTTTATTTATTAGAATTTCGGATAAATACCTTTGAGCCAATGGCTCTTTTATAAAGGTTCCTTATCAGTATACAAAGAATAGAAGTACAGTTTGTGTGAGATTAGCAGGAAAGCAGTTTGAATACAAAATTCAGTATAGAGTATACATGGCTTAAAGCTATAGATGATATAAATATCAATTAGAACAACATAATCAGGAATACATTTAAGAATGATGAGTCACAACAAATAATATTTACATGAATTAAAGCAGCCAGAAGGGCACTGTCAAAGGGAAAGGTAGAGTGGAAAAAACTGAGTTGCTGCCAATTGTGCCATGTAGCATAGGAAAGTGGAAGAGAGAGTGGGTGTAGAGGGGTAACTGGGAGGGAGGTAGAAAGAGAGGTGAGTGGGAGGCAAGGATCGGGGAACAAGTGCAACATTGGGTGAGGTGAGCAGATTAGATAAGGGAGAGAGGAAGGGAGTTGAAGGAGGGTAAGAGAGGAAGGTGGTGGACCTGGGCTAGGGGGAGAGGCAGGGGTAGATATGGGAAGGGGGGAGGGTGGTGGCAGGCAGAGGTGGTGATAATAGAGAGGTGTGCGAAGAATAGAAGTGACTACCTGGGAGGTTAGGAGAAACAGTCACAGGTGGCTCTGGACACAAGCGTTTGATGTAGTTTGTGTTTGAATGAGCAGAGGGTGCCTAAGTTGGTGAGTTTGCTGTCCAGGGAGTTAAACAACTTAGGGGCTCTACCTGCAAAACACCGCTGGCCTTGGGCAGTGTGACAGTGAGGAACAGCCAGAGAATAGTTGTCAGAGCTTCTTGTGTAATGGGGGTGGTTGGCTGGGCTTAAGAGAGACTGAACCCCATGGGCATGAGTCCCATCAATGACTTTTTTGCTAGTAGGCAGGTTTGGAAAGTAATCCTTCCCTGAAGTTGTAGCCAGTTTAGCTGTTCGTAGAAGTTGCAGGTATGCGTGCGGTGGGCAGCACCAGTAAGCAGTCTTCAGGCCCTATTGAGCCCTGTAAGAATTCACTGTAGTGCTGTATATCTGTGGCTACTCCATAGATAACCAGCCCATAATCAATGATGGAGACAGTAGAGCTGTGTATTGCTAGCTTAAGGGCGTCAGGTGTCAGGTAGTGTCTATGTTTATAGAGAAGGCCTATACGGATATTTACAGATTTTGCAACTGAATCATACGACTAGAAAAGGACAGAGTAAGATCCAGGGTTATACCAAGGTATTTGAAAGTCTGTGTCTGGTCCAGGGTCACACCCGAGCTGTTTCTGATTGCCAACTGCTGGTGTTTATGTTTGTTATGTGTGCCATGGAACAGCATAGTCTTTGTTTTCTTGTAATTCAGCACTAGTTTGTTAGATGAACCAGGCCTCAACTTGCTTGAAACTTTCCTGCAGTTGTTTCTCCAAGAGGGAGGGGTCAGAATTCTTAGAGAAAATCACTGCATCATCAGCATACAGAATAATGTTTTCATCACAGGCAGAAGGGAGATTGTTCAGGAAGATGCTGAAAAGAAGGGGTCCCAATATTGACCCTTGGGGAACACCATCCCGGACAGGTAGTTTGGAGGAGAGGGAGTCACCAATCTTAACTTGCTGTGACTGGTTGGAGAGATAACTGTTGAACCATTGTAAAGTGTCATGAGAAAGCCCTAAGTTGCCAAGTTGTTCCAGTACTAATTGATGGTTGACTCTATCGAAGGCCTTCGAGAGGTCTATAGCAGTGGCACCATCAAGTTGTCCTTGGTCTAGTGCTAGATGAATGTGGCCTATAAATTCAAGGAGGGCAGAGGTGGTGCTATGTCCTTTGAGGAAGCTGTTTTGCTGTGGGCATTGCAAGCTGTATTTCTTCAAGTACTCCACCAATTGGTCTGCAACGATTTTTTCAAGAGCTTTGGATAAAGGGAGTAGGATGGAGATGGGCCTGTAGTTACAGTGATTGGGGTCACCAGGGTGGACTTCCACTTGAGTGGGAACTGGGAGAGCATTAGGGACCAGTTAATAATCTTGGTAAGAGGGTGCAGGACATCGTCAAGAGTGAGGTCAATGAGCTTCAAGTGAAGTGTGTCCCCACTTAATCTGGATTTTCTGAGCGCCTTGAGGAAGTATTTTTTGGCATCCCTTTCAGTAACTGCCTTGAAATAGAAATGTGGATGATTTGTATCCTGAGTCTGTTGATACTGGGAGGTCATGGTTTGGTTGTTGTCAAAGAAATTAGAGGGAAGCACATGGCTGAGGTCAGTGAATGCCAGATTGAAAGTATTGGCAATTGTGGTGGGGTTCAGGGTGTTCCTGCCATCAACCTTTAGTATATTAGAAGTTGCTTTGGACTTTTCCCCTATCACTTCAGAGAGACTTTGCCAGAATTTCCTTCCATCTGACCATGAGTTTGGGGTGTGTCATCCTTCGGAGTTAGTAGCTAGTAGTAGTAGTTAGTAGTTAGTAGTTAGTGCAAAAATTACTAGTCTGCATTCCCCTGCTGTCTAAATCAGTTTCAGTCTTATGCATCTCACTGCTGATTTAAATGAGGTCTCTAGTGGCAATCTCCCACCCTCCAATGTCCCTCAGAGCCTGAAAAGAAGAACCCAGTCCCTTGAAGTCTTTTTTTAATCTGTATAAAAAGGTCCATCTCTGATGCATCCCGCAACTCAGCCTGATCTCCCACTGAGCACCCACCACCCCACACCTCTCAGACCTCCCCACAAACCCTCACTCACCTGAACAGATGCCAGTGTGAAGATCCACTGTCCCGTGGAAGACACATGTTGCTGCTGGAACTGGACCTATCTATTGACAATCCTCCACCCTCCAATGTACCTTAGAGCCAAAAAAGAAGAAAAAAGTCCCCCAATGTCTTTTTTTAATCTATAAAAATGTGTGTGGACAGTGCACTACTATGTTATATTGGAATATATATGCATATATGTGTATATGTATTAGTCCATGTATGTGTGTATCACAACAATTAGAAAGTGCAGTTAGGTGGCTCATTGGTAAGTGCAAATTTTGCTAATCCACATTCTCCCACTATCTAGATCAGTTTTACCCTTACACAGTCTTTTGCATGATGTGGACCCAGGGAATGGTTGTAAGGGGGTGGGGGTCAGGATAGGGGAAGGGGCATGGCAGAAGGCTGGTTAGACAGGAAGTATCATGAATATGCAGGATGAGGTGAATGTTCAGGACTCTGACCAGAATAACAAGCAACAGCTAGGGCAGAGCAAGAGAAAGGAGGTCGAGTCTTACTCTTGGGGGACTCAGTACTAATAGGGGTGAGATGGGGAGGGCAGGTAAGGGAAGGGAGTTAAGCATAGCCGTGTGTGGATGGAATGTATGCCAAGCATGACAGCAGGAAGGGTGGGACAGTCTATACTGAAGTGTGCAGGGAGGTAAAGTTTGAAGTCCCATATTGTGGTACACCTGAGCACAAATGACTTGGAGGGGAGCACAGTTGAGGAGGTTCAGGAGAGATTCAGGGAGTTGGGGAGGCTGTGTGAGGAAGTGGGATCATTGGTTGCTTTCTCTGAAGTTCTCCCTGTACCCAGAGCAAGTGCCATGGGGAAGCAGAGGATAGTAGGGTTTAACACATGGCTAGGAGCATGGTGTCAGACCAAAGGGTATGAGTTGGTAAGGGGATGGGACAGATCATGGGAAAACAGGACCCTCTATGCCCCGGACAGATTACACTTGAATAGAGAGGGAACAGGGGTCTAAATACAGAGGCTGGGGGGAGCAACCAGGGTGCATTTAAACTAAGTGTGGGGGTGGCAAGTGGGTGGACAACAATCAGGGTCTCAAAGACAGAGAGCCCAATGGGCCTGCCCCAAAGCAGTAGCAAAGGATCAAGGGAGTTTCCGAATAGAGTTGGCAATAGGAGTGAACAGGCCAAGAAAGAGGGGCAGGGTAAAAGTTTAAAAGTTGCTATCTGGCTTGTAAGTGCTGGCATCATATTACAGGGGATTAGCGCTGTTTGAAAGTAAGGAGGGACTCCCAACTCAGTCAGTCTTCAGTTAGAGGGGAATGGGGAAGAAGCTTCTAGCGGGATGCTGGGAGAGTAAGGAGACTTTAAAGATTTTCTTAGTTGGTAGTGCTTGGAGGTGCAGTGTGGGGCAGACACAGGGCTGATACACTCTCGTGAGAGTCGTGTAGGCCCTGATCCCCCTCCCTGCCCCTCCCTCCTCAGAGCTCGGCTCTTTTATATGAGAACACGTGCCCTGCAATTGGAGGAAAAGGTTTCAGGTGCAGCTCATGTAGTTCTAGTCACTGTAGGTTGGGTTTAAGGGCTGTGAGAGAGGAGCTTAGGGAGTTATAGACTTCCCCTATAAATTTACTGTGTAGTACTGCACCTAGTAACGTGGGTACCTGTTTACTGTGGGACTGTATCTAGGATTAGTGGGTGACCTGATTAGTGGATAGGGGTGTATCTTGGACTAGTGGTGAACCTGGTGGTTCACCCAAGTAATCCTACTTGGAGAGGGATGGAACCACATGTCATTAGGGCCGGCATCTTTGGGAGGGTGGTGGGGTGCACAGGGTGTGGGGTGGCCATGATGCTGGACTGGGCTTGGAAGTTCAGTGGTTGACCACTGTGCTACCAGCTGGCACAGCTTAGGGAGGAGGTTGAGGGGATTAGGAAACAGCTGGAGGGAGGGGGAGGTATGGTTGGGGAATAGGGTAAGGGCTTTCCCACGGGACTGCACCAAGCACTAGGGGAGGGGGCATAGGTAAAGGAGTGCAGGAGAGTACTCTGGGGTCACATAGGGACCCTGACAGAGGGGGCCCAAAAGGAGGACACTACCAAAAAAGCAGGCAGGTATCTGGAGACCCTCACAGAGGGGAGCCAAAGGGAGGACATTCTCAGGGAAGTAGGCAGATGGCTGGGGCTGGACAGAAGGAAGCAAGGTGGGAGAGGTGGATCGGACCTTAAGCTCAGTAACTGCTTCAATTCTCTTCTTCTGCTTGAGGATGAGGGGTTGATGTAGCCATGACAGGGGCAGTTAGAGATGGAAAGGGAGTGGGGGGCAGGAGGCAGGAGCCGGATAGCAGGAAAAACAGGTGGGAACTTGGAACGTGGGAAAATGGGGAAGCAGTGGATCAAAGCAGGAGAAGGAGGGAGTAGAGGGAGCAAAGCACAAGGAGAAGGACCAGTTGGGAGGAAAGGGCAAGGAGAGGGAACAGAAGTACGAGGAGGATACAGTAAAGGCAGCTGAGGGTTTATGCCATGGGAGCACAACTGGCAAGGAGAGGCTGAACGGAGACAGGAAGGAAGGGAGGACGAGCCAGGCAAGTTTAGCAGATGGGGGAAGGACCAGTTACGAGCAGTGATGGGGGATAGCAGGGTACAAAAGGATACTCAGGAGGAGGAGAGGCATAGGATCAGGGAGAGGGTGGCCAGGGTAAATAAGAAGTGGGCAGCAGGGGGCACCAAGATAGGGGGAGGAGCAAGGAGCCAGCTGGGGGAGGGGCCAGTAAAAAGGACGAGGGACATGGAAGGGGGGAAATGGAGGAAAAGGGGTGGTCAGAGTGCTCCTGTTGGGTGATTCCAAGACCAGTGGTATCAAATGTGATAGGGAGGGAGAAGCCTGCCCATTTAGAACAAAATGCTTCTCTGGACTAACGGTGCACAGTGCCAAGCATGAGGTATATCAGCTGGCAAAGGATTGTGGAGGTTCCCCGGACTTACTGGTCCACCTGGGTACCAATGACATTGAGGGAAATAATGAGCTAGAGATTACAGGCAAGGTTCAGGGAGCTTGCCAGGGTCTGCCATGACATAGGATGCATGATTTCTTTCTCAGAAATCCTGCTGGTGCCAAGGGCTAGTGGGGAACACAAGAGGAAGATTAGGGAGATAAACCAGTTGCTCAGGGAGTGGTGTGGGGCCAGAGGGTATGGGTTGATGGGGGATTGGGGAGAGACCTGGGAGGATAAGGGGCTGTATGCTAGAGATAGGCTCCATCTCAATTTGGGGGGGAGGGAAATTCTTAAGTTGAAAATAGAGGGGTTCATTGGTGAAAGGTGGGATTTAAACTTGTGAAGGGGGAGGGATGGGAGAAAAGGCTGTCGAGGGGGGTCCGATAGAGGAGGGACTCTGTCTCCACCCCCCTGGGGAGCTGGAGGAATGCGGAAAAAGGCCAACTGGTAAGGTGCTGACTGGGGGAAGATGGAATCCCCATGGGAACGTGAGCTGGGGAAATGGAAGTATACAGAAAGGGTGGAAGGTAGCCCTGCTAAATGTCAGGAGCTTGGGCAATAAAATGCCTGAGCTCCATGCAATGCTAATTGAGGGAGAGGTGGATATGGCACCGGTCACTGAGACCTGGGCCTCTGCAGGGCATGACTGGGACCTGAACCTGGAGGGTTACACCATGTTCAGGAAGGATGGGGGGAAGGAAGAAGAGGAGGGGTAGCAATAATAGTCAAAAACTGCATTGGCATAGGAGGAATGGAGGAGGTGGAGGGAACTGTGGAGGCGATTTGGGTCACCTTGGTAACAAGGGGGGGCAAGACAGTAAAAATAGGAGTGGTGTATAGACCCCCTGCACTGGCAGAGCAGAGGAGCTAGAGGAGAGTCTGGTGGCAGATGTTTGTAGGCATTGCAGATTGGGCAGGGGAAGGGTGGTGGTGTTGGGGGACTTAAACTTGCCAGCAATGGACTGGGAGACTATGACATTCTCGGTGGCCAGGGAACAGAGGTTGTTGGATGTCTTTCAGGATGTGTTCCTAACTCAGCAGGTGGGGGAGATGACCAGGGAGGCACGGATACTGGCTATGGTCCTGGCAGACAGTGACCAGATTGGGGGCCTGGAGGTAAGGGACCCATTGGTGGGGAACAACCATGCCACAGTCTGGTTCAGCCTGGACCTAGGAGGGGTATTAGGGTGCACAAAGACAGAGGTCACTGACTTCAGGGCGGAATTTCAAGGAAATGGAAAGGATCCTTAAGAAGCATTTGAATGGGATTGGGCCTGACATGGATGCTGACAGTAGGTGGGAAATGATCAGGAGGGGGGTGCAGGATGCTACCAGCATCTGTGCAAGAGTAAGAAGAAAATGTGGTAGGGCCCGTAAACCCTGCTAGTGGACCAGGGAGGTTCAGGAGGTGGTAAGGGGAAAGAAGGCAGCTTATAGGCATTTCAAGTGCTCAAAGAGTGAAAGGGATCAAGGGGAGTATGAGCTGATGGCCAGAAGGGCCACTAGGGTGGTGAGGGTGGCTAAGGCAAGGAAGGAGCAGAACCTGGCCAGGGAAATTAAGAGAGGGAACAAGGGTTCTTTAGCTACATTGGGGAAAAACGAAGGGTGAAGGGGCAGATTAGCAGGATTAAAACAGGGGAGGGACGGGCACAAGACCCGGGAGAGCAGGCTGAGGTACTAATGAGTACTTCACCTCAGTTTTCACCAAGGAAAATGGGGGGGCTGCATCATACATGGGAGGAGATGGTGAAACTGAGATGGGGGGGACCCTTGCCAATCGGTGGGTCTGGGGAGAGGGGGGCCATCACTGGCAGGAGGGGGGAAAGCAAAGCAGGGGGACGAGGTAACGGAGGTGGAAATCATGGCAGAGAGAGTGAGGGAAGCCCTCAGATCCCTTAAGATGGAGAAAGCACCGGGGCCAGATAAATTACATCCCAGAGTGCTGAAGGAACTGGCGGATGTCCTTGCGAAACCCCTGGCAGAGCTTTTTAGCATCTCTCTGAGGACAGGGTGGGTGCCCCAGGACTGGCAGGTGGTGCATATAGTGCCTATCCACATGGGGGGATCAAGGGAGGTGGCAGGGAAATACAGGCCCATCAGCCTGACATCGGTGGTGGGCAAGGTAGTGGAGGGCATTGTTAAGGAGAGGCTGGGGGGGACCTGCAAAAATCAGGGTGCCTGGACGATAGACAACATGGATTCATCCTGGGGAAATTATGTCAGACAAACCTGGTGGAGTTCTATGACTGGGTGATGAGTACCTTGGATCTGGGTAGACCGGTGGATGTCCTCTATCTTGACTTCAGCAAGGTGTTTGACTCTGTTCCTCATAGGGGCCTGTTGAATAAGCTGGGAAAAATGGGAGTGGAGAACCAGTTGATCAGATGGATAGGCAATTGGCTCCAGGACCGGACCCAGAGGGTCGTGATTGGTGGGATAGTCTCATCCCCAAGGAGGGTCATTAGTGGAGTCCCTTAGGGATCGGTCCTTGGACCCCTCCTGTTCAATGCCTATGTCTCTGACGTAAGGAAGGGTATCAGGAGTGAGATGAGTCTCTTTGTGGATGACTCAAAACTGGGAGCGGTGGTGGATGGAGAGGAGGGGAGGGTAGCCCTACAGGGGGACCTGGAGGCTCTGGAAAGGTGGTCTAGAAAGTGGAAGCTGAGGTTCAATGCAGGGAAATGCAAGGTACTGCATCTGGGAGCCAGAAACCCGGGCCAAGTTTTCACCCTGGGGGGGTAAATGCTACAAGGCTCAATGGCTGAGAGGGACCTGGGGGTGGTGGTGGATGTCAAGATGAACAACTCTGAGACTTGCAAGAGGGCAGCAGCCAAAGCCAACAGGATGCTGGGATGCATCGCTAGGGGGATCACCTCCAGAAGGAGGGAAGTGATACTCCCTCTGTATAACTACTTGTTGAGGCCGCACCTCGAGTACTGCATGCAGTTTTGGAGGCCACACTTACAGAGGGTCCAGAGGAGGGCAATCAAAATGATCTGGGCCTTGGGGGACAGGACCTATGGGGAGAGGCTCAAAGAGCTAAATATGTACACATTGGAAAAGAAAAGGGACCGGGGGGACATGATAGAGGTTTTCAGGTACATGAAGGGGTTAAATAGGGAAGGAACAGTCAGGATGCTCAGAAGGAAGGAGGGGCAACTAGAGGTCATGGGTGGAAGCTGGAGGGGGGAGATTCAGAGGAGAAAGGAGGAGGTGCTACTTCATTGAGAGGGCAGTGGAGCCATGGAATGTGCTGCCCAGGGGGCTGGTGGAGGGGATCAAGAGGGGGTGGGACAGGTACAGGGGAAGGGTTCTGGAAGCAAAGTCCTGTGCAGTGGAAATATCCGGGACTGGGAAGGGAGAAGCCAGAAATGGTGAGGGGGGCAGTAAGGTCAGCCCCCAGGGTGGGGGCTGACCAAACCAGCAGACACGAAAGACTGTTAGTCCTATTCTGCTGGCATTTTAGTATGTTAGTATGTAACAGTATCGAAAGCTTTGTTGAAGTCAAGGTAGGTGTCATCAATTGATCCCCCTTGGTCCACCACTCTGGTTACCCAATCAAAGAAATCTATGAGATTAGTTTGACAGGACCTTCCTTTTATAAACCCATGCTGTCTTGGATCTTGTGCTCCTATGGGTTCCAGGTGTTGCACTATTCTTTCCTTAAGGAGTGCCTCCATAATCTTGCCTAATACTGAGGTAAGACTGACTGGTCTGTAGTTCCCTGCCTCCTCCCTGCTACCACTCTTGTGGAGTGGGATCACATGAGCTCTTCTCCAGTCTTCTGGGATGTCTCCTGTGCTCAGAGACTCACTAAACAGTTCTGATAATGGCACTGCTAGTTCCACCCATAGCTCCTTTAGTACCCTGGGATGTATGCCATCAGGTCAAATTGCCTTGTCCACCCTGAGTTTATCGAGCTCTTGTAGGACCCTTTCTTTTGTGAAGGGACTAGTGCTCACCTCCCTCCCCCCTGTGTCCATGGTGCTGAGCTGTGAGCCCTGCCCTACCTTCTCTTCAGTAAATACTGAGCAGAAGTATCTATTTAGAATAGATGCTTTTACATGGTCCTCCTCCTCATACGCCCCCTTATCTCCTTTGATCTTAGCAATACACCCTCTTGACTTTCTCCTTTCACTAACGTATCTATAGAAATTCTTGTCACCTTCTTTTACTGTCTGTGCTAGTCTTTCCTTGGTTTGGGCCTTTGCCTGCCTATCTGCCTTCCCTGCTCCCCTTAGGGAAGTTTGGTATGCCTCCCTATCTTCATCCCGTTGTGTTCCCTTATATTTTCTGAAGGCCAGCCTTTTGGCTCTGACCTTTTCTGCTACTGTTTTTGAGAACGAAAGTGTTTTCCTTCTTCTTTTGCACTTCCTTTTCTCTCTAACGCAATGGGATGTTGCTTCAAGTATTGCATCCTTAATGCTTGCCCACTTTGCCTGTACCCCCTCACCTGTATTTTTTTTTGCCAGGGCTAGCTTAACTCTGTTGGCCATCTTATCAAAGTCAGCTCCTCTGAAGTTCCAGATGTGTGCCTTGGAATGGGATGATTTAATTGTAGTGGCCAAATTGAACCATACCATGTGATGGTCACTGGCTCCCAGGTGACCTTCTACCTTGAGATCTGTGATCCTTTCCCTGCTAGTCAGTACTAGATCTAGGATAGCTCTATCTCTTGTGGGTTGCTGTACCAGTTGTTTGAGGCCTTCCCCCTGCAGGGAATCTACAATGTGTCTAGGTCTGGAAGATGTTCCTACTGGTATTGACCAATCTGTATCTGGCATGTTGAAGTCTCCCATTATCAGAACCTCCCCTTTAGCTGTTATGTTTTGTATATCTTCTAACAGTAATGTGTCTATGTCCTTCCCCTGGTCTGGGGGCCTGTAGACAACCCCAGTTCTTATGGCTGTCCCATTTCCTGTTTCCAGGGTGACCCATAGTTCTTCTGGCTTCTTATGTGTATTCTGAATTTCTGTAGCTTTGATATTTTCATTGACATACAGGGCCACTCCACCCAACCCCCTTTTTGCACCTCGGCCTCTTCTGATCAGTACATAGCCGGGTACTGAAGTCTTCCAAGTGTGGTTACTGGTAAACCACATCTCGGTTATTGCTACTATGTCCAGTTCAGCCTCTGTCATTATTGTCTGCAGGTCTGGGATCTTGTTTCCCAGACTGCAAGCATTTGCATACATGATTTTCCATTGGCCAGATTTTGGTTTGTTAGTTGTTGGGTGAGGTCTGGTGTTTCCCCTGTGCATCGTATGGGGAGCTGGACCTTTTTCCTTACCTGGTGATGCAAATGAACTGCAAACATGCTAAACTCCTGTTTGACCACTAGCTGAGGGGGGAAGGGTGTTCTTCCCATTCAATGTATGGGGTGCTGCACCCCTTTCCCCATTTGCTAGGAAGGGAAACACCATGGTTGTGGAGGACTTCAATGTGCCTGGAGTAGATTGGGCACCCCAGCCACATCATGTGGCAGGGAACAGGTCATTCAGTAGGCTATCCAGGACAGCTTCCTGGTCCAGATGGTAAGGGAGCCACTGAGGGAGGGAAATATCCTGGACCTCATGCTTACTAATGGAAAACAGATCAAGGAACTATAGGTGGAAGATCCATTGGCAGGGAGTGACTACCACACAGTGTGATTCACACTTAGTATGGGTAAGGATGCAGCCAGGACCAGGACAAAGGTGTTGGACTTCAGGAGGGCTGACTTTGGCAGGATGAGGGACATAATGGTGAAACACCTAGCCAGCAACTGCACACATATGGATGCTAACCAAAAATGGGATATTATCAAACTTGGGCTAGCAGAGGCTGCTAGCTCATGCTCAAAGTTCCAGAGCAAAAAGGTCAGGTCCAAGAAGCCGAGCTGGTGTAACAGGGAGGTTGTTAGAGAAGGCAAGGGGAAAAAAGAGCAGCCGTCAGGAAATTTATAAGATTCAGATTGGGAGAGGATAAGGAGAAGTACAGGAAGAAAGCAAGGAAGGTAAGTAGGGCAGTCAGGGCAGCCAAGGCTTTAAAGGAGCCTAGGCTGGCTCAAGTTATAAATATGGGGGAAAATGAATTCTTCAAGTACATAATGGAAAGAAGGTACTGCAAAAATCAAATTGTAAGAATTAGGACAGATCACTCAATAAATACTTGTGCTCTGTGTTTACCAGGGAGAAGCAGGGACTGATGCCACAAGGGACAGGGTGGGTGGGCATGGAGGGTAGGGGTGGAGTTTATCTAATGGAGAAATCCCCATGAGCAGGGTGCAGGAAGGCATAAGGCCCCTGTGGGTGGATAAGGCACATGGACCAGACAGCATACACCCCAGGGTTCTGAGAGAGTTGACAGAGGTCCTGGTAGAGCAACTAGCAGACCTGTTCAATTCTTCTCTGGAAACTGGATGCTTGCCCCAGGAATGGAGGATGGCATATGTGGTCCCCCTCCACAAAATTGGTCCGAAGGATGAACCAGGCAGTTATAGTCCATTCATTGTGGGGAAGCTTATGTAGACCATCCTTAAGGGAAAGTTGGTAATATTTCTGGAACAGAATAGTCTCCAGAATAACAGGAAACATGGGTGACCAGCCTAGTAGACTGTCATGACTGGAAGATTAAGGCACTGGACAGGGCCAAGCGGCAGATGTCCTGTATCTGGATTTCAGAAAGGCCTTTGATTCGGTGCCTCATGGAAGACTAATTAGCAAGTTGAGATATCAGGGAGAAGGGGTGAAAGTGGTGGGTTGGGTCAGGAACTGGCTGCAAGGCAGACAGTAGAGGGTGGTTGTAGGATGGGAACTCTCAACTCCAAGAGCTGTAATGAGAAGAGTACAACATGGCTCAGTACTGGGTCCAGTGCTGTTTGGCATTTTTATTGCTGTCACCTCACATGAGATTAAGAATAGGATCAGCCTTTTTGCGCATGACACAAAAATTGAGGTAGTGATGGATGAGACAAAGGGGTGGCAGGGGCTACAGGGTGGTCTGGCCAAGCTTGAGCACTGGTCTGAAACATGGCAACTGGGGTTCAATGTAAAGAAGTGCAAAGTCATTCACTTGGGAACAAGAACCCAAAGGAATTGCTATCAGTTGGGAGGGAAACAGTTGACCACTACAGAGGAGGAGAAGGATCTTGGAGTGCTAATAACTGGGCAAATAAACACTCAGCACAGTTTTGGAAAATGACAGCTAAAGCTAATAGGATGCTAGGGTGTATAACAACAGTAATCACCTCCAGGGAGGAGAGGTCATCCTGCCACTGTACGGGTCACTGGTGAGGCTGCTCCTAGAGTACTGTGTGCAGTTTTGGTTCCCCTACTTAAAGAAGGATGTCAAATTGCTAGAGGGGGTCTAGCGCAGGGCAACCAGAATGATCCTCAGATTGGAAGACAAACCATAGCAGGAGAGACTGAGGGAGCTCAACTTGTACTCCCTGTAGGAAAGAAGGGATAGAGGGGACGTGATAGAAACCTTCAATTATATGAAGGGCATAAATAAGGCTGGTACAGATGGTATTTGTAGATTGAAGGGAGGAAGGTAGACTAGGGGCACAGTCTGAAATTGGAGAGCGGTAGATTTAAGAGGAAAATAAGAAGGCATTACTTCACAGAAAGAGTGGTGGCAAGGTGACACGCACTGCCAGAGGAAGTGGTATCCCTAAAGTCGGGCAGTTTTAAGAGGGTATGGGACAGGGTCAGGGTCACCCTGAGGGTGGGGGGGGTGCCGGCAAGCAAGGGCAGGAATTCTGATAAGTGGGCATGGGATGGAGGGGCTACTGTAGTGTAAAAGACTGCTAGCTGCACACTCGAGCAGATTTGACAGACCATGCTGTATTAGGAACTGTTAAATCTGACTACAAATTTGTTTACTTTTTAACACAGCAGTTAATGTGGTTAAGGAAAACACACTGTGGGTTAAATTTAACACATGCAGTATGTTAAATTTAACATAGTAGTGTGTAAATTGTTCAACAAACAAATGTGTAGCTTTTACTAACACTGGTGTGTTGAATGTTTAATGCAGTAATGTATTAAAATGTCTATATTAAATGTGTTATTTCAACCATTAATACTTTTAAAAATGCTTTAAAGACATATCTTTTTACCCTGGCTTATTTGTCTTAGTTTTGGTCGTTTTAATGTTTGGATTTTATTGTTTTATTTATTTCTGTACAGCGCCTTGATTTTGAAAGGTGCTTTATAAATAAAAATGACTTGACTTGAAATGTATTATGCAGAAATCTTAGTTGAAAACTCCTAATTTTAGTGTCCACAAGCCTTTTAATGTAACCAACAAAGCCAATGCATAACAAATCCACACAAGTAACGTGCCCTTATTAAAACACATCAACATGCTATATTTGCATTATGACTATGTACTTGGGAGCCAGCCACCCCTATGAGGATCTTACTTTTTAATGTTATGGGGAGCTCATTGTGGAGAAGAGAATAACTACAAAAGATAAGAAACCCAGAGCAAATTCCCTGGGGCAAAGATTACCCCAGACGTGTATTGGACATATAGCCACATTTAAAAAAAAAACACACAATTGCACACATTCAATTAAGCCAAGCATCATGGGAAGTATATGCAAATTGACATGAAGGAATTTACACTGGCTCAACTCTAAAAAAGAATATGGGCTGGATATTCAAACTGCGCCATTCTGTGGCACAAGCCCTTGCGCTGCTCAAAATAGTTGCGCTGGGGTGTGGCCGGGGTGATATTCAACAGAGTTGAGCTATTGAGCAACTCCTTTGAATATCACCCCCATCACAACCACTGTTCATGTTGCCAATGGAACTTCTTGACACCATGAAGTGGTCAGAAGTGGATCATTCAAGATGCGGTGGCCAAGTTCCATTGTGCCATGCTAAATTCCGATATTCAAAGGTGACATGCAAATGGGGCTATAATTCATGCAAGGCACAGGGGGCCATTGCATCTGTTATAGCCCCATTTGCATGCCATTAGCATGTGGGTGCATGATCCCCGACGACTTGCGCCTGGCGCCCTGCCGGGCAACCGTCGAGGACCGAACACCCCTGCAGCCCGAACAAGGGTATAACTGTTGAAATCCCCCACCCCCGACTGGCCCGATCGCAGGCATAACTGTTGAAATCTCCCCACCACCCACTAGCCCGATCGCAGGCATTAGAGGTCAAACCCCCAGAACAACATCCCTGGTGGTCAGTGGACCCACGAGCTGTCAGCGGGCATTAGAGTCCACCCAAGGTCCAAGTAGCCTGGTGATCTAGTGGCCCCCACCCCACCCACCCACAGAGCCCCACCACCCGCTCCCCTGTCAGCGGCAGGCGGCAGCACCCACCCGCCTGCCGCCCAGCCGCCCACGACTGACTGCTCGGTAGGGCTGCCGCCCATTGGTTCAGAGCAAAGAGCCAATGGGCGTGCAGCCCATACCGTACAAGAGCAGTCCAGATATGTGAATTCTTTCATCCATATTCACATTTATTCACATATCTGGACTGCCTTATACGATATGGGCTGCCGCCATTGGCTCTTACTCTGAACCAGATGTGCCTACTGCACTCGATCAGTCGGTGGGTGGCCAGGTGGCAGCAGGTGAAGTGCTGCCACCACCGGCTGGCCCGAAGTGCGGGTGGTGGAGCTCATGGGTGAGGGTGGGGTGGGGGCCACTAGATCACCAGGCTACTTGGACCTTGGGAGGTGGACTCTAATGCCAACGATCGACTTCGTGGTCCACTGGACCACCAGGGATGTTGTTCTTGGGGGGGTTGACCTCTAATGCCAGCGATCAGGCTAGTGACGGGTGGAGAGTTTCCTTGATTATGCCTGCGATTGGGCCAGTCGAGGGGGTTGAAGATTTCAAGCAGTTATCCGCGATGGGGCCAGTCGGGGGTGGGGGATTTCAACAGTTATGCCCGCGATCAGGCCAGTTGGGGGTGGGGATTTCAACAGTTATGCCTGCAATCGGGCTAGTAGGGGTAGGGAGGATTTCAACAGTTATGCCCTTGATCGGGCCAGTCGGGGGTGGGGAGTTTCAGCAGTTATGCCTGCAATCGAGACCGATCAGGGGTGAGGAGTTTCAACAGTTATGCCAGCGATCGGGCCAGTCAGGGGAGGGGTTACTATTATGCCAGCGATTGAGCTGCGGGGGGGCACAGGGAGTAAGTCGAGTGCCACCACAGGTGGCAGCTGCTGTGTTGTGCCCTGCAATGCGGCAGCTCACCTGTGGGTGGCCCTCGACTTACTCCTTTTTTTTTTTTGCTCAAAGTTGTGCAGGCGCAGGTTGGGGGTTGCACCTGAACAACTCTGCACAGCCCGCTGAATATAGGACTGTGCAGTTTATGCATGGTTCCTCCCCCTCCGGTTAAGCATGCCTTTATTAGCATTGCGCTGTTGCTCAGCGTGACTTGGGGGGCGCAACTGCCTCCTCCTGAATATGGCAGAATGGTGCAATTTCGGACTTGCGCAGGCGCAACCCTATTGAGCATGGTGCAACCCTTTTGAATATCCAGCCCTATATTTCAACATATATAGAACAATTGTTAAAGCTATAAAATAAAATAAAAATCACAATACTACCTGCAAAAACATTTTAATTAATTATTGCAATACAGCATTATACAATCTCTGGGTAGAGTTGATCAGCAAAATGTAGTGCTATTTTTTTACACTGTAATTGTGTAAATCACTATTTTCATAAATATGACATATTTGTTTGTTAATATATTACACACACTGTGTTAAACAGTGATTTATACACTGACAGTATAAAAAATGACATTTATGAAGTGTCATTTTTTACACTGTAAGTGTGTAAATCATTGTTTTCATAAACGTGACACAACTGTAAGTTAATATTACACACACGGTGTGGGATATTCCGAAGGGTTGTGCATGGTGCAACAGTTGCACCATGCACAACCCCACTAATCTTTCGACACGATATTCAAAGGGAAGTGCATGGCGCGATCCGATGCGGGCGCATCAGTAATGTATGCTGCACAAGTAGGGGTGTGCCCATGCATACCCCGCACATCCCGATATTCAGCCGGGATGTGCGGAGACCATGCAGGCTCAACCCCTTCATGTGCTGCATACAGTTGTTCCAAAAAATAAAGGAGCAACAGCCGGCCACCCACAGGTGAGCTGCGTATAGCAGGGTGCAACATAGCAGCTGCCAGCTGTGAGTGGCCACCCAAGCTCCGGCCGCACCCTCCATCGGGTAGCGCCCCCCCATGCCCGAGTGCAGGCAGAAGTAAGACATAAACAGTCCCATATCCCTGGTGGTCCAGTGGACCGCTCACAGTCCGATCGTGGGCATAAGTATTATAATAATAAACACCTATATCCCTGGTGGTCCAGTGGACTGCTCGCAGCCCGATTGCAAGCATAAGTATAAATATAATAAACACCTATATCCCTGGTGGTCCAGTGGACCGCTCACAGCCCAATCGCGGGCAGAAGTCTAAAAAAAGATTAGATCCATCCCTGGTGATCAGGTGCCTCCTCCCACCCTCCTATTGAGCCCCGCCACCCTCCCCCGGTAAGTGGCAGGCGGCTGCTCCCCACCCGCAAGCCACCCAGCCGCTGCCGATTGACTGCGTACAGTACAGCTGTATGCCCATTGGTCCACAGCATGGGCCAATGGGTGTGCAGACTGTACTGTACTACACTGTCCAGATATGTGAATGGATTAGTCGCTGGGGATGGGTGCACCTGCATACAAATGTGGCCATAATGACATGCAAATGGCCCCATTTGTGCCTTGCATGCATAATGGGCCCATCTGCATGTGCACCTTTGAATATCATGGTTGGTGCACCTAGCGCAATGGCAGTTGCGCTAGCGCATCCCCCTGCCCCTCTCTGGCCACTTGCGCTGGCGCAGTGCCGCTGCGCCATGCAAAATGCGGGTGGCCACAGAGCGCTATTCAACAGTGCTGAGCCATGGCACAGCACCATTGAATATCACCCTGTCAGTGCTCTGGCACATCCCAGTTGCACTGCGCTCAGGCTTGCGCCACAGCCTGGCGCAGTCTGAATATCCCAACCCCTGTGTTAAACAGTGATTTACACATTTAGAGTGTAAAAAAAAGACAAACTTCATTTCTTAGAGTGTATGGCCTATATCTGCTAACAATGTTCGCATGTTCATGTGTCATTGCTAATTTAAATGAGGTCTAGGGGCAACCAGCTACCCTCTATTGTCTCTTGGAGCCTGAAAAGAAGAAAACAATCCCTCAATGTATTTTTTTAATCTGTGAAAATATGTGTAGACAGTGCACTGGTATGTTATACTAGAATACATATGCATATATGTGTATATGTATTAGTTACTGTGTGTGTATCATAACAATTAGAAAGTGCAGTTAGGTGGCTCAGTGGGGTTAGTGCAAAAATTTCTAGTTTATGCATTTCTCACTGCCCACAATACCATTATTTTGCAGCCATATTGGCTCTTGATAGGGTTTTTTTTCTTTGCCTCCGATACTGCCTAATTAAGTTATATACATTTATACTTGTGACCTATGTGGTGTTTTCATTTCATACTACCATTTCTCTGTTATGCCAATAGTTTCGTAGTCATTATGCCTCATAGTTAGCTCTAATTCCTACTTCTTTTTATGTAAACTAGATGTATTGTACATACATTCCAACCATTGCATTTGATGTCTTTATTTTCTTCTTACATAACCTCTCATCTCTCTCACTTGTTCCCTTAGCCCCTTTTCTGTCAAGCACAATAGTAGTTTTTATTTCCTTTAGATCTTTATTTCATTTTGCTTCTGAGCATTACAGTGCAAATGTTCTATGTTTGCATTCAGTATTCTGTTTCAGAGGAGTCTTGCACCTTTTTTATTTAGATGGAGTCTATCCTTTATTTAAAGGTATGGCTTGCCAAAAAAAGAACTCCAGTTACTAATAAACTCAAACTTTTCTTTATAACACCCCTCTCTCAATCACATGTTAATTTGCCCAATTTTCCTCTGTTTGTAGTGAACATGTTCGAAAAAGGCAGGTGCTCTCTTTGAATATTATTTGCCCTTTTTCAAACGAACATGCGAAATTTGCCACCAGAAAAAGGCCATTTGCTCTATTGAGTCTGCATGAGTTTGCAGCTAGCAGCCCTATTCTGCAGCTGCTCCTCCCTCCTCACTCCCCTCCCTTTATCCTCCCTCTTGCCCTGTCCCAGACCGTTTTGAAGCAGCCCGCTGTTTTACAGGCTACCACCAATGCTGGTTTGATTTTGCCTTCCACCCTGCCACCACCCTCTCTGCAAAAAAGTGTCTCCTCATTTCCGTCCTGAATCTCCCCCCCCCCCCAATCTCATGTCGTGGCCTCGAGTGTCCCTCCCCACCCTTACCCTGAATAGTCCCTCTGTACCAGTCTTGTTTATTCTTCTCATGCACTTGAATGTCTCGATTATATCCCCTCTGTCCCTCCTCTCCTCCAGCGACTACATGTTTAACTCCTTTAGCCTACTCCCATATGGTAAATCCCCCAGTTGCTGGATCATCTTAGTTGCTCTGTGCTGCACCCCTTCCATTAATTTAATGTCCCTTTTCAGGTATGGGAGCCAGTACTGCATGCAGTATTCAAGATGAGGTCTAACTAATGATCTATACAGTGGCAAAATCACCTCCACCCTCCTAGATGTTATTCCCCTTGCAATGCAACCCAGCATTTTGTTGGCCCTTGCTGCTGCCTTCCTGCATTGTGCCGAGTTGTTCATTGATCCCATGATGACCACCCCAGATCCTTCTCCTCCTCAGTCTCCGTCAGCTGCACTCGCCCCAGTTGGTAGTTTCTGTTTAGATTTTTTTCTCCAAAATGCAGTACCTTACACTTTTTGGCATTGAACTTCAACTACCAAGTATCCAACCAGGTCTCCAAATGTTCCTGCAAACTCTGCCACCCCTCTATGTCATCCACCACTGCCCCATCTTGGTGTCGTCGGCAAAAAGGCTAATCCTGCTCTTGATGCCCATGAAAATGTCTGCAATAAATATCCCAAATAACACTGGTCCCAGCACCGAGCCCTGTGGAACCCCATTCATTACTGTCCTTGGGGATGAGAGTTCTCCTTCCACCACCACCCTCTGCTGCTTCCCTGCAGCCAGTTTGTAACGCATCCAACCATTTTTGCTCCCACCCCTGTGCCTTCATGTTTTATTCCAAGTCTCCCATGCAGCAATAAATTGAATGCCTTGCTGAAGTCCAGGTACAGGACATTCATTGCATTGCCCTTGTCCATCTGTCTAGTTACCCAGTCATAGCAATCTACCAGGTTGGTTTGTCAGAATCTGCCTGCAACAAAGCCATGCTGTCTACTGTCCTGCAGCCCACTGAACTCCAGCAGGAACACCAGCCTTTTCTTCAGGATCATTTCCATTAGCTTCCCTACGATGGGCATGAGGCTCACAGATCTATAGTTCCTTGGTTCATCTTTGGGGCCGCTCTTATGTAGGGGGACCACAGGAGCCAACCTCCAATCCTTGGGTACAAACCCTGAATTTAGTGAGGCATTGAAAGCCCTCCCAAGGGCCCTGTCAGGATCTCTGTTAGCTCCTTCAGTACCCTGGAGTGAATGCCATCTGGCCCTGGTGCCTTGTCCACCCTTAGCACTCTCAAGCCCTCCAGCACTCTACCTTCTGTGATCACCCCATCTGTTACTCCCTCCCCAGCCTTTACTGCCCCCACACCCCTCCTTGGGTAGCACTCCACCTTTCTCTTTCATAAATACTGAGCAGAAGTAGTCATTGAGTGCTTCTGCCTTTTCTTCCCTCTTCTCTACCCATCACATGTCCTTCTTAATCCTTACTATCTGTTCTTTACAGCTCCTTTGATCCCTGATGTACCTGACTAAGTTCTTCTCACCCTCCTTAATGCCTTGTGCCAGCCTGAGCTTTTTGGTGGCTTTTGCTGTTCTTACTGCCCTTGTCACCTCCCTTACCTCCTGCAGGTTCTCCTCCCAATCTTCACCCCACCTTGATTTCCTGGATCTTCTAAAGACCACCCTTTTTCTCCTCACCTTTTCCACAACCCCCCCGGCTCATCCAGCTTGGCCTCTTTGCCCTGGCCTTTTTACTCTGAGTCCTGCTACAGGAACCGGTAGCCTCTAGTATCCCTTTCTTAATGAGCTCCCATCTCTGGTCTGTGTCCATACTAGCCTGGATCCTGGCTAGGAGCCCACTCACTACGTCCCCCATCTTCACAAAATCTGCCCACCTGAAATCCAGCACTTTTGCGTTGGATGCCACCCCATCTTTGCCCATAATCAACCTGAACCATACTGAGTGATAGTCACTCCCTGCTAGTGTTTCGTCCACCTTGATATCCCTCACAAACTCCCCATTTATGAGTACTAGGTCAAGGGTGTTTCCCTTCTGGTTGGTTCACTGACTACCTGTGTCAGGAAGCTTTCCTGAAAGGCATCCAGCAGTATCTGCTCCCTTTTATTGCTGGTGGCTGGGGTTCCCCAATCTACCCCTGGCAGATTGAAGTCCCCCACAACCACCACGCTCCCCTTCCTGCATGCCCTTCTAATCTGCCTCGCAAGTTCCCTGTCCAACTCCTCTGTCTGGGAGGGTGGCCTATACACCACTCCCATCTGGAGAATCCTATTCCTGGAATCCTGGATTAATAGCCATAATGACTCTGTTTCTTCCTCCTCCCCCTCCTTCCTATTGCACTTTAACTCCTCCCTCACGTATATAACAACTTAACTTTCAGTTTTACACCAAGGGTCTCTAGTCTTTTTTAACTTCTGACATTTTGACAACATTGTTTGTTACTGTGTGAATCATGAGTTTTGGTTGAGTTCCTGAGTTCTGTAAAATACTGCCAATACTCAATGTTAAAGCATTGATTTTGAGCCCTGGAAAGCAGATGACTATTGTATTCTACTTATCTTTCTTACACATTGTTGAGTCTGGGTAACCGATAATCAAATCTCCTAATATGACTTTTTGAACAACCCTCTGCTCTTCAGTATTACTAGTTGGGAGGGGGTGTAGCTTACCCAGTGAACCTTACAGCAGAATGTGGACTTGTCTGTAGTGTGCTTTCTTCATTTAAGATCTCAAATCTGTTTGGTGTGTGCGTGTATGGGCTCTCTACCCTTCTGCCTCTCCTGCTTCCTTTGGTGTGTTTTTTTGTGCACCAATCAGTATCATCAGCATTTTCATTTGCTGATTCAGGTTCTAATCTCCCTCTCTTATTCATTCAGGTTAGATTCTCACTGTTACTGGTGAAACTTTCCTCCTCCCTTTTTCATTTCCTATTTCTTTGTTCACTAGTTTGCAGACACACACACTAGAATGGCTTTCACCTCTGCTTCCAATGATTTAAAACAGCTTTCCATATGGTTTATTTATTGAGTTCTTTTAAGTTCTGCCACCAGTCTATGTGCTTTAAGGATCAACTGCTCATTTGGTGTACATTTCTCATACACAGAGGTGGGCTGGTTAAAGTTGATTTGTTTTATTTCATACGTGTTACAGTTCAAACATCATATTATGTATTTGCCTTCTCTGACATTTGAGGACCAACATTGATTGATGCCATAATAGTGTGTGAACAAGGTATCTAATATTTTTTTTTTCTAACCTGGTCCTGCTACTTATCAGTAGACTAAACCACTGCTATTGTTTGTTGGTGGATATAATTAGCACTGTTTCTCTACTGTATTGAAACAATAGGAACTCATAAAGCCTATCCTTCAATTAGCTGAATCATTCAATTGAAAGGCTTACTTAGAATTGTCAATTCACCAGGGTACCATGTCTGACACACCAGACGTGACAGGTGCATCTGCCATATCGCCCCCCCCATGCCCACTGACAACTGCACAGGTGCCAGTGTTGATAGTGCAGGGACAAGAAGTAGCACCCTGTTGATGTCTAGTTCATGTGCTCAGTCTTTTTACATATTATATGGCAATGGGTACTACCGGGCCAGTCAGAGAGGAGAAAGGGTATAACTCTTATTCTGCATGCAGCCATCTCCTCAAGCTGCACATAACAGAGTGTTTGATGCAGGCACAACCAATGGAAATTCATTGGCATATAATATGATTATGGATATAGTAAGTTGTATTATTTACTGTTTCACAAGTGTCTCTCACAGTTCCATATAATAATGGCAATTGCAAAATGATGATCGCCATTAGGACAAGTGTACATCACCGAAAATAAAAATGGCGATGTGCAGTCCAAGTGAACACAACCTGGTGAACAGACATATCTATTTATGTGGGGGACTGTGCC
Organism: Neoceratodus forsteri; assembly: GCA_016271365.2. Classification (NCBI taxonomy): domain Eukaryota; kingdom Metazoa; phylum Chordata; order Ceratodontiformes; family Ceratodontidae; genus Neoceratodus; species Neoceratodus forsteri. The sequence continues at coordinate 795,042,687 of CM057454.1, forward strand.
CCCTTACTAAATATTGTCAACTCCAGGGGGATGCATATCAAGGAGAGGGTGAAACTTGTAAAAATAAATACTCCTGCCTGCAAAATGGTATGAGCCTCCCCAGCCCCAAACCCTGCACCCTCCTCACTGTAGCCAACCACCCTCACCACCACACCACACGGCCAGCTCAGCAACCTTTCACTGCACTACCTCCCACATACATTCCCTCCTCTCCGTCCCCTTCCCTGTCCTTCCATTCACCTTCTCTATGCCTGTCACTACACTTTCAAAGTCACTAACATAATGAACGCTGAACTTGGGTCGCTCATATGAGTCAGTCAAGTGCAGTCACCATTATGATAGGATACCGTCTATCACACTAGTTGGGCAGATAGAACTGCTCAACTTTGCATTGCAGTCCATTCTCCCAACCAGCATGACAGACACTTGTGAAACAATAGGAAACACCACTTACTATACCCCAAATTTAAGATAGCTATTTTATTTATAATAGCACCCATCTTCAGAGACTCTGGGCTGTGTACAATAAAACAACGACAGTACATATAGACAGAAGTTCATCATTAGAACAAATTTAAATTTACTCTATCCATCCCTTAAAACCAATTAATCAGTCTAGTGAAAGCCTGCTGGAACAGGTATGTCTTTAATCCCTTTTAAAATGCTTCTACTGAGGTAGCCTCCCTTAGATGGCCAGGAAGGGAGTTACAAAGGGTAGGTGCCACCACTGAGAATGCCCTATCCCCAGATTACCACAGCCTAACCATGGGAACTCCAAGGAGACCTCCCCCAGCAGAATGGAGTGCCTGGGGTAGATGGTAGGGGACAAGGAGCTCTAGCAGATAGACAGGTCTCCTTTCATGCAGGGTCTTGTAGGTTAGGAGCCCTACCTTGAAGATAGTCCTCCACCTATCCAGCAGCCAGTGCAGTCCACGGAGGACCAGGGTGATATGCTCACACCATTTCACCCCAGTCGACAACCTTGCCACTGCATTCTGCACCAGCTACAGCCTAAGGAGGTTGCCTCCAGATACCCTAGGTACAGGGCACTGCAGTAGTCCAGCCTGGAAGTGACAAATGCATACATCGGTGTGGTCAAGTCCTCAGGTGGGATCAAGGCTTGGATTCAGGCGATATTCCGGAGATGGTAAAATCCACTCCTGATGATGGCCAATACCTGTGCATCAAGCGTCAAACCGTCATCCAGGATCATGCCCAAATCCTTCATCTGTCTAGACAGGGCAAGAGGAACACCCCCTAACTCTAGGAGAGGTGATAACCCCACACACCCCCGGCCCGAAAAACTGGATCCACAATCAGTACCTCAGTCTTGTCTGGGTTAAGTTTAATCCAGTTTTGATTCATCCACAACTGGATCTCGTCAAGGCAGCTGTTAAATACAGAGGCCAAAACCTGGGTATCAGGCACACAGGACAAGTACAGCTGGGTATCATATGCATAGCAGTGAAAACCCAGCCCGTACTGCCTGATAATGTCCCCCAATGGCAGCATGTCACTGTGAGCAGCAAGGATGACAAGACCAAACCCTACAGAACCCCACAGCACAGAGGTTTTGGGTTAGATGAGGCTAACCTCATCATCATCCTTTGCACTCTGCCTGTCAGGTATAACCTGAACCAGTTGATGACATTACCAGACAGACCACAACAGAACCACAGGTGGTCAAGTAACACTCATGGTCCATGGTGTCAAGTGCTGCAGAGAGGTCCAGGAGAACCAACAGTAGAGTTTTAAAGGTTGCCATGTTAACAAGAGAGGAAAGCTTCAGTGATTTCTGTAAAGAATTTCAAAGGAATGAGTCACATGATGCGGTGTGCTGTGTAGGATGCCTCTCTGTTTGCTCCGACCTTCCGCCTGCTAAATTTGCTAAAAAAAACCACTTTGCAGCTTAATTTACTGCAGATCGCTTGATTTCCACCTTCCTAAATGATCGTGCTTCCGTTATAAGAAGTCGATGGATGAGGAGATGCAGAAAATCACTTCCAAGCATATGCCTCCTGCTACACCCGAGAAGGCCTCCAAAAAAGCCAGGGCCTCCTCTTTGCAATCCTCACTGCCTGTCACTAATGAGAGCCCTGATTTGGATCCCCTTACCCTCTCAAGGTTTTTAGAGGAGTTTCAGCCTTTCGAGGCTGAAATGCAGAATATGGCAGGAGAAATAAAAGGCATCTCAAGTACCCTGGAGGAGCTCTCCAAGAAAACAGCTGATAATGAAGCACGCATACACTCTGTCGAGAGGAAACACGACAAAGCTGAACTGGATTCAGTGGCCATGAGGCAAAGGCTAGTGAAGTTGCAGAATTGGAAGATCTGGAGGGTCGTAGTCGCCACAATAATGTGGTGATTATAGGTTTGCCCAAAGGTGAAGAGGGCTCAGACCCCATTAAGTTTATTAAGAAGTTTGTGGAGAAGGTGGCAGGCCCTTCCCCCTTTGGAGCAAGCTATATTACAGAGAGAGCTCATCATGCACTACGCCCCCCCTTCCCTGGTTGGAGCTCCCCCCCAGGTCATTCATATTTCACTTTTTAAATTTCCAGGAGCTACAGCATTTCTTATATAAAGCTAAGGAAACACAAGACTTGCAATGGGAAGGTAAAAAGCTGAGGGTGGCGCAAGATCTGCCTTATCTGTGCGTTAGAAATGAGCCACATTTCACAGACTGGTCCTCAAGCTGATCACCGCAGGAATCAAGTTTCGAATGGGCTTTCCAGCAAGGCTTCAAGTTTTCCTGAATTGCTCCTGGGTGACCTATGAGGAAGTGGAGTTGGCAACTGCAGGGCTCAAAGAAGCGCTTCCCGACCTATTCAAGTCTACATGAGAATCGACCTGGTGTAGTGTGCTATGCTGAGTTTCCCTCTGGTGGAGTTGTCTAGCTGGTGCTAATCTACAATTCTCAATAAACTCTCTGGGGCTATTTCGGCGACAAGTCACTTTGTCTGGTTATCTAATTCTATGCTGCAATTCCCATGAAGGGTCTCCTTTTTGATCTTAAAAAAGGACATTTTGCTCCTGATCCAGCTCCCACCCCCAGGACTGCCTAATATTTTGTTGACTCATTTGTTTTAGCTTTGGCTAAGCCCAGCCTCGTTGTTGGGTTTATAAGCCAGGTGTTAATGGGCTCCTGTGGTTATTCATTCAGGATTTAAATAATGGATGTCTGGGTGGGGACAATGGGCTGGATATTCAAACTGCACCCAAAAAGTGCGCAACAGCAGGAGCAAGCACAAGTCAATTGAGCATATGCGCAACAGACGCGATATTCAAACATGGAGCAAGACAAACTGCGCAAGCAGCCAACATCTGAATATCGCACAAACTGCGTCATAGCGCAACCAGGAAGGGGAAGCTGAGCAGAAATGATGCGCCATAGTGCAACAAGGCTAGCCCAGCTGAGCAGTCCAGAGGTGCCATAGCGCAAGCAGAGCCACCCCCAGCAGAGCAATGGAACTGCACAACCAGGGAGGCAGTCTGGGGCCCACCACCAGCCATGCCACACATGGGCACAGGAACACACTGCAGAACCAACAATACACCCGCACACCCCAAGCACAGCATCACTGGGGGAGGGATGGATGATCCAGTGGCCTATGGGGACAAGCCAACAAAGCACAGCAGGGCCATGATGCCCCAGCACAACCACTGGCAGGCTGAGACTGCCACACACAGGGGGTCGACAACCACAGTACACATCAGCCCCCACTTCTGCACAGCACACCCTGCACTGTGACCCCAAGACACCACCCATGTGCAGTGACTGTCACTGCAGTAAACACCATGCAACCCCCCGGCACACTGCAACCTCGTGTAGCACAGAACCATGCAAGCCAGACCCAACCTGGGCACCCAGCAGTGGGCGGCAGCAGATGGCAAGACCGACTGAAAGTCACTCCCACACCAGAGACACCTCCCCATGCACACACACACACACACACATATACCCAGGACCATACCACCCCAGATGTCATGCACACCATTGCAACTGAGCAACCATAGCCAGCTGCAAATCAGAGACCACCACAGTATTCATAACAAAATATATATATATTTGAAAAAGATATGTACAACACCAATAACACAACTATATACAGATATGTACAAGACAAGGTGGGTAGGGGTACAAGGTAGGGTGGGTAAGGGGTAGGGGTGAACAACTGGGAGAGGGAAGGCAGGGTAGGAGGGATGGGTGAGGAGAGTGGGAAGGGGGAGCACATTCAGCGCCTGGCAGGCTGGTCTCCCGCTGCCTGTTGCTGTTCCCGTCTCCTCCGGTGTCGCCTGACCCCATGGCGCTGCATGTCCCTGAGGAGGTCATGTGTCGCGACTGACACCCTCGTCAGCCGCTGGAGGGCACGGTTCATCCGGGTGGGATGTTGAGACCTAGGAAAAGGGAACACAGTCAATGGCTGTGGCTGTCCACAACCCTGAACACCACCCATCCTGCAAGGCATATAGCCTAGTGCCCCACACCTGTGATGGTATGCACCCACTCACAGTGACCATGCACATGACACGCCCAACCAGGCAGCACCAGCTATGTGCACCACTGCACACACACACTGCCCATGTCCATCACAGCACAAACAAGTGATGTGGCAATGTGGTGGGATGCCAGTTCCACAGCCATGTGCCCAGTGCATGCATGGACCACCAGTGACGCACACACAGATGTGTAGTGACACTGGACAGTGATGACTGTCGCCTGTGTCGTGCATGGTTGTGTTGTCCATGGCTGGTGGTCATGCCCACCTCTCCAGCATGCAATGAGCATCCATGATGTAATACTCACACTCATCAAGCAGCTGTGGCTGCTGCTGCTGCTGCTGCTGTGGCCCACCCTCACGCCTCCTCGTCGCCACCTGGGCCCTGCCACGGCCCTCCTCAGCCTGTGCCTGCATCCTCTCCGCCAGGCCTGTGCGTGACAAATGTTGAGAAAAACATCAGTGTGACCCCAAAGCAGACTGCCCCCTGCCCCAGTGAGTGTTCCTGCCCACACAGCCAGACCCATGCATCTCACACCTGCACACACTGACACAGCCAACCATGGCAGAGCCATCCCCCATGCACTGCCACCAAAACACAGTCACACCCCTACGGAGAATACAGGTGCATAGATGGTACACCCACCTGGCCTAGGCACAACGCCCCTCATGGCATGTGACCTGAGGCATTGCAGCACGTCTGGCTCCCTCCTGCGGAGGTCACTAAATCTGTGCCTGCACTGCTTTGCAGACTGGCACCGCCCTGTGACCCTCACCAGGTCAGTGGCCACCTGCAGCCACACCTGGGTGCGGGCCATGGTGAGGGGCTGATCACCATACAGTGCCTCAAAGTGGGGCTCAACCAGGGCCACCAGGTTGGCCACCTCCATCTGACTCCATTGGGGAGCTGTCCTGCGTGCCATAATTGTGGTCGTACAGCAGGCAATATGGCGCCCCACATCGCGGCAACCCCACGTGGAAATGTTGCACAATAGACCACCATAGGTTCCAATCGTGCTGTTCGTATAGCGCCGTCGGTTCACATAGCGCTGTCACCAAACAGCGCAACAGAGCCATATACATGGCAGCCGAACAGTGCCAGGGGGCAAAGATCAGACACCAGGTCAGGGGTCTATGATGCAAGGCCACGCACAGTGCCATCTGACGTCTATGCATCCTGCGCGACCTATCACCTGTGTGCCAGTGCCACAGTGGACTATTGAGCAGTAGTGCCACAGCGCCATATGGTGCCCAGTGCTGTAGCGCCACTGGCACAATGGTGGCCATGGCCTGAATTGCCGATCGCACACAGCACATCATCAGCGTGGCAGATGCCTGCATAAGCTACCTTGGCATGCGCAATGCAGTGTACCACACAGTCACAGATCTGCGCCATTGGCTCAGCCAGCTCAACCGTATTGCACAAAGCGCAATGGAGTGATATTCAGCCAACACATGCAATCATCTGATCAGCCATTCAAAGGCGCAGTGGCGTGATTTGCATCTCAATACAGTTGCTCCACTCCTAATTTGCATGCATTGCACTATAAATGTGCGACATTGGGCTGCGCTGGCCAGATTCGGTTACTGCAGGTGAGAGGTGGGTTGCATGCTGTGTGATGTTCTGGACAATGGTCATGGGATAACACTGTAGACTGCACAGTGACAGGTGTCCACTTCCACCAATACAGATCACCATGACAGAGCAGAGCCAAGGTGAGGGTGAGGATGGTGGGCGGAGGAGGAGGCCCAACTTCACCACGGCAGAGACAGAGGCCCTCTTCCAGGCCTACCTGGAGGAGGAGGCACTACTGAGTGGATGGCGGGGCATCCCTCAGGCCCGTGCAGCTGCATGGGAGGGGGTAGCTCGGGCAGTGAACCTGCACGGAAGCCACCAGCGCTTCGTGCAGGAATGCAAAAAGAAGATGGGGATAGACCGCAGGAGAGTGAAGGAGAAGGTGGCAGCCCTCAGGGCGGCACATGCTGGCACTGGCAGGGGCCAGCCAGCGCTGGTGGAGCTGAGGACTGACTGGCTGCATCAATGCAGTGGAGTGCTATTGAGGTCATACCAGGAGGTGGATTCCAGACAGGTGGAAGCCCATCACTGCACGGTATGACATGGTGGTGGTGTTGGGGGGGAAGGTTGTTCACATGCACTCACATGTCCTCTCTTTCTGTTACAGATCCTGTTTGTCTTCAGGAGATGGTGGTGGTGGGTCCAGGCAGTGAGGAAGACCTGCTGGACATGGAGGAGGGTCCATCCACCTCTGTCACCAGCCTGCATGCACTGCACCAGCATGCACGCCGGGCTGCCAACTCTGGTGTCGGTGAGTCGGGTGTGGGGGGTGCACAGCCTGTGTCTCAGCAGTCTGGCATGCAAGCATGCCAGCACACTGTGACTGTGGCTGTAGCATGTACCTGCACCATTGATGATGCAAGGACTGCAATGGGCAGTGACATGTGTGCGTCCCATGACGGACACACGGCAGGCCAGCACGTGCCCCTGGGCCTAGCTGGTTCCAACGTGTGTGCCAGCATGTTGGCACAGTCCCAGGCTGTGCCTGTCAGCACCGGTGGGGCAGCACCAGTAGCTGTGCAGGTGTCTGGCACTGTTGCGGCCACAGCAGTGGAACGAGTGGTCCATGGGCACAGCGGTTGGAGGGGCAGCAGCAGCAATCACCCACCAGGTCTGGGGGTACAGTGTCCAGCAGCGGCACATGCCCACCGCCCTTTGATATGCCCATTCCTGGTCCTGGTGAACAGCACCCACCCTCAAAGGGTGTTGAGCATCAGGACCTTCCTACCCTGGGGACAGGATGCCGTTGGCAGAGTACCCATTTGAAACACACCCACCTGCGCGGGAATCAGTACAGCAGCAAAGGTGGGTTGCAACTCTGTGGGCACTGTGTGTGGCTGTGGAGGCATAGCAGGGACTGTGCTCTGAACCATGCAGAGATGGTCCATATACAGATGGATGTGACGCTGCCATTGACAGGCAGACCCAGGCATTGGTGTTCATTGGCTGCATTGGGCACACAAGCAGGTGCTCCTGTACCGCGCACCCCACACAGTACGCTCTCCACTCCCCATTCCTGGTGTCGTGCAACACCAAGCCTGTCGATACTGGGTTCTGCTATGGGCATCCCGAGCACCCCTGGTACAGGTATGTTTGGCATACTACAGACCCCACTGCGGACAAGGTCGCGATCGCGCAGTGGGACCCCTGGTGGTCCATCGTTGCCACCCCATGTGGCCCCTGCTCAGCCTGCCAGTGCTGTTGGGTCATGGCGGGGCCGCCCACACATCCGCGATGGCCATGGAATGGTGCAACATGACTGACCTGTCTCCCAGTGCGGGCCCTGTCTGGTGCTGCCCTGTGTGCACTGTGCATCATGGTGGGCAGTGCACTGGTGGGTGCCCTGCACATCACGCTGACATACGGACCACCTGCACACCATCCTGACTGCTGTCCACAGGTGCATGTGCATGATGATGCCTGCATTGTACTGTACACCAAGGTGCAAGGGAGCCCAGCATCTGACACATGTACTTGGACAGTACCGGTGTGGGTGTGGTCTGTGGATCTGTGTGTTTGCCATGTCTGTTCCTGCTCTGCTGTGCACCTGCTCATGTACAGCTTTGTGCCTGGTGTGTGTGTGTGTGTCCATATGACTTTCGCCCCTCCCTGATGGTGTGTTTGTGTGCCTGGTCCCTTCCACTCCCCTTGCCGTCATGCACCCCTGGTGTGTTACTCTGTGTGCCTGTGGGTTGCGCCAGGACAGTGTTGGTTGCACATGACCCCTTGACTTACCTGTGTCGTGCATAATGCTCCTCCATGATGATGTCCCAGTGCAGCTGGGCCTGCTGGGTCAGTCGAGGGTCCCGCCGTCCAAGGGGGGCTGCTCATCACCATCATCACCGGCGCCGCTGGTGTCCCCATTGCTGTCCCCCTCCTTGACCTGAATGGCTATCCCACAGTCTTTGGCCATGTTGTGCAGGATACAACAGGCCAGGAATATCCCACAGGCCTTTGAGGGGCTGTACTGAGGGCACTGCTGGGTGTGCTGAGGCATTGGGCGTGCCTTGAGCATCCCAAACACCCATTCGATGATGTTAGCGGTTGCGGCATCGCATCATTATAGCGTTGCTGCGATGGGGTCATGGGGCGCGGTATGGTGTGAGCAGCCAGGGGCGGAGTGGGTATCCGCTGTCACCTGTGTGGAGATGGTGGAGATGAGTATCATGTTCAGGTCCATTGCCAATATCCTGTGTGCCACTGCCATGGCACCTGTGGCATTCCCACCCTTGCCCCACGTTTGCAATTCCTACATGCGTACTCACCCACTAGATAGCCTGTGGGGATGTCCCCACTCTCGAATCGATGGCACAGTGTGGACTGATACCATATAAAGGCATTATGTGCTCTGCCAGGGTGTGTGGCACAGACATTGATTATGCGCCCAGTGGCATCACACACCACCTGGCAGTTGACACTGGAATAGCCCTTCCTGTTCCTATATGCAGCCCCATCGGGGCCAGGTGGCATGCACGTATGGCCACATGGGTGCAGTCTATGGCCCCTAGCATGCCAGGCATACGTGCTACCCTGTGGAACTCCTGCATGTTTGCTGTACGCTCTGCCACAGTGCTGGGGAAATGGATGTGCTCCGCTGCATGTGGCAGCAGTGCGCTGAGCAATTGGGTGAGGATGCGTGACGTGGCCGACTGTGTGATGCCTGTGGTGTCCCCTGTCGGCCTCTGGAAGGTGCCCGTGGCGAGCAGGCACATGCAGGCTGTCACCTTGGTCTCCACCAACAGAGTGTGACTCCGTCGTGGGTGCCTGCATCACATCACTGCACAGCAGCTCACAGTGCGTCGGTATTGCCCTGTTCAGGTGGTACTGGCCCACGATCTCTACATCTGTGTACAGCTCAAAGCTGATCTGGTGCAAGTACTGCCTGTTGGGCGTACCGCCGACGGGTCCTTCCAGCCACGCCCCTGCAGCATGCATTCTCACCCCCCTCATTACAGCTTCCATGTGAAGCTGGCACTGTCCATCTCCCTGGCTTTGACCCCCTGGCTGATGTTGCTCTGTTACCCCCGCTGTCCTGACTGCTACCTCCACTGCACCTGGTACACCTACTGGCCTCTGCACTCTGTGGCCCCATACACCTTCCCTTGCCCCTCTTCTGTCCTGTGCACTCCCTAGCCTGCATTGTTTGTTGCTCTGGCCTTCTCTGTCTCTCTGCCTCATATTGTCTTCCTATCGCGTTCTTGCGCCTCTTCCTTGAACGCTTTTTGTTTGGCTCATTTCAGCTATGAGCGCATAACTTCCGGCTGTTCGCTGTTGCGCATTACGCGAAGTCTTTGAATATCGTATTCGCTCAATATGCATGGATCCACCCCTTGGTTTGTGCATGACTTCATTGCATTGCGCTGTTGTAGCCTGTTTTCAGTGGCGCGCAACTGCCTCCTGCTGAATATCACAGAATGGCGCACTTTCGGGACTTTAGCATGCACAACCTATTAGCTATGGCGCAACCTTTTGAATATCCGGCCCAATGTGTTCAAGTCAAGTTTAATTCCAACAGAATTAGCAACTCATTTCCGTAGGGGCGATGTTCTGATTTTATGGTAATGGGGGGTAAAGCTCAGGTCTGTCGGAGTTTATAATGAGACCCCGTCCACAACCGCGGTCCCTTCCTGGTCCTTATAGTAAGGTCTGGTCTCTTCATGGCTTCCCCTCCTTTTGCTCATAAATGCCACCAGGCATTAGAAGTGGTAAGCCTGAACACCAGATGGGGACCCCGAAATTGCAGATAGATGGAGATAACAGGGTATTTCTAAGCCTTAATCAGGCTTTTGTATGCCCCTCTCTTATAACCCTGCTAGAGCGATTTCCTTGGAGGGCTCCCTTCTCAAATGTTCCCTGCAAGAGTGAGGTAGTCATTGTTTCTGGTCCAAGCATCATGGTCTGGACAGTGACCCTGGAGCTCACAGACTCTCCCTTATTTCAGAGAGGACAGTAGAGGCCTGCACATTCTTGGTTTTTTATGCCCATTGTTCACGGGCTGCACCACAAGAGGGCGTCTAAGAATAATATTTACACCTCTGCTGCTGGTGTTTTACACACTTTACGCTCCGTGGTCCATGTTGGTGCATGGTTCGTGGGGGTTTCAGCAGGCAGGGTTATTTTCCCTAGGGGGCTCGTGCAGTTAATTCCCCTAAATTGTTAAGGGTTGATGTTAAGCAGTAAGAAATGGGGATATGTTATTCTTTATGGAGCGTTCTGGATATAAAGGGGTATTCTTGTCCTAGTTTATTGGTTTATGAGGCAGGGAGGTTGGAGGAGGGACTTTTCAGACTGCGTTCATCATGTACTATACAAAGAGGGTGGGTGTGGGAGGAGGGAGGTTAGGGTTTATGGGGTGTTTTGTGCGGGGGTTTCAGGGGGGTGGTTGGGGGAAAGGACTTAGCACTGGTAGGGTTGGGGGGAAGGTAGAACAACCCAGCACCTATCACGTTAGGAGTAGTACTGATGTGATATATAAGTACAAGCTGTGCTTCCGAAGATTTATGACCAGCGACAAGGGTGATGGCTAGACGCATTCAATGTATTAGTTGGAACATTAAAGGGGAAAGGCATAAAACTAAGCAATATAATATTTTGAAGCATTTAAACCATCTGAAGGCAGAAATTATGTTTTTGCAGGAGACATACCTGCTCAAGAGGGAGGCCGACAAAATGAGATGGCAACAGATTGGGCAGACATTTGCGGCGCAGGTCACGACCCAGAGTAGAGGGGTCATGATCCTTCTGCATAGGTCGGTTCCGTTCAAATCTCTCCAACTTATATCTGACCCTCTGGGCAGATTCCTGTTTGTAAATGGAAGATTGCACACCCTGGACATTGTCTTGGGTGCTGTCTATGGCCCTAATGTAGACTCCCCTAGTTTTTTTGTTCAGATAATCGAAGCTCTAACTCCATTTTTGGATACCCCTATGGTCATAGGGGGTGACTTTAATCTTGTTTTTGATCAGGCTTTAGACAGATCAGGTCAGTCCCATCAAGGTTTCTCTCTAGCATAAAGAGTTTTTAGGGATTTGATTGACTTGGCAGGTCTTTGTGACATCTGGCGTGTATTGCATCCCAATACAAGGGAGTACACTTTTGTTTCCCCGGGGCATGCAACTTCCTCGCAGATTGATTATATTCTCATTTCTCAAACTCTTTTACCAGGGGTTATAAGTTCCAGTATTGTCTCAGGGCCCCCATCAGATTACTCTTTGGTTACCTGCCTAGTATCTTTAGCTTCCTTGCCAAATAAAGGGAGCAGGTGGAAGCTGAATAACAAAATTTTGAAGGAGCTGACGACGGTTCAATATATAATATCCCAAATAGAGCAGTTTACTGCTACCAATTCTAACTCCATAGGGAAGCCTGATATAGTATGGGGTGCATGTAAAGCATATTTAAGGGGGATTATAATTGGCCTATCATCGAAAAGGAAAAGAGAGAGGGCATCTCGGATTTCTGATCTGCTTTCTCAGATTAGGGGTATGGAGACTGCTCTCTCTCCATCTTCCTCAGAGACTTTTAAACAAGAGTTAACGAAATTTAGAGAAGCCTACCTAGCTATGTTGATGGAGCAAGTCAGATTTGCAATCTTGAAAACAAAAGCTGTATATACTGATCAGGGTGAGAATGCAGGCAGAATGTTAGCGTTGCTCATTAAACAGCAGGAATCCACCAGATTCATTCCTGCGGTCCACTCCCCCAAAGAAAACTCCCTTAAAGTCTTACCCTCAGAGATAGCGGAGGAGTTTACAAGTTATTTCAGGGATTTATATAGCCCTATGGCTAAGCCCCCATCTAAGGACAGACTCTATGAATATCTGAGTGATTTGCAATTGCCATCTCTTAAACAATCCCAGCAGAAAGTTTTGGAGTCTCCTATCTCTGAGGGAGAGATAGAAAGGGTAATTAACACCCTTCCATCTGATAAATCTCTGGGCCCGAATGGGTTTACCTCCAACTTTTATAAAGCTTTTTCTAAACAACTGACCCCCATTCTTTTACCACTTTTTCAGGCTATCATCTCCGGTCAAGCATCCGATCCCTCCCTTTTTGAGGCGTTGATTGTTCAGCTGCCCAAACCGGACCAGACAAATCCTGACCGGGTCTCAAGTTATAGGCGATCTCCCTTCTCAACCATGATATTAAAATTCTGGCATGATTACTAGCCGATCGTTTGAGCAGTGCCCTTTCTAATAGGGGCAGAACAGATTGGTTTTTATGAAAGGGAGATCATCGGTCAGATCATCTGAGGACCCTGTTTCATGTCTTCTTGGCATCCAGGGATGCTTCTCATCCAATGGTCCTGATTTCGTTGGATGCCGAGAAGGCATTTGACAGAGTCCACTGGGACTATTTGTTAGCTGCGATGGAGGTTTTTGGTTTTCCCATGAAATTCCGGAACTGGGTTAGCTCGCTATACAAGTTTCCCTCCGCCAGAATCTCATGTAATGGGGTTGTCTCTAGTCCCTTTAAATTGCATGTGGGGACCAGACAAGGGTGCCCCCTATCTCCCCTTCTTTTTAATATTTACTTAGAGCCTCTTATTAGGATGTTATCAGGTGCCCAGGGCATTTCAGGTATTTCTGTAGGTGAGCAGGTGGTTAAAGTTGCGGCCTACACAGATGATCTCCTGCTGCAAGTAACACACCCACTCACATCTATTCCCATTATTCTGAAGTTAATAGATGACTTCAGCAAGGTCTCAAACTATAACCTTAATGTAGGGATAACTGTAGCTTTTCCTCTTAATCATAGGGTATACAAACAAGAAATTATTGCATTCGGGCTCACTTGGAAGTCTGACTACATTAAATACCTGGACTCCTTTTAACTCGAATACAGCCCGGCTTAAGAACAGTGGAATTTCTAGAAATGTTTTGCACAGGGAAATTGCTAATTTTGCAGCAATTTCACAGGTGAAATTTAATTTGGCAATAACTCTAATTGTAAAAAAGCAGTGAGCAAGGCAAACAGGATATTAGGTTACATAGAGAGTCGAATAAGCAGTAGAAGTCTGGATGTGATTGTCCTACTATATAGGTCACTGGTGTGACCACACCTGGAATACTGCACAAGGAACTAATGTCCTTACCTAAGGAGAGACTGCAAACAGTTGGAAGCAGCACTATGCAGGGCAACCAATATGGTCCATGGACTAGGGGGCGAGACATACCACATCAGTAGTGGCTGCAGGATAGGAAAATGTACACCTTTGAGAAAAGGAGGGGAAAGGGAAACATGGTTAAGATATACAAATAGCTGCATGGGAGAAATAGAGTAGACAGCAAAGAAGTTTCCTCCTAGAGCTCAAATATAGGGACAAGAGGGAACTCACAAAGTTTTGTGCAGGTTCAAATAGTACATGCATAAGACTTTCATCACAGAAGAGTGGTGGACCAGTGGAAAAAGCTGCCAAAGGATATGCTACATGTCTAATCACTGAACAGTTTCAAGCAGGGATGGGACAGGTATATGGAATTTGGGATTAGCAGATCCTCGTTTTTCTCTTCTTCCCTGTTTTCTCCCTCTCTCCTTCCCTTCTTCCTTGTTTTTTTCTCTCTTCTTTCTTTCCTTGCACACTTTTCTCTTATCTTCACCTCTTCATTATTGAACATTGTTCATATTACCACATTTATCACTTTTTGCAATTTACTGAATGCCTTGCCATAGCCTGACCTAGCATGTATTTCGTACATGATTGCTAATTCTGATCCTATAATACCCTGTTGATTGTAACCCTTCTGTTCTCCACTTACATCCTGCCTAGGTTTGTGTTTTATTTTCAATACATGTTTATAAGACTTCTCCAATATGTTTACCCTAAATACTGTGTTTTGCTAAGTGATATTTTACACCTTACATAGAGGATAGTCTTCTATTTTATAAGATGTGTGCTTTCTTATATACTTGAATTTCAATAAAAAGATATAGTGAAAAAAAAAGAAAAAAGGGCAGAAACAAATGGCAGTGATGACCTCTAGGGTCACTGCACAGTAGTTAGGTAGGAAGGAAAGACTGGATGGGCTAATAGCCCTTTTCCTGTCATCATTGTCTATGTATCTAAGTTGTTCTGGGACTTGCTTATACTGAAATAGTTCTATTTATAGATATTTAACTATAGCTTTGTTGAGATAGCAGCACATCCAACTGTTTAACCATGCAAAAACCCATGGCACTGCTTAAATTATATTTAACGTGAGTCTAATAAACAATATTTTACTAGGGATTCATGGCAAATGTAGAATCACACCTGGTTTCATTATTCTTAATGTCACAGAGCCATGGGTCACTCAGAACATATCAGGCATATTTTTAATAAGCACAGGTCATTGATCTAGTTTATATTCAAAATTATAGTTCAAAATTTAATAAATAAAAAAAATAAATATATAAGTGATAACATTCAGTTACTCAAATTGTACTCAGAATAGCCAGTTTCTGCAGCAGATTAAAAAGTGTGGTCATTGGCCTCTGTGCTAATTTGTACTCATCAGCCAGTTATTTTTTGTGTACTCTAGCTAACGGAATATTATCACATAAATAACATACTGTACTCTGATGTGTTATTGGGCAAGTAAAGCAGGACATATACTGTATTACAGATATTCTCAAGATATCTGATACCTTTTGTGTCATCCTAGTGTTATCATCAAATAGCTGCACTTCCATGGACATATCTTTTCTTCCAGTCAGGAGGGTGACAGAGCATCTGACCTTATAGCTGATTCATTGTAAAAAGTACATTTGTGCATTAGGTAGGATTGCCTCTTAAAACTAGAAAAGTAAGGGCATACATTTTAGGGAAAAAAAAAAACATCCTCTGCCTTGATTAATATTAGTGAGTGTGAAATCTTCAAATTCTGATGGAATAGAATCCTACAGAATTTCAGAAAGTTCTGATTAATTCTACGGAATTCAGTTGGAAGCAAAATTCCAAAATTTTGAAAGCCTAATGTTTTTTTCACACATTAGTAATACACAGTTTATATAAACTGATGATTCCTTTTCCACAATCTGTCAAACATTATTCCACACTTTGTTTAGTCTATGGAATGTCATTTCACAGTTTACATAGAAATGCTTTTCAGAATTAAGTGGAATTTGAAAAGTAATTCTGAAAAGGCTTCAGAACAGAACTTGCCACTCTGCCAGAATTCATTTTGAAGAATTCAGAATTCTGGGTAGCTCCAGATAATCTACAGCATGGTGTTTCTTGGGAATTGAATGATCCTGTGACACAGCCTTTGTATTTCCCTAACTTTGGCACCCTGTATCCAAGCAATCATGTGTGAGCAGTTTTATGTGCCTGTAAAGTCAATGTTATTGCAATCCCAATTCTTTATTGTATGATTATTTGAATCCCATAAAAACCATAATACAGATTCACAAAGACTCCGGGAAACTTTTATCCTAGCATTACACTGTTTTACTTTTATTGCATTGTTTTACTTTTATGGCATTAAGGGGTAACTTATGCCTATGGTATATGTAGCTTTTGTTTTAGAATGAATTTCTTTGCTTTTATAAAAATAAAATTTTAGCTAGCCTATCAGTGCAGTGGTTGGATTTCCATTCACGATGCTGGTGACCTGGGTTCAGGAGCAAATCTGGGAGCCAAAGGGCCAGCTGGGGGCAGGATGCCTGAGAATCCAATGGACTGCTCAGCTCATCCAGGGAAGGGGGCACATTGGCTCGGGGTGACCTGACCTCTGGTGACAACCATAGGTACCGCAGCCCCAATGCCCACACCATGAGGGGAGACCATGTTGGGTGCAGGCATAAGCCATGGAGCCATAGCACTTCACATTCTGGGAGGGTGTACCACAAGAAAAAATGCCTCTCCAGGCACGACACTGATGTCGAACCCAATAGTGGGTCCACACCTGCCTTTGTCTGGAGTACCAGCCAGATCCCAATGAGGACTTGATTGCCTCTGGAGATGGGGTCTGAGGACCCTCCAACATGTCCCTGCCTGGGGGTAAGCCAGATGCTTCATGGGGGACACCAGGGTGGGAAGTGACAGCTGAAGGAAAGGCAGTTGGGTGACAATGCCAGGTTGGGGTAAAAACAGAAGGTAAAAAAATAAAATAAAAAAATAAAAGTGTGTTATAGTGGTGCAGTTGCATCACTATAGTTAGGGCTGAGCAGGGGGTTCTATGTTAAACCTCAAACTTTGCACTTTAATAGCTTCTCAACCATTCAATGGATTTGCATGAGATTGTGTATGCCACAGGGAGTAGATCTCTTGATGTGCCAGGTTTCATTCCAGTCAGATGTGTGGATACTGAGATGTGGATAGTGAGAAAAGTGAAAAAAATATTAGCATTTTTTGTTCGGGTGCTTTTGTCATTACCTAGTGCCCAAATGGATTGAAATTTTGACCTGAAATTTTCAGAGTTGCAAGGGCTTGGCCCCCAGTGGAGTCTCTCACTGGTTTGGTAAAACAATATTTATCCATTCTAAAGTTATTACATTTTGAAATTTTGGTTCAGCGCATGCTCTGGTCAGACTTTTGGACAGCTGCTTGGAACAAAACCAAAAAAAAAAGAATTTAGTCCATCTTATAAAGAATCCTTTTTCATATGGGGTAATGCTTTTTCATGATGATTTTTTTTTCTTATGGCTGCATCTTATTTCCTTTTTTAAAAAAATGTCAAAACCCACAAAAATGACATCCTCCACACACACCAACACATGTATCTTGCCCATTGAGACCCTGTTAGGTGGATTCTGTAGTTAGCTTGTGGAAAAATTACCAATAAATGCCATTTTATAAATTTGAAAGTCCTTTTTCATGAGCAGAATTTCTTTCTTTTTTTTGTATGTCCATACAAAAAAGGTATTGGCCCATACAAAAAAGGATCTCTTCATATGAAAAAATAATTTGGACTTAGTTTTTTTCTGATTCTTTTTCTTTCTTTCTCCTGAAGGAGGCGGTGGTAACCCCCCTCCTAAAGAAAGCTTCTTTGGACCTGGATTCTCTAGAGAACTATTGTTCAATCTCAGACCTTCCCTTTATAGGGAAGGTGATTGGGAAAGTAGTAGCAGTACAGCTGGATGACCACCTGACCATCCATAACATCTACAAGCCTCTCCAGTCCAGTTTTCAAAAGAGGCAGAGTACAGAGACGGCACTGGTTCAGGTGCTCAATGATCTCCTGATGGTGAGAGATTGGAGAAGCCATTCTATCTTGGTGATCCTTGATCTCTCTTCAGTCTTTGACACTGTAGACCATGTGGTGCTGCTTAGACATCTGGGGTCCATCTGTGAACTGACAGGTACAGTCCTCAGATGGTTTACATCCTTTCTCACTGGCAGGAGTCAGAGAGTGGTGTTTGGGATTTTCTCCTCTGAGCTATTCTCCCTGCCATGTGGGGTACCTCAGGGTTCAGTGCTGTCCCCTATGTTGTTTGCAGTGTATATTCTGCCCCTCAGAGACATTGTATGATGGTATGGGCTGAGGTTTCACTGCTACACTGATGATACCCAGCTCTACCTGCCTTTTGCCCCCGACCAGGATAGAGCTGTCTCGGTATTTAATACCTGCCTTGCTGAAATCCAGGACTGGGTGAATTTGAGCTGGTTAAAGTTGAACGCCGGAAAGACGGAGGTGATGGTAGTGAACCCGGGTCGCTGGGTAGAGGGGTTGTGGGCTGATCAGCCCTCTGGACTTTTTCTTGGGGGTTCTCAGATCCTATTCTCTGAACAGGTGTGAAACCTGGGGGTAGTGCTTGATGACGGGATGACTTTCTGAGCTCAGGTGTCGGCCATCATCAAGACTTCCTTTTATCGTCTTAGGAATATCTCCAGGATTAAGCACCTGGTTCCATCCAGGAACTTGCTTACATTGGTCCATGCTTTTGTGATCTTGCACCTTGATTATTGCAACTCCCTGTACTTAGGGCTTCCTGGGGTTGACATCCACCACCTGCAGCTCATGCAGAACGCAGCAGTGCGACTGTTGATGGGGGCTTCGCGAGCTTCCCATATTACTCCTGTGCTGCGTGATCTGCACTGGCTGTCAATTAGGTGGTGGATCACCTTTAAAGTTGGGTTACTGAATTATAAAGCCCTACATGGACTGGGCCCTGACTACTTGAAACAGCTTCTCATGTCTTATCGCTCAGTGCAACAGTTGCATTCAGCTGACGAGGGGTTGCTGGAGATTCCAAGGGTGTCTTTGAAATCTTCTGACCCTTTGGAATTCTCTACCCCATCAGCTTCAGGAGTGCACAACTGTGGGGGAGTTTAAACAGCACTTAAAACTTTTTTATGGTGCCATGCTTTTGGTGGCACCTAATAATTTGGATCCACTGTTTTATCTTATTGTTATGTTTTTAGTTGTTATCATGATCATTCTTATCTAATCCCCTGAAAGGTGTTTGTTTAAAATAACATTTATTATTATTATCATTTTCATGTTCGCTTGAGCGCATGCGAAAGGAACATTTTGGGAGAGTAGCACACTTAGAGGTGTGCCTCCCACCCAATGCACTGCTCCTTGAGCAGGCATGACGTCTCAGCAATCAATGAGTGCAGCAGCTCAATATGACAGTGGTGTCCCTCTGCTTCAAAGAAAAACACGCGCCATGCTGACACCACCCCCTCACATCATGTGCTACCTTCCCCCACTTTCCGTCAATCACGCCGCCCAAAAGCTTTTGTGCCATGCTGAGGCCCACCCCAGCATGGCAAACATTGTTTGCCGACGGGGTGCCCAATCCCCGCCGGCTCCTCGGCGCCTCCCAGTGTATTATTACGGGGTGCCCAACCCCATCGGCTCCTCGGCCCCCCCAGCCATCTTCTGCTATGCTGGGAGCCCACCCCAGTGTGGCAAACGTCCCACGTCATCGTTTTTTTTTTTCAAACCTGTAAAACAAAGACTGTCCCGCAGCCGTCTCCCAACCCCCTCCCACAACCTGCACCCACCCACTGTGCATCCAGCCTCCCCACACCCCCTCACCCCATACTTACCTCTGGACTCCGGCGCGACGATCTTCTGTGGACCGGGAACATGTCTGCACTCTTCAAAGGCGACCGCGAACTGAGGAAATGCCAGTAAGCTGTATAATGGGCTAGATGGGGGGGGGGTTCAACTTTATTGCATATCGCAGTCATTTTTTGGAATTTTTGCACCAAATTTTCAACATGGGGTTTTTGGGATCCCTTCTCATGAATTGATGTCACTGTCATGGTGTTATTCAGGCCAGAAGGGTGATTTCACAGGCACTGCGCAGTCACTGCGTGAAATTACCCTTCAGCCTTGAATAACACCATGACAGTGACATCATTCATGAAAAGGGGTCCCAAAACCCCATGTTGAAAATTTGGTGAAAAATTCTATAATGACTGTTTTACATTTAGCTGCTAGCAGTTCCTACACAGGCTCGTAAGTTCATGAATTTTCAATATTTTCACTCCAGATTTTCAACATTGCCATTTTATCACACCTTCTTATGAGCTGTACAGCTGTCATTTTTCACATCTCACCCAAAACATGTTTCCGCCCATGTAGCGCACAATGGTGCAGTCAGTGTGCGAAATCAATGTATGGAACACATTAAGAAAATCACAGTGACACTGTTCATGAGCAGAGGTCTTAAAATGGCTGTGCTGAAAATCTGGTGAAAAAATTCCTAAATATGACTATTTTGTGAGTGCGTTGCGCAGTTCCTACGCACACTCGTAAGTTTGCGAATTTTCAATATTTTCGCTCCAGATTTTCAACATTGCCATTTTATCACACCTCCTTATGAGCACTGCAGCTGTCATTTTTCGCATCTTGCCTAAGACGTGTTTCCACCCATGTAGCGCACAATGGCACAGTCGGTGTGCGAACTCGGTGTATGGGACAGATTAAGAAAATCACAGTGTCACTGTTCATTAGCAGAGGTTTTAAACTGCTAATGTTGACAATTTGGTGAAAAAATTCCTAACAATCACTGTTTTACCAGTGTGCATTGCACAGTTCCCACGCACACTCCTAGGTTTGAGAATTTTCAATATTTCCAGTCCAGATTTTCAACATTGCCATTTTACCACACTTCCTTATGAGCAGTACAGCTGTCATTTTTCACATCCTGCCCAAAACGTGTTTCCGCCTATGTAGCGCACAATGGGGGTAACAAGAAGGTCATGCTGACAATTTATTAAGCAAATACCAGCAATCGCACAGGGCATTAGGGTAAAGAACCATACATGCCAAACACCACTGCAAACACCTGCAAGCTAACGCTCGGCATTGACAAATACTTGTTAGTATAGATGCAAAAAATACATACATATGAAAATATAACTGGAAAAAAAACTGTTTTTTTGTATGAATGGATCCTTTTTTGTGTGTTCTTTTTGTTCATATAAAAAAGGAGGCCATCATACTAAAAAAGATTTTGGACTTTTTTTTTCATGATTCTTTTTTCATATGAAGAAATTCTTTTTTGAGGAGGTGTTTCATTTGATACAAAAAAGGATCCCTTCATATGAAAAAAAAAATTGAACTAAGCTTTTCCCCTCACATTGTCTGAACTTCAACAAGCCATAACTCCCTTAATATTTGGACTTATGGATAATCAATATTTCAGAACAAAGGACTAAATGAGTACTACAAGAATAACACATAACTCCCAACCCCTCCAAAATTAGGAGCCATTTAAAAAAAAATAAATAAATAAAATTCCTATAGGATAACACTGGAACTTTAACAAGCCATACAAAGGAACAATCAAAAAGTTGTCTGAGCAGAAATGGAAGTGCAGGACCTGGAGGGCACTGCACTTTCACACAGTGCATCTGTGGAGGGATGGAAAAGCAGGGCCCAGAGAGTCCTGTTCTCCCATAAGCAAATGAAGATATGATTATACTATCTCAAAAAGTAAGGAAATTCATTACAAAAATACATTATTAATGTACCAGTTAGGGTTAAAGTGACAAAAGTAGGGACATGCGGTGTTAAAGTTCTCAACCCTAACACCCCGCCCCAACTCTGCAGGCAGCAAAAGGAAAAACCATTACAGTATGAGCTCTTCTGTGTCTTTGCAAATCAGTTGTGGAGTGTACCTTGTGGTTGTCAAACCTATTTCTCACCCCATTCTCATATACTCTACACATCTCAGCTTCTTTACTGATGGAGTGGGGTTAGTGTTAGGGTTTACAGCCCCAAGGTAAAACCATCACTGATTTGTGAAGATACGATGAGGCCACATCGTAATGATTTTACCTGTTGCTGCCTATAGGTGGGGGTGGGGGGTTAGGTCAGAACCAAACACCACAATTCCTCATTTTTGCTTTGTACTAACAGTGCTGATCTTCATCCAACACTGTCAAAACTTTAAGTGGCATACAGTACCAGGTCACAGTGCAACTCCCTACCCTTAACTCATCCAGTGCCTAATGACCCCCATAGTACACTAGCATGACTACCTTCACCCCTTCTATGTTCAAGATATCCCTGCTGTCTACTTACACTCTCTCCCTCACCACCCACATACAAAGCAGTCCCTGATGTCCAGTGACACCCCTTCCCACACCTGCCCCATGTCCACATATCACTGGTGTCCAGTGATAACCATTCCTATACCATTCACCATGTCAAAGTGTAGTTGACATTCAGTGGTACCCTTCCCACCCTGCCTCATGTCCAATTATCCTTGGTGTCCAATATACCACTTACACCCTTTACCACATCAAACTGTAGCTGGCATTTAATGATATCCATTATATCTGGCTCATGTCCATGTATCCATGGTGTCCAATGGTACTCCCCACCCTCATCCTGCCACTGTTCAAGTATCTTTAGCATCTAGTGGTAACCCCACACCTTGCCCCATACCCAAGTATCCCTGGCATTCAGTAGCACCCTCCTCCACATCCTGCTTTATGTTCATGTATCCTTGGAATCCAATGGCAACCCCATTCTCATTAAGACCCCTATCATTTCGACACCAGTTGCTTGTCCTTGATTTTGGATATACTTCAAAAATGTAAAAACTGATTGACAAAGTAATTTCCCTTCCCCCACCCATTAGTAGTCATCCCTAAATCATCCCTCTCTCCAGCATCAGATAGACATAACCCTCAACACACTAGCACCCTATTCCAACTCTCCTTCCCATCCCATATCTCCTGAAATTAAAACAAAACCAAAAACAATGAACACAGTCCTCCAGGCACCTCCTTGTCCATCAATAGTCCAGATAAAGGAACTGCAGTTTAGAATAGCTGATCATGGTTTAATTCATTCAAATGGTGACTGGTCAAGGAAATTAGAGGAGAGATATGCTGGTCATCTTTTATTTTATTTTTAAATTGTAGGAGGCAGGGGAGAGGAGGGATGGAATGGAAGAGGAAGGGTGGAATGGGGTATAAGTGGGTTGGTGAAGGCGGGTTACCTTGCAGCATGGTGAGGAAGGGAGAATAGGGAGAGATAGGTGTTAGTGGATAAGTGGAGTAAAATAACTTTTTTTTAAATTAACTCACTTTGTACAAAATGAAGGTTGGGAACCTGGTGTCTGAATGTTGGGTTCCTCATTGCACTGAGGTTATGCTCCCTGTGGCTGCAAAGGCATGCCTTTGATAAAGAACTAAGAAGTTTGAAACATGTCAGGCAACAACTTGTGTCTGTTTCTAACTAATTAAATGACTTTGTGAGAAACTGATTGGTCTCTGCGTCCCTCTTATAGGGTGGTGAGTGCTCTAAGCATTTTGGTGTCTATATTCAAAAGTTGCACTGTAGGATGTGATTGCACATGTGTGGCTGACTATGCCAAACTTGCGCGATTGTGCAGTGGGAGACATTTGGTGCAGCAGGTGCCTAGAGTCCAGTGCAGAGCACAAAGAATTTTGTCATGCAAAGCCACTTGCCCAGCATGCAGATTTACAATATTCAGCTGGGCTATGCAAATGGCCTCATTGCACAGTCTGTGCCCAAACTGCACATTTGCATCTCATTACTGGAATGTATTCAGTCCATTCGCATACCCCAGGCATGCTCAATTCTAGCTTTGTAAGGCTGCCCCGCCATCCCATAAAGGTGAACAGGAGGTACTGCAGCCTAGAAGGCAGGTGTGATGGAAGTTTTTGAGGGCGGGTGAACTGCATTGACCTCAGTGCAGTGCTATTACCCATAGCCATGTACAATGTCACACTGTGGTACAAGGGTCCCACCTGGACAGTGGCCACAGGGGCCCACCTGGACAAGCATCAGGGGAAGGCACAGGATGACACTATCTGAGCAGTATACCACATGCATGAGATGCACCAGCTCTGTATGCTGCATACAGTCACCTGCAGTGCCCCACACACTCCTGTATGTGAGGACCATAGTGAGAATTGCAAGGGATGGCAGTGTGCAGAAGGTGACTGGGTACCCGGGTGGCTGGGTCCCACCTGCGTGTACCTATAGTGTACCACTGTGGATGTGTGCCACAGGTCAGTTCCTGGCCCATGCCATGCTGCCACTAGTACCACCAGACTACCTAAGCACCATTGCCACAGACACACCCTTGGTGCATGTCACCACTGGGTGACACCCTGCAGGCTGCATGGGTGCAGGCCATGGCCCCTGCCACATATGCTGCATTGTGGCTGTCTGATCCACTGGTGTGTTCAGGGGCACCTGACAATGCTGGCATGTGGCTGCTGGATGTCTTCATCATGGGTGCGGTGTGGGTGGTTGCTCCCTGGATGGTGCCAGTGGTGACATGGCAGCTGTAACTCTAGGTACATCTATCCTGGCATGTCTGCTGTGTATGGGTAGCTGGAGCACATTCGAGTGCACCTCCGAGGACTGTCTCTGGATGGCCTACCTGCGGTTCATTGGCCTGCCTGTGGGTGGCTGGCCAATTTAGGCAATCCTTTTGTTTGCTTAACTTTGTGTGGTTCATTTCTGTGATGTGTGGCAGATGCACCACACATTTTGTTTGAATATAGAGATGCGTAGCATATTCATGGATCTGCTCCCTTTATTTGTGCTGCATACATTAATTCTGCATGATCATGCATTTGGAAATGCACAATGTACTTCTCCCTTTTGAATATTGCACTTCTGTGCATATTTTGAGATGTAAAAATGTAAACATTTTATTTTTAAACAGGAAAATATGTGTTACTCCTAACTGCTGCAAGGGAAGTGAGGGAGACCCTTCCACAGAGGGTCCCCCTCCTGATTCTGACTACGCGGAAATTTCAGGGTTGAGGCACCGGCTCACTGCTTAGGTCAGGCAGACCTCCCTTGGACACAAATCAGGCAAAGAACCTGAAAACTAACAGTATTTTCTGGAGCTGCACATCGGGACTTGAGGCTGCTTGCTGAAACTGGACATTATTTTTTTTAAACTGCTCAAAAGGGGACACTCAGCATTCCGGAGGCGCAGCGGATGAGTTTTCTGGCACCAACATTTGAAAACTGCACCCGTGCCTGATTGGCTCCCAGCTCGCTGTGTCACTTGCCCAGCTCACTGAAATTGCTGGCCACTGAGACTTGTGGCTCACTCCTAACTACTGTGAAGGAAGTGAGGGAGGGAGACCCTTCCACAGAGGGTCCCCCCTCCTGATTCCGACTATGAGGGAATTTCAGGATCGAGGCGCTAGCTCACTGCTTAGGTTGGGCGGACCTCCCCTGGCCACAAATCAGGCAAAGAGCCTGAAAACAAGCAGTATTTTCTGGAGCTGCACATCGGGACTTGAGGCTGCTTGCTGAAATGGGACATTTTTAGTACCACCTGCCCACCCCTCCTCCCCTTAAATGCCCACTAGCTCCTCCCACTTGACATGGTAGTCTCCTCCCAGGTTGGTACAACACCAAACCAGCTGGTACTCTTATAGTTCTCTTACTGTTGAACATGCTGTGGCCCATACCCTGTCTTCACTAAGTTTGCTAGTAGCTAATTACTGTACTTACTTATGTCAGCCTGTCATGTTTCAGCTTGTTACCACTCTAATGACAGTAACATCCAGAGCATGATTGGCAAGTCCTTGAACTAGGTACAGCTTGCTATCCTGTTGTACTAATACTCAGAGACATTTAGCTTTGACAGTAAGATTCAGTGCATGATTGGCAATTTCTCGAAATAGGTACAGCTTGCTATCCTGTGGTACCAATATTTAGAGGCAATTAACTTGCATGGGCAGGAGCAGCAATTCCTGAAGCCTGAAGCAACAACAAGCCTACTTCTGTATCACTGGGTACTGGGTCAATCCTGCTAGTGGTATCTACCTTTGAATACTGAAACCTACCTGCTAAATTACCCACAGGGGGAGCCTGTGCCTGCATGTAGCCCTGAGTGAACTGCCCAAAGGGAGCTCACTGCAACACCCCTGAGCCTTGTGAATCCCACAGGACTAATCCCACCTCGGCTGCCACCCCCCCACTGAGGCCTGATAGGATGCCGCTGCTGAGAAGCTACCCTGTGCTCCATGGCCTGGCAGGGCCCCGGCCCAGAGTATAGGTCCACTGAGCACTAGTCCCTCCCTGAAACCACCCTCCACCTGGTTATCGGCCAAAGGCTTGAGGTTTGTGCACTTAAACATATCAGTCTGCTACCAAACCTTACTGAGCTAACAGCTTAGGTGGCTCATTATAACCTGGACATTATGGGGATCATGGAGACCTGGCAATAGCCACACATACCTGACTCAGTATGCACTCTCCTGGGCTACAACCTCATTAGGTTGGACAGGGCTCAGAACAAGAGGGGGGTGGAGTACTCATATACTACAAGACACACTTAAACGTCTCAGTCATAGGACACACACCATATACATCACATCTCTGTGAGTTCCTGCATGCCCTCCTCCTGTTAGGAAACACCAAAAAAGTGCACTCGATCTGTCCCTACAACCCCCCTAAGGGTAGAGTGCCTGGGATCTCCTCCCTCCTTGACAGTCTTAGCTCAAAGGTTGGGTCGAATGAGTTACTAGTCCTAGGTGACTTCAACCTCAACTGGGCAGGTCGCAGCGTTCAGCAATACAAGCCACTGTTGGCTGGATTTGCCCTCAGCCAGCTCGTCTCTGAACCCACAAGACCCTCTCCAAGAGGAGACAGGGGTTCCGTCACTGACTGGGTGCTAAGCAACAGAACAGAGAAAATTATCTCCTGTGACGTTCTCCGTGATGCTATATCAGATCACTCTCCCACCTACTGCATACAGGGTAACTCCCTTCCCAAAATCCCCCACAAGGTGATACAAGGAGAAGAAGAATCAGCATTTATATAGCGCTCTTCATACACAGTATCCCAAAGTGCTTTACAAGCAATGCTAGACTGGTAGTGAAGTGACTGAATGCATGGTGGCTGCCATATCACACATCATCACCCACACACAGCCTGGATGATTGCATGAACCAGTTTATTGGAAGGGGAATGTTGGCCAGGACGCCGGGAATGTTCCCTACTCTTTACAGAGAGTACCCTGGATTCTTTTACTTCCACCTGGACACCCACCAGAACAACACCAGGATGGGCAGAAGGGACCTCAGTTTGACATCTCATCTGAAGGATGGCACACCCCAGCAGTACAGCACCCCTGAATACTGCACTCGGATGGCAGCGATTTTTAGGTGCAAGTCCATCCTGGTGAGGGACGAGAACCCACAACCTTCTGGTCCAGAGGCAGATGTGCTACCAACTGAGCCACACTGACACCCATGATACAAATGAGGGACTACTCCAAACTCAATGTTGGAGACTTCCTTACTGGCCTGCGACATGCTGACTGGTCTCAGGTCATTGCCACAAATGACCCCTCAAAGGCCCTTGACAACTTCCTAACAGCTTACACCCCACTTCAAAACAAGCATGCCTCCCTCACAAGAAGGAGAGTGAGGGGCACTGCAACTAAATGGCTCCATGGAGGCCTGTTTTCTCTCATGAAACAAAGGGATAAATGCTGAGCAAGATATATGTACTCATTGTCCAGCACAGACCTTCAGGATTACAGACAGATGAGGAACTCATGCAAGAGAGCCATTCGCTCTGCAAAAAGTGAGTTTTGTTAGTCCATCCAGCTCTCCACAGCCAGAAATCTGAGGACATTCTGGCAGAGCATTAAGAATGTGGTTGGTGGGTCTACTAGAGCTCAGGTCACAGACATGCACATTGACGGGGTAAACTGCAACAACCCCCTCTTAATTGCCAATGTCTTCAACTCTCAGTTCACCGACCTGCCAGCTCTCCCCAAACTGCCTCATTACCCCAAAGATTGAGCCTCTCCACCCAGTGGGACAATCCCCCTCCTGCCCTTTTACCTCAAGGTCATATCGGACATGGAGGCCCAGAAGCTCCTTGCTGGCCTCTCCCCTCACACTGGTGCTGGGCACAACTGCCTGGAGCCCAAGCTGCTTAGGCTAGGGGCAACAGTACTAGCCTGACCCATAGCCCATGTCTTCAATGAATCGCTTACCTCGGGTATAGTCCCGGACATCTGGAAGATGGCTAAAGTCATTCCTGTGCCCAAACAAGGTGACCTAAAAGACCCTAAGAACTATCGCCCCATAGCAATCCTGTCAGCAATCAGCAAACTTCTGGAAAAGGTAGTTGCCTCACAGGTCACGCATTACCTATAGACCCACAACCCACTCTCCCCTGCACAGTATGGGTTCAGAAAATGGCATAGCATCTCCACTGCCCTAGCAGTTGTTACCTCTGTGATCAGGTCTGCTGCTGACCAAGGGGAACTGACCAAGGCCATCTTTGTTGATCTCTCAAAAGCCTTCAATTGGGTAGACCAAGCACTACTGTGCTCCTCTCTCCTATCACTAGGCTTCTCCTCCCCCACCCTTGCCTGGATCAGTATCAGTAATTACCTCACGGGCAGGCAGCAGTACATCAAGTTCAACAAGGCCCTGTCTGAACCTGCCCAGGTAAACTGCGAAGTACCCCAGGGCTCTGTCCTGGGGCCTCTCCTGTTCTCCCTCTTCGTAAATGAGCTACCTTCTGCTCCAGCTCTTGGGTCCTCAGTGCTGTACGCAGATGACCTAGTCATCATGACCAGCTCCCAGGACATCTGTAACATCAATGCGAAACTAAACTCAGACTTCGACCAAATCCGAACTTGGTTACAGGACCATAAACTTATGATTAATTTGAAGAAGATGCAGGCCATGCTCTTTGGCTCAGCTGCCAAGAAAAAAGCTGTCCTGGATTAGCTACAGATCTCTGGGGCTGATGGGTCCATAATGCTAGTTGCAGACTCTGTCAAGTACCCAGGGGTGACTCTTGACCCGCAACTGGATATGAATATGCACATACACAATTCATGTAGGGCCTCAAACGGCAAGTTGGGTCATGCTTACAGAAGAAAAAGCTATCTCACTCTAGCTGCCTGTCTCACCTTATCCAGGGGAGTCCTCCTGCCTACACTCTGCTATGGACTAGTCACCTTCATTCACGTTGCCAAAACTAGTCTGGTAAAATGGGACTCAGCGTATAACAGCATATGCCATTTTGCACTCTCAGCCCCCCGCATCACCCACCGCTGTGGGCTCTACTCCCGGCTTGAATGGCTCCCACTGGAAACTCACAGCTCCTATGTCATGGGCAACTTCATAGACTGTGTTGTCAGAACTGCCACCCCCCTTATTCTTGCTGAGTCCTTTGTTCTAGCTACTTCCTCCTACAATCTGTGATCCAGTGACTCTCATGCCCTCCTGGTACCTAAAACCTGCACTCAAATGGGTGACTGAGCCTTCACTGCGTACGTGCCTAGATTATGGAACTCTCTTCCATCATGCACTCGCTCCTCTCCCTCCCACCAGTGCTTTAAAGCCTCCCTCTGGGGCTTTCTCAAAATGGCCTCCACCTGCCTCTACACTAGATAAGCACCCTTGGCCTGTGCCTCCCCAACTAACTGAGAAGCTACCTAAATAATATGACTTAGGCAGAATCCCTCTGCGCTTTATACTCCTCCTGTACTCACAGCTTACTAGAAGGCATAGACCACTTAGGCCCACCTGCCGAACAGGTGAGCATTGTTACTGTGCAACTCCCTTATCTTGCTCTGGGCCCACTCTATCCCAGTTTGACTCCTCTCTGCATACCTGCAAGCCTTACAGCATTGCTGCCTGGAACGATGAAACCATACTGTTCTTCTACCTACTGCCTGCATTGTAAGCCCCTGTTGTTACTGTTACTTGTATTGACCCTGTGTGCTAATTCTCTTTAATGTAATCCTTCACTTGTTTTTGCCTGATGTTCATGTATGTATCTTGTTATCTCCCGGGTCACACCTGAAAATAGGCACTTGGTAGTCTAGTGTGCTTACCCGGTTAACAAAAGCAAATAAATGAAATTAGGACTAAAGTCCTGTTTACAAGACAGTCCTGTATGTGAAGCCTCAAGTTACATAGTATAATACAAAAAAGAAAACAGTTACAATATATTTACACACACAGAACAAACCCAAGAAGCAAAAGCACAGAAACAACAGGTATTAGATGTAACAATTACATGTATAAGACACTAAATTTCTAATTGCTTGAAGGAATTTTGGATATTCTACAATCTCCTGAACTGTAGGGTGAAATGATTTCCAGACTGCAGCAGCCCTAGAAGTTAGGATCCTGTCACCAAACCTATTTAAATGTTTGCCTGGTAGAATTTTATTCAGATGAACTGATCTGTTCATTACCTTCCTATTTGTCCTCCTTTCTGAAAAAAGATGATTTGAGATTGGATGTTCAGAAGACCTAATTTTGTGTATCAAAAAAAAACAAGTTCTATTATAGCCTATTTTGAGTGGCTGCCAGTCTAGTCAACTCAATAAAGGCAATGATGAGCAAGGCCACTGGTTTTCAGTTTTTACCAGAAAACCTGGTAAAATTCCTGAATTAGGTCTGTCTGAACACCAGTAAAAACAAAGATTTCATGGAATCTGGCATTTTATACCAGATCAGTAAATCTACAAAACTTGTATTTTTCTTATAATTGCGTCCTGTATTATTTTCAATTTGCTTTATTCAATGCTCTCTATATTAAACCTTCTTTTATTCTGATTATTTATACACATACTAAATGAATGACTGCAGAATTCCGGTAAAATCCAGAAATTAGAATAACAATCACCGGTGCAATTCCAGAATCTGAAGTCTTGAAAATGGAATTTAATTTTTTTAATCACCGAAAATCAATGGCCTTGATGATGAGTATAAAAACTACATTTAGGTACATATCTAGCAATCCTGTAGTGTGTTTTATCAAGATGTACCCATAGAGATTTATTAGCTGTTCTGTAAATCAATTGATCATAATTTAAAGTTGGTAAAACTATTTGTTCTGCAGTCCTCTTTCTGTCTGTTAGTTTCAAGAACCCTGTTGTTCTTTTTAATACACCTAATTTTTTATTCACTTTCCCCATGGTACTAGTTACGTGTTTTAGAAAAGACAATTCTGTATCAATAGTAAGCCCAAGGTAGAAATAACTATCTATCATTTCCAAAATAGTGGAATTTTGAGTTTGAATCTTAAGTTTATTTTCACCCCTTTTACCCCTTCACCTTTTTTGGGGGGAAAAATACATCAATCAGGTCTTTTTTGCATTCATAATCAACTTCGACCTGATGAACCACCCCTCAATACTGGAAAAATCAGACTGCAGATTAAACTGTAGTTCACTCACGTTCCAAACTGAGGCGACTATGGTGGTGTCATCGGTGTACAGCCTAATGGCTGTACGTGTTGCCACATTAGGTAGATCATTATTGAAAATAAGAAATAGTAGGGGTCCAAGAATGGACCCCTGAAGAATTCCCCAGTCATTATTCATGTCCTTGATGTTAGTCCATTAATATTGACACTCTGAGAGCGACCTCCCAAATCAGCTCTAAACCAGTCCAAGGGGCCTTCTGTAAATCCCATGTTCTGCAGTCTTAAGGCCAATAGGGTGTGGTCCACCAGGTTGAAGGTCTTTGAAAGGTTCATGTAGACCACAGCCATCTCCATTCTGGAGTTCAGAAACTCATTTAATAGGTCACTGAACTCAAGCAGGGCAGTGGAGGTTGAATACCCCTTTCAAAAAATACCCCATCAAAAAATGGAAAGCAATGAGTACCAATGCACGTAGTCTGAGTAACAAGCTTCCTGAATTAGTGGCCTTGATGGAGGAGGAACATCTGGATATTGTGGCAGTCACAGAAACATGGTTCACACAAAACCATGACTGGGACATAAACATACCAGGATACACTATCTACAGGAGAGACAGAGAGGGTAAAAGAGGAGGAGGAGGAGTAGCTCTTTACATAAGGGAAGGAATCAAAGTAACAGAACAAAAGAGAAAACAGGGAGGAGAAGAAGCACTGTGGGTAAATTTGGAGACCTGCAATGGCACCACAATCCACACAGGGGTTGTATACAGACCCCCTTCTCAGGGGGAGGAAATGGACAAGGAAATGATAGAAAGTATACTTAGAATGGCAGAAAAAGGGGAGATATTGCTGATGGGTGATCTGAATATGCCAGATGTTAACTGGAGTGCAGTTGCAGCAGCCACTTCGAAGAGTAGGGTTATTCTAGATGCCCTACAGGGGGCATGCCTTAGACAACTAGTATTGGAGCCCACTCAAGAGGGAGCAATCTTAGACCTGGTTCTCTCAAATGGAGATGAAGAGAGGATCACAGATGTAGAAGTGGGTAGCCATCTGGGAACTAGCGACCATCGAACAGTATGGTTCACAATAAACACAGCAATAGAGTCAAGCCATACAAAGGCAAAAGTACTGGACTTTAGGAGGGCTGACTTTGCCAAAATGGGTAAGTGCCTAAGGAATGCACTAGCAAATGGGCAGGAAGGAGGGGTGGAAGAACAATGGGGAATAATAAAAACTGCCATCACAGAGGCAAGAAGCCTTTGTGTGAAGCAAATAAACAAAACTAAACGATGTAAGAAACCACTATGGTTCTCAAAGGAAGTGGCAGTGAAGGTTGAAGAGAAAAATAAAACTTTCAGGAAGTACAAGGAATCACAGAAGGAGCAGGACAGAGAACTGTATCAGTTAAAGCAAAAGGAAGCTGAGAAGGCAGTCAGAACAGCAAAGGCCCAAACTGAGGAAAAGATAGCCAACTCAGTTAAGAAGGGGGATAAAACCTTTTATAGGTACATCAGGGAGCGAAGGAAGACCAAGGAAGGGATAGTGAGGCTTAATGGGGGGGGGGGCAGAGGGAGACTGTGAAAAGGCAGAGATACTAAACAAATATTTTTGCTCAGTATTTACAAAGGAAGGGGTACCTAGAACAAACAGTAGAAACACACTGGATACAGAAGTTGATACCAGCCCATTTACAGAAGAAAGGGTTCTGAAAGAACTCTTAAAACTGAAGGTGGACAAAGCAATGGGGCCTGATGAGATTCATCCCAGAATTCTAAAAGAACTAAGGGTAGAATTAGTGACACCACTGACTACCCTGTTTAACAAATCATGGGAGGATGAGGTGGTACCCGAGGACTGGAGGAGGGCAGATGTGATTCCCCTTCACAAAAGTGGGAGCAAGGCAGAAGCAGGAAACTACAGACGTGTTAGTTCAACCTCAGTGGTAGGGAAAATGATGGAATCACTTCTGAAGGAAAGAATTGTCGAGTATCTAGAGGCCAGAGGGGCACAGGAACCAAGGCAGCATGGATTCACAGCAGGAAGGTCATGCCAGACAAATCTGATAGATTTCTTTGACTGGGTGACCAAAGTAGTAGATCAGGGAGGGCTGTGAACATGGCCTACCTAGACTTTAAGCAAGGCATTTGACACAGTCCCACACAAAAGATTAATATACAAGTTAGCTAGCCTGGGAGTGGTCCCAAGATGACAGCCTGGTAAAAATTGGCTGGAAAATAGGACACAAAGAGTAATAGTAAATGGAGTCCACTCTGATGAAATGGGGTTACTAGTGGGCACCGGAGGTTCAGTATTAGGACTAGTCCTCTTCAATGTCTTTATAAGCGACATTGCAGAGGGACTGAAGAAAAGTATGTCTCTTTGCAGATGACACAAAGATCTGCAACAGAGTTGATGCACAAGGTGGGATGGAAAGGATGAAAAGGGACTTGGCAAGGTTAGAGGAATGGTCAAATGTATGGCAGCTTAGATTCAATGCTAAGAAGTGCAAGGTAGTGCACCTGGGAAACAAAAACCCAGGGGAAGAGTACACAATGGGGGGTGAGATACTAACAACAACAAAAATGGAAAGGGACCTGGGATAGTCATATCAGATGACCTAAAGGTGGGCAAGCAATGTGAGAGGGCAGCAATGAGGGTTGGGGGATATTGGGATGCATAGGGAGAGGCATCACCAGTAGAAAACAGGAAGTTATTATCCCTCTGTACAGACAGCTGGTCAGACCCCATCTGGAGTACTGCTTGCAGTTCTGGAGACCCAGTCTTCGCAAAGACATAGACAGGATGGAAGCTGTCTAGAGGAGGGCACTAAATGGTGCAGGGTCTGCACCAGAAGACATATGAAGAGAGACTAAAGGAGCTTAATATGTATAGCCTCGAGGAAAGGAGGGAGAGGGGGACATGATAGAAACTTTCAAGTACCTCAAGGGAATCAACAAAGTCCAAGAGGGTAGCATCTTTCAAAAAAAGAGGTGTGCAAGAACAAGGGGGCACAATTTGAAGATAGAGGGGGCGGCTCAGAGGTAATTTAAGGAAGTATTTTTTCACAGAGAGGGTTGTGGATGCATGGAACGGCCTTCCGGAGGAGGTTGTGGAGTCAAAAACAGTGGTGGAATTCAAGCATGCGTGGGACAGTCATAAGGCAATTCTAGGGGATGGGGGTAGGAAGAAGTAGGCTGCTGGTTAACTAGGATCTGCAGCTTATCCAGTAGGCAGGGAAATGGGCAGACTGGGTGGGCCAAGCGGTCCTTATCTGCCGTCAAATTCTATGTTTCTATGTTTCTATGTAAAAGCCGGACTGATGGGGGGTTAAAAGCCTATATTTATTTAGATAATCAAACATTTGAAAAAGTACCAATTTCTCCAGACATTTTGATAATATTGGAAGTAATGCTATAGGTCTGTAATTAGTGACCTTGGTTGGGTCACCACCCTTAAAAATGGGGCTGATCGGTCTTACTTTCTGAGTGGAAGGGAAGTGACCCAGCCACAGGCTCCAGTTTAATATATAGGACACCATAGGGACAATGTAAGTAGCTACAAGTTTTAAAAATCTACCTTCTAAGCCATCTGAACCCGCAGCTTTATAAATGTTAATGCTAAGTAGTGTCTTTTTTACTTCTGAAATAGGTAGTTAAATCTGAAAGGTGGATGTTTTATGAAAACAGTCTCGGGAGCACCTGATCTATCCTTGTTGCTAAAGATAATGGAGGTATAATATTGGGGCAGGTCTATAAAAAATCATTTAACAAATTTGAAATTACCCCTGGATTATCTATTAAGGTAGATCCCTTTCTTAACTTCACATTTGTCTGAGATGATTTACCCCCAGGTTAATTAATTGATTTATTGTAGCCTAGAATCTTTAGAATCCATGTTACAATCTATTTTGTTTCAAGAGTGCCTAGTTTTTGCAATTATAATAAACATTTTTTTGCATGCATTCCTCTTATTTTAAATGAAGCCCAGTAGGCTTCTGTTTTTGTTTTAATTGTTTTCCTCTAAATTCTATTTTG
Source organism: Neoceratodus forsteri (assembly GCA_016271365.2). NCBI lineage: Eukaryota > Metazoa > Chordata > Ceratodontiformes > Ceratodontidae > Neoceratodus > Neoceratodus forsteri. The sequence goes on from CM057454.1 coordinate 795,077,878, forward strand.
GATCCAAATTTGCTTTAGTAATTTATAATTTATCCAAGGTACCTTTGTCTGTTAATTTTTTTGTTTAACCACTGGAGCATGTTGATCACATATTTTGCCAAATTTATTTGCAAAGTAATCGACAGCCATATCAATATCAGGGATCAATTGACACCTATCCCAGTTTTCTTTGGAAATACTATTTAGAAATTCAATTTCTGAAAACTTATGAAAGTCTCTAATCCAGCTATGACAAGGTGGAGTAGATTCAAACAGAAATTGGGATCTTGTTAAAGTGATTCAAATGGGATTGTGATCTTCTAAATAGGATCCCTGAGGCTTCCAACTGGATTTTGGTAGATGCAAAAATTAAACCAAGAACTGACCCAACAGAAGAATTTCCAGTATATCATGTTGGGAATTTTATATATTGTTTTAACCCTAATGGAGTTACTAATTCTTTCAATAATCTATCCCTTGTATTTGGCCAATCACAATTTAGATCTCCTATTAACATAATTTGGTTATTTCCCTCACTATCAACTATCTTGTTTATTACTGCTTCTATATCCTTTAAGCTTATTTTTGGGAGGGAATAAACAATGGCTACAGCCAAATTCAAGTGGTCCCAAAAGATTGCCAGATACTCAATACCTCTATCACTATCACATAATACAATTTTAGAGTGACCAAGATAATTTTTCAGACACATTACCCCCACCCCTCATATTCCTGTCCAATCTATATAACAGGTATCCAGGTATAGTAAGTTCATTGTCACAGTGTTTTTTTGCTAACCAGGTCTAATATACAAGGGTCATGTTCATGAATCATAGATGGCGATATATCAGTTTTTGTACTTGTGCTACAAGCATTATCATGTAAAACCTTTATACTAGTTAAAATCTTGGGGCCTGGGTTTAGTTCAGCATTCCCTCCCAGAATTAGCATCATACAACATGCCCCTTGAAAATCAATTACCATATAAACTCGGGTATAAGCCATTCCCTCCTTTTGTTGGGAAAAAACTTAAGAAACACTAATGACCCATGTATAAGCTGATGCCAAGTTTATTTGTTTTTTTTTTGTAAAACCTTAACACCAAATAAGTAGTAAACATTTTGCCAATCACCAAGTTAATTAATTAATTTATTTATTTTTGCATATCACCACAGAAATAAATACCGTACATAAATAAATAGGGAACATTTGCCAGTCACCAAGTGCTGTTATACTTGCTGTGCTATGCCATGAATTAATCAGTCCTGGTTATAGTCCTGGTTAAAGGTGCAGCTCTACAGACACTGACTCAAAGTCAGAGAAGCACAATGCAGCTTTGCTCACTGCCATGAATTCTTCTATGAGAACATCCGTGTATGGGCTGTCATCATCATCACCCTCTTCTTCTGTTTCAAGCTCCTCTGTCTCCTAAAACAAGGCATCATCTAGAAAACAAATGGGGAATTGCCCGAAATCCATCCCTTGGATTAATTTTGTTTCAGTTTGTGGAGAAAAAATTTCTCCTGTTGCTTGTAATGAGAGGCTTCCTCACTGAGGCAGGCAAAGAGAATCAATTTACCTCATGTTCATCATCCCTGATGTCACATGTAGCAAGGACTATAAGGAAAGATCCCAGGACAAAGAATCACCACAGACTGGGACAATGCATTTTTTAAAACAACAAATATAAATATTACTTAAAATACGTAATCCCAAGCTTTACTATAAACCCAGCAGTTAGTATTTCAAGTAACTACATGCATTACATGGTTAGTAGGAGCAAACTTGCAGTGTCTACTTACCAAATCTTATAATTACTTAATTCCAAGTACGCCCACTAAGCATGTTAGGCAAGCATAACTTCACACTAAATAATAAAGTGCTTTTAACAAACCAGAAGTGTACAGCTTTCAAAGTCCTTTTTCCACTTGAAGATATGTTTGCAGACACTGCCAGATGACAAACGGCAGTGGACGGTACCCATATCTTCTGGCTAATGCTTTGGTGCATCTCTATTTTGGGCCGCACATCTCCTTTAAATATGTGGCCAAAGAGTTTATGTATTGATTTCAGTGCTGGTGATGTGGCAGACAGATTGCATAGGTTCATTGTCTAATTCCTTACAGCAACTGACCAGTTTGTTTAATTGAATAGCCTTCTCTATTTTTTAGAACATTTTATCCACAAAATTTACAGAAGATGAGGATTCTAGGTTATTATTCAGTGACAGGGCTGTTTCCCTCCCACTGGCTAGCTCCAGATTATTTGAGAAGCTTATTATTTTTATGTTTATAATGGGTATTAACAATCCATAACCATACCAAGGGTACATATGTTCAAAAATAAAAATGGCCATAGTCTATTTTAATGACAATGACATAAATAAATATTTAACTGACCTATTAAACATTTAACAAAGTCTGTAGATGTTCCAGTTGCTTTGTAAAAATATTCCACTAACACATACATTCCAATAAGGAGCCTGTATTATTGAATTATTAGAACATTCACAACCAACACCTCCTCATATCTGAATAAATCTACTCAGCCAGGAAGTGTAGCTGTAGCCCTCAAAAAGGTGCACCATATTTCCTCATACAGTATCTATCTAATCTGCTATTTTTTACATGTGCCAGTCACTCAAAAGATGCCAGATATCAAACAATTCACAACACTGGGGGAGGAGGTGGGTCAGTGCCACAGGATAATATGGTCTTTGACCTCTACAGCTGTTGGAAGTAACCAAGCTTTGACAGGGTCATTTGGGCAACTTACGATCATTAGTGCTTGCTAAGATCCCAAATCTAGGTTCAGTCTGGACTCCAACCTGCAGTACCTTAGCAGAAAAATGTTTGACGTATTCCAAAAACAGGCTCATTAAATTGCATCCTCACATTATGTGTAGGAGATTTCCCACAGCCACAATGCATCTCCAACAAATGTCGGGCTTCAGCAGAATCATTTTCTTCAGTACCTTTTCTTTTTCTTTTTTCTTTAGCAGTACATCATAAAGTACAATGTGTGACTGACTGAGAAACTTGTCCTGTTCCTTGGAGGCCATAAATATTCCTGATTCTCTTTCCCAGTCGTTTTGCTGCTTAAGGAGTTGCTGTATAAATGACTGAATGAGTTTGGAATATATCACACCCACCAACCAAGATGGAAACATGATCCAGTAAGATATTAGTGTACCTATCTTCAGACTCCTTACATAGAAATAAAGAATTTGATAGCAGAAAAAGGCTCAGAGGCCCATCCAATCTCTCCACCCTACCTAATTCTCTTGAGATAGTCCTAATGACCATCTTTCTCCATAACCCTTATTTTTTTTCACCTCTGCTGCCCTTGTCATGGCCTTGTGCCTGTCTCTCCTTATCCTAAGATTTTTCTCCAGTAGGGGTATACATGTATTTCTGAGCTGGGAACATTTCCATAGGTCATATTCCATAGGTTGTAACTATGTGAAATGTTTTCAAAGGGTTCCAGGATTCCCTTGTTGGAGTACATCAGGTGACCCAAGAATAGGAGTGTGCATGGGGTTGGGTCAGAGATTTGGATCAACCGGGCCCACCGGTTAATTTGGTCATGGCTGATCAGACTTGTTTCCAACCCAGATCTTGTTTTCAACCTCCACACCTCATTGTTTTCTTTTTTTTTTTTTTTTTTGCAGGACTTTTTTGTAGAGATGAAAGCAGGGGAAACAGAGAGAGACAGTAAGTTGGTCTCCTCCCTCCAATTCCTACAGTTTGCTGATGACATCACCATGTCAGGTGATCAAACATAGAACATAGAAACACTGAAGTTGATGGCAGATAAGGACTGCAAGGCCCATCCAGTCTGCCCATTTTTTCTACCTTATGAATGTGCCATAGACCTTTACTCTGTTAATGGCCTCTCTATTCATACTCATCTGTATTGCTCCCTTATGCCTATCCCATGCCCATTTGAAGCCCTATACTGTATTAATATCCACCACTTCCTAAGGTAGGCTGTTCTATGCATCCACCACCCTTTCTGTGAAAAAGAACTTCCTCACATTACCCCTTAATCGGCCTCCCTCTAATCTCATGCTGTGTCCTCTTGTCCTGCTACTTTTTTTATATTGAAACATGTTAGACTCTTTCACCTTGTTAATGCCCTTAAGATGTTTGACTGTTTCGATCATATCACCTCTCTCCCTCCTTTGCTCTAGGGTAAACATATTGAGCTCCATTAATCTGTCCTCATATGTTTTCTGATGCAGTCCCTGCACCATTTTGGTTGCCCTTCTCTGGACTGCCTTCATTTTGTTAATGTCCTTGTGCAGGTGCAGCCTCCAGTACTGCACACAGTACTCCAGATGGGTCCTAACCAGTGTCTTGTAAAGAGGGATTATTACCTCCCTCTTATGACTTGTGATACCCCTACTAATACACCTCAACATCCTTCTAGCCTTATCTACAGCTTTAGTGGTCCGTGGAGATGATTTCAGATCATCTGTGATGATGATACCCAAGTCTCTTTCTTCCCCTGTGATTGCCAACAACTTCCCTCCCAACCTATAGGTCGCTTCAGGGTTTCTCTTCCATATGTGCATGATTTTGCACTTCTTTGAATTAAATAACCAGTTGCCACTCTTCCAACCATTTTGCCAGTTTATCCAGATCTCTTTTCATTCTGCCTACCCCATCTGGATAATTTACTCTGTTGCAGATTTTGGTGTCATCTCCAAACAGACAAACATTATCATCCAGTCCATCTGCAATGTCACTAATGAAGATATTGAAGAGGACTGGCCGCAGGACTGATCCCTGAGGTACCCCACTTGTGACTTGCATCTCTTCTGACTGTATACCATTTACCACCACTCTGTTTTCTGCCTACCAACCAGTTTGCCACCCAGTTGACCAACTTCTGACCCAACCCAAGCCTACCCAGCTTATTAATCAACCTTCTATGTGGAACAGTATTGAAAGCTTTGCTGAAGTCAAGGTAGGCAAAATCAACTGCATCCCCTTGGTCCACCACTCTGGTTACCCAGTCAAAGAAATCTATGAGTTTAGTTTGACAGGACCTTCCTTTTGTAAATCCATGCTGTCTTGGATCCAGTGCTCCAATGGATTCCAGGTGTTGCACTATCCTTTCCTTAAGGAGTGCCTCCATAAGCTTGCCCATTGCTGAGGTAGGACTGACTGGTCTGTAGTTCCTTGTCTCCTCCCTGCTACCACTCTTGTGGAGCGGGATCCTTGAGCCCTTCTCCAGTCTTATGGGACCTCTCCTGTGCTCAGAGACTCACTAAACAGTTCTGATAATGGCTCTGCTAGTTCCACCCTTAGCTCCTTTGGCACCCTGGGATGTATGTCATCAGGTCCTATTGCCTTGTCCATCCTGAGCTTAGTGAGCTGTTGTAGGGCCCTTTCTTTTGTGAAGGGACTTGTGCACACCTCCCTCCCCCCCTCTATCCATGGTGCTGAGCTGTGGGCTCTGCCCTACCTTCTCCTCAGTAAATACTGAGCAAAATTATCTATTTAGAATAGATGCTTTTCCTTGATCCTCCTCCACACACTCCTCCTTATCCCCTTTGATCTTAGCAATACCCACCTCTGGACTTTCTCCTTTCACTAATGTAGCTATAGAAAGTCTTGTCCCTTCTTTTACTGTTTGTACTAGTGTTGCCTCAGTTTGGGCCTTTGTCTGCCTTACTGCCTTCCCTGCTTCCCTTAGGGAAGTTTAGTATGCCTCCCTATCTTCATCCCACTGCATTCCCTTATATTTCCTGAAGACCAACCTTTTGGCTCTGATCTTGTCTGCTACTGTTTTTGAGAATCAGAGTGGTTTTCTCCTTTTTTTGCTCTTGCTTTTCTCCTTAACACAATGGGATGTTGCTTCAAGTATTGAATCCTTAATGCTTGCCCACTTTGCTTCTACCCCCTCACCTGTATTTCTTCTTGCTAAGGTTAGCTTAACTCTGTTGGCCATCTTATCAAAGCCAGCTCCTCTGAAGTCCTACATTTTTTCCTTGGAATGGGATGATTTAGTTCTAGAGGCCAAATTGAACCATACCAAGTGGTGGTCACCAGCCCCCAGGTGACCTTCTACCTGGAGATCTGTGATCCTGTCCTCGTGAGTCAGTACTAGATCTAGGATAGCCATGCCTCTTGTTGGTTGTTCTACCAGTTGTTTGAGGCCTTCCCCCCTGCAAGGAATCCACTATGTGTCTAGTTCTGGTGGATGTTCCTGCTGGTACTGACCATTCTGTATCTGGCATGTTGAAGTCTCCCATTATCAAAGCCTCCCCTTTAGCTGTCATGTTTTGTATATCTTCTAACAGTAATGTGTCTATGTTCTCTCCCTGGTCTGGAGGCCTGTTGACAATCCCAGTTTGTATGGCTGTCCCATTTCCTGTTTCCAGGATGACCCACAGTTCTTCTGGCTTCTTATGTATATTCTGAATGTCTGTAACTTTGATATTTTCATTGACATAAAGGGCCACTCCTCCCCCCCTTTTCACCTTGGTCTCTTCTGAATAGTACATAGCTGGGTACTGAAGTCTCCCAAGTGTGGTTATTGGTGAACCATGTCTCGCTAATGACTACTATGTTCAGTTTAGCCTCTGTCATTGTTGCCTGCAGGTCTGGGATCTTATTTGCCAGACTCTGTGCATTTGTGTACATGATTTTCCATTGGTCAGATTTTGGTGTGTTAGTTGTTGGGCAAGGTCCAGCATTTCCCCTGTACATTGTATGGGGAGCCAGACCTATTTCCTTACCTGGTGATGCAAATTAACTACAAACATGCTGAACTCCTGATTGATCACTAACTGGGGGGAGGGATGTTCTTACCATTTGATGTATCAGGTGCTGCAGCCCTCTCCCCATTTGCTAGTTTAAATATTCTGCAAAGATGTCAAACTTCTGCCCCAATGCACTGACTCCCTCCTTAGTCAGATACAGTCCATTGAATTTAAAGAAGTTTCGCTCCCAAAATTGTTGCCAGTTACCTACAAATCTGTGCACTGCTTCCTGGCACCAGGCCTTGAGCCACATGTTTAGCTCCCCATCTCCCCTTCTCTGACCTTCTGTCCATCTGCCCCCTCTCTCAGACCGGCAGGATCTCAGAGAAGGAGATGAAATGGATGACAGTTTGTTTCTCAGCCTGGTCAGGTGTCTCTTGTTCTCCACAACTGACTGGCTGGTGAGATTGTTAGTCCCTATGTGTACCAGGACATTGATATTTTCTCCTGCTTCCTACATGATTTTAGCAATGTGGTCAGTTTCTCTCCATGCTGATGTACCTGGGCGACATCTGACCATTACCCCTGGCTGGAGGTAGGTATCAATTCCCAGAATCATGGAGTCTCATATGATCAGAATTGTTTTGGATTTCCTTTTTTGCTTTTTTGTTTTGGTCCCAGTTGTGGGCAAGTTTTGTAGTGCTAGCTCCTGTGTTGCAGTGTCTTGCTCTGCAGTGTCCTCTGCCCCTTTGTTTGATTTCTAAGACAGAGGCAGATACCTGTTTGTAGTTTTTATATGGTTTGTGGAGGTGATACATTGGAGAACACTGAGTGATGGGGCACCCGATTTGCCCCTCCTAACCACCTGCCAACCTCCTGGACCAATTACCCTCTGCGGTCGAGGCGCTTCAATTGGACACTGGGGAAATGGCGGGTGGTTCTTATAATATATTTCCTCCTGAATATGTGATTTGAGGTGCACAGTCTCTGCCCTTGCTGCCTGGAGCTGAGCCCTGAGATCTCCAATAGTCCAGCATGTTGGACAGCGTCTTAAATCCTATATAACTGCCCTTTTGAAATGTGTCCCACAGTACCTGCAGTTAATAATATCCATTCCAGTTGAGTTGCAGAGTTTATAACCTGGTCCAAGTAATTAGAAGTAGGAAAATGAAAGCAAAAATTTGATTTTTTTGTTTGTTTGTTTGTTTGTTTTTGTATAACTTGTTTTACTAAGTTAAATCACTTGTGCCCCTGTAAGTGAGGTCACTGTGTTAATACCCCTCTGATCCTCCCCTTCCTGCTTTGCTGCAGGAAATGTCACAACTGTGCTACTCTATAAAAGGAGTGTAGCATGGGGTGGTTGGGGATGGGGTTGGGGATGAGTGACTGGGCCCTTCCCCTGCCAAAAAAGAAGAACCATGGATGAAAGAAACAAGGAGGTAAGATCATAAACAATCAACCAACAACAAATGCAGTAGCCCTGAAAGCTTACCCTAATGACAGATAAAACTGTAAAACCTGTAAGCACCACCTATAACAATTTCACAGAAGATATACCCTGCTAAAAACACTTTGCTACAGGGAAAAATAAAGCAGTAGCAGAAGATATACCTTGCAGAAAACAATTTGAATCAGAGAAGATTACAGCAGTAATCTGTAAGCACAAAACAGTAACAAACATGTAGGCACACCCTGCAATAATGCAGCAGAAATTATACCCTGCAACAGAAATTTGAATCAGAGAAGATTACAGCAGTAAAATGTAAGCAAAAAACAGTAGCAAATCCTGTGAGCACAAAAGAAAATGGTATCACATAGTAAATCTGCCTAGCCAAAAGAACCCTAAATCTTTTTTCTTGCTCTGATAATGTTGTTACTTGCTCTCTCCTTGCAAGCAAACCTAGAAGAAAATAGCTCAGGTGAAGCTAGGTGCCTTTGCCAGCAAACCTAGTCTTCTACCTCTTGGAGGAGTCAGGCAGATGTCAGCTGACAGAGCTCGGGTCAAGCTGGACTTAGATAAGATAGAGTTTTGATAGGAGGAGTTGGGACCCGAAGGGGCAGTGCATAAAGCAAGTATGAGTCACTGTGTGGCAGTGCGTGGCACATTGCAGCAGTGCATGATGGAAGTACCGGAGGAGGCAGGAAAAAGAATGGCATTGGCTGACAGGCTGTGAGTGAAAGCAGGGGACACCAATCAGAACAGGAGGTGGAAGGCAGAGATAGGAAGCTCAGTTATCCTGGTATGAGTCAGCTGCCAGGACTATGATGAAATCACTCGACACCTTTTTATTTACATCAGCCCTGAATGGATGCATATCATGCCAGTTAAAATGATGGAGGAGGAGGGAGAGACACTAATAGACTGCCTTCTTTGAGGGGTGTGACTGGGAAATGACAGGTCACAGTGCTGCAGGCAGCTCATGTGACAGAGGGACAGAGTGTCTGCAAAAGACAGGGAGAGGGTCATTTCAGCTCAAGGAAAAGCATGCAGACATGGTGCTCTTTATTGCCTGCTGCTGCACTGAAAGTTAAAGTTAACTAAGGAAAAAATACTAGATTAAAAAAAAAGAAATATTTCAGTTCACAGAAAGGGCAGAGAGTGAGACAACTAGATTCAAACAACAAGCGAGGAAAACCAGTAGGGGGTGGGGGTTGGGGACTGGTGCTGCTGCATGAAGTCTGGGTGTGTGATCTGGGACTCACACAGCTTTACTTGTACAAATAATTAAGGGATAATAGTTTGAAAAGATAGACTCAGTGACTTAGACTTAATAATGAATTAAAATAGTGTTTACTTTCTGAGCTTAGGGTAATTGGTAACAAGAAAGAAGAGTAAAAGACTCTGTTAAAGGTTAATTTGTGGAGAGACAAAGATGAAGATTGATGACTGAGATTATTAGGACCCTTAGAACAAAAAAAATGAAAACACACCTAGGGTCTAAATAAAACGTTTTGGGAGAGAGACAGAAAAAACATTCTTAAAAAAAATAATTGGAGCAGAGGATCTGATCAGACGGTGTACATTGTTTCCACATGTTGCCACCCATCATACCTGGCTGCCTGCTGTCACATCTACCTTTGTATGGCTCTGTCACAGTTGCTTGAAAGGCTAGTTGCAGTTTAAGCACTTGGCTATTTTTCTTTAAAAAAAAAATGTGTAGGAGGTCTAGTCAGTCAGTGTAGTGTGCTTCTGCTAGTTGCCACCTAGCGTGCATGACGGCCTGCTGTCATGTTCACTTGTGTACTGCTATGTCACAGTTGCCTGAAGGGTTAGTTGCAGTTTAAGTACTTGGCTGTTTTTCTTCAAAAAAAATTGTAGGAAAAGGAGTCAGTCACTGTAGTGGGCCTCTGCTTGTTGCCCATTAGTGTGACTTGCTGCCTGCTGTCACACCCACTTGCGTACTGCTTTTATTTATTTTATTTACTTATTTCAGTTTTGGAACTACAACCTTTGAGCCAAACTGGCTCTTTTACTAAGGCTCCAAGTCAGTAGAAGAACAGACAAAACAGTACAATTTACATCATATGACGAGAACATACAATAGCCAAGTGACAAGACTATTTTAAAAGCAAGATAAATGAGGAGTATAACCTCAAATACAAATACTTTAATTACAGAAATATCACTAGACTATAAGTCTAGTTATTAAGTGCAGATGGCTTGTAGTTGGCAGCCAAAATTGGCTTTGTCAAAGAAAAGGGTAGGAGGGATGAGGTATGGAGAGTACTATTGGGGTGGGTACAGAGGAGGCATATTCTATAATGTTACTGCATTAGGGAATAGGAGAAGGGGATATGGTGATGAGGGAGAACAAGCTGATAAGTGCTGTATGCATGGGGGCAGCCTAGGGGAAGTGTAAACCAAATGGAGGGTGGGGTGAAGACTTGTGGGGTGAGAGGGGTAAGAAGATGGTGGGGGTAAGGGTTGAAAGTCTAGGGCAGGGGACTGTTCTCTGTCACAGTTGCCCATAGGGTGAGTTTCACTTTAAGCATTTGGCTATTTTTCCTTTATAAAACTGTAGGACCAGTTGGTCAGTGTACATACACCTCTGCTTGTTACCATCTAGCGTGCCTGACTACCTGATGTCACATCAGATTGTGTATTGTTTTGTGATAACATCTCAAGGGACTAGATGTAGTTTAAGCACTTGACTCTTTTTCCTTAAAACAATTGTATGACAGTTTGGACAGTGTAGTATGCCTCTGTTTATTGTTACCTAGCATGCTTGGATGTCTGATGTCATGGTCACTTTATCACAGCTCTTTCACAGTTGCCCAAAGGGCTAGTTGCATTTAAGCACATGTCTATTTTTCCTTTATAAAAACAAAATTGTAGGACCAGTTGGTTAGCATAGCACACTGCTGCTTTTTGCTACCTTTCGTGCCTGTGTGTCTGCTGTCATGTCCAACTTGAGTATTGCTCTCTCACAGTTGCCCAAAGGACTAGATGCAGTTTAAGCATTTGGCAATTTTTCTTAAAAAAGGAAAAATGTAGAAAACCAGTCAGTCAGTGTAGTACACCTCTGATGTTGCTGTCATCCAGCATGCCTTGCTGTCATGCCCACTTGTGTACTACTCTCACAGTTTCCCAAATGGCTAGTTACAGTTTAAGCTCTTGGCTATTTTTCCTAACAACATAGAAAAATTGTAGGACCTGTCAGTCGGTGTTGTATGCCTCTGCTTGTTGCTACGTAGCGTGTCTAGCTGTCTGCTGTCATATCCACTTGCTGTATGTACTGCTGTCTGAAAGTTTCTTGAGGGGCTAGCTGCAGATCAGACACTTGGCTATGCTCCTTAAAAGAAATTGTAGGACGAGTTGGTCAGTGTAGTACACCTCTGTTTGTTACCAAAAAGCATGCCTGTGTGTCTGCTGTCACTTCTTGTTGAGTACTACTGTCTCACAGGTGCCCAAAGGGCTAGTTGCAGTTTAAGCACTTGGCTAGACCTGTCGGTCAGTATATTATCTCTTAGATTGATGCCACCTTGCGTGCCTAGCTGCCTGCTGTCACATCCACTTGTGTACTATTCTCTCACACTTGCCCAAAGGGTTAGTTACAGTCTAAGCAGTTTGATATTTAAAAAAAATTGCAGGACCAGTTGGTCAGTATTGCACACATCTTCTTGTTGCCACCTAGCATGGCTCTCTGTCTGCTATCACATCCATTTCAATACTACTCTCTCACAGTTGCCCAAATGGCAACTTGCAGTTTAAGCACTTGGATATTTTCCTAAGTACTAGTAGGGTCTAGGTGGGCCAAGTGGTCCTTATCTGCTGACAACTTCTATGTTTCGTTGTTTCTTCAAAAAAATAAATATGACCAGTCGGTCAGTGTTGTATGCAACTGTTTCCACCTTGCATGCCAGGTTGCCTGCAATAATGTCTAGTTGTGTACTCCTGTCTTACAGTTGCCCAAAGGGCTAGTTGTAATTTAAGCACTTAGCTATTTTTCCAAAAAATAAAAGTAGTACCAATTAGTCAGTGTACTCTCTGTTGCCACCTAGCATGCCTGGCTATCTGCTGTCACTTGCACTTGTGTACTATTCTCTCACAGGTGCTCAAGGGGCTAGTTGCAGTTTATGCACTTGGCTATTTTTTCTAAAAAAGTTGTAGCACAAGTTTGTCAATGTAGTACACCTCTGCTTGATTCTACCTTACTTGCCTGTGGGTCTGCTGTCATGTCCAGTTGACTACTACTCTCTCACAGTTGCCCAAAGGGCTATTTGCAGTTAAAGTACTTGGCTATTTTTCCTTAAATACATTTATAGGAGAACCACCTGGTCAGTGTACCTCTGCTAGTTGCCACCTAGTGTGCCTGTCTGCCTGCTGTCATATCCATGTGTGTACTGTACTCTCATAGTTTTTTGAGAGGATAGTTGCAGTTTGAGCACTTGGCAATTTTATTTTAAAATGTTTTTTTAAAACCTAATGTGCTGTCAGAGAACTATCCTCATCTGTCATGTACAGCTGTGTGCAACCAATAGTAAGGTAACATGAACACTAGGGTCTGTAGAAGCAAAGGTAAAGGTAAGGCACCCATCTACCTTGGATCTGCATCTGAGCCTACACCCAGAGCCAAAAACAACAATTAACAGCCACTGGAGGCTACTTCAACAAAACAAGCACAAGCAGCAAAGAAGACAATGTCACGTCCATTCCAATTGATGAAACATAGCAGGTCAGGCCAAGTTATTAAGCCCCAAAGTTTCAGCTCTGTGAAACATTCAGGACTGCCAATTACACTAGGTGCCACTGCCACATCATCATCATCATCTTCATCATTTTCATTAAAATGAGAAATAAGCTCTACGTCACACATGCAGAAAAACATTGCATTTTGTTCTACATCATCCCAGCTCACTACTCTTTTTCAAGTGCCCTCATCTGTAGTTCTACAACATACAGATTTGGCACCTGTGGTGTTTGAGGCAGTGCTAAACCCTTCAACTGACTCTGAGTCTGACTCCCATCATGAGAATTGTGATGATTCATTTGACAATGATGATGACCCTCACAAGTGTCTGACAAGGACTATATGCCCTACTGATTTTAACCCTGATCATGGTGATAATATTGGTAATGCATCTGTTAATGATGATGTAAAGTTACATGACAGTAGTGGTGCCACAATCACACACAGTTCTGACAAGAGTAAATCCCTTCCTCTGCTTCCATACCCAGTGCAACAGTGATTACTGTGACCAGATAAACTACTAATACTTTCACAGGTTCCCTCCTACTATCTTGCTCTGTCAGCATCACTAGGCCCCTGTCTGCTGCTACTATCAGTCCCAGTTCAGTTCTTGTTCCTTCTGCTTCACCTCCATTAAGGCTCAGAGCACAGGCAGTAAACAAAGTACTTGGAGAAAACTGGATTCCTAGAGGTTTAAGAGTAATTAAGTTGTCGGCTTGTGGCTTTGAGAACATGCATCTACGAGACAGGTGGGAAGCCAACATGAAAAAAGCCCTATAGAGTTTATTAAAATACAAATTGATGAAGATGAATATCAAAGGTCTGAAGTATTGAAAGTAATTTATCAATTACGTGAACAACTTGCTGTCTTTAAAAATGCAGAGTTGATTAAGACATTGGACAAAAAACTTACAGAAAAGGCTAAACAATGTGAGGCAGAGTTAATAGATTGCAAAAACACTAAGCTACTAAGAGAAGGGGGCCTATGCAAATAAGAAGGTCTATAAATGGGAGAATTATTCAAGATTACTCTCATGGGGAAGAAGAAGATCACGTGGTAGAAATAAAAACAATAATAACTCTACTTCAGTATCACAGAACTCTGCATCTATCTCTCGCAGTGTGCATTTTTAAAGTACTGACTCTTTAACTGGGAAACAATCAGATACTTTGAGGTCTAACTCAGAGAAAAAAAGAAAAAAGGCAAGATGGCGGAAATGAAGAAGACCAAACAGATTAAATTAACTAGTATATCATTTGACTGTGGTTAATTTAACAGATGAAGTGTTTTCTGAACATCAGTTAGCTGTGTTAAGCTATGACTATTATCTGTCTTTTGTGCCTGTTAACCATGTCAATCGGTTTGCCATTTATTGCAATTTATTCAAACTCTTTAGAAAAATAAATTTAAATATGCATTTTGCTAAATCTACTACTACAATGAACAATTCCGTAGAAAGTGATGATAGACTGAGTTACGCTCCATAATAGAAAGATCAAGTAATGTTTTAAGTAGTTCCTTGACTAGCCATTCAGATGAGCTCCCATTAGATACTACAGCTGAATTGCCTGTGTTAGATGATTTATCAGATACAGAATTAATTGATTTATTGGGAACAAATGATACTAATTTGGATGAGGTAAGAAGCAGGGTAAGGGAAGGGCTTGTGGACAATTTAACAGGGAATATTGACATTAGGGAACCAGTGAGGAAACCTGTAATTAAAAAGCAATCAATGTTTATACCACCAAGCCCAGGTAGCGAAACAATAAAGGTGTTTCAAGATTTAGTGCTGAAGGCTGTGGCTAAAGCCATAGAAATTCAGAAAACAAAGCATCACTGGGGCAATTTAACATCAAATGAAAGAATAACATTAGAGGAGCTTCAAACAATGACAAATATAGTCATTAAACCATCAGATAAAGGTGGAGATGTTGTAATCTTAAGTAAGGATTTCTATGAATCTGAAGCTAAACGGCAATTAGGGGATAATGAAACATATTTATTTATTGAATTTTGATGATGGAGTAGGCACACTGGGCCCTGAAGGTCCCTTTTTCAGGGGCGACCCAGAGATACATTAAGTGGTATTACATGTAATGCCATAAACCTGGTGAAACAGACAGTAAACAGGAATTAACTGACATACAGATTCAATAGTTACAGTTTTAGACATTGATTCATAACAGTAGAGGCAAATTTATAAAATGGATTGGCACAACCCTTGTAGGTGTGGTGATAGGCCTAAGTCTGTGGCAGGGGGGAGTGTCTGTCAGGTGCCATGACATAGGCAAGTGCTTGCCTTGTGTAGATGCACCTTGAGCCTGATTCAGAAGTTCATGAGTGAGGGACTTCCTGTATCTCTGGTGGAAGTTTGTTCCACAGATGTGGGGGGGGCTGTTGAGGAGAATGGGACCCTGGGGGTTTCTAGTAGAGCCCTCCCTGTAGACCTCAGGATTCGGGGGTTATTTTTGGAGGCTAAGGTTGAAGAGAAGCTGGGTGGAGCTGTAGGGCTAAGTAATTTAAATGCTAAGCAGAGGAAGGGATATTGTAAACGTGCTACAAAAGAAGGCCACTGTAGTTTGGCAAGCGTGTCACAGTGGTGGCTTCTGGAGTGATCCTGGGTAGCGAACTGTGCTACCTTGTTATATAAGATCTGCATCCGGTGTACCTCCAGCTTGGCCATTCCCTGTATTACAGGGACTGCATAGGTCAGATTGGGGAGCAGGATGCTAGAAGCAATGGAGTGTCTGGCTTCTGATATAAGCTGATCCTTAATCTGATACAAGATGCCTAGTTTCCCATGCATGGTCTTGGTCACTTGATCCACATGGTTCTTGAAGGTGAGACCTTGGTCAAGTATAAGCCCTGGGTATTTTAAGGAGGGCACAACTTCAATGCTGGTCCCAGCCAGTGACTTAAGCTGTAGGGAGCAGGTCCTATCTTGCCCTAAGGATCTGGTTCTGAATAGCATGGCTTTTATTTTGCCTGCATTTAAGACCGTTCTGTTAGTTTTTAGCCAGTTCTCCAGTGACGTAAGGTCAGATTGGAGTAAGGGGCTGAGAGCCCCCAGGTTATCCGAGCAGCGATAAATAACGGTATCTTCTACATATTGTACTACTGCGCTTCCCCCACAGTGGAGGGCAAGGTCATTGGAAAACAATAAAAAAAGTAGGGAGCCAAGAATCAAGCCCTGTGGTACTCCCTCCTTTAGGGGTAACGGGTCAGATAGCGCACCCTTCCAGCTAGCTCTCTGGGTGCGACCAGATAAATAACTCTCGAACCACATCAGAGCCAGGGGGTCAAGGCCTATCATTTTAAGTTTTACTAGGAGGAGACTGTGGTTAACAAGGTCGAAGGCCTTGGACAGGTCAATGAATACCACGCCAGTGGTGGTCCCTTTGTCCATGGCTCTGAATATGTGTGTTGTGAGAAACATAGAAACATAGAATTTGACGGCAGATAAGGACCGCTTGGCCCACCCAGTCTGCCCAGTGAGGTTCGTGAGGGCAGTGTCCGTACCATGATTAGTTCGAAAACCATGTTGAGAGGAGGCCAGGAGTTGGTGAGTCACTAGATAGTCACAGAGATGGCTATATATTAGTCTTTCCTGCAGTCTGGCAAGCAGACAGAGCAGGGAAATTGGTCTGTAGTTACTCGTGTGCTCCCTGCAGCCACCCTTGTGGATGGGAACCACGTTAGTTTGTTTCCACTGGTGTGGAATGGTGCCTTCCAGCAGAGATCTGTTTATGAGCCAGGTCAAAGGTCTGGCTAGGGATTGGGCACCATCTTTGAGTAGCCTGGGGTTAATTCCATCAGGTGCACCTGGGCCTTTGATTTTCAGGTCCCTCAGAAGGGCTAGTACCTCTTCAGTTCTGACCTACCTGAAGTGGAAGAGTGGACGTTGATGTATTGGGGGTTCAGAGTCATTGGGTGCCATGGGATGAGGGGTAGTCCAGCCTTATATGCTTCAAGGTTGGTGAAGTGACAGTTGAGAGCTGTGGCAATTTGTGGGCCTTCATGCACTAGCTTACCATTGGCTTCCATGGGGCCTGGTTCAGCCTTGGAGTTTCCTCTGATCAGCTTATTAATATGGGACCAGAATAGTTTAGGGGTTCCTAGGCTATCTTTTTTAAGGTGGGTGACATGCTCCCTTTTAGACCATTTTATAGAGCTTTTGCATTCGTTTCATAGCGTTTTATATGTCACCAGGTCAGACGGGAGAGAGGACTTCTTAAACCTCTTCCAGGCCTTGTCCTGGCTGATAATCAGAGGTTTAAGAGTTGGAGAGATCTACTTGTAGCAGCTGTCTTGTACTCTGAGCTTCTTTAGCAGGGCACAGAGGTTGGTTGCATTAGTCAAAGAGTTTTGGAAGTATTCTAGTGCCACATCCAAGGAAGGGAGGAGCCTGATGGGACTCCAGTCCAGGCTGTTGAGGTAGTCATTGTATTGAGCCTCCAAGAAATTTTAATAGTCTCGGGCGGTCAATATTCTGGGTTGGACATTGGGCACCTTGTTCCTCCAGATACAAAATATTGGGGAGTGATCACTCAAGGCATCAACCATGAGTTCAGCTTTCTGTATATTGGTAGGGTTTGTCACCAGAGCCCAGTCCAGGAAGGTGCGGTTCCCCGATTTATGATTCAACCTGGTGGGTTCTGAGATAACCTGAGTCAGGTTAGCCTCCTGTGTCAGGGACATTAGATCTTTGTTGGGGCCCCAGGCCCAGTTTAGGTTGAAGTCCCCCATTATGATAAGCTCATTGGTGATGTCTTTGTTCCTGGAATTAGTGATGGCCTCCAGGGATTGGAGAGTCATCTTAGGTAGGTTGTAGACACATCCTAAAGTGAGGTGCTTTGACTGGCTGAGGGTGATATGAATGAATATTGATTCACTGTCTGGGGCTGTGTCCATCTTCAGGGTTAGGTTTGACACCATTAGGTTGTTCTTAGTGTAGATTATCACACCTCCCCCTCTTTTTGACTCCCTATCCTTACGGAAAGAGTTGTATCCCTGCGCCATGATCTCATGGTCGAGAATGTTGGTCTTAAGCCAGGTGTCAGAGATGGCCAGGATGTCTGGCTTGTAGAGTTCTAGCTAGGCTTGCACCTCTTGCATGTTTGGTCTGATACTGCAGACGTTCATGTGTGCAATCTTCAAACCCTTGGAGAGTGCCCACTGAGAGTCCAGTGGGGAGGATATTAGGATATTGGAGATGGGAGTGCCCGGGTTGGGCTGGATGTCACCTGCCAGGAGAAGTAGCACCGCCAGCAGGCCAAGTAGCTTGGGGCTGGCTGATAGGAGTATGTTGCTGCTGAGTCTCCTACTAGAGAAGTGAAGTGACTTGTAACATAGGCCCCGTCTCACTAGCTCATGGGCAATTAGTAAACTTTGTATTCTAGAGTCGGACTTGGTATAGAGTAGGTCCTGGGGATTTTTCACAACTTCGCCCGGGTTCGGGTAGGTGTGAGGCCCATGTCTGCCTCATGGTTGACATGCTTGACAAGTAGAGGTGCTCTGTTGCTAACAGTGAAGTGGCTTCTACCATCTCAGGATGTCGCACTTGCCCAGACCTGTTTCAAGTAGGTGGGGATTGGGGTTAAACAAGAGGGTGCAGTATCTACCCCTTGTTCAAAACCCCACATGTTAACATCAAGGGGAATTGTCCTCTTTTATAGATCTAGCAGTTGAGGAAGCATGGATTAGTGAACCAGACAAATACATTTTGTATTATGAATATATTCAGTTACCCCAGTATTCTATCACATACCTGAATTGCATAAAGATTCAACAAATCCTCCTGGTCGCCTGATTATATCAGGCAATGGATTTTTAATGGAGTCTCTGGCAGGCTACTTGGATGAATATTTACAACAGGAGGTTGTAAGACTTCAGTCTTATGTTAAAGATTCCACAGCAGTCTTACAGAAATTACAGCAATTTGTGTGGCAAGACTCCTACCTATGGCTTACTGTAGATGCTACTTCATTATATACAAGTGTTGAACATGAGGCAGGATTTGCAGCTACAAAGATTATGCTGGAAAAATCATCACTTAAATACCCAGTGACTTTCATTTGCTTGGCATTGGACTTGATTTTAAAAAGTAATTATTTTCTGTATGGTGGGCAGTGCTTTTTGCAGAACAGAGGTACTGCCATGGGGTCATCGATCACCCTCTCTTACATCAACCTGTTCATGGGTTGGTGGGAGGAGGGGGCAATATATGCCCCCTCTAACAATCCATATCATGCTTCTGTTATCAAATACATGTGTTTTATTGATGACATAGTACAGTAATTGTGTGGTCCAGTACTGAATATGACTTGCATTGTTTTGTTGACTACATAAATAACAATGGATTGGCTCTATATTTTACTGCACAATATAATGAGAAATATATCGAATGTTAAAATCTAACATTATTTTGTGACCCAGGAACAGTAGTGCAGAGCAAGGCATATAGCCAAAAAAAAAAAACTGCAGGCAATAGCAATTTACATGCTAGGAGTTCTTACCTGATCCATGTAGTAAATAAATTTACCAGTTGGACAAGTAGCATAGCTGAAACAGAATGGCTCTGCACCTGAGGATTTTTTAGTTGCCAAAGATGAATTATTTGGCAGATTGAGAGCCTGGGGTTATTCAGAAATGGTTTAGCAGAATTCATTGGACTGGGTGAATGCTCTAAATAAGGAAGACCTTTTAAAATACAAGGACCCTGCAGATAGTAAGGAAAGAATCACCTTTGTCACAAGATATTGTCTGATTTCTATGGATCTCAGGACTTTTATCAGTGGTCATTGGAATGTTTTGGGTGCAGACATAAATTTAAGGAAGTTACAAGAGGCTGGTTCTTTAATAGCATTTTGCAGGGGTAGGAACCTAAAAAATATTTTGGTTAATAGTGAGAACAAGAGTATAAAAACAAATAGAAAATGGCTTGGTGAAAAACCACTTGGTTTCTATCCCTACAGGCACTGTATAACATGTAAGTCTGTACTACAGGGCAAGACAATTGTCGATCCTAGTACTACTGGAGTGAGGGAGGTCTGAATTGAACTATATTTTTTAAACCAGGAGAGAAACACTAAGCTGAAGCTCATTTACAGGTGTGACCTGGGAGCACAAGAAAGTTAAGTGGTTTGCTCAGGGTCACACAGTATGCAAGTGGAGGCTGTGGGATTCAAACCCAGGTCTTCAAGTTTGCAGTTCAGAGACTTAAACCACTGTGCTATACTGCCTGTTTTACAACATATATGAACACATTTGTAATTTAAGCCCTGTTGTGCCCTTACGGATGAATGTATACTGGACAGACCACAAGACCTATGATGGAAAAGATCCAGGAGCACTTCAGGGCCATCAAGAATTTGGACCTCTCTCACCCAGTGGCCAGGCATCTCAGTGGAGTTACCAACAAAGAACAACACAAAATACAATATATGGGGATAGGCTGAGTTCCTGTAAAGTAGTGTGGCGGCAACAGACAGCAGCTCTTGCACAAAAAGGAGTCCCTATGGATTTTTTGATTAAAAACGTTAAAATCCAGTGGTTTTTTTTTTGTATTATCTGTTTGTGCCTCCTTCTTCCAGCCCAGCCAGCTACTCTTTCTGGAGGCCAAGCCCCACCACACCACTTCCTCCTAACCACCGACTGCTGCCCCTCATCGTGCCACTCCCTGATTGACCCAGTATATCCATTCACCGGGGGGATCCCCCTCCCATGGGACGGACCAGGAGGGGAGACTTCCAGTATGCACCATCTCCTTCTTCCATCTGTACCGGGGATGGCAAGGGTGCAATACAGGGTGATCCCGGGTTTGCATTGCCAGGAGAGCAGGCTGACATCATCTAGGCATCTGGATGGCCATTTTCTTTGTTCCAGTAACCCTGTCCCCTAGAACGCATGCAGTGGTGTCCTGGCATGATAGCTCATGCAACATGTGGTCACCCATGCTGCAAATCATGATGCTGATACTGGCTGCCAGAAGCCACCAAAGAGCTATGTGTTCTTGCCCCCCACCCTGAGAAGAGAGTGTCCAAGGGATGCTCTGGAGCCCTCTCTGCTGGTGTCCACTCATGACCCAGTGGTTTTATTGACAGAATGGAGTGGGAACCTGTACTGCTTTAAACCAAGAAATAATAACTGTAGACCTTAAATATAATTAAGTTACCTGTGCTGAAATAAATTAAATATATTGCATTTGATTGTAGCAATATATGTATAATAGTCTATATGGAGACAGCAAAATCACCCACTGTCCCTATGCATTTTTATACATTAACTAAAGCAGTAAAATATATGCATTTGATTATGAAGTAAAGTAGCTGTTCCAGTTTAAAAACAGTTATACTGTATTTATTAAAATCATTAGGAATGTTAATATAAACAAACGGTGAAAATAATAAACTGTAGAAAATGTACCTTTAAAAATAAATACTTACTTTGTTGAACTTTTTCTTGCACAATGCTTCACCTTAGTGTGAAATTATAAAACTTCACTTTACTTTTAACCCCCCCATCTTCTTTTGTACACATTTATTTATTTATTTGAATTTTGTTGACCGGGTAGGCCCACCGAGACAAAGCTGTTCTTTTTTCCAGGGGCAACCCAGAGAATATAAGCATTCCATACATAAGATAAACATTGCTATACAGTGGGGGAAACAAATTACACTTATAAGTACAGGCAATTAAAACATATAGGCCCAGATATTTAAACTGTGCCATAAAAGCGCGCAACAGCAGGAGCAAGCACAAGTCCACTGTGCCCATGGGCAATAAGTGTGATATTAAAACACTGTGCAGGTCAGGATGCTCCTGCACCACATGACTGAATATCATGCAACTGTGCGATAGCGCAACCAGGGATGTGCAGTGGTACAGTTCAGATGGGCAATAGCACAACCAGGAATGCTCAGTTGAGCAGGGCAGCAGTGCAACAGCACAACCAGGGATGCACAGGGACAGGATGCAGGGGGCCCACCACCCATGCTACAGATGGGCAGAGGAGCACACAGCAGAACAGACATCACCCCCCGCACCCCATGCACTACACAACTGGGGGAAAGCTGGAATAACCAGCAGCCCATGGATACCAGCAAGAAACCCACAGCCAGGGCCTGGTGCCCCAGCACACCCCCCTGGCAAGCTGTGACCGGCACACAAGGAGGTCCGACCACCCCGTGCCACACCATCCCACCAATGCAGAGCACACCCTGCACTGTGATCCTCAGACACCCTGCTCAGGAGCAGCGCCCACCAATGCAGGACACCCCATGCATGCCACCACCCCCACTGTGACAATGAAACCCTGTGCACCACAGAACCATGCAAGGCAGCCCCACCACAAGCACCTGTCAGTGGGTGGCAGCAGACAGCAATGCAATGACTGCATAGACAGTGTCACCATGCACGTCCCCCCAGAGGTACAGCTGAGAGACCGACCATGTGTCGGCACACAAGGTACCCCACATGTGACAGGGCATGCCCCGGACCTCACCACCAGTGGTACAGCACCCTGCACACCCTCACAAGGACACACCCCAACACAGCACTGGCCACAACAGCCAGCACAGACACCCACAGTGGTGCATGGAAGCATGCGCCACACAGGATGCAACACAGTGCATGGACAAACACCCACCCATACCCAAGGGCACACCAACACAGGGACACAGTAGCAAGTCAACCAGCCCCCCCAGCGTGTGGCCACAGAAACCGTGTACACATGGCCAGCACCCCCCCATGGCACAGGAGTGCCAGCCACCCTGTGCAGGCACCATGGAGCTGTGCGCCACCAGCATGTGCCCGGAGCACAAGTGACAGACAGTGGAGCACATCCCCTGCAACACACACAAGTGACAGCATGAAGGCGGGACAACAACAGCGGAGGCCACAGTGCCACCTGAGGCAGACATGCACCACACCAGTGACAGGAGGTAACCCGACATTGTGCTGGGTACAGTAGCTGTCCAGCATGGACAGCCACCACTGACATGCCAGTGGACTGTGCAGGTCACAGACATGCAAGGGTGTCAGTTGCACAGGCCATGGATGGTCTGACAGGTGCACCATGGACACAGTGCATGCACCGTGGACCACTGCACACAGTCATCCAGTGCACAGGGAACAACACACAAACCACAGACAGTGACTGATAGCTACTCCCACACCATAGTCACTTCCCCTATGGACACACACACACACACATATGACTGCACCACCTCTGACACCATGCACACCTCTGCAGCTGAGCACCTTTAGCCCACTGCACATCAGAGACCACCACAGTAGGCATAACAAAACAAATGTATATTAAAAGATAGAAAACAACTATTTACAAATATGTACAAAAGGTTGGGGGTGAGGGCCACAAACCAGGTGGGGGGTGGGTAAGGGGCAGGGGTGAACAAATGGTAGAGGGAAGGAGGGGTGTGAGGGTGGGTCCAGGGGTGTAGGAGAAATCTTGGGGTGCAAGATGTTCAGCGGGAGCCCTGCTTCCCACTCTGAAGGTGCCTCCCGCCATGCCTCCTTTGGACTCCTAGCTGGGCGATGTGTTGTAAAATCTCCAGGGAGGCCCTAGCCACTTGCAGTATCTCCTGCAGCACCCACTCAATGTTCTGCAACTGCCATCCACCTAGGACAAGGGAGCAGAGTCAATAGGTGTGAATGCACAGCCCCCTGCTGCCCACCCACTGTGCATGGCATACGGCCATGGGACATGCCTCTGTGATGGTGTGCGACCACCCACAGTGATCATGTCCACAAGACCTGCCCACTCAGGCACACACAGCCATGTGGACCGCTGAAAACACCCACTGCCCAAGTCTCACACAGCACCACCGTGGCTGTACAGTGACATGGCTATGCGGTGCGAAGGCAGTGGCACAGCCATGTACCCGGTGTACGCATGGACCACCATTGATGCACTCCCAGACATGCAGTGCCACTGGACAGTGCTGACTGTACCATGTTGCATGCATGGCAGTGGTGTCAATGAATGGTGGCCATGCCCTACTGCCCGCCCTGTTACACAGCATGCACAAAAAATCCTGGATGTAAGGCACTCACCATCATCAGGCTGGTCCCGGCGCTGGGCTGGTATGGTTGCTCTTGTATCCTGACGTGCCTCACACTGCAGCCACCCCTCCCTGGCATGCCAGCACTCCTCAGGGCCTAGGGTGCAAACATGGAGAGAGGAACATCAGTACAATCCAGTAGCAAAGGCCCCCCGCCCCCGGGTGTGTGTGATCCCACACAGCCATACCCATCTGCCCCCCACCCCTATACCACCACCACGGCCTACACTGGACAACCCCCCATGTGCTGGACACATGCCACCGCGGTACCCGTATGGATGTAAACAGTGTATGGATGGGGCACCTACTTAGCCGTGGAACTGCACCCCTCCTGGCGTGTGCCCACAGAGGGTAAAGCCTGTCCGGGTCCCTGTGCTGCATGTCCCCATACCGGTGGCTGCACTGTTCTGCCATGCACTGGATGCCCGTCACCTCCTCCAGGACCACAG
Source organism: Neoceratodus forsteri (assembly GCA_016271365.2). NCBI lineage: Eukaryota > Metazoa > Chordata > Ceratodontiformes > Ceratodontidae > Neoceratodus > Neoceratodus forsteri. The sequence continues at coordinate 795,102,294 of CM057454.1, forward strand.
CCACCCCCTCCCACATGGCACTCCTGGCCTGTCCAGGGGTGCCTCCCCAAAGAGTGCAGCAGCATGGGGCTCCACCAGGGACACTAGGTTAGGCAGTTCAACCTGGCTCCAGATTGATGCCCATCTCTGTGCCATCCTGCAAGCATTGAGTATGAAAATGGTGCTGTGTAGCGCACGTCTGCCCCATGCGGATGCTGCGTGGTACCGCGCTGCCATTCCCCATTGCGCTGTCACCAAACAGTGTGATAGAGGTGCACCCATGTGGATGCATGGCACCTAGGGGCAAAGATCGGCACAGGGTCAGGGGGTCTCTCACGCACAGACCATCACAGCGCGATATGTACTCACCGCATGTAGCATGGTAGGGCACCTGTGTGGCACTTCCTGTAGTGGCTTACCACACTGTGGCTCCACGGAGCCTACAGTGCCCCAGTGCAAGAGTGCCATACATGTGAACAGTGCAGTAGCACCACTGGCATAATGGTGGCCGTGCCCTGCACTGCCTCCCGTGCATAGCACGTCAGCAGCGCGGCAGGCGTCAGCACCTCAGACATGCGCCGTTCGGTGTCCACTGCGCACGTCACAGAAATGCGCCCTTGCCTGAGCACGTTCAACACAATTGCGCAAGGTGCAACAGTGCAATATTCAGCCGGCATATGCACATCAGCTCATCAGTGATTCAATGGCGCAGATACTGCATTAGCATCCACTTAAAATTGTGCCTCGCCTCATTTGCATGTGTTGCGCTATATAAATGCGACACTGGGCTGCAGAGGCCATAGTCTGGTATTGCAGTCTATTGTGGTGAGTTGCATGCTGTTTGGGAGTGTGGACTGTGGTGTGTGGGACATGCATGGGACTGCACAGTCAAAGGTAACACCTGTCATTCTCACACGATCAATGATGAGCGATCATGAGGTGGAGGAGGAGGAACAAAGACATGGGAGGAAGAGGAGGCCAAACTTCAACAAGGCAGAAACAGATGCCCTGTTTGAGGCCTACCTTGAACAGGAGCCGCTGCTCAGCGTACAGCGGGGAACACCACAGGCCCGTGCTGCTGCATGGGGAGAGGTGGCACGGTCCATCAACCAGCATGGCAGCCACCAGCAGTCCGTGCAGGAGTGCCAGAAGAAGGTGGGCATGGACAGAAGGAGGATTAAGGATAAGGTGGCTGCCATCAGGGCAGCACAGGCTGTGACCGTTGGGGGACAGCCTGCCGTGCAATGCCTGACCCCACAGGAAGAGCAGGTTGCTGACAGCATGCTGCGTTCTGCCATCGAGGGTGTTCCAGGTGGTGGATTCCAGATGGGTGGTAGCCCGTCACTGCATGGTAGGTCCTGATCTGTCATGGGGGGGGGGAATGACACAGGGTAAGGCAGATACATTAATGCTACTGTGTTCCCTTACAGCTCCTGAACGTCTACATAGGTCAGCGGTGGTGGGCTCGTCCACTGAGGGCGATACCCTGGACACAGAGGAGGGCCCATCCACCTCCACAGGTGTTCGAGGGTCAGGACGACAGTTGGCCCACCTGGCTGTCTGGACTGATGTTGGTGGAGTAGGTGCAGAGGAGGCCTTGCCCATGCCCCAGCGTGCCAGCGTCCATGGTTGCCAGCATGCTGAGACTCGGACTGGTGCTGGATCCATCACTGATGATGATGGAGCTCACATCGTGGACAGTGATACGTGTGGGCCACAGGATGACCGCACAGCAGGTTACAGCATAGGCATAGCCATGGGTGGTGCCGCCGTGGAGGCCTGCGTGACATCACAGTCCCAGTCTATGCCTGTCTGCACCAGTGGGGCAGCACTGGTGTGTGTCCAGAACAGTGGGGCTGTTGTGGCCACTGCAGCAGCACCATTGAGCCCTGGAGAGCGGCAGCTGGAGGGGCAGTGTCAGCGGTCGGCCAATGACCATGGGGGGACAGTGTTGGGGGGCAGTGTCAGTGCACTGCCTGTGGACATGCCCAGGCATGGCCCTGGTGTGCAGTGCCCAACCTCAAGGGGTGCTGCCCATCATGGCCATGAACACCATGAGGGACAGCATGCCAATCAGGCGGATGACCTCTTAGATGAGCACACCCGCATACTCCATGATTCAGTGGATCAGCAGTTGCGGCTTGTGACGGCAGTGGATGCACTCAGTGTGGTTCTGTGCCAGTCAGAGGAGCTGCGCAGCAGGGACACTGGTCAGCTCCTGGCAGGGATGGACTGGCTGTGGGAGGATGTGACCACCGCCATTGACAGGCAGACACAGGCAATCACAGCTGTCATGGCCACAATGGGCACACAGTTATTTGCCCATGCGTCGCAGACACCGAACAGTGCAATGTCCACCCCCCATTCCCGGCGTCGTGCGACACCCTCCTCATCGACACTGGGTTTAGCTGTGGGTATCCCGAGCATGCCTGGCACAGGCATGTTCAGTAAGCTGCAGACACCTGCTTGAGAATGGTCGCGTTCACACAGCAGAACCCTTGGGGGACCATTGGTGCCACCCCATGAGGCCATTGGTCAGCCTGTCACTGCTGGCTGGTCTCAGCAGGGCCACCCATGCATCCGTGCTGGCCATGGCACTGTGCTGCATGACTGACCTGTCTCCCACCATGGCTACTGTCTGATGCTGCCCCATGTGCAGTGTGTTGTTCAACGTGCAATGCACGGGTGGGGTACCCGGCCCTGCACACACACACACACACACGTTCCATCTGCACACCCTCCCAGCTGCTGGCTGCTTTGTGGCGTGTGCATGATGATGCCTGCATTGCGCTGTCCGCCACTGTGCAGTGGTGCCCAGCGTCTGACACACGCACAATAACAGGCACTGGGTGTGGTGGTCTATGGATGTGTGTGTGGCTAGGGGTGGCGGTTGGGGTCAGCGTGTCTCCTACCCTTTGTGCATGTCTTGTGGGGGGTGTGTGTGTGTGTGTGTGTGTGACCACGTGCCATGTTAGACCTTTCCCATCCCTGATGGCGTGTGCGGTTCCATGCTCAGCCAATTCCCTTTATGCCATGCACCCCTGGGGTTTGTCCATGTGTGTTTGTGGGCTGTGCCCTTGCCATTGGTGGTTGCACATGACCTCATGACTTACCTGGGTTGGTTGAAGTGCTCCTCTGTCATGGTGTCCCATGCAGCTGTGCCATCCGGATCAGTCGGGGTTCCCTTCAACCAAGGAGGGCTGCCCATCACCATCTGCACCAGCGTCCTCATTGTTCCCATCGCTGTCCCCCTCTTTGACCTGTACAGCTATCCCACAGTCGTTGGCCATGTTGTGCAGGATGCAACAAGCCAGGAATAGCCTGCAGGCCTTTGAGGGGCTGTACTGTAGGGCACCGCCAGACGTCTCCAGGCAACGGAAATGTGCCTTCAGCATCCCGAACACCCGCTCGATGACATTGCGTGTGGTGGCATGTGCCTCATTGTAGCGTTGCTGCGATGGGGTCGCGGGCCACCGGTATGATGTGGGCAGCCAGGGACAGAGTGGGTATCCACTGTCACCTGTGTGTAGAGGGTGGACATTAGTTTAGTGATCAGTGTTGCCCTGCCATGGGCCATCTAGGCCAGTACCCATGTCACCTCTGACTATGCCCCTCCCAAGATCCATGTCTTTCTGCGTGATTTGCATACTCACCCACTAGGTGGCCAGTGGGGATGTCCCCACTCTCGAACCTGTGGCACAGTGCAGACTGGTGCCAGATGAAGGCATCATGTGCTCCCCCAGGGTGTGTGGCACAGACATTGGTTATGTGCCCCCTAGCATCGCACACTACCTGGCAGTTAATGCTTGCATACCCCTTCCGATTTATGTATGTTGCACCTTCGGGGCCAGGTGGGGTGCGGATGGCCACATGGGTGCAGTCAATGGCCTCAAACATGCCAGGTATACGTACTACCCCATGGAACTCTTGTATGTGTGCTGTGCACTCCACCAGTGTGCTGGGGAAATGGTTGTACTCCACAGTACATGGCAGCAGTGTGCTGAGGAATTGGGTGAGTAGGCGTGACGCGGCCGACTGGGTTATGCCTGTTGTGTCCCCTGCTGGTCTCTGGAAGGTACCCGTAGTGAGCAGGCACATGACAGCTGTCACTTTGGTCTCCACTGACATAGCATGGCTCCGTCGTGTGGGTGCCTGCATCACATCACTGCACAGCTCACAGAGCCACCTCAGGATCACCCGGTTCAGGTGATTCTGTCCCACTCTCTTGGTGTCACTGTACAGCTCGAAGCTGGTGTGGGCTCGGTACTGCCTGTTGGGGGCATACCACCGAAAGGCCCTTCCATGGCTGTGCCCCCCTGCTGCCTGCCTTCTCACACCCCTCATTACTGCCTCCATCTGAATGGTGGCACTGGCCATGTCCCTGGCTTGTGTTACCCCCACTGGCAGCTGTATTCTCATTCCCCCCACTGTCCTTTCTGCTACTCCCCCTGCACTGGGAACACCTCCCAGAATTGGATATCCTGCCCAATGTCAGTGCCCTCAGTCCAGTGTGGCACTTCCCCTTTCCTCCTGCACAGTGGCACAGGCTCCCCACTCCTTCCCTGTTCCTGGTGGTTTCCAGGTGCTCTGTCCTGTTCCTGCCCTGTCCTGCTCACAGCTACTGTGTGCCTGGTTGCAGTCAGCTTGCTCCCACATCTGGCTTTCCTGTAGCATTCTTTCGCCTCTCTCTTGTTCCTTTTTATTTTGGATCATTTCTGCTATCGCACAACTTCCGTTTGCTCCTCTATTGCGCATGGCGCATGCTGTTGAATATTGCACTGCGCCATTTATTCATGGTTCCTCCCCCTTCAGTTGCGCATGCATTCATTACCATTGCGCTCTTGCACATTGCGATTGCACAGTGGCGCATTTTGGAACTTGTGCTGGCACATCCCTGTTGTGCATGGCGCAACCCTTTTGAATATCTGGGCCATAATGTACAGAGATACATTGTGAATTGTGGTTATACTCAATATATCATATAATAAACAGTCAGGACAAGGAATCCAAAAATAGACGAGCTCAACATAATTATACAGGATTAGAGTACTAGGTAGGTCTAGTAAAGGCAGTGTGGTACATACACATAAATATTGTCTATTGAGCATTCTATACATGTATATAGGAGAATTAAGAAAAGAAAAAGAAACTTAGGTGAGGAGTTGAAATTGCCGTTCTCAGTAAGACATATGGAGTGGAGGAAAGCGGAGGGTGGTTGGGAGAGAGGGCAGGCATAGAAAGCGAGGGAAGACCTGTTGGAGGGAGGGAGGGCATGCAGAACAAAGTAGGGATTATTTACAGTCACAGAATGGAGGCAGAAAGAATATTGCTTTGTATATTCTTTTAAATTGCTTAAGAGACGTACATGTGAGTAGGTCCATTCACATACAGTATTTAAAATATGGTGTGAGGCTAAGTTTATTATGCTTTAATTTATTAAAAAAGGAATTGAATGTCACAATGGGGGATTTAACGAAGTAATAGTGTTAATGTTGTTGATGGATTATTTTGAAGCAAGGTGCCCGATGTCTCACCCCATACCCTTGATTTAAATTTGGAAATAATCCAAACAAAATGAATGAATCAGAGTGTTATTAGTTTCTAGTGACACAGGAGACTACTAATGTTTATCCATGGTAACTATCATGTATGTTAAACAGTAATTGGGTTTGTGAAATTGCAACTCATATTAAAATGTTACTTATACGCACCTGATTGTCAAGATATTTAAACACTAAGGTGTAGTCTGTAAGGCATGCCCTTGACAAAGAGGTATTGCACCTCGAAGCGCTGGGCTGGTCAGAAGCTGGGTCTGGAGCTCACTTTATTATTTTGTACATTTTGAGGTATTGTACCTTTAATTCATTTAAAAATGTTAACAGTAAAATCTTTTCAGTCATTCTGAGGGCTGGCCTTATTTCATTTATCATGGATTTCTAGTTGCCTAGCACTGAGACCATACTCTGAGCGCTGTTTTTTGTGGATGCACAGTCACTCCCTGCTTGGATTTAAAACCCCAAAAAAGTATCAACATGGTGTGGAATCATTTTTGATAAGTTTCACTGATGAATTTAAAGCATTATGTGTGCACTATTAAACACCCATTAGTAGAGGGAAGAAACTCAATAGCATGGGAACCATTGCCATTAAGTGACACCTAATGCGGCAGCACCCTCATGTGCTTGCTCATCTTACAGTTGTCACTGAGTCATATAAAGACAGTTCAGATGATGGTGATAATTTTGATGAGCCAGAGCTGGAAAATGGTAGTAGTAGTAGCAGTAAGTTCACTCTAGATAATCATGGTGGCAGAGGAAGATCAGTTAGACAGCCTCTACCTCCATCACATACCAGGCATAGGTCACCTTCTGTGGACTTGGCAGCATCAGCTGACACAGTACAAATCCCAACATTAGGTTTGTGCTATTCAGGATAGGGGTGTTCTTTCAGGGACTGGCTAAGCTCTTTCAGTCTTAACATTAGATCCAAAAATGAGAGGACACTCAGAGGTATAACAAGGAGCTAAGATAAAGGCACTGTATTAACTGCATGCACTCAATTCAAACTTCCAAAGACTATTTCTTACTTCACGTTTCTTACACAAACTTCCACAATCATGGTGTTCTTCAATATGAACATACAGACATATGAAAATTGCCATCAGAAAAAGTCCTTACAGTCTATCAAGTCTGCTCGAATGCACAGCTAGCAGCCCTTATTCTGCATCTTCCCCTCTCTCTCTTGCCCCCCTCACTTGACCCCCTTCTTGCCCTGCCCCATCCCCTTTTGAAACCACCTACTGTTGTACAGTACTGTTGTACAGTACTGGATAACACCTCTGCCAGTAGAAGCAATAAAGTGAGTGTAGTGCAAAATGCCTGTCTGGGCTGCTAGAGAGAATTACCAACACAGTGCAAATATAGTGCAAAATCACAAAGAAAGGTTTATAACCTCCTACGTGGCTGCCTTCTTACCTACTCCTGCACTTTTCACCAACATGGCACTTCATCAGGGGGCATTGCTAAATGATCAGTACACCTCTTTTTTATACTGCTGAGTTCATATAGATTAATGACATCACATCTATTCAATGATCTAAGTTCAAAACATTTTGATCAATGGTGCTGCATAAAAGCATGATCCACATAATTTCATATGCTCAGTATAGGAAATATTAACTCAAACTCACATATGGGAGTAGCAGAGGTACCTAGTGACCATTTTTTCCACACTTAGAAACTTTTACACAAAAAAACCCGAAAGGTTAATATCATTGCTGTTCCCAAAAGAAGACATTGCTTTTATTTTTATCAGTGGCTAGATTAACACTGATCCATAACACTTCAACAATGTTACTCATTACATAGAAAAATGAAAAGACTAGCTGTATAACAGTCCAAAAATAGAAACTTGAGCATTGTTCCATAGGACGCAAACCAAGTCATAGGTAGAAAGTCCCAAATTCACGTGACAGTTAAATAGGAGTAGGGATCTTCTCCCTAAGACCTTTGTTCAATTCCTCCATATTTTTTTTATTTGTTTATTGTTTCTGATAAACAACCTTTGACCTTGGAGCTGTTTTACAAAGGTTCCACATCAGTTTAGATACAGATGAGAAAAAACAAGAAAAACTCTATTATTATTCCTAGGTTACTTCAATATAAATTGGTTGTCACCTAAAACTACCAAAACTAAAAATGAAATTGGAGCCCTAAGCCTCTTCCAACTCATCTCCGAACCCACCTGACCAAACCACAAGACACAGCAACATTCCCTACTTGACTGGGTCCTTACCTTCCACCCCCACCGCATCATCACCTCTGGCATCCCCCACGATGCTCTCAGTGACCATAACCCAGTATTCATAGTTAGGGAAGTCCACAGAAATAAATTGATTCACAAAACCATACAACTTTGCTCTTTCAAGTCTCTTGACCTCGAACCTCTCTTGAGTAACCTTGACACTTCTGACTGGTCCCCCCTAACCTCCTTCCCCTCAGTTGAAAAGGCCCTTGCCTACTTCAAAGAAATTTTTCTTGTAAACTGGAATACCTTTGCCCCACTCAAACAAACCAGAGTCAGAGGTAACCACTTACCTTGGATAACCCCTGAACTTCTGGCCTGTCTCAGGGCTAGAGATTGAGCCTGGAAGTGTCATAAAGATACTCAGCATTCTAGTAACCTCGCAAACTTCCATATGCTCAGAAACACTTGCACCAGGGCTACAAGGTTAGCCAAGACTGAATATTTTAAATCTGCCTTCATCACCAACATAAATTCCCCTTCAAAGTTCTGGAAAGTGGTGCACACCCTATTTACCACTGCATCTCATCCACTGCACCCAATACTTAAAGTAAATTGCTCACTAATGTCTGACCCGCCAGCTGTAGCTACAGAATTTAACTCCTGCTATACTTCCTGCACTACTGAGCAATTGAAATCCCTCCCCTCCTACCCATCCCCTCCCCAACCTCTACTGGTCTGCCCCCTCCACCACCCTCCTACTTTTCCTTCTCTTTCACTACTGTAACCCCAAATGATGCCCTAGGTGCCCTCCTCCCCATCAACCCCTCTAAAGGTGCCTCCCCGATGGTCTTGACCCAAAACTCCTCTCCCTGTCCACTACGGCCATTGTCTACCCCCTCTCAATAATCATAAATTTCTCATTCTCTACTGCCTCTGTCCCCTCTTCATGGAAACATGCTGTGGTTCTCCCTCTACACAAAGAGGGTGACCCCTCATCCCCTGGCAACTATCACCCCATTTCACTCCTCCCTAACCTTGCCAAGCTTCAATAACACATTGTCCTCTCCCAACTCACCTCTTTTCTATCTGACATCTTTTCCATCCCTTTCCAGTCTGGTTTCAGGAAAAAATACTCAACAGGCTCCATTCTAACTGGGATGAACAATGGCAAATTACCTCTGCCATTTTTGTCAACCTGACCAAGGCCTTCAACACCGTATCTCACTCCCTCCTCTTTAACTCTCTCCCAGCAGCTGGCCTATCTCCCTCTGTCACAAACTGGTTCAAGGCCTACCTTATTGGTAGAACCCAATCAGTTAAGATCTTGGATGCCACTTCCCCTTCCCTCCCGATTAGCACTGGAGTCCCCCAGAGCTCGGTATTAGGGCACCTCCTATTCTCCATCTTCCTATATGATCTTCCCTCCATTAGCTCCCCATCCTCTGCTATACATATGAATGCAAATGATACAGTCCTGTATGCATCTGTCTCCTGTCCTGTTGAGATTACAACCAACTTACAGCAAGACTTCAACAAGGTTCAGCTCTGGTTTGCTAACCATAAATGTTTCCTCAAAGTCAAAATTACAGTCTCCATGACCTTTGGCACAAGGCAAAGACTTTCTAGGCTTCTCTCCCTACCCACTTTTCACACCCTTGAGGGGACTTTACTTGAGAACACATTCTCTTTCAGGTATTTAGGTGTTTGGTTGGACCAACACCTAAACGTCTCTGGACATATTGACGCCATCCAGAATAAACTGCAACCCATGTTTGGTGCCCTGTTCAGGAACTGTCATTGCATCCCTCCTACGGCTCAGAGTGAACTTGTTTAGAGGATGATACCACCCATTTTTGACTACTGTGATGTGGTCTATGGTGCTCCCAGTAAGTCCTCCCTGGCCAGACTGGACTCCCTCTTCAATTCCTTCTGCCGCGTTGCCATGGGTGCTCCCCCTCGCACCCATCACTGTAATCATTATCGTGCCCTATCTTTCCCCTTTCTTACAAATAGGTGACTCTCCTACAGGGCTAAATTCACCTCCAAGCACTGGTTGGGTGAGCTACCTTCCTACCTCACCTCCTCCTTTATAACATCCCCCCAGTCTCCCATTCCCTTAGATCAACTGACTCCGTTACCCTGGTTTTCCCCGGCAGACCCACCCAAATTTGCCAATCTAGCTACTCTCACCATCTCCCAAAAATTTGTTATTCCTTCCCCTCCCAAATCCGGCACTCATCCTCTGCCTACTCCATCAGCTCTGTCCTAAATAATTACCTTGCACCTAGCTGCTCCTGCCATGTTTCTCCCCAAGTCCCTCCTCTAAGCCCTGGACAAACCCTACCACCCTACCCTCACCTTTATTTTTCCCTGTACACACCCACCCCCAAATCCCTAGCCCATCTCCCCTTTCCTCTAATTGCCCCTCCTTACTGGCCTTCCTTGATCTCTAACAGAACCCTAGATGCTCTCCATGGGTCCCTCTCCTTACACCCCAATAGGCTTGTATCTCTCACCAACTCCCTTTCTCCACCATCTTCTAGGGGTCTCTCTGGGACACCACCTTAACCCCTTCTCTCTGGTCCCCCCAGTCCCCTTGCAGGGTTCCTTACATCCTGCAAGTATCTCCAGGGGCACAACTCCTCTCCATCCCCCACCTCACCACTCTGTCCTCTTTCCTCCTTTTCTTTCATGTAAGCACTTGTTTACTTATTAACCTGGCACTTATTTTTGTTCACTCTTTCTACATGTTATGCTCAACACTGTTGTAACACTGTTTGTAACACCTGCCTTAAAACTGTATGTTAATGCTGATCATGTAACTTGAATGTTGAATGTCTCATTCCAACTGTGCCCCTTCCCCCCAGGTTGTACTGGGACACAAGTGACTTGTTGCTCAGTGTGCCTTCCTGGTGAAACATTTCAATAAATAAATAAAAACAAAGACAAAATACTATGTACAGAATGTTTACAAAAGGGTTAACTATTAAATACAGAATAATTACAGGGCATATTTAAAGTACTGTAAGTAGTGTACCTGAATAACCTTCCTAGAGCAATGAAGTGAGGAGGGAGTCAGCAGGCAGGAGTTAGCATTGTCAAAGAGCTGGGGGGGGGCTTGTACAGCTAGGATGCTTAGTAGTGGTGGGGGGAGTAGAAGAGGAAATTATAAGGGGAGGACAATAGGGTGACAGTAGGGAGGTAATCATCATAAGGGGAGGGTGGTGGGAGGAGAGAGAGAGGTCAAAGATAGGGCAGAAGTGAGTGGGGGCTTTGAAGGGGTGGAGAGAGAGGGGGAGAGTGGAAATGGGTAAGGTTGAAGGGGTAGGGGAATCAGTCTGAGCAGTCACCTTTACCTAAGGTAGTCAGATATTGCAATATTTTCTTCCTGAATGGCTCAAGCTTCAGAATGTTGGATATGGTAGAAGGGAGTTCATTGAGCCATAGTGGGGCCTTATAGAAGAAAGATTGCTAGGCAAGTATTGTGTAACAAAAAATGAACATATAAGGCATTTCTAGCCTTACCTCTGGTCTGATGGTTGTTAAAGGCAGGTTTGAAGAGCTTCTGCAAGATTAAGGGGGGAGGAGTTAGACTGAGAAGGGCTTTTTTCCAAGGAGACAGACCTGATACCTGAAGGTTAAGCCAATTGATCTAGGCATACAGGTCACATGTATGTATATTGTATGTTTGCCTGTACCTAGAACCAGCCTGCAGGCCTTGTTTAATTATATTCTGACCTTTTTTAATGCAGTTTCAGTGGTTGTGCTGTACACAACCAGACCATAGTCTGTGACAGATAGTATTGAGCTGTTGACTGCAAGTCTCAATGTTTCAGTTGTCGTGTAGTGTCGGTGTCAATAAAGCAAGCCAAGTCAGCTATTGACTGTTTTTACTTCATGATCAATGTGGGGGGAGGAGAGGGAGCTGTCAAGGGTGATGCCTAGATGCTTGAATGTGTTGACCTGGCCCAGAGGCTCATAGTTGTCATTTAGGATTGTCAGTTGACTGGGCCTATTCTTGTTATCCAGACTGGAGAACAGCATTACTTTAGTTTTTTTATAGTTAAGCAGCAATTTGTTCTGATTGAACCATTCCTCAATTTTAGTGAAAATTTGTAGTAGATTTTTTGTGAGCAGATTTAGTTGGGGACTACTAGAGAATATTGCCGCGTTGTCTGCATACAGTAGAATTTTAACTGAGCAGACACCTGGAAGTGAGTTGAGAAACAGGCTAAATAAGAGGGTACTGAGGATGGATCCTTGGGGAATGCCTAAAACTTTCATGCTGTCAGAGAGAGTGTTATTTATTTGCATCTGTTGAGTTCTTTGGGTGAGATAGCTCTTAAACCACACAACAGGATCAGGTTACAGTTTGAGGGCACATAGTTTATTGAGCAGAATATGGTGGTTAACGGTGTTGAATGCTTTTGTGAGGTCAGTATATATAGACCCCACTAGTTTGCTGGAATCTAATGCATCATGCATGCTGCTGTACAGTAGTTAGATAAAATCCAGTCAGCATCTAAGTAGTGGTATCCAGCCTCAAATGTGAAACACACTGGACACCACTACTTAGATGCTGACTGGATTTGAGCTTAGATGATGTTAAGAAGTGTCAACACACCACTTGTTTAGAAGCCCAGATGCCAATGGACATTGTTGATTTGCTGTACATTTCCCTAACTGTACAGTGACAGATGGAGGAATTAAAAATAGTATCTTGGGGAAAAAGAACCCTTCTCCTTTTTTTGATGTCATGAATTTTGGGACTTACTACTAATGACTCAGTTGTGTCTTATGCAAAACTGCAAAATTTCTATTTTTGAAATGTTATACAGGCATCTGTCACTGTACAATTAATGAAATGTACAGCCACTCAATGTGGTCCATTGGCATCTGGACTTCTAAATCAGCAATATTTTGACATGTTTTAGCATCATCTGTGCTCAACTCATTGTTTTGGACTGTTATACAGCCAGTCTTTTTATATTTTAATGTAATGAGCAACATTGTTAAAGTGTTATAGAGCAATAATAACCTAGCTATTGGTAAAAAGTAAAAGTAATGTTCTTTTTATTTATTTATTATTTTTGGGAAAGGACAGTGATTTTAACCTTTTTCTTGGAGTACATTGTTATGCAGCACCATTGATGAAAGTAGATTTGAACTTAGATAATTGAATAGATGTGATGTCATTAATCTATGTGAACTCGGCAGTATAAATGGGAGGCATACTGATGGTTTACCTATGCCCCCTGAAGAAGCCCCTATTGCAGCAAAGCACCGGGGTAGCTAAGCAGGAAGTTAAGTGTGAGGTTATGGAGCTTTATTTGTAATTTTTCACTTTATCTTCATAGTATTGGTAAATCTCTGTAGCAGCCCTGACAGACCTTTTTCAATGCATTACACTTTAATGAAGAACACTGTAATTACGAAACTCTGCATTAAACCTGAAGTAAGAAATATTCTTTCAAAGCTTGACATTTCTATTGGAGTCAGTCAAATAACCCATTTCAATTGAGTGCATGCAGTTAATACAGTATCTTTATTTTAGCTTCTTGCTGAACCTCTGAATGCTCTCTTATTATTGGATCAGCTGACACAGAACTCCTATAACCAACACCCCTGCCACTGCAGAGTAGCAGCACCAGTTCCTTGGCTAGTCCTTTTCCAAAAGCAAAGCAATTAACTTTAGCTCAGTCAATTGACCTCAAGACCAAATTTGATGCCAAGCATCTGATTGCTTCCCAAATTGCACCACTTACTGGTGAAATGATAGGGACACATCTGCCACCCTTTTTCATTGTGAAAAATGTTGGATTCTAAATGCTGCTTGCATTTTTACTGCTGATATATGAAATGCCATCCAGGTTTACATTTACCCACAGAGTAGGTCCAGAGATTTACCAGGCAGTCAAAGCCTGCATTGCTCATGAATTCAGGGAGGCAGAGGGTAGGGTTGTACACTTCAGAACATATATTTGGACAAGCACATTAACTGACAGGCATATGTATACTATTTTTTTCTCACACTCACAAAAGCAATCTAAGCTGACAGCAAAAGGGCTGTATAGGGGAGTGGCATTGCTCAGTGCCAGTATTATGAATGAGGAGTGCTCTACAGTCAACAAACATAACCCCCTCAAAAAACTGTACGTGGAATGGATACTCACAAATGGATTATGAGTAGGCATGTTAGTGACAGATAATGTGGCTAAGATGATAAAGGCTTTCTGTGACTGTTACAGAAGTAACAAGGAAGAGAGAGTACATGCAAATTGCTCTGCATACACATTAAATTTAGTTGTCTGCCAAGCTTTAGACAGGAGCACAAGTATCAGCAATCTTACTGCAATAGCACACAGAATAACCAGCCACTTTTACAGGTCTGTGAAAGCACCTACCACACTACAAACTTTCCAGCAGCTAGCAAAACTGCCTCAACACTCCTTGATCCTGAACATCAAATCAATACTAGATGGAATTCTACATATTGCATAATAGAAAGATTGGTGGAACAAAACAAAAACTGTACGTGCAATGACTATGCCACTTGTCATTGGCAGAACTATTCACTGCTGGAGAACCATTGACCATCTTCACCCCATCCCTGCCCCATTTGATAGTGCTGCCCCAGAATTCAGCAGTAGCAGTGCCTCTGTTATCGAGGTCATCCATACAGTGCATATCATTCACAACTTCGCCAATTAAACAATTGGCAATTTTTTTTTTATTTAGTTTTTGTTGACCGGGTGGGGTGCACTAGCCATAGCAATGACTATTTTCAGGCATGACCCAGGAGGTTACAGAACAAGACATATGAAAACAATAACAGTACAGTAATTACAGTACATAATTAGACAATTTTCAAGGAGTGGAATACAGTCCGTGTATCAGAAATAAACAAACGGTAGGGTAAATTACTGTACAATACAGTGTCAAAACAGGAGTATAAGGAGGGAATACAATAAAATAAGGTCATAAGTGCTTAATTCGGAAACAATTAAGGTAGAATTATACAGTGATGACTGTGGGCACTATAATAGTCATACAGGATAGATATAGGAGAGTTAGGAATAGATAGAAGTAGGGATGCTAGATAAGGAGAGTAGGATGAAGTAGAGAATTGAGGCATGGGGAGAGGTGAGGGCCAGAAGTAATGAGGGTAGGACTATAGGGTAACAGGAAGAGGACAGCAGAGCATATTAATTTGTTTAATAGGGAAACAATTAATAGAGAATAGTAATGGAGTGCAGTGTTCGTAGAGGGGATGGAAGGCTAGGGTGATTCGAAACAAGAGCAAGAGCAGGAATCAATGAGATGGTTACGTAGTGATTTTTTGAATGTAGCGTGGGATGCGGCTAAGTGTATAGTTAGAGAGAGAGAGAAATATAGAGAGATCCAGTGTTGAGGGGCATGACGGGAGAATGCGCTAGCACCTTTGGAGGAGTTATCTCTGGGGATGTGGACAGGGGCATTGGCAGCCAAGCATAAGCCAGACTCTGGTTTAGAAATAGGCTCACCAAGGGCTATGTGATGTCTACTCTTCTGGTTTAATACAACTGGCACAGACATTGAATGATGAGCTCCATAGATGGTTTGACAATATACTGAAAGATAAAAAATATGTCATGGCTACAGTATTAGACCCTCCTTTTAAGGATGACTTCCTCTTTCGTGATCACTCTGCTTTACAGGAGTGTAAACGGTGTATTAACCAAGAGGTGCAAGTGGCCCAAACACTCTTTTTTTGTATATAAATATTTTATTGACTATGCATATAAGTACCGAAACAATCTTCCAATCACAGAAGATAATTCAGTATTATACCCTCAAGGATGCAAAAACATTCCTCAACAACAGTGAAACAGTAAACTCAACAAAGAAGATGACAATACATTAAACCAGACAGGGAACCCATAACTCAGAATGGACATGCACAGTTTCCCCCTTGAACAATGAAAAACAACAGACTGAAGATCTGGGACATCCACCTTCCTGCCACAAACATACTACCACTCTAAAAAATGAACCACCATATGCAGTTCTAAAAAATACTATGCATCATCCCCATTAAAATGTCTCTGCTGCTTCACCCACACTTCCCACCCTCTAAGAAATCTTTTAGCCACCAAAAAATAACCTTATAAAAAGCCATCACATTATCCATGGCCTGTTGCCACCTAGAAAGAGTCAGAACCTCTGTCGACCTCCAGTACAGCAACAACAGTCTCTTGGCTTTTAATGCCACTGCAAACAAAAACTTTATATACTGTACCATGCCCGAGCACTCTTGAAAGCTCTGCTTCTTCCAGTACAACAGTTGGAGAACTATCTTACCATCCATGCTATCTACGATCCTCTCCAGTCTGGTTTCCATAAGAAACACAGTACTGAGACTACTCTGGTTTGGGTACTCAATGATCTCCTGATGGCTAGAGATCAGAAGCGCTGTTCCATCTTGGTTCTTCTGGATCTCTCTTCAGCCTTCGACACCGTAGACCATGAGGGTACTTCTTGATCACCTGAGGTTCATCTGTGGCCTGCCTGGTACAGTTCTCAAATGGTTCCATTCTTTCCTCACTGGCAGGTTGCAGAGGGGAGTATCAGGGATGTTTTCCTCTGACTCCTACTCCCTGACATGTGGGGTCCTGCAGGGTTCAGTGTTGTCCCCCACGTTGTTCATGATGTATATGCTTCCATTAGAAGACATTGTAAGATGGTACAGGCTGAGTTTTCACTGTTATGCAGATGATACTCAGCTGTACCTGTCCTTTGTGCCAGACCAGGATAGTGCACTGTCAGTTTTTTCTAACTGCCTCACTGAAATCCAAGACTGACTAAATTCCAGTTGGCTGAGGTTGAACCCTGACAAGATGGAGGTGTTAGTGGTGGAACCAGGTCACCGGATAGAGGGGTCAGTTGCTGGGCTGCCTTCCGGGCTTTGGCTCAAGGGGTCCCAGCTCTTGACCTCTGAACAGGTACGGAATCTGGGGGTGATATTTGATGATGGGGTGACACTTCATTCACAGGTGTCAGCTGTGGTCAAGTCCTCTTTTTATCATCTGAGGAACATCACCCGGATTAAGCACCTTGTTCTGTCTGGTGACCTTCCAACTTTGGTACACGCTTTTGTGACCTCTCACATTGACTACTGTAACTCCCTATACCTAAGGCTTCCTGGGGTTGATATCTGCTACTTGCAGCTAGTGCAGAATGCTGTGGCCAGGTTATTGTTTGGTTCAACTTGATCCAGTCATATTTCACCTGTGCTGCACGTTCTACACTGGCTACCTGTTCAGTGGCGGATCACCTTTAAAGTTGACTTGCTGACTGTTAGAGCCCTACACAGTCTGGGTCTGAGTTACCTACAAGCACTTTTGAGTCCCTACTGCCCCCTCAGATGGCTCCGTTCAACTGACGAGGTATTGCTAGAGATTCCCAGGGTGTGTTTGAAGACCTTGGGAGCTTGGGCTTTTTTCTTTGCCGATACCTCACTGTGGAATTCTCTACCTCATTGGATACGAGAGTGCCAGACAGTGGAGAGCTTTAAAACTGCTTTAAAAACATATTAGTTTGCTTGTGTTTTTCCTGATTTTTAGTACTGGACAACAGAATATTTAATAGTTTTACTTGTTTTTATTTATGTGTGTACTGTTTTTAGAATTCGATGATTGTACAGCACTTTGATAATTTTGATATTGTGCTTAACAAATAAAATTATTATTATTATTTATATTATTATTATTATTGGTCTCAGACTATATTGGAACCCCAGCTGCTGCCAACAATTTTAAGTCCCAAAATGCAACTTCTTTGTATCGACAAGTTGTTGTAAATTGCATATTTTGATGTCATAGTTGTTCAAGAATTGCGTAAATTATGTAGATAGCTCTACGGCCCCCTTCCTAATGATGCATAAAGAATATCATCAATGTACCTTCGTCAGAAATGAAGACAGACCAGGTATGAGTTTCTGGTTTGGTAAAATACCGTGGTCCCCTCTCACCAACCCAAAATAGGTTGGCATAGAGGGGGTCATGATGGTACCAATAGTAGTCCTAAAGGTTCACAGGAAAAAAATCCCATTGAGGACAAAGTCATTACAGAGGATGTTAAAATTATGTGTGTAGCTTCAATTAAGAAATCTGATGGGAAAAACAAAGGCCTTGTGAGAATTACACGTGTGCTATTCTAATGTGAAAATAACCAAAATCATGTCTGCTTGATGTAACATAGAAACATAGAAACATAGACTTTGATGGCAAATAAGGACCACTTGGCCCACCCAGTCTGCCTATTTCCCTACCTACTGGATAAGCTGCAGATTCTAGTTAACCAACAGCCTACTTCCTGCCACCCCCCCACTACAATTGCCTTATGTCTGTCCCATGCATGTTTGAATTCCCCCACTGTGTTATACCCAAGAACCTCCCCAGGAAGGCAGTTCCATGCATCCACCACTCTCTCCATGAAAAACAATTTCCTCACATTACCCCTGAGCCATCCCCCCATCTTTAAATTGTGCCCCTTTGTTCTTACACATCTCTTTTTCTGAAAGATGCTACCCTCCTGGACTTTGTTGATTCCCTTGAGGTACTTGAATGTTTCTATCATGTCCTCCCATCCCTTCTTTCATCAAGGGTATACATATTAAGCTCTCTCGGTCTCTCTTCATATGGCTTCTGATGTAGACCCTGCACCATTTTAGTTGCCCTCCTCTGGACTGCTTCCATCCTGTCCATGTCCTTGCATAGATGAGGTCTCCAGAACTGCACACAGTACTCCAGATGGGATCTCAGCAACTGTCTGTATAGAGGGATAACCACTTCCCTTTTCTACTTGTGATGCCCCTTCCTATGCATCCCAGTATCCCCCTGGCTCTCCTTACTGACTTCTCACATTGCTTATCAACCTTTAGATCATCTGATATGAATACCCCCAGTCCCTTTCCATTTTTGTTGTTGTTAGGACCTCCCCTGCTATTGTGTACTCTTCTCCTGGGTTTTTGTTTCCCAGGTGCCTTACTTTGCACTTCTTTGCATTGAATCTAAGTTGCCATATGTCTGACCATCCCTCCAACCTTGCCAAGTCCCTTCTCATCCTTTCTACCCTCCTTGTGTATCAACTCTGTTACAGATCTTTGTGTCATCTGCAAAGAGGCAAACCTTTCCCTCCAGACCCTCTGCAATGTCACCTATAAAGATGTTAAAGAGGACTGGACCCAGTACTGAGCCCTGAGGTACTCAACTAGTAACCCCCCTTTCTTCAGAATGTGTTCCATTCACTATTACCTTCTGTGTCCTGTTGTGTAGCCAGTTTGCTACCCAGGCTACCACCCTGGAACCCACACCCAGGCTGGCTAACTTGATTATTAATCTTTTGTGCCGGACTGTGTCAAATGTCTTGCTAAAGTCTAGGTAGGCCATATCCACAGTCCCTCCCTGGTCTATTACTTTGGTCAAGCAGTCAAAGAAATTAATTAGATTCATCTGACATGACCTTCCTGCTGTAAATCCATGCTGCTTTGGATCCTGTGTCCCACTGGCCTCTAGGTACTCAACAGTTCTTTCTTTCAGAAGTGATTCCATCATTTTCCCTACCACTGAGGTCAAACTTACAGGTCTGTAGTTTCCTGCTTCTGCCTTGCTCCCACTTTTGTGAAGGGGAATCACATCTGCCCTCCTCCAGACCTCAGATACCACCCCATCCTCCCATGATTTGTTAAAAAGTGTGGTCAGTGGTGTCACTAGGTCCTCCCTTCGTAGATTCTGTGGTGAATCCTGTCAGGCCCCATTGCTTTGTCCACCTTGAGTTTTAGGAGTTCATTCAGGACTCTTTTCTTCTGTAAATGGACTAGTGTCTACCCCCTACCCAGAGTGCTTCTATTGTCTGGTTTAGGTAACTCCTCCTCATCTTCTTTTGTGAATACTGAGCAAAAGTGTTCATTCAGTATCTCTGTCTTTTTACTGTCTCCCTCTGCCCACCTCCCCTCTCCCTTATTAATCTTCACTATTCCTCCCTTAACCTTTCTATGCTCCCTAATGTACCTATAAAAGGTTTTATCCCCCTTCTTAACTGAATTGGCTATTTTTTCCATGGTTTGGGCTTTTGTTATTCTGACTGCCTTCCCCACTTCTTTCTGCTTTAATTGATACAGTTCCCTGTCATGCTCTTTCTGTGATTCCTTATACTTTTTGAATGCAGCCTTTTTCTCCTTAACCTTCCCTGACACCTCTTTTGAGAATCATAGTGGTATAGTGGTTTTTTACTCCGCTTTATTTTCTTTATTTGTTTCACACAAAGGCTTGTTGCCTGTATGATGGCAGTTTTGATTTTTCTCCATTGCTCTTCCACCCCTCCTTTTTGGCCATTTGCTTGTGTATTCCTCAAGTATTCACCAATTTTGCCAAAGTCAGCCCTTCCAAAGTCCAGTATCCTTGTTTTTGTATAGCTCATCTCCATGGTTGTGCTTATTGTGAAGCACACTGTGCAGTGGTCACTTTTTCCCAGATGTCTACTGACTTCTAAATTTGTGATCCTCTCTTTATTTGAGAGTACCAGGTCTAGTATTGCTCCCTCCCGAGTGGGTTCCAACACTAGCTGTCTAAGGCCTGCCCCCTGCAAGGCATCGAGAATGACCCTGCTCTTGGATGTGGCTGCAGTGCATGTCATCCAGTTAACATCTGGCATATTCAGGTCCCCCATCAACAGAATCTCCCCTTTTTCAGCCATTTTGAGAATGTCCTCTATCATTTTCTTGTCCATTTCCTCCCCTTGAGATAGGGGTCTGTATACAACCCCTGTGCAGATTGTGATGCCATTCCCTGTCTCCAAGGTGACACAGAGTGTCTTTTGTCCTCACCTTTACTTGTTAGTTCTGTAGCTTTGATCTCTTCCCTTTTGTATAGAGATACTCCACCTCCTCTTTTCCCCTCCCTGTCCCTTCTGTAGACTGTGTACCCCGGTATGTTGACATCCCAGACATGGTTCTCCATGTACTATGTTTCTGTGACTGCTGCAATATCCAATTGTTCATCTTCCATCAAGGCTACTAGCTCAGGAAGCTTGTTTCCCAGACTACGGGCATTGGTACTCATTGCCCTCCATTTAATGTTGGCTTTATCTTTTTCCCCCATGCCTGCTTTTATTACCGTTGTCTATTTTTCCATTTACCCCTGTCCTGCTCTCTGCTGAGCACTGTACCTCAGTGTTTACCTTACTACCTGACATGTTTTGTGGGGGGAGGCTTGAAATTTCCTGCCTCTTATCAGCACCTCCCCCCATGGCTAGTTTAAAAGCTTGCCAAGGAAGCATTTAAACCTGTCACTTAGGAGCTTGGCTCCCTTCGTGGACAGATGCAGAACATCATGCCAGTATAGACTGTCATCTCTCCAGATGTACCCCAGTCCTCAATGAAGCCAAAGCCCTGTGCTCTGCACCAGTTTTGCAACCATTCATTAAACTGCATGGCATGCAGTACCATAGCCTCACCCCTGCCATGGAATGGCAGCACCTCTGAGAAGGTAACCATGCTTGCTACCTGTCTGAGGCCCCTCCCCAACTCCACAATTTCATCCTGCACTGCACTGATCCCATGCCTAGCTAGGTCATTCATCCCAAGGTGGACAATGATATCTAGTTCCCTCTCCTGTGATGCTGCTTCTGCAATCCTGAGGATTCACTTCTTGTCCATCCAAGCCATGGCACCAGGCAGGCACATTACTTCCCTCTCTTCTCCCTTCCCCCGGTCTACCTCTCTAGCAATTGAGTCCCCTTTTAGAAGCTGTTTCCTCCCCCTGTTGTGCCCCTTGCCACCCTTTTGTGGGTCTCCCTTGTGGATGTCCTCAGAATTCTTCTTGGTCTCCACTGAGGGTGCCATCATAGAGGAACCTTGCTCTGCCAGACTGGCGTATGGTTTGTGTAGAGGTACAACTAGGGGGCTTCATCTCTGTTCCACCACCCGCACCCTTCCAGAACCCACTGTGGTCCAACTGCTCTTCATACTTGGCAGCCTCTGAGGCAGTGGTGGTGGCTGTGGTGCTCTTTGGGTGGGGGAGGCCTCCTTAGTCCATGCCAGTTCAGCCTGGAGGTGGCCAACCTCCTCCCTCAGAGCTGACAGTTGCCTAAAAATAGGACAGCAATGCAGTTTCCAGAATGTCTCCTGGAAAACTGCTGCCCCCAGCCAGTGCATTGCACCACTCCCCACATGTCCCTCTCCCCTATAATATACAATATGTAATATATATAAATTGTTTTTGCTTTTTCTTTTTGTGGTGTGTACTTACCCTTTATGCACTGTGCTGGGTTATTAAGAATATGACAGTTCTGCCCCAAGACCTGTTGAGGAAGTTATGTCAGAACTTTGGCTATAAAGGAAATGTCACACCTGGGGGGTGTGGTGTGGGGAAAGGTGGGTGGGTAGTCCACAACCACTGGTGACTGTTAGAAACAATCATATACACCACTGCTCCACCACCCTGGCTAGTACTACACTTTATAGTAATTCAACTAACCTCCAGAAACTGATTTGTAATCTATTTAAAAGTAATTTGATGCAAACTGGCACAGAATACTAGTAGACAGTCCAGTTACCCACAAAGAAAAATCAAATATGCAGTTATTTCAACCCTTCTGAAGTTGCTCACAAGATAAGCAGTTTTGAAACCCCCCCCTTCCTGATTTAAAAACTAAAATAATTAAACACAAAGCAATACCAATGTAAGACTGTAAAGTAAGGAAAACTTCCCTCAGATATAAGCAAGATAGAGATTTGTTGTAGATTTCAAGTCCAATATAGTATATGCCATTCAGCTCTCAGTTGTTTCAAAGCACACCCTGTTACACAACTTCAAGAAGATGGGTTTCTGTCTGAAACTGAATCACACCAGTAGTTTATAGTAATTGATCAATGCTGGAATATTCCACCCAGAACAATTGGCAATGATGCAGGTCTCCCTGACTAGTGAAGACAATTTCCTCCACCTGAGGCTCTGTCTGACATCAAATTACAAACTGCAGCCTTTGCTATTAGAAGTACATAGCCACCACCAGTAAATTATTTCAAAATATTTTGATGCAAACTGTCACAGAATACTAGTAGACAGCCCAGTTACCCACAAAGAAAAACAAAAAATATGCAGTTATTTCAACCCTTCTGAAGTTGCTCACAAGATAAGCAGTTTGAAACCCCCCTTCCTGATTTAAAAACTAAAATAATTAAACACAAAGCAATACCAATGTAAGACTGTAAAGTAAGGAAAACTTCCCTCAGATGTAAGCAAGAGAGAGATTTGTTGCAGATTTCTAGTCCAAAATAGTATATCCCATGCAGCTCTCACTTGTTTCAAAGTACACCCTGTTACACAACTTCAAGAAGATGGGTTTCTCGTATATGTATGTAAAGATGTTGCATCCACAGACAGCTAGAAAAAAAATCTGAGGACCATGACAACCCCTCAAGTTTTGTCAGAATGTCCATGGTTTCACAGACATAAGATGATACATTTCCAGTTTGTCCCCTTGACCCACCCATGTCCTTGATCAATGTTTGAGAAATGGATGGGGCACAAGGAGCACCTAGTTGGCTGTGTGACTGGTCATTCTAGAAGTGCTAGAAGTGAATCAATGGCCTGGTGTTAGGATCATGCACTTCCACCTATAGTTCATATTTGGAGCTGGTGCCAGTGGAATACAGCTGTGACTTGTGTTTTATGCACTGAATAATTTCCACCACTTGGGCAATCAGGGGACCATCATTCTGTGCTGACAGTAGAAGAGCAGACAGCATCTGGACTACTGTCTGTATTCCAGGTTTTCATGAACTTACAAGTTAGGAAACATGCAGTCTAATATTGTGATATGATATGTAACTGTACCCCCAAAATATTTCATTTGCATAATTACTAATTGGTATTATTACAATATTGTGGCTAAGAAATAATAGTACTATTTTCACAGTTTAGGTAACATGTATTTGCAGTTGCACACACTTACATTTACCAAATGTCAGTACTGTAGCTGTGATGTAAGTTCTCATTCAGAAATCATTCCCTCATGAATTTACAGCTTACTAAACATGCAATCTAATATTGGACCCAATTCACGTAGATGGCAGAGAATGTGTCAAATGTACATTCCCAGGCCTGGTGATCAATAGCAGCCATCAAATCAGATGGACTGACCAGGAGCAGACTGGATCCTGTACTGTGTATGGAGTGAGGAATTGTGGATTATGGGTGGTCCTCCCATTACTGCTCTTTTACAGTAAGTTTACCATAGAAACAGGTGTGGGCTGCAGGATCATTTTCATCTACCGTCCACCTGGGGATGAGAAATTGTGCCTACAGGAAGTAGCAGACTTCATCATCGATACGGCATTGGAGTTGCCCAGGCTGATGGTCCTGGGTGACTTCAATGCCATGGTCAATGATGAACTCTCACAGTTTGGTCAAGACTTCCTCCAACTTATGAGTTTGTTGGGGTTCACACAGGTAGTTGCCTCTGCTACTCATAATCAGGGTCACTCACTTGATCTGGTCTTCCTCCTGGGGATTGAGTCCTTTGACTTGGTGATGGAACCAGTCGTATGGTCCAATCACTACACAGTAAGATTCAATCTCCAGCCCCCCCCTATAGGCCAGCCCTTGTGGAGATGGTCAGATACCGCCCATTGAGGGGTGTAACTCCAGAAGGTCTTCTGGCAGTATTAGACCTATTAAGAGTTTTGAGAGCAGGCGAGGATCTAGACAGTCTAGCTTTGGTCTATAATAAGGCTATTTCTGAGCCTCCGGATTCTATCGCCCCAGTCTGTGTTGGTCCCCTCTGTCTCCGCCCTCTGTCCCTTTGGTTTTATGGGACCTTGAGGGAGTTGAGATGGGTAGGACATAGGTTAGAGCATTGCTGGTGGAAGGCAACTCTTGAAGCTGACCACCTTAGATTGATAGATCATCACCAAAGCTATCAATCAGCCATCACATGTAAGAAGGCAGAATACCTGTGCAGTGAGATTGCTGCTGCTCAAAATCAACCAGCTCAGCTCTTTTGAACTGTAGACAGGTTGTGCAACCCAACCTGTCTACAGGTTCAAGGAGCATTTTCACAAATTAAGTGTGATGAGTTTGCTATATTTTTTTCGGATAAAGTGGCTGACATCAGGGCCGAAATCTGCTCAACGCCCTCTATGGGGGTTGGTAGTGGTCTGTGTATGGTTGCTTCCCCTCAGTCCTCCTGGATATCTTTTGACTGACTGGAGATAGGGGATATCATGTGGATTGTCCAGAATTTGTGGCCAACATACTGTAGTTTGGACCCAGGCCCTACACGCCTATTGTTAGGGTGTATGGAATCAATCAGCCTGATACTTACAGAGATTGTTTGGTGCTTCTTAGATTTGGGACAGTTCCCTAGCTCCCTGAAGGAGGCAGTGGTGACATCACTTCTTAAGAAAGCTTCTTCGTACACAAACAGCTGTGCAAACCTCAGACCAATCTCTAACCTTCCCTTTGCTGGGAAGGTGATTGAGAAAGTGGTTATGCTGCAACTGGAGAACCATCTTACCATCCACAATGTCTTCAATCCTCTCCAGTAGGGCTTCTGGAAGAGACACAGTACCAAGACCGCTCTGTTACTGGTGCTCAATCATCTCCTGATGGTGAGGGACCAGAAGAGCTGCTCCATCTTAGTACTTCTGGATCTCTCTTCAGTGTTTGACACTGTGAACCATGGGGTTCTGCTCAAGCACTTGAGGGTTATCTGTGGCCTGGCTGGTCCAGTTCTCAGATGGTTCCACTCTTTCCTAGCCGGCAGGTCTCAGAGGCTGTTGTCTGGGATTTTTTCCTCTGAGCCATTCTTTCTGCTGGGCAGGGTCCCCCAGGGCTCAGTGCTGTCCCCCATGTTGTTTGCAGTGTACCAGCTGTCCCTCGGAGACATTGTAAGATGATATGGGCTGAGGTTTTGCTGCTATGCTAATGGAACACAGCTGTATCTGTCTTTCAGACCCGACCAGGATAGTGCAATCTTGATGTTTAACAGCTGTCTGGTGGAGATCCATGACTGGATGAAGTCCAACTGGCTGAAATTGAATTCCAGGAAGACTGAGGTGTTGGTTGTGGATCTGGGGTGCTGGATAGAGAGGCTGGTGGTGAGTTTACCTTCTGTGCTGTGGCTAGATGGTGTACAACTGCCTACCTCTGAACTGGTGCATAATCTGGGAGTGGTTCTTGACGATGGGTTGACACTGTATGTACAGGTGTTGGCAGTTGTCAAGTCTTCCTTCTACCACTTTAGGAACATCACCTGAATTAAGCACCTTGTTCCATCCAATGATTTGCCCATGTTGATCCATGCCCTTTGTGACCTCGCAACTTGACTACTGGAACTCCCTTTATTTGGGGATTCTGGGGGTTGATATCCACCACTTACAGCTGGTGCAGAACGCTGTAGCATGGTTATTGACTGGGACTTTGCACTCCAGTCATATTACTCCCATGCTGCACGATCTGCACTGGCTACCTATGCAGTGGTTGATCACCTTCAAGGTTGGTTTACTGACCTATAAAGCCCTGTGTGGACTGGGACCGGGCTACCTGCAAGAGCTCCTGGTTCCCTACAGCCCCGGCCAGCCTCTCCACTCAACAGATGGGGGTTGTTAGAGGTTCCCATAGTGCAGCTGAAAACATCTGGGAGTTGGGCTTTTATGTTCATAGCACCATCCCTGTGGAACTCTCTACCTCATCAGGTTAGAGAGTGCAGGACCGTGGAGGGCTTCAAGACCAGTTTGAAAACACATCTGTTTAAACAGGCTTTTAATATCTGATATTTTATGGACTGTGGATATTTTTAACTGAAGCTGAACTTTCTGTAAGATTTTATTAAATTGTTTTACTGTATATTAGTATGTACAGTGCTTTGATTTCTGAATTGTGCTATATAAATAAAAATATTATTATTATTATTAAGAGACCTACTGGTCTGCCCATGTTTACCACCTTGCCTCCAGCTCTCATGGTGTAGTAAGAGGGCTGGGGAAGCTTGTTGTGAAGGATGGTGCCATGGCTGCTACACCATTCAGCCAGTGGGAAGAGCATCTAATGGTTAAGGAAGGGTCCCTGCCTGTGTATCCTGCACCATCCACCACCACTCCACACAGCGGATCAGTGATAAAGCATAGTATGTAGCCAAGCCCCACCCCCAGTCACCCACTTGGGCAGAAGCAGGACAGGAGTATAGGTGTAGAAGAGGTGTGGATCAATGCCACAGAAGCAGGACATTTCTTAGTAACTACAGCACTGTTACAAGCCAGTAAGTAATTATGTAAATTATTTTTATTGTCTAAGTAAACAATGTAGGCTTCCAGTTTGTGATGGACCTCAGCGTTGAGTAAATGTGGAGCTCCCAACCTCCCTCATACTAAAACTTACTTTTCCTTAAATATAAAACATCGGAGGTGGCCTGGTGGCACAGAGGGCTGAGGCGCTGGATGCCACACCTCAAACCATGCCGGTGACCCGGGTTCAGGAACAGACTTCGGCCCTGGGAGTTGGCAGGGAAGGGGTAGGATTGAGCATCTGTGCAACTGGGTGGGTTGGGGATGCATGATCACTCTGGTGGAGACTGAGAGCACTGCAGAGGGATCACACTAAGGGGAACACCACAGAAAAGCAGAAACTGCACTGGGATCGGTCAGATGACAGCGGCCATCCCTGACGATGCCCTCAAGCACTCTCAGCAGAGTAACATCCACCTCAGCAGCACCCAGGCAAGAAAGAAAGAAAATAGTGTGCTGGAGTCCCCTGGCCAGTGCCTTCTCTCTCGAAGGAGGGGGACCCTTCCGGCAAAGGGATATGCTTGGCTAACCAGAAGGATGGCTGCAATTTGAGGTAGGCAGCTCTGAGGGAATTGCAGGAAGGGGTTGCTGGTGGTACTAGGCAGCTTGAAGGAGGAGCAGGTACCAGTGCAACAGAGGGGAAAAAAGATAACACAAAAAAAAAAAAACATTGGAGGTAGCAATAATGTTGGGCAGTGGTTCCAGGAGCAAACAGGACTGAAATTGGCCAAGAAAATTACTGCTGGGGGACTCGGTGGTGATAGATTTGTGTGTAGCCTGCAACACCGGGAGAGGAGCTCATCCCCGGCAAGGACCAGATGCTCCAATGTGGACATGGATGGGGAAATGAAGCAGCTCACTAGGAGCTGATTTGAAATTTTGCTTAAAGAGATCCAGGGCTCCAGAAATGGGAACTGTTGAGAATTTAAAAACATTTTGGAGAAGCTTACCAGTCTGGGGCAGCACATAGAATGCACAGAAGAGAATATTGGAGCCATGGAGGATCAGGCCCAACAACTTGGTGGTGCACTCGAGGTTGTACTCCAGTAGACTGCTGCACTGTATGCCAAGACCCTGGACCTAGAAAGACACTCACGATGAGACAACCTCAGGAAATACAGCCTGGCAGAAGAAGCAGAGATCTACTCCATGACAGATGTCATGGAATATCTCCTTTGTGACATTTTAGATCTCCCAGTGGGCTATAATCTTTCTATTGAGTGAGCACACTGCTCCCTGACTAAGAAACCCACAGACCCAGCTGCATGCTCCATGTCCATTATTAATAAATGTGCCAGCTATAAAGTTAAGGAAGATCTCCTGTGTAGGGCATGGTCCAAAAGATAATGTATAATACCTGGACTCCTACTGTAAATTATGATTGACCATGACTACCCTCCTGAACTACCAGCAGCCAGGCAACAATATGCCCCCTTGCTCCATGTTCTCAAGGAACAGAACATCAGGTTTCAAACCCCTTTTCCTGCCTGTTTGCAGGTATTCTGGGTTGAGGGACCTGCTGTGTACCATTCTGCATTAGAGGCCAAGCAAGATTTCTTCCAGAGTGGCCTTCAGGTCTCGGGACTGCTGGTGGAATGTTTTGCCAATAAACGCTGTTTCATCCAGACTGGCAATTAGTCCTGAGTCAGAAGTGTAATGGAGCCTACAAAATGTCAGCCCAGGAGGCATTGAGAAGGGAGGCCATGATCCTGGCACAGGTCAACAAGGCCCCAGATACTGCAGAGAACACCAGAGACCTGACTGAGAGTAAAGGCGAGCTTCCACCTGCTAAAATAAAGATTTGATTGATTGATTGATTGATGTGGCTTAAAGTACTCATCTCCCACAAGTGGTAATGGCTTTTGAAGGTGAGACTGTAATGGATCATTGTTTTATCACATTTGTGGCTGGGGGAGACTTGTCATCCTGGAACAGTTTTCAATGCTATCACGTCCATACAAAGACAATTTAATAGCGAAGACCATCAATGCAACAAATCTTGCCAGGTCACAATGATGGTCTCGCTTTCCACTGCCGCTCCCTTTCCAGGTGTTGCACCCCAACCCAGAACGAATTCCAACTTGGAGCAGGATATTTAGAGATGGGGGGATGTGGGGGGCACAGTCCCCCACATGGGGTGTGCAGGGGGCAAAGCCCCCAACAAAAAAAAACACTTTGTTCTGACAGGAACAATGCTGACAGTTGGCATTGTTCCCTTCACTGCTGGGGATGTCGACAACATTGTAGTCAATATCTTGACATGGAACCGTTTTCAATTAAGCTGACTTTACACTTCAATGACTTTTGGATTTAATGACTTATCATCTTATCCATTGATCTGCAGATTTGGTTAGAGAGAATAATGTTATGAGCTGGAGTTTATTTTCCAAGGTTTAATGAGGTGGCAAGAAAATGCTGGGAAAATGAACAATCTCTTAAAAGCTGTCTAATACTTTCCTTTTTTGAAACTACATAACTTAAGGGGATACTGTGTAATAATTTGTCCAAGTTGAAATATGGGGAAGGGGGAATATCTGTGAAGGTTACATCTGAAAAAGAACCACAAGAGGTGATTGTGGTGGGTTTACTGAGATTAGGAGCTGCAAGAGTCATACAACAGATCGCAGGAAGGTCCTTCCAAGGAGGGAACTGTATACCTTCACCCCTTCTCAACACAGGCCCCGTTTAGGGACTTGTGCTGAGAACAGAAGCCCATATTTATGGGTTTCCTACCTTGGGAGTTACTGATTGTTATTTGTTATTTAGCCCAGTTGGCTGTTTACATGTTTCTCAATTTGGGTCTCTTTCTACTTTTCTTTTGCATTTTTTCCACTCAGATACCAGATGTTAAGGGTAACCACATTTGAGGATACAGAGAGAATGGTGCTGTTAATGCAGAACTACATAATTTATTATTTTTATTATGGATAGCAGAAATACACTAGTTTACTCATATAATGGGCATGGGCTCACTAGACCCAACAAAAGAAGTAAGATATTGAGTTACCTGAGAAAAACTAAAGCTGACTCCTATCTTCTATAGGAAACGCATCTTTCACATAGACAGGACAAGAAGCTCAGTAAGATGGGCTTTAGTTGTGCGGCCACTTACTCATATAAAAATGGAAGAAGAAGGGTAAGGGTGGTCTTAATTCCTAATGGGGTACCATTTCAAGTGGAAGATACTTTAATAGATAAAGAAGGCAGACATGCCCTAATGAAGGGGATTTACAAGGGCCTTAGAATTACATTGGCCTCAGTGTATTTTCCTCCGAAGTCTACCTTCCTTGATCATAGAGCTGTTTTAATTCAGCTGCAGAATTGGAGAGATGTAGTATTAATATGTGGTGGTGATTTTAACTTAACTTTTATCCCCAACCTAAATACCACATCAAGCATTCTGAGGGGGATACATAGGGTGGCCAGCCAGGTGACTAAGTTAATGGGTGAATGATGGTAGATGTTTGGCAACACCTCAATGCAGGAAGGAGGGATTACACATACTATTCAGCTCCTCATAGAATATATTCCAGACTGGACTATTTTCTTCAACATAAAGAAGAGCTATGCAGTGTAGCAGATTCCTGGATTGGAGATATGGTTCTATCGGAACACTCTCCAATCTTACTTAAACTAAGTTTGAGAGATGTTCTCAAAAACACACTATGGCATCTTAATGTTTCCCTTCTTCAAGATCCAGAGATAAGGGAATCTATTAAGTAAACCTACAAACAATTTCTAGAAGAAAATACCTCACCAGATATGTCGACCGAGATATTATGGGTCATAGCAAAGGTGGTTCTTCATGGGAAATTTATCGAGTTAGCTAGCAGAAAGAAAAAGGAAAGGGAGGTGAAGAGAACCCATCTGCAACACCAGATCCACTTCTTAGAGGGGCAACAAAAGTAAAAATATGACAGAACCAGAGCTGTGGAACGCAAAGATCTTAAGAAGCAGTTGTAACATCTACTAGATTACTATGTGGAGCAGAAGTTTATTTATTTATTTATGAGATTTACCAGGAAGGCATACTGAGCAACATGCTCGATTCCAGATGAGACCTGGGGGCCAAGGCCCAATGCATAACAAAGAGTTTGTTCATTACAAATACAGTGTTAGAATACAGAAAAGCTTACTTCTGGCAACCCTAAGTCAGGAAGTTTACAGACAGGGATAGATATACAATTGCAAATACGACTGGACTACAACATTATTGTAGTAATCTGTTAGATTAGCAGGAGCAGCTGGAGGAGAAATGTTCCTTGAGTAGTAGTTTGCAATGATAGGGATTTTTTGCGTGTCTTATGGGGGCAGGTAGGGCATTCCAGATCTGTGGAATTCTGTAGTTAAAAGCTGCCTAGCCTTTGGTAGTGCACATAAATGGGATGTGGAGTAGCCTAGGGTCCGTGCCTCTGAGGGAGTACACAGGAGGATGTTGTTGGGAAAGAGTAGAAGCCAGGTACAGAGGGAGGGAGAGGGACCAATATTTGGCAGTGAACCTAGTGCAGTTTATTAATCTACGATCATGGAGAGATGGCAGGGTTAGGGAGCTGTATAATGTGCAGTGGTGTGTGGATTTTGGGTAGTCGAGGATGAAGAGACAGAAGGAGTGGAATAGGGTGTCTAGGCTGGCCAGAGCGGACGAGGGTGCGATAGTGTATACTATGTCACCATAGTCAAGTATGGGAAGTATCATTTTTTGGACAATGGCGTGCCTCGTTTGTGTGGGGAGGCAGTTTTTGTTTCGCTATAGTGGACCCAGTTTGGGGAACAGCCTCTTATGTAGGGAGTCAATGTGAGAGGTAAAATCTAGGTGCTGGTCAAGCCAGATGCCTAGATATCTGTAGCTAATGCATTGCTCCAGGGGTGACCCTTCCAGGGTTTTGAACGGGGGAAGGGGGTTTGGCGGGAGAGTCTTTGTTGGGAGCCAAACATAAGTGACACAGTTTTTTAGGGTTTAGAAATAACTGGTTTGACCTAAACCAGTTCTGGATGGCTGAGAAATCCTCCTGTAGGAGAGATGCCACACTGCTTGTTGAGGGGCCTGAGGCATACAAGACTGTGTCATCCGCATACATTTGGATGGAAGAATGGGAGCATGCAGAAGGGAGGTCATTTAGAAAAATGGAGAAGAGTACTGGTCCTAGGACTGATCCTTGGGGGACACCAGATGTGACTGGTAGGGGGTTTGAGGTGTGTGAGGCAAGTCTGACCACTTGTTTCCTGCCCACTAGGTAGTCTTGGAACCACTCTATGGCTGGGTATGAGAGCCCTGCATCAGTAAGTTTGGAGAGGAGTAGGGAATGAGAGATGGTATTGAAGGCCTTTCCTAGGTCAATAAAGATGGCCGAGGTGATATGTCCTTTGTCGATACCGGTGAGAATGTCACCATTGACTCGTAGTAGGGAGATGATGGTTGAGTGGGTTTTGCAGAAACCAGATTGGAAAGGCATGAAAAAGGAGGAGGCATCCAAGTATGGAGTCAGTTGGGACAGGACAAGTCGCTCCTGGAGTTTGGACAGGATAGGGAGTAGGGAGATGGGTCTATAATTGCCTGGGGAGGAGGGGTCACCACCTTTTGGAAGGGGTATGACGGTGGCCATTTTCCATGCCATTGGTAACTTGCCCAGTGAGAAAGAGAGGTTGAGAAGGGTGGCAAGAGGGAAGGCTATGGCAGGGGCTGACAGGAATAGCATCTTGGAGTCCAGGGACATCGGCATTTGCCTTTGTTTGGGTTCAGTGCCCATAGGGAGCGAAGGACTTCTGCTGGGGAAACTAGATGGAATGAGAATGGCTGGACTGGGGGCCATGTGAGGGGGTGGGCGGTGGAGGGGGCTGGGGTGTGTGTACTGGAGGGAGGATAGAAGGTTGTTTGCACAGCTGGAGAAATGGGTGTTAAAAACTTCAGCTACGCAAATGGGGTCGGAGATGAGGGTGCCCTGAGCTAATAGTGTTGGGGGTGGGGGTTGGGTGGAGGGGAGAGCAGGGATTTGAGTGATTTCCAGAAATCCATTCGGTGGTTAAAGTTTTTAATAAAGGTTGATAGGAAATAGCTCTTTTTGGCTTGGCGGATGATGTTTGTACATGCATTTCAAAGGGATCTGTAGGTAGTAAGGGAGGCCTGAGTGCCCAGTTTCTTATAAGCTTTCCAGGCATGGTCCCTGGAGTGGCATTTTCTGATTATGTCAGCCATGATCCATGGGAGATGAGCCCCTCTAACTCTTTTTGTTTGCAGGGGAGCATGTTTGTCCCAGACTTTTAGGAATCTGGTTTTAAATGCATCAAAGGCTGTGTCAATGGAGGCTGCCTCGGTGATGCAGGACCAGTTTACATGTCCCAGGTCCGCCAGGAGAGATGCTAGGTCTAGGGAGTTATAGGACCTGGTGCGCAGAGTCTTGGGGGGGCAGTTGGGCTATGCAACTTCCTGATCAGGTAAATCATGTAATGATCACTTAAGGAATCTGGAAGCAGGCCTGCACCCAGAATCCTATGTGGGTGCGAGGTGAGAGCCCAGTCCAGTAGGGAGTGGGTTTTTGTCTTGTGGTTGAGTCTGGTGGGCTCTGTTATGAGTTGAGTGAGGTTCAGGGCCTTTATTTTGGTCTTCAGGTGGACTTTATCATTACCTAACCAATTGGAGTTATAATCACCGGTGGCGTGGAGCTCACCACCTACAGCTAGGGACTGTAAAGTGATTAGATGGGAGAGGATATCATCAGTAGGTGTGCAGGGGGGACAGCATGATCCTGCCACGTAAACAGGGGTAGTATATGGGAGTGACAGTTTAATGAGTATTGAGTCGATGTTTGCTGGGAGAGAGGGGATATCCACAATAGTGAACTGACGACTGTACATTGCCGTACCTCCACCTCTCTTATTGCCTCACCTGTCATGCCTGATGAATGTGTACCCTGGTATGGAGACTTCGGCATCAGTATGATGTGGTTTTAGCCAGGTTTCTGAGATGATCAGGATGTTGGGGTGCTGAGTTAGGGCTATTGGTTGTAATAGCGAGATTTTTGATAACAGGCTGCAGGTATTAAGGTGCAGTATACGTAGGCCTTTGGGGAGAGAGAAAGGGGTGTGGGTATATGTTGTGTTGGGGCCTGGGTTAGCCTCTATGTCCCCTGACAGGAGCAGGAGTAGGGCAAAGAGATGCTTTGTTTTTGTCCTGGGATAGTTTGTGCATGAAGTAGGGTTGCTGCTAGTAGAGGAAACAGGTGGGTGTCAGAGGGCTGAGGTGTGTAAAACCAAGAGCCCCGGATGAAATGAAGGTGGCAGGATAGTGGCACTGATATACCCATAGTGGACGTGAGCCAAGTCTTGCGCAGGCATGTGTGAGGAGGCAGCATAGTATGGCTGAGGGATTAGCTGAGGGGGCAGGGCCAGTGGGGGTTCCCTATTTGGGAGGTTGGCGGGGGGAAAGGTGGTTTGAGATGCCAGTGAGAGGAGAAGGAAAGTAGTGAGAAGCAACATCCTGGTCAGGTATGTTATTTGGCTGAGATAATAGGTTGGTGCCTTCTGGTGGTGGCAGCTGATAAGCTGCAAATGGGAAAGTAGGCTGATAGGTTTTACTGAGTCATGTGACATCACCCTATAAAAGGAGGAGCTCACCAAAAAGAGGCGGTGGTGGGGGAGTGGTGAGGGCAGTGGAGGCGCAGTGGGGCTGAATCACACAAGCACTGAATGCAGTCGCCAGTGTGAAAATGGTGCCAGAACTGCGCTATGCCTCTGTTTGCTTTTCCTTAGACAAAAATATTATTGGGGGGGGGGACCACACTCTTTGTGACTTTTAGCCAGCAGACTGTGGACTCAGAGGGTAAGGGCTGCCTTCTCTAAGGGCTGCCTTCACTACTCGTGTCACCCGCACACCGAGGTGATGGTACATCAAGTAACAGATATTGCAGAGGCTTTCAGGGCATACTATATGGACTTATGCTCCAGGTTCAGAAGTACAAGAGAAGGAGATACACAACTTCTTGTGACCACTGAATCTTCCCACACTCTCGGAGAATCAGAGGGAGAGTCTTCTCCTTCCTATAATGTCCAAAGAACTAAAGGCAGAGGTAGCAAGAATGAAGATGGGCAAGTGCCCAGGTCATGATGGTCTGGTTGCTGAATTTTATAAACACTTTTTTTGAAATGGTACCGCCCCTCTTGCTGCAAGTCTTTCAGGAGGTGTTCCTGCGAATGGGGAGGGCACCACCTTCATGGGTGCAGGCTGTTGTCTCTGTGATACCCAAACCCAGAAAGGATCCCACTAAATGCCCCTCATATTGCCCTATCTCCCTGTTAAACAATGACTATAAATTACTCACCTCCATTTTGCATGTTGACTACAATTGATTCTTCCTGGCCTGATACACTTAGATCAGACTAGGTTTATTCCGGGTAGACTGGCCCAGGATAATCTAAGAAGAAAAATCCATATTATAGACCATATAACCACATGAAGATGCCTTCCCTTTTAATGAGTTTAGATGCTGAAAAGGCATTTGATAAAGTATCCTGGCCTTTTCTCTCACAGGTCCTTTCCGGGTTTGGGTTCCCCAAGCCTTTTATTACTGGCTTATTTAAGCTTTATGATAAACCAAAGGGCTGTGTTAGAGCCAATGGCCATGTTTCCATGGGATTTCAGCTGGGGAGAGGGACACGGTAGGGCTGCCCCCTCTCTCCACTCTTATTTGCCCTTTATAGAAAACTATTGGCAGAGAGTATTAGGTGGAATCCATGAATAAAGGGGGTATCTCTGGGAGGGAGGGAAAATAAGTTAACACTTTATTCGGATGATATTTTGATATACCTGACACCCCTGATGACTCCTTACCTGCAGTATTTAAACAACTAGGCCAGTTTTCCACTCTCTTAGGTTATACATTAAACAGAACTAAAACAGAAATACTTAGCTTGCATTATATGCCCCTTCAGCCATTTCTCAGAGACTCCCGATGAAATGGGGCCTGGTTAAGATGAGATATCTAGTTATTAATATTGGGATCACATCAGATCAGTTGTTTCAGCTCACTTATCCCCCTCTTATTAAACAGCGTAAGACAGATTTTAAAAGGTGGTCTTTACTGCTAATTTCCTTGGGTGCCCATATACAGGCATTGAAAATGAATACCCTCCTGTGCCTCCTATACCTTTTCAATGTGTTCCCTGCCAGGTCTCACAAGTTGACCTGGTCAACTGACAACATCTTTTCTTTGCCTTTGTGTGGGGAAAGATTTGTCCTAGAGTAAAATGGGGTTTGCTGTTTTTACCAACGCAACGGGGGGACTAGCTCTCCCAGATCTTTCAGGATATTGGGTGGCAT
Source organism: Neoceratodus forsteri (assembly GCA_016271365.2). Taxonomy (NCBI): domain Eukaryota; kingdom Metazoa; phylum Chordata; order Ceratodontiformes; family Ceratodontidae; genus Neoceratodus; species Neoceratodus forsteri. Next base: position 795,138,659 of record CM057454.1, read on the forward strand.
CTCAAATGAGGATAGTACTTCTATGGGGGAACAGACAGTACAATTCCCTCTGGAAGATAATTGACATATTAATCATATGAGATGCCCCCTTACCCAGCATTCATTTTTCAACCTAGGAGTAAATCCGGCTGTAAAACATATCTATTGGGGGTAGAGACAGTGCTGGAGTTATGAAGGAGAGGGACTCTGAGGGGTAACATGAGAGACCATCTCTGGTCATTCAGGCGGTGAGCATTTGATTCAAGCTTTGAACCTGCAACACATGATGGTTGGTTCTGGCACCAAGCTGAATGGGGGATTACTTCTCCACATCAGATAATGAGCAATAATTTGGTGACTACCTTTGCAGTTGCACAAAGAAGTTTTGGATGGACCCAACTGGATGTCCTGGGATTTTACCAGTTAAGAAATAAAATAAAGAAACAAAAACAGCTTGGGGTTTGACCAGGGTAAGAGGAGAATACCTAGGTACCGTTCCTGAAAATTTGGTCATCTACAAATGGGGAGCAAGCTATCTCATTGTTGTATACTAACTGTATTAATGATTGGGATATTTCATCTCTGCATATAAAACAGCAATGGTAAACAGAGTTCAATATTTCTATTTCTCTCTGACAATGGTCAAAGATTTGGAGATACACTTGGAGCATCTCCTCTTCCTCTACATGGAGGGAATGTTGCTGGAAACTGAGGACCCTTTCCTTTCTGGTCCCAGTTCAGGTAGCACACCATAATCTGCAGATTTCCCCTTCCTGTTGGAGGAGCTGCGGAACCTCTAGGGCAACTCAGGCACATATTTTGGCAATGCCCTGAGCTTACCCCCTTTATGGGCAAATCATAGCTACTGTAGACTGAAACAAATTTTTCTTACACAAATACAGATAGGCCTGGAACATCTAGTATTAAGGCTGATCCCTTAAGACCTAAAGGGGAAGGAAGAAAAATACCTTTGGTCTAGATTAGCAGCAGCAGCCCTGAAAGCTTACTAAACAATGGCTCCAAAGTACCCATCCAGTGATTTCAGACTGGCTATCTATTATACAACACATTCAGAGAATTAAAAAATAACTTTTAGTGTATCCCAAAAAGTAGATCTATACAATAACAGATGGAATAGATGGGACTTGGGTAGTACAGAGGATGAAATGAACACCCCCTATTGCTCAGGGGGAAGTGTAGTATGTGTTCACATGCATAATGATGGTGTGCTTGCTGGGAAGGAAAGATGAACTTTATTAACTTCATACTTAAGGTTACCATGAGATGAAATGCACTAAATGATGTGGGGGTGCCCCGACATCTGGTTATCAGAGATTTTAATTCTCTAGCGTGGTATGTTCTGTTTTGCTTTTATTTATTTTCATCATTTGAAACTCTAAGCTGTATGTAAATCGCTCTCTTTTATTATTTTAGAGACCTTATGACTGTTATTTATAGATGGCATTGTTTGATTCTCTGATGTTAATGTACTAAATCCTGTTTATGTGTTAACTTTGATGATTTAATAACTCTGGAAAACCAGAATATTGTGCTACATTGATATTTCAATAAAAGAAGTATAAAATAATAAGTAAACAATGTAGTTGTATAGCAATTAACAATATCAGATTGTATATTTATTAAGCATTAAATGCATGAGGGAATGATTTCTGAAAAAAAACATACATCAGAACTAGAGCATGACATTCAATGTAAATGTAAAGTAGTTACAACCTTCTTCTTATGCTTTTTTTTAAGTGTCAGTTTCTGCGTACTTACTTTGCAAATACATGTTAATTAGGAATTAACTGTGGAAACAATGCCACAGAAGCAGCACATTCCTTAATAACTACAACACTGTCAGTGTTCATTTTATTTGTTCAATCATTATAAAAGATCATTACAAAGACAAATATAGAAAAAAAGACAACATACATATTAAAATACAGAGCATAAATACATAGGCCCAGATATTCAAACTGCACCCAAAAAGTGTGCAACAGCAGGAGCAAGCGCAAGTTCACTGTGCCCATGCGCAAGAAGCACGATATTCAAAAACTGCGCAGGCCAATATGCGCCTATGGCCAATGACTGAATATTGCACCACCTGTGCCATAGCTCAACTAGGGATGTGAAGCTGAGCATATCTGATGCGCCATAGTGCAACAAGGGATGCTCAGCGGAGCAGTCCAGATGTGTCATAGCACAACCAGGGATGCCCCCTGCAGCAGGGCAGCAATGTAACAGCACAACTAGGGATGCAGGGGCCCACCACCCATGCCACAGATGGGCAGAGGAACACACAGCAGAACAGACATTGTCCCCCACACCCCATGCACTGCACAACTGGGGGAGAGCTGGAATAATCACTGGCCCATGGATACAAGCAACCAACCCAATGTCGGGCCATGGTGCCCCAGCACACCCCCTGGCAAGCTGTGACCGGAACACAAGGAGGGCCAACCACCCCATACCACACCATCCCACCAATGCAGAGCACACCCCTGCACCATGATCCCCATACACCCTGCCCAGGAGTAGCGCCCAACAGTGCAGGACACCCCATGCATGCCACCACCCCCACTATGACAATGCAATCCTGTGCACCATGGAGCCATGCAAGGCAGCCCAACCATGAGTACCCTGCAGTGGGTGGCAGCAGACAGCTATGCAGCAGATGCATACACAGTGCCATCCTCCACGTCCCCCCCCAGAGGTACAGCTGAGAGACTGACCATGCTTCAGCACACGAGGTACCCCACACATGTGACAGGGCATGCCACGGACCCCACCTACAGCAGTACAGCACCCTGCACACCCTCCCAAGGACACATCCCATCCCAGCACTGGCCACAACAGCCAACACAGACATGCACAGTGTAGCATGGAGGCATGCACCACACAGGATGCAACACAGTGCATGGACAAACACCCACCTATACCCAAGGGCACACCAACACAGGGACACAGTAGCAGGTCAACCAAGCCACTGGCATGTGGCCACAGCTGACGTGTACTCAGGGCCAGCACCCCTACATTGCACAGGTGTGCCAGCCACTCTGCGCAGGTACCATGAAGCTGTATGCCACCAGCATGCCACCAGAGCAGAGGTGACAGACACTGGAGCACATCCCCTGCAACAGACAGAAGCGACAGCATGGAGGGGGGACAACAACAGCGGAGGCCACAGTGCCACCGGAGGCAGAAGTGCACCATACTGGTGATGGAAGGCAACCTGGCATTGTGCCGGGTACAGTGGTTATCCAGCATGGACAGCCACCACTGACACGCCAGCAGACCATGCATATCACAGACATGCAAGGGTGTCAACTGCACAGGCCATGGATGGTGTGACAGGAGTGCCATGCACACAGTGCAGGCCCCGTGGACCACTGCACACAGGCATCCAGTGCACAGAGTACAACACACAAACCACAGACAGTGACTGATCCCCCTGCCCACACCATAGGCAGTTCACCTCTGCACACAAACACACACGCCCATGCGTGCACCACCCCTGACGCCATGCACACCACTGCAGCTGAGCACCTGTAGCCCACTGCAAATCAGAGACCACCACAGTTGTCATAACAAAATGCATATATTTATAAGATGTAACAAAAACTATTTACAAATATTTACAAGGGGGGGGAAGGGCCACATAACAGGTGGGGGCGGGTAAGGGGCAGGGGTGAACACATGGGACAGGGAAGAAGGGGTGTGAGGGTGGTTCAAAGGGGGGAAGGTGGTAGTCGGGGCAGGGGGACATCAACATGTGCCCCGGTCCTCCTCATCATGGTGCCAACGTCTGCTTCTCCTCCTCCTCCTCACCCCTTGGCGGTGGATTCGATGAAGCAGCTCCAACGTCCCCCTCGCCACCAGGAGCAGCTCATGTATTCCCCTCTGTATCTCCTGGAGTCACCTTCCACCTAGGACAAGGGAGCACAGTCAATAAGTGTGACTGTCCAGCCCCCTGCAGCCCACCCATTGTGCATGGCATACAGCCATGTGCCATGCCCCTGTGATGGTGTGCGACCACCCACAGTGACTGTGTTCACAAGACCTGCCCACCCAGGCAGCCACAGCCATGTGGACCACTGCACACACCCACCGCCCATGTCCTGCACAGCACCACCATGGCCGTACAGTGACTTGGCTATGCGGTGTGAAGGCAGTGCCACAGCCATGTGCCCAGTGCATGCATGGACCACCATTGATGCACTCCCAGACATGCAGTGCCACTGGACAGTGGTGACTGTAACAAGTTGCGTGCATGGCAGTGGTGTCAATGGATGGTGGCTATGCCCCCACTGAAAGCCCAGTTATACAGCATGCAATAGTAATCATGGATGTAAGGCACTCACCATCATCAGGCTGATCCACGCGCCACTGACCACCATCATCCCTCCTGGCCCGCTGCTCCTCCATGCGGCGCCTCCGGTCCCCGTTCTTCCGGCGTTCTTCAGGCCCTAAGGTGCAAACATGGAGAGAGGAACATCAGTACAATCCAGTAGCAAGGCCCCCCCACCCCCATATGTGCGCAATCCCACACAGCCATACCCATCCACCCCACACCCCGATACCACCACCACGGCCAACATCAGATGGCCCCCCCATGCAACCGTGATACCTGTATGGACGATAATAGTGTATGGATGTTGCACCTACATGGCCGTGGCACTGTGCCCCTCCTGGCATGTACCCGCAGGTGGGCAAGCAGGTCCAGGCCCCAGCGCCTCAGGTCCCCATAACGATGGTGGCACTGCTCCGCTGTGTGCCTCATACCGGTGGCCTCCTCCAGGGCGTCAGCCACCTCCTGCCAGACCGCACTCCTGGCCCTGTCCAGGGATGCCTCTCCATACAAAGCCCCAGCATGGGGCTCAACTATAGCCACCAGGTTGACACACCTCCGCGCCATCTCTGCTGTGTGATTGAATCAAAATGGTGCTCGGCAACGTGGTCCTGCCACATGCAGATGCTGCGCGGTACAACACTGCCATTCCCTATCGCGCTGTCACTGAACAGCGCAATAGTGGTGCACCCATTCCTGATGCATGGTGGCTAGGGGGCAAAGGTCAGGCACAGGGTCAAGGGTCTCTGGCACACAGACAGCCACAGCGCGATTGGAACCCAATGCATGTAGCGCGATTGGGTGCCTGTGTGCCACCTCCTGTAGCAGCCTACAGCGCTGTTGCCCCAGTGCGCCTACGACGCCCCAGTGCCACAGCACCATATATGTGAACAGTGCTGTAGCACCACTGGCACAATGGTGACTGTGCCCTGCATTGCTTCCCGTGCACAGCACATCAGCAGCGTGGCAGGCACCTGTGTCATCAACCCGGGCATGCGCAGTTAGGTGTGTACTGTGCATGTCACAGAACTGCGCCCTTGGCTCAGCACGTTCAACACAATTGTGCAAAGTGCAACAGCGCGATATACAGCCAGCATATGCAAATCATCTAATCATCCATTCAATGGCGCAGTCACTGCATTTGCATCCACTTAAAGATGCGCCTCTCCTCATTTGCATGGGTTGCACTATAAAAATGTGAAATTGGGCTGCACTGACCATAGTCAGTTACTGCAGTCTATTGTGGTGAGTTGCATGCTGTTTGGGAGTGTGGACTGTGGTGTTTGGGACATGCATGGGACTGCACAGTCACAGGTAACACCTGTCATTCTCACAGGATGAATCATGACCGATCGTGTAGTGGAGGAAGAGGAACAGAGTCGTGGGAGGAAGAGGAGGCCAAACTTCACAAAGGCAGAGACAGATGCCCTGTTTGAGGCCTACCTCGATCAGGAGACGCTTCTCAGCAGATGCCAAGGAACACCACAGGCCCATGCTGCTGCATGGGAGGACGTGGCGCATGCTGTCAACCTGCATGGCAGCCACCAGCACTCCGTGCAGGAGAACAAAAAGAAGATGGGCACGGACAGGCGGAGAATTAAAGAGAAGGTGGCTGCCATCAGGGCAGCACGGTCTGCGACTGGTGGGGAACAGCCGGAGGTGCAATGCCTGACCCCACAGGAAAAGTAGGTTGCTGGCAACATGCAGCATTGCGCCATTGAGGGTGTTCCAGGTGGTGGATTCCAGACGGGTGGTAGCCCGTCACTGCATGGTAGGTCATGATCTGTCTATTGGGGGGGGACAGGGTATGTCACATGCAGTAATGCTACTGTTTTTCCCTTACAGCTCCTGAGCGTCTACATGGGTCAGTGGTGGTGGGCTTCTCCACTGAGGCCAGTATCATGGAGATGGAGGAGGGCCCATCTACCTCCACAGGAATATGGGAGTCAGGGTGACAGTGGGTCTGCCTGGACATCTGGACTGATGTTGGTGGAGACGGTGCAAAGGAGGCCCTGCCCGTGTCCCAGCGTGCCAGCATCCATGGATGCCAGCATGCTGAGACTCGGGCTGGTGCCAGATCCGTCACCGATGATGATGGGGCTAACATCATGGGCAGTGACACGTGTGGGCCACAGGATTGCCACACAGCAGGTGACATCGCAGCCATGGCTGTGGGTGGTGCCGCCATGGAGGCCTGCGTGTTATCACAGTCCCAGCCTGTGCCTGTCTGCACCAGTGGGGCAGCACTGGTGTGTGTCCAGGACAGTGGGACTGTTGCTGCCACTGCGGCAGCACCATTGAGCCCTGGAGAGCGGCAGCAGGAGGGGCAGTATCAGCAGTCGGCCAATGGCCATGGAGGTACAGTGTGAGGGGGTGGCATCAGTGCACCGCCTGTGGACATGCCCAGGCCTGGCCCTGGTGGGCAGCACCCACCCTCAAGAGGTGATGAGCATCAGGGCAGTGAACACCCTGAGGGACAGCATGCCGATCAGGCAGATGACCTCTTAGATGAGCACTCCCGCATACTGCAAGCATCAGTCAATCAGCAGATGTGGCTTGTGATGGCGGTGGATGCAGAGACACCACTCTGCTCCTGGCAGGGATGGACCAGTTGTGGGAGGATCTGACTGCTGCCATTGACAGGCAGACACAGGCATTCACAGCTGTCATGGCCACAGTGGGCACACAGTTATTTGCCCATGCATCGCAGATACCACGCAGTGCAATGTCCACCCCCCATTCCTGGCATCATGTGACACCATCCTTGTCAACACTGGGTTCAGCTGTGGGCATCCCGAGCATGCCTGCCGCAGGCATGTTTGTTGTGCTGCAGACCCCTGCACGAGCATGGTCATGTTCATGCAGTGGAACCCCTGGGGGACCGTCGGTGCCACTCCATGAGGCCAGTGGTCAGCCTGTCACTACTGGAGGGTCTTGGCAGGGCCACCCATGCATCCGTGGCAGCTGTGGCACTGTGGCATGTGACTGACCTGTCCCCCAGCATGGCTACTGTCTGATGTTGCCCTGTGTGCATTGTGTCATTCAGCGGGCAATGTACGGGTGGGGTACCCGGCCCTGCATGCACACACATGTTCCATCTGCACACCCTCCCGGCTGCTGTCCACTGTGGCATGTGCATGATGATGCCTGCGTTCCGTTGTACGCCACTGTGCAATGGTGCCCAGTGTCTGACACACACACAATGACAGGCAGTGGGCATGGTGGTCTGTGGACATGTGTGTGGTTAGGGGTGGTGGTCTGGGTCAGCGTGCCTCCTACCCTATGTGCATGTCTTGTGAGGTGTGTGTGTGTGTGTATGTGTATGTATGACCTTGTGCCATGTTAGACCTCGCCCATCCCTGGTGGTGTGTGTGGTTCCATGCTAGGCCACTTCCCTTGATGGCATGCACCTATGGTGTGTGTCCATGTGTGTTTGTGGGTTGTGCCTTTGCCACTGGTGGTTGCACATGGCCCCATGACTTACCTGGGTTGGCTGGAGTGCTCCTCTGTGATGGTGTCCCAGTGCAGCTGTGCCAGCTGGAGCAGTCGGGGGTCCCATCGCCCAAGGGGGGGCTGCCCATCACCATCTTCACCAGCGTCCTCATCGTCCCCATTGCTGTCTCCTCTTCAATCTGTACGGCTATCCCACAGTCATTGGCCATGTTGTGCAGGATGCAACAGGCCAGGAACAGCCCACAGGCCTTTGAGGGGCTGTACTGTAGGGCACAGCCGGAGGTGTCCAGACAACGGAAACATGCCTTCAGCATCCCGAACACCCACTCGATGACATTGCATGTGGTGGCATGTGTCTCATTGTAGCATTGCTGCGATGGGGTCACGAGCCACCGGTATGGTGTGAGCAGCCAGGGATGGAGTGGGTATCCACTGTCACCTGTGTGTAGAGGGTGGAGGTTAGTTTGGTGATTAGCGTCGCCCTGCCTTGGACCATGTAGGCCACTACCCACGTCACCTCTAACCATGCCCCTCCTAAGCTCTATGTTTTTCCGCATGGTTTGCATACTCACCCACTAAGTGGCCAGTGGGGATGTCCCCACTCTCAAATCTGTGGCACAGTGCTGACAGGTGCCAGATGAAGGCATCATGTGCTCCCCCAGGGTGCGTGGCACAGACATTGATTATGCACCCCCTGGCATTGCACACCACCTGGCAGTTGATGCTTGCATAGCCCTTCCAATTGATATATGTGGCCCCCTCAGGTCCAGGTGGTGTGCAGATGGCCACATGGGTGCAGTCTTTTGCCCCTAGCATTCCAGACATACGTGCTACTCCCGTATGCTCGCTGTGCACTCCACCAGTGTGCTGGGGAAATGGATGTACTCTGCAGCATGTGGCAGCAGTGCGCTGAGGAATTGGGTGAGGTGGCATGATGTGGCCAACTGGGTTATGCCTGTGGTGTCCCGTGTTGGTCTCTGGAAGGTACCTGTGGTGAGCAGGCACATGCAAGCTGTCACTTTAGTCTCCACTGACAGAGCATGGCTCCGTCGTGTGGGTGCCTGCATCACATCACTGCACAGCTCACAGAGCAGCCTCAGAATTGCCCGATTGGTGCTGGCCCATGATCTTGGTATTGCTGTACAGCTCGAAGCTGGTGCAGGCTTGGTACTGCCTGTTGGGGGCATACCACTGACAGGCCCTTCCACGGCCACGCCCCCCTGTTGCCTGCCTTCTCACCCCCCTCATTACTGCCTCCATCTGGATGGTGGCACTGGCCATGTCCCTGGCTTGTGTTCCCCCCCGGCAGCTGTTTTGTGTTCCCCCCACTGTCCTGGCTGCTACTTCCCCTGCACTGGGAACACCTTCCTGTGGTGGCCTCAGTGCTGTGTGGCACTTCCCCCTTCTGCACTGTCTTTGGCTTTGGCTCCCCACACCTTCCCTGTGCCTGTGGGTTCAGGGTGCCCTTTCCTTGTCCTGCCTCTGTGTCTGTCCTGCCCTGTGTGTCTGCCTAGTGGTCAGCCACATGTGCCTTCCCTGTAGTGTTCTTGCACCTCTCCCTTATTCCTTTTTATTTTGGCTTATTTCCGCTATCGCACAACTTCCGCTTGCTCCCCTATTGTGCATGGTGCATGTTGTTGAATATTACACTGCGCCATTTATGCATGGTTCCTCCCCCTTCAGTTGCGCATGCATTCATTATCATTGCACTCTTGTTCAGCGTGATTTGGGTGGCGCATCTGCCTCCCGCTGAATATCATAGAATAGCGCATTTTCAGACTTGCGCTGGAGCAACCCTATTGCGCATGGTGCAACCCTTTTGAATATCTGGGCCATAGAGTGCAATATACAGTAAAAATGTGGTATTTATAATTAGTCAAATCTGTATGGTATTAACTTTCTTTCTCCTTATTTTTGTATGTTACAAAGATAAAGTGCAGTCCTTTTAATAATATATTCATCTTCAGAAGGAATAACATTTTCAAAATAATATCATTGGTACAATATGTTAAAGATGTTAGAATAGGCTCTAACCATCTACATCTTACTGAATTATACCACGAGCATCTTATCATAGGGAAAGGGAACATTGTTTAACCAGGAGTAGCACACTAAGCCGAAGCTTGTTTCCAGATGCGACCTGGGAGCACAAGGAAGTTAAGTGACTTGCTCATGATCACACAGTATGCAACTAGGCAGCTGTGGGACTCAAACCCAGGTCTCCAGATCAGAAGCTCAGAGCCTTAATCCACTCTTCATTTTCACTTGCCCCACAAAAACACCAGACAAACATAGGATCCGTATGTTTTTTCAAATCTACACTTAAGCATGTTAGATTCAAAAGTCAATTTTAAACTTTGCATATGTTCTTTGCATAATTTGACATGCAAGAATTTCAAGGCAGTATAGCTAATAATTGAAGCAGTCATTATAAGGATACCAACATGCAAATTTAGAACCCATGATATATCACAAATCATTATGTTTATACTTTCTTATAAGTAGATTTTTAATATGGATCTTATAATGTTCAGACATTAAGATACTCCATGAGGTAAGATGAAATAATGAAAGAAGACCCTCTGATCTTAAAATTGTTTTCAAAGACTGTAACCAGCTAGATTTTTTTACAGCCAATAGTGCCCCAAAACATTTTTTTCATTAAGACACTTCTTTGCAAGTCAATGACCGGACATCTTATTAAGTTGAATCCAAATATTAACTATATGTAATTCAACTAAAGCAAGTATATTTGATAGACCTAATTCTGCTCTAACAAAGGGAGCTGGAGTTGATTTAGAAAAGCCAATAACCCCTCATAAAACTTGAATAGCTGTTTTTTTTTGTTTCACATTAATGGCATATTTATGATCCCAAATTTCAAAGCCATATAAGGTCAGTGTATTAAATTTAACATCTATTGCTCTTAGAAAGGGATAAAGAGAACCCCCACCATATTTGAAATTAAATCTTCTTACTGCTAGAATAGTTCTTGTAGTTTTTTTCTGAATTACCTTAGTGTTTTTTCCATTTAAGAGAACCAGATAAAATAAGCCCTAAATATTGATAGTCCTTTGTACAATCCATTTTTACATTTTTAATGTGCTACTGAAATTTTGTAATTCTCCCACCTAATATCATAATTTTAGATTCATCCATATTAATCCTTGAACAATTCTTTTCAGCAAAATCCACCAGAACATCCAGTTTTAATTGTAAACCTGTAGGGGTAAGTGATAATAAAAGCAGATAATCTGCATAGGCAAGTATTCCACAAGTCTCAGGTCCTATCTTTGGAGCATCAGAAGGAAGATCCATCATATTTTCTAGTAAATTATTATTATAAATCAAAAAAAGAGTAGGGGCAAGGATGCAGCCCTGTCTCACCCCACAATCTGTATTGAAATGTTTTGATAAATTACCTTTATTGTTTCTAATTTTAGCCCATGTATGCATATAAAGTAACTTTATAGCATTTATTAATGATTGATTTATTCCCCAAATTCTCATAGTATTCTACAGTATCTCTCTGTTGATAGTATCAAATGTGGATTAATAGTCAATGAATGCCAAATAGAGTTTCTGTCCACATAACAACATATTTGTCATGAAAATGTTACAATATAAAAAAAATTATCCAGTGTTGAAAATGACTGAAGAAATCTGTCTTGACCTGGAGAGAAATTGCCAAGAGACTGAATGTTTTTCAATAATCTATGAAGGAGTATACTTAAGAGCATTTTTTTCATTATGTTTGTGAGAGAAATTGGACTGTAATTAACTAGAATAGATTGGTAACCTTTTTTAAAAATTGGAATGATTGTTGTCCCACGCTAAGAATCTGGAATATAATTTTTCTGAATACAGGAATTAAAATAGTCTGCAAGTACCTCTGCCCAGTCTTGATCTAAATATTTAAATATTTCACTTGGAATTAAATCTGGACATGAGGCATTATTTGTTTTTAATATGTGAATAGCACTAAAAACTTTAGTCTTTGTAATATCTGGAAACTTCATTTCAATATCCAGTATTAGCACAGTGGGAATATAATTGTAATTTTGGTGCATTGTTTGTGAGAAATATTTTACCCAAGCATCATTATCAATATAAGTTTATATGGTGTTTACTGACTATTTACAACCCAAGGCCACTAACTGCCAAATGGTTTTATCATCTTGTTTATGATTACATCACTCATATGTTGCCACAAATGTAGAGAATAATCTACAGCAGTGTTGCACCCTTCTTCTTGCTCCTTATTTTAAGTGTCAGTTTCTGCGTACTTAATTTATAAATACATGTTAGTTAGGCATTAACTGTGGAAGCAATGCCACTGAAGCAGCATGTTCCTTAGTAACTACAGCACTGTTAAAAACCAATGAGTAATTATGTAAATTAATGATTTTTTATTGTATAGCAATTTACAATATTAGATTGCATGTTTATTTTTAGTTCATGTTTTTGTCACACAGTATACAAGTGGTGGCTCTGGGATTCAAACCCAGTTCTCCAGGTTCACAGGTCAGTGCTTTTAGCCACTGTGCTGTATTGCAGTAAGTTCATGAGGCAATGATTTCTGAAGGATAAATCTAAGTGTCGCTAATTACACTGTAACTGCACTAGTACGTAGTTGTTAACTAGTTTCACAATGTGTGTACTTGCATCATTTTAAATGTGCTGCTTCTGTGTGATTGACCCACACCTCTTCTGCACCCGCACCCCTGTCCTTCTGCTGCCCAGGTGGGAGGCTGGGGGTGGGGCATGGCTACATGCCATGCTTTATCTCTGATCTGTTGTGTGGAGTGATGGTGGGTGGTTCCAGATACACATGCAGGGGCTCTTCCTTAGTCATTACATGCCTTTTTCTTTGACTGAACAGGGTAGCAGCCATGGCACCATCCTTCACACCAAGCAACCACAGCCCTCTGACTATACCATGAGGGTTTGGGGCAAAGTGGTGAACACGTGCAGACCAGTAGGTTCCCTTACTGGAAAACAGCAGGACTGGGAGGAACAGATATATCCCACAATTCCCCATACCACACAGAGTGAAGAATTAACTTTGCTAGTGGGCAGTCCATCTGATTGGATGGCTGCTGGTGATCGACAGGACTGGGTATGCACTTTTGAAACATTCTGTGCTGCCTTTCAGGCTTATGCACAAAATTATCTGATCATCTATACACCACGTATCTGAGAGGCATAGGCAACCCAAAGTCAGAAGGTTGCACACCGGTGGTCCAGTGGACCTTGGTGGCATGCTCCAAAGCATGCATCCCTTGTGCATCCAGTCCCCTGACAAGTTGGGCATGTCCAAGCAGGGTCAGTCCAGGGTGTTGCAGGGGGCATGCCCACACTCCACGCTATTCACTAAGAAGCAGAGTGCCAGGTAAGGAGGGGGCAAACTATGGCAGGGGGGACCCTGCTGTAACTCTTACACTCTTCCCCAAGGTGCAGCCACCAATCATGCAGACATATGCTGTCACCTCCAACATGCCACCCCAGCCCCCAGTGACAACAGTCCTAAATTGAACCAGTAGCAACTCAGTTGATGAAGCCTTTCTGGCAAAGCTCTGGGGGGTATCCCGTGTACAGGGCGACCATGATTGAGCGCTTTCAAATAGGGTGACTCAATCATGGTGCCTGCGCACAGGGCTACCTGGCAGGGTAGTGACTGGATACGGGGGGGAAGGCAAATATAGCAATGGGATGTCACTATGTATACATGTGTGAGGGGGGGAGGGACCATGCCGTGAAACAGGTGGAAGGGGCAGGAGGGTTTGTGGGGTGTAGTGTGGTGATGGGCTGCCAAGCTGGCCATGTGGCATGGTGGGTTGGTGGCAGGCTGGGGTTGGGAGGGTGCCAGGTTTGGTTCTGGGTGCAATCGTGTTTTTGCGCCAGGCCGGTTTCTTTTTTTTTAAGTTTTGCACCCCCTCTACATGCACCCTCCTGGAACTGAGAATCCTTTAGTAGGGGATTGTGGGGGGGTGCATCCCCCAACATAAAAAAGAAACACATAGATCTTGGGCACCCTTTTGCAGTTCACTGCGGGTGTACATTGCTGAAATCCATTTTCGGTGATGTGCATTCGCCCAAATGGCGATCGCTGTTCCACAATCACTGTTACCACATACAACTGTTCTGGAGTGAGTAATTCCAACTCATATGTGTGGAGACCGTTGTTCTTTGATAAAATAAAGACTACTTTTGAAATATTTTCCTACATGTGGACAGTACAATGTTTTGCTAGAGTGCGGCAACATGTGGAAATTGTTGAGACGTTGTTGGGGGTTAGCAGCTCCCTGATGAAGCCTTTCTGGCAAAGCACTGGTGTGAGTAGTTCTGACTCCTATGTGTAGCAGCACTCATCCTTTGATGAAATAAATACTACTTCTGAAATTGTTTCCTATGCATGGACTGTGCAATGCTTTGCTAGAGTGCAGCAACTTGTAGAAACTCCTCAGGGACAACAGGGAGGGCTGAGGATAGCCGCTCAGGCAAGCACCTGTGATTTTGAAAACATTTCTCACTTTTGAAACATTTCAACCTTATGTTCCACCCACCATCCCCTGCTCCACATGGAGAAAGGGAATACGCTCATGGACCTCAGTCTGTTTTTAGATTTTTAGTGGGTTTATGAAAATGTTTATGTACTTTATGTTGATTGTCCTGCATTGTTCTTGTATGTCTATATTTTTTGCTGTAAGAGCACCCTGAGCCTGTGGGGAAGGGTGCCCTATACAAATGAACTCTACTACTACCTGGAATGGGCATCCCATCAGATGCTCACAACTGTCCACTTATCTGCCCCCCATACACTAGTGTGCTGGGTGGCAGAGCCATGGATGAAAGATGTGCGGTGGCTGGCAACTGTGAATGCCAGCCATTGCACAACCATCCATGGGTGCCCAGCTGCACACAATGGGTATGCTCCTTTTGTGCATACCTGGCATTCTATTGATGCATAGACCCCTATGTGAACATTATCTAATATTAGATAACATGTTTAGTAAGCAGTAAGTTCATGAGGGACTGATTTCTGAATGAGAACTTACATCACAACTGCAGTACTGAGATTTGGTAAATGTAAGTGTGCACACTTGCAAATACATGTTAACTAGGCATTAACTGTGAAAACATAGAGCACAGTGGCTGGGCAACCATGCAGAACCAGAGTGTGTTCTGCCACAGAGGGGCTCTGATTCCCTTTAACCTCAAGAGCGAAGCTTGAGAGGTCCATGGATATCAGATCCCCAAGGTGGCAGAACACATTGGTTCTGCAAAGATTTGCCCATCCACTATTTGTTATGGTGTATGGTCTCCCTGACATAAATTTTTATGTAGTTTTAACAGGTTTTTTAAGATGTTTTTAAGTAGAAGTCTTTGTCATCCACGTCTTTTTCTGAGCATTACATCCAGTTGCTAGAACCCGTGGTGTGGTTGTTAGGGACCAGACATTCCTAAAGTTGAATTGCACACTCCCACTGGTTGAAAATCAGGTTGGGAGGGATTTTTAAGAAAAAAACAATGGCGGCTGTATTTCTTGCTTAGTGAGAGTATGTGGATGAAGCAAATGTTTTCTGTATGTAAATGTAAAGATCTGGCTGATCCTGCATTTTTTTCATAGGACAGTGTATCTGCTGGATCCTGCATATTATTTTACCATATCTGGTTGATCCTGTATCTGCAGGATTACGCAACTATCTACTCCTTCCATTGCTACCTCCTTTGATCTGGTTGATCCTGCGGTTTCTGTTGGTATGGCTCATATGCTCCTGAAATAAGCTTGAACACTGTTGTACTACAGAAGGATTAAACAGCATCCCATGACCTTAGAACTCTGGTACAACAGCATTTTAGCTGAAATAAAATCAAGGTAGAACAACATTCTACCATACATGCCATTAGTTCTTAGCCACAATATTATTACACCACCAATTAGTAATTATGCAAATTAAATATTTTTGTGTACAGTTATATATCAATTCACAATATTGGACTACATATTATTAACCTGTAGGTTCATGAAAAATTGGATTGCAGGCATAGAACATCATCTGAAGAGTTGCCAGTCAGTGCATTGAAGTGTAGCAGACTGAAGTTATATTGTAATCATATTTTATTTATCATTCTGATTACACTTTTACATTTTTCTGTGTGCGTATCTTTTAAATAAATGTCTGATAGACATAGACAGTTGAAACAGTGCAAAATACCTGCATTCATGTTTGGTTACACCTGTAAGAACAAATTTAACAATGCCAAAAGTAGTAACACAGTTGTTACACAATATATTTTCTGCTACAATTTGCAATAGCTATAGTATGTGTAGTTGCCCTTGTAAGAACTAATTACATGATGCCAGAAGAGATACAGTGGTAGTTGCACAACATATTTTTGTTACACTTTTCATTAGCTATTACATGTTTAGTTACATGTGTCAGAATGAAATGATTTGTGTTGATAGAGACAGTAGTAGTTGCACATTTATGAAAATTGTGAAACTAAACAATATGCACATGTGAAACAAACACATAGTAATTACTTGTAAATGCACAGTTGTTACAGTCCAGATACAGTGTAGTTAATTAATGCAAATTGTGTGCAAGTACACAACATGCAAATGGGAAACTAGTGAAAAACTACATAGTAGTTACAGTGCAGTTACAGTGTAGCTATACAGTAGTTACAGTGTAGTTAAGGACACTTAAAATAAAGTGTTATCTCTGTGTAAATTCAGCTTGTCTGTATCACAGCTGTCAGTTCTTTCTCATCAAAACTGCATTGTTTTCTAGCTATATAAGACAGGGTTGTTTAATGGATATAAAATAAATCTAAATTTTGTTTATTCATAGAAGTAACTTGTATTTGATGTAGCCTCCATAAATAGATACATGAAAGAAAATGTTTTTTTATGTCAGACTGACAACACTCTGCTATTTCAGACACATTGTGCTGTATGAAATCACAAATTTCAGTTATTTGAGGGGTTCTGTGTGAAAATACAGCATGTATGTGTATAACTAGAAACTCTATATGGTATCCTGATGCCTCTGTCTCCTGCCCCACAGTTGAGGCAGATGCACTCTGCTGTCCTTGTCCACTCTCCCACAAGACACCTGTCTCCTGCCCCACATTTGAGGCTGATGCACCCTGCTGCCAACTGTCTTCTCCCACACAGTCTGTGTAGCTACACCCTGCTGCCTCCTGCACACAGACAGTTGAGGTTGCTGTATCCTGCTGCAGCCTGATTCCCTCTGTCCCTCACCCCTACAATCAGGGCCAATGCACCCTGTTGACCCCTATTCCTGTCTCCACAGTCAGGACTGCTGTGCTTTTCTATGCCCTAGAGTCCAAGGTACCCCAATGTTAATATTACTATTTATAGTCTCACTTGCACTGCGCATTTAGAAGGAGAAAGCTGAAGTTGCAGTTCATTTTATTTACGTGAGCAAAAAAGGTGGGCTCTGGCTCAAGCCTTGCCTGTTCATGATAGCTTGATGGACTGCAATTATAGATTCCCTGTATCATTTAGAAAAACAAATCTACTCTTATTTAAACCATCTCCTAGTGTTTGAGGAGATTTTGAGAAAATGGACTCTACAGATTAGAAACTGATCCTGAATTTGTGCTATAGCAATCTTTATTTTTCTTATGAATACAACCTACTGCAATGTTTCACTGTTGTATATAAGATGATAATTACTTGGCATATCTACCAGGAACCACACCACTACATCTACACAGTGTGGTTCAGGTTGGATATGGGCAGTGAAAGTATTCCCACTAAGACCAAAATCTTGAATTTCAGTAGGGTGGACTTCAGGAATATGGGCATGGTGCTAAGAATGCACCTAGATGGCATCAGAGTGGATACAGGGCTGGGACAAAAATGGACCATCATCAAAGAGGCAATACTGGCTGCCACAGCACAGTGTGTTAGGCTCAGGGGAAGAACTCGGGGGGGGCAAAATCACTCAGACGGTTCAACTCTGAGGTTGCCCAGGTGGTGAGGAACAAGAGGTCAACCTACAGGATATACAGGAAGACCACTGTGAGGTAGATAAAGAAAACTACCCGAAGTTCCCATGGGGGATTTCAATTTACCAAATATTAATTGCCCATTATTACAGGGAAATGGGGTCCTAGAAAATAGTTTTCGGGACATTATAGTACAACATGACTTAGAACAAGTAGTTATTACCCCAACAAGAAGCAATAACATTCTGGACTTAATATTCACTAACATCAAGGACACTGAGTATATACCAATCTGTCAAGAGCCTCTTAGCAACAGTGATCATAACAAGGTATCTGGAGTATCCCATTCTTTAAACAAATTACAACTGGAACCGCTAAAATTTGTAACTTTGCCAAAGCTAACTGTTCAAAAATTAAACAATATCTAACTGAATGGAACTGGAAAGTCAAGCTTAAAAATTTAACACATATGATTGCTATGAGCACATGCATCTGCCACGGCACATAACCGACTCCGCTACCACTATCCTCCGCTCAAAAAAAGCGAGTAAAGGAGAATCCTCTCCCAACAACCAGGGTGCCCAGGTTCCCTAAAACCCCATCCTCCATCCCTGGCATGGGTATCTCTCTCCTGCCAAAAACTTCTCAACAACTTGCCATGTTTAACACTAGGTCTAGCAGCATTGTAATTAATACTGTGTCATGATGATAACTATGTAAGCAAACTGCAAAATTATGCCTGTATAATACTGTAACCATGACTTACCGCTGTATTAGAAATGTATTGTTATCCCGGGTCACCCCTGAAAAGGGACCATCAGGGCCCAGTGGGCCTACCCAGTCACCAAAATTAAATAAATAAATAAATAAAATAAATAAATAAAAATACAACTAAAATGTGGTCAATTATAAACAATAAAATACAACACTGCATCAAGAAATGGGTACCGGAACGTAACAAATATGATATTAAAAACCACAGAGTACCATTATGGTGGAACAATAATATTAAAAAAGCCATAAGAAACAAAAAACAAGCTTTTAATAAATACAAAAAGAAACAAACAGACACTAACTGGCAAAAATTCAAAACTAAGGCAAATAAAACAAAAATACTTATTAGACAAGCAAAACAAGGTCTTGAAATCAAATTAGCAAACACTACAAAGGACAACAAAAAACAATGTTGTAACTACATTGGATCACTTAGAGGGATATCAACAGGTGTTGGCCCTTTAGTGATAAACTCAGAACTAATTACCAATGAACAAATCATATCTGAAGAAATAAATAATTACTTCCTAAGTGTCTTTAAACAAAATGAATTAGCTAGTCTCGATCTAAACCATGACATAGCTAACAATATAACATTTTCTGAAGCCGAAGTTATAGAGTTTATTAACAAGACTAAGTCTAATTCATCAGCTGTTCCCAATAACATACCATCTTGCTTTATTAAGAATCTATCTAAATATTGTCAAATATACGTACCCTAATATTCAACACTTCCATATTAGAGGGAGCTGTAGTACCAGATTGGAAACAAGCCACTATCACTCCTATACATAAGGCTGGCTCAAAGCAGAATGTCAACAACTACAGACCCATAAGCTTAACATCGTACATAGGGAAACTGATGGAAAGAATAGTAAAAACCTTAATTTCAAATCACTTGCAAAGTCAGGGCTTCAATGATGTCTCACAACATAGTTTTGCCCCTGGAAGATCATGTCAGACTAATTTAATCGTCTTTTTCGAACCAATGAGTGAAGCACTGGACAAAGACTTACCAGTGGATGTTATTTACTTGGATTTTGAGAAAGCTTTTGACACTGTGTCTCATAAAATATTAATAGATCACCTAATTACCATAGGATTAAATCAAAACATCATAAAATGGATTCACTCATGGCTTTCTAATAGAATACAAAGGTTTAGCATCAGAGGCCACTTTTCAAAATGGGGTACTGTTATGAGTGAAGTCCCGCAAGGCTCTGTTTTGGGACCTATACTTTTCAACATAATGATTGCAACCATGCAAACAACAAATGGCGTTTGGATTCACAAGTATGCTGATGACAGCAAACTAGGCTGTGTTGTCAATGACTCCCAATCTATCCAGTCTCTTCAAAATAATCTTAATCTTTTATCTCAGTGGGCAGTTGATAATACACCTTTTGCCCTCAATGCACTCCATAATGTCATTGATGAAGACATTTAACACCACCAGCCCCAGCCCTGAGCCCTGCAGGATGTAGCTGGTGACTTCCCTAGTGTTGGATAATTCCCTCTACTACAATCCTCAGAGTTCTATCCCTCAGCCAGCTTTCTACCCACCTGAACATTTTCTCCCCAACCCTGAGATGAACTTTAATACAACTAAATGCAAAGTGATGCACTTTGGCAAAAATAACCGGATGGCTAACTATACTCTTAAAAGTCTACAGTTAGAAAAAGTTTCACATGAATGCATCCTTGGAATCATTATTACTAGTAATTTTAAATTTAGCACCCATAATAATAATAATAATGTAATAAAAAAGTGCCATGGTATCATTAACTGTATTCTAAAACACGTTAAAAGTAGAGAAGCAGAGGTCATCATCCCACTTTACATTAGTCTGGTTAGATCACATATTGACTTTTTTGCCCCATTTCGTGCACCAACCACAATTAGTAGTAAATCAGATTTATTGAAGATCCAGAGGAAAATCACTAGGAAAGTAAAAAATCCAAGAGAGTAAGACATATAGTGACAGACTCACAAATCTAAACTTGTACTCACTTGAATACAGGGCTCTAAGGGGAGATCTGTGTTTGGCATTTAAAGCTTTTCAGGATCCTGCCTTATTTGAAACCATTTGTTTGATAAATCAGGTATCAGTTGTTAACACTAGGTTGCATTCCTCCAAACTTTACACAGTGACCAATAAAACCACTAAGCATAGCAACTGCTTTACTCAAAGATTACCTCCCATCTGGAACTCGCTCCCACCAAAAGTTATAGCTAGTAATGCTATGGAATAATTTAAACATAAACTGGATCAGTACATGGGAGATAACAAATGTCATTTCTGCCAATAACATAATGGTGGTGAGTTTCTTGTTGGTCTTGCCCTCAAATTGGTAAGCACCTATGAACCTATGAAACTATAAGGTGGCATGCAAGGCAGTGCAGCAGGCTAAGGTATGAAAGGAACTCCAAAAAGGTGAAGGGATCAAGATGGGGGAGAAAGCCTTCTTTCATTACATAAGCAAGAAAAGGGACACGAAGAATGAGATAGTTAGGCTTAGGAAAGGGGGTGGATGAATGGAGGAGAATGGGAGTAAGGCAGAGGTATTGAACAAATGCTTCTGCTCTGTCTTCACAAGTGAAAAAGGCTGACTGGTGCCATCATGGGGGAGAAGAGGAGAAGACGGCACAGATGTGATAGAGGAGGATGGAATGAGTGAGGGGCTGTTAGCACTAAAGGTAGACAAATCACCAGGACCAGATGACATACACTCAAGGGTGCTGAGGGAGCTTGAATGGGAGCTAGTGGGGCCACTGGCTGGCCTCTTTAATAGTTCCCTGGAATCAGGCATGGTGCTGCAGGACTGGAGAATGGCACATGTGGTGCCCCTCCACAAAAACAGTCCCAGGGATGACCCAGGGAACTACAGGCTGGTCAGTCTGATCTCAATTGTGGGCAAGCTCAAGGAGACCATACTTAAGTAGATGTTGGTAAGGTATATGGAGGATAATTGTCTTGAGGCTGAGAGGCATCATGGATTTGTGGGAGGAAGATCATTCCAAATGAATCTGATTGACTTCTTTGACTGGGTCACCAGGGCTGTAGACAGAGGCCAGGAGTGGACATTCTTGACCTGGACTTCAGCAAGGCCTTCAACTCTTTACCCCACAAGAGGTTGATCAGGAAACTGGTGGATCTCAGGGTTGGGGAGAAAATGTCCAGGTGGGTAGAAAGCTGGCTAAGGGACAGAAGTCTGAGGATTGCAGTAGAGGGAATTATCCAACACTAGAGAAGTCACCAGCTAGGTCCTGCAGGGCTCAGTGCTGGGGCTGGTGGTGTTAAATGTCTTCATCAATGACATTATGGAGTGCATTAAGGGCAAAGGTGCCTATTTGTGGATGACACCAAACTCTGTCAGAGGGTGGACATAGTGGAAATGATACAAGACCTGTGGAAGGACCTCAGAAAACTTGAGAGATGGTCAGGGATCTGGCAACTTAGCTTCAATGCCAAGAAATGCAAAGTTATGCACTTTGGATCCAGGAACCCAAGGACTGAGTACCACCTGGAGGAAGATCCTGGCAGAAGCAACAGCAGAGAAAAAGTATCTAGAAGTGATGATAACTAGTGATCTGAAGCACTCCTCTCATTGCAAAAAGGCAGCAGCAAATGCAAACATGATTCTGGGGTGTATCGTGAGGGGAATCAGTAGTAGACAGAAGGAAGTTACTGTATATTGCACTGGTACAGGTTGCTGGTGAGACCACATGTAGTGTATGGAGTAAGATACTGGTGTACTTACCTTAAGAAGGACATCAGCCTGCTAGAGAATGTCCAGAGGAGGGCAACTAAGATGATCACAGATCAGCAGGATATGTTTTACAAGGAGATGTTACGGGCCCTGAGGATGCACTCCCTGGAAGAGAGAAGGGAGAGAGGAGACATAATAGAGACCTTCAAATGCTTGAACGGGATAAATAGGGTGGATAGGGAGGGCCTACAGACTCTTTGAGAAGAAAGGAGATCATGTGTAATGTTGTTTGCTTAGGGAATGGGGTGAGCATTAGAGTTGAAAACCCCAAGAAAGATCCCGCCACTGATTCAACAAGACTCCAGAGACCCCAAACCCCAATATTTTTTTCTTTGGCTGCTTGAGGCGTGGGGGTTGGAAGTTATAGTTGGAAACCCTAATACCACATTTCCTTATTTTTGTGGCATTACGTTACCCTAACTGGTGCATTAACAAAGTTTTTTGCAAAGAATAATACTATGAACTGCTTAGCACCGTAGGTGATTCTATTTGTATTTTGGTTTTATTATTGCTTCTGGCAATTGTTTTTTGTACATGCGTCTGTCAAGTTCTTAATAATAAAAATTCTATTTATAAGAAAAGACAGGCTAGAGGCAGTATAGCATATGGTACAAAAATGATTCTGGGCCAGGAGAACTGAGCATGTCAGGATCGGCTTAAGGACCTAAACATGTACTTGCTAGAGACCAGAAGAGAGAATAAAAATATGATACAAGCCTTCAAGCTCCTGAAAGGAATGAACAAAGTAGATTGTGTGGAAATATTCAGCTGAGCTGGAGAATCAAGACCACGGAGACATAAGTAGAAGCTGGCGGCAGAGCAGAGATTCAGGACAGATGTGGGAAGTTTTATTTTGCCAAGAGAGTGGTTGAACCAAGGAAAAGACTACCAGCAGAGGTGGTGGGTCCGAAAACCATTAATGATTTCAAACAATGCTGGGACCAAGTGAAAGGCTTAATAGTTACACAGTGGGAAAGCAGTAGGGCAGGGGGAGGTGAGGACAATAACCCTGGCTAGAAATTAGGTCTTGGAGTAAAACAGAGTAAAACAGGGCAGACTGAATAGACCAATTGACTTTTCTGTTGACATATTCTGTTTCTATGAGAACCACCTCAGGAAGTAGTAGTGTGCATCCAAGGAACAAAGTGTCTACATCTGCTGCTGCTGCTGACTAGAACTCTTATGCTGTGCATTAATTATCAGTGCCAGTGGCTTAGTAGGTAGCCCAATTGCCTCTGGGACCAAACGATCAGAAGGTCATGGGTTCTAACGTACTTGGGTAATACCCATAACTGACTCTGTATTTCAGTTCTGGTGGGAGGGCTGCACTGCTGAGGTGGCATCCTTTGAATGAGATATTAAACCAAGGTCCCTTCTGCCATCTCTGGTCATCTCTAACCAGAGCACCCCTTACAGGTAGTCCATGAATCAGGAACACAAGCCACTGCAGTAACCCATACCATTTTCTGCCTAAGTAACCATCTTAAGTATGAAAAACTGGAAGCGGCTCAGGAATGTGATGAGCTAGAGCCTCACTACAACCAAGAAGTCAAAATAACAAGAAAAACACTGGCTCAGAAATGGCCCATAGGAATTATGTCCACACTATAGGACACTATAAAAACTTTCCTTTATTGTAAAAAATAGTTTAAAAAGACAGTTTTTGTCCAAAGTACATTTAAAGAGTAGCACTCCCATAGGTCAACATTTCACATCCTGCTCAATGCTTTTTCAAGATGTCAGCAACCCTCAAAGCTCTCATTTAAATAAACCTCCCCATTATGCAAATAGCAGCAGCAAGAAAAATTTAAAGTGACAATGCTATGTCTCAAACAATTCATTAAATGCTACCATCTTACCACATAAATATAACACTTAAATACTACATAAATACTGTCCAACCCAACATAACACTCTAGACACACCTAAATATATAAATACATAAATAATACCAATAGTTACTAATAAATAGTACTAGTAAATACGACTTCGATGTTTTAGGCACCAAATATAAATACAGTATTAAGGCTGAAGTTTGCTAGTATGGAAAAGCGTCAAGCAGGATGTGAAATGTTGACGGGGGGGGGTTGCTAATCTTTAAATGTACTTTGGACAAAAACTGTTTTTTCTAACTATTTTTTACAATAAAAAATAGTTTTTATAGTGTCCTATAGTGTGCACATAATTCCTTTGGGCCATTTTTTTGAGCCAGTATTTTTCTTGTTGTTTTAACCATCTCAAGTACACAGGTGTGGGTTCCACAGTAACCCCCCATCTGAAGGGCACTTTGTGCCCAAAATGCTAGTACTTCTGCTATACATTCTTACTCCCAATACCCCCATACAACCTTCCTCCACATCTGACCCAGGCTTATGTTATGCAGACATCCACCCAAGCCTTCTCCCCCACAACTGATACTTCCCAGGGCACTGATGGGGATGAGGTTTATGCACTCCAACATTTCCACTCTCTGCCAGAAAACCCCCAAGACTGTCCCCAACAAGGCAGCCTACTTCCACTAATGCTGATGATCTTTTTGGGTGGAGATGTTGAGGCCAACCCCAGCCCACCTCCTAATCCCAATGGTGAACTGCTCCCCTGACTCTAGCACGTCAATATCAGAAGCCTCCTCCCCAAGACTGATCTAGTCAAAATCTGGGTAACATTGAACCGACCAGACTTCTTCATTCTAACTGAAATGTAGCTCTCTCTCTCTGCATTGCCTGCTCAACCATTAATATCCCTGGCTACATATTCCACAGATTATATCACTCCAGATAAGGAGATGGAAACCTCATCTTTTTCCTGCCATTACAGCGTCTCCATTTCCCCCCAAGAAGTCAGTCCTAAATCCCATTAGCTCATCTTAGGGGTCCTATCCCACTTGCATTCCATCCCAGTTCAAATAATGAGTGCCTATTGCTCACCAGGGAAAAAACACTGACATGGCAATGAAAATACCTCAAAAGGTACTGGATCCCATTCCTAACAGGGAATGTATCATACTTGCTGACTTTAACATCAGTTAGTCAGCTAGCATCAGGCGGTCCCTCCCCACCATCCTGCACTATAAAATCAAAGCCCTGAACCTGAGTCAGCTGATCTCACCACATGCTTCAGCCCTGAACATCAAACCACACACCATAGACTTTGTGTTGTTATCCCCCCCCCAGAGAACCCTGGCTATGGACACCTTATCTGACATATTCAGCAATCACTGCATCACATACTGCATGTGGAAAACAAATCTGCAAATGCCCCTCCCCGCGAAAAACCCTTGCTAGATCCTTTAAATCATTTACAGATTTTTCCAAGATCTCCTCACAGCTAACTGTTCTCCCACCTTCTCAGCCCTCGACCCGGTAGTGGCCTTGGTGGATTTCTCCTCCACTTTTGTAGCCATCTGTGCCAAACATGCGCCAGTGAAGTGGTCCAGAGTGTGAAGCCACCTCCTGCCCTGGATTACACCAGATATAATTAAAACTCTTCTAACAAGGACATGCTGCTTGTGGAGACACAGATCAAGTGGTCTAACCTTGGATAGGCAAACCTCACCTCCCTCCTTCCAGAATCACTGCACCAAGATCACACAACAACCCAAGTCTGAACATTTCCAGTGCAAGCTTTCCTGCAATGGATCAGACCCATCCAAATCCTGAAAAACAGTACACAGCTTCCTTAACCCCTCCACCTCTTCCAATGGGGCCAAGTCCATCCCCAGATACTCTGTAATTGCAGATGCCCTAAACAAGCACTTTACAAAAGGCCCTAGGGTTCTCATTCCCAATTACTCCATCACCCAACAACATACATTGCCTCCCGCTGGTAACTTCTGCCTTCAGGTGATCCTAGTCAATGATATCCACAAAGAGCTATCAGTGCTAAATACAGGCTTCAGCTATGGGACTCATGCCATCTCTACCACATACCTCAGAAAAGATACTTCTGCAATAGCTGCTCCTACTGCCCACATATTCAACCAGTCCCTCTGCATTAGCTCCTTCCTTCACAACTAGAAACTTGCACTCATAATCCTGATTCAAAAAGGCAGTCTCACTGACACACCCTCCAACTATCAACCAATATCACTTCTACTCATCCTTTCTAAAGTTATCAACAGGTTTGTCATCAGACAGCTATCTAATTTTTACTCCTACTCTGGCTTCCTGACACGGGCAATGGCACTGGTGGCTAGTGAGAGAGGAAGAGCCACCAGCATAGTCTCTGTGGACCTGGCTGGTGCCATCAACACAGTGGACCATGAACTATTACTGAACAAACTGGGATGCATGAGGGTTAAGGGGACTGAGATTGACTGATTCAGGAGCTATTTGGGTAGTCGTATAATAAGGGTAAAACTTGACAGCACCCTGTCACAACCTAGATAAGTAAAGGCAGGGGTCCCCCAAGGATCAGTGCTGTGTCCCCTACTATTTTCAATTTTCATGAATGAGTTACCATTCCTTTTTTCCACTGCAGACATTATAGTTTATGCAGATGATACAGTAATCTGGGACTCTGCTTTACACTGCAGTAAAATACAGGTATCCCTTCAAATTAATCATAATATATTGGCCAACTGGATCAGGACAAACAGGATGCTTCTAAATGAAACCAAAATGAAAGTAATGTTGTTTTGGACTCCAGAAAAATTACTGAAGCAGGACATGTTACAAGTCATGGAATGAAATGGTTCCTGTCTTCCACTGGTTCCCACTTTTAAATATCTAGGAATACTCCTGGACCCCAGCTTAAGTATGATTCCACATATTAATAGTTTGGGAAAAAGGATTAATCAAAAAGTATGATTTCTTTACAGAAATGCAAACTCCCTGACCATAGCTGCATGTCAAGTTAAAGTCAATCAAGTCCTAATGCCAACACTAGTTTCCGGCAATAATATGTTTGTCCAGTGTAATGGGGTACAAGTACAAGATGTTATACAATAATATATACAGATTCGCCCTCCAAGTCCATTAAGAAGTCACCACAGTCTGTTATATGATAAATTGGGAGTACTATCTCTGGAGAGGTGATTAAAGTGCCATGTAACAAATTTCATCTATTGAGTAGCAAGGACTGCTGAACCCCTAGTTGTATCATAAGCACTAGTACCCAAAAAATGTGAGTGGCACACCAGAAACAGTGGGTTACTTTCTTACTCTGTTCCTGTTTTTAAATTACAAATAAGTAAAAGCTTTTTCCTGGTGTGCATCTTCTATACTGAATGAATATGGTAATCTGATAAGAGGAGCACATAGTACACTGCACTTTAAATAAATGCTGTCCAAATTTTTACATTGTGAGAATGTGTGTAGATATAATTAATTGTGAATGTTACTGCATGTTATTTGTATTTTGTATTTGTTGCCTAAATGTAAGGCATAACTGAAAAAGGGATGTGCCCAGTCCACTTCCTGGTTAAAAATAAAAAGTGAAATGAAATTAAATCAGTCTGACCTTCAGTCAGTCCAACCACTCAACCTCTATCTCCCTTATCAAAGTCATCAATCACATCCACATAAACATGGACAAGAGCATGGGCATAGTGGCCATATTTCTTGACCTGGCAAAGGCCCTTGACACCGTAGACTATCACTGTGTCTTGCATAAATTAGGGGCCTCAGGGTTCCTCCTTCCAACCCTTGCCTAGTTCCAATCCTACTTGAATAACTGTACTCTATCTGTTAAACCAGGCACAAAAACAACTCTCACCCTTCCTGTCTCCCTTAGGGTCCTCCAAGGCTCAGTCTTGGGACCACTGCTCTTCATAACTTTTATCAATAACCTCCCCTCATCTTTCTCTTCCTACAGCATGCACATGTATGTAGATGAAACTATCAAGTACACATTCGGCCCTTCCATTCCCTCCATCAAGGATACCCTGAAAGATGACTTCCTTGCAATGCAAAGATGGGTCCAGGACAACTGGCTTGTCATGTACCAAATCATCTCAAATTATCTGCACTGTGCACCTGCTTATGGCTGCTGTGCATGAATGCAGGAGGTCAGTGTATAATGCACCTACATGCAAAATGTATATTGATTCACTTGAATGTAATTATGTAATTATACTCTTGATTGCCTTGTTCCCTCCACTCCCTGATTTCAACTGGAACCAAGGCCTTGGATATATGTGCTTATCTGGTAAAATATGCTTTACATAAAATAAATACATTTTCCAGGTGGAAGTAAAGTTCCCATGACACTTATTGATGAAGGGTATGGAAGTATTCCTGGCGTCTTCGCCAACATGCCTACTGTCACTAAAACAGGTCGATGCAACCCCCCCCCCCAACACACACACAAAATTCCTTTTGAAACAAGCTAACATACAGTAGCTTAGAGTGCCTCTCCTGGTCAAAAATGATAAAATGGATACATGAATAATACTTGACCTTCTGATCACCCAAGTGAGTACTTTAGCAGTTAGGTAATTGAAACAATTAGTGTTTGTATTTTAAAAATGTTCCTTTCGAGAACAGTTACTGTATATGTAGGTTAAATAAAAGGATTGCATGTATCCTCAAGGTAGTCATTCATTTGCCAACCTAATTTTTGTGTTACTTATTGTTGGTGAATTATACTATCTACAACATTTAAAAACATCTTGAAAGTTCTGCTCAAAAATGTTTAAAATCATAAATATTCTGTAAATGTTCCAGTATTCTATTTCAAGTATGGAGGGTTACATTCAGAAAAAAACAACAACAAAAAAAAACACATGTACACATGTGCCTGAAGATAGTTTCTTTCGTGAATACTATACATACATGTGACCTTTCATGAACATAATTTATCAATTTGATTTGCAAAATTGTATTATATGCTGTCTAATAAAATTTCAGGAGGCTGGCAAGCTGTTTTGTTGCTTGACCCAAAGCAACATTCATCAAGCATCAAATCCAATTAAATTATTGGTGTTGCTTTAATGAAGTCAGTTTTACTAAATTA
Organism: Neoceratodus forsteri; assembly: GCA_016271365.2. NCBI lineage: Eukaryota > Metazoa > Chordata > Ceratodontiformes > Ceratodontidae > Neoceratodus > Neoceratodus forsteri. Next base: position 795,167,925 of record CM057454.1, read on the forward strand.
TATAATGCATAATAATATTATTAATGGTCACTCAGCTCAACACATCTACATATCTTATTGGCAGTCTTTTGTGTCATTTATTGGTGTGATGACTAATAGCTTCTGTCTGCATATTATTACATATTTTTATTATTATATTATTAATATTATTGCTGCTTTGCAATCAGTTTCCTTGCTTTTTTTATTGAAGCATTTCCAGTGTCTGCTCAAGCATCCTGATTTTTTTACAGTATGCGTTAGCAATTCAAGAGATAACCTGATAGCAAGCCACAAGGTTAAACATCAGTCTGCAGTGAATTGCTCAATTGCACATCCTGTCATTTTCTTAATTCCCCTTAGGATTAGGAAAAGAGCATCCATTTTGCTTCAGATAAATTCAAAACATTTTTTTTTCATGAAACTACCCTTGACGGAGCCTCAAACTCATTATGAAGATGTTGTATTTTTTTTTTTTTGCAAAGAAGATGTAGCACAGTCAGTCAAGAGTTGTTATCATACAGAGCATGTATGGTGTAGGAAGTTTATATATTATACAGTAAGCAATGAATTGAATGGACTGGAAGTATAACTTAGAGGTTAGACTAATGAGTTGTGAACAAGCTCAGTACATCCAGCAGACCTGGGTTTAATTCCCACAATATCCCCTTGCATACTGTGTCACCCTGAGCAAGCCACTTAACTTCCCTATACTCTCAGGACACACCTGCTTAAATGTGCCATTCCTAGCCAATAGCTGTCAAAATAAAAAATATAAAGGTGATGAATACTATGAATGATAGAGCATCTAGTATGATGCAGAGTGTGTTTTACTGAAATGTTTAATAAATGGTTCTTAAAAGTTATTTAATTATTACTGTTTTTGAGAAAGATTCCTTAGGATTTCAAATAGAAAACACATTTGGAGTTAAAGGGATAATAAACATGTGAAATAGTAAAGGAATACTTGCATGCACTAGTTCGTCAAAAGGTAAATTCAGTAGATTACAAAATAGCTTCTTCATGAAATTTAATTGATGCACTTAAAAAACTATAATTTCTGTACCTCTGCTAAAATTGAAATTGGAAGTCTTTAAATTTCAGATAACATTCTGATTTTCCAAACAAGTATGCATATCAGGACTTTATAACCTTCTACTTAAAGTGACTTAAAGAAGTTAGCTGTGTACTAACCACATAAATAATAACAACCTGGCAAGTAGCAGCTGTTATCTTCAGCAAAACAAGTATTTATTATAATGTTTGTTTTTCTGTATTTACAAGGCTGTTTGAAAGATGGAAAATATTACAAAGAAGGAACAGCAATTAAGGATAACTGCAACACCTGGTAAGGAACATTAAATTTGCAAATACTGGGTTTCAACATGAAAAATGGCCTATAATGTCTACTTTACAAAGGCTGAACATAAGTTATGTCAGCTGGTTAAAATAACCACAAATGACAGCTAATCCAATTAATGCAGTGAAAGGATAGCTGCTTATGACACTGGTGACCTGAGTTTGGAAATGAGCTGGAGTGCTGGAGAGCCAGCTGGTTGGTGGGGGCAGAGTATCCCCACAGGCTGCCCTCCTTCTCATTGTGGAATGTTGAATGCTCTTGATTGCATATGTGTTACCTAGGAATGGGAGAAGTTGGTAAAATTCACTCCACAAATTAATCTATGAATTTAACACAATTTGCCTGGTGCAGAACTGTCTGCAAAGTGCAAGGTTTTCACTGCGATGTGTGGAGTTTCACCAGTGAAGGGTAGAATTTTGCCCACAAAACTCTGCACTTTGTGGGTGAAATTTTACCATTTGCAGGTGAAATTCTGCACTTGACAGTGAAAACTTCATGATCCAGGCATAGTCAAAGTTGTTGAGTGCAGTGAAGACTTCGTGAAACTCTGCAAATGTGAATTTCAGCCACTTGTGGCAACCTCACCGGTGAATTAAAACTTTGCCACATCTCTAGTGTTACCATGGGTGTCTAGGAGGTGTGGGCCAGTCAGAGATGGCAGTGGAGGGAGACACATGGCTTTGTGTTGCACATACCCTTGGGCTGACAGTATAGCCTAAAGGTTAGAGTAATGAGCTGTGAATGAGCCTAGTACATCCAGCAGGCCTGGGTTTGATTCCCACAATCTCTTCTTGCATACTGTGTGACTCTGAGCAAGTCATTTAACCACACCAGTGCTCCCGGGTCACCCCTGAAAACAGGCACTTGTGCCTAGTGGGCCGGTTCGAGTCTGTAACATCGCAGAACAAAATAAAGTGGACAAAAATAAAGTGGCAAAAACAGTGTCATGATCAATATTGGCAGCACAAAATGTAGCATGCCAGAACAATGAAGGCCACATGACATGCAGGTAGGAAACAATGTTCACCGCATGGAGGCACTGTACTGGAACACACAGCAGCAGGCACCCGTGCACAGGAACAGCACAGGGATGCAGGGAGATGGAACAGGGCAGGGTGCAACAACCACAGGGGGAAGCAGGCTACTGGGCACCTACCATGGTAATCTAATGGCACAGGCACCCACATGGTGGGGTACCCCAACCCAGAATGTTGATTGATGGAGAACGTGCACCGGGGTAACCACTGGAGGACAGGTGGACCATGGCCACCATGTGGATGGCCGTGTATAATGCAAGGTGCCAGGAGCACAAGCCAGCATGTCCCCAGCAACACACACAACACACAGGACAGGGGATATGGCATGCTGGCTTGTGTTCCTGGCCCCTATGGTTCCAGTGCAGTGTCTCCATGTGATGGATGTTGTTTGCTACCTGCGTGTCATGTGGTCTGCATTGTACTGGCCCGCTACATTTTGTGCTGCCAATATTGATGGTGACACTGATTTTGTCACTTTATTTGTGTCCACTTTATTGTGTTCTGTGATGTTACTGACCTGAACCAGGAACCTTATCTGGTTACCAAAAGAATACATTAAATTAAAATTAATACCCAGTGCACAGCAGATCACATGCTCACTGTCAAGTATCTTGGTGGAGGGAGACCATGGAAAAACTCCCAGCCACTGCAGGAAGAATCTGACATGTGTGTGCCCTGCATCATCTGCCCAGCACAAGGAGCACCCTACCATGTAACCCACAAAAGATGAGAGGAGGGTATGGCTCTTCCACAGGCTCTACCATCAGAGTGCTCCCTACAGAACAGGAAAGGTGCTCTGGGGTCCAGGTCAGTGATGGGGCTGAGTGATAGCTGAGCAAGTGTATGCACCAGCTGGGGAGATGGAGGAAATGAATAAATGAAAAAAATATCCATGGCTGACTGAAAGCAGGACTTATACATATACAGTAAATGAATTGGCAGAAGTTTTAAAAACTACCAGGTGTTTGCTGGTGGACTAAATTACTGGATTTTCAAATCTGCAGTGTTGTGCACATCTGTTCAAGTAACACCCATCATTTAAAGTTTTTTAGAACAAAGATTTGTTTTTCTTGGACACGCCATTATTTGCATAGTAGTGTGAATTTTAGCTTGGTGTGTAATGACATTGTTTTTCTTTTGCTTAAGGAAGGCTAAAGAATATAAATACCTCTATAACTACACATGATGATATTAGACTAAATGAATAATGCTAATATGTGTTTCATGATATGCATCAATTTTAAAATTTCTTCTGTTAAGTGGCAAAAATATATTTTTGTAGAATAAACTCTTTTCAATTATCAAATGAATTTGGTGGATAGTGTCCACAGAGCTCACAGAAAGGGTTATTAAAAAAATAAATGATCATTATAGGCATACTTAGCCAAAACTTGCTTCTAGATAGATAGATGCTTTATTTATAAAGCACTCCTCTCCAGAGATTTGGAGCACTGTATATTAAAACAAGTCAATACAACACAATAATACTAATAAAATTTCAAATTGGATTCCAGATCAGCAAGAAATAGAAGCATTCTTAAAATGCATCCATCATCTATAATTAAAATGCAGCACCCAATATAACTAATTATGGGTAGAATGCCTGTTGAAAAATGAGTGTTTTAAGAGCTGTTTTAAAGGCTTTTATAGAAGTTGACGTTGACGGCAGATAAGGACCGCAAGGCCCATCCAGTCTGCCCTTTTCTTTTTCTACCTTATAAATGTGCCATCGGCCTTTGCTCTGTCAGTGGCCTATCGATTCATAGTCATTTGTATTGCTCCCTTATGCCTATCCCATGCCTGTTTGAAGCTCTGCACTGTATTCATAGCCACCACGTCTTGTGGTAAGCCATTCCATGCATCCACCACCCTTTCTGTGAAAAAGAATTTCCTCACATTCCCCCTTAATCGGCCCCCCTCTAATCTCATGCTGTGTCCTCTTGTCCTGCTATTTTTCTTGTATTTAAACATGTTAGACTCTTTCACCTTGTTAATGCCCCTAGGGTGTTTGAATGCCTTGATCATATTATCTCTCTCCCTCGTTTGTTCAAGGGTATACATATTGAGCTCTGTTAATCTGTCCTCATATGTCTTCTGATGCAGTCCCTGCACCATTTTGGTTGCCCTTCTCTGGACTGCCTCAATTTGGTTAATGTCCTTGTGAAGGTGTGGCCTCCAATACTGCATGCAGTACTCCAGATGGGGCCTAACCAGTGTCTTGTAAAGAGGGATTATTACCTCCCTCTTATGACTTGTGATACCCCTACTAATACACCCTAACACCCCCCTAGCCTTACCCACTGCTTTAGAGGTCTGCTTGATGATTTCAGGTCATCAGTGATGATGATGCCCAAGTCTCTTTCTTCCTTTGTGACTGCTAGCAACCTCCCAGCCTATAGGTGGCTTCAGGGTTTCTCTTCCCTATGTGCATGATTTTGCACTTCTTTGCATTAAATCCCAGTTGCCACTCTTCTGACCATTTGCTGGTTTATCCAGATCTCTTCTCATTCTTCCCACCCCATCTGGATCATCTACTCTGTTGCAGATCTTGGTGTCATCTGCAAACAGACAAGCCTTACCCTCTAGTCCATCTGCAAGGTCACTAATGAAGATGTTGAAGAGGCCTGGCCCCAGGACTGATCCCTGAGGTACCCCACTTGTGACTTGCATCTCTTCTGACTGCATACCATTTACCACCACTCTCTGTTTTCTGCCCGTCAACCAGTTTGCCACCCAGTTGACCAACTTCTGACCCATTCTGAGCCTACCCAGTTTATTTATCAATCTTCTATGTGGAACAGTGTCAAAAGCTTTGCTGAAGTCAAGGTAGGTGACATCAGCTGCTCCCCCTTGGTCCACCACTCTGGTTACCCAGTCAAAGAAATCTATGAGATTAGTTTGACAGGACCTTCCTTTGTAAACCCATGCTGTCTTGGATCCTGTGCCCTATGGATTCCAGGTATTTGCACTATCCTTTCCTTAAGGAGTGCCTCCATAATCTTGCCCACTACTGAGGTAAGACTGACTGGTCTGTAGTTCCCCGCCTCCTCCCTGCTACCACTCTGGTGGAGCGGGATCACATGAGCCCTTCTCCAGTCTTCTGGGACCTCTCTTGTGCTCAGTGACTCAATAAACAGTTCTGCTAATGGCTCTGCTAGTTCCACCTTTAGCTCCTTAAGTACCCTGGGATGTATGTCATCAGGTCCCATTGCCTTATCCACCCTGAGCTTAGCAGGCTCTTGTAGGACCCTTTCTTTTGTGAAGGGAGTAGTACTCACCTCCCTCCCCACTGTGTCCATGATGCTGAGTTGTGGGCCCTGCCCTACCTTCTCTTCAGTAAATACTGAGCAAAGTATCTATTTAGGATAGATGCCTTTACAGGGTCCTCCTCCTCACATGCTCCTTTTCTCCATTAAGCTTAGCAATACCCCCTCTGGACTTTCTCCTTTCACTAATGTATCTATAGAAAGTCTTGTCACCTTCTTTTACTGTTCATGCTAGTGTTTCCTCAGTTTGGGACTTTGCCTGCCTTACTGCCTTCCCTGCGTCCCTTAGGGCAGTTTGGTATGCCTCCCTATCTTCATCTCGCTGTGTTCCCTTATATTTCCTGAAGGCCAGCCTTTTGGCTCTGACCTTTTCTTCTACTGTATTTGAGAACCAAAGTGGTTTCCTTCTCCTTTTGCACTTCCTTTTCTGTCTAACACAATGGGATGTTGCTTCAAGTATTGCATCCTTAATGCTTGCCCACTTTGCCTGTACCCCCTCACCTGTGTTTCTTTTTGCCAGGGCTAGCTTAACTCTGTTGGCCATCTTATCAAAGTCAGCTCCTCTGAAGTCCCATATTTTTACTTTGGAATAGGATGATTTAGATGTAGTAGCCAAATTGAACCATACCATGTGATGGTCACTGGCTCCCAGGTGACCTTCTACCTGGAGATCTGTGATCCCTTCCCTGTTAGTCAGTACTAGATCTAGGATAGCCCTGTCTCTTGTGGGTTGCTGTACCAGTTGTTTAAGGCCTTCCCCCTGCAGGGAATCCACTATGTGTCTAGTTCTGGCAGATGTTCCTGCTGGTATTGACCAATCTGTATCCGGCATGTTGAAGTCTCCCATTATCAGAACCTCCCCTTTAGCTGTCATGTTTTGTATATCTTCTAACAGTAATGCATCTATGTCCTCCCCCTTGTCTGGGGGCCTGTAGACAACCCCAATTCTTGTGGCTGTTCCATTTCCTGTTTCCAGGGTGACCCACAGTCCTTCTGGCTCCTTATGTATTCTGAATTTCTGTAGCTTTGATATTTTCTTTGACATACAGGCCACTCTCCCCCTTTTGCACCTCGGTCTCTTCTGAACAATACATAGCCAGGTACCAGAAGTCTCCCAAGTGTGGTTACTGGTAAACCATGTCTCACTAATTGCTACTATGTCCAGTTTAGCCTCTGACATTATTGCCTGCAGGTCTGGGATCTTATTTCTCAGGTTGTGAGCATTTGTGTACGTGATTTTCCATTGGCCAGATTTTGGTGTGTTAGTTGTTGGGTGAGGTTTGGCATTACCCCTGTGCGTCGTATGGGGAGACAAACCTTTTTTCTTACCTGGTGATGCAAATGAGCTGCAAACATGCTGAATCCCTGTTTGACCACTAGCTGAGGGGGGAGGGGTGTTCTTCCCATTCGACGTATGGGGTGCTGCACCCCTCTCCCCATTTGCTAGTTTAAATATTCTGCAAAGACGTCAAACTTCTGCCCCAATGCACTGACTCCTTCCTTAGTCAGATGCAGTCCATCAAATTTAAAGAACTTTCACTCCCAGAACTGTTGCCAGTTCCCTACAAATCTGTGTCCTTTTTCCTGGTACCAGCCCTTGAGCCATGTGTTTAGCTCCCCTCTCCCCTTCTCTGACCTTCTGTCCATCTGCTCCCCTCTCCCAGACTGGCAGGATCTCAGAGAAGGAGATGCCAGACGAAATAGATGATAGTTTGTCACCCAGCCTGGTCAGGTGCTCCTTGGTCTCCACAACTGACCGGCTGGCGAGATCATTAGTCCCTATGTGTACTAGGACATCAATGTTTTCTCCTGCTTTATGAACAATTTTAGCAATGCGGTCAGTGTCTGTCCATGCTGATGTACCTGGGAGACATCTGACCATTACCCTTGGCTGGAGATGGGTATCAACTCCCTGAATCATGGAGTCTCCTATGATCAGAAGTTTTTTGGATTTCCTTTTTGCTTTTTTTGTTTTGGTTCCTGATTTGGGTGAGTTTTGTTGTGCTAGCTCATGTGCTGCAGTGTCCTGCTCTGCAGTGTCTTCTGCCTCTTTGTTTGATTTCAGAGATAGAGGCAGATACCTATTTGTAGTGTTTATATGATTTTTGGAGGTAATATGTTGGAGAGCAGTGTGGAGGTGTTGGAATAGAAGACAAGACACAACTCCAGTTGTAGAAGGTGGCACTCAGACGTCCAAATATTTATTGGAATAACATAGAACAAAATAAAGCATCAGCGGACTTACAACGACAAAATAAAATCAAAAACTCCAAAAACAACATAAATGCAGCTCTAGAAAAATCTAGAGAGATGCTGACATGACCAAGACCAAATTAAGACTGACTCTAACAATTGAACTCTTTTTATAAGGAGAAGTGGTCACCTGACTTGTAACCCCTCCCCTGGGCATAGAAGGAGGGAAACATTTGTTTAAGTCAATTTTCTTTTATTCTCATATACATTAAATATATTAAATATATTCATTCATTTCATAAGAACATAAACATTACTCTGTATTTTATTTTTGTAACTCCTTAAGTTAGTTTGTCACTTTAAACTCCTCCCACATTAGGCTAAGGTATAAATATTAACACAAAGGGGCCAGCCGGCTCTTAGAAAGGCAAGAAGAAGGAACAGGAAGAAGGAAGGGGGAGAGAGGTTCAGGAGTCCATGTAAGTCAAGTAAATATTAAACATAACGTAGAGAATTAAACAAACACCAAGTTTCATCTACTTTTATAAAGAGGGTCTAATCATCCAAATACTGTATCCCGTGTATCCAAATGCTCATTTTATACATTTCTTTGAGAGATGGAAACGATAATCCTTTAAATTTATCAAAACTTTAACAAACTATTCATTCATTTTATACGAAGGACAAGTTGCACTACGCTACATTATGGACTACAAACAATTGACTGAATGGGAAATGCCGCAATGTGACACGCCAGCCTTTGTACTAAACGGCTGGCTTGATAGCAGGCACAGTTTTAATATCCAAATTTGGAGCCAACAAGCAGAGACACTGACCGCGGGGTTTCTTAAAGAAAATAATCATTTTATTTAATAGAAAATGAATCCTCGGTCATGTCCTGTGAGAATAAAAACTATTCTTTAGTCCTCTCGCACGTTCGAGAGGTAAAACTGAAATACATTCAAAAGGATAGCGAAAGCAAAAATCTCCCTAGCAGGAGAATAATACGACCTGAAGAAGGACACAATTTCACCATAGTGCAGTCCACCTCGCATGTTCACGAGGAAAGAAAATAAACAATCCGGACTGGAAGTAAGTCTTCTGTTCAACGGAACAGAAGCTGAAGAATGGACACTTTAACAAATAAAGGTGGCAGGTATACTTGGTCTTTTTAAAACACTCGCTACTGTAAAGTACCGTACAGAGAAGGGGGTTTGTCTCAGGAGCTAGCTAATCAATAAAAGTATTAAAAAGTGAAACAATTGCTTTGAGAAAGCGTGATATGTAGGTGGCCAGTCTACACACACGCAAGGAGAGTAGTTGAATTCTATAAAAAAAAGAAATAAATGAAAGTTGTTGCGCAACAGACTTAAGGGAGGGGGGCTTACTTCTAAAAAAAAAAAAAAAAAAAAAAAGGCTGCCAGCTCCGGAAACAAAGCAAGGGAAGTTATTCCCTATTACAAGCAGAGAGTGATGGAGCACCCTATTTGCCCCTCCTAACCACCTGCCAACCTCCTGGACCAACTACCCTCTGCGGTCGAGGTTTTTCTGTTGGATGCTGGGGAAATGGTGGGTGATTCTTATAATGTATTTCCTCTTGAATATGAAATTTGAGGCATGCAATCTCTGCCCATGCTGCCCGGAGCCGAGCCCTAAGATCTCCAAAGGCCCAGCATGTAGGACAGTGTCCTAAATCCTGTAAGACTGTCCTTCTGAAAATTGTTCCACAGTACCTGCAGTTAATGATATCCATTCCAGATAAGTTGCTGGGTTTATAACCTAGTCAGGGTGCCCCCATAAATACCTAGGTAGTGAGTTCCACAGGGTAGGCGTGTCAACCGAGAATGCACGATCCCCTGAGTGCTGCAGCCTAGTGCCTGGGAACCCCTAGGAGACCACCCTTTGCAGAACAGAGAGCCCAGGTTGGCCGGTGGGACATCAGGAGATCTTGCAGATAGACCAGTCCACGGTCATGCAGGGCTTTGTAGGTAAGGAGCTCTACCTTGAAGACAATCCTGCATCTGAATGGTAGCCAGTGCAGCTCGCAGAGGACAGAAGTAATATGTTTGTTTCTTTTCACCTCCAATAATAATCATCTCACTGCCACATTCTGCACGAGCTGCAGTCATCAAAGTTTGCCTCCAAATAGCCCTAGGTATAGGGCATTGCAGTAGTCCAACCTGGTCATGATGAATGCATGTACTAGTGTGGGCAGGTTCTCAGATTGAATCAGGGCCCGGATCCGGGCAATGTTTCTCAGATGATAATATCCACGTTTGACAATGGCTGACACCTGAACATCAAGTGTCAGGCTGTCATCTAGGATCACGCCCAGATCCTTCACCTGCATAGCTAGGGTAAGAGGAATCTCCCCAGCACTGAGCAAGGGGGTCACCACAATGAACTGGATCCACCATTAGCACCTCAGTCTTGTCTTGCTAAGTCCAAGTCTGTTTAGAGACATCCTGCTCTGGATTTTCTCTAGGCAGCTGTTAAATATAGAAGATGCCACCTGGTTACCAGTTGTGTAGGACAGGTACAGCTGGGTATCATCTGCATAGCAGTGAAAACCCAGCCTGTACCACCTGATAATGTCTCCTTGTGGCAGCATATACACTGTGAACAACAAGACCAAACCCTGCAGCACACCACAAGACAGAGGCTTTGGGCTATATGTGCCAAGTCCCATCATCATCCTCTGCACCCTGCCTGTCAGGTATGAGCTGAACCAATTGATGACCTTTCCTGACAGGCCACACCAGTACCACAGGTGGTTGAGTAGCACCTCATGATCCACAGTGTCAAACGCTGCTGACAGGTTCAGGAGAACTAAGATGGAATGATCTCTCCTGTCCCTTGCCATCAGGAGATCATTAAGCACCTTTACCAAGGTAGTCTCTGTACTATGCCCAGCCCGGAATCCAGACTGGAATATTTCATAAGTGGAAGAGGAGACAAGATGCTTCTCGAGCTGAAGGGCCACCACTTTCTCAATAACCTTCCCTAAAAATGAGAGGTTTGAGATATGCCTGTAGTTATCGAGACACTTTGGGTCCAATGAGGATTTTAAGAGCAAGGGCCTAAGGCCTCTTTCAAGGAAGCCAGGAAAACCCCACTGTTCAGAGAACTAAGGACAATCCCAGCAACCACAGGCCCAATCAGGTCCAAACACTCCAACAAAAGGCAGGTAGGACCAGAATCAAGATCACACTATGTTGGCCGCAGCCTCACGATCGTAGTCACCACCTCTTCCATGCTAACCAGCTCGAACTCAGTCAAGACAGGAAGAGTGTCCTAGCACAATTCAGGAAGAACCCCACAATCCCTTCGAGATACACTGGGGGAGATCCTGGCCCTGATAGAGGACACTTTGTTGGCAAAGAACAGAGTGAACTCCTAGCACCTAGTGCTTGATCCTCCCACACAGAGATAGGCAGGATGTAATAGCCAGTCTACAGTGCCGAAGACCTGAGCCAGTCTGTTCCTTGCCATAGCAATCTCCCCATGCAGAAACTCTGCCTTCTTTTGGGAGATTGCCCCCTGATAGTTGGAATAATGTGACCTCAGGGCCAATTTGTCCTCCAACAGTCCCGATCCCCATCACTGCCTCTCTACTCTCCTACCCATTGTCTTTAACTCCCTGAGTTCCTTATCAAACCAAGGAGGTCTCTGTCAAGTGTACAGGGGTTGGACATGAACGGATGCGACTGAATTGAAGGCAGCTGTGACTGCCCTGTTATAGGCAGTCACCCCCTCCTATCCAGCCACACACGCAGCCTCCACACCCAATAGGTCCAGCACTGCAAATAGCCCTGATGAGGACACTCCTCTTAAAGGCTAGTACTGGATTATCTCCACAGAGACAGGACCATCGGGGTGGGTACAAACCTGAACCTCATGGTGCTGTGATCTGACCATAATACCACGTCTATCTTTAGATCACCCACCCCCAGGCCAATTGAAAACAAAAGGTTGAGTGTGTGGCCACCCAAGTGGGTCACTGACATGACATGTAGTGTCAGGCCCATGGCCTCCATATTCCTCAGCAGATCTGCCCCTAATCCCGGGAGCCCATCATCGGCCCAGGCATTGAAGTCCCCCAGAATAAGCCATCTGGGGGACTCCAATACCAAGCCAGTGACGAGCTTGGCAGTCTCCCACAGGAAGTCTCCATCCCCCCCAGAGGGCGATAGAGCAGGTGGACCCTAAAACCCGCACCAGGCCCACCCCGCATAGCCACATGCCTGAATGACCTTGTCAGACCTATAGATAGCACCATGAGGCCCAGGCTAGTTTTAAAACAAATGGCCAGACCTGCCCCTGTGGTCCTCCCTCAGAATGCCCAGCCGGTACCGCTGCCTCCAAAATGGGAGCAGCACTTTTGTCCAGCCAGTTTTCCATGATACGTGCCTGGTCTACTGAGGAAATCATGTCAGCCATTATGGCAGTCTTGTTCCTCATCGACTTGGCACTACACAACACAGCCTGGGTCAAGGGGAGACTGCTGGATCAGTTTTCTGCCCATCATTAATAATGGAACCCTTGGGTACTGGCACCAGACAGGTAGGACCCCTCTCTAGTACACATTTCGGCCCAGGGAGTCTCCTGGGCCTCACCACCCAAATCCGTGACTCTCTGGCAGCCACTTGAGCAGGTCCACTTCTCCCAGACCCATTCTCTAAGCTATTCCTAATGCCCTAAACCTCACATATATTTCAGCAGGGAGTGCTGGGAGCTCAAAGGGTCAAAGGTCACATAAGTAGGTCACCAAGTAGCTGAGCCTTATTGGTCTACACCCCAAACACATCCTTATATTTTAACCCACGTCTTATTAAGACAGCTCAGATTAAAACACACAATACCGCACAAAGCAAACAACCCAAACCACTCCCCACACACACACATCCAACACTCACCAATATTACTTCAAATTATAAACCTCACATATAACAACACCCACTCCCACACACACCAACATTCAAATCTCCACTGTCAATAACACTACAATAAATAGTGTAATAAACAAAATAACTGAAAATAGTCCCAGCAAGTTTGCATAGTGAAAGCTTGTTCATGGCACTCTCACCCCCTAGGGCCAAACAATGATCTCCTATGACCTCAGGGACTCTAACTCCCCCAGGCCCTATTTCAAAAGTTTAAATGAAGTTGAGCATTTCAGGACTCTCACTCCCGTATGTCCAAAGTCAAAGTTTAGTTACAAACAGGCAAGGTGTCCTTTCCAAATAGTACTTTCCACCTCAACACAATTTTAGACACTGTCTCCACACAATCAGTTTCTCTTAGAACAATCTCTGCTGTTCACCCAGTTCCAGGAATCAAGCTTGTTATCCTAGTCCCACAAGTGAGTTCTTTCCAGAAAGCTCCTGATTTCCAAAATGAACTGTCCTAGATCACTCCGAATTAAAGCATAGCAGAGCTGTTCCTTACTATGAAATTTTCTGGCCACCTCACTCTGCCAGGCTTCTTCAGACCTTCACTGTTTATGGGGCAAGAGGGACTCCACTCTCCCAGACCTAGCACCACTACCCAGACCCATCCTTCACCTTGGCTGCCCTCCAGATACTGTATGGCGGGATGGAAGCATGGTAGATGCAGCTACTCTTCAGCCGCCCAACTCCATGCACCACCAGGTTGGGTAGGGCCCAGAAGGAGACTCCCCCCTCTGCACCCCACTGTAGCACACCACCAAAGCCCCGCATTCCACAGATCCTGACCAGGAAGAACCCCAGGATAGTCCTCAACTCACAGTCCATGGCACACGACACAGCTCACAGTCCATTGCACAGCTCTCAGGAGCCCTCCAATTCCACCACAGCACACAACTTCCTTGCTCCTTAGGACACTGATCACTGGTGAGCAGCCAATTAGATTTCAAACTCAGACTGTCAGCAAACAAGCAGGCAACAGACAGACCAGAGCTTTAAACAATTCAACTTCAGTTCCGACTTTTCATGCCACACTCAAATTCCACTCCAGTCGCTGTGGCACTACAACATTCAGACACCACTAAACATTCAGATGCCACTAAACTCAATATGCTGGGATACAAACAAACAATACTCACTCGAATAGCTCAATCGGATAAATCATACAAAATATTTAAAAACATTTCAAACGGGTGTGACATAGGATTATGGAGAGCAGGGGAAGGTTATAGACTACATCAAACTGAGTGCCCAATGAACGGTACATTGTGCATGAACATTGGGCAGAAGAAAACAGTAATAACCAAACAATAACAATTACATGGGGAATCCCCCGTGCTCTGTTTGTAACTAACAAATGTATATGGGATGTAATATTTAATGACTTGTAATTTTTTTTGTGTTGCATTATTTTGTTCTACTCTGAAATTGCTGTTAACATTTACTTAACTGTACTTAACTAATTCTGGGTCTCCTAAAAAGGGACTTGTATGTCTCAGAGGGCTCACCCAGTTATCAAAATTTAAATAATTAAATAAATAAATATTAACAAGGAGCCCTGTGTATGAGTAAAATAAGATGATTTCAAGCAAACATATGAACATACAGTATATACTGGGGTATTCAACAGGCATCATACATACCAACATTTCTAATTATAATACACTAATTTAAAAAAATAAAACTTTATATTCAAAACTATATCAAAATTAATTTGAATAATCCCTACTCTTGAACTGAATTTAGTGTTCCCAGTCCAGAACCTGAATTGAACAGCAAAATGTCTAAGTTTACACATCCATTTTTCCATAACAGATACACATTAAAGATTAGACAAAAGCTATGAAACCTTGTTGCCATGCCAGAGTGCATAGAAAGTGATGACTTTGCTATAATTCTTGCATAAATCTTTAGTGATAGAAAGAACTGGCTCCAAGAAGTCTAAATAGGGTACTTACAGTAGTCTCCCAGATCAAGCAGTCATAGAACACCCACGTGGAGATACCACTCCAAAGTAATATAGCCAATTATCATGAGTATTTCAGTTTCAAAGCAGTATAAGGAGAACTGTGCTTTCAACATGTGTGAATGTTCATCTATGAGCTGAGCAACTGTAGTAGATATACCCAGTTTACTGCCTGCTTAAATCTGTTACTAACAGTTACAGTGGTGATAGTGACACAAACTGCAGCTGGGTGCCCTGGACATCAAAGATTTTTCAGTAGGAGCATGATTTGAGCATGAAGGTTCTGAAGTATGGAAGTCCAGAAAGAGAAGTCCTACTCAACAACAGGGCAAACAAAGCACTGGAGGTGTGGGATGGGACCGCTAGACTACCAAGAAGAAAATTAGTGATGTGGTGAGCTTGAGTTTTGGGGGACGGGAGAGATGCAGAAAATCTGTCTGTGTGGTGTCTCAACAGTACTCCATTAAATATCAAAACATGCATCAGATCTGTGTAGCAGTGGCAGGTGGTTGTGCTACATTTATAGAATCATAATGGTGTGCTGGTGGGCATATTCTCTGATTTCTCCAGTGTGAGTATTTTGCTCACTTTTTCTGCTATTCCAGCTACACATGAGAATCAGGTCAATTGTTTTGTCTTCCATGACATACGGTATATTATCTGCAAAATTACTTCTTCTGTGTACATTCAAATTAAATGAGTATATAGCAAATTCTATGATAAACAAATAAAAGCTTCTGTCGGGGGAAGGGCTGGCATAGATGTATGACCACCAGAGACCTGTATTAATAAACTGTAAGAAAAAAGATGGCAGCAAGGTATGTCATCTCCTTATACTGATGAAGTCTAATTTCCTTGCAAATGAATGAAAAATATGCAGTGCCAATACTGCTGCAGGTGGTAACTTCTGGGACACTTTCCAATGAATATTTTATGGTGTAAATAGTAAGGGAGGAAATACAGAAGCAAGTCATATTAAATATGGTAACAAGGGACATGGAAAAGCTAGCATACAATGGAGAAGTCAGTGAAAAATGTGGGGAACATCACCCACATATAGGATAGTGCATGGGGAACAGTTGACAACAGGGCTATTCTTTCACCGAGTTGGCACTATGACGATGATTACCTCGAGAGTGCAGCTCAAGAGGTAATCCGTCGTCATAGTGCCAACGAGGTGAAAGATGCCCTGTTGTCAACTGTTCCCCATGCACTTTTCTTCATAGTGTATGGTGGAACGTCGTTTTTTCGGGGGGGAAAAAATCAGTACAGCATGTTTCTGCTTCAAAACATTTTGGGTTACTAGAAGGAAAAAAAGAACTTTACATTTTGAACGTTTTCACGCTTTGCATTTTAACTGTTTAAGAACTTTACATTTTGAATGTTTTAACACTAAACGTTAGTACTGCCACTGACATTACTGCTTTCACTATGTGTCCTGTCTATGGAGTGAGCCCTAACTGTCAAATGCTGCTCGAGGACACAGTGTGACGCTCGCAGTGCAGTAGAAAAAATCATTCTGCTGTACTGCGAACGTCACTAGTGTGTGACTACAAGGTTTCGACAACGATGGATTTCGGGTGGAGAACGACGTTCCACCATACACTATAACATGATTTGCTATACTATCAGTAGATATGGCAGAAGAGAGAAAACAGCTCTAAATACTGTGTACTTCAGCATGGCCAACATTTTCAAGACGAGGACAATAAAAGGAAGTGAATTCATTGTGCTGGGAGGAGGAGGAGGAGGATTGTGGCAACATAGTAGTTAGATTAAATCTAATAATGAAGAAGACATGCATGGTATGAATTTTCAGAGGAAGAAAGATTAGGAGATTAGACAACAGACTAGCATTAATTAGACAGGCAGTGTGGTTGAAAATGAAGTGCAGAAGAAAAGGATTTGAGGCACTGAAGGAGAAACCATAAAATAATCCAGGGAGGAATGAAAGGTCATACAGGAAGAATGCCAGAAGGTCATCCGGGAAGACAAACAGAAATAGAACAGCATCCAAGGGATAGAAAATAATTAGGCTTCAGCAGATGCAACCCACAACATTTTTTTGCTTATATATTTAGTTTTTGTTGACCGGGAAAGGAGGACTAGACAATTCTGCCTATTTTAAGCCTTGTCCTGGGGAAGGGAGATACAGATGGATGCCAACTGACACTGAATCAGTTTAAGCCGTTGGTGTTATAATTAGTGAGTTTTGCAAGGTTTGCATGATGGCACTATTATCCATGTTTCACCTGTCTATTGATAAACAAAATTATGTCATGGTGTCTGAATAGGAGAAAGAACTTGAGATTACAATTACTAGCACCTTAAAACCCTTTACATAATGCAGTAAGACAGTGGCAAGGTCAAACATGATGCTAGGTTTCATAACTAGAGGGTTTACAAGCAGAAGAAAAGAGGTCATGCTACCTCTGATCAGATGTATGGTGTCACCATATGGTGATCTACTGCATGCAGTTCTGAAACGTCTTTCAGAAAAAGGATGATAAACAGTTGGAGGCATTACAGAGAAGGGCAAAAAGATAATTCAGGATAAGCAGAGACTCTCATATGAGCAGAGACTGGAGATTCTGTATATATTGTCACTTGAGGACAGAAGGAAATGAGGAAAAGTGATGAGAACTTTATGTACCTTAATGGTAGTAACAAGGTAGAGCCCAGTGAACATTAAGGACTAGTGAAACCAAATACTGGAGGGAACATAGTTGCAAACTGGCTATGGGTAGTTTTCAGAAGGAGACCAGGAGGCCAGGAGGCAATTCTTCACAGAGAGAGTTGTGGAGGAACTGAAATGGATACCAGGAGATGTGGTAAGCAGGAAAACTGCTGATGACTTGGGGGGGTGGAATAAAGTCAAGAGGGGAGTAAAAGTGTCCTGGGTAAGCAGGGGGCAGAGTGATATGTAAACAAAGATGAATGGGCTCCACAGTGGGCAGATCTGATAGACTGAAAGGCCTTTTTCTGCTGGTTAAATTCATATGTGCTTATGTTTTTAAAATAATGTCCTATGGTTTTCTGTAAAGTTGTATAAATTACACAAAAGAGTAACAGGACCTAGCTGATTGCTACCAAGAATAACACAGAGGCTAATTTGACTCCAAGTGAAACAGATATTTTTGTGATTATATTTATTAATTAAATACATGATCAAAATCACATAATTCAATCCAAAACAGAGTCTAGGTTACACATAACATAAACATAATTAAAGTGGTATGTGACTGTCCATATTCAGTGTTACTTCATCTTGGGGGGGGGAGATCTCAAACTAACATTTAGTTATTAGAGAGAAGTCTGAAAAGAACTACATAGCATCATTCTTTGAACAGTCTTTGGATAGTCCTCAAATATATTATATCCATGAAGTTCATTATGGGTGGTGTAACACCCTGAATGTTAATCTTGGTACCCACTGAGCCCATGCTAAAATCTAAAATAATTGGTAGTTACCTGGAATGAATAGTAAGAGGCGTTACAAGCTGCTAACTTACATGGCTAACTTGCCCCACAACATGACATATACAAATAAATTTGTAGAAAACCACAATAATCAGAATTACATATGCCCTTTTCTTATAAGGGGGGAAACCCTAAGAGTTGTTACATTATGTACTTGGGCCTTTTCAGTACAGGCCTTTAGCTCAAAACAACAATATCTTTAGCTAGCATATTACTTGCCAGGATTCATACCTTTAAAAATATGTTCCTATTAATATCTCATATGTGGAACCTATTCCAGCAGCAAATATATAATTGCAAACAAGAACAAAAGGAAGGGGCTTACTTTGAACTGCTGTTGTGAGAATATGGCCAGGGCACATGTCGCACCCTGCTTTTCAATGCCATGATTCAGTGGACATCTTCTCTCCAGTGTCCCCACCAGAATAAAGCATCCCCAACCCTATCAATCTCTATCTGTTACTAGTACCAGACCTATCTCACATCTACTTTTGCTAATTTATCCCTTGGCAGAGGCTAGCCTGGATTTGGTAGCCATAATGGAGTTATGCTGCAATGAAAACTCTGTGTTAAGGACAGACAGGGAAGGGAGGGGATGGGGAGGGGTTGTACTATATGTAAGGGAGGGAATCATGGCCATAGAGGTACAGGGGCACTCAGAGGTTAGAGAAGGGCTTGGGGTGATATGGGTCATCCTAAAGACATGTACTGGGGCCACCAACCATACAGGGGTGGTATGTAGAACTACAGAACAGGGAGACAAGTTGGATAAGACACCAGCGGAAGCCATCACCAAAATGGCAAGTGGGGGGTGCTGCTAGTTAGGGACTGCAATTTGCCAGACCTGACTTGGGGCCTTCTAACTGTAGCTTTGACAAAGGGCAGGGACATCCTTGACTCCCCTACAAGGATCTTTTCTCAGGCAACTAGTCAAAGAAATCACTAGAGATTGGACAGTTCTAGATCTGGTGCTTACAAATCAGGACAGAATGGCAGATGTCACAGTGGGCAGCCCCTGTTCAGTGTGGTTTAACATTATGATAAGAACAGAGGCAAACAAAATGAGGGTGAGGGTTCTGTACTTTACGAGTGCAGGACACTGCCTCAGTGGGGAAAAATAAGGGTGGGCATAATTAAGGCAACCGATTTCTACATGAAGCACGTAAGTACAAGAAGGATAGAGTCTCTTATGGTTCTCTAGGGAGTGAGAAGCACAGGAAAGTCAGCACCAACATCAGTATTCTTCAATCAAAAAAGAAACATTTATTTTATTTATTTAGTTTTTGTTTACTGGGTAGTTACGCTAGCCATAACAATGACTATTTTCAGGCACAACCCGGGAGGGTACAGAAACAAAACATAAGATACAATTACATACAGTTTTTTATAAATTGTCAGTGAAATTTGTACAACCAAGCATGGAAAAATAACACATGTAAAATATAAATATAGTGTCACAGAACTATGCAGGAAAGAAAGACAAATAGCATTTCAAAATTGAAATAATACATTGCAAAAATAGACCAAACGTTGAAATGAGGAGGAAAAACAACAATATCATTAATACTATAGTTATCAAGGGGAGAAATTTAGAGGAAGGATAGGAGTGGGGTAGATAGAAATAGAAAGGTAGAAAAGAGTAAGGAAATACAGTCAAGGAAGATGGTATGAGACAGTAATATAGAGGAGGTAGGCCAAACAGGCTGCAGGCAAGTGCAGATTGTTGAGGAGGACAAAAGCTAATATAGGCAGGGGGTACAGAGTTTAGGGTCAAAAGGGCTATGGTGGTTTAAAGCAGGAGCATTTGCAGGACAGGATGAAATGGTTTCATAGTTCTTTCTTGAAAGAGACATGGGACAAGGCCTAGAGAATAATTAGTGGGAGGGAGTTCCAGTACTGAGGGGCATGACAGGCAAAGGCACTAGCACCTTTTGAGGTAGTATGTCTAGGGATGCAAACAGGGACATTATCTGCAGAGCGTAGATCATAGAAGGATGCCTGATTTTGAAAGAGATCTGCTAGGGGCTTGGGAATTTGAGATCTAATAATGTTGTCCATAATGGAGCCAAAAGCATATGACCTTGACAAGTGAGGAGGAAGCCATCCAAAGTCTTAATAAAGGAGGCAGTGGTGTTTCCGCCGATAAGAGGATGATGCATAGTGACAAATATTATTGTAGGTGACATCCCATTTTCGAAGACTTGATTTACAGGTCGAGGTAAATGTGGCAACCCCGTAGGGAAGTGAGGGCAGCAGTATCCCACAGGCTATGGCAAGCCTAGCAGAAGGGGTGAGAGCATAGCTGGTATGATAGGCGCTACCAAGTTTAGTGTTGAATGACTTGCAGATCCACAGAATATGGATACAGAAATTTAGTGAGGGGTCCAGACTGACACCCAGATAATTAAAAGATTTCACTACCCCAATGGATGTGCCACTTGAGGTGGAGACTTTAAAATTGAGTTGGGCGTGTTTGAGTTTATAGTTCAATCCAAATAGCATAGCTTGGGTCTTTGATTCATTTAAGACTAGTTTACGACAATCAAGCCACTGTTGGATGAGTTGAAAGTCATGGGAGAGCTGTTGATTAATGTCATCAATGCTTTTAGCAGTAGTGTACAGGACAATGTTATTCGCATACAACAGGAAGGCAGTCTTTGTAAGGTTAGAGGTGATGTTATTTATGAAAATAGAGAAAAGAAACAGACCTAGTATGGACCCCTGGGGTACTCCAGTGTTAATAGCAGACTTATCAGAGAAGATAGAGTTATATTTTACAATTTGAGTTCTGTCAGATAAGTAACTAACATACCAGTTTACAACATTTGATGAAAAGCCTAGAGATCAAAGTGTGGCAATGAGGATGGAGTGGTCAACAAGATCAAATGCCTTGGTCATATCAATGAAAATAGCCCCAGTGAGTAAAGCCGAGTCCATGGCTACTAGGACATCTGAGGTAAGTTTGAGTAAAGCAGTAGTGGTACTATGTCCCTTTCGGAAGCCATGCTGAGCAAGAGTTAGAAAGTCATATTTCAGTAGAAAGTCTATGGTTTGAGTGGCTACAAGTTTTTCAAGAATTTTACTAAGAACAGGCAGGATTGCTATAGGTCTACAGTTGGCTGGGTCTTTAGGGTCTCCTTTTTTGAAAACAAGGTTATCCTAGTCATCTTCTATATATCAGGGACATGAGTCTAGCACAGCAAAAGAATAAAGATATGAGCTAGGGGAGCAGCTATGAATGGAGCAGCTAGTTTTAGTAATTTGGGCTCAATCTTGTCAGAGCCCACGGACGCATGCTCAGAGATGTTGTTAAGCAATTTTAGTACCTCACATCTTGAGACAGACTTAAAGAAAAATTTTGCCTGAGTAACATTTTTTATTTACCACATAATGCGTATAGCTCCTTCAGCCCAGATAAGGTGAAAATACTTCTTCCTAGACCTGACCAGTTTCACGCATGCACATTTTCTCAGGAAGGCCGGTCGTATGTCAACAAGTAATTTATACATACTGTATGTACAGGTGAAACCTATTACCAGTTCAAAATGTGAATAGACACATAAAACCAAACAGAAATACATTTAAAATTAGAATCACGGATTATGCATATCCCTTTGTTGGGAAGGTGATTGAG
This sequence comes from Neoceratodus forsteri, assembly GCA_016271365.2. NCBI lineage: Eukaryota > Metazoa > Chordata > Ceratodontiformes > Ceratodontidae > Neoceratodus > Neoceratodus forsteri. The sequence continues at coordinate 795,189,783 of CM057454.1, forward strand.
AAAGTAGTTGCCCTGCAGCTGGAGAATCATTTGACCATGCACGACATCTATGATCCCCTCCAATCTAGTTTTTGGAAGAGGCATAGTACTGAGACTGCTCTTGTTTGGGTGCTCATTGATCTCCTGATTGCAAGAGATCAGAAGTGCCGTTCCATCTTGGTCCTTCTGGATCTCTCATCAGCCTTTGATACCGTGGACCATGGGGGGTTGCTGGAGTGCCTGACAGACATCTGTGATCTGTCAGGTATGGTCCTCAGATGGTTTCAATCCTTCCTCACTGGCAGGTTTCAGAGGGTGGTGTCCAGGATTTATTCCTTGGCCTCATTCTCCCTGCCATGTGGGGTCCTTCAGGGCTCTGTGCTGTCCCCAATGTTGTTTGCGGTGTATTTGCTACCATTGAGAGACATTGTGAGACAGTATGGACTGAGGTTTCACTGCTTTGCAGATGATACCCAGCTCTACCTGTCTTTTGTGCTTGACAAGGTAGTGTGGGCACAGTCTTTAATAGCTGCCTCATAGAAATCCAGGATTGGATGCAGGCCAGCTGGTTGAAGTTGATTCCTGATAAGACTGAGGAGTTGGTGGTGGATCCGGGTCACCAGATAGAGAGGGTGGGGGCAGGGCTTGCCTCTGGGCTTTGGCTCAGAGGTAGCCAGCTGTTTCCCTTTAACTGGGTGCAGAATCTGGGGGTGATCCTTGATGATGGTCTGACACTGCATTTGCAGGTGTCAGCAGTAGTCAAGTCCTCTTTTTATCACCGGAGGAACATTGCCTGGATTAAGCATCTTGTCTGTCTAGTGACCTTCCAATGTTGATATACACCTTTGTGACCTTGCACTTTGACTACTGCAACTCCCTCTACCTAAGGCTTCTGGGGGTTGTTATCTGCCACCTGCAGCTAGTGCGGAACATGGCAGCCAGGCTACTGATGGTGTCTACCATGAGAGTCACATCACGCCTGTGCTGGGCGAACTGCACTGGCTGCCTGTACAGTGGCGGACCACTTTCAAATGATACAGGACAACAAATTTTTCAGCACAAACCCTGGGTGACAGCCAAGATAACCACTACAATAAGAAATAAAATAATAGGGACCCAGCATTGGACACCAGAAAAAACTAACACAATATGTCTTAAAAGTAATATTACAGGCTTCTTTCCATGTGGAAACAGTGTCCACTGCAATAGTGGACAAAAAACAAAAGGAATAAAAAGCACATGAAATGATAAAGAATACACAATAAGGGATTTTATCACCTGCAGAACAGAATATGTTGTCTATTGTATTATTTGTCCCTGTTCCCTGTATTATATAGGTGAAACAACAAGACCTTTAAAACAACATATAACAGAACACAAAAGTAACATTAGAAGAGGCAATATCAGGTCACCTGTAGCTAGACATTTTAGTAAACATCATCATCCCATATCCAGTTTGAGATTTTTTGGAATAGAGAAAATATCAGCAAACCCAAGTGGTGGAAACAGAGAATCAGCTTTGCCACGAAGAGAAGCATGGTGGATTTACACCTTAAAGACACACATATCTAGATATGGACTCAATGAAAATTTTATTTGGACTACCTTTGATTGATTATACAAAAAATTGTATTGACTATATAATGCTATATCACTTAATTGCCCTGGCACATTATTCATAATTAATACCCTCTTAAGGTAGTGCATTTTTCACCCTAGTTTTTTCTAGTTCTTCTGTTTTATCCACACTCATTCCTTTACACTTATTCAGAAAAGGAACCGGATCCATTAAAATTAACATATATACATGTTCTACTCCCACCACATCCAACACAGGGTAAGATTTAGCTCATGTCCCCCCTTCTTTTCTCTCTTTCTTTTCTCTATCCATCTTTGTAATATATGCAATAATCCACTCCGCACTGTATCTTCTGTAAAAACTTCTACCAGCCTGTTTCAATTCTGATAAAACACTTTGTTTCTTCCCCTTCACTGTCTTTTCTCTTTTCATGTCCAGAGATTATTTTTCATCTCAACGCATGCAATTTCTGGTCTGTACTAATGTCACTTACACTGGAATATACTTGTTTCTATATATAAATTGCATAGCTAAGCTAAAATCTATAAATTTATCCTGCTCTAAATATATAATTTACAAGAATTAAGATCTATTTATAAATATGGAAAGTAACATAACAATATAATAATGTTAAGCAAATGTCCAATTCTGCTAGGTGAAAACGAACAAAGTTAAAAATGTTTGTTTATAAAGTAATAAAAATTTACATTAGAAGAGACTGAATATACTATAAAACAACTAAAAAAATGTTTTAAAAGACATGGAGAAGGGGACTATCTGGATGTTTATTTATACTTCAGTTAGTTTTCTTGAATGACCGGGCTGCTCAGGTGACATCATATATGACGTCAGCACACCTACAGGTGTGCAGCCAAATGGCCCAGCCCTTCTTCTTCAGCTGGAAAGGTGAATCTAAGTTGTATCACATATGAGTTCAGCATGTAATGGCGCCGGGAGTAGTAGTGTGCTTTGCATTTTCTGGTTAAAGTTTAATACTTTAATTAATGGAATGAACATTGGGGCACAGGTAAGATAAGTAAACTTACTAATTTCCATAATTCTGGAGTTAAAACTCATGAATCAGGACTTATAGTTAATAATGCTTTTTATATTGGCCTGCAGTTAAAGCTGAGAGCATTGGAAACAGCAGAAGAAGGCCCCTTATACAAATATTTTATATCCTGTAAAAATCAAGTAAGGACAAAACATTTGTGAAAAAACAACACAAATAATAGACATAGTACTATGTACAACACTAATTTTATTTTATTTTCTATCTAGAATTGAAAAAAAAACAGAGAAAATAAGAAGGCAAAGACTTAGCGCTCTACCCCCCCCATTTTCACGCTGATTTTTCAGAATATATGGAAATGTCCATGATATGCACACGTCAGTTCCTCCTGATAAGTAAGCAAATAATTTTTTGTAAATATAAAGGTTTTTAAAAACATTTTAAAAAGGAAAAGAAACAATGTAGATAAAAACATGAACATGTATGTATTTTTCTGTTTAGATACTAGTGAGAAAGCTCCAAGTCTGATGAAGGAACGGAACAAGTTCTGAAACGTTACAGAAAATATAACAAATAAGGAGCATGTGAATTTGTAGTGGAAACATACAAACAAAATAAAATACAAAGAGGAGATTTTTTGGTTTTGATTCATTAAGGGTAGAGTGAGACTTTCTCATTTGACTTTACTACATTTATCCATATAGGCTCACTCCTCTGCTCATTTAAAACTATCTGGAACATTAAAAGATACAAGTAATAAAAAGGAACCCTGGGAGACCAACGAGTGGAACTGGATCACTTTCAGAGTCAGTTTACTGACTCATAAGGCCCTACATAGACAGGGTCCAGGCTACCTGCAAGAGCTCCTGGTTCCTTACTGCCCCCTCCGACCTCTCCACTCAGCCAATGAGGGATTGCTAGAGGTTCCCAGGGTACGACTGAAAACTTCAGGGGTGCGTGCTTTTATGTATGCGGCCCCTAACCTGTGTAACTCTCTACCTCATTGGATTCGAAAGTGCCAGACCATGGAGAGCATTAAGAAGGCCTTAAAGACCTATTTGTTTCATCCTGCCTTCAGGGATGTTATATGATATAGTTGCTTATCATGCATTGCAACTGTACTGTACTGTGTTTTTATAGTTTTATCTTTTGCGTGTTATATCGTTTTACCTGTACAGCGCTTTGATAATTTTAAACTGCACTTTAGAAATGAAGATTATTATTATTGTATCCCAAAGTTTGCTTTTCGAAACTGATGCAACACTTTATGTAGTAACAATGAAACAAGAGTAGAAACATCCTGTCTCATTTTGTTTTATGCTTCAATAGGCCGTCCTGATGATGTATGTTTTCTAAATTTCATTGAGGCTGTTACAGACAATCCAATGGGTGTGAGCAGTTTATCAAGACTCTGTTTAGTAACATCAGAGGTCAAGGAGGTCAATGTCACTTATGCTTGCCTTCCTTATCAAATCAGGATATTTTTATGATTAGGTGCATAATTACTATCACTGCTCATTACATTTATTGGTACAAAAAGGAAATATTATTGTTTCCCTCTCTACATTTGATTCTGGGAGGTCAAAAGGTCAATGCAATATGCTCATGTGTTAATATACCATTTTACCAAATTACAGTTCAATAAGTTCATGAAATTGTATAAAAATGTGGCTGCCTCACTACATTAATCATGGGAGGTCAAGAGGTCAGTGCCAAATATGCTCCTGAACTTTTTCAGATCTTGACAATTCTCTATGTAATGGAATCTATCCTTTTATGTGTATCCTAGAACAGAAAAACATATATCACCATACAAAATAGGTACCATGTCATAAAAAATAATTTCATTTAAATTGAACTCGATTTTTTGAAATAGGACACCAAATATGCAGCTTGTGTTTCATGAGTATGCACCATCCCATTGGTGTGCAAACAATACAAATGTTTTGGAGATAGACTAACTTATAGCACTCATTGCTCCCAAAGAGTCACAGGTCAAAAGAGCTACATGCTTATGCATGCAACCACCTTGGAATTGCATCTCTCCCCAGTGAGGGTGGTGAAGTCTTATTATATACTGTTCATGTATAACCTGAAAAAAACATCAATAATTCAGTCAGCCAATAATCGTAAAGCACTGTACAATACCATTCTACAATTTTTAATGACCTAGGTTGCTTTCAAACCCACATATTGCATCACAATTTTTCAAAAAACACCTTCTATTTTTTCTTTAAATATTGTACAAGATTTATCCCATCATTTAGATCAGGTTTTTTTAGGGCCTGCAGATGGAAGATCCAAAAAGTTTCCATTTTAAATGGAGGTAATAAATGCTGCTACCCTTCTCTCTTAGGGTGACCTTTTCCACAACACAGAATACAAAGCTACATTCACCCTGATCTCTGTTAAGGTGAAGGTGTTTGGCCAGTACATTTTTCATGTCATTATTCCTGATAGCACTCTTGTGTTCTCCCCCTGGTATCTTCAGAGCTCTTCCTGTTTTTCCTATATAAAGTGTCTTGCACTTACTGTACCTGTGGCAAGATAGATGACCGAACCGGTAGGGCAATTCATGAACTGATGTATTGTGTAGGTTTTTCTGGTATTCACCAAGGTGAATGTATCAGTCCTCAAAATAGTGTCACAGTGTGTGCAATGTCCACACTTATATGTATCTTTGAAGAGTGGGGGTAACCAGGTTACTTCTTGAGTGTGGGCTGCAGTCTGTGGACCAATTTGTCATTAAGGTTAGAGCCTCTCCAGTACAACATTCTAGGGGACATCTCACATATGTTTTTAATATTGGGTCTGTCTGTAATATCCCCCAGTATTTGTTCAAAATGTCTTTCACAACATCAGATTTTTTTGTGTATGTGGAGACATAACTTATTTATTTATTTATTTGAACAAGTCAGATTTACAATCTTTGAGTCAGGGACTCATTTACAAAGGCACCTCATCGCAGGGAGGGAAAGACAATAGAACATTGTGCAGATACAACATTGGACAACATTACAGGTACAGACATTAAACACAGACTACACTTAGTTACATGTTGGTATAAAATACAGATTTACAATTAAAGATGTACAATTTCTCTAGAGTTGCAGTGGAATACATCCTTGTATAAACCTAAGGGGTGAGGTAAAAAGGGGTAGGGGGAAAGATGGAGTGGCAGTCCAGTTGACCTTGTCGAGATTAAGGGGGTCAGGCAGGGAAAGGTCCTGCAGTAGATTTGGTGGGGGGCAGAGTTAGTTGCACCTACAGCAGCAGACATTAAAGAGATGGTTCTGGAGAGTGGTTTTGAAGGGACCAAGTTTGGCAGAGTTGGTGATGCAGGTAGGGAGAGAGTTGAACCAGGCAGGGGCTCGATAAAAGAAGGACCTCTGGGCAAGGAAGATCTTGGTTCTGGGCACTTTGAAGGTGGCTTTAACAGAGCAGTGGGTGGAAATGGATGAGGATGACTATTGTAGGGAGGCAGAGACTCCTGGAGGGGAAGAGTCTGAGCAGGGATTTCTTAGCAAGAAGGCAGGTCCAATACTGCAGACATTCCTCGAAGTTGAGCAGGTTGGCGGAGGAATAGAGCAGGCAGGTGTGGGTGCGGCTGGAGGCTCTGGTCAGGAACCCACAGGACTTATTGATGGAGAGCTGGATTTTAGAGAGAGTGGTGTTATCAGCTGTAGCATAGATGGGCAAGCTGTAGTCCACTAGGGACAGGACGGAGGAGGTGATGGCCAGTTGGAGGGCAGTGAGGGGCAGGCAATCCCTATGGAAGTAAAGTAGACCAATCCAAGAGTTTACGGTGGAAGGTATTTGTATGTGGACACTTCCTCTAATGGACGTTGAGAGTTGGGGTTAATCAGGAGGGGGACACTTCTAGCTTTATTTTGGTGTTGAGAGAAGAGCATTGATTTTTTTTTTTTAAGGCTTATGACTAGTCTGTGATCAAGAAACCACCTTTCTGTCTGGTTGTAGGCGAGTTGAAGGATGATTGGAGAGTGGAGGGATCTGGGTGTGAGGCAAAGAGAACTGCATCATCTGCATAGAGGAGCATCTTGCTATTTCAGGAGCAGGGGAGAGTGTTGAGGTAGAGACTGAAGAGAATGAGACCCAGGATTGAGCCCTGTGGGACCCTGGAGCTAGCAGGTCAAATGTTGAAGAGGGAGCCATTGATTTTTACATGCTGGGATCTAGCAGAGAGGTAGCTGGAAAACCAGGCAAGGGCACCAGCAGAGAAACTGAGTTGGTGGAGAGAGTCGAGTAGGAGGGGGTGACAGACAGTGTCAAAGGCCTTGGAGAGGTCAATGAACACTGCACCAGCCAGGTTGCTGGAGTCAAGAGCATAGCACAGGTATTGGGAGAACTCCAGGAGAGCAGTGGTTTTACTGTGACCTGGGCGGAAGCTATGCTGCTCCAGGCACATAATGTCATACTTAGCCAAGTACTCAGATAGTTGGATAGATACCACTTTTTCGAGGGCTTTGGAGAGTGGGGGGGGATGGAGATTGGCTGATAGTTGCTGGGGGAGGATAGATTACCGCTCTTGTGTATTGGAGTGATTTCAGCAGTTTTCCATGCAGTGGGGAACTGTCCAAGGCATAGGTACCGGTTGAGTAGGTCCATCAGGGGGACTAGGACAACATTCAGGACCAGGTGGAGGATCCTGGACTTGAGGGAGTTCCTGCTGGGGTTATTACTATCAAGGGCTTTTAGCAGGTGTGGCCTGGCTTCGTGGGGGGATAGGGTGCGCAGGTAGAAAGGGGAGTGATGCAGGACAGCAGGCGTGAGGAGGGGATTGGATCAAAAAAGCTGCTGGGGAGGACAGAGCTTAGATCAGAGAAAGTGGTGTTGAGACAGTCAGATATAGGTAGTGGATCAGAGGAGGTAGCGCCATCGATGGTGAGCTGAGATGGTGGAGGGGAGCGGGTCTTCCCATTTAGTTCTTTCATGCTATGCCAGAAGGTGTGGGCCGAACCCCAGGTGGAGGTAAGGGTGGCCTGGTAGTGCTCTGCCTTGGCCCGTCTGATGGCCCAGGTGCACTTTAATGTATCCCTCTTCTGTCTCCCCTTGTTCTCTATTATGGTACACTAGGAGATCATCCCTATTACTGGCTGATGCTGCTTCCTTAGCCATTTGAATATTGTCTGGTCTGTATCCCCCTTTCTGAAAATTTATGTGCCATCTCCTCTGCCCTGCATTCAAAAGCTGTATCTGTAAAGCAATTTCTTCTGATGCACAAAAATTGAGCCCCTGGGATGTTTTGAACAATATGCCTTGGATGGTAGCTCGAAGGTAACAGTATTGTGTTCCTATCCATAGTCTTTCTGTAAAGGTCTGTCTGTAAACTGCAACTGGCATCTCTTGTAATCTGAAGATCTAAACAATGAATCATCATAGTGCTGTACTTCCATCTTGAATTTTAGGTTCCTCTTGCTGTTTTCTAAAAATTCCACAAATAGATTTAAATGTGACTTATCCCCCTTCCAAACGAGGAAAATAATATCAATAAAGCATTTCTACATGTCAGCCCTCTCAAAATATGGGTTGACATGTGGTGACAGCACCACATCTCTCTCCCAGGCTCCCAGATACACATTTGCATAGTTGGGGATGAACATAGCCCCCAAAGCAATGCCCTTGATCTGCTGATAATGCATCTTTTGAAATGAGAACACATTGCACTCAAGAACTCTTTTCGCACATTCCAGAATAAATTCCTTCTTTTGCAAATTTAGCAGTTCATTGTCCCCTAGGCATGTTTGCAAGGCAGCATGACCCTCACAGTGGGGAATATTAGTATACAAGGACTCTACATCAATTGTACAAAGAATTTATCCCTCTTCAATAGTAAGATCTTTCAACAGATTTAGAACTTGAGTGCTGTCTCTGACATAAGATGGAAAAAGTCTAACAGGGTCTTAAGGTATGTGTCAACATAATGGGACAGGAGTTTGAAAACTGAGTCAATTTCTGCCACAATTGGTCTCCCCGGTGGGTCTACCAGGGACTCATATACTTTGGGTAACATATAAATAGTACTTCTGATGAGTTTACCGACTCTATGAAATTCAGATATTTCATCATCAATAATGCCATCAGATACTGCTCCATTTATTAAAGTTTTAGTTTTTGTTTTAAATCCCAATCTTGGGTCCTGACCTAACTTCTTGTAGAAATTAGCATCACTGAGTTGTCCCAGGACCTTCTGCACATATTTCGCGGTGTCCAATACCACAACTAATCCACCTTTATCTACTGATTTAATAGTAATGTCTTCATTACTTACCAGCTCTGACAGTGCTTGTTGCTACTCTGTTGTCAGGTTCCGATAGAAAGTGTCATCTGGACTGGAAAGTAAAGTCTCAACGTCTTTGAGGCAAGCCCTCTCAAAGTATTGTATCATTGGATACATAGGTGGCATGAATATGGACGGATTCTTAAGCTGTGTGCCATAATCCTGTATTTCATTAAATCCAATCTGATTGGTCCCACTTGTTGTTCCTGGTATTATATCATAATTTTTATTCCTTGCAAAAAATGCCTTGAGGTTTAGTTTTGTGAATAGTTTTTTTATGTGCAGAAAAAGTTGAAAAGGGCATGTATAATCATAGGTACAAAAGAAAGTCTCTTGTTGAGTACTTGTAATTGTGAGTTAGTGAGTGTCTGTGTGGAGAGATTGATGACATTCATCAAATCCTTCTGCTTTTGCCCTTGCTCCTACTGCAGCCCCTGGTTTGGGTCAAACCCCTTTGGTTGTAGGTGGTACTTCTTCATCTACCTCTTGCCTCCCCTCCTTGTGCATCTCCTCAAAAGTGCACAAGCCTGCTGCTCCATCTCAGATGTGGGGAGCTGGTTGTCTGAGATGAATCTTCTTAATCTTCCTCAAATTCCGATTCACTGGTGTGGAAACTGATGTTTTTTAACACTCTATCCAGTTCATAATTTTTGTGGTCACGTTCAAACTTCTTTAGTTTGATGACCTTAATTTTTGCATCCTGCTTTTCCACTTTTTGATTGAGTGATTTTTCCAGTTCTATAAATTCAGGTACATCTTTAAATATCAAAACTGCCTTCTCTCTGAAACCTCTGCATTCAATTCAGTTTCTTACTCTAAATAGTCAGCAATGATAAGTGCAATAAAATACATTATTGCTTTATGCATGGCATCTTTCTATGTTTTCATGAATCATGGGCATTCCGGCCCATAACCCGGCCATTTTAATACACCCAACCCCCTGGGCATTCTGTTTACTTTTACATATGCCTCCAGTGAGGTGCAGTTCCAAAAGTTCCTGCTGGCTTTTAATGTACACTTTTCAAGTCCCATACCTGCTTTTTTAATGTCACATATAGTCTCACCTGTACTGAAGGCTTCTGAAGTGGAGGGTTGTGCAGTACTGGGACTGTCAACAAATGGGATGCCTGTAGCATCGTCAGTGAACAAAACAGTGGAAAAAGCATTTTCTCCTCCTCCCAATGCTATACCTTTAAGGTTGGTTGCCATCATCAATCCTAACAGGCAAAACAAAGATAGAGCTGGTGATACTGGTTGTACTGAGCACACCATGGGAAGTGGCCAAGGTGATGAGAAAAAAAGGGGTGGCATTCATGTGGTATAAGGAAAAGCAGGAAGGTATACCAAGTAAAACAGACTCAGGAAAGGCAGTGAGGGGAGCAAAAGCACAGGCAGAGGAAAGGCTAGTCAAGGAGGTAGCTAACAGGGATAAGACTTTCTTCAGGTGCCTAAGTGGGAACAGGAAAGCATGGGGAATGATAGTAAGGATAAGGATAAGCATAAGGATAAGGACAAGGACGGTGGCAGGGGAGACTGCATAGAAGAGGATGAAGATAAAGCAGATATCCTGAACAGATACTTCGGCTCAGCCTTCCTAGTAGGGGGGAGATGGGATGGACCATTAAGGAGCAGCAGGAACAATGGGGGAGGGGGTACAGAAGTCCAGAGCCTTGAAGGATCTTGCAGCTCTGAAAATGGACAAGGCTATGGTACTGGACAGGATATACCCAAAGGTACTACAAGAGCTCAAAAAGGTGCCAGCTGCCCCACTGACAGGCTTGTTCAACAGTTCACTGGAAACAGTTGTGGTTCCAGAGGACTAGAGGAGAAAAGTTGTGAATCCACTCCATAAGAACAGAAACAGGGAGGAGGCTAGCAAGTATAGGTCAGTCAGTCTCACATCAGTGGTGGGAAAATTAATGGAAACCCTGTTAAAGGAAAATGTGGTAGAGTATCTTGAATCAAATGGGCTACAAGATCAAAGGCAGCATGGATTCATTGGGGGGGCATATCAGATGAATCTGATTGATTTCTTTCACTGTGTGAACAGGAAAATAGATCAGGGAGGGCAGTGGACATGTCCTATATGGACTCTAGTAAGGCATTCAATATTGTGCTGCACATGAAACTGATAAGGAAATTAGGCAGCCTGGGGATGGGATCCAAAATGGTGGACTGGATAAGAAACTGGTCCATTGATTGGTGACAAGAGGGTGGTGGTGGTGGTTATTGGAACTTTGTAATCAGAGGATAGTGACCAGTGGGGTGCAACAGGGCTCAGTACTGGGACTGGTCCTTTTCAGTGTCTTCATAAGTGACATTGCAAAAGAACTGGAAGGGAATGTATGCATTTTTGCTGAGGCCACCAAAATCTGTTACAAGGAGTACACTCAGGAAGAGGTGGAGCAAATGCATAAGGACCTTGGGAAGTTGAGTGTGGTCAGGTGCATGGCAGTTGGGGTCAGTGCCACAAAGTGCAAAATCATGCAGCTAGGACATAGGAACCAAGGAGCTGAGTATAGAAGGGGAAGGGGGGGCTGGCAGTCACAGAATAGGAAAGAGACCTTGAGGTTATCATATTTGATGACTTCAATGTGGCAGGGATTTGAGACAAAACAGTGGGTATGGCCAGTGGGATGGTAGAATGCATAGTGAGGGATGTCCCTAGTAGGATGTGAGAGGTGGTGTTACTACTGTATTGCTTGCTTGTAAGACCCCACATGGAGTATTGTGTCCAGTTCTGGAGGTTGCACCTCAGAAAGGACATAAACAGGGTAGAGGCAGTCCAAAACAAATGGTGCTGGGATTGCAACAAAGACCCTATGAAGAGAAACTGAGGGATCTCAATATATACACCATGGAAGAAAGGGGTGGCATAATAGAGACCTACAAGTACCTCATGGGGGTGAAAAAGGTACAGGAGGGGGTCCTCTTCAAATGAGAAAGAGCACCAGGATCAGTGGGCATGTGATGAATCTGGAGTGGTAAAGTTTAGGAAGTATGTGAAGAAGAACTGCTTCACAGAAAGAGAGGTGATTGGATGGATTGGACTGTCAGCAGAAGTGCTGGAGTCAAAAACAGTAAGGGATTTCAAGCATGCATGAGATAGACTTAGAGGAATGTTAATAAATAGGCAGGAAGGAGGAAGGGTCACCGGAGACCAGTTAGGGTCTGCAGAGACAGCCTAGACAGTGACAATCTGGGCAGACTGGGTTGGCCAAGCAATTCTTTTCTGTTGACAAATTCTGTGTTTTTGTGTATCTCTGAACAAATTTGATCTCTGAGTCCAGAACAGCCATATGACAGCACTGTTGAATGTAACCAACAGTGCTGAGCAAAATATTTAAATTCTGCTGGTGAAAATTAGGGAAAAGTTATTTTTCTGCTTTAGTAAGTTATTATGAAAAATTGCTTAATTCCATCCCAAATAGAGATGTAGCAAACTATTAATCCGCCCACGAAGTGGAAGCGAAGGGGGCTCTTTGTGTCCCTGGAGCACAACATGAAGCGGGCCCTGTAAAGTGCTCACTTTGCGTTATTAATTCCACTTTGCGTTCTCATTATGCCTTAACACAAAGTAAGGTGAAGTGAGAAGAAAATAGGCACATCACATGGCTTGCAGTACTGTAAGTCACATGCTTTAGCCAGGCAGGAAGGAAGTGAGTCAGAGAAGCAGTTTCACTTTCTCCTTTGCATTTGTAGAGGGAGAAAGCAAAATTGTGAGAGAAGAAGAGTTTGCTTGGCTTTTGTTTCTTTTTACTGCCAGAACCAGAACAAACAAACAGCTTTTTTGAAAGCTATTTTATTTAGTTTTTGTATTGTCTTAGTGTTTTTTGTTAGTGAAATTTTTTGTATGTTTTGCTTTTGTTTTGTTTTATGTGTGTGACTGACTCTGTGTGTGTGTGTGTGTGTGTGTGTCAACTGTCTGTGTGTGTGTCATCTCGTGGATTCAGGAGGATGGAGGGTCACGTTGGAGAATGCGATTCACTGGCCCATGGGTGCATTAGGATGGGAGGAGTGCAGACCCATGGGGGTAGAGTGGTCGTGTGATGTTGGACCGCTCCAGATTCCTGGCCAGTGTTGCTTCCCCACAGAAGCAACAGAAGCAGCATCAGCAGCACCAGTGCCACTGGTGGCTGTGACATGTCCACCTTCTCCACTACTACAATCACTATCACCACCACCACTAGCAGCAGCTGTTGGGGCTCCAGCAGCACCCCCTCCACCACCTCCACAGCCACAGGAGGTGGCCCTGCCAATTGTAGGTGGTGCTTGGACTCATGCCCGATGTGTGCGGACTGTGTCTGGTCTCCCCCGCAGCTCCCCAGTGTGGGAGTTTTTTAATTGTGTGGGGGGAGACAGCACAGTGGTGAAGTGCCATGTGTGTGGTGTGCTGGTGTGCTGTGGCCCCTGGACACATTTGAGGACTGGTGGCCAGCACACCCACATGCTGAACCACCACAGGGCAGAGTGGCAGGCTGCCATGGAAGGGGCCAGGTGTCCACCTGCTGGCCCTTCTGTGGCAGTGGCCAAGGGTGCTGCTAGGGTGGGAGATATGCCTCACTGCAGTCACTGCCGCAGCTGTAGGAGGAGGGCTACTACATCAGCTGCTCCACCACCACCACCACTGCCACCACAGCCACCAGCACCACTCTGTCGACCACCAGCCCCACTACCTGGATTACCCACTGCAGTGGACCCCATCACAGTCCCTGCAAGCCAGTCTGACCTTGACCTGGTGTGGGCAGTGCTCGAGGAAAACAATGCATGTTTCAGTGCTTTGGAGCAGCAGGTTAATAGAGTGGAAGCACAGTAGCAGCAAATACTTTCAATGCTGCACCTGCTGCTGGACCACCATGGCATCCCACTACCATAGTAAGTCTGGGGGATTTTTTGCCCCCACACCCACCCCACCCCTGACCCCACCCCACTACTGTGTTGTACCTTTTTTGTGTGTTTTTGTTTGTTATTGTTTAATCATACACATTTTCCCTTCTAGTTGAATCTTTCTTGCACCACATAGTGCAATACATTTTTGTGAAAAACACCCGTAATTTCATTACAGTGTGTCACGTGATGGAGGAATTCCTGTTCTGAAAATCTACCCACATTCTGCCTCCCTTCTCAGCAACGTTAGGACATGATGGCAGGGACAGCATGTGTGCATGCTGCTTACAGTGAATATCCAATTGTCCAGCAGGTTTCTGAATGTTTCTTTATGTTATAATGGTCAGTTTGTGGTGAAATATGTGGCCACATTTCCAGTAAGAAGAGTCTTGTTAGTGGGAACATCCCACATTTCACCACAAAGTAAACCTTATAGCCGGCCCAGTGGTGCTGAGGGTTGAGGCACTGGATGCCACACCTTGTGCCATGCCAGTGACCCGGGTTCGTGAACGGACCCCGGCCGCTTGAGGCTGGCAGGAGAGAGGGAGGATTGAGCATCTGACGACTGCTCTCCTCTCTTTCGGGTGGGTACTGGGGCTTGCATCACCCTGTAGTGGTGACTGGCAGAGGCCAGCTGCACTACAAGTGGCATGCAATAGTAAGGGGGGAGAGCGTGGCGGGCGTCAGCACTACTTGCACGGATGCCATTGCACGTCCGGCTCTCCACTGGGGAGAAAATGTGGAAAAATGTGGAGGGCGATCTTCGCGGCTGATGCCCGTGCCTTGCACCCCTGGAGAGACCCGAGGGGGGTGCAAGCCCATTGGGTGCGAGAATGATAATGGCCAGCCCACTGGGAGAGCGGGTTCGTGTGGACCGCACGCACTACCGGGTCCGGCCAGAGATTGTGTAGGGCTGCTCTGCTGAGGAGAATAAACAATAGTATGATAAAAAAAACAAAGTGAACCTTATAACATAAGGAAACATTTGTTGGGATAGCTGCTGGACATTCGCTATAGTGGAGCATGCACCTGCGCTTCCCCTGGCATCACGCCCTAATGTTGCTGAGAAAGGGTGGCAGAATGTGGGTGGCTTTTCTGATTGGTAATTCCTCCGTCACGTGACTTACTGTAATGAAATTATGGGTGGTTTTCACAGAAATATATTGCACTCTGTGAAGCAAGAAATATTCCAGTGGTAGTAATGACCCCACATATTAGTTTATGTGCATCACCATAACTATGTAATGTGTGACTGTCTTTAAAGCAGCAGTGCAACAATCTGTTGATAACTGACCTATATTTTTTAATGCTATGTTGCAACTTCCTTTACTTACATCCTGACTGACTGGAATGATACGATAATTTGCAGTAGTTGAGTCTGCTGTACCACCTTTTTTCATGTGTGAAATAATGAAAGGAGCATTCCTTTTAAATTGGTGCTGACCAGGTCTTTGTCATTGTTTTCCTCTGCTTTTCTCCATCACATCAAGTAGTTGTCATATATCACTTCTGTTGTTAATTAACAGTTATGCATCAGGCAGTGTTTTATGACACCACGGAACAATAGTTATTGAAAAGCAGCTGCAAATAAATACAAAGTTGGTCTGAACAATATTGGAAGACGTGCTCATTTTTTTTTCATACATGAAAAAAAGTAGTCAAGTAAGTAAAGCAGACATAAATTGTGAGAAGAATCATATCATTCAAGTCACTCACGACTTGGAGGTAAGTAGTGGTGGCTGTGGCAATGTAAAGTAGGTAGCATAAAAAAGTACAGTTCAGAACTGGGAGGACATTCTTGCAAAGCTGCTTTAATTGTAAAAATGTCAGTATGACATCATGAGCTCACAGCAACAATCACAGAACACACAAAAGTGGCACAGAGTCCCCAGATTTTTTCTGCAGGCCCACAATGCATCCTCCTTGTGTGCAGAAAATTGACAAGTGTTAACGAAGTGAAATGAGACTGTTTCAGCACATACAAAGTCCCCCAGAATTAATGGAGCACTCAATCATGCGCATAAAAGTGGCACAGAGTCCCCAGATTTTTTTCTGCATGCCCAGAACGCATCCTCCTTGTGAGCAGAAAATTGACAAGTGGTAATGAAGTGAAATGAGACTGTTTCAGCACATACAAAGTCCCCAGAATTAATGGCACACTCAGTCATGCGCATAAAAGTGGCACAGAGGGGAGATCACGTGATGAGCTAGCGGGAAGTGGACATCTTCAACAAGGCTCCCGAGTCCCGAAGAAAAATAGTTATTAAATTTAAAGTTTTGAGAACCCTCAGAACCGAAAAAGTGAGGAGTCTCGAGTGACTAGAGGGTATCGCAGCATGGAAAACGATTTCAGCCTCTGCATGGTGGGCGAAGAAAGTACCACAACTCCTGTGAATAAGGAAAGGGAAATGGCCGAGATGGAGCAAGGCAGCCCCGAGCCTATGGCAGTGAGAACGCTGGCGACTAAATGCCCAAAACCCCACTCGCCGACTTCGGAAAAACCGGAGGACTGGAAAGCGGAAGGTCAGGAGGGGCAATCAACCTCAGAGGATATTACGGAAATAAAACAGCTCCTGAAAGGGTTGGTCGCTGATTTTAAAATTCTGAAGCCTGCTCTGCATGCTCTTATGCAGAGGGTGGGGCATGTTGAGGCCAGAGTTGCATCACAGGAGAGAAAGACGGGAACCATGGAACAGGATCTGATTAATCTGAAAAGGCAAGTGAAAAAAATGGAAAACCGTCTGGAGGATCAAGAAGCGAGGCGGAGGAACAACTTAATAATGGCAGGGCTGCCTGAGAAAACGGAAGGCTCAGATTGTGTTGCCTTCACACAAGATCTTCTTCTGAAGCTGTTTGGGCCCACGCCATTCGGTGACTCCTACAACCTCGAGAGGGCCCACCATGCACTGAGAGAGACCCCCACAGGAGCTCGGCCTCGAGTTATCATAATGCGGTTCCTGAACTACAAGGAGAAAATTCATGTTTTAAATAAAGCCAAAGCTAACAGAAATTTACACTGGAACGGGGGCTTCTCTTTGGCTGTTTCAAGATTTGGTTCCCTCGGTGAGAGAAAAACAAAAGGAGTATACCGATATAAAAAAGAAGCTGTACATGGCAGGGCTGAAATTTAGACTACAATATCCAGCCACCCTGGTGGTAAAGTTGGCAAAAGGGGACAGAAGGTATCTCACAGCAGAAGAAGCCTTGGAAAGCCTTAGAGTGGAGCTACCGGATTTGTTCAAATCAGTGACCTGAAGGGAAGAAAGAGACTGGGAAAACGTTAACATGACTGTGGGAAAAGGGGTTTAGCAGTGTTGGGGAAAAGTGATATTAGTGGGAAGAATTTTATGTTATTGAGATGCTTTCCCTTTTGGTCTTCCCCTCTTTATGAGTGGGGGAGAGCAGGTTTGAGAGCTTTGTGAGGTGCCAAAGCAAAGCCCTTTTTCTTTTCTTTTTATTAGTTTCAGCGGTTACTCCTGTTATTCAGGGTATTTGATAGGCTGCTACAGCAGACCGCCATGGAGATAGTGGCTTAGTTACTGAGAAACAGGTTCCCCCTTCAATAATTTAAAGTTAATCGGATGGTAGGTTGGTCTGAACCTGAAGCTAGGGGTGAAGAGGGATACTAAGGGTTCATACTGGGACTCGGGGGGCGATTGGAGACATCTTGAGGGCTGACTCATACACGTTTCGGGAAGATTAAGGAGGGCGATCGTAGGATCAGGGGTAGTATGAAGGGAAGCTATGGGAGGGGAAGGAACGAGAGAGAAACCAGGACATGTGATGTAAAGAAAACAAAAAGTATGAGAGTGAAGGTCAAGGGCGAGGTCGTAGTAGATGGGGTCACTTAGAATTCTATCATGGAATGTGAAAGGTCTCAGGGGGAGGAAGAAAAGACTGGTTATACTTAGATACATTAATCAGATGGGGGTACATATTGCTGCACTTCAGGAAACTCACTTACTGACTGATGAGTTGCATCTACTTAGGAAGGGATGGGTGGGCAAGGTAATCAGAACTGGATGTGCGAAAGCCTCGGGTGGGGTTGTGATATTAATTAGGAAAGACTGCCCATATATAATTGAGTGCACACGATCGAGAGAGGATGGTAGGGGAATATACATGATGGGCTCATTTTTGGGACACCCACTGGTGTGTGCCTCAATTTACGGACCCACTCCGGCTAAATCAGAATTTTTCGCCTCATTGGAGGCTGATACTGTAGCACTCCCTCAGGGCTCATCCATCCTGGCAGGAGACTGGAATATATGTTTGGATAATAGGGTCGACAAGAGTCCCCTTCCAATAAAGTACCCAGCTCCTCATAAGCAGCACTATATAGATTTTTGGAAGTTACTGCACTAGTTGACCCATACAGGATATACAGAAAAGGGGAGACTGAGATGACCTTTTATTCAGGAGTACATAAGACTTACACCAGGATTGACTTTTTTTTGGTTAATAGGGAAGTTTTAAGGGGGATTGTAGGTATGTATACTCTTGAAAGGACACTCTCTGATCATTCCCCAATACAACTGTTATGGAAGATAGACAACATTCTACCTAAGCCATATCGATGGCATTTGGATGAAGGGGTGTTAATGGTGGACAATATGGTAGCTAAAATGGAGGGTAAACTTAAGGAAATTATTCAGAATCAAATCCCAACTCTTGAGGATAGGAAATTAGCCTGGCCTGTCTGCAATGTGCTGTATAGGGGATGGGCACAGGAATAAACAGCCAGGCAGAACAAACTAAATAGGGCTCGGGAGGAATTCATAATGGGGCCCATCAAGTCATTATCACCTCTAGAAGGTTCCTCTGAGGAGATAGATAGGGAACTAAGAGAACTAAAAGAGGAATTTAGAGGTATACTGTATTATAGGGGAGACCGCTGGCTGGAAAGATTGAATGCTAAATATTTGCTACAGGGGCATGCCAGGTCGATTATTGGCCCATAGGATTAAGGCAGGAGGCGGAGAGAAGCGATTGTGGCAGTGAAGTTTGGAGATGAGTTTATCTCGAACCTCAAGGATTGGCAGATACCTTTGCGGATTACTACGCTGCAATATATCAGGAGGGGCCTCAGCTCGGTGACAGAAATCGAGGTTCCTAGATGAAATACCGCTGCCAGATTAGGTCCAGAGCAGGCCCAGGCCCTGGCTGCCCCAGTATCAGAGCTGGAAATTTTGGAGGTACTAAAGACTTGCCAAATGGGAAGGCACCAGGACCTGATGGTCTCGGCCAAATTTTATAAAGTTCTTGCAGCGACAATAATACCTTTACTGAAAGAACTCTTCTCAACCATTATGAATGGAGGGTTCCCACCCTCCACTGTATCAGCCTATATCACGCTGATCCCAAAACCAGATAAACCCAGACACCTACCAGGTAATTATAGGCCCATAGCTTTAATAAACCAAGATATTAAGATACTTACAAAAATTTTGGCTAATAGGGTCTTGAAAGTTGCTCCTTTATTGATTAGTCAAGAGCAAGTCGGGTTTATGCCAGGAAGGGGGGCTCATGATGCATTAAGAAAACTCCATCATATCTTAGAGAGAGCGGCTGCTTCAAAATCCGCTATGGCTTTAATTGCATTGGATGCCGAGAAGGCGTTCGACTGGGTTTCCCATCAATTTTTATTTCTCACAATGGAGAAAATGGGGTTTCAAGGAGTTCCTGGGAGGCCTTAGAAATCTTTATGAAGCCCCTACAGCCGAGTCCTATGTAACGGATACCTCACTAAAGAGTTTCTTCTCAGAAATGGAACAAGGCAGGGCTGTCCCTTGTCACCAATTTTATTTAATATCTACCTGGAACCTCTGCTAAGATCCCTTGGGATGGAACCAAGGGTTCAGGGGATTGAAGTTTTGGGGATAGAGCTTAAACTACCGGTGTTCACCGATGACATCTTGCTGCACTTAAGTAATCCGTCTGAGAGCTTTCAAAGTGCTCTGGAAATTATTGGGAAGTTTTCGAGGGTGTCTAATTATAAGTTAAATTTGTCTAAAACCCAAGTTCTTCCACTCGCAGTGCACACTCACAGGGCAGATTTTGAGCATCTCCAACTTAACTGGGCCCCGGAAAAAATTAAATACCTGGGAATCTGGATTTTGGCTAGATCAGAAGATGGGGTGGAGGAGAATGTGGGTACCATTGTGGCTAAAATTAAACAGGATATTGAAAGGTGGAGGCGGCTTCCTCTAAACTTCACTGCCAGACTGGGACTAATTAAAATGAACCTTCTGCCTCGACTGCTGTACCCGATTTGTCTCTCTCCTTATATTATCCCAAAGGGTAGGTTCATTAGTATTCAAAGGATTATTTCAGAATTCCTATGGGATTCTAAACCCCCTAGGAGGAAACATGCCGTTTTACGCCTCCCCCATCTGAAGGGTGGCATGAAGTTTCCTGATTTAATGTTATACTATGTAGCAGGGGCAACTAGGATATATGGGACATTAGGACAGGCATCGGGAGAGCAGGCATACACGCCAATATGTGAGAATTGAACAACTTATCCTAGAAGACATAAAACCTCCCCAACTGCATTATTATATGTAGATCCGAGACTTTGCCTGGCATGGAAAGCAATCTCCGATATATAAATCAGTTAAAGCGTGGTGGGAGTGGATTGCTTTGGGGCAAAAGAACACAAGGGGCAAGAGACAGCCCATAGTGGAAACCCTAATCTTCGCCTGGGAAACCGAATACTGAGGGTCAGTGGGCATCACTGCTGTCGGATCTCAAAGTGGCAGACTTTATAGCCGCGAGACAGGGTGCTCTTGCCAACACAAACTAGGGACTGGGATTTTTTAAAAGATCCAGATTACTAAGCTGTTACAGAAGTTCATCGAGATAATAAAAATGGGGAGAAAATAAGGTGTTTACATCGGATCATTTAAGGAATTGATCTTTACAACATCCCCTATCCAAAGTATACAAGGTTCTATTAGACTATGTTTGCACAGAACTCGAAAATAGGATAATTTATTGGGAAAAAGCACTATCCCCCCTGAGACTGGACTGGATAGAAGTTTGGAAACACATGAAAGACTTGCCTATACCGAAGTATAATACTATGCAATTTTTAATTTGTTCAAATATCTACTACACCCCTGCTAAGTTGTGTTCTAGAAAACTCAGACAGACAGATCGGTGTTTTCGCTGTGGCATAGAACCAGGAGACCTATTACATGTATTTTGGATGTGCTCTCGAATTCAGCCACTTTGGGTTCAAATTGAAAAAGAAATGGATCCGATATTAAACTACTCAGAGTACATCAGCCCAGAGATATGCATATTAGGGGACATGGGAAGGATATCGACTGGCTTAGCTAAATATCATGTGTCCCTTATGGCAGCTGTAGTTAAAGCATTTGTCCTAAGACACTGGAAGGAGGATAGAACTTATGGCTATGATCAATGGGTGGGGGACCTCCTACAGGTCTTGGAGAGACTTAAACAGCATATGCTAATGGAAGGGAAAAAGAAATTATATGACAGAAAATGGGGGACCCTAGAAGCAGTGTACTCAGTGCAGTTGAAAGGTCCTCGGGTTCAGATCTGTCTGTCTGGAGAAGAGTAGCTGGTTAAATTCTTATATGACAAAGCCTGAGGGGTTTGTTAGTGAATGGAATTATAGGATTGATACTAGATAAGTTCTATATACGTTTAATTATCACTCTCACATATTCTTGTTTGCCTAGGTTATAAGATATGCTTTTTCTTGGTTGGGCACATGGGATTCTCTCTCCTTCCTAGGGACACAGTTATTCAAAGTTAGTCCGGAAGAAGTATATTTATGGATTGGAGTGACAATCAGACATAACAAATCGGACTATGATTAAGGCTAGACAAATTCCGAACTCGAAGAACTGATTTGAAGGTTACTTTAGTGAGGAATGGAGTAAACTGTTCGGGGACTATAAAATGTAACTTTGATTGTACATAGTCTGGGGGATATATATAGTTTCCACATCCAGTTTAGGGATGTGGGCCTGGATGTGTATTCTGGGATGTATGTGTGTTCGTTATTGTGTTGGAAACAACAATAAAATCTTAATAAAGAGGCTTTAAAAAAAAAAAGTGGCACAGAGTCCCCAGATTTTTTCTGTAGGCCCAGAATGCATTCTCCTTGTGTGCAGAAAATTGACAAGTGTTAGTGAAGTGAAATGAGACTGTTTCAGCATGTACAAAGTCCCCCAGAATTTATTCCGCAGTCACTCATGCGTGCAGTGCCCCTAAAATGATGACCGTGAGAGAACTGTTGCTGGTCCAATGTGTGCTTTGATGCGAGCAAATGCAATGTGATCATCTCAACTGGATGGAAGGGTGCCCTTTGTCTGTACACTAATAGTAGCCTTGGTGAGTTGATATGTATAGATATATATTTCTGTAGTTTGTAGGTGAGGGGTGTTGACATGGACATGTACTCATGGTATTCTTCTGTATCACAGGTCACAGATACTGTTGGTGTGCACATTCCAGTGCTCGATTATAACTTTATGTGTAGAAATTTGCAATGGATAACTGTCAAGCACATGAAGGTAAGTATTTTTCCTTTTTTTGTGGTGGGGGAAGCATATTTACGCATTTGTTTGTAATGGTTACTTATTTTCTTACTTCTTCACAGATTTCATCTGCATACTTTTTGAGTCTGGTGTGATGGTCATGGTCATCTAATGAAATGACTTCTGCATGTTGCATGTGCGCCCCAGACCGGGGGTGGGGGCTGATGTGGAAGAACTTGTTTGGATAATGCCACTTTGTCAGAACAACAAAGCATCTGGAAGTTTCCTAAAAAAAGAAATGAATGACTTCTTACAACTTCATTGTTATGTATCCCTTCCTGGTTCTCAAATCTCAATCCCTAAACTCAAGTTACATTTTAAAGACACATCTTGTCAACCAACACTACCTGTTGTGTGCAATATTTGCTGCAGTCTTTACAAAACAATGAAATGGATGAAATAAAATCTTCATACTTACCAGAATGGATTTCACATGGATATTCCATCAGTTCCTCTCTGTACGGTACAGCGACAGCATCATTCCCAATGAGTTTTAGTGATGGAGCCTTTTTTTGTTACCCTGTAAAGGAAACAAAAGAAGTGTACTGTATGTGTTTTCCCCTTTGCAGCTCTGAAAAGCTACAGAAAACAAAACATACAACTAAAGGAAGTTAGGCAGCATAACAAACATGAGTACACATACTCACTTAATGGTTTAAATATTAAGAAGCTGGCGGTGGTGGTCCGTGGGAGGCATACAGACACATGGTGGCAGACTTGGATAACATCAGTCCCAGTGGTGGTGGTGGTGGTGATCCGTGAGGGGCAGACAGACTCATGGTGGCAGACTTGGATAACATCAGTCCCGGTGGTGGTGGTAGTCCATGGGGGTCAGAGAGACTCATATTGACAGACTTGGATAACATCAGTCCTGGTGGTGGTGGTGGTCCGTGGGGGGGGCCAGACAGACTCATGGTGGCAGACTTGGATAACATCAGTCCCGGTGGTGGTGGTCTGTGGGGGGCAGACAGACTCATGGTGGCAGACTTGCATAACTTCAGTCCCGGTGGTGGTGGTGGTGGTGGTCCGTGGGGGGCAGACAGACTCATGGTGGCAGACTTGCATAACATCAGTCCCAGTGGTGGTGGTGGTGGTGGTGGTCTGTGGGTGGCAGACAGAATCATGGTGGCAGTGGTGGCAGTGGATAACATCAGTCCTGGTGGTGGTGGTCTGGGGTGGCACACTGCCTTTTAATACTGCAGTTAAAACCTGCCAACACTAACCACATCATCATCCTCATAAAGAAAACTGCCCTCACAGCTATCGATGTCTGAAGTCTGACCACTGGGAAATTCTTTCTCCATTGTGTCATCATCTACGTCAGTGGTGGGCCATTTCAGGCAGCTACTGCCAGTGCCACCAGGATGCTCCATTTCCACATCAGCAAGACCACCATGACTAGGCTGGGGTATGAATACCGAGGTTGCAGTCTGTGCTAGTATGTGCCTCTCATTCATTTTAATAAATGTTAGCAAACTAATATTTGCAGGAGGCAGGTTTGTCTGACGATCCCTGACTATTGCACATGCTGAGCTGAATAGCCTCTCAACACTTACACTGGAGGGTGGGCATGTGAGGTACTTCAGTGCCACTGCAGTCAGCTCTTGCCATTCACTGACCTTTCTACTCCAGTACAAAAGAGGATCTTCACTTATTGCAAGATGCCTGTTTTCAGACAAATATGACTCAACCATTCTCTGTACAGCACTAAGTCCAATTGTTGATGCATCATCCTGTTCTCCCGAATCATTTATTTCACAAATACCCACTTGGGACAAAGCCTCCCAAAGTGGGTTGACACCACCCACTTTGGATTACAGACCACCTGGAACTACCGTCCCCTTCCCCTTGCAGGCTATGCTTGATGGTCCTCCAGGTACACCTTCAGCAGGATTATGCTGCTGAGGTTTGCTGACCTTGGCACATGACTTCTGTGCCCTATGAACCAAGCGCACCAGTTGACCATTGATATTTTCTACCTGTTCAGGCCCTCCCTCCAGTACTGATGCAATTCCACATTTGTATCGTGGGTCCAGCATTGTTGCTATGGCAAAATTGTCACTATGCTGAATGCTCACAACATGATGATTATGGTCGTATACTGTCAGCATGTGTTGCAGCAACATACTGCTACCACCGTCTCTGGCAACATTAAGGCTATGCTGTACATTCACCAATGTCTGCCTCAGCACCCGCAGCAGTGGAATTGATTGGCTAATGGAGGAAGACTCACCACTCACTGCCTGTGTGGCATGTTCAAAAGGCCTCAAAATTGTTATTACAGAGTCCATGAGGTGCCACTGTTCAGTCGTCATAGACATGGAGGCCCCAGAACTGTCATGGCTAGTGTGCATAACAAGATATTCTGAGATGGCTTTGTATTGTTCATAGAACCTCTCTGCCATGTAGAATGTGGAGTTCCATCGGATGACAACTTCCAGCTTCAAGCGGTGCTGAGGCAGGCTGTTTTGTATCTGCAACTGCCACAGCTGGTCATGGGCCTTTCCAGATCTTGAAAAGTGAGAGCAGATACATAGTGCAACGGTCAGCATTTCCTTTATATCAGGGTGCTGCAGAAACTCCTGAACCACAAGATTTAAACAGTGGTCCATGCATGGAACATGAAAAAAAACACCATTAGTGATGCATTTCACCACATTTGACCCATTGTCACTTGCTATGAACCCAGCTGTCAGGGACAGAGGGTTTAGCCATCTGTCAATTTCAGTCAGTACCGTGTCCAACATGTTCTTACCAGTGTGTGAACAGGTCACATTGCACAGAGAAATTGTTGCATGCTGGTGAATTCCAGGAGGATTGCTACCGCGACAATCCACCTTACTGCACTGATTATTCACACTACCAACATCATGAACAACCCCCGGCACCTCGCCCAGTGTGCAGTTATACACAGATATGAACTCCCCACTGTTTTGCCACTTGTCCACATATTCATACTTAAATGGATGAATGGAGAGGAGGAATGTTGAAGGGCGTGTCTTACTGAGTCGGACACAGTACAGAACAACTCGGGCACAGCATGAGTAGAAAAGTATGTCCTGGATGGGACTTTCCATTTTGGACAGGCACGTGCAGCAAACCACCGGAACCCAGAAATCTTCACAAAGTAGAAGGGCAAAAGATCAATTGCCAGCATTTCTGCTACAGCAGCATCAAGTTCACATGACACTGTATGATTGGGGGGTACTTCAGCTTATGAGCAAAAACACTCTGTAATGTGGGCTGACTTAAACGTTTTACACGTGGTGTGTTGTTCGTCACAAATGTTTGTGCTCTGTGATGAATGGCATTAGCAGGGGGTGGAGTGTAGACATTTGATGAAGAAGGTTGCACAGGTGATGATGATAAATCCAGAAATGATGTTATTTTGCCAGATCTGCCAACCGGGGTTGATGTACCACTTGCACTAGACATATTGCATTCAACACCACCACCACCACAAAAACTGCTACTCTCACCAGCACTGGACAACATTTCAAAGTCATTATGGTCCTCCACTTCATCATGCCTGTAGTAATCCTCTGCTCTTATTACCGCACTACTGCACATGTTTAATTTCCTACTGGGCTTAACAGTCACTGCAGGGGATAACATGCTAGCTATGGTTGCCAGTGACATGGGTGATTGCCCCACTGTGGTATTAGCTGCCAGCTTGTGCTGGGTCCACAGAGCTAAGTGCCTATTCTTAAGATGTGCATGCTGTCCTCCTGTCCCCAGATGGCTCGCTTTTTTACCTCAACTCACACGCTCATGGCAAACCTGACAGATTGCAACTGAATCATCATTTGCATCTTGAACAAAAAAATCCTAAACAAGGGAGTATGATGCTCTGCTTTTAACATGTCCATGATGATGTGGCTTATTTAAGTCTGTTATTTTAAGCACTGAAGTGGGGCGGGGGCACGTGATGTTTCTGGTACTGCACATCTGGACTGCAACTGACCACCACGATTACCTATCATATTGATTACTGGGTCATCATCAATGTCATCATCAACTAAAAGCGGTACATCACAAGTTTTTACGGGGGGGGGGGATTCCTGCAAACAGACTCAGACACAGTCACTTTTAATTTATTTTTCTCCAGTTCCCAACTGGGGTCAACTACATCATCATCATATTCATCAACATCATCCACATCCGCATCTTCTTCTTGGACATCAGCATCATCACATTCATCATCAGCATCTACACCACCATCAACTGATATTTTTTCACCACACTGTGCATCACTGCATGGAAAATGCATGACAATAAGTGCCACGGTGGATGGACTATCACATTGTATGCTATCGTTGACATGATTAGTGATGGGCGAAGTGACTCCAATTCGCTCCATGGAGTGATTTGTGGAATGAAGGTGAATTCACTGAGTGCTCCACAACGCGAAGCGGGGTACTTCGCGTTATTGATGAGTAATGTGAAGTCCATTGAAAACAATGACTTTGTGTTGCTCCACCTTCCCAAACCACTACTCCACCAATTCCTAAGGTGAAGTACATTGAAAGCAATGTACTTCGCCTTGTTTTTAAGCTCCAAAGGTGAATTTTGCAGTGTTTCATGGGATTTCAGGTCACATGGGCTCTAGATTGTTCTGCACAGCCTCAGTTTGGGGTAGTGTGTGTAGGAAGCTAGAAGACAATCTGCTCTGAGAGCTCTCTGCAATCAAACCTTCAAAAGCTGTTAAAAAGCCTTTTGAGTCATTTTTTGCTGAAACTTTAGTTCATCAATTATAGGAAACCCTCCTGTGCTCATATCATCGAGTGTTTATTGTTTGTGCATGGATTTTGAATGTTAATGTAAACATTCAGTCTGTGTACTGAGAGACAGTGGATGTGTGCTTTGGGGGAGGGGTGTATCTGTGGTGTAGGTAGATTAACTTGGAGAAAAAGACAGTGCTTTCTGTTTTCGTGATATTTTTCTTGTATAACTGTATTAATGTACACACAGTAATATTTTCAATATTTCTTGCCTTTTTTTTGCTGATTGTTGTGGTGCAGCAGTGCATAATTTTAGTTTGTTTAAAATATGTGGTTATATTACTGAAGTTTTCAATTTGCATGCATTACTTAGTGTGTGTGAGTATGTTTGTGACATGTGTCATCAAATCAGACACCTTTTATTGTGCCACTAAATAATTTCAGCAATGTGAAGCTGCTATCCACTGCAGCTGTGTGATTTTCATACTTCTTTCTGGTATCTTTACTGGTACTGGTACTAGTACTAGTGACTGTTACTGCCACAGTGCATAATTTTAGTCTGTTTAAAATATGTGGTTATATTACTGAAGTTTTCAATTTGCTATGCATTACTTGGTGTGTGTGTGAGGATGTGTGTGATGCGTGTCATCAAATCAGACACCTTTTATTGTGTCACATAATAATTTCAGCAATGTGAGCTGCTATCCACTGCAGCTGTATGATTTTTGTACTTCTTTGTGGTATCTTTACTGGTATTAGTGACTGTTACTGCAGCAGTGCATTACACTGCCCCCACCCCCCGAGGCCCGCCTCAACCAGCAAAGGTATTCTTTTCTAGATTTGAATTTCTGATGGTGAGCACTGGTTAGGTGTTGTGCCTTTGTGTCTGCATCTCTTCAGTGCACAGTGCAATCTTAATCTGTCTGTGCATTTGCATGTCTTTAGGGCCCAATCTCCATCTGTAACTTAAGTCACAGTTGTTTCTTTGGCTTCCCTTCAGAGTACTGGACAGGTGTGGTGCTTTATCTGCATGAACATTGTACTCATTAATATGCATTTTTAAGTCACGACCATCATCATGAGTCACTCATGATACAAATCACGTTCTTCATCATCACGGTCACAAATGCAGTCACAAATCATGATTCATGATCATTCACATTACGAATCACATTAATTTTTTTTCTAGTTACTTGGCTGTATTGTAAGCCTGTTTTGTAGTATCTCTCCAGGCTTCACCACCCCACCACTGTACTCATTGATACGTGTTTTTAAGTCTGGGAGTTTTAAGCTACAGCTCATCGGAGAAGTACAGCCGTAGGTGGCAGGCATTTGCATTTCTTCATCATCACGGTCACAAATGCAGTCACAAATCACAATTCATGATCACGTCACGAACCACAACATTAATTTTTTTTAATAGTTACTTGGATGTAATGTAAGCCTGTTTTGTAGTATCTCTCCATGCTTCACCACCCCACCATTGTACTCATTAATGTTTGTTTTTAAGTCAGAGAGTGGGACAGTGTCTGCAGTACATACACAGACTGGAAAGAAGACTGAATGCACACATGCAGTTTAGTACAGTATACTTGCACTGCTCAGAATATAAAGTGTCACACATATGGAAGACAACAAAAAGGGCATAATTACATACAATTGTCGGGGATGGTGGAGGAATACATTTAAAACACAGCAAGGAAGGTGGGGGGAACATGGTGTGAGGAAAAAAAATAATGTGGGATCCCATGGTGATCCAGCAGCACTTCCAGCATGGACATAATTTGCAACTGATATTCCTCTATGTGATCCAGCTGCTGCTCACGCACTCACCCTCTCGTTATTCCTCAACAGCACTCCAGAGAACTGCCAAGTCAGCCTGTGTTACATGCAGTTCTCTGGAGCCACATTCACAGGCTGACCAGCTGATGGTGGTGGTGGGGGGTGGGGGTGCTGGTGGAGCAGCAGGCGCTTCTGTGGCCATCCACATCTTAGGGTTGCCGCAATGCACAGCTGCACCCTCTGCCACAGAATGGCCAGCAGGTGCAGGCATAGTCCATTCTGTGGCAGCCTGGTACTCCAACTGCTGATGATTGAGCACATGGGTGCACTGGCCCTCAGTCCCCAGGTGAGTCCCCCGGGGGCCACGGCGCACCTCCCCCTCACATAGGCAGCACTTGACCACACTGCTGTCCCCCCACACAGTCAAAAAACTGCCAAACAATGGGGGTGCGGGGAGGACCAGGCACAGGCAAGGGATGGCCAGATGAACTGGCAGCCTGCTGGTCACAGTGCTGAACAGAGATGGGATCCACACCTGGGCCCGGGGGAATAGGCACATCTTGCTGCAGAGAACCTGGACTTGGTGGTGGTGGTGGTTCAGCTGCCTCAGAGTCAGGACAGGAGGCGGTGCTCATCCTGCTTCAAGGGGGGGCACTCACAAGTATCGAGTGGTGCAACAGGAATGGGTGTCCATGCCCTCCACACATGTGCATGGTACAATGCTTACCACTACCACGTTCTCCCAGAGCTTCCCCCACCCCAGACATTCCCTCACCCTGGTCCATCTTTCCTACTGAGCTCCCTCAGTCCGAGCAATTACTACTCACACTGTCACACAACACACATACACAGTCACACAGACAAACAACTAACTACTTATAAAGGTAAGAAAAATAAAATTTACAGAAGGAACAAATTAAGTAAAAAAGAGTACAGAAAAGGCAAACAAATTTAGCTTTTATAAAGCTGTTGAGTGTAAATCAAAGTTTAAATCTCCTCCTCACTCTGATCTCAAAGTATCAGCAGTCACAAAACACACTACTCTCTCTCCATCTGCACAGGAGAAAGCAAAAGTGTCTGCTTGTATGACTCACTTTCTTCCTGCCTAGCTAAAGAGCATGTGACTTACAGTATTACAAGCCATGTGATATGTGGGGGGTCTGCCAAATCTGAAACACCAAGTGGATCACTTAGAATCATAATGAAGAACGCGAAGTCCATTAAAAACAATGACTTTGCCTTACTTTGCATTGCCATTCTGCCTTAACGTGAAGTGGTAATGACAAAGCGGAGTGAGCACTTTGCATTTGCCCACTTGCATGTGAGATTAGCAACGAAGTGCCCAGCCTGTTCACTTCACCAGCGAATTTAAATTCGCTTGCATCTCTAGATGATCATCAGAATCCTCAGGTTCAGTTACTGGATGTTACTGGGAAGTATGACATCAATACTAATACTACCTCCACCACCACTAACACCAGTAACACCAACACCATTGGCTGGGAAAACATCATCTCCTCCAACCATGAGTGAAGCTACTGATCGGGCTGTAAAAACATTGCAGAAGAAATACCTTTCCTCACATCAAATGCACTTATGCGTCTGCGTACTACTACCAAGCCCACAGACCATCTTACGCTTACATTGCCATGTCAAGAAACAGCTTTGTTTGCACGTCTCTTTGCAGGCATTTTGGGGGATCAACCACAAATATTATTACCAAATTCAGATTTTGATACATTCACTTTCTGACTGGAGGGGCGCAGGCTGGATGTGAAGCAAAATAAACAACTGTGGCTTCAGCAACAGATAAGAGACTACTCTGAGACTGTCACAGAATTAAAACAACTTCAGTAATCAGTGACGCTGATGGGGTCACAAAAACAATCCAGTCTGGTAAAAAATACATTTTGAACATGGGGGGGGGCACTGAATACAGACAGTTTTGATTTTTACAGCACTACAAGCAGGAAAACTAAGAACAGAGAACATGATCGCGGTACAAAATCAGGCAGCTGCAGTGGATAGCAGGTTCACACTGCTGCTCTTAGTTGCAGTTACACTAGTCTGTGTCACAATAAAAGATGTATTATTTGATGCACACAAC
This sequence comes from Neoceratodus forsteri, assembly GCA_016271365.2. Classification (NCBI taxonomy): domain Eukaryota; kingdom Metazoa; phylum Chordata; order Ceratodontiformes; family Ceratodontidae; genus Neoceratodus; species Neoceratodus forsteri. Next base: position 795,220,724 of record CM057454.1, read on the forward strand.
ACTGTACTCACACTCACACACAACACAGAACAGTTTGTGTACAATGCTGAATGAGGAATGTGATGCAAATGCAAAAGTTCAGTGTGCTATGCCACATTTAATGTAAATTTCTAATTTAAACAACCTGACCTTAAGAAATGCTGCACCACATCCACACAACAAACAGCAATAACATTTTTACTATTACTAACAATATTACTATGTGTACATTAACACAGTCAGTTATATAACAAAAATATAACCAAAAAACAAAGAAATCACTAGTTATCCAACTTAAATCTACCGACACCACAGATACGCCCTTCCCCCACAGCACACTTTCACTGTCCTTCACCACACACACTCAGTGTTGTAAATTAACATTCAAAATCCACACACAAACAAAAACGCTCGATGATATGAGCACAGGAGGGTTTCCTACAATCGATGAACTTAAGTTGGATCCCCCCCAAAAAAGCAAAAATGCTTTGTGAACAGCTTTTACAAGATTTCTATTACAGACAGCTATCAGAGCTTACTGTCTCCTACTCCTTTCTACTCATACTACCCCAAACTGAGGCTGTGCAGATCAATATAGAGCCCATGTGACCTGAAATCCCATGAATCACTGCAAAATTCATCTTTGGAGCTTAAACACAAGGCGAAGTGAGGCGAAGTGAACTGCCACCAATGCACTTTGCCTTAAAATTGGAAGAGAAGTGGCCCGGGGAGGTGGAGTAACATGAAGTCAGTGTTTCTAATGGACTTCGTTCCTCATTATAATGCAAGTACTCCGCTTCACTGCCAGAGAGCACTGGCGAATCTGCTCTTGTTCGCTTAAATGCTTCTATGGAGCGGATTGTTCACACTTTGCACCACTAATCCCAAACTGTGGAATTGTAGCCTGTATTGTGGATTTGTTTTGTAAACTATGGAATTTGTTTATGTAAACTGACTACTCTGTTCAGTTACTGTATCTATTCTGTAAGAAAAACACTGATGTGACTGGGACTGGTAGGAGATATTGGTGTAAGTGGAAGGACACATAAAAACAAAGAAAACTTATGGCAGAAGACATTGTAGTCTGTCAGTCTGCCCTCTTGTCTACATAGGTGAGCTAGTTCCCTGTTCCTCAGTGGCCCATTCTGATTCATCCCCCTCCCAACCACATCCTCCCCAGTTCACTTTATTCATCCTCTTTGTCTGTCCCATCCCCATTTTGAATCCTTCCACCGTAGTCACATTAATCACCCCTGTGGGCAGTCAATTCCACTTATAGACAACATGCTCTTTCAATAAAGCACTTTCTGATGTTCTTCTTAGCCCCACCAACCAACAATGTCCTATTTTCCCCCTGGTGTTATTGTTGCCACTATGAGTAAACAATTCACTAGAGTGCACTTTGTTTATTACGAACATACGAACATACGAAATTTGCCAGCAGATAAAGGCCTAGAGGTCTATCAAGCCTGCTCGAATGTGCAGCTAGCACCCCTTATTCTGCAGCTGCCCCTCCCTTCCACCCTTCTCCTTCATTGACCCTCCCCCTTGTCCTGTCCCATCCCCTTTTGAAGCAGTCCACTGTTCTACTGGATAACACTTCTACAGGTAACACATTCCACCCAGCCACCACCCACTCTGTAAAAAAGTGTTTCCTCATCTCTCTCCTGAACCTTCCTCCCTCCATTCTCATATCATGGCCCCTGGTGTCCTTCCCCTCCCTTACTTTGAACAGCCCCTCTGTACCTGTCTTGTTTATTCCTTTCATGTACTTAAAGATTTCAATCATGTCCCTCCAGTCCCTCCTCTCCTGTCCTCCAGTGAGTACATGTTCAACTCCCTCAGCCTCCTCTCATATGATAAGTCCATGCAACCCCTTGATCATCTTTGTCACCCTGCGCTGCACCTCCAGTAACTTAATGACCCTCTTCGATATGGCTCCAGTACTGCCGCAGTACTCCTGGTGCGTCTAACTAATGACCTATACAGTGGCAGAATCACCTCCTCCCTCCTTGAGGATATACCCCTTGCAATACAACCCAGCATTTTGTTGGCCTTTGCAGCTGCCTTCCTACATTGTGCTGAGTTGTTCATTGACCCTGTAATAAGCACCCCCAGATCCTTCTCCTCCTCTGTCTGGGCTAGCTGCACTCCCCCCAGCTAGCTGGTAATTCCTCCTTGGGTTCTTCATCCCAAAATGCAGCACCTTGCACTTTTGGGCATTAAACCCCAGTTGCTAGGTGTCTGACCAGGTTTCAAGCTTTGCCAGATCATCCTGCAACCCCTGCCATCCCCCTAGGACATCCACCACTGCTCCTACCTTGGTATTATCAGCAAACAGACTGATCTTGCTCTTGATGTCCAATGACATGTCTGCAATGAATATCCCAAACAACACTGGTCCCAACACCGAGCTCTGTGGAACACTGCTCATCACTACCCTTGGGTGTGAGAGAGCTCCCCACCCACCACCATCCTCTTTTCCTTCCCTAAAGCCAGTTCCCTACCCAGCTCACCAGCTTTGCACCTGCCCCTGTGACTACTAACTTACTTCCCAGCCTTCCACGCGGCACCGAGTCGAATGCCTTACTGAAGTCCAGATACAGGACATCCACTGCATGGCCCCTGTCCAGTTGCCTAGTTACCCAGTCAACTACACCAGGTTGGTTTGGCAGGATCTGCCCCATATGAAGCCATGCTGTCTGCTGTCCTGTAGTCCTTTGGCATCTAGGAAGGCCACTAGCCTTGCCTTCAGGATAGTCTCCATTAGTTTACCGACGATGGATGTGAGGCTCACTGGTCTGTAGTTTCCCGGTTCATCCTTTGAGCCACTCTTGTGGAGGGGCACCACATGAGCCATCCTCCAGTCTGAGGTACACACCCCGAATGTAGTGAGGCATTAAATAGGTCTGCCAAAGGTCCTGAAAAGACCTCTGCCAGCTCCTTCAGTACCCTGGGGTGGATGCCATCTGGGCCTGGCGCCTTATCCACCCTCAGCGCCTTCAAACCCTCCCGAACTCTGCCTCCATGATTTCCCCATCTGTCACCCCCTCCCCTCTGTTTCTGCCATTTCTCCCTTGGTGTCAACCCTCTTCTCTTTAGTAAATACTGAGCAGAAGTACTGATTTAGTGCTTCTGCCTTATCGCACCCTGCTTCCACCCAACCCCCTTCCTAATCCTTACTAGTGGTCCTTACAGCTTCTTTTCTCCCTGATGTACCTAAAGAAGTCCTTCTCCCCCTTCTTAATGCCTTGTGTCAGCCTGAGTTCCATAGATGCCTTGGATCCCCTTACTGCCCTTGTCAACTCCTTCGATTCTGTCAAGTACTCCTCCCTGTCCTCCCCTCTCCCTGTTTTCTTGTACTTCCTAAAGGCAGCTCTTTTCCTCCTTACCTTTTCCATGACCTCCTTGCTCAACCAGCTCAGTTTCTTAGCCCTAGCCTTCTTGCTCTGGGGCTTACAGCAGGTTTTGGTTGCCTCCACTACCCCAACTTTATGAGCTCCCACCTCTGGTTAGTGTCCATACTAGATTGAATTCTGGCCAGGTACCCTTTTACCACTTCCACCATCCTCCCAAAGTTGGCCCTCCTGAAGTCCAGCACTCTTGTGCCAGATTCCACTCCTTCCTTGCCCATATCCAATGTGAGCCATACTGAGTGGTGGTCACTCCCTGACAGCGGTTCCTCCACTGTAAGTTCTCTCACAAAGTCCCCATTTGCCAGCACACAGTCAAGAGTATTCCCTCACCTGGTTGGTTCAATGACCATTTGCAGCAGGAAGCTGTCCTGGAAGATATCCAGCATTACCTGCTCCCTTCTGTTTCTGGCTGTTGGGGTACTCCAGTCCACTCCTGGCATGTTGAAGTCCTCCACAATCACCACACTACTCTTCTCACAGGTCCTCCTGATCTGTCCTGCTAGTTCCCTGTCTAAATCCTCCATCTGAGATGGTGGTCTGTATACCAAGATGTATAATTAAATGAGGCTTGTTCCTACCCCTTCTAGCATATTTCAAAACAGATTGTACCACCCTTTCCACTGTCATTCCTGGCATGGCCTCCACCCAAATGTGACTATGCCTCTCCCCCTTTCTACCCAACCTGACTCCTCTTAGTATTGAGTCCCGCAGCACTAAGATTCCACCACTCTTACTCCCTGCTTGCTTACATTCATCTCCCTCTCTCATTTCTGGCTCCTCTTCTTCCTCCTACACATTATTTCCCCTTTTGCCCCTGTTGCAATTCTCCCAGCAGAACTTCCCCCAACTCCGGTTTGGTCCAGGCATTTATCAATTATTCCTCTAATTTCATAATTTCCCTCCTCTACCTTCTTCCTCTCTAGCAGTGCAAAACTATTTTCTGAAGACCCTTCACAAATGCCCGCTCCCTCTCACTTCATAGTAACCTGTTCTCTCCTTTCCACTCCATGACTTTTTCCACTTCTTCACCTCTCCTCACAAGTCCCTATCTCCTCCTTCCATTTGTCTTTTGTCTCCTGACCTGGTTTACCCGGCAGTCATTCTTTCTGGCCTGGGCCCCCTTGTCCCTGCTTCCCTTCTTCTGACCCTCTTCTCACCACTGTTGGCTTAAATTGCCCTCCCTCATCTCCCATTCTTCCTCCCTCCAATATTGGGCTAAACCCACCCCAAGTCTGCCTTGCCTGTCTTAGTTCCTCCTGCAGACCCTCAATCTCCTTTCTGAGTTTCTCTACGTGGTTGCATACTAAACATCCTCCCACACTCCAGGTAATTTTTAGAAAGATTGGTGCACCACAGTTGTTGCAGCCTACCACCCTACCCATTGCTGTCGTTGCCCACCAGCCACCCCCACCCTTCCAGATGCAGGATACCAAACACTCCCCCACGTCTCCCCTCTCCCCCCTCTATCAGTGCAAAACATTCTTTTCTTAATTTCCTTTACCCCCTTTGTTGTACACGTTTAGATAGATTTAGCAACTGATTTTTATTTTCCTAACTTTCCTATCCAAACTCAAAAAGAGACTTTAAGTAGCTGTTGCACAACCTTCTTCAAGCTCCTACTCCTCCTTTCCACAATGCAATAGCAATGCAATGAAGTAACAATGAAAGCTCCTAGATTTGCAGTTACTTCCCTTCCACTGAGATAGCAGTCACCTCTTCACTCGCTGCTGTTCCTTTCCTGGATGTCTGCTTCTGCTAGGACAGGTGCATATCCTTTGCCCATTTGAGGAAGTGATGACAGAACCCCTGGTATAAAGGAAATCATGGACAAGGGGCGGTTGGGGTGAGGAGTTGGGGGGCGGGACCAACCCAAGTCTTCCAGAACCAATCAGGTAGCTAAGGCCCCTGGTCAGACCATTAGCACCCTTCCCCCACTATGCACTAACCTTTGCAGCTAGTGAAGCCACCAAAAATGAATCACAATTCTACTCAAAGCCCCCCAAATAGGTTTGCTACCAAAAGAAACAGGTCTCCAATTCAAACAGCTTCACCAACTGCACATCAAAATAGGCTTGAAATTAGAAGATATAGGTATCTGATTCAAAGAAAGAGCCCCAGTTAAATCACACCAAATAGGTTTTAAATCAGAAGAAATAGGTCTCTACAAATGCAGCCTGCTACACAGTGAAATATCAAACAAATGAGCCCACTTATAGCCACCAAAACAGTGTTCAAAATTCCAACAGCCCCAAAACAATACCCTGCTAGCCCCTTAGAAGTAGTAAGAAAGAAAAGAAATAACCTTCTACCAAGTAAAATCCACAAGAAACAATGTAAAAACAACAAGAAACTACTGTACAGTAACAAATCTGATCCTTTCCTTTCTAGTTCCTTCTTATTCCTTTTGTGTATTGTGAAACTACTATCTGTCTTATAGCTCATTTGCTATCAAGAACTCTACCATATAAGGAATCTCCACTTTTTGCTTGTGCAACCTATCTTGTTGCCAGTGTATCATTCTAGTCACAATCCTCTGCACTGATTCCAGTTTGTCTGTGTCCTTCTTTGGGTACAGATTCCAAAATTGTGCACAGTACTAAAGGTGTGGTTGCGCCAAAGATCTATAAAGGGGTAAAACTACATCTTCTTGCTGGCCCAGTGGTGCTGAGGTCTGAGGCACTGGACATCTCTTCTCGCAGCACACCGGTGACCCATGTTCGGGAGAGAGCCTGGGTCGTCAGTGGTCAGCATGGGTGGCAGGCGGAGCTGGATGGAGCAGCCGTCAAGGCAGTTCTCCTCTCCAGGGAGGTGGGTGGCATCCCTCGCTCATGGCTGCCCCCTGGTGAAGGCCGAGGGGCTGTGCAAGCAAGGGTGCTGGTGATAGGCCAATGGGGCAGGTGGAGGAGGGCCATTACCTGGGCTGTAAGGTGCATGCATGCCTCCACACACATGTGTACTTCTCCTGGGATCCTTGGGCTAAAATGGGGAGAAAAAGCAGAAAAAAAAAAAAAACCCACTGGTGGCAGGATGGCGACCGACTCTCCACAGACACCAGCCCTGGACCGGGCGTAAGGTAAGCCCCGGTAATTCCGGGGGACGGAGCTGGGGGAGTCTATCAGATGGGGGCCATACGGGGATAGAAGAAAGATAGATGTGATAAAAAAAGTACATCTTCTCTACAGCTGCTAAATGCCCTTCCTAACTTGGATCATGATGTCCTTCTGTCAAAATTACGATGGCTAAATGTAGTACTAACAGCTCAAAAGTGGTTTAATGTATATCTAAAGGAACAGACAACAATTGGTATCAGTTAAAATACATTAATAAAAAGTTGCTAAAACAATACCAGGAGTCCTACAGGGCTCAATATTAACTAGCCTTAGTTTTTAACTTATACATGAATGATCTCTTCCTTGATAATATAGAACCGTAGTTTCATCTTTACACAGATGACACACTTATCTATGTCTCTGGATGTTCTCTAAAACAGACAGTGTTAAATTTACAATATGCATTTAATACAGTTCAAGATTTTGTTTTTTCAGAATAAACTAATTGTAAATTAAAACAAAATCTGAAACTATGATAATTGGAGGGAATTCTAATCAGAGTGTTCCATGTGAGCAATTACAAATTCAAACTTTTGAAAGTATAAAATTGGAGCAGGTTAATTTTTATTGCTATCTGGGATTATGGTTGGACATGACCAGCAGTTGGAATATTCATATTGAAAAACTAATGGCAAATATAAATAAAAAATTAGGTTTGTTAAATAGAGTGAAAAAGTGCCTTTCTATAGAGGCTAGGAAACATGCTTTAAAGATCATGTGCAGAGGTTTTTGCATATTGTTAATAAAGCTTGAATTCAAGTTCCTGTGTCATGATTAGAGTTTCCTGAAAATTTCATGCTGTTTGGTTTTGTGGTTTTCTTTAAATCAGCATTTGTTAGCTTGCTGTACAGTGGCTGAAAACAGTGGAGTTATTTCTGTCGCTCTCAGTCAGGTTTGGAGAGCGATGACATTATTGTGGAGTACTGTAGCTTGCTGCTTCAGATTCCCAATCACAGCAGGTTGTAAAGAAACATAGAAAACATAGAGACATAGAATTTGATGGCAGATAAGGACCGCTTGGCCCACCCAGTCTGCCAATTTCCCTACCTAATGGATAAGCTGCAGATCCTAGTTAACCAGCAGCCTACTTCTTTCTACCCCCACCCCCTAGAATTGCCTTATGACTGTCCATGCATGCTTGAATTCAACCACTGTTTTTGACTCCACAACCTCCTCCGGAAGGTCGTTCCATGCATCCACAACCCTCTTTGTGAAAAAATACTTCCTTACATTACTTCTGAGCTGCCCCCCCATCTTCAAATTGTGCTCCCTTGTTCTTGCACACCTCTTTTTTTGAAAGATGCTACCCTCTTGGACTTTGATGATTCCCTTGAGGTACTTGAAAGTTTCTATCATGTCCCCCCTCTCCCTCCTTTCCTCGAGGCCATACATATTAAGCTCCTTTAGTCTCTTTTCATATGTCTTCTGGTGCAGACCCTGCACCATTTTAGTTGCCCTCCTCTGGACAGCTTCCATCTTGTCTATGTCCTTGCAGAGACTGGGTCTTCAGAACTGCACACAGTACTCCAGATGGGGTCTCACCAGCTGTCTGTACAGAGGGATAACAACTTCCTGTTTTCTACTGATGATGCCTCTCCCTATGCATCCCAGTATCCCCCCCAGCCCTCCTTACTGCCCTCTCACATTGCTTGCCCACCTTTAAGTCATCTGATATGACTACCCCCAGGTCCCTTTCCATTTTTGTTGTTGTTAGTATCTCACCCCCCATTGTGTACTCTTCCCCTGGGTTTTTGTTTCCCATGTGCATTACCTTGCACTTCTTAGCATTAAATCTAAGATGTCATACATTTGACCATTCCTCTAACCTTGCCAAGTCCCTTCTCATCCTTTCCACCCCACCTTGTGCATCAACTCTGTTGCAGATCTTTGTGTCATCTGCAAAGAGACATACTTTTCCTTCCAGTCCCTCTGCAATGTCGCTTATAAAGACATTGACGAGGACCGGTCCTAATACTGAACCCTGCTGCACCCCACTAGTAACCCCCCCTTTCTTCAGAGTGGACTCCATTTACTATTACCCTCTGTGTCCTATTCTCCAGCCAATTCTTTACCCAGGCTATCATCTTGGGACCCACTCCCAGGCTGGCTAACTTGCATATTAGTCTTTTGTGTGGGACTGAGTCAAATGCCTTGCTAAAGTCTAGGTAGGCCATGTCCACAGCCCCTCCCTGCTCTACTACTTTGGTCACCCAGTCAAAGAAATCTATTAGATTCATCTGGCATGACCTTCCCGCTGTGAACTCATGCTGCCTTGGGTCCTATTCCCCTCTGGCCTCTAGGTACTCAACAATTCTTTCCTTCAGAAGTGATTCCATCATTTTCCCTATCACTGAGGTTAAACTAGCAGGTCCGTAGTTTCCTGCTTCTGCCCTGCTCCCACTTTTGTGTAGGGGAATCACATCTGCCTTCCTCCAGTCCTCAGGTACCACCCCATCCTCCCATGATTTGTTAAAGAGGGTAGTCAGTGGTGTCACTAGTTCTACCCTTAGTACTTTTAGAATTCTGGGATGAATCCCATCAGGCCCCATTGCTTTGTCCACCTTCAGTTTTAAGAGTTCTTTCAGAACCCTTTCTTCTGTAAATAGGCTGGTATCAACTTCTGTATCCAGAGTGTTTCTATGGTTTGTTTTAGGCACCTCCCCCTCTTCAGAGTTAATGGTTTGCTCACCAGGTTTCTTATAAACTCAGTCTGTGGTTTGTGTTTAGAGAGATTAGCTTAAAATATATCATTCTTATTTTATAAAAATTGATAATCTGAGTTTCAGTGCTGAATTAAAGTAGTGGAAATATTTCTCTGTGAGAGATCTACTAGTCTGTATCACAGCTCTCCATTCTTTGTCATCAAAACTCTGATTTTTTCTAACTATATAACACAGGTTTGTTTAATGACTATAAAATAAATCTAAATTGTGTTCTATTCATAGAAATAGTTTGACTTTAATGTAGCCTTCATAAATACATTCATGTAAGAAATTTTTTTATGTCAGATTGACAAATGGGTACCTATCACATTCTACTGTTTCAAGCACATGTTCTGTCTGAACTCACAAATTTCAGTCCTTTGGTGGTTTCTGTGTGAAAATATATCATGGATGCATATAAACAGAAACACTATATGGCATCTCAATGCACATTGTCTCCTCCCCACAGATGAGGCAGCTGCACTCTCTTGCCACCTTTCCCCTGCCCCACAAGCCCCCTCTGCCTTCTGCTTCACATTTGAGGCTGCTACACCCTGCTGCCCATTGTCTTCTCCCAAACAGTCAGGGATTGTGCACCCTGCTGCTCACAGTATTCTCCCTCAAAGCTGGGGATTATGCATCCTGCTGCCTCCATCCCCTGCCTAAAGAATCAGGCCTGCTGCACCCTGCCCAAACAGTTGGGATTGATGCACCCTGCTGCCCTCTCCCCCTCCACAGTCAGGAACACTGCACCTGTTGCATCCTGTTCCTGTCTCCACAGTCAGGGCTGCTGTGCTCTGCTAAACTATAGATTCCTAGGTCCAACTGCCTCCACAGGTGGGGCTGCTGCACCATGCTGTCCTAGGCCACTTGAGGTGGGGCTTTTGCTACACCCTGACACCAACTTCCATTGCCCAAATGGACAGGGCTGCTGCACCACCCACACCATCTCACAGTTAGTGCTGCAGCTTGCTGATGCCTCCCTATGTCCTGCCCCACAGTCGAGGCTTCTGCACCATGCTGTTACTGTCACCACAGTCAGGGCTGCTGCATCCTGCTCCTGTCTACACAGTTGGGGTTACTGTGACCTGCTATGCCCTAGAGTCTCATGCCTCCTCAGATAGGGCTGGTGCACCATGCTGCCACTTGTCACAAGAGTTAGGGCATTTGCTGCACCCTGTTGTGTGCCTCCACATTTAAGGCAGTTACACCCTGCTGTCCCCCTGCCAACAGAGTCAGATTCTTTGCTACACCCTAAGGCTCACATCCCTTGTCACAAACAGATATGGCTACTGTATCCTGTCCCACAGTTTGGGCTGCTGTACCCTGAGGACACCCCTAATTTCTGGCCAAGCAGTCAGGGCTGCTGCACCCTGCTGCCCTTCTTTCCCACACCCACAATAATGGCCACAGCACCCTTCTGCCCCCTGTTCCTGTAGGAGGGTGTAGCAGAGCAGAGTGGTGGCAGGGGACAGAGGACAGCATAGTGCAGAAGACCTGAATATTGGGCAGGACACAGGTGGGCATCAGGGTACAGCAGCCATGACTGTGGCACAGGGTGCATACAGTGCAGCATCCCAGCACATTTGGGGCAATGGAAGTGCATAGCAAGCTTCAGAAGTCCCAACTTTGGAAGCAGGGGACATGGAACTCTAGGGTGTAACACAGCATAGCAGCCCTGAATATGGAGGCAGGAACAGGGGGGCAACAGGGTTCCATGGCCATGACTTTGAGGGTGGGAACAGAGGGCAGCATGGTGCAGCAGCCCCAATTGTTTGGGTAGGAGATAGGCATAGCATCAGGGTACAGAAGTTCAAAATGAGGGACAGGGTGCAGCAGCCATGCCTGTTTGGGACAAGGGATGTGGACAGCAGGGTGTAGCAAAGGATCTGACTCTGGTAACAGGGGGGCAGGAGGATACAACTGCCTCAACTGTGGAGACACACACCAGGGTGCAGCAAATGCCCAGACTCTTGTGGCAAGTGGCAGCATGGTGCTGCAGCCCTAACTGCAGAGGCATGGGGTTCTAGGGCACAGCAGGTCACAGCAACCCCAACTGTGTAGACAGCAGAGTGCAACAGCCCTAACTGTGGTGAAAGTGAACAGAGGACAGCAGGGTGCAGAAGCCTCAGTTGTGGGGATTGACACGGGGGCCTCAGGGTGCAGCAGCCCTGACAATAAGATGGGGAGTGCATGGTGCAGAAGCCTTGCCTATTTGGGATAATGGAAGTGGGATGCAGGGTGCAGCAAGAGACCATCTCAGGTGACCTAGGGTAGAATGGTACAGCTGGCCTCACTGTGGAGGCAGAGGAACCTGGGACTCTAGGGCTTAGCAGAGCATAACAGCCCTGACTGTGGAGACAGGAACAGGGTGTAACAGGCACAGCATCCTGGACTGCGTGGGTGGGGAAGCGAGGTCATCAAGGTGTAGCAACCTCAACTGTTTAGGCAGGGGGCAGCAGGGTGCAGCAACACTGATTCTTTAGGCAGGAGATGGAAGCAGCATGGTGCAAAATCCCTGACTGTGTGGGAGAAGACAGTGGGCAGCAGGGTGCAGCAGTCTTGACTATGGAGCAGAAGGCAGGCAGCTTGTGGAGCAGTGGACAGGTGGCAGCAGAGTTCAGATGCCTCAGCTGGGGAAAAGAGACATGGTGCATCAGGATGCCATATAGTGTTTCTATTTATACACATACAGTACATGATGTATTTTCACACAGAAAACACCAAAGACCTGAAATTTGTGAGTTCAGACAGTACCTATGCTTGAAATAGTAGAGTGTGACAGGCACATGTTTGTCAATCTGACATGAAAAAAAATTCGTACATGAATGTATTTATGAAGGCTACAACAAAGAAACAATTCCTATGAATTAACAAAATTTAGATTTATTTTATATGCATTAAACAAACCTGTGTTATATGGTTAAAAAAAATAGAGTTTTGATGAGAAAGAATGGAGATCTGTGATACAGACAAGCTGATCTCTCGCAGAGAAATATTTCCATTACTTCAATTCAGCACTGAAACTCAAATTATCAACTTTTATAAGTAGAGAATGATACATTTTAAGCTAATCTATCTAAACACAAACCACAGACCGAGTTTATAATAAACCTGATGAGTTAACCATTAACTCTACAGCCTGCTGTGATTGGGAATCTGAAGCAGCATGCTACAGTACTCCACAATGATGTCATCGCTCTCTAAGCCTGACTGAGAGAGACCGAAATAACTCCACTGTTTTCAGCCACTGTACAGCAAGTTAACAAATGTTGATTTACAGAAAACCACAAAACCAAACAGCATGAAATTTTCAGGAAACTCTAATCACAACACAGGGACTTGAATTCAAGCTTTATTAACAATATACAAAAACCTTTGCACATGATCTTTAGAATGACGCAGTTCTCTCTCTCGTACCTTCTGACGGCCAGCTGGGGAGCTTCGGACCAGGTGTACAGTGAGGGAAACCTGGGAAGGGCTTCTTTCAGCTTAGCACTCATGACCCTTTCGATGGCCAGCTGGGGAGCTTCGGACTGGGTGTACAGTGAGGGAAATCTGGGGAGGGCTTCTTTCAGCTTAGCCCTCATGACCCTTCTGATGACCAGCTGGGGACCTTCGGACTGGTGTATAGTGAGGGAAACCTGGGGAGGGCTTCTTTCAGCTTAGCCCTCATGACCCTTCCAATGACCAGCTGGGGAGCTTCACACTGGGTGTACAGTGAAGGAAACCTGGGGAGGGCTTCTTTCAGCTTAGCCCTCATGGCCCTTCCGATGGCCCACTGGGGAGTTTTGGACTGGGTGTGCAGCGAGGGAATCCTGGGGAGGGCTTCTTTCAGCTTAGCCCTCATGACCCTTCTGATGGCCAGCTGGGGAGCTTCAGACTGGGTGTGCAGCAAGGGAAACCTGAGGAGGGCTTCTTTCAGCTTAGCCCTCATGACCCTTCCAATGACCAGCTGGGGAGCTTCACACTGGGTGTACAGTGAAGGAAACCTGGGGAAGGCTTCTTTCAGCTTAGCCCTCATGATCCTTCCAATGGCCAGCTGGGGAGCTTCGGACCGGGTCTGCAGCGAGGGAAACCTGGGGAAGGCTTCTTTCAGCTTTGCCATCATGACCCTTCTGATGGCCAGCTGGGGAGCTTCGGACTGGGTGTGCATAAAAAATAACTTTCAAAGTGACATTACATTGAAGCCTATACTGCTGCAGGATTCTAGGAAGAAATAATTTGTTATTGGTACAGAAGAGTGGAATCAGCTTGCTGTCCACTCAGAGGTCAGATTTTGGGAGAAATATAACTTTGTTTGAGTATAAAAGCAGCTGCACAGTTCACATTTGAGGAGATTTAGCAGGGAGACTGATCTGAAGGGATCAGATCCCAACCAGAGGGAGTCCAGCTTATAGAGGCCTACAGTCAGATAGGGTCTGGGGACTTGCTTTCACACAGTAAGCCTAGCTTATAGGGCATTGCCTGTATCCCAGCACCACAGTCAATAGGGCAGTAAATGAGACCAGGAATAGATTAGCTATTGCCTGATACAAGTGGCACCTGTTCCTATATGTTGTTTCAGCTGCAAACAGTAAGTTCAGCACAGCATTTTCAGGCAACCAGGTAATCTTTAGGTACCATCAACACCAGGATTTGTCTGAAATCTCTGGAGGGTCCAAGATTTTGTCAGCTACATTGCAGAACTCATAAGGAAAGTGGTACAATACTTTCAATTTATTCTGCAGGACTAGATCAAGAGGGACACCCATTTACCATGCAGGGATTTTGTGATTCATAATTGACTTTGTTCAGAGACTGAAGGGGGTTTAAATGTAATTTGTCTAGAGATACTTGTTATCCAAATGTGATTTAAATGCTACAGAGATTACAGTGATTTTGCCATAAAATAAAAGCTATAAAGTATTGTGAATATAGAATATGAGTGAATGTACAGTATAACTGAATCCTAATTGGTTAGATACCAAGGAAGTGTATCTTGGTAAAAGTGGTGAGTTGTCTAACTGAGGTGGGTATAGGCCTAATAGCCACTGCATGCCTTTAAGGCATCTGTAATGAGAAAGTACAGTCAGTGATGTCTGAGAGGTGGCCTACTGATGGTGATATTGGTAATACTGGTGCTAATACCTCTATCTGTGATTGATATTGGTGTTGTAGTTTGCAAAATACTACTGCTGCCTGAATATGATTACTGGCTGGCAATAAATAACTGAATGGTTTTGCAGACTATCTATGTGTGCAACTATTATATCATACTCTCACTTGCATTCAATGACTTTTTTGAATCCATTAGTCTCCAGGGTTAGCAGGTGCAGACCTATGGGAAGAAAGCATGTGCAACCAATTAGAAAGTGCTGTTGTGGCTATTTTTAGTTTTGCATGGCTCTATCTGTCATGCTGGCAGAACAGCCCATTAAATTTACTTTTATTTCACTTAAACATTGTATCTGATTCATACTTCAAAGGTATTCAAGTCCCACAGTTCCTGTTGTCTCAAGTGTCAGTCCAGTACAATGTCTTCTTTTTGACACAGGTTCCTACAATTGTCATATTGGTAAGTCACAGGGCATTTCTGACAGTGGTGTTGGAGGATAAGAGAAGTAAATGTACTGAATATTACTAGTGGTTTGCCTTACATGTCCTGGTACCCCACCACTCTGTAATACTGACCAACCCATAATGACTCAAAGCTACAAGATGTCTCCAACTCTTGTTTGAGGCAAGCAGGGAAATGCAAGGAAAAAAGAACTTATCATGGTTCACAAGGAAGGAGGGGGTAGCAAGGGAGGCTAAGGATGTGCAAGAGAAATGAGACACTAAAGAAAAGTGAGACACCATAAAGAAAAGGATACAAGAAGGTACAAAAATGGTGCAACAAACAAAACAGGAAAGATAAAAAAATAAGTTGAGAAAGGAAAGAACACAGGAGTAGTACAGTGCAAGAGATATGGATCCTCAGTCTTTGAGATACATTCTGGAGGCTGGAGACTGATGTCTACTGCATTTGCACTCACCTCTCTGGATTGAGGGCAGAGGTTGCCAAACTCCAGGCCAAACTGGCAATGGTGCAGTAAGCCTTCTGCCCCACCTAGGGGAAATGTGTCTGCCACTGATCTCCCATAGGATGCCTTGGCAGAGAGGTAAGACTTTGGTGGGCTCTGGGATGGTGGGTATGGCAGAAAGGGAGCATTCTCCTCCAATTGTACCACTACACAATTGCTCTGCCATAGCGGTGGGATGGGACAGCCAGGAGGAAGCACCAATAAGCAATAGGAAGAAAAGAATTGGGGATCCTCAGAAGGGTAAGCCCCAAGGAGAGGGGAAGAGTTCTCAAGCCAAGGAGGAATCAGCTGCTGTTGTGAGACTCTATCATTAGGGGGTACAGACTTTGGTGTGGGTGGAGGATGAATGAAGAAGGTGTAGTGCCTTCCTGGTGCTTCAGCTTGAAACAATGGAGAGCAGATCCAGAGGATTGTTAGGGTGGCAGGAGATGGGATGGCCCTACAGTATATGCCATTGTCCACCTAGGGTCAAATGACCTGGCAAGAGACAGAGAAGGGGAAGAACAGAGTAATTTCAGGGAGCTGGGAGGGACCTGAAGCAGGTCACATGCACAGTGTATTTGCTGAGGTGTTACCTGTGTATGGCCAGGAGAGGAAAGGGGAGTCCACACCATGTTTTTTTTACAAGTGATTGAAGCCATGGTACATGGAAGAAGGCTTAAGCTACACTGGTGAATGGGGACCAGCCTGGGAGTAAATGGGCCTTTATAATGTAGACAGCCTGCATCCTTCCTGGAAAGGGGACCACAATCCTTAGTGGAGTGTTTAAATGCTGCTTGGATAAGCATTTAAACTAACTGGGGTGGGGATATAATAACAAAAGAGGCAAACATTGCCTGCAACAAGGAGGGAGAGCCCGAGGGAAGGAAGGGCCCCAGGACAGGGGCACAAGAAGAAAGGGGTGGGGACAAGGTGGAGGACAAGGGAGTACAAAATGGAGATGGTAACATGGGAAGAGGGAGGTCAAGGGGAACTTCAGAAAACAGCATAGGAAGGAGGGAGAAAGCATGGAGGCAGGCAGGGGGCAAGGTATGGAGAGCCATGTGTGTTAATACAAGGAGTCTGGAAAATAAAATTTTGGACCTGGAGGCCATCATGGAGGAGACTAGCCTTGATTTGGTGACCATAATGGAGTCATGGTGTACTGACAGCCATAACTGGGATGTGGCTATACCAGACTACTGTCTGTTCAGGTCAGAGAGACAGGAAGGGAAGGCAGGATAAAGGGTATGTACAATATGTGGGAGAGGAAATCGAGGGTATGGAAGTGCAAGGGCACCTGGAGGAAATGGAATGACTGGAGGTGCTGTGGTCCATCCTGGAGACTGGCTCTTGTGCTGCTATCCATACAGGGGTATTATACTGACCTCCAGTACAGGTGTTATGCTAATCTCCAGTACATGGCGAGGAGATGGAAAAAGCACTTGGGGTGGACACCATCAGGGTGGCAAATAAGGGGGGATACTGCTAGTTGGGTTCTTCAATCTGCCATATGTGGATTGGAGCCATCCAGCTGCAGCTTCTGCAAGGATTAGAGCCATTCTTGACTCCCAACAAGGGCCTTTCTCAGGCATCTAGTCAAGGAACCCCTATAGGGATGGGGCAATGCTAGACGTGGTGCTTACAAATGGAAACAGCATTGCAATTATCACAGTGGGTGGTCCCCTAGGTACCAGTGATTGTCATACAGTGTGTTTCTATACTGAGATGGGAACACAGGCAAACTACATAAGTATCAGGGTCCTGGACTTTAGTAGGTCAGATTTAAGGAACTGGAAGACTTCCTCAGGACCTACCTATTGAGGGGGTGAATGCCATGCAGGGGTAGAGGAACACAGGGGAAAACAAGAGAGGGCATCATTATGGCAACCAGCTTCTGCATGAAG
The DNA here is from genome assembly GCA_016271365.2 of Neoceratodus forsteri. Classification (NCBI taxonomy): domain Eukaryota; kingdom Metazoa; phylum Chordata; order Ceratodontiformes; family Ceratodontidae; genus Neoceratodus; species Neoceratodus forsteri. The sequence continues at coordinate 795,237,882 of CM057454.1, forward strand.
AAAGTTAGTAAAATCAAAATAAAAAAAAAAAACTTATACTCTAAGGAAATGGCCATCATGGTAAAAAAAAGGTGGCATTCAGGAGTTAGAAGGAAACACAAGACAGAGCAAGACAGGGAAGTGTACCATGTAAAACAGAGTGAAGTAGGTAAGGCAGTGAGGGAAGAAGAAGTGCAGACAGAAGAAAGGATAACCAAAGGTGTAGTAATGAGGATGATACTTTCTTCAGGCACATGAGTGAGAACAGGAAAGCAAGGGGAGGGATAGTGAGGATAATGAGGGTGGTAGAGGGAAACTGCGAAGCAGAGAACTAAGAAAAAGCAGACATCCTAACAAGCACTTCAGCTCAGTTTTCACAGTGTAGTGAGGGGTGGGCCACCAGTAATCATCAGAAACAAAGGGAGAGGGAGGTATACTCAAGTCTATTTTCAAAAGAAAGAGTCCTGAAGAAACTTACAGCTCTGAATGTGGACAAGACTATGGAACAGATGGCATACACCCAAAGGTACAGAATGAACTCAGGGAGGTGCTGGTTGCCCTTCTGATAGCCTTGTTCAAGAGCTCACTGGATTCAGGCATGGTTCTGGAGGAGTGAATGAGAACAAATGTGATCCCTCTACATAAGGGTAGCAGCGGGAAGAGGCAAGTAACTATAGGATGGTGAGCCTCACCTCAATGGTGGGGAAATTAATGTAAACTTTGTTAAAGGAAAGGCTGGTTCAGTATATTGAATCCAATAGGCTACAAGACCAAAGGAAGCATGAATTCACCCGGGGTTGGGGGTCATGCCAAACCAATCTGTTTGTGTTCTATGATTTGGTATTGGATGCGGCCTATCTGAACTTTGGCAAAGCCTTTGACACTGTGCCACACAAGAGACCAATTAAGAAATTCAGCAGCCTAAGGGTGGTATCCAAAGTGGTGAATTGGGTTAGAAACTGGTTAACAGATAGGTGATAGAGGGTGGTGGTTAAGGGCAATAACTCTAAAGATGGGAGAGTGACAGTAGAGTGTTGCAAGGTTCTGTACTAGGACCAATACTCTTCACAGTTTTCCTAAGTGGCATTGCAGCAAAACTGGAAGGGAAGGTATGCCTTTTTGCATATGACATGAAAATCTGCAATAGGATGGACAAAAAGAAAGAGGTGAAAAGAATGTGTAAGGATCTTGGGAAAATCTAGGAGTGGTCAACAGCATGGCAGTTTGGGTTCAATGCCAAAAAGTGCAAAATCATGCACCTAGGGAATAAGAATCCAAGAACTATGAATAGGATGGGGGGTGTACTGTTAAGTCACTAAGCAGGAAAGGGACCTTCGGGATATAATATCTGATGACCTCAAAGTGTCAGAGCAGTATGACAAAGCAGTGGGTATGGCCAGTGGGATGGTAGAATTCATAGGAAATGGTATCTCCAGCAGGAGGAAGGAGATGGTGTTGCCACTATATAGCTCACTGGAGAGACTCCACTTGGAGTATTGTGTCCCATTCTGGAGGCCGCACCTTAGAAAGGATATAAACAAGGTGAAGGCAATCCAGTGGAGGGCAATTAAAATGGTGCAGGGGTTGAACCAAAATCCCTACAGGAAGAGACTGAGGGCTGTCACCATGTACATCCTGGAAGGCAGGAGAGTAAGACGGGACATGATAGGGACCTACATGTACCTCATGGGGGTGAAAAGGGTGCAGGAGAGAAGTCTTATTTACATGCAGAATAGCACCAGAACCAGAAGGCATGTGATGAAGCTGGGGGGGGGGGGTTAGGTGGGATGTGAGGAAGTACTACTTCATTGAAAGAGTGGTAGATGCCTTGAATATACTGCCAGTGGAAGTGTTGAAGCTGAAAACAGTAGGAGGCTTCAAGCATGCATAGGATAGACTTAGAGGAATATTAAGAAATGAGCAGGGAGGAGGGAGGGCTGCAGGAGACTAGTTAGAGTCTGCAGAGACTAATTAGGCAGTGACCATCTGGGCAGACTGGATGAGCAAAGTAGTCCTTTTCTGCCAATAAATTTTGTTTCTGTGTTTGGCTAATATGACTCTAAGAATCTCCTTCATTTCCCAAGCCTGCACTCTAAAAGAAATGACTCTCATTCTGGAGTAAGTGTGCTCTTTGCACAATTCAATAGTGAACCAAACTGATAGTGTGTTGCTGGTATCCGGTGGTTATTTTGTACTCATATCCTTGACAGAGCTGCAGTTCATGAGCACCAGGTCAAGGGTTTTCCCCTCTCTCTCCTGGGTCCCCTGATCTCATGATCCAAAAAGCCATCCAGGAATGCATCCATGATTGCTTTTGGCTCTTGCTGCAGGTTTCTTCTACGATACAATCTAAGACTGAAATCCCCTGTGATCACCACATCTCACAGCATTATTCTCTTCTGATTTTTTCCTCTAGCTCCCTGTCTGCCACCACCTGGGATGATTTGTAAACCACTCCCATTCTATCCTTCCTAACATTTGTTTTTAATGATACTCATAGTGACTTTGTCACCATATCTTCTAAGATTATATCATTGGTCACCTTGATACCCCTCCTCCCTTGCCCTTAACCTGTCATTTCTAAGCTGGCCTGGTGGCACTGAGGGTTGAAACACTGTATACCACACCTCATGCCACACCAGTGACCCAGGTTCGGGAACGAGCTTGGGCTTCCAGAAGTTGGCCGGGGAAGGAGAGTATTGAGTGTCCAGAGAACTGCTCTCCTCTCCTGGGGTGGGATCCTAGAGTGCATCACTCTGTAGTGACATCTGGTGGAGACCAGCAGCTACACAGGGAGTGATGCCGTAATTAGGGTGGGACACAGCGGACATCAGCACTAACCATGTTGAAGTCATTGCACGTCTCTCATCTCGAGGATCGACAGTACTCACATCTTTACTCCTATATATGCCCTCGCTCATGACAGGATAATGCCCATGATGGGGTCTGCCCACCACTGCCAAACAAAGCCTGTCCTTCATGGCAGGGTTTCAGGGTGATGCGGTCTCCTTCCCTTGTGCCCCCCGGAGGAGGGCCCCACCATGGCGGGCAAGCCACAGTCCTCCCTGCTCCCCAGAGATTGCAGTGGAGGCTGGTGGTTTGTTGAGTTAGAGACCCAGTGCATCAGGACTGATTGGGGGGAAAAGCTTCCCAGTCATGAACAGGAGTAAAATTAGAATTGAAGAAAAAGAAAACTGTCACTTCTAAAGACAGAGTACCTTGAAACTGTAATGTCCCAGTCATGGTGTTGCATCATTCAGGTTTTGGTTTTGGACAACAAGTAAAGTTGTGGTTCAGCAGATAGTGCCTGAAGATTACACTTTTGTTCCTTATCCTCTTGGCATTTGTGCATATGGCTTTCCAGGAGCCCTGCTTCCCTAATCTAATTTATCTGTACCAGTTAAACTCCCTAGTTTTTGATTCTGCTTTTTATGGCTCATTGCCCTGCCACTGTGCTTTGAATACCAATTAGTTCAGAGTCCATCCTGTGCATGTACATTGTACTGCCTCCCACTCCCTCTCTAAATGACTCATTTTTCATATTTGGGGAAGGGTGGCTCCCACCATGAAACTACATTGGTTTTTATGCATTGATGCAGCCCTCCCTCTTGCCTAGTTTACATTCTGACTGATAAACTCCTCCGTCCTCTTCCTCAACATCCTGTTTGCTCCTCGCTCAGATGCAAGTAGTCTGTCATGAATATCACCTTATTTTCCCAGAGGGTTTTCCACTTCCCTACAAACTCAAACCACTGCAACATACATGATCCCTTCAGGCATGTGCTGAACTCATAGTTACTTGCCTTCCAAGCCTGACTCAGACATAGCACTGGCAGCACTTCTGAGAAGGTTACCAAGCCTACAAATTACAGTTCTTGAGCTTATCCCCCAGAACTATAGATCTATTCAGTACAATTTATATCCTGTATTCCTCTAGATAATTAGCTACAAGGAGGATCACAATATCTGGCATCCATCCCTCCCCTGGTGAAGGTCTGATGCATTGGCAGGATCTTTTCTGTTGTTGTGCCAGGGAGGCATAACAACTTTCTTTTCCAGGCTGCGGGTTCTGAACCAACCATCCTATTCTACTAGCTCAATGTAAAGAATAATTGTGGACAAGTTAAATTTATTTTTGCTGGCATCATTGGCAAGTCAAGTCAAGTTTACCAAACGTATGTACAGACATAAAAGTCATCACATATACAGTACACATGAAACATAATATTTAGTAAAACCCCACATACAACACATAAAATATGAATAAAATGACCATAAAAATCATACTTATCAAATTCCATAATTGTCAATAAATATAGAACAAAACTCCAATGATAATTCCCCTAAAATTTACTATCTGGAGTTCAGGTGAATAAAATCATTTTGCCAGTTTGTTCAAAACTTCATAAGCAAAACTTGCAATGTCAAATATTATACGCTTCTGTTCCATAAACAGCAAGTAATTGACTGCCTTATTTCTGTTACTGTGTGCATTTCTATTTATGACAAGTGTCTCTAGCCATTTATGCCTCTCAGCACTTAAAAAACAGTACCAAACAAAATGTGACTGTTCACTTTAACATTAAATGCTTCCCAAGTCTAAGAACTGCCCTGGTGAAGTGTAATGTTTTCTTTTTTCATATCTTCTATATGAGTAGTCCAATTGCCTTTATTATTAAACAATACCCCTAAATATAGTACTTGTACTCTTTAATGCATTTATAGTTATAGCCACCTATCTTTCATTCTGTATTCTAATTTCGTTTTTTCCCCCCAAATCATATTCAATTTTTTATTGTTAATTTTCAGATTTTACTTTGTCAGTTGATCTGCAATAAACAGTAAGGCTTTCTTTAGGCCCAGGGGAATTTGTGACAAAACTACAATGTCATCCATGTAGCATAGCAGTTGTACCCTGAATTGTCCAGTTGCGGGTACACAAGTATCTGTCTCAATCATAACCATCATCAGTAAATTTAGATACACATTTAACAAAAATGGAGCAAGTATACATCTTTGTTTTACACCTTTGTGCACTTCAATCCCTGTAGATAATCTCCCATCAGTCCCCACTATGGTGCAGCAATTTTATTACATCCAACAATTGCCTATCAATGTTGAATTTAGACAATGTCTGCCATAGCAGTTTTCTAGTAACATTATTGAACATTCTATGTATATCAATAAAAGCCAGGTGCGGTGCTATTTTTTTAACAACATATTTGTTTTTTTGAAGTGATATAAAATAAATATGTTGTTGAGATTTCCTTTTCCCTTCCTGAATACAAACTATAACTCTGAAATAATATTCTCCACTGTCTCCCATTGCTTCTAATCTTGTCAGAATTATATGTGAAAAGATTTTAAGACACAGACATAGAAGCATTATTAACCTATAATCATTAGGTTTATTCGTATCTCCTTGTTTGAATATAGGCACAATTACACTTTTTGACCAATCAGTAGAACTTTTCAATATCAAAGCTATTATATTAAACATAGGGGTAAGCAATTTAGCCCATACGTACATCCAGAGCAGCAAAGAATACCTTTGCAGGTATACCTTGCTTTTTTGGATTTCTGGGCCAGGATGGCTTGTTTCATCTCATTCTTGTTAATTTCCAAATCTCCAGTGTAACCTTATGTAATTTATTATCTCTGTTCTTCTCAACTTGGGTAATACTAACCACATTACAATTATCACTATTCTCCAGCTTATATTTCTCACAAAAACAAGTTACCCATGTTTCAGTGTCAATAACTGACAGGGTATTTCTGTCTAGATTTCTGGTGCCAAAGGCCACCAGTTCCCAGAACATTTTAGGAATCTCTTTCTTCAATAGACTCTGGTAATTGCATCCAGAGTTTATTACTATTATTATTATGTCTTTTTTTTCTTTATCAACTCTTTGTATTCCTTCTTAACATTAATTAGGGCTTTCATACAGGATTTCCCCAAGGTGAAGAATAACTTTCTTACCTCTTGGCATTCTGTGTCAAACCATTTATTTTTAACAGTATATGTCCCTGCATTATATACACTCTGCACTTTAATTAATGTGTTTATTAATTGTGATGTTGTATTGGAATACCATTCTGTTATCCTTTCATATAGGTGCCCCTTTACCTCGTCAGAGTGTACATTTATTGTATTAATTCTCAATTCTGTAGGCCAGTGATCCATGGGATATATTACCTGTTCCATAAAATATTGTACCAGGTCTAAAGAGATTGCCATCCATTTTATTTATTTCGTATTCAAAATGGTCATACAAGACTCTGTCAACTTGTAATTTTGTGTATATTTATTTATTTATAGAAAAATTTTACCAGGAGAGCACACTGAGCAGAGTACTGCTCGATTCCAGGTGTGTCCTGGGGAAGGGGGAGCATAAAAACAATCAAAATACATACATCAGGAAAAGCAATGACAGTTGAGTACATACATAGAGTAGCAGTTGGAACACGTTTTGTGGGACTGTACAGAGACTTAGCTAAACAGTGTGTTATACTTAGGTACTACATAAATACTCTTGGCAACACATAGGAAGAAATTACCTTGGAGTCAATCCAAGGCAGGATCAGTAAACAGTGTAGGTCAATTAGGCTAGTGCAGAGACTGGAGTATGGTAGTGAAGTTCGGACACTTCTAACCACAAGCACAAGGGGTGGAGTAAAACTCACTTAGCAGGCAACCAAGGTACTCGGAGGAGGTAGTCTGCCAGGTGCTTGCAGGGAGGGAGTTCCATAATTTGGGCATGTGGTATCTGAAGGCTAATTGCCCTGCTGACATTCGAGGGCGTGACAGGAGGTGGGTGTTGGTATTTCTCAAGGAGTATGTTGGGGGGGACTGGGATGCAAGTACAGCCTCAAGGTAAGGAGGCAAGGACTTGGACCAGTACTTTGCTGTGAGCTTGGTGCAGTGGGCCTGCCTGTGGCCATGGAGTGAGGGCAGATTTAAGGACTGATAGAGGTTGCAGTGGTGTACAGAGGATGGGCTGTCAGTGGTGAAACAGCACAAGGAGTGGAAAAGGAGGTCCAGTCTGGCTAGGTTGGACTTGGGAGTGGCACTGTAAACTATGTCCCCATAGTCAAAGATGGGTAGGATAATTTTCTGTACAAGGGTCCTATGAGCTGGCAGGGGGATGCAGCCATGATTGCGGTAGAGTGCACCCAGTTTGGGATGGAGTTTTTTGTGGATAGTGTCAATATGTACAGAGGAATTAAGGTGCTGATCCAACCAGGCCCCGAGGTATCTAAAAGAGGGGCAAACCACCAGACTAGTCCCATCCAGGGTATGGAAGGAGGGAGTGTATTTTAGCCTAGATAATCTCTGCCTGGTGCTAAAAGTCATGGAGATAGTCTTTTTGGCATTTAGGAATAGCTGATTTGCATGAAATCAGTGCTGGACTTTGTTGAAGTCCAGCTGCAGCTTGGTCGTTGCATCAGCAGTTGTAGGGATGGAAGCATACAAGACCGTGTTGTCCGCATACATGTGAATGGATGTGTGTGGGCTGACAGTGGGCAGGTCATTGAGGAAAATGGAAAATAATAATTGGCCAAGGACAAAGCCTTGTGGGACTCCTGTGGTTACTGGGAGGGAGGGTGAGGTGGAACCACTGATTTTGACAGATTCAGATCAACCTACCATGTAGGAGTGGAACCAATGGGTGACCAGGGCAGACAACCCAGCAATGGAGAGCTTATCTAGCAGGAGGGCATGTGACACCATGTCGAATGCCTTGGTGAGGTCAATGAAGATTGCGAAGGTGATGTGGCCCTTGTCCATGCTGTCCAAAATGGAGTCAGTGATCCTTAGGAGTGAGGTGGCTGTGAAGTGGTATTTTCTGAAACTAGACTGGTAGGGAGAGAAGAAAGAGGAGGAGTTGAGAAATAAGGAGATTTGCGAGAGAACTAGTTTCTCTTGAATCTTAGCCAGAATGGGGAGGAGGGAAATAGGGCAGTAGTTTCCAGGGACAGATCAGTCACCTCCCTTCAGGAGCGGGATGACATCAGCATGTTTCCTTTCTAAAGGGATTGAAGCTAGGGAGAAGGAGAGATTATACAAATTGGCCAGGGGGCAGCAATTGCAGGAGCAGCTAAGTGGAGCATCTTGGAGTCCACCCCTGTGGGACATCTGCCTTTGGTAGGGTTAAGGGAGAGTAAGGCTTTTAAAACCTCTTCAGGAAAGACATGGAGAAAGGTGAAAAGGGGGCAGGTGGTGAATGGGTTACAGGGTGTGCTGTGGCGGGGGTATATGGTGTGCCTGGGGGAGTGCAGAAAGTAGTGCCGAGGTACATCGTGTGAAATAGGAATTAAATTCCTTAGCTATTGCTAGTGGGTCTGTTACTATGGTACCATCTATGTTTAACTCAGGCATGGCTGCGTGAGAGGGTGGTGAGAAGAGGGATTTGACTACTTTCCAGAATTTAGATGGTTGGCTAAATTTAGCCTGGAAAGAGTGTTTAAAGTAGGCTGCTTTTTCCCACCTGATTTGTCTAGGGCAGGTGTTGCATAAGGATCGGTATTTAGTGTGGTCAACAGGGGAGCTAGAGTCCTTGAAAGATTTCCATGTCTGATCTCTGGCTCTGTTGAGGGACTGAATGTCAGCGGTGATCCACAGCAAATGGTCCCACCTCACCCGAGACCATCTGAGAGGTGCATGGATGTCCCATACAGCTCAGAACCTGAATTTAAAATATATCCATGCGTCATTGATAGATGAGGCCCTATTGATGGGGGACCAATCAATGGCTGATAGGGTGTATGTAAGCAAGGCAAGGTCAAGGGATTTGTAAGACCTTGAGAGAATAGTCCTGGGTAGAGATGCAGCGAATTTAAATTTCACCAGTGAAGTGAACTCAAAGTGGGCACTTCACGTTGTCACTCCACTTCACGGAGTGACCAGCATGAAATGCCCACTTCACCTTGTTATTATTACTTTGCATTGTCATTCTGCCTTTAGGCAAAGTAAAGCGGAGTGACAACAATATTGGCAGCCCCCCCAACACACAGTCACCAGAATTAATGTACATCCCCAAAATGCTACTGTCGTCTTGTCTCCAGAAAATTCCCCAGTGCTGACGAAGTGAAATGAGAGAGTAAGAAGAAATGCAAAGTCTCCCAGAATTAATGGCACACTCAGTCATCAGGGCAATTGTCAGACAAAGTCACCAGAATTAATGTTCATCCCAAAATGCTACTGTCTTGTGTCCAGAAAATTCCCCACTGCTGACAAAGTGAAATGAGAGTGTAACAAGACATGCAAAGTCTCCCATCTTAGAAATGCAGCGAATTAAAATTCCACCAGTGAAGTGCCCATGAAGTGGGCACTTTGAGTTGTCATTCCGCTATGCAGAGTGGCCAGCATGAAATGCCCACTTCGCCTTGTTATTGTGACTATGACTTCTCATTATAATTCTGCCTTAACCTGAAGTAAGGAGGAGTGACAACAAGATTGACAGTCCCTGGGCCCCCACACTTCACATGGCTTACAGTACTGTAACTCACATGCTGTACAGGAACACGAATGCCTATGGCTGTAGTTCTCTGATGACAATGACCTGTATCACAAAACTCCCCAATTTGAAAACTCATTATCAAAGAGTACAGTGGTGAAGTCTGGAGAGATACTACAAAACAGGCTTACATGATGCAAGTAACTAGTAAAAAAATAAATGTTTTGATTTGTGATGTGATCAGGAATCATGACTGAATTCATGACTCTGAAATATGAATTTATTTTTCTCGGACTTGGAGCTGATGAGCATATTGGGAACGCGAATGTCTACGGCTGTACTTCCCTGATGACCTGGCTGTTCACAAAACTCACCAGACTGAAAACTCATATCAATGGGTACAGTGGTGAAGCCTGGAGAGATACTACAAAACATTAATTTTCTGATTCGTGACGTGATCGTGAATTGTGTGCACCACACCAGTATTCTGAAGGGAAGTCAAAGAAACAACTGTGACTTGAGTAACAGATGGAGATTGGGCCATAAAGAGATGAAAATGCACAGACAGATTAAGATTGTGCTGGACACTAAACAGATGCAGACACAAAAGCACAACACCACCACCTAACCAGTGGTCACCATCAGAAATCCAAATCTGGAAAAGAATACCTTTTGCCATGGGGGGGGGGCGATAGTGCATGGCAGTAACAGTCCACTACTACCAGTAAAGATACCACAAACAGTACACAAAATTCATGCAAGTGCAGTGGATAGCAGGTTGACACTGCTGCAATTACTCTGTGGTACAATAAATGGTATCTGATTTAATGGCACACATGCATCGCACACACACTCACATACACAAACACTGCAAGTAATGCGTAGCAAATTGAAAGCCTTTATTAATACAACCAAATGTTTTAAACAAACTGAAATTATACACTTCTGCACCACAACAATCAGCAAAAAAATGCCAAGAATTACTGAAAATATTACTGTGTGTACATTAACACAGTTATACAAGAAAAATATAACCAAAACAGAAAGACTGCCTTTTTCTCCCAGGTAATCTACCTACACCACAGATATGCCCCTCCCCCAAAGCACACTTCACAGTACACAGACTGACTGTTCTAAATTAACATTAAAAATCCACACACAAACAAGTAACACTCAATGATATGAGCACAGGAGGGTTTCCTACAATCGATGTACTAAATTTTGAGCAATAAAATGGTTCAAAAATACTTTTTTAACAGCTTTTAGAGGATTTGAATGGCAGAGCTCTGAGAGGAAACTGTCTCCATCTTCCACTACACACACACTACACAGAACTGAGGCTGTGCAGAACAATCTAGAGCCCATGTGACCTGCAATCCCATGAAGCACTGCAAATTCACTTTGGAACTCAATAACAAGGAGGCGAAGTGATGCAAAGTACCTTGATTTCAGTGTTACTTCACCTTAAAATTGGTGGAGAAGTGGTTTGGGGAAAGCAGAGTAATGTGAAGTCATTGTTTTCAATGGACTTTGCGTTCCCCGTTATAACATGAAGTACTCCACTTCGCATTGTGGAGAACTTTTTGGATTCCACGTTACTCCGCATATCACTTCGGGGAGCGAATTTAGCCCACTTCACCCACCACTAGTCCTGGGGGGGGGGGTTTGGCCAGTAGATTTTATGGATTAAGTAGGTCTTATGGTGGTCACTTAGAGAGTCAGGTAGGGTGTCGGAGGCAATTATGCAGTGATGGTGGGAGGTGAAGGCCCAGTCAAGAAAGGAGTGGTTATTTGACTTCATATCTAGTCGAGTGGGTTCAGAAATCAATTGCGAGAGGTTTAGGGCAGCAACTTGGTTATGGAGCTTGGAGGTGGTGTTAGATAGCCAGTTTAAATTAAAATCCCCCATGATATGGAGCTCACCACCCATGGCTAAATATTGCAGGGCCTCCAGATGTGCTAGTACAACTGGTGCTGTTGTATCTGGGGGAGCAGTATGCTTGTGCTGTAAATACTGGTGTAGTATGAGGAGGGAGAGTTTGATTAACAGTGTGTCTATCAGGTGACAGATTACTGATAGGTTGACAGGGGTGAATTGGATGGCAGATGAGATATACATAGCTATCCCTCCTCCCCTCTTTACACCAGAATGGTCTTGCCTAATATTGGAGTAGCCTGGGATGGTGATTTTGGAGACCAAGTGATGGGGCTTGAGCCAGGTTTCAGAGATAATCAGGACATTGGGTTTTAGGGAGGTGATAGTTGGCTGAAGCAATATCAGTTTATTTAGCAAACTGCAGATATTTACATGCACAAGTTTCAGGCCCCGAGGTGGGGGGGTATTTGATACCCCAGTTGTTTGCAAGTTATATGGTCCAGGATTGGTCTCAATGTCCCCAGAAATTAACAGCAGGAGGGTCATAAGGAAACTGTAGTACGTCTTTGAGCTCAGGGGTTTGTGGTTTCTGGATCATGGGTGATGACCAATACTTGCTGGATATAGTGTGGTGTGGGTTAAGGCTATGAGGCCAGCTTGGAAGGAGGGTGGCAGGATTGAGTGGCTGGCCAGCCTTGTAGACACCGCTGATGTCAGGTGCATTCCAGTGTGGGTAGTGCTGGATGGAGTCGGCCAGGATGTCATTCTGCAGGTTGAGACATTTTGTACCATCTGTTTTGGGAAGTTGGAGGGTTGGAGTGCCATTAGAGGAAATAGGGGACTTATCAGGGCAATGTAGAGAGAAACATGGTGGAACCACCAGTGGAAACTAACAGTGAGCGAAGCTGATATAATACATGAGCAGTGGTGGCCAACTAGATGTGAAAAGGTATAGGTTGCTAATGGCAAAGTCAACTGATTAGCTAAAACTTCAGGTGACAGTTAATATATACTACATGACCACCAAGGGTGGTGGTGGGGTCGGTGCAGCAGCCGTCATGGAGCATCAGTGGGGCCAAAATCACTTTTGCAAAAATGTTGCCTGCTCAGAAATGCTGTCCATTTACGTTCTGCTCCTAAACTTTGGGGGAGGGCTCCTATGATCTTGCTCTCACTACCTCCCGATGTGCCCCGGAACTGTGAAGTAATGAGACAGTGTTCAGAAGCATCCTATATCAAGGGTAGGGGCACTTTTATTGCAACTGGGAAGCCCTGTAGGGAGGGCTGCACTCCAATAAGCTTGGCATTCCTTACTTATTTACACAACAGTTAAATCAGGAATAATGTTGTAAGCCCCTTAAACAATGTTTAGAACCCAAGTTAGCAGTAATGCATTGAAATTGGCTTAGCTAACAGTAGGCTATTTGGCACTAGTACTGAGTCACCAGGCAAAATACAGTTTCAGTGCAGCAGAAATATATTGTAAACCCCCTAAAAGCAATGTTTCACCCCTTAAGTAACTGGACTTATCGGTACAAAGTAATTAATTTAGCATAACAACTGCATAGTAAAACCAAAAATCGATTTACAGTCCTATTGTGTATTTAAACAGATTTGATTTAAACAGTAAAACCCCTTAAAACATGTTTCACCCCTTAAGGTAACTGTAGACTTAGCAGTAATATGAAGTTAATTTAGTATACAGTAGCAACTGCAGTGAAAAACAATCTCCATATCTACGCCGACTATTTTGTTAGGTCATTTACAGTTCTACTGCATAGTTAAAACACTCTTTTATTCAGACCGTTAAAATGACCCCAAATTCAAAATCGCTCTTGCAAAAATGTCACCTGCTTGGAAACACCGTCCGTTTACCTTCTGCTCCTAAACTTTGGGGGAGGGCTCCTACGATCTTGCCCTCATGACCTCCCGATGTGCCCCGAAGCTTCTGCTACTAAACTTTGGGGAAGGGCTCCTATGATCTTGCCCTCACAACCTCCCACTGTGCCCCAGAGCTTCTGCTACTAAGCATTGGGGGAGGGCTCCTGCAATCTTGCCCTCGTGACCTCCAAATATGCCCTGGAGCTGTGGAGTAATGGGTCTTTACAAGACACAAAAACTTCTTAGCTTCAGTACCAAAGGAAAATGGTCACTGTCCCATATATTCAAAATCTTCAATCTAGAAACTTTATACAAATTAAAAATTTCAATTATACTTAAGTCCAAAAGGGAACACCCTTTTGCCTTGGGAAATGTATGTTTTCCTTCTCTATCCCCATATACTCTTCCATTGGCTACATGTAGTTGGAGTTCACCCAAAAGAGTCTTAAACTTTGTTCCCAGTGAAGAAGAAAACATGTCCTCGGAATTACGAATTAGAATATTAAAAGTATCATCCAAATGCCATTGTGTATCATAAACCTCCTGGGTTGGGCCAATTCCTATGTTAAAATCTCCTAATAGGATCAACATTATACCATTATATTTCTTCATAATACTTAATACTGAAGTATTGAGACAAACAAAAAAATTATGTTCTTCCTGCATTTAAATACCTGCAGAATATAAACATTTATTACAATAAAGTCTGTGTCATCTAAACTTCTATTATTGTTTCATAAAATATGGCTCTCTGGAATCTAAAAACGTTTTTTCCTAAAATTAGTTGTAAAAAATAAAGAAAATTATCCCCCCGTTTGCTCTTTCTATGATGCTGACTATATTTGCCCCTTACAACATAATAACTTTTAAGAATAAAGTTTTATCCTTTAACCATGTCTCTTGTAATAAAATAGTATCAAATCTCATAATTTCCTCTAATCAGGTAATGTCATCAAACTTGCTTAAGACCCCAGCAATATTCCAGTTAATTATTTTAGTTTAATTTCTATTATTCCCTAATTGTCATTGAGCTCTACTGTCTCTGTTAGTTTCTCATATTCTGCAGATGAATTGGAACTCAGATGTGTGTAAGTTATTACTTCCACTTCTGATTTACCAACTGACAGCATTATTCTAATACTAAGTCTTGGACCTTTTTGTTTTCTCCCACTTATTTCCCAATGATGTTTCCAACTTGCATACTCATCCTCTTCTGCTAATTGATGTGTTATTTCCACTAGTTTAACAAATTATGTTATTCTTTTCTGACATTTAAGGGAAATATTCTAAAAGTTTATTGTTGTTTCCCCAGATGCTTTGTTGCATAATTTATGTTTATCCTTATTTGAATGTTCCTTAATTGTCTTCACTTTATCCATTGCTTTTTGAATGCTTACCAGTGTGCTCAGAGTTAAGTGCAATTTTACTCCTAGATGTCTGAATTCTTGGCTTACTCTAATCAATTCCTTTCTGATATCCCTATTGATGCCGACCACCAGCTCACACCTGCATCTATAGTCTGCTGTTCTATCTTGCCATATGATTTCCATTCCAGTGCATTCTTACATATATTATATGACAGCACTTTTAGAGCTGTTGGGGGTCTTATTTTTATGGCCGAAGGGCAGAGGTCTGCAGTTGTCTTGCTATCAAAGTAAAAAAGTAGCTCACCAGATTTCTACCTAACAACAACATTTTGGAGCACTCCAGTAGTGGAAACACTCTACTGTGTCCATTCAGTAGCCCAGTGTTGCAGTGCACTCACTTTTCTCTCTCTCTCCCTCCCCGAAGCTTATCTCTCTGGAGTCCCCATCCCCCGAAGCTTCTCTCTCTGGAGTCCAGCAAGCAATGAAAGTTCAGAGCCATTGTGACACTGTGAACAAGCTGTTCTCTTCTGTACTTTGCTTGTTTTTGCCCTACTTGCACTACGTACTGCACTTTGTAATTTATCAGTGAGACAAGATTGCTGCTATTACCAGTGCTGATGTTCGGACTGCACAAGACATGACACTGAGCAACCCTGAAAAATAAACAGCATTTTTCTGTAAGTTCTATAAGCAGCTTCAATAATACTGGTTTGTAGTGAATGTAACTTGATATACTCAAATAATGTTGAAAATACAGTATATCCCCAGTTCACAAATTACTTTCATACACGTGCTTTATTTTTGAGCACTGCTTAACCTTACAAATTGAATGTCTGCACGCTGTGTTCTAAATTTCTAATTTTCTTAGTGCATTTCTCTGTCAGCTTCAGTAATGCTGATTAAAACTTTAAACTGGGGAAAACTATTCTAGTAAATGGGAATTGCAAACAGAATATAAAAGCAGTTTGACATTATTTCATTGGTTCTCTGTCCAGCAACTAGAGTTTAAGTTAATAGATAAAATGATTAAAAGGAGACCAGTTAACTGTGAACTGAATTTGTGAAAAAGGATACATGGAAAATGATTCTTTTTCACAACTTGTGAAAATGGAATTTAAAGACAGCTCTTTCTTATTCACTCCACAGTTCACAAATGGTTATTGATTTTGGTGTGAAATTTTCAGGGTACAAAGGGATTGCCCCACAGATGTGCTTTTTACTGGTTTGGTGAAAATATATTACTTTGCTGTGGAATTCTGTAGCTTTAAACTTTGATTAGTTTACCATAGGGTAGTGAGGCTTAGATAGCTGTTTCTTTATCACTACGCTGTGAAGAAGTAGTTTTCAATTTTGCTCTGAACTTTTCAGGGTACAAAGGCCTTGTGCCACCAATGTGCCTTTCGCTCATTTCATGACAATATATTACTTTGGTTTCTAGTTACACAGATTTTACATTTTGCTGTGTTTTTCATAAGGTAGCATTGCAATGTGAGGTGTTTTTTGGTGCTTCACTATGGGATGGGAACACAGGGCCCAGAAGGCCCTGTACTCCCACAACCAAATAAGGATACCACTACACTTTCTCATGAATTATGGATGGATGGGAGTGCAGGACCCTCTGGGACCTGCGCTCCAACATGCAAATATGAACATGATTATGGACTGATGGGAGCATGGGAAATAAGGATAAGATTACTGTCTCTCAAAAATGGATAGGAGCACAGGGCCTGAGACAGGCAAATAAGGCTGCAATTATAATATCTCAAAAAGTAAGGACATTCTTGACAAAAAAACTCACTAACACATCCATTAATGTTCCAGTGACAAATGTTTGTAAATGTGGTGTTATGGTTTTCAACCATAGCACCCCACTCCCACCCAGCATGCAGCAACAGATATGGGGTTTGTGTCTTGGGGTCTCCAGCCCCAACGCTCACCCCATTCTCCAATACTGTACCTACCCATCTCACTTATTTACTCATGGAATGGGGTGAGTGTTAGGGCTGACAACCAAAGGCACACCCCCAACACTTGTTGCTACAGGCTTGGGGGTGGGGTGTTAGGGTTCACACCCTAACACCACATTTCAAACCTTTTGTCACCAAAAACCCTAACTGTTGCATTAAGTAAGTTTTTTGTGAAGAAGATAGATGATAGATAGATAGATAGATAGATAGATAGATAGATAGATAGATAGATAGAGAGATAGATAGATAGAAATACAGACAGACAGACAGACATGTTTCAGGTTGCAATGAGCAAACACAGAAAGGCTGGTGCAAGTCCCTCATTCCCACATTTCCCATTAGCCCTGGTAGTCTAGTGGCCTCCACCCCCTGCCCGGTAGTGCCAGTCCACCCTTCTCCCCCAACCCATACCCAGCCAGAGACTGGCACAACCCACCTCTCACCACTGCAGCCAGCCTCTGACAGATGGATGAGCGCCAGATTACTGTAAATAGCACATAGCACACAGTGAATGACAGCAGCTGTCATTCACTGAATGTGTACTAAACAGTACATGCCCATAGCAGAGCTCAGTCCGTGGCTAGCTGCAGGGTGAGAGGTGGCTGAAAGGTCTCATTGGCATGGGTGGTGGGAGCAGGTGGTCTGGCACTGGTGGTTGGGGCCACTAGACTACCAGGTATAACAGGAACTACTGGATGTTTTTTATTTCTACTTGTAATGCTGCCATACTACTCCTGCAGGGTGCAGGGATCTGGATTTGGGCTTGAGGCTGGGAGGGAGGATTGTAGTAATATTACAGGGACACGGGGTTAAGCTGGGGGATATTATGGAGGATCGGTGCTGAGGGGGTGCTGTTTTTAACTATCTTGGGGGTTTGGGTCTCTGGGGGATATACGTACTGAGGGATGGTCTGGCGGCACATTGGCACAACCCCCAGTGGATGCAAAGTACAAAGTACACTTATACCAGCTAATAGCTGGTATAAAAGTACTTTGATGGATATTCTCTGGGGGTTGTTGTAGAATACCAAACACGGGGACTTTGCAGTTGCCTTTACAGAATAGGGCACCGCTGCTGCCATAAACCCCCTTGCGCCATGTCATAGGGGGGTTGGTGCAACTGGTGGCATAACTCCAGTTTGGCACAAACAGCTTGCAGAATCCCCAATGTCACAACTGATGGCACAAAGTGCTACTTGTGTCATTCTCATTCACACAAGTCACTATGTGCCATGCGAAACATTTCTAGAAACAGCCCCACAATTTTTTTTTCTTGATCATGGATTTTATTAAAGAAAATGATCTTGGAAATGTTATGATTGTATGGTCTGGATGATATTTTGACTGCATAGGACTGCATAGGATGTCTGTATTTTCTCATGTTTTTCACTTTTTTTGTATTTGTGTACATATGTAAATTTATTTCCTAATTATTCATTGTTTATTCATGAGTTGTTTGTATAAACTAACATCACTTCTGTCCTGCTAACCACGCCCCCTAGAAAGGGTTTCATATCTGAAGTGCTGGGGCAACTAGTGGCCAATGGATATGTCTGTGCACCTTTGTTTGCTATATTTCAGCAATAAAGCATGTGAGACTGATAAAATGTTGGTGCCTTGGTTGTCTTGAGTGCATGTTTTCTCTGACTTTTTATGTGTTTTGGACTAGCCACACCTTATCTGCACCATTTCTGTCCTGAGGATTTACAGTCCACCTTTGGTAGTGAAAACGAGCTGCTGCCAACTCACGTCTTTCCTGTCAAAACCTTTGAAATAGATAGATACAGTACATACATACATATATACTGTACATACAGACATAAAGAAAGAAATACATATTTTACCACATTACTGCATTATCAAGCATTATGGTTCTGACCAGAATTTGTTTATTTTTGGAATACCCTTAAGATTGCTAACCTTAGCCTCCATTAATGTCAGACTCTGTCTTCTCTTCAGTTATTATATTTTCTAACTTGGTCTCTCTGAGGTTACTATTAGTTAGACTTTTGACCTTTTGTAACCTTTCCTTCTTCTCATTACTTTGTTTAAGAGTTGCCACCTTACTGTTCTGCTGTTCCTCTTTCACATCTATTTGACAATTGCAGCTTTTCCTGTGATGGCCTGCACCTTTCTCCAAAACCATAACCCTTATATCTCTCTTTGTCTCATGCGGTAATTTGTTTCACCAGTTCCACTATCTCTCCCTTTTCTTTCTCAGCAATTAAGTTATCTTTTTTACCTGAGTCTTACTACTTGGCACTTGTTTATGCTTTATAGTATTCCCTTCCTGCGCAGTCTTACTATTATGTAACTGATTCTCTACTTGTTGTTTCTTCCCTTCCAATAAAATAGCATTGTTAAGGTTACCAGTTGGGCAAGGTAATTATTATTTTATCTTAATTAAGCCTTAATCTGCTGTTGCAATAAATTCATAGTTATATAATATCAGCATTCTGATTGCAAGCCATCGTGATAGTGCCTTCATGCTCTTTTCAAAAACACTTTCCAGGTCCTTATCTGACCAAAGATGGGGTATATCGGAGGAGCTTTTGCAGGTATTTCTAAACTTAACCTATCAACATATGGGGAGAGGAAGTGTCCAAAATTTTGCAGGAAGGAACATCTTCCTGAAGTTTTATCCACATTTGTCTGTCTATTGGATTAGTCAATTTTCTTAGAATTACTACTTACTGAATTTAAAGACCCCTTTTAGTGTGCTGCATGTTTATCAGTCCCCTCCTTCAGTTTTAACTGCCCTTGGTCCATCTTATAGAACAGGCTGTCCTGTTGTGTAACTCCATTTCTGGCTATTTGAACTCCCTGACTTTCCATTTCCTGTGTTTCCACCAGCAAGGGATGATCCATGTTGATAGATAGGGATCTATCACTCCCTATTGGGGAATATGACCCATTTGGGAGTATTGCTGTTTTAATCCTAACTAATTTATCTTCATCTTTTGGCTCAATTTTACTTTCTGTTGTCACCAAATGATTAAAAATAGTTTTCTGTATATTAACCTTTCTTCTCTGTGCTTTCTCTTTTTTTTTTAACTTGGCCACATGTGTTGGTTTCAACACATTTCTTAGCAAATACG
This sequence comes from Neoceratodus forsteri, assembly GCA_016271365.2. Classification (NCBI taxonomy): domain Eukaryota; kingdom Metazoa; phylum Chordata; order Ceratodontiformes; family Ceratodontidae; genus Neoceratodus; species Neoceratodus forsteri. Next base: position 795,257,507 of record CM057454.1, read on the forward strand.
ATTTTTAGAATTATTAAGTCCTGCAAGCTTGCTGTTTACTATTTGTTAACAGCCACCATTTCTGTGAAATGAAAAAGCATCTAATTTGCGTATAACAGTAAAATTATTTAAATGCCTGTGTACTAGAAACATAGAAACAGAATTTGATGGCAGATAAGGACCGCTTGGCCCACCCAGTCTGCCAATTTCCCTACCTAATGGATAAGCTGCAGATCCTAGTTAACCAGCAGCCTACTTCTTTCTACCCCAACCCCCTAGAATTGCCTTATGGCTGTCCCATGGATGCTTGAATTCAGTCACTGTTTTTGACTCCACAACCTGCTCCGGAAGGCCTTTCCATGCATCCACAACCCTCTCTGTGAAAAAATACTTCCTTACATCACTTCTAAGCTGCCCCCCCATCTTCAAATTGTGCCTCCTTGTTCTTGCACACCTCTTTTTTTGAAAGATGCTACCCTCTTGGACTTTGTTGATTCCCTTGAGGTACTTGAAAGTTTCTATCATGTCCCCCCTCCCTCCTTTCCTCAAGGCTATACATATTAAGCTCCTTTAGTCTCTCTTCATATGTCTTCTGGTGCAGACCCTGCACCATTTTAGTTGCCATCCTCTGAACAGCTTCCATCTTGTCTATGTCCTTGTGGAGTTTGGGTCTCCAGAACTGCACACAGTACTCCAGATGGGTTCTCACCAGCTGTCTGTACAGAGGGATAACAATTTCCTGTTTTCTACTGGTGATGCCTCTCCCTATGCATCCCAGTATCCCCTCAGCCCTCCTTACTGCCCTCTCACATTGCTTGCCCACCTTTAAGTCATCTGATATGACTACCCCCAGGTCCCTTTCCATTTTTGTTGTTGATAGTATCTCACCCCCCATTGTGTACTCTTCCCTTGGGTTTTTGTTTCCCAGATGCATTATCTTGCACTTCTTAGCATTAAATCTAAGCTGCCATACATTTGACCATTCCTCTAACCTTTTCAAGTCCCTTCTCATCCTTTCCACCCAACCTTGTGCATCAACTCTGTTGCAGATCTTTGTGTCATCTGCAAAGAGACATACTTTGCCTTCCAGTCCTTCTGCAATGTCGCTTACAAAGACATTGAAGAGGACCGGTCCTATACTGAACCTCAGTGGCACCCCACTAGTAACCTCCCTTTCTTCAGAGTGGACTCCATTTACTATTGCCCTCTGTGTCCTATTCTCCAGCCAATTCTTTACCTAGGCTATCATCTTGGGACCCACTCCCAGGCTGGCTAACTTGCATATTAATCTTTTGTGTGGGACTGAGTCAAATGCCTTGCTAAAGTCTAGGTAGGCCATGTCCACAGCCCCTCCCTGATCTACTACTTTGGTCACCCAGTCAAAGAAATCTATTAGATTTGTCTGGCATGACCTTCAAGCTGTGAATCCATGCTGCCTTGGGTCCTGTGCCCCTCTGGCCTCTAGGTACTTGACAATTCTTTCCTTCAGAAGTGATTCCATCATTTTCCCTATCACTGAGGTTAAACTAACTGGTCTGTAGTTTCCCTCTTCTGCCCTGCTCCCACTTTTGTGAAGGGGAATCACATCATCCCTCCTCCAGTCCTCAGGTACCACCCCATCCTCCCATGATTTGTTAAAGAGGGTAGTCAGTGGTGTCACTAGTTCTACCCTTAGTTCTTTTAGAATTCTGGGATGAATCCATCAGGCCCCATGGCTTTGTCCACCTTCAGTTTTAAAAGTTCTTCAAGACCCTTTCTTCTGTAAATGGGCTGGTATCAACTTCTGTATCCAGAGTGTTTCTATTGTTTGTTTTAGGTACCTCCCCCTCTTCGTTTGTAAATACTGAGCAAAAATATTTGTTTAGTATCTCTGCCTTTTCACAGTCACCCTCTGCTCACCCCTCCCCTTTATTAAGCCTCACTATCCCTCCCTTAGTCTTCCTTCGCTCCCTGATGTACCTAAAAAAGGTTTTATCCCCCTTCTTAACTGAGTTGGCTATCTTTTCCTCAGTTTGGGCCTTTGCTGTTCTGACTGCCTTCCCAGCTTCCTTTTGCTTTAACTGATACACTTCTCTGTCCTGTTCCTTCTGTGATTCCTTGTACTTTCTGAATGTTCTTTTTCTCTTGAACCTTCACTGCCACCTCCTTTGAGAACCATAGTGGTTTCTTATCATTTTGTTTTGTTTATTTGCTTCACAAAGGCTTGTTACCTCTGTGATGGCAGTTTTATTATTCCCATTGTTCTTCCACCCTCCTTCCTGCCCATTTGCTAGTGCATTCCTTAGGCACTCACCCATTTTGGCAAGGTCAGCCCTCCTGAAGTCCAGTACTTTTGCCTTTGTATGGCTTGACTCTATTGCTGTGTTTATTGTGAACCATACTGTTCGATGGTCGCTAGTTCCCAGATGGCTACCCACTTCTACATCTGTGATCCTCTCTCCATCTCCATTTGAGAGGACCAGGTCTAAGATTGCTCCCTCTCGAGTGGGTTCCAATACTAGTTGTCTAAAGCATGCCCCCTGTATGGCTTCTAGAATAACCCCACTCTTAGAAGTGGCTGCTGCAGCTGCACTCCAGTTAACTTCTAGCATATTCAGATCACCCATCAGCAATATCTCCCCTTTTTCTGCCATTCTAAGTATACTTTCTATCATTTCCATGTCCATTTCCTCCTCCTGAGAGGGGGGTCTGTATACAACCCCTGTGCAGATTGTGGTGCCATTGCCTGCCTCCAAATTGACCCACAGTGCTTCTTCTCCTCCCTGTTTACCCTTTTGTTCTGTTGCTTTGATTCCTTCTCTTATGTAGAGAGCTACTCCTCCTCCTCTTTTACCCTCCCTGTCCCTCCTGTAGATAGTGTATCCTGGTATGTTTACGTCCCAGTCATGGTTCTGTGTGTACCATGTTTCTGTGACTGCCACGATATCCAGATCTTCCTCCTCCATCAAGGCCACTAATTCAGGAAGCTTGTTACACAGACTACGAGCATTGGTACTCATTGCTCTCCATTTTTTGATGGCTTTACCTTCTGTAGCAACATCCCCACTGACCTTTCTACCTTGGTCTTTTCTCATTTAGTACCAGTTTTGTAGGGAGGCTGTGATTTTCCTGCTGCTTATCAGTGCCTCCCCCCTTGACTAGTTTAAAGGCTTGCCAATGAAGCATTTAAACCGATTGCCCAAAAGACTTGTTCCCTTCCTGGACAGATGCAGATCATCCTGCTAGTATAGGCTGGTGTCCCTCCAGGTGGAACCCCAGTCCCCAATGAAGCCAAACCCCTGTGCTTCACACCATTTTTTCAACCATTTGTTAAACTGCATGGTGCAAAGTACCCTTGCCTCACCCATGCCACTGACAGGCAGCACCTCTGAGAAGGATACTGTGTGTGCTACTTGTCTTAAGCCCCTCCCCAACTCTACAAAGTCCTTCTGCATTGCTCTAATCTCATGATGAGCTAAGTCACACATATGTATATATATATATAGATATATATATATAGATATATATATAGATATATATATAGTGCACTGTATAATGAATTAAACCTCAAGCTTGCGCCATAGGCAGCTGACACATGCTGATATAGGTAGCAGTCAATAACTGAGTTTTAAACAGGGACTGACATTTCAGTGGGTCTCCTGGGCAATTGGTGTATTTATAATACAGGGCAGAGAAAATGGTAACAGTAATGGACTGTTAAAACTCTAGAATATAAGAGTAAAAAGGGTTGTAAGCAGTCCCAAGGCAAATGAGATTACCAGGATATCAAAGCATGAGAAGTCCAATTTTATGCACATTTGCCTATAATGAGCAAATTAATTTTACAGCAAAAGTCACTTGGACTGCAGTGGCTAATTTCAGCTGTAGAGCAGATAATGAATTTATAAATACACCAATTGTCCAGGAGACCCACTGAAATGTCAGTCCCAGTTTAAAACTCAGTTATTGACTGCTACCTATATCAGCATGTGTCAGCTGCCTATGGTGCAAGCTTTAGGGTTAATTCATTATACAGTGCACCATATATATATATATATATATATATATATACATATGTGTGTGTGTGTGTGTGTGTGTGCGTATCAATGAACAGTTTTTGCTATGGCTGAGAGCAAAACATACCCAGTAGGACCACAGGCCACAGTGTCTGATTACCAGGAAATATCCTATCTAAGATGTGATGAATTTCCAGCTCCTCTGCTACTGTTTATCACTAAACCACTAAATAGATGAGCTGCTGCCTTAACAGATTCTTCCTCTGTTCCGGGGTCCCAACTTCTTCATACTGCTACGCAGCAATTTTCTGCTTCTGTGATCCACAAGCCAGCCTTTCTTCCAAATTCAGCCTGTGCTCTTGCTCAACTCTCCTATTTGTCTATGGCTTTGGTTGTGGCATGCTGCTTTGGTCAATGTCAGCTTCAGCTGCAGTGTGCTGCAGGCAGTCCATACCTGTAAACACATGTATGGGAAATAACACTTCTGGTGTCTAAAATCCCAGAACAGTCAAAATATATAGTAAAAATGTGTTCATTGAAACAGAGATGGCACACCATTTACAGTTAAAAACAAGCAAAATTCTCTACGAGTCTCTTGCTACGTCACAGTTGATAATTCGTCATGCTCATGGATCCACAGTAAATCTGTTTAGATCCAAAACCTGTGCAGGAGTCATATATTTCCCACCTAAAGTTAATATGAATTGTTTTGATCATCTGGCATTTTTTTCCTCAAAATGTAGTGTCTTGATACTTTTTAGAAGGCTTTAATGCTATGTGGGGGAGACCTGGAGAGACAGGCTTGTTGTACAGTAAGCCTAGCCTCTTTGTATCTAAATTAAATGATGACAACACCAACAAGGAAATGGACTCTGAACAGCTAAGGAAATACACTCAGTCTGATTTTTGTTACACCAACTATTAGGGAGATAGAAACTGAAATGCTACTGGTAAGCTTGGGAGATCACTACTCTGCTGGTGGTACTATAGAGTGGGACAGCAGTATACACTAACTACAAATGAAAATTTATTACAAGCAGGAGCTTCAAAAATGTTAATTCCCCAAACTTCCAGGGGGTGTTACTGAAAGGAAATTGGAATTCAAAAGATGTTACACCTGACATAGACATTGAAACAGAAGCATAGAATTTGTTGGCAGAAAAGGACCACTTGACCTACCCAGTCTATACCACCAGACTTGGCAGTACTGAATATTACAGACACATGAGTATCCATATGCAACAAATATGCCCCTTTTGGGAATAAAAGCTAAGGAAAAATCACTTACCTTTGTTCACAGAAAAAAGATTGAAAAAATAGAGTCAAAAACTATATAGAAGAAGGCCAATAAATCCTTGAAATTGGAAGACTAGGAAGAATTAAAAAAATATGTAACCAGTGTAAACTACAAGTTAGGATGTCTAAAACTGATTATTTTAGGGACAAAATGAATAAAACAACAAATCTAACACAATTCTGGAAGGTAGTTAAAGAACTAGATGGATCAGTAGGACAAAAGGCTAAAACCGAATTTGTAGAAGAAAAAAGACTAGATCTTCTTCTGGGAGTAACAGCAAAATTACTCAGTACTTGCTTTTGTATGTTTCCTGATGTGCAAGTTCAGGATGGTACAAAATATAGTGATCCTAAACAAACAGAGACAGAAACAGACCACAAGAATTAATCCAAAAACATTTAGATACTTCGGTTTAGATTCAAATTAATTAAGTGCTCCAAAGTCTCAAAGAAATAAGCTGGTTAAATCCTAAAAAAATCAACAGAAAGAGACCAAACTGATGGAAGTTTTCTGTAACTTACAAGCAATGGCATTGTCACCTGTTTGACAAAATTATTCAGCTGAAGTTTCTTGGAGATAATATTTCCAGTGTCTTTGAAGTTTGCTAAGGTTGGCCCCATTTACAAAAGGAGAGGGGAAAATGACCCATCAAATTTTCACCCAGTAGCTTTATTGCCTATTATTTCTATGTTGTTTGAAAAATTGGTTTGTGAGCAGTTAGGAGATAAGAAAAACACAGCCTATTGAGCTCCCACCTGTCTGATTTTATAACTGGGAGACCCATGGATACCACACTTATAGTCTTTCTGGATACTGTAACACTGCACTGGACTCAGAAGTCTGTGGAAGCAGTATTTGTGGACCTCGCTAAGGCCTTTAATTTGGTCAGTCATGACCTTCTTCTAGGTAAGAACACATGGTAGGTAACAGCACTTTATTGCACAAAGGTGCTCTGACCAGAGGTGTCCCCCAAGGATCTATACTTGGCCCCCTTATTCATTCTGATACAGTATATGTGAATGACATTACAATTGGCATAGAGTATTCATACTCAGTCATTAAATTATATGCCAGTTACATATTACAGTGCTAGTGACCAGAGCCAAAACAATCCAACACACATTGCAAAGCTTTTTTGATCATGTGCAAAGATGGTTTTTGGCTGTCATAGAAACATAGAAATATAGAATTTGAAGGCAGATAAGGACTGCTTGGCCCACCCAGTCTGCCCATTCTCTACCTAATGGATAAGCTGCAGATCCTAGCTAACCAACAGCCAACTGTCAACATAGTACTAAGTGTCAAGAAAAGCAAGGTCACGTGTTTTGGTCAGAAAAGTCTGAAAGGCAGAAATCTGGTCAAATTGAACATCAAATTACTGAACAGAGAAAGAGCCCAAAAGTGGTTGGGGAATATAAATATCTAGGGGTATTGGTAGACAAGACTGGAATCTCAGATTCAAAAAGAACATAAACACAGTATGCTGGTCAGGAAAGTGACTACAAGGATTGAAGTCTTAAAGAGGAAAGCTAGGGCCATACTGAAAAAATCTATAAAATGAAAGCAGTGCAGTTGATTAGACCAGTAGTAGAATATGGCAGTGCAGCCTAGTGTACCAGTATGCAGCAGATTACTCACTAAATAAGATGAACATAGTTTGTGACAACTTAGCAAGGGTTGTCCTACAATGCCCCTGTAAAACACATCATTTAACATGCTATAGGAGCTAGGCTGGAAGTCCTTAAAAACTAAGGAAGTATCCAAAGAGCCACAATGACATATGAGAAACTAAAAGGTTTAATTCCAACCACTGGAGATGATTGCTTGGACTTTTCTGGCCACAGAGACAAACTAATGGAATTAATAACTGAGACCTTAGGACATACATAACCATTTTGGAAACATGGGGCCAGATTCCAAGACACATGGCGCAAGTCATCAGCACTTGTGACTTGTGCCATATGCCGATATGCTGGGGACCCTGCTCCCGATTTCAGTACAGGCAGTGTCCCCGTGTCTCTGTTCTGCAACTTGCGGCACCCCTGGTAGTATGCCAAAGGGAAGACACACCTATACAGGGTGCCACAAGCAACATTAATGCCCTCCAACAGAGCACTAGTCTCCCAACCCAGGATCCCCAAATGGCAAGGCCCCCCCAAAGCCCCGCTGCCCGACACTATGTCAATGCCCCGCAGGGCTATTCAAGCACCCCTCACCCTGATGGCAGCTGCCCAGCATCCTGACAGTACCACAATATCCATGGTAGTTTAGTGGCCCCCAAACCGGCAGTGCCAGTCCACCCCACCCCGCCGCACCTGGTCCCAGTCGGCGACTGGCATATCCACCACTCATCTCCATGGCCAGCCACCGACTGAGCTCCCTCTGAGTGCATACTACTGAATATGCTGTAGTATGTGCTCAGTGATCATTCATTGAGTGCGTACTGAATGCAGTGATCGCGGCTCAGAGGGAGCTCTGTCAGTGGCTGGCTGTGGAGGTGAGGTGGGTATGCCAGTTTAACGGGACTGAGTGAGGGGTGGGGGGTGGACTGGTACTGCTGGGTGGGGATGTGGTGAGCCACTAGACTATGACAGATATCAGAATACTGTCAGGATTCTATGCAGCTGCCATTGGGATGGGGGGAGGAGTTGAAATACTTCATGGGCATTGTATAGATCTGGGAAGTGGGGATTTGGGGGCATGTGGATTCTCGCGGCTTGGTGCCAGCAGCCCACAAGGGCATCATGGGGTTGCACATGGGGATGGATGGTGGGGATTTTGTGAGCTTGTAGGGGGTGGCTGTAGGGGGCACAGTGGGGCACCCCTGGTGGATGCAAAGTATACATAAACCAGCTATTAGCAGGTCTAACTGTACTTTGATGGATGTCCTCTGGGGGTTCTCTCAGGATAGCAACTGTGCTGTTCTGGTGGCCACCCTCCCGGAATAGAGTGCAACTGCTGCCACAAACCTCCTAGCGCCATGTTGCAGTGGGTTTATGGGGTAATTGTTGGTGTAATGCCACTCTGGCAGAGGCATCCTGCAACACGTCACAGGCTGCCTTCCAGAATATGGAACTCATTCACCCCAAAGGTGAGAAATGCAGATTGCGTGCCCAGATGAAAAACTCTGGTGGCAAAGGAATGTGTTGGTACCTGTAATTGTTAGATGCTGGTTGAAAGATAAGTTTGTTAGGACTACAGAAATGTGCATTCTTAAATGCATAGGTTGATTGCAGAACATTAGTACTTGTTCATTCTAGGACATACCGTTAGCACGTGACTAATACTGTGAATAGCAGTACTTATGGAATTGATGTATTGCACTGTATTTATTTTTATAGACTTTTTCATCGGTAACAAGGAGTTCCATGTCATAATGGCGATCACAAAATAGCAATCACCATTAGACCGGGTGTACATAGCCGAAAAGCACAAAAGCGATGTACACTTCTGGGCAACACCACATCTGGCAACTGAAAATAAGATGTATGCAGAGAGAGCAGCACCCCACTTATGGGAGGCTTCACCCCCCCTGCAATGCCCTGATTTGATATAATGAACTCTAGGGGAGTGCATGTCGGGAAGGGGGAGACAGTCAGAAAAAAAAACACTGCACAAGCAACAAAATACTTCCCAGTCCCCAGCCCCAGCACCTGCTGCACCGAAGCCAGCCACCCTCACCATCCCACCACAATGCTAGCTCACTGGCAGCAGGTCACACTACCCCACACAAACCTTCCTCCCTATACTTGCCCTTCCAGTCTTCCTCATAATCCTCCTTCACTCATCCCTGCCTTTACCTTTGCATTCCGTCACTGCTCTTACAGGCTAGCTCAACAGGGTAGCACTGTAAATGAGTTGCTTTTTTGACAGTCGCTCATTTATAGTCACTATCATCACTGGATACTGTAACAAGGTACCTCTTTTAACATCCTACAGGACAACTTTGTGAATAGGACTTTGGTCCTAAAGTTCACCCCTGTATAAAAATAAACTCTTTATTATTTCTTTTTATTTATATCAAGCTCACAGCACGTCTCTGTTTCTCTTCTTGTTCCTTGTTTTCCACTTTCTCCTTGCCTGAGTTTTTCAATGTGGTCTGAGCCTCTCCACTTGGTTCCTTATGCATGGGTGTGCCTTTTTCCCCAGAGGTGGTGGTTAACCTGTATCGCTTTGGAGACCATGGATAGTAGCCCCCTCTGGTAACTTCAGTGGCTGATAGAGGTTTGGGACTGGAATGCTTCCCTTCTCAACCCTCCTTATCTCCTTCCCCACCATGTAACATCTTGCCACTGAAGCCTTTGGGGGTTGCTGGAGAAGAGGTGTCCCAGAGCCAGATCCACAATAGATGGGTGGACCACTCAGGTTCTGGAGCTCATCCCTGAAGTGGGTCAGTTCTGCCATCAGGACCCCAAACCTCCCACAAAAAAGGCACCTCCAATCTCAAATAGCATGCTCTGGAAGACAGCAGTGTCACAGCCTTTATAACTCACAACATCTCCCCACCCTCCTGCCTACATGAACACCCTGCAGTAGGCAGAGTCAGCTGAAAACCTTAGATGGTTGCTATGGTTTTTTTTTGTACTTGCCCTGGGCACTCGACCCCTCTGGGAGGGGGAACTTTGTACCTCCCTCTGGCTCCTCTGCTGTGTCCCGTCATACCGGGATCCCAAAATCAAATCAAATCATCTTTATTTTTATAGCGCCTTTCAAAACCAAGGCACTGTATGTAAAAACCATACATAAAAATAAAATTTAAGAACAGACATTAAAACTATCATCCGCAGCTAGAAAAGGCTAAGCCAAATAAATATGTCTTTAACTCTATTTTAAATCTATCGACAGTTGGGCATTCTCTCAACCAATGAGGTAGAGAATTCCACAGGATTGGCACTGAAAAACAAAAAGCACGAGATCCAGATGTCTTTAATCGAACCCTGGGAATCTCCAGCAATCCCTCGTTGGCGGAATGGAGAGGATGGAGGGGGCAGTAGGGTGTCAGGAGATCTTTCGGTAACTGGGTCCCTGATCATGTAGGGCATTAAAGGTTAGTAAACCAACCTTAAAGGTGATCCGCCACCAAACAGGCAGCCAGTGCAGTTCACAGAGCACAGGTGTAATATGACTGGTTCTAGAAGTCCCAGTCAAAAGCCTGGCCGCCACGTTCTGCACCAGCTGCAGGCGGCAGATATCAACCACAGGTAGCCCCAGGTAGAGGGAATTGCAGAAATCAAGACGGGAAGTGACAAAGGCATGGACCAATGTTGGAAGATCACCTGGAGGGACCAGGTGTTTCTCCCAGGTGAAATTCCTCAGATGGTAAAAAGAGGATTTGACGACAGCTGACACCTGAGATTTTAGGGTCAAACCATCATCAAAAATAATGCCTAGGTTACGGACCTGACCAGAGGTAGAGAGCAACACACCACCAAGTAATAAACATGATGGTTGTCCAGCTCCCAAACCCACCCCCGGACAACCTGGATCCACTACCAGTACCTCAGTCTTATCCAGATTCAGTCTCAGCCAGCTGGAACTCATCCAAAGTCTGATCTCAGCAAGGCAATTATTTAGCATGGAGAGTGCATCATCTTGTCCAAGCAGAAAGGACAGATACAGCTGAGTATCATCTGCATAGCAGTGGAATCCCAGACTGTATTGCCTGATGATATCTCCCAATGGCAGCATATACACTGCAAACAACATGGGAGCTAAAATGGAACCCTGCGGTACCCCACAAGGCAGGAGTGAGCACCAGAGGAATACATTCCAGTGGCAACTCTCTGAAACCTGTCCATGAGGTAAGAATGGAACCATTTGAGGGCTGTACCAGACAGCCCACAAAAGAACTGCAGGTGCTCCAATAGCACACCATGGTCCACAGTGTCAAATGTAGCAGAGAGATCGAGAAGGACCAGAATGGTACAGTATGTGCCTTTCGATCTCTAGCCATTAGGAGGTCATTCAATACATGGACAAGGGCAGTCTCCATGCTATGATTCTTCCTAAAACCAGACTGGAGAGTGTCATAGACATTGTGAGTTGTAAGATGATCATCCAATTGCAACGCAACTGCCTTTTCAATAACTTTGTCAACATATGGCAGGTTAGAGATAGGCTGGTAGTTAGCTAGACAATCTGGATCCAAGGAGGATTTTTTAAGGAGTGGTTGAACAACCGCCTCCTTAAGGGGGGCCAGGAAAAAAAAAACCCTCTCCAAAGACTTCCAGACAATGTCAGCAAGGATCAGGTAGATAACTTCTACACATCCCATTAAAAGAGGTGTAGGACCCGGATCCAAACTACAACTGGTTGGTCACAATGTTTGGATGATCTTCACAATGCCAGTGAACTCCAGCCAGGGAAAATCTGACCAGACAGACCGAGTACATGCCACCTCCTGTCGATCACTGTAATCCCTCATAGTGGAGGTTGGACTAATGCCAGACCTGATGCTGGCAACCTTATTTGCAAAAAACTGTGTGAACTCCTCACATCTAAGATGAGAAAAAGCTTCTCTTGGCTGTAGACAGACTGGATTGCACAGTCTGTCAAAGGTCTGGAAAAGCTGAACCCGGTCAATTTTGTGCAGCAGAAATCTACCTGGACAGGAATTCTGCCTTCTTATGGGTGATTTCTGATTTATAGCCATCATAATGTGCCATAACACATCATAATCCCAGCATCATAGTGCACAATGCCCCAATGTTGTTTGCATTTTTTTCCCCATTTTGTAGGTCCCATCCTCTGAGGGCACCAGTGAGAAGGAATTGATGTCCAGACTGATGGCATGCACCCAACAGCACCCTCCCCACACTGACTCCAAAGAACCTTGCACCTTTCTGCCCATGCTTCCACCAGTGGTAGTGCTCCAGATGCATCCACTGTCTGGTAACCCACCTCACCCTGGAGGAGGAGAGCATCCATTGGGATGCTCAATCCTCCTCCCCCCAGCTGACCCCCAACAGCCCAGGCTCATTCTCAAACCCGGGTCACTGGCATAGTGCGAGGTTTGCCATATTTGTAATTCACTGGATACATTTTAAACACTTGAAATGTAAAGGCAAGGCAATTTATTTTCTATGGCACCTAATCCAGAGGCTCTGGGCAGTTTACATAAATAAGAACATCATAAATAAAAGATCATTAAAAACTCCAAGGCACTGAATTCATACTTAATTAAGAAATATCACCAGATCCATAAAAGAAGTCTAAAAGATGTAGTTTTAGCAATTTTTTAAATGTATCAATTGAGGGTGCTCCATTAACATATTGGGGCAGTGCATTCTAGAATACTGGTGGAGCAATCCCCCATTCAGAATTGCTAATGATTTAGGGTGTGCTCTTGATGGAGAGGAGATCTGCCTCAGCAGAATAGAGTGAACAGTTGGGAGCATATGGGACCAGGGGGTCATTCGGGTACTAGCAGCCCAGGCCCAAACCATGAAGAGCCTTGTAGATCAAAAAACATACCTTTAAAGGTCATGCACCACTGAACTGGCAGCCAATACAGCCCACAGAGCACCAATGTGATATGCTCAGACTGGCAGGTCCAAGCAATCATCTGGGTTGCCACATCATACACAATCTGTAGGTGATACACTAGACTTGCAGAGAGCCCCAGGTAGAGAGCATTACAGTAGTCCATTCTAAATATGAGTAAGGCATGCACCAGGGTCACCAAGTCGGTGAGCATTAGAAAGGGTTTGATCTGACCAATATTTTGGAATGGAAAAAGCCACTGCAGATAACCACTGACGCCTGATATTCTAGTGTCAGCTTGGAATCCACAATGACCCCCATATTTTTTACCCTAACCAAAACTCCAAGTGGTGTGTCATTCAGGGATGATAAAGTGACAGCCCAGCATTCATTGCTGATCCACGCAGCCAGGTTCCACCAGTAACACCTCCAGCTTTGTAGTATTTGGATAAAGCCAACTGGTGGCCATCTAGTCTTTAATCTCCTTAAGGCACAAGACCCCTGTCTGATGCACAAGACAAGTACTACTGGGTATCATCAGTATAGTTATGAAAATCCTGCCTGTACCATTTAATAATCTCACCCAGTGGCAGTACGTACCCAGCAAAAAACATTGGGGCCAGGTGAAAACCCTGCCTGTACCATTTAATATCCCCAAAGGGCTGACATTGCTGCAACTGCTTCGAGGAGTCAGATTGAATATGGTCTGGCCAGCACAATACTTATGCCTTCCTAACAGTATTAAAACTGCAACAAACAGTTTTCAAAATATAACCTTAAACAGATAAATCCAACCCGACACCCAAAAACACCAAACCCACACAGTCACACTACAAATACAACTTCAAAACAGTACACATTCAGTCAACCCAAGCAGCCTATCAAAGAATAACAACTAATACAAAACACAGTTAAAATGTAAAGTGAACCAGTATGTTAAAGTGTGCAACGTAAGAACAGTAATTAAAAAAATGTTTAAAACTGAGAACAAGTCCATATGATATAAATGGTCCCTCACATTGCCACTGTAAGATATTATAATGTCCAATGTTCAGAAGCTCCAGGTACCCTTGAAGAAAGGGGAATGCAGCCTAGTTCCACTAAACCAGTGTGTGGTCTGCTTCCACCAGGCCTCAGAAACCAGCTACAGACCACTCACACCAGGCCCCACAAATCAAGTCTCCACATTGGGGGAGGAATGAGAAGTACTTTATCATAGTACTTCAAACAGGATAGCAACATCCCCCCCCCCACCATGCTACATTAAGGTCAGTCTCAACTGACAGATTCTCCCAGTCACATACTCACACTACAGCACTGGAGAAAGTACAGAAATAAAATTAAGCAGAAAAATAGCAGGTACCAGTTACCTGCTATGAAATAATGAAATTTCAGCTCCCAAGGTGCAGTCTATTTTCCAGTTTTTATTTTATCTTCCACCATGTAATTGCACAACATTTCATGGCTATTCCACTTTTTGCAGATTAGTGATATTTGTAAAGACAGGGGGCTAGATTTTTGAATGTCTTAGATCGCCACAGTCCCCAGTGCACCGACAGTATGGTGCGTGGGGCTTGCAGTGATCTAATGGGATTTTCTATCCCATGCTGGCAATTGCAGCAAGTTAGACCAACTTCTTCTGGTCTAACATGCGGCTATCCTGTGGGCTGCTTTACAGAGCTTGCACCAGATATATGGCACAAGCTGCCACAAACCGTGGAAACTGCTGCAACTGTGCCTGAGAATGGAAAATCAGGCGCAGCTGAGGCAAAGTTTTCGGCGCACCACCAGAACCTAAGTCCGGTGGTACAGAGCTGGACACAAGTCCTGCACCACCCTTCCAAAATCCAGCCCAGTAACTCTTTTTAAATAGCATGAAAAGTTTTGTATATTTTTATTCTTTGTTTTCAAATTATATGACAGAAACATTGTTTAAATGGTCTCATGCTTACTAATTACTGCTTGAACATACTGTATGCTTTCTAACTAAGGAAATGTAATAGTTTTTGTAAAAAGTCTTTAGTCTTGGATGCTGGAGGTGAAAGTATATCATTTTTAAGGTGGCACAGCTTTTAAGGTAGCTTAATATATAAACACAGTAGTTATGGGAACTTTCATGTTAATGTTATGTATGTAGGTGCAAAGTATACATAGTGAATCATTCTGTTATTATTTTTTAAAAAGATAATCCATACACAATATGTATAATTAATACATTTTATTAAACTTAGCCTGTTCTATATGAATTCAAGGGTCTGTAACATAAAGTTATAAGCATAGCAAATGAAACTAAAAGTATAAATATTAGTATATCATTTTCTGTCTTGACAGAATACTACCAACCTGAATAAGTGGCATAGCCACAGAGCATTGTGCAATTATATGATGGAAGACACAATAGAAAACAATAAATAGACTGGACCTTGGGAGCTGAATCTTTATTATTATATTTATGGGTTTGGTTTTGTAGAAGAGTTCCTCAGATTTTACAAAGGAGCCTCAGACGCTAGGAACATCCCAGTTCTCATGGTGTATACCAGTTATCTACTGACATGAGCGGTTTGCTTCTCCGCTTGCATCATGACCATCTCATCCATCAGTGAAACTTGTTCCTCCAATTTGCTCCCAGTCACCACCCACACAGTACTGTCCATGAAGCAGAATCCTGGATTTACAAAAACCTTCCCCTCTTTGGAGACGAGGGAAAAAAGACCAATGATCCTGTTAGCACTGTGCAACTCCTCTCACACAAACAGAGCTGTATTGATGTTAAACTGGGGCAAAAGACTGAGCCAGCTACCTCTCTGGTAGGTGGCCTCCAACAAAACAGTATTTAAATTATGTTTAACACAGTTTAAAGATGGAATCAAGTCAAGATATGATCTTCTCCAATTGTTTTGATAAGAGATTTGCAGTTGTGATAAGATGAGAACTAGGACCACGCAGTGAACTCACTGGTCAGTTTAAAATTAAAAATAATAAAACTCGAAGCTACACTGCCTACCCCAGTAATAGTTCCCCTTCCTAAAACAATAAAAATAACGGTTCTAAAATGACCCTACCTCTAAATCCCTGGGCAGATGTGAAAAGAGATTTAATATAAAGTTAACTTATTGAATAAATCTGATGTTTTAAAACCACCCATGTAATTAAATAAGCTGCTAAATATAGTAGTAGTAGTAGCAGTAGTTTTATTTATTTTTGGCACCCATTCCTGGAGGCCCAGAGCACCACTACAAAGTAACACATCAGCACAATTAATACTAAATGGCCCATAGAAGCATAGACTTTGATGGCAGATAAGGACCACTTGGCGCACCTAGTCTGCCCATGCCCCTACCTAGAGGATAAGTTGCAGATCCTATTTAACCAACAGCCTATTTCTTCCTACCCCCAACAAAAATTGCTTTATGTCTGTCCCATGCATTCTTGAATTCTCCCACAGTTTTAGACCCCACAACCTCCTTAGGAAGGCTGTTCCATGCATCCACCACCCTCTCTGTGAAAAAAATACTTCCTCACATTGCCCCTGAGCCATCCCCCCTCTATCTTCAAATTGTGTCCCCTTGTTCTTGCACATCTCTTTTTCTGAAAGATGCTACCCTCTTGGACTTTGTTGATTCCAATGAGGTACTGAAACATTTCTATCATGTCCCCCTTCTTCCTTCTTTCCTCAAGGGTATACATATTAAGCTCCTTTAGCCTCTCCTCGTAATGCTACTCTTGCAGACCCTGCACCATTTTAGTTGCCCTCCTCTGAACTGCCTCCATCCTGTCTATGTCCTTGCGGAGATGGGGTCTCCAGAACTGGACGCAGTACTCCAGATGGGGTCTCACCAATTGTCTGTACAGGGGGATAACAACTTCCTGTTTTCTGCTGGTGATGCCTCTCGCTATACATTCCAGTATCCCCCCAGCCCTCCCTACCGCCTTCTCACATTGCTTGCCAACCTTAAGGTCATCTGATATGATTACACCCAGGTCCCTTTCCATTTTTGTTGTTGCTACTACCTCCCCCACCATTGTGTAATCTTCCCCTGGGTTATTGTTTCCCAGGTGCATTACTTTGCACTTCTTTGCATTGAATCCAAGCTGCCATACTTCTGACCATTCCTCCAACCTTGCCAAGTCCCTTCTCATCCTTTCCATGCCTCCTTGTGTATCAACCCTGTTGCAGATCTTTGTGTCATCTGCAAGCAGGCATGCTTTTCCTTCCAGTCCCTCTGCAATGTCACTTATTAAGACATTAAAAAGGACTGGACCCAGTACTGAACCCTGCTGTACCCCACTAGTAACCCATCTTTCTTCAGAGTGGACTCCATTTACAATTATCTTCTGTGTCCTGTTATTCAGCCAATGTTTTACCCAGACTACCACCCTGGGACCCACTCCAAGGCTGGTTAATTTGACTATTAATCTTTTGTGTGGGACTGTGTCAAATGCATTGCTAAAGTCTAGGTAGGCCATGTCCACAGCCCCACTCTGGTCTACTACTTTGGTCACCCAGTCAAAGAAATCAATTTGATTAATCTGACACGACCTTCCCGCTGTGAACCAATGCTGCCTTGGGTCCTGTGCCCCACTGGCCTCTAGGTACTCAACAATTCTTTCCTTCAGAAGTGATTCCATCACTTTCCCTACCATAGAGGTCAAACTGACAGGTCTGTAGCCTCCTGCCTCTATCCTGCTCCCACTTTTGTGAAGGGGAATTACATCAGCCCTCCTCCAGTCCTCAGGCACCACACCATCCTCCCATGACCTGTTATAAAGGGTAGTCAGTGATGTCACTAGTTCTCTGCTTAATTCTTTTAGAATTCTGGGGTGAATTCCATCTGGCCCCATTCCTTTGTCCACCTTCAGTTTTAGCAGTTCTGTCAGAAACCTTTCTTCTGTGAAAGGACTGGGATCAATCCCCCTCTCCAGAGTGCTTCTGTTAATTGGATTAGGCACCTCCCCCACTTCCTCTTTTGTGAATACTGAACAGAAGTATTCATTCAGTATCCCTGCTTTTTCACTGTCACTCTCTGCCCACCCACCATCCATTCTATTCAGCCTCACTATCCCTCCCTTTGTCTTTCTACGCTCCCTGATATACCTATAAAAGGTTTTATCCCCCTTCTTAACCGAGTTGGCTATCTTTTCCTCAGTTTGTGCCTTTGCTATTCTGACTACCCTCCCTGCTTCCTTCTGCCTTAACTGGTACAGTTCTCTGTCCTGCTCCTTCTGTGTTTCCTTATACTTCCTAAATGCTATCTTTTTCTCCCTAACCTTCACCGCCACTTCTTTTGAGAACCATAGTGGCTTTTTTCATTTTGATTTGTTTATTTGCTTCACACAAAGGCTTGTTGCCTCTGTGATTGCAGTTTTGATATTTCCCCATTGTTGCTCCATCCCTCCTTCTAGCCTGTTTGCTAGTGCTTTTCTAAGGCACTCTCCCATCTTGCCAAAGTCAGCCCTCCTGAAGTTCAAAACCCTCACTTTTGTATGGCTTGACTCTGTAGCTGAGTTTATCATGAACCACACTGTTTGGTGGTCACTTGTTCCCAAATGGCTACCCACTTCTAGATCTGAGATCCTCTCACTGTCCCCATTTGAGAGTATGAGGTCTAAAATTGCTCCCTGCTGAGTAGGTTCCAAAACTAGCTGTCTGAGGCATGCCAGATGAAGGGCATCAAGAATGGCCCTGCTTTTGGATGTGGCTGCAGCGAAGGTGCTCCAGCTAACATCTGGCATATTAAGGTCCCCCATCAACAGTCTGTCCCCTTTCTCTGCCATCCTAAGTATGCCTTCTATCATATCCTTGTCCATTCCCTCCCCCTGACATGGGGGTCTGTATACAACCCCTGTGTGGATTGTGGTGCCATTTCCAGTCTCTAAGGTAACCCACAGTGCCTCCTCTCCTCCCTGTTTACTCTTTTGTTCAGTTGCTTTTATCCCTTCCGTTACATAGAGAGCTACTGCCCCCCCTTCTGCCCTCCCTGTCTCTTCTGTATGTTGTGTACCCTGGTATGTTGACATCCCAGTCATGGTTCTCTGTGTACCATGTTTCTGTGACTGCTACGACATCACAGGCATCCCTTTTCCATCAAGGCCACCAGTTCAGGGAGCTTGTTGCCCAGACTATGTTCATTGGTACTCATTACCCTCCATTTCTTGATGACCTTACACCTTTTTGCCCCATCCCTGTCCTTATTGCATTTGTCACTTTCTCCATTTACCCCTGTGCTTCTCCCTATTGACATCTCTGTGTTGGTGTCTACCTCATTTAGTACCCTGATTTTTTGGGGGCTAGGATTTCCCTGCTCCTTTCCAGTGCCTCCCTCCTTGGCTAGTTTAAATGCTTGCCAATGAAGTATTTAAACCTATCACTTAGGATCCTGGTTCCCCTCCTGGACAGATGCAGACCGTCACACCAGTATAGGCCTGCATCAGTCAAGGTGGACCCCCAGTCCCCAATGAAGCCAAATCCCTGAGCTCTGCACCAGTTTTTCAACCACTGATTGAATCGCATGGTGTGGAGCATCCTAGCCTCATCTGTGCCATAGACAGGCAGCACCTCCGAAAAGGTTACCGTGTATGCTATTTGTCTAAGGCCCCTCCCCATCTCCACAAATGCTTCTTGCACTGCTCTGATCCCTTTCTTAGCCAGGTCATGTGTCCCTATGTGGATAATGACATCCAGCTCCCTCCCCTGTGTAGCTGCTCCTGCGATCCTGAGAATTCACTCCCTGTCCCTCCATGCCATGGCACCAGGCAGGCACCTTACCTCCCTCTCCCCTTCCTCCCCCAGTTCTACCTTACTAACAGTGGAGTCCCCCACCAGGAGTTGTTTCCTTCCCCTGTGGGGCCCCATGCCACCCTCCTGTGGGTCTCCTTTGTGGAGGTTCCCAGCATCCTCCTTGGTCTTCACTGTGGGTGCCTCCATAGAGGAACCACACTTTTCCAGAACAGCATAGAAATTGTGGAGAGGTACAAATGGAGGAATGCACCTCTGTTCCACCACTCTCACCTTCCCTGAGCTCACTGTGGTCCAACCACTCCTCTTTCTTGGCAACCTCTGAGGCAACGACAGTAACCCTGGTGGTCCCTGGGTGGGAGTGGAGGTCCCACTCCTGGCCAACTCAGTCTGGAGATGAGCAACCTCCTCCTTCAGCCCAGAGAGGTGCCTGCAGATGGGACAACACTGCTTCCTCCAGAACATCTCCTGGAAGACTGCTGCTCCACAGCCACTGCACTGCACCACTCCCATCGTGTCTTTTTTCTGGCCCCCTAATTGTTTTCGTAATACTTACTCTTTCCTCTCTTTATTTATTTCTTTTTTTTCTTTTTTTCTTCCCTACTTACTTACTGCCTCTGTGCCCTTTTAGCTCCTGATCTTCCTGTTCTAAGACAAGAAGTTCCTATTTTTCCCAGTTGTCTCCTTACTTGCTCAGAGTCAGACCTCCAGCAGCTGGGGGGGATGGAGAGCTACTCTTGCCCTTCTAGGATGGTGAGTCTTTGGAGGCTCTGTGATCAATCACCTCCTGCTCCCAAAAAGGAAGTTCCTGTTGTCAGTTAAATCCTGTGCCTATAAAATTAGAACTGGTTTAGGTTGGGGGGTGGAGGGAGGGAAGGAGGGCAATATAGTCCCAATAGAGAAGTTTTAGTTATACCAGTAGCTCATTCCTCCTGGTGTTCTGTATGTTCTCTGGAAGACGCTATATAGGGCAGTGCTTAAATCTGGTTTTAACCTGGCTCCTTCTAGCTAAGCCACTCCCCTACTTTGCAAATCTTTCTACACTTAGTTAATTTCACAGGTAACAATTCCCTTCTGACACCTGTGACAAGTACCTAGATAACTACACAGATAACAGATACAGAGATAACGATTTACTTCAACTACCTCTGACAAACACAGTAACTCTTTTTTTTACCTTAAATTGAAGGTCCCAGTATAAGATTTCTAGTTCTTAGTCCCAGCAGAGAAGTTTTAGTTATACCAGTAGCTCCTTCCTCCTGGTGTTCTGTCTGTTCTCTCACAGAAGCTATCAAGGGCAGTGCTTAAATGTGGTTTTATCCTGGCTCCTTCTAGCTAAGCCACTCCCCCTACTTTGCAAATATTTCTACACTTAGTTAATTTCACAGATAACAATTCCCTTCTGACACCTGTGACAAACACCTAGATAACTACACAGATAACAGATGACAATTTACTTCAACTACCTCTGACAAACACACTAACTCTTTTCCTTTTTTTACCCTAAATTGAAGGTCCCAGTACAAGATTTCTAGTTCTTAGTCCCAGTAGAGAAGTTTTAGTTATACCAGTAGCTCTTTCCTCTTGGTGTTCTGTCTGTTCTCTGCAGAAGCTATATCTGGCCCACATAAGCAAGACAATAAAGCTTTACAATCACAAATAGATTAATCAACTAAGATCTGTTAAAATCCACAGTGGATCCAAATGCCTGAGCAAATCAGTAGGTTTTAAGATATTTTTGAATGCTTCGACTGAGGGGGCCTCCCTCAGAGCCTTCAGTAGTAAATCCAATATTACCAGTCCTGTCACACAGAAGGCTCTGTCCCCAGATGTTTTTCATCAGATCTTGGAAACCACTACAAGGGGGACAATACGGATGCATGAGATCACACAGGTAGCCTGGACCTAATTCATGCATGGCCTTATAGGTTAAAAACCTGATCATTTAGAAGTGCCACTTGACTGGCAGCCAGTGCAGTTCCCACAGTGCTGGAGTAATGTGACTCAACCAAAGAAGGCCTGTCAACAATCTCGAAGCCACATTCTGCACCAGCTGCTGGTGTTACAATGCACCTCCACTGGCCCTGAGGTAGAGGGCATTGCAGTAGTCAAGACAAGACATCACAAAAGCATGTGCCAGTGAGGGCAGGTCCTCAGTGGGGATAAGGGAATGAATCTGGCTAATATTTTTACAATTGTAGAAACCACTCCGGATGACCACCAACACCTGAGCCTCAAATGTGAGCCCTTCTTCCACACTCATGACAAGATTCTTCACCTGTTTTACAGTGTCAAGTTGAGAAGTACCAAAGTGAAGGTTCGATAACCTCATTGACACTGTCAGAACCCCTTTCCTACCCGGCTCAAGCAGAAGTACTTCAGTCTTATCGATACTGAATATCGGCCAGCTTAAGGACATCCAGCCCTGGATCTTGACTAGAGGTTTGTTCAGCACATCCACTCTCCCTTTGTCCTGGGTGCAAAGGACAAATAGAGCTGAATGTCATCTGTATAGCAGTGAAACCTAACTCCATAATGCCTGATGATCTTGTCCAGGGGTAGCATATACACTGAAAACAATATAGGCAAAATGACCGATCCCTGTGGTACCCTACAGTGCAGGTCCCTTGGGTGTGATGAGAAATTACCTTTTATCACCCTTTGAGTCCTGTCCAGAAGGAAGGGCTTGAAACAGTTAAAAACTGTGCCAGTGATTCCCACATATTCCTTGAGATGGTCCAAAAGCAGCCCATGGTCAAAGGTTTCAAATGCAGAGGAGAGATCTAGGAGAAAAATAATTGATCTTTCTCCTCTATCCCTCACCATAAGCAGATCACTGTGCACCCTGACTGAAGCAGTCCCAGTGCTAAGCCTTGACTGAAACCCTGACTGGAGAGACTCATAAATATTGAAAGTCTCCAGGTGAGTCTCAAGCTGCAATGCAGCCACCTTCTAAATAACCTTACCTAGAAATGACAAGTTAGAGACAGGTCTGTAATTTGCTAGGCATCTGGGTTCAAAATCATTTTTTTTCAAAAGGAGTCTCACCAGCGCACTTTTTAGTTTGGATGGAAAGACCCCCTCCAACACGGGATATTTGATGATTCCAGAAAATACTGGACCCAAGTACTCCCCACAGCCCACTAAGAGCTGTGTTAGGCCTGGGTTCAGTTCATAGTAGGTAGGTCACAGCCCAGAGATCACCCTGATGACCTCCTCTATTGTCAATGGCTGAACTCCATAACCACTCCATAACCACTGCGAGCCACCGCAACATCCGTTCCCCCCACTGATGCACAATAACTGTCCAAAATAAGAGATCCCAGCCCTAATGGAGGACACCCTGTCCAAGAAAAAAACAAGCAAACTCCTCGCATTTTGCAAATAATGCAGCTTTCATGGCTCCAGACAGGTCAGGAGTAAAAGCTCGTCTATGGCCTGAAAAAGTGGAGCTAGTCAATTCTTCCCAGCCTCAATCTCTATGGACAGGAGTTCTGACTTCTTATGAGAAATTACCCTTTGATGCTCAGCATAGTGAATATTCAAAGCCAGATTGTTCTCCTGAGCCCTGAACCTCCTCCAGTGCCTTTCTAACCTCTGTCCCATAGCCTTCATCAATTTAATTATACCAAAAAAACCCACAATCTATTAGCAAATTTAAATAGTAATAAAATAGGGGTCATCTGAACAGCTCAGCAAGTTTAAAAGTAGTGATCTCTTTTTTCCCTCAACCCATTCGAAGTTCCAGTTGGGAGCAACGCACCAGGTAACCCTGTTCACCACCAGCTCATGTGCATCATACTTCAACTATTCAGTTTGCTGATGGAGAAAACTGTTACCAATTAAAAAAGCCTGTATGGAAATTATTAATCTTGAAATGTTGGTTAACTCTAAGTCTGAAAGCTTGAATCCTGCACATCTTGTTCTTTTGTATAATTTTTTTTCTCAATCTTGTTTTTCTGGTTTTGCTGCCCCTCATTCATTGAATAGCATAAAATACACATTAACATGTGGCCTCTATATCACACACACACACACACACACACACACTCACACTCATGATAAAAATTGCAGATCAAAAAGACAGACAGCAAGATAATTAACAGGCCATCTTACAGTAGCAGTGTTTGTTAGTCAGCAAAACATTTCATCTTATATTTTTATAACAAAAATGTAGTTCTGGCATCCTTAGAATCATTCTTAGAGTGTTTTTAGATTTCTCAGCTATTATTTAAAACAGCTTTTTATAGCTACTTTTCCAGTTAATGACTCATGTCATTAAAGATGGCCACCACTCACAATTTTTAAAAATCTCCTTTGCTGAGGCTACCCGTTAAATGCACTTACTAGAGTCAAACCATGGATGTATAAGAATGATGTTACCACATGTTTCTGATAATGAAAAGCACAGCACTGTACACATATGCTTAATTTTTTCATGGTGAGTATGGCACAGGCATGAGAACTTTTAAAAACTTCAATAAAAGCAAACAAAAAATGAGTATATCGATTTTTTTGTCAGAAAACATTTCTGTGGGGAAAAACTATATGGTGTCTAATTCTATTGTGTGCCTATTATGGAGGTTACATGGGAGTCTGTCTTATACATGCTTCAGTAGGTGAAGGCATGATCAATATATGGTAAGAAAGAAAGTGATAGTAAATTTAGAAAAAAGAGATTTAATGTGAACCACACTGCAAGCATATGCTCAAGGCAAATCATTACATACTAATCAGAACATGTGTCCCAACTACCAGTTAAACAAGTTTTCTTCTATATAAAATGCTCATACTGGAAAACATACCTCAAAAGCACAGTGACACAGAGTAAAAATACAATTGATGTGTGCCTGTGACAAATGGAAGCAGGCAAGAACAAAAGAACAATCATGAGTGTAATCAAAAAAAAAAGAGAACTAAATCATTTAATGCTTTTGCAGTCACCCAACGGGAACTAATTTTTCAGATATACTATACATAATTTCAACAGAAATTTACTTGTGGGGTCCTTTTAAACTTTCAGTTGTCTTGTTCACGATTTACAGCCTGCTTTGTTGTGTAGGGAGGGTCACCTGGAGAGTAACAGGTTATATGTAATGTATTGCTTTACATATTTTTTAACTACTCGTCACTTTATTATCTATTGACATTTTATTGAGAGATATGTACTGCATCATTATGTAACAAGGGATTTTGGCATTACGGGACCTCGTTGAAAATGAATCTTAAGGTTCAGTTGAATTGAAATCCCTGTTCATATTTTTATGAATAAAAATTGTATCTGTCTCTCTGTCTACCTACCTATCTACCTGTCTGTCTGTCTGTCTGTCTATCTATCTATCTATCTATCTATCTATCTATCTATCTATCTATCTATCTATCTGTCTATCTGTCTACCTGTCTACCTGTCTACCTGTCTACCTATCTATCTATCTATCTATCTATCTATCTATCTATCTATCTATCTATCTATCTATCTATCTATCTATCTATCTTACATGCAGCTGAGGAGCACTGGTTCAGTAGCACCAGGTAGCAATGCAGAGATCCGGGATCCCCCTGGTTGAAGAGCCCAGAGAAGAGCCACAACAGGTGACAGTGAGTGGTGTGTGGAACCTCTGGAATCAATTTTGCTTTTATGGGGAAATTTTTTTCCCCTACTGCTAATGAGGCTCGGTGGCAGTGTATTGACCATCCACTTCTTCCACACTTGCGGGGATCACTTGGCATGGCAAGGGGTGTGTTTTTTTTCCATGGTTATGGAAGTAACTACGGGAAGCCATACCCCCCCAGAGGGCATCGGTGTGAAGCATCAAAGTCCAGGTGGGAAGCTGTGCGGAGACACAGCTTCCGCCAAGTGCCTAATAGTGCCCTCCCCTCCTGACATTGTCTGCTGGTTGGATCAGTGCCCAACTCTCCCCTGGAGAGGAGAGCTGCCTAACTGTGGCTCAATCCATCTCCTTGCTCCCCCGCCAACCCCCACTGACCCAGGCACATTCTTAAACCTGGGTTGCCAGTGCAGTGAGGTGTGGCATCCAGCACCTCAACACTCAGCGCCACTTGGCTGACCTCTGGAATCCATTCTGTTTGCACCAGATGGAATTTAAAAAATTACATTTCAGAATTAGGGCTTCCCCTGGAGCTGGGATCCCCAAACTCACAAGGTTGCTTCCTGTGATGCTCTGAAGGTGGTAGGCAGGGTTGGCTTCCTCCCCAGGCAGGACCTGGGTTTGAGACATTCAGCAGTTACTTGTAAGGCTTCCCAGTGGCTGGGAGCTCCAGATATACAGGGCTGCTTCACTACACCATCCCATGGCTGCTGGGCAGAGACAGCATCCTCCTCATGATGGGCCTAGGTCAAGAGAGTCAGCAGCCACTTGCAGGCATCCCCAGGAACTAGGAGCGCCAAACTCACAGGGTTACTTCCCCTTCCACCCCTGAGGTGCTGCAGTGGCAGCCAGTCTGACCTGGGTTTGAATGCTTGCATTCAGGGTAGGCCCTTGGAGGTGCCTTGTTCCCCAGACCTAGTGTACCTATTGGAGTCCCTGACCACTTTGATTGGTGGGTGGTGGTGATCCCAGACCCCACAGCTGAGGGATGTCTGAGAGGCATCCAGGAGAAGGGACTCTGTCCAGGGAAACCACATGTCTTCTTAACCCAGCTGTCAGGCCTCTCCCCTGGGTCAGAAGGGTGCCACCATTCCCCGAAGGTGATTTTGTCACATAGTGTTAACCCTGAAACAAGTATCCAGTCACTGGACACTTCCTCCTGGAGGACAAGCCCAGGAAGGTGTTTTGTCTCCGGACCCCGAGTGCCCTTCAGATTCCATGACCACTTCTAACAGGTCTTAGTCTCTGCATTTTGCACACAAAAAAAGGTATTGATGAAAATATCCTCAAACCTGTCAACAAATTCTTTCCCCAAAGTCCAGTTCACCTATTTGGTGGGAAGAAGGGACACCCGGAGGCTGACCTCCTGGAACTCTGCTCAGCCTGGGCAGGGCAAATCTGACCTCAAGCAGACATCTATAGGCAGGGTTCTGCCATCTGGAGTCACACTGATTTTTTTTTTGTTGTGTGATGTTTTTGCTTGCCTCTCTGTTATATCCTGCAATGTCTGTATATGTTACTCTGCAATCCTGTAAATCCTTACTACCTGCAGTGTCTGCATATTTTACTCTGAAATCCTGTAAATCCTTACCTTGCCTATATATTCCTTGTAAGCTCCCAGGTCGCACCTGAAAATAGGCATCTATTTGTCTAGTGTGTTTAGCTTGTAAACAAAATCTAAATAAATAAATCTTGTCCTGGAACCTGCCTACAGGTTCCCTCCCTAAAGACCCCTTCCCCCCTTTGGCAGGAGGTAAGGGCACCCGGAGACCAGCCTTGAGAAACTCTGCTCAGCCCAGGAAGGGCAATTCTGACCTCATGGTGGACCTCTGTAGGCAGGGTTAAGCCATCTGGTCTCAAGATTGGGAGGCAAGGGTCCCCCCGACCAACCTCAGCTCCAGTGCAGACAGGCTACTGGCTGGGAAGGGTCAGGGCCTGCTCCTCTTCCTGGCTTCCAGCCTTCTCTAAGGGATTGCAAGGGGTTTCATGTTGATCCTAGCTACCTCCCCTGCCTGCCAGGACAGAGATCCTTCTGTCAGTGCCTCACCCAACTGCTGGTTTTACTATGTAATGTCAACCTCTTATCACTCTGCAGGAACCTGCCTACGGGTGCTCTCCCCAAAGTTTCCACCCCTTTGCAGGTGGTTGGGCACCTTGAGGCCAACCTTGTGGAACTCTGCTTGGCCAAGGTGGGCAAATCCGACCTCATACAGACTTCTGTAGGACAGGTTCTGCAATCTGGTCCTGAAATCTGCCTCCAGGATCCCTCCCCAAAGTCCCTGTTACCCCTTCAGCAGGAGGTAGGGGCACCTGCAGCTCGACTTTATGGAACTCACTTCCATAGGAAGGGTTCAGCCATCTGGTCTTAACACTAGGAGGCCTGGCCCCCTCCCCCAACCTGAGCTCCACTGCAGGCAGGTAGGGCTGGAGGCCTGCTCCCCTTGCTATCTTTTGGCCTCTGCCCAGGGCTAGAGAGGTGACCCACATTGACACCAGTCAGCTCTCCTGCTTGCCTGAGCAAAGAAACTTCCATCAGTGCCTCACCAGACAGGGGGGCTTCTAACTCTTTTTTTTCTTTAATTAGCATTTTATTAATTATTTGCCACTGAGACCAAGTAATAACAAACTGCAAACAATAAATCATCTATAATGATTCAACAGAAAGATAAAAATACATATAAATGAGATACAATAAAAAAGAGTAAATACACATCAACAACAGGAATGCATCTAAATATGCATCTGGACCCTAGAAAGGGGAATAAAAAATGTTTTTGACCATATAAGGGGCAATAGTTCAAAACCAGTGATAGCAGAAGTTGTAAAATATGCAACACTCATAAATTTAAAATAATGGGATCCAGGATGGGAAAATTCCAAAGTTATAATAGCTTAAAAAGAAATAATAGACTATGGTACAAAAGTTGGGTCTGTTTCTACCCGATACAGTACCCATTTCTGCTATATCAATTGAAACACCGACATCCGACCTAAGTAATGGAAAGAACAATGGAGTCTACCAATTGTACCCGATGTGAAAAGTAAGGGACCTGAGAAGTAAGGCACAATCCAGTAATAATCTTCTTTGCACTGTTAATAAGAATTATTAATAGTTGTAGCTGTTATTTACTTAAATGAACATCAAGTGAAGAGATATGTAATAAAATAAAACTTGGGGTAATGTAGAGATAATATCAAAAAAGGTGAGAGGACCAATGAAATTTCATCCCAGAAAGGCCTCAGAAGACGGCATTACCAAAAAATATGAACCTGGTCTGCAGCACTATCCCCACATCCTCTCCAACAAACAGCTAAAGGATCACCCTGGTATTTAGACGTTATTATCAGTGTCTGAAATAAGTGCATTTGGCATTTTCAGGAGAATTCCCTCAAATAAGAAGAGATTGCTAGTTTAATAGAAGTGAGAATATGTGTTTCCCAAAGTAAAAAAATAATAGGCCTGTTGACGGTCACTGTTCCATCTATGTAATATCGATAAAGTGAATGTGATCGCAACACAGAATAAATAAACCCAATTAAATGGGGACATGACTCTGCCCTTTGATATTGCTGAATAAAAAGAAAAATTGGAGACAGTCATTTGGGGATTTGTCTATGAGATAATGGTAGTGTTTCAAGGAAAGCCAGAAACTGCAAATACCTATAATAATCAGAAGAGGGCAGGGCAAAATGCACCTGTAATTCCAAAAAGGACTATATCCCCTGCGTGCCAAGAATTTGATGGTAGTACACCAAGCCTAGTCTGGCCCAATGACATAAAAACAAATCAGTATTAGACAACGGGTTATGAGAATCCCATGCTAATGCAGTTACAAATGTATATTCAGCAGATGATAGATATTTACTTATTTTATTCCAATCTGAAAAGGAACTTGTGTGAATCTAGTGAACTTAGAAGGAGGTCTCCCAACTCAATGTGAATCAACTGTCATTCTGGCAGAACCTGCCTAAAGGTGCCCTCCACAAAGTCCCCTTCAACTCTACAATGGGAGGTAGGGTACCCTGAGTTTGACCTCATGGAACTCCACTCAACCTGGGAAGGGCAAATGTGACCTCAATAGCAGGGTTTAGCCATCTGGTCCTGGAACCTGCCTCCAGGTTACCCCTCCAAAGACCCCTTCATCCCTTCAGTGGTAAGTAAAGGCACCCTCAACCCAACCTCACAGAACTCTGCTTGACCTGAGCCAGGCACATTTGACCTCATCCAGAATTCAAAAGAGCAGGGTTTGGCCATCTGGTCTTTATTTTATTTTGCATTATTAGAAAGAATCAGATTACATTTACCTTTGAGCTAATAGCTCATTTACAAAGGTTCCTTGTCAGTACAGTGAATTACAGAGATACAGAGACAAAAAATAATATATATTAGCAGTAATAATAAACAAGGAGGCAATCAGATGATACAACGTAAGATCTTAGCTAGTTACAGACTAGAGGAGTAAAAAATGCAAACATGTTGAGACAGTTCTTGTCGTAAGTGCTGCAGGTGGGGAAAACAGAAGCTTTATTTTTATTGGATGGTGGCCCTATAATCAGTGCCTTTTGAGAAGAACAGGACCTAGAAGGGTAAGAATAGGGGCTGAGGGGGTGTGATCAGAGGGCTATGGGAGTGACCAACAAAGAAAAACATGGGTTGAGGGGTGGAGAGGGGATATGAGTGGATTTACAGAGGGGTTGGCTTTTGCTGCATGGTATCTGGCAAGGTGGAATTGAGGGGAAGGGGGAGGGAACTATGGGGAGAGGAGGACCAACAGGGGGTAGGAAGGGAGATGTAGTAAAACTAGGGGGTTTGTAAGGGAAAATGTAGGCAGAGAGCTTAGGAAAGAGAGATGGGGGCATATATTATGTTCGTTGGTCACAGATTACTGGTAGTTATAATGGTCTTCACCCAGAGGACAGAGGTATAGGGCCTACATGGGCTTTGCTGCACTCAGGCTGGGAATTGCTGCTGGCCTGTCCCCCTTGACTTTCATAGGTCCACTTGAAGCCCATCTCAGGAGTTAGGTGCCCCAAATTCACAGGGATGCTTGCCTTCACTCCCCTGATGCTCCCTTGGTGGAAAGATCTCCCTGGGCTGCCAGGCCAGTGAACCAACTTGGGTTCAAGTGCTCAGTCGCAGGTAAAACCTAGACTCCAGCCAGCAGTCAATCCCAGGGTCAGGCCAACCTCTAGTCCAATATCCTAAAGCCAAGACCTTTCCAACAGTGCCCCACTAGCCAGTCTGGTCCACGGCCTTCCCCACTTAAAGAGCTAGTGTGCTGTCTAAAACTAATATTAGATTTTAAAAGCAGCCAGCCATTGCCTTTTATATCTGATGTACTTTTTCTTTTCCCTTTCTTTAATTAGAAGATTGTTTACCTGATGCTAGTAGGTGTGATGTGTGGAACAACTCTTAACCTGGCAGCTGACATATTTTGCTCTACTGCCCCACACTGCATCATCAAGATTGTGACCTCACTGACTGTGACATCACTGCTACTTAGGAACAACAAGTGAGTGACTGCCAGGTCATTCACCAGTGATGTCACTGTCAGTGAAATCACAATGCTGATGATGTAGTGTGGGACTGCAGAGTTAGATATGTCAGCTGCCAGGCTAAGAGCTGTTCCACACATCCAGCACAATATTATTACATAGAAGACTTTCTGATGAGCAAAAGGAAAAAGAAAAATACTTCAGAAATAAAAAGTTACAACTGACTACTACTTAAAATGTGTATTATTTTCCTGTCTGCCTGTTTTGGCTCCACTAGCTCTCTACAATTGTGGTTCTGAAAATCTCCTAGCACCTGCCTATGGGTGCTGTCTCCAATGTTCCCTTTACCCCTTCAGTAGGAGGTGGACGCACCTTCGACCTAATCTCATGAAACTCTGCTTTGCCTGAGCTAGGAAGATTCAACCTCATCCAGACTTCCAGACAGCAGACGTTTGGCCAGCTTGTCCTGGAGCCTGCCTCCAGGTTCTCTCCCCAAAGTCCCCTTTTCTCCTTCGGTGGAGGTGAAGGCACCTCAACCTATCCACTTGGAGCTCTGCTCAGCCTGAGCCAGGTAGATTCCACCTCATCCAGGCTTCCAGAAAGCAGGGTTCAGGCATCTGGTCTTTGCCCCAGGGGACTGAGATACCAGGCCTGCCCAGGCTTCAGTGTACTCAGGCCATGGAGGGCAACTGGCTTGTCCTCTTTGACTCCCATAGCTCCACATGAAGCTCTTCCTGGGGGACTAGGAGTTCTAAACTTGCAGGGATGATAAAACAGAATTTTCAAAATTCTGCCTGGTGCAAACAGAATCTATTCCAGAGATTCTGCACACCCCTTGTGATAATGTAAGAATAGGAGCTCCTGCAGTTGGATAGGCCCCCACAGCTGTAGCATGTAGCAGTGTTAGGATTGGAGCCAGGTCCTGATTATGAACTTTAGCCCCCTCCCTGTGCAACAAGAGTCATAAGGAACCATCTTCACTATTTCAATAAATCAAGGGCCAGAAGGCACCTGTGCCCCCAAAAGCTGTTGGGTGTTTGATGGATTGAAATTGGTTTTGACACCTTTTCTGGTGTTAAATCTTGCCAACTGGTGCTTGAAGGAGCCAGGGGATGGGGAGAGGCAGAGGGAGGAGAAGAGTTTGTTCCAGAGTGAATGAAGTCAATAGGAAAAGGAAGATTCCTTAGCAGAGGAGGGGGTGAGGGGTGGCAAATGTGTGGTGGTTTCTGAAATGGAGGGAACAGGAAGCAGGTGGGAATGGGATAGGAGAGGGAAGAGGTAAGTGGGAAGGGAACCAAATCAGTGTTTGGATATGAAGGAGGTACAGTGAGCCTGGAGGTGCGAGAGCAGAGGGAGGACAGAGAGGGATGAATGCAGTGAACAATAATGTGTACGAGACAGAGCATTAGTATCAAAGCGGCAGAAGGAGTTGCAAAGGGTGTTCAATCTGGCAAGGAAAGAGGAAATGGCAGTGTCAAAGACTACATTCATGTAGTTGAAAACAGGGACCACCATTTTGGTAACCAGTTCTCTGCGGACATGTGGAGATAGGCAGTCTTTGTTGTGGTACAGGGAATTTTGTATGAATGCCATCGATGTGTGTTGAGAAGTCAAGTTTCCTATCTAGCCATACTCAAACATACTCAAAGGACTGAACAGCTTCAAGATTCATGTCATCCAGAGTGGTAAAATTGGGGGGAAGTGAGTCTGGCTAGTTTCTGACTGATACAAAAGGTCACGGATACTGTTTTTTTTAGTGTTGACTCTGTGCTGGTTGGCCTGGACCAATACAGAACGTTATTGAAGTCCCACTGGAGCAGGTCTTCCACAGTGGCTATGGAGGAACCACTGTGTCATCTGCATACATGTAGATATGTGAGTTGGCACAGGCAGAGGGAAGGTAATTCAAGAAGATGGAGAAAAGGATGGGATTCAGGATGGAGCCCTGTAGGACCCCAGAATGGATAGGAAGGGGAGGTTACAGGTCGCCTCCAACCTGTACTGATTGTTTTTGGCCCATTCGGTAGGAATGGAACCAAGCAACAGTAGGAGCTGAGAGTCCAATAGAGCTCAGCTTGTCCAGGAGGAGTGGGTGGTACACCAAATCGAAGGCTTTGACCAGATCTATGAATATAGTGGCTTTAATGTGACCATGATCCATTCTGGAGAAGATAGAATCAGTGACACAAAACACGAAGGAGACAGTGGAATGGTGATTCTGGAAATCTAACTGAAAGTATGAGCGCAAGTTGGAGGATGAAAGGAAGCTGAGGAATCTGGAATGGATCAGTTTCTCTTGCAACTTACAGAGGGAGGGGAGGAGGGAGATGGGACAGAGGTTGCCAGGTGAGGAGGGGTCACCCCCTTTTTGAAGTGGAATAACTTTGGCTAAATTCCAGGACTGAGGTACAGCACTGAGGGAGAGGGAAAGGTTTAGTAGGTGAGTGATGGGAGTTGCAGTGGAAGAAGCTGAGGGGTGGAGGAGGTCGGGGTCCAGTTTGTCAGGGCTAGACTTTGACGGGTTGAAGGAGGAGAGTGCAGGCAGGGTTTCCTGGATGGTGACAGGGAATCTGGTGAGGCCTTGTCTCTCCAAAAGTGTGAAGCCTGGGTCTTTTCCTGGTAGTTGGAAAGCTTCTGTGTACTTGATTAATGACTAATGATCAAGGCCACTGATTTATGGTGATTAAAATAATGAAATTCCATTTTCAAGGTTTGAAATTCTGGGTATTGTACCGGTGATTTCAAGTCAAATTTCCAGATTTTACTGGGATTCTATTTTCATTCTTTAGTATATGTATAAATAATCAGAATGAAAGAAGGCTTAATATACAGTGCACTAAATGAAGGAAATTGAAAATAGTACAGGAAGCTATTATAAGAGAAATGCAAGTTCTGTAGATTTATTGATCGGGTATAAAATGCTGAATTCTGTGAAATTCTTCATTTGTACCTGTGCAGGCAGTCCAAATTCAGGAATTTTACCTGATTTTCTAGAAAAAAATCAAAAACCAGTGGCCTTGCTAATGATTAATGAAAATGTGCCTAAATCTGTATCTAGTTTCATATGTTTTTTTAACCTTATCAAGAGTCTTCAACTAACGTGATACCCAGGGATGTATTATCTTCCCTGTGATTCCTGCTGCTATGGGGTCAACGGTAGTGCAAATGGAGGAATGGAAACACTCTGCTTTTCTTCCATAGAGTACCATCTTGAGGCATGTCTCTGTTTGGCCCATTAGGGCAGTAACCAGGATTTCAAAAATTGGAGGCCCAGGCATAGGTACTTGATGTTTAGGGCAGATTTGTATAAGGCCTAGGCCTTCAGGCTACAGACTAGTTACTCCACTGTCCATGTTACTAGATAGTCAGTGTGGTTACTAAATAAAACAATTTTAAATCTGGCATGGTCAGACCCCCCCCCCCCACCTTTCTAGACATTGCTAAAATAGCTCTTTTTATTTGGGGTTTATTGCCTGCCCATATGAACTTATTAATGCCCCTCAAGACTTTGGTCCAGAAGATTTATGGGGTGTACAGTAAATTGGAGGGGTCTGAAAGAGAAATAAGATGCAGGACAGGAGGTTCATTTTGAGGGTACCAATGTGCTCTATGAGTGACAAAAGTAACTTTTTCCAGTGTGCCATATTTACCTACATAGCTTTATATAGGGGTGAATGATTGATGCTAAATTACTTTGCGATTTGTGATGTGACTTGTAACCCTAAATATCAGATTGAGGGGGGGGGTTGCCCATGAGAAAGGGGATGACTTTTTAAAGTCTGCATTACATCTGCCAATGATTAACAGGACCTCCAACTTTGTTTAGTTCAGTTTATATCCAGACAGTTTCCCTGAAGTTAGTGAATGTGTGTAATGGGGCTGTGACTGAGGTTTTCACATTTTACAGGACTAAATAGAGTCATCTGCATAAAGGGATACATTATGCTCTTGTTGCCCACCAGGATGCCCACTATATGTAGGTCTTGACAGATTACTATTGCTGAAGGTTCAAGACTGAGTGCAAACAATACGTGGCAGAGAAGGCAACCTTGGCATGTTCTCTGACTGAGGTCAACTCTGTCTGAGTTATAACCATTGACTTTAAAAGTGGTTTCTGGGGCAGAATTTAGGGTCTCAATAGTGTGGAGGAATTTGGGGTTGAACTGAAAGGAATGCAGAGAGTCATTTAGGAAACACCAGTTTACCCTATCAAAAGCCTTCTCTGCATCCATGGAAATAGCCAACTGGGTGTTTTTATCTTTTGTTTGGGAGGTAAAGATGTCGAGTAGCTGTCTAATGTTCTACTGTAGTAAGTGGCCATTAGTAAAGCCTGTGTGGTCTGGGTGAATTATGGATTGGATATGATTTTGTACTCTCTTAGCTAATAATATTCCAGTCAGCAGCTGCAGGTCATTGCATAATAAAGAAATGGGGTAGTAAGAACTGCATTATGTGGGGTACTTTCCTGCTTTAGGTAAAACTGTGATCTGAGCTTGGTTCCATGATGGGCTGCCCCCCACCCAAATCTCATTGAACATTTGAATAAGACAGGGTATTATCTGAGGTGAGTAATGTTTATAACATTCTGCCGGCATGCCGTCAGGGTCCTGAATTTCATATTTTCATGGCTTTTGTTCCTTTCTTGGACCTCTTCTCATGTTATAGAGCTATCAACCTCTGCTATAGCTGTCTCTGACAGTTTTGGCAGTGTGCTGTGTTGGAAAAATGAGGCTAGATCCCACCTCCTCCGGGGTATAAAGTATTTGGTAAAAAGTGGCGAATTTCTCTAGGATAAGCCTGAGTCCCACCTGTATCCCCCTGTAACCCCACTACCAATTTGGGGGCTTTCCTTTGAGCCCATGTAGCTCCCATTTCTGCTCCCTCTAGTCACCTCCTGAATGCCTGCAACTTTTTTTTTTCTGGTCCCCCAGTCCTTTTTTGTACCTCTGTGTGCTCAATAGCAGCCCCGGTGTTAATCCAGCCCTGCAGGGCTCAAGTCTCCAGCCGCACCTCCCCGCTGCTTCTGCGGCACCTCCAGTGCCATGGAGATCACGTGTGCACAATGCAGTGCCTTTGATTTCCTGACCGCTTACCATGCGGTTGAGCAGGAGAGAGTTCGGTGGTCCTGGTGTCCCCACCTGCTAAGTGGGACCTGTTGATCACTCCAAGGGCCCTGAAAGCCCACTTAATGAAATATTTAAAGAGATCCACTGAGCTTTTGGATCTGAACTCATAAATATTAATGAGCCCAGAGCCCCAATCCTTGATGAATATTCATAAGGGTGCATCTGCCCTCCGGTAAGCTGTGTTTTGGCAACTGACGAAGGAAGCAAGAGATGTAAAAATAAATATTTGTAACTGCTAATGTGTGGTAACAAATGTTAAGCAGGGGGAAAGTGTTAAATAAATAACTTAACTCCTGGCTGTACCAGTAAATGCTGAAACTCAAACAAACAGCCTGCCTGCTGCAAAGGGAGCTAAAATATTGGCAGCAGTGACAGGCAAAATGACTGAGAAAATTATTAAGTCTGGGCAGCATCTTAAAGGTCACACCAGTGGCTACTAAACTGTGAGGCATTTTGGCAAATATTTTATTTATTCTGGCTGCACCAGGACTTTATTTGGGACTGTATCAATTCTGCTTCATGGACTGTGTGTTTCAGCAGTCCTTACAAAGCAGCAACAATCAATCAGAAAGCTAGGGTTTTAAAGGTAGGACTTGTGGGACATTTGCCAAAGCTCAAGAGAAACTACCAAGTGCTCATGGAGACCTGCAGGAACCTAATTTCAGATGCCAAAACAGCACACCAACTGTGCATCGAGGAGGCTTCATGAATAATTCATTTTTGTGACTAACAGGCCTTCCAGCCAACCAGAGGCCAAGCAGCTAATAGCTTTAGCCAATCAGAAGCCTCAGGAGAGCCCCATAAAAGATTATGTTTTTCAGCAGATTTCAGATTTGAGTGGGAGACCCCCACAGGGGTGAGGGCTCAGGCTGCCAGCCATGCAACTGGGCCTGTTGATCCAGTGTAAACCTCTCCATCCAGGAGGATTTTTCTGACCTCTTTGCAGTAAAGGTTAAAGTAATTTAGTTAGTGTAGAATTTGTTAGCCTGAGGATTGCCAGATTGCCCTCAAGGTGCTAGCCCTCTCTTCCACATTGGGGAAAGACAAGGACCTGCAACATGATGACAAGCCAGCTGTGAGAGAGCTGATACTGCCTCAGTGGTGAGAGAACTGAACACATTAGGAGCCTTCATTGTGGAGATCCTACCATGAGGAGCCTGAGTGGGTCTAGTATGGTTGCCGGCATAAGTTTTCCCAACTCTGTATTGCCCGTGATCTGTTTCCCTCAATACAATTTGCCGACGCGATGTTTTCCTGAATATTGTTTGCTTGACTGCCAGATTTTTTAAAATGTACCGGATTGGGCTCTTGTATTGTTCAGCAAGATCACTTTTTTCCCATTAAAAAACAAACCTCATTTCTTGCGAGGTGGTGGTGACTGGTAAGCAAATATAGTGAGAAAAATGTAGTCATTAGTTAAAAATAAAAAATAAGAAACATTGAAAATGAACACGAGTATAGTCAATCATTGTATTTTCATTTTGGTGGCAGCTTGCATCAGTCTAGGGGTCTTTGAGAATCAAGCCCACAGAATTACTAATACTAAAAACGTGACGAGACAAACTCTTTTCAGCTTCACCTTTCTAGGCCTTCTTATCCCTTATTTACTATAACTCACAGAGCCCCAGAATATCTCAGTACCTCCTAACTATCTGAGGCAATCAGCTGACATGATCCTTCTGTTTGTTGACAGCATTCCACTCTACAATAATATTGATACTGATAGCTCGATCCTTATCTCTGTGTTCGGCCATCTTGCCCCAGTCAAACCCGTCACTGTTTCCCATAACACTAGATCCCCTTGGAACAAGCATAAACTGTGACTTCACAAGTCTTAAGGTCACTGGCTTGAAAGATGCACTTTTGAACAGCTGTTATCAGCTGCAGCAAATAGCAAAATATTTTCTGTCATGTGGAGTGACTTCTCAAATGACAAAGTAAATCCAATTGCAATACTGAACACAGAATTTCTTGTCAGTGGTTTAGAATCCGATTGCAATACTGAACATAGAATTTCTTGTTAGTGGTTTAGAACCTGATCGAGTTGTGCAAAGACTCCCTGATTAACATGAAAAAAGGAAGCTGGGCATTGAAATAAAATTTATAAGTAGATAAAATAAAAGGAGTAGTGAAGGAATAACGCTGATTTTATTTACTTTTTTTAAGAAGAAGAAAGCTACACTAATGTCTGTTATTTCAGCCTCGTATTTGTTGAGTTTCACCTTACATGTTTGCCGGTTTCACTTTTCTTAATTGCTGCACAGTAATGTATGTTATTTCAGCCTAACGTTGGGGAAATGTCAAGGGGGATTTTATTTAACGGTGAAAGTCTATGACGGGAAACTGGTGTTGGTATACTGCTTGTTGGGCAACATCATGCCGGGCAACCATACGGATCCCGCCTGAGTGAGTACCATTGTACCCCCCAATGCAAGAAAGAAAGAAAATTGCTTATTGGGGCTGCCAATGCCCTAGGGACTGTTACTATTTAAGACTGTTCTTTTGGTCTGCACCTTGCATGCTCGTGCTGTTTGCTCAGAGCCTATAGGACTGGAAGGGGAGCACGCAGATCCAGGGCTAATCCTGACTTTGCCTGGGAGGTCCAGTATTTGCTGAATAGTTTGGTCAAGTTGTCCAGTGGAGCTGCAGACTTCAGCCATGTGCCACAAATGGGACTGAGACCTCAAGTCTAATTGGAAATGACTACTTTAACCTGGAAATGCCTGATCTGAAAACCTAAGTTTGCTCATGTGAATGCAAAAAAACAGGGTCCTGCTAGATTTGGGAACAAGCACCCACAAATTTAAGTACAAAAGGACCAGGGCGGACATCCTGGCCCTTGTTCAAGGAGCTACACCTTCTATAGATGCACTGAATGCTCAAAAATTCTAATTGGTCTCAACTCAATGTAACTGGCTGGTTACACTTAACCAGTGTTCAACTTGCAATGCACAGGGCCCCCCTGCATACTCCCAAAAAACTGTAAATAGTTTAAGTATCTAATGTTTGAAAGTCTAGTTTCAAATCTTTCTGTTCAAGAGAGCTAGCATACAGCTGTGCCATCCACCAAGCTTGCAACATGTAAGAACTTTCAATACTGGGTACCCAGGTGTAAATATTGGGATTGTGGGGTTCCAATACAAATTTGTGGAACTGATACAAGTGTGGGCTACA
The DNA here is from genome assembly GCA_016271365.2 of Neoceratodus forsteri. Classification (NCBI taxonomy): domain Eukaryota; kingdom Metazoa; phylum Chordata; order Ceratodontiformes; family Ceratodontidae; genus Neoceratodus; species Neoceratodus forsteri. The sequence continues at coordinate 795,296,401 of CM057454.1, forward strand.
TAATTGTGTGTGTCATCTGATTCCATACAGTTTTAGTTTAGATAGCCAGGGCTTTGGTCATAGAGGTTGGCAAAATGTGTAATTGCATTTTTGATTTGAAGAACAGTGTACCTACCCAGCTGGAGGGTTTTCACCAGCACCAACAAATCCAATGCAACAGGAAGAGGGGATGAGGTGGATCAGGACACGCAGGAAGGTGCCATCTGAAAAAACTAAATGTTTGTTTCAGAAAAAGAAAAGTCAGCCAGCTTACTCAACCGTGGGGACAGCATCAATAACCACTTTGGTTGGTCACAATAAAAAAATAACTTTTAATGATAGTATTCTTTAAAAGGTACAAGACAAACCATAAATATAAATAGCACCCCCTCCTTTACATCAACGTTTTACCACTTAACCGTCACTTTATCAAGATGCTAGTGGTTAATTGCTCACACTAGCAAGTAATGGCTCACTACTGGCATCATGTGGTACACTCTCACCAATGAACACAGTGCATTCGCTTTTAAAACTTCTGTATGCAAGGTATAGAACGCTCATTTTACTCATCCTATTATTTCACCCCAGCACTGTGCAAAATTATGCAATTTCATATCTGAGTACCTAAGAGTGCAAACTAAAGACACCATGTAGTGCACACTTAAATTTATAGCACAGAAGACACTATTTAAATAGCTATTAAGAGTATAAATATATATATATATATACACAAGATAAAGTGAATACTCCCTAATCTATACATTTACTTTAATTAAATAAATATATATCAAATTCTATTCTTTTTTTCCAAGTTTACTATTATACCCATCTACTAGCCCATTATTCAGTAAAAGGTCTCATAAGTATAAACAGAGAAATAATTTTTACAGTCAGGACTCTATATTCTATTATATACCCCATATTGAAACATCATTTTTCGTTGCAGTATCACTACCTCCTTTTCTTTAGAAAAGGGGCCAACTGAAACTGTTCATTTAACCATGGCACATAAGTGCATTATTCAGATCCCCTCCTCTCTGTTAATTTAACCTGTTCCAGTCCAAGGAAGGTAAAAGTGTGATTCATGTGTCCTACTTCTGCCATGTGTACAGCAAGTGCATTTCTCAGTTTTTTCTGTCTGATACATCTCAGGTGTTCTAAAATCCTCTGCTTAAACTTCCTTATAGTCTTTCCCACTTAATATTTTCCACACACACTAGAGGCCAAGTATAGCACAGCTTCTGTGTTGCAAGTTATAAGGGATTTTACCTAATGGGTCCTTTCGGTTAATGGGAGATGAAATTCCTTACCCACTTGTATGTGTTTACATGTTGTATAGTGTTCACATCTATAACTTCCTTTAGGCCTCTGCATATCTTTTGGGTCTGGTTTTTCGAAACTGTGTGTGAGGAGGTCCGCCAGGTTCTTGCCTCTCCTATAGGTGACCCTCAGTCCACTGGATATAATGTCCCCCAGTTTTGGCTCTACCTTCAAAATATGCCAGTTTTTCTTTAACATTTCTTCCACTTACACTGCCTGTGGACTGAAGGTAGTGCTAAGATTAGGGCCACAATAATCATTTTTCTTTTTGTTGTTATTCTGCCCCGTCATTAAAGTGTCTCTGTGCAAAATTCTTACTCTATTCAATGCTTTCTCTAGATTACTTAGGGGTACCCTCTGTTTAAAAATCTCTTCATCAATTCACTTGCCCTCCCTCTGGCAATGAAGTAGGCAGGCCATTGCAGAATAAATGTCCTCTCCAATTATGTATAAATGTTCAGGGCTCGTGATCACTTCCCCAAACAGTTTTCTATTGAAAGTCATATGTTTAACTTGCACATTATGAGCATATATATATTAAGCACAGTTCATGGTACTGTATGTCTCTATATATGCAGTCTAGTTTAATATATTTCCCTTCTTGGTCCTGAGTGCCTTCAACACTTGCATAAGCACATCCTTTTGGATTAGAATAATCAGGCTTGCCAATAAAAGGCAGGCCAGTTTGCCTAATGTCCCCCTGCCAGAAACACAAAGGGGGGAGGGGATAGAAAAGTAGGAAAGGGAAGGGGGATGGGATGTCAGAGAGGGTGTCAGAGAGGGTCAAATGACTAGGGACTGGACAGCTTCCCAATTGGTCAAGGGAAGGGGCCAGAGAGGTGGGTGGGGAGGTGGGGTCTGCTTGGGCTATGTAAGAGCCTGCAGAGCTTTTGGTCTCCCTCTTTTTGCTGGGATAATGTTTCCCCACCCACCCACCTTGCACTAATTAGAGAGTTTTTTTGCCGCTGGCTGGCACTGCACAGGAAGTTGAGGGTATAAAATACGGTCCCAGTTGGACACCGAAATGGGGTTGGGGAGCTGCAGGAGCCCGGCTTATGATCCTGGGGGGCTGGAAGGGGCCATGGTGGTGGGCAACAGGTAGCCCACCAAAAGGAGAAAAAGGACAAGAAAAGGGAAAAGGGGAACAAAAGGGAGAAAGAAAAAGGGGGGAACAAAAGGGAGAATGGGGGTCAGGAGAGGGGGGAGGTGGTAGGCGGCATGGGCTGGGGGCAGAGGAACTCAGGCATGGAAGTAGAGGGGGGAGGGGATAGACACTAGGTGCTGGATTATGTGTCTGGACCTAGTGGGGTATGGACCGGGAACGGACCCTGTGCAGGTTGGGCCTGGGTAAGTGGAGGTACCTCCTAGTGTGGTACTAAGTGGTGGTGGTACCTGGTGGTGGTACCAAGGGGGGGGTACCTGGTGGTGGTACCTGGTTCTGGTGATGATGGGAAGGGCCAGATCAGATGGTGTCCGGACCCCGAAGCGATACAAGCAAGGAGGAGAGGATCAAGTCGGCAGAAGGTTTCCAGAAAGAAGAAACAGAATGAATTATTGTGGTGGTACTGTACTGTACTGTACACTGTTGAAATGGAAGTTGGGATGTAAATATAACTTGCGTGCCTTTAATAAATATTGCCAGCGTGCATCCAACAGAAATGGTTGTGGAGAGATTTATTTCTGGGAGGGGGATCAGAGGACAACCATCTGTCTCTTATGAGGGTTTTGTTCAAAAATGGTGGCATAGACCTCCTCCATCAATGACTGTTTTAGCTTTTGGTGCTCAGCATAGGTCAAATGAGAGTCTTGAATAAAGGCCAGGTGAATTGTGTCTCTGTTGAGATCATTAAGCAGTCTTGCCCTTTTGATGGCATTGTTTGTCATTTTATGTTATAAATAGCTATCTTACGGTCTCCCATCATTTAACCAAGTAATTCTATATATGACTGCGGTCTCCATGTGATAAGTCCATAAACAGGGTCTGGGATCTATTCCTTTCAGTGAGACTCCCTACTGGTATAAAGCTGCGGTCAAGTAAGGATAGCTATGTTGCTGTAACCAAATTAAACACAAGCTGCTTCCACAGCCAGTTAGGAGAGCTAACAACATTCAAACTGTACCTAACAATGGAAGTGTGGCTAATAAGCTGCACAGCTTCAAGGGATGATGCAGTGCCACAACTGCTATGTTGGCAGGTGGTGGTGGCTAGGGCCATGTCTAAAGTGCCCCTCACTTGTGGGTTCCCCCATAAGGAGGATCCAAAGCTGTAACTTACATTCCTGGAGCAATAGAGGCTGGTGAGTGGATGATAAACAACAAATACAAAAAGGCCCTCGTTCCAGCCTACTTGATATATAGCTTGCTGTGATGTTGAGTTTAAGTGAAAAAAAAAGAGGAAAAAGAGAGCAGAGGGAGACAGAATTGCAGATCTGTCAAAAGTTAACTGATTTGCTCAACTGACAATGCCAGGCCCCCCCCATCAGCCCCTTGGCCCCCACAAGATATCCTCCTCTGTTGCATCTATCTCTCCCCAGCAGTAACCCCTGTGGTAGTCACTTTGCCCTCTGCTAAGTAAAGACCTGCCTAGTCCAAAAGATGTAGTGTGCCATTTGCGGAGGGGATAAGCCTGAGCCACCCCTGCCAGTTCCTATCAGTGCTTACAGTGCTTACAGTGCATTTGGGTAGCTTTCCAGTTGTTCAAGATAAATCTTTCACAGCAGAGCTGTGAGTTATGCTTTGTGGTGCTCCCCTTCCCTACGAGGTGAGAGCTGCCAGGTCCTCTCTCCTGGCTCCTAGGAAGAGGGCCACCCATCAAAGAGAATGACTCAGCCAAATTCCTCAAATGATAAAAATCTGTGTCAATCAAGAAAAGACCATACTGTTTCCCATTATGAGAATGGGTATGCACATCTCTGCAGTTCAGGACTTTACGAGAAAGGAGGAGGCACTGTACCCTCTTCCCCGTCATTTTGTATAAAACAGTACCAGCTGTAAGAATTCCTTGTCTGTTACTGGTGCTGGCAGTGTGTCTAAGTACCCTAACTGCTATTTTAGTGGGAATGCAAACTGTTTAGATGTCTGTGGAGGTTTAATGGTCCCTGTCCTGAGGGCTGAAGATGTACAGCAATGAGAACCACCCACTAGCCACCATTGTACTGCCACAGAGATCCAAGCCAGGAGCCAAGCAACCATAACCGCTGCCTAAGTCTGTCCCCTCTGCTTTTCTCTCTCTCCCACCCCCACTTCATTATTATTGTGGGAAGGACCCCCCACAGCAAGTATCTGTGATTTTTATACTACAGTTAACTGACTCCATCTCCCCACTCCTGCCAGTAGCCATAATCATGAACATTTCAAGAATTTGCTCTAACTGCAGATTCACAACCCTCTTCTACCTCAATCTAGGAAACCAGAGGTCACAGGGAAAGGGTACCAGATGAATATAGTGCAGACAGAACTGTGCATGGAATACCATGCTGTAAGAAGCACATATGGTTATACAGTGACAGGGGTCCTTCAAGCATGCAATAAGAACTGCTACTCCTGTCGCTGTAGGGTGACGTTGGCAATGGTGAAGGCTGCCACCGGGTCAGTGCCTGGTTGAGCCACTCCCTTGGTGGAGTGGCTAGAGCACCTGCCTCTGGTGGCATCGGGGACCTGAGGCTGTGGTTCAGTTGTCCCCAGGTCCCACTATGCTGCAGCTCTTTTGTGGGGGGAATCAGAAAAAGTCACTGTTCCACTTTTTTTGTTTTCCTGAAGTTCACAACCCCCCCAGAGTTGATAATATTTAGTCTGGGGGTGGATGAAGCCCCATGTTGGGGGGGACAGGGGGCTCTGCACCCCCCAAGTTTCTGCTCTGGTGTGTGCCATAATTGTTGTTGTCGGTGTGTTGTGCCAAGGTTATTATGCTACACACTGATTTGTGTGCTTCATTCTTGATATGCGTGGTTTTAACCACAACATTATGACCCTGTGCCCAGGGAAAGTATAGTGATCAAAAGACAATTTAAACAGACATTGGTAAACCTGTCCAGAGTCTCAGGGCTCAAGTCACTGTGGAGGTGTGTGGCCCTGCCTCCAATGTATCCAAGGGACTCATGCCTGATGATGGTTCCTGTTGTTTTCATTGTGCTTTCAAGGCTGCCCAAGAGGAAGTGCTGGAGGAAGATGGGGAGCACCCTGTAGTATTTTTTTGCTAGTAGCCATTTGTGATTCCCTAGGTCTTGAAATTGCAGGTGTTTAGTTGCCTCCTTTAGTTTGATCCAGTGCTTGAGGAGAAAAGGTGCAGCATCTGTTAAGTTCTAAACCAGCATAGAACCCATGTCAGAGTAGACTCAGAGGTGAGTTTGGTATTCAAGGCATGCTCATATGTATGTTCTTTCAATTCTTTTTGGACAGCTAGAACAAGGCACCATTTTTGCATTGTGGCTTGGACTGCATCTCATCTGTACTCTCCTGGGCAAATATTTAGTAAAAATGTGTAAAAGCAGGATCCCAGTACAGCAGAGCCCCCAAGGAACTATGCTTCTATGCTGCTCTGTCCTAGGAAGTATATACTGTAAAAGCTGGACTCCACTAAACATGTAACTTGCCTTTCAGTTGGGCTATCCTGGGCAAATACATTATAAAAATGGGTAAAAGAAGGGCCCCATCAAAAATGAGATATTGCTTCTTGGCTGTGCTATCCTGGGTAAATACAAAGTAAACATTGGGAAAAGTAGAATCCCACTGAAAACAAGATAGTGTCGGAGCTGTGTTATCCAGTGGGAAATACAGTACAGTATATGTGTTAAAGCAAGACATCACTGAAAATTAAATATTGCATCTCACCTGGGTTATCCTATATTGCAAAACTGTGTACAGGACCCTACAGCAGAAACCCACTAAAAGGAGATGTTGATCTATAATGATCTGGCCTACAAAAATAGATTATAAAAGCAGGACCACACCAAAAACAAGATATCTTATCTCATACCTGTTATCCTGGGTAATGCAGTATAAATCTGTGTAAAATCAGGACCTCATTGCAAATGACATATTACGTCTCTTCTGGTCTAACTTGGGTAAATAAATATTAAAAATGTGTACAACCAAGACCCAGTACAACAGGAATGCATGTGGTGAACATCCGGCATTGATAAATGCTTATTCCTTTAGATACCTTTGCACGTGAATCTGACACAGAAAATTATGAAGAAAATAGACACAAAAGGAGCAGAGAAGGCTTTGGATGATTCTGATAAAAATGAATAGTACCAAATTCCTTATAATAAAAAAAAACTAAAAAAAAGGCAGAAAAGCAGAGACTCAATCAGTCATTCAAATTCTATTTGTCAGTGCAATTCCAATAGACCAAAATGCTTTACATCCTAAAAGTTAAAATTAAAATTGGTATAGACAGCAATAACTAAAAACACAGTCAGCATAATAAAATCTCAAGACAGTACAACTAAGTGTAGCTCTCATCAGTTAATACCTGGCTAAACAAGTATGTTTTTAATTCAGTCTTAAAACTGTCAGCAGTCAAGTGCTCTCTAATCTGATGAGGTAGAGTGTTCCACAGGGTTGGGCCACAAAACCAAAAGTGCACACCCCAGAAGTCTTCAGCCAGACCCTGGGAACATCTAGCAAATCATCTTTGTCTGAGCAGAGTGGGTGGAGGGGGCAGTAGGGGTACAGAAGATCTTGCAAGTAGCCAGGTCCCAGTTCATGTAGGGCCTTGTAAGTCAGCAACCCTACTTTGAAGGTGACCAGTCGATGTACTGGCAGCCAGTGCAGATCACGGAGCATATGAGTGATATGGCAAGATCTTGATAAACCTTTCAACAACCTGGCTCCTGCATTCTGCACTAGCTGCAACTGGCGGATATCAATCCCGGTAGCCCTACAGTAGGTATAAGGTGTTGCAGTAATCAAAGCATGAGGTTACAAAGGCATGAACCAGAGTTGGCATATCACCTGGTGGAACCAGGTGCTTAATCTGAGTGATGTTCCTCAGATGGTAAAAAGAAGTCGTTATGACTGCTGACACCTGAGATTTTAATGTCAGGCTGCTGTCGAACATAATGCTCAGATTTCAAGCCTGATTTGAGGTAGACAGCTGGTCACCTCCTAGCCAAAGCCCAGATGGTTGGCCCACTTGCAACCCCATGCCTTGGTGACCTGGCTCTACTACCAGCACCTCAGTCTTGTCAGCGTTCAACTTCTGCCAATTGGCACTCATCCAACCCCGAATCTTGGAGAGGCGGTCGTTAAAGACCGAGACTGCGCAACCCTGCCCAGGTATAAAGGACATGTAGAGCTGAATATCATCTGCATAGCAGTGAAAAATCAGCCCATACCACCTTATAATGTCCCCCAATGTCAGCATATACACTGCACACAACATGAGGGATAAGATGGAGCCCTGTGGAACCTCACATGACAAGGGGAGAGGAATGGAGGAATAAATCCCAGACACTACCCTCTACATCCTGCCAGTGAGGAATGATCTTAACCAACTGAGGACTGTACCAGATAATCCACAGAGGCTCTGCAGGCACTCCAGCAACACCCCATGGTACACGGTGTCAAGTGCCACAGAGAGGTTGAGGAGAATTAAGATCGAATGACTCCCTAGATCCCTCGCTATCAGGAGATCATTCAGTACTCAAACAAGGGTAGTCTCAGTACTATGCCTTTTCCTGAAACCAGATTAGAGAGGATCATAGACATCATGCTTTGTCAAATGGTCATCCAGTTGTGCCACCACCACCTTCTCAATAACCTTGCCAACAAAAGGCAGGTTAGAGACAGGTCTGTAGTTTGCTAGGCAGTCTGAATCTAGAGAAGATTTCTTAAGGAGTGGTACTACTACTACCTCCTTCAGGGGGTCTAGAAACACCCCGGTCCCTAGTAAACAACGGACTATCCTAACAAGGACCAGGCCAATGATCTCAATACACCCCACTAAGAGGCGTGTTGGGCCTGGGTCCAAACTACAGTAAGCCAGGCGCAGTCTCTGGATGACTTGCACAATGTCCACAGTCACCAACTGGCCGAAGTCAGACCAGAGAGGCCGAGTGCTTGCAACCTCTTGCCCATCACTACAAGGCCCATTTGAGAGTGTTTATCGGTTCTTTGACCTGATGGTAGCAATCTTATCGGCAAAGAACAGAGCAAACTCATTACATCTAGTCTGTGAAAAAGCACCCTGTGACTACAGGCAGGTTGTATTGCACAACCTGTCAACAGTCTAGAAGAAGTGAGTTGGTCGATTCTTTGCCACGGCAATCTCCTTGGACAGGAACTCTTCCTTCTTACAGGAGTTTGCTGATTGATAGTCTTTATAATGGACCATCAATCTAAGTTTGTCATCCTCCAGACTGGATTTCTGCCAATGCCACTCCAACTTTGACCCCCTTGCCTCATCCCCCTCAAAGTACCATCAAGCCATGGGGACTTCTGGTGAAAGGAGAGGGGGTGAACACAGACAGGAGCTACGGAGTTGAGGGCACCAGCCACTGTCCTATTATAGGCTAGTACCAGTTCCCCCAGATCCATGCATACACTTGTCAAACCTGATAGGTCTAGTTTCTCCATAAGACCATCTGGGGTCAAGCCCCTTAAAGGGCAGTACCAGACCATCTCCATAGGGGCAGGTCGATTGGGGGTGCCTAAAACCTGAACCTTATAGATTGATGGTCTGACCAAATGACTAGTTCCACCACCAAATCAGCATTCTCCATCCCTAGTAGAAAGACCAGATCCAAGGAATAACTGTAAATAGGAGCTGCAGAGGTAACCACCTGTGTATGGCCCAATGAAATCGTTAGTTGGAGGAAGTATTGTCCAAATTGCAAGACTTCACCTTTGGCCCGGTAATTGAAATCCCCCAGAATTATCCATCTGTTGAATTCCATCACCTGGTCAATGATGAAGTCCATGACTTCCTGCAGGAATTCCTTCCCATCACTGGGTGGACGGTAGATGAGAAGGATCCTGCAACCTACACGTGCAACCATGATAAATTCAAAGGATCTGGTCTCTCCGTCCATGGTGGCTACAAGGACCAAGGTCCAATTTAAAATAAAATGGCAACTCCCTCACTCCTAAGATCCTTTCTCTGGCAGTGTATCACTGAGTACCTGACTGGAATTGCTGATTACAATACTGGGCCAGCATTCACATCCAGCCAGCGTTCAGTAATGCAAGCCAGATCAGTTGTATCAACAGGATCAGTGATAATCACTGTCTTGTTTTTTATAGATCTGGCATTGCACAACACTGCCAGAAAAGGTTAAGTTGACGAGGTAGATCGAGCACCTTGTCCACTTAGTGTGGAGCCCTTGGGTATGGGAACCAGGCAAGGAGAACCCCTCTCCTAGACCCACTTCAACCGAGGGCATCTTCTCGTCCCCACCACCCCAATCCACTCACCCCACTTCACTATCCCACCAGACCTAGCCAACCCCCATTTTCTGTCTTTTCTGACTATCCCAAGTACCTGGCAAAGTCTGTACACTTCACCTGACAAAGGGAGACAGTCAAAAGGACAGAGGTTCCTGAGCCTGGTGGGAGAGTAGTGCCTGACCACTGGGATCTTCTTTCAGCACATCACAACTAAGCTACTTCACTAACAGCAATTTTTTTTTTTTATTGTTTATACACCAGCCCTGCGTCCCTCTCACTTTGGGGGAACCTCAGCCCCATCACCCCGGCATCTACCAGCCAGCACAGCATTTGCTCCCAGGGCTTACCCCCCCCAGTGGGGTCGGAGATGGGGCCCTCCCCACAAAACAGGATCCAGTGCCACTGTGCTGTGGCTAGCCAGGTGCAGGGCCTGCGAGTTCCCCCTTCATCCCCTGCAGGATATTTTCTCCCTTTTCTCCCTTGCGGGAGCACAGCGTGCAATGCCACCAGCAACTAGGACCATGCACGCTCCCGTGCATGTCCCTGGTCAAGTGGCTGCTGCATCCTTGCTTTCCCTACTGTGTGACTCCATGCCCTCAAGCCCCAGCCTCTGCTAGGGGTCAGATGAGCACTGATTGTGGAGTCTTCCCTCCCCGGAGATGGAGAGCAGTCCATCAGATGCTCAATCCATCTCCTCCATGCTGACCCCCGGTGACCCATGCTCATTCCCGAACACAGGTCACCGGCATGGCGCCAGGTGTGGCGTCCAGCACTTCAACCCTCAGTGCCATTAGGCTGGGCTCACTAATAGTAATTTAACAATAAACCAGATCATACACACACTCTCAGAGACACACTTACAATCACACAAAATACCCACACAAACAACAACCAAAATTTATAACAATCTAAAAAATAATAATGAATAACCCCCCCACCTGCAAATAATACCCCCCCACTCACATCCCAACTAAAACTGCAACACTGGGAGAGTACACTTTTTGAGCAGGAGTTCTGTGAACTATTAAATAGTCACAGAATATAGTCCAGTTCATTAGTAAAGTCTTTTTTATGTAGTCTTGAACTTGGAAAGTGCACACAGTCCGAACTAAAAAGTTTATAAAAAGAAGGCCCCAGGAGCTCTCACCTCCTTCAGCCCTAAACTGTGTAACCATCTGGCTCCAAGACACAACACTCTCACTTTCTTGGATAAGGTGTTCTCACATATTTATCATGTGGTCATTAAAACAGTTTTGACACTCTCACTGCCGATCTGAAGTTTGTAACATAATGCATGAAAAATAAGAACCGACCTGCCCGAACCCCACAGATCCTGGACACTCACAGAGTCCCAATGTCTTCTACCATCTTGCACTCCTGCTGGACAAACTCCAAATGCATCCTTACCTTAATGCACAGACCTCAAACTCCAGACCAAGAGACTTCCTGAATCCTGGTCATTCCCTGGAGTTACAGGGTCTGTGGTGATAGCTACCCAGGCAGCCCACACCACGGTAACTGTTCCAGGTCACAATCAGGACCTCGGGCTCTGAATCCAGTGATCCAACAGAACAGGCAGCTGGGCTAACTAGGACCAGGGAGCAGCCCCCCAGAGCTGGTACACCACGTGGATCTTGCTCGTTACTCTGACCACCCACCGGTAGTCAGATCACGGATCACATCTGGGCTGTGGCCAAGCCTGGAAGAACTACCCCTAGTCCCCAGGTCTCCACTGTCTATCAGCCAAACAAGCCTCAGGAAAACTCCAGAAGTCCAACACAGCTCGCTAAAACAGCAGTTCCGATCTTGTTCACAAAGAGTTCCTTAATGCAGCAGGTGTCCGCAGCTCTTAACACTGACACCAGGTACCAGTTTGGGTAGAATTCAATTAGATTCAGTGTGAGTTACAGTGGGGAAATGTGCAGGTACTTCATTTGAATCCAGATGATCAGTCATTTTAACAGTATAATGCAGTATATGATTTGTGTCCTAAGCGTTCTCATAATATAGATAGAGTGAAAGCAAAATTACAATGGCTGCTATCCAAAAATGAAAAAAAAAATAAGCTTCTAAAACTATATTAACTAGTTCCTGACTAACGCTACCCAATCTCTATTATTAAACTAAAAAACAAAATCATAGATAAAATGCTTTAAAATTAAATCAGATCTCTCTCCCCAGTAACAACAGCTCCTGACAATAATGAAATTTCAGTGAATAATAGATTTACAGCTTTTTTAGTGAAGTACCACCCCCAAATGACATGATAATCAAAAATACTGTAACACATCACAACATGAGAAGTAATCAAAAATACTGTAACACATGACAATATAAGGAAAGTGATCATGGTTGGAGAGTCTGTATTCAGGTGAGATACACTCATATGTGGAAAGGACAAAACAAATAGAACAGTGACCTGTCTGCCAGGGGCTAAAACAGGAGATATTCAGACCCATCTACCCAAGTTACTAACAAACTGTGGTGACAACCCAACAGTAGTAGTCCACGTCGGCATTAGTAACATTGACTGCAATGATGAAAAGAACATATGTAAAGAAATTATGGAAATTGGAAGGGTCATTGCTAGCAGTGAGGGGCACCTCTACTATTAGGAGTACTACTGGTCCTCAAGTGAAACTCAGAAAAGAATAAACAATAGAAAGCATTAAAATTAGACTGCAAAAGAGGTGTAAAAGTGATGATCTAGTCTTCTCACATGGGGCACATTTTATGGAAAAAGTAATCTGTATGCCAAAGATGGCCTCCACTTAAGGCAGTTGGAAGTAAATACTCTTGGGAGATTAATAAATGAAAACTACCTCCAGGGCATGCAAAGTGACTTGGATGGGGGCAGGGAATATACATAGTCCTAACATCTGACACAGTAATAAATCAAAAGAAAAAAGACACCAATTCCATCAAATGAATCATGTGCAATGCAAGAAGCCTAAACAACAAATTGGAAGAAACTAGAAGCTAGACCTGCAGCAGAGAGTAACACTGACATTGCTTTCATAATGGAAACATGGTGGTTCCATTAAAACTCATGGGGCAAGAACTTAAGAGGGTACCAATTCTTCAGGCTAGATCATAAGGGAAAAGGGGGGCAGTATTGCTATATAGGCTTTGGAAAAAAGTCATTAACAAACATCTCTGATAAAAATAATACAGAAACATTATGGAGAAAAATACTTAAAATAATACCAGAAGCAAAATCATTGGTATGTGTTATGGACCCTGCAAATGCCACAAGACAAACTAATGAAACAATTAATTATGAATTAGAAAATGTTTGCAATCTAGGGGATGCCTTGTTTTTGGGTGACTTCAACTAGGGAGACAATTGTTGGAATTCAAACAGACTGATTCAAACCTAGCAAAATAAGGAGTTATTTAAGATATATAATCAACTAACTTTAAAACAACACTTAAAAACTCCCATCAGGAGAGAAAATATACTTGATATTGTTCTGAGCTCAGAAAACATCAATATAACTAATTGTTAGACAAGAATGCCCCCAGCTGAGAGCAACCATAAGAGCATCACATTTTATTGTGTAGAAAACTTCAAAAGACTAATGGAGTGCAGAGAAAGATGTTCATACAATATGGCAAACACAGATGGCAATGTTAAGGTTCTTTTAGTTTTTTTCAGGAGGGTCAGTTGGTCTGCCACTGCTTGGAATGGTATGCTGTACTATGATACCAGTGCCAGTAAGAGGAGTCCAGAGAGGCTTACCACCAGGATGTGTAGGAGAGGGAATAGTAGTAGATGCCACTTGTTAGACACATGACTAATCAAATCAAATCTCCCCCTTTATTTCTCACTCTCCCTCTGTCTAGGATTCCAACCCAGACACACTCACCTTAACTCACTCCTATCTCTAGCTGAAGGTAGACTCTAAGAGAGAAGTATGGAACCTCCTCATCTCCCTCCCACTGGGCGTTGCTCCTGGACCAGATGGGATAGAGACTAAGCTACTAAAGTTTGAGGCCAGTTCCTCTCCACTCCCATCGCCCACATCCTCAACTTGCCCATCACATCTTGCATAGTCCCATCCCTCTGGAAAGTAGCCAAGGTAGTCCCTGTTCCCAAAAAGGGTGCGTCCAATGACATATCGCAGTACTGACCCATCGCTCTCCTGCCTATACTCAGAAAGCACCTTGGAAGAATAGTGACCTCCCAACTCACAGACTGCCTGAACTCCCACAACCTCCTCACCCCTTGCCAACATGGTTTCTGCAAGGGTCATAGCACCACCACCACCCTAGTTAAGTTTTCCAACAAAGTCAAAACTGCCATAGATAAAGGCTGCCTCACTGGGGCCATCTTTATAGACCTATCCAAGGCCTTTGACCTCATAGACCACTCCCTCCTAACACAAAAGCTACCTCCTGGTTATCTAACTATTTGTCTGGCCAGAGCCAATTTGTTCAATTTAGCTCCGCATCCTCACATGTATTGCCCATCACATGTGCTGTCCCCCAGGGATCAATCCTTGGCCCACTGCTGTTCTTAGTCTTAATAAATCATCTCCCATCCATCTCTACCTCCTGCTCAGTTATAATGTACACAGATGACATATTCATATATCACAGTGCTCAAAGTATCCAACACATAAGCACCCAGCTTACTAAGAACTTTACCTTTTTTCAAATTTGGCTAGAGGCCAATAACCTGGTTCTTCAGACATCAAAAACTCAAGCAATGTTATTTGGATTGCAGGTGCATAGATCATCCAGCCCCACAACACAGATATAAGGTGCTTCAATGGATCCCTTCTCTCTTGAGTAGAAGAGTTTCAATATCTAGGCATCACCCTTGTCCTTTGCTTAGACTTTCACATCCACATTACAAACCAGAGCAAAGCTGCTAACACTCATAACAAACTAGACTACCACCTCAAAAAACTGCTCAGCCCCATGGCTTAACAGACCATCATGTAGTGCATACTCCTCTGCCTACAAATTCTACAATATGGGTCCATACTGCTCACTAACACCCTCTCATCTTCCTTGCACAACTGGGACATCACATACAACATCATCTGCTGCTTTGCCCTCTTGCCTACACGCATCACTCACCATTGTGTGGTCTGCAACTCCTTAGGGTGGCTAACCTCCCCTGCTTCATGATTCTATGCCCTTGGCTTCTTCATATACAAGCAAATAGGTTACCCCCTGACAGCGACATTTCACCAGCAAGATCCCCCACAGTGACTACAGTGCCTAGCCACGGTGGGAGACCCACTGGAACCCAGCGCTGCCTGTCAGGGGTCCTGCACCCCCCCAATCAGCTCCGACTGGAGTTCAGAATCCTTAATTTGGGGTGCGCAGTCCCTCATGTGGGGGGTTCGGGGTGAAGCCCCATGAAGAAAACGAAAGAACAAAGTGCGAACTGGCAGCTGACTGCAGAATGCGGTTGACCTGCCAGTGTCACTGACGGGTCGTTCAATAGAATTTTTGTTGGACTCTCATCATGGATCCCAAGCAAATTCAATCCCACATCCCTGCCATACACATATGACCACTTCCCAGAGCCTGCTCCACCTATTTCCTCAGGTCCAAGAACTCTACCTTGCTTTCAACACCCAAATGGACAACCAAGATGGTTGAGTAGGGTTTCTTCTCCTCTATCTATCTATCTATCTATCTATCTATCTATCTATCTATCTATCTATCTATCTATCTATCTATTTATTTATTTATTCATTCTTTCTCGGATTACAATACCTCTGAGCACATAACAGCTCTTTTACAAAGGTTCCACATCAGTGGGAAGGGTGACTGACAAACAATGGATGATATTACATAAAATATTGACAAGAAAGTATTTAAAATGACAATATGACATTAATAGTGCAACTAAAATTAAAACTATGAATTGGAAGGAAATCAAAAATACTGTAACCTAATAAAAGGAGGCAGCCCAAGGTGCTTTGTCAAGTAGGTATGGTTATATTTGGGTGAACAAAAGTTCAGGTAAGTGAAGATAAACAGTGGAAAGAAGGTGGAGGGTGAGAGGGGTGAGGTGAAAGAAGGATCAGGGAAGGAGGCAGGAAATAGGGCAGAGCAATTAGGGTGAAAGTGGTCATTCGCAGAGAAAAGGGGAGAAGCAGGTACACAAAGATGTGCCAATACTGCTGAGGTAGTTTCATGTCAGTTGAAACAGCCACAGGAACTGTTAACTGTAAGATGCTGACAAAGAGTGCCTTTAAATGGTCCCAATTTTGGTAAGGAAGAGATATCTCTGGGCAGTGCATTAAACCATAGTGGTGCTCTATATGCAAATGATTGTTGCCCTTGTATAGTCCGGCATCTTGGGACAGAGAAGAGTTGGTTGACTGAGCTATGCGTGTGCTGGGAACTGCAAGATGGGTTTAATAAGTTTGTAACACCAAAAGGCAGGAGCCTGAGAAGTGCCTTTTAGTTAGCAAACAGATTTGATAGTGAATCCTCCCATTTAGCTGAAGCCAACCTGTTTGTGCATACAGTTCACATGTGTGGGTGAGACGTGCTGCTCCAGTAAGAAGTCGGCATGCTTTATTGAGTGCCACCGATAGTCTGCAGAGCGTAGTGGTGGAAGCTGAGCAGTAGATAACCAGACCATAGTCAACAATGAATACTATGGAGCTATAGATAGCTAGTATAAGTGCTTCAGGTGTTAGATTGTGTTTATGTCTATGGAGTAACCCTGTCTTGATACTGGCAGACCTGGCAACATTCTCAATATGCTGAGCATATGATAGTGATCTATCCATGGTTACCCTAGACACTTGAAATGTTGAATTTGTTCAAGTGGTATGCCTGTGGCATTTCTGATGGTTAGAGCACTGGACCTGTGTTTGATGTGAGCACCGCTGAGCAACATGACTTTTGTCTTTTTGTAGTTCAGAATCAGCTTGTGTTTTCTGAACCAGTCCTCCACTTTCTCAAAGCTGAGTTGAAGTTGGTGTTCCAGTGGTTCAGGATCAGTGTTGCTAGTGCATATGACTGTGTCATCTGCATAGAGGAGGATCTGTTAGTGACAGGAACGAGGGAGATTATTAAGAAAGATGCTAAAAAGAAGTGGACCCAGTATGGAGCCCTGTGGTGCTACAGAGTGCACATGTTTATGGTCAGAGGTAACATTACCTATCTTCACCCGTTGGGAGTGGCCTACAAGATAGTTTTTGAACCAGGACACAATATCTGCCCACAGGCCAATTGAGGACAGTTGCTTGATAAGTAGAGCATGCTTCACTATATCAAAGGCCTTGCGAGGTCTATGAAGGCCGCATTCACCAATCTACCTTGATCCAGAGATTGGTGAATGAAACCAGTGAATTCTAGCAGTGCTGTGGTAGTGCTATGTCACTTTCTGAATCCATGCTGCTGGGGGCACTGGATCGAGTATTTTTCCATATACTCCACTGGCTGATCCACAACTATGCGCTCAAGTGCCTTAGACAAAGGTGGAAGAATAGAGATAGGTCTATAGTTTGTGTGTATAATGCGGTTTCCACTTTTGTGAACAGGGGTAACAAGGGCTGACTTCCAGATTTGGGGGAATTGTGCCAGTCTCAGTGAGAGGTTTAGAATCTTTCCAATGGGCATCAGTATTTCTTCAATGGTAAGGGCAACTAATTTGAGTTCTAAGGAATCACCACTATGCCTTGACTTCCCAAGTACTTTTATTAGGTATTTCCTGACCATATACAGTAGGACCTCTTTGAAGTAGAAAGGAGGTGGTGCAGGAAGCGAATCATCTCCCACCATTCAGTGTCTTCAGTGATGTCCTTGAAGAAGTCTGGTGGGAGAACACTGCCCAGGTCAGTGAATGCATTATTAAAAGCATTGGCTATGGTTAATGGGTCAAGGGTGGGGGCTCCATTAATATTCAGCATGGTTGGTGTGACCTTAGCATCTTTACCTGTTACGTCTTTTATACTGTTCCATAAGTTCTTACTGTCACCCCAAGTGTTAGCAAGCTGTTCCCTATGGTACTTGCTTTTTTCAATGCAAATAGCCTGGATGCACTTATTCCTGGCAGTTTTATATTCTTGTACATCTGCATGCTTGCCAGTAGCCTTTGCACGACACCAGAGGTGATCTCTGTGATTCATCTGACTAATGAGGTCAGCAGATAACCAGGGATTGATGGTCCCTCGGATTTTCATCCTTTTCAAGGAGGCATGGATATTGCAAGCTTCATTAAAGTGTTCAATGAAGTAGTCCAGAGCTATATTTATATCTTTTGCGGCATTAAGTAATGGCCAGTCAATGCTACGGAGCTTTTGTTTCAGGGGTTCCAGGTGTCCCCGTTTTAGCACCCTGCTGAAAATTGTTTTGGGAGGTTTACTGAATTTATTTGACCAGTTACCGGTAATGGGGAGTGGTCACTTAATGCGTCAGGGAGAACATTCGCATTTGTAATATGATATGGATGATTGGACAGTATCCAGTCGAGAAGGATACTCATACTCATACTCATCTTATAATTAGCCCTAGTAGGTGACAGAACAAGCTAGGTAAGGTTGAGTGTGGAGAGTGCATCCTTAAAGGAACCTACGTCCGGGGAATACCAGTTGACATTGAAATCACCCATAATTATCATCTCAGCATTATGGGGTAGGTTTGTAACATACTGCATCAAGTTATGGAAGCCTTTGAATTGGTCCTTAGGTGGTATGTAGACGAACACAATTGTTGGAGCTTTATTGTGGGTCCCAAGGAGAACATTGCTGGCTAACGCCTGAGTGGCATTGCCTAGGCTGTTCATAGGTAATGTATGTACCATGAGTATATCCTCGATGTATATGGCACAGCCATCTCCTCATTTTGTGAGTCTATCCTGTCTAAAGATGGCATAACCAGGTATAGCAACAGCTGAGTCAGGGATCTTCAGGGAAAGCCACGTTCCCACTATGGACAGGATGTCAGGGTTGTGCTGCATGACCCAAGCTTGGAGTCTATCTCTCTTACATAACAGGCTGCAGATATTGATAGATGCCAATGCAATTGAACCCATCTTGTTTGTGTTGCTAGGTGAAGCAGATCTTGCTGGGCCAGGGTTAGACACTAACAACAACATTAGCATGAGTCTAAGCATAAAACCTTTCACTAGTTTGAAATTCAACTTGTGAGACTGAGATGAGTTTGAGCTCTTCCTTCTTTTTATGTGCATCACAGTAAGGCTAAGTGGTAATGACAGTGGTGAGCAGGGCCCAAATTCCCTGATGGACTGCAGCTGCACCAGGATCCAAGAAACAGTCCACAAGACTTTGGGAGTGTATAACAGATTACTGGTTACAATGCCGGGGTCATAGTGGATGTTGTGGAGGAAGGTAATTCCTTGCTGTTGTTGCGTAAGTTCTTGTGGTATACCTTGGTTGAACACAACAATTAAGAGAAGTATTTCTAGTGTGGTGTGAAGAAAATCCATTGCTTTTGGTAGCATGATAGAGTTGTGAGGCATCACAATCCCACAGCACTTGAAAGTGATGTTAGCAAGGGAAGTGAGGCAGGGATTACAGCAAAAAAATAATGAGGCCCTCTAGTGGTAGGCACATATAATCTACCAATGGAAAACTAGACAAAAAAAATAGGGGGGGGGTTAGCAGAGAAGGGCAATCAAATGTGCATTTAGGTAGAATAGGTGGGAATAGGGGGGTGGGCTAGCAGGGGGAAAGCAAAAAGAGCTTACAGAAGGCAGAGGTAGAAAGAGAGACATTTAATAACACATTTTTGGTTTAAACAGCAATTACTAAACAGTTTTTTGTACCAATAAAATGCAGTTTAACAGTATACAAAGTTCAAAAGAGCTGTAACACTTGAGTAAAGCAGAGCAAAGAAAACAGAGAGGGCTAGTGAAACTAGCCAATCAGTGGCCACTGCTCCAGTAAAGTACCCTAACAGATGAAAGTTTTATTTGGGCCCAGTAGTTGACATGCAGCAGTGGTTCAGGCTACCGTACTTTGCTCAGGTTGTCTGGGGATCTCTGGGGAACTGGGTGAAAGCAGGCTCCAGCAGTGGCTTTGCTTCTTATGTCTGGTGAGGAGGGCAGTGGCTTAAAATCACAAGTCACAATGCCAGCGGTGTTGCGCACCTGATCAGGGGCCTCACACTGAGGAAGGAGGAAGAACACACAAATTATTATAGCTGAGGGGAAGCGGGGGTCTAGGAGACAGAGAGGAGACTGGAGATAAGCAAGAGGGCCAGGAACAAATAGGAGAGCTAAGGGTAGCAGAGGAGGCAATCAAATGTGCAATTCAGTAGAATAGGTGGGAATAGTGGGTTGGGCTAGCAGGGGGAGAGCAAAAAGAGCTTACAGAAGGCAAAGGTAGAAAGACAGAAGTTTAACAACACATTTTTGGTTTAAACAGCAATTACTAAACAGTTTTTTGCACCCAGGTACTGGTATTCTCTCACCCCAAACCATCCATTGCTCCACCTCCACCTTCTCTTTCAAATCTGCCTTTAAAACACACCTCATCCAGTCCATGACCTGCAACTGCTTTCAACCCACTTGACCTTCCCACCCCCCCAACCATGCTCACTTAGTTGCTGTATCTTATCCAAAACCGTGAGTCTATCTCCTTCCCTCCCAACCTTACTACCTAGTTAAGGTTTCTAACCATGTGTTTCTTGTTAATATTGCACTGTTCTTGATTCTAGGTTTTGCTATTGCTTGTGCTTAAGTGTTTCTCGTTTATACATTCTTGTCAACTTGAATTAGACCGTGTTCTCTGAATCTGTTAGCTTTCTATGATTATATCCCATCTAACATTTTTGTACTTGTACTTGTATATTGCTTGTCCCTGCTTGTTGTATTGTACTAAAACTATTTATGTTCTCTTGTGTAATGTAATCTCCCCGGTCATACCCAAAACTAGGCACTTGATTGTCTAGTGTACTTACTCAGTTACCAAAAACCAAATAAATAAATAAATTTCAATGAGCCTACACAACCAAAGTAGGGTGATGCTTGTGCAACAGTGATAACTGTTTGGCCATTCGCACTCTGTGTCCATGGGAAATTACCACCTTGTAGAGGTACCAAAGGCAAGGAACCCTCAAAGAGGGTTCCACCCCTAGAGGTGCCATGGGAAAGATTACCTTGGCTAAAGGTACCTTAGGAAGGAGCCCCAAAAAGAGTATTGAGCAGTAAACATTGACTACAAGGATGAGAAGCAGATTGACAGCAATGAAACAGCTTGAAGAAACACAAATAAGATGTGCAGGTTGTCAGGATTTCACTTATAAAATGGATTGCACTAATGACATAAGGGCTTCCAAAGGAGAGAGGGAACATTGAGTAGGGCCACCACCCATCTCCATCAAACAGCGAAAACCTACCTAAGGGAACTAGGGAATATACATTAACAACGAACTGCATATTATGACCTTTGGCATGGAGGAGAAGGAAAAAACAAC
Source organism: Neoceratodus forsteri (assembly GCA_016271365.2). Classification (NCBI taxonomy): domain Eukaryota; kingdom Metazoa; phylum Chordata; order Ceratodontiformes; family Ceratodontidae; genus Neoceratodus; species Neoceratodus forsteri. The sequence continues at coordinate 795,317,509 of CM057454.1, forward strand.
TTTTTTAAAGGGGGAAACCATTGTGGATCCAAGGCCTAGGTCACCTTTCCTCCAGGCTAGGAATAGTTTATTTAATGATGGCTTTGCTGCTGCAATTTAGAAATCCAATCCAAGGGGAGGAATATTCCAATTTGGTAGAAAGCTCTCACAATCCCTCTAATGGGTCTGCATGAAGTGTTGCAAGCAGCCTCTGCAACAATGGGTACTCTTGAAGTGACAGCAGACCCCCAAGGTGGGAGGAGGAGGGCAATGATTGCTGAGGCACTTAGACAGTCTGCTGACTAAAACAGACCAGGTCAAAAAGAGGTGGTCATAAGGGTAATAGCTTTCAAAGGTGCCAAGGTGTCACCATAGTCAAAGGGGCACTCTTTGGCTTAAGAGCCCCACCCTTCGGCAGCTGAAGTCTTAAATTCAATATCAAGAGGTGCTGCCAATGAGTTAGATGACTGAAGCTCCATCTGGAGTGAGGACATTCCCACTATGGGCCAGATGAAAAGGACCCTGACCTGAGATTCACATGCTCAAGATGCAGACTTCGTGGGTGCAGAGTGAGACTGTAGGCTACAGTGCAAGCCTTGAGCCAGAAAAGGTAATGGAAATGGTTGGCATGTCTCCAATTTATGAGTGAGCGCATGAATCAGCTTCGATGTGCTAGATAGAAGGAGGCCAGGCGAAGTCAGTGGCTGTACAGTAGGTAGCAGATAATAGATGAGAAGGCTGGGCAAAGCCAGTGGTGTTAGTGATAAGGAGGCCGGATGAAGCCAATGGCTTAGGTAAGGTAGGAGGCTGTATTTTGAGCTAGTGTTCAGAGGTTGATAGTGATAGCAGCCAGCGGAAAGCAAGCCAACCAATTCCATTAAGTAAGCCAATTTAATTTTGACATGAAAGGTAGGCATTTAGGTAGTGAGAGATTGAGACAGGTAGCCCATGATATAGGCGCTGGGGAAAGGGCACCTACAATAATGGTGACCCCTTCCCCAGAGCATTTCAGGGATGGCTAGGTAGGGTAGGGTGGTCGAATAGGGGGGTGGGCAAATATAGCTACTTCCCGACACTATACGTATGCACATGGGGAGTGGAGCGAGCGTGCACAGGAGGGGACGTGAGGGGTTATGCTGTGGTGGTTGCTGAGCCGACCCTGTGGTGAGGTGGGTGGGTTGCTGGTCAGCAGGGTACAGGGTTCGGGTCTGGGAGCTGGTGTGTTTTTGTTGCGCCCAGCCCGAACATTTTTTATTTTTAATGTTTTCGCCACCCCTGACATGCACCTCCCAGGAGTTGAGAATCCTTCGGTAGGGGTGTGTGGGTCGCAAAGCCCCCCACAGAAAACATTAAAAGTAAGTCCCTGGTGCTGTTTTCCTGTGTGCTGGGGTATCACAGGGCTGAAAAAGGTTTTTGGCATTGTGACTTTGCGACACCGGCGATCACCGTTATCACACAGAACCCTGAGACACCTGTAATTGATTCAGTGAGGTTTAGCTTGATAAATCAATGAGGTTTAGCAGCTGATCACTATGGTTTGAGCAAGAATAGTGAATTGATATGAGTGGCATGAATACCTTAGATGCCATAATGGTGGAGTTAGGTTGTTCCTGTAAGGAGCATTTGCAATGCAGTAATGAAATGCAGTAAAAATCTTGAAAGTCATGAATGCTGTGAGGATAATGTACTTATGCATGGATAACTGAAAAGCCATGTAGACAAAGAACAACAAGGAGCAGGGTGATTCATATAATTTATGTAAAGCATGCTCCTGCTACCGGAGCCATGATGCCCCGCTGTGACACCACAGTCCCAGAAAGCAAACACCAGCAACAGGTCAATAGAGTGCAAATGAACTTTATTCAATAAATTTCCAAAGTGCCATCAGCTTGGATAAAAACAAAACCTCAACTGGTTTTGCTTAATTTAGCGTCATCAGGAGGATTTGATGTGTCAGCTCACAGACCACTATTAAAAGAGCTGTGATTAAAGTGACAGTGCTCCTAAAAATTTAGCATGAATATACACATACACACTTCACACAGTGCAATACAAATATATTCATTAAACCTGAATGACCATTATCACAGCAAACTAATAATAGTTCAACTACACATCTACAATAGTAAAAATCACATAACTTAATTTCTAAAAATCATTAGTGTCTATAGTGTTGTATAAGGCAGCAGAAAAAAACACCATAGGTTGCAATTTTGATTTTCCCAGTGCCAATACAGATGAAATCCAAATGAACTTCCACAGAGCTTCATAATCCTAAAGAGATGGCAAATATATCATTATGTGTTTACCATTCGAATGTCTAATACATTTCCATTTTCAGTTTTCAATGCAAAATTGTATTTATATGATACGAGACAATATAATACTACTTACTACTATGAATATATTTCTTTGTAATCAGAGGCATAATGTCAATGTTGTCATTTAATCCTTGCATTCTGAGCCCCCCGCCCAAGTGTAAATCCAGTAGTCCTCTTTCTCCAAATGTTTGGCATCAATATCTCCTCCCCAGAACCAAGTTTCACATGTTCCACCCCCACAGAACCTGAAGCTGTGTACTGAAGTAACATCAACCTCTCTCTCCCCTACACGTCTTACACTTGGTACATTACTTCTTGAGCAGTGTATAGCCAAAGTATTCATGGTGTTCCCTCCCATAACACTTCTCAAATGTTTCCTAGTCCTCTGTTTGAAATGTCTGGAAGTTTTTCCCATTGTAAAAGGCCCCACATGCACAAGTGGCTAGATAAACCGCATTGTCCATGACACAACTGAAAAAAACCCACATATTATAGGTCTTATGGGCATTAATGGTGGTATAGCCTAGAGGTTTGAGTAATACTAACATACTAAAATGCCAGCAGAATAGGCCTAACGGTCTTTCGTGTCTGCTCGTTTGGTCAGCCCCCACCCTGGGTGCTGACCTTGCTGTCCCCCTCGCCTTCTCTGGCTTCTCCCTTCCCAGTTCCGGATATTCTTGCTGCATTGGATTTTGCTTCCTGAACCCTTCCCCTGTACCTGTCCCACCCTCTTGAACCCCTCCACTGTCTCTGCCTCCACCAGCCCCTAGGTGGTGCATTCCATGGCTCTACCACCCCTCTCAGTGAAGTAGCACCTCCTCCTTTCTCCCCTGAATCTTCCCCTCCAGCTTCCACCCATGCCCTCTAGTGGCCCCTTCCTCCTTCCTTCAAAGCACCCTGACTGTTCCTCCCCTATTTACCCTCTTCATGTACCTGAAGACCTCTATCATGTCCCCCCGGTCCCTTCTCTCTTCCAATGTGTACATATTTAGCTCTTCGAGCCTCTCCTCATAGGTCCTGTCCCCCAAGCCCCAAATCATTTGGTTGCCCTCCTCTGGACCCTCTCCAGGAGGTTAATGTCCCTCTTTAAGTGTGGCCTCCAAAACTGCACACAGTACTCCAGGTGCGGCCTCACCAAGCAGTTATACAGAGGGAGTATCACTTCCCTCCTTCTGGAGGTGATCCCCCTAGTGATGCATCCCAGCATCCTGTTGGCCTTGGCTGCTGCCCTCCTACAAGTCTCAGAGTTGTTCATCTTGACATCCACCACCACTCCCAGGTCCCTCTCAGCCATTGAGACTTGTAGTATTCCCCCCAGGGTGTACACTTGGCCTGGGTTTCTGGCCCCCAGGTGGAGTACCTTGCATTTCCCTGCATTGAACCTCAGCTTCCACTTTCTAGACCATCTTTCCAGAGCCTCCAGGTCCCCCTGCAGGGCCACTCTCCCCTCCTCCCCATCCACCACCACCCCCAGTTTCGAGTCATCTGCAAAGAGACTCATCTCACTCCTGATTCCTGTCCTTATGTCAGATACGTAGGTACTGAACTGAAGGGGCCCAAGGACTGATCCCTGTGGGACCCCACTAATGGCCCTCCTTGGGGATGAGACTATCCCACCAACTACGACCCTCTGGGTCCGGTCCTGGAGCCAATTGCCTATCCATCTGATCATCTGGTTTCCCACCCCCATTTCTCCTAGCTTATCCAACAGGCCCACGTGAGGAACAGAGTCAAATGCCTTGCTGAAGTCTAGAAAGAGGACATCCACTGGTCTACCCAGGTCCAAGGCACTTGTCACCCAGTCATAGAACTCCACCAGGTTTGTCTACATGATTTCCCTTGGATGAATCCATGCTGTCTATCGTCCAGGCACCCTGACTTATCCAGGTCCCCCCCTAGCCTCTCCTTGACAATGCCCTCCATCACCTTGCCCACCACCGATGTCAGGCTGACAGGCCTGTAGTTCCCTGCCAGCTCCCTTGATCCCCCCTTGTGGATAGGCACTACATGCGCCACCTTCCAGTCTTGGGGCATCCACTCTGTCCTCAGAAAGATGGCGAAAAGCTCTGCCAGGGGTTTCGCCAGGACATCTGCAAGTTCCTTCAGCACTCTAGGATGTAATTTATCCGGCCCCGGTGCTTTCTCCATCTTAAGGGAGCTGAGGGCTTCCCTCACTCTCTCTGCTGTGATTTCCACTTCTGGTACCTCTTCTCCCTGCTTAGCCCTCCCCCCACCTGCCAGTGATGCCCCCTCTCCCCAGATCTGCCGATCGGTAAGGGTCCCCCCCTCCTCATTATCTCTGTCTCCTCCCATGTATGATGCAGCATCCCCATTTTCCCTGGTGAAACTGAGGTGAAGTACTCATTTAGTCACCTCAGCCTGCTCCCTGGGTCTTGTGCCCATCTCTCCCCTGATTTAATCCTGCTAATCTGCCCCTTCACCCTTAGTCTTTCCCCAATGTATCTAAAGAACCCTTTTCCCCTCCCAATTTCCCTGGCCAGGTTCTGCTCCTTCCTTGCCTTAGCCGCCCTCACCACTCTAGTGGCCCTTCTAGCCATCAGCTCACTCCTCGATCCCTTTCACTCCTTGAGCACTTGAATTTCTTATAGGCTGCTTTCTTTCCCACCACCTCCTGGACCTCCCTGGTCCACCAACAGGGTTTTGGGCCCTCACCCATTTGGCCTTACTCTTGCACAGGTGCTGGTAGCATCCTGCACCCTCTCCTGATGATTTCCCACCTACTATCAGCATCCATGTCTGACCCAATCCCATCCAAATGCTCTTAAGGATCCTTCCCATTTCTTAAAATCCGCCCCCCTGAAGTCGGTTACTTCCGTCTTTGTGCAGCCTTCTACCCCTCCTAGTTCCAGGCAGAACCAGACCGTGGCATGGTCACTCCCCGCCAGTGGGTCCCTTACCTCCAGGCCCCCAATCTGGTCACTGTCTGCCAGGACCACATCCAGTACCCGTGCCTCCCTTGTCGGTTCCCTCACCTGCTGAGTTAGGAACGCGTCTTGAAAGACATCCAACAACCTCTGTTCCCTGGTCACAGAGGATGTCATAGTCTCCCAGTCTGTTCCTGGCATGTTTAAGTCCCCTAACACCACCACCTTTCCTCTGCCCAGTCTGCAGTGTCTCCTAACATCTGCCGCCAGACTGTCCTCCAGCTCCTCCGCCAGGGCAGGGGGTCTATACACCACTCCTATTTTTACTCTCTTGCCCCCCCTTGTTAATGAGCTGTGAACAAGCTTGGTACATCCAGCAGACCAAACTAGGTTTGATTCTCACAACCTCCACTTGCATACTGTGTGACCCTGAGCAAGTCACTTAACCACCCAGTGCTCCCAGGTCACCCCTGTAAACAGGCACTTGTGCCTAGTGGGCCTAACCCAGTTATCAAGGACTAAAATAAAACAAAAAAAATAATAAATAAATAAAAATGAAGGTGCAGCTTTTCAGAATGGAGCTGCAAAACTTGTAGTTCCACAGGCATAAGTACCATTTCGGTAGGGTGGAAGCCAAGTGTTGGCCCAAGGTACGTACTGTATGTCCTCTGGAGGCTATGGACCATTTTGTCCTTCAGGTTGGTACCTCTCCTGAATGCCATATGTGGAAGCATAATAGTACTTTCTCTCAACAAAGTATCAGACCTCAGAATATCCCAGTTGTCCCTTACTATGCCTTCAGTTTCACTAGACTGTCTACAATAGGTGGTGACAAAGTTCAGTTGTCTGGGTTCCTCCTGTCTAGCTTGTTATGATGTCAATAAATCCCCCCTTTGTGTCTCCAATACCTGATTAAATGCTCCATCTACAATACCATGACCATATCCCCTGGATCTGAATCTGTTACACATTTCTGACCCTTGTGCAATAAAATCTGCATCACTACTACAGTTTCTCCTGGCTCTGAATGCCTGGGCCCAAGGTATGTTCTCCACTAAATGGCATGGGTGAAAACTGAAGGCTAGTAATGGGAATTTCTATCCGTATCTTTAGAGAAAAGTATGGTTTCTATACCCCCATCCACTCTTTTAGTGATCTTCAGATCCAAGAAATTAACAGGTGTGTCATCACATTGTACTGTGAACTTCAGATTGGAATTGCTGGACTCCAGCTATTACACAAATTCTTTTAACTACTCCTGTGTGTCTCGCCACACCATAAATATGCATATATAAAGCATCTTGATAGATCAATTCTATGGAAAAGAGGATTGATCTCGGCATCATAGACAGTTGATGTTTCCCAGTGGCTGAGATAGAAGTTGGCATAGTTGGGATCAAAAGTAGCTCCCATTGGCATCCCCTTTATCTGTAAGTAGTGATCACCCTGGAACAAGAAATTATTCTTTTTAAGTACAAATTCAGAACAGTTTATTAGAAATTATACAATGGGCAAAAAAAAAAAAAAGAGAGAATCCTGCATTTTGATTGGCTGGCTGGCATCTTTCCAGCATTGTAAATCCTCCAGAGTACCCACAGGAAAAGGTGCCAGCCACCACTCAGCTGCATCAGGAACTCCATGGCAAATCCCTCCATTCCTAGCAAACACACCACTGCCAAACACACAGACGACAGTGAGATTACCTTGTCCTTACCCCACATTTGATAGTTTGTCAGTAGCCTGAAAAGTTCAGAAAAACTGCTGCACCATTCCGAAAAAACGAAGTACCGGAAAGAAAAAAAGAAAGAAAATATAGTTCATTCTCTCCAAAGCAAAGAAGCTGAAAAAAATTCAGAACAGTGGCAGTTGAAATCTGCGATCCTCCGGCACATGCGCAGAACTTGCAAAAAAATCCGAGCAGTACCGCTGCAGTGAAAAACAAATGAGCAGCAACTTTTAAAACAAACGGACGTTTTAAATTTTTTTTTTTTGTGAAGAAAACAAGCGGGGCCTTTGTATAATCGCACTATACCCCTCCAGGGAGTGGGTATACTGGAGGATTTACCACTACTGGTGTGGTTAAGTCCCTTGGCTGCGCCTCGGGACTGAACCACACCAGCTGTGGTAAATCCTCAAGTATACCCACACCATGTCGTGGTATATTGCTTAATTGTTTTTTAGCCTCACTTAGTGTATCCTCATTTCTAAGCCAATATTCTAGTGCTAATAAACCCCCTTCATGGGAAATGTTCATATATAGGGATGTGATATCCATTGAAACCAGGAACCATTCTACTTCCAATTCTAGATCCCCCCAGATGCCCAACATATCAGTGGTGTCTCTTCCATAAGATCTTATATTCTGAACCAAATCTTTAATGTGAGCATCCACAAATAGAGACAGAGGTTCCATGAGGGGTCCAATTCCTGCCACCATTGGGTGTCCTGGGGCATTTTCCAGATTTTTATGGATTTGGGGGAGGGCATAGATACTGGCCTTTGTGGGGTGAGGGACAGTAAGAAAATTAAATTTGTTATACTGTATGTAATACATCCAGCGAGCAAAGAGTCATACAAAAAAAGCATCAATTTCTGGTTTGTAAATACTAATGGCGTCTCGTCTAAGTTTCTTATAGAAGGAGCTATCACTTAGCTGTCTAGTGATCTCCAGCACATATTTCTGGGTAGACATAATTACTACCACACCTCCCCTTATCTGCGGACTTAATAACAATGTCAGAATTCTGTTCCAGTTCTTTAAGTGTCCTGGCCTCTGCTGCTGAAATGTTACTGTAGCTCGGTCAGTCTCCCCCAGTGTGACAATTCCTCAAATTTGTTTATACATGCGCATTCAACCATGCACATTGTGTCATTATATGTGGGGTTAAAAGAGGATGGTGGGAAGAAATCAGGAGTATAGTTAGACTGTAATAATTCATTGGTTGTATTAGGATCCTCAATGGGAACATAATTAGTGTTACCCTTAAACATTTTTGATTTCTCAAAAAAAGTCCTTACATTTAAGTTTCTTGTGAAATAATGGAAATCAAAATAAAGTTTGAAAGGATTCAGATCACACTTTGGAACAAAAGACAGACCCTTCTGAAATAAATTGATTTGATCTACTGTCGATGTAGTTTCAGAGATATTTATCATTATATACTCCTTGGAGGCTACTTCCCTGTCCTGGTAGTTTGCCTTGTGTTGACGTTTCTTGCCACCCCTCCTGGTGTGCCTCTGTGTTGTTCTGGTGTGGACCCTATCACAGATTCCTCTGCTCCCTCTTCTGTGGTTCTGCACTGTAGGAATAACAGGAAGCTACAAGCAGAGCACCATGAGACCAGGAAGCTAATGTAATAGCTGAAAGTTGTGGCATAGCAATACATCAGTTGGCTTAGTGGAGCCAGCAGTGAGTGAATTAAGAGCAAAGCTTTTGAACACACATAGCACAATGGGGAGCAGCAGCTAGCTAAGCAGGATGAAGCCTGGACCAGGTGCAAATAACTAAGGTGGAAAATACAGGAGACAGCAGGCAGGGAAACACCAGTATGAGCTGAAGCATACAATAACAATGCAGTTGACTGAGGGCTTGCAAAATCTGGTGAGTAAATTGGAGCCTGAGAGCACAAGCACACATCAGCTTAAGGAAAGGAAACAACAGTATGTAACTAGAAGCACAAATAAGCAATGCAGTTGACTGAGGGCTTACAAAATCTGGTGAATAAATTGGAGCCTGAGAGCACAAGCACACATCAGCTTAAAGAAAGGAAATAACAGTATGTAACTAGAAGCACAAATAAGCAATGTATACACAGGGTGATAGAAAACTAGAAAAGCCCAAAAGAAACAAACAAAAGCAAACACCAGTACGGGGCAGGGAGTAAGCAAGCACACAAAGAAGCAAGCAGAAGCTGGAGGCAAAACAATACTAACCACACACAGGAGAAACACAACAAACAGAAGTCCAGCATGATCCAAGCAGAGGCGAAGCACAAAGGAAGGATGGAAGCAAATGCTGGGGGGAGGAGGGCAGCAGGCCCATGGGAGAAGGGATGGATGGACAGAGTCTCCAGCTGAAAAAAAGAAGTGTTTCAGAAGGAGGCTGGGAGGAACTGCTTATATAGCTCAGGAAGGGGGCATGGCTGGTTGCTCACCCCATTGAACTATAGGCATAGCTTTCTAAAAAAACAGTTAATGTTGATCCTTGGTAAGTTGATTTTGAGAAAGGTTAAGAATAAATTATTCAAACCCTGGGAATCCATTATCATTCTTAGACATTTTGCTTTCAGCCTGGCATGTTGAAGTGACTCGGAGCACATGGTATTGAATTTGGAACTAAATTCAAACCTCTACCATCTTGGTGTTCCTGCATTCTGCAACCTAATGACAGATCTCTTTCTCTGCCAGCACAAGCAAGTCACCCTGAAGAGCTCTATTCTAGCAACTGCATAATGAAGGATCCTGTGGAAGAAACAATATTACTGTGGTAAATAATGATTTCTTCTCAGGATCTAGCCTTGATGAGAAGTCAGCAGAAGACCAGGAGGAGTGTTATCAGGAGGTGTTATCCTACCACTGCCCATAACTAACCAGACATGAGTGTCCCTGCTACTGCTGGTACACATGACATGAGTGGAGACTGGAAGTGAATCTGGCTGTTAGGAGGATACAATACTTAGGTTTTAAATTATTGCCAAGAACACTGGCTCTCAAAGTTTGAGTAGACTTCATTAACTTGAACAATATTTTTACCATACTGATTGTACCATTTTGTTTGTGGATTTGTGGTGCCACCTGTAAAGAACCCCTGCACCACAGATAATCCATTTGATACTGTATTTTAGGTGAAGTGGACTGGTGTGTTGGTGGGTGCTGGGATGTACATCCTGAGGTATTTGGCAGTGATGGCAAGATGATTTTATTTTTTGGCCACTGTGGAAGGACATTCCTTTGGATAGCTTTATTTAAGGCAGGCAAGTAGCAGATATGCTATATAAAAAGATGATAAAATCTAGTATAATATGATATGAATATAATATAACATATGATCATTTCATTTGGTATTATTAGTTATCCTTGTTTATGTTCTAAGAAGACAATGAACAATGAAATGTAAGTCATCATTTGGGATTGCCACATGACTGCATTCCCTCCTGCTGTTTCAGAAGCTACTAATGAGAATGGGGTTGTGGGGAAATTTGAGGACTGGGCAGAAAATGCCAGATGATTTGTTTTTGTGAACTAGACTTTACATTTCTGGATGGATAACTTATATCCTGTGTAGGGGACCTGGAAGCACTTGAATATGGAAAAGGAGGAAACTGGTGTGCTTTGAGTGGCTCAGGAGGGTTTCATCACCAGATGCACTGGATGACATGCAAAGGAGGCTGATCACACTGCTGATTTGAGCAATGATGACTTACAATAGTGATGCCTACATGACACACCTGGGGCATGCGTAAGCCACAGTGTAATACAACTTACAAGGTGACAGACAAAGGTGACAAAACCAGGATGTCCTCCCCCCACTAACAGACCACATCCAACCCAAATGAGAAATCTTAGGCTGAATTCAGAAATGGAATAATGCTGTTATTGTTTAGCTGAAATAAGGAATGGATAGTACTGGTATCATTAAGCTGAATTCAGGAATGCATGCTACTGGTATCCATCTGCTGAATTCAAGAATGGATACTGCTGATATCCTTGGGCTGAATTCTGGAATGAATGCTGCTGGTATTCTTGGGCTGAATTCGGAATGGATACTGCTGTTATCCTTGGGCTGAAATCAGGAATGGATACGTCTGGTACCCTTGGGCTGAATTCAGGAAAGGATACCACTGGTATGTACGGTGGTATTCATCCAGCCACTGGTGGTGAAACTACATCTCTTGCAGAACTGAGATGCTAGGCTAAGTTCTGCCTACTGCAATGTTAGCTGCAGTAGAAGCCAGGGCATTGCTCAGGACCACCAGGGATATATGCATGTACTCTGTGTCAGAATGCTGCATATAGGAAGGGTGGGCTGGTGGGCATATGTGCAGAAGTTAAGTCAGAATAATTTTGGACATAGGTATACAGTGGTCCTGGGAACACATGGGATCTACCCATAAACCACCAAAAACTGGTGAAGTGTACCTGGACACAACAATACCTGTGGCACAGCACAGCTAGCTTAATTTTCAGGCTGGATCATCCTGCTCTCCATGGGACAGCTGCAGCATCGAAAGTGGCCCCCTGCTCTGAAGCCTGGGCTGCACTACACCAGGGGCTCAGCACAATTAACCACTCAAAGGACAGGATATGCTCATGCATATTCATGGGATACTTAACCCACTGATGCACAGCCTGACTTCCACATGTTACCACTGTGATTGAGATCCCTGCATACCACTGTAGGTGTGCAGCAGCCAGATCTATGATCCTGCCAGTGGTAGGATGAGCAATCCTGAGCTTAGCCCCGTGTGTCTCACACAACAGTCTACTTTATATTTCACTCACTTACAGGCTGACAAGCTTACGCACACACTGATAAAAAGGAAACCAATGGACTTCTATGCTGTACTGTACCAGCAGCAGTCAGTAAAAAAACTATTGCAGCACTAACCCTTCTCCATTGTCTCTCCTCCCAAGATATTCTACTTGGGTAATTGTGACTCAGTTAAGGCTCTGGCTCTCCTATATTGTACATCTCAATAATCAATGTAACCTGCTACGTAATATATCACTGCTATATATATATATGTTAACATGTCGCATACCAAAAGCTATATCTGTACTAATTGTGTACCATACTAGTCCTGTAACTCCCGGGTGGCCCCTGAAAAATTTACGTCCAGGTCCCAGTGGGCCTACCCGGTCATCAAAATTCAATAAATAAATACTACAAATTCTTAAAAGCCCCCTTGCACCTTTCCCAGTTCACTAAGTTCACACTGCCCTGCTTCTGCTTCATGGTAAAAAAATAAACAAAGCTAAATATGGATTTCTGTGCCCTCTACACCACCAACACCATGTTAAAAAATATGAATCTTCAAAAAAAAGACTCTTTAGTAGCCAAGTTGTTCCCCGTGAGAGAGTGCTGGAAATGGCTCTGAAATGGGCATAGCTCATGGATTTCTTTACCTATAGCATAGCTGATTGGCTACTGTTGGTTATGCAGCTTGCCAACAAATTGAGCATCTCAGTGTGTGCTTTCTGTAAAAGAGCTGCATCATGACGGGAGGCAGTATAGCACAGTGGTTTAAGGCTCTGCGCTACAAATCTGGTGACATCCAGCTGACCAAACCTGGGTTTGAATCCCACAGCTTCCACTTGCATACTGTGTGAGCCTGAGCAAGTCAATTACTTTCCCTGTGCTTCCCAGGTCACTCCTGTAAAAAAAAAAAAGCTTTCAGTTTAGTGTGCTACTCCTGGTTAAACAACTAAAAAAATAAGTGCCAAAGAGAAACAGTTCCTTAGGATCTGCTTCACCAGTGTTCTAAATGCCAGATTTAGCACACTCACTGAATGCAAATTCAGCTTTGTCTCCTCAGAAAAATAGACAAAAACGTTTGTCTAAATACTAGTTTGTAAGTTCTATTAACTTATTAATATTAATGTAGTACTATGCTTATTTTTTCCAGCATATGCAGCAGAAAGAAATGGAAATGTACAGAAAAAGTGTGCCTTGTCCGCCAGGAAATGATTGCTCATATCAATAACAGAAATTACGGGTAGGTAAAATGAATGCTTGTGATGTCATAGGACATCTCAGTGATATTATTTGATTTAAACTGATGTCTCTTTCGGTTTTTGGTTAGTAAGATAAAGCAAGACAGAGTACCCATTTGATTAGAAATATTGTACTGTTCTCTACTTCCGGGTTTATACTTGAGCCCTAGAAGCTTACACTCAGACTAGCAGGAGGCAGGGAATGCATTCAGTTGAGACATTTGACTCTTGGAGGGTGAGGACATGAGTCACCTGGCAATTGCATCCCCCCACCCACTAGCAGAAATAATTGTCGTTGGTGTTAAATGAATGTGTTTAAGTAATAACCCACAAAAGAGTATGGAGTTATTATGGATTAATCAACACCCCGGGGTGCATTGTGAGGCATGAGGCTGCAGACTGAGTGCCCTCACAGCACCCTGGGTGTTGATTAATCCCCAATAACTCCATACCCTGTTGTGGGTTATTACTTAGTTAAACACGTTTATTCAACACCAACGACAATTCATTCTGCTAGTTGATTAATCCCCAATAACCCCATTCCCTGGAGTGGGTTATTATGCTTATAACATGGGTTCACCTTGTCATGTCAAGACTGCAAAGAAATGCTGATTTTCCTGGATGAAAATTAAGATTTTCTGTTTTGTATTCTGCTGCCATACAAAAGTAGTACCCATTTGTAGGCTGCTGAAACATGTCATATACAGATAGAAACAAGTAGATATGCAACCATTGAGTAGCTGTTAAGAATGTAAGGCAGTAGAAGTAGTGTAGAAGTAGTGTGAGCACAATATATTTCCACAGACGGCAAAGACCACAACTGTGAATGCCTTCTTGTCTCCTGCCTCAGCACATCTCTCTCTCACTCTCTACCTCTGCATACGGTTAAGCAAGGGGCTGGCCATCTCTGTCTCTGTCTCTTTCTCTTTCTCTCTAAGCATACAAGTTCCTCTTTGTCTCTCTGTGCCCGAGTCACTCCTTGATCTCAGTTTCTCTGTCGTCTCCCTCTGTTGGTGTCGCTCCTGTCTTCCTCTCCCCTGTGCCTGTGCCTCTCTCTCTTTCAAGGAGTATGATTGTCTGAAGTCAGGGAACTGACAAAAGCTCTGTGTGCCCTACTCACTCCTTGATGTCTCTGTTCTCTCACTGTGTCACTCTCAGTCCACAGGGTACTGAAGATCGCTACCTTACCAGACATGCACATGAACAGAGAGATGAGACTATGCAGGGTTGGTACAGCTGTCGGCTGCTGAGCATGTGGTGACAGTGGCAGGGGTGGACATAAACAGAAGAGAAACAGGACCTCAGACAGGTTATGAGGCTGACAGCTGTTGCAGGGGACAAACAAAGTAGGCCACAGGATGGTTTCATTATGTATCCTACTCTTACTGTCTCCCTATCAGCGCCTGTCTTTCTATCTGTGTTCCAACACCTGAAAGGCTCAGTGCTGTACCTGTGGGGACAAAACAACACCTGCCCTGAATGAGGAACATGGATCCAGAGCTCGTGATCGGGGTTTGGAACTCACACAGAGGATACACTCAAGCACGAGGACACCCTGCTGTGTAAAAATAACAGTCACATAGCAGTGTCAACACACTGCTCTGTCATTGTCTGTTCAGCATTGCTGGTGTCACTTGAATGCTATGGGGCACAATACAAATACCAAGTGTGAGACACTGTCAGCAACTCATGCTGGTGGGGAAGGGGGGGTCGTGGACAGACACTGGAACACAATGACAGCCTCCACTGTAAAATGTAATATGAAAACAGCAGTGCTAACAAGGAGTTGCTTGACAACCCTCAAGCTCACTGCCCTCTCTCCCTGTCAAGCACCTGTATTGTTCTTTCCCTGTCTCTCTCTGGTGCATTGCATATCACCCACTTTTGTATCTGTTTTAATGGCTACCTTTTGAAAATGATTATCCTCACACATAGCGAGTGCAGGTCTCCCCAAGGATCTCTCATTACTGCCCCTTCACAACTAGTTGTGTGAATATCGGGGATTAATCAACAGTCACCTGATGCTCGTATACCAATCAGGTGATTGTATTTCAGTACCTCATGTTATAATATAGCAACAGTGGTATAGTGGTCAGGGTTCAAAAAAAGTAATAACTGGACTATGGTGAATAAATACTGGTCTGGTTATAACCCAGTAAAAAACATCAACCGCTATACTGGTATACAGTAGTTCTGAGGAAAACATAGAAAAAGATTTTAAGTAAAGTGTTGAAATCTAGCACCCTGTAGAACTATATCATATCTGATAGAATACTAGAAACAGTAGGCAGTTTCTCACAGATGTATTGAAGTGCTAGCCTTAGCCAATCAGAACACAGGGATTAGCATATAGTCCCTTTATTGAGCCTACTGCCCAGTTAACACAGAATAAAGGGACAGTAGCTCCATGTCATGATTGTCTGAGAGAGATTTGTTTTATAAAATGTATGTTTTTTGTTGAAAGTGCTGCTTTCATTCACAGGGGAGTGTGCTGCTGTGCTTGGCATTTTCAAACAATTAATGCCTACTATAGTGGGAAATCTGGAATCACATTTGCATCATGAATAACATTTTAAACTACTAATACACTTTGTAGTTTAAAGAGCTTTCCTTTTGCTATTAAACCTTTATTGCTCAACAGAACTTAAGAAAGCTCATTCAAGAACGAGCTAGGCATTCATACTGTACATACTGTAGCATGCTAGATAAAACAAACTACATGTCATTTGATGACTATGTACAGATATATGACACATACTTCATACATTTACTTTTATGGTCTTTCCTTTAATTCAGATGGAAAGCTAGCAACTACAGTCAGTTTTGGGGAATGACTTTGGATGATGGCATCAGGTATCGTCTTGGCACATTATTACCTTCTTCTGCACTTCTGAGAATGAATGAAATAAAAGTGAGTGTTAAATTATTTCAGAATTTAGATTTTGTAATGAGGTCCATTTTTCTGTGGAAGGGGGGAGGGTATCTTTCAATTTCAGTGACCAATACTGTAGACAAAATCACGGCCCATAACTGGCAATATAGAGTAGCATACCCAAATCCCCAACACTCATAGTGATAGCACTGAATCTTTGATATATAGTAAGAATAACTAAACTCCTGCAATTATGTTTTATGATGTTATGCAATGTCAGGGCTGGTTTACAGGCACCTTTATTATGTATCATCAAGAAAATTGCCCATATATCTAGTTGACAGTAATGTTCCCTCCTGGCTTTCTGAGTGAATGCATTAAAGTTCTGCTTGAAACTTTAGTTGTAATGGATTCTTAACTGGGCTGAGCTGACCCTAAACTTCTGAACTCTACCTGAGCTACAAGTGCCTAATATGTATTCATGCATATGCAAACATCCAGGCCACTTATGCAATATTTGCCCCAAAAGTTCAAGCATATTGTTTTGGAGCAGGCAATCTTCAAATTAACCACAAATAAGCTGAATACCTCTTTGTTGAAGGGGTGTGGATCTCCTGGTAGAACTGCTGCAAATGCATACATGACTTTAACTTACCTGTTGCTACAATGCAGTTTACTTTAAACTGTCTTGCTAATAAGTTGGTTTTGCATTGTTTGTTAAAATTGGCAATGCTCTAGCAACTCACATTGTATTGCTTTTCAACACTTAACCATCTCAAGAGCAACTCTCATAAAATGTTTTGTAACTCAAATGGAATACACCTACAGTTCTGTCACAAGGCAATTCAAAAACAGAGTTGCAACTCTTATGCAACATTATCGCAAGAAATTTTGCTGGACCCTGCAAAACGTAATGTATGCAGCTAATCTGGGAATGCTAATGTAGCTCTTTGGTGTAACTATTTAATGCAGATTGTAAACTAGCAAGACAAAACCTACAATTGAAACATCATTGGCCGAGAGATGTCCCTGGCCCTGACTGTGCAGTAAAATACTAACAATCAGATGCTTAATCTCATTTTTACTCCCCATAACCTACTTCTTATACACACACACAGCAAAAATGAAAATAAAAAGTCAGTAGTCTCCATCTTGAAAATCATATGCATTATCACCTCAAAATTAAAAATGTTAAATTTTTGTTAATCATAATCTTTTTAAAATCATACCTCACTCCCAGTCTACATTTTTCATGATTCCCCACAAGATCCTTAAGTTATTTATCCCCCAATTTCCTTCTCTTACTGTGTTTGTACTGTACTAAAACAGCACTGTTTTCACATGCAGAAGCTGTTTTTATCCACGTGGCATAAGCCAATTGCTGACACATCAGCAGGCATGAACTGGCACCCAGTTGATCCGCCCCCGCCCCCCATTATTTCCTCAACCAACTGCCAATTCAGTATAAAATTAAGCAATGACAAAACAGGATTTTTTCTCTAAAAGTGAGCCATTTTATAAGATCAATAAGCCATTCTAGGGTGTCCATTGAAAGATTAATGATGCACTTCCCAGGGGCATAAGTACACTCAGCCTTCAGCCCTATGCCATACTGCCCTCCTGTGTGTACATCGTTAATCCTTTAATGCACACCCATCATGACTTGTTGCTTACTTGTACTGTAGAACTGTAGAAGTTGTTCATTATTCATATTAGGATTTCTGATTTTGCTTTGTAACAGCATGATTCAGATTTGTTTCATATTTGACTTCGGATGAATGGAAGTGAGGTTCCAGTTTTAATCCCCCCTCACATAGGAGATTTAGTTTATACTTCATGCAAGGAGTTCAATGTTGAGGCCATATTTATCCTTTGGGTCTCTCTTCCATCTACCTTCCTGAGTTTCAAAACTGCAACAGGAGTGTCCAGGAAGTCTTGCACCTCTCTGTGGAGAGAAATTAATTTTGACCAGATGTACGTTCCTCCAAAGGCATGGACATATCAGAGATGTGTTAAAGAACCTTGAGACTTACCAAAGTTAATTTAAACTAAAATGTTATTTTATTTATAAAGACACAAATACAAAACAGGCAACATTTTATAGCTTATCCCCTTTATCAAGGTGCATGGTTCTTCTATTTGCTCATATCAACCTAATTATATATTAGTTACTGTATTGTGTTATTTTTCACATGTATCTGATCTTTTTCAGATGATTTGCATGGTTACCAGAATGTCTACCACTATTCTTATCTTAGCCTGCCAGAGACTTTTACCTCGCTGCCAGCCAGCCAGAGGTCAGCAGAGGACTAAAATAATAATAATCATATTAATAATTTTACTCATAACAAAATGGATATACCACTGTCTCAGGATTCATTTACAATGGTTTCAAATTGCAGCAGGGCTTTGTTATGGTATGCAAAAAAGGTAATTTATACATTATAGCTCAAGTACAAACATTGATTTTCAGTGCAATTACAACAAAAGTAATGTTTGTCCTATTCTTCACATGGGTGAGGCACTCTGTACCTAACTGTTATTCAGTAACAGATTACAGTTGAGGTACCTAACACATACAGTATATAATAATTGGGGAGTGTTTTCTCCCATAGGGAAACCCAGTTATAACTTATCACTATAACCTGCAGGTTGTAATGGCTAACATGTGTTGGGTTTCCCGTGTTCTGTGCATGCGCAAACTGCCACTGGACGTACTGTCTCCTCACCAGCTATGCCACCCGATGACAGTAGTTGTAGTGGCCAGCAAGAAGATGGAACTAGATACACTGGCTGACTTTAACAGATTGTGAGGGTAGATAAACAGAAGAGGGAAACAGATTACAGTACCAGTTATTTATTCATGCAGCAACTCAAGACCTAGGGACCTGGAAGCAGTCCCAGCTCTGCCTTCCTGGTCCACCTTGATCTTCGTTTGACTTGCTCCATCCCACTCCAGTTCATGGCCTCAGACCTCTCAAATTCCCACAGCCATGGGAATACTTTACTTTCCACAATTAATATGAGATATTCGAAGCTTCACACATACAAAAAAAAGTGAAAGCAAAAATGGCAGTTCAGCCCGTGCACAACTAAACTACCAGTACCGCTGCTGCTCCCCAAGCAACACGTCGAAATATAAAACAGACAGAGAGAGAAAAAGGATTGGTGGAGGTGGTGGTGGTGGTGGTGGGGTGGGGGTTGGTTTAGTGATCACAAACTTCTACTGTGACGGGATTTTAAACAACAGCATCAATGCTGCTTTACTACTATAAACAGCAGCACTATGTACTGGCCACCCATTGCTTTCTTATTTAAATGAAATAGGTGAGAAAACTGACTCCCAGCAATTATATAAAACAATACATGGGGGAGGGGAGTGCAAAACTTGAATTTGATGCACACCCTCAGTGTGGGATGCTTTGATAAACCACTCGGGCTTTGCCCTTGGTTTTTATGTAGCATCCCACACATTGGGAGTGCATTAAATTCTCGTTAAGCACTCCCCCCATGTATTATTCAATATGTCTCACGTGGATAGCTGAAATCCTATCAAGTTAGCCATAAGAAATTCTGTAGGTTAGTACAGTGTGCAGTCATCCATGCAATGGGGTGTTAGACCTTTCTCAGCTACATCAGAACCTAGACTGTGAGTAGTGCATAATGTGCCATCCTTTTATTAGGCCCAACATGGTGGTCAGAAGCATGAACTGGGTACAGACCAATAGGCAGGTTCTTCCAAGCCAGATGGTCAGCATGGGAGAAGCAGCCGGAGCCCAATCTAGTGTTCATGTGAGGGACAACATATTCCAGTCCTGCTGCAAATCTAAGCCCATCATGAACTGGTGTGGGCTCTGCCTGGTTTTGGCTGTAGTCAGACACCTTACCTGTGATACAGTTGTATATGTCGAAGAGAAGATGATGTTGTCACTGGTCATCTAGGGTCATCCAAATCATTTTGCTTCATAGTGTGCATTGGTGGCTAGAGATGCAGCAAATTTAAAATTTGCAGGTGAAGTCCGTGCGAATCACCGAAAATGTGCACTTTGCTGAATCTGCAAAGTCTGCCCCAGCATGGCATACTTTGGCTTCTTGCGAATTGCCTGAATTTTGCCACAAATTCACCACAGAGTGCAAAATCGGCAACAAAGTGTGAGATTTGAGGGCAAAATTTCACACTCTGGGGGTGAATTTCGCAAAATTTGAGGTCTGAGAATTCCTTGAATTCCACAAATTGCACTCCACGAATTGTGCAAAATTCACAGATTACTCTGCAGAGTGGATTTTGTGGACTTTGCACATCTCTATTGGTGGCTATCATTATGTGCATTAAAGTCTAAGGAAACACACCTATTTTGGAGAACAGTTAGCTTGCTTGGGCTGATTTGTTGGCCCCATTATATAATATGCACCCATATTCCAATTGAGGAGTTAACACTGTTTTCACAGTGTGCAGCTGTTTAGGGGACAGGTAGTAAAGCAGATCTTATACCTGTACATGGAAGCCAATTTTTGGGCAACATTATTTTTATAAGACTCTCGGTATATAGGTTCACTCTCAGTGGGTCCAGTCACATAACCAGATATTTATATACAGTAGTAAATTGGAGCTCTTAAAAGTCTAGGGTGGTGATAACCAGTTGTTGGTTAGTGATCTGAATTTCTTCTGGGACCCAAAAAAACATTGTTTGGGTTTTGTGCAATCAGTGACAGAATATTTTATGCAAAGAAGATTAGACCTCATGAAAATCTTGTTGTAGGGAGCCTTAGAGTGAAGACATATTACTCCTATTTGTATATAGGATGGTGTCATCTGCATATAGCTGGAAACAGACATTCTCAGATCAATGCTAGGATATTAGTGCAAGTATATACTAAGGTTTATACTAAGGTTATTAGGAGCTTTTTAGGCATAAGCCTATTATTGCTCCATTCTAATTGTAATACGATAGGAGCCCACCATTGGCTATATACTTGCCCAGCTTATTTTTTAAATTTTGTTTCATTTTTATTTATTATTATATTGATTGGCAGATTATTACAGGGGTTGGCCACCCTCTGATTGAAGAAGTATTTTCTCTTTTTTGACTTGAAATTATGTCCAGCAATCTTGAGAAGATGGCTCCTTATACTGGTTTTTTGCTTGTTTGGAATCTATGTTTAATTTAGTTAGCAAATAAGGATTTTGTATTACATCAAACATCAGGAGGTCACCCCAGAACAGGCATTGTCCATTTGACATTAAATTTAGTTCTGTAAATCTGATGCTATATGATTTTTCTTTAAGGTTATGCATTGTTTTGATTGCTCTTCTTTGTACCTTTTCAAGTCATTCACAAAGAGTGAGAAGAGTACTGGGACCAGCATGAAACCTTGGGGGATGCCTGACACAATAGGCACGCATTTTGATTTGACCCTTTTTAATGATACAATCTGATGCCTGTTTATATGATCATTTTTGAACCAGCTTATCATGGAACTGTTTAGGCCCAGCACAGTCAGCTTGTTAAGGAAAAGCTCACAAGCACAGAATTTGATGGCAGTATACCATGTACAGGGTGACAGTGATTGAGCACCTTCAAAAAGGGTGATTCAATCATGGTGCCTGTGTACAGGGCTACCTGGCAGGGTAGTGAGCAGATACCAGGGTGGAGGGGGGGTAGGGAGAATGGATGTACCTGTGTATACACATGCACGGGGCAGAGAAATGGGAGGGAAGGTATGTGGGAGGGGGTGTGGTAGGCAGCTGCCAAACTGGCCCTCAGTGTGGTGGGGTGGGTGGTCGTTTGGGAGATGCAGGGTTTGGGTCCGGCGTGGCACGTTTTATTTTGTGCCGGTGGGAGGCTTTGTATTTTTCCAAGTTCTTCATGCCCCCGACATGCACTCCTCCTGGAGCTGAGGATCCATTAGTAGGGGGGTGCAGGGTGTACAGCCCCCCACATTAAAAAAAACATCCATAGGTCCTGGGCACCTTCTTCATCCTTGCCGCGAGTGTGCATCACCGAGATTCATTTTCGGTGATGTGCACTCGCCGTAACAACGATCGCTATTCCACAATCGCCATTATGACATGGAACCTTTGATGGCAGATAAGGGCAACTTAGCCCATCCAATCTGCCTATTTCTCCCTACCTACAGTACTCTATTACTGTACACTATATTCTATCTACCGCTCTTTCTTTCTCCCTGTTCCTTTTCACTGTGATTCTCCTGTGCTCGTCCCATGCATTCTTAAACCTCACAACTGTTTTTACCCCCAACAGTTCCATTGGAAGGCTGTTCCAGGAACCCACCACTCTTGTTGTGAAGAAGTATTTCCTCACACCTCTCCTGAATTTATCCCCCTCCAGGTTCATAGCATGTCCCCTTGTTCTTGAACACCTTTTATTCTGAAAAATACTTCCCTCCTGCACCTTATTTACCCCCTCAAGATATGTGAAGATCTCTATCATATCCCCTCTCTCCTCCCCTCTCTCCCTTCTCTGTTCCAGGGTGTATATACTGCAGTCCTTTAGTTTCTCCTCATAGGTCTTTTGGTGCAGATCCTGAATCATTTTAGTTGTCCTCCTCTTGATCACATCCACTCTGTGTTCTTCTTCAGATTTGTTCCCCAGAACTGGTTACAGTACTCTAGGTGGGTTCTTACCAGTGATCTACACAGTGGCACCACCTCCCTCTTTCTGTGGGTGATACCCCTTCCTGTGCACCTCAGAATCCCACTTGCCCTCCCCACTGCCTTGTTGCACAGCCTAGCCATCTTTAGGTCATCAGCTAGGATTACCCCAGGTCTCTTAACTGTTTAATGGTTGTCAATACCACTGCACTCATTTTGTACTGTGCCCCTTGGTTTCTGTGCCCTAACTGCATTATTTTGAATTTTTTTCACATTGAAACCCAACTGCCATATCCATAACCACTCATCTAGTTTTCTCAGGTCTCTGTTCATCCTTTCCACACCCTCCTGCCTTGAGTGTAGCCCCTATTGGAGATGTTGGTGTCATCTGCAAAGAGGCAGACCATTCCTTACAGTTCCTCTGCCATGTAACTTATAAAGACTGTAGGTGCAGCCCCCATTTAGATTGGTAGTATTGCATGTTATTCCCTTGGGTATGGGATAGCCTTTCAAAGAGGTATAGACAAGCTAGTGCCACATGCCAAGCTTTCCGGGTGGGTGGGCCTCTTGGCATCAGTGCATGAGAAGGAGGCACTTTGCTTCTGAAAGGGCTAAGAGCACCCAGTCTCAAAGAGGTTTAGGTGTATCAGTCAGGGAGGCAGTTTCACCCAGAAGTAACTTAGGGTCTATGAGGGCAAATGGGGACTTTAATACCTTTGAGAGGTCAAAGGCCACTGTAATCCAAAATGAGACAAGTTGTGGGCAGGTCCAGAGTATGTGCAGGAGGTGGGCGTCAATTTGTGAGCACCGCCAACACTGAGTATGGCTAAACAAACCCCATGTATGGAGGGCCACAGGAGTACAATACCAAAGTAGTAAAATTTTAAGTTGAAGGAAATGACTTTTAGTATCTCTGTAGATATGATGAACATCTTTGAGATGAAGATTCCACTGATCTTAAGAGACAGGGGAGCCAAGTTGCTCAGCCCATTTTAGTCTACATGGTGAGGTGGCATTCAGTTGGGCCTCCCTCCAGGTTGTATAGAAATGGCCAAGCAGGCCCTTAGATGTGGGATATCTATGAGGGGCATCCAGCCATTGCCAGAGTGCATTGGTAGGGCAGTTGGTAAGGAAGGGTTGTATGGAACTGTGAATCTGAAGGTATCTCCAGATGTCCTTGTGAGGTAGAGAGAATTTTGCTTGCAGCTGAGCAAAGGACAATAGGGAGCAGGGCTTCAGATAATTTTTTTTGAGTGGAAGTCAAATACTTCAATGGGTTGAAATTTGGAAGTCATTTCAGTTTTACTGGAGTCAAAATACTCCAGCTGTCAATTTTTTTGAAGTCAAAATAATTCCAGCCGACAAATTTTGGCAGTCACAATACTCCAAGTCCTATAGTTTTTGAAGTCAACTCATTGGCCTTCTGAATACCTCACTGTAATCCATGCTACACTAACATTTGTAGTCTTTGTACATACAGACTGTATACAGTGTGCAGTATTTCCTTTCATTTTCCTGCCCCTTGCTCTAATTGAGCTTTGCTGCTTCTTTTACAGATAATCCTGTCTTGCCCTTGTCCCCTATCCTGATGACCATTTACATTTTACATTTCCTGTGGGTAAGTTCCACGCCTTTCTGAGTGTCCATCCTGTTGCAGATTTTTGTATCATCTGCAAAGAAACACATCTTCCTCTCCAGCTCCTCAGCAATGTTACTTATGAAGGCATTGAGGAGGACCAGTCCCAACATTGATGTTTGTGGTACCACTCTAGTTACTTTCCTGTACTCGGAGTGCACTGTCATTTACCACCACCCTCTGTCTCATATCATTTATCCAGTTAGTTACTCAGCTTACCACTTTCTACCACACTCCCATGCTAACTGCTTACTTTCTTAACTAGCCTCCTGTGTGGTATTGTGTTGAAAGCCTTACTTGAAGTCCAGAAAGGCCACATCCACTGCTCTCCCTTGATATATGGTGTCCAGTGAATACAGTCCCTAGCCCAAGCCTGGGTAAAGGTGCCAGGTCTCCACTGGCCCTCTCCTTAACCACAGTCCAAGTAAAGGTCTCTGCCAGGTGTCCAGTGGCCCACTCCCTACCCCCAGCCAGTTAAAGGTCCCTGGTGTCCAAAGGATCCCCATCCCTAGCCCTATTCCTTCATGCAGCCACATGTGCATCTTCTAATCCCTGCCCCCCCATCCACACCCCAACACTGTCAGGAACTCTTTAATGGCACACAGTAGAATTAGTTTAGAGGGTATCACTGAAGACATAAGTTTAACTGCACTTTGTGAGGGATGCTGTACTCTGTGGACATCCCTGGGGAGCAGTTACCCTTAATTTTATCCTTTTTTTGCCATATCTGACACAATGCATGCCCGTAACACAGCCATTTTATGGAATTTTGTCACCAAATTTTCAACATAGCAAATTTAAGACCTCTGCTCATGAACAGTGTCACTGTGATTTTCTTAATCTGTCTCCAACATTGATTTTGCACACCGACCATGCCATTGTGCTCTACATGTGCGAAAACACATTTCAGGTGAGATGTGAAAAATGACAGTTATACTGTGCATAAGGAGGTGTGGTAAAATGGCAATGCTGAAAATCTGGAGTGAAAATATTAATAATGCTCAAAGTTAAGAGCGTGTGCAGGAACTGTGCAATGCATGCTCACAAAACAGTCATTTTGGGGAATTTTTTCACCACATTTTCAACACAGAGTTTTTGGGGGCCTACCTCAAGAACTGTGACACTGTCGTTTCATTAATCGGTCCTGAAAGGTGGTTCCATGCAGTGACCGTGAAATCACTTTTTGGGACTGAATAACAAAATAACAGTGTCACAGTTCATGAGGTGGGGTCCCAAAAACCCCATGTTGAAAATTTGGTGAAAAAATTCCCCAAAATGTCTGAGATATGCACCAAATCCATTTATGCCATTATACAGCTTACCAGCATTTCTTCAGTTCACGGTCGGCTTTGAAGAGTGCAGATGTGTTCCCAGTCCACTGAAGATCATCGTGCTGGGCTCCAGAGGTAAAGTATAAATTGAGGTGGGGTGTGGGGAGGTGGGGTGCAGAGGGCAGGCGTGGGTTGGGGAAGGGCAGAGAATCAATGAAGGAATGTTTATTCTTTCAGGTCTTTTTTAAAGAAAACGGCGGACTTTTGCCATGCTGGGGTGGGCTCTCAGCATGGCACCAGGCAGTTTAGGGAGACCAGTGAAGCTGATGGGGGATTGGGCACCCCTGTCGGCAAACAAGACTTTTGCCATGCTGGGGTGGGCTCCCAGCATGACATATGGATTTGTTTCGGTGGGGGAGTGAAACTGATGGAGGATTGGGTACCCTCGTCAGCAAACAAGACTTTTGCCACACTGGAGGGGGTTCCAGTATGGCATATGGATTTTTTTCAGGGAGGAAGGGAGTGAAACTGACCGGGGATTGGGCACCCCCATGGGCAAAAGAGACTTTTGCCATGCTGAGGTGGTCTCCTAGTATGGCATATAAAAAAATAAGATGTCCACACCATGAAAAATGGATGTTAGCCTTAAACAAGCTCTATATTAGTGGACATCAATGACTCCACATACTACATTTTTGGACATTTTGTGCTGATTTATGGACGTAAAATACATCCAAAATAGAGTTATCTGAAGTGCTGATAGGGAGATAGAGTCAGGGGAATAGAGGTCCTGCACTGTTCAGATGCCGCATCTTTGCCAGGAGGGCCAGTACAACAGGGTCCCATCAATTTGCAAATTGGCATTAAGCCATAATGGGGCATAGCATATCAGAAGGGGCCAAGCCTGCTTGGGCATGTGTGATTTGAACATAAGGAGTCACCAAGCACAAACCGTGTTGGTGATAGTGGGGGGGAGGGGTTGAGCTGGCTGTGACCGGAATGTGAGAAGGGAGTAAAGAGGTGTCCCACCTGCCAGGTCCATTTCTAACTGGACCCAGAGCGGGGAGCCCAATGGGCCAGGTACAAACCATTTGGTCGCATGGGCCACCATACAGGCCAGGTGGTAGCCTAGAAACCAAGGAATGTTTAACCCCACCCATGTCCAGTGTGTTCTCAACTTTTGCTTACTCCATCTGGGTGGTTTATTATCCCACAAAAAACAGGTGACTAAGCTTTCCAGTGAAGTAAATAGTTTAGGGTAAAGAGATATGCGTAGGTTGTTGAACAGGTACAAGAGCCAGGGGAAAAGAAGCATGAGGACTGCGGCTACTCTACCGAGTAAGGAGAGTTGCAGTCTGCACCACCGTTCTATCTCCACAGAGAGTCGTGTCAGTAGGGGGGAGAAGCTGGATGATTGAAGGTGGACCATTTAGTGAAAAGCTAAATACCAAGGTAAATAAAGCCCTGGGCAGCCCACGAAAGGTTAGTGCCCTTAATACAGGTGCTTGTACAACCAGTATTGAGGGGGGTCAGGGTGGTCTTTCTTTGATTGAACTGTAAGCCAGAGAGGGCTGCAAAGTCATCAAGGACCCGGATCACCTCTGGGGTCGATTGCTGGGGACTGAAGAGGGTCAAAAGGAGGTCATCTGTATATGCCAACACCAGATAGGAGTTACCAGTGACCTCAATTCCATGGATCTTTTGGGAGGCAATAAGAACTCGAAGTAAAAGGTCCAAGGCTACCAGAAATAAGAGGGGGAGAGCAGGTAACCTTGCCTGGTGGATCTATGAAGGGGAAAGGAGGGGGAGATGTCATTGTTAGTGAGAACACTGGCCATAGGGGAACAGTAAAGCATATGTACCCACTGTCTAAAATAGGTACCAAAACCATAGAAATGGAGGATCTCATGGAGATAGTCCCATTGTATGGAGTCAAATGCCTTAGAAAAGTCAATTGCTATGGCAGCCATGTGGAGGGGCAATTTGGAGGCAAACCATTTAAGGTTAAGCAGAAGTCTGGTGTTGTCCACTCTGGCCTTGCCCTGCATAAAGCCTGCTTGTGTGGGGTGAATAATCGATGGGAGAACAGACATCATTCTAGTAGCCAGGGCTTTGGCTAGTATCTTAGTGTCAACAGACAGCAAAGATATAGGCCAAAAGTTGGCACAATCCAACGGGTTACAGGATTTTTTGGGAAGTAAAGTGATGAGCGCATCCCTCATGGTAGAGGGGAGGGAGCTGGCTTCATGGGAGGATTGTAGGGCAAGATGGAGTGGCCATAAATTGTCTTGCCCCTGGGCTTGATACAGTTCCACGGACATGCTGTCCGAGCCAGGAGCTTTTCCTCAAGCCGTCTTTGACAGTGCTATACGAAGTTCTTCACATGAAAGGGGGGAATCGAGTTGAGCTGCCTGGTCGGGGGTTAGGACAGGTAGAGGGGTCTGTTGGTTGAAGGCCACAATGCCTTGTGAAAACTGTGGACCTGTGTTGGTGGAATGAGATTGATAGAGAATTTCATAAAATTGTCTCATGGTGCGGTTAATGTCACTGGGGCTGGAGGCTATGGAGCTGACCTGGGTGCGAAGGGCATGAATCCAGGTGGCCGCCAGTTGTTTGCGGAGTCAAAAGGCAAGGAGCCTGCTGGATTTCTCTCCACCATCCCAATAAGCATGTTTAGACCTGAGCAAAAGCCATTCAGCTTTCTGATGTAAGATAACATTAACCTGGTACTTGAGCCCCATGATTTGACGGTGCAAGGCGCCATCAGTGGCAGCGTGTGGGGTGGCCTTAAAGTGCTGTTCCAGTGTAGACAGGTCTGCCTGTAGCTTGGTCAGGTTCACTCTACTGACCTTGTCCCGAGCTGCAGACAAGGCAATAATGCAGCCCCGCATGACCGCCTTAAAGGCTTCCCAGATTGTGCCATGTGAAACTCCACAGTTAGAGTTGAGGGAAAAGTAGTCTCTAGTGGCCTGAATCAACATGGGGTGAAAGTTGCAGTCTTTAAAAAGGAGGGGATTACACCACCATTGGTGAGCAAGTACCGGGGGGGGGGGTGTAGGTAATCTGAGTAGGTGCGTGGTCAGAGATCAGAATCAAGTCAAAAGCAGAATCAGATATACCCCGAGCTGCCACTTCACTGGCTAGCAAAAAATTGATGCGGCCATGTGAACAGTGTGGCATGGAATAAAATGTGTAATCACAACCAGTGGGGTGGTCTCTTCATCAATCATCAATGAGAGCCCATTCCTCCATCAGGTCCTGCAGGGATTGTCTGGCTTTAGGGGTGGCATGTGGCATAGGGTGAGACTTGTCAAGGAAAATATCACTCACCATGTTGAAGTCCACCCCATCACAGTTGGAATAGGTGGGCCATCTAGTTGTAGTGCCGATATTGCTTAACTGACTACTGGAAAGAAGTCAACGTGTTCGACTCTGGGAGCATAGACATTACCTAATAACATAGGACCCTCAGGGGAGGATAACTTGGCCACCACCCTCCTGCCATGGGTATCCTTCCTGATGCACTCCACTTTCCAGAGGGAAGTGCGACGGAGAAGTATAGGCTCTCCCTTAGTTTTTGTTGTGGAGGAGCTAGCCAAGACTTCTCCAACCCAGGACTTCTTCAGCCATGATGTTGCCCGGGACAAAAGATGGGCTTCTTGTAAAAGTGCAACATTGGCGTGAAAAGACCATAGGTGCTGAAGAACTTCTGTGTGCTTGATTGGGTGGTTAAGCCCTTTAACATTCCAGGACACTCTCTGGTGGCCATGGGGCACAGGTGTGTCCGGTGCCATATTCTTGTCTAATAAACAAAAAGGAGCACTTACTGTGAGCCAAGGAGAAGGTGGGGGGAGCAAATTCAAAGAGACCCCAGGGATAGGAAAGCACCCTAAACAAACCAGCACTGTAAATCCGTAGCCCAAGAAGGAAGAGAGTGTAAGCATTACTGAAAGGCTGGAGTACACTGTTCCTAAAGATTAAAGGCTGTGGAGAAGAGCAACAAACAAAGAAAAGTTAAAATACAAATAGTGAAAAACCTATAAGGCTAAGAAGCCCAAAAGTCAACAATTAGATGCCAACAAAAACACAACAGTGTAAACACACTATGAGTGCGGAGGTCATCGCAAATGAGGGTAGAAAATCTGCCCTATAGCTATGCTATCTCCAATGCTCAGTTCTGGGTATAGTGTGGAAGTCCAACTAAGTGGAGTCATCCTGAACCGTGGAGCCACCCAAGGTCAGGCACCCCGACCTCGGGGGGGGGGGATAGGGGGAGTATGAGGAAAACATAGTGGGATGGGGAGGGAGGTGGGCATGCCCACCTACCAGTCAAAGCACAGTAGTAGTGAGGCAAACAGGCCCTATAGCCAAGTACAGAGCAAGGAATAAGTAAAATTATGATGGCACAACACAGCTATCCGCCATCGGTGCAGGGTGAAACAAAAACCGGCTAGCAGGCATAGGTTAAAAGCAAGGTCCATGAGCAAAGGGTACCAGAGTGGAAAACCAGTTCACAGATAGGGAACTAGGGGTCATGAGAGAGGGATGGGGGAAGAGAGGGGGGGCAGAACAGGCAAAGCCTGCCATGGCTCTCATACCCTAATAGGTGAAATCAGAGAGCAGAAAAAAAGGGGATGGGGTTGGGGAGGCATCTATGGTAGTGCCTATCAGGAGCTAGTAGGCAGTGTGTGGAGGAAACAACAGTAAAAGAAGTGGAAGCAGTTCATGTGTTCAGTCCTTCGGCCTGCTCAGGTATGACCTGAGGAGGGGCACGAGAGTCCATAGTAGTCTTTGCTACAGTTGCAGCATAGCTAGTTAATCCAGGTCTCACAGGGGAAACAGTGTCCAATGCTTCAACAAGGGAGACATCAGAAAAATCTGCCCAATCCACTGGTTGTGCAATGTCCATCTCTTGAGAGTCATTCAACTCTGAATTCACCGGTTCTGCAACAGGGATAGATCTTCCCTGCAAATTTTAGCAGGTGGAGCTGTGGAGTGCTTGCTGGGTGAATGCTGGGGCCCACTCCTAGCTCATTGTCGAGATTTGGTAAATTAACTATTCGAGTGCTGAGGGAGAGAGGGCAGGTGGGACTGGGAGTCCAGTGTCACTGCAGATGCTAGGGCAGGAGAAGCTGAGGAGGTGTAATTGAACAAGGGGGGACCAGGTTGGTGAGGGACTGGTCCAGCTAGCATTGAGTCCCTTGGAGTCCCAGTGAGTGAAGAACTCTTCCTACTGGAAGGTCCCACCTGAGAGGGTTCCCAAAGCCTCCTGGGATTTGTAGTAGGGATGTGCATGGCCAGCCAAAATTTGGCAATCCAATGCTCAAGATCAGCAGGATGGTCAGCAATTATTTCATGCCCATCTTTGGCTACAAGGAGCCTGGTACGGTTTTTAAACTTAAAACGAAAGTCATGTTGGTAAAGGAAACACTTAAAATTATTATTATTATTAAATTATTATTATTATTATTAATGGGGCCAAAGGCTCTCCTCCTCACTACAGTCCCAATATAGAGAAATCTGGGCCCCTTGCCAGCGGATCTCCCCCAGGTATCTGGCAGCACGGAGGATTCATTCCTTCATGGAGTATTGAAGCAGGTAGGCCACTACAGGTCTGGGAGCATCTGTAGATTCATTGGGGCAAGTAGAGACCCAGTGCACCCTCTCCACATCTACAGGTCCTCTCCAGTGTTCTCCTAACGTAAGGGGTAGGTTGTTATTTAGAAGCCTTTCCATTGACTGCCCTTCAGCCCCTTCAGGGAGGCCGATAATCTGCAGATTGTTGCGGTGGCCTCTGTTCTCTTGATCTTTGGCTCTATCCCAGACAGCCACCACATGTTCCTCATGCTGGTGCAGGCGCTGCCAGATTTGTTGTTGTTGCAGTTCACAGGCCTCCTCTCACTGCTTGGAGACATTCATCAGATCTTGGAGTTGCCAAACTTTGGAGACTGTACCTGACAGAGAAAGGCTAATATCATCCACCTGGAAAAGTAATGCTTCTAACATTTAAGTAATGTATTGCAAAGATTCTCCCACAGATGCTGGCTGGGTGGTGGTAGACCTAGCTAAACTTGGAGGTAAGGCTGCTGTTGGGGGTCCATGCCTGCTGGATATGGAAGGTTTTAGGATCCCTAATTGCCTCGGTGCCTGTGTAGCAATAGCGGATAACTGCATAGTGGCTAGGAGCAGTAATGTGCAGTGGGGCCTGTGCAGCCTAGTGTGGCCAGAGGTACCATGGATAAAAGCACTGCGAAAAGTCACAAATCACATTGAAATCCATTTAAGAGCATGCCACCCAGTAAGCAGATCATCGCCAGTACATTAGACTGTAATTAGGGGTTGTCACTCCACGGGATCATGGCGTCCAAGCTTGGATGGTCCTTGGCCAGGAGAACTTGTAAGTTAAGCTGCCATCATGTTGGTGGCTAAACCCCCCTCCCCTGTTCTTCCTCTTTTCATTACATGCCTAAACATGTCTTTGTCCTCTTTCGTTAACTCCTGAACTATTCTTTCTTCAGTTTGCACCTTTGCACTCCTTACTGCTTTCCCTGCTTCCCTCTGTTTTTCCTAATTCACCTCACTATCCTCCACCCTCTGTGTCTCCTTATGACTTATGAATGCTACCCTTTTAGCCTTTACCTTTTTAGCCACCTCTTTTGAAAACCATGGCAGTCTCTTTTTTCTCTTGCTTTGCTCACTTGTTTGATGCAGAGGTTTGTTGCCTTTACCGTGCTCCCCATTTTCACCCACTATTCCTCCACCCCACCCAGGCCATCTCCTCCCCGGTCAATCCTGAGGCATTCACCCATCTTTATAAAATCTTCCCTCCTGAAGTCCAGGACCCTCACCCATGTGTGTTTTGATTCCGCAGTTGTTCTTGTGTTGAACCACACTGTATGGTGATCACATGTCCACAGGTGGCCTCCCACCTTGACATCCAGAATACTGTCCCTGGTCTAGATAGTCAAATGCCTTGGACAGGCCAATGAACATAGCACTTGTCATTAACACCCTATCTATGGCAGTTTGGATATCACTGGTTACCTTCAGCAGGGCTATGGTGGTGCTGTGTATAGGATGAAAGCCAGACTGATATCAGTTTCAAATGTTATTTTTGGCAGTAAACTCATTTATACCAGTGTGCATGAGTTTCTGCAAAATTCTTGCAACCACAGGAAGCAAGAAAATAGTGCAGTATCTACTAATTAGGTTACCAGCACCACTGTTGAGTATTGTGATGACTACAGCCTGTTTCATTTAGTTGGAAATACTGCATGGGTTAGTGACATCTTAAATACATGTACTAAGGGATAGGTAAGAGCAAGTGCACCAAATCTGAGCAGTTTGTTTTGGATGCCATGCATGCTACCAGCTTTGTTTGGGTTTATAGCAAGTAGCACCTTCATCACTTTAGGTACTGTGATAGATAATAATGAGATGAATTCTGGCAAAAGTGCATGTGTACAATGTAGGTGAATGACAAACCATGCAAATACAGTAAATGAGTCTCAGTTTGGAAATATAAGCATTTGTCTCCATTTCAAAATGTCCCAAAGGAATCCTTAGTTAATGGGAATGCAGGTAGCACAATACCTGCACAAAAGTGGTAGTAAGGAGGAGGCAGAAAACTACTGACCTGTCAGCCTGACTTTGTTGGTGGGTAAAGTAATGGAATCACTACTGAAGGAAAGAACTGGGGAATACCCTGCGACAAGTAGATTACAGGATATGAGGCAGCATGGTTTCCCAGGAGGGAGATCGTGCCAGACAAATATGATCGAGTTCTTTGACTGGGTGACCTGGGAAATGGATCAAGACACAGTGGTGGATGTAGCCTATGTGGATTTCAGTAAGGCCTTCGACACTGTTCCACACAGATGACTGGTAAGCCAGCTGGGCAGCCTATAAGTAGGTCCAAAAAATAGTAAAATTGGTAAGAAATTGGCTAAGCAACAGGAGTCAGAGGGTGGTGGTAAATGGTGTTCACCAGCTGGTGAACAATAGGGTGTCACAGGGGGCAGTTCTAGACCCAGTCCTCTTCAATGTCTTTATTAACGATATTACAGAAGCACTAAAAGGGAAAATATGCCTGTTCACAGATGACACAATAATATGTAACAGAGTGGACACAGCAGGGGAGGTGGAGAAAATGAGGGACAATCTGAAAAAACTGGAAAACTGGCCAAGGGATTGGCAACTAGGTTTGAGTGCAAAAATAGTGCAAAATTATGTACTTTGGGCACAGAAACCCGGGGGCAATGTACAAATTGTGTGGGGAGGTATTGGCAACCACAAAATAGGAAAGGGACCTGGGGTAATCATTTCTGATAATCTGAATGTAGCAAAGCAGTGTGATAAGGCAGTGGGGAAAGCTGGCAGAATGTGCGGTTGCATAGGGAGAGGTATCACCAGCAGAAAGAGGGAGGTAGTAGTACTCCTGTATAGATCTTTGGTGAGGCCGCACCTCAAGTACTGTGTCCAGTTCTGGAGGCCCCATCTCCGGAAGGACATTGGTAGGGTGAATGCAATACAGAAGAGGGCAACCAAAATGGTGCAGGGCCTGCATCAAAAGCCCTATGAGGAAAGACTCAAGGAATTAAATATGCATTCTCTAAAGGAAAGGAGGGAATGGGGGACATGATAAAAATGTTCAAATATCTCTCAGGTATTAATAAGATGCTGCACATGAAAGTAACATTTTACATAAAAAAAGATGCTTAAAGACAAGCCATGATATGAAGCTGGGGGAACTCAGAGGCGATGTGAGGAAATACTTCTTCACGGAAAGGGTGGTGGATGCCTGGAGCAGCCTCCCAGAGGAGGTGGTAGGTGCTGAAAGGGTAACAGGATTCATGCATGCATGGGATAGACACAAGGGGACCATAGAAATAAGGCGGGGGGAGAAGACTGGAGATCGAGTAGGGTCTGTGATGGCACAATAGGTAGGGAAAATAGGGCAGACTAGGTGGGCCAAGAGATCATTATCTGCTGATAACGTCTGTATTTCCATAATGACATCATAATGGCTGCTTCTGCACTCAAAGCAGAGCAATGTAATCAACCACAGATGGTTAATTGTTCATAACAAAAAACTAATTTAAAATTCTTAAAATGTAAAATACATTGTTCAGTATAAATTGGACACACAATGGCCTAACTCAGAATAAGACATTTAGCATCACTTGTGAGGGAAAAGGATATTCACAAAGTAACTCATGTCCTTGCCACTCATGAGTTACAGTCTTGAACAACCTTCACTAGTGATGTTAAATGACATATTCTGAATCAGGCCATTGCATACCTTATTTATTCCTTTATGGCTGCATAGAAAGATGTGTTATCACCTATGTGAAATATATATATATATATATATATATATATATATATATAGTACAGTTGTACCCAGTGTCAGGTTACCTTATGTCAGTCAGTATAGTGAGTGTTGAGCAGTCAAGAATATTCAAGGCAACCAATTTGCACGTGCCTGTATTCTTCTAATTTACCATCTGGATACTAGGTCTTGTAGGCAAAAGTGCTTGTGCAGGCACAGACATGCAAAGTACTGCTTCGGTAGATTGCCACTTTATCATTTTTCTAGGAGGTGTAGAGCTCAGTGGATTCTGTTTGATTACTGATATACTCTAATCTATGCACCAGTAACATCCCAAGAAAATTATGGAACTTGTAAGAAATGTGTTTAAAAATTGTGTGATAAGCAAGGATTGAGCTTGCTACAGTATAGCTGGATTTACATAATGATTGGGTGAAGTGGGCTATATCCATTAGCAATATCCCCACTAACTACTTGCAAAGTTTTAGGTCATACACTATTTAAAAGTGAACATAAGAAGGCCACTTTGCAGCAGGTTATTTTTTTTTATTTAAAAATTGGTGACTGGGAGAAACACACTGAGCCAAGGCCCATTTCCAGGTATGGCATGGGGAAAGGGGAGGGGTGAGTTAAGTTACAAAGAAAATAAAACCAGGCTGCTTATGAAATTACATGAGCAATAACATAAAGTACATTAGTCAAGTGAACTTGGTGAGTTAAAGATTTACATTTCAGTGTAGGTAAGTGAATGTGGGCTCACCTTATTGTCATTTGGTTAGGTATAATCCACATATCAGCTGAAATCTGATTACTCAACAGCCAGTCCCCTTTAAAATCATATAGCGAAAGAAAAAATGAGAAAAAAATACATATAACAAGCATTTGTCAATGCTGAAAATTCGCTGTTGGTATTGCTACTCTTCATGCCTCCCATATTTTTCTGTGTATATTCATCTGCCTTGCATTTTAAGGCAGCACTCTCAACACAAATTTCTTATGTTCTTCCAGCACTGGTTCACTTCATTAGAAAAACAAACATTTGTCAATGCCAAATGTTTGCTTGCTGGTATTGGCATTGGTAGGGCAGGAGTTAGATAGATGCATAATAGGAATAGCTGTGAAGTAATCAAGTAACGCCAACCCCCCACCTCCACCCTGCAGAGACTGACAGGCATTGGGGATGTGCCTTTGGGTCATCAGCCATAACACTCATGCCATTCCAATTCACCCCACCCTGAAGACACTGACTGGTGTCACAGTGTGCCTTGAGGTCTTCGGCCATTACGCTCACCCCATTCCATAAGGAAATAAGCTGAGATGGGTGCAGTATAGGAGAATTAAGTGAACATTACGGCCAAAGACTCCATGGCACACCTCAATACCTGTCAATGGCTGCAGGTTGGGGGTGGGGTGGAATGATGTGAGCATTAGGGCCACATGACTTAAGTCACCCCTCGCATCCTCCGTTAGTCTGTACAGAGTGGGTGTTAGATTGAAACCCTAATGCCCTGGGTGTTTGTTGATATTTTTCCTCCAAATTATCAACATGGGCTTTTTGGGACCCCACCTCATGAACAGTGGCAGTACCATTTTGTTACTCAATCCCAAAAGGTGATTTCACACAGCGAGTGTGCCAACACATTTCGGGCAGATGTGAAAAATTACAGCTATACTGTTCATGAGGAGATGTGAAGAAATGACAATGTTTAAAATCTGGAGTGAAAATATGAAAAAGTGGTGAAGTTATGAGTGTGCACAGACACTGTGCAATACACGCACATAACGCTGTCATTTTTTTGAATGCTTTCACCAAATTTTCAACATGTCCTTTTTGGGACCTCCCCTCATGAACAGTGGCACTGGGATTTAGTTAATCTGTCCCGAAAATTGATTTTGCACGGTGACTATGCCATTCTGCGCCATAGGTGCAAAAATATATTCCGAGAAGGAGGCAAAAAATGACAGCTGTACTGTTCAAAAGTGGGTGTGAAAAAATGTCAATGTGGGAAATTTGGAGTGAAAATATTAAAAATTGATGAAGTTACGAGCGTGTGTAGAAACTGCACAACAGACGCTCATAATGCAGTCATTTGTTGGAGTTTTTTCACCAAATTTGCAACAAGGGCTTTTTGGGACCCCACCTCATAAACAGTGGTACTGTCATTTCTTTAATTGGTCCCATAGAAACACAAAAACATAGAAGGTGACGGAAGATAAGGACCACAAGGCCTATCCAGTCTGCTCATTTTTTCTACTTTATGAATCTGCCATAGGCCTTTTCGCTGTCAATGGCCTATCTATTCATACTAATCTGTATTACTCCCTTATGCCTATCTCATGCCTGTTTGAAGCCCTGTACTGTATTCATATCCACCACTTCCTGAGGTAGGCCGTTCCATGCATCCACCACCCTTTCTGAGAAAAAGAACTTCCTCACATTACCCATGAATTGGCCTCCCTCTAATCTCATGCTGTGTCCTCTTATCCTGCTACTTTTCTTATATTGAAACATGTTAGAATCTTTCACCTTGTTAATGCCCTTAAGGTGTTTGAATGTTTCGATCATATTACTTCTCTCCCTCCTTGGCTCTAGGGTATACATACTGAGCTCCGTTAATCTGTTCTCATATGTTCTCTGATGCAGTCCCTGCACCATTTTGGTTGCCCTTCTCTGGACTGCCTCCATTTTGTTAATGTCCTTGTGCAGGTGCGGCCTCCAGTACTGCACGCAGTACTCCAGATCGGGTCTAACCAGTGTTTTGTAAAGAGGGATTATTACCTCCCTCTTATGACTTGTGATACCCCTACTAAGACATCCCGACATCCCTCTAGCCTTACCTACTGCTTTAATGGTCTACTTGGATGATATCAGGTCATCTGTTATTATGATGCCCAAGTCTCTTTCTTCCCTTGTGATTGCCAGCAACTCCTCTTCCAACCTATAGGTAACTTCAGGGTTTCTCTTCCTATGTGCATGATCTTGCACTTCTTTGTGTTAAACCCCAGTTGCACTCTTCAGATGATTTTGCCAGTTTTTCCAGATCTCTTCTCATTCTATCCACCCCAGCTGGATCATCTACTCTGTTGCAGATCTTGGTGACATCTGCAAAACTTAACCTCTCTTTCTTCCCTTGTGATTGCCAGCAACTCCTCTTCCAACCTATAGGTAGCTTCAGGGTTTCTCTTCCCTATGTGCATGATCTTGCACTTCTTTGTGTTAAACCTCAGTTGCCACTCTTCAGACCATTTTGCCAGTTTTTCCAGATCTCTTCTCATTCTGTCCACCCCATCTGGATCATCTACTCTGTTGCAGATCTTGGTGTCATCTGCAAAACTTAACCTCAAGTCCATCTGCAATGTCTCTGATGAAGATATTGAAGAGGACTGGCCCCAGGACTGATCCCTGAGGTACCCCACTTGTGACTTGTATCTCTTCTGACTGTATAGCATTTACCACCACTCTCTGTTTTCTGCTTGCCAACCAATTTGCCACCCAGTTGACCAACTTCTGACACACCCCAAGCCAACCCAGTTTAATAATCAATCTTCTATGTGGAACAGTATCGAAAGCTTTGCTCAAGTCAAGGTAGGCAACATTAACTGCATCCTTTTGGTCTACCACTCTGGTTATCCAGTCAAAGAAATTTATGTTTGACAGGATCTTCCTGTTGTAAACTCATGCTGTCTTGGATCCTGTGCTTCTATGGATTTCAAGTATTGTATTAAATATCCTTTCCTTAAGGAGTGCCTCCATAATCTTACCCACTACTGAGGTAAGACAGACTGGTCTGTAGTTCCCTGCCTCCTCCCTGCTGCCACTCTTGTGGAGTATGATCGCATGAGCCCTTCTCCAGTCTTCTAGGACCTCTCCTGTGCTCAGAGACTCACTAAACAGTTTTGCTAATGGCTCAGCTAGTTCCACCCTTAGCTTCTATAGTACCCTGGGATTTATGGCATCAGGTCCTATTGCCTTGTCCACCCTGAGCTTAGCAAGCTCTTGTAGGACCCTTTTTTTGTGAAGGGACTTGTGCATACCTCCTTCCCCCTGTGTCCATGGTACTGAGCTGGGGGCCCTGTCCTACTTTCTCTTCAGTAAATACTGAGCAGAAGTATCTATTTAGGATAGATGCTTTTCCTTGGGCCTCTTCCACACACTTCCCTTATCCCATTTGATCTTAGCAGTACCCCCTCAGGACTTTCTCATTTCACTAATGTATCTGTAGAAAGTCTTGTCCCCTTCTTTTACTGTCTGTGCTAGTGTTTTCTTGGTTTGGGCCTTTGTCTACCTTACTGCCTTCCCTGCTTCCCTTAGGAAAGTTTGGTATGCCTCCCTATCTTTGTCCCACTGTGTTCCCTTATATTTCCTAAAGGCCAACCTTTTGGCTCTGACCTTTTCTGCTACTGTTTTTGAGAACCAAAGTGGTTTCCTCCTTCTTTTGCACTTGTTTTTCTCCCTAACACAATGGAATGTTGCTTCAAGTATTGCATCCTTAATGCTTGCCCCCTTTGCCTGTACCCCCTCACCTGTATTTCTTCTTGCCAGGGCTAGCTTAACTCTGTTGGACTTCTTAACAAAGTCATCTCCTCTGAAGTTCCATAGTTTTGCCTTGGAATGGGATGATTTAGTTCTAGTGACCAAATTTGGTCCCAAAAGGCAAATCCATGCAGCGACCGCAAAATCACCTTTTGAGACCAAGAAATGAAATGATAGTGACAGTGTTAATGAGGAGGGGACCCAAGCACCCCATGTTTAAAATTTGGGACCAAAACTTGAAAAAGTGGCTGAGATATCAACCTAAGTTGAAACCCCCCATTGATTGCCATTATAGGGCTTACCATGATTTTCTTCAGTTTGTGGTCATCTTTTGAAGAGTGCAGATGTGTTCTCGGTCCACAGAAGATCACTGCTTCTGATGTGAGGTATGTATGGGTGGGTGGGTGTGGGGAGGTGTGGTGCACAGAGGGAGGGTGCAGGTTGGGGGAGGGGGCTGGCAGGAATGACGAGGGATCATTTTCTTTTTATTTCAAGTTTAAAAAAAAAAGACCTCTTGGGACTGTTTTCTTTTTTACATGTAAAATATTAATAACACAGATTTTGACACACTGGGGTGTGCTCCCAGTCTTCCAGAGTACTGTGGGTGGGGATCAATGCTGAACTGGAGATTGGACACCCTGAGGTTAGCTGAGAATATAGGGGCATGGGTGGGGTGGCACATCTGACACCAGGAGTGAGCATCTCAGTGTCAGAAACATCAGAGGTAGTGTTTTGGCACACTGCGGTGGGCTCCCAGTATGCCAAATTAAAGGGGTAGGGGGATATATACTGACAGTGGATTGAGCACCCCAATGTCGGCAGGTGGGGGGGATCCATTAATGCAAATGCACTTAAAGTGAAAGTGCCTTCAGCTCCCAGACCATATGGAGCTTAGGCTGTGGCCTACTCCCTACGTGTGGAAGAAGAGGACCACAAGGAGTCAGAGGGAAGTGGAGGAGGCAGGGGAGAAAAGCACCTCCTCCCACCTTCCAGGAAGGGACTGGTGGGGTGGTGAGGGGGGCAGAGACATCAGCCAAGCTGATCGGGACACAAACAGCTGTTTGCTGTATGGTGACCTGCAGATGAAAGGAAAAAAGCCACCACATGATTGGTGTGGCTTTTCCTTTTCAATTGCAGATCACTTCAGACACAACAGCATCATGATCAGCCTTGCTGATTATTGGTGTGATACTGTCAAGCCCCTTGCAGAGCACTCTGCATTGGACAGACAGTGTCACACCCTCAACAGTCACTCCTCCCAAGAAGTTAGACACGCATGCGCAAACTTAAAAAAGATTGCCATTTTGTTGAGGCTAGGGTGCACTGGATTTTTTGATTACTAATATAAGCCATGCACCATAAGCATCAATAGAAAATAAGTGAATTTATAAGAAATGTGTTTAACATTTTTTGAGTGAAGTAGGGTTGAGCTTGCTGCATCTAGATTTGCACAGTGTCATACTGAAATTCTTTTTGCAGATCTGTATGGAAAAATACAGTTCCTAGCCACTTAAATATTTGAGATTTAATAGAAAAATATTACTTTTGACAATCTGTGAGGTCTTGCTTTGATTTAGTTGGTGAAAGTTTGTCTTACCTAGATTTTACTTAGGAAGAAGAAAGAAGAAGCTATTTTTTTTCTTAAAAGTGTCAAAACCTACAGCTGGACCAAAAAAACACATACAAAACTTAAGAGGTACAATTTATTGCTGACAGAAGTATCTATTTACTTCAAATAAATTTATATGTTCTCATTAAATAAATTAAAATACTCTGGGGTCCAAAGTAGTTGGGATTTGCTGACATAACCCTACCAGAAGGATGCAATTGAATTCACTCCACTTGCAGTATGAAATGTAAAGGTTACTAACACATGAAAATCTGAAATCAAAATGGCTAGTTGTCTATTTATTGGATGTGAACACATGCACTTAACATAATTTACATTACATTTTGGGGAGACAAGGTCATTGTGATGGAGTATAAAATGTATATGTTGATTTGCAAAACCTGCCAAATTCTACAGCAAATTAATGGCTCCAAAATTAGTGTTATTTCAAAAATGGTCTGTCATTTAATCTAAGGTAAACCTCAGTAAAGGTATGCTAAAATGGTCAATATAAATGCATCCTAGAGTGGCATGGAGATCTTTTTTCCATTAAACATACTTTACTATTTTCTCTTGTAACAATAACAAGCCATACAAACTATAATACATGAATAAAATAAGAATAAAACACCATCTCAAAAAAAGAAAACCACACAAAACACAATAATGTCAGTCCATCAAAGAACAACAATAATAAAATAAAATACTCCCCAACCCATCTTACCCCCCCACACACTGAGCTCAGGCAAGGGGAAAAATGTATCTGATAGTGAAAATAAGGGTAAAGAAAATGAAATGCAATCCATGGACTCCAAATCAGTAAAAGATCAAACAAAAAGATTATATATAGTAATGAAAAAATGACCCACAAATAAAAATGAGTGAAATGACCACAATTACAGTTGTATGGAGGATATAGATAACAGAGAGTAGAGATGATCCCACCTAGACTGGAACAGATCCAAGCCCTTACAGAGAGAGGCAATATGTTTCTCTACTATCAAGGCTAATAATATTTCTTGATGCCACTATCTGTAAGACAGGATAGATGAATCTTTCCAGTGTCTTAAAATAATAATTTTAGCCATTACAGATATAAGTAGCATATGAGCTTTCTGATTATTGGGAAGATCAGAAGGAAAATGTTCCACCTGGCAGATCTCAGGTAAGAAATAGTCATTCAGGTTGAAGAGGGGAACCAAGGATTCCTTGATGGAATTCCAGAAGGGGGTCACTTTATTACAGTCTCAGATTACATGCTTCAGTGCACCCTCCACGAAGCCACATCTGGTACAGACTGGAGAGGATATTCTTCCGATTTTAAATAATTTAGATGATGTATGATAAAGATTAGGCAAAATATGAAACTGTAGAAGTGTATCAAAGCTATTGCCAGCACAAGCTACTTACCGAAGCTCTCTACTTACAGACTGCTGTTAAATAGATGTTCAGGAGTCCTTTTTTTCTAAACAAAGCGCTTTGTTTTATTTATGTGAACATCCCCATGAAAACAACAGTGACTCCACAGCATAACTCTCTCTTCACTCATATGATGACAGTCT
Organism: Neoceratodus forsteri; assembly: GCA_016271365.2. NCBI lineage: Eukaryota > Metazoa > Chordata > Ceratodontiformes > Ceratodontidae > Neoceratodus > Neoceratodus forsteri. The sequence continues at coordinate 795,359,835 of CM057454.1, forward strand.
TCTGATGCATTTCATGCCACCTGGTGCTTAATCATAGGCTGACAGGTTGAACGTTACATAGCCATTATATAGAAAGACTTATTAAAGTGATACTGCTTATTTAAACCCAAGTTGCTTGGTGCAGGGTTAAAAACATAATCATAGTACATAGCATCATTGTCCTTACACTAATACACTCATATTATATGATATGAAAAAAGGTTGTATGCCTATAATGCCCAGACTTATCTTAATGTTATTTCTATTTAATACTACAGAACATTCCAAGGATTAGTGCATTAAACAAAATACTGTAACTGTACTTATGCTGAAAAGGCATATATGTTTGTAATGCTCAACCTGATCTTTGATGTTGTTAGTACTTAAAATTTCAGAAAATCTCAGAGATTCAGTGCCTTAAACAGAAAACTGTAATATTCTTTAAAATTTCTATTATTATCACACTTCAGAACAACTGGTAGTGTCCTTGATTTCCACATGTATTCCCACAAGAATTTACTACAGTGCACCAGGTTGAATAAGATTATTTGTTGTAAGAAAAACAAAGAGAGTAGCCTGTTAATAATTGCAAGTCTCCTAATTAGCAAATCATGTTATGTTATATTTCCAGAGATTTATACCATTTAATTCAAACATCTGGTTACACACAAGAGAATTCTTAACCACAATTTATAATGAGAGATGCCACTATAGGTAACCATTTCATTGGGTGGTGGGGGTATTTTTCAAGAATGGTTTCAGTTTGATTCTTTCCTTCAGACCTGGTTTATCTGATCCCCCCAAGTTGAATATCCAATACTGCTCCCACTTGAGGAGGACATTGTCATAATTACCCCCCTCTCGGACTCCTGATGGGTTTCTCCATGCCCCAGAAAGTCAATTTGTGTTCATTCCTATTACTTGCTGTATTAATATGCACTGCCAATGCATTTTTAGGATCTTTTTTTTCAATGGTTCTGAGGTGTTCTCCTATTACCTCCCTCTTATGACTTGTGATACCCCTACTAAATCATCCCAACATCCCTCTAGCCTTACCTACTGCTTTAATGGTCTGCTTGGATGATTTCAGGTCATCTGTTATTATGATACCCAAGTCTCTTTCTTCCCTTGTGATTGCCAGCAACTCCTTTTCCAACCTATAGGTAGCTTCAGGGTTTCTCTTCCTATGTGCATGATCTTGCACTTCTTTGTGTTAAACCCCAGTTGCACTCTTCAGATGATTTTGTCAGCTTTTCCAGATCTCTTCTCATTCTATCCACCCCAGCTGAATCATCTACTCTGTTGCAGATCTTGGTAACATCTGCAAAACTTAACCTCCAGTTCATCTGCAATGTCACTGATGAAGATATTGAAGAGGACCGGCCCCAGGACTGATCCCTGAGGTACCCCACTTGTGACTTGCATCTCTTCTGACAGTATTGAATTTATCACCACTCTCTGTTTTCTGCCTGTCAACCAATTTACCACCCAGTTGACCAACTTCTGAAACACCCCAAGCCTACCCAGCTTATTAATCAATCTTCTATGTGGAACAGTATCGAAAGCTTTGCTCAAGTCAAGGTAGGTGACATCAACTGCATCTTCTTGGTCTACCATTCTGGTTATCCAGTCAAAGAAATTTATGTTTGACAGGATCTTCCTGTTGTAAACTCATGCTGTCTTGGATCCTGTGCTCCTATGGATTTCAAGTGTTTTACTTACTATCCTTTCCTTAAGTAGTGCCTCCATAATCTTGCCCACTACTGAGGTAAGACAGACTGGTCTGTAGTTCCATGCTTCCTCCCTGCTGCCACTCTTGTGGAGTATGATTACATGAGCCCTTCTCTAGTCTTCTAGGACCTCTCCTGTGCTCAAAGGCTCACTAAACAGTTCTGCTAATGGCTCTGCTAGTTCCACCCTTAGCTCCTTTAGTACCCTGGGATTTATGGCATCAGGTCCTATTGTCTTGTCCACTCTGAGCTTAGCAAGCTCTTGTAGGACCCTTTTTTATGTGAAGGGACTTGTGCACACCTCCCTCCTTCCCCCTGTGTCCATGGTATTGAGCTGGGAGCCCTGTACCACCTTCTCCTCAGTAAATACTGAGCAGAAGTATCTATTTAGGATAGATCCTTTTTCTTGGTCCTCCTCTACACACTTCCCCTTATCCAATTTGATTTTAGCAGTACCCCCTCAGGACTTTCTCATTTCACTAATGTATCTGTAGAAAGTCTTGTCCCTTCCTTTTACTGTTCATGCTAGTGTTTCCTTGAGTTGGGCCTTTGTCTGCTTTACTGCCTTCCCTGCTTCCCTTAGGGAAGTTTGGTATGCCTCCCTATCTTTGTCCCACTGTGTTCCCTTATATTTCCTAAAAGCCAACCTTTTGGCTCTGACCTTTTCTGCTACTGTTTTTGAGAACCAAAGTGGTTTCCTCCTTCTTTTGCACTTGTTTTTCTCCCTAACACAATGGAATGTTACTTCAAGTATTGCATCCTTAATGCTTGCCCACTTTACCTGTACACCTTCACTTGTATGTCTTCTTGCCAGGGCTAGCTCAACTCTGTTGGCCATCTTATCAAAGTCAGCTCCTCTGTAGTCCCATAGATGCTCCCAAATTGAATATCCTATACAGCTCCCACTTGAGAAGGGCATTGTCATAATTACCCCATTTTGGACTCCTGATGGGTTTCTCCATGCCCCAGAAAGTCAATTTGTGTTCATTCCTATAACTTGCTGTATTAATATGCACTGCCAGTGCATTTTTAGGATCTTTATTTTCAATGGCTCTGAGGTGTTCTCCTATTCTCTGTTTAAATTGCCTCTTGGTTTTTCCTATGTAGAAACTATTGCAAGAGCAGTTTGCCATGTATACCACCCCTTCAGTGGCACATGTAATGAACAGTCGTATCTTTATTTCTTGTTTTGTTTTTGGATTTTTAAATGTCTTGGTGCTCACTACAGGTGGGCAAAACTTGCAATACCCACATTTGTGGCAGCCATCAGGTTTTTTAGGGAGCCACATAGTTGGGGTTCCCTTTTTCCATTGTACTGAATGTACTGAACTGTCCCTTAAACTTTTAACTTTTCTGTGCACCTTTCTAGGAGTAGTATCCCTCAGGACCTTCAGACCTGGGTCCAGGCTGACCATATGCCAGTGTTTTTTTAATAATGTCCCCAATTTCCTTGGATTGTGCACTGTGTGTGGAAACAAAGTTAATCCTAAGGCCCTTCTTCTCTTTCTCTCTGTTTCTGAGCATGATGACCTCTGGCCTCTGCATGCTGCCAACTTCTCTTCTGGCTTTTCTCACTATCTGCTCTGGATAATCTATGGGTTTTAGTCTGTCTTCTAGCTCTGTTGCCCTCTCCTCATAGGTTTTATGTTCACTGCAGTTTCTTTTAATTCTAATGAATTGTCCCTTTGGTATTCCTGCAGTTGTGTTGTATGGGTGACTACTCTGGGCTTGAAGTAAGGTATTCCTATCTGTAGGTTTACAGTATAGATCTCTTTAACCTCCCCATTTCTATCTTTTGCTACAGTCAGATCAAGAAAGCTTATCTAAATTTTACTGAAAGATATTGAAAATCTAAGAGTTTTGTTGCTATTCTCCAAGTGTCTCACAAATGAAAACAGTTCATCCTCAGTTCCTTTCCACACAATTAATATATGTCATCTATAAACCTCCTATAGAGGTCTATGTGCTGTAGGAAAGGGTTATTCTCTGGTGACCCTATTGCCTCTTCTTCCCACTTGTCTAAATATATATTGGCAAAATTGTGTGCTAAGCTGGCCCCCATGGTGGTCACTTGTTTTTGGACAAACTGTTTATCCAAATAGAAGAAAGTGTTACACACCAAGACCATCTCAGTAAGTTGCAATGAAAATTTAGTTCCTGGGGTCCTTACTTTCCCTTTTTTCTTAGTAATAGTCCAGGGCTTCCAATCCTTCATCATGGGAAATGTTCAAATACAGGGATTCCACATCTAGGCTTATTAATATGTCATCTTCCTGTATTTCTAACTCATCTAGCACATTCTGAATATCCCTAGTATCCTTGATACATGATGGAACATGTTGAGCTATATCTCTGATATAACAATCTACCAGTTTAGACAGTGGTTCAGTAAGTGAGTCATTTCCAGATACAATTGGGCAGTCAGAGGGGTTGACCAGACATGTGTGGACCTTTGGGAGACAATAAAAAACAAGCTTTAACAGGATTCTCTACTGTTAAATATGCTATAGTGTCCTCTGACACTCAGCTCTTTTTCTTTCAGAACCTCCAGATATATATCAATGTTTTTCTTAAATTCAGCAGTCAGATCCCTGCTGACTTATGTGTAAAATTCCTTATTACTCAATTGCCTGCACACCTGCTGGTTATACAGTTCTGTGTCCATGACCACTAAGGACCCCCCCCCTTGTATGTTGGCTTAATGGTAATCTCTGTGTTAGTGCTTAATCTTTCTAAAGCAGTTCTTTCAGCTCTGCTTAAATTTTGATGATAAGACATGCTTGACTAACTTCTTTGTTCAATGCATTAATGTCTCTCTCACAACTCCTCAAGAAAGTCTGCAAATCAGATGTTAAATGAGGACAGAACGTGGACTTAGGTTTAAAAGTCTCATGAAAGTTTTCATTAATAGTTGTAACATTGTTCATTTCAGGTGTTGGACTTACCCCACCAAACCAACTCCTGGTTTTCTTCATTTTTACATGCAAAAAGGATTTTAATCCAAGGTTTCTCACAAACTGGTTACAATCCACTATTGTCTCAAAGACATTGAATTTTTTTTGTGTGTGTATTTATTTATCCTCCTGGGCCACCTCTCTGCCTCCGGTGCTCCTCACATCCCATCCAGGGATCCAGCCACCATCCGTCTCGACTGGGACCACTGGCACCCTGAAATCCCTGCAGCTTGCCCACTGCAGTGGGGCAGCAGAGAGCCCCCAACTCCCCACCCTCACGGATCCAATTCAGGTGCCAGCTCCTGACAAACACTCATGGACAGACATCAAGCCATATGACAGGTGCCACCTTTTTTCCTTGTTTGCTCCTCCCTTCCCATTGCTGGAGCCACGGGTGTGCAATGACACCAGCGGGGGAAGAGGCATATGCAGCCACATGCTTCTTCCCCAAGCATCTGCCCAGACTCCTCCCACTGCTGCCACCCCATGCCCTGACCCCTAGCCTCTGCCAGGGAGAAATCGGGCACTGAGAAGTGAATTCCCCTCTCCCCGTAGAAGGAGAGCAGTCCAACAGATGCTCTATCCTTCTCCTCCCCACCAACCCCCAGTGACCCATGCTTCTTCCTGAACATGAGTCGCAGGTGCAGCACAAGGTAAGGCATCCAGCTCCTCTTCCTTTAGCACCACCGGGCTGGCCCAAAGACATTGACTTTTTGAGATGGCACAAATGATAGGCCCTTATTCAGCAGTGAAAGTTCCATTTATGAGAGTTCATATCTGGAGCTGTTAATAATGTTCCCTATTGGTAACTGTTCCTGGGTTGTCCTCAATGCATCCATCTCCCTAGTGCTCTGCCTCTTCCTCTGCCTCCTCCTTTTTCTGCCCCCTGCATTGTCCATTTTTGGGGGCTGCTCAAAATTGAGTCTCTGGCTTCTTCTTGGGCCCTCTGGGGTCGTATATGGTGATGGGACTTGATTCAATATCTCCTCTTCACCCAGATAAATATCCTCAGTGTTGTTTATTTCTTGTTCTTGTTCACATCTCCTTTGGTCCATTCTTGTCGTTGTCCTTAAAATTGGTTTATCTCTGCTGCAGTGTCATTGTTATTTCCTGGGCCTCTACTCTATTCAAATATGGCACAGTTCATATAATCACTAGCATCTCTCTCAAACTTGGTTTGCTTAATCTCTTCTATCATATCGTATCTGATTAAGTTATTTTTAAACTCTGTCCATTAGTTCTTCATAAAGTGGGTGTTCTGCAAATTCCAACAGTGCTGCTTCTTTTTTCTTAATCTCTAATTACGTTTCATTCTGAATCTCCAGGTTTTCCTTTAAAATAAGATCTGTGTATTCTCAGCTCGCATTGCTGCTAATCTTGTGCAAATTTTCAAGAAAGCCCTTCTAGAAAATTGGCACAAGATTAGCAGCAATACGAGCCAAGAATACATAGAGCTTATTTTAAAGTAAAACCTGGAGATTCAGAAAGAAACAGATTTAGAGGTTAAGAAAAGAAAAGCAGCACTGTTGGAATTTGCAGAAGACCCACTTTATGAAGACCTAAGGGACAGATTTAAAAATAACTTAATCAGATATGATAAGAAGATACAAGAGATTAAGCAAACCAAAACTTGAGAGAGATGCTAATGATTATATGAACAGTACCATATTTGAATGGAGTAGGGGCCCAGGAAATAACACTGATGCTACAGCAGGGATAAAACCCATTTTAAGGACACCGACAAGAACAGACCAAAGGAGACCCAAACAAAAAATAAACAAAGCTGAGGATATTTATCTAGGTAAAGATGAAATACTGAATCAAATTCCATCACCATATACCACCCCAGAGGGCCCAAAAAGAAGTCAGAGACTCAATTTTGAGAAACCCAGAAAAAACAGACAAGGCAGGGGGGCAGGAAGAGAAGGAGGAGGAAGAGGCAGAGCACGAGGGAGATGGATGCATCGAGGACAACCCAGGAACAGCTACCAATAGGGAACATTATTAACATTTCCAAATATGGACTCTTGGAAATGGAACTTTCACTGCTGAATAAGGGCTTATCATTTGTGTCATCTCAAAAAGTCAATGTCTTCGAGACAATAGTGGATTGTAACAGGTTTGTGAGAAATCTTGGTTTAAAATCCTTTTTTGCACTCAAAAATGAAGAAAATCCAGAGATTGCACATGGTGGAGTAAGTCCAACACCTGAAATGAACAATGTTACAACTATTAATGCAGACTTTAATAAGACTTTTAAACCCAAGTCCACTTCCTGTCCTCCTCTAACATCTGCATTGCAGACTTTCCTGAAGAGTTGTGAGAGAGACATTAATGCATTGGACAAAGAAGTTAGTCAAGGCATATCTTATCATCAAAATTTAAGCAGAGCTGAAAGAACTGCCTTAGAAAGATTAAGCACTAACACAGATATTACCATTAAGCCAGCAGACGGGGGGGGGGTCCATAGTGGTCTTGGACACAGAAATGTATAACCAGGAGGTGTACAGGCAATTGAGTAATAAGGAATTTTACACAGAAGTCAGTAGGGATCGGACTGCTGAATTTAAGAAAAGACATTTGTAAATATCTCGAGGTTGTGAAAGAAAAGGGCTGGGTGTCAGAGGACTCTATAGCATATTTAACAGTAAAGAATCCTGTTAAAGCTTGTTTTTATTATCTACCAAAGGTCCAAAAATATTTGGTCAACTCCTCGGCCACCCGGAAATCTGGAAATGACTCACTTACTAAACCACTGTCTAAACTGGTAGATTTTTATATTAGAGATATAGCTCAACATATTCCATCATGTATCAAGGATACTGGGGATATTCAGAATGTGCTAGATGAGTTAGAAATACAGGAAGATGATATATTAGTAAACCCTAGATGTTGCATCCCCTATATTCGAACATTCCACATGATGAAGGATTGGAAGTCCTGGAATATTACCTAGAGAAAATGGAAAGTAAGGACCCCCCAACAGAATTTTTGTTGCAACTTACCGAGATGGTTTTGAAGTGTAACACTTTCTTCTATTTGGATAAACATTTTGTCCCCCCAAAAAAGGGACCACCGAGGGGGACAGCTTAGCACCCAATTTTGGCAATATACAGTATATTTGGGCAAGTGGGAAAAAGAGGCAATAGGCTCACTAGAGAATAACCCTTTCTTACAGCACATAGACCTCTATAGGAGGTTTATTGATGACATATTAATTGTGTGGAAAGGAAATGAGGAGGAACTGTTTTCATTTGTGAGACACTTGGAGAATTGTGACAAAAGTCTTATATTTTCAGTGTCTTTCAGTAAAATTTAGATAAGTTTTCTTGACCTGATTATAGCAAAATATAGAAATGGGGGAGTTCAAACAGATTTATACCATACACCTATGGATAGGAATATCTTACTTCAAGCCCAGATTAATCACCCATACCACACAACTGTAGGAATACCAAAGGGACAATTCATTAGAATTAAAAGAAACTGCAGTGAACATAAAACCTAAGATGAGAGGGCAACAGAGCTAGAAGACAGACTAAAAGCCAGAGGCTATCCAGAGAAGATAGTGAGAAAATCCAGAAGGGAGGTTGACAGCATGCAGAGATCCGAGGTCATGAGGCCCAGAAACAGAGAAAGAGAGAAGGGGGACCTAAGGATTAACTTTGTTTCCGCACACAGTGCATAATCCAAGGAAATTAGGGACATTATTAAAACACACTGGCATATGGTCAGCCTGGACCCAGATCTGAAGGACCTGAGGGATAACACTACTAGAATGGTGTACAAAAAAGGAGAAAAAAAATAAGAGACAGTTTAGTACATTCAGTACAACCAAAAAAGTAAACCCCCAACTATGTGGCTCCCTAAAAAATCTGATGGCTGCCACAAATGTGGGAATTGAAAGTTTTGCACACATGTAGCAAACACCAAGACATTTAAAAATCCAAAAACAAAACCAAAAGTAAAGATATGTGGGTTAATTACATGTACCACTGAAGAAGTGGTATACAAGGCAAACTGCTCTTGCAATAATTTCTACATAGGAAAAACCAAGAGGCAATTTAAACAGATATAGGAGAACACCTCAGAGCCATTGAAAATAAAGTTCCTAAAAATGCACTGGCAGTGCATATTAATACAGCAAGGAATAGGAATGAACACAAATTGACTTTCTGGGGCATGGAGACATCAGGAGTCTGAGAAGGAGTAATTATGATAATGTCCTCCTCAGGTGGGTGCAGTATTGGATATTCAATTTGGGGGATCTGATAAAACAGGTCTGAAGGACAGAATTGAACTGAAGTCATTCTTGAAAAATAAATCCCCCCACCCACCCAGTGAAATGGTCCACCATATAGTGGCATCTCTCATTATAAATTGTGACTAAGGAGTCTCTGCATGTAACCAGATATTTGAATGAAATGTTTAGATGTCTGAATGAAACTGTATAAATCTCTGGAAATATAACATAAAATTATTTATTAATTAGGAGACTTGCAATTATTGTTAACAGGCTTCTCTCTTTGTTTTTCATACAGCAAATAATCTTAGTAAAACTGGAACACAGTGATGAGTTCTTGTGGGAAACCATGTGGAAATCAAGGACATTACCAGCTTTTACAAAGTGTGGTAATAATAGAAATTTTAAAGAATATTACAATTCTCTGTTTAAGGCACTGAATCTCTGAGATTTTCTGAAATTTTAAGTACTAACAATATCAAAGATCAGGTTGAACGTTACAGACATATATGCATTTTTAGCATAAGTTTTGGAATATTCTGTAGTATTAAGTACAAATAACATTAAGATAAGTTTGGGCATTATAGGCATACATCCTTTTTTAAATATCATTTATTATGAGTGTATCTGTGGAAGGACAATGATGCTATGTACTATAACTATGTTTTTAACACTGCACCAAGCACCTTGGGCTTAAATAAGCACTGTCACATTAATAAATCTTTCTATTTAATGTCTATGTAACATTCAACCTGTCATCCTATGATTAAGCACCAGGGGCACGAAACATGTTAGGAGACTGTTACCATATGAGTGAAGAGGGAGTTATGCTGTTGAGTCACTGTTGTTTTTCATGTGGATGTTCACATAACTAAAACAAAGCACTTTATTTAGAAAAAAGAACTCCTGAACATCTTTCTAACAGAAGTCTGTAAGTGGAAAGCTTCAGTAAGTAACTTGTGCTGGCAATAGCTTTGATGCACTTCTACTTGTTAATTCTGGCCTTGCACAGCAGACCCAGGTGTAGCCCAGACTGTTTACTAAAGATTTGAAACTGTGTAAACTGGTATCTATCCTGTTTAATATACTTAGAGGGTACGCCAAAGATGTGACCAGAACTCAGGGGCACTCTGTAATCCCAAAACTGTGACCAATAAAAGCAGTCTCCAGTAGAGCCATAGGGGTCCAGAGTTTGAAGAAGCTGGTAAAGCCTGAAGACTGAATGGGGTTGTTGGTCAGTGGCAAAGAGAGAGTCAGGGGTAGCTGGACCCAACCACAGCCAAGGTTCAGGGCCCAAAAAATGCAAGACGGCATGGTGATTTCGTGCAGTAACTGCAAAATCACCTTTAGGGAGTGAAAACACATTTTGGCCAAGATTTGAAAAATAACAGCTGTCACATTCATGAGGTGCTGTGAAGAAATAGCTATGTTGAAAATCTGGTGTTAAAACATTGCAAATTACCAAAGTTACAAGCCTGTGTTGGTAAATGTCAATGCAGGAGCATAACCTTGTTGTTTTTTAATATTTGTATGCCAAGTTTTGAACATAAAGACAAAAATCTACAGCACAAAAGAACCAAGGCAAGGGTTACCCCAAATGACATTGACAATAAAGCCAAGTTTCAAAGAAATAGAAAATCACACATACCCTGATAATGTAAAGAATCATGGAATATATATGCAAATTACCATAACATTTTAGCACAGTTCAGCTTTAAGCAGGAATGCATGGTACTAAAGGGCCTCTCACACAATCTGCAAATGGTGCAAACAGAAGTTTTTAACATAGCTTTCTTATGATCTCATGAACAAGGGCAGAGAAAATGTTCCACTCCTGCCCAAAAGGTTATTTTGTGCAATGACCACAAAATCACCTTTAAGGTCAGATTTGCCTATAGTCACTGTAATTGTTCATGAAGCAGGGTCCCAAAATGCATGCTGAAAATCTGGGGCAAAGTATTAAAAAAATGGCCAAGTTATGCCACTAAGTTCAAAACCCCATTGAAATACATTGAACTGAATACCTGATTTCCTCAGTTCATGGTCCTGCTTTGAAGAGTGAAGATGTGTCTGTGGTCCAGAGAAGATTATGGTGTTGGACACCAGTTGGGTAAGTAAGGGCTTGGGGGATGTGTGGGGGGGTGCTGAGTGCAAGGGTTGGGTGGGGGGACTAAGGGTGCAATGTACATCAATTGACATTTTTCTGTTTTACAGGGTTTCCAAAAAAAAAACAATGAGGGGCAGTTTTCAACATTTCAGGTGATGACACTGGGATATTGGGCAGCCCCAGTGTATTATGTTTGTGGGGGTGTGGTGGTGGTTGATGAGAGGGAGGGTTGGGTGAGGAGGAATAGTTATGGGGTGCCGGCAACAGACATTAATGGATGTTTTTCTTTGTTGCAAGCATACATACATTAATAAAATAAAAATTAAAATTAAAAACAAAGTGATGACATTGGATGACTGGGCACCCATTAATGTTGTTATGTTTGTTAGGGGTGCTGAGAGGGAGGGGTGGGTGGGGGAGTTAGAGAGTTGCCAGCTACAGGCTTCGACGGATGTTTTTCTTTGTTATAGGCTACCTATACAAATACAATAATGACTATGGGACCCCGACACTGGAGGATTAGGCACCCCAGTGTCAGTGTTACCTTTGGGGGGTGGGAGGTGGTTGCTGAAAGGAGGGTTGGGGGGCAGTTACAGGGAGGCCTGCAACAGACATCAATGGATGGTTTTCTTTCTTATAGACTTACAGGCTCCTGACATTGAAAGACACACAGCTATTTGCTGAACAGCTTCATGCAAATTAAAGTACCAAAGCCCTCTCTGATTGGAGTGGCTTCAGTCCTTTGAAGTACACAAAGTTTCTGCCCAGTAAGCAGCGAGTGATACCAGGACCACAGCGCATGTTCACTGGTGAACACTGCCAAGCCCCTGATATTGTGAGTGCAATGGGCTCAGCAGTGATACACCTCTGATATCCCCTATTCCTTGCCACAAAACATTTGGTGCACAAGTGCAGCCAACATAAAAAGCAACTGCATGCATTTTGCACTAAAATTAAAGTAACACATGAACAAGATCTGGGCTGAGTAGATGGACCTTTGGTCTTTTTTTCTGCCATCATTGTCTGTATTTCTGAAAAGGTAAGAAAGTTATTTCTGATATCTTGCTTTGCACAAGACCTGCAGGGCCCTGCACAAAGAAAGTTATGACTTACAGTATGTGCACTTTGTGCAGACCCTGTGTAAAGCAAGATAGGACTCACCTCCTGTTTCAAGCATTGGTTGACGTATCCTTCATGAAACAAGTAAGGACTCAATTTCTGTGAAGTTATATTTCTACTTTCTCAGAAAGTTAGGAAATTCATTGCAAGGAGTTATGTTTATGAATTGTCAATGTTTAAGTGCCAAAAAAATTAGGGAAATGTGGTGTTAGAGATTTTTTCAAACAGAACACCAATTCCATCCACAGACCCTAGTTGTCAGGACCCAAGGCTAAGCTTCAGGCCGATGACCATGCCACATGGGTCTGCTGTTTCAAGTTAGAAGTCTGTGGTGCAAATAATATAGAACCATAATGGAACACCAGCATTTTCAGAGTGTACATTAATGTAGAAAGAGACTGGGCATCAACACCAGAGAAAGTAGCCTAGCAGCCCTCATTTCAATATAATAAAACATAAAACATACATTAAGTACATTCACATCTAATCTTGATGGATAGGTCCTTTTGTGTATCAATTCTAACTAGTTGCTGTGACAGACTACAACAGATGGCAAGAGGGAAGGGGTCTTAAAGTTTTGGGGTTGCATATGTTATAAACAAGCATTCTGTATTGAAAGTTTCTTTTGGAAACAGAGAGCAGCCTTCAAAATGCTGATGGCATCATAATAGCATGTCTTGCCCTGAAACAAGCTGCTGAACTCAAAGAGAAACAGTTAAATGTTAAACAAACGGCATATTTCAAAACTATAACTTGTACAGTAAACAGATGCTGTGTAATATGTAATATGAACTGACTCAAAATACACAGTTTAGCACAACTTATGCGGGATCATAAATTTAATAGCTCACTCAAAATACTTGTGAGACTGCATGACTTTCCTAACTCACTTGAGGCTTCATCATTCAGAAGCTGTGGTCCTGCCTTCTTACTCATGAAAATAAATTACTGTATGTATTTTGAGTCAGGCCATTGTACTGCATATCCTATATTTTTAAAATAAGTAATTTATGATAACAGTCAGAGACACAGTGCCACAAAAGAGCACCACACCAGGGCTGGCACCATGTGGTGGAAAAAAATACAAAAAAATACAAGTATAAACTGGCCTGGTTGTGCTCCCAGTGTCTCAAAAAAATGTAACTAAAATTAGCTATGCGGTGGACTCCCAGTGTCGGTACTTGTAAATACTGCCCATTATTTTATTAATATATTATTGCAATATATGCTATGTCTGTACCAATTGATTGTTGATTGTCTTCATGATCTGTCTCTATCCTGATGATATCTAGATTTAGTAGTTGCCCGTATTGGTCCTTGCAAGAATAGATCCAGAAGCAAATGATTTGATACCTTTTAATGGACCAACATAGATGTAACAACAAGAACAAAGTGCTCTAGATTTCGGACCAACCAGTCCTTCTTCAGAAGCTCATGGCAGTTGTTTAGAAAATACAATACTTATAACAGCTAGATAATGCAGAGAAAACAGAAAAGAGTCCCCATTGGTTTAAAATACTCATTTAAAAAAACAGAACATGATGTCAGAGAAGTTTAACAGTAACTAAAATTAGTTATGCAGTGGACTCCCAGTGTCGGTACTTGTAAATAGTGGCCATTATTACAGCAGTGTTATCTTATGTCAATTAAATTTATATGCAGTAGGATTCTTTGTATATGTGTTCCACCAAGCACGTTTGACCCAGGGCTCCTCCTGGCTGAAGGCAGTATGGTACTGTTAAACTTCTCTGACATCATCTTCTGTTTTTTAAATGAGTATTTTAAACCAATGGGGATTTTTTTCTGTTTTTCTCTGCATTATCTAGCTGTTATAAGTATTGTATTTTCTAAACAACTGCCATGAGCTTCTGAAGAAGGACTGGTTGGTCTGAAAGCTAGAGCACTTTGTTCTTGTTGTTACATCTATGTTGGTCCATTAAAAGGTATCAAATCATTTGCTTCTGGATCTATCCTGATGATTGCAGCCTTTTGGAACTATCAGGAATGTACCTGAATATAGGCAGTCACTTTATCTAGTATACTTACCAGGTAAACAAAAAAAAGTAAAATAAATATTAAAAATAAAAAAAAAATATCTTTTAAATTACCCCCCCAAAAAAAAACAATAAAGCAGAAAGTAGAAACTCTGTACATCTATGAACATATTTTCAAAACATACAGGATCCTGAGATCATTGTACAAGGTTGTATGTGATATCAGTGACTATAAAATACAGCAAGCAAAAATAGCGCATGCATAACAGCAAAGACAAAAATATCGATGAGCACTATGCTGTGCTCCACAAACAGCAGCAGGTGCTGACTTTCTCTGTGAGGGACAATGAAAACTAAGTTTTTATGTGGGGAGCTATCCCCCTGTGCCACTTTTTATGGGGGCCCTTGCACCCCCACCCCACCTAAATTAATATAACAAATTCTGGTGGGGCACATTTCAGGGAGGGGAGAACTTGTAGGGGGGACAAAGTCAAGAGGGTGGGGGAATGGGAGATCAACAAGGGGAAAGAAAACCTTTTTAAACAACCCAGAAAAAAAAAGAATATCCCCCATAGCCTGTCCTGAGTCCAAGTCCAGCAGGCACAGAGGAGGTGACTGTAACCAGTACACCAAACAGCCAGCTCAGAACTAGCCTGATGAACAAAGCTCCGTATACTCGATAAAATAACTACTTCAGATGGAAATGAATGTGCTGAATTCACACTGTGCTATTAAGAGCAGATAGCCCATTTTATCCTCACTGTTTTCATGTTGCCCAATTTGAGTCTTTCAAATTGACCTGCTGTAATCATGGGATACCTTGTACAAACAGTGTGCATACCAATTTATACGATCCTGGGTAAAAATACAGTTCAAATATTTATTTATTTTATTTAGTTTTTGTTGACCGGGTAAGTGCACTAGACAAATCCTGCCTATTTTCAGGCATGACCCGGGGGAGGGGGATACAGATGAATGCCAGCTGACCTTGAACCAGATTAAGCTGTTGAATATAAGCATATTAACTGTTGAATATTGAGCTTTATTATTCAATCGTCCAATATAATAGGCCCCAATGTTTTACCTTTTTAGGGTTCTTCTGGGGGAACTATAGCATAAAAATAAATTATGTTTAATATTCATTCTTAAATAGAAATTAACCTAACAACTCATTACTGAAGATTTTTTTACTTGGATCCATGATTATGTGCCCTGGTTTGGCAAATTATTATATTATGTACGTAGTTGTTTATAACATTTCATCATTCTTGTTTTACAAATATTATTTCCAATATTTGCTAAACAAGAATGATGAAATGTTATAAATATGTATATATAATAATAATAATTTATTTTTATCCCAGAAGAAGCCTAAATAGTCAAAGCATTGAGACTTATCATATCGGATGATTGAATAAAGAAATGTATGAAAAGCTATTGGTTGTGCTTTGGCTTGTATTTGGTTGAGTGACCATACACCTCTTTGACTTTCTGAACTACTGACATTGGTCTACTCCACCTTGAACAGCTGATACAACTTTGGTAATTTCCCTTGGGACCCCCACCCCATCCAGGACTATTGAGGTTTAACATTAACATGTTTACTGAACCCTAACTATGGTGCTACAGAATTTCAACAGGTATAAATTCATTTTCACAAGATACAAGATGTATTATATATATATAAACTACAGTATGATAGGCCTAGGTTGTAGATATATTTTGTAGCTACATCATAAGATGCATCATAGACTGATATCTTGAACATAAGAACATAAGGGAAAGTGACAGGATGGAGCAAAAATCTCATCTAGCCTGTCTAGTACATAATCAATGGGTAATACTAGCTAATTCCCCTCTTTGTAGATAGGAATTCAGCTTTCTTTTGAATGTAATTAAATTTGTATGGTTCGCTACCTCCTCTGGTAACATTCCAGTGTGTCACCACCTTTGTGTACACCACTTCTTCTGTTCAGGTGTCCTGAAATGCCTTCCTTTTAATTGAATCTTATGATCCCTAATATCTCTGATGTTTGCCTTAAATTCAATACATAGACAATCCCTCAGATCAGAATTTTGTAGTGACTTGCAAACTGCTATTAGGTCACCCTTCTGTAGCCTAATGTCCAATGAAAAAAGACCTAGGTTAATCAGTCTACCATTATAGTCCAGATTCTTAAACCCAGTAATCTGTTTAGTATCTTTTATTTGCACCCTATCTAGCTTATCAATATTGCCAACACCCTGAGAAGTTCAGAACTGTCCACAATACTTCAAATGAGGTCTCACTAGAGACCTATAGATGGGCAACACAACATTTCTGTTTCCTACTGGTAATATTTCTCCATACACATCACATAATCCTATTACATTTGGCTATGGTCTCATTACATTGTCTCTTAGGTATGAGATTGTTGGGCATAATTACCCCAGGTCCCTTTTACTATTAGTGGATCTGAGAATGTGGTTACCATTTTTATACATGGCATCTGTGTTTTTCTTTCCAAAGTGCAGAACCACACATTTGTCCTAATCTAATCTCATGTTTTTAAGTGCTGCCCACTCATATAACTCATTTTATTCTTCCTGGAAATATTTTATTTGCTTGTTGGGTTCAACCAAATGACCTATTTTGGTATCATGTGCAAATTTACTTATCCAACTACCTTTCGTAATGTTCATGCTTGTGACATAAATATTAAATGACATAGACCCCAGCAATGACCCCTGGGAACTCCACTCTTTACATCCCTCCTACCACAGTCAACTCCATTTATCCTAACTATCGTTGACCTAATCTTCAGCCATTCTTTAATCCATATGATAATTCTGTTATCTATACTATAATACTCAAAGCATTTAATCAGTTTAGCATGGGGGACTGTGTCAGAAGCCTTCTCAAATTCCAAGTACGCCACATCGACCAGCCTACCTTCTTCCAGTGCCTGCTTATCCTCTCAAAAATGCTAATCAGGTTACTTGACATCTTAACTGCACCATTAGCTTTTTTCACTTGCTTCCATGCAATGCTCCAATCTGTAAAAGCATGCCTGAGATACCATTTAAAGAGCAAATATTTACTTCTAATAAATAAACAACTAATTATTTTATTTATATTTTATTTATTGTATTTTGTTGTGTTAGTAATTAGTTCATACTTTTATAATAAAATAGTTGCTAGTTAAGTGAAACAAGTGAGTTTTTACCTTTGCTTTATATACTGCTAGTGAAAAAGAATTCAAGGGGATTCAGGTGTTGTGATGTCAGACACTAAACACATATATCTACCTGCTTCAAAAGAAATAGATGCTTCTTTCTGCAACAAATTTTGACTTTCATAAGTTTGCACTATTATAGTCCATCTGTATGATTTTATGATTTTTAAAACAGTAATTGACTTCTCTTGCCTTCATCCCAAGTAAAATCTGGTTATGAAGAAAATGTCACCTGCAAAAATATAACAAAAGATCGCAGATCATTAAAAATCACATATTTCTAGTAAATATTTAATATTTTGATAGTAGAAAGGGTTATTTCTCTATAAAAATCTGAAAACAGGTTTGCAGTTTCCCATTGAAATACACTGCCAGCCTTATCAGTAAAACGTCTGACATCATAATACAAGAATTCCATTGGCTGTTTGTTTTTTTTGCAGTTAGTTAGCAAAATACATTTAAAATGATGACAATATAATTAAAGAAACAGATAAATGAAAATAAAATGATTGCAAAGGCACCAAAAGGCCACAGCCCTTCATTCTTTAAGATATACATCCTTACTAAGCACTTGCTCTTCAATCGATTCGCTTACTGTTTCTTACTGTACTGTTACCTTTTATGATGAATGGCATTTTAATCTTTTTTCATTTGTGATAAATGTGTCTACTAGACTACTGTACATCACACTAACTAGATCAGGGAAAGAAAGTTGATAGCCTGTTGTACACACTAATATATAACACTGGGATACTATTTCTATCACAGTAATCTTTTTCCTGTGTTGCTTGACACAGATTGACCTCACGCATGGCTTTGCTGCTAGTGAAGTCAGGGGTCAGATAACACTCATAAAATATACTCCTAATACCAACAGCATCAATATGACACGGTACCTATATACTATAGAGATGGGGAGATATAGAAAGCTCAGGGAGATTTGAAACATGCTGGATATTATATTTATTTTAAACAAGATTCCTTGCACATAGAGACAAAAGTGAACTTAAAGAGATGTGGCATTAATGCTACCGCACTTGATATTCTGGTAGTGTTAAAGAGGCATGCCATCAATCCAACATGGTGTTTTGGTAATGATAAAGGGATATTCCATTAATGCTACATTTGCATTGGTATTGACAAAGGGACATGCCTTCAGTTCAACATGGTGGTATTATATTGTAATAGGGACATGCCATCAATGCTACATGATGTTCTGATATTATTAAAGGGACATGCTGTCACTGCTAAATGGTGTTCTGTTATTAAGAAAGGGAGATGCCATTAAAGCTAACTGGTATTTTGGTATTGAAAAAAGGGACATGCCATGAATGCTACATAATGTGTATGCATTGATAAAAGGACACGCCATCACTGCTACATGGTGTTGTTGTATAGTAAAAGGGACATACCAGCAATGCTATATGATGTCATGGTATTATTAAAGGGACATGCCATCAATGATACATGGTGTTCTTGTATACTGTAGCTAAAGGAATATGCCCTCACTGCTACATGACCTTCTGGTATTACTAGAGGGACATGCCATCAATGCTTAAAGGTACTTTTTTATAGTAAGAGGGACTTGCCATCAGTGCTACCTGATGTTTTGGCATTATTAAAGGATATTCCATGAATTCTACATGGTGTTTTAGTATTGCTAAAGGACATGTCATCAATGCTATATGGCATTTTGGTATTGATAAAGGGACACTTCATCAGTTCTGCAGGTTCTTGTAATATTATTAAACGGACATGATATTAATGTTGCCTGGTGCTTTGGTATTGCAAAGGGACATGACATAAACTCTGCATGGTTTTATGATATTTGTTCAAGGGACACACATTCAGTGATGTTCTGGTATTATTAAAAGGACATACCATCAATGCTACATGGTGTCCAGGTATTGGAAATGGAGATGCCATTAATGTTACATGGTCTTATGATAATGATAAAGAGACATGCCATCAACGCTACATAATGTTCTGGTATAGTTAAAGGGACATGTTATCAATGCCACATGGTCTTGCAGTATCATTAAAGGGCAAAGCCTTCAATTTTACATGGCCTTCTGGCATTATTTAACAGTTAAGTCATCAATGCTATATGGTGTTCTAGTATTGTTAAAGGGACATGTCATAAATGCTACATGCTGTTCTGGTATTGTTAAAAGGACATGACATCTCTGCTACATGGTCATTAGGTGCAGTATTGTTGAAGGGGCATGTCATCAATGCCATATGTTATTTTGGTATTGTTATAGTGATATGGCATCAATGTTGCATGGTCTGGTGTTGTTAAAGTAATAAGACACCAAATATGCATGCTTCAAGCACAAATTAAGCATTCTTCTAAGGTGAAAATATTTTATATGAAAATGCATTTTTGAATACCAAGAGCATGGAAATATTTTCTTCTACTGTTGAAATTCCAGCATAATAGCCATTCCAAGTGGGGAAAATTCCATGAACATTCTGCTGTGCAGAATTAATGAAAAAATAGTATAATGAGTAATAGCCCTGCAGAAGGTATTTGCAGACTGTTTTGTCTACAGAATCATTAGCAGGGGGATATAAAAATGTTACTAAACCTAATAAATCTTAACAGGTTACATGTTCAACACCACACAAATATTTACAAAGTTACATGGAATTAGCCTATTATTTAGTAATGCACAATCTAAAGTACATGTATTTCAAAATGGATATAAATAAAAGCTTATCTGATGCAACTCAAAAATGTCCTTAGAGTGTGCATGAAAAAAGCAGAACTTACTCAAAAAGTACATATATATGCTTGCTTAGCCTCTTCTTTTTCACTGTGCTTAATGAATGAAACCATGTGATGGTACAACTTGGAAGAAATGAAATGTAGAAGTGGTTAGGAGTAGGTGCTACTTCACTGAGAGGGTGGTGAAGCCATGGAATGCACTGCCCATGGGGCTGGTGGAGGCAGAGACAGTGGAGGGGTTCAAGAGGGGGGTGGGACAGGTTCAGGGGAAGGGCTCTGGAAGCAAAATCCAATGCAGCGAGAATATCTGGAACTGGGAAGGGAGAAACCAGAGAAGGTGAGGGGGGCAGCAAGGTCAGCTCCCAGGCTGGGGGCTGACCAAACGAGTAGACGCGAAAGACCGTTAGGCCTATTCTGCTGGCATTTTAGTATGTTAGTTATAAACAAACATCTTAGTACAAAGTCAGGACATCTTCTTCTCTTCTAGACAATGCAGGAAAAAGAGAACAATATACAAGTCAATTATTGTTACACTTTGATTATGATACAGTACCCCAAATAGTGCACATGTTCAGTGCCTTTAGCAAGCCACTTGACCTTTCACTGCCTCAGTCCACCCAGAAGTAAAACTATGTACAATCAATATCCCAGTAAAAATTAAACATTGCAACTCCTGGATTATCCTGGAGAAATACAATTATAAGAAATAAAAAAATGGAAAAATAATACCTGTGTATATAATATGAGCTGGTACAGTATATTATTTGGAAATGTATGCATAAATGGACATTTCTCTACCACATACTGTATTATCACTATGTTATTACATGGAATCTGAAGCTGTTGAAACAAGTATTGCTTTTAAGGTGAACTTAATATTTTTTTTCATATTTGTAGGTCGGTGTATCTCCAGAGCATGGACTTCCAGAATTTTTTATAGCCAACTTCAAGTGGTCTGACTGGATCCATGGGCCTTTAGATCAGCAAAACTCTGCTGCTTCGTGGGCATTTTCTACTGCAAGTAATATTCTGTGATTTGAACTATTCTGATTTTCTCTCTGACTGAACCTGGTCATGTTTGCAATTTGTGAAGATACTGATCATTACAGATTTATTTTTAGAACCATTTTGCTGTAAAAATATGTTTAACCTAATTAAGGGAGACATACTATAGTTAGCATTCACTTGCAGTATGTATATATATATATCTGATACAAGTTCACTTGTAATGCAGACACATGTGGATGGATTAGGTTCAGTTTTATTGGTTGTGTAGAGTAGCAGCTACAAGTAAAATGTGTTCTTTAAAGTTATCATAGGGCTGTGCCAATGTATATTTTTTACCGCTAATCCTTTCTTGGCCATTAAGTCATGCAATACGCAACGTGAACTGTTTCCCTCACCTCCTTTACTATAACCATTCCTCAAGGTTGCCTCTGAAAATGAGCATTGGCTCAATGTGCCATTTCCATTCCCAAATTTCCAAATAAATAAGTATATAAGTAATACTTTAAATATGTTGATCTCATCCTTAGTGTTTTGTTATTTCTATTCTAGACATTTTGATTTTTTATATTAAAACAAGTAATTAGAAATTTATAGTGACATATTCATTTTTATGTACCAAGGTGTTCAACAAACCTCTTTTAGCAGGAAGACATTACACTGAGACTAAAATGATATGTTGTTTCCCATGGAGGAATCTTGTTGTTCTGAAAGCTTAGGACAGAATCTTGAGTGGTAAAAACACCATTAAGTGCCTCCTCCAAAATTATTATTTTTTTGTATATAAAGCATATTTTGTTAACTGGACATTAGCAGTAAAGCTAACACAATGAACCCTTTATATGAAAAAACTGTGTCCTAAGCTTGGCACTCTGTACAGAAAATGCAGTTGTCTCCCACTACCCATGAGACGTGAATTTGTGCAGAAAATTATACTACCTACCTTCAACTACTGCTATATAGTCTTCAGTTCAGCCCCCGAGTCCACCCTATCCAGATTGGACCCCCTCTTCAATGTTTTCTGCCATTTTGCCCTTGATGCCCCCCCTCGTACCCACCACTGCGAGCTTTTCCATTCACTGGCCTCCCATCCCTGAGCAACCAGCAACTACTTCACAGTTCTAAATTTGCTTCTAACTTCTGGCTTGGTTCCCTTCCACCCTACCTCACCTCCCCCCTATCTTCTCCTCCAACCCCCTCTCATGCCCTCAGGTCTACTGACTCCCGACTATTGGTAATCCCTCTCTGTCAGACCTCTGCAGACCAATTGGCCTTCTTCTACCATCTCCCAAAGCTTTGGAATGACCTGTATGTCCAAATCTGCCATTCCTCCTCTAGACATTCTCAATCCTCTGCCATCATAAACTACTACACAGCAAACTATTCATGCACCTGACCTCCTCTCCCCCCAGCCAACCCCCTCCCCCTTCCTGCTACTACCCCCACATCACTCCCCCTACATCCCATGTGGCCTGACCAGCGGCTTTAGCTAATTACTACAAATGCTGACATATATTTCTACCAGCCTCCACACTTACCCCATACTGCAATTCTGCTTTGTCTCCCTGTCAAACATATTCCCTTAGTCGGTGACTGTCACCCATGCATAGTGTAACATAATCCAGACCTAAACCCTACTCCTTGTTCTCTCTTGGCCTGCTAAACCTTCCCTATATGGTTTCCCTACTGATGTACCCTCCTTCACACAAGGCAGTTCAAAGCCCTGTAAGTAATGTGCAACTCTAATTCAATTCAATGTAACTAGTGTAAGTATATGTGTATGTATGTAAGCAATGGATGTAATTACACTCTCATTTCATGACTCCAATGTGTAACTCAATGCTATGTATCATGTACTCACCTGCTGTCCTCTGTACCACTCCCCCCCAGATGCACCATGAGATGAGCATCTTGTTGCTCAGTGTGCCTTTCCTGGTGAAACATTTCAATAAATAAATAAATAAATAAATAAATAAATAAATAAAATATATAACCTTTCCCGGTTACCAACTTTAAATAAAATAAATAAATATATCTATAGATCTTTAAATATGACCCCCCCCCCCCAATAACTACACATGCAGTCACAGGCATGTGTAATCTTTAAATATGACCTTCATAACTACACACAGACACACACACACACGTGTATACATACACACATTGTATCTGCACAAGGAGCCAGTCATGACTCTGGCAAAAATCCTCCCAAATGATAATTTGTTTACTTAGTTTTCTTTATTAGATAAACACACTAGACAGTGGAATCACATATTTTGAGACATAACATGGTAAGTTGCAAATGGTCACAGCAGCAGACTACAGATGGAACAATTACACAAACAGTAACCAATGATTACATGCATATTACAGCTCAGCAAATGAAAAAATATCACCAGGAAATAGTGGCAGTGCATATCACAGCAAAGCTAAAATATATAACAAAACAAAAGGCAAGCACCCACCACAGGGCAAAAAACCACTGGATGGATAAAATACTTAGTAGTACATATACCATCTTTTTATTAACTGCCACATATAGCTCAATAGCAAACATGGCAACAAGGAAAAAAATGGACAGTCCATGTTTGCTTTTGAGCTATGTGCTGCAATTAACAAAAAGATGGTATACTACTAAACATTTTTTCCATCTAGTGGTTTTTACCCTGTGTCGGGTACTTACCTTTTTGTTTTGTTATATATTACAGTTCAAAATAGGTACAACTAACAGTATAGATCAGAATACGGGAGCAATATAAAAGAGAATCATTCTTCCAAATGGTCACTGATACCACCCCTCTCACTTTGCCCAACCTAGTGCATTCCTATCTCACTGGTCCCCAACCTTGCCGGCTCCCAGTGCCCAACAATACACCTTTCACAGCTCTGTAGCAAAGTGTTTCTTACAGGGTATATCTTCTGTGAAATTATTACAGGTGGTGCTTACATTTTTGTGACTTCTTATAATTATACTAAGCAAAATTATGTTTTCCACTATTTTATTTTGTGCTAAAAGATTTTTGGCTTGTCTCAGAAGTGTTACAGTCTCCTTCTCACATTGAAGGAGCTAATTGCTTTCCTCCCACAGCTCTTCCAGGGGATTAGATGTGTAACTGGGGGGTGGAACTGACAAACTGCCAGTAACTTCCAACAGAAACAAGGGTTAAAAGGTCAGGTTAGTTGATATCTTGGCGGTAGAAGACTTGGTTTTCTGGCAAAGGCACATAGCTTCACCTGAGCTCTTTTCTTCTTGGTTGCTTGTAAGGACAGAGCAAGGAACCATACTAGAGCAAGGAAAATGATTAAGGCTTCTTTTGGCTAGGCAGATTTGCAGTGTGTTATTATTATTATTTTCTTTTGTACTCACAGGGGTTGTTACTGTGTGTCGCTAACATTTCATTGCTTTATTTTTCACTGATTCAAATTGTCGTTGCTAGGGTATACTTTCTGCTGCATTATTACAGGGTGTGCCTACAGGTTTGTACTTACAAATTAATGTCACAATCTTCTGATTCAAATTGTCTTTTGCAAGGTATATCTTCTGCTGCTGCTTTATTTTTCTCTGTAATAGAGTGTTTCTTACAGGGTGTATCTTCTGTGAAATTATTACAGGTGGTGCTTTACAGGTTTTACAGTTTTATCTATCATTAGGATAAGCTTTCAGGGCTACTGCACTTGTTGTTCATTGATTGTTTCTGCTCTTACCTCCTTGTTTCTTTTGTCCATGGTTCTCCTTTTTCAGCAGGGGAAGGGCCCAAGCCACCCACCCAAATCCCCAACCACCCCACAGTACACTCCTTATAGGGTAGTACAGTCATGACGTTTCCTGTAGCAAAGCAGGAAGGGGTGGATCAGAAGGGTATCCACACAATGACCTCATTTACAGGGGCACAAGTAATTTAACTTGGTATAACAAGTTATACAAAAACAAACAAACAAAACATATTATCAAACTTATGCTTTCATTTTCCTCCTTCTAATTACTCTGACCAGGTTATAAACCCAGCAACTTATCTGGAATGGATATTATTAACTGCAGGTACTGTGGGACACTTTTCAAAATGGCAGTTATACAGGATTTAGACCATGGAATATGTTGCCATTGAAGATTATTATTAGTGACAATAAGACCACTTTTAAAAACAGACTGGACAGTTATATGAGATCAGAAAAACAACTGAAATACTATATGTAAGCTACAAAGCATCATGTGCTTCATAGTCTTTTGCTTCTATCAGTTCTTAGTATGAATCTTGGGATTTAGGACACTATCCTACATGCTTCGCCATTGGAGATCTAAGGGCTAAGCTCCAGGCAGTATGGGCAGAGACTGCACACCTCAAATTGCATATTCAGGAGGAAATATATTACAAGAACCACCCGCCATTTCCCCAACATCCAACAGAAGCACCTCGACTGTAGAGGGTAGTTGGTTCGGGAGGTTGATAGGTGGTTAGGAGGGGCAAATCGGGTGCCCCATTACTCAGTGCTCTCCAACATCTCACCTCCACAAACCATATAAAAACTGCAAACAGGTATCTGCCTCTATCTCAGAAATCAAACAAAAGGGCAGAGGACAATACAGAGCAGGACACTGCAGCACAGGACCCAGCACAACAAAACTCACCCAAAACAGGAACCAAAACAAAAAAAGCAAAATGAAAATCCTAAAGACTTCTGATCATAGGAGACTCCTTGATTCGGGGAGTTGATACCTATCTCCAGCAAGGGGTTAGGGTCAGATGTCTCCCAGGTACATCAGCCTGGAGAGACACTGACCACATTGCTAAAATTGTACAGGAAGCAAGAGAAAACATTGACATCCTGGTACACATAGGGACTAACGATCTTGCCAGCTGGTCAGTTGTGGAAACCAAGGAACACCTGACCAGGCTGGGTGACAAACTATCATCCATTTCGTCTGGCATCTCCTTCTCTGAGATCCTGCCAGTTTGGGAGAGGGGGGCAGATGGACGGAAGGTCAGAGAAGGGGAGATAGGGGAGCTAAACATGTGGCTCAAGGGCTGGTGCCAGGAAAAAGGACACACATTTTTAGGTAACTGGCTACAGTTTTGGGAGCAAAAGTTCTTTAAATTTGATGGACTGCATCTGACTAAGGTGGGAGTCAGTGCATTGGGGCAAAAGTCTGATGTCTTTGCAGAATATTTAAACTAGCAAATGGGGAGAGGGGTGCAGCACCCAATACGTTGAATGGGAAGAACACCCCAAATCCCTCAGCTAGTAATCAAACAGAAGTTCAGCATGTTTGTAGTTCATTTGCCTTATTAGGTAAGGAAAAAGGTCAGATTCCCCATATGACACACCAGAGAAATGCCAGACCTCACTCAACAACTAACACATGCATACGCACCCATACAATGCACAGAGGAAATGCCAGACCTTGCCCAACAATTAACACACCGAAATCTGACCAATGGAAAATCATGTACACACATGCTCACAGTATAGGAAACAAGATCCCAGACCTGTAGCCAACAATGACAGAGGCTAAACTGAACATAGTAGCCATTAGTTAGACATGAAATATAAAATCACACATGTCCCCACAATGCAAAGCATCATGGGCTGCATATGCAAATCAACACAGAATATTATGCTGGTTCAACTTTAAGCAGAAATGCATGGTGCCAAAAGGTCTCTCATACAGTTTGCAGTTAGACATGTTTCACCAGTAACCACATTAGAGAGACTTCAGTACCTAGCTATGTAATATTTAGAAGAGACTGAGGTGTAAAGAGGGGGGTGGATGGAGTAGCCCTTTATGTCAATGAAAATATCAAAGCTACAGAAATTCAGAATACACATAAGGAGCCAAAAGAACTGTGGGTCAGCGTGGAAACAGGAAATGGGACAGCCATACGAACTGGGATTGTCTACAGGCCTCCAGACCAGGGAGAGGACATAGACACATTACTGTTAGAAGGTATACAAAACATGACAGGTAAAGGGGAGATTCTGATAATGGGAAATTTCAACATGCCAGATACAGATTGACCAATGCCAGCAAGAACATCTGCCAGAACTAGACACATAGTGGATTCCCTGCAGGGGGAGGGCCTCAAATAACTGGTACAACAACCCACAAGAGACAGGACTATCCTAGATCTAGTATTGACTAACATTGAAAGGATCACAGATCTTCAGGTATAAGGTCACCTGGGGGCCAGTGACCATCACATGGTATAGTTTGGCCACTAGACCTAAATCATCCCATTCCAAGGCAAAAATATGGGACTTCAGAGGAGCTGACTTTGATAAGATGACCAACAAAGGTAAGCTAGCCCTGGCAAGAAGAAATACAGATGAAGGGGTACAGGCAAAGTAGGCAAGCATTAAGGATGCAATGCTTGAAGCAACATCCCATTGTGTTAGAGAGAAAAGGATGTGCAAAAGAAGAAGGAAACCACTTTGGTTCTCAAAAAGAGTAGCAGAAAAGGTCAACTACAAAAGGCTGGCCTTCAGGAAATATAAGGGAATGCAGCGGGATGAAGATAGGGAGGCATACAAAACTTCCCTAAGGGAAGCAGGGAAGGCAGTAAGGCAGGCAAAGGCCCAAACCAAGGAAACACTAGCACAAACAGTAAAAGAAGGGGACAAGACTTTCTATAGATACATTAGTGAAAGGAGAAAGTCTGGACGGGGTATTGCTAAGATCAAAGGGGATAAGGGGGAGTGTGAGGAGGATGACTATGGAAAGGCATCTATCCAAAATACCATACCCTCATTTATTTTTTCCCTGTGGCTTATACTGTACTATGGAACTTTCAGAGCATGTTTCTGACTCATTTGTAGAGTGCAGTATGAAGCTGGATCATTACAACTGTTTTCTGGGACTGTCCATTTGACAATACTGTTCCTTCTGTTACAATTCTTCCAATGCATACCCACCTCATGCACAATGTGCTACAGGTGACACTAATGACTGGGAAAGTGACAGGACTGAGATCTAGTTAGTTGACTGGAATGTCATGCCAAGATAATTTCTGGGGGGGAGGGGCATTACACAATTAAAGATTAATTAATGGAGCTCACAAAGTTGAAGTATTACAGCCCTTTGTTAGTTTGTTAGTTCAAAATGCAATGGTTGAATCAGAATTTGGGCAGAACATGTTTTCAGACTATGTCCCCATGATGGCCCTGTTAGCTGACCACACAGCTGAAATGATGATGATTTACTCATGAAGTGTCATATACGATCATTCCTAATTATGTTCAAATGTTATGTTCAATTTTCAAAAAACATCACTTTGAGTATGAGTAACAATAGCTATTAACATAATTGTTAAATGTTTGCCGATCAATAACATGATGTAATGAAAATGATGACTGGGATAAATGCTGACCTCATATTATGATTTTTCAGAAGTGTCCATGGTCAAGGTGAGTAGAGTAAATAAAGAAGACATAATCTTTTCCCTGAACCTGTGGAACATCATGTTTACTAAGAAATCTATTATGGACTTATTAGGTACAATGCATCTTTTACCCAAGCACACAGATCTTACTTCAAGGAAGACTCTTACAGCAGGCCACACCGATAGGACTAAGCCATCAGGTGCCAGGACTACACAGAAGACTTCTAGCTAGCAGTCTACCACGGGGGATTGCCCACTGTCGACATCAGTCAGCTGACGTCAGCCTAGCCTATAAAGGTGGGAGGTCCCCCACACCTACCTCAGTTCCTTTCCTGCCATTGACTAATGCACATCAGACCTTAGTGCATGCCGCAGCCACAGTCAACCACCATTACCCACAATTTCTGTGCTTTTTTTATTTTACATTCTTTATTAGTGTAAAATGTCAAATTTTCAGTGTTTTCATCATTGAGTTTATGTCTTCTCCTCAAGCCTTGTCTTCCAACTGCTCCTTGCCGTGTGTGTGCAGCAAACAGATCCCTGAAATGGACTGCCACTCTGCATGTCTCATCTGCCTAGGCCCCAACCATGACACAGAAACCTGCCAGTTTTGCCAAAAATTCAACCAGGCCACTTAGAGACATTATCTAAAAACACTTGAGCACCACCTTTTGAAGCAGAAATTGGTCATGATGGAAAAGGAGCTGTAGGCCAGGAGCTCTTTGGCCTCACTGGCACAGTCCTCCAGACCCTCTTCTTCTTCTTCTCAGAAGGAGAAATCAGGAAAGCACAAGCACCGGGTCAAACACCAGGACCAGGACCGGTCAGCTTCCCGCTCACAGTCACCCTACAAACCGTCGACTGTGACAGGGTCATCCTCTCACAGGGGGTCGGCCCCCTCAGCATCACCAGCCCTATCTTCCTCCAGGCTCCCAGTGACTCCACCACCCACCCTCAAAGCTATCTCAGGCAGTGGCACTTCAGGGCAGGGAACTTTGTCTCCTGCCCCTTAGCCCTTGACACTCAGGCCCTTATCTTTGACTGGCTCTCAGCCAGGTGGCTTGGCCAGCATTGGTTCCTCAGGCGTCGGCTTCACCTTCTCCCCCCAGACATGATGCTGTCTTTGTCGGTTCCAGCTACTGGGATAAACATCAGCCCTTCTAGGAAACTCCTGCAGCAGGCTACTGCTGCTTCCTCCTCTCCAGCATTGCCTCTGCCTGTGCCTCAGGGGTCTCCTTCCACTCAGGCATCTGCTTCTCTGGCTAGGCCAGCACCAGCGGATAATTCTCCTGGGTTCTCCAGGCCAATACAAACTGAGTCACTGCCAGTGTTGCCGCAGCTGCAGCTCCAGCCTGTGGGCTCAACTCCATTGTTGCCCCTGCCCCAACCTACACCGTAGCCAACACCTGTTGGGCTGACACTGGGTCCTCACCCAATGCCAGGTGGCCCTGCTACTGAGTACCCTACACTGGCCCCGCTAACCATTGTACCCTTGCCTGGTGCCCCATTATCCTTATCCACTGCTGTATAATCTCCCACCCCCAGTGGATTATAACACCCTATTCTTGGCATGGTGGTCCTTTGTCCACAGGCAGACCCCTGCCCCTCAAGGGCCACCTCCAGCATTTCCCCTCCATCCTCCCTGGGACCCACAGCCCCAGGATCCAGGCTGGGCTGTACCTAGTAAACCCTCAGCATTGGGGTCCTCCAGGGCACCAGTGTCAGCCCCAGATAGTGAGACTACAGAGGATGAGTTGGATTCTTCAGTCTTCCTCATCTCTGGGGGAGTGCTCAGAGGGTGAAGACCATCCCAAAGAGGTTTCAAAGTCCCCCCCCCGAATGATCTAACGTTTATGGATTATGTGACACATCCAATTTATTATGGGCTGGGAGATGGAGGCGCAAGACCCAGAGAGGTTAAGACTGTATAGTTTGGAACAGAGGAGATTGAGGGGATATCTTATGATACTGTACAAAATTATTAAAAACAAGGAACTCATGACAGAACTTAATCTGATACTTCAAAATAAACTAGTGGGCCTTAGAGGACATAAATACCAGATTAAACTAGAAAATGTCACAAAAAATATCAGATACAATTTCTATACACAGCATGCAGCTAGACAGCAGAATAGACTTCCTAGCGAGGTGGTAGATAGTGAGAATTTGAACATATTTAAAAAAAGACTGGCTGCATTGCTGGTACAGAATGGGAACATATGGTTCCTCTAATGTGGGTGGATGGTAAACAATGGGCAATTTTGCCTTCTTTCATCCACTATTCCAGTATGATAATCCAGTATGAGAGGTGCTGCCTGGCCATTATCTAAGGCGGTAGTATGCCCTCCCCATGGTGGTGCCCCCCCTTGATTGACTCCTATGAAGACATCACATGGGCAGCATGGAATCATCCATCTACCACAGCTCCTTTGCCTAAGAAGGCAGACCATCTTTGCCACACCCTAGCTGGCAAACCCTTTTTTTGGAGCCACCCTAAAATGGATTCTGTGGTTATCAAAGTGGCACACAACTGTACCAAAAAGCCCTAGCACCTTAATGCCCTTCCCCAAGATCAGAAATCCAGGTAGCAGGACCACCTGGGCATAAGTGTGTTCATGCCTACTATGTTGGCTATCCAGGCCTTGAATTATTTGGCCCACATGATCCAATAACAAAATGTACTGTGGGACCAAGCCAGTGACCTGGTGCAGACCTTGCTGGAGGATCCCACCAAGATGCAGCTCGTCTAGCTTCTAAAATCAAGGCGGGCCCTCAGGTTGGTCCATTCACTCTATAACACTCAACCTAAAGTGGGCCAACATCAGTCCTTTCATAGGTCCTCCCATAAGCAATCTTGGACCCAGCGTGCCAAAGGCCAGCAAAAGCGTAATGCCACAGACTCCCTGCTGCTGCTTCCCCCAGAGCAGTTGCCCTGCCAGCACCCATTGTCACTTCCTGAATCCTTATCCAACCTCCTAACCTCCAGCCAAGGATCCAAGGATGGCAGTCGATGGTTACTTCTCCCTCTACCTAGAAAGGTGGGGGGGGGTGACTATGGACAATTGAGTGCTTCAGATCATAGAGCACAGTCACACACTACAGTTTTTAGAGTGGCCTCCAGAAAATTCCCCATTAAACTCCACTTACCCTCCCACCCACCTGTCCCTAGTTTGGGAGGAAATTCAAGCTGTCCTTTAAGGAGGCAGTATAGTGCAGTGGTTTAAGGCTCTGAGCTGCAAACCTGGAGACCAGGATTTGAATCTCACAGCTCCCACTTGCATACTGTGTGACCCTGAGCAAGTCACTTAACCTCCTTGTGCTCCCAGGTTGCACCTGGAAACAAGCTTTGGCTTAGTGTGTCTTTCCTGGTTAAACAATTTCCCCTTTCCCTTTCCCCTTACAAGAAAGAGCCATAACGCCCATCCCTCCTGCTCAATGGGTAAGGGTGTTTTTCTTCCACTTCTTCCTCACCCCCAAAAAGACCAGGGATCTTTGGCCCATCCTGGACTGAGCCATCTGAATCTGTAAATTGAGTACAAGCACTTGCAGATGGTCACTCTCCAGGGACTGCTACCTTTTTGAACCAGGGGGACTGGTTCTGCTGTCTGGACATACAGGATACTTACCTGCGCATCTGAATCTTTCCTGCCCAACATTGCTTTCTCCGCTTCCACTTT
Organism: Neoceratodus forsteri; assembly: GCA_016271365.2. Taxonomy (NCBI): domain Eukaryota; kingdom Metazoa; phylum Chordata; order Ceratodontiformes; family Ceratodontidae; genus Neoceratodus; species Neoceratodus forsteri. The sequence goes on from CM057454.1 coordinate 795,391,965, forward strand.
CAGGGAGCCCATTTTCAAATCTGAGCCCTAACTTTTAGCCTTTTTTCACCCCCCTGTGTATTTTCCAAGTGCCTAGCAGTAGTGGTATCTGCTCTGATAAAGCATGGCTTCTATGTGTTCCCCTACCTAGATAAATGGTTGCTAGCAGCCCCCTCCAGGGATCATCTTTTTCAGACTCTGGAATACATATTCCATCTTTTCTAGGCCTTAGAGGTTACTGTCAGTCTACCAAAGTCATGCCTCTCCCCTTGCCCGTGCCTTCAGTACTTAGGGGCAATCCTGGACGCCAGCCATGAAAGGCTTTTTTGCCTGAGGACAGTGCCTAGCTACTTTTCTGCACCTTCTGGGCCATATGGTGACAGCTATAGCCATGATTCCCTGGCCTGTCTGCATATGCATGTTCCTCAGTGAGCCTTCAGGGTCCAGTGGGACCAACATATGGATGACCTAGACCAGTTGATCCTGGTCTCCAACCCAGTCTGGAGAGTTCTGTTGTGGCAGCTTGATCTAGCCAACCTGCTTCAGGGAGTCTTTTAGCTCTTGACCCCCCCACCTGATTCTCATGACAGATGCATCTGTCCTGGGATGGGGTGCTCATCTGGACAATCAACAGACCCAAGGTACCTCAATGAACATAGAACAGGGTCTCCATATCAATGTCCTGGAGATGTGGGCAATCCTTTTTGCTCTGCGACCCTTTCAGACTAATCTCCTCCCCGTTCAACTGCTGGTGAAGATGGACAACATGTGTGTAGTGCATAAACAAGTGGGAGGACCCATTCTTACCCCCTGTGTCGTGAGGTGATGAGAGTCTGATATTGGGCCATCAAACATGGTCTGGAGCTCTCAGCCGTACATGTTCCAGGCATTCATAACATCTTGCCCAACAGTTTCAGCCACTCCAGGTCACAGGGTCATGAATGGGAGCATCTAACCTTGGCGGTTGATGATCTCTTCAACAGGTGTGTTCATCCAGAGTTGGACCTCTTTGTGTCTTCACTCAATGCAAAACTTCCACTTTTCTGCTCACTCAGTCCCGGGCCTGGAGTTTTCTAATGAGATGCATTGTCTATCTCCTTGAAGGGGAGGTTTCTGTATGCCTTTCCTCCCTTCCCGCTTCTATAGTAGGTTCTGCTCAAGCTTCAGTTGAAAGGGGCAGAGATCATTCTCATAGACCCCTTCTGACTGCATCAGATTTGGTTCCCCTTGATGCAACAGCTGGTGATGGAACCTATGGTACCTTTTCCTGTGCACTGGCTTGCTCTCACAGGACCAGGGCATTCTGGTCAATCCAGACCTAAATTCCTTGCTTCTGCATGCGTGGCTCATGCAGACCTAGCTATTGCCCACTTCAGGGTGTCCACTAGGGTCACAGATGTCCTGGTAGCTGCTAGAAACCCTCCACCTGGGACTCTTATGCTACAAAATGGAAGCATTTCACCCTTTGGGTTGCTGCTCACCATTTGGATCCTTTCACCTGCCTGGTGAATCAGGTGTTAGTGTACCTTCTTTCCCATTCGGACTCCGGCTTGGGGTATTCCTCCCTCAAGGTGCACCTTTCCACCATCTCTATGTACCATATACCTATTGAGGACAAAACTGTTGCCCAGTTTGAAGTGTCAGGCACCATCCTGTGGGGCATTTTACTTCTGAAACCTCCGTTTGAGACTTGGTCTCTCCAGAGGATATCAATTTTATGTTGGAGACACTCACTTTACCTCTCTTTAAACGGGCTCTGAGTTGCGAGCTGTGCTTTCTGTCATGGAAAGTGTTCTATTTTTATTGCTGTTGCTTCTGTCCAAAGGACTTCTGAGCTTTAGGCTTTTATGAATTTGTTTTTTGTTCACAGAGTGTCTTTGCATACTGATCCTAAGCTTTTACCTAAGATGGTGTCAGAGTTTACTTTGAACCAATCCATCCATCCACATTCCAGTTTATATTCCTGAGTATTCTAATCAGGGGGATGCCTTGCTCCATACTTTGGATGTACATATGATTATAGGATTTTGCAGTGCTAAATGAACCACATCAAGCCTTTAAGTAACTCTGACCAATTGTTTGTTTTGTTTGCCTCCAAGAGAGATGGTGCTCCTGTTTCCAAACAATGTTTGTCTAAGTGTCTAGCAAATTGCATTGTTTAATACCACCACAAGTACAACAAGACCCTTCTGGTAGTGATTAAGGGCCATTCCACCAGGGGTATGGCTGCTTCAACAACTTATTTCAGAAATGTGTCTGCTGTGGACATCTGTGCAGCTGCCAACTGGAGCTCTTTCTACACCTTCAACAAACATTACAGGATGGAAACTATCTCTAGGTGCAATGCCAATTTCAGTCTAGCAGTCCTTCAGGGCTTTCCCTCCTGTACTCTTGGCAGCTGATTTGTCCTCCTCCTGGTGTTCTTTTCCTGGTGATACCCAACATTGTTTGGGACTCAGTCCTACCGGTGTGGCCTGCTGCAAGAGCCTTCCTTGAAGTAAGATAGTACAGTTACGTAAGAACTTACCATAACAGTAGATCTTCAGAAGAAGCTCTTGCAGCAGGCCCTGCATTCCCTCCCTCTTTCCCCCTACTGCTCTTTGTTTCTCTCACACTACTTCTGCCTTTCCTTTGGCTCTCAGGAACCTCCTTGGTTCTCAGTTCACTGCCTGTTTGGGGCTTCCAGTGGTAGAACTGAGGTGTGAGGGACTGCCCACCTTTATTGGCTAGGCTGACATCAGCAGACTGACATTGGCAGTCTGCAGCCCCCCATGGTAGACTGCAAGCTAGAAGTTTTCTGCGTGGTCCTGATGCCTGATGACTTAGTCCTACTGGTATGGCCTGCTGCAATCCTTCTCTCTAAGAGTTACAGTTACGGTAAGTTCTTACACAACTGTACTTTTTTATTGATACTGTTCTTTCTATTAAGTCTCATGTCTTTCCCATGTGTTACAAAGGTTCAGATTATTTTAGACAGTGTATCTCTGAACATATTTATTTCTATGTTTCTGGTGGGGTTCTAAAAGTACTAGATTTGTGCCTTGAAGCCTCTCCTTATAGTCTGCAAAGTAATGTTTTCAAATCACAATTAGATTAAAAATAGAAATGGCCATTTTTTTTGTTCATAGACCATGCTTTTGAAATAAGAAAATTAGTCATATAATTGCCTATGCTCTGCCAAACTCAACATTTGCTCTTGAAATGGTTTACAGTTCAGCCTCACATGATTTATATTGCAGTTATTTTCTTATGCTGATACTTGCCACATTCATATATTCCCATACAGTATATATATATATATATATATATATATATATATATAAATCAAACTTTATTTAACATTTCTTATGTGATTTACAATGATAGCATGGAACTGATATAATCCTCTGTGGTCATCAACTGATTATATACAGTACAGTAATGATCATCAAAAGTCTTTATGCTGATTAAAGATAACAGAAATAATCAAGTAATCATTAGTTGGTGATTTGAAAGTTATGTAATTGATTAAATTGTGATCTAGATGATAATCTTAGATTATGGTATCCTTTGATGACAATACCATGTCACTGAAGAGGAAAGTACAATGCCGCTGCAGTATGGGCTTAAATAAGGTTGAGGGACTTGGGTTAATAATTCCTGTGTAGATTTGTTTCCCAAGGATGTTGAGTTAAAGTTCAGGGCCAAATTTTCAAAGAGCTGTGAGGGAGGTAACAGCATGTTTCATCATTTTGCATCGCAAATCACAGCTGAATTGGCATCGGAAGGTTGCACTACCATAAGAAGATGGCTGCAGCACATTTTGCTGTGCTTCCATTCAGATTAGCGATGCAAAAGTGATGGAACTATCAGGCACTCTTAAACGGAACTTTCACAGATTTTCAGAAATTCTGTGAAAGTTTTTGCACTTTCACTTATGGCGAGATCAGAAACTTCTGCCCTTTTTCGTGGATTTTCACTGTTTTCTGTGGAATTCTTGGGCTGAACTGTGTAATAATACATTAAACTGCAGAATTTATTTCATCCGTAGTTTAATATATTATTTAGTGATACAGCCACCCCCATCAATCATTGGTCTCTGGTGGCCCCTGGTTTCTTCTGCCCCCCCCCCCACTGATCACCAGCCCCATATTGCCCCTCCATTTAAAAAATAATATGCTCATTCCCTAGTGGCTAGTGGCCTACCAAATCATTGGCCCCATATAAAAAATGTTAGTGTCCATCCAGTCCCCAACCCACCCACCCACCGATTGCCCTTTCATATCAAACATAAAATACCTCACTCCCTGATGTCTAGTGGCCCCCACTTGCCAATCACCAGCCCTATAGAAAAATAAAATGTTAGTGTCCAGCAGACAGTCCCCTTCCCCCACCCAAAGATCACCCTCCATGTAAAAACATTAATATCATCTCCTCATTCCCTGATGTCTTGTGGCCCCCCCCACCCTGGCAGGTAATCCATCACCACCCCACTTTCACCCATCCCAGCCCTGTGTGGGTGACCAGTACAGCCCTCCTCTCTCCTCCACAGCTGGCCAGCCACCGAGCTGAATGAATAAGCACATGCTTGTATGCTTTATATGGGGCCAGTGATCAGAAGGTGGGGGCGCCAGTAGCCAAATGGGAATGAACATATTATGAACATATTATTTTTTATATGGAGGTGTGCTATGGGGCTGGCGATCAGTGCGGGGGGATACAAGACTCCAGGGGCCAGCAATTGGCGGGGGGGGGAGTTAATGAATTAAAATGTGTGGGGAAAAAAGGCACAGAGCTGAACACTGACAGTGATCAGTTCTGTGGAATTTTTTCCCCAAAGTTTAGTACATTAACCTTCAGGTCTTACATTTACTCTGCAAATTTTTGGTGGAATTTCCATGAAAGTTGACAAATTATTTCCAAACTTTCATGGAAGCAAAAGTCAGACTTTAGCCAAAATTCTGCCAGTAGAATTTTTTTTGCACATGCCTAGGCACCCTCATTTGCATCACAAATATGCCACAATCATTGACATTCGTACATCTTGCTCATGGCGTGTCAGTTTATGACAATATGGCACAATCATTTGCTTCATCTACATAATGCAAATGTGAGTGGTTTGATTCAACTGTGTCATTATTTAAAAATACCACCGCAGGTGTACAGTTGCAGCAATAGATATGGTCACATATTTCCACATATTTCTAAAGAATTTGCCTTGGGTGGCCCAACAACCATACTGCAAGCAAGGAGAGACTTCCTCAAAAGATTTTACTGAAATTTCTGGAAATATCTGACAGTGTCAATTGATGCAACTGTAATTAACATGGTGTTTCCACCAAGGGAAAGATTAAGTGGCTAGATTTTAAGTTACTGTAGGGCTACCCCTGAGAAACAATATCACTCCACACCCTTACAGAAATGTAGGTGTGCTGTGTACATGCAGAATGCAAGCCACATGCTTAATTGTGCAATGCTTGCATGCGGGTCACATACACTAAGTAAACAAATGTGAACCAGGTCTAAAAGGCAAATCAGGTTTGCATGCTGCAAGCTTGACATGTGTACAGTAGGTAAGCTGGTGTGAACATCTTCTAAAAATCACATCAGGGTCACATGCTGCACACTTGACATGAGTGCAGCAGTTAAGCTGGTGTGAATATCATTTAAACATCACATCAGGTTCACATGCTGCATGCTTGTCATGTGTACAGTAGCTAAGCTGGTGCAAATCTCATCTAAAAAACATATCAATTTTGATTTCTTATACTGCTGCTAGCAATTAGCCATTAAAATACATTTTTACTTGAATTCCCATAAAAATTAGGTGAACTCTTTAATTTTGATCCTTTTGCAAGTTGTTTAATAGCTTTTGATTTTTGCCATTAAATCACCGTTAATCTGTAAAGTATTGTTTGCTTATTGCATTAAATGCCTAGGATATAGCCAGTCAACATCCCCCGTTCCATATGAACGAAGAGGGGCCTATGTGTTGTGAAGCCTATTCTTTTAGTTTTGGACCATGCAAATCCCATATGCATATTAAGTGCTACAAATGTGTTTCTCCATGACTGTTTTATCTCACTTACTTTCTCTTTGTCATTCTGTACTGAGCATATTCACTATGGCCATGCTCAGCACTCTTTATGCTGAGTAGGGTCTTGGAAACATGCACTATACCTCACATTTTGTCACTAAAATAAGCGACATGGACACTCAAAATGAGGGACTATAAGGGACACTAACCCACATGATGATCAGGACACATCATGAAACATGGAGATATGGTACATCAGAACACAGTGGAAACCATTGTATTAGCACCTGAGAATGAATTTCTACCATTAAGTAGGGGTGCCATTTATTTAAGGCAGAGGGTGCAGTTGCCCCCCCCCATATGTGTGCCTATGTTGTTCTTATGGTGTGGCAGTAATGGCTTTAAATTTGTATTTAATCTTTTGCCAATAAGTACCCACCTGGCCTGTGTGTACTCAAGCTGCAGGTACTCTCCAGACTTGACTGTGTCTGTACTGTGTCATCCACTCTGTCCACCTATTAGCGGTGGCACAATCACATGTGATGTGGATGAGCTCCAGCCAAGAAAGAGCATGTGAGCCTTGCAAGTGTGACACTGTCTTTCCAACCACAGAGTAGACAGGCTGAACACTACAGCTTAGAGGAGTCAGTGAGCACTGAACTCTCAATAGCAGTGTTGTGGCAGCATATTTTTGTTGTTCTGCTCTTAGTGAGTCTCCATCTTCCCTGGTGACTGAAGGGGCAGAGGGTGAGCTAGAAGCTAACTCAAGAGTAGACTACCTACTTACTCTACTAGGCTCACATTATAAAAAATAAAAACAGCACAGACCCCCAAGGCAGCAAACTAGGCTTAGCAGCAGTGGTGACATTGGTGTGGGTGGCCTTCATAGGCCTTGATCAGTGTACTGTGGCAGCAGCCACAGCAGCAACCCAGCAAGAATAAAGCAACCCAGGTTTGGTGGATTCATATGGTGAGGTGACTTGGTCACAGACCACGCTGTGGACTTATGATGGTTGTTTCTAGCATGCAGCTTCTGGTGAAGGAGAGAGGGGGAGCAGACTAAAAAATGAGCTGGTGGCACACTATGCCAGGCTACAGGTTCTGGCCATATGGCCAGGTAAGTAAAAGTAAATAATTATTTTTGCAGGAAGAATGGGGAAGGAGGAAGGACTGAAATATTGATATGTTTTTCATATTTCTTCACCTTTGGGTGGCTTCATGACCCATAGGGGATGGGTATCAGGGAGAAAAATCAGGACAAAGTTTTTTTTTTGAGGGGGGGTGAACTTCAGCCAGGAAAAAAAATTGGCAAGTAACTGGGTTATTTTAAGCCCAAATCTGATGCACTGCTCCAGGGTATATACAGATAAACCCTATACATTTGAATTTTTCCTGATTTGCATATCATATTTCAATCAAACCAAATAAGCTGTAACTTCTAGAGATGAGAACAAAACAGTGGCAGGAAACTACCAACCTGTCAGTTTGACCTCAGTGGTAGGGAAAATGATGGAATCACTTCTGAAAGAAAGAATTGTTGAGTACCTAGAGGCCAATGGGGCACAGGACCCAAGGCAGCATGGATTCACAGCAGAAAGGTCATGACAGACTAATTTAACCAATTTCCTTGACTGGGTGACAAAAGTAGTAGACCAGGGAGGGGCTGTGGACACGACCTACCTAGAATTTAGCAAGATATTTGACACAGTCCCCCACAAAAGATTAATTAACAAATTAGCCAGCCTGGGAGTGGGTCCCATGGTGATAGCCTGGGTTTAACATTGGCTGGACAACAGGACACAGAAGGTAATAGTAAACAGAGATCACAGTGAAGAAAGAGGGGTTACTAGTAGGGTACCATAGAGTTCAGTACTGGGTCCAGTCCTTTTTAATGTCTTTATAAGTGACATTGCAGAGGGACTGGAAGGAAAAGTATGTCTCTTTGCAAAGATCTGCAACAGGGTTGATACACAAAGTGGGGTGGAAAGGATGAGAAGGGACTTGGCAAGGTTGGAGGAGTGGTCAAATGTATGACAGCTTAGATTCAATGCAAAGAAGTGCAAAGTAATGCACCTGAGAAACAAAAACCCAGGGGGAAAAGTACACAATGGGGGGTGAGATACTGACAACAACAAAAATGGAAAGGAACCTGGGGGTAGTTATATCAGATGACCTAATGGTGGGAAAGCAATGTGAGTAGGCAGTAAGGAGGGCTGGGAAGATACTGGGATGCATAGGAGAGGCATCACCGGTAGAAAACAAGAAGTTGTTATCACCCTGTAAAGACAGTTGGTGAGACCACATCTGGAGTACTGTGTGCAGTTCTGGTGACCCTATCTCTGTAAAGACATAGACAGGGTGGAGGCTGTCCAGAGGAGGGCAACCAAAATGGTGCAGGGTCTGCATCAGAAGACATATGAAGAAGGACTAAAGGAGCTTAATATGTATAGCCTCGAGGAAAGGTGGGAGATGAGGAACATGATAGTAACTTTCAAGTACCTCAAAGGAATCAACAAAGTCCAAGAGGGTAGTATCTTTCAGAAAAAGAGATCTGCAAGAACAAGGGAGCACAATTTGAAGATAGAGGGGGACAGTTCAGAGGTAATGTGAGGAAGTATGTTTTCATGGAGAGGGTTGTAGATGCATAGAACAACCTTCTGGAGGAGGTCATGGAGTCAAAAACAGTGGGGGAATTCAAGAATGCAAGGGACAAACATAAAGCAATTCTAGTGGGGGGTAGGAGGAAGTAGGCTGTTGGTTTACTTGGATCTGCAGTTTATCCACTAGGTAGAGAAATGGGCAGACTAGGAAGGCCAAGTGGTCCTTATCTGCCATCAGATTCTATGTTTCTATGTTACAGACATTCTAGAACTGTCCCTTGCACTCACGGACAGTTAAGTGGTGTGGTATGGTATGCACAGACTATTGGAGCTCCACTATAGTCAGGCTTATGCCCCCCCTTTCTCAATGAAACTGACCTCCACATCCCCAAACTCAGGCACATTATGACAAAGTGCAAAGGAGACTGCAGGGGTATGCATCATTTAAATTAATGGGGTATTTTTTCATTACTATTTTATATATTATTGATGGAGAGTTGGAGATTAATGAAGGCCACCGCTCGGCTAACAAGGGCCCTGTTAGTACAACAGTGGACTTCATTATTCTCCAACTCACCATCATAATGTATAAAAAAGTAATAGAATATGACTCCATTCATTTCAAGGGGGTATGCCCCCGCACTGTGACCTATGGACATCATCTCTTAAAGACTTCTGCCTCGGGCTCCCTAGTACTCAAGTAAGAGACTTTTTATTTATACCTGTACTTGGTGGGTTATCTGTAGAAGCATGTCCATACCTGCTACAGTGTGTGTGCATGGGAGTAACTGGCAGTGTGTGTGTGTGTGTGTGTGTGTGTGTGTGTGTGTGTGTGTGTGTGTGTGTGGTGATGTTTACATTTATGTTTGCACCTTAAAGTATGTTTGCATTCAAAACTATGGAGAACAAATAGTAGGAGTACAGGCCAGACAGAATTAACTAAGTGGTTTTGTGGGTAAGTTTGTGAATTGGGGGTGGGAAAAACATGTGTTTCCATTGGTATGTGTGCTACAGTTCAACTGTGAAAATTAGATGAGGGAGAGAAGAAAACTAAAAAGCATACACTGGCTACAAGCATGCCACATGCATGCAAATGTGTTCAGATACAGTATGTATTGAAGTACAAGTGAGCCATATGTGTGCAGACAGTATGGCTTAGTGGTTAAAGGCACTGATCTGAAAGTCAGGAGAATTGGAAGCATGACCTGGGTTTGAATATCATCAACTCTCACTTGTATATAGTGTGATCCTGAGCAAGTCACTTAACCTTAATGTGTGCAGTTATCAGTGACCACTTGCTTTTTTACATGCATGCCACATGCATGCAGTCTTTCCCAATTTAACATAAAAATCATGGTTTCCACACTTACTTGCTGCACACATGCCATATGCATGCCATTGGTTCCAATTTAACATTTAAATCATACTTGCAGCACACGTATCACTTGGGTTACTTTATTTGTGTAGCATGAAAACATTTCATATAATTATTTCTGTAAGGGCAGCGGTATTCTCTGGCACAGCTCTCCCAACTCCATCACACTGCAGTAACAGTTTACCTCAAAAAATAAGTATTAGCACTCTACTGATATTAATGTATGCACATAACACAAGATTTTAAACAAATAATAAAGGGTTTCATAATTATGGTATCAGGAACATGGTCGTAGGTTATGGGTTGAATTTTATGCTTATGTATTTATATATATAAAAAAAAATATATATATATATATATATTAGAGGCAAAAACTCCATTTAATGCATCAGTTAGGTGTTCCACAGCGACAAAGTGGAGGAAATTGATGTTAGGGTTTGAAACCCCTTTGCCCTCAGCCCACCCCTCTAACTGGAATCAGGGTGCTGACAACATTGGCCCTAAGTGTCACCTCATCACATGTGGAAAGAAGCTGAGGAATAGAAGAATGGGGGTGACAGTTAGACCGAAGACCCCAATGCACACCCGTATTCCAGTTGGGGGATAGCCTGAGGGGTGCAAAGGGGGTTCAACCCCAACATCGAATTTCCCTCGCTTTTGTCGCTGTGGAACAACTCTAACTGATGCATTAAATGGAGTTTTTGCCCTAATTTCCTTCTTTTTAAGAATGATAATGAGAAATAAGTGAATGTAATGCGCCGGCGGGAGTGATGTCTTGTCACATAGTAACATTGTGCCCGCAAATGCAAATCATAATGCGCATGGTGACGCAAAGCGAAACAGAAAGAGAAACAGTACTGTAGACAGAAATGTTAAAAGCAATGCAAATGCAACCTTAAATGAAAACGCAAAGGGTAACGCACATGGTGGTGTAAACGTGAACGATAAGTGAAACGGGTACGGAACCGCAAGCAGAAACGGTAATGGTAACAGTAATGTAAGCACACAGGCTGGTTTTACCCAAAAGCTGTATAGATAAAGACAGTGAGTACAAAGAATGTATGCAAAATAATGACTGTCGGAACACAAAAATGAGGACTTAGAATAGTAAATTGCTTATATCTCAGTAACCGTATGACATAGAAAAAAAATTTAAAAGTCTTATGAATTATCACTTTCCTGGCTAGTTTTGTATTTAGCTGGGGCTAGAAGTTTTTCAACAAAAGTCCGTATCCTCACCAATCGCTAGATACAGTCCTGACAGCTGCAAACGTCAAGAATGTTATCCTATGGGGAAAAAACAGAAGTTCAGAGTGCCATAACTTTGCCTCTCTGCAATATTTTTTCACCAAACCACTGAAAGGCACATCTGTGGGATGTTGGCTGTGTTCCCTGCAAATTTCAGCCCAAAAGACCAAACTGTTATTTTGCAGCAGGGCACCAAACGACTACTGCAATGCGTTGTCCGCCGTAATGGTATCCTATGGGAAAAAGCATCAAATTTGGAGTACTGTAACTTTACCACCATGTAATATTTTTTCAACAAAACACTGAAAGACACATCTGTGAGATGTCGGCTACGTTCCCTCCAAATTTCAGCCCCAAACTCCAAACCGTTCTTTTGCAGCGGGGTGCCAAAGAATTACTGTTATTTTGGGCATAGTGTCGCAAAGTAGTGTCGTGATTTATAAAGCTTTCAAAATTCTACACACTTTCATGAGTGTGACACTACTTTGCAAAGTACTTTTTCCAGAAATCTGAAAACATATTTCTGGGTGTTTTACCCCAAAATAAAGACATGGCTAGCATCCTCAGGGTCCACTAGGTGAATACAAAAATAATTAGGTTGCTAGAGGGTCTCAATTTTATATGCCAAGCATTTTTCTGATTACTAACTGAAAACAAAATGGCGGATTTATGACAGCTAAAAGGGCCATTTGTGACAGTAAAAGTGCATTTCAGACACTGTCGAATCTTTTGTTAACTTTCCCATTGACTTATAATGGGAAATTGTTTTTGAATAACTTTTGAACCATTTAATATTTTTTAAGAAATCTTTGAAAGGCACATCGGGGTCCCTGGCTGCACGTCCCTGAAGATTTTGGTCCAGTCGCACAAACTGTGCGAATTCGTAAGCGACTGTGAATTCCAGAAAAAGTGTAAACGCACACAGATCACACTTAATAACTCACAGCCGTATAATCCAACCAGTACGAAACTTGACAGATCCCAAGGTGTATGGGTCTTGATCACGTATTCCAAATTTCAGGCAAATCCGCAAACAGTTGCAATGTTATTAAGGTGCAAAATTGTGTGTTTAACATGTAAATGGCTCCTCAACCCTAACTATGGTAGTATATATATATATATATATATATATATATATATATAAATGGGCAAGGAAATCTTGATGTCCTGATTGGCTGAGACTTGGTTCTAGCCATAGCAGTAAAAGAGTACCACCAATGGCTATAAACAAGTCTCTGCCAAACAGGGCAACTCACAAAATTCATAAACCACTTGTAGTACTTCCTAATTTCCATCAAAAACATGGCTGCAGTCTTTACTTATATATAAAAACCTCAAATAGGCCCTAAAAATAAAACTCTATTAAATTAAATAAAGTGAGTAAATAATTTAATGTTATTTAGACTCATGAGCCCCCATTGCACACATACACACATTTTTGAAAAAAAAAAACTATTCAGAGTTTCCATTGCTGGTGTTTCTTTAATGACCATGAAAAATCCACCTCCTATCCCTACCACTTTGCCAGAGAACTCCCTTCTCCTTACCTGGTAACAGATAAAATTGTGGTTCTGGCTCCACTTGAGGCCTGTGTGTTCTTTGTGTGTATGCCAGTGGAACTCTGAAGAATTTTGAAATTGCGTATTCCATGTTACCATTCTGTGTGTTTGTGTGTGTGGGGGGGGCTGAGCATTCTACTTCTGGAATAATGCAGAGCTTTGAATTCTTCTATCCCATGGTAAACAATCACACAGTGTATTGAGTGTGAAGAAAGAAAGATGACTGACAGGTGAAAAACATCTGTGGAGGGACAATTAGTATTTTTTTTGTGACTTTGAAAGCTTTTAGAATGTTCTTTTTTTAAAAGCTGACTATGGGCCCATTTTATATAAGTAGTAAGACATGGCTGGGTGTTGGTATTACTGAGATACCCACACACCCAGAGGCTGAAGGCTCCCGACTTGTGTCCTTATGTCTCACTATGCCTCTGGGTGTGCAGGTATCTCAGTATTACCAACACCCAGCCATATCTTATTGCTTACTTAATGTATGGCATAAATAAGGATGCTCAATCAGAATCGGACAAGAGCTAAAAACTTAGGGTAGGAAATAAATTGAGAGGACACAACATGCAATATCATCAAGAAATAGAGAGGACCAATTTAAAAAAATATTACTTTACACAAAGGGTAACTAAATTCTGGAATTAGCTAGACCAGGACATAATTGATAGCAAAAGTAAGAGTACTGTTACTGAAACTTTGTGAAAGAGGTTTCTGATAAGGAGAGGAGTGGCAGAAGGCTTGAGGAACTGTGGATTACAAACAGGAGTTGACTGTGGACTCTGCTGAAGAAGCTGAGTGGGAAAGCAGCTAACAGCTACTCTACAGCAAGGAGATGATTTGCTGAGTACATTGAATTGAATTCCTAATTCAGGGGCCTATATAAGTAAGTAGAAGTCAGGGTTTTGGTTCTCTATTTTTGGGGTTGTCTTTACTTAGTGTAACTTTAATTTGCCAGGGAGGTAATCTAGCTGGAAGATTATTTGCAGTCATTTGTGACTAGAGCTGTTACTGAAACTCTGAAAGAGGTGTCTGAAGGGAAGGAAAGCACTCACCGAGTGGTAAGGCAGAGCTGTAGCTGATTGTTTCTGGAGGGTACATGCTTGGCCCCACACACCTGCCCTCACCCACCCACCCCAAGTGCATCATTTCCTTTATACCAGGGTTCTGACATTACTTCCCAAAAAAGGCAAAGGACATACACCTGTGTTATCCTTAACAGCCCAGCATGCTGCATAGGGGGTAAAAGCATGCACATGCTTGCACACACTAATAAAAAAAACTAAACAGGAAGGAAGTGAGACATGTGGGGAGTGGTGCACTGCACTGCCTGTGGGGTGGCAGTCTTCTGAGAGGTGTTCTGGAGGCTGCAATGCTGCTCTATTTGCAGGCACCTCGTCAGTCTGAAGGAGGAGGTTGCTCGTCTTCAGGCTGACTTGATAAGGATTCAGGAAACTTCTTCCCCCATACAGTGGCCACCAGGGCCACAGCTGCTGCCTCAGAGGTTTCCAAGAAAGAGGACCAGTTGGACCATGGTGGGCTTAGGAAGGGTGAGGGTGGTGCAACAGAGGCATATCCCTCCAGATGTACCTCCACAATTCATACACATTCTGATGGAGCGTGGTTCCTCTATGGAGGCACCCACAGTGGAGACCAAGGAGGATGGTCGGAACCTCCACAAAGCAGACCCATAGGAGGGTGGCACAGGATCCCACAGGGGAAGAAAATAACTCCTTGTGGGGGACCCAATTGTTAGGGGGTAAAACTTGGGAGGGAGGGGAGAGGGAGGTAAGGTGCCTGCCTGGTGCCATGGCTTGAAGGGACAGGGAGCAAATCCTGTGGATTGAGGGAACAGCTGCATGGGAGAGGGAGCTGGACATCATTGTCCACCTAGGGACAAATGACCTGGCTGGGAATGGGATCACAGCAGTGCAGTGCAGTAGGAGTTTTTGGAGTTGAGGAGGGGACTTAGACTAGTAGCATGCATGGTTACCTTCTCAGAGGTGATGTCTGTCTATAGAATGGGTGAGACTAGGGAATGCCACAGCATGGGATTCAATGAATGGTTGGAAAACTGGTACAGAGCTCAGGGTTTTGGCTTCATTGGGGATTGGGGATCCATCTGGAGGGATGCAGGCCTATACTGGCGTGATGATCTGCCACCACTTCTGCCAGGAGGGAACCAGGATTCTAGATGATAGGTTTAAATACTTCATTGGCAAGCATTTAAACTAGCTAAGGGGAAGGCACTGAATTCAACTCCCCCACAAAACAGGGTAGTTAGCAAGGTACACAGGAAGGTAGAGAAGTTTATAGGAAAGGACAGGGGTAAATGGAGAAAAGGCAGTAAGGACAGGGATGGAGCTAAAAGGGATAAGGCCATCAAAAAATGGAGGGTGATGAGTATGAATGCCCATAGCCTGGGTAATAAGCTCCCTGAACTAGTGGCCTGGATTCTATGTCATAATGGTGACTGCCAAAAGGCAACTGTCATTATTGCGAGGGTACATTCCTGAAAATCAATTTCAGTGATGTACATCCCTGGTGTAAAGGAAAATGGCACTGAGGACTTAGCTTTTCTTTCCCTTCCAGCATGTTTGCTCCTCCCCTACATACGTATACATATAGCAATGTTCTGTCACTATATGTGCAAGCCTTCCCCATCCTGTCACCTTCCTCACACCCTCACCCTACCTTTCCTGCACTGCAAGTGGGTCACCATTTTGCTAGGTTCTGGCTTGTGGATAACCCACCTCACAGGATACTGTGGCCTTGATGAAAGAGGGATGCCTGGATATCATGGCAGTCACTGAAACATGGTACACAGAGAACCATGACTGGGATGTCAACATACCAGGGGACACAATCTACAGGAGGGTCAGGAAGGGTAAAAGAGGAGAAGGAGCAGCTCTTGTCATAAGGGAAGGGAAGGGATCAAAGCAAAGAAACTAAAGGGTAAACAGGGAGGAAAGGAGGCACTGTGGGTCACCCTAGAGACAGGAAAATGCACCACAATCCACACAGGGATTGTATACAGACCCCCATCTCAGAAGGAGGCAATGGACAAGGAAATGATAGAAGGCATCCTTAGAATGGCAGAGCAAGGGGAGATATTGTTGATGGGGACCTGAATATACCAGAAGTTAACTGGAGCACCTTTGCTGCAGCCACATCCAGGAGCAGGGTCATTCTCGATTCCCCATGGGGTGCATGCTTCACACAGTTAGTCTTGGAACCCACTTGGGAGGGAGCAGTCTTAGACCTGGTACTCTCAAATGGGGACAGAGAGAGGATCTCAGATTTAGAAGTGAGTAGCCATCTGGGAACAAGTGACCACCAAACACTGTGGTTCACGATAAACACAACTGTACAGTCTATCCATATAAAAGCGAGGGCATTGGACTTTAGGAGGGCTGACTTTGGCAAAATGGGAGAGTGCCTCTGAAAAGCAATAGCAAACAGGCAAGAAGGAGTGGTAGAGGAACAATGGGGAAAAATCAAAACTGCCATCACAGAGGCAGCAAGTCTTTGTGTGAAGCAAATAAACAAAACCAAATGAAGTAAAAAAACACTATGGTTCTCAAAAGAGGTGGCGGGGAAGGTTAGGGAGAAAAAGATAGCATTCAGGAAGTATGAGGAAACACAGAAGAAGCAGTACAGATAACTGTACCGGCTAAAGCAGAAAGAAGTGGTGAGGCAGTCGGAATGGCAAAGGCCCAAACTGAGAAAAAGATAGCCAACTCAGTTAAGAAGGATGATAAAACCTTATAGGTACATTAGGGAGGAAAATAAAACAAGGGAGGGATAGTGAGGTTTAAGAAAGGGAGGGTGTGGGCAAGAGGTGACAGTGAAAAGCAGGAATACTGAACAAATACTTCTGCCCAGTGTTCACAAAAGAAGAGGAGGAGGAGGTACCTAAAACAAACAATATAAGCATTCTAGATAGGGGGGGTTGATACCAGTCCATTCACAGAAGAAAGGGTCCTGAAAGAACTCTTAAAACTGAAGGTGGACAAAGCAATGGAGCCTGATGGGATTCACCCCAGAATTCTAAAAGAACTAAGGGGAGAACTAGTGGCACCACTGACTACCCTTTTTAACAAATCATAGGAGGATGGTGTGGTACCTGAGGACTGGAAGAAGCCAGATGTGATTCCCCTTCAGAAAAGTGGGAGCAAGGCAGAGGCAGGAGACTACAGACCTGTTAGTTTGACCTCAGTGGTAGGGAAAATGATGGAATCACTTCTGAGAGAAAGAATTGTAGGCCAGCAGGGCACAGGACCCAAGGCAGTATGGATTCACAGTGGGAAGGTCATGCCAGATGAATCTAATTGATTTTATTTGGCTGGGTAACCAAAGTGGTAGACCAGGGGGGGGCTGTGAACTTAGCTTACCTAGACCAGAAAAAATTCCTTTTTCATGAGCCGCCATCTTGTTTTTTGTTCCCCACCCCAAAAAAAAGTGTCATAACTGTGCACGGGGATGTCTGTTACAGACATGCAAGTTTGCTCCTTGCTGATCAGGAGTTGATAAACTGTTCTTCATGGTTTGCGACCTTTGAATGCCTTTAGAAAGTTTTTTTTTTTTACAAAGTTAAATCCTTTCTCGTCACTCGATAATTTCCTTTTTTGCCATTCCTTTTTGTCATGGTAAAAAAGGAAATTAGCTGGCGATAAGATTTTTCCTTTTTGAAGACAGATGACCCTTCTCATGATGAGATGGCCTATGCTAGTAATCCTTTATCACCGTCCGATTTCCCTTTTTGCTGTGACAAACAAGGATGGCAAAACCGGAAATCGACTGGTGCAAAATCATTACTTGCATGGACATCTTGCCATGAAATGGGGTCATCGGGTCATCAAAAGGGGAAATCCTTTTCTGCCAGCTAATTTCCTTTTCTGCTATGATGGAAAAGGATGGCAGAAAAAGAAAACGTGATGGCGAAAAAGGATTATTGCCATGACCATCTCCTTCTTCTTTGCAAATGGTTTTGGGACCATCTGGTCCTGACAAATAGAGCCATCTGCTCAAGTTCACCCCTGAAATATCCCTGTTGTCTAGTTGCACCCCACCCTCAATCCCCATATGTTACATATATATATATATATATATATATATATATATAGATATATATATATATATATATATATATATCTATATATATCTATATATATATATATATATATATATATATATTATATATATATATATATATAGATAGATATTCTGGCTTAATGTTTTATTTGTATCATTATTTTTTTTATTTTTGAAAAAGAACTGTGGCATTCTGCCACTATGGTCCTTTCCCTGGTGTCTAGTGGTACCCCTCTGAATTTTGGTCTGTCTTTTTGTTGGTGGTTAGTGGCGTCCACCCACCCTTCCAAGGCTGCTACAACCTGAAAATTGGAAAACTCTCCCTCATATTTTTTTTACGTGTAGGAAAACTTTTCCATTGCCAATCAGTCCTGCACCCCTCCACTAGACCACCCACCTCCCCATACCCCTCTTGACACTCTCACAGACCATCAAGTACCCTGGGAGGTCCCTGAATTGAGATCCACTCTCCAAATCAAAGACATTTCTTACTGCTACAACTGGCAACTGCAGTATGAGAAACTAAGGTTAATGTGCTTCAGTTTATTTCAATAGGGGTTTCAACTTTGATTCATAACTCAATTATTTTTAGAGCTTTTGATCCCAAATTTTCAACATGGCCTTTTAGGGACCCCAACCCTAACACCCCATTCCCCACCCTGCACAGACCCATGGGGGGTCTGCCTTAGGGCTGTCAACCCTAACACTTACCCCATGTGCCTATGCTGTAGCCATGTCTTCTAATTTTGTAATGGAATTGTGTGAGCATTAGGGTTGACAGACCCAAGACAGACCACTCCCACCTGTGGGTCTGTGCAGGGTTGGTAATGGGGTGATACGGTTGGAAACCCTAATGCCACATTTCCTACTTTTGTCAGTTTAACTCTAATGGATGCAGTAAGGAAGCTTTTGCAGTTCAGTAGTGCCCTTATATTAGGGTTCAGCGGACACTTCTATGTTAAATCCCGCATTTTGCACTTTAATAACTTTGCAACTGTTTGACTGATTCACATGACATTTTGCATGCACATCAAGGATCAGAGTTCTCTTGATGTGGTAAGTTTTGTTTAGTCAGCTGTGAGGTTGTGCAGGTGCAGAATGTCAAAAATTTGAAAATGACCATTATTTGTAAATTTTTGTTGTGCCATTTTCCCAGAAATGGCTTGGCCATTTGGTCTGAAACTTTTAAGAGTATGTCGGGCTTGGGTTGCAGATGTGCCTTTTGAAGGTTTGGTGAAAATGAAAATCCATTCAAAAGTCATTAAAGTATAACGTTTCTCATTATTTCCTACAGGAAAAATTAGGTGTCATGCAAAAGTACTGTTTTGCTGCCACGAAAGCGGGTTTTGCTTTCACAAATGCAGAATGTAGTGTTGAGATTCTACCATCTGGTTTTCAGTTAGCAACGTCGAAAACTTAAATGTCTTGAAAAATACTGCCCCTTGGTAAATACCAACACTTGTTTTTATCTAATCGGGGTCCAAGGAATCTGATTGTGGGTTTAGTTTGATAGAAAAATGCCCCAAAATACATTTATTTTAATCGGCCCATTTTTTCTTTTGCATAGTGTGGCACTATTGCGGCAATTTGCGAAAGTACTTTTGGGAACCTTTTACAAATTGTGGCACTGTTTCATGAAACATAGGGGGTTATGCCACAAATTGCAGCACTGTTTCTAGAAATAACTGGAGTATTGCCACAGTTTGCACCACTACTTTTACAGATATGTCTGTTTCTTTATTTGTTGCAAACAAATGGTTTGCACTCATGGGCTGACATTTTCAGAGTACAAAGAGCTTGCCTCACAGATGTGCCTTTTGCTGGTTTGGTGAGCCAATTTTAATCTGCTACATGGGCTTTTTGGGACCCCACCTTATGAACACATTCACTGTCATTTTGTTAATCAGACCAGTAAGATGATTTTGGGTCGCTGTCCAAAATCACCTTGGGACCAAGTAATGAAATGACAATGTCAGTGTTCATGAGGTGGGTCCTAAATGCCCATGTTAAAAATTCGAGTAAAATACCAAAACCCACCAGAGTTATGTGCAGTCATTGAATTTTTTTTCTACACACGCATTAGCTTTGGCAATTTTAATATTTTCACTCCAAAATTTCAACATACAGTGCCTGCTACAGAAAGGTTTAACAGTACCTCTTTGTTTCGGTCGGTACCACTCAGTGCGGTGCGGTAGACAGTCATCAGTGGAGTACCAAGGTGTTTCATGCCTAATTATCACATATGTTAAAATGCATTTCCTCAATTATCCATAGGATGGCTTCATGAGCCATCACTGCAATAATGTGAGCTAAATTTGAGATACATTTTATCCCCGGGAAATTACCAGCAGATGCTGTCTGTTTGCAGTTCAGAAAACAATCAATCTGTTTTACCATAATGGTGAAAATGGAGACTGCCAGATCAAGAGCTACATTACTTTTGTTTTGTTTAGAAAGAAAATAAAAATTATGCTTAGAACAAACTCATTTTCATTGTTTCTTTATTTTTATTTAAAGTAGATCAGGGAACACAGTGACAAGAAAGAAGGAGGGACGAGTGTGAAAAGTGCTAAATAATATGCAGCCTTGGTTCATTGTTGACCTCATATCTTAATTTTGCATCTTCCCTTTTTTCCCATCCTGGTACACTGAAATAATCTCTCCCGCTAACTCAATCATACTCCCTTCCTCTGTATGCTGTCCCCCACCCCGTACATTCATTATTTCTTTTATTATTTTTTTCTGAGCTTTGTCAAATAGCAGTGGCTTCCACAATTGCAAAAAGTCCAAGTACTGTATAAGGAGTAGAATAAACTGTCAAAAAATGGTAGGTGCTCTGTCAAACCAGCCAAAACAATGACATAACCAGCTATCAAAGAGGTACAGTATTATACACCAAAATAAATGCAACAAAAGCATTAAGTAAATCCCTCAGTGTTTTAATGTGCAAAATAGCAAAGGGACAGGCAGAACACCAAGCCCCTCACTCTGTGTTGTCAGTCCATTTGTTGTTTCTCACATTAAAACATTTAGAAAGCTACTGTCATGCTTTTGCTTCATTTATTTTTTGTACACAGATTTGCTAACTGGTTAAGGAGCATATAACAGCAGAAGTAAAAAATAATTGCACCACCACGTACGGCCTACTGTACAATATGTGAGGACTAGGGATCACAGTTATGGTCAGTGCCCAGAGCAAGTGAGTCCTTTGTCTTTGTGTAGACTAGACATACTGTACAGTAGTTGTCATTGGAGAGGGCAAGTGCAAAACTGAGAGTGCAAGCCTGATCTCCCCCAATGGCAGAAGTTTGCATTTTTACCAGTGTACAATATGGGCTACAAGCAAGCATATAGCAAGCAAGTGTAAAAGAAAGACGTGGAAGTTCAGACCCTCAGAAACTATAATAATTCTACCACTATCCCAACATTGATAAGTCAGCCAGATTACTTGTAAAAGAAAAATACAACCCTCCCATCCCCAATTAAAAAAAAACAAAACTTTTCCCTAGTTGTCAAGTGGCCACTGGCCCCGATCTCCAATGCTTCCCCAACTAAAAAAAAAAGCTGTCCCCATTAGTTTACTGCCAAAGAATCAAAATATTGTAAAATGGCAGGTGGGCAGATCTTGGAAGAAGCAGTTGAAGAGGTGAGCAGTGAATACTGTGTTTCAAATAAAGTAATCAGAGATGGTGGACTGTAAGCCTGGTAATTAAGAAAATGTACTAGTGGGCTGAAAGGCCAGTGTGTCTTGGACCAAGTCATTTTAGTCTGTGCCTATACAAATAGCTGGACTCTGAAAGGCTGGCATTTAGATAATTATTAACTGCAAGCTGGGCAGCTCCTGTTCTGATATGTTATGAAATGTGGTACAGTACTGAATATTTCAAACACAGTATTCCCCCATTCACCTCTTCAACCAATTTTTCAAAGAACTGCCCACCTGCATTACTGCTTTATTCTTTCATCTACAGGAGATGGTACGAAATTGGCATATTATCAAAAACATATTTTTGGTGAGCGTCATTAAATTGACAGCCCCTATTCACCACCTTGCCTTGAAAAGACAACTATTGTCGGCATAGTGTAAACCAAAACAAAAGGATTGGACATCTCCATCATCCTTTCACTGTAATTTCAACATTGTAGTTCAATATCTGAAAGAATTTCCCTCTCTATATACCCACATGGATGCCTTCTGTCTATTGAGCATATTCTTTTCAATATTTTACAGTAGTTCAGTTGTTTCCCTGCACCACACAAAGCATTGTGAGTGACTGTACAGCACTGCAGCTTTTCTGTTATGGTTTCCCTTATAAAATGCATAACTTTGTTAATTTAATGTTTTTTTTACATAGAATCTTCGTTCTTGATTTGCATCTGACCTTACTAAAATGAAATGCATTATTGAAGGTTCTTTAAAATGTATTGGAACCATTCATTACACCTCATTTTCTTTCGCTGCTTATTAGTTTTACTGTCTACTGATTAGACTCCTATTTATTTGTTTAAACATTTCAAGAACTACTGAGTTGTTACTAACCAGATTTTGTTTCTTTCACACTACCTTGGAGGGATGAAAAGTGTATGAAGATGTCAGAAGTGTACAGTGAATAACTGACAGTGCTAATTATAATATGTAACTCTCTCTGTCTCTCTCTCTCTCTCACTCACAAACACACTCCTGGCTGAATTAATGTTTCTGGCCCTGTGTGTAGGCATGTAAATATCAAATTTAAATTCGTGAAGGACTTCATTATAATAAAATGAAATCTAACAAAAAATGCACCTGATGCATTCTTATATGTAGATATCAATTTCCATATAACTGAACTTCTGTGGATGGATGATCAAGGTGCATAACAAACTGCTCTACTGCATACAGATTGCTATCGAATACCACCTCATTCTCAGATGTTGCACTGTGTAAACAAATTTATTTCAGCCCACTACACATGTTTTAGAACTTCCCCCAACACCATTCCCTGATTTTGCCCCTTTTACAAATAAGTAGTACTGTATATCACCCATCCCAGGTGCTTGAAGGACCCCCCCTCACCTGATCCTGATGTTGTCCAGTTATAAAATTCCAATTCTAGTTCCTGACCCAGGTGACAGAGTGCACTTCTTCTCTCACTGCTCTCCTTCATGTAATGCCATTCCTCTCCCCTTTCTGGTTCCTACCCCCCATCCCGAAACAGCCAGCATAGCTCTCCTCTCACCTCCACTGCTGATGTAGACAGAACTTTCAGTGAGGGACCACTGTAATGTGTAATGTGCCACTAGAAGTTCATTCTGTGCTGGCCGCTGAGGCAAGAGTAGGGCTGTGCCCACACTGAGTCTGTTTGAGGATGGGGCAGGCACTGAGGATTGGACATGTATGGCCCCAAATGCTGGGGTGGGGGCCACTTGGTCACCTGGGTTTGGTTCTAGAATCTGTTATTTTTTTTAAACAGGGCAACATTGGGGATGGGAGGTGAGTAATGTTTTAAAACGTGTTGGGGGCTGCAATTACCTTTACACTTGGCAACAAATGGAGACTGGAGACTGGGGTAGATAGAGGTAATGCATATTTTCAGACTGTGCAACATCGGGATGTCCTATACACCATGTGTGTGTGTGTGCTAATTCATATGTTACAAGCACAAGCTGACATGGGGGATGGAAAGTGGGCACCGTGGCACATTTCTGTGAGCAGGTAATCCCCAGATTGCTCACCCTACCTGCTCAACTTTAACCCCTCATCCTTTTCCCATTCACCATAGTTATAGTATTAATTTTACCTGGTGTTATACTGAGCCCCCATCTCTATCCATGATCCCCAGTATGTTACTTATCTTTTGGGGCTATGGGTCATGACCTTCAAAGATATATTTTCCCATTATTTCATGCTATTACCAGTTAAACAGCCCAGTTCCTGATATAGCTATACCTATACCTACTGTATCTAAGATAAATCAAGACAACAGAGTAAGAAGAACACATAAAAAAAATAATTGTCTGTCAACAACAACTTGCATAATGTTGATTTTCAAAGGCTGGTTGAAGTTCCTGACATTTTTACACACATCTTGAAGTTGAGCCCAGCAGGAATATGTCAACATTGTCATAAGACATGGAATGAAAAATGATAATTAAAATGGGCAGTTCTAGGTGTACTATAAGGCAGTGTAAACATAAAAACTTTTCAAAAGTTGATGGGACATCAGATTATAGTCCATATTTAGTCTAACACAGTACAGTGCCCAGGAAATACTGTAAAAAAAAAAGAACAATAAACAAAATCTTTGAAGGGTCATGTCCCATAGCCACAAAAGATATTGGCAATTATGATTCATAACCAGATAACTTTATACAAAATCCACTGCAGTTGCACAGCTGAGATCAAACATAGAGAAATCACTGGGAGAAAAGAAAATCAAAGATCACAAAAAGAAAAATCCCAGAGGGTGAAAGGAATAGTAAGTTCACATATGGGAGGACAGAAATTGTATGCTAGCAGAATAGAACATGCTTAGCATTTCAGACGGAGGAAATGTAAGACATTATTCAGTGAAAGGCAGTCAACTGTAACTGATACGCTACTCTAAAATACAAATAAAAAAACACAGAGGCCCAGATATTCAAACTGCGCCAGGCTGTGGTGCAAGCCTGGGCGCAGCGCAACTTGGCTGCGCAAGGGTGTTGACTGGATGATATTCAACAGAGCTGCACCATGGCTCAGCATTGTTGAATATCACACCCTGGCCACCCGCAGTGTGCATGGTGCAGTGGCACTGCACCAGTGCAAGTGGCCAGAGTGGAGCAGGAGGATGCGCTAGCGCAAGTTTCATTGCGCAAGGTGCAGCAACTGCGATATTCAAAAGCTGACATGCAAATGGGGCCATAATGTATGCAAGGTGCACATGGGGCCATTTGCATATCATTATGGCCCCATTTGCATGCAGGTGCACTGATCCCTGACAACTTGCACCTGGCGCCCTGCCAGACAGCAGCCGTTGGGGACCGATGCCCCCTGCTGCGTGGCAATGTTCCCCACAGCCCGATCTCGGGCATTTGTAAAATAAAAAAAGATTCCTATATCCCTGGTGGTCCAGCGGACTGCTGTCAGCCCAATTGTGGGCATTTGTAAATTAAAAGAAGAATCCTATATCCCTAGTGGTCCAGTTGAGCGCTGTCAGCCCGATCGCGGGCTTAAGTAAATTAAAAGAAGAATCCTATATCCCTGGTGGCCCAGTGGACCTCTGTCAGCCCGATCGCGGGCTTAAGTAAAATAAAAGAGGATTCCTTTTCCCTGGTGGTCCAGTGGACTGTTGTCAGCCCGATCGCGGGCTTAAGTAAAATAAAGAAGATTCCTTTTCCCTGGTGATCCAGTGATCGCTGTCAACCTGATCATGGGCTTCAGTAAAGATACGATTCCTATATCCCTGGTGGTTCAGTGGACCCCTTCTGCCATCACACAGTCCCCCACTCGCTCCGGTCAATGACGGGTGGCAGCACCCACCATCTGTCCGCTCACCGCCCGCTGACCGACACCATCGGTGCGATGCCCATTGGTCCACAGCCTGAGCCAGAGGCATGCAGCCCATACATGCACATTCCAGATATGTGAATGGATTCACATATCTGAAATGTGTAGTGATAGTATGGCTGCACACCCATTGGCTCACGCCAGGACCAATGGGCATACAGCCCACCAACAGTGTCAGTCAGCAGGCGGCGGGCAGCAGGTGGTGGGATGCTGCCACCCACTGCTGACCGGGCGGGAGCGGTGGTGGGATCAGTGGCTGGTGGGAGGAGGTCTGCTGGACCACCAGAGATATAGAAATCATTATACTTTTGCTGAAGCCCGCGATCAGGCTGACAGAGGTCCACTGACCACCAGGAAAAGGAATCTCTTTATTTTACTTAAGCCCATGATTGGGCTGACAGCGGTCCACTGGACTACCAGGGAAAAGGAATCTTCTTTATTTTACAAATGTCCAAGATTGGCTGACAGCTGTCCACTGGACCACCAAGGATATCTGATTCTATTATTTCATACCAATGCCCGTGATTGGGCATTGGGGATGCCACCAGAGGTGCCCCGGACTCGGTGTGGCCACCCACTAGTGGCGCTGCCGTGTTGCGCCCTGCGAATGCGGCAGCTCCCCTGTGGTGTTGACCATTGCTTTCCTTTTTGGGATCAACTTTGTGTGGCGCAGTAGGTTGCAATGAATGGCTCAGCACATCCTGGGCTGAATATCAGGATGTGCAGAGTATGCATGGGCACACACCTACCTGCGCCTGCATATAATACTGATGCATTCTGGTGCGCTCGGAATTTGTGCCAGGCGCAATTCCTGTTTGAATATTGCGCAGGCGCATCAGTGGGTTGCGCCTGGTGCAGCTGCCTACTAGCCATGCACAACCTTTTGAATATCTGGGCCATAGAGTATATCTTTAGAGCCATAATTGTGATGCTGCTACAGAATCTGAAAAAAACGTAGTGGGTTGAAGCAGCACTTGTCTTTTGGGGGCTAAGCGACATGGCCATTCAAATATGTTTTTTTTTTACATGTACAGTATTTTCTACTTCTATAAGCTGAACAGCCCAGTACTTTGTATAGATACAGTATATCTATCCAAGATAATTCAAGACAATGTAGAGGAAGAAAAACACAGACACAAAGAAATATAATTGTCTGACAACAGCAACTTTCATAATGCAGTTTTTCAATGCTGGCAGCTGTTCCTGAGAACCAGCGAAGAAATGAAAACATTGTCATAAGGCATGGAATGAAAAAGATAATTCAAATGGGAAGTTCTGTGTGTAATATAATGCAGAATAAACATGACAACTTTTCAAAAGGTGATGGGACATCAAATTAAGACCCATATTTAGTCCAATACAGAGCAGTGCCCAGGAAACACTGCACAAGGAAAAAAAAAAGAAGAAACAAATCTTTGGAGGATCATGTCCCTTAGCCCCAAAAAACAATGTCAACACATCCGGCATTAGATTTTGTTATTGGCTACTAATGGTAGTAAATGTTTTTATATTTCTAACTGAGAAACTAAATGTTATCGAAATCCATATCACATATTTGACTGTCAATCTTACAAACTCCGTGTATAATGCAAAACACAAAACAAACATATTTGCACTACACTTTGTATTTCAACCACTATATTTTTATTTGATTGCTGAAACAAGACACTGTAAGTCAGCCATGTATCTCCTACCCCCATCCAACCCTCAAACAATGGCTCTGAGTCTTGCTGGATTGAGCAGAGTTAAAGAGATTCCAGACACTGTGTCACTTAAACTCATACTAACATACTAACATACTATTTGCCAGCAGATTAGGCCTTATGGTCTATCAAGTCTGCTCGAACCTAGATCCTTAGTTGGGTGCCGAGACCCTCCCATCCCTTGTGCTCCAGAAACCCCTATCATCCATCCCCACCCCCCCGGGACAGGCCATCATCTGATACATCCACTTTCTGTGTCTGTCCCACCCTCTCTTAAAGCCCTCCACTGTGGATCTCTGAACCAGCTCACCAGGCAGAGCATTCCAAGGGTCTACCACCCTCCAGTGAAAAACCTCCTCCTCTTTTCCCTCACCCTTCCACCTTCCAACTTCAAACCATGCCCTCTGGTGATGCCTCCCTGCTTTAGTCTAAAGATCCCTCCATGTTTACCCTATTGATTCCCTTGAGGTACTTGAAGACCTCAATCATGTCCCCCTGTCTCTCCTCTCCTCCAATGAAAACAGGCAGAGCTCCTCAAGTCTGTCCTCGTAAGTAAACTCTAGCCCTCGTATCATCTTTGTTGCCTCCTCTGTACCCTCTCCAGGAGCTGTAAGTCCCTCTTCAAGTGTGGTCTCCAGTACTGTACACAGTACTCAGGTGTCGTCTAACCAGTCCATTGTACAGCCAGCAGAATCACTTCCTTGCTCTAGAGGTGATCCCTTGCGATGCATCCCAACATCCTGTTTGCCTTGCCAGCTGCTCTCCTGCACTGCTCAGAGTTATTCATACATGTATCCACCATGACCCCTAGGTCTTTTTCCCCTGTTGAGGCTTCCAGCACCTCCCCTCCCAGGGTGTACCTGTGTTTAGGGTTTCCCGACCAAGATGCAACACCTTGCACTTGGTGATATTAAATTTAATTTCCATGTGTGAGCCCAGCTTTCCAGGGTGTCCAGGTCCCTGCAGGGCCAACTCCCCTCTTCTCCTCAACTACTGCTCCCATCTTGGAGTCATCCACGAAGAGACTATTTCACACCCTATACCATCCCTGATGTCCGTATGTATACCATTAAACAGGATTGGACCCAGGACTGAGCCCTGTTGGTACCCCACACCAACCTCTGTAGGGTTCGAGAGCTCCCACAGACCACTACTCTCTGAGTGCATCCAGCTATCCAGTTTTCAACCATCTGACCATCAAAGGCCTACTCCTAACCCCATCAGTTTCTCCACCAGACCATTGTGGGGACAGAGTCAAACGCTTGCTGAAGTCCAAGAATAATACATCCACAGGCTTACCCCTGTCCAGTTCTGATGTTACCCATTCATAGAACTCCACAAGGTTGGTTTGACATGATCTACCTGGCACAAACCCATGCTGCCGACTATCCAGACCTCCCACCTCCCCAAGTAAACCCCCAATCGTTCCTTTAGTATACTCTCCATTAATTTTCCCACCACCGAGGTTAAACTGATGGGTCTATAGTTTCGGGTACTTCCTTGACCCCCTTCATGGATTGGTACCACATATTGCCTCGCCAATCTAGGTACCACCTGTCTCAAGTGACCTGTTGAAAAGCTCCGCCAGGTGCAGCCAGTATGTCCGCCAATTCCCATAGTACTCTCGGATGAATGCCATCCGGCCCAGGAGATTTGTCTTTCTTTAGGGCCTTGAGGGCAAACCACACCCTTTTGGTGGGGATGGCATCATCCGTCCCCTCCACCTTACTGGTCTTTTTATCTTTATCCAGATGTGACACCCCTGGGGTACCTTTCCCTCCCTTTTGCTCCATTTCTGTTGCTCCCCTGATCCCACTCCCTGCCACTTCTATCCCCTTTGTGCCTTGCTTTGTAGATATCCCATCCCCTCTAGTGAACACAGAGCAAAGTACTCGTTAAATACCTCTGCCTGGTCCCTCGCTCTTCCACCCACCTCCTTCTGATCTCAGTCTGCTGAGATGGCCCTTAGTTTTTCTCTGCTCCCCAATGTACCGGAAGAACCCTTTTCCCTCCATGTATCCCTGTGCCAGCCGTTGCTCTTTACTGGACTTTGCTCCCCTCACCATACGGTGACTTTTCTAGATGCAAGCTGGTACATTTCCTTATCCCTATCCTCTTGTTGTTTTATATTTTTGTAAGCCGCCTTCTTTCTCTGACTGCTACCTGGACCTCACTGGACCACCAGCATGGTTTATGTGACCTTGCTCCCTTACTTTTCAACTTAGCGCAGATCCTGACTGCCTCATGAAGTCCCGTTTATGACCTCCCATCTCCTTTCCACACTTGTCATTGAGGTAATCCCCTTCAAGTGATCCTTGAGAATATTTCCCATGCCCATAAAGTCTGCCCCCCTGAAGTCCACTGCCAGTGTCCTAGCATTAGTTCACTCATTCTCTGTCTTCCTTTCTCCTGCCTGTCTCCCCTCCCCCTGTACTCACAGACTGCTCCTGGTCAAGGTATGAAGGCTAGTTTTTAGTTGCGGAGCACATTCATATGCTAAGCAATTAACAATTCCTTTGAAGGCATGGAAAGGCAGGCAGTTGTTCAATTGCAATATGAAAGAAAATAAGTGGTGGATGGAGGATTGTGGATGGCTGGGACCCCGTTTCAGATGGCATCACAGTCTGTACTTTGTGAAATTTGCAAGACCCCAGCTCATTAAGAAATTGTTAATGAAAACAGGCTAGTTGTGACACAGTTCACATCACTTGTCATTCACAAAAATGTGGGAGAGACGAGAGGAATTTTAATAAAGGTGTTCTTTAGTACATTGTAATAGAGTTACTAATGCAAATAGATGTTGACCTTTAACTCTTCTGTACCCTACTCCCTTCTTGGCTGTTCAATGGGGGTCTCACAGAAAAGTAGATGTCTGAATCTCAGGTAGGCTATACTGGGTAAAGAAATATGTATAAAAAATGATGAAATAAACTGCCTCTGTCCCTAGTCTTGCACCTTTTTCAAGGAGCCACCTGTGAAACAAGACTGATTCTTAAAATAGGTTCATAGGTGAGTTACACGATCAAGGGACAAGCCCATTAGGATCATGCTACCTAAGCTAGGTGGGATACAAATTTTAAATCATTCATATGTATATCAAGTTTGGTTTTAAATTGAGCCAAATTTTCAGTTTACAACCTCATATGGGAGTGAGTTCCATATTGGAACTATTCTCTGAGTATAGAATTAATTTCTCTTTGTAGTTCTGTTAGTAGATGAAAGTAATTTTAAATTATGTGAACGAGTATGGACAGAAGTAGGATTCCATGTCAAATGTAATGTATTAAATAAGTATTCATCTTTAGTTGCTTTATAAAGCAAACAAAGATCCCCTCGCATAGATCTATATTCCATACTATACACGTTCAATTTCTTCAGTCTTTCCTCATATGTCAGGGGGCCCATTCCAGTTATATTTTCAACAAATCTTTTTTGAACTTTCTCTCTGGATAATCTATCTCCCCTCTGAGTTGGGGCACAAAATGATGAACAATAATCAGTTTGATCTTATGATGTTGGTATATAGTGGGATCATTATTGATGGTTCTCTACTTTTTATATTCTTAAATAAGCAGTTACTAAACCTGGAACATTTTTTGACTATAGAATTTAAGTGATCTGTGAATTTTAAATTATTATTAATAATAACTCCTAGATCTCTCTCAGACGTGATGACACTTAGTGTGTTATTACCTATATAATAGCACATCTATTATTCCAACCAAAATGCATAACCTTACATTTATTTATATTAAAGTTTAATTTGTGACTGATAACCCATTCAGAAATTAGATTTAAATTGTCCTGTAATATGGATATGGATTCCGAGTTATTAACAATCCCACCCAGTTTAGCATCATCTGCATATTTGGTAATCCAAATACCATTACTGGTATTCATACTGGCTATAAGGATGTTAAATAACATGGGGCCTAGAACTGATCCCTGAGGTACTCCACTGTTAACTAATGTCCATGGGGAAGAATAATAAGAATAGGATATTGCTTTTTCATGTACTGTATGGTTCTTCTTACCTGTCCTACAGTACTTGTAAATGAGCATTGCTCAAGTGAGATTTTCTCTGGGTTAAACAAGTAACACAGATACATAATGCAATGAGATTGTTTTTACATTTCCAAAGTCCATGACATCAGCCTTGTACCTTACTTTGATATTAAGGTCTGTAAATCATCCCTTTTGAGGTGTTTTTTTTTTCAGTGACACCTCTCTGTATTTTACGTGCACATTTCAGATTCTTCAAGCTATTTTAAATAGTATGTAGGCATTTTAAAATATTTATCACCTGCAAGTAGGTTCCTCTGGTGAAACATAAACACACACACAAACACATACACACATAGAAACATAGAATTTGATGGCAGATAAGGACTGCTTGGCCCACCTAGTCTGCTTATTTCCCTACCTAATGGATAAGCTGCAGATCCTAGTTAACCAACAGTCTACTTCCTCCTACCCCCCACTAGAATTGCCTTATGTCTGTCGCATGCATTCTTGAATTCCCCCACTGTTTTTGACTCCATTATCTCCTCAGGAAGGCTGTTCCATGAATCTACAACCCTCTCTGTGAATAAATACTTCCTCACATTACCTCTGAGCCATCCCCCCTCTATCTTCAAATTGTGCCCCCTTGTTCTTGCACTTCTCTTTTTCTGAAAGATACTACCTTTTTGGACTTTGTTGATTCCCTTGAGGTACTTTAAAGTTTCTATCATGTCTCTCCTCTCCCTCCTGTCCTTGAGGCTGCACATATTAAGCTCCTTTAGTCTTTCTTCATATGTCTTCTGGTGCAGACCCTGTAGCAGAAGACACACACACCACATGCCATTTTAGTATGGCTGTTGAATTTGAAGATTGTTTATTGTTTGGAAATGAAGTGCACAAAACACTGAATGCAATTTTGGAGTTTAGATTTCTATGCCCAGAGTGATTCCACATGAAAAGCTTAACAATCATCTGTTGCTCAGATGAAGATTTATTTTCATCCCTACTATTGTAAAGGCTCTACAAGGATGCTAATATTTCATTCACCATTCTATGCACTTTAAAAGGTATACTAATCTTTTTCTGTGAGGAGTGCTTACAATAAAGCTGTCTGTGTGGCTTTTCGTGAACAAGATTATTGGCTGACTCTGTAAAGTCTAGTTACTTTTTTAATGTGAAATGTACTGATTAAGAAAACAAATTAAGTGGTGATATAGGAAAAAGCTCTATTCCCAGGTCAGATGGTTACAACTATTGAGGAGCGAAAGTGAAAGTGACAATTGTGAATACTTGTAAATTTCACTCGCTCCTTAGAAATGTGTGTTCACTGAATACAGCCACAAAAGAGGGAGAGGGGAAAAAGATTTTATATCAATGATAAATGACAGAAAAACTAAGTTCGGCAAGAGGTGTGGCACCTACTGTGTTTATGTTTTAACTACAGTCAGGTTGACAAGGCAACTGATTAGCAATTAATCAACTGGTAAATGTTTGGTATTGCTAGAGACACTGACACCTTTTGTTATTAAAACAAGCAAACTTCAGGAAAAAAGCTCCATGTAAATGACTGTATTAACATTTTCACTAGTGTAGGTCAGAATAATTTATTCCAAAAAGAGTTTGGCATTTAACTTTAACATCCTCCCCTACAAAAAAAAAAAACCTTTAAAACTTTTTCAACAAAGATAGGTGAAACCCATTGTTAGTTCCATTTTTAGCAGTCTCAGATGGTGTGGTCTTGATGTGGTAAAATACGAGCAAACTTTATGAAATTAACCTCCACACCCACCACAATGAAATCATTTCATCTCAACACATAATGTAATAAACACACCCCACACCCATCCTATAGTCTCATCAGTGTGTGTAATAATTTAATAACAAATGCATGAGAGAATAAGGTGCTAAATCAGCTGGCAAGCACCTCATTAAAATGCTTGATTACAATGACCGGGCTATTAACACTCATGTTGTTGTTTTAATGCTTGTGGTCTACAGAGGGAATGCACAACAAATTTTATTGGCAACATAAGATGAGACATACAGTACTTCTCGAACTTTTGAATTATGTATCTCTGTATCGGTGACTTGAAGCCGTATCTTGAATTTCATATTATTAGCAACTGGCTTGGGGGGTAAACAAAGTGTTAACCACCATGGAACAAACCACCTTTGAAATGTTCATGAATCAAGTGCAGTAATATTTAACCTAATTAGAATGGCAGCAGAAGAAAAACATGTGGTGTGTGCAGGGTAGGTTGTGAATAGCAGCTGTACAATCACAATTAGTCTAATTCAGACATTCAGCAAGTGATTGCTACATATAAACAATTTTTTAGATTCAGGTCAAAGTGGTACAAATGATAGTCACCCTGTAAAAGATTGGGTAATGGCTGGAGATGATGCAGTAGGATTTCTATCTTAATTTGGGCACATGTGCACCAAATCTCCTACAACTTAAAAAACAATTGTTGGGGAGTGGGATAGGGCTACTCCACACTGATGACAATTCATTAACAAGAGCCTAATGAACAGTGTGCAACACATACAGAGCCAAATCTGCTTAACAATGATGAAAACAGTTCCATGGAAACCGATCCATTGATTTGAACTCCTCCTCACTGGAGTGTACTGCTGCAAATTAGCTGTTGCCTTTTTCTAATTGGAGGTCCATTTGCTGCTTTATATGTTCTGTTTTGTTTCACAGAGGCACCACTGATAGATCTACAATACCCATTTTAAGCCTTCCCTACTGTTGATTATAATATGAAACTTAGTAATTTTCTTTACATCTTAACAGGGCTGAGGAGTGTGAGTGAATCTTAAAATAATTCTAATTTCTCCCATTTACTTTCATTGGTGCTGCTCATTATTGGTAAATTATAAAACTAAAACAGGTTTTGTGGAAATGCAAATGAATACATATATATATATATATATATATATATATATATATATATATTTATGTTTCTATCTTTATTTTTTAAGTAAACTACTGATTATTGGGTTTAATATGGGCACATGCTGGTATCCTATGGGAAAAAGCATCAAATTTGGAGTACTGTAACTTTACCACCATGTAATATTTTTCAACAAAACACTGAAAGACACATCTGTGAGATGTCGGCTACGTTCCTCCAAATTTCAGCCCCAAACTCCAAACCGTTCTTTTGCTGCAGGTGCCAAAGAATTACTGTTATTTTGGGCATAGTGTCGCAAAGTAGTGTCGTGATTTGAGAAAGCTTTTGCAAAAATTTGCCACACTTTCATGAGTGTGACACTACTTTGCAAAAGTACTTTTTCCAGAAATCTGAAAAACATATTTCTGGGGTGTTTTACCCCAAAATAAAGACATGGCTAGCATCCTCAGGGCTCGACTAGGTGAATACAAAAATAATTAGGTTGCTAGAGGGTCTCAATTTTATATGCCAAGCATTTTTCTGATTACTAACTGAAAACAAAATGGCGGATTTGCGACAGCAAAAGGGCCATTTGTGACAGTAAAAAGTGCATTTGCGACACTGTCGAACTTTTTGTTAACTTTTCCCATTGACTTATAATGGGAAATTGTTTTTTGAATAACTTTTGAACCATTTAATATTTTTTCATGAAATCTTTGAAAGGCACATCGGGGTCCCTGGCTGCACGTTCCCTGAAGATTTTGGTCCAGTCGCACAAACTGTGCGACCTGTAGGCGCGACCGTAGAATTCCAGAAAAAGTGTAAACGCACACACAGATCACACTTAATAACTCCACAGCCGTATATCCAACCAGTACGAAACTTGACAGATCCCAAGGTGTATGGGTCTTGATCACGTATTCCAAATTTCAGGCAAATCCGTCAAACAGTTGCAATGTTATTAAGGTGCAAAATTGTGTGTTTAACATGTAAATGGCTCCTCAACCCTAACTATGGTAGCAATATATATATATATATATATATATATATATATATAAAATGGGCAAGGAAATCCTTGCGTCCTGATTGGCTGAGACTTGGTTCTAGCCATAGCAGTAAAAGAGTACCACCAATGGCTATAAACAAGTCTCTGCCAAACAGGGCAACTCACAAAATTCATAAACCACTTGTAGTACTTCTAATTTCCATCAAAACATGGCTGCAGTCTTTACTTATATATAAAACCTCAAATAGGCCCTAAAAATAAAACTCTATTAAATTAAATAAAGTGAGTAAATAATTTAATGTTATTTAGACTCATGAGCCCCATTGCACACATACACACACATTTTGAAAAAAAACTATTCAGAGTTTCCATTGCTGGTGTTTCTTTAATGACCATGAAAAATCCACCTCCTATCCCTACCACTTTGCCAGAGAACTCCCTTCTCCTTACCTGGTAACAGATAAAATTGTGGTTCTGGCTCCACTTGAGGCCTGTGTGTGTCTTTGTGTGTATGCCAGTGGAACTCTGAAGAATTTTGAAATTGCGTATTCCATGTTACCATTCTGTGTGTTTGTGTGTGTGGGGGGGGCTGAGCATTCTACTTCTGGAATAATGCAGAGCTTTGAATTCTTCTATCCCATGGTAAACAATCACACAGTGTATTGAGGTGAAGAAAGAAAGATGACTGACAGGTGAAAAACATCTGTGGAGGGACAATTAGTATTTTTTGTGACTTTGAAAGTTTTAGAATGTTCTTTTTTAAAAGCTGACTGGGCCCATTTATATAAGTAGTAAGACATGGCTGGGTGTTGGTATTATTGAGATACCCACACACCCAGAGGCTGAAGGCCCTCACTTGTGTCCTTATGTCTCACTATGCCTCTGGGTGTGAGTATCTCAGTATTACCAACACCCAGCCATATCTTATTGCTTACTTAATGTATGGCATAAATAAGGATGCTCAATCAGAATCGGACAAGACAAAAACTTAGGGTAGGAAATAAATTGAGAGGACACAACATGCAATATCATCAAGAAATAGAGAGGACCAATTTAAAAAATATTACTTTACACAAAGGGTAACTAAATTCTGGAATTAGCTAGACCAGGACATAATTGATAGCAAAGTAAGAGTACTGTTACTGAAACTTTGTGAAAGAGGTTTCTGATAAGGAGAGGAGTGGCAGAAGGCTTGAGGAACTGTGGATTACAAACAGGAGTTGACTGTGGACTCTGCTGAAGAAGCTGAGTGGGAAAGCAGCTAACAGCTACTCTACAGCAAGGAGATGATTTGCTGAGTACATTGAATTGAATTCTAATTCAGGGGCCTATATAAGTAAGTAGAAGTCAGGGTTTTGGTTCTCTATTTTGGGGTTGTCTTTACTTAGTGTAACTTTAATTTGCCAGGAGGTAATCTAGCTGGAAGATTATTTGCAGTCATTTGTGACTAGAGCTGTTACTGAAACTCTGAAAGAGGTGTCTGAAGGAAGGAAAGCACTCACCGAGTGGTAAGGCAGAGCTGTAGCTGATTGTTTCTGGAGGGTACATGCTTGGCCCCACACCCTGCCCTCACCCACCCACCCAAGTGCATCATTTCCTTTTATACCAGGGTTCTGACATTACTTCCCAAAAAGGCAAAGGACATACACCTGTGTTATCCTTAACAGCCCAGCATGCTGCATAGGGGTAAAGCATGCACATGCTTGCACACACTAATAAAAAACTAAACAGGAAGGAAGTGAGACATGG
Organism: Neoceratodus forsteri; assembly: GCA_016271365.2. Taxonomy (NCBI): domain Eukaryota; kingdom Metazoa; phylum Chordata; order Ceratodontiformes; family Ceratodontidae; genus Neoceratodus; species Neoceratodus forsteri. The sequence continues at coordinate 795,428,727 of CM057454.1, forward strand.
GGAGGAGTGCACTGCACTGCCTGGGGTGGCAGTCTTCTGAGAGGTGTTCTGAGGCTGCAATGCTGCTCTATTTGCAGGCACCTCGTCAGTCTGAAGGAGGAGGTTGCTCGTCTTCAGGCTGACTTGATAAGATTCAGGAACTTCTTCCCCATACAGTGGCCACCAGGCCACAGCTGCTGCCTCAGAGGTTTCCAAGAAAGAGGACCAGTTGGACCATGGTGGGCTTAGGAAGGGTGAGGGTGGTGCAACAGAGGCATATCCCTCCAGATGTACCTCTCCACAATTCATACACATTCTGATGGAGCGTGGTTCCTCTATGGAGGCACCCACAGTGGAGACCAAGGAGGATGGTCGGAACCTCCACAAAGCAGACCCATAGGAGGGTGGCACAGGATCCCACAGGGGAAGAAAATAACTCCTTGTGGGGACCCAATTGTTAGGGGTAAAACTTGGGAGGGAGGAGAGGAGGTAAGGTGCCTGGTGCCATGGCTTGAGGACAGGGCAAATCCTGTGGATTGAGGGAACAGCTGCATGGAGAGGGAGCTGGACATCATTGTCCACCTAGGGACAAATGACCTGGCTGGGAATGGGATCACAGCAGTGCAGTGCAGTAGGAGTTTTTGGAGTTGAGGAGGGGACTTAGACTAGTAGCATGCATGGTTACCTTCTCAGAGGTGATGTCTGTCTATAGAATGGGTGAGACTAGGGAATGCCACAGCATGGGATTCAATGAATGGTTGGAAAACTGGTACAGAGCTCAGGGTTTTGGCTTCATTGGGGATTGGGGATCCATCTGGAGGGATGCAGGCCTATACTGGCGTGATGATCTGCCACCACTTCTGCCAGGAGGGGAACCAGGATTCTAGATGATAGGTTTAAATACTTCATTGGCAAGCATTTAAACTAGCTAAGGGGGAAGGCACTGAAATTCAATCCCCCCCCCCCCACAAAACAGGGTAGTTAGCAAGGTACACAGGAAGGTAGAGAAGTTTATAGGAAGCAGGACAGGGGTAAATGGAGAAAAAGGCAGTAAGGACAGGGATGGAGCTAAAAGGGATAAGGCCATCAAAAAATGGAGGTGATGAGTATGAATGCCCAGCCTGGGTAATAAGCTCCCTGAACTAGTGGCCTGGATTCTATGTCATAATGGTGACTGCCAAAAGGCAACTGTCATTATTGCGAGGGTACATTCCTGAAAATCAATTTCAGTGATGTACATCCCTGGTGTAAAGGAAAATGGCACTGAGGACTTAGCTTTTCTTTCCCTTCCAGCATGTTTGCTCCTCCCCACATACGTATACATATAGCAATGTTCTGTCACTATATGTGCAAGCCTTCCTCTATCCTGTCACCTTCTCACACCCTCACCCTACCTTTCCTGCACTGCAAGTGGGTCACCATTTTGCTAGGTTCTGGCTTGTGGATAACCCACCTCACAGGATACTGTGGCCTTGATGAAAGAGGGATGCCTGATATCATGGCAGTCACTGAAACATGGTACACAGAGAACCATGACTGGGATGTCAACATACCAGGGGACACAATCTACAGGAGGGTCAGGAAGGTAAAGAGGAGAAGGAGCAGCTCTTGTCATAAGGGAAGGAAGGGATCAAAGCAAAGAAACTAAAGGGTAAACAGGGAGGAAAGGAGGCACTGTGGGTCACCCTAGAGACAGGAAATGCACCACAATCCACACAGGATTGTATACAGACCCCATCTCAGAAGGAGGCAATGGACAAGGAAATGATAGAAGGCATCCTTAGAATGGCAGAGCAAGGGAGATATTGTTGATGGGGACCTGAATATACCAGAAGTTAACTGGGACACCTTTGCTGCAGCCACATCCAGGAGCAGGGTCATTCTCGATTCCCCATGGGGTGCATGCTTCACACAGTTAGGTCTTGGAACCCACTTGGGAGGGAGCAGTCTTAGACCTGGTACTCTCAAATGGGGACAGAGAGGATCTCAGATTTAGAAGTGAGTAGCCATCTGGGAACAAGTGACCACCAAACACTGTGGTTCACGATAAACACAACTGTACAGTCTATCCATATAAAAGCGAGGGCATTGGACTTTAGGAGGGCTGACTTTGGCAAATGGGAGAGTGCCTCTGAAAGCAATAGCAAACAGGCAAGAAGGAGTGGTAGAGGAACAATGGGAAAATCAAACTGCCATCACAGAGGCAGCAAGTCTTTGTGTGAAGCAAATAAACAAAACCAAATGAAGTAAAAAAACACTATGGTTCTCAAAAGAGGTGGCGGGGAAGGTTAGGGAGAAAAAGATAGCATTCAGGAAGTATGAGGAAACACAGAAGAAGCAGTACAGATAACTGTACCGGCTAAAGCAGAAAGAAGTGGTGAGGCAGTCGGAATGGCAAAGGCCCAAACTGAGAAAAAGATAGCCAACTCAGTTAAGAAGGATGATAAAACCTTTTATAGGTACATTAGGGAGTGAAAATAAAACAAGGGAGGGATAGTGAGGTTTAAGAAAGGGGAGGGGGTGTGGGCAGAGGGTGACAGTGAAAAAGCAGGAATACTGAACAAATACTTCTGCCCAGTGTTCACAAAAGAAGAGGAGGAGGAGGTACCTAAAACAAACAATATAAGCATTCTAGATAGGGGGGGTTGATACCAGTCCATTCACAGAAGAAAGGGTCCTGAAAGAACTCTTAAAACTGAAGGTGGACAAAGCAATGGAGCCTGATGGGATTCACCCCAGAATTCTAAAAGAACTAAGGGGAGAACTAGTGGCACCACTGACTACCCTTTTTAACAAATCATAGGAGGATGGTGTGGTACCTGAGGACTGGAAGAAGCCAGATGTGATTCCCCTTCAGAAAAGTGGGAGCAAGGCAGAGGCAGGAGACTACAGACCTGTTGTTTGACCTCAGTGGTAGGAAAATGATGGAATCACTTCGAGAGAAAAATTGTAGGCCAGCAGGGCACAGGACCCAAGGCAGTATGGATTCACAGTGGGAAGGTCATGCCAGATGAATCTAATTGATTTTATTTGGCTGGGTAACCAAAGTGGTAGACCAGGGGGCTGTGAACTTAGCTTACCTAGACCAGAAAAATTCCTTTTTCATGAGCCGCCATCTTGTTTTTTGTTCCCCACCCCAAAAAAAGTGTCATAACTGTGCACGGGGATGTCTGTTACAGACATGCAAGTTTGCTCCTTGCTGATCAGGAGTTGATAAACTGTTCTTCATGGTTTGCGACCTTTGAATGCCTTTAGAAAGTTTTTTTTTTTTACAAAGTTAAATCCTTTCTCGTCACTCGATAATTTCCTTTTTTGCCATTCCTTTTTTGTCATGGTAAAAAAAGGAAATTGGCTGGCGAATAAGGATTTTCCTTTTGAAGACCAGATGACCCTTCTCATGATGAGATGGCCATGCCAGTAATCCTTTATCACCGTCCGATTTCCCTTTTTGCTGTGACAAACAAGGATGGCAAAAACCGAAATCGACTGGTGCAAAATCATTACTTGCATGGACATCTTGCCATGAAATGGGGTCATCGGGTCATCAAAAGGGAAAATCTTTTCTGCCAGCTAATTTCCTTTCTGCTATGATGAAAAGGATGGCAGAAAAAAAACGTGATGGCGAAAAGGATTATTGCTATGACCATCTCCTTCTTCTTTGCAATGGTTTTGGGACCATCTGGTCCTGACAAATAGAGCCATCTGCTCAAGTTCACCCCTGAAATATCCCTGTTGTCTAGTTGCACCCCACCCTCAATCCCCTATATTTACATATATATATATATATATATAGATATATATAGATATATATATATATAGATATATATATATATATATATATCTATATATATATATATAGATATATATAGATATATATATATATCTATATATATATATATATATATATAGATAGATATTCTGGCTTAATGTTTTATTTGTATCATTATTTTTTTTATTTTTGAAAAAGAACTGTGGCATTCTGCCACTATGGTCCTTTCCCTGGTGTCTAGTGGTACCCCTCTGAATTTTGGTCTGTCTTTTTGTTGGTGGTTAGTGGCGTCCACCCACCCTTCCAAGGCTGCTACAACCTGAAAATTGGAAAACTCTCCCTCATATTTTTTTTACGTGTAGGAAAACTTTTCCATTGCCAATCAGTCCTGCACCCCTCCACCAGACCACCCACCTCCCCATACCCCTCTTGACACTCTCACAGACCATCAAGTACCCTGGGAGGTCCCTGAATTGAGATCCACTCTCCAAATCAAAGACATTTCTTACTGCTACAACTGGCAACTGCAGTATGAGAAACTAAGGTTAATGTGCTTCAGTTTATTTCAATAGGGTTTCAACTTTGATTCATAACTCAATTATTTTTAGAGCTTTTGATCCCAATTTTCAACATGGCCTTTTAGGACCCCAACCCTAACACCCCATTCCCCACCCTGCACAGACCCATGGGGGGTCTGCCTTAGGGCTGTCAACCCTAACACTTACCCCATGTGCCTATGCTGTAGCCATGTCTTCTAATTTTGTAATGGAATTGTGTGAGCATTAGGGTTGACAGACCCAAGACAGACCACTCCCACCTGTGGGTCTGTGCAGGGTTGGTAATGGGGTGATACGGTTGGAAACCCTAATGCCACATTTCCCTACTTTTGTCAGTTTAACTCTAATGGATGCAGTAAGGAAGCTTTTTGCAGTTCAGTAGTGCCCTTATATTAGGGTTCAACGGACACTTCTATGTTAAATCCCGCATTTTGCACTTTAATAACTTTGCAACTGTTTGACTGATTCACATGACATTTTGCATGCACCGTCAAGGATCAGAGTTCTCTTGATGTGGTAAGTTTTGTTTAGTCAGCTGTGAGGTTGTGCAGGTGCAGAATGTCAAAAAATTTGAAAATGACCATTATTTGTAAATTCTTTGTTGTGCCATTTTCCCAGAAATGGCTTGGCCATTTGGTCTGAAACTTTTAGAGTATGTCGGGCTTGGGTTGCAGATGTGCCTTTTGAAGGTTTGGTGAAAAAATGAAAATCCATTCAAAAGTCATTAAAGTATAACGTTTCTCATTATTTCCTACAGGAAAAATTAGGTGTCATGCAAAAGTACTGTTTTGCTGCCACGAAAGCGGGTTTTGCTTTCACAAATGCAGAATGTAGTGTTGAGATTCTACCATCTGGTTTTCAGTTAGCAACGTCGAAAACTTAAATGTCTTGAAAAATACTGCCCTTGGTAAATACCAACACTTGTTTTATCTAATCGGGGTCCAAGGAATCTGATTGTGGGTTTAGTTTGATAGAAAAATGCCCCAAAATACATTTATTTTAATCGGCCCATTTTTTCTTTTGCATAGTGTGGCACTATTATGTGCACTAAGTAAAGTACTTTGGGAACCTTCACAAATTGTGGCACTGTTTCATGAAAAACATAGGGGTTATGCCACAAATTGCAGCACTGTTTCTAGAATAACTGGAGTATTGCCACAGTTTGCACCACTACTTTTACAGATATGTCTGTTTCTTTATTTGTTGCAAACAAATGGTTTGCACTCATGGCTGACATTTTCAGAGTACAAAGAGCTTGCCTCACAGATGTGCCTTTTGCTGGTTTGGTGAGCCAATTTTAATCTGCTACATGGGCTTTTTGGGACCCCACCTTATGAACACATTCACTGTCATTTTGTTAATCAGACCAGTAAGATGATTTTGGGTCGCTGTCCAAAATCACCTTTTGGGACCAAGTAATGAAATGACAATGTCAGTGTTCATGAGGTGGGGTCCTAAAATGCCCATGTTAAAAATTTGGTGCAAAAATACCAAAAAAACCCACCAGAGTTATGTGCAGTCATTGAATTTTTTTCTACACACGCACGTAGCTTTGGCAATTTTAATATTTTCACTCCAAAATTTCAACATACAGTGCCTGCTACAGAAAGGTTTAACAGTACCTCTTTGTTTCGGTCGGTACCACTCAGTGCGGTGCGGTAGACAGTCATCAGTGGAGTACCAAGGTGTTTCATGCCTAATTATCACATATGTTAAAATGCATTCCTCAATTATCCATAGGATGGCTTCATGAGCCATCACTGCAATAATGTGAGCTAAATTTGAGATACATTTTATCCGATTACCAGCAGATGCTGTCTGTTTGCAGTTCAGAAAACAATCAATCTGTTTTACCATAATGGTGAAAATGGAGACTGCCAGATCAAGAGCTACATTACTTTTGTTTTGTTTAGAAAGAAAATAAAAATTATGCTTAGAACAAACTCATTTTCATTGTTTCTTTATTTTTATTTAAAGTAGATCAGGGAACACAGTGACAAGAAAGAAGGAGGGACGAGTGTGAAAAGTGCTAAATAATATGCAGCCTTGGTTCATTGTTGACCTCATATCTTAATTTTGCATCTTCCCTTTTTTCCCATCCTGGTACACTGAAATAATCTCTCCGCTAACTCAATCATACTCCTTCCTCTGTATGCTGTCCCCACCCGTACATTCATTATTTCTTTTATTATTTTTTCGAGCTTTGTCAAATAGCAGTGGCTTCCACAATTGCAAAAAGTCCAAGTACTGTATAAGGAGTAGAATAAACTGTCAAAAAATGGTAGGTGCTCTGTCAAACCAGCCAAAACAATGACATAACCAGCTATCAAAGAGGTACAGTATTATACACCAAAATAAATGCAACAAAAGCATTAAGTAAATCCCTCAGTGTTTTAATGTGCAAAATAGCAAAGGGACAGGCAGAACACCAAGCCCCTCACTCTGTGTTGTCAGTCCATTTGTTGTTTCTCACATTAAAACATTTAGAAAGCTACTGTCATGCTTTTGCTTCATTTATTTTTTGTACACAGATTTGCTAACTGGTTAAGGAGCATATAACAGCAGAAGTAAAAAATAATTGCACCACCACGTACGGCCTACTGTACAATATGTGAGGACTAGGGATCACAGTTATGGTCAGTGCCCAGAGCAAGTGAGTCCTTTGTCTTTGTGTAGACTAGACATACTGTACAGTAGTTGTCATTGGAGAGGGCAAGTGCAAAACTGAGAGTGCAAGCCTGATCTCCCCCAATGGCAGAAGTTTGCATTTTTACCAGTGTACAATATGGGCTACAAGCAAGCATAGCAAGCAAGTGTAAAAGAAAGACGTGGAAGTTCAGACCCTCAGAAACTATAATAATTCTACCACTATCCCAACATTGATAAGTCAGCCAGATTACTTGTAAAAGAAAAATACAACCCTCCCATCCCCAATTAAAAAAAAACAAAACTTTTCCCTAGTTGTCAAGTGGCCACTGGCCCCGATCTCCAATGCTTCCCCAACTAAAAAAAAAAGCTGTCCCCATTAGTTTACTGCCAAAGAATCAAAATATTGTAAAATGGCAGGTGGGCAGATCTTGGAAGAAGCAGTTGAAGAGGTGAGCAGTGAATACTGTGTTTCAAATAAAGTAATCAGAGATGGTGGACTGTAAGCCTGGTAATTAAGAAAATGTACTAGTGGGCTGAAAGGCCAGTGTGTCTTGGACCAAGTCATTTTAGTCTGTGCCTATACAAATGGACTCTCGAAAGGCTGGCATTTAGATAATTATTAACTGCAAGCTGGCAGCTCCTGTTCTGATATGTTATGAAATGTGGTACAGTACTGAATATTTCAAACACAGTATTCCCCATTCACCTCTTCAACCAATTTTTCAAAGAACTGCCCACCTGCATTACTGCTTTATTCTTTCATCTACAGGAGATGGTACAGAAATTGGCATATTATCAAAACATATATTTTTGGTGGCGTCATTAAATTGACAGCCCCTATTCACCACCTTGCCTTGAAAAGACAACTATTGTCGGCATAGTGTAAACCAAAACAAAAGGATTGGACATCTCCATCATCCTTTCACTGTAATTTCAACATTGTAGTTCAATATCTGAAAGAATTTCCTCTCTATACCCACATGGATGCCTTCTGTCTATTGAGCATATTCTTTTCAATATTTTACAGTAGTTCAGTTGTTTCCTGCACCACACAAAGCATTGTGAGTGACTGTACAACACTGCAGCTTTTCTGTTATGGTTTCCTTATAAAATGCATAACTTTGTTAATTTAATGTTTTTTACATAGAATCTTCGTTCTTGATTTGCATCTGACCTTACTAAAATGAAATGCATTATTGAAGGTTCTTTAAAATGTATTGGAACCATTCATTACACCTCATTTTCTTTCGCTGCTTATTAGTTTTACTGTCTACTGATTAGACTCCTATTTATTTGTTTAAACATTTCCAAGAACTACTGAGTTGTTACTAACCAGATTTTGTTTCTTTCACACTACCTTGGAGGATGAAAAGTGTATGAAGATGTCAGAGTGTACAGTGAATAACTGACAGTGCTAATTATAATATGTAACTCTCTGTCTCTCTCTCTCTCACTCACAAACACACTCCTGGCTGAATTAATGTTTCTGGCCCGTGTGTAGGCATGTAAATATCAAATTTAAATTCGTGAAGGACTTCATTATAATAAATGAAATCTAACAAAAATGCACCTGATGCATTCTTATTATGTAGATATCAATTTCCATATAACTGAACTTCTGTGGATGGATGATCAAGGTGCATAACAAACTGCTCTACTGCATACAGATTGCTATCGAATACCACCTCATTCTCAGATGTTGCACTGTGTAAACAAATTTATTTCAGCCCACTACACATGTTTTAGAACTTCCCCCAACACCATTCCCTGATTTTGCCCCTTTTACAAATAAGTAGTACTGTATATCACCCATCCCAGGTGCTTGAAGGACCCCCCCTCACCTGATCCTGATGTTGTCCAGTTATAAAATTCCAATTCTAGTTCCTGACCCAGGTGACAGAGTGCACTTCTTCTCTCACTGCTCTCCTTCATGTAATGCCATTCCTCTCCCCTTTCTGGTTCCTACCCCCCCATCCCGAAACAGCCAGCATAGCTCTCCTCTCACCTCCACTGCTGATGTAGACAGAACTTTCAGTGAGGGACCACTGTAATGTGTAATGTGCCACTAGAAGTTCATTCTGTGCTGGCCGCTGAGGCAAGAGTAGGGCTGTGCCCACACTGAGTCTGTTTGAGGATGGGGCGAGCACTGAGGATTGGACATGTATGGCCCCAAATGCTGGGGTGGGGGCCACTTGGTCACCTGGGTTTGGTTCTAGAATCTGTTATTTTTTTTAAACAGGGCAACATTGGGGATGGGAGGTGAGTAATGTTTTAAAACGTGTTGGGGGCTGCAATTACCTTTTTACACTTGGCAACAAATGGAGACTGGAGACTGGGGTAGATAGAGGTAATGCATATTTTCAGACTGTGCAACATCGGGGATGTCTCTATACACCATGTGTGTGTGTGTGCTAATTCATATGTTACAAGCACAAGCTGACATGGGGGATGGAAAGTGGGCACCGTGGCACATTTCTGTGAGCAGGTAATCCCCCAGATTGCTCACCCTACCTGCTCAACTTTAACCCCTCATCCTTTTCCCATTCACCATAGTTATAGTATTAATTTTACCTGGTGTTATACTGAGCCCCCATCTCTATCCATGATCCCCAGTATGTTACTTATCTTTTTGGGGCTATGGGTCATGACCCTTCAAAGATATATTTTTCCCATTATTTCATGCTATTACCAGTTAAACAGCCCAGTTCCTGATATAGCTATACCTATACCTACTGTATCTAAGATAAATCAAGACAACAGAGAGTAAGAAGAACACATAAAAAAAATAATTGTCTGTCAACAACAACTTGCATAATGTTGATTTTCAAAGGCTGGTTGAAGTTCCTGACATTTTTACACACATCTTGAAGTTGAGCCCAGCAGGAATATGTCAACATTGTCATAAGACATGGAATGAAAAATGATAATTAAAATGGGCAGTTCTAGGTGTACTATAAGGCAGTGTAAACATAAAAACTTTTCAAAAGTTGATGGGACATCAGATTATAGTCCATATTTAGTCTAACACAGTACAGTGCCCAGGAAATACTGTAAAAAAAGAACAATAAACAAAATCTTTGAAGGGTTCATGTCCCATAGCCACAAAAGATATTGGCAATTATGATTCATAACCAGATAACTTTATACAAAATCCACTGCAGTTGCACAGCTGAGATCAAACATAGAGAAATCACTGGGAGAAAAGAAAATCAAAGATCACAAAAGAAAAATCCCAGAGGGTGAAAGGAATAGTAAGTTCACATATGGGAGGACAGAAATTGTATGCTAGCAGAATAGAACATGCTTAGCATTTCAGACGGAGGAAATGTAAGACATTATTCAGTGAAAGGCAGTCAACTGTAACTGATACGCTACTCTAAAATACAAATAAAAAAACACAGAGGCCCAGATATTCAAACTGCGCCAGGCTGTGGTGCAAGCCTGGGCGCAGCGCAACAGGCTGCGCCAAGGGTGTTGACTGGATGATATTCAACAGAGCTGCACCATGGCTCAGCATTGTTGAATATCACCTAATACACCCACCGGTGTGCATGGTGCAGTGGCACTGCACCAGTGCAAGTAGCCAGAGTGGAGCAGGAGGATGCGCTAGCGCAAGTTTCATTGCGCAGAAGGTGCAGCAACTGCGATATTCAAAAACTGACATGCAAATGGGGCCATAATGTATGCAAGGCACATGGGGCCATTTGCATATCATTATGGCCCATTTGCATGCAGGTGCACTGATCCCTGACAACTTGCACCTGGCGCCCTGCCAGACAGCAGCCGTTGGGGACCGATGCCCCCTGCTGCGTGGCAATGTTCCCCACAGCCCGATCTCGGGCATTTGTAAAATAAAAAAAGATTCCTATATCCCTGGTGGTCCAGCGGACTGCTGTCAGCCCAATTGTGGGCATTTGTAAATTAAAAGAAGAATCCTATATCCCTAGTGGTCCAGTTGAGCGCTGTCAGCCCGATCGCGGGCTTAAGTAAATTAAAAGAAGAATCCTATATCCCTGGTGGCCCAGTGGACCTCTGTCAGCCCGATCGCGGGCTTAAGTAAAATAAAAGAGGATTCCTTTTCCCTGGTGGTCCAGTGGACTGTTGTCAGCCCGATCGCGGGCTTAAGTAAAATAAAAGAAGATTCCTTTTCCCTGGTGATCCAGTGGACCGCTGTCAACCTGATCATGGGCTTCAGTAAAAGTATAATGATTCCTATATCCCTGGTGGTTCAGTGGACCCCTCCCCCACCCACCACTGATCCCCACTGCCCGCTCCCCACCGGTCAGCGGCGGGTGGCAACACCCACCGCCTGTCGCCCCACCGCCCGCTGACTGACACCATCGGTAGGGCTGTATGCCCATTGGTCACAGCCTGAGCCAATGGGCATAGCAGCCCATACGTACTACACATTCAGATATGTGAATGGATTCACATATCTGAAATGTATATATGTATGGAGCTGCACACCCGGTAGCTCACGCTGTGGACCAATGGGCATGCAGCCACCAGCGTGTCAGTCAGCAGGCGCAGCAGCAGGTGGTGGGATGCTGCCACCCACTGCTGACCGGCGGGGAGCGGGTGGTGGGATCAGTGGTGGTGGGAGGGAGGTCTGCTGGACCACCAGAGATATAGAAATCATTATAATTTTGCTGAAGCCCGCGATCAGGCTGACAGAGGTCCACTGGACCACCAGGGAAAAGGAATCTTCTTTTATTTTACTTAAGCCCATGATTGGGCTGACAGCGGTCCACTGGACTACCAGGGAAAAGGAATCTTCTTTTATTTTACAAATGTCCAAGATTGGGCTGACAGCGGTCCACTGGACCACCAGGGATATCTGATTCTATTATTTCATACCAATGCCCGTGATTGGGCATTGGGGGTGCCACCACAGAGGTGCCCCCGGAGCTCGGGTGGCCACCCACTAGTGGCAGCTGCCGTGTTGCGCCCTGCAGTACGGCAGCTCCCCTGTGGGTGGCCGGCCATTGCTCCTTTTTTTTGGGATCAACTTTGTGTGGCGCAAGTAGGGGTTGCAATGAATGGCTCAGCACATCCTGGGCTGAATATCAGGATGTGCAGAGTATGCATGGGCACACACCCCCTACCTGCGCCTGCATATAATACTGATGCATTCTGGTGCATCGGAATTTGTGCCAGGCGCAATTCCTGTTTGAATATTGCACCGGGGCGCATCAGTGGGTTGCGCCTGGTGCAACACTGCTGCGCCATGCACAACCCTTTTGAATATCTGGGCCATAGAGTATATCTTTAGAGCCATAATTGTGATGCTGCTACAGAATCTGAAAAAAACGTAGTGGGTTGAAGCAGCACTTGTCTTTTGGGGGCTAAGCGACATGGCCATTCAAATATGTTTTTTTTTTACATGTACAGTATTTTCTACTTCTATAAGCTGAACAGCCCAGTACTTTGTATAGATACAGTATATCTATCCAAGATAATTCAAGACAATGTAGAGGAAGAAAAACACAGACACAAAGAAATATAATTGTCTGACAACAGCAACTTTCATAATGCAGTTTTTCAATGCTGGCAGCTGTTCCTGAGAACCAGCGAAGAAATGAAAACATTGTCATAAGGCATGGAATGAAAAAGATAATTCAAATGGGAAGTTCTGTGTGTAATATAATGCAGAATAAACATGACAACTTTTCAAAAGGTGATGGGACATCAAATTAAGACCCATATTTAGTCCAATACAGAGCAGTGCCCAGGAAACACTGCACAAGGAAAAAAAAAAGAAGAAACAAATCTTTGGAGGATCATGTCCCTTAGCCCCAAAAAACAATGTCAACACATCCGGCATTAGATTTTGTTATTGGCTACTAATGGTAGTAAATGTTTTTTATATTTCTAACTGAGAAACTAAAATGTTATCGGAAATCCATATCACATATTTGACTGTCAATCTTACAAACTCCTGTGTATAATGCAAAACACAAAACAAACATATTTGCACTACACTTTGTATTTCAACCACTATATTTTTATTTGATTGCTGAAACAAGACACTGTAAGTCAGCCATGTATCTCCTACCCCCATCCAACCCTCAAACAATGGCTCTGAGTCTTGCTGGATTGAGCAGAGTTAAAGAGATTCCAGACACTGTGTCACTTAAACTCATACTAACATACTAACATACTATTTGCCAGCAGATTAGGCCTTATGGTCTATCAAGTCTGCTCGAACCTAGATCCTTAGTTGGGTGCCGAGACCCTCCCATCCCTTGTGCTCCAGAAACCCCTATCATCCATCCCCACCCCGGGACAGGCCATCATCTGATACATCCACTTTCTGTGTCTGTCCCACCCTCTCTAAAGCCCTCCACTGGATCTCTGAACCAGCTCACCAGGCAGAGCATTCCAAGGGTCTACCACCCTCTCAGTGAAAAACCTCCTCCTCTTTTCCCCTCACCCTTCCACCTTCCAACTTCAAACCATGCCCTCTGGTGATGCCTCCCTGCTTTAGTCTAAGATCCCTCCATGTTTACCCTATTGATTCCCTTGAGGTGCTTGAGACCTCAATCATGTCCCCTGTCTCTCCTCTCCTCCAATGAAAACAGGCAGAGCTCCTCAAGTCTGTCCTCGTAAGTAAAATCCCTAGCCCTCGTATCATCTTTGTTGCCCTCCTCTGTACCCTCTCCAGGAGCTGTAAGTCCCTCTTCAAGTGTGGTCTCCCAGTACTGTACACAGTACTCAGGTGTGTCTAACCAGTCCATTGTACAGCGGCAGAATCACTTCCTTGCTCTAGAGGTGATCCCTTGCGATGCATCCCAACATCCTGTTTGCCTTGCTAGCTGCTCTCCTGCACTGCTCAGAGTTATTCATACATGTATCCACCATGACCCCTAGGTCTTTTTCCCTGTTGAGGCTTCCAGCACCTCCCCTCCCAGGGTGTACCTGTGTTTAGGGTTTCCCGACCAAGATGCAACACCTTGCACTTGGTGATATTAATTTAATTTCCATGTGTGAGCCCAGCTTTCCAGGTGTCCAGGTCCCTGCAGGGCCAACCTCCCCTCTTCTCCTCAACTACTGCTCCCATCTTGGAGTCATCCACGAAGAGACTCATTTCACACCCTATACCATCCCTGATGTCCGATATGTATGCATTAAACAGGATTGGACCCAGGACTGAGCCCTGTATGGTCCCCACTACCAACCTCTGTAGGGTTCGAGAGCTCCCCACAGACCACTACTCTCTGAGTGCATCCAGCTATCCAGTTTTCAATCCATCTGACCATCAAAGGGCCTACTCCTAACCCCATCAGTTTCTCCACCAGACCATTGTGGGGACAGAGTCAAAGCTTGCTGAAGTCCAAGAATAATACATCCACAGGCTTACCCTGTCCAGTTCTGATGTTACCCATTCATAGAACTCCACAAGGTTGGTTTGACATGATCTACCTGGCACAAACCCATGCTGACGACTATCCAGACCTCCCACCTCCCCAAGTAAACCCCCAATCGTTCCTTTAGTATACTCTCCATTAATTTTCCCACCACGAGGTTAAACTGATGGGTCTATAGTTTCCGGTGCTTCCTTGACCCCCCCTTTGTGGATTGGTACCACATGTGCCTCTGCCAATCCCTAGGTACCCACCTGTCTCAAGTGACCTGTTGAAAAGCTCCGCCAGGGGTGCTGCCAGTATGTCCGCCAATTCCCATAGTACTCTCGGATGAATGCCATCCGGCCCAGGAGATTTGTCTTTCTTTAGGGCCTTGAGGGCAAACCACACCCTTTTGGTGGGGATGGCATCATCCGTCCCCTCCACCTTACTGGTCTTTTTATCTTTATCCAGATGTGACACCCCTGGGGTACCTTTCCCTCCCTTTTGCTCCATTTCTGTTGCTCCCCTGATCCCACTCCCTGCCACTTCTATCCCCTTTGTGCCTTGCTTTGTAGATATCCCATCCCCCTTCCTAGTGAACACAGAGGCAAAGTACTCGTTAAATACCTCTGCCTGGTCCCTCGCCTCTTCCACCCACCCTCCTTCTGATCTCAGTCTGCTGAGATGGCCCTTAGTTTTTCTCCGCTCCCCAATGTACCGGAAGAACCCCTTTTCCCCTCCATGTATCCCCTGTGCCAGCCGTTGCTCTTTACTGGACTTTGCTCCCCTCACCATACGGGTGACTTTTCTAGATGCAAGCTGGTACATTTCCTTATCCCTATCCCCTCTTGTTGTTTTATATTTTTTGTAAGCCGCCTTCTTTTCTCTGACTGCTACCTGGACCTCACTGGACCACCAGCATGGTTTATGTGACCTTGCTCCCTTACTTTTCAACTTAGCGCAGATCCTGACTGCCTCATGAAGTCCCCGGTTTATGACCTCCCATCTCCTTTCCACACTTGTCATTGAGGTAATCCCCTTCAAGTGATCCTTGAGAATATTTCCCATGCCCATAAAGTCTGCCCCCCTGAAGTCCACTGCCAGTGTCCTAGCATTAGTTCACTCATTCTCTGTCTTCCTTTCTCCTGCCTGTCTCCCCTTCCCCTGTACTCACAGACTGCTCCTGGTCAAGGTATGAAGGCTAGTTTTTAGTTGCCGAGCACATTCATATGCTAAGCAATTAACAATTCCTTTGAAGGCATGGAAAGGCAGGCAGTTGTTCAATTGCAATATGAAAAGAAAATAAGTGGTGGATGGAGGGATTGTGGATGGCTGGGGACCCCTTGCTTCAGATGGCACTACAGTCTGTACTTTGTGAAATTTGCAAGACCCCAGCCCATTAAGAAATTGTTAATGAAAACAGGCTAGTTGTGACACAGTTCACATCACTTGTCATTCACAAAAATGTGGGAGAGACGAGAGGAATTTTAATAAAGGTGTTCTTTAGTACATTGTAATAGAGTTACTAATGCAAATAGATGTTGACCTTTAACTCTTCTGTACCCTACTCCTTCTTGGCTGTTCAATGGGGTCTCACAGAAAAGTAGATGTCTGAATCTCAGGTAGGCTATACTGGAAAAGAAATATGTATAAAAATGATGAAATAAACTGCCTCTGTCCTAGTCTTGCACCTTTTTCAAGGAGCCACCTGTGAAACAAGACTGATTCTTAAAATAGGTTCATAGGTGAGTTACGATCAAGGGACAAGCCCATTAGGATCATGCTACCTAAGCTAGGTGGGATACAAATTTTAAATCATTCATATGTATATCAAGTTTGGTTTTAAATTGAGCCAAATTTTCAGTTTACAACCTCATATGGGAGTGAGTTCCATATTGGAACTATTCTCTGAGTATAGAATTAATTTCTCTTTGTAGTTCTGTTAGTAGATGAAAGTAATTTTAAATTATGTGAGCAGTATGGACAGAAGTAGGATTCCATGTCAAATGTAATGTATTAAATAGTATTCATCTTTAGTTGCTTTATAAAGCAAACAAAGATCCTCGCATAGATCTATATTCCATACTATACCGTTCAATTTCTTCAGTCTTTCCTCATATGTCAGGGGCCCATTCAGTTATATTTTCAACAAATCTTTTTGAACTTCTCTCTGGATAATCTATCTCCCTCTGAGTTGGGGCACAAAATGATGAACAATAATCAGTTTGATCTTATGATGTTGGTATATAGTGGGATCATTATTGATGGTTCTCTACTTTTATATTCTTAAATAAGCAGTTACTAAACCTGGAACATTTTTTGACTATAAATTTAAGTGATCTGTGAATTTTAAATTATTATTAATAATAACTCCTAGATCTCTCTCAGGCGTGATGACACTTAGTGTGTTATTACCTATATAATAGCACATCTATTATTCCAACCAAAATGCATAACCTTACATTTATTTATATTAAAGTTTAATTTGTGACTGATAACCCATTCAGAAATTAGATTTAAATTGTCCTGTAATATGGATATGGATTCGAGTTATTAACAATCCCACCCAGTTTAGCATCATCTGCATATTTGGTAATCCAAATACCATTACTGGTATTCATACTGGCTATAAGGATGTTAAATAACATGGGGCCTAGAACTGATCCCTGAGGTACTCCACTGTTAACTAATGTCCATGGGGAAGAATAATAAGAATAGGATATTGCTTTTTCATGTACTGTATGGTTCTTCTTACCTGTCCTACAGTACTTGTAAATGAGCATTGCTCAAGTGAGCATTTTCTCTGGGTTAAACAAGTAACCACAGATACATAATGCAATGAGATTGTTTTTACATTTCCAAAGTCCATGACATCAGCCTTGTACCTTACTTTGATATTAGGAGTCTGTAAATCATCCCTTTTGAGGTGTTTTTTTTTTTCAGTGACACCTCTCTGTATTTTACGTGCACATTTTCAGATTCTTCAAGCTATTTTAAATAGTATGTAAGGCATTTTAAAATATTTATCACCTGCAAGTAGGTTCCTCTGGTGAAACATAAACACACACACAAACACATACACACATAGAAACATAGAATTTGATGGCAGATAAGGACTGCTTGGCCCACCTAGTCTGCTTATTTCCCTACCTAATGGATAAGCTGCAGATCCTAGTTAACCAACAGTCTACTTCCTCCTACCCCCCACTAGAATTGCCTTATGTCTGTCGCATTCTTGAATTCCCCACTGTTTTGACTCCATTATCTCCTCAGGAAGGCTGTTCCATGAATCTACAACCCTCTCTGTGAATAAATACTTCCTCACATTACCTCTGAGCCATCCCCTCTATCTTCAAATTGTGCCCTTGTTCTTGCACTTCTCTTTTCTGAAAGATACTACCTTTTGGACTTTGTTGATTCCTTGAGGTACTTTAAAGTTTCTATCATGTCTCTCCCTCTCCCTCCTGTCCTTGAGGCTGCACATATTAAGCTCCTTTTAGTCTTTCTTCATATGTCTTCTGGTGCAGACCCTGTAGAAGACACACACACCACATGCCATTTTAGTATGGCTGTTGAATTTGAAGATTGTTTATTGTTTGGAAATGAGTGCACAAAACACTGAATGCAATTTTGGAGTTTAGATTTCTATGCCCAGAGTGATTCCACATGAAAAGCTTAACAATCATCTGTTGCTCAGATGAAGATTTATTTTCATCCCTACTATTGTAAAGGCTCTACAAGGATGCTAATATTTCATTCACCATTCTATGCACTTTAAAAGGTATACTAATCTTTTTCTGTGAGGAGTGCTTACAATAAAGCTGTCTGTGTGGCTTTGCGTGAACAAGATTATTGGCTGACTCTGTAAAGTCTAGTTACTTTTTTAATGTGAAATGTACTGATTAAGAAAACAAATTAAGTGGTGATATAGGAAAAAGCTCTATTCCCAGGTCAGATGGTTACAACTATTGAGGAGCGAAAGTGAAAGTGACAATTGTGAATACTTGTAAATTTCACTCGCTCCTTAGAAATGTGTGTTCACTGAATACAGCCACAAAAGAGGGAGAGGGGAAAAAGATTTTATATCAATGATAAATGACAGAAAAACTAAGTTCGGCAAGAGGTGTGGCACCTACTGTGTTTATGTTTTAACTACAGTCAGGTTGACAAGGCAACTGATTAGCAATTAATCAACTGGTAAATGTTTGGTATTGCTAGAGACACTGACACCTTTTGTTATTAAAACAAGCAAACTTCAGGAAAAAAGCTCCATGTAAATGACTGTATTAACATTTTCACTAGTGTAGGTCAGAATAATTTATTCCAAAAAGAGTTTGGCATTTAACTTTAACATCCTCCCTACAAAAAAAAAAACCTTTAAAACTTTTTCAACAAAGATAGGTGAAACCATTGTTAGTTCCATTTTAGCAGTCTCAGATGGTGTGGTCTTGATGTGGTAAAATACGAGCAAACTTTATGAAATTAACCTCCACCCACCACAATGAAATCATTTCATCTCAACACATAATGTAATAAACACACCCACACCCATCCTATAGTCTCATCAGTGTGTGTAATAATTTAATAACAAATGCATGAGAGAATAAGGTGCTAAATCAAGCTGGCAAGCACCTCATTAAAATGCTTGATTACAATGACGGGCTATTAACACTCATGTTGTTTTTAATGCTTGTGGTCTACAGAGGAATGCACAACAAATTTTATTGGCAACATAAGATGAGACATACAGTACTTCTCGAACTTTTGAATTATGTATCTCTGTATCGGTGACTTGAAGCCGTATCTTGAATTTCATATTATTAGCAACTGGCTTGGGGGGGGGGGTAAACAAAAGTGTTAACCACCATGGAACAAACCACCTTTGAAATGTTCATGAATCAAGTGCAGTAATATTTAACCTAATTAGAATGGCAGCAGAAGAAAAACATGTGGTGTGTGCAGGGTAGGTTGTGAATAGCAGCTGTACAATCACAATTAGTCTAATTCAGACATTCAGCAAGTGATTGCTACATATAAACAATTTTTTAGATTCAGGTCAAAGTGGTACAAATGATAGTCACCCTGTAAAAGATTGGGTAATGGCTGGAGATGATGCAGTAGGATTTCTATCTTAATTTGGGCACATGTGCACCAAATCTCCTACAACTTAAAAAACAATTGTTGGGGAGTGGGATAGGGCTACTCCACACTGATGACAATTCATTAACAAGAGCCTAATGAACAGTGTGCAACACATACAGAGCCAAATCTGCTTAACAATGATGAAAACAGTTCCATGGAAACCGATCCATTGATTTGAACTCCTCCCTCACTGGAGTGTACTGCTGCAAATTAAGCTGTTGCCTTTTTCTAATTGAGGTCCATTTGCTGCTTTATATGTTCTGTTTTGTTTCACAGAGGCACCACTGATAGATCTACAATACCCATTTTAAGCCTTCCCCTACTCGTTGATTATAATATGAAACTTAGTAATTTTCTTTACATCTTAACAGGGCTGAGGAGTGTGAGTGAATCTTAAAATAATTCTAATTTCTCCCATTTACTTTCATTGGTGCTGCTCATTATTGGTAAATTATAAAACTAAAACAGGTTTTGTGGAAATGCAAATGAATACATATATATATATATATATATATATATATATATATATATATATATGTTTCTATCTTTATTTTTTAAGTAAACTACTGATTATTGGGTTTAATATGGGCACATGCAGGAAAAAAAGTCTGTGGGTTCTCTGCAGATTGATTTCCAGACCACACAGAAGCAAACGATATTCTGGACAGACTAGATTCTCTTTTGCTTACTTTGTGCATTTAGGAGATCAATATGAAACAGGGTCCACCTTTCACAATGTGTTTGGTGGCTCAATCTTATGAGAGCAGACTACTTCTATCAACTTGTGCTGTGTCATGATCAGCAGGACTCATGGTAGCTTGTTGCAGTGTGAGCTGATCATAAAATCAGGGAAACTGTATTTGGTCTTAGATGGCATATTTTGGAGCTGTTATCAGAGGCTTGGGTCATGTAGTTAACACAGTGCAGTATTGAATGTGAAAATGAAAATTGTGAAATTTTGCAAATGTTCTCATTTTAATAATTATTTTTTAAAACTATGGGCATGGGTTTGGGAGGGGCGAAGGTCCACTAGCCACCAGGGAATACTTGTAAAAACTAGGGTCATGAGTTCAAGAGGGGGTGGGGGTCCATGCAACATCTTTCTCTCAGCCTCTCACCCTCTCTCCCTTCCACATATTCACTGTACAGTGTTTTTGTCCCACAGGGTTTTGGGTGAAGCAAACACAGTCTCTCTTCCTCTGGGACTGGGATACCAATGGGTTACACCACAAGTGCTGGCATTTTATAGTGTCAAAGATGCAGGTAGAAAATGTGGGCATCTTCTTTATCTGAAAGATGAGTCAACGTGGTTACAAGTGTCTCTCTCTCTCCAGTCAAGCAGTGTTACTACTTATATTTAAAATGATAGAAGATGTTTAATTAATGTATAAAGTCAGAATGTGTATGCCTATAACTAAATGTAACAAAATACTGTATGTACCTTTATCAAAATCAAATAATTTCTAAAATGTATTTCATTTTGTAACTTACTGTTTGGGGGGGTAAATGACAATCACATAACTTAAGAAAAAGTGTTTGTACAAAATATTTCATTAGATTTCATTACAGGTAAAAAAAATATTACTTTATAAGTCAATTAGACTTCTATAATTTTAAACATCTGCAGTAACACTGCGTGATGGGAAAGAGAGACACTTGTAACCATGGTGATGGCAGGAATTACTGTATTGGATGGTGATACATCATGGTGCCATGATAACACATAATGAAAGAGAACAGGAAATCAATTAAACAGCACCTTCCAATGAGTAGCAGTGATGTGACTATTTACCTATAGTACCTGTTTGACTATTTGCTAATTGAATTAGTGTGCTTTTTATTTTTTAATGTTGTCATCAATCAGAAAAAATTAATATGGCTTTTTATGAACCAGTTTGTTTTATATTTCCTGTTTTGACATTGGACGAGTAAGTGAGGCTGCTAAATGATGATGTTGTCGTTCATCCATTCCATGTGCTCATTGAGATTTGTGTGGGTTAAGCTGTCAGAAACTGACAGCAACCAGGAAGTGATTTCCTCATTTCTTGTTGGTATTTTCAAATCACTTTATATGCTTTACTGTTGCAGAATGAATAATTATTAGTTTTAGGTCTATCACAAATTCTGTTAATTCAATTGATTAGAATTATAGTTTGTTTTATAGTACATTCTGTGCAAACATTTAAAAAATAAAATGAACAGTTGTAGAACGATGCAATTTCATGTTTTTTTTGCTTCTGTGGGACATATGCTGTAAACATGTAGTTACTCATTGATTAAAAGATGTGCTGGAATCGGTGATGGCACTGTCATTTTAATTCATAATTGCACTGATAGTGATATCATCCTTGTAGTTTGCTGCTTCCCCAATATGGACCCCCACCCCACACACACACACACACACACACACACACACACACACGCACACGTTCATCACCTTGCACCCTCTGCATGATATTTCTGTTTTAATGTGAATCAAACTAACTTGATATTTACCAGTTTATTTGTTAAGCATGCTATGTGCTTAAACTCCTAGACTGGTGGTGGATGAGACCAGACTGAACTATTTTTGTCATTAATACTCTGCCCATATACTTTTCAGTAATCCTAAACCCTTGTGTTGTATTTTCTTTTCTGTTTGACATAGAATAAAGACATATTTGTGCAGATTTAGACATAAATATCGATCCACTGTCTTTTAGTTTGCAGTTGCATTTCTCATTTAAATGACTCAGTTGCTAGAAATATCTCCAGCCTCCCCCCCACATACACACAGTTGCAGTCTTACCAGTGCAGATCAGATTACTGTAAATTAATCAGAATAGCTGATGCTGTATTTTTTCTGATTTATTCATTTCAGATTATCCCGCAAACCTAAATAATGACAGTACCTGTATTGCTTTTCTGTGGTGGTCAGCAAATGGACATGCCCATCCTGAGTAATCCATTTTTATCTCTCCTTTCATTAGTGTGTTGTTGTTTTTTTAAGGGGAGGGGGTTGAGCTACTACACAGTGCCATTCCTCCAATAAATAAATACTCATGCAGAAAATTGCAGAGGCTAGTTATGTAATGCAAATAGCCAGTTGTACCACCTTTTGCTGTGCTGTGCCTTTTTTCTACAATATATTGATGTTTTGTGTGTGTGTCATCATTAATGTCCCCAATTGTTGTGTGGTTACTTACTTGACAGTGATGTCATTAGTCTACTATTTTTTGCCTAAATACAATGCATTTATGTACCATGAGGTGATCACTTCCTCTTTCTTTTTATAGCTTACATGGCACTTCAGTGCATGACAGACATTCTGGACGGAAGTGCAGTCTACCATAATAATGTATGGGGATGAATATCCCCTTTATCTACTTTGCTAGTTTGCAGAAGCGAAAAAATAGCTTCCAAATGCAATCTGCCAAAACTCTAATACTTGAATGTACATATTTTTTCTTATTGAATTAAAATTGCCAACTGTAGTATTAAAATACATACGAGAGCCAACAGCACAATTCTGGATAGCATTGATTAATTCTATTTACTGTGGACTCTCTGAGTTCACCACAAGTTTGTAAAACTGCAACTACTATGTTCAGGTGGCTATTCTTTCTCAATCCCCTCCATTATCATTTCTGGAACTATAATTGTGCAACTATAATTGTAGGTGGTTGTGAAAGAAGGTCACCGTGAAGCTAGGAGCTGTTGTTTATACCTGTGTGTTTTTAATAATTTTGGGAGAGCACATACTAAGCACTTAGTAAACACAGTGTTGCTTTTTTGCATCTAGTTTGTTCTTGTTTCCATTTGTTTGTTTACTTTTTATTATATGAGTCATCTTTCAGCATTTTAGCTTCAGTATTGGGCAGATGCCAGTTTTTGATTCATGTTCTGCATTAACCTTTTCAAAGAGGCACTGCTCATCCAAGTTGCTGCCCCCTCACTTTGTAGCTGTGATGACTTCAAGATTAGTCAGCAATGTAAGGACTGCACATCAGTTGTCCTGTCATCATATTACCCTTTTAGACTAGGGGGGTAAGGGGCAGACTGGATGGGCTGGGAGATCCTTTTCTGCTGTCACCTTCTATGATTTCTATGATTATCTTCTCAAGCATCTTGCTCTGTTACATTCATCAACTGGTCAGGTGCAATATTGCACCTTCAACACAACAAATAAAAAAGGGATTGGAAACTTTTTTTATACTCTTTTGTAACCTGTTAAGGCTCACTAGGCACTGGTGCATGGTTTCAGGGGTGACCAGTGAGCACTTCTGATATTAATTGACTTGCACAAAGACACAAAGTATGCAAGAGAGGGTGTGGGAATCTAACCCAGGTCTGCCTGCTGGCTGTTCCGATACCATTTACAGCTCATTACTGTAATCACTTGTCTATACTTTCAGCCCAACTTATTTAGTGTTGTTGCTCAGTGTACATTACAAACAGTTAAAACTGACAACTACTAGCTTCTTTGCACTTCTCATTTAGAAACGATGCCACTTACTGTATGTTATGGCAACAGTAATCAGAGGTGGTTATGAGATTGAGGGCTGGTGGATGCACATCATAAGTGTGGTTGGGTGTGTGGGTGAGATTGGAGGTGGACTTTTTTATTGGAATGTAGAAAATACAAAGACAAAAAAAAATAAAGGTACAGTTTAATTATTTACAAGTTGCAATGGCCATTGGGAGAATACCACTCCTCTACTGTAAAAAAAAAATATTGCATAAATGTTGTAATTTTTAAAAGCTTGCAAAAAAGGAAACAAATATAAACAGGATATATCAAACTTTGCAGATGAGGGAAATTTTTCTTAGATGAGGGACATTTTTCTCAATTACAGGTCAGGAATAACACTGAGAGTGTTTGTGTATTGGTGGGGGGGGGGTCCTGCTGATCACCAAATGACCACATACAAATGTATCTATTAAAAAGTTGGAAGGAGTGGGGAGGGGCTATACACCAGGGCTTATTGATTTGCAATACATGGGAGCAGGAGTGCAATAACAGAGTCAGAAGACAGGCAGTGCCTTCATTTCAATTCATTTTTTTTCTTGCTGTAAGGTAACACAAGTTAGAAAAATAAGGAAAGGACAGTAAGGATGATGGTGGGTAAAGGTTATTTCTGACCATGATGAAAGATAAATAGTTTCTAAACCCAATTGAGGGTTGGGGTGGGAGAGGCAGGAAAACATCTGCAATTCAACACTATTACAATCATCAGTACAATTTCCACAAAATGCCACATACACAGTCTGTCAGAATGTAATTGTGAGTCACCATGTCTCCTGTGCTCCCACGTTTCCACTTGCAAAAAAAGGCACTTGTTACTAGATGTAGTTCGGCAGCAAGCAGGTGATTTTCATAAAAAAATTGAATTACAAAAAGTTAACTGTGAACAGACACTTCCCTTCTGTTGGAAATCTGCGCAATGAAAGGGACACTGACTGTAGAGATAAATAAAAAATTTGCACTATGTGGATTTGAATCCCAACTAAATGAACTTTGTCAGATAGATCTGTTCATTGAGGTACATTTATAACCAGAGATTTACTCAAATTTCTAATTCTAATTAAATCATTCTGAGGTTTTGTTTATGTGATCATGATGCTAGCTTGTAATTCACATCAGAAACCAACTACACACTATCTACAGTATCTCTGTCTCAAACACACACACACCACCGCCTATATTACACTCCGACCCCCCCCAAAAAAGGTTATTAGAAATCAGTTTATGAATATTACAGAGGGGTATTACAGTGGAAATCTGGTATTAAATTACTTCCAGTTAAAAATTGCATTGCCATTTGTAGTATACTGCCATCGGGAGAGTACCTGAAACACCAGCAGATATCCATATTCAGCTTTGTTTTTGTGATCACTCATTATGTGACATTACTAAAATCCATTTATTCACATCATTTAGTAATGTAACAAAAACTGTGATGTTTTATCAAATGCAAATGAATGCCTTACTCTGATTAAATCTGTAACAGTATTACAGTAAAACAAGTAACAGCACTGAGTGAGTGTATGGGGGATACGCTCGCCAAGCAAAACAACTTCCATTCAGACTCTCTCATACCTTTTTAGAATGTGAACAATTGTAACAGCACTCATAAGACAGAATATGCAGAAACATGAATAAAAATACACAAAACACAATCTTTTTAGTTTAAACTTTATTAATAATGTACACATGGTTAGGTTATACAAAAAAACTATGTAAAAATGAATTCCTGTCCCCTTTAATATATCTGCATGAAGTGTGGGGACACCTGCTGGCACATTACAACTTATTCAGAAGCAAGTAACTGCAAACAGCACCACCTGGTGCATTGAAGCAGATTATGAAGGGGATCTGAGTAATTAAGCACTTAAGGCTGTACAGCAGTACTGCATTACCGCATACCAGGTAACAATGTATTCCTCGGTACCACTCGGTACACTGCTCAGTGTACTGCCAGTGCCAAGAAACACTGCGTTACCGTTAAACCTTTCTGTAGCAAGCACTGTAGCCATTTTTTCTTATCACCTGATGAACAGTATAGCTGTCATTTCTCACATCCTGCCTGAAACATGTTTCCACACCTGTTGCACAGAATGGTGTTTTGCCATGAATTAAGAAATTTTCACCTACGGGGATTATGATGTGGGGGTGATAAGACTATGTTGAAAATTTGAGGTCAAAATATTAAAAAAAGACACAGTTATTGCTATTCATTGTCCATTTCAGTATGCCAGCTCGTAACTATGGAAATGTTCAAGATTTTGACCCCAGATCTTCATCAAAGCCTTTTAATTATCTTACCTCATGAATGTCACAGCTGCAATTTTTTAAATCTTGGCCAAAATGGGTTTTCACACCTGTAGCAAAGAATGGCACTACAGTTGTACATAATTATGTTTCGGCAGTCATTTGAAAATATTTTGTGCCATGTACATGTCCTGGGGAAATCAGATGGCTATGGTGATAATTTGCTCATGCATCTAAGGAGGAATGGGTGCACAGGGTCTGAAGGAGGATCCTGCACTCCCACAACAAAATAAGGAAAATCATGAAGCATGGGAGAGCGGGGCCTGAAGGGCCCTGCACGTCAACAGGGAGATGACGTTTTTTTTTTAAACTTTATTTATATAGGAGCCTTCGGGTCGAGGAGAGCTCTACATAGTCAGATGATCAGTGACATCTCGTTCAGTTACAATATAATACATGTACACATAGCTTGGGTACAATCCACGATCCATTTAACGGAACACCTTTTTTTTTTTATACGGTGAAACTAATCATCTGTGGTCATTGTGTTCTTGCCACTACCTTCTATTCCTGGAATTCCCCCATTTTTATATGAGGATATTAATGCAATCCTCCCCCCTTATTATAAACCCCTACCCAGTCCAGCGCCAGAGGAACTCCTTTACACCCCCTGTAAACAATGCCTTCATTACATGTAGTTACCTAAAAGAGCGGGAACCATTCTTTCCCCAAGGCCCTTTCCAGGGGGGACCAAATCTTATCATAATTGTCTAATCATTCCAGAACTTTATATTGAATATGTTCTAGCTTCATGTTGCTTAGGAAGGCCTTTGCCCACTGAGTGATGGTAGGCATGGCCTGGGCCATCCAATGTTGAGCTAAAATCTGTTTGCCCACTACTATTGCCAGTCTTCTGAAAGGATGTGAAGCTACTGACTGACCCCCTCCATTTCTTGGTACTCTGAGTAAGATATCCGCAGGGTCTAATTGAATCTCACTTTCTAAAACCTTATTTAAGACATAATTTATCTCATTCCAGTATGTTCCCACTTTTGGGCATGCCCACACCATGTGGTAAAAAGTACATCTCTGAGCATAACATTTAGGACATTGGTCTGAAACTTGGGGATTAATCTTGTGTGCCAAGACAGGGGTATGATAGATTCTATGCACAATGTTATAATTAATTATTCACAATCTGTTATTTACCGAAGCTGCCCTGCTACTCTGCAGGGCTAGATTCCAGTCCCCTCCTGTTAACCTGACCACCCCCAAATCTCTCTCCCCCAGCTGTCTTTTAGATTTTGCAGCTTGTCTGGCTGAGCTCCCAGCAAAGCTTTGTACAGTACGGACAGTGGGTTTCACTCCCACATGTTTCTTACAGTATTGAAAAAATTCCTCCAGAGATGTTCTGCTCAAGGAAGGCCCCCCCCATCTCAGTTAATTTAAACAACCTGGGTCTTATTACCACATAAGTAAGGTAGTGTGATGGATGAACGTCAAATGTTTGTCTCAACTTGGAAAAGCTAGAAAAAGTCCCACCACTGAATAAGTGAGACAGGAGAAAGAGACCCTTCCACTCCCAGTGCCGCAGGGCTTGTTTAATCGAGGGGGGAGCTCCTCCATCCCTCCATAGACTAAACAAGATGGATCCCTCTGGTGACATACTTCCCTTGCCCCATCAACAGTGAAGCCCTCCTCCAGGCTTTAAGTATGCATTTGGTGAATGGATTCTTAGGCTTCTCACCCCTCCTTCTCCTCTCAACCCTGATGGGAGGAGATATAAGGCATAGGGGGAGCACACTCTAGATTGTGACTCCATAGTGACCCAAGTTCTCTCTCTTCCTCCTATTTCCTGGCAATCCATAATATATGTTAATTGGGCTGCTAAAGCATATAGCTTAAAATTGGGGAGTGTCAGGCCCCCTCTATGAATTGGCTGCCACAACACCTCCTTCCTGATCCTAGGTCTCCGATTGGCCCAAATTAAGGAAGTAATAGATCCCTCAAGGGACTTAAGGCAGACCGGTGGAGGCATAACAGGAAGGGTCTGAAAAAGGTAAAGACACTGAGGTAGAATTTGCATTTTTACTAAGTTTACTCTCCCCAACAAAGACAAGGGGAGTGATTTCCATCTACTACATTGTTCCTTAATTTTTGTTGCTAATGGGCTGTAATTTATATACCCCACATCCGCTATTCTACATGGTAGCAGTATCCCAGATATTTAATTACTGTTCTTGGAGTAATGTCTATGACACTTATATGTATGGACTCTCCACCATCCGCCAGACGGAGCCATTCAGTCTTGTTCCAATTGATCTTGTGCCCTGAAATGGGACCATATTCCCTGAACAGGGAAGTCAAGGTAGGCATTGCTCTTACTGGGTAGGCTAACAATAATAGCACATAATCTACAAAAAGAGAGAGATGATGTGCTCCTCTCCATTCACCCTGTAACCTTCTATTTCTTGATGATGCCTAATGGCTGACGCCAAGACCTCAATGGTCAGTACATATATCAATGGCAAAATGGGGCATCCCTGTCTCTTCCCTCTATGGAGCCAAAAGGGGGGGGATAAAATATTATTTGTAAGAATTTGAGTCCATGGGGATTGATATAGCCACTCCACCCACTGTCTAAAGACCGGGTGCAGACCAAACTTTCTTAGCACTGCAAACATAAACAGCCATTCGACCCTGTCAAAGGCCTTTTCTGCCTCTAAAGCGAGGAGGCCTCCATAAGCTTTCCTTCCTCTGGACCCTTGCCAAATAATATTCATTACCCGTCTTAAATTATGCCTTGCTTGCCTCCCCTTAACAAAGCTCCCCTGATCGTGATGAATAATCTGTGGTAGAACCCCCCCTTCAACCTCCTTGCCAATATTTTCGCTATGATCTTGTAGTCAGCGTTTAGTAAAGAGATCGGATGATATGAGCCACATTTTTTTGGGTCCTTGTCCGGTTTGGGTAAAATTGTTATAATAGCTAGCTGCTGAGATGGTGTCAGCCCCCCTTCCCCCAGTACTTCCCTCACCATATACTGGAAAAGCTGGCCCAAATCTTCCCAAAATTTCTTGTAGAATTCCATGGGCAGACCATCAGGCCCCAGAGCTCTCCCCGATCTTGATGCCCAGATTGCCTCCTTAACCTCCTGCACTTTAAGTTCTTGTCCCAACATCTCATTTATCTGAGCAGGTATCTCAGGAAGGGGTATATTCTCTAGTAAACTATCTAAATTTGTCCCTTGTGGGAATTCAGATGTATACAGCTTTTCATAGAAGGATTTGAATATTGTATTTATCTCTCGGGCAGAAGAAGTACATTCCCCATTCTCATTTTCTATTGTTAAGATTGTTCTTTCTGCTCTTTGTTTTTTAATTAGTCAAGCCATCCATCTCCCCGACTTGTCCCCCTCGAAATACTGTCCCACTTTAGACCTTATAATATCCCTTTCTATACGCTTACAACACAGTTGGTTGTATTACCCCTTCATGCCCTTCAATTTCACCAGATGCTCAGGTGACTGGCTACCCATAATCTGCTTTTCTAACCTCAGTATATTATCTTCTAGTTCATTCTCACTTCATTTTTCCTTTTTGCCTTTAAAGGCTGCATATGAGGTAGTCTCCCCCCTTATGAAATCTTTCAAGGCCTCCCATGTAGTTCTTGCTGAGGTGTCTTCCACCTTATTATTTTTAAGGAACTCCTTTAGTTTCTTGGACATTTGTTGCATGTATTGGGGATCTAACAATAATGTGGGATCCATTCTCCATTGTCACATCCCTCCCTCATCTGTCTTTTTCTCCATCTCTAAATACAGTGGAGCATGGTCTGATACTATTATAGGGACATATTCTATCTCCCTTATTTGACCCAAAAAGGCAGGACAGGCCAGAAAATAGTCTAGTCTTATATAGACCTTATGGGCATAGGAGTAGAAAGAGAACTCCTCTGTATCTGGGTGTTTAAACCTCTACAATTCCTGCAAGACCCTTTCCTCTGCCAGTCTCCGAAAGGCCCCCACACTCCTGGGGGAATGCCTGAATCTGGGTTTAGAATGGTCAAGAAGGGGGTCCCAATAGGTATTGTAATCACCCCCTAGGATCATTTTATCTGGGAACACTGCTAACATAATAGCCAGGTGCTCAAAAAATTCTGGACAATCAAATGTAGGTCCATACCAGGATCCCAGGACTAGCAATTCCTCCTCCACCGTAGCCTTCACTATAACATACCTTCCCTGACTGTCTCTTTGGGTTGTATGAACCCCAGTCTGAACCACACACATGTTCCTCTGGCCTTGGATGTGAAGTAAGATGCTATCATCATCCCCCCCCATTATTTTTTCTATTCGCTTAATCTCATCACATGTTAAATGCAATTCTTGTAGCATAACAATATCTGCATTGTTTTTCTTAATATATGCCCATACATGTTTTTGTTTCACTGTAGTTTTTAAGTCATTTACATTCCAGGATAACATTTTTAAACTAGCCATTCGGTGGCATCAGATATATTCCTAGATCTAGGACCTCCCAAGCACATTGCATTACAATTACCCTGAGTCCTCTCGCACCATCCGACTCTTGACCTTTTTTAATTTTTTCCCCAATTAACAGACCCCCCTCCCCCCCCCTCTCTTCTGGAACATTTCAGAGAGATCCCCCACAGAAAAAAACCCAGAAAAGATAAAAGAAAAAAAGAAAAGGAGAAGAGAAAGGTAAAGACCTGCACAATGGCGCTTATCTAATCCATTAAAAAAAGAAAAAAAAGACTAAGCCCCTTGTGTCAGAAATCTAGCAAGGTGGTATCTGACTTTTATTCACCACCTAGCTTCCCCTTCCCTCAAAAATACCTCTTAATTAAAACCCCCTTTACTATCATGGAATAGCCTACTGGCCAAACCATCTTTATCTTCCCCATATAGCCAGTGGCCCCCGTCCAGGACCCCCCCCCCGAACTGCTAAGCATACAATATAATATCACACAACCCAACTGTCCAGATCAAGTAGATATGTAAGTCTGGGATACTCAAGAACACTAAGGGGTCCATTCCCCTTCCCAGGGAACCTCCAGAATGAGGAGCCCATTAGAAGTGGGCAGGCCCCCACTCATAATTTCACATACAGCCTTTTTATTGCTCATACATCCTGTCATTCTCCAAGTGTTCCATCCCACTTTTAATCCCTGGGTCATGTGAAAATAACTCCCTGCCTCATTAGGAGGGGGTGACCAGCATAAAACTGGTCTCCTGCACTGGCCCGTGCCCACCCCACATGGAACTCATTCAAAAATAAAACCAACTGAATCCTCTTTCCTCCCCCGGGACATATGTTGTGTCCATATGATCAAGGAAAACCATTTCACTAGTTAAATTCAGGCACACATTCCCTGCCCACATCATCTCCCTGCAGACAAAAACAAAGCAAGAGGATAAGTTTACTTCTCTCTGTTAGTTTGATTAAACATGACCTTGATTATGTATTCTAATGCAGATAAAACAAGAAAAAAAAAGAAGCAGCCTCTGGGACCCAAGTATAGCAAACAAAGCAATATTCGGTAGCAGCAGGTGGAGCACTGTAGAGCCACTCTAGGTCCCCGGGGCTGGCATCAGGGGACATGGGGAAGGCCACCCTCTCCAGCCATTATAGGCCTCCTAAGAGTTTTGGAACAGACCAAGCAAATGCTCCTCTTCCCCAACCCCTGTACCCCTACCCCCCCTTAATGCTGCCCTGTATTTACGTAGATCAACCCACTGCGTGATCAGAGTGCAGAAATAGGCAGGACAGCTTCTCAGTTCCCCGTTGACCACATTCTGCTAACCATATCGTTAATGTAATGTGGTGCTACGAAAGTATAGATAACTGAACTAAAGATTTGTCCCAACATATAATATAGAGTCATTATGCATCGCTTAAATCTCTGTAATGTCACTCTGGATCCCCTCCATATAGGAAAGGAAACAAAAATGTCTTGTCCGTAGCTAGAGCAAAGGGGGAAACGGGGAAGGCCGCCCACTCCAGCCTTGATAGGCCTTTTAGGAGTTTCGGAGCAGACCGAGAAAAGATCTCCACTTCCCCCCCAACCCCACTTCCTCTATTCGCATCCTGTGTAATATTGGATGACACGGATAAAAGTACTAATGATTTAGCCCAAGTTCAAAATAAAGTTCACTCATCTGCATCTTCTTGTTGCCTCGATTCATGTTTGATATACTGCATTGCCGCGTCCGGGTTTGTAAACACCTTCGGTGTAGCACCTTTTCTCCTTATGATCAGTCATGCAGGGTAAACAAGTGCAAAAGGCCACTCCAATTGATGCAACCTCCTTTTTACAGGCATAAATGCATTCCTATCTGTTTGTACTGACCGTGAAAAGTCTTGAAATATGCTAACAGTTTGAGAGCCTTCTCTAATAGGACCCACCTTTCATGCTGCATTCAATACCGCCATTCTACATAGATACATAGGCAGTGTCGGCAGATAAGGGCCTATGGCCCACCCAGTCTGCCCATTTGAGCTTGTAAGTTCATTTTATGTTTTCCTAGAAGTCTGTTGCCCCTTACCCCTGACCTCCAGAATTCCTTTATGTCTATTCCATGCATTCTTAAATTCCGTGATTGTTTCAGCCCCCACCACTTCCTCTGGCAGGGTGTTCCACTTGTCCACCAGCCATTCTGTGAAGAAGTTCTTCCTCACGCTTCCTCTGAATTGTCCTCCCTCCAACTTCATCCCATGCCCTCTAGTCCTGGAACATCTTTTTCACTTAAAAATAGTGTATTCCTGCACCCTGTTCCTCCCTGTAAGATACTTGTATGTCTGTATCATATCCCCTCTCTCCCTCCTCTCCTCCAGGGAGTACATGTTCAGTTCCTTCAACCTGTCTTCATATGACTTGTGATGCAATCCATGCACCATCTTTATTGCCCTCCTCTGAACCTTCTCTACCCTGTCTATGTCCTTACATAGGTATGGTATCCAGAACTGTACACTGTATTCCAGGTGGGGCCTCACTAGTGTCTTGTATAGTGGAATTATGACCTCCCTTTTCCTGCTGGTGATGCCCCTGCCTATGCATCCCAACATCCTATTTGCTTTACCTGCTGCCTTGTCACACTGTTTCACTACCTTGAGGTCATCAGAGATGATAACCCCAAGATCCCTTTCCTGCTTGGTGCATGCTATCCTCACCCCCAACTGATATATTGTGCCAGGGTTTTGTGCCCCATATGCATTATCTTGCACTTCTTTGCATTGAATTTCAACTGCCAAACCCCTGACCATTCTTCAAGTTTCTGCAGGTCCCTTCTCATTCTGTCTACACCCTCTGGTTTATCTACTCTGTTACAGAGCTTTGTGTCATCAGCGAACAGTGAAATTCTGCCTTCTAGGTCCTGCACAATGTCACTGATGAAGATGTTGAATAGAACCGGTCCCAGCACTGATCCCTGTGGTACCCACTGGTCACTCTTCCCTCTGTGGAGTGACAGCCATTTACCACCACCCTCTGTGTCCTGCCACCCAGCCAGTTACCTACCCACCACACTACTGTCCTGCCCACACCCATATTCCCCAGTTAGTGTAATAGTCTTCTATGTGGCACAGTGTCAAGGCCTTGCTGAAGTCCAGATAGGCCATGTCCACTGCCCTCCCTGATCCACCTCTCTAGTCACCCAGTCAAAAATTCAATGAGGTTGGTCTGACATGACCTCCCCCTGGTGAAACCATGCTGCCTAGGGTCTTGTAGTCCATTGACAACCAGATGTTCCACCAATCTCTCCTTCAGTAGTGCTTCCATGATCTTCCCCACTACCGAGGTGAGGCTGACTGGTCTGTAGTTCCCAGCTTCCTCTTTGTACCCACTTTTGTATAAGGGGGCTACATTTGTTGTCCTCCAGTCTTTGGGTACCTCCCCTGTTTCCAGTGACCAGCTAAACAGGATAGCCAGTGGTTCAGCCACCACCTCTCTTAGTTCTTTAAGGACCCTGGGGTGCACCCCATCTGGCCCATTGCTTTATCAACTCTTATTACTTCCAGTTCCTTCAGGACCCTTTCTCTTGTAAAGGGACTTGTGTCCATTTCTGCACCATTCTCACCCCTTGTACTCCCTTCAGACCCATTACCCTCCTCTTCCTCAGTAAAGACTGAGCAGAAATACCTGCTCAATATGTCAGCTTTACTGCTGTCATCCTCCACGGGGCCCCCATCCTCCCTCTTCAATCTCACTATCCCTCCCTTTGTCTTTCTTTTTTCACTTATGTACCTGTAAAAGGTTTTGTCCCCTCTACCACTGATTTTGCAATGTGTTCTTCTGTCTGAGCTTTGGCTTCCCTTACTGACCTCCCTGCCTCCCTTTGCTTCTCCTGGTACTTCTCCCTATCCCCTTCTGCCTGTGTCTTTTTGTATTGCCTGAGTGCCATTTTTTTGGCTTTCACTTTCTTTGCTACCTCTTTGGAAAACCATAATGGTCTCCTCTTCCTTTTCCTCTTGCTAACCTGCTTAATGCATAATTCTGTTGTTTTTGTAATCCCCATTTTAAATACTGCCCACTGTTCCTCAACCCCTGATTCCTGTCCCATTCCCCTTAATGCCTCCTCTGTCCTGATATCTCAAGAATTTTACAATAATGTGGTGAGGCCTTTCATTTGGAGGTGGTCATCAACTGGGAGTTCTATGTGCCCGCTGTATCTCCAAGGAGCATTCCGCTGGCAGGTCTAGCTTTGCTCTTAACCACGTCTGGCAAAAAGTTACACAGTCCCTGCCTTCCACTCCTTCAGCAATGCCCACTATTCTCACATTTGTTCACCTCTCCCTGTTTTCATGGTCATCTAGTATTGTTTTTAACTTCTCTATTTCAGCCATTGCCACTTGCAATTGGGGGCTCCACTGATTATATCGGTCTTCTTGAGCACTAACCCTTTCTTCCACCTCCGTTAGTCGAACTGAGTGTTATTCCACTGTCTCCCCCAAGTTGTTTACTGTTGTTTGCAGGAGGACCAACTGTGCAGATACATTTTCAAACCCAGCATTCATTTTGCTTGTCAAGTCGTATTTTAGGTAATTAAATAATTTTTCCAGTACCAAAAACTGAGAGCTGTAATTGTTGTCTTGCACAGTCCCTGCTGAGGTTGTAGCAGCCCCGTTACCAGCGTTTTCTCCTCATGGTGGCAGAGCCTCCAGGCCCAGATCTTTAAGCCTGTTGTTGGCACTTTTAAATGGAAGTTGCCCCTGTTTTTTCAACATTTTTGGTGGCATAACTGTTTTCCCTACCAAGTCCCGCTTTTGTTTCTTCAGTGCATCCCGGGGTAGTGGGGAAAGGGAGATTCCTGACAGTTTAGGCTCAGAGCTCCAGAACTAAGCAGCAATTCTGGATGCCAGCTTGGCCATGCCCCCCAGGGAGATGAAGGTTAATTACAATATCTCTACACTTATGGATAAATGGAGCCCTGCACTCCCATAAACAACTACAGCTATGGTGATTCTTTCACAAAAAGTAAGGAAATTCACTGAAAAATCTCCATTAATGCATCTGTTAGGGTTCATTTTACTGTGACCAAAGTATGGACATGTGGTGCTAGGGTTTGTAACCCTAATGCCTCATCCCACCCACCAACCAACCCTACCACCCTTCCATCTCCACTCTCCACACACCAACAAGCATTGGCGTGTGTCTTGGGATCGTTGACCCTGACACTCTCCCATTCTCCTATGCTGTACCATGTCAGCTTACTTACACATGGAATGGGGTGGACATTAGGGTCAGTGACCCCAGACACACCCAACACCTGTTGGTGTGGAGGAGTGAGATAGAATGGGTTGAGGGTGGGATGTGTTGGGGATGGGAACCCTAACACCATATTTCCATACTTTTGTCACTCTGATATGAACCCTAACTGATGCATTAATGGATTTTTTTTGTAATGTGTATATATATATATATATATATATATATATATATATATGTGTATATGTATATATATATATATATATATATATATATTTATAAAATGGGTAAGAAAAAAGGAATCAATGGGCTCCATGGCATTGGACAAACACCATCAGGTTACCGTGCATTTATCAGAGTGTGACCACACACCTGCACTTTTAACCCCTCCAAAACAATTTTACCATTTTATAAGATAGATAACCCACTCTATCGTGTGCTGTCGCACTCTGATATATGCATGCCTTGGGTGGTTGACACACACCAAAGCATGCATATATTAGAGCGTGATCGCACACCTAAGAGTGGGTTATCTATTACATATATATATGTATATGACAAAGAACCTCTGTGTGCAAGCACTGAGGCAATGGTTACCCCAAAGGGCATTTAGCCTGGAAGCCAAGTTTCAAAGAAATACAAACTCACACATGCCCCCACAATGCAAAGCATCATGGGTTGCATATGCAAATTACCACAGAATATTATACTGCTTCAACTTTAAGCAGAAATCCCAGGCACCATGCATTTCTGCTTAAAATTGAACCAGCATAATATTCTGTGGTATTCTATATCGAACCCATGATTCTTTACATTGTGAGGCATGTGATTTTGTATTTCATATATATATATATATATTTATTTATATTATAGTGGCACAGTAGTGCCACTATAGTTAGGGTTGAGGAGCCATTTACATGTTAAACCCAAACTTTTGCACCTTAATAACGTTGCAACTGTTTGACGGATTTGCCTGAAATTTGGAATACACAATCAAGACCCATACACCTTTGGATCTGCCAAGTTTTGTACTGGTTGGATACACAGCTGTGGAGTTATTAAGCATGATCTGCGTGTGCATTTATGCTTTTTCTGGAATTCTACGGTCGCGCCTACAGGTACGCGGTCTCCAGTTGACTAGCCAGGAAATCTTTCAGGAACATGCGGCCAGCATCCCTCGATGTGCCTTTGAAGATTTCATGAAAAATATTAAACAGTTCAAAAGTTATTCAAAAATATTTTCCCATTATAAGTCAATGGGAAAAGTTAACAAAAAGTTCGACAGTGTCGCAAATGCACTTTTTACTGTCGCAAATAGCCCTTTTACTGTCGCAAATCCGCCATTTTGTTTTCAGTTAGTAATCAGAAAAATGCTTGGCATTTAAAATTGAGACTCTCTAGCAATCTAATTCTTTTTGTATTCACCTAGTCAGGCCCTGAGGATGCTAGCCATGTCTTTATTTTGGGGTAAAACACCCCAGAAATATGTTTTTCAGATTTCTGGAAAAAGTACTTTCGCAAAGTACTGTCGCACTCATGAAAGTGTCGCAAATTTTTGCGAAAGCTTTCGCAAATCACGACACTACTTTGCAACACTATGCCCAAAATAACAGTAATTCTTTGGCACACAGCTGCAAAAGAACGGTTTAGAGTTTTGGGCTGAAATGTGGAGGGAACGCAGCCGACATCTCACAGATGTGCCTTTCAGTGTTTTGTTGAATAAATATTACACGGCACAAAAGTTATGGTACTCCAAAGTTGACACTTTTTCCCATAGGATAACATTACGGCGTACGACGCATTGCAGCAATCGTTTGGCGCCCTCCTGCAAAATAACGGTTTGGTCTTTTGGGCTGAAATTTGCAGGGAACACAGCCAACATCACACAGATGTGCCTTTCAGTGGTTTGGTGAAAACATATTACAGGGAAGCAAAGTTATGGTACTCCGAACTTCTGTTTTTTTCCCATAGGATAACATTACGGCGTTCGCCACGCCTTTCAGGGCCCGTATCTCGGAAACGGTGCGAGATACGGACTTTTCGTCAAATAAATTCTTAGCCCCCTTAACAGGGGCTAAGGACAAAACTAGCCAGGACAGTGATAATTCATATGACTTTTACATTTTTTTCTATGTCATACGGTTACTGAGATATAAGCAATTTACTATTCCAAGTCCTCATTTTTGTGTTCCGAGAGTCATTATTTTGCATACATTCTTTGTACTCACTGTCTTTCTCTATGCAGCTTTTGGGGAAAACCAGCCTGTGCACTTACATTACTGCTACCATTACCGTTTCCGCTTGCGGTTCCATACCAGTTGCACTTAACGTTCATGTTTACGCCACCATGTGCGTTACCCTTTACATTTTCATTTGCAGTTGCGTTTGCGTTGTTTTTAACATTTCTGTCTATAGTACTGTTTCTCTTTCTGTTTCGCTTTGCATCATCATGTGCATTGCGATTTGTGTTTACGGGCACAATGTTACTATGTTACAAGACATCACGTGGCGGGATGGGCCCTGCGCTCCCGCTGCCGCAATACATTCACTTTTTCTCATTATCATTCTCAAAAAGAAGGGAAATTAGAGGCAAAAAACTCTGTTTAATGCATCAGTTAGGGTTGTTCCACAGTGACAAAAGCGAAGAAATTCGATGTTAGGGTTGAAACCCCCTTTGCACCCCTCCAGCCCACCCCCCCAACTGGAATCGGTGTGCGAATTGGGGTCATCAGTCCTAACTGTCACCCCATTCTCCTATTCCTCAGCTTCTTTCCACATGTGATGGGGTGATAGTTAGGGCCGAGGACCCCAATGCGCACCCCGATTCCATTTGGGGGAGTGGGATGGAGGGGTGCAAAGGGGGTTTCAACCCTAACATTGAATTTCCTTGCTTTTGTCGCTGTGGAACAACCTTAACTGATGCATTAAATGGAGTTTTCTGCCTCTAATATATATATATAGATTATATAATATATATATATATATAATAGTGCGACGGTATTGACACTATAGTTTGGGTTGAGTACAGACTTTAATGTTAAACCTCAAATTTTGCAGCTTAATAACTTTGCCACCATATGACAGATTTGACTGAAATTTCACATGCCTGATCTGGTACCATAGATCTCTGGATTTTGCAAGTTGCATTATGGTTGGACATATGGTTGTGGAGCTGCAGAACACCAAAAAAAAACCAAAAAACTGACTTTTTGTGCATTTCTTTGCTCGCACATACAGCCCACACAATTTGTCTGTTTGATCTGAAATCTTCAGGAAGGACACAGTCTGTGTCACTGATGTGTCTTTTGAAGATTTGGTGAAAAAAATATTAAACCGTTCAAAAGTTATTCAAATAACACATTTCCTATTATAGTCAATGGGAAAAAAATATGTGTCTCACGAAAGCTGCCACCAGTAAATTTTCCTTCCATAAATGGCCCTTTTACTTTTGTGCTGCTGCCATGTTGTTTTCAGTTAGTGAGAGAGAAAAATGCCTGGTGTTTAAATTTGGGACATCCTAGATAAACACTGACTGTTGGACTTACCTAGTCTGGTCCTGAGGAAGCCAGCTATATCTTTTATGAGGGGTAAAACTTCCCAGAAATGCAATTTTTAAAATTGGCAGCCCAGTGCTTTCATAAATTGTGAAAGAAACAGCCATGATACTTTCACAAACACGAAAGTGTTGTGCTGCTTTTTTGTAAACTTTAACAATTTGTGAAAGAACTTTGCCCAAAACTGCTAATCTTTGCCATCCCCCTGCAACAAAATGGTTTGGGCATTTGGGCTGAGACTTGCAGGGTGGCAAGCCTGGTCCCACAGATGTGCTTTTTGGTGCCAAAACATTCGATGGGCCCAAAGTTACAGCATTCTGAAGTTGAGAAATCTCCCATAGGATAACACTGCAGCATCCATGATGCCTTTCAGCATGCATAGCTTGAAAACGAAGTGAGATACTGAGTTTTCACTACCTGCAGCTTATCTGCAGAAACAAGATTGGAAATCATAGATTAAACCAGCAGTAACATTTTTTTCCTACTTGCTACGGTTATGGAGATATTGTCAAATTAATGTCACAAGGGTTCCAAAGGTGCCTTTTCAGTGCATTTTGGTGCCCCATCTTATAAATGATGTGAGACATGGATTAGGTTGACTGTCTCACATGGGGGGTATGCTGTCATGATTACAACAACACTTGAATTTTTTTCATAGCTGCTACAGTTACTGAGATATTGGCACATTAGTGTTACAGGGGTTTCTTGCCCTATAGGGTTGTTGTATAACACTGTACTTATGTATAAGTGGGAGCACAGGGCCCGGTGAGCCCACGCTCCCACTACCACATACCAGTTACCAGTTACATTACACTTTCTCAAAAAGGGAATTTCATTGCATAAAACTCCGTTAATGCATCAGTTAGGGTTAATAGCACAGTGATAAAAGTTTGGAAATGTGATGTTAGGGTTCAAAACCCTAAATCCACATTCCCCCACACACCCACACACACACATATATGCAAGACACATGCAAGATCGTAACACACTATATGAGTCAGTCACATCTCTAAACACAATAACCACAACACTGTACTCATTTCACATAACACTATGTAATGAAAAACAAATACAGTATGATAGACTCTATACTGCCAGCACAGTATAATGACACATTATTGCTGGCATATCTTCTTCATACCATGACACTTAGTCTGTACAAATTGTCTAAATATTGATTTTTATGTGTCATAATTCAACAATTGGCTCACTGAAGATATCTCTGCTACCACATAGGCATGTGTTAGCAGGAAAGACAGAGCTAACACATACATAGTACTTTTCAGATACTGTTCAGGTATGAAACTAGCACCATCACATGTTGTTATACTGCCGCGTGACCTGGAAATATTCATTGGCAGCACGTTATGATTAGCTTTGGATGTTACAACTGTTGCCTTCACATGTTACTTGTAAACTATACTACAAAAAATACTTTTATTATTACTATCATTTGTTATTAGGACTGACTCACACTATCAGAAAAAAATGCAAACATCGAATGACTGTTGGTAGGGCTATCCAAACTCTCATTTCCAATATAGCTATCTGTAGATAACATACTGTGTGTTTCTTCATTTGTTAACTATTGAAATATAGGCATCTGCTTAAATCTTGTTATTGATGTTTGTAACACAAAAATGCTTACTGTGGGCCAGACCCATGGTTGCCCAGCATGCGTATGTACCACCAAGGCACTCAGATGGCAGTAGAAATCATTCAGTTGGTGGACCATGATGATGGATGTGACTTGTAGTACATTTAGAGAGTTATATATTACTTCTGTTATCTGATGCTAGTTGTCTCTGATTGATTGTGTTGCCTTGGTGCTTCCCTGCTTGCATATGTGTGTGTGTGGGGGGATTGAGTTAACATCACATTTGCAAACATTTGTCACTGTGCTATTAACCTAATTGATGCATTGACAGAGTTTTTTGCAATGAACAAATATATATATATAAATATACATATATATATACTATATATATTTGTTTATTTTGTTTTGTTTTCATGAGAAAAAAAAATCAAGGTTGTTTTGTTGATAGGAAGGTTTTCCATTTTGCAGCTGTCTGTGAACTTCAGGCAGACAGTGCAGGTTATACCACAAGATTAGATTTGATCTAATCAGAATGAGAAAAATTAAATTTTTAACTGGTTTGGTTTCCTAATTATTTCATATTGTTATAAGAAGGATAAACAGAATAGTTGAAGTCAATCAATTCTTTTATTGTTTTTTTCATTCTCAAATTATTGTAGCTCAATACCATCTTTACTGTCTTTTTTCTAAACAGCAGTTGCAGCTGATCGGATAGCAATACACTCCAAGGGTCATGTCACAGTGAACCTGTCTCCCCAGAATCTCATATCTTGTGCTAATAAGAATCAAGATGGTTATGATGGAGGAAGCATTGATGGTGCATGGTGGTACATAAGGCACTATGGGTAAATGATTGTTTGGATTAGATAGTTCTACAAAACTGACTAAATTTGTATTTGTGCTTTAAAATATCTCTGACAGTTCACATGAAAGCAGAAGGAGTGACAGAGTTTAGTAACAAGTATGCAGAAAGAACTATGATGTTTGTGCAACATTGTGAAAAAGGTTGCAATCCTTTGGAATACCTCAGTAAAAGTTAAACAAAGATTGATTTAAACTGCTTCCAAAGTACAGAGCTCTAAGGGGACCACTAGGCACATTTTTAATCTGGGCCTATGTCTCAAGCCTGGAACAGAAGTAACAAAGGCTAGTGGAAGAGGACTAAAAATGAACTCAAAGGTGTTTCCCTTCAAAGTGGGATGAGCTGCTTACATTGCTATGTGACTGACTGCAAGTATTAATTAGGAGTCTGTATGCAAGGATGAATCAGCTTCACTAAGGTGGGAGGTTATGATTTGGGGTGGGAGTCCTTGGTACTAGGAAATGTCACTCCCCACATCAAGGGACTAGGGAGAAAATAAAAAAAACAGCAAGCCAACAGTCAAATGTCATCCACCCAAAACCCTTTGTTCACCCTGGCCATACTGCTAACTTCCTTCTTCTTTGACTAACCCACTGGGTGGGTGGGGGAATTCTCCATGAATGGGTAAGACAAAGATGCTTTGAGAGAGCATGTCCCCCTCAAGAATCCACATGGTGGTTGGTCCAAGACATGATACACTGATGGGAAGCATTGGATTTTGTGACCTGATGATGTGACATAGGGAACAGCCTTAAAGTAGTATAAAGAATTAATTAAACCAAATAAATTTTAATGAGCTATATAAAACCTTAGATCACTGTACATGCATGCTACATGTATGCAGTAAAACCTTGATAGGAAAACACTGTTTAAAAATGTAAAACCTTTAGCATTACAGAAAACATCATTTTAAGGGACATATTTACTGTATGAAAAACATCTGCCAAAATTTCTGGTCATCTTTCCCATGCTTGTCCTGTGTATTTATTCTTAGTCAGTCACATTCTGTCTAGAGTTTGTTTTGGTACTGCAGTATACATAACTAAATTAATACAATGCACTAGTGTCTAGGAATATGCAAGACAACCAATGACTTATGCGTAGTAAGTATGGAATGTATCAAAGATCAGCATGTATACTAATAAATGCATTCTCTGCAAAAAAAAAACAGAGTACATACTATTTTAAGTTAATGGCTACAGGCTGGAGAATCAGTGCTGTGCATTTTCCATTATAGGCCCAGGTTTCCCCTTTAAAATTCACTAAGAACCCTATAATGTATGTTTCAAGACTATTTCAACCAAACCCTTGAGGTAAAGGTACATAAATGTGGTATGTTATAACTGGTACTCTCTCAGCAGAATACAAAAATGTGGTACTTGTATACCTCCCACCTATGTTGCGTATATGTTTGGTTTACTAAGGTAGGAAAATTATGAGAATTTCTGTAATTGAAAGACTGTAACCCTCAGTTCAAAGGGCTGGAGCAACAGCCACACCCTCCTGCTTGATCTATTTAAACTCTTCCTTCCTGCTTCATTCAGAAGCTTTTTTCTTTGCAGCCAGAGGCTCTGTCTGTCCTCTGTCTGGACTGGTACACCATCAAATGGGTGACTGCAACTGAGCGACTCAAATATGAGCACCTCTATTTGTGCATCTGATGGGATACCAAGTGAGTTTTCATAGCAGTGGTAGGGATAGCAACTGTGAGAGGGTTGTAATGATGAAAGCAAATGCTGGGGGAGCTGTACTGTTGCTGGTAAAGTACAGCAATGAGGCCTGCTACTACTGAGCTGTCTGCCTGGCATGGTGGGTAGGTTCATGGACTCCTGTAGCAATGGTCCCAGGTTTGGGACTGCCAGTAGGTACATTTTTTTCTGAATGGTATTGGCTGATAGGATT
Organism: Neoceratodus forsteri; assembly: GCA_016271365.2. Lineage (NCBI taxonomy): Eukaryota > Metazoa > Chordata > Ceratodontiformes > Ceratodontidae > Neoceratodus > Neoceratodus forsteri. The sequence continues at coordinate 795,472,561 of CM057454.1, forward strand.
ATTTTTTTCTCACTGTGTTCCCCGGACCAATGGTACACCAATCACGGTACTCCCTCCCATGTATTCTCCTTTTCCACAGAGACCACTCCCTCCTGGAGTTCATTATATTAATTTGGAGGTACGGAGGGCCTGCCCTCTGCAAAGGTTGGTGTGGGGGGCATAGCCCCTCAACATTAAATTTTAATTTGAATGTCCATCTGGTCACTGTATTGGTGGTCGATTATGTGGGTTAGGGGAAATTTATTTATTTTTTATATAGCTGTTTGATCCCCTTTGCCAAGTAGGCTAGTAGGCAGCTTGCCTCCTCTTGGAGGTGCTGGGTCTCTGGTCCACTGCATCCCCACACCCAGCCCTCCTGGCAGTCCTCTGTGGGTCACCACCCCCCATGGCAGGGCCAAGGATGAAGGGTATCAACTTTCCCTTCCTCCTGTAGATCAACATCTAGACTCCAGTGGGCTGGCATTTGTGCTGCAGGGCCATTATGGAGCCTACAAGCTCCATTTTTCCTTATTTACTCCCCACCCCTTGCCACAGTGGCTTGCACATTTGAGGAGGCATGTACATGCAGCAACCCATGGCAACCTCCCTATTCGAGTCACTTTTGACGGCACTACCTCCGGGCCTCCATCCAGGGGCAGCCTTGCAGTGGACATGGCTGGGTCCCCAACCAGGAGGGGAGATCTGCCTTAAGGCTCCTCAATCCATCTCCTGGCCTCCCCCCCCGGCCATCCCTTGATGATCTGCACTTGTTCCCGAACCCAGGTCACAGATGGGGCGCGAGGTGAGGTGTCCAGTGCCTGAACCCTCAGCACCACCAGGCTGGCCAGGGGCTGATTTGTCTTTTGGCAAAATGTACTCGCCATTGTGTGATTTGTTGCAGAAAAATCACCCTTATGACTTGGAACCCTCGGGGCCCAGCATTTCCTTGGGCCTCCCTCCCCCACGTATTGTTTGTCTCCTACCTTCCCTTGTGTTTGGAACCCACTGGATCTGCTGGACTCTCTGCCTGGTTTGAATACTTCTTCCTCTGGGTTAGTTTTTTGCCTCTGGCTGCAGACTGTATTGCTTCTCTTTCAGTAGTTTGTTTTTCCCTTCTGCTCTGGTGCTTGTATTTTCTTTTGTTTTCTTTGGGGCTTTTAGTTCTAGTGCCCATTTTTGCTTTGTTATGTTCAATGTAATCTCTCTTTTCTCTGTACTTGTTACCTATGTGCTCTCTGTTCTAATTGCTGTTTCCTTGCAGCCCCTGTGCTCATCACCTTAATTGTTTACAACTGCTTCTCTCAGTACTGGCTCCCTGTTATACTGCGTCTGTTCTGCTGCTCTGCTTTTACTTACTCAGTGCTTGCTCCCTCCACTCTGTGTTTGTGTTATCCAGGTTCATATGTTGCTATTTCAGCACTGCCTTCTGCTTCTCCCATGCCACTGGCTTTGCCCAGCTTCCTCATCAGTAACCTGCTACCTAATCTACAGCCTCTGAATTTTACCAAACCATACTTTTACAGGTCTGATGTGAAATCTTGACTCATACTTGACCGACATTCAAAATACTGACTCAGAGATCCCATCACCATCGTAATTCCACTTCTGAAATTGCCAGTTCTGAAATAGCCGACTATCAAAATCCCGTCACTGTCAACAAATGGTATCACAGTCACATGCGTAAAATTATAAATAAAATTGTGCCATCTAGAAATCTAAATGTTGACAAGGTATTAAATGCAGGCACTATAACATTGACCACACCACTAAATGCAGGCACTCCTCTCCACACAGTCACACACAGTACACATCATTTACCTATTTACATGTTCTTCAGTAGCACAAACTGCAGTGACCAACAGCACCTTCTCACCCCGTCTTCTCAAACCACAATTGACTACCGGTATGTTGTCCATGAACGAACTGCACAGGACCGGAAGTACCAGAAGTTAGGAAGCTTAGTTTCAATATAATGTTATTACTTTTAGCTTTTCAGTTTGACTGTGAACATGGTGCTATAACATTTTTCCTTTTTGTGAAGCTGTGGGTATGCATCTACAGCTCTGCTCAATGATTTACTCAGTTTATTTATAATTGCCATGGTTTTGGCTTCACTGTTGGCGTGAGGCAGTCAATTGTGGTTTGAGAAGCTGGGGTGAGTAATAGCTTCATGATGGCATTTTATCAAATTTAAATTGAAGGTGCTGCTGGTTATTGCAGTTAGCACTATTGATACTGGAGCATTGTCAATGTGATCTGATGCAGATTTAATAATGTAAAAATGCTATTGCTGGGGTGAGTAATGGCTGCTGGATGGCATTTAATAAAATTTGAAGGTGCTATTGCAAGGCTGTTTTTTTTTGCTGTGCTCCTCAGACATATAGTCGGCTTTCACACTGTCTGCTGTTAAGAGTTGGGCTTTTGCACTGTAGGACATTTATATTGTTGGGATTCCTAAGTCAGGCATTTGAGAGTCAGGATTGTCAGAGTCAGGATTTAGAATGGATCCCTACTTTTACCAAGCACCTTGCAGTCCATTTCTGAACATACATTTACCAAAACTTCAGTAATCTGTTTCCGACTTCTACCATACTGAAACTTCAGCATTTCAATTGGGTCTAGTTTTTTGGGTGGTTTTACCCTACCAACATTATAGTTGCTGTTTGGTCTTATGGTGCTCAGCTTGTGACTTCCCTCTTATTCCCATAGCAGGGGACTCTGATGTCACAATGGGGTATCTCGGCTCCAGATAGCAGGAGCATGCCTTTATCTAAGTTAAATGAATCCTGATCCTCTGACTACATGGATTCTCAGCTATCTATGCATAAATATATTAACCTCATAGCTGACATGGCTTACACAGTATTCATGGCATGGATTTCAAGATTTTAATTCCATTCCATTACCACATTGCAAGTATTTCCTTACTTGAATAACTTAATTCCGCCTTAAAGGCATTTAAGGCATTCATGCCACCCACATCAATTCTCTATTTATGCTGCAACCATAGCAATCACTGCTAAACCTCAGCTATTCAGTTTACTAAACCTCGTTGAATCAATGTCTGCCATCACAGCTTTTCACTGCTTAATGGCTTCACAGCTTCTTACTACTTGATCACGTACAGTACCTTCCATGACATCATTAATTTGGTTTCCATAGTGGAATTGGTTAGCTTGCTTTCACTGGTTTTGCTCATATCACTCCATCATATTAAGCATTCCTTCCATCAATTTCATCAATCAATCATATCAATCCATTATATCAGTCAAGCATCTCAGACAATCATACCGTATGCCAATATCTAACCGATGGCCGCTGGATTCTCCCATCCGCCTCACATATAGTGCTTCATAGTTTTTGTATGGTCTCCTTTATAAATCAAAGGATTGCCAACCATGACCATTTCTATGGCTCAGGGCCCCCTGCAGCTGATGGTCTTGCTCTGCACTGAAGTCTGCATCTTGAGCATGTGAAACTCGGTTGGGATCCTTCTCATCTGGCCCATAGTGGAAATGTCCTTGATCCAGGTGGAGCTTTAGCCACTTCCACCATAGATGGCACCTTTTGATGTAGGATTTAAGACTTCAGCTACAAGGGATGGGGTCCTCATGCCCAAGATCATTTCTGTAGCTGACCAAATCAGGTTTGGTGCTGCCCTCTTCACTATTCTCCTCATGACCACCTCTGGTTCACCCAGTCTGTTTTAGTCAGTAGGCTGGCTGAGTGCCTCAGTGGTCATTGCTGTCCTCCCACTTTCGGGGTCCCACTCAACCTTCAGAACTTCTGTTATTGCAGAGGTTTCTCGCAACCCTTGATGGCATTCCTGTTAGAGGGATCATGAGAGCTTTCCACCAAATTGGGACATTTTCCTCCCCTTGGATTGGGTTTCTAAATTGCAGCAACTGAGCCATTACTAAATAAAACACCCCCAGCCTAGAGGGAAGGCGACCTTGGACTCAGGTCCCCAGAGGTTTCCACTTCACAGGGTTTTTTTTCCCTCTCTTCCACACCAAAGGTCATAATCTTAGTTACCCCCTAAATTACCTAAGTAGTTTCTGCAGTTATTTAGGTTGGTTCTGCTGTTGGATGGAGATGGATGGTGGCCATCCTTTGCTGTTTCCTCTCTCCTTGGGAAATCATGCCCTCTTGTCATAATTCATGTAACCTATACTCAAACTGTTACTCATTTCAGTTATCTCTGACCACTATCCTCATCTCCGATGACTATATGTATATTCCAACCTCAGTACCAACTTGTTACCTCTGCAATGCTTCCAATCTATTTCTTTTTGTGCATTTCCTAAGCTACATTTAGCCTAAGGGAATCCTTCCCACAGCACCTCTGGGGGTGGAACTCTCCTCTGGGTCCTACCTTTGGCATTCCTACAGAGTGGCATTCTCGAGGCACAGAGAGGTGAATGGCTACACCCAAGTTCATTGAGTGACTGCAAAAAAGTTTATTCAGCAAGTTGAATAAGCACAACACCACACTAAGCTGCATTAGCACGTTGATTTTTTTTTAGCTTTACCAAATGCAAAGGAAGATTATGGGTCTCAAACTTTTCTATAACGACAGTATTACACAGTTTTAAAACTGTTTTGTATGTGCAGTTTCAGAAAATATATACTTTTCCTTTGGTACCATGGTGTCCTGAATTTCTACAGGCTAGAGACTCAATGCTGTGCATTTTCCATCATGGCCTACATTTTCCCCTTTAAACATCACTTAGCACTCTATAAGTTTTGAACCTACAGTATCTCAGCCAAATCTTCATCATAAAGTAGACATACATTTGGTATTGTGTTATAACCAGTACTCTGTGGAGAATCTAAAAATGTCATATTTGTTTACTTAAACTTTTGTTATGTTGACATTTGGTTTGCTAAAGTGGGACAAGTATTCAATTTTTTTCAATTTGTTTATTTATAGAGCATTATTCACACTGATCATAGTGCTGCGCTTAACAATAAAACATAATGACTATTATATTAAAGCATATTAAAAACTTTCAGTTATGCACATTTCCATCAAGTGTAAAGGAGAATTATGGGCAGCAAACATTTGGATAGTGGCCAGTGTCACATATTTTTAAAACCAGTACTTTGTGTCATTTCAGAAAAAATGTACTTTTACTGTGGAGCCATGGTGTTCTGAATGGTTACATCTTCAACGCACTAGTTTAGGGCAGGGGTGCATTCTTGCAATAAAACATAGAAGCATTTAGTTTTCATTGGTTGTCTTCTTTTATTTTCTCAAACTTTGTTTTCTCTAAGGCAAATTAATGCTACATGTTGCCTATTTCAAACAGGCTTCGTGAGGAAAATTGCCTAAAACTCATAAAATAATACCATAATGATTGTCTGCTTCTGGTAACTGTTTCAGATTAAATTCTCAAAACCTTGTGCTTTTCACTTACAAGTGTACTGTTGCTTTAAGAACTTGTACAAATCATATTTGTAACTCTCACATGAACTGTCAGTTCTGTGGAAAAAACAATAATATTATTTAATTCCCTTTACTGTTATTTCTCATCTTTTAAGCAAAAAAATATGATTATAACAAGTTATTTGTTTTTTACCTCAATGATCCTTCTTTTTTAAACTGTTAGTTAATGCATTCAGGATACTTTCATGTTGTCTGGACCGTTTAAGACAATACTTTTTTACTTCATTCATTTGAAACATTAGTTTCATACCAAAATTAAAAAAAAAAACACATTCTCTATACAGCATATTAAGCTTTCAGCGTATCATAGTTTTTAACTTTGTATAACACCTAATTGCTTTTTAACATAGTTTATACAGCTGTTACACTGCTTAATCATTTTTATTACAAACAAAGTGTTTTTTGTTACAAACTCTCTTCTGAGTCAACTTTCTAAGCTACGGCATCTACCATGCATGCTGTTGTTTGGAAATCAAGGAGCAGAGAGAAAAACTGCTTCATTGCTTTACCTTTTTATAGCCCAACCCCATGGCACCCAATTAATGATGTCACTGTACCTGACGTCACTCAACCTGTGTTGTGCAAGGTTTTGAGAATTTCATCTGAAACCATTACTAGAAGCAGAAAATCATTATGTTATTATTTTTTCCAGTTTTTGGCAATTTTCATGAAGAAGCCTATTTGAAATGTGCAAAATGTAGAATTAATTTGCCTTAAAGAAAAAAAAGGTTTGAGAAAATAAAAGAAGACAACTAATGAAAAATACATAAGTGCTTCTGTATTTTATTGCACGAATGCACCCTCATTCTCAACTAGTACTTTGGAGCTGAACTTAGCATTGTGAGGCTGCAGCAATGCAAACTGTTCATTTCCTCTGGAATTTCTGCAGTTAACAGGAACCTGCTACTAAGCTGAATGGTTCAGGCCAGAGAACTAATGCTGTGCATTTTCTGTTATTGGCCCACATTTCCCCCTTTAAAATACACTTAGCACCATATATGTTCTGAGCCTATCTCAACAAAGCCTTTGTGGAACAGGCATCTAAATGTGGTATTGTTGTGACTGGTACTCTGCAGAATCTGCAAATGTGTCATTGTGTATCTCCAGCCTGTGCTACATAGGCATTTGGTTTGATAACTGGGAAAATTATGCAAATTGCCATCATTTGTCATAGCTTCACCAAATGTAGATGATGATTATGGATAGCAGACATTTGGATATTGGGCACTGGTACCCATTTTTAAAATGAGTATTTTGTGCAGTTTCAGAAAATATATACTTTTCATATAGTAGCATAATGACCTGAAAGTCTACAAGTCAGAGAAGCAATGCTGAGCATTCACTGTTATGGACCCACATTTTTTCCCCTTTAAAACACACTTAGCAGCCTATGTGTTTAGGGTTTATTTCTTCTAGTCTTCTGTGGTAATCTTACATAAATGTTGTGCTCTTGTAACCAGTGTTCTCTGTAGAATCCACAAATGGGTGTTTACATACGTGCTACTTACGTTACATTGGCATTTGCTTTGATAAAATGTGAAAATCATGTGATTTTCAATTATTTTTCATAGTTGCAAATATAAAAAGGAATAATGACAAGCAAACATTTGGGCAGTGGACTATGTTACCGATGTTTAAATCTGGTATTTTGTGTAGTCCCAGAAAATATATAAATTTTCCATTATGGTTCCAAATATATCCCCTGCAGACTAAACTTAGAATCTTGTGTGTTTAGGGCATTTTTGTCTGCCAGACAGCTGTGGTAAAGATACATAAGTGTGGTACCTCTTGAATGGGTACACTCTGCACAATCTAAAAAGGTATAGTTTTGCATTTGTGCTTATGAACTTTATTGTATTAGAGATCCTCAACTGCAGATTGTTTATGACAACAACATAGAGGATAATGTATGGTCCATCATCGGTAACAAACCTGTGTAGCCATTGAGAGGTTACCATGATGACCATTTAAACCTCGAGGCGAGCTCGAGAGGTTTTGATCCATCTTGGTAACCTCGAGATGGCCTTTACAGAATTTTATTACAGATGGAGCCATACGTACTTAATATAGTGTATGGTCCCCATAAAAGTAAAAAAAAAAAATGAAACTGGATCCGTACTTTATGTTTCTTTCACTCATTGATGCTCTGCTTTGGGTGCAGTTCTCACCACCTCACCTGGTACAGAAGGTCAGTGGTTCTGGTAATGAGCAAGTGCAGAGCAAACACTGTTGTTATACCATTGATGTGACATACCATCGATGGGTCAACAACATTGTGATGTCACATCGATTGTACAACAACACTGTAAAATGCTAGATTTATGGTAGTAACAACATTCTACCATACATTATAATTGGAATTAAATGTATACTTAAAGTATTTTCATTCTCCCTCTTCAGCACTATATTTATTTAGAGTATCATGCACAGCTGCATGTATTTTTTTAGGTTTAACAGGAGGCCAACTTAGAAATGGAAAATTGTGTCCATTTTCTGGTAAATATATGTGTAGTACAACACAGTACAAGGAATATGAAGAGGGAAGCTCAAAATGTAGCAGATTAGCCTTGGACACCCATCATTAGTGCAAGAATTACTTTAAATAAATATATAAATATATACAGACTGACCATTTTAGTAGACAGGCCTGCTGTTGTACATTTTAAAGATATAACCTCTTGTATGGTTATTAATAGTGATAGCTTTTTAGCCTATCCAAAACGTCAAACTGTTTGTATCCAAAATAAAAATAGTTAAATTAACACAACAAAATATACACCTTGCAAATCTATATCAGTTGGAATAATTTACCAACTTTTGTGTAATTTGTGAGCCTTGTGACATGAGAATTTAAAAATACATAGTTTTTCTACATAACCTGGTTTTCACATAGAAAAAAATCTAAAAAGAAATTAAAGGCACGTCTTGCTGTTGTTTTTTCACCTTTTGCTAGAAATTAAATAGAGTACAACTGCTGTAACATATTTCTGCCAATACAACAGATTTTTTGTTGTGTATATTTATTTATTTATTTTATTTGAGTTTTGGTAACCTGATAAGTCTGCTGAGACAATTGCAGTCCCTTTTTCAGGGGTGACCCAGAAGTGCAGTATGTATACAGTACCATGTACGGGCATGTTGTCCCCAGACATAATGTCACGGTCAATACTTAGTGGACATTATGTCGCGGGGACAAAAGATTGTAACCGCAATTTTCGTCAATCAAGCTTGCCACCGATAAAACATTGCACAACCTGAAATGGAGCGGTCAAATAGTCACACGTTATGCTGCTGTCAGAACCCACCTGACTACACTGCTGTAGTGTAAATAAAGAAATCATTAACAAAGACTGAAATGCACATCTTCACAGACACTGTTTCTGACTTTGTCTCCAGCGACGGTGCTGAGGGAGAGAGAGAGATGGTGCAATTTTCATTTGCTTGTAAGCCCTTTCAGAACTCGCCCGACTACACTGCTGTACTGTATAGTGGCAAGTACAAAGATACCCATGTGCATTCAATAATTTATTCTATAGGTCATTATACAATGAGACCAAGTTTGTAGTTGTTTGTTGAGGGAGAGAGTGAAAATAAATTAAATCTTTAGCTAAACAGACACTGTTTCCAACTTTGTCTCCAGTGACGGTGCAGTTCTCATTTGGTCGTAAGCCCTTTCAGAACCTGCCTGGCTATACTGCATTTTTGAATACAAAACCGGTAGAGGTTCTTAGCAGCATCCCTGATGCATCTTTGCACTAATGGCGGTGTTTTGCAATACTTTTTTTCATTAAAGCTACTCTTGGAAGCTACCTCTGAGTGGTGTGGTTTCTTGTTGGTATAGTGGCAGGTACAAACTGTACTCTGGTACAGGGGAGGGGTATAACTAAAAGACCCTTGGGATGTCACCAGCTTCACAAGATCCCCGAACTCTTTGAGCCAGATAACCAAGTTAGCAGAGGGACATAAAGTCGCACCGTGAGAGGGGAATGCAGTCACCGGTCTTTGGCTGCGGAAGCTACATTTGTTCCGTGACCGTTTCTACCGGTGACAGGCTTTAATTTCAACATTTTGCCCAGCGTGTTTTGTCTGTAGCGATTATCACCATGACGTTCTGTCCGTATGTCATACAGTACAGTACTTTAACATAGCAATGACAGTTACATGGAAAAACTGATTATACAGTGTTCAATGATCCACAGGATTATGATACAGACAGATTCTACCACAGGTTTATGAAATAACAAACAGGTAGGTTACACAGTAGTGCAACAAATACATGACACATTCAAGACAGTGCACTATAATATAAAATTGTTAGCTAATGATATCAGATACAAGAGGGCTAACCAATAGCAGTCATGTTTAAAGCTGAGGCACAGAGGGCAATGTAAGAAGCCAGAGTTAAGGAAAGAGCAAGGGCGAGAAATAGACAGAGCTATTGAGTTTGGGTTTAATATAACCGGTAGCAGAAACAAGGTGTAGAGGCAGAGAGAAAAGAAAGCAAGTTGGATTGGAACTCAGGGAGGGTGGAGCATGACAGAATGGAGGGAGGAAGGGAGCTCCAGTCAGACACAGCTGCGCAGGTGAATGATTTATGGACCACAGCTAACCACGTTTTGGACATTTTGAAAAGGGGAAGGAGGCAGACATCAGGGTTCTTTGAGGTTGTCTTAGACAAATAGACTCACTGAGGCAAGGAGGAGTATATTTGTGGACCAGCTTGTGCAGAAAACTCATAGTGACATGCCTTAGTTTAGATTCATATTATAACCAACTCAGGGAAGAGAGGACACTACAGTGGTGGTGATGGGAGTTGACCCCCAGGGTAAACCTACACACCCTATGGTAAGCCTGTTTGAGAAGCGATAAGGTAGTAGTGTTAGTTGTGAGCAGAAGTGGAGCACCATAAGACAGAAGTAGGAGAAGAGAGGAAGTTGCAATCTTATGACAAGAGCTGAGGTGAGGAAGGGGCAGATATGATAGATAAGGCATAGCATTTGGTTCAGAAATTTGATTGGGATGGAGAAATGAGCATTAAGGGATAGCGAGGTATCCAAAGTGATGCCCAGATACTTAAAGGTATGGACAAGTTCAAGGGCATCACCACTGAGGGAAGTAATCCTGAGAGGGGGAGGTTAGAGGAGGAAGAGGGTGGATGGGAGAATAGCATACTTTTTGTTTTTTTGGTGTTAAGATCAAGATGATTTCATATAAACCATCCTTCATGAGCAGCAAAGTCAGACACTAGCATACTATTGTTCCACTCGACATCAGAAGAGGAATGATAGATGATTGCGTCATCCACATAGAGGTACCTGGAAGCCCCTCCACAGTTATCTGGCAGATCATTAATAAATAGGGAGAACAGCAGTGGGCTGAGTACAGAACCCTGTGGAACACTGTGAGTTATTGGTCTAAGGCCCAAAAGCGAACTAGCCCACTTGACCCTTTGTGAACAGCAAGTCAGATAACTTTGGACCCATGCTAAAGCACTGGCATCAAGGCCATGAACTTGTAGCTGCTGAAGCAGGAAACCCTGGTTGACCAGGTCAAATGCTTTTGTGAGGTTGACGAAGATGGCACCAGTGGCAAAGGCCTGGTCCACAGCCTGAAGCAGATCAGAAGTTACTTTGATTAAGGCAGTAGGGGTACTATTGTTCTTTCTGAACCCATGCTGGTAGGGGGACAGCAGGTTATGGTGTTCCAGGTAGTTCTGGAGGTGATCGTATATGATATGGTCCTGGATTTTTGTCAACGGACAGATGATTGAGATGGGTCTAAAATTTTCAGCAACAGTGTTAGGCCCACCCTTATGAATAGGCACCACCACAGCAACCTTCCATTTGTCTGGAAAAGTGCTTGATAGGAAGAACTGGTTGAACAGATCACGAACAAGGCAGGCGAGGGCAGGAGCTCCCAACTTGAGAAACTTAGGCTCAAGGGAGTCATGACCTGGTGAGCTATCAGGTTTCAGCTTAGCAAGGAGATGATGGACCTCATTGAGGGAAGCCAACTTCAGATGGAATGTGGGTCAAGCCCCTGTGTCTCCAGGAGACAGTGAGTCTGAGAGGGGTACAGATGAGTTGAGAAAGAGCGAAGTGTATTTGTGGAGATTGGTAAAAAAAATAATTGAATCCAGTGGCGATAGATGGAGGGTCTGTTAGGACCGAACCCTGGGCAGTGAAGGAGCTAGGGAGTTCGGCAGCCTTCCCCTTGATTAGGGAATTAACCTGCTTCCAGAACTCCTTGGGATTACAGAGGTGCTCAGTATGGAGCATCTTATAATGTAGGCATTTGGCTTTTTGGAGGGAGTTTTTATAGTTATTTCTTAGGCCCTGTTCACACTACAGCACAGTAATTAAAATTGGTTTAAAAGACAGATTAATTACCATGCTGTAATGTCCATGCTGTAGCATCTGCACTAGCTCCATCATGCTGTAAACCATTCTTAATGATGGTTTACAGCATCCACACTACTCCCTCCAACTTGATTTAACTACGAACCGGTTCCCATGCATTCAGATGAATGAGAAACGTGTCCATGCATCCGCACTGAAAGTTAGTTCGATTTAGCACTTGTAACATTTTTAAAACTGTGTTTAAGCCTAGGTCTTATCAGGGTTTAAGCACGGTTGCTAAAAACATGTTACAATCTGTGATAGGTGAGAACACAAATTGTGCTATGGTAATTTAAAATGGTTTAAGAAGCTTAAACCATTTTAAATCCCATAGCGTGAACAGGGCCTAAGTTGCCTGTAGACTTGCCAGTCAGCAGACAGCCCGCTACCTTTGTAAGTACGCCAGGCATGGTCACGAGAGGACATGAGCTTCCTAAGGTTCTTAATGAGCTAAGACACCTTGAAACCCTTTAGACCTGCACCTTTTTTGGGGAGCATGACTATCAATTATTCGGGTGAAGGTGGATATAAAGAAATCCAGGGCTGAGGTGATGTCAGGGAGAGTGTTAATTGGGCCCCAGTCAGCATCATTGATAGAGGCAAAAAAGCTACTAGTCTCAAATATGGACATATCCCTGACCAGGGTGATCTTAGGAGGGGGGGTTGGGGGAATTATTCCTCCAGATGCAGAGAGTAGGAGAATTTTCACTGATGCTATCTGAGAGAACTCCTGCGGGATTTAACCTTAAGAGGGCAGTTAGTGACCATCCAGTCAAGTACAGTGTGTTTTCCAGACTTTGTATTAATACACATGGGGTCATAAATGAGCTGAACCAGATTAGAATCTGCAAGAGAAGCACGCATCTTGTCAGTGGAGGGGTTTAGCCAATCAGCATTAAAGTCACCACAAAGTACGAGATCATGATGAGGGAGATTGGCAAGGGAGGTAATGGAGAGGGTGAGACAGATGGAGGCTTTTTTGGGGGGCAGGCAGGCACATCCAATGATCAGCTTTTTGACATTGCAAGATTTAAGGAGAGGAATAGGGATTCCACAGCAGGAGACCCAGTGTCAGGCTCAGGGAGTTCGGTGGCATCCAAGTCAGACCGTGTATACATAAGAATGCATCCTCCCCTTTTACACAACCTATCATTCCTGAAACAGTTATAGCCAGGTAATGCCACTTCATGCTGCTTGATAGCAGGCTTAAGCCATGATCTTATATAAGGGTATATAATACATAGAAAAGTTCAGCACCATATAGCCTTCCATGTTTTTCAGTTAAATAATACAGTAAGTCTTCTGAGGTCTTTTCTGCAACATTTTTGAGTATAAATAGCATTTTGTTTACATTTCAAGCAGTCTTTCATGGTCACATAACCAGATATCAACAAATCATTACTACCTTTAAAAAGGTCAGAGTCTGCCAATAAAAACATTCATGGTTTTCCCTACTTTTCCTTCAAGGAAAAAATATAGATATTTTAATTTTAAATAATATAGTGCAACAATTACACCAATCTCCTGGCACAGGAGTGTAACATTCTCTTTGCAGTGAAGGGGTTAAAGGAAGGGGAAAGGGTAGAGCGCATGCATATACATAGCAGGTGCAGTTGATGAATCTGTGCCAAGGGAAAGACAAACTCCAAAAAGGCTTCTTGGGTTTGACAGGTCAAAAGTGTCACAGAGTTGCAGTCATATGACCAAAGGAGCCTCAGCATAATCTTCCACTCAAACTACAAAACAGCTTGGGTTAGACCTCTGGACAACAGCACAGGAGAGATCTGACAACTACTTGTTTTTATCCATCTAGGCCCTTAAACTACACCCATGGGACTTGTCCCTAAGTGATTCCAGAAGGAGAGGTGGTAGTTCTTGAAGGAAAGAGTGGAGAAAGAGGGAGAGAGAGAGAGAGAGAGAGAGGGAGGTAAAGAGAGAAAGAGAGAAAGAGAGAGATTAGGTATGAGCTGTAGGTTGACTATTAAAGTATAGCACTGTGTAGGCAAGTGCAGTGAGCACTAGAGGAGCTCAGTTGCTTGCACTGCTGTGCCAGGAAGGGAAATGCATGCTGATTTCAGAGGTTATGTAAGCAATAATTCCCGACAAGGTGGGCTGTTTTGAGCTATGCTGGACTGCCCAGGGGCATAATGAGGCCCAACGCTGCAGGCAGAGGGCCTTATAGCCCCTGGAAGGTCTGGTATAGCCCAATACTGCCCAACCTAGAGGGTATTATTGTGCTTAAAAAATGGGCACTGCAATGTATTTGTTTGAAAAATAATAATTTTATGTTTAAGTGTTAAAACTCTTAAATATTTCATTTACTCTGTAGTAAAATAGTTCCTCTACCTGCATTAGAGTGCTGCTTTTTTTTTGAGCTTTTGAGTTTTGTCCTAGTGGAGCTTCTTTAGATGCACCTTGGAGTTGGTTGTTATGGTTACCCTCTTACCCACAAATTCGGAGGTTGAGCGAGCTATCAGAAAAAAATGAAATTAACTCTTTTAAAAGTGGTACATTTATGTTTCTTTTAATAGTTTTGCTGTGCATCTTGAAGCAGAGTTACACAGCAGGGGCCGGATATTCAAAGCTTTGCACCTGGTGAAAATCCATTGTGCTGGAATAGCACTATAGTTGTGCCAGGCAGCAATATTCAAAAGCACTTTTAGTGCAGGCACTGTATGATATCGCCAACGCTAAAAGTTAATGCATGTAGGGGAGGGAGATAGGGGAGTGGCCATGAATGCTGGTGCACCAGCATATTCAAAAGAGTAGCACTATGCTACAGATTTTAGCACCACCTGTAGCATGGCACCCAATACCACCTGCAGAAAACATACAGTAATGTGGCTGTGTTTCTCGAAGTAATTCGAAGTGTAACTGCAATACACTTTAAATTAGTTCAATGTTATCCCTGGTAGCCTAGTGGTCCCCCATTACGATCCTTGACTCCCATAGCTTCTTAAATGGAATCAATTTCCTGCTAGTCTAGTGGTCCCCCACCCACCGTCACAATTCCCAATCCCCGAAGTGTCTGAACTGGATTTAAATCCCTGGAAGTCCAGTGGCCCCCCCACCCAGCAGTACCAACTGGGTCAGTGTTGGATTGAAGCCGGGACCAGTTGGGGCTCAACTCCACTAGCTCTCTAAGGAGCCCTGGCAGTTATAAGTAATTAATCTATACTGCTGGGCAAGGGCCTTGACTCCAGTAGCCATCCTTTTAACGGCGCTGTAGTCCTGGTAGTTTAGGGTGGCTTCTTCCCTTGTCCATGTAACTGTTAAGCTGCAGTTACAAGAAGAACAACTGCTCTCTGACATACCTGGCATACCAGCTGTGTACCATAAATTAAAATCCCAGCAGGGAATCAGTGCCTCCAGTGATGGCCACATTTGTCTCTAGTGATGTGGAATAATGCAACTGGAGATTTATGGCCCTATGCCATTACCGATTGGTCCAGCAGTCCACCTGTCATGTGTGTATTTCATGCACACAGTGTGGCTAGTGGAGCTGGACCAACCAATAATGTATTCTACCCTGGGAATGATGTTTCAGTATTCCCTCTGCTGGTATGCTGCACCAGTCCCTCCAGTCCTAAGATGGGGGTATAAGAGGGCCTCAGGGTGAGCCGTTATTCCTATGTGAAGGTTTCGGTTTATGACCCGCTTGCTTTCTACAGGTGAGGCTGCATGGTGCAACACTTAATTGGCCTGTGTTGCTGCTGCCTGTTTGCCATCCTACCTGCATGCATATGGCCCCTTTGCACTCGCAAATGCCTATGGTCCCAGCATTAGCATCCCCCCTCTGCTCTGGTCCCATTCCTGCTGATTGAGCACTACTCTGCTGCCAGGCTTCCCTTCCTTGCCCCACTGTGTGCTACATCACTGCTGGCCTGCTACAGAGTGACCAGATTCCCAGATCAATCGTGAGCCAAGTCCCGTGATCCACTGCATCCCGTCGGTCTGACTCCAGTACTGGTGCTGCCCTCGTTGCCTTCCCAACTAAGTTCCCCCACATGTGTCCCATAACTGAGCTTCCCTGGCTGGCTGCCACAACAATGAAAGAGCACCTTGGCTCGTCCTCCAGTCCACCTTTTCTCACCCAGTTAGCCAGGTAAGTCACAAGCTGGCTACCTCCCTTTGGTGCTGTCCAGATCCATAAACCTACACCAGTACCTTGTTTTGGAGGACAATTTTATTCTATAGCTATATTTCTGTATTCAATACAGTAATATACTGTAGATATAGCAGTGGTACTCACACCACAGCATGTGAGCAGCAAGATGCTCTGTACAGTGTTTTTTGTGATTCATGAACACCTTCTTTAACTGTAATGTACTTGCGGCTCTTTACATGCTGCTGGAACAATCACCCACGTCTCGCTCTGAGCCACAGTGAATAATTACTAATAAGTGAAGGGGAGGTTGTAACATGTTGCAGCCTCATGTTCTAATTGTATGAAATTGCCAGCCACATGGATGTACTTACTGCCCGACCCCCCGCAATCCCCCAACCATCCCTGAATGGAGCTGGCGATTGGCTACACCAACCACTCAGCTCTGCTGCCAGCCACTGACTGAGTGTTGAAAGAGCATGCCATAGTGAGTAATGAATGAGCGCATGCTCATTCATTACTCACTACCATACACACTTTCAGCACTCAGTGGCGGCTGGCTGCGGGAGGTGAATGGTGGGTGAGCCAGTTGCTGGCTCCATTTGGGGATAGTTGGGGGGTGGGTGTGGGGGGTTGACACTGCCTGGTGGGGAGGTGGGGGGCCACTAGACTACCAGGGAAGTGATTAATTTTATTAAGCTATGGGGTTTGGGGATCATGATGGGGGTTGAGGGGCCACTGGACTACCAGGGAAATTATTTATTATTTTTTTTTTTTTTACACTTTCTTTTTATTTCTACCTGGCTGCCCTCTCTTCCACTCCTTTAGACCTGATCAACTCCCCTTAGATCACCCTCCCATGGAGTCTGCCCCTAGAGTGCCAGGCTTACTCCATTATCCCCTTTTTCCTTGTTCCTCTCTTAGAAGTGTCTTCACAATGGGGTCTGCCCGTGGGTAGGTGATCAGAGGCTCGAATTGGTCGTCATCTTGGACTGAGAGGATTTGTTTTCCATTTTTGTCCCTTGGTCCCTCCCCGAGGGTGTCGCTACACAGGACTAGCACCCAGACAGATGGTGTGCTGATGCACACCATTGTCAAGTGCCCATGATGTCCTTCCCTCCCCGACTCCAAAGTGCCTCCTGTGCCCCGATGCCCATGCTTCCACAGGCATAGGTGTGTTAGGTGCTCAAGGCACCCCAGGAACCCCACCCCAGGAGAAGAGCATCCATTGGGATTCTCGATCCTCCTCCCCCCTCCAACTCCCCTGGTGGCCTGAGTCCATTCCTGAACCCAGGTTGCCAGCATGGTGCGAAGTGTGGTGTCCAGTGCCTCATCCCTCAGAGCCACCAGGCCGGTGGAAATGATTTATTTTATTAAGCTATGGGATTCGGGGATTGTGATGGGGTGGTGGGGGGACCACTAGACTACAAGGGAAAATAATGATTTATGAAAGCTATGGGGGTCGGGGATTGTGAGGGAGAGTAGGGGGACCACTAGACTAAAAGGGATGTGGGTGACTGTACATGATGGGAGCATACCTCCCAAGTGTCCCTCATTATGAGGGACATCCCTCATTTGGTTGTTACAAATTGCCCTGTCCCTCCTCTGTCTCTAATGGATCAGGTGCTGCAGGCACAGAGAATGTGCTGTCACTTCATACATTCAGGCAGCAATTAATAATATTCTACGATGCTACATAACTAACTTTGTGTGAGTAAAGGCAATGATTCCACTGTGTACTGAGCTTGTAGCTCCATGTTTGATGCTGCCGTGTTCCTCATTGTGAGAGTCAGTGTCCCTTATTGCCCCGCAGTCGGCACGTCTGTGTCCCTCATTGCAGTGTTCATGGGCAAGTAATATGCACTGAATGTGCTTGCAAACACTCATTTCCTGCAGCATCCAGCCTGTACGTTCATTCTGACCAACATGGGATTGCTGTGAGCACACCCTGGCCTGCAGCTTCCAGCCTCTACTCCCATTCTGACCAACAGGGGGTTGCTGTGAGCTCCATGTAATAGCACCAGGCAAAGTAGCTGGGAGTGTATGCAAAGCAGGCCATAATGAGATGCCTATGTGACTGCCCATGGATTGCCTGAGTAGGCTCATTTGCATGGTATCTTTGAATATAGCAAACGTTTGCCCCAAGCTAGCCTGTTTGCACTGAGCTAATGTGTTAGCATGTTAGCACTGTACAATCAGGTTAGCCCCGGTCAAACCTCTCAGGAGCATAGCACAGTTCTGCAGTGTGTGGCTTGCATTGTTGTTTGCAGTTGTTGTGCAAAACATTCACTAAAAAATACCACCAACAAGCTTAATCTGGTTCAAGGTCAGTCGGCATTCATTTGTATCCCCCTTCCCCAGGTCATGTCTGAAAATAGGCAGGATTTGTCTAGTGCACTTACCCGGTCAACAAAAACAAAACAAAAAAACACCTCATTGCTATCACACACTTTGTCCACCAACTTCAATTGTGCCTTACTCCACCTCTGTGTGCACTGAGCTGCAGTTGAATTTTGCAGTTCCCTGTCACTATATTCAGAGCTGTCTTAATTCCCGGGCTATTTTAGCACTGCACTACCAGCCCTGTTTGCACGCTATATTAAGCAGCTTTAGCCCAAGGGCTATTCCTTTGACTATAGCTTGCTACTGGTTCCGGGCTAATTTACATGCTGTGCAGTGCTAATTTAGCCCTGGGGCCAAGTTTTGAATATCTGACCTGAGGGGTAAAGTTGTAATTGTGAAAGTACCAGGACAACACGGAGGTTGAGTGAGCTACCAAATGAAATGAACGGCTTTTAAAATGGAACATTTATGTTTATTTTAATGATTTGGGGCAAGATAGTCAAAACTTAGTCCCAGGACAAAATTAGCACTGCATGGCATGCTAAATTAGCCAGGGACCATTAGTATGCTGAATATAGCATGCAAAGGAAGCAGTGCCAACAGGGCTTGGAGTGCAGTGCAAAAATAGCCTTGGAAATAAGACAGCTCTGAATATAGTACCAGGGCAGGCCCAAAAGCAACAGCATCTCAGTGGATACAGAGGTGGAGGAAGGCAGAGCTGCAGTAGCAGGACGATGTGAGTGATAGAAATGGTGTGTTGCATGACAACAGCAACAGTCAGTGCAGGCCACTCAGAGCAGAACTGTTTTTTTTTTAACTTTCTTTTTATTATGATTTTAAAAAGACATCAGGACAGATGTAAATAAGATTTTTCCAATGTGCAGGATGAATACATTTCAAAGCACCATGCTCTATTAATTGTTGAACAGAGATATAAATTAAATGTGATACCTTTACTGTCAGAGATCAAATAAAAGATATGCAGAAATCTTCTGAAGAGTTAATTTAACAGATCTAGTGCTGTGGGATGCAGGGGGGAGGCTCTGTTATATAGATGGGTCCAGTATTGGTCTGACTTCTGGGCTTTTCTGATCCCTAACTTGTAGTTCACAAGAAGGGCTGAAACAACACTTCCTACCCATGTCATATGACTTGAAGAATTATCTAGGCAGCACATTCTACTTCGAGATAATTTCAAATGGCCATGCTTGGGCTCATTCAAATGGGTCACCTTCTTGATCTAGGGAAGGAATTCCGGGTGGCGAAAGGACATATGAAGGAACCACCTAGACCATCTATCAAGAAGTATTGGCATAGTATTTTGAAGGCGAGCTGTCATGTTTTCCATTTTATATATATCGTAGATAAGATTTTCCCAGATGGGGGTGGGGGGAGGGTAGGTGTCAACAATAATCTAGTTACTAATTTTTGGGCTACTCTTAGTAAAATATTTAATAATTAAATCGCAAGTTTATCCCGAAAATTCCTGGGGTAGTGAAGTAAAAGGGAAATTTGGGGGGTAATGTCAGCAAGAGATGGGAAAACTCTTTAACTTGTTGGTTAACTCCACCCCAGAATTCAGAAAGTGTTGAGCAAGACCAGAGTATAGGGGTATGGGTTGCTGGAGATATCCCACAGCCTTTCCAACAGGAGGAATCCCCTCCTTCTATGAATTTAGCAGTAATCTGAGGAGTTCTAAAGAATCGAGCTACTATTTTCCAAGAAAATTCCCGCCATATATATGAACTTGTGGTTTTATGTTGAAGTCACCATAACCTCACCCACTTATTAGGGAAAGGGAAAGGGAACATTGTTTAATCAGGAGTAGCACACTAAGTTGAAGCTTGTTTCCAGATGCAACCTGGGAGCACAAGGAAGTTCATTGACTTGGTCAGGATCACACAGTATGTACCTAGGCGGCTGTAGGATTCAAACTCAGGTCTCCAGATCTGCAGCTCAGAGCCTTAACGCACTGTGCTATACTGCCTCCAATAGGCTCAAGAGTTATCCCCAACTCAGATTCCCACTGAGTCTGGGTAAGTTTGATGGGTTAGTTAGAGGTCTGCTGTAACACCTTACAGAAATGGAAGATAAGGTGCTGCTGGGCGTTGAGAGCAGACAGTTGGGGTAGCAGGTTAACTAAGGGGAATGTTTGCTGCTCTGGGATAAAGAGCCCAAGAGCAGAGGTTAGGTAATGCCTAACTTGTAGGTATCTGAAAAAGTCATGATGGGGTAATAAATACTCCCCCTTGTAGCTGTTGAAATGTTCTAAATACGCCATCCTGATAAAATTGAAAAGAATGGGCTAACTCCCTCTCTCGCCAGGAGTGAAAAGTGTGATCTAGGACGCCTGGTAAGAAATTAGGATCTCTAACTGGGAGCACCATCCATTTTGCTAATGGACAGTATTCCTTAGTCCTGAGGAGCTGTCTCCAATATCGAAGAATAGCTCTAGTGAATACCCGAAACTCTGTCCTCTTTCCGCAGGGATGTAGGATGGTAAATTTGGTCTCTGCCCAGATGGACATCTGTCAAGTTCCTTTCTAGCTGCATCCAGACTGGAGATTGGTTTGTAGGAAGGAGCCATTTAGCCATGTGATTTAGTACTGTGGCTGTTAGGTAAGTGTGGGAGTGCCAGACCGGCATGGGTCATTACCGAGCACAACACTATGCTGCATGGCACAATCATGCTGCCGATACAGCGTGATTCTTGCCATGCGGCATATCTTTCTTTTCTGTGGGGAGCTTCACTCCCACACACCCCATTGAGGGGGCTGCACCCCTGAACCCCCCCAATATAGATTCTCAACTTGGGGGGGGTTAGGTTGGGGAGAGCACAAAGATTGAAAAAATTTAATTTCTGGGACCGGGAATCAAACCCAGTCCCAGAAGCACTGCCTGGGTTCCTTGCTGCTATGGCTCAGTCCGTTGAGCCACAGCAGCTGGTCAGTAAAACCCACTCCCAGCAGAGGGCTCATCCTCTGCCTGTGAAAGTGGGAATGGTGCAATACCACATACAGCAGTATACACGGTAGTGCACATTCACTCACTAGTGCAGGGCTGTATCGGGTTAGCCATAATGTCGTACGCTATTAAGCGTGCAACATTATGACCCGGTACATGCCAGACCCACCCCTCCTTTGTGAGATTAAACTGAGAAAGGGCCATCCAGGGTCTTTTATTGTTCCACAGGAATTTAGTGATAGTTTTTGCCCACTTATGTAACTCCTTATGGTGTGAGGGTAAAGGGATGTTTTGCATGATATAAAGTAAACCGGGTAAGACATTCATCTGTAATGATTGTACTCTGGATAGTATAGATAAAGGTAATTGTGACCATCTATGTAAATCAGTCTGTATTTCTTGAAAGACCGGGTCATAGTTTATGGTCAGTAGGGAAGAGGGGGTGGAAGAGATCTTAATACCAAGATAGGTTAAGTAGAGTCTGTTCCATTTCAGAGGAAATGTCTGTATAATGCTTGGGGTGGGGGTATCATTTATTGCTAGCACTTCTGTATTGTCTTGGTTAATTTTATAGCCTGAAAGTTGTTCAATGAGTGGTAGAATCCCAGTTAGAGTGTTTAAAGAGAATTCAGGGTTGGTGTTATATAAAAGCAGGTCATCTGCATAATATGCCACCTTGTGGTGAGTGTTCTGTATAGTACTTCCTGTCAATCCATCCTGCTGTCTTAAAAAACTGGGCAATAGGTTCTACATATAGGGCAAATAAATAAGGGGATAACGGGCATCCCTGGCGGCACTATTCTTTTGAATATGCCAGTGCACCTGCATTTATGGTCCCTCCCCTAACTCCCTCCCCTGCATAAATTAACTTTCAGTGTCTGCGCTATCACACAGTGCCGGTGCTAATTGGGCTTTTGAATATTGTGGCCCAGTGCAAATTTGGCACTATTCCAGTGCAACGGATTTGTGCCTGGTGCAATGCTTTGAATATCTGGCCCCAGATGTACATTTTGAAGCAGGACTGCAGAGCAGGACAGTGAAAGTACCGGGATAATCAGGCTAAGGAGTGGCACTGGCACTGGCAGTTAGAAACATAGAAACATAGAATTTGATGGCAGATAAGGACCGCTTGGCCCACCCAATCTGCCCATTTCCCTACCTACTGGATAAGCTGCAGATCCTAGTTAACCAGCAGCCTACTTCTTCCTACCCCCACCTCCTAGAATGGCCTTATGACTGTCCCATGCATGCTTGAATTCCACCATTGTTTTTGACTCCACAACCTCCTTCAGAAGGCTGTTCCATGCATCCACAACCCTCTCTGTGAAAAAATACTTCCTTAAATTACCTCTGAGCCACCCCCCCATCTTCAAATTGTGCCCCCTTGTTCTTGCACACCTCTTTTTTTGAAAGAGGCTACCCTCTTGGACTTTGTTGATTCCCTTGAGGTACTTGAAAGTTTCTATCATGTCCCCCCTCTCCCTCCTTTCCTCGAGGCTATACATATTAAGCTCCTTTAGACTCTCTTCATATGTCTTCCGGTGCAGATCCTGCACCATTTTAGTTACCCTCCTCTGGACAGCTTCCATCCTGTCTAAGTCTTTGCAGAGATTGGGTCTCCAGAACTGCACGCAGTACTCCAGATGGGGTCTGACCAGCTGTCTGTACAGAGGGATAATAACTTCCTGTTTTCTACTGGTGATGCCTCTCCCTGTGCATCCCAGTATCCCCCCAGCCCTCCTTGCTGCCCTCTCACATTGCTTGCCCACCTTTAGGTCATCTGATATGACTAGCCCCAGGTCCCTTTCCATTTTTGTTGTTGTTAGCATCTCACCCCCCATTGTGTACTCTTCCCCTTGGTTTTTGTTCCCCAGGTGCATTACCTTGCACTTCTTAGCATTGAATCTAAGCTGCCATACATTTGACCATTCCTCTAACTTTCCAAGTCCCTTCTCATCCTTTCCACCCCACCTTGTGCATCAACTCTGTTGCAGATCTTTGTGTCATCTGCAAAGAGACATACTTTTCCTTCCAGTCCCTCTGCAATGTCGCTTATAAAGACATTGAAGAGGACCGGTCCTAATACTGAACCCTGCGGTACCCCACTAGTAAACCCCCTTTCTTCAGAGTGGACCCCATTTACTATTACTCTCTGTGTCCTATTCTCCAGCCAATTCTTTACCCAGGCTGTCATCTTGGGACCCACTCCCAGGCTGGCTAACTTGTATATTAATCTCTTGTGTGGGACTGTGTCAAATGCCTTGCTAAAGTCTAGGTAGGCCATGTCCACAGCTCCTCCCTGATCTACTACATTGGTCACCCAGTCAAAGAAATCTATCAGATTCGTCTGGTATGACATTCCCGCTGTGAATCCATGCTGCCTTGGGTCCTGTGCCCCTCTGGCCTCTAGATACTCGACAATTCTTTCCTCCAGAAGTGATTCCATCATTTTCCCTATTACTGAGGTTAAACTAACAGGTCTGTAGTTTCCTGCTTCTGCCTTGTTCCCACTTTTGTGTAGGGGAATCATATCTGCCCTCCTCCAGTCCTCGGGTACCACTCCATCCTCCCATGATTTGTTAAAGAGGGTAGTCAGTGGTGTCACTAATTCTACCCTTAGTTCTTTTAGAATTCTGGGATGAATCCCATCAGGCCCCATTGCTTTGTCCACCTTCAGTTTTAAGAGTTCGTTCAGAACCCTTTCTTCTGTAAATGGGCTGGTATCAACTTCTGTATCCAGAGTATTTCTATTGTTTGTTGTAAGTACCCCCCCCCCTTCATTTGTAAATACTGAGCAAAAATATTTGTTTAGTATCTCTGTCTTTTCACAGTCTCCTCTGCCCACCTCTCTCCCTTTATTAAGCCTCACTATCCCTCCCTTGGTCTTCCTTCGGTCCCTGATGTACCTATAAAGGTTTTATCCCCTTCTTAACTGAGTTGGCTATCTTTTCCTCAGTTTGGGCCTTTGCTATTCTGACTACCTTCCCAGCTTCCTTTTGCTTTAACTGATACAGTTCTCTGTCCTGCTCCTTCTGTGATTCCTTGTACTTCCTGAATGCTTTCTTTTTCTCTTGAACCTTCACTGCCACTTCCTTTGAGAACCATAGTGGTTTCTTAAATCGTTTTGTTTGTTTATTTGCTTCACACAAAGGCTTGTTACCTCTGTGATGGCAGTTTTTATTATTCCCCATTGTTCTTTCACCCCTCCTTCCTGCCCATTTGCTAGTGCATTCCTTAGGCACTCACCCATTTTGGCAAAGTCAGCCCTCCTAAAGTCCAGTACTTTTGCCTTTGTATGGCTTGACTCTATTGCTGTGTTTATTGTGAACCATACTGTTCGATGGTCGCTAGTTCTCAGATGGCTACCCACTTCTACATCTGTGATCCTCTCTCCATCTCCATTTGAGAGAACCAGGTCTAAGATTGCTCCCTCTCAGTGGGCTCCAATACTAGTTGTCTAACGCATGCCCCTGTAGGGCATCTAGAATAACCCCACTCTTCGAAGTGGCTGCTGCAACTGCACTCCAGTTAACATCTGGCATATTCAGATTACCCATCAGCAATATCTCCCTTTTCTGTCATTCTAAGTATACTTTCTATCATTTCCTTGTCCATTTCCTCCCCTGAGAAGAGGTCTGTATACAACCCTGTGTGGATTGTGGTGCCATTGCCTATCTCCAAATTTACCACAGTGCTTCTTCTCTCCTGTTTACCCTTTTGTTCTGTTACTTTGATTCCTTCCCTTATGTAAGAGCTACTCCTCCTCCTCTTTTACCCTCCCTGTCCCTCCTGTAGATGGTGTATCCTGGTATGTTTACGTCCCAGTCATGGTTTGTGTGTACCATGTTTCTGTGACTCACAATATCAGATGTTCCTCCTCCATCAAGGCCATTAATTCAGGAAGCTTGTTACCCAGACTACGGGCATTGGTACTCATTGCTCTCCATTTTTGATGGCTTTACCTTCTGTTGCAGCATCCCCACTGACCTTTCTGCCTCGGTTTTCTCATTTAGTACCCTGTTTTGTAGGGAGGCTGGGATTTTCCTGCTGCTTATCAGTGCCTCCCCTTTGACTAGTTTAAATGCTTGCCAATGAAGCATTTAAACTGATTTATCAAAAGACTTGTTCCCTTCCTGGACAGATGCAGACCATCCTGCCAGCATAGGCTGGTGTCCCTTCAGGTGGAACCCCAGTCCCCAATGAAGCCAAACCCCTGTGCTCCACACCATTTTTTCAACCATTCATTAAACTGCATGGTGCAAAGTACCCTCGCCTCGCCCATGCCATTGACAGGCAGCACCTCTGAGAAGGATACTGTGTGTGCTACTTGTCTTAGGCC
The DNA here is from genome assembly GCA_016271365.2 of Neoceratodus forsteri. Taxonomy (NCBI): domain Eukaryota; kingdom Metazoa; phylum Chordata; order Ceratodontiformes; family Ceratodontidae; genus Neoceratodus; species Neoceratodus forsteri. Next base: position 795,498,138 of record CM057454.1, read on the forward strand.
CCTCCCCAACTCTACAATGTCCTCCTGCACTGCTCTAATCTCATGATGAGCCAAGTCATTTGTCCCTAGGTGGACAATGACATCCAGCTCAGACTCCTGTGCAGCTGTTCACATGATCCTGAAGATGCGCTTCCTGTCCCTTCAAGCCATGGCACCAGGCAGGCACCTTACTTCAGTTTTCCCTGCTCCCCCCAGCTCTATCCCCCTAATAACTGAGTCCCCTACCAGGAGCTGCTTCCTTTCCCTGTGGTGTCCTCTGCCTCCTTCCTGTGGGTCTCTCTTGTGACAGTTGTCCTCAGCTTCCTTAGTCTCCTCTGCGGGTGCATCCATAGGGGAGCTATGCTCCCCCAGAATGGTGTATGAATTGTGGAGTGGAACAACTGACTGGGTGTGCCTCTGTTCCACCATCCTCACCCTCCCTGAGCCCACTGTGGTCCAACTGCTGTGCTTTCTTCACAACCTCTGAGGTAGTGGTGGTGGCTCTGGTGCTCCCTGGATGGGGGGATGTTCCCTTCCTACTGTCCAGTGTGACCTGGGGGAAGGTTATCTTACTACTGTCCAGTGTGGCCTGAAGATGGGCAACTTCCTCCCTCAGGGCAGAGAGTTGTCTGCAAATAGGGCAGCATCTCAGCCTCCAGAAAGACTCCCGAAAGACTGCTGCCCCACAGCCATTACATTGCACTACTCCCCACATGTTTATCTACTTTTTTTTTTGTTTCATGAGTTTCACTGCCTCGGTATGAAGCTGGCTTAGATGTCCTGCTAGATCAGCTGGCATTTGCAGGAGCACAGCACGGGAGTACGTCTCTTGCAGCATGGTACTTTGCTGAGGCTGCAGAACACTTCTCCCTTGTGAAATTTGTCTGCTTTTTATTTATTAATGTTTTTCATTCAGGGGGGTGACTGCATCTGCCGACCTTTTGGTGGTGGTGGGTCCCAAGTAGCTCACTAGTGAGCAGAAAAACAATAGCGGCTACGGAGTATGAAAATGCAGGGTGCCCATTGATATTCTTAGTGATGGAGCACCCCGAATTGGTACTTTTCTTTACCAGGCTCTATTGAAAAATAAATACATGCCTTACCATGGCTTTCAGCCAGTCCAGATGCTTCATTTTTCAAACAGATTTTCTAATATTGGGTGAGACCCAAGTGTCATGGTGCATAAGCCCAGTGATTGTTAGGTCATGAGATCGGAGGTGATAGGGGAATCAGCCTAGTGATTGTTGGGGTGTCAGCCTGGTGGTCATAGGAGCATGTAGCCGGTGCAATAAGTGGTACGTGCCCGAATGCAAAAGTGATTGCCCAGTAGTAGAATAATCTGGAATGGATGAAGGGAAAGGGAGTGAGGCTACCCAGAAGCACCCCTAAACCAATTGGAGTGGGGACATGAGTAGGGGCAGCAGTACACAGGTTTAGATTGCCCTCCCTCAAAACAATGGTGGTAGAAACAGAAATGACGAGGAAAAACAGGAAGCAGGGAGGCCCAGAATAAGACTGTGATGACCACAGCCTAGGAAAGTATAACAGAAGGGAACAGTGTAGAGGAACCCAGCCAAAAAGAGAAACACCAACAAGTTGACCAGTGGTCAACAGCAGCTGCAAGGGGAGAGAAGCAAGGGAAAACTGACTTAGATTTTGTCCATGTTTTGTGTTCAACTTCTGCTCTTTCTGTGCCTTCATTGTTTTTTTGAGATTTTGAACCTCCATTTTCAACACAGTCATTTTTCACAAAATCTCATAAACATAACATCTGTCATTTCTGAAATCCCTTCAAAATGTTGTTTCTCCAAATGATACCAAAACAATATTTGATATGGATTTGAAATATGGTATGAAAAACTGTCAGGTTATAGGAGGTGGTAAAAAAGGTCATGTTGAAAACTAGATGCCAAAATACCAAAAAATGATGAAGTTATGAGCAAAAGTAGAAAAAAACAGAATTAAAACTAAGTCTAAAAATTGTGTCTGTGTCAGTCAGGAGTTGGACATGGTCATGTGCAGATCAACAGTAACTCAGAGTATTATAATGGGGCCACTGTACAAGTAAATGGGTGGCTGGAGGTTGAGGTGGTGGCAGAGTCCTTGAGGGAGTCAAGGTGGGGGGGTTGGAATGGGTTTGGGGATAGAGAAGCAATGATGGTCCATTTTCTTTTTTTACAGGAAATTAGGGGATATGACAATGGACAGTTTTCTCTTTTGCAGGATATTTATTTCATTTAAATGACTTTGTTGGGTAATCTTCTTTATTTCAGGAACCTCAATGTAGAGTAGGGAGGAGGTGCATGGCATGGGTGCCAAGAGGGTAGGAGTGGGTGGAATTTAACTAAATTGGAAATGGCCATGGTTTGTGCTCTCTGGTGGTCAACTTAATTAAGGATTGCCACTGGGCTTGGGAAACCTGGTGGCAAAATTAAGTATAAGGATAGCAATGGATTGGGAACCCCAGTGGCAAAATAAAGTAATGAAATGGCCAATGGGCTTAGGCACCCTGGTTGCCATATCAAGAATGGAGGCTATAATTGGTATTGGCAACCAGATTTTGGCACTCCTGTGGCCAAAGAAAAGATGTAGTTGTGTTTAAAGGTCAACAGGCTTAGGTACCCTGGTTGCCATATGCTTTATTTCAGTCATTTTCATGAGCCAAAACTGCGCTTTCTGCCATGTGTTTTGATTTTTTTTAACATGTGTAGAAAATGACCATTTTCTGCATTTTGTTTTAAATTGTTGGCAGTAACATGGCCACTCGGGGTCTGACTGACCCCAAATTTTCAGGGTAGGACTACAGTATCACCACCCCAGCTCATAGGCATATATGTGTCATTTTGTTAATTCAACCCCAAAACACATTTATTGATTTATTTATTAAAAGCATTTCACCAGGAAAAAGCATACTGGGCCCTATGCACTATTGTACGTAGTGGCTTTCTGCTGTGTATCTGCGGTGTATAGCCACTCTGCACTCATTGCCCCACCATGCCAGATTCATAAAAAGGGTATGCAGCCCCAAGGCACCCAATCCCCCTGCTGCATGGACAGCAACATGCCAGGGTGGGAGGGAGGCATGTCCACACTGCACACCATGCACTAAGGCATGCAGTGCGACATGCAGAGGGATGCAGAGGTGAAAAGTATATGCCTGGGGGGACCCTGCTGTAGTGTCCATATGTGGCCATACCCATGTACCCACAGGGTCCCCCCCGGCATGGCAACTGGACATTAGCACCTGCATGCCAACACATGGAGCCCCCTCATCCCTGCAGCCCAGAGATGCTCCCCAAAGGTATATGCCCCACCCTGGTGCAGTTGGTGGGGGAGGTGTCCATTAGGCATTGCCACTGGCTACCCATGGATGCAGCACCTCCTGCTAGGTCTGGTGGTGGTGTGGTCTGTGTGGCAGGGAGGGGTGTTGAGGATGTGTGCATCGTCCTAGGGTCAGTGCCCCATTGTGTGCAGGGGGCTACATGGGGCCCCTACTGTGTTTGTGGGCTGCAGAAGGGGGATAAACAGCTTATATAGTCAGTGACAAAAATGGCACAAAAAGGGGAGATTCTGCTAGTAAGGAACCTAAACTTCCCTGACATCAACTGGGAGATCCCAGCAGCAATAACAGCTAGGAGTAGGGGGATCTTAGAGGCACTACAAGGGGTATTCCTACAACAACTGGTAAGGGAGTCCACTAGGGGAGAAAACCTGTTGGACTTAGTCCTCTCCAATGCGTACAGTGTGGAGGAGGTGGAGGTGGCGGAAGGATTAGGCACAAGTGATCACAGGGCTGCAATGCACAGGGTAAAAATGGGGAGGGAAGTAAACAGGACAAGAACTAGGGTAATGGACTTCAAGAAAGCAGACTTTAACAGAATGAAGAGGATATTTGGGGAAGAAATGTTAGGGATGGAGAATATAAAGGATGTAAAGGAATTATGGGCAGCTATTAAGGGAGGGGTACTGAACACCACTGAAATTTGCATCAAGAAGTTTAGGAAGAACAGAAGAAGGAGGAGACTCTATGTTTAACAAGGAAGGTGGTAGGGGTAGTCAGGGAGAGGAAAAGGGCATTCAGGAGGTATGAGATGACACAAAGGGAGGAGGATAGAGAGGCATATAGAGAGAAGAGGAGGGAGGCAGGACAGAAGATAAGGAGGGCTAAAGAGGTCACTGAGGAGAAAATAACAAAGCAGGCCAAGAGGGGAGATCAAACCTTTTTTAGGTATGTGGGAGAAAGAAGGAAGGCATGGCAGGGAATAGTGAGACTAAAGGGCGAAGGAGGAATAAAACTGGAGGGGGACTTCAAAAAAGCAGAGGTATTAAACAGCTACGTCTGTTCGATCTTTTTATTTTTTTTCTATTTTTATTTTAGTCTTTGGTAACCAGGTAATCTTCACGAAAGAGGGTGAGGGTAAAGGACCAGAGCTGAAGGGGAAGGGAGGGGAATACAGAGGCATGGACTCTAGAATGTCCACAATCAATAGAGTAAGGGAGGAATTGGGCAGGTTAAAGGTGGATAAAGCAATGGGTCCAGACGGCTTGCACCCAAGGGTACTCCGCGAGCTGAAGGAGGAGCTGGCAGCACCTTTGACAAGACTGTTTAACTTGTTCATGCATACAGGATGGGTGCCTGAGGACTGGAAGAGGGCAGAGGTGGTTGCACTACACAAGGGGGGGGGAGCAAGGAGGTGGCTGAAAACGACTGCCCTGTCAGTCTCACCTCGATGGTGGGAAAGGTAATGCAGACTTTAACAAAAGAAAGGGTGGCAGACTACCTGGTGGCCAGTGGTATGCAGGACAAAAGGCAGCATGGCTTCATGAATTGGAAGTCATGTCAAACCAACCTGATAGAGTTTTTCAATTGGGTGATGCAGGTAGTGGACCAGGGTGGGGCGGTGGACTTGGCCTATCTGGACTCCAGTAAGGCCTTCAACACCGTCCCACACAGAAGGCAAGTAAATAATCTGGAGAGCATAGGGGTAGGCCAGAAGGTAATTAGGTGGGTGGAAAACTGGTTGACAGGAAGGAGCCAAACAGTGGTGGTAAATGGAGTACATTCCAGGGTAAAGGGGGTAATGAGTGGGGTGCCTCAGGGGTCTATACTGAGACCTCTACTTTTTAGCATTTGTATCAGTGATCTAGCAGAAGGACTAGAGGGTAGGCTGTACCTATTCATGGAAAATATGAAGGTCTGCAATAGGGTGAACATCCAAGGTGGAGTGGAGGCCATAAGGCAAGACCTGGAGAAGCTGCAAAGGTGATGGGAAACCTGGCAACTAAAATTCAATGCAAAAAAGTGTGCAGTGATGCACCTGGGGTGGAAAAACATTTGAGCAGCTTATACCCTTAAGGGGGAGGAAATCAAGGAAACAGAGCAGGAGAGGGATCTGGGGATTATTATATTGAGTAATCTGAAGGTGGAGAACCAGTGCAGCAAGGTGGTGGGAAAGGCAAATGGCATGTTGGCCTCCATTGGAAGTGGCATAACTAGCAGAAGGAGGGAGGTGCTTATGCCACTGTACAAAACAATAGTGAGGCTGCACCTGGAGTACGGGGTACAGTTCTGGAGTCCGCACTTCCATAGGGACATTGAGGGGATGGAGAGGGTTCAAAGAAGAGCAACCAAGATGGTGCATGGGATGTGGGGAAAAACATATGAATGGAGGTGGAGGGAGCTGAATCTATACCAACTAGAGACTAGAAGGAAGAGGGGGACATGATTGAAACTTGTAAGTATTTGAAGGGGATCAATAAAGTGAAGGAGGGGAGCTTGTTACTAAGGAAGGAGGGAGCTAGAGCAAGGGGCATAGCCTCAGATTAGAAAGAGACAAATACAGAGGCAATGTGAGGGGGATGTTCTTCACAGAGAGGGTGGTAGAGGCCTGGAACAGGCTACCAGTGGAGGTGGTGGAATCCAAAACAGTGGGGGGATTCAAGAGGGCATGGGACAGACATATGGGGTTGGGAGAAGTGGGGGGAGTTCTGAGCCAGTAAAAGGAAGAGGGAAATGGGGAATATAAGGGCAGACTAGATGGGCTGGTGTGCTCCTTTACTGCTATCAAATTTATTTCTGTGTGACTCTGAGTATAATAACAAATAAACATGATAAGTGCAACAAACTTTGTCAGCAGGTAATGATTATAAAAAATAAGTGCAGGATACAATGACAGCAGTTACAGCACATATGCAATCAGCAGCAAAGAAAAGCAAAGGCCTTGTGCATTAAGGACAATGGCAAGAGGGGGAGGTGTGTGCATGGAGGAGATAAATAAGGGAAGATTTAGAGGGAGCAGAGTGAATGATTAAGAGGCGGGAATTCCAGAGTTTAGGAAAGCTGAAAGAGAATGCAGATTGGCCAGCAAGAGTTTTCTGGGGAGCTTGAGTGAGTGGAACCCAGTGTTACGAAGAGTGTATGAGGAAGGGGTGGCAGGAGAGAGAGTGGGTGCCAGAAGGCTGTTAAGGCAAAGTGGCAGAAGGAGTGGAAAAGAGGGTCCAGTCTGGCCAGGGTCGATTTAATGGATTTTAATGCATACACATTTCTGTATGCATTAGAAAATAACATTTGTGTGTCCATGAGGTGGGCTTGAGATATGTCCACCCTCAAAACTTGGGGTTAATCATACCCCAAAACGTCAAGTTATGGCCCAGAGTTAAAACAAAGCATGCAAATGATAATTTTCATCACTTGAAAGTTCATTTGTTACAAAAAAAAAAAGCCCATTATAAATTTAATATTCAGGAAACATTCTGTGCATGTATAATAATGTGATATTAAATAGTAGTACCAAAAAAGTAGAATTCTGGCAGCAGCAGAAGAGTGACTGTGTTTGTGAAGTGCTCCTAGAGCTAAATGCGATTTATGATGTTTGAAATTGAAAACATTTTTCTTTCATGTCAATTTGGGTGATTGTCAAAAAGGACATTGTTGTCTCCAGGAAGGTGTAAAATTTGTATAGTAGGTATTGGTTGAGAGAACAGTCATCACATCTCTTTTGTAATTTCTCAGCTCTGATAGACAACCTCAATTATCTGAACTGACTGTGGGATCTGCAATCATTTTGGGTAATAGAGGGGTTTGCATAACCAAGGCTACTTCCATCGAAACTCATTGTGTTGTGTTTTGCTGTATGAAGATACTGTCAGTACTATTTATCGGGGGATGAATTATGCAGTATTGTAAGGCAGATGTGTAAATAACTTTTTATTGTACAATCAACTCAAGTTATAAACAAACTTTTTAAAAAAGAATGATTGTACTGTCAACTTCGTTATTACAGCTACTGTTTACTGTTCAGTTACCATTCAGGGATGGGTTTGGTTTCCATGGTAGTGGCAAACTCTTTCATTTTCTCTCTGGCTTTACGTGTGTCAGATTCAGTAGACTATCAGATAGTAAACCATTCTGCCACATCCACAGCTCTTTCACCATGATGAAGACAGTCCAGAATATGTAGCTTTTGTGTAACGTCAAGCATTTCCATTTTCGGACAGACATATCCATAATAGCAATGATCACATCAGTGTGCAGGCAAGGAAAGAATAGCTAAGCACAAGAAACAGCCTCTTAAGTACAGTTTAAGCTGTAAAGGTCATTACTTTTATTTACTTTTATTAATAGTCCAAAATTTTAATAAATGATATTTAAATTGATTTTCATTATTAACATACATTTCAAAAGAAAGAGAAATGAGGAGAACATTTGCTAATACAGAAAAGAGAAGGGTAGAGGAGGGAAAGGAAGGAATAGGCAGGTATAAACATTGAATGCATAATATATAGTATATTTTGTACATTTATCCAGAACATGTTTTATGGCTCAATAAACTCCTACTTCCCTCCATTCCCCATAATAATGGGCCTTGCATACAGGACAAAAGCATATCTCACACTGATTATTTCTGAGAACAAATTAACAAAATAAGTGTTGTTTTATTATTTTACATTTTTAAACTTCTAATAATGGTAATCAGCAATTATTTCATTATTTATTCCTATTTTATGCATAGGATTTTAAATCCACCTATATATCCATCCGAGGAGAAATATCTAATAATGGTTTCACCAATGCGATTTTTAAACTTTATTTTTTATATATTTTATTTAAAATTTTGATGACCGGGAAAGGCACACTGAGCCGAGGCTCATTTCCAGGTGCGACCCGGGTACAGTTTGTACAGACAGTAGCAGAAGATAGAAGAAACAGACAATTTGTACAACATTTTACAACAGTTAAATACACTGAATCAGTAGTAAAACAGTTAAACAATTTCAAGTGGAGAGGGAGAAGGGAGATGCAATCAGCTAGTTCTAAGTGGCTGGGGTAGATGGGTGGGGGATGGGTGGTGCATCGGTTTCATTTTGGGACCATTTGAACATTTAGGGCATTGCGGGGTGGGTTGGTGCTTGATGAGCTGAGTGAAAACGGACCAGGAAGGGGCCAGTCGAAGGTTGGGAGGGAGGTTATTCAAGAGATTTTTAAACTTCAAATGTGGATGCCCTTTTTAATACAGATGTTGTGATTATATTCAAAGTAATCTAATAAATGTACTTATAAAGAGTAGAGAAAGTTAGAAACATGAAGACAACAGGTGGGGAGGAGGAGGGGAGAGGAGAAGGGAAGAAAATATATTAGGATAATAAAATAACCAAACATAAAGAAAATCAAATCTTAACCTGGTTGAGGGCAAGTCTCTGTTTTTAAATTATAGGGGAGTATTTTGCTATTACCCATAGTGTCACAATAGAAACCCCATTTATAAAATGTTAAGTATTTGTACTACATTAATATAATTTACATATGATAATGAGTATGTTTCTGAACTGTCACATGGGAATTTCATTATAGATCTGTTATTTTATTTTGCATTATTGTTTTATGACACTGTGATTTATCAGAATTCAGAGCATGTTTTTACTTTGGTAACAGTTAAGAAAAAGCAGATTGTGCACAGAAGACAGGCAAGGTGTGCTTCGTAAGGGTTGCAAACCATCCAAAGTAGAAAACAAAAAGACCAGAACTCCAGGAGTATGCTTAAATGCAATTTATTGCATGTTCAATAAATTGCACATAAGCATTCTCCTGGAGTGCTGGTCTTTTTGTTTTCCACATTTTTACTTTACTGTCACTTTAAGATTCTTTGTTTAAATGAGAGCTCTGTAACAATGTGTAGAGGCACCCCCTGTGGAAGACCTAATGGTCAAAATGCTGGGGCAGCAGTTTGGCATGTTTGTCTATGCTTCACCTTCTTTGAACATGCAATACATTGCACTTAAACATACAGTACAAGTCACATTAAACTGTTCCATCAACTCACAGGTGTAAAATTCTTTTTTTGTGATGCTACTGGATTGGCAACTCAAACTCTTGAAGCTTTCAACTCTTTTCCAACAATCCTTCACTGCCTATTCAGCTCAAATGTAACTATCTCGTGAAATGGCACTAGCTGCATTTTCATGGCATTGTTTATAAATATCACAGCATTCCTTAAGAACATTGTTTATAAATATCACAGCATTCCTTAAGAGCATTGTTTATACATATCACAGCATTCCTTAAGAGTTGTTTAGTCTGCCTTCTGAAATGAAACCCATAAGCACTCAGCTGAAAAATACAGCTTATAGTTTATAACAGCTAGATGCAAACCAATACTAAACTTTTACTAATTCTTTGACTTAAACCCTGCACAGATTAGGAAACTCATTCAACAATGCTACACCAGTGAGTTGAGGGAACAGTTTAATGTGACTTGTACTGTACTCCTGAAGTGCTGGTCCTTTTGTCTACAATACTGTATGGTTTGCAACCTTTTCCAAACACCCCCTGCCTGACTCCTGAGCGCAATTTGCATCTTTTAAACTACTACTATTTTGCACTGTTGGATTGCTGCCGGAGCCACATGTTTGAATATGGCTAGATGGGAGTGGGACCAGTAATAGCTGACTAAGAGAAGGACTGATATTTGATGCTTGACTCCTGCAGTGGAGTGAGCTCTTTTTTGAAATCTTTCTGATCCTGGCAAGCTGAATTATAAATCAAAGCACAGAACAAGGGACCTCCAAAACTACAGTAGGCACTGGAGACCACTATTCATTGGAAAACACAGCAGCAGCAGTGAATGCACACAGAGAGAGAAGGCGAGACAGGCCTTGTTCACAACAGGTACAGAATCAGATCCTCACACTGAGGAGCTTGATGAACTTTTCTGTACATTATCAAAACTTAGATTTGCTGAACTGAATAATTTTTATAATGGAATAACCTAGAAAAATACTTGAAATGAAGCTTATCTCCAAGGGGACTCCATATAGACAGGCTGCCCTCTTGTGGTTTAACTGAGGAAGAACCTGAATTTAAACAAGAGTGGGAGGGAGCCCTTACGAAATCTACTAATACCCTGATTAAAATCATAATTAAATGGGACAGAAAGCACCAAGAAAGATTAAACAAAGAAACTGAAGAAACACAAAATCAAATTACCCAATATTTAAGTGACCCAAGATTTTAAGAATTAAATAATGAATAAACAACTAAAATGGCCAAACATGAAAAGGAATTCTACCTAAGTAAAAATCACAGATTAAATAGAGATTCCACAGTCTATGAACAAGGTGAAGTATTCACCTGGGAACAACGCCCCAGATCCCAAAGTTGGGGCAGGCAACGCTCCAAAGTTAGAGGGACACAATATCATCAAAGAGCACCTACACAACAAGTCACACAGCAAACAAATGGACAGGTGAAATTTGAGGAGGAACAATCAGAAATAGGTTCCCAAAGAGTCTGAACTTTCAGAGGACACCTCATTTCCCCCTCCCCCCAAACAGGAAGCCCTTGGAGCAAAGAACAAAAACCAGAAAAAGAAACAAAGCAAAAAAAAAACTAAAGCTACAGCAAAACGCAAGCAGACAAAAATGGCCAAGGAAGAAAACATGGAGGGGCAGGAGGGGGCAAGAAGAAATAAACAAACAATGCTACCCTCTGAGATGATAACTATCATTAATCTCACAGAACACATACTTACCCAAAGACAAGAAAGCATTTATTTATTTATTAGCTTTTGGTAACCGGGTAAGTGCGCTAGGCAACAGACCTGCCTATTTTCAGGCACAACCCGGGACAGCACAGGACATTGGTTACAATATGCAGAAATGCACAGACATAATATAGGTGTACAGGAGCAAAACAAGATATAAATTGGGTAGCACAGTAATAGTTACATAAGGGTACATTTTAGGCATAGATCATAATAAGGATATAAAATAAAGCAATTAGGGTAACCATAAGACAGCTGAGGACAGTAAAGACATCAAGGTTCATAGCCACTGTGGTGCGGCGAAGGTATATGTGGGCAGTCACAGGAAAAAAAATGTCTCACCACTTCTTGCAATTTTCTTCACTTTTAATTAGTTCCTCTTTCAGACATCACTTACATCAGGATAACATCAGAATGGCACAGTATCTTTCTCATCTTACACTTCCATTTCGATAACAGACATTCAAACAGCTGGCATCATCTCATATTTACAAGTCTTATAGGTGAGACAATATACAGGCGTAAACCTCAAACAGGATATTCTGGCAATTTTGAATCTTCCATTCAGAACATAAATTAAAACAGTTTTTCAGATAACTCCAAAGAGCACTTTTCAGCAGCATCTAGAGCACACCTCTAGGCTCACCGCACAACAGGATCTGAATCTCCACCTCGATCTCAATCTCCATCAATTCATGTCAGACGAATCTACTCTAATCTAACTAACTGAGTCAAAGATTCACCCTTTTATATCCAGAACAGGATCAGGTGATCTTCAAACTCCACCCCTACTTACAACTTTTAATTACTTTGCTTTATATTCTAATTCTTTATATAATTTTAAAGAGATTATGTCTTTTAAACTCATTTACTAACATATTCCCTCACTCAGAGATAAGTTATTTCTTTTCTAAATGTTTTAAACTCCTTTTCTAAAGACAAGGAAGCACCACCCCTTCCTAACAATACTTAAGAAGGGCGTGAATGGCCGGCCGGCTCCTAGAACAAACAAAGACGCTGGCAGCTGAAATTGCAGCAACCCCAAAAGCTCCACAAATGCCCGTAAAACCCCACGTTTCAAGACCAAAACCAACCAAAGGGAATTCATCTTCCGAGGGTAAGCCAAAGCAATTTTCCCTATTTTGAATTACAAAAGCTTAAAGTTTCAAAGAGCTAGTGAGCCATATGTCCTCACAACAATATGCACTAATGCTCAGGGTAAAGAACCACCCATTTCCCGTAGTGAAACAAGAAATACCACTTGTGGCCAGCCTTCACTTAAGAGTGAGCTGAAACCAAAAGTAAATAGTCTTCAGGGCTCCCGAAATGCCCGAAAACACCGCAACTCCCTCGCTCTACGAAAGTCTCAGAAACTGCTCAAAATTAAGAAACCTCAACTCCGGAGGGTATTCAGAACTGACCCCATCAATTTTAAAGTAGAACCATTGAATTTAAACAATATTAGAAAGGCTAAATGCCTTCACAACCATGCGCATAGTCGTGATGCATTCTCTGACAGAGCAGCCCAAAACCAAAGTAAAGACAGCCGCTAAAACTCCTATCTAATTTGAAAAACAGCTTTTACAGCCACACAGTCCCAAACATAATATACCACCTAAGTCTCTACCATACTACCAGAATCTGTAGCGAATAATATAAGTTGAAAAGAGCTACCCCATTTACTGGGGGGGGGCCTCCCTTCTCTGTAATCCAAAATCAGTATAACCAGTATAACGAAGTGCCCACAGTAAAGTGAACACCAATAGCAGCATCTGGACAGCTATCTACATTATCCTCAAAACCATCCAAATTCCAACAATTCTCCTGAATGAGTAAAAAGGCTACTCCCACTGTTAAATATTTCCAAAAAGTGCTTTCTTCTGAATTTATTATATTACCAGGCTCCTAATCAAAGCACCGCATGCCTGGCCCCACACAAAATATTTAAATCATCCGGGACTATGATTTCAGGACCAAGTCCATCCCCAAAACTCCAATAAAAAGCTACTGCTAACAAATCCAAAACCCAGAATGTTAATTTAGACTGCACGAACGTGCACACAATCACAACGACGTGCAGTTTTACCGATTGTTCAAACCGCGATCCTAGGCATCCAAATCACCAAGTCCAACAACAAAGCACTTTACAAGCACTAACCCCAAGGTCCACGCTAAGGAATTATATCCTAAAAATCTCAAAAATACTATCACCAGCTCTAAATTTATTTAATTTCCTCTCTTAAAGGGGGAACTCCCAAATGTGTCAGGAAAAGAAGAAACAATTCTCTATCCCCATATATTTTTAACTTGGAATTTTAAATCTCACAGAGCCACTCTGTGACAGCCACCTAGACAAACGTATTACATGGGAGAACATTAGTGTAGTACTCAGGGTCAGACCCGACAGCCTGCAGTGGGACAAAGCAAATTAAGAGCATTTGCATTGGCCAGAGGCTAGGAGGTGGGTGAACAGCGAGTTTTTGAATTCTCGATGGGAGGATGAAATTTTCACCATAAGGGGGAGTGAGTTCCAGAATTTGGGAGCAAAATGGGCAAATGCCTGTTCACCCATTTTGTCATGCAAGGTCTAGTGGAGAGCATGGGGACAGAGAAAGACCTGAGGGTACGGGTGTGTGAGGCAGGAGTCAGGAGGTTGGCAAGATAGACAGGGCAGGAGGTCTAGACAGGGAGTCGATAAAAGCAGCCCAGGAGTAGGCTTAGAATATCCTTAGGTGACAGCCAATTTAAGCCAGCATAAAGGAGACAGTGATGGGTAAGGCGTGGGGCAGTTAAGACGAATCTACAGATGTTGTTGTAGACAGTGTCCCATTTGTGGAGTGTAGCAGAGTTTGCAGCAAGAGGAGGGGCAGAGCATATGGAGCTGGGGTAAGAGAATACCTCTCTCATCAGAAAGTCTAGTGAAGGTGAGGGAGTGGCGCATGCGATAAGCTCCACCAATTTTAGCATTGACGGTACGGCACACCATATTGACATGTTGAGACAGGTCAAGTGTGGGATCAAAAGTGACCCCAAGGTACTTGAAGGACTCAGTGTTTGAGATGAGGGAGCCATCAAGGCATTGAACCCGGAGCCTGTTCGCAGGGCAGACAGTTTCTTAGAGGATCCGAATAGCATAGCACAGGTTTTTTCTAGGTTCAGGACTTGGTGGTTGCTAGAGAGCCAGGTCTGCAGGAATTGGAAGTCATTAGTGAGAGTGGAGTTGATGGCAGCAACTGATTTTGACCCAGAGTAGAGAACAAGGTCATCTGCGTACATAAGAGTGCAGCTATGCCGGGACATGGTGGGAATATCATTTAGGAAGAGGGAGAAGAGTAGAGGTCCAAGAGTGGATCCCTGGGGAACTCCAGGGAGATGTTTAGGGGAGGAAAGGGCCTTGTGAAATGCCACCGCCTGAGTCCGATTGTCAAGATAGCTATGGAACCAGGAGAGGGTTTGGTCAGATGCTCCAATGGATTGGAGCTTCTTTAGCATGAGAAGATGGTGTACCATGTCGGTTAAGGCTTTTAGACAGGTCGACAAAGACGGCCCCAATGAGCAGGCCACGGTCCATATTATTTCTGATGTCATTTGTAAGTTGTGTAAGTGCAGAGGTGGTACTGTGACCGGGCCGAAACTATGTTGGCACGGGGTCTGAAGATTAAACATGTCAAGGTGAGCAGCAAGCTGGCGGTGGACTATTTTTTCAAGCAGCTTACTGAGAGTGGGCAGAAGAGATATAGGGCGGTAGTTGGACATGAGTTTGACATCACCCTTTTTGTGTATAGGGATGGTTCTGGCAGTTTTCCAGGTGGATGGGACAGTAAACATACGAATCGAGAGGTTAAAAAGCCAGGTGATAGGTCTGGTCAGCCAAGGTGCATACTGCTTAAGTATGCAAGGATGAATGCCCTCAGGCCCTTGACCCCCATGTGCCGAAAGGAGCAGAAGCTTGTGAACTTCAAGGTATGTGGTTGGAGCCAGAATGAAAGGAAGGGGTGGGAGGGGTGAGGGAGGAGAAGAGGACAGTCAGGTTGTGGGCTAGTTAGAGTAGCGACTGGTGGAGAAGAAAAAGGCATTGAAGGCTGGAATGGTGTCATGGTTGGTGCAGTGAACACCTTGAATGTTCATGTCAGCTGGATTCTGTGGCTTGTCGTTGCCGAGAATGTCCTTAATTTTGGACCAGTACCTGCACGGATTTGTAGAGGATATTAGTAGGTTCCTATAGTAGGTGCTTTTGGCAATACGAATTTGTCTTTTGCAGTTGTTACGTAATGCACGATAGTCTTCAAAGTCTACATGGAGGTGGGAGATCTTCCACCTGGACCAAAGTTTGTCCCTAGATTTGAGAAGTTGAAGCAGGGGGCGTGTTAGCCACTTGGTTACTTTCTCTGCCATCCTACGTGTGGTGACCGGGATGTGAAGGTTTTGAAGGGAGAGGAGGACAGAGTTGAAATATTCTGTGGCTATGTTAATGTCCTCTGTTTGGTAGAGAGGGGACCAGTCAATCTGGTTAAGGTTAGTTAAGAAGTCCTCATGACTTAGGCAGAAGAGATTAGGAAAGGTTACAGTTTTAGCAGGGAGGGGAGGAATGACAGTGTTCCAGACACAGTAGATGGGATAGTGGTCACTAATTGTGTCAGGTAGCACACCGGCTGAGGCAACATATTCCATCCTGTTAGTAAGTATCCAGTCAAGGAGGGTGGCACAGTTGCCACCATTGAGACCTTGTGGGTTCATGTATGAGCTGGGATAGATTTGCCTGCTAGCTAAGGAGGATAGGTTAGCTGAGTTTTCTCGGACCAGTCAAGGTTAAAATCACCAAGGCAGATAATGTCATTCTTGCCTGTAACTGAAGGCAGAAACCCTAGGAGTTCAGTGATGCCTTGTGTAGCATTTTTGGGGATATAAGTACAAAAATATGGAGTTTCTTTACACCCCAAGAAGCAGTAGGGAGTGTAGGATTTCACAGTTTGGTAGGAGGGTCCTGCAGAAGGGTAATGTTTAGGTGAGTTTTGAAGTAGAGGCAAGGCCACCTCCTTTTAGTGCCAGGACGGTCGATCTGAGCATGTTGTATCCAGGAAAGTGGCACTGAGAGTCAAGCACTGTGGGCTTAAGCCAGGTTTCTGTGATGGCGAGGACGTCGCGGACGTGAGTAGTATAGATCCAAGCCTGGAGGTCAGGAGGTTGGCCATAAGGCTCTAGCATTCAGGTGGGCGAAAGTTAGTCCATCGGTTTTAGGAGAGTGGTGGCCTGGGGGCAAAGTTATGACGGACGCAGAGATGGACCAGGGTTGATCTCAATGTCGCCGGATAGTATAAGAGATAGGGTTAGTAACCATAGCGGGGTGATGAGGTACGCCTGATAGAGATGTAGGGTGGCGGCTTCAGATGAAGGTGAAGGTATCTGACTATTGGGCTATCACTGCTGATGAGAGCAGAGGGGGTAGAGGTAGTGGAGTGGCAGTAGCAAGCATGTTGGAGTAGTAGAAGTCAAACTGAGTATAAGTATTGGCAGAAGCTGTTGATGTGTTCAAGCTGTAAAGCTCAAAGAGGATAGGAAGGCAAAGTATTCCCATGAGGAGCGCTAGGAGGGGAGGAGGGGACATTTTTGACTAGAGGAAGGAGTGAGGTAGAGAGGAAAGAGACAGCAGAGGGCTCCTTTAATATAAATCACCAAGTGAAAACAGCTACTAGAGAGCAGTAAAATGTGACAAGTGAGGTATTGTGAGCAAATTGCTCGAACTTAATCAGGCTCCCTCTAGTGGCAAAACAATATAAGGAGCTAATGGAGAAGTTGGGTGCAAATTTTCTGCAAAGGCTTGTCATTCGTACCAAGTCCCCACATGGATCTATTTAATATTAAAGTAGACATTTTTTGCTTCATTCATAAACTTAAATTAAGGTGGTATTTTAGAGATACAAACAGGACATCTTCAAACGTTAACATGGGTCATGATAATTTGGAACATACATAACCACAACAGAAGATAATTTAATTTGTGCTGATCCAGTTTCATCTGAGGACTTACCAGCAATCAATAACCAAGGGGTATTAACACTGACACCAGACAAATGAAAGGTGTGCCCAGGACCCAGGTCTCAGCGGTGTGGTACAAGGCAGCAAACCCTTAAACAAATTGTAGACACAAAGTGTGCTGCACTCATAGGAATGACACCAGAGGAAAAGATACAGTAGATGCTTGAAAAGTTTAATCCAGATGAAAGAACACTGAAAACAGCCCTAGCACTTCAACCAATCAAGGTCTTCCTCAGGGGGTATATCAAGTGCATTGATGTCATCACTTTTATTCATATACCAGATCACATGATGCATTTCATTAATTACTAAAGTTGTTTTAATTAAGACAAATACTAATATATCCAATCACAAAATATACAGTAATCCACTCAGTCGCCTATATTCAAAAAGACTTGTCTTAAATTAATCAAAAGTGCACAATAAATTACAGTGACCAATATTTGCAACATGTATCTTAAAGTTAGAAACTAAAAAGAGAGAGGGAGAGAGGGGTGCAAAGGAAAGGCAAGGAATGAAGTTCAATAAACCACATTGGCTTAATATAATTGTATGTTATACTTGAAAAGGGCTAAGAGCTTGAAGTTTTTATAACACAGGATTCACTTATATGGATCACTGTTGAATATTAGGACTTGAGCAAGTTCTCTAATATTACATCTCATAGGAATAACTTTTTGTCATAAAAAGCTCCTTGTCATTGTGTCAACAAATGAACTTCATCATGCCTATTATTCTGAAATTCAAAAATTTTATTGTGACAAAAACCTTTGTCCATACACAACACATGCCAAAGAAACTAACAATAAAAAAAAAGACCCTTCTGTACAATCAAACAGTTGACGGTCAATAATCAAGTCACTATTTTCACCCCCCATCCCACAAACAAAACCCAAAACCACCCTCCTCCCCTAACCTAATCCCCTCCCTGCCTGCCCACAAATGAGGAAGATCTGCCCACCCACTTACCTCTCTAATCCATTATACTCCAACTAACTACACCTGAGAGAGATACAACCCCTGGAAGCGACTCCAGATTTTTCCGTATATATGAATCCGGTTATCCCTTTCCACCCCTAACTTTTCCATATTCAGGTTAAACAACATTTCCCGCAACCATTCCACATACGTAATTGGGGAGTCCGTCATCCAATATCGCAAAACTACCTTCTTAAACGAGCCAGAAATCAGGGCCATATAAAATCTACGCCCCCTAAACATGATTCCGAATAATCCCTATCAGACATATATCGAGTAAAATATTGGTCAATTCCCAACAATGGGTCAGCCCTTTGTTTAATCTGCATCCACAACCGCTTTATTGGTAGGCACTCCCAAAAATATGATACAAATCCCCACTGCCTGTTGGCACCTGAAACATTTCTGGTCCGGTCTACTACCCATCTTAAATAACTTGGAGGGGTCCAAAAGATTATTCAAAAATGAAACTGCATCACCCTCAACCTATCCTGTCTAAAATATCTATACATAAGCCTCCAGACAGCTTCCCAGTCCGCTCTTGGTCTTCCAAACAGTTAATCCAATATCTGGGCTTATAATCCATATCCATGAAAAAGGTCAAGAAGCTTTATAAACTCTAGAAACCGCGTGTGGTTCCCACACAACTTGCGCTAGTGATTCAAACCACCTACCGTCCACACGCCCGTCCCGAAGGTTACTTACCACCTGTGTTAATAAATGAGTAACTGGGTACAATTTAAAGGCCTGCTTAACTTCTATTCTGTACTTTGCCAGAATATCCCTAATTGGGGATACCCGACTATCCCCGACCAGATCCACAATTCGCAGTCCCTCCAACTGGGGAATCCATCTGCCCAGAACCATTCTCCCCCCAATCTTCAAATTCGGATTTTGACATATCGGTTGATACTTGTCCCTGTCCAGCACGTAACCAATCTTGGTACAAATCTGCCGATGAATAAGCAAAGATTTTACTATAGGGCTAGCAACCAACCTAGGGGGCAGTTTCTTGGGAATAGAATAGAGCAATGAGATCGGATCTATACCCGCCTCCCTAATCATTTCTGTCTCCAATCTAACCCACGAGGGGACATAGGACAAAGATTCTAGCTTGATGTCGGGAGCCAACCATTTCAAATATTTGCACAGGTTACTTGCCCAATAATATAATCTGAAATTTGGAAGTCTCAAACCTGCTTTTTCCCTAGGAGCCGCCAACTTACCATAAGCTCTACGAGGCCTTTTCCATCTCCAAATAAAGTCCGAGATTAAAAGATGCAACTCACTGAACCATTTTAGGGGCAACCAAACATTTAACATGTTGAGTGGATAAAAAATTCTAGGCAGAATATTCATTTTAACTATACTGATCCACCCC
Organism: Neoceratodus forsteri; assembly: GCA_016271365.2. Classification (NCBI taxonomy): domain Eukaryota; kingdom Metazoa; phylum Chordata; order Ceratodontiformes; family Ceratodontidae; genus Neoceratodus; species Neoceratodus forsteri. The sequence goes on from CM057454.1 coordinate 795,517,551, forward strand.
AGAGAGATATCGGCAGCCCATTCCACCTTTGCAAATCCTGCTTAATTATATTCCTAATTGCATTCAAATTAAGATTAACTAATTCTGCTCAGATCTGGCCAAGTAAATACCCAAATACTTCAACGTATGAGGAGTCCATTGCATACCCATTTCCACCACCTCCGACCTATGCACTCTCATGTTCAATGGAAGAATTTGGGTCTTCCCCACATTAATCCTGTAATTAGACAATCTACTATATTCACCAATGATTTCCAACACTGCTTTAATAGAATCACTTGACTGAGCAACATGCAACAAAATGTCATCCGCATACGCTGAAACCTTAAATTCTTGTGACCCCATTCTAATACCCATAACCCTAGAATCTAGTCTCACTTTAGCGAGAAGGGGTTCCAAATATAAATTGAACAAAAGAGGTGACAGGGGGCAGCCCTGCCTGGTACCGGATTTAAGGGGAAAACTTGCAGAGAATACTCCGTTACAATATACCATAGCCTTAGGGTCCCTATATAATGTAAACACAAATTTAATAAACTGGGTCGGAAAGCCAAATTTCTCCATAGTGTCGGATAAAAACTTCCAATCCACCCTGTCAAATGCCTTCTCCGCATCCACCGACATCAAGACACATGGGGAATTACAGTCCCTGGAGACGGAGAAGACATATGACAATTTACGCAGATGATCCGATGCCAGTCTGCCCTTCATAAACCCAACCTGATCCTGATGCACTAGGGTAGGTATGACCTTGGACAACCTAGAAGCTAGTATCTTCGCCAAAATCTTAATATCATAGTTAATCAGGAAATAGGTCTGTAACTTGTGACTTTATCTAGCTCTTTCCTCTTCTTTGGAATAAGCACTATCAAGGCCTCAAACAAATAACCATCTACTGTATCCAAAGTCAAAATACTTTGAAATAATCTTTTTAAACCGGGGCATAGCAAAGTCGCAAAACATTTATAAAAGTTAGGTGTGAACCCATCTGGGCCAGGAGCCTTATCAATGGAGAGCGATTGAATAGCCTCCAAAATCTCCTCTTCAGAAATTGGGAATACAAGCTCTCTCCTCTGACCCTCTGTTACCTGAGGAAGATTACAAGTAGATAAGAATTCCTCTACTTCTTCCTTACTAGGCCTAGGGGTCATTGGACTGTATAAATCCTTAAAGTACTCTTCAAATTCCTTAACAATATCCATAGGTGCTGTTTTAACTGACCCATCCACACTGGACGTAATACTCTGAAATATTCTAGATGCCTCCACCGCCCTTAATCTCATAGCTAAAAACCTACCTGACTTCTCGCCTTGATTCAAGTAGAAGGCCTTCGTTTTTTGAATCGCATATTCAGCCCTTTCTCCTATAATCCCTTCATATTCATGACGCAGCTTAGTCAACAGCTCCCTAGTATCCTCTGACGTATTCTTTGACAGATCTTTCTCTATATTCCTAATTCGAACCAGCAAAGATCTAACCCTTTCTTCCCTCTTTTTCTTTCTTACAACCGCCAATTTAATAAACTCTCCTCTTAACACACATTTTAGAGTACACCACCATAAATCCCCTCTAATAGTTAAGTAACTATTTTCCACTCCAAACTGTTCAATCCGACGTCCAACATACTCCTTTGTCTCCGTGCTACGGAAGTATTTGATTATTCAACTTCCAAATAGTCTGTCTGGTGATATTAGGAGTCAAATTAAGGGAGCAATGAACCATAGAATGATCAGAAAGAATCCCAAGCATAATACTACAGTTCTTCAGCCCTGATAGTAATTCTCTGCTCACCAAAAAATAATCTATTCTAGATCTGGACTTATGGACTTCTGATAGAAATGTATATTCTCTACTTGAAGGGTTCAAGACCCTCCACGGGTCACATAATCCCAGATTGTCAACCAAATCCCTAATAGCTCTTTGAGCTGGAGATAGACCCCTAATTCGCCTACCCTCCTTATCCAAGTCTGGAGAAAACGGCACGTTCCACTCTCCTCCCAACAGCATCGGAAGATGATGAAACTGGCCTAAAATATTTAGTATATCTGTGAAAAACCCAGGAGTGTCAGCGTTGGGGCCATAAATGCTTCCCAACACCAGCCTAGTTTGATCTAAAAGCCCTACTACGATTATATAACGGCCCGCCGGATCCACTATCTCCTTCTCACAAACAAAAGCCACACTCCTATGAAATAGTAATGCAACCCCTCTACCAGTTGTACTAAATTCAGCCCCAAATACCTGACCTACATACTTACATCTAAGTGTGTTCAACTCTCTAACAAGCAGATGCGTTTCTTGTAAACATATTATCTGCCCCCTTAAGAATTGCAAGTGTTCTAAAATCTTATATCTCTTTATTTTTTGCCTGATTCCTTTAATATTCCACGTGCAAAACTCAAACAGACCACCCATTCCCCAGATATCCTTCATAACTCCGTCGAACTGCTATCTCAGAACCATCAAACACCGATACACTACCAACTCGTGGATGAACAGATCTCCCCCATTCTATCCTCTCCAACCCCTCTCTAACATCCCCTCTCCCAACACACCCCCTATCCCTACCAAGCCACCCCATAACATACCAACTATATACATCAATGTCTTTTACCCCAAAAATCCCACCCAAACCCTCCCCCTCCCAACACCCCCACCCTCCCAAAGGCACATTGGTCCATGACGTCCATAGCTCCATTAACCAACCCTACCTCCAGCCTCCCCGACAAAATCACTACCTATAAACCCCTCTAACCAGAGTCCGATATTACATCCAATATATTCACTCCACCACCCAAACAGAACCTTACCCCTACTTATATTACAACCCCTCCCTCTTCCCCAAACAAACCAATAGAACCCCAACAGCGAATCCCAGCTAATACTATATTCAATAACATCAATAACATTCCTTAATCTTGTAACACATCACACTTTCTATTTAAGAAAAAAAAAAAAGTGGGGAAGAAGGGAAAATGAAAAAGGAAGATTCTTATCTGCAAGGGTTTCAACCCATATAGTCCATAATTCCATTGCATATGCAGATTCTATGCAGAGTAATAACCGATATCCAGTTCCAGGAGTAAGTTCCCAACAGATGACACCAAGTCCCAGGGATCCAGACTAGAAACAGCCCAGTCTCAATCAGACATCCACCACAGAAACATAAATTCCCTCAGGTCCAAGTGGGTACATCCGGTCTCCCCTATCCACACAGCAGCCCTTGGATAGCAACGAACCAGACAAGATCAAGAAAGGACCAATGTCCAAAGAAAAAGGAGCCGCTTCCCTCGCTCGTCCTAGAAAGGGAACTACTGAAAGCCCAAAGGAAACAACAGAAAAAGTCTGGCACGGCCCATATTGCAGTCAAGCCCATATCCAATTCGCTCTATTCCACTGCATATAAGGCCCCCTCCACAGTCGATTAATGCCAGATCTTGTACCCCCAAGGGGATCTGCATGCGGGACCAAACCCCACTTCACCACGTCACAGGGGAGGACTTGTCCATCCACATGAACGGGATACCTTTTCAGCAACACTCCGGTACATCCCAGGGGAGCAGAAAAAAAACCAAAAACATTTCCAGCACTGGGTCGATGAGCCCTTTGAAAAAACGAAAGATCACGATCCCTTTGCGCCTACTAAAGAACGGGAACCAGATCCAGTCAAATTCTAGCCCCATCAGCTTCACCAGGGCTACTTATAAAGCTCCAGTAGAGCTGAAGCCAGACCCTTTTTCGCCGCAGCTGCATCTTCATACGTGGACCACTGGCCAGCCACCAATACTTGCAGTCTCGCTGGATACAAAACTTTAAAACGTATCCCAGCCGGAATCAACTTTGAGACAATCGGGTGGTATTCCGCCCTCCTCTGCCTCACCGCCACCGGTAAATCTTGAGTCACCCTGATGGGGATTCCTTCCACCTCACTTCCTGAGCTCCTTAGCCTTCAGCAGAACAAATTGGCGTTCCTGATAATTCAGAAAGCGGACAATGAAAATTCGGCGAGGGCACCCGATGCTGGAGCGGCTGGCAGCCCGATGAGCCGCTCAGCGATATACTTGATCACCGAAAGGCGTCGGGCCTACCAATTCTTTAAACAGAGTCTGTGCAAAGAGGATCGGTCGGCACCTTCTTCACGTTCCGGGAGGCCTATAACTGCTAAATTATTTCTCCGATTCGACCCTCTAAATCTTGATCTTAGCCTCCATCCTGGCAAGTTTCTGCCTCAGATTAACTATCTCTGGCTCCTGTTTGTTAACTCTTTTTTCCAAAGAGGAGACTTTCACTTCGGTGTCTCCTGTGTGCCGAGATAAGTCCTCCAGCACTGAAGTCACTGCTTTAAGTTCCTCAGTAACCGCACACAACTCCGTGCGGAAAGGTTTAAATTCAGCCCAAAATTGTGCCAGAGTCAAGGGCTCGTTTTCTTGAAGAGAGCTATCCATCTCGTGACCATCACCCTCTGCAGTCACTCTCGCTCTTTTTGGTTGGGCCTTCACCGGAGAAACTGGCGGTGTGTGTCGAGGCGTACTTTTCCTCATTTCCACCTCCATATACACGATCACCTGAATAGTCAGGAGCCTTGTAGAATTACACGAAAGAGTGTAATCCCACTAATCCACCACAAATCTAGAAAAAGACCCAAATTAATGACGGCAGGAGGCTGGAGCTGAAAGGTCAGGCTGCACTCACAGAGCTGGCATCACGTGACTCCCCTCATGCCTATTATTCTATCGGGAAGTCAGGTTTAGTTGAAGGTTTTTAGAAAATCAGATTTTTTGAATGTCACTCATGTACTAAGTTTAGTCTGTACTCAGTTTGTATCTGTGCTCAATTTAATATTTTGTACAGACGTCAAACTTGTTTTACATATTCTTTTCTCAGTTATTACCATTATTCTATTTTGTCAAATAACAATGACCAATAAACACACTGGCCTAGATATTCAAACTGCACCCAAAAAGTGCGCAACAGCGGGAGTAAGCGCAAGTCCACTGCGCCCATGCGCAAGAAGCGCAATATTCAAAAACTGCACAGGTCAAGATGCGCCTGCGGCACACGACTGAATATCACGCCACCTGCACCATAGTGCAACCAGAGATGTGCAGTGGCGCAGTTCAGATGCACCATAGCGCAATCAGGGATGCTCAATGGAGCAGTTCAGATGCACCATAGCGCAACCAGGGATGCTCAGTGGAGCAGGGCAGCAGTGCAACAGCACAATCAGGGATGCACAGGGACAGGATGCAGGGGCCCACCACCCATGCCACAGATGGGCAGTGGAGCACACAGCAAAACAGACATCGCCCCCCACACCCCATGCACTGCACAACTGGTGGAGAGCTGGAATAACCACCGGCCCATGGATACCAGCAACAAACACACAGCGGGGGCATGGTGCCCCAGCACACCCCCTGGCAAGTTGTGACCGGCACACAAGGAGGGCCGACCACCCCGTGCCACACCATCCCACCAATGCAGAGCACACCCTGCACCGTGATCCCCAGGCACCCTGCCCAGGAGCGGCGTCCACCAGTGCAGGACACCCCATGTATGCCACCACCCCCACTGTGACAATGCAAACCTGTGCACCACAGAACCATGCAAGGCAGCCCCACCAGGAGCACCTGTCAGTGGGTGGCAGCACACAGCGATGCAACGACTGCAGACACAGTGCCACCATGCACGTCCCCCCAGAGGTACAGCTGAGAGAATGGCCATGCATCGGCACATGAAGTACCCCACACATGACAGGGCATGCCCCGGACCCCACCACCAATGGTACATCACCCTGCACACCCTCCCAAGGACACACCCCAACCCTGCACTGGCCACAACAGCCAGCGCAGACACCCACAGTGGTGCAGGGAAGCATGCACCACACAGGATGCAACAGAGTGCATGGACAAACACCACCCATACCCAAGGGCACACCAACACAGGGACACAGTAGTGGGGCAACCAAGCCCCCAGTGTGTGGCCACGGAAACCGTGTACACACGGCCAGCAACCCTCCATGGTACAGGAGTGCCAGCCACCCTGCGCAGGCACCATGGAGCTGTATGCCACCGGCATGCGCCTGGAGCACAAGTGACAGACAGTGTTGCACATCCCCTGTGACACACACAAGCAACAGCATGGAAGTGGGATAACAACAGTAGAGGCCACAGTGTCACCCGAGGCAGACATGCACCACACCAGTGACAGGAGGCAACCCGGCATTGTGCCGGGTACAGTGGCTGTCCAGCATGGACAGCCACCACTGACATGCCAGTGGACCGTGCAGGTCACAGACATGCAAGGGTGTCAGCTGCACAGGCCATGGACGGTCTGACAGGTGCACCATGGACACAGAGCATGTACCGTGGACCACTGCACACGGTCATCCAGTGCACAGGGAACAACAAACACACCACAGACAGTGACTGATAGCTACTCCCACACCATAGTCACTTCCCCATGGACACACACACACATGCACATGACTTCACCACCCCTGCCACCATGCACACCACTGCAGCTGAGCACCTATAGCCTGCTGCAAATCAGAGACCACCACAGTAGGCATAACAAAGCAAATGTATTGTAAAAGATCAAACAATACTATATACAGCTATTTACAAAAGGCTGGGGGGAAGGCCACAAACAAGGTGGGGGTGAGTAAGGGGCAGGAGTGAACAAATGGTAGAGGGAAGGAGAGGTGTGAGGGTGGGTCCAGGGGATAGGGGAAATCATGGGCTGTAGAATGCTGAGCAGGAGCCCCGCTCCCCGCTCTGGCTGCGCCTCCTGCCATGCTGCCGTCAGACTCCCAGATGGGCTAGTCTCTTGAGGATCTCCAGGGAGGTCCTGGCAACCTTCAGTATCTCCTGCAGCATCTCTTGTATCGCCTGCAACTGCCATCCACCTAGGACAAAGGAGCAGAGTCAATAGGTGTGAATGCACAGCCCCCTGCAGCCCACCCACTGTACATGGCATACGGCCGTGGGACATGCCTCTGTGATGGTGTGTGACCACCCACAGTGATCGTGTCCACAAGACCTGCCCACCCAGGTGCACACAGCCATGTGGACCACCGCACACACCCACCGGCCAAGTCCCGCACAGCACCACTGTGGCTGTACAGTGACATGGCTATGCGATGCGAAGGCAGTGGCACAGCCATGTACCCGGTGCATGCATGGACCACCATTGATGCACTCCCAGACATGTAATGCCACTGGACAGTGCTGACTGTATCAAGTTGCGTGCATGGCAGTGGTGTCAATGGATGGTGGCCATGCCCCGCTGCCCACCCTGTTACACAGCATGCAAAAATAATCATGGATGTAAGGCACTCACCATCATCAGGCTGGTCTCTGTGTCAGTCTGGTCCGGCTACCCTTGCAGCATGCTGTGGCTCATGGTGCAGCCTTCCCACCCTGGCACACCAGCGTTCCTCAGGGCCTAGGGTGCAAACATGGAGAGAGGAACATCAGTACAATCCAGTAGCAGAGTCCCCCACCCCCGTGTGTGTGCAATCCCACACAGCCATACCTATCTGCCCCCCACCCCTATACCACCACCATGGCCCACACTGGACGGTCCCCCATGTGCTAGACACATGCTACCATGATACCGGTACGGACGTTATCAGTGTATGGATGGGGCACCTACCTGGCTGTGGCACTGCGCCCCTCCTGGTGTGTGCCCACAGGTAAGCAAGCCTGTCTGAGTCCCAACGCTGCAGATCCCCATAGCGGTGCCTGCACTGGTCCACCGTGCACTCCATGCCCGTGTCCTCCTGCAAGGCCACCACCACCTCCTCCCACATGGCAATCCTGGCCCTGTCCAGGGGTGCCTCCCCAAATAGGGCAGCAGCATGGGGCTCCACCAACTGCACCAGATTGGCCGGTTCAAACCTGGCTCCAGATCGGTGCCTGTCTCCATGCCATCCTGCAATTTTTCAGCATCAAAATGGCACTCTGTAGCACACGTGCAGATGCTGTGCAGTACTGCATTGCCATTCCCCATTGTGCTGTCACTGAACAGCGCAATAGAGGTGCACCCATGTGGACGCATGGCGCCTAGGAGCAAAGGTTGACACAGGGTCAGGGGTCTCTCCTGCATGGACCGTCACAGCGTGATTGGTACTCACCGTGTGTAGCGTGGTAGGGTGCCTGTGTGCCAAGTCCTGTAGCAGCCTACCATGCTGTGGCCCCAGTGCACCCACAGTGGCCCAGTGCCAGAGCGCCATACATGTGAACAGCAGAGTAGCACCACTGGCACAATGGTGGCCATGCCCTGCATTGCCTCCCATGCACAGCACATCAGCAGCATTGCAGGTGTCAGCGTCAGCAACCCAGGCATGCACAGTTTGCTGTCCACTGCGCATGTCACAGAAATGCGCCCTTGCCTGAGCACGTTCAACACAATTTCGCAAGGTGCAACAGCGCGATATTCAGCTGGCATATGCAAATCAGCTAATCAGCTATTCAATGGCACAGATACCGCATAAGCATCCACTTAAAATTGCGCCTCGTCTCATTTGCATACGTTGCGCTATATAAATGCGACATTGGGCTGCAGAGGCCATAGTCTGGTATTGCAGTCTATTGTGGTGGGTTGCATGCTGTTTGGGAGTGTGGACTGAGGTGTGTGGGACATTCATGGGACTGCACAGTCACAGATAACACCTGTCATTCCCACAGGATCAATAATGAGCGATCGGGAGGTGGAGGAAGAGGAACAGAGATGTGGGAGGAAGAGGAGGCCAAACTTCATCAAGTCAGAAACAGATGCCCTGTTTGAGGCCTACCTTGACCAGGAGCCGCTGCTCAGCGGACAGCTGGGAACACCACAGGCCCATGCTGCTGCATGGGGAGAGGTGGCGCGTGCTGTCAACCTGCATGGCAGCCGCCAGTGGTCCGTGCAGGAGTGCAAGAAGAAGGTGGGCACGGACAGGTGGAGGATTAAGGATAAGGTGGCTGCCATCAGGGCAGCACAAGCTGCGACCTGTGGGGGACAGCCAGCCGTGCAATGCCTGACCCCACAAGAAGAGCAGGTTGCTGGCAGTATGTGGCGTTGTGCCATTGAGGGTGTTTCAGGTGGTGGATTCCAGACAGGTGGTAGCCCGTCACTGCATGGTAGGTCCTGATCTGTCACTGGAGGGGGATGAGACAGGGTAGGGCAGATACATTAATGCTACAGTGTTCCCTTACAGCTCATGAGTGTCTACGTGGGTCTGTGGTGGTGGGTTCGTCCACTGAGGGCAATACCATGGACATAGCGGAGGGTCCATCCACCTCCATAGGTGTCCAAGGGTCAGGGCAACAGTGGGCCTGCCTGGCTTTCCAGACTGATGTTGGTGGAGCAGGTGCAGTGGAGGCCCTGCCCATGTCCCAGCATGCCGGCATCCATGGATGCCGGAATGCTGAGACTCGGACTGGTGCCAGATCCGTCACTGATGATGATGGAGCTCACATCATGGACAGTGATAAGTGTGGGCTGCAGGATAGCCACACAGCAGGTTACAGCACGGGCATAGCAATGGGTGGTGCCGCCATGAAAGCCTGTGTGACATCACAGTCCCAGACTGTGCCTGTCTGCACCAGTGGAGCAGCAGTGGTGTGTGTCCAGGACAGTGGGGCTGTTGCAGCTGCTGTGGTGACACCGTTGAGCCCTGGAAAGCAGCAGCCGGAGGGGCAGTGTCAGCAGTTGGCCAATGGCCATGGGGGTACAGTGTCGAGGGGCAGCATCAGTACACCGCCTGTGGACATGCCCAGGCATGGCCCTGGTGTGCAGCGCCCACCCTCAAGGAGTGCTGCCCATCAAGGTAGTGAAGACCGTGAGGGACAGCATGCCAATCAGGTGGATGACCTCTTAGATGAGCACACCCGCATATTCCAAGATTCAGTAGATCAGCAGTTGAGGCTTATGACAGCTGTGGATGCAGTCAGTGCGGCCCTGCACCAGGCAGAGGAGTGGCGTAGCAGGGACACCGGTCTGCTCCTGGCAGGGATGGACCGGCTGCGGGAGGATGTGACCGCTGCCATTGACAGGCTGACACAGACAATCACAGCTGTCATGGCCACAGTGGGCACACAGTTATTTGTCCATGCATCGCAGACACCACGCAGTGCAATGTCCACCCCCCATTCCCAGCGTCGGGCGACACTCTCCTTGTCAATACCAGCTTCAGCTGTGGGCATCCTGAGCACATCTGGTGCAGGCATGTTCGGTGTACTGCAGACCCCTGCGCGAGCATGGTCGCATTCATGCAGCGGAACCCCTTGGGGACTGTCGGTGCCACCCCATGAGGCCATTGGTCAGCCTGTCACTGCTGGCGGGTTTTGGCGGGGCCACTCACACATCCGTGGTGGCCGTGGCACTGTGGCGCATTACTGACCTGTCTCCCACCAAGGCTACTGTCTGACACTGCCCTGTGTGCAGTGTGTTATTCAATGTGTAATGCACGGGTGGGGTACCCGGCCCTGCACACACACACACACACACACATGTTCCATCTGCACACTCTCCCGGCTGCTGTCCACTGTGGCATGTGCATGATGATGCCTGCGTTGCGCTGTCTGCCACTGTGCAATGGTGCCCCGCGTCTGACACACGCACAATGACAGGCACTGGGCGTGGTGGTCTGTGGACGTGTGTGTGGCTAGGGGTGGCGGTTGGGATCGGCGTTCCTCCTACCCTTTCTGCATGTCTTGTGGGGTGTGTATGTGTGTGTGTGTGAGTGTGTGTGTGACTGTGTGCCGTGTTAGACCTTGCCCATCCCTGATGGCGTGTGTGGTTCCATGCTCAGCCAATTCTCTTTACGACATGCACCCCTGGGGTTTGTCCATGTGTGTTTGTGGATTGTGCCCTTGCCATTAGTGGTTGCACATGGCCCCATGACTTACCTGGGTTGGTTGAAGTGTTCCTCTGTGATGGTGTTCTGGTGCAGCTGCACCATCCGGATCAGTCAGGGGCCCCTTCGACCAAGGGGGGGCTGCCCATCACCATCTTCACCAGCGTCCCCATCACTGTCCCCCTCTTCAACCTGTACGGCTATCCCACAGTCGTTGGCCATGTTGTGCAAGATGCAACAGGCCAGGAATAGCCTGCAGGCCTTTGAGGGGCTGTACTGTAGGGCACTGCCAGACATGTCCAGAATATCGCACAATGGCGCATTTTCAGACTTGCGCTGGTGCATCCCTGTTGCACATAGCGAAACCCTTTTGAATATCTGGGCCACTGTGTTTTTCTATGCAGCTGTTGCGCAAAAACAGGGTGTGTGCTTCCATTACTGTTACAGTTAGTGTTTCCACTTGCGTTTCCATGACCATTTGCATTATCGTTCCCGTGTATACCCCCATGTGCGTTACCCTTTGATTTCTCGTTTTCGTATGCGCTTGCGTTCATGTTTCTGTTTCCTTTGGTGTTATTTCTGCTGTTAACTTTCCCATTTGCATTTCCAATTGACGTACTGTCACCGTGTGCGTTACGGTTTGCTTTTCCATACGTGCTTGCATTTGCATTTCCATTTTTGTTCCCTTTGGCATTATTGTTGCTGTTACTGTTACCATTTGTGTTTACAATTGCAGGACCATGACCATGCATGTAACGGTTTATGTTTCTGTATGTGCTTGCGTTTGTGTTTCCATTTCTGCTTCCTTTGCCATTATTTTACTTGTTACCATTACCATTTGCATTTCCAATTGCGGTACCATGACTGTGCGCATAATGGTTTGCGTTTCCGTACACACTTTCGTTTGCCCTTCCATGTCTGTTTCCTTTGGTGTTATTTTTGCTGTTACCATTACCATTTGTGCTTACAATTGTGGTACCATGACCGAGCGCATTACGCTTTGTGTTTCCATACACGCTTGCGTTTTCCTTTCCGTTTTTGTTCTGTTTGGTGTTATTTATGCTGTTAACATTATCATTTGCGTTTCCAATTGTGGTATCATTACCGTGCGCATCACGGTTTGCATTTCCTTATGTGCTTGTGTCTCCTTTTGCGTCACCGTTCTCTTTGGTGTCACTTTGTGCTTGCATTTCTAGTAACGTTTGCTTTTCCATTTACGTTTCAGTCACCATGTGCACAACCGTTAGCAGTTGAATTTCCCTTGCACTTACCATTACTATGTCACAAAAAAATCACGTGCTCTCACCACTACATTCCAGTCACTATTTCTACTGCACATTCTCAAAAAGAAGGGAAATTAGAGGCAAAAAACCCTGTTTAATGCATCAGTTAGGGTTGTTCCACAGCGACAAAAACAAGGAAATTTGGAGTTAGGGTTGAAAGCCCCCCTTGCACCCCCCCAAGCCCATCACCCCAACCGCCAATGGGGTGTGCACTGGGGTCATCGGTTTAAGTACCTCAGTGGAATCAACAAAGTCCAAGAGGGTAGCATTTTTCAGAAAAAGAGATGTGTACGAACAAGGGGACACAATTTGAAGATTGAGGGGGGATGGCTCATGGGCAATGTGAGGAAGTAATCTTTCACAGAGAGTATGGCGGATGCATGAAACAGCCTTCCTGAGGAGATAGTGGGGTCTAAAACTGTGGGAGAATTCAAGAATGCATGTAACAGACATAAGGCATTTTTTGTGGGGGGTAGGAAGAAATAGGCTGTTGGTCAAATAGGATCTGCAGCTTATCCTTTAGGTAGGGAAATGGGCAGACTAGGTGGGCCAAACAGTCCTTATCTGCCATCAAAGTCTATGTTTTTATGTTTCTTAACACTGAACCTGATGGAGACATCACCTATAATGAAAGATTTTAGCTTTTGGGCAGAAAACCTTATTGATTTATATGATTTGACTGAACTATTGGCAGAACTAACATCAAACCTGGACATACTTCATCCAAAACATACACCATTCAGATTGAAATCAATATCCTGTCTGGGAACTTTTACCTGTCCTGTCATTACTCAATTTGAGTGCATTATTAGCTAGGAGATAGAGAAAAACATGGAAGGAAAGAACTTTCGATTCAGTAACAGTATTACCTCACAGGAACAGGAGGCCCTCAAGGAACTGAGAGACCTTACAGGTATGATTATTAAGCCCTCTGATAAGAGGGGCAACATTGTTCTCATGGCTGACAGCTTTTATGTACAAAAAGTTAATGAACTCTTGAATGTAACAGATGACTATTTAAAATTAAATGCTAACCTCACTAAAACATACCAGGGGGAATTAATGCAACTGATCACGAGGGCATTAGAACAGGGTTGGGTAATGTGTGACGACGCATAATTTTTACAATTACAATCTCCAGTGGTCCCGACCTTTTACATACTGCCCAAAACCCATAAAGATGCAAAACAAAAACAAAAACCCTGTCAGGCCCGTGGTTTTGAGCACTGGGTCAATCACTCAAAATTTGGGCATATATCTTGATTATCAATTACAGCCATTTGTCACAACTTTGAAATCGTACATAGGGACAAAATGAGATTATTTCATAAATTACAGGGGTTTGTGTGGGATGCCAGATATCTATGGCTTACAATTGATGTTAACAGTTTGTATACTGCATCCCACACATTAAGGGACTGGAGGCAGTAGAATAATGTTTGACTAGGCTGGCAGATCTATTACAGGTTCCTAAACAATTTATTTTGGAGGGATTGGAATTTGCTCTTAATGGAAACTATTTCACATTTGATAAATAATACTACCTTCAAAAGCGTGGCAGAGTGATGGGGGCATAATTTGCCCCATCCAATGCCAACCTATTCATGGGGCACTGGGAGGAGATTTACATTGACAGTGAAGTGTAAAATCCTTATAATAAAACAATTGTAAGGTGGATGTGGTGTATTGACAATATTCTCTGTATCTGAGATGGCTCTGTGGAAAAGTTGAACTACTTTTTACAATAGTTAAGCACAAATAATTTCAATTTTATGTTCATCTCAGTTACTGACCCTAAATCAATAAACTTTTTAGACATTATTCTCCACGGCACCCCAGATTGGAAAATTTCAAGATGTGGCCATAGAAAACCATTAGCAGCAAATACCATCTTGCACTATAAAAGTGCTCACTCTAAGAAACTAAAAGATTCCATTCCCGATTCTCAACACATGAGAATTTGGCAGAACTGGTCAGATAGAAATACATTTGAAGTACTTGCCAAGGAACTAACTGATCGACTTTTAAATAGGGGGTACCAACAGTCAACACTAGATTAAGAACTCAATAAGGTGAGATTGCTAAACAGAGATGACCTATTGGTCCTAAAACAAAGGGAGACAAAATAGACCACACAAAGTACCTTGGTCCTAGACTTCAATCCCATAGCAGGCCTGACTGGTAACATTGTTCACAAATACTGGCCAATTTTGCAATCAGATGATGGCTTACAGGAATGTGTGGGTAACAAACCTAGGGTCACATTCATCAGGGGAAGATCATTGGGAGATTTTTTCACATCTAGCCACTTCACTCAGCCATATACACAAACCACTTGGCTCACATCACAGTCCAAAGGATTTCATAGATGTGGTTTTTGTAATGTATGCACATACACATCGGAAGCCTATGTGTGTATACCCCCTTATCAACGAGATCAAAGTGTGGAAACAAGGCAATTTTTAAAATGCTTTAGCACTTATGTAGTGTATATAGTCTGGTGCCCAAGTAGACTCCAGTATGTGGGCAGAACAAAGTTAGTTCTAAAACCTAGAATCCAAGAACACATTCATGCCATATATAACAAAAAATATGACAATGCAATTGGAGCATACTTTGGAGTTGTGCATAAAGCAAATTCCCATGGCCTCAAATTTACATCCTTTGAGTATGTGCCACCCTTACCCAGAGGTGGGAACAGACTCAATGTCCTTATACAAAAAGAAAGTAGATGGATCTTTCATTTGAAAGCACTGAGTCCATATGGCATTAATGATGAATTGGACTTCACACTCTATTTAAAATAAACAAAATAAAATGGGCAGCTACCCATGTCTAAATAAATAAATCTGAGTTACCATACAAAAATAGAAAAATATCAAAAATGATGGCTAATTAATATCATTTAGTTATCAGGTCCTTTGTTGTTGATTTTTAGTCTCTTAGTTTTTTAGTTTATTACTAATATATCTGCCTTTGTTCTCTTTTTTTAACCACGTAAATTGAAGAACAACTGTCAATGACATTTTATTTCCTCGATTATCCAGTCATTCCACAAAATTAGAAGTTTAACACTGGACTCTCTAAAGGAATATTATACCTATCTATTATCTTCACTTCTCCCTCCCGCTGCCTTTTGTCTCCATGTCTCTAACTTTCTCTACTCTTTATAAATACAATTATTAGATGAGATTGAATATAATCCCAAACTCTCTAGTAAAAAGGTCATCCACATTTGAAGTTTAAAAATCACCTTGGTGAAACCATTAATGGACATTTCTCCTCAGAGGGATATATAGGTGGATCTAAAATCATAGCCATAACATTGGAATAAATAATGAAATAATTGCTGATTATCATTATTAGAAATTAAAAAATTAAACATAATTAAAAAAACACTCATTTTGTTAATTTGTTCTAAAAAATAATTAGTGTGAGATATGCTTGTATCCTGTATACAAGATCCATTGTAATGGGCAACGGATGGAAGTAGGAATTTATCTGAGCCATAAAACATTTTTTAAATAAATCTAAAAATATACTGTATATCATGCACTCAATGTTTATACCTGCTATTCCTCTCTTTCCCTCCTCTCCCCTTCCCTTTTTCTGTATTAGAAAATACTTCCCTCATCTCTCTTTCCTTTTAAAAGTATGCTAATAATAAAAAGAAACTTAAATATAATTTATTAATATTTTGGACTATTGATATTGTATTCTAAGAGAAAAAGAAAGAAAGAAAAAAAAGAGACTGGGAAAAAATAAATAAAAAAAGGAAAATTCTCTGTTTCTAATTTATAGAGGAATATTTTGCTATTACCATTGGTGTCACAATAAAAATCCCATGTACTAAATGTTATGTATTTGTACTACATTAATATAATATACATACAATAACAAGTATGTTTCTGAACTGTCACATGGGAATTTCTTTACAGTGCTATTATTTTATTTTGCATTGTTCTTTTATGGCACTCTGATTTATAAAAATTCAGAGCACATTTTTACTTTAGTGTCACTTTAAGATGAGAGGTCTGTAACAATTCATAGACACACCCCCTTAGGGAAATCTAATGGTTGAAGTACTGGGGCTGCAGTTTTTGACATGTTTGTCCATGCTTCACCTTCTTTGAACATGCAATAAATTGCACTTAAGCATACTCCTGGAGTGCCGGTCTTTTTGTCTACACCAGTGTGGTAGTCCATTGATCGTGTATGTTTTATTTTTATTTATTTATTTATTGAAGGTATCAGAATTACAATCCTTTGAGTCAGAGACTCCTTTTCAAAGGCTCCATGTCAATAAGACAATATTTTGACATACATATAGCTGGAAATACAATAATGGATAAGAGAAGTATATAAGCATTTTAACATACAATAATGGATTAAAGAATTATATAAACATTTTAGCATACATACAGGCAGGGAAATACAATAATGGATAAAATAAGAACATAAGCATGACAAAGTGAATGGGATTATAAAAACATAGCTGGTATTGCACGGACAGGATCTGGGAAACAAAAACCTAGTGGAAGAGCACACAATGAGGGGTGAGATAACAACAAAAATAAAAAGAAAGAGACCTAGGAATAATTATATCAGATGACCTAAAGGTAGGCAAGCAATGTGAGAAGGCAGTAAGGAGGGCCCAGGGCATACTGGGATGCATAGGGAGAGGCATCAACAGTAGAAAACAGGAAGTTGTTATCCCTCTGTACAGACAGTTGGTGAGACACCATCTGGAGTACTGCGTGCAATTCTGGAGATTCCATCACTGCAAAGACATAGACAGAGTGGAGGCTGTTCAGAGGAGGGCAACCAAAATGGTTCAGGGTCTGCACCAGAAGACATACGAGGAGAGACAAAAGCAGCTTAATATGTATACCCTAAAGGAAAGGAGGGGGGGGGACATGATAGAAACTTTCAAGTATCTCAAGGGAATTAACAAAGTACAAGAGGTTAGCATCTTTCAGAAAAAAGAGATTTGCAAGAACAAGGGGGCATAATTTGAAGACAGGGGGATGGCTCAGAGGTAGTGTTAGAAAGTATTTCTTTCACAGAGAGGGTTGTGGATGCATGGAACAGCCTTTCTAAGGAGGTTGTGGAGTCAGGAACAGTGGGAGAATTCAATAATGCATGGGACAGACATAAGGCATTTCTAGTGGGGGATAGGAGGAAGTAGGCTGTTGATTAACTAGAATCTGCAGCTTATCCATCAGGTAGGGAAATGGGCAGATGAAGTTGGCCATGCGGTCCTTATCTGCCATCAAATTCTATGTTTCTATGTTAATAGAGACCTAGGACTGCATGGATAAGCATGTAGAGATTAGGACGGACGAGGTCCTTTGACAGACTTGGGTAGAATGCAAAGGTGGTAATCTGCATATGACAAAGAGTAATTAATGAGTAAGTAATTGTAGACTAGGCAGGACAGAGTCCATTGTTGGAGGGGTCAGGGGCAGTTACACGAGCGAGAGGAGAGGAGGTGGTTTTGGAGAAAGGATCTGAACCGACCAAGCTTAGGTTCAAGGGTTGTGTTGAGGGGGAGGGAACTGAGCCAGGAGGGGGCCTCTAAAGTAGAAAGAGCATTGACCAAGGGAAGTATTGTGTAGAGGAACTAACTGGGTAGGTTTCAGTGAGCTCCGGGTGGTCTTGGTGGTAGGAGCAGGTTGTATGAGGGGGAGAGACTGGGGCAATTAGGCCTGAGGATATCTTTCAAGCTAGGAGGCAGGTTTGGTACTTTAGTCTGCCATCAAAGTCAAGCCAGTTCAATTGGCTGTAAAGCATGCAGGAGTGGGTGGATTTGGGGCAGCCTAGGGCAAGGCAACAGACCTTGTTTTGTGCACTTTTTACTCATAGAAGGGCAGTATTATCAACAGCCCCGAATATCAGATTGCCATAGTCTATGATAGATAATACTGAGGTCGTGATGGCGAGCTGGAGGGATTTGGGGTGAAGACAGCTTTGGTGTCGATAGAATAGACCAAGACGGGAGTTAACAGAGGTACAAAGGTGATGAATGTGGTCATGAAAGGTAAGGGCTGAGTTAAAGGTGACTCCTAAGTACTTAAAGGTATCCACCTGTTCAAGAGGAAGCAAAAGGGAGATAGTGATGTGAAGTGGGAAGTGCTTGAGTCTGTTTTGATGGTGTGCAAAATGCATGACTTTGGACTTTTTTTTGGTTCAGAATGAGCTTATACTTGAGGAACCAGGACTCAGCCTTGGTAAAGGCATTCTGGAGGGAGAGTTCTAAGGAGGCAGGGTTGGTGTGGGAAGTAAAGAGTACAGCATCATCTGCATAGAGGAGGATATTCCTGGTGCATGCCTTAGGTAAGGAGTTAAGGTAAAAGCTGAGCAGAAGGGTGCCAAGGATGGACCCCTGTAGGACACTGGAGAGGATGGGAAGGGGTTTTGAGAGGGTGTTGCAGGTTTTGACCTTCTGTGAGCAGCTCAATAGAAAATTAGAGTACCAGGCCGTGGCTTACTGGTTGAGACCAAGGTGAGAAAGAGTAGAAGGAAGGAGGGTGTGATTGACAGTGTCAAATGCCTTTGATAAATCTAGGCAGACAGCACCAGCCAGCCTTCCATTGTCCAGGTTAGAGTGAATGTAATTGGAGGATTCCAAGAGGGCAATAGAGGTGCTGTGACTTGTATGAATGAATCCATGTTGTTTAAGGATAGGAGGTCATATTTAGAGAGGTATTCAATGAGTTGGTCCATGATAATGCATTCCAGGGCCTTGGAGAGAGAGGGAAGGATGGAAATTGGATGGTAGTTGCAAGGGGAGAGGTGGTCATCACTTTTGTGGATTGGAGTGATGACGACCGTCTTCTAGTTGGAGGGGAATTTACCAAGATGGAGCGAGAGGTTTAGGAGGTGGGGAGAGAGAACCACATCTAAAACCAGGTGCAGGATCCGAAGGTCGAGCGAGTCACTATGTCGGGTGCCACTCAGAGCTTTAATGGGATGTGAGACAGTGTGGAAAGGGGTGGAGGGGTGGCAGTATGGTGGATTGAAAAGCCAAAACATCCCCCCCACACACACATCTCTACTCTACCCTCACCTGTTATCCTCCCCTGCACCCTCCCCCCTCCCATCCCCTAGTTCCATCTCCCCCCTCCATGCGACTCTGCTTGGCTGTCTCTCATCCTTACCACCCTTAGTCTTCATTCCTGCCTATTCCTGCCTATCTCTGTTGACCCACCAAAGCTCTGAGTGGCACCCGACATCGTGACTCGCTCGACCTTCGGGTCCTGCACTTGGTTTTAGATGAGGTTCTCTCCTCTCTATTGAAGAAGTCAGGGGGAAGGATAGAGCTAAGGTCAGAGAAGTAGTAGCAGTAAGTAATAAGTGGTAGTAAAAAGTTTTATTCATATAAATATATGAACTTGGATGTTCTCAATTGAGCCCAGGCTCATTTACAATGAGGTCCTATACAAACAAATTTCACATAATATACAAACTTTACAATAGATCAGACATACATACTTTACAATAAATCTAATGTACAGATTACACAGATTAAGTTAAAAAGGATAAGCATGCTACAGAATTAACGACAATTCCTGACAATAGTAACTTGCTGTCTGAACCATGCCCTAATATAACACCAAGATAATTTCCCTTTACAAAATTTAATATTAGCCGGTAACTTATTCCATGCCATTGGTCCTCTATAGAAAACAGAATGTCTACCTATACTATGTCTACCTAAGTTATACCTGGGAACAACAAACTCAGGATTGAATGATGCTCATAGTGAGCATAATTTAGTTTGGCGTGGGATCACTGCGTCAATGTATGGAGGCAGGGTTCCCAACCAACATCTGCACATAAAAGCAAGCAAGTGCTCCTGTCTATATTCAGAAGGTCGCAGCCAATGGAGGCGGTTAAATAGAAAACACTTATGGGTAATCCTATCAGTTTCATGAATGAATCTGGCTAATCTACCATAACGTACATCAATTCTTTCCAAATCAGTTTTCTTTGCATTAGCATAAATAAAATCCTCATAATGTAAGGTGGGTAAAAACATCAAACGTACTACTTTCTTCCTGGTGTCAGTGCTCATACAGTATCTAACATGATACAATGCACCAAGTTTTCTCCTACACTACTAGAAGGAGGTATTGAGAGTGTCAGCAACCAGCTGTATGTCACTGGTGCATTCACTTTAAGTTGAGTTTGGAGGGAGGTGGCTTTGCCATTGAGGGATTTCATGTTTTCCCAGAATTTGCGACCCGAGCCCCAGGATGAGGTTAGGGAGAATTTAAAATATTCTAGCTTGGCTTTTCAAATAGTCCAAGTGCACTTGTTACACACAGCCCGATAGAGTTGTCTGTCAGCTGGGCTACCAGAATCAATGGCTTCTTTCCACAGGTCATCATGACATCACATAAGGTCAAGAAGGGATGAGGAGATCCAGGAGGTGTCATGTCCTTTAACCACCATCTTAATGAGGGGGGCAGATCTATTACAGGCTTCATTAAAGGTACTAATGAAATAGTTAAGGATGGCATCAAGGTCCTGGGAGCGATACAGAGGGACCAGTCACATAGGGAGAGATGGGATTTCAGGTGACCAAGCATTCCCAGCCTGAGCAATCTGGTAAAGACAGTTTTTGGTGGTGGCTTCTTTACCAGGCTGGACCAGGTACAAAGAATAGGGGTGTGATCGCTAAGGGCGTTGGGGAGGACAGTGATGTCAGTGATTTTGTGGGGGTGGTTGGACATGACTAAATCAAGTAAGGTGGCAGCACCACTATTGTGATTGAGGTGTGTGGGGCAAGTAACTAGTTGAGCAATGCCAAGAGCTGCTAGAGCATCTTTGTAGGGGGAGGCTGAGGGAGAGAGCCATTTTATGTTGAGGTCTACTAGTGTAATTAGCTCAGTTTTGGTGGAGGAGCTGGGAGAGATAGTGAGTTACTGAAAGGCAGGTTTCTGGCCTTGTGGTGGAATGTAGACAGCTGTGATTATCAGAGGGGCCCTGGAGGGGCCAAGGGAAACATTGAGAGATAGGGCTTGGGAAACACTAGCTAGCTGGGGGGGGAAGGGGAGAACTTGAAAGGAATCTAGTATATAGATGGCACAGCTGCCCCCACGCTTGCCAATTCTGTCATTGTGATAAAGAGAGTATCCAGGAATTGAGACAGAGGAGTCAGGGGTGGATTTGGATAGCCAAGTTTCCACTAGGGCGAGGATGTTGGGATGGTGTTGAGCTATCCAGACCTGGAAGTCATTGAATTTTTTTGGGAGACTACAGATATTAATGGAAGCAATGCATACTCCTGGCACTGGGGCATGTGACTGGGGGGGAAGGGGGGCAGAGTTGAGGTGAATGTTCCTTGATATAAGAAGCAGGAAGAGAGTTCTGAAAAGCAGCTGGTGTAGGGCTTTCTTGCGAGCGGTTGAGGTGGTCTGAGTGTTGGTGGGTCGAGAGAGATAGGCAGGAATAGGCAAGGAATGAAGACTAAGGGTGGCAAGGATGAGAGACAGCCAAGCAGAGTCGCATGGAGGGGGGAGATGGGACTGGGGATGGGAGGGGGGAAGGTGCAGGGGAGGATAACAGGCAAGGGTAGAGTAGAGATGTGTGTGTGGGGGTGGATGTTTTGGGGTGTGGTTTGGGGCAAGGGGGAGAAATGTAATGAGGAGGAGGGAGACAGGTGCAAGTAGGGCAGGAAGGGGCACCATAGTGTTCTGGTGTGGCAGGATTGGGGACAAAGGGGATCTACAGACACAGGGCAGCCTGGATAGTAGACAGATAGGGTGCCAGACAACCATGTGGAGGGTACAAGGTTCGAGACCCAGGAGCGGGAGAAGAAAGAATAGTAGCTGAAGGGGGGAAAGAAGGCACGACAGCGCTCTAGTGGTAGGAGAAGATAACTTGCTAAGGGTAGTTTAGGCACATAGTCACATGATGGGGAGGGCACTATAAATTAAAGAATGCCCTTGGGTGGGAGGGTTTTTGGGGTGTGTGGGGCAGTCGACAGACAGCGTCAATGGGCTAACCCTCCCCACACAAAGGAGCTATTTCCAGAAGGAGCCAATTACCTTTCAGGGCTCCCACGGTCCTGCTCTGCCCAACAGTGAGTGTTTCTGGCTGAGTGTGCTGGGGGATTAGGTCCCATGGCCGGAAATAGGGGGGAGGACAAAGGAACCAGAAATCAGTGTACAGCGGGAGAAAGGCTTGAGAGATACAGGAAGCAGAGAACCCAGTGCGCGTGCGCAAGCTGGGAAACACCAACAGACTGAAGAATGGATTAGCAATGGGGCCTGTGGAAATGCTAGAGGATGCCAACCATGTGATGGGCCTGCAGCAGCTTCAGCCAGGCTGAATCAGTAAGTTCTTAGCCAGACAATACCAATACTAAGACTAGCATAGAGAGCAATGCTGTAATGAACTGTAGGAAGCTTAAAAAATGCTCTAAACCCTAGTCTGCGGCAGTCGCTAAGTAACATCAGCAGGCTAGAGAATACAGTGGTTAAGAAACAAATAAGCAGGCACTCGGCTAGCAGTATGCAGGCAGCCCTAAAACATTATGAATTCAGTGAGATTCATGGCTCTTAAAGCTCCGGTTGAAATCAGCAAAAATTCAGGCAGTGAGGAGAAAAGTTACAGCCAAAATATTCAATCAGTCAGCATAAGAGGACAGAAAATCAGCCCCACACAAAGGACCTGTTCCCAGAAGGTGCTGAATACCTTTAAGGGCTTCTGCAGTCCTGCTCTGTCCCCCAGTGAGTGTTTCTGGCTGAATGTGTTCTGAGATGGAGTCCTGCGGCCTGTAAGGGCTCCTGTGGTCCTGTGCTGTCCCCTAGTGAATGTTTCTAGCTGAGTGTGCTCAGTGATGGGGTCCTGTGACCTTTAAGGGCTCCTGCAGTCCTGCTCTGTCCCCTAGTGAGTGTTTCTGGCTGAGTGAGTGTGTATGTAGTATGTGAGTGTATATAAGTATGGGTGCAAGCATACACCAGTGCTGGGTGACACAGTGGGTATAGGCAACACTACTGTTTCTCTGCCACCCAGTGTGCAGCCGTCTGTGTGCAAATTCACAGTTGTGACCCATGTGTTGTTGCCAGTGTCCTCACCAGTTCTGGGGTGTATGCTCCCTGAGGACGGAGTGTGTACACAATGCTGCTGGTGTATGTTCCCACTGGTGCTGGGTGTGTGTTTTCACTAGTATTGAGGTGTGTACTCGCTGGTGCTGGGTGTATGTTCACAGAAGTTGTGGTGTATGCTCACTGGTGCTGGAACGTGTGCTCACTGGTGCTCAGTCGTATGCCACATGGTGACAGAGTGTGTTCTCACTGGTGTAGGGGTGTGGGTTGTATAGAGACATAGGGGCTATTGGCAGTGCACCCCACACACAGCATGGGTGAAATGTCACTGTACTACAGGAATGCATGCTGCTTCAGTGGGTACACCACTCTGTACATAACAGTGCTATATAACTCCCTTCTCCTCTCCCAACAGCTCACCACACCATACTGGGCATGGTGGGAGATGCTCCAGGACCATCTTGATGGTATATGCCCCTGCTGTCCACCCATCTGCACCAGCCAGTGAACAGCAGTGAGGAGGATGTGGCAGAGGAAGATAACAAGACCAACACTGGAAGCTGGTGATAGGATTGGACTGTCCTAGACCTGGGGGCATTGTGCCCCCCGCAGCCCCCGCACCAGTGGGGCCCAGATGCTGTCCCCTCATGACCTAGTGATCACAGCATTGCAGCCCACCACAGCCTCTGGCACAGCTGTCTAAGCCACCCTATGTCCCCAACTACAGCACAGCCATCGCTCTGCCACTCCAGTCCATACTGCAGGTCCAGCCACCGCTGTACTTTCCTATGATGCATCCTCCAGGATTGCTGCAGCCTTGTGTCCCCAAGTCCATCCTGCTGGGCCAGCCCACTGCACCCACAACAAACCACAGTACCTAAGACTGTGGTGCCACAGTCCTTACAATGGCTGAGGGTGCAACCTGCCCCTGTCCCAATGGACAGTCCTTGGTGACATTGGGATGTGGCCAACAACTAACAGCTACTGCGTTCCACTGTGGAGGCACAGAGTGTTGCACAGCAGGAGCTGACATGCCTCCACCCCATGCTGCATGAGGACATGCAGTGAGCCAAGGAGTGGGTAGAGGCATGGATGCAGAGCTCATGGTGGACCTATGTGACCTGCACCAGGATCTGGCCACTAGCATGACCACCTGCATGGATTGTCTGTGTGTCACTGTGCTGGAGGCTGCAGCCATAGTATCAGGCACTGTGAGGGCCAGACATAAGCCTGTCCTGACCAATCAGAGTAGTACCAGCCCACAATGAACACTACAGCATATGTCAGTGCCAATCAATGCTGGGACAAGAATGCCCAACACTCCCAGGACTCCCAGGTCATCTAGGACATCACACACGCCAGGTCATGACCTGCTCCTCCCCGTGGACAGTACCCTGTAGGCCAATGGTCAGGTTGGTAACACCATGCCCACCCTCATTCTCCCATACCCTGGATGAGGTTCCCCCCACCTTACCAGGTGCAATCCAGACATTCTTTCCATACTTGAGGAGGTGGTAGCAGACACACATAGGTTGTGCATGGCCACCCCTCGCCAACATGTTCCTCCTCCCTCCCCCACACTACCAATGTGACACCCACATTTGCCCCTATGACCTGCCATAGGCAGTCTTAACTGTAATTCTATTTACCCCCATCCTGGATTGGCATGTTTCTCTGTTGACAGCCCTTTAGGACCCCCTGTTAACATGGACTTATTTGAGTGTTTGCCCTATTTGCTACTGCCTTCCTAGCTGCAGTGCATTTCTGTTTCCCCCAATTTTTTACCTCTGCTTGGCATGATGTTCTGTATGCACTGTTCTTGGTGTTTTATAATACACTGAGTAAACATATTAGAGTCTCCTGTGTGGTCTGTACTCACCTGCCATGTCCTAAGATGTCTCTTATGAGTCAGGCTCTGTACTCCTGGGCAATTCTGGGATCACACCTGTCGAGGTACTCTGGTATCCCCTAGTATTTCTGGCTCAGAATCCATTGCAGGTTGTTCTTCTGGAGCCAGCATGCATATTCAATGGTTGAGTGTCATGTTGTGTAGTATACAACAGGCAACAAATATGGTGCAGGTCTTCTAAGGGGTGTACTGTAGGGAACTACCAAAATGATCAAGGCACCAGAACTGCATTTTCAGAATTCCAAAGACATGCACGGTGATGTTGCACATGGCACTATGTGCCACATTGTACTTGTCCTCTGCAATGGAAGCAGGGTATAGGACAGGTGTAAGGAGCCAGGGATGCAGGGGGTAGGCACTGTCCCTTAGGAAGGTAAATAGCATTGCTTAGTGTCATCATATACAATAAGGATCAGAAGGAGGTCTTTGGGGTATATTTACAATGAGGTGCCCACTAGGGATGTCCCCTTGTTCAAACCTCCAGCACAGGATGAAGCTGTGCCATATGAAGGCATCATGGGTGCAACCTAGGTACCATGCCAGGACACTGATGATGAACCCTGTTGCATCGCTAACCACCTGGCAATTGATTGAGTGGTACCCCTTCCTATTGAGATATGCCTCCACTCCATCACCAGTGGGTGCCTGGATGGCAACATGAGTGCAGTCGACATCACTGAGTACAGATAATAGGAGCACAACCCAATGGAAGTGCTGCATGGTTGCTGTTCATTTGGCTAGGTAAGACAATTAACTCCCCCAGTGTGGGCCAGCAGAGCTTCTAGAAACTGACCCAACAGGCATGAGGTGATTGACTTTGAGTTACCGGTGGTGTCTCCAAATGGTGTCTGCAATATTCCAGTGTCCAGGAAACATTGTGCAGACATCGCCTTGAGCTCTATGGACAACACATGGCTGTGCTGGGTGCCTGTATGGAGCTGGACATGCAGCAGCTCCTACAGCTGCCTGATCATGGGCCTACTGAGCCTGTACCAGCCCACAATTTGGTCATCACTGATGATGCTAAATGTGACTCATAGACAGTACTGTCTGTGTGCAACATAGTTCCTCTGTGGCCTATATCTGAGCCCAGGGTGGGCATTGTCCCTGGCAGACTGTGTGCACTCCCATGAGTGTCATCTTGGAATGTGGCCTGCAGTGTTTCCACCAGCCTCTCGGGTTTGCCCAGTTTAAGGTGGCCTTTTATAGGTGGTAACTGCACACCCCTAAGTGACCTGTGCAAACCCGTCTTTGTAGCACTAACATGCTGAGTATCATACTGCACTGATATGCATGGTCCATCCCCCACCTTTCCATACTGCATGTGTTATCTCTGTGCAGGGGCACAAACACATTTATTGCATGCAAAGGTTCCTTTTGAATATGGTATTTTGGTGCAGAACCCATGCACAACACAAGTACGATCACTTTGCACTTGCGCCAAAACAATAATACCCTGACAGGGTGGGTGATACTGGGCAATACTGGACTGCCCAGGGGCATAATGAGGCCTGATGCCACAGACAGAGGGAATTATAGCCCCTGGAAGGTCTGGTATTGCCAATACCACCCACCCTGGAGGGTATTATTGTGGTTAGAAAATGGGCTTGGTTTTATTTAAATAGAATGTTTAAAAACAAAATTAAAAAGTATAAAAACATTAATACAAAACATTAAAAAAGCTGGTTTGAGCTGGCCTGTCGGCACAGCAGTTGGATTCCAGCTTGCGACGCCAGCGACCCGGGTTCGGGAATGGACTAGGGACACTGGAGGGCCAGCCGGGGAGAGATGGATGGGAGCATCTGGAGACTGCTCACCTCTCTCAGGGGGAGGGTGGATTCAGGACCCGGCATTTGCTGACCCCTGGCAGAGGTCTGGGGTATAGCAACATGCTGGGGCTCTACATACCAAGGGGGGGGTCATGGGGAATGCCGGCTTACGCCTTGACGTTGTGGCAACCACGCCCCCAAGGGAGCAAAGCAGAAAAGGCTCCATGGATAACCGGATGATGGTCACCAGCTCCCGTTGTTGCCGAGACCCCAATGCAGCCTACATTCACCCTAGCAGCACCCAGGCCAAGTATAGTGTGCTGGCCGGCCCCTACTAGTGCCTATCTCCCTCGGAGGAGGGGGACCCACCTGGTGAAGGGTTACATCTGGGTTACCCGGGGGGGGCTGCAGATATGGGGTGAAGGGCTGGCATCAAGGCAGGGGATCTAGTGGGGACCTTGGCAGACCTGAAGGAGTGGCTGCCCTGGAGCAAGGAGGAGGTGGATAAAAAAAAAAAGCTGGTTTGTGTAAAGTTGTCCCTGCAGTACATAGTGCTGGTACTGGTAGTAGAGTGCACTGAAGCCATGTTAAACTGTGGTTGTATGCAGGAACGGGATGAGGCTTTAAAAAAGTTACATTTATTTGACTTTTTTTTTATTTTAATTTTAACATAATCTTGGGGCTTCTGTTTTATTTTCCTCCATCAACTGTAATTTCTGGGTTTTAGCAGGATATGTGGTAGATGGGTGGCAGCACTAATGAGCTTCCGAAGAGGTAAGGTATGTCTGTAGTTTTACATCAAGTGAGAAAAAGAAAGAAAGGAAGAAAACTAAGTCTGCAGAAACAGGTACAACTCCAGGCTCTTTTTGTGACTTTGCTGTTCTGTTTGAAACTCCGGTACTGAGCTGGGCTATAATGTTAACTCTAAATAGATCAGGAAAATTGGGCCGAGTGATGACACTTACCTGAGCTCCATTCCCCATGCATTGAGACACTCTGCTGGCTAATAGACTGGCTGACCTTTGAGGAAACACGAACGCAATTAGCTCTATACCATTAAAACACTCTGCTGTGGCTGAAAACTGTTTTATTTTCTATAAAGAGCATGTTTTGCTTGGGAATTCATGGTTTTGCTACATTGGGTGTGTGTGTGGAGGTGGAGGACTGCCCAATATGGGATGGTTGGGACAGGAATCTCTGTTACCAAGACAAAAAAATGCTAGGTCTCAAGTTCAAAATTTCTGTATGCCCATTGATTTTGGTCATTTGGGACTGGCACTTTTAATACCCATTGTCTATTGTTTGATAGATGGCCACCTTGCCAGGGCTATCAGTCAATTAGAGTACACGAATTTCTTTACCCATTTTCTAAACTTTGAATATCTTGGTCATGATTATTTAATTTTCTCCTATCTTTTGGATCTGTTGATCTGTTGCTGTGCCTGCCTGTGAATGGTATGGTCAAGGACCCTAGAATTCTGCGGCCACAGAATTTTGCGCAGAACTTGCAGTCTACCGCAGAACTTCTGTGGTGCCGCAGAATTTACTCTTCTTGTTGAATATTTATTAATATTTCTGTTTTTCCATAGAATCTGGTTCCCCTTTCCCTCTTTTTATATCCTAAACCCCCTATATGCTTAGAATGTGATGTTATCATTGCTATAACATCATACATTAGCTAATGAAATGGCTGCAATCTGCAACAGAAATGACAGTCACTTATCTACCACAGCTCCCACTGCCAGAGATGGTGGCACAGCACATCAGGCATGGTGATATTTGCTCAACCTGCACTACAGCCTACTACAATTTTCAGTCTTACATTATTGCACTAGGGCCAACTTAAACAAAACCTTGTCAATAGCACAGATCTGCTAAGTCCATACCTCACTTTGTACAAACCTATTAGTGTCTTTAAGGTATAGAGATGCCATCTGAAATGAATAACTGGTAAAATTAATTTAACTGTCATTTTAAGAAAAATAAAGTAATTATGCCCAGAAAAGTGGAATGTAATAATGCATAGACCTGTTGAAAGAATAGACCTGTTAAATAAATAATTGCACTGTACGCATTTTTGCCAGGGTTATTGATTACATATTGTCATTGGGTGATAGAATCACCTAAAAGTTATGGAGAAATGTTATGAGTAGGGACAGCTGTTGGGCCTAAGGGTAGCATGCGGTGTTTCCGTGCTGGCAACTCAGGTTCAGAGATTAGCTCTGGGAGCTGGCTGGGCAGCACAAGGATTGGTGGAACACATCATTGCTCAGAGCCTGGGAAGGTATGGTGCAGTGTTCTGTCACATGGTGGACATATTGTGCTGGTCTGGAGAGCTCTATCTCACAATCGGTTCACATGCATATCATGGCCTGATGGTGTTACACAGTGTGTCAGGGAAAGCAGGTTGACATCAAAAATGAGTTTTGCAATAACCCCTCTATTCCATTTCTAATGGGACCTGTATGAATGAGGATGCAAGTTCATGGAAATTAAAAAAAAAAAAAAAAAAAAATATATATATATATATATACACTCACACACACACACACACACACACACACACACACACTCACACACACTTTATCTCTTTCTCTCTCACCACACACACACACACACATTTGTATGTATGTTACAGATTGCATATAAACATATAAGTGATACGCAGTGGGAACTTCATGAGTGGTGTAGAAAGCACATACAAATATATAAGTGATAGACAGTGGAAACCTCATTAGTGGGATAGATAGCATGCATATAGAAATACCTTATTTATTTATTTATTTATTTATTTATTTTTTTCAATTTAAAGTTTACTGATACATTTTCCATAATAAAAGGCAGTTTAAATGACAGTGAC
This sequence comes from Neoceratodus forsteri, assembly GCA_016271365.2. Lineage (NCBI taxonomy): Eukaryota > Metazoa > Chordata > Ceratodontiformes > Ceratodontidae > Neoceratodus > Neoceratodus forsteri. Next base: position 795,547,269 of record CM057454.1, read on the forward strand.
ATTAACATTCCGATACAATATAAAGGAATAACTGCCTGACCCACCCTTCCCTCCCCATACTGCAGTAACCCAATCTAATGCCTGTCAAATGCCAAGCATCTTACTTAAGGTCTTACATGACAATATAGTCTGAGATATACTTAGACTTGAACCAGAGAAATTAGAGAGTGAAGGGGATCCCAGATTTTGGTACATGATGCCATTCTATTGTGGAGACTGGCAATCGCTTTTTCTGTGTGCAGATTGGACAGAATTTCTTTTACCCATTCCTGGACAGATGGAGAGGACTTATCTTTCCAGTGGCATAGAATAAGCTTCTTAGCCGATAAGGCAATCATGGAAATGTGAAACTTTTGTACCTTAACTGTAATAAATGATAAGTCCCCTAACAGACAGATCTCGGGAGTAAAGTATTCCTGAAGGCCCAGCAGAGGGTCCAGGAGAGTTTTAATTGAATCCCATAAGGGGGAGATTTTAGGACAGGACCAAAACATATGGAGAAGTGTTCCTTCTTCCTGCAAACATTTATTGCATATATTGGAATTCAGGTAACCCCACTTCTGTAATTTAACCGGGGTGTAGTACAAGTTACGTAAATATGATATTGCATGAGACGTAGTCTGTCTTGAGAAATATATTTATGACATGATCTCCACAGAGAATGCCAATCCAAGTAATGTTGAGGGAAAAAATTATTCCACAATCTTGTAGGTCCAAAGGGACCACTATATTTGTTGTGAAACAAAACCTGATATAGCTTTGAGATTACACCTGAAGATCCAGAAAGTGGGGAAACCTCAGGTATCAGAGAAGTGATGGTCTGGGAGGGAGGAGTATTACCGAAATTGATTACAAGTAAATGCTTTAATTGTATAACTTTGAAATGAGAGGAAACCGGAATGAGAAATTTCTTAATAATATCTTCCACTGATAGCCAATGCCCCTCTCCATCCATAAGAGAAAAAAGCTTCCCATCCCCCAATTGGGACAACCATTGACGGGAGATCTGGTTCTTGTTAATAGTGAAAGATGGGGAATTCCAAATAGACTGGGCCAGGTCACAATGAGGGGAATATTGTAAAAATGAACACATTTGAGAATAGATCTTTAAAGAAGTCATTATTATGGGGCACTCTTCGGCCGTACGTACCTGGGGAAACTTAAGGAAAAACAGTGTAAGAGGGTCCAAATTCTTGGACTTGATTGCATCCAGTTCTATTCTAAGCCAGACCAGTTGCCTTTTCTAGGTCGGGGATACTCCATCTCAGACATTTTACAAGTGACTTGTACCAGTGATATATGGCCAGATGGGGAATTCAAATCCCCCTCCACCTTTGGGGCTGCCAGCTATGATAAGCCAGCCGAGGATATCTGTCAGCCCAGATAAATCTGGTGAATACACCATGTGTCTTTTTGAACCAGAGTAAAGGAATAAAAGTGTTAAGAAGAGATAATGGATAGAAAATTCTAGGAAATATGTTCATCTTAATTATGTTGATCCAGCCCCATAGTGAAATAGGAAGTTTGGACCACCTCTTGAGGTCATGAGCTATCAACTGTGAGAGAGAATCCAGGTTTTCCTTAAACCATGTTAGAGGGTTACGGGAAAGCTTGATACCCAAATATTTAAATGACCTGCAAGTCCAACACAAACCAAAAGGACTAATGTCATTTTTGAAAACTTTATGGTTTAGTGGGAAAAATAGAGATTTACTAGCATTCAGTTTGTAATTGGACAGGTGGCTAAATCTTGCTATATCCCTTAGCAAAGCCGGAACAGAGGATACAGGGTAAGATAAGTGTATCAACAGGTCATCCGCATATGCAGTGACTTTAATTTCATGTCGCCCAACTCTAACACCCTGTATAGAAACAATATTGAGAATATTTTGAATGAGAGGTTCCAAATATAAATTAAATAACAAAGGAGATAAAGGACATCCTTGGCTAGTTTCTGAGTGAAGCGAAAAGGGCTTAGAGAATGCCCCATTCACAGAAATTCTTGCGGTAGGGTTTTTATAAAGTGCGGCAATCCAGAAAATGAACAGAGAGGGACAATTAAATGCTTCCAGAACTCAGAACAGAAAGTTCCAGTTCACTTGATCAAATGCCTTCTCAGCGTCTAGGGAGACCAGTCCTGCAGGGAACTCGGCATCTCTGGTGGCCGAGAAGACATGTGACAAGGTACGTAAGTGGTCAGAAGATGAACGCCCTTTCATAAATCCTACCTGGTTTATACCTATCAACTCAGGAAGAACTACCGTTAACCTATTGGCTAATATTTTGGAAAGAATTTTAATATCCTGATTTAAAAGTGAGATAGGTCTGTAACTCTGAACCAGCTCAAGATCTTTATCTGGTTTGGGGAGCAAAACAATCAAGGCCTCAAAAAGTTGGGAGTCGGCCTCCGCCCCAGCTAAAATGTGCTGGAATAAACGGCAAAGTACTGGTGATAGAAGGTCCCAAAAAACTTTATAAAATAAGGAGGAAAAACCATTGGGGCCTGGAACCTTGTCTGCAGGCAATTCACTAATAACATCAGCAATTTCCTCCTGAGAAATAGGAGCAACCAGAAAATCCTTGTGTTGGTCAGAGAGAGGGGGCAAATGGGAATCTTTCAGGTAACTCTCCGTACTCCCAGGGCAAGGGGGATGCTCCATGTCACTGTACAAGTTTGTATAGTAATGGGCAAATTCTTGAACTATTTCAGTGGGAGATACTTTTAAGGATCCATCAGCCATTGCCCTGATAGGAGGGATAAATCTCACTGATTCTTGTTGCTTAATACGCAGTGCCAGTAGGCGCCCCGCCTTTTCTCACTGGTCAATGTAACTAGCTTTTGAACGAATAATAGCTAATTCTGCTTTGTCTCAGAGTAACTCCAAATATCTATTTTTCAACACTAAGAGTTTCCTCATTTCCTCATTGGGAGGATTAATCGAGAAATTATTTTCAAGTGATCTAATTTGGGATAGTAAAGATATTAATTCCTTCTCCTGTGCCCTTTTCCTACCAACCGCCATGCTGATAAGGATTCTTCTCTTGAAGGCCTTAAAGGCCCCCCACAAAATGTCCGGCTTTGCGCTATCTAATGGGTTAGATGAAAAAAAAAATTCAATTTGCTCCCTTATAAGTTTGCAGTATTTAACATCCTTGAGAAGTTGTTCATTAAGTTTCCATCTGGTTTCCCTGTTAGGTAAATTAAGCAGTACCAATTTACATAAAACTAGTGAGTGGCCAGAGATTGGGCCAGGTTGAATCATAGAAGTCTTAACCCCAGGTAATAGGCACTGAGAAATAAGTATGTAATCAATGCGGGACTGCGAGCCATGCGTCATTGACCTGAAGGTAAACTCTGTAGAACTGGGATGTAAAACATGCCAGACATCGCAGATCCCGCATTGATCCAATAAATCTTTAAAAGCCTTCTGCCCCGGAGTGACCCCTCCCAGACCTTTGCCTGACCTATCTAAATTAGACTCAAGTACTTGGTTAAAATCCCCCCCTAAAATAATCCTGAAGGGAAACATTGGGAGAATAGTAGATATAAGTCTCATAAAAAATCCTGGGTCATCTATGTTAGGACCATAGATACTGCCAAGTAATATTGGAACAGACCAGAGAGTACCTTTAACAAGGATAAACCTTCCCTCGGGATCTTTAATAACTTGTGTAGAAACAAAGGGAATACCCCTATTAATCATGAGCATGACCCCGCAGCTGTTTGTAGATCCCTGGGTATTGTAAACCAATCCCACCTGTTGTCTCCTTAACTGTAAAGCTTCCACTTCTAATAAGTGGGTTTCCTGTAAAAAAGTTATCTAAGAGCTAAGTAAGCTTAAATGTTTAAGAGCCTGATATTGTTTGTGCTTTTTCCTGATCCCCTTAACATTCCAAGTTGCAAAAGTTATCTCATTAGCCATCCAATAATGGTAATTAGACTTAGTGTATTCAGCTCAGCACACGGGATACATAGCCCCTGCAAACGTACACCCATGGTTACTGCAGTAAAGCCCTCCCTCCTCCCTAACCCCCCCACAATTAAATCCATCCCATCCCCTACCCACCCCTACCCTCCAACAATACCCCAAAACCCACCCCCAACCCTCTAAACTGTCACAAGCAATGTTCAGCACAGTACTAGTGCTTTTCCTTCATCTCCTGCCCCCGATGATGCGCCCGTGTTAATAAGAACTCTTACATTCTGCTATCCGCATATAGAAAACAAAGCAGTGCTGGTTGTCCCTAAAAAAGAGATAATGGTCCTGGGCTTTCAATACCCCACACCAAAGTGTAAACCTGTTGGGAACCTATTAGAAAAGGGCCACAGCGAAAGCCATGTACAACCCAGGTAGCCATGGAAATCCGAACGAAACTAAGAGAGAAAATTGAAATCATCCTTGCCTCGTGAGGCAATTATGCAAGAACTAAAACCAGATCGGGAACCCAGTGAGGGGGAGTGACCCGTGCCACAGACTGAGAGCAGGAATTGAGAAAGAGATAGTAATCACATCGCAGGAAGGGAAGACAGAAAAAACGCGTCCTCCCAGAAATAACCAGCCTCCAAGTGCACTGGCTCTCCGTGTGAAAGTTAGTTGTCCTGTACTTGAGTCTAGTGAGAAGGTTCAGAAAGATTCCCCTTGAATTGAGGGCTGCTCACCCGTGAATTACTAATGCCTGATACGCCCTGTAGTGGCCAATTCCAGGTCATGACAGAGTGAAAACGATCTACAGAGAAAGCCCAAGACCGCTCTAATTCCAATCCAGATTAAATAAACATGAAGCTAAATCTCAGCAAAACTGACTCCCCTTTCTATTGTGTTTACCATACAAAAAATACTAAGACTTGGAAATATTATTTGAAATATTATTCCCCCCGTAAACACGTTGCGAGACCCTAAGTGTCCTTTGCCCTTAACCGGCATGGGCCCTCTGTAATTGGAGCCCAGGAAACTAGTAGCAAGCACACCCTGCGCCGATCCCCCCAAGTCCAAACAAAGCAGGGGAAGCTTCTCCTCCCATTCGCACTGAACGGTTTCTCAGAAAAGTAAAAAATGAAAGTTCCAATCCTCAGCTCCACACATCTCTCCATCCTGCAAACACAGCATCTCAGGGCTCCTTAAATAGATCTGGTAGCGTAGATTTAAGGCTCATCAGGGCAACTGCAGGATCATTGTAGTTGGACCAGGATCCATTTACTAGAACCTGTAATCTGGCCGGGTATCCCATCCTGAATTTCAGGCCTGCCGCAATTATCTTGGAAACAATGGGATAGAACACCTTCCGCTTCAGGTGAACCGAGCCAGACAAATCTTGTGAAATTCTCAGTTGCATGTTCTCCCAGCGAACCTTTTGCAAAGCTCTCACTTTCTGCAGAAAATGCTGCCTCTCCAAGTAGTTCAAAAACCAACAGATAATAGGATGGCGGGGATCCTCTGGAGAAGGTTTAGGCCGTAGAGACCTGTGAGCTCGCTCTATAATACAGGCAGAGCCAAAGGGAGAGGGGCCGGCAACCCACTCCACCAACTTCTGCACAAATGCCACAACATGTTGGCCTTCTTCTCCCTCTGGTAACCCAAGTATCACAACGTTGTTTCTGCGGCTGTGGCCCTCTAGATCTTCAAGCTTGGCTTTGAGATGAGATAGTTTCTGACACATAGATACCAGATTGGGATCGAGATTTTCTAACTTTTTCTCTATTGAGACTATTCGAGCTGTGTTATTTGAAACAGATAGCGAGACTTCATCTAATTTTCTGGAGAGAGACTTCAGATCCATCGCCATTTCTTTCATTTCCTCACGAAAGGGCTTAAACTTATCAAGGAACCTAGTGAGTGTTAAAGGTTCCTGTTCTCCAAATTGACTCGGAGGATCAGGCCTCTCAGGCCCACCCGAAGCCCTGGATTTCTTAGAGGCCTTTTCGGGAGTAGCGGGGGGGGTGCTTCTGCGGGGCTTTCTTCATGTAAGCCTCCACCTGCCAATTTTACACTCAAACCAGACTTCCAAAGTGTTCAGACAGCACTGTATCTCAAAAGCAGAGGAAATTAAGGAATTCAGATGTCCAGAAAAGACGATTTAGTGATCGGGAGGCAGGAGCTTCTTGAAGGAGCTTCTACTCAGCACTCTGCATCTCGTGATCTCCCGAAATACCTTATTTATCACATAAGATCCCCTCTGCATGTGTCATTTATTTAACAGGCTAGGACCTTAAGGAGAGACATTTGTTTTGCTTTTTTAGGCATAAAATTATTTTTATTTTTATAATTCTGTTATTTTTTGAACTAGTGTTACTGTGCTTTCCACCATCCTGATTGCTATAAAAACTGTCATGAAAGTGAAGTCAGGATGACAAGCTGTCACTGTGATGTGGTAGTTTGTTAGTGCCGCAGAACTTCTACAGAAATTACAAACCACCGCCGCAGAAGTTCTGCGGCAAATGGTAGTCTTGCCGTAGAACTTGGCCCCACTGTGCCGCAGAAAAGTAGGGGCCCTGGGTATGGTGCTGTGAGTTTATCTGTTGTTTGAGGATCTTTCTGGGCTGCTAACTTCTATTGGTTTGAAAAGCAAAACAATGACAGGAGGCTGCTTCAATCTATAAACTAGAGATGCTATGAAGTTTTAATTCACAGGTGAAGCTGAGCTGAAATTGTCATATTCACCTCCATTATTTTGTGCAGTTTTTCTGTTTAGTAGGACATTAGCCATTGGTAACTTTGCCTTGCAACTTTGCCTATAACCTCTCCTTGGAGTACACCAAGGTGAAGTTGGGTCAATTTGTCTTGCAACTTCACTTGTAATTTTTCCTTGGGGTACACCAAGGTGAAGTTGGTTCAAAATGAAGCTGTTCCTTAGCCAGATATTTTGCAACCTTTCAAACAGATCATTTTGTTGCTGCCTCCCCCAGCACCCACCAGCAGATGTGGCAGAGAATAATTTGGCAACACGAATGACACTACCCCAATTCCACCAATTACTCTTTTTTGTTTTTTTAGGCATAACTCAATCCATTTTTTAAATTTGTCTGAGCTTCACTATGATTGTAGTCCAAAAGAAGATGCATATTTGGTGCATTTGGGATGATCATCAGACTTAAACTATGAATTTGGCACCGTGGTCAACTTGTGAAGTAATTTTTGGGTGCTGTGGGTACCCCATGGATTCTTCCAGGGGTATTATGTGGTGCTATTGTAATACTCATTGAGGCCCTTGTTTGAATATATAGAGCGTCTCTTAACTCCAAAGACTGGTGGAGTTATGGCTTGTTAAAGTTGAAATGTTATCCTATGGGACATTAGGATTAGGGTTAGTGCTGTCACTTGCAACCTATGCAATAAACTTGTTCCCCAGGACAAGCAGAGGATCCACATGGGTACTGGATGCTCAAGGACCCATCTTGTGACAAATCACCTGGCTGAGTGGGAGGAAAACAGAGGGAATTAGCAAATGGGGGTGGTGGTCCATCTGTGCCAGCAGCAGTTCGTTGAGGGCATAAGGAACATTACTGTGTCATGGTGGGGCAGCAGTCACGCTCTGTAAAAGCAGAAGAACTCTCTGTTGAAGTTCAAGCTCCTCATGAACCAGCATCACCAGTGGCACACACACTGCCACCAATTTTTTTTTCTTTTTTTTTTCACACAAACAACACACAATAGGGGTTTGGGGACTAGGGGAAACATGCAAGACACCACAGCTGAGGTAATTATAGCAACATTACTGTGTACATGAAAAACCACTAACTTCAATCAATAAACAAAACTGAAATCAATGTAGACAGTAGGCTGTTAGTGCAGCAACTACATTAGGGTTCCTCAATTAGGGTGCTGCAACAAGGGCAGCAGTGACAGGGCGATCTTGATTTTAGATTGCCCCTCATAGATGCCATCCTTTGCTTCAACACAATTTCTACTTCTTCCAGGGCATGCCCACCTCGGAGGAGGTAATCTTTAGTTTTGGAGGGTGAAGGGGGTGCGGGGGCAAAGCCCCCCACAAAACAGGACTTTTTCCTGGGACGGTGCTTTGGCGCTATATGTCCCAGGAGCCACAATGCCTTGTGCAGCAATTGCTGGGTGGCATATTGCCTTTGCTCATATTGGTGTTAACAAAATGACTGTCGCACCAATAAGGGCGAACCAATATAGTCAAACTACAGTGACAAAAAAATTCAGTAAAACACACCTAACTATTCTGCACAACTAAAATTACAAAACCAAAGGAAACAGGAAAAAATTTCACACAAGACACTGACTACAACAGCACTAGTACTGCTAAGACAGAAAAGGCTGCCTAACCTGCCTTTTTCTTTTTGGATTTTGCCACAGTTAAGCTCCCCTCCATACCACAGTACTGCCTCACTACACAGTACAGAAAACTGGCACATTTATAAGGTCGAAAAAGAAATGGACAGACTGGATGGGCCTTGTGGTCCTTATCTGCCGTCAACTTCTATGTTTCTATGTTTCTATGTAGTGCTATGAGCATCAGAAATCATATTTCAAGCAGTAAAAGCAGAGCACCCATGTAAGTCAGCACACCAATCTGCATGCCAATAAACTTTAGATACTTCATTAAAATAAAAAAAACTGGATAACAATACAGCATGGCTTCCCACAATCACCAATGTTTCTGGCTGACATGCTTGAAAAAGCACTGCGTGTCAGCATGAAACAGTGGCAATTGTGGGTTCCATTCTGTATTATTATCCATTTTGTTTATTTTAACAAAGTATTTTAAGTTTATTGGTGTTCAGATTGGTGGGCTGTCTTGCATGGGTGCTTTGCATTTACTACTTGAAATCTGGTTTAAAGGCATATTATATATTTTTTTGTTCGTTTTGTTTTAGTTAAACAACATTAGATGACATTTTTTGTCAGCTGCTACCTATTGCTAAGTAGTAGATGTTCTTGCATTAGAAAACGGGCAAAGACAATTCTCTCTCCCCTGATTGGCTGAGACACTTTTTTAGGTGGGCATCTATCAGACAATAGATGCCCAGCTAAAAATAAGAGCCAGGCTACAGTGCCGCTTCAACCACTGAACTATCCTAGCACCCACTCTGCTTCCTAATTGGCTACAACTCAAACTTTTCATTTCAAATTCGCCGCCATTTTATCCCCTCACTTAGCGAGAGAGCTACCAAGATCCCCTCTCATTCAATCCTTTACCCACCCAGTAATGTATAAAAGGAAAAATGCACAGCAGTAGTTTCCTTCTTGTCCCAAGTCAGTCGACCTTCTGTAACAAATTTTTTTTTTCTCCCAAAACCGACTGGCACCTCCATTACTCCATACCTCTGATCGTCGTCCTGCTCTCACAGCTACCGATACCGGGTAGCATGACTCCATCCCCAATAACACTTTTAACCCTCCTGCTCCTTTCCTCTCCTAAAATCTGACCACTAGGAAGCAATTCACAGCTCAAAACAGCACACAGATTCAATGGTAAAGCAGTTAAACATCCCAGTTATGTTTCTATTCCTCCTACTGTAGCTCGCCCGACCACTACCACCACTCCTCAGCCTGATTCCATGATGAATAAATGGCAACCACTTTGTTTATAATCAGAAATGGCACATCCACCCTTGTGCAACTCAGTTGTCCAAAACACCCTTTTATTTAATAATTTTTTTAGCGAGGGTGACAACCCCCCCCCAACATCTCACATTGCTAATTGTCCCACAACTACAGCAGTCTCTACACACAACCATCGCAAAGTCTGCCAAGCCACTTTTTTATTACTGAGCAGTTGTTGTTTTTTTCACAATACTCAACAAGTTGAAAATACTGCCAGTAGTGCTCCCGCTAGTATTTGAGCCGCTTGCCGTTTGCGCAGCCTGTCACCTTGTTAACAGCGGTTGCGATGTATTTCAAACCATGACTGTTCCCTGTTAGCTTAATAGCTTCCCAGCAGAAAATAAAATAAACTGTCATCTTTCACCTTAAGTGCCGTCAGTACTACCGCAGAGTTCTTGGATCCATCTCGTTGATGGACATGTCAGCGGGAAGGACTGGAAGCAGGCAGCCAGGATCATGACTGCAATGAACAGGATGAGGGGCAGATCAAAATGACTGAACCTTTTTTTTTGTCCTCTCTACCTCCTGATGTCTGCAAGTACTAAAACCCACCAGTATAGCCAATAGCTCCACTTCCCATTTTAAAAGGTAAAACAAAAATGTGTGTGTGTGGGGGGGTAACCATGACAACCATCTCAAAAGTCACAACTACAGGGTGGGGTAACCATGACAACTAGTTCAAAAGTCACAAGTACAAGGCTGTAGTAGGATAGAAGTCCTCAGCTCAAAAAAAAAAACTGCATTCCAATACAGGCGAAGGAACTATTTTATTACAAAATCACATTACAAAATAAAATTTCAAAATGTTTTTTGCTCAAACATATAGAATACAGGAAACCATTTTCTAAGCGCAATAATACCCTCCAGGGTGGGCAGTATTGGGCAATACCGGACTACCCAGGGGCTATAAGGCCCTCCGCCTGTAGCGTCAGGCCTCATTACGCCCCTGGGTGGTCCGGTATTGCCTAATACCACCCATCCTGTCAGGTATTATTGCTTGCTTGTGTTCTGATTCTGTGAAGGAATCAGAAGTATCAGCACACTGAGTTCACAGATATCACTGAGTCCACTGAGTTCTAGAATACCAGGAATAACATTCTAGAATACTAAGTGTATTGTAAGTCTTGAAAAGAATACGTTGGTTGTAATTTGTTTTAGCATTCAAAGTTATGCTTATTGGCAGCAGTTAGTATTATTTCTATTTAGAGAGATGAAAGTCATGTCTCTAACTTATCCATGCAGTATGCGCCACTTATAAATGTAACTGAATAAGTCTGATGGGAGAAACTGTGTTATTGCTAGAGGACTGTGGGGGTAAATAAGTGGATGTGTTAGTATATCCAAGGGATACTCTATTTGAGGTAACCGTATAATGTGTATTTATATTTGAAAACAGTGCAGGTGTGTCAAGGAGGCTGTCTAACAGGGATAACATCATATGGATGAAAAACTCACTCCACAACACTAAAACCCACAATGCAGGGGGGATCATTTTGGTGGGATATGGAGGTAGTGTAGTGGGTGTGGGACAGTGGAGAACAACAGAGTGCTCTGTGAGTTTGGCCACTGTCTCAGCTGTAGGAAGTTCCTGGCTATGGGGGAGGAGCTAGAAACTGGAAGCAGCAAGGGCTACAATATGCAACTTGAGAGCTGAAGTCACCAGGATACTTAAGGCACTTCCGCTGCAGCCACCTCAAAAGCCAGCTCAAGCTCAAGCTCAAAAAGGCAGCTAGGCAGTAGTGGGGTGTGGAAATGGAAGAAGGGAGAGGTAAGCCCAAGCTTATGGAACCAGGGCTCTGCACCAGCAATAGTTCCCCCAGTCACTCAAAAGGAGAGAAGCAAGAGCTATCATTTCCAGCAGGCTATGTTGGAGAGCAGACCAGGGGGAGGGTCAAGCCCCAGAGGGACAAGAGGAAGGTACACATAATGTGAGACTAAACTGTAATGGGCACTGAAAGCAAACTGGGTCTCCCCCAAATGGCAAAGAGGTGTTCTGCTGTTATCCTGGGGTGACAGTGGACAGAGTTATTGCCAGGGTGGTAGAGCAACAGTGGACAGACTTACTGCCATGGTGATGTAACTCACAGGAGAGGATGCGGAAGGATGAGATCTGATTGTGCATATAGGCTTGAATAATCTGAGCAAACAGAGCAGGGAACAGGTCATGCAAACTTTTGTGCTCTAGGAAAGGTAGTGAAGGAGAGAGCGGGAATGGTAGCCTTTGAAGGTACTACTGCAGCAATATCTGAACCAAAGAGAATATTTACACATGTTCCAGCTTAATGCATGGATAAGGTGTTGGTGCAGGGAGGAAGGATTTTGGTTCCTTGGAGGCTGGCACCCAACATGGAGGAGTTGGAGCTCATGGGCCTCTTGGCACACCTAGGATGAAACTCGCTGAAAGCCATGATGGAGGAGGTGAAACTAAAATCTGATAATCAAGAGAATTGATCTCAGAGCTCCAATCTGCAAATTATAGGATTGCCAGAGGAGAAGGTAACAATACAACCAGAGACTAAGATCCATCAGTGGCTTGCTCTGCAACTCAAAATGGGGCCAGACACACTCAAATATGAAGTAGAAATAGTACAGAGACTGGGGCTCAAGCCAAAACCTGGTGAATGACCAAGATATTTTTTAATTAAATACTTAAGCTACACAGACAAGGAGAAGGTTCTTAAAGCAGCCAACGCTATGGGACTTATACAGTTCAAGGGCAACAAGTTAACCATCTTTCAAGATTTTAACTCGTATTTACAGGCTTGCAGACAACAGCTCAATGGAGTGAAGAAGCATCATATTCATGGCTGGGACTTTGCTGATTTTTATCCTTCACTGCTGCAGCTCACAGGCCCAGGATGTCCAGCTCAGTTTTTTGTAAATCCTTGAGATGTAGAGCAATTCACAGAGGAGGAGGATGTGGCAGTGCAGGACAGAAACCAGACCCACAGTAAAGCCCCAGAACACTGACAGCTACAACTTGCTGACCTAAACATAAACATTCCCTTCTGAGCCATCCTAAGCCTGACTATCCTACCCTGATTCTGCTCAACTGCTCTTCCCCTCAGCTTTCTTGACTGAGCAAAACTCACAACCACTAGATAAAATACTGAGGAGCTTGGGATCGGGAGGTAGGTTTGAGTCTCAGAGCAGGCAGTGGAGGATTGGTGGGTATTCTGGATGGGAAGCGTTTGAATGAAGGCATTTGAAATTTGCTTTACCATCAGTATCGTTACTGCATTAATTAATAACAGCAGTTGTGTTTAAACTGCTGTACACATTTATGGTGTAGCCACTCATGCTCCCTGCTTGTTGTATTATGAGACGAAACTCCATGGGGGGGGGGAGTGGAGTCAACATTGGGAAGACAGTCCTAATAGGAGCAGCTTGGCTAAATATGAAATGAGTACCCTCTGGTGGATTTAGCTGTTATTTCTATAAGCTTTAACCTCACTAATCAGTCAATTTCCGTGAGCCCGAGTAAGACCATCAGTTCCAGCTAACTAATGGCAGGAAAGCTTAACTCCTGCTGGAGATTTCCTCTGTGACAGTGCAGCTGTGCAATTGTCTGTACACCAGAGAGCTGTCACTGTCAGGCACTGTGATACAATGTCCATATGGACTGCAACAGGGATAGCAAGAGTGATTCTTTTAACCAACTGCCCTTGTTCAATGACTTAGTGCTTTTTGTACCCACACTTGATTTTTTATTTCTTAAACTTTATATGGGGATAATGATGCACATTTTGGCTCGGGAGTGGTGCCCTCTCCTACACTTCCCAGCAGCACCATGGACTGGAGGTCAGTGGGGGGAGTACCAGAGCCATTGAGACATCAGAGGGACACTCATTTATCTAGACCACTCTGTAATACAGCCCAGCATTGTGAAAACTGGCTATGTGTCTTTGTCTTACTGCTTCTGCTCTTGGTACGAAGGGGTGGACATGCTGAGGGTTTGATAACCATCACCCACTCATAAGCACTTGCTCCAAGTTTTGATATTTCACCTTTTGAACAATAAGACTGTATCATTTAAGTTTCTGAAAATGTTTTAATACCAGGCTTGCCAGTGCATGACCACTAAGCTATCTGTGTGACCTCCTGACCCCACATCACCCCATTCGTCCTCTCCAGTCCTCTGAGGAGGGCCTTCTTATTGTTCACAGAGCCTGGCTGAAATCCTGCAGGAACAGGACTTTTGAAGTAGCTGGTCCAGCCATGTGGAGCTGCCTTCCTAGATCTCTGAAGGAGGCCACATCAGTGGAGGCCTTTAAAAGGGGTGTGAAATTCCACCTTTTTAAGAAGCATTCGGCCAATAACCATCTGTTCACTGGCCGTTTTTTTTTAAGGATTTATTATTTATTTAATTTTAACTGTTTTATCTTTGGTGTAATTGAGATTGTTCATTGTTATGTATTCATTCATTCATATTTTATTTAGTATAGAGCACTTTCTCATTTGGACTCAAGGCACTTTACACAAAACAAATTTCTAAAAACATTCAAAATACATAACATATCAGTAAATAATTCTCACTTAATTACTAATTAGGTCAACTGATCTAATTAACAGAGAAAGCTTGCTTATATAAAAATGTTTTTCATTCCTGTTTGAATGCTTCCAATGTAGAGATCTCTTGCATATTATGAGGGAAGGAGTTCAATAGGCTTGGTGCCACAAAAGAAAAAGCACAGGCACCTGAAGTTCTAAGAGAAACCCTAGGAACCACCAACAATCCCTCATCTGCTGAGTGAAGGAGGTGGGAGGGGTCATAGAATTGTAGGAGATCTTGCAGGTGGCCGGACCCCTGGCCCCACAGGGCCTTGTAGGTCAGCAAACCGAACTTGAACGAAATCCGCCACCTAACCAGCAGACAGTGCAGAGTGCAGAACATGTGTAATATGACATGACCTAGAGAGACCAGTCAGCAACCTAGCTGCCACATTCTGCATTAGCTGCAGGCAGTGAAGATCATCCCCTGAAAGCTCCAGGTACAGGACATTTCAGTAATCAAGGCGCAAAGTCACCAAGTTGTGTACTAATGCATGTATGTTGTAAATTATATTTTGTACAGTGCTCTGAGCCCCCAAGAATGGGCACTTGATAAATAAAGGTTTACTTACATACTTATTAATTTCAGGGTTCATGGCTGGGAGTACTTATTTTATTTAGCTTTTGTTAACCGGGTAGGTACACTAGACAAGTTATATGCATATTTTCAGGAACAACCCGGGACAGTACAACAAGCAATACAGATACACCAGAACATAACAGCAAGTAAAGCAAGTACATTGAGTAACAAAATGCATTGAGTCACAAAAACGGTTAGGCATAGAATGATCTGTTATGACAGAAATTGATAACATACATATGAACAACAATATATAGTCTAGAACATACATAGCGCAGACGAATGCCTTGGAGAGAATTGGATCAGAAGAAACAAACAATAGATCATTAGCAGGTCCTCAGAACAGTTGGGTTCCAAGTATGTGACCACGTGTGAGTCCAGCGCATGGGACATTAGGCTAGGGAGGCTTGGGACACTTGCACACTGAGGCCAGCTTCAGATACCCCCAACAGGGACTTCCGGAGGCACTGGTGGGAGGAGGTGGAGCGAACATAGTCAGGAAAGGAGTTCCAGAGCCTGGGAGTGCATGCAGCAAAGTCCCTGTCCCCCATAAGGGTTCAGGTGAGGGGTACTTTTAGCATCCCAGGATCCTGGGACCTGAGAGGGTAGGAAGAGGGGTCAGGAGGTGAGAGAAGTTCTGCCAGCCCCGGGGGGTGCCAGTTCTGATCACTTTACACATGAAATATTCCAGCCCAGAGTTCAGGTGATTTATCGGGGAAAGCCAACCTAGTTTATCATAAAGCTCACAATGGTGGGTGAGACAGGGGGTGGCCAAGGCAAAGCGGCAGATATTGTTGTACGTCGTGTGCCACCAAGTAAGAAGAGCCTTGGAGGTGCGAGCAAATTGGTGGAGACCATAGCTGAGGGAGGGAAGAAGTACGCCTCTAGCAAGTGCCAGATGAGCAGCAGGTGTCAGATTGTTCTTGGCCCTATAGGCCAGACCCAATTTACAGTTCACAGTTCTACAGACATTTCAGATATGACTCCCTAGGTCCAGTTGGGGGTCAAGTGTCACCCCGAGGTATTTGATGGAGTCCACAGTTAGGAGAGGAGCGCCATCCACACAATTGATACGCAGACGGGCTGGAGAGGCTTTTATCTTGGCTGATGATCCAAACAACATAGCCTGCATTTTTTTCAGGTTGAGGACCAGCTTATGTTTGGATGCCCAGGACTGAATGTTCTTAAAGTCCTCAGACAAGTGGTGGTTGAGAGTCGCAATGTCCCGGGTGTGGGCAAGGGTAACCTAGATCGTCCACATAAAGGGTGACACTACAGTTTGTTACTGTGGCTGGTTGATGGTTAACAAAGAGGGAGAAGAGAAGGGGCCCCAAGACAGAGCCCTGAGGAACACCTGAGGTCACCGGTGAGGGATCAGAGAGGACTTTGTTGAATTTGGTCAGCTGTATTCTGCCCTGAGGGTAGCTGGTTAGCCAATTCAGAGCAAGATGGGACAGGCCAAGGGACCACACCTGAGTGCAGAGCAATGCATGGTCTACAAGGTCAAAGGCCTTGGACAAGTCAAAGAATATCGCTCCAGAGAGTCTGCCCTGGTACATGGCTGCTCTGATGCTAGATGAGACAGAGACCAGGGCCGTGGTCATGCTCTGCCCTTTACAAAAACCATGCTGGACTGGGGACAGCAACTCGTAGGCCTGAATGTACTCTGAGAGTTGTTCAGCCACAGCTTTTTCAAGGAGCTTACTAATAGCCGATAGGATAGCGATCGGCCGATAGTTGTCCGGAACTTTGGGATTTCCCTGCTTCAGTACAGGGACAATCCTGGCCACCTTCCAGATGTCGGGAATAACCCCCGTGGCAAGGGACAGGTTGAGGATGTGGGCCACTGGGGAGGCGATGTGAGGGGTGCCTAATTTCAGAAGCTTGGGCTCCAGATTATCAGGGCCAGCAGTGGAGTACTGGGAGAGACCAGAGAGGAGACTCAGCATCTCCATGTCAGACACAGCCCTGAGAAAGATTAATGGTCGGGAGAGGTGAGACTCCTGCTGGGCAGGGGCTGAGGGGCCACTACTGCTCTCATCAGCAGGGAAGCTTGAGAAGAGTGCTGATAGGTCAGAAAAGTGGGAATTCAGAGCATTTGCAATCGTGAATGGATTGTTGCAGGAGACCCCTCCAATAATCATATTGGATACCCCTGAGTTAGAGGAGCCACTGACAAGGGTTTTTATGTTTCTCCAGAACCTTCGTGGATCATTGGCAGAGCTAAGTAGGGCGGACTTGCAGAAGTCACTTTTTGTTATCCTAATAGCTTTTTCACACTCATTTCTGAGTTTTCTATTTTGTTGATAAATGGTCTGATCAAGGGAGCTTTTGAAGTGGGCCCAGCACTTGTCTCTAGCCCGCATAAGGGCTAGGAGGCTCTCATGCAACCATTTTGTGGCGGACCCCCTTACCCTCCACCTAATAGTTGGGGCGTGCTTGTCCTGCAGGGCACTAAAGGTGCTGAGAAACTGGGTAGCAGCTGTAGAGGGATCAGGGGCACTATACATCCCTGACCAATCAGTGAGCCTCAGATCCTCCTGGAATGCATCCGGATCAAATCTGGAGAAATTTCTGATGTGGATGATTTTGTGGGGAATTTTTGGGGAGGGGATTTTCTAAACGCAGAAAACCGGGGAATGATCTGAGATGGAGTCAGATAGGGTTCTGGCAGAGGAGATCCTCTCTGGGTGATTAGACAGGATCCAGTCAAGTAGAGAGCTAGAGTAACCATTGGCCTACCATCTAGTTGGCTCCTGTACAAGTTGTGTCAGGGTTAGGTTTTCAAGTAGAGTCTCAGACTGATTTGTGTTGCCACCAGCCTAATTTAAGTTCACATCTCCCAGGATTAAGAGTTCATTATCTCCAATACTGGGACCGACAGTATCCAAGAGCTGGGTAAGGCCAGGAAGCCCACCCTTAGGGGGATTATATGTACATACAACATGTAGTTTCTTAGTGCTCCCAAGTAGCAGCATTACATGGAGCAGCTCACGAGGGGACAGGGGGGATGGCTTGCATGTCACCAGAGATACTTTAAGACGGCTCCTAAAGTATATTAGAATGCCTCCACCCCGCTTATTTCGAGACCGATCCTGTCATATGAGCTCATAGCCAAGGAGCGCACAGACTGAGTCAGGGATCGAGTGCTTTAACCAGGTCTCTGTAACACCAAGAATGTCAGGCTTATAGAGTACAACCCAGGTGACAAGCTTGTCCAGATTGGGCAGCAGACTGTGAATATTAAGATGAACAACTTTTAACCCCTTGCCCAACCTCCATTCTACGGGTATTGAGGAGGCCTGTTAGGTAGGGCCAGGATTGAGTTCAATGTCACTGGCCAGGACTAGGATCACCAGGAAGAGCCAGAGGAGATGCCACCTGAAGGTGGTACTACTGTACGTAGGCTTGCGGGCTAGGCGTCTCCTCACCAGGGTGGGGTACAGTAGGGATCTGAGACCCAGACAGCATGTGAGACAGGGGGTAGCTTATTATGTGCCAGGAGATTAGAGAAGGTGAAGTCAAACTCCTCACGGGGGGGGGGGCGGACTTGTCCCAGTTGTCCCACATTATCTGAGAGGGGGCAGGAATCACTTGGAGGAGAACTAGACCCAGAAAGATGCCAGCGAGGAGGGGGTACTAAGTGAGGGGGCAAGATGCTGTCTCTTGTAGACTTAGGAGACTCCATTCCAGGGTTGGAACAGTGCAGTTCCCGGTGACACCTCATCAGGATGCTGGTGGAACTCCAGAAGGAATGGCCTTGAGGGGGCTGGTCAGCGTGACCAGTGCGTGAGTAAATTAGATGGGACAAGTTATTCGTGGGTGAGAGCAGTTGGACTTGGGCAGGCAGTCAACAGCTCAGGAATGGGTACCAGAGCAGACTCATTGGAATGGAGCAGATTGCTAGAGATGAGGGTGCCAGGACTCAGAGAGTAGTATTGTAATATTTTGTTATCTATCAATCACACAACACAACAACTGGGAAAGTAGAAAGGAGAATGCAGCATGCATAGGTTAGTATAAAATGAGTTCCCTTAGGGAAGTGGGCTGACAAGGGCAAAACACAATCAGCAGATTACTGTGTGTCTCCTAGGGAAAGCTAAGGACTATGGCAATGATCAGCAAAGCACAGTATGACAATATTCGACAATAAGGGAGAGAGGGCACAACACTTATGGCAATGATCAGCAAAACACTTGTGGCAATATTCGTCAAGAGAGGAGAGGGAAGGTAACCCTCAGCAAATTGTCAGCACCCAGAGGGGATTAGCTAGTACTAATAGGGACACCCCTGACAGATAAGATTATTCAAAGCATCATAAAACAACGTCAGTAAGAAAAGTTTTTCTTTGTATTTTTTGTCTCTCTCTTAACTGTACCTCCACCAACAAGCTGATAGGGTACTGCGGACACAAGGGAGGGGTGTGAGCATTTAATGGGAGGAGGGAATGGGTGGGTGGGAGGGCAGAAAATCTCTCAGTAGATCGGACACCTCCAACGGCAGGGCCAGCTTCCTTCTGGATTCAGGGTAGCAGTGTGCTGAGGAGGCCCGCTGGAGCTTGGTTGAGCAAGCTGGCACCTCAGACTCGGGCAGGCAGTGCATTCACGGAGTGCGAGGGGGGGACCCACCAGGCACAGGTCACCCATGTCTCCCCTCCACAGCAAGTAGAGGCAGCAATTTGGTGTTCAGGGCTGCTGGTTGTGCTCTCCCTTTTCAGTGGAGAGAGCTGGCACGTCACAGCGGTGGGGGCCAATAGAGGGAGCTCAGAGCAGGCGGCAAAAGTTTAAACGCCGATTAGTCCCCGGATGCAGAAAAGTCCTTATTTGGGCTCGCGGCTCCGACAGCAAGGAATTTGGAACTTCAGGCTTTCTCTGGCACTGGTCAGACACCTGCGGCGACAAGGCAAGTAAGGGTCTCTCAGTAGATCGGACGCCTGCGACGGCAGGGGCAGCTTCCTTCTGGATTCAGGGCAGCAGTGTGCCGAGGAGGCCCGCTGGAGCTTGGTTGAGCAAGCCGGCACCTCTGACTCGGGCAGGCGGTGCATTCACGGAGCACGAGGGGGGCACCCACCAGGCACAGGTCACCCACGCCTCCCCTCCACAGCAAGTAGAGGCAGTGATTTGGTGTTACCCAGCACACACTGGAGGGGTTGGGGATCAAAACTGTTGTTCAAACTGTTGACATTAATGTTTGCACAACGTAGGGAAAATGTTTCTTACTGTTGGAGGGAAATGCTGGTGGTGTGGTTGCTGTTAGTGTGGTTAAGATCAAGGATCTCCCAAGTTTACATAGGGGAACACCCTGCTGTTTAGGGTAGTTCAACTGTTTTGGGGGTGCTGGCTGTTGGGGAAAGGTAGGCGGAGGAGGAGATTGGGGAGGTAATGAAAGGGTTAAATTGGAAGTTTCACAGAGTTGGTTGGATGCAAGTGGTTATGACTTACAAGTAACAAAAAACAGTCTTAGCCTGGTTGGCTGGGGCCCAATGGGCTAAGGGTGCCGCAGTCTAGTCAATATCATTTATGGGTGCCCAGATAAATGTCATTATCTGGAACATAAATGGCCTGAAAAATGTTGTTAAATTGAAAAGAGTACAAGTCAAGCTTAGGAAGCTGAAAACTAGCACTGTCTTATTTGAAGAAACATATGGGAAACAAGGAACTTAAAAAGGACAAGGAACAGCTGAGGGGGACTGGGGTGGTAGCCTGCTATAGTACCAAGGCGAGAAGGGAAGCAATATGGATCTCTAGGGATTTGAAGGCAATGTGGTTAGGACCATGACAGACCAGGTGGGAGATATGTACTAGCACAGTTAGAGCTCCAGAGGGGAGATTTAATTTTAGTGAGTTCCATGTATGGTAGGTAGGTAGGTAAAATTTTATTTATACAGTGATAAAGCCATTAGGGTTCTGAAAATCCCTATTCACAAGGCTTACCTGTTTACATAATACAAAAAAAACAATTACAACTTTACAAATGTTTGTTATAATACAAAAATATAAAACATACAAAAAATACAGTACATTACAATTATTACAATAACGTCAAAAACAGGCAAATGATCATTTAACCTCTTCATTATTGTATGGCCCAAACATTGAGGATCTGGGTTTCTAGCAGAAACTAGATGTGGACATGGCACAGTTTTAAGGGCCTTGGATCCTGGGCTGGGACTTTAACTGCATCAGTGACACTGTACTAGGTCAAACACAGCACCAGCTCCTATTTCTTGTAATGCCAGGGAGAGCTGGAAGTCACATGCTCCCTTATAGACATCTGGAGGCACAATGACAACTCAGGCAGGGAATATAGTTTCTTTTCTCATTCTCATCAGTTGTAAACCCAATTGGACAGACTTCTGATAGCATCCTCCCTGACCCTAAAAGCGCACAGGGTTGAATATGCCCTAATACTGGTCTCCAATCATTCTTCCTTCACTATGGGCTTAGCTGTGAATTTGGACCCCCTTCATCACACCCCTGACACCTCAACCCCACCTTGCTGCAAGATGAGGCATATAAGCAGCACATAGCATCAGACATAGGGGAATGTTTAGCCCATAATAGCAAAACTGATGCATCCTACTCAGTTAGATGGGAAGCCCTTAGGGTGTTCATAAGGGGCCAGACCATCTCTTATGCTGCCTATTGGAAGAAGGTAGAGGACATAGTGATCAAAAACTCGGAGGACAAAGTACAGGTGTGCAAACAGGCACATATGATAAGGCCCACCTCTGCTCTATACAATGTACTTCGAAAGCTCAAATGAAAGCTTAACACACTAAGTAGAACATAATTGGTAAGTGGTATCCTTCTGGGGCAGGTAGGCACTTTCTTTGATGAGGGTAAAGGGCGGAAGTTTTTAGCCTGGCAACTAAAAGGAAGGGAAAGGAGAGAACAATTTTACAGGGAAGGAGCTATGGAGGGGAACTGGCAACTGAAAGGGAATAGAAAAGGCTTTTAACGACTTCTACACAAGAATATATGCCTTGGAGCTATCCACAGCTCCAGACCAGCTGCAGTTCTAGTTTTCAAAAGGTGGGGATCTCACCCATATCTGCTGCGGCATTCCAGTCACTGTACCAACTGTTGAACCAGGGGGGAGCTTCTAAGGTGATTGGTAGACATGGGAGCCTAAATGACATGGAGCAGTGGTTCTTGCCTGAATGCAGAGAAGACCTTTTACCATGTGGGGTGGGAGGTACATGTTTGCCATGCTGAGGGAGTTTGGCCTAGAAGACCAGCTTAATAAGTGGATTAGGATGCTGTCCATGTGTTCAACAGAACAGATCTCAATTAATGGTTCACTCATTCCTCCTTTTTCTGTCAGTAGAGGGACAATCAGGGCTGCCCACTCTCCCCCCCCTTGTTGTGTGTCCTGACCCTAGAACTCCTTGTGGCAGCAATTCTGAACCTCCCTGGAGTTGAGGGGTTTAAGCAAGATGGGGAACTCAAAAATGCACTATTTGCAGACGACCTTCTGTTATATTTGCAGAACCCAGTGGAAGGTCTTCCTAATGTCCAATTCCTATTAGCCAAATATGGCACCCTGTCTGTTCATAAAATCAGCTTGACAAAAAGTGAGATACTGCTAGTCAGAAAGCTACACACAGAGGCCCTCACTCATAATCCCCTGGGTCTGCAAGTAGCTGACAAGTATCAAATATCAGGGTGTCCAAATCCTAAACAGACTGACATAGCAGATCCCCAGAAACTATGATCCCTTGGTCACTAGTATCTCACAGGACTGTGATAGATGGAGGGACATTCCCCCTTTATGCTCCTTGATATAATGGAGACTTCTGGTGATGCTCCAGATGCAAGCTGACATTCTCTGAATGAGCTCTGGAGCTGATGGCATTAAAATCTATTTAAATATGCTTACGTTGGCATCTAACCTGCTCTAGTCCTGTTCCAACACAGAGTGGACCTTCCTCTGTTTTCTTCAGGTGTTCTTTGGTGACATGGATCCTCAGCAAATTGAACAGCAACTGAATCTCTCATAACCCCCACTTCTTCCAGCATGCTTGCAGGCCCCTAAATGATATAAATTGGATTCACCCCTCCTTACACTGCTGGGGTCAAAGTAGGAAACCTCCCTCCTGGAGAGGTTCTCAGTCAAACTCACCTCTATTAAAATGATTGTGCAAGCCAGTGCTGAGGACATCAAAATAGTTAAATCATCACTTGACCCTCTGACTCAGCACGTGGAGGATGAGAAGGCCCAGGTCAGATCCTTTAAAGATGGGGCTGCTCAGGAGGAAGTGAAAAAACATAGAGACATAGAATTTGATGGCAGATAAGGACTACTTGGTCCATGCAGTCAATCCATTCCTCCCTACCTACACTATTACTGTAGACTGTACCCAATTGACAGCTCTTTCTCCCTCTCCTCCTACCTTTCCACTATGATTCTCTTGTGCTTATCCCATGCATTCTTGAACCCCACCACTGATTTTGCCCCCACCACCTCTGCTGGAAGACTGTCCCAGGAATCCATCTCTCTTTCTGTAAAGAAGTACGTGCTCACATCTCTCTTGAATCTACCCCATCCAGCTTCACAGCATGTCCTCTTGTTCTTGAGGACGTATTCTTCTGAAAAATACTTCTCTCCTGTATCTTATTTACCCCCATGAGATATTTTAAGGTCTCTATCATATGTCCCTTTCTCCTCTCTGCTCCAGGGGGTACCTACTGAGGTCCTTTAGTCTCTCTTCATAGGGTTTTGGATGCAGACCCTGCACCATTTTATTTGCCCTCCTCTGAACTGCATCCATTATTTCTGTCTTTCTGGAGCTGTGGTCTCTAGAACTGGACACAGTACTTCATGTGAGGTCTTACCAGGGATCTATACAGAGGCAACACTACCTCCCTTTTTCTGCTGGTAATACCCCTCCCTATGCATCCCAGCATCCCAGTAGCCCTCCTGACTGCCTTGTTGCACTGCCTGGCCACCTTTAGATCATCCAATATGATTGCCTCCTTGTCTGTTTCCTGCTGGTGATGGTCAATACCACTCCACCCATTCTGTACTCTGTCACTAGGTTTTTGTGCCTATGTGCATTATTTTGCACTTTTTCACATTGAAACCCAGCTGCCATAACCTTGACCACTCCTCATGTGTTCTCAGGTCTCTGGTCATCTTTCCCCTCCCCCCCAAGGTGTCGACCCTATTACAGGTTTTGATGACATCTGCAAAGAGGCAGACCTTCCCTTCCAGCTCCTCTGCAATGTCACTTATAAAGACATTACTTCAGCCATGAAATGAAGGAGCTGGTACAGAGGTCCCTTTACTTTTCTTTTCCTCTGTCATAGACAGGCAGCACCTCTGCAAAAGCCACTGAGTGAGCTACCTGCCTAAGACTCCTCCCCAGCTCCTTGAACTCCCCCTGCGCTGTCCCATTAAAGAAGTGGTGGCCTTCCAATGGAAGGTAGCCAGCCTTGAGGAGAAGATAGATGACCAGAAGAATAGGAGCAGGCATAATATCCTGCTCCTGGTTTGGATTTCTCATTTGGTGAGGAAAAGGATACTGTAAATTTTGTAAATCAGCTCTTCCTCTAGCTTGTGAGACCACCAGACAGTGGAATTTCTTATCTCATTGAAGGAGTCCATAGGGTACTGAAATCCAAGCCCCAGAAGGATGAGTGACTGTGGGCTTTCATATACAAGGTCCTTAATTTTCAAGATAAGCTGAAGATCTAACAGGCACCATGGAATCAGCCATCTGTTCACTAGATGAACTCAAGATATTTTATTTTCAACTATCTTTGTCAGGCTATCCAGAAGAAGCAACCAGATTATAGAGAAATTAAGCAGAAACTGCATGCTGGCCAAATAAATTTTCCAGTTGTGTTTCTAGTCCGGCTCATTATCCAGCTCCCTACTGGCACCCGTTCCTTTGACTCTGCCACAGCTGCAGCTCAACAATTACCACAGATCCTCCTTAAACTGTTTGCCCACAAGTCAGAAACATCTTGGCCCACCACTATTGAACATCAGTAGCCCTCTAATATTTTTTTCATCCCTGCATGTATTGTTGGACTTTTATTGGTGGGTGCAACCTTCAGGTCAGTTTTTCAGTTTGTCTGCCTGTATGGAGGTTACTGGAGTGACCAATAAAGTTGTCTGTTTTCTGCAGGGGATAAAATATCTGGGGGCGGGGGGCAAGCCACGTTGCAGGGAATGTAACTGTTTGAAAAGTTTGTGCCGGGGCTTAGATTTGTTCTGACTGACTTTAGATTGCACCACATCACACTGCAGTATAACACTTCTTCCTGCCAGGTGTTCCCACCATTTACCTGTTGCAAAAGTAAGCCTGCGTAATAGCCATGGTCACGCCACTATCGCCTCTGTGATGACCTCATGATAGTGCATACCTGCTTAGACTACATCACCTTGAAGAACAGCACAATACAGTATCTTCTATTAGTGGTGTCTGCACTGGACCATTGAGGGGACACAGAAATAAGTGGTACCAATCTGCTACCTCTACAGGCTGAGGATTTTGTTTGCCGTACTTATGGACTCTGGATGCTGTCCATGGTTGCAGCTGCTCCCCACTAGCAGCTTGCCACCACTTTTACTCATCTGCTGCTTATGTATGCTGTTCCACTGGTATGGCGCACTGTGGATTTTGTGTGTATTGGGGACAAGTTAAAGCAACAACATTGAGTCAGGAGGTGCTGCCTTTGTCATAGTATCCCTAATACAAGCAAGAATGACACAAAAATAGCACTATCTCTGTGCTTCAGACTTGGACTGCCTTATTTCCTCTATTCAGGATGCAGCTCAGTTATCAGCTACTCATTATTGTTACTATGTTTGTCACACATTATACCGTCTGCAGTTTTTTAGATGTGTTCAAAGAAAGGAAAAAAGACGCAGAGAGGGATAGTGAAGATAAACAAAGGGGGGGGGCGTGGGTAACTTAGATAAAAATGAGATCCTTAATGAATACTTCTGCTCAGTATTCATAAAGGAGGGGGAAGGACTGAAATTAGACAGTAAAAACACACAGGGAAGAGGGGTGGACACCAATCCATTCACAGACAAGAGAATACCAAAAGAACTCTTGAAACTGAAGGTGGACAAGGCAATGGGGCCAGATGGGATACATCCTAGAATACTAAATGAACTCAGAGAGGTGCTGGGGGCACAGCTGATAGCCCTGTTCAACAAATCACTGGAGGAGGGAGTTGTGCCAAAGGACTGGTGGAGGGCAAACGTGATACCCCTTCACAAAAGTGGGAGCAAGCTAGTAGTGGGAAACTATAGACCGGTCAGTTTGACGTCAGTGGTAGGGCAGATGATGGAATCGGTGTTGAAGGAAAGGACTGTAGAATATCTAGTGGCCAGTGGGGCACAAGTGTTTTGGGGTGGTGTTTTTTTGTCTGTTATTTCTGGGGTAGGGTTGCATGTTTTTTTGCTGTTTTACTTGGGGATTTGCAGACAGTGAAGGGGAGACTTAATAGTGCATTGCATTAGGGTTACTGAGATGCGATTCTCAGGCTCTGCTTATGTATGAGATGGTAGCCCATGATGATAATGATTATAAACGAGTGACTGTAGAAACAGTGACTCATTTATAGCGCTATCATCAGCAGCTACCCTGCAACGGTAGTGATGGTATAGCGCCTAGAGTGACCGGAAGGGGAGGGATGGGGAGATGTAGAGGAGGAATAGGAGGGATGGCTTAGAAAAGGAAGTGAGCTTGCTATAACCAAGCCAGCCCTGTGGTGTGGTGGTGAGGGTTGCTGGCTACAGTGCAGTAGGCACTGGGTTTGGAACCAGCTTGGGGATAGTGTTTTGCTGCTGCTTGCGGCTGTGTATTTTGTTTTTTTCCGCCGCAGAATTTCACCCCATCCTCGACATGCACCCCTCTGGAGTTGAGAATCTTAACTAAAGAGGGTGCGGGGAGCGAAGCCTCCTGTGAGGGGATGTGGGGGGAACAGACCCATCCCGCAAAAACACCTTATTTTACCGAAAGTCAGGTCGCTGACAATTATATATTGCCGAATTGCTTTTCGGCGATATACATTCTCGATGATAGCTGTTTTTCAATTGCTATCATTACATGGAACCATATGGGAGCCTTCTGTGATTTCCTTTAGAGGGGCCCATTCTTGCCTGGTGACTGCTGTTATTCACTGTCCCTCCTGCATGTTTTATATTGCTTACCCATGGCCAGTAATCAGGCAACATTCCTTATTTGGAATGTAAAATGGGCAAATTCACCACAGAAACATGATCAAATGTTGGCACATTTGAAAGAATACACCCTGTTGGTAGTTTTTTTTTACAGGAAACTCATTTCTATGCTCCTCACATATCACTCCTTTGCAGATGTTGGGTGGGCCAGGTGTTTGGGGTTGTTCTCAATTTGAAACAAGTGGAGTGGCCATCCTCCTATCTAGGAATACTCCTTTTCAACTGCAGGAGCAGATCTCAGATCACCAAGGGAGCCATCTTATGGTTCAGAGGTTACTGGATAGAACTATGGTGGTGCTGCTAAAAATTTACGGGCCTAATAGTAGCAACCCCTCTTTTTTTGCCTCGATGCTATTTTACTTGACAGCTTGGTCCTAATATCCTATTATCAATATATTTTGGGGGTGGGGACTGGAATGTGGTAATGGACACCAATTTGGATAGTTCCTATACCCAGAAACAGGGCCCCTCTCTCTGGACCTGCAGGCATTGCAAGGGCTGTAGTATTCTCTCAATTGAACAGACCCCTGCAGACTACTATACCCAGTGCAGCTGAAATATACTTCCTTCTCTATGCCTCATGGTAAGAGCTCCAGGCTGCATTTTTTTCTCATTAGTATTAGCCTTATCCTGGGGCTCCATACAGTCGAAATTCTTCTTCAAGTAATTTCAGACCATTCATCAGAGCTGCTGTCATTGACCTTTGATACCACAGCCGAAGTAGATAGGACCAGGAAATTAATCACATTCTTCAGGATCCTAACATTTTGAACTCTCTTAAATTATTTACAGAAAGGTTTTCTAAAGAAAATTCCAGGTCGATTCCCAAGCCGTTACTGTATGGAATGCAATTAAATGTTTCATAATGGGGGAAATCACATGCATAGTGGCTAGAAAAAAGAAGCTTGGTAAGGAGAAGGTCTTGTCCCTTCTTTCACAAATCAAGGCCCTGGAGAGAACCCTATCCAGTACTACAGATCTTAGTACCTTGCAAGAGCTGAGTATTCTCCATAACATTAACAGGGAGAAGGCTGAACTAGCTCTTTTCAGGGCTAAGACTGATTATGTCTCTGAGGGGGAGGAATCATTGCAGCTATTTGCCTTGTACCTTACGCAGCAGGAGATGAAGAGAGTGGTCCCACCATTGTTAATCCTGTTACTGAAGCTGACCCCAGGCAGATGACAGGCACATTGCCCAAGTCTTTCAGGATTATTATTCTTCCTTGTACAATGCGGAGGGCTCTGCCTGTTCCCCTGAACAGATAGAGGACTATCTTCATTCTCTTTTCCCTCCATTACCCTAGACCAGCAAGCAGTTTTAAGTCAACCCTTTTCAGTTCTAGACATTCCACAGGCCATTAACTTTTTGTCCTCAGATGAGGCTTCCAGGCCAGATGGTTTCTCTGCTAAGTTTTACAAGATCTTGCACAATGTGCTCACTGTACCACTGAAGAAGATGTATGTGAAAGGGTTTTATGTGATAACGGCAAAAGCCTAAAGGTGATCGCTGTTATCAAGAAGTCAAGAGTGCTGAAAAAAAATTTTACACCACTCTGACACCCTGGCACACAGGAAAACGGTGCTGGGGACTTCACTTTTTAATGTTTTCTGTGTGGGGCTGTACCCTCACTCCCCCATGGGGGGCATCGCCTCCGCACCCCCACTAAAGATTCTCAAGTCCAGGGGTGCATGTCGGGGGTCGAAATATTTAAAATAAAAGGTTCCGCCAGGCGCACAAAATGCACCAGTGCCTGACCTCGAACTCCGTACCTGCCGACCAGTGCCGGCAACCCACCCACCTCACCACGGGGTTGGCTCAGCAACCACCATGACACAACCCCTAAGTCCTCTGATGTGCATGTCATCTCTCAAGGTGACGCAGATAGTGACATCCTGTCACTATATTCACCAACACCCCATCTGGTCACCCTACCCTATCATTGCCATGAGGGATTCGCTGGGGAGTGGGTCGCCATTATTGTCAGTGCCCTTTCCCCAGTGTTCTCATCACGGGATACCATGTGAAAGCATACCAAACTCAGGCTCTAGACCCCCTCCTTCAGCAAGCTGTTATTACTGAGCTGGCTAAACCAGGGAAATATCCTATGTTAGTTCATAACTATAGACCCATTTCTTTGTTAAATATTGATCTGAAGATCCTGGCTAAAGTGTTAGCTACTCAGCTGTGAAAGGTCTGGGTCACTTTATTAGGGCAAACAGGTGGGTTTTGTGGGGGGGGGGCTGCCTGTCCTCTGATCGTCTATGGACATTGTCCCACTTTATTTTGGCATCCAGGGGGGTGGACACCCCTTTGTTCTCACTGGCATCCAGGAAGGCAGACGCCCCTGTAGTTTTCACCTCCCTGAATACTGAAAAAGCATTTGAGAGAGTTTTCTGTGGGTATATGTTTAAAGCTTTAGAACATTATGGTATCCTGCAGGGCTTCATTTGTGGTTAAATTACTTTACTCTCAATGCTCTGTTAGAGTCCAGTTTAACAGGGTTTTGCCATCTGGTTTTTAACTGTCTAACAGTACCAGACAGGGGTGGTCCCTTCCCTCTTTCTTTTTAATTTATATTTTGAACCCCTTGCCATTAAACTCAATTTAAACAACACTATTCAAGATGCTCCCTTTGATGATAATCAGTATAAACTGTCCCTGTATACAGACAACATTTTATTACATGGTGGATCTACTCCTAAATTCCTCAGAGAGGTAGAGGAGTTTGGTAAAGTTATTGTGTTTAAACTTAATGTTTCTAAAACACAGTAGTAGATTTCCCCTTAATCATAGGGTTAGGAGACAGAATCTTGGGCAATTGGGCCTTACTTGGTCTTCAAACTCCTTGATATATTTGGGCATTCATATTTCTACCTCATGGTGTCAAATGGTTAAGGATAACCTTATATCTCAGTTGGCAAAAATAAACCGTGATCTCCATAGATGATTCATCTTCCTATTTCCCTAAACTGTAGGGTAAATATCAAAATGAACATTCTCCCTAGGATATATTATTATATCTTCTAAATATGCTCTCAATTATGCTCCCCTTCAGAGGTTCCAGGTTTTACATCATAGCATTTCAGATTTTCTCTTGTACCCCAAGAGGCCTAGGAGAGCATAAACTAATTTGGTCACTAGCCAGCCTGCCGGTGTAGCGCTAAAGGCATTTGCATGTGACGCCAACATCCCAGGTTATGTAATGGACTTGGGAGTCAGATGACCAGCTGGGCAGAGAAGAACTGAGCACCTGAGGAGTGGCTTTCCTTTTTTGGGGGGGGTGAGTGTCCTGTGCATAGCGGCCCCAGGCGGAGGCCGGGGGACCCATAACAATCCGTGCCAGATGATGTTGGAGATAGAACAGACACAAGCCACCATTTCATGTCATGTCTGCTGAGGAACACAACATATAAAACAAAAATTCAGCCCCCTGCACATGACGTCCTGCCCTGCCACCATCCTCACTCCCATCAGTGTCCACTGGGGGTCTTGCTCCCATGGCCCCACCCTGGGGAGGTAAGCCAAGGCATGATACCAATGATCATTGGGAGGGGGTGCCCACCTAGTAGCCCCACCCAGTGGGTAAACCTGGGCATGAGGGGGTTGCATGCTGAGCAGGGGCTGAGCCTCAGCCCAGAATGGGGATGGGGAATGCCGAGAAAAAATAAATAAATTGGTTGTTTCTAAACAGACAGGAGGCTTCAGCCTCCTGGACATTCTACTATATTATTATGCAGCCTGGGGTGCTAAATATTTTAAGTGGGGGGATATCTCTGCATCTGCTTGATTTGCCATATCACCCACAACCATTGGAAATTGAGGAATTCCTGCACATGCAGTATGGGCTTTCCCAGCATCTCTGTTGTAGACCAGGGCAGCAGCTTTACCCAATGCTTTGAGGGCTTCCTCCATTGCCACCTCTCTCCATATCTATGCCCAGCATGCTAGGCTGGCTAACACCTGTCTAGTGGTGATACTTCCCAACTTCTGTGGCATAATAATATGCCTTGGATATTGTTTGCCTAGGCCTACCCTTGAATTAGGGGGATGGTGATGGGGTCCACAGTGGCCCCTAGCTATGCAAACCTGTATTTAGGTTAGTGGGAAGAACAAAATATTTTTTCAGATAAAAATGTTTTTCTGAATAAAATAATTTTTGGGAGAAGATACATAGATGACTTGTTCATAATATGGCAAGGTTCTGAGCTAGAGGCACTAAAATTCATAGATGTCCTAAATGAGAATGAGCTGAATCTTCAATTTTCACATAAAATGGATAAAGCAACAATTGATGTCTTGCATCTAAGATTAACAGCAACAAATGGGGATTTAATAAGGTCAAAATTCTTTAGAAAGGAAACAGCAGGCAATAGTGTGCTATACGCAACAAGTGCACATCCACCAAAACTGGTCCAATCAATTCCTTATGTGCAATTCTTATGCCTTCAAAGGAACTGCTTAGAACCAGAGTCCTTTGAAACACAAGCATCTGAAATGTTCAAAAGGTTTCTAAATAGGAGCTATGGCAGGGGAAATACTAGACAGTGCATACCAAAGGGCAGAGATTCAAGAGCGAAGTAGCCTATTGAAACCAAAAGCTAGGGAACCAGAGAGGGAAGGAAATATGACCTTTATTTTGGAGTATAACTGCTTAGCACCAATGGTTAAAAACATCTTGTTACAAAATTAGAATTTGTTACAACACTGTAATGTGCCTGATCTGTTCATACAAAAACCAAGGGTAACATACAGTAGTGCCAGAAACATGGATGACATGTTACTGTAAGTCATAGCCATTTCATGCCATCTGTGACATGGAGGACATCCTGGTTACCAGATAAGCCTCTGGGCTGTTATAAATGTGGTCACTGTCAAGCATGTAAACATGTAACACAAGGAAAGAATTTCAAACACCCAACTGAAAATATTACAGTAAACATTTGGGTCTTTGTAAATTGTTCTACACAGTTTGTAGTATATGTTGCAGTATGCCCATGTAGCCTACTATATGTAGGCAAGACGATCAAACCAGCTAAAGAAAGATTTCTTGAGCATTTACTAGACATCAGGAAGGTGAAATTGAATTCAGCTTTAAGTGCACATTTTGAAAGATTTCATAGCATTGATCCAAAAGATCTTAGTTTTACCATTATAGATTGTGAGACCACAAGTTAGAAGAGGTGATAGGAAACAGACGTTATTACAAAAGGAATGTAAATAGATCTTCACTCTTAAAAGACTTGTTCCAAATGATTTAAACAAGGATTTGGACCTGTCCATGTGATGGATTATATAATATTAGGTGAAAAATTGATTATGTGATCTGAATTTGACATTCCCATATTTTCCTCATTGTGTTCTTTCCTCATCTCTATGCTCTTTCCATTTTCTTCTGCGGTTTTTGTCTCACTCTTTCTTTTTCCCCATTGTCATTCCCATTTTCTCCTTCCCCACCCCTCCCCTTTATTTTTCCTACTTCCCTTTTTTCTCCCCTGTTTTACTACTATTCTTCTTCTTTCTTTCTTTCTTTATATTTGTATTCTTCTTTTCTCCACTCCTCTTTTCTTGTCTTTTTCTTTTATTCTTTCTTGGTCCCACCCTTACCCCTCCCATCCTGTACTATATGAATCAGGAATTTATTTTTTCTTGTTGTAGAGTATTAGGTTTAGAGTCTTTGGCTCTTTGCACTCACTATAACAGTTCCCCTCCTTCTCATTCTAAGTGTTAAAACACTAACCTATTTCTTCTAAAGTTAAGTTGCTAAATAAAAAAATATAGTTAGACATATTTTATAGATGATCACTGGTAGCAGATCCTAAAAGCAGTAGAAATAATAGAAACTAAAGAAATAAGATTTGTTAAGATTTTAGACATCTGTATATTTTAAGAAAAGGTTATGTGTGATTTGCCATTATTTAATAAAACTGAAATAGTAATTGGCATAAAACTATAAGTCAATATAAATATGAAAATGAATCAAGGTTGTGAAATCAACTTCAAGTTGTATTTTGGCACACAGACTGTAATTGAAAGGGCATTTTTAACATTCAGACATGGTTTTTAGGTGATGGTAAATTGAATGAATTTATATTAAGCATTTTTATTCTGTTTCACGTGCAATTAGTGTTTTGAGCAATGATTCAGTTAATTAAGTAATCAATCGTGTGATGTATTTAAATACTGTATAATGTCTGTTGACTCCACCTCCCCCCTCCGATGAAGAGGGATTGTGCCATTGAAGTGCCGGAGATGGTCTCATATGTCTGAATAAAGCACTTTAAAACTTTATTTTTGACTCCTGCCTGAGTGTATCACTGTAATTGCCATTTTCTCTACCCTTGAATTATGTTGGGGAGCAGCAAGAAGAGGGGTGGTGAAGGGAGAAGAGGTCATGGTGGAGAAACTCCAAGTTCAGTGAAGCAGATGATAGGAGATCTGGGTTGATAAGGAGAGTGAAGGGGAGAGGGGTAGGGAGAGAGGGAGATGGATGGAGGAGGAGGGAAGGGAGGGTAGGAGAGCTGAATGGAGTGGGATGTGGAGGGGTAGGAGGAGGAGGGGGAAAAGGATCAGGCAGAGGAGTGCAGGGAACATCCCAGCCAGAAGGAAGGAGGAAGTGAGAGCAAAATGGGTTGCACTAACTACAGTAGTTGATCAATGTGCAATAGCAGGCAAATAACAGCTAGGCAGAATAGTAATCGGCTGTGCTAGATAAGTGATCATCAGCAGTTGCTAACACCTGGCAACAGACCTGGGCTGTAATGACAAAATAGGATAATCAACAAGCAGGTGATAGCTGCAACACATACAGTATGTGTGCCTCAGTTTCTCTGAATAACTTAAACAAGTGCAAGTACTGTAGGTGGGAGATCGCTAACAGGTAAATTTAACACAGGCAAGTTATGGGGTGTGACCTGCTCAATGAAAATTAATTACTTCAAGCTTAGGCCACATTCCAAAGACCACTTGACATTTTACCCTTTTAAAAGGTTTCATCAGGGAAGGACCTGGCCAACTTTTTCTTTGTATTCACCTTTATAGCTCAGTTCATTATTTGTCTCTTCTTTATGTTATGTATCTTAAATACTCAAGTCATCTGATGTGCTTTATGATTACAAGTGTGGCATTTCCTGCCTGCTCTTTCTGGCATTTACTAGCTTGAAATGTCAAGTGGTCATTGCAACATGGTTTAAGCCTGAAGTAGTTCTGAGAAAATAAAATTCTGAAGAGATACTCACTGAGCACAGCAGAGTAGCAGCTGGGTTAGGCTGAGGCTGGTCTGGGGTGCCATGAGGCCAGAGGAATGGCCAACTTATGGTTGACTCTAGGCTGACTCTTGGATGTTGTTTGAGCTCTGTCTCTCTCAAGTGGAGGATCACAGCATGGAACGCTGCTTATGGAGCTCAAACTGAAGAATGGAAGTGGTCACATCTCCAAATCTCCCCATTGGATGGAAGAGGCAGCAAAGTGCAAACAACAGCAAGGAGCTCTGACATGCAGGCTAGTGGTCTGACCATGGGGGAGGGAGATAGAAGATGGCAGACAGTCCCTCATTCTCCTGTGGAGCTGCAGACATGAAGTCTGGCTGACCAAAGAACTATTGTCTCAGGTGCACCTTGAAAGTTGAACTTTGGTGGGTTGTTCCATCCCTTGAATTTCCTGATTAGAGAGGAGAAGTTGCAAAGATTAAACAGCAGCAATGGGTCTCCAATGTGCAGGCTAGTGGTCGAACCAAGGGCGAGGGGAACAGAAGATAGCACACAGTCCCTCATTATCTTCTGGAGCTGCAGAGGTGAAGTCCATGGCTGAACAAAGAACTCTGGTCTCATATGTGCTTTGAAAATTATACTTCTGTGTTTAGGTCCCACCCTTGAATCTCTTGGTTGTAGGGGAGCAGCTGTGAAGATCAAACAGCAGCAGGGGGCTCTGACATGCAGGCCAGTGGTCCAACAAGGAGGGTTGGGGACAGAAGATGACAGACAGTCCCTCACTCTCCCCAGAAGTTGCAGATGTGAAGTCCTTGGCTGAACAAAGAACTCCAGTCTAGGGTAGGTTTAGTAATTAACTCAGTAATTAGTAATATAAAAGTGTGCTTAGCAGCATTTACAATTTACAGTTCAGCTATGTAATAGTATACAACATTTAAAAATAGTAAGCTAACCTATTTATTCAAAAATATGTATAACATACAAATGCACAGAGTTAATCTTTAATTGCTGCTTTTATTAGTACATACTGTACCCTGAAGACTGTTACAGTTGATAATAACAGTAGTATGTTATTATGTGTTTATTTTTCTTATTTCTGTAAGTCTATCAAGCTAAAGTTTGCATCCTAAAACATGTTTACAAAATAGCCATGCCTTATATTACTTTTTGATTGCTACTTTAACAAGTCGACACCCTGAGACCTATAAGAGTTGTTAATGGCAGTGGAGCAATATATCTGTTCTTAAAAATATCTGATGAGAAAATTGGGTGATTTGATACCTTTTATTGGACCAACAAGAAATTTACAGAATGCAGGCTTTCAGGCTACAATGAGCCTTTCTTCAGGTATAGCCAGTTCTATAGAAAGCAATCTGTTTTACTTCAGATACAGCAATCCACTGATAAATAAACTTTTACACATGAGTGCAACAGTTCTGTTGATAAGGAAGCACTGTATCTTACCTTGAGAACAATAAATAATTGGACATGTGCAGAGACAAAAAAGGCAGTCTTTGAAATATGAAGTTGTTATAAATCCAACTGGGGATGCAGATCCACATCCCAGGATAGAATGTGACTGCAGAAAGCCTAGCAACTGTTAAATGTTTATGTTCCAGGAGTCTCCCTAAAAACAGAATGTGTGTGTTTGTGTTTGTGTGTGTGTGTGTGTGGTGTGTGTGTGTGTGTGTTTGTGTTTGTGTGTGTGTGTGTATGTGTGTGTGATAAAAAGTGTATTATGCTGCATCAATCAATCAATCAATCAAATCTTTATTTATTCAGGCGAACATCATTGAGCACAGCTCATTTGCAAGATGGACCTGATAAGGTCAAGGTTCAATAATTGGTACATGTATAGGAAGATTTAAAACACGTATATACTTATATACAGTAATCAAGGTTCAATAATTGGTATATGTACATGAATAATTAAAACACTTATATACAGAAATCAAGAACAGAAATTGTTTAAACATAACAGGATATGGTAGGAACATATTAGATGCACTCTAGGTAAACCAGTATATACATATCAACATTGGCAGTAAACATGGCATACATTCAACATGATATACCCAAGATTCCAAAGATCCAAGGGAAGTCAATGTGGACAAAGAGAAATAGTGATTGGATGACTGAAAGAGGTGGTCATAGACTGAGACAAGTGACATGGTAGGAAGGGTACGCATGACTAGAGCAGGGGCTGGTGCTAGAACTGGGAGGTGAAAGGCAGTGATAAGGGCTAAGGTAGGAGCCTGGAGTTAATGGGAGAAGATTATAGCCAGGGGGTGAGGTATCTGTGGAGATGAATTCTAGGGAAGTGAATTGCCATGATATGATGGCAGCCTGAGAGGGGGAAGGAAAGAACTGCGAATAAACTAGAACTTGTGGAAGCAATTGCATTTTTCAGGGAAGAGACTTAGGTATAGATGCTTGAAGGATGCTAAGGATACCCGGTTGATCAGCTTCAAGGACTTTTGAATAGTGTTCCATGATATAGCTAGATTATAGCTGATAGCAGAACTCCCATGCCGGGTGTTGACTTTAGGCACTTTGAGCATAATGAAATTGTAGCTTCTTAGGGCGTAGGTGCCAGCTGTGGCCTGTGCGAAGCAGTCTAATATATAGTTTGGAAGCATCTTAGTCAAAATTCTGTATGTCCACACTGCAGCATTTCTGTTTCTTCTGAGATGTAAGATGTCCAACCGACTGCTGCATAGAGAGCAATGGTGAGTGTTAAATGGTAGATCTGTTATGAACCTCAGAGCTCTGTGGTATAGTGTATCCAATTTGCATAGGTAGGAGATAGGGCAGTGACTATAGAGGAAGTCTGCATAGTCAATTACTGAGAGAAATGTGGCCTGGACCAACCTCATTTTGGAATCTCTGTTTAGAAAGTGCCTTATTCTAAAAATAAACCAAGTCTCTGAGTGAAGCTTTTTAAAAGTTCTTCAATATGAACTGTGTAGTCAAGTTTGCTATCTATCCACACCCCAAATACTTGAATTTTCTACATAATCAAGGCTTTCCCAAGGATAGTGGATAGCTGGGGGAGGTTGTTTAGTAATGAGGGATTTGTATGGCTTTGGGTGGAGAAAAACATTGCTTTTGTTTTCTTTGCATTTAAAAGGAGCTTTTTTTCCAATAATTGATGTTGTAGTATAGAGAATTCTGTTTGTAGAACTTCACAAGCTGTAGCAGGCGATGGGTTGCTTAAACATACATACACATAAGAATGCAATAGATAAAAAGTATGATCAAGCATATCGATAACACCATGTCAATGTATAAGGTACATTAAAAAGATATATTATGCAGCCCTCTACCCCCGTAGTGGGGTGTTTTAGTGTGCATTTGTCATGTACCTGAATATATGGTTTGGGATCTTTCATCCCTGTCATAAAAGGGCTAACTGGCTGCCATCCCAAGGGGTAGAGTTTTGGGTATAGAAAAGGGCAGAAGGTGGGAAGTGGGGTCCTCAGCCCAGAGTACGATAGAGAGAGGAAGGAAGGAAGGAAGGAAGGAAGGAAGGAAGGAAGGAAGGAAGGAAGGAAGGAAGGAAGGAAGGAAGGAAGGAAGGAAGGAAGGTGGGTGGGTTGGATTCAAATGGGGTTGATTGCCCACTTGAGCAATGGGACAGTTTTAGTTCTTGGAGAGACTGTGATCGTATGGCCTCATGGTGATGTGGTGGCTGCCACTGTATTGGAGTCCCAGTCATGGGGAAAGATGATGCTGAAGCACCCTTTGAGTACTGCCAGGTGGCTGGGAAGTGAAGAGCTGGCTGGAGATGAGGTCTGAGGGAGAGTGAAGGGAGCCACAAAGATGTGGCGAGACACCATGTCTTGGGAGGCCACTGCTTTGGAAAGCCATCAGAGCCTGAGGACAGATTGGAGCCATAGGCCTGAGGGAGCATGTGGAGTCAGAGCTTAGTCAGTATCAAGAGGTGGAGATATGCCCCACAGTGAACTGGGATCCAGGGAACAGTGAGCAGTGGCCTGATTTTAGAGGCCAGCTAAGCCTGTGATGGAACAAAGAATAAGAGCTGGGACCCATGGGACAGTGAGCATTAGCACCCAAGTGGGAGGCTAGCTAAGCCCAGAGAGGTTTACAATTAAGTGGGATATGAGGGAAGGTAACCTTGCATCAGGTGTAATTTCTTTTCCTTATGAAGAGAGTATGAACTGTGCTGCCTGAAAATATGGGGTGTCCAGATTACACCCCATGAATGGACTTTAATGCAAGGACTCTATTGATTATGTAACCTCCATGGTGCTGTTCCCCCATCATTTTAGCTTACCAGTTGCTCCATGGAGTAACTGTGTTTTGATCATGTTATTAAAAGGGATCCATTTATTCTTCAGCTACAAGACTGGTTTTGTTTATTTGAACTATTTATGCTGCTAACAAATGTTTTCTTCTCCAGCCCAGCATGTAATGGGGTCATCAGGCACCCCAGTTTCCAGCCAGGGCCTGGGTGAATGTAGGCTGCCAGGAAGGTGTTTCTACTTTTGTGGGCACCACCATCACCCACAGATTGCCACCATCATACCTCCTAGACAATTGGGGCACAATTAAATGTATGAGATAGAGGGTGGGATATACAGAATGCCTTGAGGACAAGGGTGCAAGCCTGGGGCATGCAAGCGGGGATTCCAGGCATGGACCGGTGGATATCTAACGTGCTGTGCTATGGCTTAGTACCATTGAAAATGGCACTGGGGCTGCACACACTACACATGGCACAGTGGCACTGTGCCAGCACAAGTGGCAAGTGAGGAGCAGGGGGATATGCCAGTGCAAGTGCGGGTGTGCTAGGTGCATGAACCATGATATTCAGTGCTGGGCATGCAAATGAGGCCATTATGCATGCAGGGTGCAAATAGGGCTATTTGCATATCATTATGGCCCAATTTGCATGCAGGTGCACCAATCCTCTGCGACTTACACCTGGTGCCCTGCCAGGGTGCAGCCAACAGGGACTGACACCACCTGCCCCTCGGCATGCAACGTGCCCCAATGCCCGATCGCGGGCATGACATAATGTAATCCATGGTGGTCCAGTGGACCTGCTCCCCTGCCCAGTTGCGGACCACCAGGGAATATGCTATTCAATACAACCCGCGATCAGGCAGGGGAGCAGTTCCACTGGACCACCAGGGAATATTATGATAACTACAGCCCACGATCGGGCAGGGAAGCAGGTTCACTGGACCACCAGGTATTTGTTTATTCATTTGCCTTCGATCAGGCTGGGGTTTGGGTCCACTGGACCACCAGGGATGATATATTAATATGCCTGTGATTGGGTGGGAGGGGCATGATGCCCGGCCTGTGTCTGGGGAGGTTGGGTGGCCACCCACAGCTGGCAGCTGCCATGTTGCACCCTGCAATAAGGCAGCTCACGTGTGGGTGGGCAGGATTTGTTCCTGTTTTTCAGGGGCCGATCTTTGTGCCCCCCTGTGTGGCGCAAGGTGGGTTGTGCGCCTGCATATGAACCGCACATCC
Organism: Neoceratodus forsteri; assembly: GCA_016271365.2. Classification (NCBI taxonomy): domain Eukaryota; kingdom Metazoa; phylum Chordata; order Ceratodontiformes; family Ceratodontidae; genus Neoceratodus; species Neoceratodus forsteri. Next base: position 795,586,884 of record CM057454.1, read on the forward strand.
GGGATGAATATGGGATGTGCCACATATCATGGGCATGTCCCCACACTTGCGCTTTACATACTGGTGCGCCCAGGCGCATCTGTGATTTGTGCACGTGGGCATCCTTTGAATATCGTGCCAGGGTTATATTAGTGGTTGCATGGCACAACACTGTTGCACCATGCACAACCCCTTTGAATATCCCACCCAATGTATGTAAATATATGCACAATAAATTCATATGCATCTAAACCAAGAAAAAGGCAGTTATCAATTACAATTTGTAATGGGTCATGAAAGTCCATAATTTTTAGTATTAAGAAGATGATCAAGTTTGAGCTCAGTTTCCTCTGAGAACCAGAGAAGAGAGATCAGAGATGGCGTGATCAGACTGAGAGAAATGCTGACCCACTGGTGTTTCCATCTTTTTCTCTTTTCTGGTATGCCAGTGTGAGTTCATCTGGGCTGCTTAGAAGGGTTACTCAAGTTTCCCTCACATAGCCTGTATGTGGACACTTTTCACTGTATGTCATAGAAAATATTCTGGGATTCACATGTATAAGTCCCTCATATCTTGAACTGCTTGTTCGAGGATGGTGGTGTTGATGAAGTCTGAAGTTGAAATGTGCTGACGTGTTTTACATTTAGGAATATTGCAAGATTTCATGCCTCTCAGTGTTCTGTTGTTTTGGTCAGATATAAGTCTATTTCTTGGCAATCAGGTTGGATAAGTTATATGATAAAGACAATAAAGGTGGTTCCTGGAAAATGCATTTTAAGCTGTCATCCTCACTGAATATTGGTTGTAGGTCTTTAATAATTTTTTACAGGGCTCCAAATTTGAGTTTTAAGTAACAGTCAAGGGGTTCAATTGGTGGTGGGCAAAAAAATCTGTATGTTTTAAAATGGGAGTCTATATTATGTCTTCACTGTTCCCATGTTGTTGTCGTGCAAATATGTGTGTGAATAATGTACTACTCACCCTGAGTATTTTATTTCAATACATGTCACCACTTGTACAATCCTCCAGTTTAAATTTATTACAAGCTATATGCAAATCTTGCTTTTGAACATACTGCTGTCTTTCCTAATTCTATTTTTATTAGCATTATTGCATGTAAATGAGTAATATGTAATATAATTACCAACACTACATATATGTAATAATGTATTTGTTTAAGAGCACATTTACATTACAATATGATGAACACCCCTTTCCACTATTGTTGAACAGTTATCACTCTTCAGAAATATACCTTTTATTGTCAGGTATGATCAAACAGACATCTTTTAAACTTCTGGCAACTTCTGTTTTACTGTACATGACAGATCATGGCGCTCAACCCATGACTGCAATGTCTAAACAATTACCCAGTTTTGGGAGCGAATGTTCTTTAAATTTGATGGACTGTTTCTGACTAAGGAGGGTGACTCCCTCCTTCTGCATTGGGGCAGAAGTTTGATGTCTTTGCAGAATATTTAAACTAGCAAATGGGGAGAGGGGTGCAGCACTCCTATACACTGAATGGGAAGAACGCCAATCCTACCTCAGCTAGTGGTCAAACAGGAGTTTAGCATATTTGCAGTTCATTTGCATCACCAGGTAAGGAAAAAGGTCCGGCTCCCCATATGATGCACAGGGGAAACTCCAGACCTCACCGAACAACTAACAACTAACACACCAAAATCTGGCCAATAGAAAATCATGTACACAAATGCTCGCAGTCTGGGAAACAAGATCCCAGACCTGCAGACAATAATGACAGAGGCTAAAACTGGACATAGCAGCAATGAATGAGATGTGGTTTACCAGTAATCACACTTGGGAGACTTCAGTACCTGGCTATGTACCTTTCAGAAGAGACCAAGGTACAAAAAGGGGGAGTGGAGTGGCCCTGTATGTCAATGAAAATTTCAAAGCTACAGAAATTCAGAATACACATAAGGAGCCAGAAGAACTATGGGTTACCCTGGAAACAGGAAATGGGACAGCCATAAGAACTGGGGTTGTCTACAGGCCCCCAGACCAGGGAGAGGACATAGACAGATTACTGTTAGAGGATATACAAAACATGACAGCTAAAGGGGAAGTTCTGATAATGGGAGACTTCATCATGCGAGATACAGATTGGTCAATGCCAGCAGGAATATCTGCCAGAACTAAACAAATGGTGGATTCCCTGCAGGGGGAGGAACTCAAACAACTAGTACGACAACCCACAAGAGACAGGGCTATCCTAGATCTAGTGCTGACTAACAGCGAAAGGATCACAGATCTCCAGGTAGAAGGTCACCTGGGGGCCAGTGACCATCACATGGTATGGTTCAATTTGGTCACTACAACTTAATTATTCCATTCCAAGGCAAAAATATGGGACTTCAGAGGAGCTGACTTTGATAAGATGGCCAACAGAGTTAAGCTGGACCTGGCAAAAAGAAATACAGGTGAGGGGGTACAGGCAAAGTGGGCAAGCATTAAGGATGCAATACTTGAAGCAACATCCCATTTTGTTAGAGAGAAAAGGAAGTGCAAAAGAAGAAGGAAACCACTTTGGTTCTCAAAAACAGTAGCAGAAAAGGTCAGAGCCAAAAGGCTGGCCTTCAGAAAATATAAGAGAACACAGCGGGATGAAAACAGGGAGGCATACCAAACTTCCCTAAGGGAAGCAGGGAAAGCACTAAGGCAGGCAAAGGCCCAAATCGAGGAAAGACTAGCACAAACAGTGAAAGAATGTGACAAGACTTTCTATAGATACATTAGTGAAAGGAGAATGCCCAGAGATTATTGCTAAGATCAAAGGAGATAAGAAAGCATGTGAGGAGGAGGACCATGTAAAAGCATCTATCCTAAATAGATACTTCTGCTCAGTATTTACTGAAGAGAAGGTAGGGCAGGGCCTACAGCTCAGCAGCATGGACACAAGGGGGAGGGAGGTGAGCACTAGTCCCTTCGTAAAAGAAAGGGGTCTACAAGAGCTCGATAAGCTCAGGGTGGACAAGGTAATGGGACCTGATGGCATACATCCCAGGGTACTAAAGGATGGAACTAGCAGAGCCATTATCAGAACTGTTTAGTGAGTCTCTGAGCACAGGAGAGGTCCCAGAAGACTGGAGATGGGCTCATGTGATCCTGGTCCACAAGAGTGGTAGCAGGGAGGAGGCAGGGAACTACAGACCAGTCAGTCTTACCTCAGTAATGGGCAAGATTATGGAGGCACTCCTTAAGGAACGGATAGTGCAACACCTGGAATCCTTAGGCACACTGGATCCAAGACAGCATGGATTTACAAAAGGAATGTCCTGTCAAACTAATCTCACAGATTTCTTTGACTAGGTAACCAGAGTGGTGGACCAAGAGGGCGCAGTTGATGTTGCCTACCTTGACTTCAACAAAGTCTTCGATACTGTTCCACGTAGAAGATTGATTAATAAGCTGGGTAGATTTGGGGTGGGTCAGAAGTTGGTCAACTGGGTGGCAAACTGGTTGGTGGGGAGAAAACAGAGAGTGGTGGGAAACAGTATACAGTCAGAAGAGATGCAAGTCACAAGTGGGGTACCTCAGGGATCCGTCTTGGGGCCAGTCCTCTTCAATATCTTCATCAGTGACATTGCAGATGGACATGAGGGTAAGGTTTGTCTGTTTGCAGATGGCACCAAGTTCTGCAACACAGTAGATGATCCAGATGGGGTGGGCAGAATGAGAAGAGATCTGGATAAACTAGCAAAATGGTCAGAAGAGTGGCAACTGGGGTTTAATATAAAGAAGTACAAGAGCATACACATAGGGAAGAGAAACCATGAAGCCACCTATTGGCTGAGAAGGGAGTTGCTAGCAGTCACAAGGGAAGAAAGAGACTTGGGCATCATCATCACCGATGGCCTGAAATCATCCTAGCAGACTACTAAAGCAGTAGGTCAGGCTAGGGGGATGTTAGGGTGTATTAGTAGGGGTATCAAAAGTCGGAAGAGGGAGGTAATAATCCCTCTTTACAAGACACTGGTTTGGCCCCATCTGGAGTACTGCGTGCAGTACTGAAGGCCACACCTTCACAAGGACATTAACCAAATTGAGGCAGTCCAGATAAGGGCAACCAAAATGGTGCAGGGACTGCATCAGGAAACATATGAGGACAGATTAATGGAGCTCAATATGTATACCCTAGGGCAAAGGAGGGAGAGAGGTGATGTGATCAAAACATTCAAACACCTTAAGGGCATTAACAAGGTGAAAGAGTCTAACATGTTTCAATATAAGAAAAATAGCAGGACAGGAGGACACAGCATGAGATTAGAGGGAGACCTATTAAGGGGTAATGTGACGAAGTTCTTTTTCACAGAAAGGGTGGTGGATGAATGGAGCGGCCTACCTCAGGAAGTGGTGGATATGAATACAGTGCAGGGCTTCAAGCAGGCATGAGATAGGCAAAAGGGAACAATACAGATGAGTATGAATAGATAGGCCATTGACAGAGCAAAGGCTGATGGCACATTTATAAGGTAGAAAAAGAAATTGGCAGACTGGATGGGCCTTGCAGTCCTTATCTTCCATCAACTTCTACATTTCTGTGTTTCTGTTGATGCTCCATGGTGAAATATGATGGATCTGCAACAGAGTGGACACTCTGGGAGGGGTGGAAGAAATGAGGAGGGACCTAGGTAAACTGGAGGGATTCTCTAGAGTGTGGCAGCTGAGATTCAATGCAAAAAAGTGCAAAATCATGCATTTGGGGTGCAAGAACCTAGGGGAGGATTACATGATGGGGGGAGGAATAATGAAGGTCACCAAGCAGTAAAGGGATTTTGAGGTAATCATATCTCATGACCTAAAGGTGGCCAAACAATGTGTCAAGGCTGTGGTAAGAGCCAGCAGGATGCTGGGGTGCATAGGGAAATGTGTCACCCACAGAAGAAAAGAGGTAGTAATGGCACTGTGCAGATCATTGGTGATACCTCATTTGGAGTACTGTGTCCAGTTCTGGAGGCCTCCTCTCCATAAGGACATATACAAGATGGAGGCAGTTCAAAGAAGGGCAACAAAGATGGTGCAGAGCCTGCACCAAAAGTTATATGAGGAGAGACTAAGAGACCTCAATACAGTATATATACCCTGGTGGAGAAGAGAGACGGGAAATATGATAGAAACCTACAAATATCTAAGGGCATAAATAGGGTACCAGAGGGTAGCACCTTTCAGAAAAGGAGATGCTCAGGAACGAGGGAGCAGGACATGAGGTTGGAAGGTGGTAGACTAAGGGGTAATGTAAGGAAGTATTTCTTCTAGAAAAGGGTGGTTGATGCATGGAATAGACTCCCAGCAGAGGTGGTGGGGGCAAACACAGTGGGAAAATTCAAAAATGCATGGGACAGGCATGGGGAGCCCTAGCGATAGAAACGAGAAGATAAAGCTGGAGATCATGAAGTGTCTACAGCTTTTGCAGTAGGTAGGGAAATGGGCAGACTGGATTGGCCTACCGGTCCTTAACTGCCATCAATTTCTATGTTTCTATGTGTGACATAATCCTGCAATAAAAAGACTATGTCACTTGCAAGAAAATCAGTAATTACAGTATTTATTTTCAAACCATCTGTATCAAATCTATTTAACAGAAGAAGAGGATATAATGAAGTAATTTAAGTACCTCAGTGGAATCAACAAAGTCCAAAAGGCTAGCATCTTTCAGAAAAAGAGATGTGCAAGAACAAGGGGACACAATTTAAAGATGGGGGGGGGGTGGTGGTTCACGGGCAATGTGAGGAAGTATTTTTTCACAGAGAGGGTAGTGGATGCATGGAACAGCCTTCCTGAGGAGGTTGTGGGGTCTAAAACCGTGGGAGAATTCAAGAATGCATGGGACAGACATAAGGCAATTCTTGTGGGAGGTAGGAAGAAATAGGCTGTTGGTTAACTAGGATCTGTGGCCTATCCTGTAGGTAGGGAAATGGGCAGACTAGATGGGCCAAGCAGTCCTTATCTGCCGTCAAAGTCTATGTTTCTATGCTTCTATGTTTCTATGTATTGAGCAGAACAATATTCTAAAGCACGTCCTTGCACACTGCCAACATTTCCAGCCAGTTGTTGCATTTCTATACAGTTCTTTAACTTTTTGTGTCCTTTGTCTATGAATATTTAATGATATCCAAATCTCCGTCAGCTGTTCCTGTTCATCCCTATTATCATGTATTAACCTATTTAGTTGGCTGACTTCAAATAGTTGCATCAATCCTGATCTTCCACTCTCCAGAGTAGATGCCATGATGAGCATGATAGTATCCTGCTGCTCACTGAGAAGATTAGTTCTCTGCAGAAGAATAAAGTGCTAAACACACAGGGGTGCATGTATGAACTTTTTCACAGTCTTGTGTAATCAAGCCAGTTACAGTAGCTGCTTTGGAGAATCTGCAAACATATTAGCTCCAGAAACGGTAAAGGAAGCAGGCACTTGTTAAGTTGTTGGCAAAAGTTGTTTAAATGCAATAAAGCAGAAAGGAATGAGAATACCTTGAATGTCCACAGAAAAAGTGCTTCTCTTTATTTATTCAAGTGGGAACAAATGTGCTCCATTCATAAAAACATCAAGCAAGCAAGCAATTTGATTCCATTCAATGCAATATAATGTAACTCATATCCCTTCCTGGTTCCCCCTCCACTCAAACAGATGACGTCATCATGCCACATATGTCATCAACCTGGAGCATTTCATGATCATGTGCTTTCTCAAAGGCCTGAGAAAGCATGAGAACATGAAACGTATCAGATTGATGATGTGTATGACATGACTTAGACTACATTCCTTGAAATAGAACAGTTGTGATTGCCCTTCCAAAGTTACCTGACTCTCTCCATCCTACCTAACATCTATCTCCCTCTTCCCAACATTCTTCCTTTACTCTTACCCCCCTCCTTCCTCCCTTCCCCCTTCTCTTCCTTTCACCCCGAGCCTTATTTCCCAGCTTATGTGCTCCTTCTCCCCTTCAGCTCTTGATAATCACCTTAGGTTCGTACTACCTCACCCTGTCTCCCTAAACCTCTCTTGTCCCCCCTCCCCTGCACCCCCTACTTCCTGTCTGGTCGTCCCCCCTCCTCCCCTGCATCTACACCCTCCTCCTACTCCACTCATTACCACCTATAGCAAATCCTCCTTTTACTTTGTGAAAGTTTACTGCTGTAAGCAGTTACGCCTATGTGCACTACTATTGAGGCACTGGATGCATCACTTTATTTTCCATGCTTAACCAGCTGTTTTATTTATGATCTTATGTCAATGTTATCATTTTCCAAAAGCTTATTGATACATTTTTCACTGAATAAAAGTATTTACCTAGACACAAGGCCTGAAGAGACTCAGTTCCTTTGGTCCATTTTCAGGCTCTGTGGCTGTGGTGAAAAATAGGAAACTTCTTGGCTCAGTTGCCTACATCCATCTCAGTTTTGCCATTTCTTTCACCAATTAAAATGCCCACTAATTGTGAAAGCATTTTGAACCATTTTTCCTTTGCTTTTCAGGTGGCCATTAAGTACACACTTTCCTTGCCATTACTGCTCAGTATACCACTGTCCTGACCACACCTTGCTGCAGGTATGAAAGTGTGAAAACATGCTGACATTTCAGAGTGTCATACGGTCCATCCTCAGGAGGACTGGGTAGTGAGTAGGGAATAGAAAGCCCAAAAGAATTACCAATGATGTCCAAAAGAGTATGATTACCTCCTCCTGCTCATGGAGAGTATGACCAGTAGTACACAAGAGAGAAACCCCCCCCAGGTGGAGGAAACCTCTGAAGACCCATAGGTACTGTCCTGTCCATCCTCCGGGCAAACTAAGAGGAGATGAACCTAGGTTCTAGCAACCATATTCTAATATACAAGGAAGGTGAACTGCTTGGAGAGATGACAGACCATCTTCAAAGTCCATTGGATGATGTGTTCTGGAAGGACGATTCTGAGGTTGAAGAGGTAGGTTTATTCTGAAGGAGCATCCGAATCCTGAAAGTGGAGTAGGTCCAGTTGAAAAGGGGCAAATATAGTCCAGGTTTCCAAGATGATGATGGATAATATCCTATTAGGATTACAGTGACAAAGTGAGCATGAAGAGCATGATTTGAGAAAATTTGCTGCCAGACTTTGACTGGTGGGAAGTATAATGAGTTATAAAGTCATAAGGTAAACAATTTGACATGTAGAAGGTTTGATGTTCAAGTTTGAGTCTGAAGGTTTGGAGTTAAGCAATGACTGATAAGTTGCAATGTAGGCATCAATGAAGAAGATGAAGGAGTCGGACAGAATCTTTAGGTACATGGTAGGAGGGGTGACATGGAAGAGTTTAGACCAATGAAGGAAGGTTGGTATATGCAGTAGAGATGGCAACTGAATGCATACAAAAATGATTGGAAGTTCAGTATGATGAATTTGAGAGTTGATTTGGGTGTTGATGCCATAATGATACTAGTATAGGCTCCTGCTGGTCTGCTGGTAGGAAAAGGTAGAAATGGGTTTTGCTGTGGCATAATTGCCAGTGACATGAACTGAAGTGCCCATGACTGCTTTGTCTTACAGGTTGGTCCACTGTCTGAATGCTATAGGAAGCCTGTAAATGGGTCTTTGATGGAGTCTATATACTGGTGTGGCAATGGGAAGTTGAGAGTGGCTTAGAATGAGAGGGGCGCATAACAGTTTAGTCAGATGTAGGCCTGTTGAGAGGTATGACTGGGACAGTGAGACAGCCATGTCAGTTGCAGATGTGCAGATTGAGGAATCGATGGAAGCCTGCTCTCGGTGAACGTCTTCGCTATAGGGAGTATGGGAGGTGAAACATGAGGGATGAGCTAGCAGGACCACTGGATGGGCTGCTGACCCAATTAATGGTAATGTGATGAAAGAATGTAGATGATTGTATGAAGTACAGTGACATCCATGGCTGGAGAACAGTGGCTCAGATAGAGTAACTTTAGTAAGGCAGCTCGGCACCAGGTATCCAACGATGGGAGTTCTGGGAAGGTAGCTGAAAAGACCTTATGACATTCAATGGCTATTGAAGAAGTAGGAGTTGAGTAAAATGATTAAACAGAGTCAGTGCTCATAGGAGCAAGCAATGAGAGGTAAAACAGAAGATGCCAGTACTGCTACGAGGTATCTTGAGGTTCCTGTTATCAGTAACAGCGATGATGATTACTAAGTCAGTGCATGACGGAAGGATAGGAGTGAAGAAGGCTCCACTAAATCTTAGATCCTATGAGACATGGGAAATAGGGATGCCATACCACTCGAATTGACAGGATGCATAGGGAACATCCAGTGCAGTCAGATGAGGGATGAGATCTTTCTATATTCCAGTCGAATGGGATTCTGTAACTGGTCCTGGGGAGATGATTGTAAAATACTGACAATTCTGTGGTGACGTAAGAGGCTATAAGGCATGTTGTTCAAGGGATGTTGCTAGAAGAAGTTTCCTCAGGTGAAAAGAACAAGTGCTCCATCAAGTAGTGGATGGAAGCTGTTAGGATTGCCAGGTAAGAGTGTGCAATAGATGAATGGAGGAATAGTTGACCTAGTGAAATACTGGCCAGCGATAGGTGTAAAATGCCCAAAAAGAGGCACAGCAAATGGAAAGGAGTCCCAATCCACTAGGGTGGTGAGGAGAATGCAGCTGTCCAAGGATGGAGGGGAAGTCCAGAGTGGATGTCCGCGGACTAGAGGAAGGAGTTCAAGAAGAAGATAGCAGAGGCCAAGCGAGCTGATATCAGCAGTTGCGGGCAGGAACAGAATGGGGGTCAGTGCCACGGCAAACTGAATCACAATGTAGAAAGGCTACAGCAGGCTACAAGAGGAAGACCAAGAAGCGAAGCCAGGTGCCAAGTGCTATGAAGCTGAGGCGTAAGAGTCCCACATTTGAGGAAGATGGCAAACAACAAGTGTAGAGAACAGAAGGTGCTGCAGCAATGAAGTACGAGGTTCCCAATTCTGAAGGAGAAGGCAAACTCACGTAGTTGTCAGGAAGGGCAACCAGCAGCAAGGAAGTCCAAGAGGCAGATGAACTAAATGGAGGGTGAGACTGAACAAGCTGGCAGAGTCCAAATCCAGAGCATGAGGAGGCCAAAGCAGGGACTAGTATGATGAGTCCATAGAAGTGCAGGATGTAGACTAGTGAGGAAGGATGTGGAAGGCAAATGGGGTACAGTGGTTCTGTTCCTGAAGGGAAGTGGCAACCAGGTATGAGGTAGAGAATGCATACTCTAAGTTTGAAATAGTGGATTGCAAACACAGGCACCCATCTCAAGTATTCAAGGCAAGATGATCTTCACTTGATGCCACCAGGCAAAGGTAGGATAGGGAAGGCAAATGGGGTAAAGTGGTCCCATTCCAAAGGGAAGCATAAACCAGATATTCAGGCAGAAAATGCATAAGGCTTGAAAGAGTCAATTGCAGACACAGGCTTCCATCCCTGGTAGTCAGTGCAAGATGACCTTTATTCAATGCTGCCAGGCAGAGGCAGGATATTGAAGGCAATTGGGGTATAGTGGTCCCATTCTCGAAGGGAAGTGGCAATTGGGTTGAAGGTAGAGAATGCATAAGGTTGAAACAGGTGAATGTAGACTCAGGCTCCCATCCCTGGTAGTCGAGGTGAGACGACCTTGACTGGAGGCCACCAGGCATATGTAGGATGTTGAAGGCACATGGGGTAAAGAGAATCTGTTCCCGCAGGGAAGTGGCAGCCAGTAGTAGGTAGAGAATACATAAGTATGACACAGTAGATTGCAGACATGGCTCTCATCCCTGGTTGTCAGTGCGTGATAACCTTCACTCGATGCAGCCAGGCAGAGTTAAGGATGGAGGATGTCAGGTTTGTAAGTTGCAGATAGTAGTACTTGTAACAGAATCCCATCTCTGGTAGACAGGGCAAGCCTACCTTCACTCAGTGCCTCAAAAGGTATGAGTTAGAGATGGAGTCTGGAAAAAAGTGCTGGTATTGGCTGAGCAAGAAATTGGGAAGCTGGCTACATAGTCACAGGAGGTAAACAGGTATGCAGAATCAAGGGGAAGAAAGCAAGTCAGAGTGGGAGAATGTGACGAGGAAGGTAGTAGGAATGCCAGTAAGTAGGAGATAGAGCAATCCAAGGGGGAAGCATGTTGATAGCAATGGAAGGCAATGAATGACTGAAGGCTGCAAGGGTAATGTTCCATGAGAGAGTAGCAGAAGCCATGGAGGCAAGATACAGGTAAGATCATATGGCCAGCACATAGCAGGTTCCTGCTGATCTGAGCTACAATGCCCCGCCATGACACCCCAGTCCCCCTCCATGGGAAAAACAGGGGAGCCGCAAGCAAAGCATCTTCGGGACCAAACAGGAATTAGCAGGGTATAGGTGCAGGTAGCAAATGTCAAGGGGTACAGTCACTAGACCAGAGGAATAGGTAATACAGTTCTGGACAGCAGAAGGGGTGGAAATGGAGATGGGATGATGGTGTGAGGAGCGAAAGGCCCAAACAAGGAAACCAGGGGAGCATGGGACAAGGGGAGGAACAGGGGATGAGGGGAGGGAAAGGGGGGTCCAGGAAGAGACAGCAGAGGCAGACAAGAAGCCCGGGGAAAAGGGAGAGCAGGGCAGGAAGGGGATGACATGAGCATTTTAGGAGACGGAAACTGGAGTGCTGCAGAGTTCCCATGGTAGGCAAGGTGCTACAAGTAGTAAGGAAACCAGGTAAAGTGCAGAATCTGGGGAAGCCAAAACAGGAGGATGGGGAGGTGCATAGCATCTGTGAGATGCATCCAGATGTTGCAGAATGGTGGAAATGGCGGCCTGCAAAGGCAAAGCACTCAGGCAATACATGGCATAACCCAGGTAGGGAAAAATGTGAGGGATCTGCATTCAGGAAGTGCTTATGACACGGAGAGAAGTCAAATTAAGGGTTGAAGCAGTGCAGAGTGTGAATTGACTGAGAACCAGAGATTAGGCATGTACGGTGTTTCACATATCCATAAATAGGCCATTATAAGTCAGGTCTGTGAACTCCAAATACATAATACAGTAAACTACTGGAACCAATAGAATGGCCAAGCTGTAAGCTATAGCAACACAGGGTGACTAAAAAACCTGTCTGGAAAGCATGGCTGCACCAGAATCAAATTGGTAACTAAACCGAAGTAAAACCAATTCTTGGACCAGTTCCATAGCTGGTAGGTAGTGTAACAGAGAGTAGTACTGTATGAGGTAAAAGTGTGAGGTCCTTCGAATATGCAGTGCAGGGAGAGAGTGCATAGTCATAGTGGCAAGAGGCTCACAGCAAAGTGAGGGACCAGTCAGCCCAGGAATGGGAGGTCGACAAGGAAGCAACGCAAGGAAAATGAAAACACTGGCAGAGAGACACACTGAGCAGCATCTTCATACGGTCAAGCTTCCATAAGAACGGGCTTGTGCAGAAGGGAAAACCAAGCAGGCACAGGGAGACGATGCTGCACCTGGGAGGGTATGAAAAGTGGAGTGGCGGCTCCAGGCAGAGGTGCGTGAAACAGAGGGACTACTCAATGAGCCACATCAAGGAGGAAGAGGAGCTGCAAGGAGGTATGGGGAAAGGAGGAGGCAGGTGGGAGAAAACAGACAAATGCAGGAGGAGGGAAAAAAGGGAAGGGGGGACAGAGGTCAGGACAAATGAAGAGAAGCACAAAGAAAAGAGTGCAGAGGTCCAGGAGCAGATTGCACAGTTGCAACCTTGGGGAACACAAGAAAGACAGAAGGAGCAAGAAGCAGAGAGGGGAGGAAACTCAGCCCATGAGTCACACAGGAGCCCAGGCATCAATGTGATTTCATAACACACTAAGCAGTGGACTGCTGTAGGAGGCTGGCCTTTCAGGGGACTGCGAGAGGATCTATTCCCCCACATTGAACCTCAGGCTTTAGCCCTTCCATTAAATTATAAAAGAATTAAAAAAGAATTATAAGTGTAGCCTATTTAATAACTTTTTTTTAAACATTTATTTCCAATCTATTGTACAACCACAATAATCCACTCCAAGGTGTGGGTTATGATGGGATTTACCCACTTCTGGTGTGGTTTAGTGACTCAGCCTATGGCCTTGTGACTGAACCACACCAGGCATGGGTAAATCCCACCATAACACACAGCCTGTTGCAGATTATTGCTTAAATCAACTATGATCAATAACTTCATTGGCCAAGTGTATAAACTATTCAAGTTCTGCAGTCCTCAAGACATCTACATTCTATTCAAATAATTTCTCTTTCATGTTTTCTTGTACTTTGTTTGCCAATACACTGGCCATCGATCATGCCATCGGAAGGTAATTCAATCAAATTGTGAGCATCTAAAGCATGATTTTATTTAAGGTGTCACAGTCAGCCAATGATGCCATCACATAATTTGTATACCATTTGCAGAATGTTCAGAGAAAGCTGACTAACTGCCTTTTACTTGCTCCCATCTGTTTTGACAATCATATTACACAAAATATTGGCAGATGATGTTATTGCTTTTGCAATTCATATTACTCCGAGAACAGAACAATAGAGAGCATCATGTTGATGCATATTTTGAATTAGTTCCTTACATTTAAACACGTGCCACATATTTATGCCTCATATACTTTTGTTAGCTTTAACTACAGTCAGGTTAAAACAAATTAAACTGCAGTTAACTACAGTAAATTGTAGTACATCACCAAAGACTACTATATGCTTATCAGTGAAAGGCATGTACTCATTCTTCGCAGCCATCTCTTGTAATTTTGAGTGAATGAAGATAAGCATACCATTTACTACCACACTTACTTCATCTGTGTTTAAAACCAGCATTTTTCTAAAAGTCTCTTAATTCTGATGCCACCAGCCATTACAGCTTTCAATATTCACTGGTTTTGCCATACTCAACTGGAAAAATAACACATTGATGTTGCATAACACTGCCAATGTGGTGTACTGCTAGTCCAGTTGGTATTTTTGCTACCTGTCGGGTAGCTGGATTGGGTAGGTTGGGTATCGGCAATTTTTTGCTGGGTAGTGTAGTTTGGGTCATTTACTACCCTACCCGACATAAAAGAGTACTTCGTGTGCCAGGTAATTTTGACACGGGAAACATGTCGATAACAGGTAATCTTCTTTTAAACTGGCATTACAGGAAGCCTGTGGGGTCATAGGACTCTTCTAAGGTTGTGAAAAGGCATGAAAGGGAAGCCTGTGGGGTCCTCACAGCAGAACGGAGCACATGACACTGGGCTGTCAATCTGATTGGTCAGTGCTGATGTCTGTGCTCCATGTCTACTATAAGCATGCAGATAGCAGATTGTGGAAGGACAGGGAGGAATCAGCACAAGAAATGAAAAAATAAACTTAACATACAAAAAAAAGTTAAATCCACAAAGGAGCAAGGGGTTGGGGAGAGAAGGGAGAATTGGGGGATCATCCAGTGTGATGTTCAGAAGAGAAGAAAAATGGGGGGGGGGCGCTCGTTGCTTGCAGCAGCTGCTTTATCATGTAAAAGCCATTTAAGCTGCATTACACATTGTCTGTTAGGTGCCCAAGTCTAGTTATGACATAGCTATTCTGTGTCTCTTTGCAGCATAGTAAAAGCCATTTAGGCTTTATTACTCACTGTTAGTTTCCCTGAGCCCTACCTGTGACATAGCTACTCTGTGTTTCTCTGCAGTATAGTGAAAGCCATTTAGGCTGTATTACACACTATTAAGTGCTCTGAGCCCTGTGACATAGATACTCTGTGTCTCTCTGCAGTATAGTGAAAGCAATTTAGGTTGTATTACAAACACATGCTGTCTGTTGTTAGGTGCCCTGAGCCAAGTCTGTGAGATAGCTACTCTGTGTCTCCGTGCAGTACAGTGAAAGCCACTTAGGCTGTTATAGACTATCTGTTGTTAGATGCCCTGAGCCCTGTCTGTGACATAGCTACTGCGTGTCTCTGTACAGTACAGTACAGTGAAAGCCACTCAGGCTGTTACACAATATCTGTTGTTAGATGCCCCGAGCCCTGTCTGTGACGTAACAACTCTGTGTCTCTCTGCAGCATAGTGAAAGCCGTTTAGGCTGTATTACACACTGTATGTTAGGTGCTCTGAACCCTGTCTGTGACATAGCTACTGCGTGTCTCTGTACAGTACAGTGAAAGCCACTCAGGCTGTTACACAATATCTGTTGTTAGATGCCCCGAGCCCTGTCTGCGACGTAACAACTCTGTGTCTCTCTGCAGCATAGTGAAAGCCGTTTAGGCTGTATTACACACTGTATGTTAGATGCTCTGAGCCCTGTCTGTGACATAGCTACTCTGTGTGTCTCTGCAGTATAGTGGAAGCATTTTAGTCTGTAGTACATACTATCCATTAGGTGCCCCAAGCCATGTCTGTGACATAGTTACTCTGTGTCTCTGCAATATAGTAAAAGCCATTTAGGCTGTATTACATAAGGAATAGTGTATGGGCACCCATACACAACAAGGCTATAGTATATGGTTAGGACTTATAATGAATAGAAAGCTGTGGCTTTCAAAATCTTGTTGTAGGACAGTTCAAAGGTCAAAAGTTGTTGTACTATAGGTCTGAGGTCATCGATAGTACAACAACACTATATACCACCTGATTGGCTTACTAACAACACTCTGAAAGGAAAAATGTGGAACATGGCAGCGCGACAGCGAGCGCTGTCGGGGACCTCATCTTCTTGACACAGAGAGCTCACTAGGATCTGTGTCACTAAAGTGAATCGCTGTTTTTTTTAATTTTAAACTAAGTGGTGCCGAGCTAGTGGGATGGGGTGAAGCCGACCTGAGGAGGCGGGACAAGTCGAAGTAAGGGCAGCATAACATTCTGAAGGTAACCGTCAACTTGGGGAAAAATGAAAAAGACACACAAAGCCAGGAGCCATATACTATAAAAATAGTGGATGGTTAACCATCCACAACATAACTATGTTTCCATCTCGGTTGTTGAAGACATCATGGAACCTCTTGACTTCGCTCTCGAGGTCTCCCATGTCAACAACCTCAATGGAAACACAGCCTCGTTGTGGATGGTCACCCATCCACTATTCCATCTGTGTTTTTATCGAGGGGTTGAGATGACATCATAAGGATCTCGAGAGCGATGCTCGAGAGGTCCCGATGTCATCTCAACTCTAAAGTGAAAACAGCTAATTTGAGAATGGGTGCCCCTATACTATTTGTTATAGTATATGGTTCCCCCAGGTTTTTAAGAAAAGTTAAATTTGGCAAGATTTTGTACTTTGTGGTCCCACAGCTCTGCTCCTTGCTATCTGGAGCTTCATTTCCCGTAAAGTGATCCCGCATAGTTCTGTTTTACTGAGAGCGTCCACAGATTCACTACCATACTTAATAAAAAAAAAAAAAGGCAAATGTTAAATTTGCTACAGTTTGGTAACACGGAGCTGAATATGGCAATCCATGTCCAAACCATGTCTGTCAGCCAGTAGGTAAGTGGCACTGCCATCTTTCTTCCACTTCTGCTGTGAAGAGCTCTGTTTTATTGAATCAGGTACTTATTTCAGAGCGCTTCATAAATATTAATTATGGAATGAGCACAATGAAGTTTAGAATGTGCACATCAACTTTTTGAACCTGCACAACAACTTTTAGAATGTGCACAACAATGTTTCAGTAGCTACTGATTTCCATACACAATAAGCTTTAACCATATACTAAAAATATACACTGTCTGTTGTTAGGTGCCCCGAGCACTGTCTGTGAAATAGCTACCCCGTGTCGCTCTGCAGTATAGTGAAAGCCACTTAGGCTCTTACACACTATATGTTGTTAGATGACCCAAGCCTTGTCTTTGACATAGCTACTCTGTATTTCTGTGCAGCATAGTGAAAGTCATTTAGGCTTTATTACACTGTGTGCTAGCCTGTTAGGTGTCCCAAGCCTGCCATAGCTACACTGTACATGACGTCTCTGTGCATCATAGGGAAGCCATTTAGGTTGTATTACACTGTCTGTTAGGTGCCTTAAGCCCTGTCTGTATGGCATTAGCTATACCATGTGTGCGACTCTCTGCTGCATACCGAAAGCCATTTAACCTGTATTGCACAGTGTCTGCTAGCTACCCCAAGCCCTGACTGTATCATAGCTACTCTGTGTCTCTCTGCAGTATAGCAAAATCCATTTGGGCTGTGTTACATTGTCTGTTAGGCTGTTAGGTGCCCCAGTCCCTGTTACAGATACATGGTGTGTGATGTTTCTCTGCAGCATAGCAAAGGTCATTTAGGCTGTATTGTATTGTTTCTTAGGTGACCCTAGCCCTGTCTGTGTGACATTAGCTACGCTGTATGTGTGTGTCTCTCTGCTGCATAGTGAAAGCCATTTAGCCTTATTACGCAGTGTCTGTTAGGTGCCCCAAGCACTGTCTGTGACATAGCTGCTCTGTGTCTCTCTGCAGTTTAGCAAAAGTCATTTATGTTTGTAATACACTGTCTGTTATCCTGTTAGGTGCCCTGAGCCCTGTCAAAGCTATGCTGTGTGTGACACCTCTCTGCAGCATAGCAAAAGCCATGGCTGTGTCAACTATGTCTCATATATCCCAGTCTAAGTCTGCTAAAGGGAAACACAGTGCTTCTGCACATGCAACTGAAAATGATGTGGACAATACGAATCCTAGTGCTAATGAAGAACATAGTGACGATAATAACATCATCACCGGGAGTGGCACTAAATGTCCTCCTGAACCAAAAAAGCATGTTAGCAATGAAATGACAGTAGAATTTCAGAAACAACTGACTGGAGCTACTTGTTGAGGTACTGAATGTTTTGCCACATTTGCCAGGATACTTCCAGCTGCTGAAGTAGCATAGAAGGACAAGGAGGCATCCTCCTCAAATATAAGCTCAGATGCTGAGGTAATGAATGCTGATAAAGATGGTGGTGATAGTGGGTACTGGGGATGGGATAGCCTAGGATATGTGCACCCTTATGATGATGGCGCTTCCAGTTCTTCTGAATCTTATGGTGATGAGATCTGTAATTTTGATGAGGGGGTTGGAGAGAATGCCTCTGCAAGACATGAGAGGCAAGTGCAGAAAAAAAATCATATGCTAAACGTAAGAGTAAGAAGATGAGTATGAATGAGAATGATTCATGACAACAAGCAAATGGCAGAGTAGAGTTTCCTCCAGGTCTGATGACTGTACAAGAAATAATGCCAGGTACTGTAGTACAAAGCACAAAAGTGGGGAATTTATTTTATATTGACCCTGCAGATGACTCTTGAGCTGTATGCAGTCTGTGCAAAAAGGACATCAGTCGTGGTGGTAAAGTGGGACATTTTGGAATATCAGTAATGATACAACAGGCTAAGGCAAAACACTCAATTAAGTGGGGGCAGGGCAATGATAGTGTGGTTGGTATAAGTGGTAGTGGAGGTGGTAGTGGCAGTGACCATAGTTACAATGAACTGGAAGCAGGAACTGACACTGAATCACTTGATGTATCCTTGCACTCTTCCCAGACAAATATATTGTTTTCTTCTGACACCATCAAGTACTGCGAAATCCCAAAGTAGCACTCTGTGAGAAAAAGATGTGAGAAATACAATCCCGCAAAATTAAAAATATATTGTTATTCTCACAAACTAACATTAAAAGAAAGTGTTGGAAGGACATCAAAATTTACCCACAAGCATCCAACATGCCAGCTGTTAAATAGAGCCATTGTAGAGCTGTTGGCCAGTTGTCAACTTCCTTTTGCTTTTGTTGCCCAAAAAGATCTCCTCAAGTTCATGAACCAGATTGAACCATGGTACACCATTCCTTGTCAAACATATTTGTCAAAAAAGGCTCTTCCATAGTTGTTTGACTTAATGTGTAGTGAAGTCACTAAACAGTTGAAACTCTCTGAGGTGAAGCAGGTTCACATAACCACAAATATATGGACCAGCAACCAAATAATTGACTACCTGACTGTTACAGCTCATTGGGCATGTTTTCAGTAAGAAAGTAATAATCTCCATTCTACCATAAGTAGTAGGAAGCAGGCTGTATTATGTGTTATCACCTTTTAGGAAAACCACACCATTGTGAATATTGTACAGGAGCTGCAAAATCAATTCCAGAAATGGCTTGCTCTGAATTCCTTATCTCCAGGGCTCATAGTGTCAGATAATGGTGCCAACACAGTCAAAGCTAGTAGAAATGGCAACACCAACACATACTTGTTTTGCACATTGTTTAAATCTTCTTATCCATAGTTTCTTAAATAGAAACAGAAATGTTGAGCGTCTGTTAGGTTTTGCAACAAAAATATGTGGGCATTTCAGCCACTCTGTGAAAGCACAAAAAATTCTGAAGGGGTTGCAGAAGTCAGACAGCTTACCATTGCATACATTAATGCAGGAAGTGCCAATCCACTGGGATTCAATATTTTACATGTTGGAAAGGCTTCTTGAACAGAAAAAAGCTGTGTTGTGCATGACTACACTATGCAGAATCAAATAGGTAAAGTTGACATTATGCACAGTTCCAGCAGCTGGACTCTACTTGAATCTTTGGTCACCTTATTGGAGCCATTTGAGTTTGCCACACATGATGTCAGTGCAGGCAGTGCAATTCTGAGTCAGATGTTTCCTACATTAGATTTCTTCACATTTTCTGTGATGACATAAAGAAATACTTTCAATCAAAAGAAGACACCATTGCTGTTATGCTGTCAGATGACTGGAGTCTCAGACTGTTGACTGATCAGAGATAAATGTCATGCTTAATAATGTCACCTATGTGTTGGCAAAATTGCTAGATCTCCACTTTAAGGAACATTGAAGCCATCCTTCCTGCAAGGGAAGACATTGAACATTAACCTCACAAGCTAATAAGACCCTAATAAACAAACTGCTATAATTACATCCAGAAGATAGAATATTAATTCTAGGAGACTTAAACCTGCCAGGTATAAAATGGGGTGCATCAACAACAGAAACACACTTAGAGAGGGAGTTTCTGAATGCATGTGATCAAATAGGACTAATGCAGAGGGTCAAAGATCCAACTAGGGGACAGAATATATTGGACCTTGTCCTAACAAATATGGGAGAAATGCTAAGTGAATGTATGACAACTGCACCATTGGGAACTAGCGACCACCTGAAAATAGAATTCAAACTAACCGAACCACTATGCATACACATAGTGACTACAGTCATCCCTAACTTTGGCAAAGCAAACTTTGGTAAGATAAGAGCAAACCTCATAACTTGGCAGTGGGAAAAGGATTTCAGCAACATACCAATAAGTGATGTATGGGAAATTTTCTCCACAAAGATTAAGCAAGAAATAACTGATAATATTCCTGAAAAACAAAAATACCCACCAATGAATAATAAAAAACAGTGGTGGACACCATCTATCAAAAAACTAATAAATATGAAGCAAAGATTATTCAAGAAATTGAAAATAAAGAAAACAGACAAAATTAGAATCCAGTACACAAAACTATCTAACTATATAACTGTATAAAAAAAACAAATCAAAAGGGCCAAAGCTGACTATGAAATAAACTTAGCCAATAGAGTAAATGGGAACTATAAAGATTCCTATGCCTATATCAACAACATAAAAGGAAACTCAAATAGTATAGGCCCACTTAAAAAAACAAATGGGGACCTGACCTCAGATAACAAAAAAATTGTGGACCTTGCCAACTCTTACTTCTCAACAGTGTACAACAAGAAAAAGGACAACCATATACTGTAGCACTGATACCAGGAAATTCCCCAGCAGATAGAATAGTATTAAAAACATCTGATGTAGAAGCAAGGTTAGTCAAATTAGACCCAAAAAAATCCCCAGGAACTGATGGATTACACCCAAGAATACTCGAAGAAATGGCAAGCATAATAGCTCCACCCCTAACGAGCATTTTCCAGAAATCATTGGACACAGGGGAAGTAATCGACTGTTGGAAATCAGCAACAGTTATCCCAATGTTCAAAAAAGGAAATAAATCAGACCCCACAAATTACAGACCCATTAATCTCACTGCTATCCCATTGAAAATTCTGGAAGAAATATTAAAGGATGAGATCATACAACACCTTCACACAAATCATCTCACATACCACTCTCAACATAGGTTTGTAAAGGGAAGGTCATGGTTGACAAACATGTTGGCATTTTATGGCAGGGTGATAGAAAGTCTGGATCTAGGAACCCCAGTGGATGCACTATTTCTAAACTTCTCCAAGGCCTTTGACAAGCTCCCTATCCCGAACTAATACAACAAATGGGTAAGTTAGCCATCCATCTGACTATAACTAACTGGGTCCACAAATGGTTGGAAAACAGGAAACAATGGGCGTGCATCAGAGGTGAATTTTCTGAATGGTCAGAGGTGGCTAGCAGGGTTCCACAGGGTTCAGTGTTGGGCACCTGTCTTTTTAATCTATATGTATCATCTCTCCAAATAAATCACAATTCCATTTGGGTACAAAAATTTGCAGCTGACTGCAGAATAGGGGCAGAAATCGACAGCAGTCAAAATTCATCAAACCTGCAAAAAAACATTGACAACATAGCCACATGGACAACAGAAACCAAACTGACACTAAACCAAGACAAATGCTATGTCATGCACTTGTGAAAAAGAAATCCTTGAATACCTTATAAACTAGGCAACACTGTCCTGAAAACCATCGAAGAAGAAAGAGATTTGGGCATCATAGTGTCCAGCGACATGTCCTTCATGCCTCACTGTCAAAAGATAGCTCAGAGGGGAAACAGAATCCTCAACTGCATACTAAGGCACATAACGGCAAGAAGTAAGGAGGTTATGCTGCCTCTGTACACATTGCTGGTTAGACCAATACAAAAAGGGAAATATAGCACTGTTGGAAAGAGTACAAAAATGAGCTACCTGGGCAATACAGGATATGGCTGGTAAGGATTATGAAGCTCGTTTATCAGAACTGAACATGTACTCTTTGGAGGCAAGAAGGAAAACGGAAGATATGTGCTTAGTACACAGGGCATGGAACAATGATGATCTCTGGGACATCATTGGACTAGACAGGAACACCAACACATATAATACTAGGTCTCATCCACTACAGCTAACATCATCAAACAGAAAAAAGGTGTGTAGCACATGGTGGTTTAACCAAAGAGTGGTCCATGATTGGAACAGGCTCCCATTGGAGGTTGTGGCCAGTCCATCAACCACAGCATTCAAAACTAGATGAGATGATCATAAAAATTTAATCAGAACCTAGAGATATAGTTAGAGATCATTTAGGACGAAAGTCCATTAGCTCAATATAAATCCTATGTATCCTATATATCCTATGCATTGACTAGATTGTCTGCTAACCAAATGTGACATTGCCCTATCAATGGCATTAACTGATGTACAGCATTCAAACCCTGCTGGACCATCAGAGTGCACCTCTGGGCAGACAATAGCGCATCTTTCAATTCTTCACAATCACTGGTGTCACAGTGTCATCAGTGAGGGAAAGGACATCTACAGCTACTTCTCAGGCATCCTATGTTGAGGGTCAGAAAGACATCACTTCTGTCACCTGCAACAACATGGACTAGTATCCTGTTAAGAAAATGCAGCTGGTTCTTCTGACAGATTGGTAACTGTCTCACATACTGTAGCACAATGATCCTGAAGTATTTTGTAGACCATACTGTGACTGATCTCAAGGAAGATCCATTACTCTGTTGAAACAAAAGAGAACTATATGGCCAGATACAGCAAATCTTGCAATAATGCAGCTGAGTTGTCCACCTTCAAGCATATATTCAAAAGGCATATTTAGTGAGCTGGAGGAATAGCCACTGACCACAGGACACTACAAAGTCCTGCAAATGTGGAATTGCTTGCAGTAAATTTCTCAGAATGAATGCTATTTTCCAACTGTCCCAAACACTGAATTATGTAAGTCTGACCCTGAACATGAAAAACAGCCTGCAAACAGTGATACTGAATATGATGACTTGGTTGTGTACGAAACAAATAGAACTATCACCACTGCCACCATGCCAGCCACATGTGCCACACTACTCTTAGTTTTCTTTTGTCAGTCATCAGTTTTATATTATATAAGTTTGATTGATGCCCACCATGGGTATAATTTCTGGAAACAGCAGCAGCCTCACTCAGAGCAGCTGTGCCTCCCATACCTATCTCATCAATGCCTGCCATGGGTATAATTTTTGAAAATAGCAGCAGGCTCAATCGGAGCAGCTGCATCTCTCGTACCTGCCTCAGCAATGCTCTCCATGGGTATCATTTTTGGAAACAGCAGCAGGCTCACTAAGAGCAACTGTGCCTCTTGTACCTGCCTCAAAAATGCTTACCATGTGTATAATTTTTGGACAGAGCAGCAGGCTCACCAATATCAGCTGCACGTCTCATACATGCCTGAGCAATTCCCGCCATGGGTATAATTGTTGGAAACAGCAGGAGGCTCACTAGGAACAGCTACACCTCTTGTATCTGCCTCAGCAATGCCCCCCATGGGTATAATGACTCAGGGCACTGAACAAACAGTGTAATAGTCCAAAAAACACACCGTCTTTTGCATGTTTTCTGTTAGGGTCAGGGTCAGGTAATCAGGTAGTAGAACAGGTCAGATAATAACTATCGAACCCAACAAGACTACTCAGTTTTCATCTGGATATTTTTAGGGTACTTTTGAGGTACCCACAGGTAGTCTTCGGGGTCGGGTATTTTAGTACCCGCCCATCCCTAATTACTGTCTGTGTTTATTTTTAGATATTTACACATATGTAATGAATCAGATTTTATTTTTTTCCATTCCATCTGCATCACAGACATACTGTACAGGCAGTTGGATAAATTAATCACTGCAATTGCACTTCTGAGTATTGTGTTTGAGAGCATGTTTCAGTCACAGTATCACTTAACTTCTACTGTTCAATGTTTAGTTGACTTTCAATGTCTTCCAGTTGTATTGCAGAATTATACCCCTTTTCCATAACAGCTTCAACCTCCACCATGGCCACATTGGTACTGTGTCTCCAAGAACACCATGTGACTCTTCATTGTGATGTCCTTGTAAATTTATTGATGTATCTTCCTCAATTTGTACCTTATTCATTTCCTTCTGCTTTTTTCATTCTCTAGCTCCGCTCTATATTTATTTCATTTATACATTTGATGCTTTTAATAGATAACAGAAATGCCTCTTCAAAAATTTCAAAATCTTCAGCTAACGCTCACTTATCCATCATTAAATTGTACTGTTTTTTCTTCATAGAAAGCCATAAATAATCAATCAACCATGGTTGTCTTTTCTTTAACTAGAAACCCACGTACTCCATTGACAGAATACATACCTTTCTTGTAATTCTCTTTAGCATCTTGTTTGAAATTGTACCACTGACAAATCTCAAACAATGATGCACCCTGTAACAAATTTGTCTTTTCAGACAGTATCAGTCATATTATTCTTAAGAATATCGATCGAACCTGGCTTGCAGACTGCTAGTTCCTTAATTTAATCTGAGTGTTCAGAACACATTTTTGATTTTTCTTTTAATTCAATTGTATATATCTTAAAGGCAACTGACTTGCCTGATCAATTTTTCCTGATAAGAAAATCCCTTGCTTCCGATGTTCTACAGTCAGAATGAGAAAATGTTTTCAGCTATCCCTGTAAGTGCAGTGTCAGCACTACTGCTCACAGCACCAGTGACCTGGGTTTGGATTGAGCCTGGATTGTTGGGCACCTGCAGGGGAGAGGAAGCTTGCATATCTCAACAGATTCTCTCTTCCTCTGGGGAGGGAGGGCTGCCTTGCTGCATTGTGCTACTACCACCTCTAGGTGTATGAGAGGCAGAGCAGCAGATGAGAGGTTGGGGTGTTGCAGAGCATTTAGCACTGGCCCTTTGTCCTAAAGTCAATGTCCATATGGGCTTGTGATCTTGGCAGCATGGTGAAGCTGTGGAGTAAATTCCTCTGTCCAAGCCCTGTGGTGCAGTAGCCCAAACACTGTTTTGATTGCAGTATATTCACCATGTTCAGAGGAGCAAAAAATAGTTAAAAGTAAAAGAAAGCATTTTCAAGCCTAGAGACCACAGCCATGAGTTTGGAGATTTAGTGGAAGACATTTCCTCCCACAGCTTTTGTAACTCAGCTTGTTCATGTTTTGTTACATACAATATGACATAACATAATGGATTTGTGCTATTGAGTTATTAACACCATATTGCACATCAATGTTTGCCTGACATATCAAAATTAGTACAGGATTAGGACAGGATTTCATTATTAATGTATACTTCTTTACCTGCATTATGTTTATTAATTTAAAATGTTTTTTGCAGAAAAGATATACCAAACTACTATTATCTCAATTCCAGATGCATCCTGTGGGAAAGGGGAAGAGTTAGAAACAAGGCAGATACAAAGTACACTGAAATAAATTACAATAATATGAAAATAAGTATGAGGCAAGTCATATATTTGCTTTGTAGATTTTGTCTTAACTCAGTGATAAATTACAAGCTCAAATGGGCAGACTACAGTAGGTGAGCCATAGGCCCTTATCTGCCAACAGTGTCGATGTATAATTGTGGAGAAAAAGCCATTCACATTTCCCCAGTTTGATATTCATCTTGGAAACCCACATCAACATCTCTAGAACTACATCAACTCATACTGTATTTGACCTTTGCTTGCAGTAAGTATAGTATTTATGGATAGAGATGTGCAAAGCTGGTAAACTTCACTCCACAGATTAATTTGTGAATTTGCCTCATTTCACAAGTTAATCCATAGTGTAAAGTCCAAATTGGTGGAAAATTGATAACTAAGTGAAATGCAAAGTTGGCAACTCTGCCGGCAGAGTTTGGCACAGAGGCAAAGTTGTTCAAACTAAAACTGTCCATGGTATCTAGTCCCCCCCCCCCCCCCACACTGATCACTGGCCCATTTAAAAAACTCACTCCCTGGTGCTAGTGCCATCCCCACTGATCGCTGGCTTAGTGTTTAAACAAAAGCATTCCCTGGTGTCTAGTGGTCCCCCCTCACCAATTACCAGCCTGATGAAATATAGAAACTGTCCTTGATGTCTAGTGGTCTCCCCCCTTGAAGTTTGCTGGCCCAATTCAGTATGGAAATTGTCCCTGGTGTCTAGTGGTCCCCCCCTCCTTGCCAATCGCAGCCTGATGTAATATAGACACTGTCCCTGGTGTCTAGTAGTTCCCTCCTCATTGATCACTGGCCCAATGTAATATAGAAATTGTCCCTGGTTCTAGTGGACCTTCCTTGCCGATCGCCAGCCTGATGTAATATAGACACTGTCCCTGGTGTCTAGTGGTCCGCTGCTTTCCGATCGGTGACCCAATGTTACAGTAAATCATTCTCTGGTGTCCAGTGGTCCCTTCCCCCACCTGATCACCTGCTCAACACACAGACACCATTTTCTGGTATCCAGTGTATCCCTGCTTCATCCCAATCCCCTGCACATGACAGAGAACCTATTCCCTGGAGTCTAGTGAACCCTCCTCCTTTTCACAAATCCCCTGTAGGTGTACATAATGCCATTCCCTGGTGTCTAGCAGACCCCCTAACCCCATCCCAGCAGGTAGTACCTCACCACACCTTCCCCATCTTGACCCCAAGCCAGTGACTGGCACAGTCCTCTGCTCTCCACCACAACTGGCCGCTGACTGAGCTGTCACTGAGTGTGTACTTGTACAAGTATGCACTTATTGACAGCTCTGTTGGTGGCCAGCTGTGGTGAAGAGTGGAGGTCTGTGCTGATCACTGGCTTGGGGTTGGGATGGGGAAGCAGGGTGGTGTGGGACTACCTTCTGGGGTGGGGGTCCACCAGATACCAGGGAATGGTGTTATGTATACCTACAGGGGATCAGGGATGGGAGGGGGTCTGCTAGACACCAAGGAATAGGTTTTCTGTCATGTTGGGGATCGGGATGGGGCAAGGATACAGTGGAGACCAGGAAAGGGTGGCAGTGTGTTGGGTGGGTGATCAGGTGGTGGAGGGACTACTGGACATGAGGGAATGATTTACTGTAACACTGGGATGGTGATCAGTTGGTGGGGACCACTAGACACCAGGGACAGTGTCTATATTACATCGGAATGGCATTCGGCAAGGGGGGGACCACAAGATCCAGGACAGTTTCTATATTACATCCGGCCAGTAATTGGTGAGGGGGGAACCACTAGATGCCAGGGACAGTGTCTACATTACATTGGGCTGGTGATCGGTGGGGGGGGGGACCACTAGACACCAGGGATTGTTTTATAATACATCAGGCCAGCGATTGCTGAAGGGGGGAACCTGTAGACACCAGGGACAGTTTCTATATTACATTGAGCCAGCTATAGGGGAAGGGGGACCACTAGATACCAGGGAATGCTTTTGTTTAATCACCAGGCTGGCAATCAGTGGGGTGGGTCAAGCGGTCCTTATCTGCTGTCAAATTCTGTGTTTCTATGGGGGGTAGGAGGAAGTAAGCTGTTGGTTAACTAGGATCTGCAGCTTATCTGTTAGGTAGGAAAATGGGCAGACTAGGTGGGCCAAGCGGTCCTTATCTGCCATCAAATTCTGTGTTTCTGTATTTCTGTGGGACCACTGGACCTCAGAGACAGTTTTATATTGCACAATAAGTTTTTCTGCTTAATAGGAAATTTGCCATTTGCAACTTTACCTTGCTTTTGTTTTGATTTTTGAAATGCAATTTGCCATTGAAAAAAAAACACAAGGTGAAGTTACAAATTATGAATTTCCTATTTAACAAAAAAACTTCACAAAATGAACTTTGGAGGTGAATGTTGTGATTTTGCTGGAAATTCACTGGTGAATTAAAACTTCATTGCCTCTCTGTTTATGGAGTTGAAATTTTTCTACCAATTTCCACAGATTTAGATTATCAAATGGAAAACTGGCAAGTCATGTATATCTAATCAAATTTTATAATTTCTAAATGATTGTCGTCTTCAATTTGTGGTGCATCTTTTACCAATAGTAACATGTGTACATGTGGTGTACCACAGGATGAGTTCTCTGCTCTCCATTATAAATTATGTAGTTTTTTTGTTTTTACAATGCAAGTCAATGAGGGTGAGTGCTGCACATGAAGATCTCTTATACAGCTCAGAGGTCTTCACATGCATCAGACTCGATGTTTGTACTAGTTCCATCTGAGTTCTACAGTCAGCCATTTTTTTCTAGTCAGCTCTTCAGTCTTGATTTAGACTTTGATGCAGAACTGGCAGTTCAACTGACGATACTAAATATCTGCAAATAAGTACTCAACAACCATTAAACTAAGCAAATGTTCCCACTACGCCCCCCCAAACCTTCTTTGGCAACAAATATTCCTCAGTAAGGACAAGGATAACTGAGGTAAGAGTGTTTCATATGGTTCACTGCGTGAGTATGCTTGCATTCAGCAGCCCATTAACAAGAGCAGGAAACTTGTCTATCTGAAAAATTGAAAAAGTTAGGAAGTTAATGAAAAGCATGATTTTATTCTCAAAAAAACAATGAATTTCATTACTTCAGGTCTTTAACACAAATCTTTTGTGGGGCAGAAGGTACTGATATGCAGACTTTGAGAGCGGCACCATTCATATTCACAGGGTTACAGGCATTTCTTGAATGTATTATTTTTTAACTGAGAGCCACAAAAATCTTGTGTCAGCACATAAATTCTGGTGGTAGACCATTACATCATGTGAGCCAACATTATTTATTTATTTATTTTTTGCATACTATTTTTATCCATCCTTGTCGAACACAGCCACCCACTCCTTCAGGTGGCCATCCTTTCACCCACCACTGCCTCTCCCATTCTGCCATCAGCTGCTCCCCACCGCCTGATTGACCCTGATGTATCCCTTCACTAGATGGGCCCCCCTGCCTACCTGGGGCCATCAGAAGGGGAGACCAGAGTGCACAGTCCCTTGCTTCTATGCCGTGCGGGGGTAAGCAGCTTCATTGGCTTCCCAGCTTAGCAGCATGGGGAGGCAGGGCTGCCGTCAGACAGCCAGCATGGGTGGCCACATTTTCATGTTTTCTCCCCATCTACAGTGCCACTCCCTGTATTGACCCCAATCTCCACCAGGGGCCACTACAGAGCAAGGCAACCCCTACAATCTACCCCAGGAGAAGAGTGCAGTCCACTAGATGCTCAATCCTCTCCTTCCCCATGCCGACTCCCGACATCCCAAGTCCATTCCCAAACCAGGGTCGCTGGTGTGGTGCATGGTGTGGCATCCAGAATCTCAACCCTCAGGCCGGCTTGAAATTATTTTCAATAAGGAGAAGTAACATGCATGATTTATAAAGGTTTAATGGGACCATTGAGATGTATTTGGGCTTATCAAGACTATCATCTCTAGCCTTCTTAGGATTCCAGAACCATTCAGCTTCACTTCAAAGTTCTCAAACCCTAAGAAGTCTCAAGATGCACTCTTGATAAGCAAACAGACATCTTGGAAGCCCCATTAATCTATAAAAGTGCTGTTCTACATACAGTGGTAGCCATCGCCACTTTAAAAGAATTCGTAGATTATAACATACAACAGTGTACCATCAATCCCCTAAATACACCATCCAATGCTAGAAGAGCAAATGCTGAATTTGTAATTCTTTATCATGTCTCTAGGAGTCTTGTGATCCACTGCTCAGTTTGGTGTGGTTGTGTAGCCACTGGTGACACAGAGTATGGAAAAACAGTACCTGGAATACTGGCAACTGCTGTAGACAAGGGGCTAGGTATTCAAAAGTGCTCCCTGAACATGTGCAATGAAAAGCGCAAAGCAATCCAGTTGTGCCACAGCAAACAAAAGCAATATTCAGCTGATGCACCACAGAAATGTACCTCCGCAAACCACACTGACTATAGCACAACTGCACAATTGAGCAAACAGACATGCACCAGAACAACCTGAACTGTGCAGGAGTAAGAGTGCATGCTGAATATAGCAGGTGGAGCAAGGTACACCATTCGCAAGGGAACACAGACAGGGCTGCGCAAAGGCACAGGAGCATGGAAGTGGATGCAGGGAAGAACCACAAGGGGACAATGGGCAGGAGGCACAGAACAGGCACTGAGCCCAATGGCCATGGACAATGCACAGAGCTCCACAAAGATCCTGGGAACCAATGTGACAGAGCATGGAACGGCCATGGAACAGATGGCCACAGGGACCAAGCACCCCAGGACCACAGTCCCAACAGCCAGCATGGGATAGCCAGCCTCTGTAGCCACTGTGTGAAGGCACCATGCATGCATAGTGTGCAACAGCCACACTTCCACACAGTCACAGGGCAGTATGCTGCACATGCCACACAGACTCACACGGACACATGACATTGAACTGCATAGCATAGCAGCACAAGCAAGGGCAACACAGCTTGGGGTGTACCATGATGCACATGTAGACATGGGCATACAGCACTGTGGCATGCATAGAGAACACAGCCTACACCCATGTAACAGTTACACACAGGCATGTGACAGACATGCCACTAGGCACCTACCAGACCCACACTGCAGGGACACCACTGGCCAAGATAGGTGTCTGCCAGACCACAGCATTGTACAACACCAGCACAGAGCAGTACTAAGCATGCGTGGGAGATACAGCAACACATGAGCAAATGGTAGTGAATGGTTTAATACAACAGAAAAAAGAAACCAACACAACAAGGTACAGAACAACCAACAATTCAAAAATAGGAAAGGGTAATTGGTCAGAAAGCAGTACACAGTCCAGTGTGGTACAGAATGGTACAGGGATGGGGGAGACAGCCTGTCACAGCACTGTGAGTATGACAGCAGGAGACGGGAGGGGGAGGCTGCGTGTGCATGCTGCCGGTGTGCCTGGTACACTGCAAGGGTGCGGCTACTCTGTACCCAATGCGGCATGCTGAGGAGCATGGCCTGCACAGCCACACCATGCATGACCATGGTCCCCTATGTGCTGTGTGGCAGCAGCATGGGGCATGTGATGGTAGGGACATGCAGGGTCCAGGGGGTGCATGTCACTTGGCACACCTGATGGCTGTGTGGGCAGTGCAGTGTGTGATGGCACCTGCACAGACACAGTGGCACAGACATCAGCACGGCACACTGAACAGGGCATGCACATGTGTGGTGTTGAGGGGGCAGGCCATTGGGGGGGCATGCCTGCCATACATGTGCATGTGCATCACACCACTGTGTGTCTGCACACTTGCAGCCACAAGTCCTGTGACACATGTCTTGGCAGGCATGTCATGCAGTGCCACTATACCAGACACAGGTGTGGCCAGACACATCTGTGGCACAAATGCAGACATTGCACAGTACACCAGACTACATGCATTGTTACCATGACACCATTAATACCATCCATTCTGTCTTCCAGCTCCATCACATCTCAGGGGTGCTGTGCATGATGAGTCCATCAATGTGGCACATGATGTTGCAGTGCCATCAACATCTACTGGCATCATGGCGATAGATAGGGTGCACTGAACAGGTATGGGACTGGTGGAATTCCTAGGACTGGGAGATGACGAGCCACTTGCTGACCTCCTTCTCCAAGACAATCTACCGGTACTTGTGCCAGCAACACAGGTGGATGGTGCATATGACAGTGATGATGACCTCACCAGGATCCTGGGTAGCACTGGTATCAACACACTGCCCTGGGACAGGTACCAACACAGGCAGTGGCAGGCAGCTCTGGTGGACCAGCAAACATGCAGCCCCCCCATGCCTGCTCGGGAGTATGTGGCACTGCTGCTGTTGCTGGCCAGGGATGGGGGGCTGATGTGGTCACTGGTGCTGCAGGGCAGGACCAACAGAGTGCTGCCATGCTGCAATGGGTTGCAGGGGACACTGTGCAGCAATCCCAAGGGGCCACTGTCGACACCCACAATCAGTGCCCACCACATGCGCGGACACCTGTGTGGCATTCACAGTTGAGGGATGTTGCATGGCATGCTGCCACCCCTCCCAACTATCTGTTGCAGCACTATGATATGCACAGCACTGACAGGCTGGATGAGCACACCAGGCTTCTGTTGGATTCTGTGGGCAACCAGGCAACACTCGGGACAGAGCTACATGCACTGCGGGTTGAGGTGAGTCAACTGGTTGAGCGAGGGGACATTGAATGTGCACAGCTGATATGTGAGGTCTGGCAACTGTGGGAGGCCATGGCCGCATTGCTGGACCATATTGCAGAGACCATTGCTGAGGGATTTGCATCACTGGTGTCCAGTGGTCACAGCAGGGTGCACAGGACTCCCTGTGGTGCTATGTCTACACCACAGACTCAGCGTCTGGTTGCCCCATTGAGGCTGATGCTGCCCACCACCATGCCCATCCCTGCCATACCAATCAATAGTCTGTTTGCTGGTCTGTACACACCCATGAGGACCCAGTCGTGTTCTCAGGCCTCTACCCCATGGTTGTGTTGGTGGCACCACCTGTAGCTGTTGAGAAGTCTGTGGCTGCCACACAATCAGGGCATTTCTGCCCACATGGCCATGATGGCCATGGCTCTGCACAGTAGTCCTGATGGGTGTGCTGTCCAGTACAGTCTCCTGTTGCTGTTGCCAGCTACATGCATGTCTGGTCATGGCCTAGTTTGTGTGCTGTGGCACACATGTGGCCTGGGTCATGTCCAGCATGTGTGCGGGCAGTTCTGCTGGACCATGTGGCATGGGCGTGATGAGTGCAGCACTGTGCTGGCATTGCCTGTGTGACGGCGCTTACCTTCTGATGCATGCCACAACCTGCTGTACTGCTGTGTGTGTCTTCCTCTCCCTGGCTGCATCTTTCTGTGTGTCCCACCTGGTTCACTGTGCCCTGCTGTGCACCCTGTGGTGGTACTTCTGCATGTGCCTGCCTGTGATTGTCCACATGGGTATACAGCACATGGCACATGGGTGGTTGTGTCTGTCTCTGTTGCTCCATGGGGGTATGGATGTGGGTGTGTATGTGAGCGTGTCCACCAATGTAAGCAGTGTGCATACCTGTGTCCCTGCATGCATCTCTGTATGTCTGTGTGTGTGTGTTGTGCCTTGCATGCCTGTGTGGTTCTCACCTTTTGTTCACAAAGTGCTCCTCAACAATGGTGTCCTTGTGCCTTCTGGCATGGACTGCCAGCCTGGGGTCCCTCCTCTCCATGGCTGGCTACAACCCCCCATCCAGCTGGTCCTCCTCATCATTGGTACTATTGCTTTCATCCACCTAGACAGCTATCCCACAGTCAATGGCCATGTTGCGCAGCATGCAACAGGCCAGGAAAAGGCCACAGGCTTTCACAGGGCTCTACTGTAGGGCATCACCAGATCTATCTAGGCAACAGAATTGCATCTTGAGCATGCCAATGACATACTTTATGATATAGAGTGTGGTGATGTGTGCCTCATTGTATCTCTCCTCTGCACCATTGCTTGTTCCCCGGATGGGGGTGAGCAGCCAGGGTAAGAGGGGGTATGCACTGTCACCTGTGGGAAGAACACATGTGATGGTTACCACTGTCATTGCCTGTCTTCACCACCCCTTCCAGATCACACTGCCACCACCTGCCACCCTGTGTGCCCTGGCCAAGGCCTCCCATGCATGGCTGCTGTGCCACCATTCATGCCTCACCATCTGTGTTCTTCATGCCTGGGCACCTCTCTCCATGCTCCTTTGCATGGTTGCCATCCTTCTTTCCTTTCCTATCCCCTCACCTAGCACTGTCCTCTTTCCCCAACCTGGTGCTATGTGGTGTAATTCACAGATGCTGGTTTCACCTCTTCCCAGGTGCTACATGCCTACTAGGTGACCCGTGGGGATTACCCCGCTGTCAAAACACTGGCACAGGATGGACTGGTGCCATATAAATGTGCTGTGTGTACTCCCAGGGTGCGTTTCGCACACATTCCTGATGAACCCAGTGGCATTGCACACCACCTGACAATTGAAAGGTAGCCCTTTCTGTTGATGTATGCTGTACCTTCAGGGCCAGGTGGTGCATGAATGGCCACATGGGTGCAGTCAATGGCCCCTATCATGCCTGGCATACATGCCACCCTGAGGAATTCCTGCATGTTTGCTGTACACTCTGCCTGTGTGCTTGGGAATGCTATGTACTCCAAAGCATGTGGCAGCAGAGCGTTGAGGACCTGGGTGAGGATGCTGGATGTGGTCGACTATGAGATACCAGTGGTTGCGCCCACTGGTTTCTGGAAGGTGCCCGTGGTGAGCAGGCACATTATTGCTGTCACCTTGGTCTCCACCATCATGGCATGACTCCTTCTAGTGGGTGCCTGCAGCTCATCATGGCACAACTCACATAGCTGCCTCAGGATTGCCCTTACCGGCCCACTATCTCAGTGTCCCAATAGTCCTCGAATGTGAGCCGGGCACAGTACTGTCTGTGTTAGGCATACCACCGACAGGCCCTTCCTCGGCCACGTTGCTGCTCCTCCCTTCTCCTCACCCCCCTCATCACCTGCTCCATTATTAATGGTGCTGCATCCATAGCTATTGCTCTCCTGGATTGAGCCTCTGCTGTGTGTGTGTTTGAGCCTCCGTCATTTGTGCTCAGCTCTGTGTGGCGCATTCTGTGAGTTGCTCCATAGTTCCGTGATGTGTTTCGGCTGAATATGCCATTGTGCCACATATTCATGGTCACCCCCCCCGTACTTGTATAGCATACACTACTGTTGCACAGCAGTGCAACAGGAATTGCGCTACGCATTCATGCTGTTTGCATATGGCTCCGGGGCACAATTCTATATTTGCGCCAGCGCAATTCGGTTGCACAATGTGCAACTCCTTTAAATATCTAGTCCAAGGAATGTAATACCAAACACTTCAAAATGGTTTCAACCACAATAGAATCCTCACTTGTGGACTTTCTTGACCACAGAAATGCTCTATTTTTGGAATATAAATTCAAAAATCCATAATTCAACAAAGTGCAAGCTGCAATAGAAAAACACTCCATCAGTTCAAACGCTCACCTGTTAATGACTACTGGTCACCTGATTTGTTTCGCATGTCATGTGCTTTCTTGAAGGATTGCACAGTAGCTCAAATTAATCTCAAATACAGCACACTCTTAAAGTGATAGCACCCATCAATGTAGTGAAAGCAAAAGTGCTCAATAATCAAGCTAAAATCTAAACTTTAAAAATGTATGTTTACAATACAAGTGCATATATATAATACATTTATAAACCACAAAAGGATACAGTGCACAGCAAAAATGTATACATAATTTATGTGGCACCTGCTCTATTATGAGGCTCATCCTTAACAGAAAGAAAAGATTGCACAAAGTTTAACCATGGTAACAAACTTGTCAGCACATAAATAGAAGTTGCTGGTACAAATCTGCAAGAGAAAAAAGAAAGAAAACAATAATTACATGATTTCAAACTACATATATTACAGAAACCTTTATAATATAACTCTCTTCTTCTTCAAAAATGTTTTGACTTCAATTCTGTTATTATGGCCTGGCAATTTCATCACCCTAAGTGAATAAATCCAGTACTGCTCCCTTTTTTAATAACAGGTTGTCATAGTCTGCACCCCTCGGTGATAATATAGGTTTTTCAATACCCATAAACATGTAGCTGTGCTCAGTTTTATAACTGGACTTAAGCACATGTGTTGCTAATGCATTGGTCACATCCCCATTTCCTATTGCCCGGGTGTGTTCCCTAATTCTGGTCTTAAATGCCCTCTTGGTTTTCTCAGATATAAAAGCAACCATATTTACTGTCCACCAGACAAACCAGTCCACACGTGCTGCAGGTCATAAAACCCCTTACATCAGTCTCTCTATCTGTCACAGGATTCTAAAATGTTTTAGTGTTTGTAACTTGGTCAGAATACTTACAATTGCCACATTTATTGCTGCTGCTTTCTCTGGATTCTTACTCAATTGGCTGCATAGAGTGCACAATATGGTCCCATATGGTTTTACCTCTTCTAAAAACTATTTTGGGGCCTCCCTCTCTCTAAATCCCCTAAGTTCTGGATCCTGTGTCACCACATGCTAATGTTTTTCAACAATCTTGGCTATCTTGAATGACTGAGGATTGTATATACTAACAATTGTCAGCTGGGGGTCTCTATGGACTTCCTTTACCTTTTCCTGTAAAAGAGTCTCCCTAGGTATTTCATCAGCTGTGCATCTTGCCTCATGAATAAGCCCCTCATCATATCCCCTCTCTAGCAGCCTGTAAGTCAGTTCATCCGGTCTTTTGTCACAGAAGTTCTTTGTGCCACAATTCCTTCTAGTCCGAATGGACTATCCTTTGGAGTTGGCTCTAATGACATGTGCTGTATGGCTGCTACTAGCCAATAACAGAGTATTTTGATCAGTGCTTTTCCTGAAAAGGTCAGTCACCACTTCCCTTTGTCCATCTTTCATAATAATCAAATCAAGGTAACTGATCTGTTTCTGACTAAATGTAAGATTGAATTTTTAATTTGGATTGCTCTTTTCAAGAAACTCAACAAATACAAAAAGTTCATCTTCTGTTCCCGTCCATATTAGAAGTACATTGTCCATAAATCTTCTTCATAGGTCAGTCCTGTGAAGAAAAGGGTTCTAATAGTTTCATGTTTCCATTTAGCTATATACAGATTTGCGTAGTTAGGTGCAAAATTAGCCCCCATGGCAGTCCCTTTCTTTTGTAGAAAGAA
Source organism: Neoceratodus forsteri (assembly GCA_016271365.2). Taxonomy (NCBI): domain Eukaryota; kingdom Metazoa; phylum Chordata; order Ceratodontiformes; family Ceratodontidae; genus Neoceratodus; species Neoceratodus forsteri. The sequence continues at coordinate 795,623,534 of CM057454.1, forward strand.
ATCCTACTTACAGAAAAAGGTGTTACAATTCAATACAAATTCAGCTAGTTTGATCAGAACCTCAGTTGGAGGGTCTAACACTTTCTGTTTGTCAAGATCGAATTTCAGTTCTTCCAACCCCTTCCTGTGTGAACTGTCCATATACAACAATGTAATATCAAGTGTAACCAAACAACTATCTTGCCTCAACTGCAGGATCCTGCAACACTCTCAATATCTCACCTGCACAGTATCTTTGATAAAGGAGGGAATGGTTTTAACCAAATCAGCTATATGGTAAACAATAAACTTAGCTAGTGGTTCTGTTAGGGAATCATTTCCTGATATGCTTGGGCATCCAGGGGGTTAACAAGATCTTTATGGCCCTTTTGTAGATAATAAAAAAGTGGTTCTAACCGGGTGTTCTACCTGGAGGTATTCCACTAAGGGTGGGAGGGGCAAAAATCTTGCATAGAAACATAGAAACATAGACTTTGATGGCAGATAAGGATCGCTTGGCCCACCTAGTCTGCCCATTTCCCTACCTAGAGGATAAGCTGCAGATCCTATTTAACCAACAGCCTGTTTCTTCCTACCCCCCACAAAAATTGCCTTATGTCTGTCCCGTGCATTCTTGAATTCTCCCACAGTTTTAGACCCCACAACCTCCTCAGGAAGACTGTTGCATGCATCCACCACCCTCTCTGTGAAAAAATACTTCCTCACATTGCCCCTGAGCCATCCCCACTCTATCTTTAAATTGTGTCCCCTTGTTCTTGCACATCTCTTTTTCTGAAAGATGCTACCCTCTTGGACTTTGTTGATTCCACTGAGGTACTTAAACGTTTCTATCATGTCCCCCCTCTCCCTCCTTTCCTCAAGGGTTTACATATTAAGTTCCTTTAGTCTCTCCTCATATGGCTTCTGTAGCAGACCCTGCAACATTTTAGTTGCCCTCTTCTGAACTGCCTCCATCCTGTCTATGTCCTTGCGGAGATGGGGTCTCCAGAACTGGACACAGTACTCCAGATGGGGTCTCGTCAACTGTCTTTACAGGGGGATAACAACTTCCTGTTTTCTGCTGGTGATACCTCTCCCTATACATCCCAGTATCCCCCCAGCCCTCCCTACCACCTTCTCGCATTGCTTTCCAACCTTAAGGTCATCTGATATGATTACCCCTAGGTCTCTTTCCATTTCTGTTGTTGTTACTACCGTTCCCCCCCCCCACTGTGTAATCTTCCCCTGGGTTTTTGTTTCCCAGTTGCATTACTTTGCACTTCTTTGCATTGAATCCAAGCTGCCATACTTCTGACCATTCCTCCAACCTTGCCAAGTCCCTTCTCATCCTTTCCACGCCTCCTTGTGTATCAACCCTGTTGCAGATCTTTGTGTCATCTGCAAAAAGGCATACTTCCTTCAGTCCCTCTGCAATGTCACTTATAAAAACATTAAAAGGGACTGGACCCAGTACTGAACCCTGCAGTACCCCACTAGTAGCCCCTCTTTCTTCAGAGTGGACTCCATTTACAATTATCTTCTGTGTCTTGTTGTTCAGCCAATGTTTTACCCAGGCTACTACCCTGGGACCCACTCCCAGGCTGGTTAATTTGACTACTAATCTTTTGTGTGGGACTGTGTCAAATGCCTTGCTAAAGTCTAGGTAGGCCATGTCCACAGCCTCTTCCTGGTCTACTACTTTGGTCACCCAGTCTAAGAAATCAATTAGATTCGTCTGACATGATCTTCCTGCTGTGAACACATGCTGCCTTGGGTCCTGGGCCCCACTGGCCTCTAGGTACTCAACAATTCTTTCCTTCAGAAGTGATTCCATCACTTTCCCTACCACAGAGGCCAAACTGACAGATCTGTAGTTTCCTGCCTCCGTCTTGGTCACACTTTTGTGAAGGGGAATCACATCCGCCTTCTTCCAGTACTCAGGTACCACACCATCCTCCCATGATTTGTTAAAAAGCATAGTCAGTGGTGTCACTAGTTCTCTGCTAAATTCTTTTAGAATTCTGGGGTGAATTCCATATGGCCCCATTGCTTTGTCCTTCTTCAGTTTTAGGAGTTCTTTCAGAACCCTTTCTTCTGTGAAAGGACTGGGATCAACCCCCCTCTCCAGAGTGCTTCTATTAATTGGATTACGCACCTCCCCCACTTCCTCTTTTGTAAATACTGAACAGAAGTATTCATTCAGTATCCCTGCTTTATCACTGTCACTCTCTGCCCACCCACTATCCATTCTATTCAGCCTCAGTATCCCTCCCTTTGTCTTTCTATGCTCCCTGATATACCTATAAAAGGATTTATCCCCCTTCTTAACCGACTTAGCTATCTTTTTCTCAGTTTTTGCCTTTGCTATTCTGACTACCCTCCCTGCTTCCTTCTGCCTTAACTGGTGCAGTTATCTGTCCTGCTCCTTCTGTGTTTCCCTATACTTCCTAAATGCTATCTTTTTCTCCCTAACCTTCACCTCCACCTCTTTTGAGAACCATAGTGGCTTTTTCTTTCGTTTTGATTTGTTTATTTGCTTCACGCATCATTTATTCCTTTTGGGTACTCATCAATTTTTCTTTTATACATTTCAAAGTGGGATCTTTACTTAGCTTGGCATAGAACTCAGCATTATTTAACTGACTGAACACGTCCTTTTCATAATCCTCACAACTGCCCCTCCCCCATCTGCAGATTTAATAGTTATCTGCTCATTGTTTCCCAGTGCTTGCAATGCTTGCCATTGCTCTCTATTCGGGTTATAGTGGAACTTATTATCAGTTTCCTCAATTAACCTCTGTATGTCATTTTCACAACTTGGTATAAATGTCTGAAGGGTTGGTGACATAGGGGAGATAAAAGAGGACTGAGGTTTAAAAATGTTAACATTTTGAACAGAATCAGTGTGTGTTACCTCACCACTTACCAGCTATCCATGAGGGTCATCATTAGTTCTTCTTGCAAAAAGGATTTTAGGCTTAGATTTCTCCCAAGCTTATTAATTTCTACCGCTGTCTGAAACTGATCAAACCTACATGCAGGTGTAAACGAAAGTCCTTTATTTAGAACTGAAATCTCCACATCACTAAGGGGCAATCCAGAAAGATTACATAGAAACATAGAAACATAGAAGTTGATGGCAGATAAGGACCGCAAAGCCCATCCAGTCTGCCCATTTCTTTTTCTACCTTATGAATATGCTATAGGCCTTTGCTCTGTCAATGGACTATCTATTCATACTCCTCTGTATTGCTCCCTTATGCCTATCCCATGCCTGTTTGAAGCCCTGCCCTGTATTCATATCCACCACTTCCTGAGGTAGGCCATTCCGTACATCTGCCACCCTTTCTGTGAAAAAGAACTTCCTCACACTACCCCTTAATCGGCCTCCCTCTAATTTCATGCTGTGTCCTTTTGTCCTACTATTTTTCTTATATTGAAACATGTTAGACTCTTTCACCTTGTTAATGCCCTTAAGCTGTTTGAATGTTTCAATTGTATCACCTCTCTCTCTCCTTTGCTCTAGAGTATACATACTGAGTTCAGTTAATCTGTCCTCATATGTTTTGTGATGCAGTCCCTGCACCATTTTGGTTACCCTTCTCTGGACTGCCTCAATTTAGTTAATGTCCTTGTGAAGGTGTGGCCTCCAGTACTGCATGCAGTACTCCAGATGGGGTCTAATCAGTGTCTTGTAAAGAGGGATTATTACCTCCCTCTTATGACTTGATACCCCTACTAATCACCCAATATCCTCTAGCCTTACCTACTGCTTTGGGGGTCTATTTGGATGATTTCAGGTCGCCGGTGATGATGACGCCCAAGTCTCTTTCTTCCCTTGTGATTGCCAGCAACTCCCCTCCCAGCCAATAGGTGGCTTCAGGGTTTCTCTTCCCTATGTGCATGATCTTGCAATTCTTTGCATTAAACCCCAGTTGCCACTCTTCCGACCATTTTGCTAGTTTATCCAGATCTCTTCTCATTCTGCCCACACCATCTGGATTATCTACTCTGTTGCAGATCTTGGTGTCATCGGCAATCAGACCAACCTTACCCTCCAGTCCATCTGCAATGTCACTGATGAAGATATTGAAGAGAAGTGGCCCCAGGATTGATCCCTGAGGTACCCCACTTGTGACTTGCATCTCTTCTGACTGTATACCATTTAGCACCACTCTCTGTTTTCTGCCCGTCAACCAGTTTGCCACCCAGTTGATCAATGTCTGAGCCACCCCAAGCCTACCCAGCTTATTAATCAATCTTCTATGAGGAACAGTATTGAGAGCTTTGCTGAAGTCAAGGTAGGCAACATCAACTGCTCCCCCTTGGTCCACCGCTCTAGTTACCCAGTCAAAGAAATCTATGAGATTAGTCTGACAGGACATTCCTTTTGTAAACCCATGCTGTCTTGGATCCTGTGCTCCTATGGATTCCAGGTGTTACACTATCCTTTCCTTAAGGAGTGTCTCCATAATCTTGCCCACTACTGAGGTAAGACTGACTGATCTGTAGTTCCCTGCCTCCTCTCTGCTACCACTTTTGTGGAGTGGTATCACATGAGCCCTTCTCCAGTCTTGTGGGACCTCTCCAGTGCTAAGAGACTCACTAAACAGTTCTGCTAATTGCTCTGCTAGTTCCACCCTTAGCTCCTTTAGTACCCTGGGATGTATGCCATCAGGTCCCATTGCCATGTCCACCCTGATCTTATTGAACTCTTGTAGGACCCTTTCTTTTGTGAAGGGACTAGTGCACACCTCCCTCCCCCCTGTGTCCATGGTGCAGAGCTGTAGGCCCTGCCCTACCTTCTCTTCAGTAAATACTGAGCATAAGTATCTATTTAGGATAGATGCTTTTACATGATCCTCCTCCTCACACACCCCCATAACCCCTTTGATCTTTGCAATACTCCCTATGGACTTTCTCCTTTCACTAATGTATCTATATAAAGTCTTGTCACCTTCTTTTACTGTTCATGCTATTGTTTCCTTGGTTTGGGCCTTTGCCTGCCTTACTGCCTTCCCTGCTTCCCTTACGGAAGTTTGGTATGCCTCCCTATCTTCGTCCTGCTGCATTCCGTTATATTTCCTGAAGGCCAGCCTTTTGGCTCTGACCTTTTCTGCTACTGTCTTTGAGAACCTAAGTGGTTTCCTCCTTCTTTTGCACTTCCTTTTCTCACTAACACAATGGGATGTTGCTTCACGTATCACATCTTTAATGCTTCCCACTTTGCCTGTACCCCCTCACCTGTATTTCTTTTTGCCAGGGCTAGCTTTACTCTGTTGGCCATCTTATCAAAGTCAGCTCCTCTGAAGTCCCATATTGTTGCGTTGGAATGGGATGATTTTGTTCTAGTGGCCAAATTGAACCATTCCATGTGATGGTTACTGGCACCCAGGTGACCTTCTACCTGGTGATCTGTGATTCTTTCCCTGTTAGTCAGTACTAGATCTAGGATAACCCTGTCTCTTGTGGGTTGTTGTACCAGTTGTTTGAGGCCCTCCCTCTGCAGTTAATCCACCATGTGTCTAGTTCTGGCAGATGTTCCTGCTGGTACTGACCAATCTGTATCTGGCATGTTGAAGTCTCCCATTATCAGAACCTCCCCTTTAGCTGTCATGTTTTGTATATCTTCTAACAGTAACGTGTCTATGTCCTCCCCCTGGTCTGGGGACCTGTAGACAACCCCAGTTCTTATGGCTGTCCCATTTCCTGTTTCCAGGGTGACCCACTGTTCTTCTGGCTCCTTATGTGTATTCTGAACTTCTGTAGCTTTTACTGGGGTACTCTCCCTTGGCTGTGACTCCCTCTCCATGATCTCCCTCTGTTGAATCCTTCTCTTCCATTCCCTCTTTTTTCCTCCTCCTCTTCTCATCTTTTTAAACTCTCTGAGAACTATCTGTTCCTGTGCTGGCTCCTCTAAGGGACTGGTGATTGGGGATGGGGAGGTGGGGGTGACACATTCTTCTTCATCCCCTAAACAATGTTTTTGTCAGATTCAAATTCTTCAATACCTTTCTGTATTTGTGCAGAATCTGCCTCTGAGTCATATCTCAAGTTAGGTCTCCCCTGCTACCATTCTGTAGCCTTTATCACATCATGTGATTTCATTCTCCAATCAAAAATCCTGCCTTAGCCAGCCCAGTGGTGCTCAGGGTTGAGGCGCTGGATGCAACACCTTGCACCACACTGGCGACCTGGGTTTGGGTACGAACTTGGGTCGTCAGGGGATGGCAGGGGGAAGGAGGATTGAGCATCCCAATGGATTCTCTCCTCCTTCAGGGTGGGTTACCAGGGGTGCTGTACACATCCGACATCCCTGGGGGCTGGTGGGAGCACCAGCTCTCATGGGGCACTGGAGGCTTCAGAAGGGTTGGAGTCAGGGAGGGGAGTATGTTGTTAGGCACTTGGCAGGCATGCATCAGCACACACTTGCCCGAGCTGACATCCTCAGGGGAGTGGGAGATGGGAAGCATAGAAAATGGAAACCAACCTCGGTGGTCCTAGATGATGGCCGCTCCAGCTGCCCAGTCCAAAAGAACCACAGGCAGACCCCGCTGTGCCAGGGTGCTCCAGGAAGATGGGAGGAAAGGTAGGAGTCACCCATGGGTACTCTAGGGGCAGACTCAGCATCAGGGTGGGTAGCATGAGCAAGCCCAAAGGAGTGGAATGACGGGGCGATAGGAGGGGATAAAAAGAAAGTAAAAAAAAAATCCTGCCTTCACAGAAATCCCGTCCATCTGTTTTGAACTTGTTTTTTATAGTGGCTTTCACTCTTTCTTCATATTTTTTAAGACTGTTTGCAAAATCTTCCTGTAGTTCCTTATAATGTGGGGAGCCTGTAAATTCTTTAAGGGCTTCTTCCTGGCTGTTAAGTTCAACTTCAACCTCTTTTTGTATTACAAGGTTTTTGGCCACTATCAATGATATAGATTTGCAGTTTGTCTTATGACTAATATTGTGGCACTTTTCAATTAATCTGTCTCTGTTCAGTCAGCAAGTATTTTTTTTAAGAACACGTAGTCCTCTAGGGACTCTCTCTCTACCTCCAAGCAGGCATGTAACAAAATTTCTTCCCATTGAAGCCTTTTAAGTTTTTGTGCAGTCCTTTAAAACTGGTTAAATGCCTGTTTAATGTTAAAAGGTCCAGGCACTGTTGTAGAAATATCATTAAGAATGTTTCGGTAGCTGGTGATGCCACCTGTGTATCTCAAAACAAGGTCTCTGAGGCAGCAAGGTACATTGTCAGGCTGTGCCTGCCATGTTTCAGCCATATAATTGCAAAAAATGTAGAGCAGCAGCATGTATTTTAACAATGTCTGAAATGTGCCTATTTTGTTGTAGGACCTGTGCTGGTCACATTTCTGTTTCTCACTGACACAAAGTACACATTTAAGATGCAACACCTAATAACCAATACATGTTTAGGTCTGATAGCCCTCGATTTAGTACTTTGAGTCAGGTCACCCTTGCAACCGTCCTTCCCTCCCCCCTCTGCATATAGCTACAGGTAGAATGCCAAGCCAAAAATCAACGGATACATTAAAGGGCAAGTGACTAATAAGATTTCTTTTAACTAGCATTGTTAAAAGCCAAGGTGAAAACACCCTTGTTTCAGTGCAGTATCAAATATTGCATTATATGGTATTTTATTGTATTGTAACATGAAAAAAAAACAATACAGTAAATAAAATAGTTATCTTAATCCCATCTCTGTTTTTGCTATTGCTGCATTATCCCCAAGTCCTGTTGTGTCAAACCTTTACTATCTTAAGTATATATATATATATATATATATATATATATATATATACTTATATACGTCTATCTATCTATCTATCTATCTATCTATCTATCTATCTATCTATCAATCTATAGGTATTCATGGCAAAAAACTCCATTTAATGCATCAGTTAGGATTGTTCCACAGTGACAAAAGCGAGGAAATTCAATGTTAGGGTTGAAAAAAAAAAACTTGCACCCCACCCACCAACCGGCATCGGGGTGTCGTTAGGTCATCGGTCCCACCTCACCCCATCCCATGTGTAAAGAAGCTGAGGTGGTGAAGTATAGGAGAATATGGTGAGAGTTAGACTAATGATCTCAACGCACAACCCGATGCCAGTTGGTGGGGCGGGTGGGTGCAAGGGGGTTTCAACCCTAACATCAAATTTCCTCACTTTTGTCGCCATGGAAAAACCATAACCGATGTATTAGAAGGGTTTTTGACATGAATTTCTGTCTTTTGAGAATAAGGACTATAAATAGTGAATGGAATGTAGTGGTGGGAGCGTGGGCCCTTAGGGCCCAACGCTCCCACCACATGTTTGTCACATAGGAATGGTAACTGCAACCCAAATGAAAATGCAAATAGTATTGCATATGGTGATGCAAATGTAAATGCTAATGCAAATGGTAATAGAAAAGCATAGCGCAAAGTGATACCAGCCCGACATTCAGCATAAAATGGAGATGCAAATGCAAGTGCATGCAAACACAAACCATACGGCATGGTCATGGTACCACAATTGGAACACAAATGGTAACAGTAACAGCAATAATAGCCAAAAGGAAACAGAAAGCGCAAACACAAGCACATAGAAGAACAAACCATACATGCATGGTTACGGTAACACAATCAGAAACACAAATGGTAATGGTAGCAGCAACGATGACACCAAATGAAAGAGAAACACAAATGCAAATGCAAATGGAAGGGTGGCCGTAAACCCAAATGAAAATGCACATGGTGATGCAAATCAAAACGCAAACACAAACAGTAGTAGAAATGCAAATGGTAACAGTAATGCAAACACAAGCGCAAATGAAAATGCAAAGGGTAACACACATGGTGGCGTACACGGAAATGCTAACTTAAATGGGTACAAAAACACAAGTAGAAACGCTAAGCGTAATAGCAACGGAAGTGCACATCCTGGTTTTCCCCAGCAGCTGCATACAGAAACACAGTGAGTACAAAGAATGTATGAATAATAATGGGCCTCCGATCAGAAAATGAGCACTTGGAATACTAAATTGCTTACATCTCAGGAACCGTACAACATAGAAAAAAAATTAAAATTTCATATTATATCTGACTTTCCTGGCTAGTTTTGCACTTAGCCCTATAGCAGGGGACTAAGCATTTTTGTGACGAAAAATCCGTATCTCAAAGCGTTTCCAAGATACGGGCCCTGAAAGGCACTGCGGATGCCGCAATGTTAGTCTAAGGGAAAAAGCATCAACTTCGGAGCACCGTAACTTTCTATGTGTGCAATATTTTGTCACCAAACCACTGACAGGCACATCTGTGGGATGTTGGCTGTCTTCCCTCCAAATTTCAGCCCAAAAGACCAAAATCAGTGTTTTGCAGCAGGGTGGCCAAGAATTCCTGTTATTTTCCCCATAGTGTTGAATAGTAACGTCGCAAATCACAACACTTTTGTAAAAAAAATCATGAAAGTGTCACAGATTCGACACTACTTTGCGACACTACTTTTCCCAAAAATTTCAAAAACAAATTTCTGGGGTGTTTAACCCCAAAATAAAGACATGCCTATCATCCTCAGGGCTCAACTAGGTAAACACGAAAATAATTGTGTCCTTACAGGGTCCCAATGTTAAATGCCAAGCATTTCTGTGATCAGTAACTGAAAACAAAATTGTGGATTTGTGACACTACTGGGGTCATTTGGGACACTAAAATCCGCATTTGCGACATTGTCAAACTTTTTGTTAACTTTTCTCATTGACTGTAATGGGAAACTTGTTTTTTGAATAACGTTTGCACTATTCAATATTTTTTCCCAAAATCTTCAAAAGGCACATCGGGGACCCCAGCCACATGTTCCCTGATGTTTTTGGAATGGTCGCACAAACCATGCGACCTGTAGGCATAAGCAAAGAATGCACAAAAAAGTGTAAATGTGCTATGGAATGTCACTTAATAACTCCGCAACCATATATCCCCCCCAACCCCCACCACCCCACACCCTCTAGTACACACCCACACACACTCACTCACCTGAAAAAGTCTCTGGGCAAAGATTCACTCTCCGATGGAAGACACGTCTTGCTGCTGGAACCCGGCATCTGCAATGTGAGAAACTATGGTAAATGTGTTTTTAATGTATTTTAATGGGGTTTTCAACTTTGGTGCATAACTTTACCATTTTTGCATATTTTGACACCAAATTTTCAACATGGCCTTTTGGGGACTCCGCCTCATGAACACTGTCAGTGGAATTTTGCAATTCTGATCCAAAAGGTAATTTCACAGTCACTTGGAGAAGTCACCTTTTGGTCAGGATTTGAAAATTTTCACTGACCTTGTTCATGAGGTGGGGTCATAAGAAGGCAGTGTTGAAAATTTGGGGTCAAAATATGTAAAAATGGCCAAGTTATTTGCATATATTTAAATGTTTTGTTTTATTTTTTTTTATTTATTTTAGCTTTTGTTGACCAGGTAAGTGCACTAGACAAATCCTGTCTATTTTCAGGCACGACCCAGGGGAGGGGAATACAGATGAATGCCAACTGACCTTGAACCAGATTAAGCTGTTGGTGGTATTGTTAGTGAATGAGGGAAATTTGGCCAGGACACCGGGGAAATTCCCCTACTCTTTCTTCGGTAAGTGCCATGGGATCTTTAACATCCACCTGAACTACCAGCAATCCAGGCAGATGGGACCTCGATTTAACATCTCATCCGAAAGATGGCACCTCAGAAGTGCAGCATCCCTCTCATGCTGCACTACAGTGTTAGTACTGGGATATTAACCCAAGTTCCAGATGTGGGAACTGAACTCACAGCCCTCTGATCTCCCGGCCTAAGAGGCGAGTGTGCTACCTACTGAGCCACTGACACTGCATATTTACTGCATGTTACTATGCTTGCTTGTAACTTTGGTAATTTTAAATATTTTGACCCCACATTTTCAACATAGCCATTTTTACACCACCTCAGTAACATGACTACTGTCATTTTTCAAATCCTATCTAAACTGTCTTTTCGCACTTGTGTCATGGAAAGATGTTGCAGTGATACTGAATCATGATTCGGTGGGGATTTGAAAATTTTCAGTACCGGGTACATGAGGTGGGGAAATAGGAAAGCTATGCTGACAATTTGGTCAAAATGTATACAATCTCAAAACTATGTATAAATTGTCTGTTTTATCAATATATACAATTATAAGCAATAATCATATGGTTTAAAGTTCAAATATCCATTTTAGAAAACTGCTAATCAAAATTTTGATTGGCAGAGGCAGATAATCAACTCTCCGACACTAATTTATGCTTTGCACCCAGATTTTCCACCCTTGCAGACACCTAAAAAAGAACTACAGTAATCCAAGCATCAAGCCCGTTTCAGCCCTCAAGGTGTCTGCCTCCATCCTGCATCCTGGCTCAGTCTCCAGCAATTCCATCTTACCTGAGTTGAGCCTCAACCAGTGAGAGGACATCCAGTTCTGGATTTCAGCCAGATATTCATTTAGCAATGCCACTGCATCATGTATCCCAGGAGCAAAAGACATGTACTGTTGGGTATCATCTGCAAAGCAGTGAAACTCCACCCTGTAACATCTATGATCTCACCCAGGAGCAGCATGTACGCTGCAAACAGCATGGGTGAGAGGACAGACCCTTGGAGAGCTCCACAAAGCAGGGAATAATGACTGGAGGAAGAACATTCCATCATCACCCTTTGAGTTCTGCCCATGAGAAAGGACTCAAGCCAGCTGATTAAAGTGCCAGTGAGTCCACATAGCCCCCTCAGATGATACAACAACACTGCATGTTCCATAGTATCAAATGCTGATGAGTGATTGAGAAGGACAAGTATTGACCAGTCTTCTCTATCTCTAGTCATTAGGAAGTCATTTAGCACCCTGACCAATGCAATCTTGGTGCTATATCCAGGACTAAATCCTGATTGGATGGGCTCATAGATGTCCGAGGCCATGAGGTGTGCCTTGTGTTGCTTAGCCACAATTTTCTCAATCACCTTCCCTAGAAAGGTAAGGTTTGAGAGAGGTCTATAATTCACCAAGATGAGTGAAGAGATGTGTTTTTCAGAAGGGGCTTCACCAGTGCCTCTTTTAAAGCATCTAGAAATAGACCTCTGAAAGTGAACACTGGACTATCTCAGCAATCACTAGACAAATAGACTTTACACATCCCACCTTAAAACAGGTCAGACCCAGGTCAAATTCACAATATGTGAAGCACAGCTCCAAAATCACCTCACAGACCTCTTCCCCCTCTACCAGTCTAAACTCACTTCAGGCAATGGGAGCACTCTTAGTGACTCCCAACATGCCACAACTGGGCTGATAAAGCCCGGTTGGGGAAGTTGCAGCCCTGATGGAGGACACTCTGTCAGAGAAGAGCAGATCGAACTCCTCACATTTTTCTACCAAAACTTCTGCAACCAGATGCAGGCATGCCGGATGTAGCAGCCTGTCCACAGTCCAGAAGAGTCGAGCTGGTCTGTTCTTCCCTGTAGTCAATTATTGTATTATAAAATGTAAATAAAGTAACTACAAGCACATCAAAATCTAATAAATAAAATGGTAAGTAGTCTATTTATTAGAAATAAACACCTGCTGGTTAGCTGACATTAGCCCATAATATCCCATCCCTGTTTTTTCTATATTTCTACTGTAATTCATAATGTGGTAAAGATGGACAAGTACAGGGTACTTTCTATGCAACATCCTGTTTCTAAAATTTATCACGCATACAAGGGAATTTTCACTGGGCCCTAATGTATATGCTTATCCAAATCTAAGGTGCTAGAAATGCTTTCTTAAAGTTATTTAAAGACAGGGGTAACAGTTTATTCTTTAATTCTGATGGTTTTAGGAAGATAGACTGGTGTTACTACAAGTAGAGGAAATGTCCAAAAAAACTGGCAAAATCAGGGAGACTCCCTAAAAATAGGGAGACTTGGACGGTATGCCATTCTTTGATAAATGTTTTTCAAATTCAGAAGAGCAATGGAACAATAATAACACCTAGTTAGGCAGCATCCCAAGATATGACTTCAGTTTTGCTAATCCTGTCTTAGTGGGTGTGGTCTCATCGAAAAATGCAGTTACTGTAGTTTATTAATTTCTGCTACAAACGTTTTGGCATCAGTTTAAATTCATTTAAACTCTGAAATTCTATGCATTTATCATTTTAATTTCTCATTAAGTGGAGTATGTGGGGCAGTGTACAGCAGCTAAATGTATTATGTGAACACAGAGCAATCTGATTCACAAAGTCAAGTTTAATCCTGAATCTAGCCCCAGGGGTGATGTAACTCTGACTGTGATGCAGAAGCAGTGTCACCCTATGATATAGTACCTGTTGGCTGCTGATGTTGCTGCTGAGTCTGTTCCACCTACTGTATTTTAGGAGGGGAATGCTGGAGCAGGTGAGAACAGTACCTTGTACAGTCACTGCAACAGAGGTAAAGGCATGAACCACTCCTCTATTGTGATACTCTGTTGGATGCTTGTGTGCAACTTTGATAAGACCATTTCCCCCCAAAATTTCACCCCCTCAATATAAATTCCATAGAAATTCTCACCTGCATGACCTTTGACATTCAACATGATGTCCTAGTTTGATCCTATACTTAGCAACAAAATGGCTGCATGAGTGTGTGATGTGTCCATGCCCAGATCTATGTGATAAAGATGATCGCAGAATAATGATTACTGTTTGGGCGAATGGAAATTGCCCAAAAAATATTTTGGTGATGCAGTCCCAGCACACAGCAAAAGGGCACTGGGGACTTAGATTTTAAATGCAAATGTGGGGGGCTATGCTCCTGCACCCCTTACTTAAGGATTCTCAACCCCAGAGGGGTGAATGTTGGAGGGTGCAAACCCCCCCCAAAATTTTTCGGCCGGGGTGTAACAAAAGGCACCCATGCAGTACCCAACCCAGCACCATTCATGCCTCAGCCCTGAACCCACCCAACATGCCACAGGAGCAGCTGAGCAGCTCACCATGGTGCCCCCCTCACAATCCCTCCTCCCATCCCACCCCACTCTCAGTGGGCTTGCTCCCCATGCATATACATGTAGCGACACGATGTCACTATATTCATGCAGCCCCATCCGACCACCTTCGCTCCCTCGTCACTGTGGTACTGTGATTGAGTCACCATTTTGGTAGGTGCCCAATCATGGTTGCTGATCTCACAGGATACCATTCACACCGACCTACCGGGTCATAATGTCACATGCTTAATAGCATATGTCATTATGGCTAAGCGGGTACAGCACAGGCTGTAAGCACTAATGGTGCAATACTGTGTATACTGCTGTACGTGGTATTGCACCAGTAGTGCTTTCCCAGGCAGAGGATATGACCTCTGCTGGGAGCAGGTTCTGCCTAGCAACTGACATGGCTCACAGGACTGAGCCATGGCAGTAGAAGCCCAGGTGCTGCATCTGGGACCGGGTTTGATACCCGATCCCAGAATATTTTATTTTTTAGTGATTTGTGCACTCCCCGAAGTGAACCCCTTCTGGAGTTGAGAATCTTTAGGTGGGGTTCGGGGGTGCAGTTCCCCGTAATGGGGCTGTGGGGGGTAGAGCCCCCCCACAGAAAAAAGACTTATGCCTCATGGCAGCAATTGCACTGTATTGGCAGTGTGATTTTGCCATGAAGCATATTGTCTTGTAACATTATGACCCCATGCCCCATGCCCCATGCCCCACGCTGAGTGTGAAGAGTCTTGGGATATACCCCCAAAGGTTGTGGAGGGTGTCCCTCTCAATATATCAGGACTCCCTGGAAGGGAGTGTCATCTGGCAGGAGACCACACCTGCAGAGGTTCAGTAAGTACAGTATACACTTTTATTGGTTGATGGTGCATGCTTTTCCTGTTTGTGTATGTGTGCATTGCCACTGATGCCTCCATCTTTATGTCACCACAGAATTTTCATGGACATTCAGGACAGATAGTTCTAGAGAAGAGGGACCAACCTGATGGGGCAATCTTGTTTGTGGTTACTCGGATTCACTGATGACTTGGAGTCACTGGTGACTCTGACCACTCTTGATCCCAGACCTCCTGTCCTGGGGATGTTGACAGCCAGGATGGCCACTATAAAGTGGATGTTAGGAGGTTGTGAGCCCTGGAGAAGCCATCAAAGATATGTGCATGCTAGGGGCACTGTGTTCCAGCTGTATACAGCTACAGGTCTGCATGTGCAACCACCTCATGACTATTATCTGTGTTCATCTCTCTTCAGTGCTATCATAGGATGCTTAGAAGGATGGTGCTGGTGGAGAAGGGATAGACACCCACCATCCCCAAGGGATCCAGCAAAGATTCCCAGGAGGAGGAGGAGGAGGAGGACTAGGACCCCTTTGTCCAGCTGCATTTTTTCTGAGAATAGATAGAAAGATAGATAGATAGAAAGATAGATAGATAGAAAAATATTTATATTCTTTGCAAAAAACTTTGTTAATGTGCCAGTTAGGGTACCTTAACACCACAAAGTAAGAAAATGTGGCATTAGGTTTTCTAATCCTATCTCCCCTCATACACCCCCAAAGCACAAAAGGAGAAAACATTAGGGTTTTGTGGTCTCTGGAGCCTTTGTGAATCAGTGATGGAGTCTTCCTTGGGGTTGTCAAGCTTAATGTTCACCCCTTTCCACAGCCTGTAGCCTACTGTCCGAAGCACAAGGTAGACTTTATTTTTATTATTATTTTATTTTTTATTCCTCTCCAGGTTATTTGGTTTTATTTATAATGTGTTGGGGAGGTTTAGTGATGGTTGGGCATTATTCCCCTACCAGTCTCAGGGAATTATGTCCCTTTGAATGTCCCCCATTGTCATCTGACACCTATTTTAGGTGTCGTGCTTTGGGCATTCTTAGGAAGTGTAAAAGAATGTGGAGAGCTGGGCCTGGTGGGGGACAGGAAAGAGGAGGGAGGATTGGGGTCATGGGGTCCAGGAGATGCCCTGGGGCAAAATGGGGTCAGGATAGAGGTTATTTCTGTCTTGTCCCCATACCCAAGTGCTCCGACTTTAGTGGGTAGGTGCCGAGGTCTTCCCCGACAGCTCATCCTATCTTGGTGGTGTTATGCAATGCTAGAGCCATTAAAAACAAGACAGCTATTATAGCTGATCTTGTTGGATCAACTGATCTGGCTTGCATCACCGAGACCTGGCTGGATGAAAATCCAGGCCCTATATTGGCCTTGGCAACTCCAGCCGGGTATCGGTGATACACCATCCAAGGTTGGATTTTAGGGGTGGGGGTGTGGCCATTATGTTTAAGACTGAGCTGGGCCTTGTTGATGTGCCATTGGGAAGTACCAGATCCTTTGAATGTATCCTGGGAGACGGTGTAGGTTGTGGGATTCTCCTCATCTACAGTCCACCAGGAGACAGTGGAGAATTCCTGCAGGAGATAGCAGACTTCATCGTCGACGTGGTATTGAGGTCCCCCAGAATGATAGTTCTGGGGGACTTCAATGCCTGGGTCGATGATGAACTCTTGCATTTTGGTCAAAATCTCCTCCAGCTGATGATGACGCTGGGCCTAACACAGGTGGTTACCTCCTCAACCCATGTAGGGGGTCATTCATTGGACCTGATCTTTCTTTTGGGTATAGAGATTGCTGATTTGGGGGTGGAACCAGTCAGCTGGTCTGAGCATTACGCCATAAGGTTCAATTTCAGGGCTCCCCTTAATAGGTCTGCCCCTACGGAGATGGTTCAATACCGCCCTTTAAGGAGTGTTAACCCCAGTGACCTAACGGTGGTACTGGATCTATCGGGCTTGTCGGGTGAATGTATGAGTCCAGATGATCTTGTACTAGCCTATAATAAGGCTGTTTGAGATGCTCTGGACAAGATTGCTCCTGTTCGTGTTCGGCCTCTCACCCTTCGTTCAAGGAGCCCTTGGTTTGCTGGCTCCTTGAAGGAGTTAAGGCAAGTTGGCCAAAGGTTGGAGAGAGCCTGGTGGAAGTCCAGCCATGATGCTGACAGGCTTAGGTTGATGGCACATTATGATGGCTATTAATCAGAAATCACCCATAAGAAGGCAGAATTCCTGTCCAGGGAGATTTCTGCTACACAGAATCAACTGGCTCAGCTTTTCCGGACTGTTGACAGATTGTGCAATCCAATCTGTCTCCAGCCCAGAGAAGCTTTTTCTCAGCTGAGATGCGAGGAGTTTGCTCAACTTTTTGCAGATAAGGTTGCCAGCATCAGGTCTAGCATCGGTCCGACCTCCCCTGTGAGGGATTGCAGTCGTCGACAGGAAGTGGCATGCACCTGGCCTGTCTGGTCAGATTTTCACCAGCCGGAGTTCATTGACATTGTGACGATCATCCAAATATTGTGACCAACCAGTTGTAGTTTGGATCCTGGTCCTACACCCCTTATA
The DNA here is from genome assembly GCA_016271365.2 of Neoceratodus forsteri. NCBI lineage: Eukaryota > Metazoa > Chordata > Ceratodontiformes > Ceratodontidae > Neoceratodus > Neoceratodus forsteri. The sequence goes on from CM057454.1 coordinate 795,640,921, forward strand.
GTGGGATGTGTAGAAGTTATCTGCCCAATCCTTGCTGACATTGTCTGGAAGTCTTTGGAGAGGGGGGAGTCTTTCCTGACCCCCTCAAGGAGAGGTCATTTGACCATTCCTTGAAAAACCCTCCTTGGATCCAGATTGTCTAGCTAACTACTGGCCTATCTCTAACCTGCAATTTGTTGGTAAGGTTATTGAAAAGGCGGTTGCATTGCAATTGAATGACCATCTTACAACTCACAATGTCTATGATACTCTCCAGTCTGGTTTTAGGAAGAATCATAGCATGGAGACTGCCCTTGTATGGGTATTAAATGACCTCCTAATGGCCAGAGATCGAAAGGCACGTACCATTCTGGTCCTTCTCGATCTCTCTGATGCATTTGACACTGTAGACCATGGTGTGCTGTTGGAGCGCCTGTGGTTCTTTTGTGGGCTGTCTGGCACAGTCCTCAAATGGTTCCATTCTTACCTCATGAACAGCCCTCAAAGAGTTGCCACTGGAATTTATTCCTCTGGTGCTCACTCCCTGGCCTGTGGGGTACCGCAGGGTTCCATGCTAACCCCCATGTTGTTTGCAGTGTATATGCTGCCATTGGGAGATATTATCAGGTGATACAGTCTGGGTTTTCACTGCTATGCAGATGATACTCAGCTGTATTTGTTCTTTCTGCCCAGACAAGATGATGCACTCCCCATGCTAAATAACTGCCTCACTGAGATCAGACTTTGAATGAGTTCTAGCTGGCTGTGGCTGAATCCAGATAAGACTGAGGTGCTGGTAGTGGACCCAGGTCATCCAGTGGTGGGTTTGGGGGCTGGACAACCATCAGGTGTATTACTTGGTGGTATGTCGCTCACTACCTCTGATCAGGTGCGTAACCTGGGCGTTATTTTTGATGATGGTTTGACCCTAAAATCACAGGTGTCAGCTGTCGTAAAATCCTCTTTTTACCATCTGAGGAATATTGCCCAGGTGAAACACCTGGTTCCTCCGAGTGATCTTCCAACATTGGTCCATGCCTTTGTCACTACCCATCTTGATTACTGCAATTCCCTTTACCTAGGGCTACCTGGGGTTGATACTTGCCGCCTGCAGCTGGTGCAGAGCGCGGTGGCCAGGCTTTTGACTGGGACTTCTAGAACCAGTCATAGTACGCCTGTGCTCCGCGAACTGCACTGGCTGCCTGTTTGGTGGTGGATCACCTTTAAGGTTATCTTGCTAATCTTTAAAGCCCTACATTTCTTACCTGAAAGATCTCCTTGTATCCTACTGCACCATCCGTCCTCTCCGTTCCACCAATGAGGGATTGCTGGAGATTCCCAGAGTACGATTGAAGACATCAGGATCTCATGCCTTCGCTTTTTCAGTGCCTACCCTGTGGAATTCTTTACCTCATTGGTTGAGAGAATGCCCAACTGTAGATAGATTTAAAATAGAGTTAAAACCTTATTTATTTAGTTTAGCTTTCCCCTAGCTATGGATGATTTGTTTTAATGTCTGTGTTTTAAAATTTTATCTGTATGTATATGGTTTTTATGTACAGTGCCTTGGTTTTGAAAGGCACTATAAAAATAAAGATGATTTGATTTTGATTTTAGAGCTGCAAGCCAGTGCCTCATAGTGATGCATTCTTCAAAGATAGAGAAATATGTTTGACCATATGTTGCCAACAAAATTTGTTGAGCTTTCTTCATGTAGGTCCCACAGAAGATCATGTGTGACGTTGCTTGCTCAAGGAACAGGGTGGGCATTAGGGTCGACAACCCCAAGGAAGACCCCACCACTGATTTGAGAGGTCTCTGGAGACGCAAAACTCTAATGCTTTTTTCCTTTCAATGCTTTGGGGTGGGCGTAGGGAGTTAGGGTCGGAAACCCGAATGCCAAATTTCCCTACTTTTATGATGTTAAGTTACCGTAACTGGTGCATTAACAAAGTTTTTTGCAAATAATTTCCTTCTCTTTGAGATAATGGAATCATGTTCTCATTGGGACCTGTGTGAACAGGTGCAGATGCACAGGATCACTTCATGAACAAGAGTGACAAAAATGTTCAAATCCTACCCGAAAGACGATTTTACCAAGCAACCACAAAATCTCTTTCCAGGCCTGATCTGAATAATTCTGCCATTATTGGTCATAAGGTGGGGTCCCAAAAAGACCATATTCAAAATTAATGGTGAAAATATGCAAAAAATTAAAAAAGTTATGAATCAAAATCCAAAACCCCATTGAAATACATTGAACTACACTTACCTTAGTTTACATGTTGCAAATTACATGTTGTGATTAACATGCCACAAATTTCATGTTGCGAATTATGTATTGTAAATTACATGCTGCAATAGCTTTTTTTTTACTCTTCACATTTTTCTGTTAACGCAAAAATCCTTATAACTCTAAAACAGTATAATATTTTCCTCAGGAAGTCTTCCAAAGATGCACCCTTAGTGCAAATCCTTTCAGCCCTGAAGATTTTGTGAAAAAAGCCCATACAGTCTAGACTAGGTGAGAGTAACAAGATATGTAATGTGAAGTATAAGCTCATTTTTTCTGTTTTGTGGTGCTCTGTATCTCAGAAAGTGAACAAGATGCCATCACAACTTTTTATTTCGTATGACTGTGATAGCCTGAATATGCATGCCAAATTATGTGCTATTTTGTCAAACAATGCCAAAATTATTAAGGTGCAAACACTGGAATTTAACATTAAACAGCCTACTCAAACATAACAATAGGGGCACTACCACACTCATATAATATCAAAAATATTTATATACAATACTAAATTTGTCTCATTTTTATTCTGCCGGGTGATGACATGCCACCTGCTGGGTCTGTCATAAACTGAAAAAGTTACATACTGTTTTCAAGGAACCCCTCTCCTAAACTGAGAATGTGACAGAGTGTTTCCCAGTGCCTCCATACTATAATGAAAATGTGAGAAAGTGTTTCCAAGGGTCCCCCCTCCTAAACTGAGAATGTGACATACTGTTTACCAGGGCTCCCTTTCCTAAACTGGGAATGTGACTTGTCACATAGTGTTCCCAAGGGAACCCCCTCTCTTAAACTGAGAATGTGACATAGTGTTTCCCAGGTCCCCTCTCCTAAACTGAGAATATCATATTGTGTTCCCAATGGACCCCTCTCTTAAACTTAGAATATGACAGAGTGTTTATAAGGGGCCCCTCTCCCAGAGGTTCATGGGGATCCTGCTGGTGTTTCCCCTTATGGTAAAAGATCCCTTTGCACAGTTTTGGCTTCTTGTGAATAAAATGTGAACCTATTTTGCAAATCTGTTAGTATTTTGGCTATTTTGGATTGGTTGGCGGGTGGTGCTGGAGTATCTTGACTTACTTGTTTACAAGGCATCCCTCTCATAAACTGAGAATGTCACATCATTTTTCCAAGGGAACCCTCTCCTAAACTCAAAATGTAACAGAGGGCCCCATTTTCAAAAGGATAGTGTGGCGCAAACCAGGTTAGCACTGTGTAGACCATGACTAGCACCTGCTGTTGGGATGTTGCCCATATTCAAAGGGCACCTTTGCACACAAATCCCCGACAGCACCGGTGTGCAGAATTGTCCACTGCACCCATCCAGAGGAGGGGTCACTCATGCATATGCAGTGCAGTGCAAAATTCAGAGATTTCAGAATGCTAAATGCACACTTACATGATGTAGTTTATCATTTCTGAAACCCTGCCCATAACGATGTACAGATGGGGTAGGTACCACACACATCCTGTCCATGCACCATGGGACAGCACCATTCTCTAGTGTCTAGCAGTTCCCCTCCCTATCTCTGGTCCCTCATTGTTTGATTTGTACAATTCCTTGGTATCCAGTGACTCCCTCATCTCCCGATTCCACTGTAGTTCAACCTATGCACCTCCCTGGTGGTCTAGATGACCCCCTGCCTATCACCAACCCACCTGTATAATAAAATATATATCCTTATCCTGTGGTCTAGCAGAACCCCCCCTCTCTATGCCTGATCTGCCTGTATAATAAAATGTACATCCTTCTCTGGTGGCCTAGTGGACCCCCATCCCTACCCCTGATCTCCCCCTGCAATACAAAATACATGTTTCTGGTGGTCTAGTGGAACCCCCTCGCAATCCCCAATCTGCCTGTATAATAACATAGATATCATTCCCTGGTGTGTGGTGGACACCCCCATCCCAGCAGACCCACAAGCCTTGTACACCAAACAGTCTGCACACCAGGGGCTTGTGGCATTTTCTGGATTTTGAAAATTGAGCCTAGTGTTTATAAGACATCTGCTCCTAAAATGAGAATATGGCAGTGTTTATATGGACACCGTCTCCTAAACTGAGAATGTCCCATTGTGTTTCCAAGGGCCCTGTCACCTAAACAGAGAATGTGACAGAGTGTTTAGAAGGGAACCCTCTCCTAAACTGAGAATACATCATAGTGTTTGCAATTGCCCTCGCTCCTAAATCAAGAATGTAAGAGAGCGTTTAGAAGGACACCCTCTTCCGAACTGAGAATGTCACATAGTGTCCCCAAGGACCCCCCCCCTCCAAAACTGATAATGGGGCATAGTTTTTCCAGAGGGACCTCTCTCCTAAACTAAGAATGTGACAAAGTGTTTACAAGGGCACCCTCTCCTAAACTGAGAACGTGGTGTAGTGCTTTCAAAGGACCCCTTTCCTCAACTGGGAACCGAAAAGGTTGAGAGGTATGCATGTCTCCTAAGTTGAAGTTGCATTCCTTGGCCTGCTGAATCATTGATTTCAGACTGGAACAGCACAGAGTGTTTGCAAAAGACACCATACCACCCCCTCCCCCGGGTATTCCGAAGTGTTATAAACTGTGTATTAGAGAGTTTATTACTATTGCACACCTATTACTTGCTGTACCTCTGCACTGCTGTCCCCAGACCATGCTCGAGCATGATGCATGTTCAATATAAATGCTGAATAGCAACATTGCAGGCCACTACAGGAACTTCTGTGTCAAGAAAATTCTGATATTGGAATAAAATGATAAACCAACTGACACAATGAGTCAATGCCTACAGCCATGACATAAAATGTTTGAAAATGGTGATGGTACCACTGTATCCCAAGAAATGTTCAATGGGCAAACCTTAAAAGGGCAAGAAGTCAATAATGTAATGTCATGAAACTGACACAGGATCCCAAGAACACATTTTATTAAGTGTTTTTGATTTTATTTCACCAATATTTGTATTTGCCCATTTTAAGAGGTCAGCCTATGCACAGCTGATTGAAACAGAGCATGTTGGAGATCCAAACTCTTTCAACATATACATGAGTTCAGAGTTTCTGTTGAATCAACAATCTTTTGATTCATCCATGTGAGCTAGAATGGATCCCCGATTGATGTGTAGCACTTTGGGCCCACTTCTCAAAACTACATAAAGTGCTGCAAGGGACTTACAGCAGGGAGTTTGACGCAAGTGTCAACTTCTGTTGAACCATGCTAAAAGTGGGATTTTCAAAGAAAAGTGCTGCAACCCCTCTTCTGCAAATCCCATGTGGTGACACAGCTCAGTTCTGCCTGCTGCCCCCTGGTGTACCTGTGCATCCATGGGGGAGCCGGTTTACAGGGCTTGTGCCACAGCTTTGGTGCAAGCTGCTGTGAAAAGAGGGTACTGTCACAACTTGCATCCCCAATTATAAAACAGATTGCAAGTTTTGGCAAATCCTTGGCTGCAGGTGCGGTAAACTTTGCAGGGCTGCAGGGCTGCAAGCCCTGCATCCCCATTTGACAATCAGGCCCTCTATCTTTGTTTTGTAAGAGTCCAGCACCTGTCATTCCTTGTAGGTTGGTTATTACATAAAGTGTGGGCAGTTTTCAACATCAAATAGAATAGATACTGAATATCTGATTTAAATATCCATCAGTTCAACATTTTGGAAGCTCTATTTTCAGCTCCAGGAGCTCTTACTTCATGAGTATTAAGCTGATCATCTGTCACCAATGGAAACAAATCTGGAAAGCAATGAGTCTCCAAGATTGTGTCCCAAATACTAATGGATCTGCCATCTATTTTTCTTATTTGTATAGCTCTAGATTTCCAACTACTGGGATTTTACTGTTCAATGGAGTGTATGGTGTAATGCTCCTAGTTTTTGACTAGCTTTTGAGCTCCTTTTCAATCATTGGTTTCTTACTAGTTTCAGTGATGGCCAACATTCTAATTCACTGTCATACTATCAATATCTACATCTTTGTATAACACATTATTCCTCTTTAGATATTGAATAGAAGCCTAAATGTTATCTAGCCTGACAACATCTTGCCAGATTATTTTGTTTATAGATGAAACACTATTGACTAGAATCAATTATCTCAATTGTGTGTCTTTGTTTTCTTGTATTGGAAGTGGCAAACACATAGTACAATCTTTTTGAGACTTGGCTGTGTCGGTACATTTTTCATCATTGTGTTCTCTAAGTACAGTATGGATATGCACACAGATTTAGATTTTAATCTTTAAAGGTGCAGAAACAGTATTCAAGTTATTCATTGCTGACCTGGCAAGCATAGTTTTAGATTTTATTTTACTTTACCAGTATCTAAAGATACTGGCTGTTTCTAATACATGTTTATCAAGCTTCAATAGGTAGTAAGCTATCTGTCATGCCCATGTGTTGTTCCAAGTGATGCAAGTTGCAATGACAATTTTAATTGTCTGTGGTTTGACAGCTAGTCACAAGATGTACATGCCACATAACTTTCTCATTTTTGAACATTTTGAATTGTGCTATTTCTGTTCTGTACAGCTTTATTATCCCAACCCGTGAACATCTGCAGAACTGCAAAAGTCAGTTTCAATGTTTAGATTTTTAAAATCATGGGCACCATCATACTTTTTTATCACTCTTTCACCATCACAGTTGTACCATGTATATCTTGATTATCTAAGGCTGCATTAAATTTTGTCAAACTACTTTGTCATGCTCATGTGTCATGCACTGCTCATGCAAAGTTCCCCATGCCACTGTAATGCACCATAATTAGCTGCATGTGATAGATATAACTTTCACATGTGCCTGCATGAAGGCATGCAAGGCATACCAGTGAATGCCCCATCAGTGTTGTCATTGGCTAACTGGACACCTATTAACGTATTTACGTAATGCCAGTCTTTATATTATATTGGCAACATGTACAGTATGTAATTACAAAGTGGCTAACATGGTCAAATGAAAGTGTCCTAAAATTACATGTTTGAACAAGACCATTTTTCCAAAGCAGGCTTGTCTTCTTATTCATGACTTTTTGCTTTATGTTGGGATATTTATTCTTGCTAAGCTGCAAATGTTCTTATACCCTTGCATTCTCTGCTTGATTGATCTGGGATAATCTGTTTTTGGGCACATGCACTTTAACTGTTTTCCAAGAAAAAAAGGCTCTGCATGCATCAGGGTGAGAGAGAAGGCAGGAGTAGTGCCAACTGAGGGAGCTAAGTCATTCACTCCATTTGCTCGAGAGTGTACCTGTTTTTGACATTTTTGCATTTCTTTTTTTTTTTAACTGATGGTGTGTGGTTAATCTGAGAAGGCGTAGAAGAAGAGAAGAGGGAGGAAGGGGACAGAGAGTAGGCTGAGGAATGGAATCCTTGCTAGTGCAAGTGGTGCCATTAGTGCTCAGCCCAGACTATGTACAAGTACAAAGGTTTTTATTGATCGACTACAAGTCACTACAATTTCATTATAAGCATACACATTAAAAACCTTGAATTACAGTCTAACTTTTCTGACATAATTTCTTCAGTATTCAACATTCCAATAAATAATCTATTTTATAGAGGACAAAATCAGTTGTAAGAGGAAACAAAACCTTTTACAGGTACATAAATGAAAAAAGGGTAAAAGGAGGGATAGTGAGACTAAAGGGGGAGGATGGGGGCAATGTGGAGGATGACAGCAGTAAAGCTGACATACTGACACACTGAATAGATATTTCTGCTCAGTCTTTGCTGAGGAAGAGGAAGGTAATGGGCATGAAGGAAGTACAAGGAGTGGGAATGATGCAGAAATGGACACAAGTCACTTTACATGGGAAAGGGCCCTGAAGGAACTGGAATGAATAAGAGTAAATAAAGCAATGGGGCCAGATGGGGTACACCCCAGGGTCCTAAAGAAACTAAGAGAGGTGGTGGCTGAACCTCTGGCAATCCTGTTTAGCCAATCACTGGAAATAGGGGAAGTACCCAAAAACTGGAGGACAGCAGATGTAGTCCTCATATACAAAAGTGGGAACAAAGAGGAAGCGGGGAACTACAGACCAGTCAGCCTGACCTCGGTAGTAGGGAAGATCATGGAAGCACAATTGAAGGAGAGATTGGTGAAACATCTGGTTGCCAGCAGACTATAGGACCCAAGGAAGCATGGTTTCACCAGGGGGTGGTCATGCCAGACCATCCTCATTGAAATTTTGGACTGGGTGACAAGGGAGGTGGATCAGAAGAGGGCAGTGGTTGTGGCCTATCTGGACTTCAGCAAGGCCTTTGACACTGTGCTACATAGTAGGCTATTAAACAAACTGGAAAATATGGGAGTGGGCAGGGCAGTAGTGTGGTGGGTGGGTAAATGGCTGGGCGGCAGGACACGGATGGTGATGGTAAATGGCTGTCACTCCACAGAGGGAAGAGTGACCAGTGGGGTATCACAGGGATCAGTGTCGTGACCGGTCCTATTCAATATCTTCATCAGTGACATTGTACAGGACCTAGAAGGCAGAATTTCCCTGTTCATTGATAACACAAACCTCTGTAACAGAGTGGACTTGCCAGAGTGTGTAGACAGAATGAGGAGGGACTTGCAGAAGCTTGAAGAGTGGTCAAGAGTTTGGCAGTTGAAATTCAATGCAAAGAAGTGAAAATTTAATGCATATGGGGAACAAAAACCCTAGAACAACATATCAGTTGAGGGGGTGAGGATATAGCATACACCAAGCAGGAATGGGACCTTGGGGTTATCATCTCTGATGACCTCAGGGTAGGAAAACAGTGAGACAAGGCAGCAGGTAAAGCAAATAGGATGCTGGGATATATAGGCAGAGGCATCACCAGCAGGAAATGGGAGGTTATAATTCCACTATATAAGACACTAGTGAGGCCACTCCTGGAGTACAGTGTACAGTTCTGGAGACCTTACCTACATAAGGACATAGATAGAGAAGAGATGGTTCAGAGGAGGGCAACAAAGATGGTACAGGGATTGCATCACAAGTCTTATGAGGATAGACTTAAGGACTTGAATATGTACTCCCTGGAGGAGAGGAGGGAGAAAAGTGATATGATAGAGACATGCAAGTACCTTACAGGGAGCAGGGTGTAGGAATGCACTGTTTTCCAGTGAAAAAACAATGTTCCAGAACTAGAGGGCAAGGGATGAATTTGGAGGAAGGGCAATTCAGAGGAAATGTGAGGAAGAATTTCTTCACAGAAAGGGTGGTGGACAAGTGGAACACCCTGCCAGAGGAAGTGGTGGGGGCTGAAACAATCATAGGATTTAAAAATGCATGGGATAGACATGAGGGAATTCTGGAGGTCGGGTAAAGGGCAACAAAAACATAGAGGGAACTTACAGGCTCAAATGGGAAGACTGGGTGGGCCATAGGCCATTATCTGTAGACAGTGTCTATGTATCTATAGATCTATATTTCAGTAAAACTAATATTAATATGTGTTTTTTTGCTTGTCAAATGCAAGACTCCAATACGCGTCGTGATCCTTCCTTTGTTTACATGAGGTTAACTTCCTTTTTAATAGTGGTAAAACTTGTCTGTATTTGTGAAGGTACATATATACAGTATATAAATATATATATTAGAGGCAAAAAACTCCATTTAATGCATTAGTTAGGGTTGTTCCACAGCGACAAAAATGAGGAAATTCACTGTTAGGGTTGAAAACCCTAACTCCGAATTCATCCCCCCCCCAAAACCACACACACACAGACACACACACACACATATGCAAGAATGGGGGAGGACCAAGTCAACACAACCAATGACAGACATCCAGCAGCAGGTGACAGAAATAACAAACAATTGTCTAAATGTACTATGAGACATCCCCACCCACCTGACCAGGTACTGCATGCTCAGTGGAGATCAACAGCAAAACTGAGGCCATGTACACCAAACGTACACATCGCTGATTGCAGCTACACACAACATACCACACTTAGTAGTTGCATGGCCTTACCTACTGATGCCCCACACCACACCACAACTGGTACTGTGCCGTTAGTCAATATAAATGCTGAAGGTGCATGATGACAGTTGTAGAAAGGTTTTAACACTAGTGAGTATACATTAATTAAGAGAAGTACATAAATTAACTACAGACACTAGCATGCTCAAGATAAAAGTAGTATACATTTAGTATGTGATTTACATAGTAGTACATTTACTGCAACTGTTTACTCAAGATAGAGAGCTGATGTAAACGTATGGAAAAGCATTGCCTGTTCAAAGCTGTGAAATTCGTACTGCCAGTATCAGATGCATTCTTACTGATGAAGGTGTACTGCTGATGTACATACATAGACCTTCAGTGTGTTTCAATACTAAAGATGCAGTAAGTATTCTTTGTAAGAAACAGTGTAATTGCATGGATCAAGCCAAGTAACTTCTAAATATCATAGCACTACCTAGCCAACAATGACTTACCTGTATCGGAGATGTCTATAGGATAGATTTTCCTGTAGGCACTTACTGAGTATGTTGTACCTGAGAAAGACAATCTCATTGCATCTGTGATGACTAACTTATTCAAATAGTGGTACATTTACTATTGTTGCAATGAGTGATCTATGCCACTTATGGACACAATGTAATTTTTTTAACAGTTGTTTCATACTCAGGCTGTATGCCTAGTGTTTGGTTGCCACACTTCTGTCACTGATGCTATCAAAGTGATAACTATGTTAATTGTGGTACTACAGAATCAAGTAGGATATAGTGTAGATATAAACAGAATGTCTTTTAGTATTGATTTAACTCACAAGGTAAGTGTACTAGGACAGCAGGGTTATTCTCATCACTGACTCTGTCAGTTATAATCACACTAAGGTTTCGATGACTGTAATGATCAAGTTACACTGTTCATCTTCATGAGTTCTATTCAAGCCATTCTCCAGTAACTAGACAGTGTATGGTGTAACTGGGTGGGACACTGTGTTGCAAAGCTGCTGCAGTGCCTAGCAGAGGGAGAGTATCTACTCATAAAGACAATTAAGCAATAAGACATGACCAGCAGTTATGTTAAATGGTCTGTTAATCACCCTGTAGGGGTTTAATGTTGAATGAGGCGTAGCCGAGTGCCACATGTCGCTAGACAGTAATAAACTGACCATTAACATAATACCTGGGAGTGGCTTATTGCTATCATAATAAAACTGTTTTTTTAAACAACATTAAACCATGTTCATCATATGGTTAGGCTCTACATGTATCTTAATACAAACTAAACATAAGGCTGTTACAATGTATACAGTCAATTAGAAAACTGCATTTCTCAAACCCTTGTTATAATCATAGATATTATACCGGTACATCTCCTTGGTTTTGCTCAACTCTATTGCTCAGGTGGCCCACCACATGTGGTGTGGTCTGTTGTGGGGCATTGGTAGGTAAGGTCATGCAACTACTAAGTGTGGTACGTTGTGTGCAGCTGTAATCAGGGATGTGTACGTTTGGTGTACATGGCCTCAGTTTTGCTGTTGATCTCCACTGAGCATGCAGTACCTGGTCAGGTGGGTGGAGATGTCTAGTAGTACATTTAGACAATTGTTTGTTATTTCTGTCACCTGCTGCTGGATGTCTGTCATTGGTTGTGTTGACTTGGTCCTCCCCATACTTGCATTGTGTGTGTGTGTGTCTGTGTGTGTGTGTGGTGCTGGGGGTGAATCGAGTTAGAGTTTTCCAACCCTTAACAGCGACTTCTTCACTTTGTCGCTGTGGAACAACCCTAACTAATGCATTAAATGGAGTTTTTGCCTCTAATTTCCCTTCTTTTTGAGAATGATAATGAGAAATAGTGAATGTAATGCTGCGGCGGGAGCGCGGTGCCCTTTGGGCCCCCGCTCCTGCCACATGATGTCTTGTGGCATAGTAACAGGAACAGCAAAACAGAAGCTCTAACAGTGGTGCACATGAAGTAGCATAGAAGCGAATGAGAACAGAAGGGTAGCGTGCCGGTGGCGTAGACGGGAACGGTCTGCCACGTGATGTGTTGTCACATAGTAACATGGTGCCTGCAAACGGAAATGTCAATGGGCGTGGTGACACAAAGTGAAACAGAAATAGAAACAGTACTGTAGACCCAAATGGCAAAAAATAACAGAAACGCAAGTGCAAATGAAAATGCAAAGGATAACGCACATGGTGGCGTAGACATCAACGGTAAGTGAAACGGGCACGGAACTGCAAGCAGAAAGGGCAACAGTAACAGTAATGTAAATCCACAGGCTGGTTTTCCCCAAAAGCTGAAGAGAGAAAGACAGTGAGTACAAAGAATGTATGCATAATAATGGGTATCGGAGCAGAAAATGAGGACTTGGAATACTAAATAGGTTATATCTCAGGAACCGTACGACGTAGGAAAAAAATTTAAAATTCATATGATTTATGACTGTCCTGACTAGTTTTGTACTTAGCCCTTGTTAGGGACCTAAGCAGTTTTCCGACAAAAAGTCCGTATCTCGCACCGTTTCCGAGATACGGGCCCTGAAAGGCGCGCCGAACGCCATAATGTTATCCTATGGGAAAAAAGAGAAGTTTGGAGCACCATAACTTTGCCTCCCTGCAATATTTTTTCACCAAACCACTGAAAGGCACATCTGTGGGCTGTTGGCTGTCTTCCCTCCAAATTTCAGGAAAAAAGACCAAACTGTTATTTTGCAGCAGGGTGCCAAAGGATTCCTGTAATGCTTCGGGCGCCGTAATGTTATCCTATGGGAAAAACCATCAACTTTGGAGTGCTGTAACTTTACTGCCATATAATATTTTTTCAATACATCACTGAAAGGCACATCTGTGAGATGTTGGCTACGTTCCCTCCAAATTTCAGCCCAAAACTCCCAACCATTCTTTTGCAGTGCAGTGCCAAAGAATTGCTGTCATTTTCCCACAGACTAGAAAACTACTGTCGCAATTTGAAAGCTTTTGCAAAAATTTGTGACACTTTCGTGAGCACGAAAGTACTTTGTGAAAGTACTTTTTCCAGAAATTTGAAAAACATATTTCTGGGGTGTTTTACCCAAAATAAAGACATGGCTAGCATCCTCAGGGTCCGACTAGGTGAATACAAAAATAATTAGGTTGCTAGAGGTCCCAATTTTAAATACCAAGCATTTTCTGATCACCAACTGAAAACAAAATGGCCGATTTGCTTAAATGTCGCCCATTGCGAAAAGTAAAAATGCATTTGAAAGTGTTGAACTTTTAACTTTTCCCATTGACTTATAATGGAAATTGTTTTTGAATAACTTTTGAACCGCTTAATATTTTTCACCAAATCTTTGAAAGGCACATCGGGGACCCTGACCACATGTTCCCTTAAGATTTTGGGCCAGTCTCGCAAACTGTGCGACTTGTACGCGTGACCGTAGAATTCCAGAAAAAGCATAAACGCGTGCGCAAATCACGCTTAATAACTCCACAGCTGTGTATCTGACCAGTACAAAACTTGGTAGATGCCAAGGCCTATCATTCTTGATCATGTATTCCAAATTTCAGGCAAATCCGTCAAATGGTTGCAAAGTTATTAAGGTGCAAAACTTTGGGGTTTAACATAGAAATGGATCCTCAACCCTAACTATGGTAGCACTACCGTGCTACATATATATATATATATATATATATATATATATATATATATATATATATATATATATATATATATATCTATATATAAATACAAAATCACTCATGCCCACACAATGCAAAGCATCATGGGCTGCATATGCAAATCACCACAGAATGCATGGTGCCAAAAGGCCTCTCACACAGTTTGCAAAGGGTGCTAACAGATGACATATACACGTGTTTCGTCCTACCAGGACTCATCAGTATGCCTCGTCTGTTTCACACCCCAGTGGAATGAACCAGCTACCCTAAGACAGTCTGTCTGGGTTATATAGTGGTGAACCCATTAAAATAAAAAACGATTTAAAAGACAAAGAACCTCTGTGTGCAAACACTGAGGCAAGGGTTACCCCAAAGGGCATTTGACTGGGAAGCCAAGTTTCAAGAAAATACAAAATCACACATTCCCACACAATGCAAAGCATCATGGGCTGCATATGCAAATCACCACAGAATGTTATACTGGTTCACCTTTAAGCAGAATTGCATGGTGCCAAAAGGCCTCTCACACAGTCCTACCAGGACTCATCAGTATGCCTCGTCTGTTCCACTGGGGTGTCAAACAGATGAGGCATACTGATGAGTCCTGGTAGGATGAAACAAGTGTCTATGTCATCTGTTAGCACCCTTTGCAAACTGTGTGAGAGGCCTTTCGGCACCATGCCAGGTGTAGTCTGAATATCCAGCCCTTGGTCAATAACATTTGTTCTGGAAGGGAGCCAAGACCCCCTAAAATTGAACCAAGCCATTCCTGTCTTTTCTTAGAATGCAGAGAACATAACAGAAAACATGCTTTAAATCATCTTCATTGGTTGTATTACATGTAAAATATAAACTTGTATCTCCTGGTCTTTTCTGTTGGAAAATTATTATAGAGTTCTATCCGAAATCTTGCAAGCAGCCATCTTTGGGTAGGATTTTCTAATATTCTCAAATACAGTTCCAATTAATGTTTAACTTTTAACAATCTTTACCACTTGCAGTATTTAAATATATTCAGATGCTCTTGATCTAGTGAGATTGTCGTATCCCAACATCTTTTTTTTCATTTGTATTACAATATTTTCTTGTGGTCTTAAATAAACCACATATAACAAATGGCCAAGACCTATTGGAAATAAAGGTGTTTTTTATCAGTTAAATATAAGGGAAAGCAAAACCACTTGAGGAATCATCCACTTGTTTGTCTATATAAATCCTGGGTAACCATAATGATTGTAATTGAAATAATGTTGGAAGAAATATTATCTACCTTTCCATTATTTGAGTATACAATTAATATTGCCCAAGTTCTAACCGTAAAATCTCAGCTGGAACTGATTGTGGCACCATTAATAAATATCTGTAAAGTTTGTTTATAATAACAGGTGATTTAACTTCTGAGAATACCCATCTCTCTGCTCCATATAGGATACTAGATTTTATCTTGGCATTTACCACTTTCATCACCCCTGTCATTGAGCCCTTACCTAGTCTCCAATTAAAGCTCTTGAAGGCATTGACTGCAGTTCTTAAACTGGTCTGAAGTAAGTTTATCTGTTATTTCCATGTACAGTTCTCTGCAGACCTGATACCTAAGTAGTCATAATGTTTTACTGTTTCAATTTTGACATTGTTTATATATAATTGATTGTTTTTTTAATTTTTGTTACCGAAAATAACCATTTTTGTTTTTTCTTTATTAATAATAAGCTAGTTTTCATTACATAGTGCCGTGAACCTATTTACTTTTCCCTGCAATCCCAGAAATGATGTGGAAATTAAAAAAAACAATATCATCTGTGTATGCCAAACATGGGACCTTTTTCCCTTTGATTGATTTAGAATGAAATTCAGAATTTTCTAGATCCTGTATGATTGAATTAATACAGACATTAAATAAAGATGGAGCCAGTAAACAACCCTGTTTAACCAATGGTTAGCCATAATCGGTGAAGTTATTGCACCTTTATGGTTGTATTGAACAGACATCCAGGTATTTGTATGTAATCTAATGAGTATGTTTAACAGAGCTGAGTTAGTGGACAGCTTTTCTAATTTTTTCCAAAGTAATGTTTGACTGATGCTATCAAAGGCAGAGCTAAGATCTACAAAACAGCAGAAAAGTTTGGCTTTTTTTACCTTTACATGTTTCCATATCAGGTGTGCCAAGAAAAAACAACGTTGGAGTGTTGAATGACCTTGTCTAAATCCATTTTGATATTCACAAATGATTGCCTTCTCATCTAACCAATCTTGTAATCTCTGCAATATTCCTAGGCTATGTGCTACAGGATGGTAATAGGGCATCTGTAGTTCAAAGGATCAGAGGGACTACAAAACAGTAATTAAAGATGTCTCTGTGATCAGAGTGAGGGAGAAGCTGGGAGAAACACCAACTAAGTGCACTAAGTACATCACCCTGTAATGCTTGAAACTGTGCCTGTTGCTGAGATTTGTGTATGTCTGTTTTTTTTCTAACTCACAATATATGATTAATTCAAAGGGAGGTGCAAAATGGAGGAAGGTGGCAGAGGGTAAGTCCAGGGAGGGGATGCTTACTGATGCAAGTGGTGCCACTGGTGGTCAGGCCAGGCCAAGTGCTATAGCACACCAATTGGACTGCTGTAATATATATAAAATACCCACAGTCCCTAGTGACCCCGAAGCATGACTACCAGGAAGCAGAAGGAAAGGTGTCTACCTAAGTGTCATCTGGGAGCATTGCCTGGGTTTTCACAGGGAGTACCGCGGTCCATAGGCCACACTGCTCAAAGAATGCCAGGTAATAGTAGGTCCGAGACAGAGTAGTAGCAGACAAAGTAATGGAAAAAAGCAGGCATTCAAAAGGTACAAGTCGACACAGAAGTAAGATGTTAGGGAGAGTCATCAGAAGAAACAAATGGAAGCATGGAAGGCAGTAAGGAGGGCAAAATAACAAAAAGAGGAAAAAATAGCCAAGTCAGCAAAAAAGGGGGATAAAATGTTATTTAGGTACATTGACAAAAAGAAGAAAAGCAAGGCAGGGAAGGGGGGGGGAGTGTGGAAGAGGACCAGAAGAAAGCAAACCTATTGAACAAGTACTTTTGTTCAGTTTTCACAAAGGAAGGGATAGGAGATGCGCCACAGATAGGGGAAAAGGGTATTAAAAAGTAGGTACACAATGTAAGTCTTCCAGCCCCTCCCAAAGATATACTGTATGATAGCTGACCTGCTCCAGCATTGAAGGGTATTAAAAATTCCACTCAGTTCAGTCCAGTAAAAAAGTTACAGGACCCTAATGTATACCCCAGGAAAAACAGAACTAGTTCCTGGAACCTGCTGACACCCCGGCAGAGCACCCAAGCAGCCTTTTGTGATGTGTCAGAAAATGAGGGGCTGTGTGCTCAATGACTTATATGAGGCTGAGCATGATTTTTCTATGGCTTTTAGTAATATTTAGAGTTGTGATATAAACAAATCAAAGTGACCACTGGAGTACCAGTCCCTGTAACTCAAGAGGTCACTCTGAGTTTTCTAAATCACACCTCTAAATATTACTAAAAGCTATAGAAAACTTGCACTCATACAGGTCAATGGAACACACACACACACACAGCCCTCACTTTCTGACATGGCAGAAGGTGACAGTTGCCACACAAATGATGGTGTATATAAATGCAATAGTCAGGAAAAGTCTAAATATACAGACTCTTTGAATTCAAGAACTCAGAAGCAATGGGGAATTACAAATACAAACAGAACAAAAATGCAATAAATCATGTAAAAGCCAAAAGGAGGTGGAAAAACACAAAGCAACTAAAAAATAAGGGAAACATAGATACTTTAGCTCAAGAGATGTTGGAAAAAGAGTGAAATGACTCCCTGAATTTCCCCGAGCCTCTGATAATAACAAATGCTGTCATTCTTCTGCACTCAGCTGACCTAGGTGCCTACAGACTAGACATGCCCCTACATCCCAAAAAATACTCAATAAAACTGCTGTCCCATACCTTCTGCAACATATTACTCTACCAGTCCCATCCTACCCCTCAGCAAGCCTTCTCTACACATTCTACTGTTCTAACCCCTCTTTGCAGAATACCTATTGTACAACTGTACCTTATATAGGGGTTTACTACAGCCATTTGAAAAATCTTTTAGTAGAACCTTGTAATTGAGCCTACTGTAGATGAGGATGGCTGCAAAGCTGCAGACCTTTGTTTACCCTGCTTCGGACCCATGATAGAAACTTACTAGGCTTGAACCTATATAGGGGTTGGCTATAAATCTGCCACCCCATAATTACGCTGCTAGCAGATCCTAAATTTGGACTAGTGGCATTCCCTTAAAGTTCCTTGTCCACTGTTTTCCTATAAAATGAGCCCAAATAGGGATTAACAGCTGCCCCTCATATGAAGCCTAGATGGGGATGGCTGTAAACCTGCAACCCCTTAACTGCACTGTTATCTGGCCCTAGGCAGGAACTAGCTGCATTCTCTTTGAACTCCTTCTCTGCCAACTCACTTGTAAGCTGACCCTAGATAAGGACTATCTGCAACCCCTCAACAACTCTAGACTGTTAACATAGAAACATAGAAGCTGTTGGCAGAAAAGGACCCACTGATCCACCACCTAGTCTGCCCCAAGATCTCTACCCATTTGTTATCACAGACCCTAATTGATCTCCTGACTAATCCTGGCCATGCATAGCATGCACAGTCACTTACTCAAGGCATTGTGCATCTGAAAATTGATTGTGTGCGATCGAAATTGAACACCAACAAAAAGCAGGTGGTGACCAGGTGTAAATGAACATACTGTTTGAATGCAGAACACCTCGGCAGAGCACTAGAAATGGCAGGCAGGCCAGTGTGAGACATGTCCAGGCACACATCGTGCCCTTTCACTGTTTGCTCCTTGAGCTCACTTTGACTGGGGGTGAGCATGGTATGGAGATAGGCAGCACAGTGGCTGGACTAAAGGTAATAACAGTGTACCTGCTGCAAGTGGCTGGTGACAGTGCCAGCCTTCACACCATGGACGGAAACAGTCTACAATGCATAATCATAACACAAATTAGTAACTGAACAGTGCACAGGGGAGGTCTGGCAATGTTATTTGTGTTATTGAAACTATCTTTTCCCTATAGATAATTGGCTGTTGTGCTGCAGCTGCTGCAACAGACTGCAATGCAATTCAGTGTGGATTGCAACCCCTGGGGGAGGTCTACTTTTATAATAAGGCAGTAATGCATGCATATAGGCATGAAAATTAAACTTTGCACCTTGAATATTAGAGTAGGCTCATTTGCATGTTACCTTCCAGTATATGGTTGTTTGCAACTGTTACTAATGCATTAGCAATTGATAAAGATGACTGTGCCACGTTGTGCTGTTGGGAGGTTTGTGGCACTCCCTATGGTATGCCATTCATACTCACAGTAGTTTTGTAGTGTCCTTTTGTGATCACAAGGGTGGCTTTTCAGATGCTTTAGTGGATGCTTTGTAGCTGCAACTGCTACAGTTGCTAATGCCTGCTAAATTGGTATACATTTTGTGAATGCCATGTCAGTGATCATTCCAATATACCATTGTTTAGCAACTTGTGCTGATTTGAGATAGTTAATGGTGTTTTGCACCACAGTTAGCAACTATTTGAATATGCCAAACTGATAGTTTTGTTAAGGAGAGAGAGATCTTGTCTTGCTCTCAGTATGTCATTTTAATGATGGCTTCAAGTAGTACAATAGTGTGAATTGTTTGTGTTCTCTTGTGAGAAAAAAGGTGAGTTTGCCAGACATTCTCATTTCAGGAGTGATCTGGGACTGTCATGATTTGAAGAAAAGTGGGTTAGTGGAGAAGAGCTCCTGATGTGCTAATTATACATATTAGGGTTAGAAATATTGTTTTAGGAGACAGAAGGGGTCTTGTTATGAGTTAGCAAGCAAAATCAGATATTTTGAAAATTATTGCAATGTTCATTGACTCCAAGATTCTGTATTCAGATATTGTAGCAAACAGTTATTGTAGATGTCAGGTATACATGCCTGCATTGGAGAAAACCCACAAGAAGGCAACTACATTTCTGAAAGATAAGAGCACGGGTGGGAGAAGACATCAATTTATGAAACAGTCTCACGATTGGCTTTTTTTAAGATGTGTTACATTTGTTGTATAATGGTATGACATTTTTCATAGGTGACCTCCAACATGCATTACTGTACTGTTTGATCTTACCATGAACCACATTGTCCTTGTTCAATCACAGTTTGTTCACTCAAAAGCTCTTTTCAGAGCCAAATTGATTTAAAAAAAAAATGATTTCTATCAAAAACTTTAATCAAGGAAGATTTGACATTGATGAAAGCATTCCCCAAGACAGAAAACTACAACTAAATTGCAGTATTCCTATTTATGCTTTTGTCACTCAATTTTAATAGTATGACAAAATAATCTTTACATCATATAGAATCATAAAAAGTACATTATTTCAATGCTTTTGTTATTCTTTTTTTCTAAAATGTGGCACCATTTTATATGAGCAACCATAACGGAATCATAAAAAGTACATCATTTCTATACTTTTGTTGCTCTTTTTTTTTCCAAATTGTGTCACCATTTTATATAAGAAGCCATAAAGAATAATGCACTGTAAACAAAGTATACTAAAAGTTTGTTTAGTTCATATTAAATCATAAAAACAACAGTATTTCTATTTATGCTTTCATTACTCTTTTTTCTAAATGCAGTACCCTTTTATATATGAAAACATAAATGTAAATGTATAAAAACTAAAGGAGTTTAGCATCATACAAAAATCATAAAAAACAACATTATTTCTGTTTATGGCTTCATTGCTCTTTTTTAACATGGCAAGCATTTTGTGTAAGAAAACACAAATATGAATGTACAAAAAACAAAGTGTGAGAGCTTTTTAGAGTCGTGCAAAATCATACACAAATGACATTATTTATATGTATGTTTTCAATACTTTTTTCAAAGTATGACAAAAAAAATTCTGTATCATACAGAATCATAATAAACAACATTATTTATGTGTATGCATTTGTTATTTATTTTTCAACATTTTTAATTCACAGTTTTACTTGACTATTTTACAGAAAATATGGAAAAGTTATTTTTTTCAGTTTCACTAGGTTGCTTACAAAAAATTAACTTTCTCTATAATGATTAACATACCATATCAATTTTATACCAAATATAACTGATACATTATGTGAGTCAAACAAAACCAACAAAGCAACTTGCATGCACAAATAAGTTGTTTTGATTATGAATTCAAACAAAAACAAGAACATATAGAATAGTGGATGGGAAACCATCCACAACAGGCTGCATTTCCATCGAAGGGTTGATGACATCATAGAGACCTCGAGAGTGAAGCTTGAGAGGTCATTGATGGCATCAGCTCCCGAGATGGAAATACAGCCTTTGCTGTGGATGGCCTCCCATCCACTGTTTCATATAGCATATGGTTTTTTACTTCTTTGAGATCCTTTACCTTGCTGTTTGCTACTGCTCCCACTCCCACTCACTAATGTGTTACTTCCACTACCTGTGGTGCCACTCGCACACTCTCCAACTTCGCTCATCTGTGGCCACAACGTTTATTTTTAAATTTTGGGAAAAAGCAAATTGCCACACAGAGATGTGTGTGGCACTTGAAGTCCTGACTTCTGAAAAAAAATCAGTGGTGCCACTGCTGCTCACTCACTAGTCTGTTGGTAGGCTGTCACTAAATCCTATCGCCATGTTTACGCTGCTTTTCTGGGATGTCCCACTGTGTCAGCCAATCTGGTGACAGGTAAAGGCTAAAAAGCTGTTGTACTATCGATGTGATGTCAGAATGATAGTACAACAGCTTTTTTGACCTTTGAACTGCCCTACAACAACTTTCTGACAGCCTCTGATTTCTGTGCACAATAAGAGGCAACCATATACTATAAACAAATTGCACATGCACGGCAATTCTTATCAGGATACAAAACAGGGACAAATCACTGAACATGCGTGATGTCATTTTGTACCTTGTGTGATGAAACCATAAATTCAAAATATCATGGACAAATAAAGTGTGATGAAACCATTTCTACAATATGAATATACTTTCATAACACTTGCAGCAGAAATAAAATAAAAAAAAATGTCCCCTATGCATGAATGGGTGGGAATTACATGCCAGAGGCATGTATCCTGCCTGTGTAGGTTTGCACCCATGGACAGGTGCATGCCAGTGGAATTCAACACCAGACGCCACCTGTCCATGGCCCCACCCCCCCATGTGCAGAACTGTGCAGGGTGGCAGGGGGCAGATTCTCAGCCCCAGCCAGGCATCCAATCAGATGCCCAGATAGGGTCATTCAGTGGCTCCCCTACACAGCAGGGTGCACGTTGGCAGCACACCCCATGGATGACCAATGGCCAGCGGCCATGAAGGTGAGATGAGGGAAAAGTCACTGGCTCTTCTGTGATGTGGAACTAAAGCAGTGCACAGGTACAGGGTGGGGGTCTGATGGCAGCATGGCAGGAACACTGTACCCCTCTGTGTGCCTGGCAGGACTGGTGGTGGGGGTGGGTCAACAGTGCTGTCCTGGGTGGCAGCATCCTTGGACCGATGTTCCTGTGTGGTATGTGTGTGTTGGGGGGGTGCCTGGTAGAGGCCACATACTGATATGTGATGGGGCAGGTGGCACTGGGTGGCCATAGGGGGTATGGCTGTGGTAGTTCCAGTGGGTGTGTGGGCTATCCAACCTGTCAGGGCAGAGACCCAATGTGTGTGTTGGGAGCATAGGGGTCTTATGGCAGGGTTCTCCCTGGCATATCCTGTACCCCCCTCTGTGCCCCTGTGGCCAGCACTCCATGCCTTTGTGCATGTCGCCCAGTGCTGGCATTCCCACAGCCTGCCCCCGGCATGGTGCGGTCCATGGACCATGGGGATTGTGTGCATTGGGGCAGTGTGCCCCCCATTAGTTCATCCTGCAAAGGGGCATGTTGGGTGCAGAGTGGTTACGCACCCCAGATATGCAGCGCATAGCCACTCCATGGGATCATGCATAGGGGCCAATAATTGTAAGTGATGAAAGCTGTGCTGAGAAAGGTTTTCTATTGAGAGCTGATATTCTCTGAATGAATAACTGAAAATAACATGTTTTCATAACCAGTAGGAATGCGGTATTTTTGAAAATCTCCACCCTAGTGGACATTATGTCACAACTCAGTCAGACAGCCTGCAAGACAACAACTAGTATTTTGGCAGACAGCCTAAACCGGCTGCTTAAGGGATAGATAGCTAGATAGATAGATAGATAGATAGATAGATAGATAGATAGATAGATAGATAGATAGATAGATAGACAGACAGACAGACAGACAGATAGACAGAGGGATGGATGAATGAAAAGATAGATAGATGGATAGATAGATATATAGACAGATATACAGACAGACAGAGATAAATTATATATACACACACACACACACACACACACACAGAGGGGGAGAGAGAGAGAGAGAGAGAGAGAGGCAGACAGATAGATAGATATTCTTTGTATTTTGTTCATTTGTTTTTTTATTTAAAGTCTGATGAGACCTCAGGCCAAAAACCCATTTTAAAGGGTGACAAGAACATATAACAAATATACAACCAGGAGATGAAAAATATAAAAACAAACAATATAAATATACAGTTACACAAACAACTAAATCTATCCAAGCAAATGTTTACAATGACAATTTTGTAGTGCATGTCTGAAACTAGTTATAGAATTATTACTGGATATGGATACTGCTAATGTATTAAAAAAAGATGGCAATTTGTAAACATTTTTTTTTTACCAGTGGAAGTCCTCATTCTAGGAACAGATAATTTAAAATGCAAGGATGGCTGACGTAGGCACAGTACTAAAATGTTTTGAAAGATAGAATGAAATGAAAAAGGAACACAGTCTGTGATCACCTTTTTTTTCAAGGGTACCTGTTTGTAGTAAGTACCTTTAATCTAATGGAAGCTAACCAGTTTGTTTGTATAATTCACAATCATGAGTGTGGTACTGTATGGCAACTGTGTTGTAAATCTTGCTACCTGATTTAGAAGGGTCCTTATCCTGGCAGGCAATCCCTCTCCAGCTGAATAATGGAAAAAAGTGTCATAATCAATTACCAGGAAAAGAGCACTCCAGGACAAAAGCATCATTGTTGAAGGGGTAAATAGTGAATTTAGTCTATATAGACAGCCCACTCTTCGATGTGTTATTCTTACCATAGAATTTATATGTTGTTCAATGGAGAGGGAACTGTCCAGAGTGAATCCAAAATATTTAAAATCCCTTACTTGTTCAGTTCCCACCTCCTTTAAAGTACATAGGGAAAGATCTGGGTCAGTGAGCAACTTCTTGTGCTGATTATAGAATACCATTTTTTTTTTTCATTTTCTTTTTTTTTTTTATTGAAAACCAGTTTATTTAGGAAAAACCATTTTTACAAGTTGACAAAGTTAGATATCAATTTTTCCCATACATCAGGAAAACTGGGGCCACTAGTAAGGATAACTGTTTCATCAGCATAAATGAATATCTTATTGTTACTGGAAATGTAAGGCAATATATTCAAACATAAACTAAATAAAAGGGGACCCATAACTGATCCCTGAGGAACACCCAATGAAACAGAGGAGGAGGAGGAGGAAAAGTGACCTTCAATTTTTGTTATTTGTGTTCTGTCCTTAAAGGAAATTCTGGCACAAGCCAAAAGAATCCATAGACATGGACAGTTCCCATATCAAGAACAGCAAGTAGTAGATTATAATTCACAAGGCTGAAGGCCTTGTTGATGTCCACTAAAATCGGGACTGATACATTACACTTGTGTAGAGTCCCCTGTACTGCATGTGTCAACCCCACCAAGTCCATCACTGTGCTATGTCCGGGCTGAAATCCATGCTGAGGTGGCATCAGAATCCCATACCTGAGCAGGTGATCTAGCAGCTGATCAAAACCTATCCACTCTAGTACTGTACCTTAGATAGAGGAACCAGCAAAGAAAGAGGGTGGTAATTTTGTATATTAGCTACATCACCAGATTTGTAGATGGGAACAAGAGCACCTCTCTGAATTTCCTGGACTTGACCTTGGCAGACTGACAAAATAAAAAAATGTTAAGGGATGACAAATGATGTCCTCAGCAATCCTCAATCTCTTAATGGCCACCCCATCTATACCACATGAAGGCTGAGACTGCAGTTATATAAGTCAAGACCTCCCCAGGTGTGAGCATCCCCCCACAAAATGTGGGCATGTAAGCATTAAAGATGTGTTTGTGTGCTAGCTCAGTGACGTTAAGGGCTGAGGCATCAGTGCCTTACCTCCTGCTACACCTGTGACCCATGTTTGCAGTTCAAGTGGGTCACTGGTGATCGGCTGGGCAGGAGACGGAGGATCAAAAATTCCAGTACAACTCTCCTCCTCCTCGGGGAGGAGGGGAGACAGTGGTCAATGTTAGCCTAGCCCATAGGTGTTGGAATACTGATGTAGTATGATGGAAAGGAAAAGGCGGGGCAGACACCTGGCATACCACATATGGGTGTGTGAGTGGCACCACCATTGGCATCCTTGCATGCCCCCCCACAGTGGGGAAAAGAAATATGGAGAAAAAATACCAGCAGTTGGATGAAGGTAGGCACTCTCAGGCCCTGCCTCCAACCAGCCAGGCTTGCCAGCCTGAACCAGATCCTGTGTACAGCAGGGTCAAAAGCCTCCCCATATAGACCCTGTTGGGGGGGGGGAGCCCTGGAGGATGATAGGCTGGCAGTGAGTCCTGGTAGACATTGGGGGGATGGGGCTGGAGTGCCCTCCTGAATGTGGCCTGTCTGGCGAGGGGAGCAAAAATAGAGTACAAAAAAAAAGATGCGTTTGTGCCATCGTCATTACTCTTTGTAAAATTTACATCCTCACTGGGAATATAATTTGTTAGATCAGAAAAGAAATCATTAAATTCCGTGGCTATGGTTAGTGGCCTGTTCAATACCCCAGAGAGTGTAGTAAACATCTGAGAGACAGGATTACACTTTTTACCCAGAAAGTCATTTATTAGGTCCCAGGTGGCCACAACATTTTTCCCAAAAAAATGCTTTTGTTTGTCAATAAAAACTGCTGTTTTATTTTTTTAATCAGGGACTTACATTTATTGTCTACTTGTTTATAAGCTATGAGAGTTGTCGCATCCAAGGTCCTTCTATATACCTTCCATTTTGTATTCCTGTCTCTCATGTGCTGAACCAACTCGGGGTTAACCCATTTTTTTATTTCCCTTAATCCTTAACCTTTTCACAGGTGCAAATGTATTATACACAGTGTTAAAACAAGAACAAAACACTTTTAACGTAGCAGTTGTATCTGTTAAATGGTCTGGAAAGGACCAAAAACAGTGGAAAAAGCCTCAACGAAATTTTGTAACATCCAGTTTTTGATTTTTCTAAAATCAGTCTCTTTTAGTGGGATAGATTTATTTTTGACAGTCCAACAACAGTACACTGGGCTGCGGTCACTGACGCCATCAGGTAAGACACCTGATTGTATTATTGCTGTGGTGCCACAGACTTAAATCCAGTCTACTGTTGTTGAATAGCCTGTCTTTGAATGATAATGGGGATATTATTAGGATTGCATACTGTTAATAACTTGTATAGTTCCTGTTTACAACTGTGAGATCCTGCTTTCAAACCCTCCTTTTTGCCTGTTTTCTCTCACCCTCCCTTTCAGACCTCTTTCTCTCTCTCTCTCTTCCCCCCCCAACCTTTATTCATATTCTTAATTTTCTCCCTCCTCAGGCTGAAGCGGTGCCACTTCTAATAAGCATTGCCATCTGGATTGCTGCCCAGACCCTTCCACACCCAGCCTGCTTGCTTTACCATTCTTTGTTTCACCTGCACTCCCCCCACCCCCTGATTTAGCTCTTTTCATTCCCATTGTCCTACCTGCCTTTAATCTAAAACCCTGACTCTGTTTCTTGCAGCTCTGGGAGCCCTTGATTGGGCAGATGCCATCCACGTTCCTGTGGCCACCGGCTGGATTCTGCCCTCTGTGGCTTTCCTGGTGCCTTGCTGCTGGCTCTGCTCCTTGCCGCTGGCTCTAAACTAAAACCTGTGTTTTTATCCCACACAGCCTGCCCTGAGCCTGGCCTCTATTAAATGCTCTTTCCTTGAGAGCTAGGCCAACCACTTAGCACTGCCATTGGTCTACTCACAGTTAGTCTCGCCTATTGATAATTTCCACCTCTAGCTAGCTCTGCCTTCTTCTAGTAGCTCTTTCCACACTAGTTCTGACATCCCTGCCCATACTGCCTCTTAGCAAGATATAATATCTTAAATGATGCCACAGGAGGATATTTTCCTGCTCAGCTGTTTCCTCCTGTTAACCTACACAC
Source organism: Neoceratodus forsteri (assembly GCA_016271365.2). NCBI lineage: Eukaryota > Metazoa > Chordata > Ceratodontiformes > Ceratodontidae > Neoceratodus > Neoceratodus forsteri. The sequence goes on from CM057454.1 coordinate 795,668,195, forward strand.
CAGATCGAATTCCAGTTGCCCACTCGCACTAAGACCAGTGCTCCCCTCTAGATGGATACCCAGCTCTGCACTCTCATAACAGAGCATGGCTCCACACTTTGGGGATGGCTTCCTCATCATCCTGAATACCTTCTCATCAGGCTTTGTCCAACAAATATGATAGAACACCTCTGAGACTGCTGGTTAAAACAGTTATATATGCTCTATTTTTAACAAATTACCCCTAGTGGCCATAACTCAGCCACCTCAAAAGCTCTCCATACCAAGTGGTGTAATAAGTGGTTACTCAGTATGGTAATAAATTGCCTCAGGAAATTATTACTGCTTCTCTTACTTTGCTCTGGAAATGTTGAACTAAATCCAGGCCCACCTGCTTCATTAAACACCCCTGCAGACCTCCCCCAATACAAGGGAATCAGCTACTGTCATATAAATGTCTGTAGTATACTTAAGAAGCTTGACCTGATTCATACATGGATATTACATGTTTCCCCTGACATCCTTATGATCTCAGAATCCTGGCTTACACCCTTTACCCCAGACAAAACTATCAATATACCGGGGTACAGCACCTACCAGTGTGATAGACCATCCGGGGGGGGGGTGGGTTGTAATCTATGTTAAGGAGCAAATTCTGTGTCACAGTCATTGATTGCACCTCTAAGGCTAAAGAATTTGAATGTCTTTCACTAAAACTGACACTTTCTAATGAAAAGGCACTCCTTATTGCTGCATGCTATCTACCGCCTTCTGGTGGCATGGCCCTCCTACCTCATCTTCAAAGTCTAATTGACACAGCTAACACTGAGTGCATTCTAATGGAGGACTTCAAGCTAAACTGTAATGATGAGTGTTCCAAGAAGCTCAAAGACTTCTGTGATGCATGTGGGTTGGCACAGATAACCCCTGCAGCTACCAGACACAACAGAAAAAAACCAGAGTGAAGCACCCTTCTGGATCTCATATTAGTTAACAAACTTCATAACATTTCACATGCCGGGGTGTTTTTCAATGTTCTAAGTGATCAGTGTGCCATTGCCTGCATTAGACACTCTCCCCAAATAAAATCATCCCATACATATAAGCTAAAAAGGTGCTTGAAGAAGTTCTGCCAGAATGCCTTCCTAAATTACCTGGGCAACATCAGATGGCAGGACTTCTACCTAGCCTCTTCCCTCAATGAGGCATTTAACATCTTCCACAGCCTTTTAGTGGTCTAGTAGACAAACATGTCCCCTAAAACTGATGAAGTCCAAGAAAATACCTCCTGGCTGGTTCTCTCCCATCTTAAAGAAAGTCCTCAAGGATAAATACTTTTGGTGGAAAAGAGCTAGGAAATCTCACTCTGATACTGACTGGCTTGCCTTTCGTGTCTCTAGAAACACCTGCACCAAACTAATTAGGTCTGAAAAAGCTAGATATTGCCTATCAGCCCTGGAAGACAACAAAAACAATACTGATAAGTTCTGGAGCATCCTCAAAGAGACTGAGGGTCATACCACCGATGCCTCCCTTCCAGGCAAAGTAGAGTCCGGTGACACCACTTTCACGGACAGAGCGGCTATATTAGAACAATTCATTGAACACTTTGGCACTGTGGGGCTGGCCTTCGACAACTCTCCAATCAGTAAAATCAACTCACATGGGAATACCATTGATGTATCTAGCTCCAACATTGACACCAACCAGAGTTATTTGTCTCCCTTCAGCTTCCGCCCTGTAAACTTCAAGCAAGTAGAGGATCTCCTACTCTCATTGGATACAAAAAAGAGTGCTGGTGCTGACCTCATCAAACCCTTCTTCCTAAAATTAGGTCACTACTACCTGACCACCCCCATTGCCCACTTATTCAACACCTCCCTGCTGAAGAGTGTGCTACCCGTGCAGTGGTAAACTGCCCACATCATTCCCTTGTTCGAGTCCGGGGACCCAAGTGACCTAAATAACTATCAGGCTATTTCCATACTATCCAGCCTCTCAAAACTGCTGGAAAAAATCATTAACACCCAAGTCAGCGAACATCTAGACTCACAGAAACTGCTAAATGCCATTCAGTAGGGCTTTAGAACCAAACATAGCACAGTTTCTGCCCTTGCTAAAGTAACCACTGACTGGCAAATTGCCTTGGACTGAAGATTGATTTAATTGTGTTGCTGAATACTCAGCACAAGCAAGAGAATTTGAAAACATTATAAAAAAAACATTGGCATGTTCTGGGAGTAGAACCAGGATTAAAAGAATTGGCACAAAAAACAGTTAGAATGTACTACAAGAAAGCACCCACACTTAGGGATTTGCTCACACAGTCATTTTAAAACTTAACAATCTGAATTGTGGCTGAACAAAATGAAGGGGAATTTTTCATGTAAGAAATGTGTGTATTGTGATTATATTATTCAAGGTAAACATTTCTCCAGTGTCAATAATAGTAATAACGTTTTTAAAGTAAAACAGTGCATTATATGTAGCACTGAAGGTGTTATTTACTTGCCAATATGTGAATGCCAAGCTTTTTATGTGGCAAAACCATTAGACGTTTCAAGGTGAGTATAGGGGAACATATCAGAGCTATTCAAAGAAAAGATATAACTTATGCTACAGTGGCCCATATTGCAACAATTAGTGACAATTCCTCTCATTTTTTAGATTTATGGCTATTGATAAAATATGTCATAACCTGGGGGGTGGGGGTTTATGACAATCTCATTTTACGTAGGGAGAATTATTGGATCCTGATGTTGAGGGCAAATCTTGGTCCAGGATTGAATGGCCCTTTAGAAATTCACCCATACCTCAAAAAACAATCAGTGGAGATATTAGTGCATGTTCTGTTTTTCAATAGTATGCAGTTCTTCTGTTATTTAATACTGCTCTATTTGTTAAACTCATACTGTATTTTATAATAATTGTGTGATTAATAGGTGATCTGAATATTTTAGAAGTTTTAATTTTACTAGCTAATTTTAGTTTGAGTTTTTTATAGTTGCTTATATGAGTTAAATGAATTAGATAGTGATACTGTCCATTAATGTCAGCTCTGGTCCCTATGACAGACTCTAATAATTGCTAGGGCTGTTAATTGATTGACATTGATCTTCTGAAGTTTTCTTGAGATTAATTTAAATAATACTGTTTTGTTAAGTATTTTATGTGAACCACCAGGTGGCTATATGTATTTAAAAGGAGTGTTTTGGCTTGTGTTCAGCCTTTGAAAAAGGATTATAGCCAATCCGAAACATGTCAGGCTGGACAATCTATTTATTATGGTGAAATAAATTATTTCTTTTATAAAATGTGTGCGTCCCTCTCATGAGTTAGCATGTGCCAGAACTGTTTTTCTCCTTTAAAGATCTTTAAAGCTCTCAACCCTCCCCAGTCCATTCACCTTCAAAGCACTGATAACTGAGTCCCCGAAGGAAACCTGCAACTGTTATAGGTGACCTATGCACCCTTAGTTGCTGGTGTCCCACAAGAATCTTCTGACATATAAGTAACACTCAGCTGCCACCTTCCCTAATGGGGTGCCCCAGCACTTTGCAACCTCTTTTCTCAACCCCCCCATCCCTCGCCACCCTACCTCCCCCATGTTTCCTATACCCTCCCCCTCCCAAGTCCAATATTAGAATACACACCGATCTCCACATACTAGTGAGTGTCTGGGGTTGAACCATTCTAAATTTTTGACCTACTTGCTTGCTTGTTTAGTGTGCTACAATTAGCATTTAATTTTGTTTATCCTTGAATGTATAGGCCTGACTTTCTCTTCATATGTACAATGTTTTGTTTTGCCTGCCCTATACTTGCCTGTGATTTGTTTGATGTCCAGGACCACTTTGAAAATGAGCTTGCTCAATGGTGTTATGCCTGGTTAAATAAAGTTTGATTGATTGATTGATTGAATCCTGGAGGGACCATTGGTTATCTGTGTGCGATTATGATTGTCTAAGTCATCTTTATACTTTGAGGTATTATTCACAAACCAATTTAGATTTATGTCCACAGAATAATTAGTTTACAATTTATGGGAATAGTTTTTTTTTTAACTCAAATTAAATCTAATCTTTCCTCTTGATAACTGGGGATGGGGGATGGTGGAATAGATAACTTCTATTGATAAGAATTTCTTTTCACCAATGACCAATGGTAGCAACAGAAATTCATAATATTGAGAGCTGTTGAATGGTTCATCGTGAACCACTGAGAAATGATTCTTAACATAGAACATACAACCTCCCCCTGTGTCAAACTATATCACAAAGTAGGTGTTCTATCCCACCAACTTGTCGTAGAGTTTGGTATCTTGCTGGATAACCATGTGTCTGAAAGTACAATAAAGTAAAAATGGCAGTGGAGTGTCTCGGTCATAACATCATCCCATTTAGCCAGTTGGCTCTGCAAGTTTAAGTGCACAACATTTACTGAGTCCCTAGGGAACTTGTCTAAGAGCTTAGGGTTGGGAATGGGTTAGAGGTAAGGGTGTACTGATCCACTGATGAATAATAATAAAAACATAACATTTCTCTTTAATACAGAGGAACATTGGTTAAACTTGTGTGTTATTACTTTAGTATTCCTAGAGAGATAGATAGATAGATAGATAGATAGATAGATAGATAGATAGATAGATAGATAGATAGATAGTTCAATGGCCTACACAGCCAGTTATGCTTGTGCAACTGTGTTACTTTGGTTTTGGTCATTTGCACTCTATTCCAGAGGAATTACCACCCTGTAGGGGTACCAAAGGCCAGGAACACTCCAAGAGGGTTCCACCCCACAGGTGCCATGGGACGATTCCCTTGGCTAAAGGTACCTTAGGAAGGATCCCGAGGAGAGATGCACTACCACTGGATGAGGAGGGGAGGATGGTGGGGAAAAGAAAAAGTGTTTCAGAAGGAGTCTGAGAGGAACTGCTTATATAGGTCAGGAAGTGGGAGTGGCTGGCTGCTTGTCCATTAAACCACAGACCCAGCCTTCCAATTCAATGGCCTATACAGCCAGTATAGTGTTATGCTTGTGCAACTATATTACTTAGGTTTTGGCCATTCACACTCTCTATGCCATTGGAGTTACCACCCTGTAGGAGTACCAAAGGCAAGGAACCCTCAAAGAGGGTTCCACCCCTAGAGGTGCCGTGGGACAATTCCCCTGGCTAAAGGTACCTTAGGGAGGATCCCCAAAAAGAAATGTAGTAGTATGAAGCATATTAGCCATCAGTAGCTGTGACACATAGCAGTAGTAGATAAGGCATCAGGCAGCTTGATAATATAATGAGATGTGCAGGTTAGCAATGGCATGAGTATGATGGGTTGTCCTGGAAATTGAGGGGGGCTTCCTAAGGAGAAAGGGAATGGCAAGTAGGGACATTCGCCCTGGGGGTAGACAAACTGGCCCTATGTGTGCATTATGGCACATACCAGGGGGGCAATCAACCATAAGATGGCAGAATTTCTGTCCAGATAGATTGCTGCCAGAAGGAACTGACCAACTGTGCTCTTTTGGACTGTGGACAGGCTTCTCCATCCTTCCTGTCTGCAGCCGAAGGTAGCCTGCTCGAACACATTTTGTGGGGAGTTTGCTCAGCTCTTCTTGGACAGGGTGTCTGCCGTCAGGCAGGGGGTTCCACCAGCAGGCCAGAGTTTGGCTGACAGTGGTCGCCTTGGGTGACCAGAGAGCACACTGCCTGGTTGGGGTGAGTTTAGACTGGTGGAGGTGGCTGAGGTCTCTGAGATTGCTTCCAAGCTTCCGCACACCTTTTGTGAACTGGACCCAGTGCCAACTAATTTCTTAATGGGATGTGTTGACTCTGTCAGCCCAGTGTTTGCCTTGATTGTCCAGTGTTCCTTGTCAGAGGGGGTCTTTCTCAATGTCTTGAAGGAGGCATTGGTGAGACCACTTCTGAAAAAAAATGTCACTAAACCCTGAAGTCAAGGCAAGCTATCGTCCCATCTACAATTTTCCATTTTTGGGTAAGATTGAGGAGAAGGTGGTGGTGCTTCAGCTTGAGGAGCATCTCATGGCCCATGATCTATAGGAGTCATTCCAGTCTGGGTTTCATGTAAGGCATAGCACAGAAACTGCGCTATTTCAGTTGCATAATGACCTCCTTAGGGCTAGAGCTCGAGGGGAGGAGACAATTCTTGTTCTCCTCGCTCTCTCTTCAGCATTTGATACGGTTGACCATTGAGTGTTACTGGACTAGGGGAATTCTGTGGACTTGCCGGCATTGTTATCTGCTGGTTTGAGTCTTTTCTATCGAACAGGAGGCAGAGAGTAGTGATGGGGAATTTCTCCTCCTCCTGTGGCCTCCTGTTGTACAGCGTTCCCCTGGGTTCAGTCTTGTCACTGATGTTGTTTGCTGTGTATATGCTCCCACTGGGAGAGCTCATTAGGAAGTACAGTTTGTATTTGTATTGCTGTATCTTTCCTTTGCCCCTGGAACATCTTGTGCAGTGGAAGTGCTTAACAGCTGCCTCGATGAGATCAATAACTGGATGGCCTCCAGCTGGTTGTGACTGAACCCCGATAAGACGGAGGTATTGGTGGTAGAGTCAAACAGAGGGCATGATAGGCTGGCCTCTGGTGCAGAGGCAGGGCTTTTTCTTCACTCTCTACCATTGAAGGCCTCCTCTAGGGTGTGTAATCTGGGCATTATTCTTGACAGCAGATTGACACTTGAGTTTCAGGTGGCGTCTGTTGTCTACACTAGATTTTACCATCTGAGCAATATCGCCAAGATAAAGCCCCTAGTTCCACCACTGGACTTCCCCACCTTGGTGCATGCCTTCATGGAAACATAGAAACATAGACTTTGACAGCAGATAGGGACCACTTGGCCCACCTAATCTGCCCATTTCCCTACCTACAGGATACGCTGCAGATCCTAGTTAACCAACAGCCTATTTCTTCCTACCCTCCACAAATATTTCCTTATGTCTGTCCCATGCATTCTTGAATTCTCCCACAGCTTTAGACCCCACAACCTCCTCAGGAAGGCTGTTCCATGCATCCACCACCTTCTCTGTGAAAAAATACTTTCTCACATTGCCCCGAGCTATCCCCCCCATCTTCAAATTGTGTTCCCTTGTTCTTCCACATCTCTTTTTCTGAAAGATGCTACCATCTTGGACTTTGTTGATTCCACTGAGGTACTTAAAAGTTTATATCATGTCCCCCCTCTCCCTCCTTTCCTCAAGTGTATACATATTAAGCTCCTTTAGTCTCTCCTTGTATGGCTTCTCTTGCAGACCCTGCACCATTTTAGTTGCCCTCCTCTGGACTGCCTCCATCATGTTTATTTCCTTGTGGAGATTGGGTCTCCAGAACTGGATGCAGTGCTCCAGATGGGGTCTCACCAACTTTCTGTACACAACTTCCTGTTTTCTGTTGGTGATGCCTCTCCCAACACATCCCAGTATCCCCCCAGCCCTCCCTACTGCCTTCTCACATTGCTTGCTAACCTGAAGGTCATCTGATATGATTATCCCCAGATCCCTTTCCATTTTTGTTGTTGTTACTACCTCCACCCCATTATGTAATCTTCCCCTGGGGTTTTGTTTCACAGGTGCATTATTTTGCACTTCTTTGCATTGAATTCAAGCTGCCATACTTCTGACCATTCCTCCAACCTTGCCAAGTCTCTTCTCATCCTTTTCATGCCTCCTTGTGTATCAACTCTGTTGCAGATCTTTGTGTCATCTGCAAAGAGGCATACTTTTCCTTTCAGTCCCTCTGCAATGTCACTTATAAAGACATTGAAAGGATTGGACCCAGTAATGAACCCTGCGGTACCCCACTAGTAACCCCTTTTTCTTCAGAGTGGACTCCATTTACAATTACATTCTGTGTCCTGTTATCCAGCCAATGTTTTACCAAGGCTACTACCCTGTGACCCACTCCCAGGCTGGTTAATTTGATTATTAATCTTTTGTGTGGGACTGTGTCAAATGCCGTGCTAAAGTCTAGGTAGGCCATGTCCACAGCACATCCCTGGTCTACTACTTTGGTCACCAAGTTAAAGAAATCAATTAGATTCATCTGACATGACCTTCCTGCTGTGAACCCATGCTGCCTTTGGTCCTGAGCCCCACTGGCCTCTAGGTACTCAAACATTCTTTCCTTCAGAAGTGATTCCATCACTTTACCTACCACAGAGGTCAAACTGTCAGGTCTGTAGTTTCCTGCCTCTGTCTTGCACCAACTTTTATGAAGGGGAATCACATCCACCTTCCTTCAGTCCTCAGGTGCCACACCATCCTCCCATGATTTGTTAAAAAGGGTAGTCAGTGGTGTCACTAGTTCTCCCCTTAATTCTTTTAGAATTCTCGGCTGAATTCCATCAGGCCCCATTGCTTTGTCCACCTTCAGTTTTAGGAGTTCTTTCAGAACCCTTTCTTCTGTGAAACAACTGGGATCGACCCCCCCATCCAGAGTGCTTCAGTTAATAAATTTACACCTATGACTTTTTACTATAAAGTAGTTGTTTGTAGGAATCAACTTCCCTTGTATCTTAAAGATCCATAAATGAAATCAGATGCTTTTAAAACTGCTGTTTACAGGGAGTTTGAGCATTTTTGCTCATGTAATAGGTAGTTTAGATTGTATAGGAGTATATGAGGTGATTAGTTAGATGGAATATATGGTAATGTACTAGTGTGTATTTTCTTTTTCTGTATCTGTTTTTATTTCCCTTGAATGTGACTTGTATGATTTGAAACATGTTTGTCTTTGCATTTTGTATTTTTGTATTGTGTTTATGTATTTTATGTAATTGTAACTTGACATTCTGAACAGGTGCACCTTGTGAAAAGGGCATATATGGCCCTAATGGTGGTATCACTGTATATGTACATTTTATCTACTACTACTACTAATTGGATTGGGCACCTCCTCCTCCTCTTTTGTGAACACTGAGCATAAGTATTCGTTCAGTATCCCTGCTTTTTCACTGTCCCTCTCTGTCCACCCACCGTCCATTCTATTCAGCTTCACTATCCCTCCCTTTGTCTTTCTGCACTCCCTGATGTACCTATAAAAGGTTTTATCCCCCTTCTTAACCTAGTTGGCTATCTTTTCCTCAGTTTGGGCCTTTGCTCTTCTGACTTCTTTCCCTGCTTCCTTCTGCCTTAACTGATACAATTCTCTGTCCTGCTCCTTCTGTGCTTCCTAATACTTCCTAAATGCTATCTTTTTCTCCATAACCTTCCCCGCCACCTCTTTTGAGAACCATAGTGGCTTTTTCTTTCATTTTGATTTGTTTATTTGCTTCTCACAAAGGCTTATTGCCTCTGTGATGGCAGTTTTGATGTTTCCCCATTATTGCTCCACCCCTCCTTCTAGCCTGTTTGCTAGTGCTTTTCTATGGCACTCTCCCATCTTGCCAAAGTCAGCCCTCCTGAAGTCCAGTAGCCTCACTTTTGTATGTCTTGACTCTGTGGCTGAGTTTATCATAAACCACACTGTTTGGTGGTCACTTGTTCCCAGATGACTACCCACTTCTAGATCTGTGATCCTCTCACTGTCCCCATTTGGGAGTACAAGGTCTAAGATTGCTCCCTCTTGAGAGGGTTCAAAAACTAGCTGTCTGAGGCATGCCACCTGTAAGGCATTGAGAATGGCTCTGCTCTTGGATGTGGCTGCTGCAAAGGTGTTCCAGTTAACATCTGGCATATACAGGTCCCCCATCAACAGTATCTCCCCTTTCTCTGCCATGCTAAGTATGCCTTCTATCATATCCTTGTCCATTCCCTCCCCCTGACATGGGGGTTTAAATACAACCCCTGTGCAGATTGTGGTGCCATTTCTAGTCTCCAAGGTGACCCACAGTGCCTCCTCTCCTCCCTGTTTACTCTTTTGTTCCACTGTTTTTATCCCTTTCCTTACATTGAGCACTACTCCTCCCCCTCTTCTCCCCTCCCTGTCTCTCCTGTAGGTTGTTTACCTTGGTATATTAACATTCCAGTCATGGTTGTCTGTGTGCCATGTTTCTGTGACTGCTATGATATCCAGGCATCCCTTTTCCATCAAGGCCACCAGTTCAGGGAGCTTGTTGCCCAGACTGTGGGCATTAGTACTCATTATCCTCCATTTTTTGATGGCATTAGCCCTTTTTGCATCACCCCTGTCCTTATTGCCTTTGTGACATCCAGGCTTGACCACTGTAATGCACTCTATCTCAGGGTCTCTGTGGGTACCCTTCACCAACTGCAGCTGGTGCAGAACGCAGCAGCTAGGCTGTTGACAGGACAGCCTAAGTATTGTCACATCACTCTGGTGCTGCGCCAACTGTACTGGCTGCCATTTAGGTGGAGGGTCCTCTTTAAGGTGGGTTTACTCACCTTTAAGGCTGTACATGGCCTGGGCCCTGGCTTTCAGATGAGACATTAAACCGAGGTCCCATCTGCCTGGATTGGTGGTAGTTCAGGAGGATGTTAAAGATCCCATGGCACTTATCAAAAAGAGTAGGGGAATTTCCCCGGTGTCCTGGCTAAATTTCCCTCATTCACTCAAAATACCACCAACACCTTAATCTGGTTCAAGGTCAGTTGGCATTCATCTGTATCCCCCTTCCCTGGGTCATGCCTGAAAATAGGCAGGACTTGTCTAGTGCACTTACCCGGTCAACAAAAACTAACTAACTAATTACCTGAAGGATCTTCTTACACCTGCTGTCTCGGTCCATCTCCACTGCTCCTCCTCTTCTAGGGACCTCCTTGTGATTCCCAGGATGAGGTTAAAAACAGCAGGTGACAGAGCATTCAGTGTCACCACCCCCATCCTGTGGAATTTGCTTTCTCCAGCTTTTAGGTAGGCCCCTTCTGTTGAAGTGTTCAAGACCCACCTTAAAGCCTTCCTGCATAATCAAGCCTTCCCAGACTGCATTTTATAGCCCTCACCTAGTCTTAGAATTTTAGGTTTAAATGTAACCCTTGGCTATTTCGAGTTTAGTTACTGCTGCTGAGGGTAGTATTTATATAATCTTGTTTTAAATTGATGGAAACATTGTATTTTATGTTCATAGAATGCAGATTATGTATGTTTATGATTGTATAACGAAGTTTTGGTATGTTCGCTGCCCAGAGCCTCCGGGATCATCGTCTTATTAAATAAAATTTGCCTTGCCTTGCCTGACATCATCCACTTCCATCTAACACTGGAACCTTCCTAAAGGAACTGGGGAACACTTACTATGGCTAACTAATGGTTATGACCTGAGGCACGGAGGAGAGAAAAAAAACCCTTGAGGAGGAAATCTCTGGGAATCCAAGGCCTAGGTCACCTTCACCCCAGACTTCGGTTGTTTATTTTGTGACAGCTCTGCTGCTGCAATTTAGAAACCTAATAAAGGGGGGTGAAAAATATTCCAATTTAGAGGAAAGCTCTCACTCAATACCTCTATTGGGAATGCCATGGAAGGTTGCAAGAGTGCTCTACAACATCAGAGGCAACCAAGGAGGGAGGAGGAGAGCAACAACTGCTGAGGCACTCATCTGGCCTACTCACCCAAAAAGGAAACTAGGTGAACCAGAGGCTGTCATAGGGAGAACGGGGTGATGGTACCATGCTAATAGAATACTAGAGCCATAGGAAATTTCTGTGACCACCCTTCACAGCTTGTCTTAAATTCTACAACAGGAGCTGCCATCAAGTCTTGAACAGCTAAAGCCAGGCCTGGAGTGAGGACATTCCCAGCTATGGGCCGGGTGAGAAGGACCCCACTTCAAGTCAGGCATGCTCAAAATGTGGACATAGAAATGCAGAGCAAGACTGTCAGCTGTGGCATGCCCCAAAACTGAATAAGAGCTGAATGAGCATAGAGTGCTGGGACCTCATGTAGGTCAGATGGTAGTGGTGAGGTTGAGCAATGATTGTGTAAGCAATGAGTGGACCTGCACATAGGTCAGTAAGGTGGAGTAGCAATAGTTGGACCTGCACGTAGGTCTTTAAAACAGAGTAGTAATGGTTGGACCTGCACATAGGTTGGAGAAGCAGCAAATATGAATAGTGGGGCAAGCCAGCCAGGCATTCAAGGAAGCCAATGAAGGTAACAAATACTCTGAGGATTTTAGGCAGCGAAGGCAGGATTAGAACATAAAGTAAGTATGCTACACAGGGCCATGACTCCCCCAACACCTCCAAGTCCCCCGCTGTAGGAAAAACAAGAAGGTGATAGAAGGGGCTGAGACCCACATGCAGATATTAAACTAGTATACAACATCAGCAGTAGCTTAGCTGACCTCAAGAGTATAATAGCAGTGTACAAACACAGAGCATCATCTGTATTGAGTAATTGAGTTGTAGGATTCAATGAACATAGATTGGAGAGAGGCAATGGTCTGAAAGCAGTTATCACCAGGCAGTGCAGTGAAACTGCAGCACTGAGGCATGTGTTATGAGTTGAGAAAGCATGTTTGAGCTGCATAGCTAGGGTTTGGAGTGAGCCTGAACCAGGTGAAAATAATAAGGGTGCATAGCATGGAGAGCAGCTATGTGGTTTGAGTTGAAACACACAGATAATTACTGCAGTTGCATTGCAAGTAAATGAGAACAAGTAGCATGAGCTCTGGATTAGCAATAAACAAGGCGTTTAGAAACAGAAGCCCCCCAAAAAGGCAAAATGAAAGACACACAAACACAGAAGAACAGGGAACAAACAAGACAAAGAAGCACACAGTCAGCGGCAAAATACAAACCAAATGCAGGAGAACAAACAACAGAGTCCAGAAGAAATAAGCATTACCCAAAAGAGCAAGGCAGGGAGGAGTAGGCCCCAATCAGCTGCAGAGGACAGACCAACAGAGTATTTGGCTGCAAAGAAAAAGTGCTTCAGAAGGAGGCTGAGCGGAACTGTTTATACAGATCAGGAACTGGGAGTGTCTGGCTGCTTCTCCGTTGAACCACAGGCCCAGCCTTTCAGATAGATAGATAGATAGACAGACAGACAGAAAGACAGACAGACAGACAGACAGATAGATTGAAAGAAAGATAGATAGACATATTTTAGACAGCTGTGCAAAGTTGTATTCTTTTGTTTTATTTTCATTTCAGTTGTATTATTTTCAACAGTTTGCTTCCATTTGTACTTTATTACTTACATGCTGACCATAGCAGATTTACCTCTACCTACTATTTCTTTTTCACCCAAAGAATTTGCTTGTATGAAATCTACCTGGTTAGCAGAATAAAGACACAATCTGTGTTGAAGTACTGAGGGACACTGGTGATCCTTTGCATTTTGGAGCGATGTGCACCACCAGCTGATCTGCAGATGTGTTGACCAGATATCATTAGAATGCAGGAAAAAATGGAAACTGATAAGGCAGAAGTTTTGTTATGTGCACACTGGCTTTAAGAAAGTCCTACCAAGAAACACAAAATAGTTTGACACCATTCATGGACAGATCTTTAAGGAGTTCATAAAGTGATTGATTGATTGATTGATATATGGATTAGTTTGTGGACATTAGCACTAGTGACAATAATCGATGCTCTACAGTACCTCAGCAAATTTCTGCCTTTTTTTCATTTATTTATTTTTTATCTTCTTTTATTTCTTCTTTTTGTTTTATTTACTTTTATTTATCAAGTGTTATTAAACATAATATGCTTATTGTACAACTATATTTTATTTATTCTTAAAATATAAATATTGTATTTTTTGTAATTTTATATAAGCAATTACATTTTCCATGTTATTGTGGTTGTGTATACATTTTCATACTAAGTTAATTGTCATATGACCATATGCACCATTTTAACAAATGCAAACATATACTATTGACATGTATTAACACGATAATCAGATTGTGGTGACTAAATGCAAAAAAGTGCGCATGACCACAATAGGCACTTACAGCTACACTGTTTGCACATAACATTCTTGAAAATGGAACTAGGACTCCCCCCCCCCCAAAAAAAAATAATGATTTTTGTGATTTTGACCCTAAATTGTCAACTTGGTCATTTTGTCATCCCACCTCAGGAGTTTTATAGCATTTGTTTTTTGAAATCACATCCAAAACATCATTTTTAGTCATACTGCCACAATACATTTTGGGTGAGATTTGAAAAATGACAGCAGTCACAGTCTTGAGGTGGTGTGAATAAAGAATGCTAAAAATGTAACCACTTGAAGGCCATCCAAACCTTGCTCTCCTCTAAGTATTGTTCTAGTCTCAGCATAAGTGATGTCCTGTCGGGAAGAGTGACACATACAGGTTGGTATCATCTGCATAGCAGTGACGTTTTATTTACCCATCTTTTAAGGTGCACTTAATCTAGAGGTTTATGATGATAAACATAAATTGCTCAGATATGAATGTCTCTATATATCCATAATCCATTACATCCATATAATACACTATATGGATGTGAGTACATTATTTATTTTTGTAATCTCTTGAATATTTGATAAATATTTGATCATGAGCAATTTAATTATACACCATATGCATACATTAATGAAGTAAAATTGCACAGTGTAATGTATTACCAGCAGAGATGGTACTGAATTTGCACCATACATACAGTGTCTTGGATCTCTGTTATTTTATATGTCTATAAGGGATATTTCTCAGAATGTAGAGACAGAAACATAAGGACTCATGTGCTATAATCTGTGACCTTCAAAACAGTCAGTTCCAGAAACAGTGGTGGGCTGATGGGCTGAGCATCACAGATGATTCAGCCTTTATAAATGAATACACATCTATCGTAGTTAATTAGAATGTTTGAGACCTGACAGCAGAAGTGGTTCAAGTGGCATTAATGTTGGAGGGAGGTTAAAAATCATTAACAAATAATGATGGGTCTTGAGATCACCTAGGTAACCAAAGAATGTTTTTGTTCAAGTGTTTTTGTGCATTTTTGTGGTCTTTCAGAGTATTTTGTTTTTATAAAGTACAAGCCAGTCATTGGTTAAATGTTATTGAAAAAACAAATACTTTGGTAAAACATGAAAATGTACTGAAGAGAATCCAGAAATAAAACTTGCTATGTCCATAGGAGGAATTTGCAACAGCGAGACCCCTGGGTATATGTTAACTATTTTTTGCAGTATCACTAGTGTTCGTCAAGTCTCATTGTATCATTAGCACAAAAAAAAAAAGAATTGCACAGAATAAATACTTCTTGGAGAGGAAGGAAGGGCTGCTGCAAAGCCAAGGTAGTTGCCACAATGATTCTCCTTTCTCATGTTGTGGCCCTTTCTCAACAACTAGTGCTTCACAGCCTGACACCCTAAACAATGCAGTACTGCAGAGAATAAATATGCCAGGGAGAGAAGGGAAAGGCTTTCAGACTCAGCTGTAAAAGTAGGATGAAGCAAGAAGGAATGGTAAAAAATATAGAGGACTCTGGTCCCAGAGGGTACACCCAGAAGGAGAGGCCTTACCCAGGGTTCTCACTGAACAGTGCCCATGATAGAGAGGGTTACCAGGCCTCCAATGTGTTGCCCATAACTACCATAATGTTTCCATCAACTGCATCTGACCCAGGACTGGACACAACCATAGATGAGGCATGGGCAGTCCAACTGTACTTCCATGCAGAGCTGGGTTAAGTGGAAGTTCAGGTCCCTGAAAATGAAAAACATTTGTCGTCTCTGGCTACTAAGGCAGATCTAACTGAACGCATGCTAGTTCACTTACATTATATAACAAACTCTTGCCAGAGCCAATATGACTGAAGCTGAGCTCACAGAGCTCCAGCTTGGCCCATTTGGTCACTGCCACTTTGACCTAAGTCCTTGATGCTGTTTGAATCTCCATCTGGCCCCGGATAATGTTTGTCCTTATAAAGAGAGTCCAGAGAAGCAGAGATTCAGAACTGTTTGCAGCCACACTGAGAATTTGCAAGCAGGTCGTCCATGCATGCATGGTGACACACATCCATTTTCTTGCCATTATAGCGGTGCACCAGCACCTTTCCCAGTGCTCCCAGACCCTGAGATCAGTTAGTTGTGGTCCAGAGACATGAGGGCTGCAGCGGAGAAGCCACAAAAATATTTGTTTAAAGAGCGCCAATGAGCAGAAGGCAGACATGGTTGATTAATATTCATGAGCAGATCATTATTATGTATTAATTCTTAAATACTTTCAAGGCTTCTCCACCACAGCCCTTGGGTTTCTGGACCCCAACTAAGTGATCTCGGGGCTTGGGAGCACTGGGGGAGCTCCTGATGCACCACTATTGTGGCAAAAAAATGGATGCATGCCACCATGCATGTGTGGACCTCCAGACCTCACATTCTCTGTACAGCTGCAAGTTACATCTCTGCTTTGCCGGACCTTTTTTAGAAGGACAAACCTTATATGGAGTCAGATGAAGACTCAAGAAGTGTCAAATTGTGTTGACTGAATATGCACAAGAGTTTCAGATACTTTTAGGGGTTGAAGTAGTAACATCCTATTTAACCTATTTTTTTTATGGTATTTATCCTCATGTGGTCACCCTAACTGCTCCCCCCTCTTAGACATGCATCTCCTGTTGGGGGATCTGGCCGCCGTCCATCTCAACCAGGACCAACGGCACCCAGTAACCTGTGCAGCTTAACCCCCACAGTGGGGTGGCAGGGAATCCCCTAACTCCCCACCACAATGGATACAGTTTGGGTGCCAGCACCTGCTGAACACTCACAGATGGCCATCAAGCTGTGGTGGGTGCCACTATTTTCCCTGTTCTGTTTTTCCCCTGAGTTGGTGGGCATGCAATGACACTAGTGGGCATGAGCGGGCAGGCATCTGCACGTGTTCCTGTCCAGGCGTCTGCCCCTGACTCTTCTGCAGTGTACGCCGTGTGTCCCCGACCCCCAGCCTCCACCAGGGGGCAGTTGGATGCTGACCATTGTGGACCCCCCTCCCCAAAGAGAAAGAGCCATCCCTCAGATGCTCGATCCCTCTCCTCTCCTGTCAGCCCCTGGTGACCTGTGCTCGCTCCCGAACCCAGGTCACCGGCATGGCATGAGGTGTGGCATCCAGCACCTCAGCCCTCAGCCCTCAGCACCACCAGACTGTGGTATCATCAGTCCCCTATTTAACCCATTTAAAGAGAAGAAAACAATAGCCAGTGTCCTCACACTGCTGAAAGAAAAATAAGAGGTAAGATGCTATGACTTTCATTATGGGTGTTTAGACCATACATAGTGCTCTTGACCATCCCACTTATAGAAAAAATAGTGCTGTGGGACTGCTGCAATGAATAGAGACTTTGGAGTTATTCACGTACCACGGAGGGGACTGTGGTGCATCTCCAAATATGTTGTTCAATCGGAAGGAATGCTCTGAGTACTTTTTTGACAGCAAGACATATACAAGGATCCACCCACTGAAGCCATAAAAATTAATATTGGGTGTGGAAGAGACTGCATTAAATGGGACACAAAGTAAGGAAAATTTAGAACTATTTCAAAACCAACACACACAGCAATACATTGTGATATTACATGAACTTCAGAGATGCAAATTTACAGATATATTAACAAATGTAAGAAACAATGTTTATGTTCGTTTTAAATTGTATAGCACTAGCCTTCAAAATGGGGACCAAATTATCAGAATGTGTGGCACATTCTTATTTTAAAGAATACTAATTTTAGGAATAGTGACAATGATATTTTTAGTGTGTGGAAATGTTTCTATCATGTTAGCTTACTTCCTTAAGGTTGTGTATCCAGAAATAGCTCTGACATCATGTGGAAAGCCAGTTTGCTATCTTCATGGAGCAAGGGTAAATTTGGGCATGAAGTACATAATTCTATACAGAATGCATAGTAGTTCAGCGGCATGTCCCACATTTTGCCTGTTTTGCCACATTGTGAGAGGTAGTTTCCAGACAATATGTAGAGAAAGGTTAAGAGGTATGTCAACTGGGCAAAGCCAAGTTAATTTGTTGCCAGTACTTGGGTAACATGTTTTGTCCAAAACATGACAGCAAGCCAGAATAACAAAAATAAAAAAAAATTAAAAATCAGATTGGCTTGACTGCTTCATTTAGACCATTTTGAAAACAGAGTATTTTTCATGCTTCAGTCTGTGCTGAAATTGCCATGTTTCTGATGTTACTATAAGCATATGGTTGCCTCTTTCAGGTGTTTATGCTTCCATAGCTGCACAAATAACTGTGGTTTCTGTTCAATGTACTTCTACAAATAATGTGCAGCCCCACAACAGTTTTTTTTCCTAAAATCATGTTAATGCTTTGATGATTTTTTACTTTCAGTATTTTTCAATGTGAACTAAACTGCATTAATAAAACTGGGACTATGCATGTTTTAGAGATAGATGCATATACCGTATTATATTAGGAACCCATATACTTTTGCTGAAGTCTTCACCAGTAGAATTCCATAACTTTTTCACTGATTCATGTGACTTGAAATTAAGTGAAGAATGGTAGTAAAGATAATATCATGTTCTGTATTCTAGAGGTCATGAGGTGAAAAACTCTGTAATGGTTCTTCTATTATGTGGTTCATTGTTGAAGCAAGCATATATGGGTATTGCATCTAAGGATAAACACCAAATTCCAGAAACAATGACATTGCTTAATTGTAATGGTATGGGATGTAATATCAACTACAGCAAATTGTACTTCTGACAAAGCCTTTGGAATGGTCAGTTTAATGTTGCAGTTTGAAATACTGAGATTGGCTTCCAAGGTAATGCCCCAAAGGCTCTGCTGGAAATTTCCTATTGCTGTTCTAAGGGATGGTATGTCACAGTTATACAAAGAATTACTGTGCACTATAAATATTAGGGATTAGCAAGCTCAACCTAAATACTATTGGATCACCTTCCACAATTAACATTCTTATTTAAGTGAAACATGTCCCCTATGCTGTTCCAGAAGAAAACGATTATTGAATCAACACAAAATCCAATTTGTTTTATAACCTGGCATGACAAATGTGCTGGTCAAATTCATGTTTATTAAAATAAACTTTAATTTTTTAATTACTAAGTAATTTACTTGTATCTAATGTCTTTATTCTTTAAACAAATATTTTGAGCTTCTCTTTGAGTTATAGTGCACTTACAGTACAGTATCTCTCCAAACCACTGATGCCTCAATTTGCAATTAGGTCTATGATAAGGTACTGATAACACCAATCAAACTCATTTTATACAGTAAAGTTTTATTGTTTTATATATATCTATATATATGTATATATTGGCCCAGATATTCAAACTGCGCCAGGCTGTGGTGCAAGCTTGGGCACAGCTCAACTTGGCTGTGCAGGGGCATGGACTAAGCAATATTCAAAGGAGCTGTGCCATGGCTCAGCAGCTTTGAATATCGCACCCTGGTCACCGCCACTGTGCATGGCGCAGTGGCACTGTGCCAGCGCAAGTGGCCAGAGTGGAGCATGGAGATGCACTAGCGCAAGTGCCATTGCGCCATTCACAGCACCCACGATATTCAAAAGGTGACATGCAAATGGGGCCATAATTTATGCAAGATGCACTTGGGGCCACTTGCTTGTCATTATGGCACCATTTGCATCCCATTTGCATGCAGGTGCACCGATCCCCGATGACTTGTGCCTGGTGCCCTGCCAGGCAGCAGCCGTCAGGGACCAATGCCCCCTGCATCCCGATCGTGTGCATATGTTTAAAATAAATTCCCCATCCTATATCCCTGGTGGTCCAGTGGACTGCTTTCTGCCCGATTGCAGGCATCTGTCATAATAAAAGAAACCCCCCTGTCCAATATCCCACTTTCTGCCCAATCATGGGCATCTGTTGTAATAAAAGAACCCCACGCCCCATCCAACACCCCGCTTTCTGCCCAATCGCAGGCATCTGTTGTAATAAAAGAAACCCCCTGGTCCAATATCCCACTTTTTGCCTGATCGTGGGCATCTGTTGTAATAAAAGAACCCCCCCATCCAATATCCCTGGTGGTCCAGTGGACTGCACTCTGCCCGATCGTGGACATCTGTTGTAATAAAAGAACCCCCATCCAATATCCCACTTTCTGCTGATTGCGGGCATCTGTTGTAATAAAGAACCCCCATCCAATATCCCTGGTGGTCTAGTGGTACCCCTCCCCACCTGCCTGCCGCACCCACCACCCACCGACTGACAGCTCAGTAGGGCTGCACACCCATTGGTTCACAGCATGAGCCAATGGAGCATGCAACCCATGCTGCACTACAGACTAGATATGTGGATGAACCACATATCTGGAATGTGTAGTATGGCTATGAGCTGCATGCGATGTGTACTGCGGAACCAACCTGCAACCGACTAACTGTCAGCCAAGGAGCGGCATGGAAATGAGTGGGGCTGCCACTACCTACAGGCTGACCAAGGAGGGGCGGGGTGATGGGGGCTCAGTGGGCGGGTGGGGGGGGTAACATTAGACCAGCAGGGATATTGGATAGGGGGTTCTTTATTGCAACAGATGCCCGCAATCAGGCAGAAAGCAGGATATTGGACAGAGGGGTTTCTTTTATTACAATAGATGCCCGCAATTGGGTAGAAAGCGGGATATTGGATGGGGGGTTTCTTTTATTACAATAGATTCCCGCGATCGGGCAGAGTGAGGTCCACTGGACCACCAGGGATATTGGACGACATCTTCTTTTACAAATGCCTGTGATCGGGCATGGGGGGGTGCCACCAGGTGCAGCTGGAACTCGGGTGGCCACCCACAGGTGGCAGCTGCCGTGTTGCGCCCTGCAATGTGGCAGCTCACCTGTGGGTGGCCATAAGTTGTTCCTTTTGTTTTTGGCTTAACTTTGTGCTGGCACAGGTAGGGGTTGCACATGCATGGCTCTGCACATCCCTGGCTGAATATCGGGCTGTGCAGGTTATGCATGGCACCCCACCTGTGCCTGCATACATACTTGATGCACTCCAAAGCATCGGGATTTGTGCCGTGAACTTTTCCCTTTTGAATATCGTGCCGGGGCGCATCAGTGGGTTGTGCATGGAGCAACACTGTTGTGCCATGCGCAACCCTTTTGAATATCTGGGCCATTGTATCTTTCATAAAATGTGAACCTCAAAACATTTTGATGTAGTGAAAACTCCAAAACATGAAATGCAATTTAGAAAAAAGGAATACAACATTTAAAACAAGACACTATACATGCATTATAATGTGTACAGCAGGGAGACTATTTACAGTACAGTAACTTTTTTAATCCCTCCCATCTTATTCTGTTCATGCATGTTTTGTGCAATAGGCAGACCATTTTCTTTGTTAAAATAAAGCATCCTAAAATGGATGTGCAAAGAAATGGGAACTGATTTGAAAGCATGTGGACATAAACCTTGCATCAGATGAGACATGGCCATAATGAATCTGGCACTGTATATAACACACTCTGGCCAGAGCCGGTATGGCTGTGGAGAGCTTTTGGGATGATTTTACCCATTATTTCTAATGAATTTGCACAAAGCAGATCTGCTGAGAGGCAGTTGCAATTTGGTCTTCCTTTTACACATTTTTACAAAGGGTTTTCCTAGAATATGCCTGCTGATTGCTATATATTAACCCGGATAGTTCACAGAAGACATGGCATCTTATTTTCAGTGGGGCTCTACATCTACACAATATTATGCTGCATTGCGTAACATCAGAACACACTGAAAACAATATTGTACATCTGGACTAGGCTACCCTGAATAAATACATTATAAAAGAGGTAAAATCATGACCACTATGAAGACAAGATATTGCATCTAAGCTGGGACATCTTGAGCAAATACAGTACAGTGCAAAAATGTGTAAAATGACGATCACAGTGACAATGACATGTAGTATCTTCCCAAAGCTATCCAGGATACAAAATACAGGATAAAAAATATTTAAAGAGCCAGTGGAGCCAAAACAGACAGACAGGAAAATAATACAAATTTTAAGTTGCAGTCAGTTGTAATTTTTTCTTTCTGAAGTATTTTTCTTTTTGCTTTCGCTCATCAGAAAGTATTCAATGTGATAATATTGTGCTGCATGCATGGAACAGCTCTTAGCCTGGCAGCTGACATAGCTTTCTCTACTGCCTCACACTACATCATCAGCATTGTGATCTCACTGACTGTGACATCACAGGTGAATGACCTAGCTGTCTCTCACTTGCTGTTCCTAAGTAGAAGTGATGTCACAGTCATTGAGGTCACAATGCTGATGATACAGTGTGGGGCATAGAGTTAGATATGTCAGTTGCCAGACTAAGCACTGTTCCATACATCACACCTACTAACATCAGGTAAACAATCTTCTAATTAAACACAGGGAAAAGAAAAAGTACCTCAGATATAGAAAGTAATGGTTGGCTGCTTTTAAAATCTAGTATTAGTTTTTGGCATTACACTAGCTCTTTAACGGAAATCTACTTTTGACCGAACTTCACTGTGCTCACTGACATAAACAGTTTCTTTATTGTTTTATAATACATTTGATTGCAGTATTTATTTTGAATGTTCTGGCCATGAGGATGATGTGCACAGTGTGTGCGTACGTGTGTGTGTGTGTGTGCGTGTGTGTGTGTGTTTGTGTGTGTTTGCTGTAGCTCAATACTTTTCCCCAAAAAATGCAAATGCTTGCTGATTGCTATATAATTAACCAGGATAGTTCACAAAAGATCTGACATATGTCTGAGACAGTGCTTTTCTGATAGTGTCTTAAGAGGTTAAATAAACAGTGTAACTCTTTTTACATTTGTTCCTGGGAAAGGGTAACATTTATAAGGTATGAATCTTTCTTGAAAGGCAATAGTTGCCCAGCTAAAGCTAGTGGCAAGAAAATGTTTAAATGCTAAGTATTTAAATGTGCAAGTTATTGCATTTCAAAGGGGGTAAACACATCTCCAGTATAATAGGCAACCAATATTTAACAAGCTATTTCAGTTTCCTAATGGTCATCTGATAAGCAGCTTTAGTGCTATCTCCAACATTCTAATCAGAAAGAAGGGAGTATTTTATTTCATTTGGCATAGTGATTTATAGTTGTGGAAGAAAACATTGAAATGTCTAAAACTGTGTTCCACATTCCTCCATTTTCAAGCTACAGACAGCAAGATTGCTATAGGCTCTGCCCACATCCATAAAAACTAGGAGATGGAAAATAAAGGTCCTGTGATTCACATAGATGGCAAATACAGCAACATACACCACCTTGGTTGCAGTGTAGCCCTTTAAACCTTGTAATGAATAATCTTAATTGTTGATTTTAAGAATACATATTCAGACACACAGATTGATCCACATTCAGATCCAGGACTTTATCCCCAAAATGTAGCCCTGCATTGATTCAGGTTGTGTAAGAGGCATACATGTGGAATCAAGGAATGTGCAGTGTGTACTGATGGTATTCTGTATTTCAATAATCAGAATTGCACTTAAAGTTCAACATATAATATGGCATAAAAAGCACTTCAAAAAGGATGCCACTTTTAATTATAATATGCACATATTCCAAACAGCAAAATAACCTATAGCAAGTGTTATTTTGCAAATTAAGTAATCTGTTTTAATCCTTGCTGTGCCGCTGACTGATTTATCAATTCAGAATTACTATACTTTCTAATTCTGTTGGCAGCCTAAGGGTTAAAACTGACCTCTTGCAAGCAACAGACTTTTTTTTCTATTTGAAAAGTTATGGGTTTACAGGATATGTTCCATGAGAGCATGTCTCATTGTCAGAACATCCCAAGTCAATAAGAACAAAACATGACAAATTTAATAAGCATACATAGTAACACATAAGCACTTACATACTATCAGGTGAATAACGCAGCAGGTAACTTAAAAATGTATTAGTCATGAAAAACAGCTACAAATGGATTGTTCCTGTAAAAGCTTTTTCTTGAGGTTGGGTTTAAAAATGTATAGCATCCGGGAATTTCGTAACTCAGGTGGGAGTTTGTTCCAATAAAGAGAGGCATCAAAAGAAAAACAGAAACATACACACAGACTGTACTTGACTTCATTTTGAAGCTGAGAGGATAGCCGCACAGAGAGGTCAAGAAGATCCAGTTATTTTGTATCAGAGACAGTACTGACAATATTTAATAAGTAAAGGTTACTTAAGAGAATAAAAAGTGAACCAGGTCTGCATACTGAGTATAAGTAAGGACACAGACAGATGGATGGATAGATAGACAGACAGACAGATAGACAGACAAACATATATTGTAGTTAGAAAAGTGTCTTGACTGAAATACTTTATTCATGAAAGCCAACTACTCTGTTTGATTGTGCGTAACACTTGAATTTAAAAGTCTTAAGTGGACTATCTAAATATGATATCTAAATTACAGATCTAAATTGCTTGTAGTAGTTTGAGTCTTTGATAACCAGTGCAGCATTGTCAGCCTTGAAAAGAGTGTTCACAGGAACATGAATCAAGTTTTAAATAATGCTTAGCATTTATCTATTTGAAGTATCTGAATGAGCACTTAAAAAGCATAAGATCTGTAAATATTTTTTCTAGTGCTCTTGAGATGTTTAGATATTTAAAATGTGTTTCCATTTTTGTGGTTCTACAGAAAATATGGCTGCTGCTTAATTTGTAGCCAAGCTTCCCCCCCACATCATATCTTGTGTTTTGTTTACTTTCATGGGACCCTGTGCTGTGCATTCCCTCTGTCCATGTGTATTACTGTGAGACATACGCATGCACAGTTGGCAGCAGATGGTTCCAGTTCAACATGGTGGGTGAGAGAACTGTAAACAGAAACAAAGAAAAATAGAGCAAATTATGTGGTGATAGTACAGTAAAAACAAGAAAGTTTACCAGATAAGTGTTCAACAGAGCACAGGAAACAAACTCTTGTAAAAGATCTGATTTTTTTAATCTAGTACTGAATGGTCTCATGTGCATTCTTAGGGTATGAAAACTGCACACTAAAGGTGAGTGGAGTGGGACCACTCTTAAAACCATAAGAAAAGTCTCTTAGGACATATTGATATATTATTGAGCAAAGGCATGTAACATTCTCCCCTGTACATGCCAGTCTCTCACATATAGGGGATGAGAGCAATCCCATTGGATGAGATTATTCCCTCAATCCATAAAAACAGCAAGAAATGCTGTAAATGAATATATGTATACCATAGTATGTTGGTTTCTTTTATTAAAAATGGCACTTGAATTTAAAATGTAAATGTTTTGTTTGGTTTAAAAAAGGGAAGAAATCTCTATATGGAAAATAGACTATGCCAATTGAGCTTAGAAGTTTTAGAATAATCTGCTAGAGTGAGACCCCCCCCCTTTACAGTTTTTAGGCGTGTCGGGACTGTATAGAAATAAACACTCCTGACAGACTAAAAATGATGTCACATGTTATAAACATGACAGTTTTGTCCCTTGCAATTCATCTACAGCCGAGGCCTGTTCTGGAGCTGAAATCATGATGCCGTTTATGACTTCACTGTTTAATGTCTTCATTAGTGACATTGTGGTACGACTGCAGGGAAAGGTCTGTCTGTTTGCAGATGACACCAAGATCTGCAACAGGGTGGATACTCCAAATGGGGTGAAGAGAATAAAGAGGGAACTTGGGAATCTTGAAAACTTTTCTGAGGTGTTGCAACTGAGGTTCAATTCAAAGAACAGCAAAACAAAGCACCTGGGAAGAGGGAATCTGGTGACAGCAACAGGATGGGGGGAGTTATTGATGATCACAAAGGAAGTAAGGGACCTGAGGGTTATCATTTCTGATGACCTAAAGGTGTCTAAGCAGAGTACAAAGGCTGCAGAGAGGGCTAGTGGCATGTTGGGGTGCATAGGCAGAGGTATCACTAGCAGAAGGTGGGAGGTAGTGTAGTATTGTATAACATGCTAGTGAGGCCTCGCCTAGAGAATTGTGTGCAATTCTGGAGGCCACACCATTGTAAGGACATTGACAGGGTGGAGGCAGTTCAGAAAAGGTTGACTAAGATAGTAGAGGGCTTGCACCAGAAAACATATGAGGAGAAACTAGAGGACATCACTATGTACTCACTGGAGGAGAGGAGGGATCAACTGGACATGATAGAAACATTCAAGTACCTTAAGGGCATAAACAAGGTACAGGGGGAAGACATCTTCCAATATAAAAGATGTACAAGAATGAGGAGGCATGGTATGAAATTGGAAGGTGGCAGGCTGAGGGGAAATGAGAGGAAGTTTTACTTCATGGAGAGGGTGATGGACACATGGAATAGACTGCCACAGGAGGTGGTTGCGGTGAGCTCAGTGACGGGTTTTAAACATGCATAAGGGTACCTTAGTGGTGGGAAGGTGGGGTGAAAAGCCATTGACTAGTTAGGGTCAGAGGCCACATACTAGTGTAAATCTTTAGGACAGATGGGATGGGCCTGGTGGTCCTTATCTGATGACAATTTTTCAATTCAATTCAATTCAACTTTATTTTTAAAAGGCGCTTTTCTTAAAATCAAAGCGCCTGTACAAATACATATAACAATAAATATAATAAATCAAACTAATAAAAATCCTTAAAAGCTATATTAAAAAGGTGGGTTTTCAGAGCTCCCTTAAAACTAAGGACGGTCGGGCAATCTCGCACCTGACGAGGTAGAGAATTCCACAGGGTAGGTGCCATAAAACTAAACGATCTAGCACCAGATGTTTTCAAGCGTACCCTGGGAATCTCTAGCAATCCCTCGTCAGTGGATCGGAGGGGGCGAGAGGGACTATAGGGGCACAGGAGCTCTTTCAGGTAAGTAGGTCCCAGATCATGTAGGGCTTTATAGGTCAGCAAACCGACCTTGAAGGTAATTCGCCAAAACACTGGCAGCCAGTGCAGTCCGCGGAGCACAGGCATTATGTGACTGGATCTAGAAACTCCAGTCAACAGCCTGGCTGCTGCATTCTGCACCAGCTGCAGGCAGGTTCAACCCCGATAGCCCTAGGTATAGGGAGTTACAATAGTCAAGCGGGAGGTAACAAAGGTGTGGATCAATGTTGGAAGGTCCTCTGGAGGAACCAAGTGCTTCACCCTGGCAATATTCCTCAGATGAAAAAAGGAAGTCTTTGTGACTGCTGACACCTGAGATTTAAGTGTCAAACGGTCATCAATTACTATGCCAAGATTTCGCACCTGGTCTGAGGTCGTCAGCTGGACACCTCCAAGCCATAGGCCTGAGGGTGATCCCTCTGGCAGACCCGCCTCACAGCGACCTATATCCACAACGAACACCTCAGTTTTCTCCGGGTTTAACCTCAGCCAACTCCCATTCATCCATTCTTGGATTTCTTCAAGGCAGTTATTAAATACCGACAAGGCAGCTTCCTGACCGGGCACAAAAGACATATACAGCTGGGTATCATCTGCATAGCAGTGAAAACCCAAACCGTACCGTCTAATAATCACCCCCAATGGTAGCATATACACCGAAAACAACATGGGTGCTAAAATGGAGCCCTGCGGTACCCCACAGGGCAGGGAGAATGATGCTGAGGAGAAAATTCCCGACACCACTCTCTGAGTCCTACCCTCAAGGTAAGATTGAAACCATCTGAGGACCATACCAGACAGTCCACAGACTAACCTGGAGGTGCTACAACACACCATGGTCAGCGGTGTCAAGCGCTGCAGAGAGTCAAGTAGTACCAAGATGGATCGGGTCCTCCGATCTCTTGCCATTAGGAGGTCATTTAGTACTCATCTGAGCTGTCTCGGTGCTATGCCTTTTCCTAAATCCAGACTGGAGCAGATAATGAGATATTGTTGTTGGTCAAATGATCCTCCAACTGCACTGCGACTTACTTTCTCAATAACTTTACCCACAAAGGGTAAGTTAGAGACTGGCCTGTAATTTGCTAGACAGTATGGGTCTAAGGAGGGTTTCTTTAAAAGAGGCTTAATTATAGCCTCTTTAAGGGGATCTGGAAAAATCCTCCTCTCCAAAGACTTCCATATGATCAAAGGTAGGACTAGGCCAATCTTATCCACGCAACCCACTAAGAGGCGCGTGGGACCAGGGTCCAAATCACAGCAGGTCGGTCGCAGTGCTCGAATGATCATCACAACATCCTCGATTATGGGAAGGCTGAAGTCAGACCATTCCAACTGGGTGTTTGACATCTCCTGACGACCACTGCTGCTCCCATTAGGAGGGAAGGCGAATGTCGATCTGATTTTGGCAACCTTATCCATAAAGAAGAGGCAAGCTCCTCACACCATTCT
Source organism: Neoceratodus forsteri (assembly GCA_016271365.2). NCBI lineage: Eukaryota > Metazoa > Chordata > Ceratodontiformes > Ceratodontidae > Neoceratodus > Neoceratodus forsteri. The sequence continues at coordinate 795,696,336 of CM057454.1, forward strand.
TGAGATAAGGCTCTTCTGGCTGAAGACAGACTGGATTGAGCAGTCTGTCCACAGTCCGAAAGAGCTGAGCTGGTCTATTCTGTGCAGCTGTTATCTCTCTGACAGGAATTCTGCCTTCTACGAGAGATTGCGGATTGATAGACCAAATAATGGTCCATCAAACTAAGCTTGTCATCATCACAACCGGACTTTCGCCAATGCCTTTCCAGCCTTCGCCCAACTCTCCTCAATTCCCTCATGGTCTCATCAAACCAAGGAGACCTGGGGTGAGGAGTAAGAGGACGAACACGAACTGGTGCAATAGAATCCAGGGCCCCTGTTACCGCCTCATTATAGGCATGTACCAGATCACCTGGATCCATGCAATCTATCGGTAGGCTTGATAGGTCCAACACCGCCATCAGGTCCTCTGGGGATACACCCCTCAAAGGGCGGTATCGAACCATCTCCATGAGGCAGACCTAACAGGGTGGCCTCAAAACTGAACCTAATGGAGTGATGGTCTGACCATCCAACCAGTTCCACCACCAAGTCGGATGTCCCCATCCCCAGAAGGAACACCAGATCCAATGAGTGTCCACCCACATGGGTCGAGGAGGAAACCACCTGTGGAAGCCCAGTGATATCATCAACTGGAGGAAATCTTGACCAAACCGAGAGATTCATCATCGACCCAAAGCATTGAAGTCCCCCAGAACCAACCATCTGGGGACCCCAATGTTAGTTCGACAATGAAGTCATGACTTCCTGCAGAAAAACATTCTCGCCACCTGGGTGGACGGAGCACAGAAGCATCCTGCACCCCACACCCTCGCCTATTAATGTACTCAAAGGATCTGGTGACTCCCGCTGGCACCTCACCAGACCCAGTTCTGACTTATAACACATAGCAACACCCCGCCCCTACGATCCTGTCTCGGGCGTATCACCAGTACCCAGCCGGAATTGCTGCTCTAATACAGGCCCAGCATTTTCATCCAGCTAGGTCTCGTGATGCACGCCAGGTCAGATGACTCAACAAGATCAGCTATAACAGCCGCCTTGTTTTTAATAGACCTGGCATTGCATAACACCGCCGAGTAGGACAAACCTCCGATAATGACTGCCTACCTGCTGGTCTCAAGCTAGACCCTGGTATGGGCACAAGACAGGGAGAACCTCTCTCCTGTGCCCATTTCACCCCAGGCGCTTCCTTGACCCTACAATCCCAATCCGCCCACTCTTTTTTCATTCCTCTAGTATGGGCCCTCCGCCTCCTTCTCGCAATCCCCAAAGCCCTACACTTCCTGTAAACTTCAGCTGACAACGGGGACAGGAGAAAGGACGAGGTCCCTAAGCATAGAGGGGAATAATACCGTCACGCTTTTATAATTACTCCAGCACATTTTACACTACACTAAAATAAAACAATAATCACAATAAACACAAAATCTAGCAATTCTAGTGCTGTTAAAATTATCAACATCTATTATAATTCTAATTCTACCCCACAGTACTCTCACCACTGCAGGAGAGGAGCACACCACCTGAAACTACTAAAAATTACCCTATATCTCTAAAATTTTATAACCATACATTTATTTAGTACAGAAATAGTGCAGACTGACGACGGAAAATTAACCAACAATGTTCAAAGTCCTTTTGATTTTGAAGTCACACTTTTGTGCTCTCACCACACCATATGTCCTCAATGTACATCAGACACCTCTCACAAGACTGATGTACCCAAAATAATACTCAGAACAGTTAGGCTTCACAGTCATCTTCTGCAGTCTCCCAGTACCAAACACAACAGTTCACCAAAATAAATGAAAATACTTCACCAAATCCTGCTCTGTGTTTCCCAAAACTCGATCCCAATTTCCAAGTTCCTGGTAGCCGAGGACGTAGAGGGGTCAAATCAGCTTGTGACAGATTTGTAAAAACGACTCCTCACCTCCACAAATATTAACCACTCCAGCTCCCCCTGACCCTCGCTGACATGAAGAAGGCAGGACCATCCTCCGATGGCCCCCCTGCCCCACCCAGGGAGCAAAGCAAGCCCCACCACCCTCCGGAGGCAGAACAAACCAGCCCCCGTCTGGACCAGGGAGCTAGACCTCAGGTTATGTGGAGGTACAGTTTCCAGTTATCCACCGCCAAATTCCTCTATCAAATCATCCAATGGCCACTTCCTTGGCAAAAAAGCCCCACGCCAATACAATCTGACAGCGTCTCTCCTGGTCCGAGAAGAAACCGTCCCTGGACCGAAACCACAGCTTTACCGCCAATATCCTGGTAATGCTCTTCCATGACTCCAAATCCCAGACATCTACATCCAGGAAAAAGGAAGCCTCCACCGAACCACCAGGCTCCCAATCACAATCCCAGCCACAGTCCTCCGAGTTGTGAATCTGTCTGAACTTCAGCCCCGGTCCAACACCGGACAACGAGGCGACCCCCTGCAAGCCTGCAATCAGGTCAGTGCCTAACAGGTGGTCGCGAAGTTAAACAGAAATTGCCGAAACACAACGGCTCGTCCCCGACCTCCAAAATCCGACCACGGACAGAATCTCAACCCGCAAAACGAGCCAAGCCAAAACGGAGGAAACGGATCGTCGGTGAACCGAAAAAACAACCAAGAAAAAATGGTTGTAAAATATGCCACTACACGGTTAACAGAGCAGCAAAATAAAATAAATAAAATAAAATAAAAGGGCAATAAACAAACAAAACAGCAGAGTAGAACAGTTCTGCAGTTCGACGTGGCTAGCACAGCGTGGCCGCCAATTTCTCTGTTTCTATGTTTAAGATGTGCATTAAGCACTATAAACTGAGTTAAAGAGGACAAGAAATAAAAACAATAAGAAATACAAACCATCAAAAAGAGTACTGTCTTTATTTTAAATAAAGTTTGTGTGCTTATGAGATTAAAACAAATATAAGGAAGTGTTTCTTTTATTTATAATGGGTAACATACTAAAACTTACAATATGGCTGTTACTGGAGATGCTCTTCTTTACATTCCCATATTTTTTAACTCCTCTGCAAGTGTGAGCAGGCCGGTTGCATAGTGACTTATCGTTTGTACATTTTAGGCCATAAACTGACAGCGCAAAATACAATCTCATGCAGCAGTGAATCGGAGCTACTGTCCAGAGAGTACAGCAACATGTTTTAGATTCACATTTTGCTTTCCTTGTTTTTTTGCTTTAATACTTTCTCATAACATAGCCAAACTGTGTACATATTAATCTCAGGTAGACTAAAGTAAGATCATTTACTTCATCCAATTACTTCTGCACTCTGCATAGTTGTTTACCGATGTCACTCATTCAATAAAAATATTTGTTTTCATACAGTATTGTATTATATTTTCATACAGTACTGTATTAAAAAAGTGGGAAATTTTCACTTGTTCTCATTCTTCAAAGTAGTTGTTGAAATTCAGTAGCTGAGATTTTCCAATTGCAAGGTTACTGTTCGTTTTATTTAATTTTACTATCTGACATTAGTACATGCTTGTTTTGATATTGGTAGATTAGTATTACAGAACTGCATGTGTATTGTATAGAAAGGCATTACATTAACTTCTTTATAGAAGCCTCTCTCACTTGGGTTGTATGCTTATTCAAATAGTAAAGTTAGTTTGATAAATGAGTATATGCTGGATGTCTAGACAAACTGTATTCTTGTCTGTTGGCAGGGAATTTAGTGGGGAATTACTTTTTGTTGTGTTTAAATGAAGTATTGGCTTTCCTACAGAATATAGGAAACAGTAAGGCATGCACAGGCTGGTGATGCGCAGTACATATTTATTGTAAATTTTTGGATATGTGAGCCATTTCCAGTATTTAATTCCTACTTCAGTTTGACTGGACTTATTTACCATCACTGACAGGAGCCAGGATCAGTGAGAGACTTTGTTTTTTAATGTTTGTTTAAGTTTATTGTTTGACAAAACATTTTGTTATTAGAATTAGAAAATACTATTAAAACAGCTTCAAAATACAAAAATGCAAACTATTCATAACATAATAACACATAAATATATCCATATACATAAATAGTTAACCATTACATCCAATACAATATTTTCCTAATAACTACAACAGTACCAAGAATAGTCCTATTTCCTCTAATCTACATTAGTAAAGAAGTAGTTGTATTTTCAATTTTAACCTTTCCAAAGATTTCATTTATGGCCATCAAGCAATACTCAGATTGTCATCACCTATTAAGGAGGGAGATACCATTGTACACATTTATTTCTAGTATTAATAATTTTGATCAGGAACACTGCTGGATTGTTCAGGACATCTTGACTTTCTCAGTTAAATAATAAAGCCAAGATACTGTATATCTCTCTAGGAAAGTCATCCTGCACAGATATTGCCCCAGATATTTATGTCTCAAATCAGTATACCAGGGACACTGAAGTATGACATGTACCAGGTCTTCTTCTTTTAGAGTGCAATAACACTCTGCTCCAATTGCACTTTCTTTGTTGTATCTATTTTCAAGTATATTACTTGCAAAGACCTCAAATCTGAACTTAGTCAACATAAATCTGTGTTCTGGTTGTTGAATAAAATTAAGATAATATTTCAAATGATGTTCCCTTGTGTTTTTGACTAACCAACTAGCCACCTTAAGTCTTTTATTTCCCTTGAGATCTTTTCCTTTTGAATATTCAAGTATATGTTTTATAATTTTTTTTACAATAGGTTAGACTCAATTGTATATTCATTTTAGTCCATGTCCTCAAATAACTTAGATCATATATATCTAGCAAGCGACACACACAAGATAACCATTCTTTATTGTACAGTGACAGACATTTTTCCTTTTCCATTATAGTTTTACCAATAATCAAATCTTTATTTTCTGTGGTTTATTTAACCCAGAAGTTTATCATCCTAGCATGTATTATGTATTCAAATTGTATTTGTCCTATTTCTGTTCTTATCAATGTGTTTGGAGTATCTAGTGGAATTCTCAATATTTGTTTGCAAGTATTATCTAGATACATCTCTATGTTAGTTACCTTCTCAGTTCCCCAAACCTCTGCCAAATATGATGCCTGGATAATTACTAGCTTTGAACATTGAAATTAATGTCAAGCCCCCATATATGTTGTAAAATCTTTTGTGTGCTTTAACTGTTTGTTCTATTTTTTTTCTTGTCCATACCACATTTTTGTCCATCTATAATTATTTGTTATTAACACTCCTAAATGTGGGAATTCTGAGGCAAAATGCAGTTTATTTTGTGCCACCATTAATTTCCTATATTTCTTATGGAGCCTATTACCATAATTTTGGTTTTATTAGCATTAGGCTTCAAGGCATGTTTTTTACAAAGAATATCTAACCTATCCAATGCTCGCTGGAAGCCAAGCCTCGAGGTAAATAAAACTGCAAAATCATCGGCATATGCTAGAACTGCCATCCTTTTCTGTAGTATTATTGGACAGTGATGTAGAGGATTATCTAACTGTTGCAAAATCTCATTAATATATAAATTAAATAATGTTGAGGCCAGGACACAACCTTGTCTCACACCAATTTCAATTTCAACTTTTTGTGTTAAGGCTCCAGTTTGTGAGTATTTTACACTAGACCAAGTTTTTGTGTAAAGTCTTCTTATTAGGACTATTAAATAGAGAATAATGGATAGGTAAGTGTGTGTTATGGATATTTTCACACACACGAGGTGTGTGAAAAAAATATATAACATCAAACTTACCTATCCTTTATGTTTTATAATTGCTGGTGTGGTGGTTTAGACTTTATTTCTAGAAGCTTGAAAGAAAAAGACATTTTTTAGCTAGGGTGCAGTTTTATTTTTGTAGAAATTGAACTGTACATGAATAAACACAGTTGAAAATACTGCAGTTGAAATACTTTTTATGAAACAATGGAATGCAACAGTTTTAAAGTCTTTTCTTTGATGAATGTCATATCAACCAGATTTCAGGTTAATATGAAGTGTCATATCAACCTGATTTCGGGTTATTATTGCCTTTGGAGCATAATGACCTGAAATCTGATTGATATGCATTTTAAACAAAATGGTATTCCGGTTAATATTTATGATTACCAGCAATTATATTATGATCTATACCCATTCCTTCCATGTTTTCCCATAATAATGATCTTAAAATTGTATCAAATGCCAAAGAGAAAAATTGACAAAGGCCACAAATAATCCTTGTTTCTTTATTTTACAGTGTTTTTCTATTATATGGGAAAGATGAACACCTGATTCCTTGTACCAGTACCCTTTTTGAAACCTGTTTGGAATTATGATATTATCGCATATTAATTCAATATAACTAATAGTCTATTTAATAGATTTTGGCATACATTTTTACCATCACATCCAGAAGACCATTTGGACTATAATTAGCTGGATCTATCCTAGGCACCTTATAGATATGGAATATACGACTTCCAAGCCAAGAATCCAGAACAAAAGCATGCACTGTTGCTTTATTATAAGAGTCAGCAAGAGTAGTTGACCACCAGGCTATATTAAGTTTCAAAAAAATCAACTGACATTCTATCTGGGTCTGGTGCTTTGTTATTTTTCAATGATTCTATAGCTGCCTTGACTTCAGATGTTGTAAACCATCTGAAATCCTCATTTAATTCATCTATGTCTTCTTCTTTAACTGTATTTGTGTTTTGAAAAATCTGTAAAAAGTATTTTTCCCAAGTCAATATGGTAGTAGCCAGTATGGCGACACCAACACAGTGAAATACCCTCCTGTCGGCAAAATTGACACTTTGCCAACAGGTAGCTGTATTGGTGTGCCTGAGACAGGAGCACACTGTCTCCTGGTCCTGCACTCCCACCCCGAATCAACTTCAACTGGAGTTGAGAATCCTAAAGATGGAGGGTGGGGGGCAGCACCCCCCATATGGGGGGTTCAGGGGGTGAAGCCCCCGATAAAAAAAAAAGGACCAGAAGACACACAGAAATCATATAGACTGCAACTTGAGGTCAACATGATTCCTGTCAGTGAGATGACAGTCAACAAAAGGGTTGTTGAACTGGCATCATACAGCCAGTATATGCCTCTATATATGTATCAATCTGAGTTTTATAATTACAGGTTCCTCTGGCTGCAAGGGACCTGAATTTTCTATCATCCCTTTCCTCTATAGCCTTAATCATTATATCCCATAGTTCCCTTTAATGTTGTATTCTATGTAAATTTCCATGTTGATAATAAATTTTCCTAGCCAAATTCAGTTCTTTAATATTCATTTTGTTTGAGCATTTTTTTTGTTTTCCTAAATAATTTAGCTAGCGTCCTCTTTTCAGATCTGCAATTTTTATAAAATCAACCCTGAGAGTGTATTTTCTCTTTATTATTCTTTTTCTCCTTTGTTTGTTCATTAACTACTAATTGAAATATATCCTTGATTTCCTTACAGATCACCTCTGGGTCCCACATATTCTGGATATTAATATTCAAAATTTGAACAATTTGGTCACTCAGTTTCCTAGTTTAACTATTTTTTTTCTGGATCCCATTTAATTCTTTTATTCACAATTTCTATATTATCTTCTCTTACTAGGATGATCCTAGTTGATTTCTTTTTATAGACTATGAGGGGGCAATGATCATTTTCTGTCCTATTCCATATTTTCATATCACTATAATTATGATAATCAAATACTGAAGTCAGTGCATAATCAATAATTGTTGCCCCTTTGCACTTGTACAAGTCATATTTCCCATACTAGCTGATGGCAACCTCCCATTAAGTATAATTAATTGCAGTGTCTCTACTAAATATTCCAGTTGTTTGTGGGTGTCTGTGTTTTTTTAATCCTTGGAACTTCTATTTTGTATCCTTAAGGCCTGACATACTGAGTCAATTAATTCCAAATTCTCTTTTTTTTCCATATCTTATATTCAAATCCCCCATTATTAAAATTTCCACTCATTCACTTTTTTCGCTATATTTTCTAACATCTTGTATAATTTTATTAATTCATGTTTTATTATACAGTAGTGATCTCACTGGCGGATTATAAATATTTGCCAAGATCAATGGTTAACTTTCTATTTGAACTTTTATCAGGATATAATTTTGATTAACTGCTTGTTCTACAATACTCATAGTCTTATCTATTTTAATATAGGTCACCATTCCACCCATATATCATCCCATTTTCTTTTGTTTTACAGCTGGTGATTGAATACTACTGTAACCATTGTTATCTTATCTATTTGTTCCTCATCATGCCATGCTTCTTGAAACATTATTATGTCCATCCCTTCTATAAAATCCCTAAATTCTGGATCTATAAACTTACTCTGTAACCCAGCAATGTTCCATGACATAATTCCCAGATTAGTATCCTTATTTATTTCAGTGAATAAGGTGGTACTGATATCCATGCAGTCAGATTTTAACTCCCGCTATTTTTTTTTATCCCTCTTAAGTCACACCTGGACATTCTGTAACATTTGGAATCTATTAAATGTTCCACTTTATATTCAGGAAGTTGTTCTCCATGAATGACTTCTACAGATTTCTGTACTAACTCCAATTGTTCATTTAAGGAGGTCTTGGAATCCATTATTGTTTCGAAATCTACTATTAAAATCCCCAGCTTATCCAGCTTTGGGCTATCTTCTAGAATATTTATAGCTATATTTTGATTATTCAAGTTGAAATCTATTTGGTCTCCATAGACCCAAAACTTATCGGCTCTCTCGACCAGAACAATATCATCCTCATAGAAGCGTAGTCCCAATACATTTCCTATCAAATGGGTAATCATTGTTCATAATTTGGCTCTAGTATCAATGCCCACATACAAGATTCCAAAAATAGAAAGACTTATATCTGAAGGAACTTCTAACTCACATTGTTTCTCAAACATCTATTGCAATTTCCCCTGTTGTTCTAATTGTATCTCTAATTCACCCTTAGTCTTAATTCCAAGGTCAGTCAGATTACTAATTGGCATAGGTGAGTCCATAAACAAATTAAATTCCTCCAATGCCTTTGAGTTCCTCCATACATACTGGGCCACCCTTGGTTGCTTAAAAAATAGTTGCAGTATATAGTCCCTTTTACTATTCACCATCCCTCTAGCATCCAATATATCCTCCCTCAGTACATTCAAATTTAAAATTTCAATACAAATCAACTGTCCCAAATTTCTGAACACTAGGTTACTCTCATTTAAATCCAGTGCTAATCCTTTTATAATAATCAGTGACTGATCTTGTTCCAATGATTCTATATCCGAATCAATAACATCCTGTTTTTTTATTGATCTCCATAAACATCATTTCTACCACTTTTACTTTGTCCTACTTTTCCATCTTAAATATCCTGTTCATTGCCTTGATTACTATTTCCATAATTTCCATCAGTTCCTTCATTTCTCACACGTCTCTTCTGCTGAACTTTTACTGGTGAAATGTTAGAGCTCCTCTGTATTATACCTACACTCTCTTTATTTATGATACCCTGGCTTTTATTTTTTGATTTTTTTTATTTGTTTTCCTTTTTGTTGCTTCTTTAATTCCATTTTCCCTTTTTTAATTCCATCAGATCCAAAATCAGTTTCAGCTTTACTAGATCTAGAGATTTCTAGTATACTTTACCTCTTTTGCATTTCTTCCTTTTTGAGTATCTACTTTCTGCTCAGTGCTCTTTTTTGCCAGAGTTTCCTCCTCTGTCTCATAGATAGGGAGTTTTTCTCAGCTTTGACCTTTTTTTATTTTAAATCCTCTCTTACCTGCCTCTTTTCCCTCATAATGATTTGTGCAAATGTCTTCCAATTGTGCAGTATTAGCCATCACTTCCCCTTTTAAATGATTCCTCTCACTTCTTAAAATGATTTATTGCTCCATTATAGCTACACTGGCTACATGAGGATCCTGTATTGCTTCAATTAAATTTGGATCCATAAATGGTGTATATGTCAATGTGATATGTTTCACTACCTTTTCTTCTATATTACTTTCTTTTTCTGCCAGTTCTTCCATACCTTGTAAGGTCTCCTGTATCCCTGCTATTATTTGGGACAAATCAGGATCCTTATTCTCATTCACTTTACCTGAATATATTTCCTGATTCATTTTTTTACTACCTGTTAACTCTATTGTAATCTGGGGAGTTTGTATTTTCCCCAACCATGGGGTCATTACTTCATTATTTTCCCCCTGTGTAGTTAAAGTATCTTCCCATCCCAATCTGGGAGAAAGTTCCAAGGAGCTCTGAGCTACTAAGTTTAATATTTGCTCAGGATTAGAAGCTGAGACATTTTTGGATTTTATAACTTTTTTCATATAGAAACATAGAAACATAGACATTGACAGCAGATAAGGACCTCTTGGACCACCTAGTCTGCCCATTTCCCTGCCTAGAGGATAAACTGCAGATCCTATTTAAACAACAGCCTTTTTCTTCCTACTCCCCACAAAAATTGCCTTATGTCTGTCCCATGCATTCTTGAATTCTTCCACAGTTTTAGACCCCACAACTTCCTCAGGAAGGCTGTCCCATGCATCCACCACCCTCTCTGTAAAAAAAATACTTCCTTACATTGCCCCTGAGCCATCCCCCCTCTAGCTTCCAATTGTGTCCCCTTGTTCTTGCACATCTCTTTTTCTGAAAGATGCTACCCTCTTGGACTTTGTTGATTCCAATGAGGTGCTTAAACATTTCTATCATGTCCCCCCTCTCCCTCCTTTCCTCAAGGGTATACATATTAAGCTCCTTTAGTGTCTCCTTGTATGGCTTCTCTTGCAGACAAATATGTTCAGTAATCAATGTTTGCCCTACTTCAGTTGTTTTACTGATTTCTACAGAGTTATTTTTGAAATCTTGTTTCATATTTTTATTATACTTTTTCTTATTCGTCCCCTTTTTGATCCCCTTTAGCCAAAACAGGATCATTATCTAGATCTTTATTAATATCGTGTTCATCCCCACTATTTTTTTTTGTTTGCTTCTAGTTCTCATTTTACAGTGCCAAAAAGATAAAGTTCAGGAACACTGGTCAAAGTGTCAGACTAAAGTGTCAATCAATAAAGTACAGTGTGCATTAATTATTTAATGGACAGAATTCAAACTGCAAATAAATAAATTACATTTCTTTACTATTTATGAGAAAAAGAATTACCTTAAATTATTCAACAATGTGCACTTTTTATAAACAAGATGCAGCACAATAAATAATTGGTCTTAAATAAAGTGCCCTGTAGATTAACAATAGGCAATTCATAAGAGAAAACTTTTCTTGGAAAACACAACCCAAGCACAGTTCATTGGTAGTTCATCAGAATACCAGAGTCCCTTTATCTCTTTTTTCCAGTCCTTTGATCTTCTATAACCTTCTTCCTTCAGAACCTCAGATTTAATAAGCCTGGTATATGCCTGATAATCAATATTAGGCAGCTCTATAATTAGTCCATCTTCAGCCTGAGACGAATACTTTTAAGTCCCAGCAATACTCAATGTTCAGTCTGTCCAAGATCTATTCCACAATTGTTTCCCCCGTAATGATTTTCCAGTATATAAGCTGTGAATTAAAACAAATATAAGCAATAACCTCTGTATTGAAATATTCACCCCCCCCACTTACTATATCCAAAACATTCACTATATTATTATATCACAGCATAAGAAGTACTGTGTATTCTAGGACTGTATATACAATTTATATAATTATACAGTTTTATAGTCTTCCTTAACAATAAATTCAGACCTCTGCACTAAGATTTACCAATAAAAATTGTTACCCAAAAGGGAAATTAAATAATATTTCACAAGTAGGTATTTCAAATATTTTGTTTAATTTTAATTAATTTTACCTGCTTTGCTACAAAGAGTCAGCATTGCTTAGTCAATTTTCTGATCAGATGCAGGAAAATATTAAGATTGTTCACAAAAATTGTACTGAAACCTGTGTCTTCAAGGCACCAGTTATTTAATATCACTGGTAATGCCATTAATAGAGTTGAAAAAAGAGCTAGCTGTAGCTAAAACCATGCCATGCACACCATGTACAATATCTCAGTACACAAGACTACATAAAGCTACATATAGCTAATATCTTACATTCAAACTTACTATTAAAGTAAGAAAAAATGTATCTACTCTCGGCACCCTTTTCTTAGGTGCCACCATCAAAGTGATGCGGACTCCTCAGGATCCATCCTAAATCCCGCCCCAAAAAATCCCACCTATTGAAATCCCGAAAATAAAATACCGACTTCTTGAAAAGCAGACAAGCCATAATACCAAACATCAAAATCCCACATTGATACATACACAGTAGCGTGAAGTTTTATTTCAGTACAATCTGGGCTTTTTTTTCTGTGTCCTCTTGCTCACTTGCCTTTTTGGTACAGTTGGAATAGATTTCAATTTTGATTTATCCTCTACTTCACTAGTCTCACTATCTGATGTGAGAACATTTTGCTCAGTATTAGTTAAGGTGTCCACAAAATCTACGTCAGACATCTCAGGGTTTCTAGGCAGGGTTGCACATCTATTAGAAGTAGGGACGGTAGTGATTTGGGGCATTTTGGAGGCTGGTTGCTGCCACACTTGGCAGCATTGCAAAACAATTTTTTTCTCAGTTGTGGGGGGCGGCATGAGAGAAATCTGTACCATGGGGGGAATTCTCTGAGTCCATAGCTTCAGGTGTGATCTGAGTGGAGCCTTGTTCCTCAACAGTCGAACTGTCAGCTGATAAATCTATGAGCTGAACTTCTGTGCTGCCTGTGTCTGCAGCTGACTGTGGCTGTGCTGGTGAGGATGTAGGATGGGCTCTTTGTGCTAGCATAACCAAAAGACGCTGTTCCTCTGAGTTGGCAGTAGTAGACTGAGAATGTGCCACTCAAGGGCAAGAGGTGTAAGTATGTCCTCTTGATTTACAGAGTTTGCAAATTGGTTCACTCTTACACTGGCTATTCATGTGCAATGCACTGAACCCATTCTTTCTTTCTGTATTTAGCCATTCAGGATTGGCAGCATTCAGTAACATGATAATTTGGGAAAAAACATTCGCTCTTTCAGTGTTCGGTATTTCATCGGGCCGGATTTAATACCTAACCCGAACTCCTCTGGTGTTCTCATAGTAACTGAGTATAGGTCTGCATCAAAATCCTCTAAATATATTCCCCACTCATGCTTAGTCTGATGTAAACCCATTACATGTAATTATTAGAAGCAATTGAAGACAGCTTGGGCCAAGCAAGCAATTACCTTCCCTAGCCAAAGTTCCAGCTATAGTCTTATAATTCTAGCAGAGAATATGAGACTTTAAATTGTTCTCATCTGTCCCTAATAAATTCTAAATAGAGTGGCATGAGTGAAGCCATTTAGAATGTATACATTTTGGCCCAGATATTCAAAAGGGTTGCGCCATGCACAACAGGGATGCGCCAGCGCAAGTACAAAAATGCGCCATTGTGCGATATTCAGCGGGAGGCAGATGCACCCCCCAAATCACAATGCGTAAGAGCGCAATGGTAATGAATACATGCGCAACTGAAGGGGGAGGAACCATGAATAAATGGCGCAGTGCGATATTCAACAACATGCACCATGCGCAATAGGGGAGCAAGCGGAAGTTGTGCGATAGCGGAAATGATCCAAAATAAAAAGGAACAAGAGAGAGGTGCAAGAACACTGCAGGGAAGCCACATGTGGGTGAACTGCAAGCGGGCACACAGCAACTGTGAGCAGGACAGGGCAGAAGCATGACAGAGCACCTGGAACCACCAGGAACAGGGAAGGTGTGGGGAGCCTGTGCCACTGCGCAGGACAGAAGTGGGAAGTGTCACACAGCACTGAGGGCACAGACAGTGGGCAGTACAGTCACTACTGGGAGGTGTTCCCGGTGCAGGGGGAGTAGCAGTAAGGACAGCGGGGAACGGTAAAACAGCTGCCGGGGGGGTAACACAAGCCAGGGACATGGCCAGTGCCACCATCCAGATGGAGGCAGTTATGAGAGGGGGTGAGAAGGCAGGCAGTAAGGGGACGCAGCCATAGAAAGGCCCATCGGCGGTATGCCCCCAACAGGCAGTACTGAGCCCACACCAGCTTCAAGCTGTACACTGACACTGAGATCGTGGGCTGGTACCACCTGAACTGGGTGATCCTGAGGCAACTCTGTGAGCTGTGCAGTGATGTGATGCAGGCACCCACATGACAGAGCCATGCTCTGTCAGTGGAGACCAAAGTGACAGCTGTCATGTGCCTGCTCGCCACAGGTACCTTCCAGAGACCAACAGGGGACATGACAGGCATAACCCAGTAGGCCGCGTCATGCCTTCTCACCCAATTCCTCAGTGCACTGCTGCCACATGCTGTGGAGTACATCCCTTTCCCCAGCACACCAGCGAAGCACACAGCAAACATACAGGAGTTCCACAGGGCAGCACGTATGCCTGGCATGCTCGGGGCAATAGACTGCACCCATGTGGCCATCCGCATGCCACCTGGCCCCGAAGGGGCTGCATACATAAATTGGAAGGGGTGTGCAAGCATCAACTGCTAGGTGGTGTGCAATGCCAGGGGGTGCATAATAAATGTCTGTGCCACACACCCCAGGGGAGCACATGATGTCTTCATCTGACACCAGTCTGCACTGTGCCACATGTTCGAGAGTGGGGACATCCCCACTGACCACCTAGTGGGTGAGTATGCAAATCACACAGAAAGACATGGAGCTTGGGAGGGGCATAGTCAGAAGTGACATGGTTACTGGCCTAGATGGCCCATGGCAGGGATGCTGATCACTAAACTGATGTCCACCCTCTACACACAGGTGACAGTGGATACCCACTCCATCTCTGGCTGCTCACATCATACTGGAGGCCCGTAACCCCATCTCAGCAGCGCTACAATGAGGCACATACCACCACATGCAATGTCATCGAGCATGTGTTTGGGATGCTGAAGGCATGTTTCTGTTGCCTGGACACGTCTGGCGGTGTCCTACAGTACAGTCCCTCAAAGGCCTGTGGGCTATTCCTGGCCTGTTGCATCCTGCACAACATGGCCAATGACTGTGGGATAGCCATACAGGTCAAAAAGGGGGACAGCGATGGGGACGATGAGGACGCTGATGAAGATGGTGATGGGCAGCCCCCCCCTTGGTTGAAGGGACCCCGACTGATCCAGATTGGGCAGCTGCACTGGGACACCATCACAGAGGAGCACTTCAACCAACCCAGGTAAGCCATGGGGCCATGTGCAACCACCAGTGGCAAGGGCACAACCCACAAACACACATGGACAAACCCCAGGGGTGCATGTCGTAAAGGGAATTGGCCGAGCATGGAACCTCACACGCCGTCAGGGATGGGCAAGGTCTAGCATGGCACATGGTCACACACACACACACACACACACACACACACACACACACACACACACAAGACATGCACAAAGGGTAGGATGCACGCCGAACCCAACCGCCACCCCTAGCCACACACATGTCCACAGACCACCATGCCCAGTGCCTGTCATTGTGCGTGTGTCAGGCGCTGGGCTGGCCGGACAGCCAACGCAGGCATCATCATGTACACACCACAGTGGACAGCAGCCAGGAGGGTGTGCAGATAGAATGTGTATATGTGTGTGTGTGTGTGTGTGTGTGTGTGTGTGTGTGTGTGTGTGTGTGTGCAGGGCCGGGTACCCCACCCGTGCATTGCATGTTGAACAACACACTGCACACAGGGCAGCGTCAGACAGTAGCCTTGGTGGGAGACAGATCAGTCAAGCCCCACAGTGCCACGGCCACC
Organism: Neoceratodus forsteri; assembly: GCA_016271365.2. Lineage (NCBI taxonomy): Eukaryota > Metazoa > Chordata > Ceratodontiformes > Ceratodontidae > Neoceratodus > Neoceratodus forsteri. Next base: position 795,712,114 of record CM057454.1, read on the forward strand.
ACAGATGCATGGGTGGCCTCGCCAAGACCCGCCAGCAGTGACAGGCTGACCAATGGCCTCATCAGGTGGCACCAACGGTCCCCCAGGGGTTCTGCTGTGAGAACATGACCGTGATCAACCAGGGGTCTGCAGCACACCGAAAATGCCTACGCCAGGCGTGCTCGGGATGCCCACAGCTGAGCCCAGTGTCGACAAGGAGGGTGTCGCACAACGCCAGGAATGGGGGTGGACATTGCACTGCGCGGTGTCTGTGATGCATGGGCAAATAGCTGTGTGCCCACTGTAGCCATGGCAGCTGTGATTGTCTGTGTCAGCCTGTCAATGGTAGCAGTCATATCCTCCCGCATCCGGTGCATCCCTGCCAGGAGCAGACCGGTGTCCCTGCTGCACCACTCCACTGTCTGGCGCAGGGCTGCACTGAGTGAATCCACTGCCATCACAAGCCGCAACTGCTGATCGACTGACTCTTGGAGTATGCGGGTGTGCTCATCTTAGAGGTCATCTGCCTGATCGGCATGCTGTCCCTCATGGTGTTCGCAGCCCTGATGGGTGGCACCCCTTGAGGGTGGATGCTGCACACCAGGGCCATGCCTGGGCATGTCCACAGGTGGTGCACTGACACTGCCCTCCAACACTGTAACCCCATGGCCATTGGCTGACTGCTGACACAGCCCCTCTGGCTGCTGCTCTCCAGGTCTCAATGGTGCAGCCGCAGCGGCTGCAACAGCCCCACTGTCCTGGACACACATCAGTGCTGCCCCACTGGTGCAGACAGGTACAGGCTGGGACTGGGATGTCACGCTGGCCTCCACGGTGGCACCACCCACGGGCATGCCCATGCTGTTACCTGCTGTGTGGCCATCCTGCGGCCCACAAGTATCACTGTCCATGAAGTGAGCTCCATCATCATCAGTGACAGATCCAGCACCAGTCCGAGTTGCAGCATGCTGGCATCCATGGACGCTGGCATGCTGGGACATGGGCAGGGCCTCCTCTGCACCTGCTCCACCAACATCAGTCCGGACAGCCAGGTGGGCCGACTGTCACCCTGATCCTCGGACACCTGTGGAGGTGGACGGGCCCTCCTCCAAGTCCATGGTATCACCCTCAATGGACAAGCCCACCACCGCTGACCCATGTAGATGCTCAGGAGCTGTAAGAGAACACAGTAGTATTAAGGCCCTACCCTGTCTCCCCCCCAGTGACAAATCAGGACCTACCATGCAGTGATGGGCTACCACCCATCTGGAATCCACCACCTGGAACACCCTCGATAGCACAATGCTGCATGCTGCCAGCAACCTGCTCTTCTTGTGGGGTCAGGTGTTGCACGGCCGGCTGTCCCCCACCAGTCGCAGCCCATGCTGCCTTGATGGCATCCACCTTGTCCTTAATCCTTCGCCTGTCCATGCCCACTTTCTTCTTGTATTCCTGCATGGACCGCTGGTGGCTGCCATGCAGGTTGATGGCATGCGCCACCTCTCCCCATGCAGCAGCATGGTCCTGCGGTGTTCCCCGCTGTCCGCTGAGCAGCAGCTCCTGGTCAACGTAGGCCTCAAACAGGGCATCTGTTTCTGCCTTGGTGAAGTTAGGCCTCCTCTTCCTCCCACATCTCTGTTCCTCTTCCTCCACCTCACGATCACTCATTCTTGATCCTGTGGGAATGGCAGGTGTTACCTGTGACTGTGCAGTCCCATGCATGTCCCACACACCACAGTCCACACTCCCAAACAGCATGCAACTCACCACAATAGACTGCAATGACAGACTATGGCCTCTGCAGCCCAATGTCACATTTATATAGCGCAATGCATGCAAATGAGGCGAGATGCAATTTTAAGTGGATGCTAATGCGGTATCTGCACCACTGAATAGCTGATTAGCTGATTTACATATGCCAGCTGAATATCGCGCTGTTCTGCCTTGTGCAATTGTGTTGAACGTGCTCAGGCAAGAGCACATTCCTGTGACATGTGCAGTGGACACTGAACGGTGCATGCCCGGGGTGCTGACACCGACACCTGCCACGCTGCTGACGTGCTGTGCACGGGAGGCAATGCAGGGCACAGCCACCATTGTGCCAGTGGAGCTACTGTGCTGTTCACATATATGGTGCTCTGGCACTGGGGCGCCATAGGTGCACTGGGACCACAGCGCAGTAGGCCACTACAGGAAGTGGCACACAGGCACCCTACCATGCTACACGCGGTGAGTACCAATCATGCTGTGGCGATCCGTGCACGAGAAACCCCGACCCTGTGCTGACCTTTGCCCCGAGGTGTCATGCGTCCACATGGGTGCACCTCTATCGCGTTGTTCAGAGACAGCGTGATGGGGAATGGCAGCGCAGTAACGTGCAGCATCCGCACGAGGTGAAGGTGTGCTACAGAGTGCCATTTTGATACTGAAAAATTGCAGGATGGCACGGAGACAGGCACCCATCTGGAACCAGATGGAACTGGCCAATCTGGTCCAGTTAGTGGAGCCCCATACTGCTGCCCTATTTGGGGAGACACCCCTGGACAGGACCAGGAGTGCCATGTGGGAGGAGGTGGCGGTGGCCCTGGAGGAGGCCACTGGCATGGAGCGGACAGCGGAGCAGTGCAGGCACTGCTATGGTGACCTGCAGCACCGGGACCTGGACAGGCTTGCCCATCTGTGGGCATGCGCCAGGAGGGGTGTGGTGCCATGGCCAGGTAGGTGCCCCATCCATACACTGATAACGTCCATACAGGTATCATGGTGGCATGTGTCCAGCACATGGGGGGGGCCATCCAGTGTGGGCTGTGGTGGTAGTATAGGGGTTGGGGGAGAATGGGTATGGCTGTGTGGGATTGAACACACATGGGGGCAGGGGGACTTTGCTACCGGATTGTACTGATGTTCCTCTCTCCATGTTTGCACCCTAGGCCCAGAGGAGCGCCGGCGTGCCAGGGAGGGGAAGCTGCGCTGTGAGCCACAGCATGCGGAGAGGGTGGCCAGACCAGACTGGCGCAGGGACCAGCCTGATGATGGTTTCATAGGTTTCATAGGTTTACAGAGTTTTAAAGACTATAGTCCATATACTCGCCATTGTCTTATGTATAACCAAAAATATTATTACTGATCATATATTGATCAATTTGAATCTTAAAAGATTCCATCGTTCTACTAACTATTATTTCAATTGGAAGCTTATTCCAGATCTTAACCACTCTCACAGTTAACCAATGCTTCCTCCTAAGTGTATTAAACCTATCTGGTTTAATCTGTAGTGGATGAGCTCTAGTACTGTAGGGTTGATCCCTTAATACAAGATTTAGCTCTTCCCAGAGTGTGGGGTCATTTAGTGCCCTATATATCAGACATAGATCACCTCGCAGTCTACGATACTCCAAGGTATACAGGCCTAAGACTGACAACCTCTGTTTATACTCCTGCCCCTGGACCCCAGCTATCCTCCGTGTTGCTCTCCTTTGCACCCTTTCCAAAGATCTTATATCGCCTCTGCCCCCAGAAGCCCAAAACTGGGCACAGCATTCCATATGAGGACGCACTAATGGTGATTAAAGTGGTAAAAGAACTTCCTTTTTATTGCTCTTAATGTGTTTTTTTATGCAATATTGTATATTACTAGCCTTTTTCATTATTTGATTATAATGTGGCCTAAAACTTAAGTTATTGCATATTTTAACTCCCAAATCTCTTTCTTCAGTGATGACCTTAAATAACTCATTTCCCAACCTATACTGGAACATTGTATTATTCTTACCAATATGCATAACAATGCATTTTGTCACATTGAAAGTTGACCCTTGTCTTAGTGCCATTCTTCCAAGTTTTTTTAAAGTGGCCTGAAGTACACTTGCATCTTCTTTATCATTTATTACATTACCCAATCTGGTATCATTGGCAAATTTTGAAAGCCATACATCCAGTGTAGAGCACATAGACCCGATATATATGCTGAACAGACAGGGACCCAACACGGAGCCCTGTGGAACCCCGCTGGTCACATCTGTCCATCCTGAATACTCTCCCTTTATACAAACACTCTGCTGTCTACCCATAAGCCATGACCTAATCCAGTGAACAATATCAGAATGTATCCCCAACATACTAAGTGCATCAATCAGTTTGTCATGTGGCACTTTATCAAAGGCCTTAGCGAAGTCCAGGAAAATCACATCCACTGAGCTCCCATCGTCCAAGGCCTTATTTACTTTGCCATAAAATTCAAGGAGATTTGTCTGACATGATCTGCCCTTTACAAAATCATGCTGTGTATTATCCGTTTTCCCAGTCTGCTGTTGAAAATCTATAATATAATATTTTATAATTCCCTCCAGTACCTTGCCCAAAATTGAAGTTAGGCTAATTGGCCTGTAATTTTCCACATCCTGCATAGATCCCTTTTTATGTATAGGGATAACCACTGCCTGTTTCCATGCTTCTGGTACATCCCCCTCTTTTAAAGATTGTTGAAAAAGGCAGGTTATAGGACCTGCCAGTTGTTCAGCTAATTCCTTTATTACCCTTGGATGCAATTCATCAGGACCTTGGGCTTTATTCTTATTCAGCAACTTTAATTTTTTTTCCACCTCACATTCCCTTAGGGTGATAATCGGCTTGCAGGATGCCATACTACATTGAGGTGTAGTAATTGTAGGGTGATTAAAAACTGAAGCAAAGTAATTATTGTACTGTTCTGCCATTAACTGGTTGTCCAATATGATAGTTCCATCTTGATTTCTTAAAGGGCCAATATTTTTTATATTACCTTTTTTGTTATTTATATACGAATAGAATGATTTATAGTTATCCTTTACTTTGGTAGCTAGCTTAAATTCGTAATTCCTTTTCGCTTGCTCGATGCGTTTTTTTGTAACCCTTAAACATTCTTTATATTTTGCCCAACTTCCCTCATCACTGCTTAAGTTTGCTGTTTCTATACATTCTATTTTTTTTCTTTATTTCCTTTTTAATTTTTGATGTCATCCATACAGGGAGGGTTTTTTTGTTTAATGACTCATATTTTTTAGAAGATGGAACATGAGTCTTGACTAGGCCATGCAGTTTAGTTTGTAATTTGTCCCACATGACAGAAAGTGAAGCATCTTTAAATTCGTTCTCCCAGTTCCAGTTAAGCAAATCGCATCGCATGCCCTCAAAATCTGCTCTATCATACCTAAAAATGGAAGTTTTACCTAAAGTAACACTTGTCTGTTGCATATACTTAAACTTAACTATTGAATGGTCGCTAGAACCTAGTGGTGGCAAAACTGAACAGTCCTGTATCTTATCATCTAAATTACTCAAAACCAGGTCCAGGATGCGATTTCCTCTTGTGTTATTTGTAACATACTGTTCTAAACCAGCTAGGTTAATTATTTCTAAATAATGCTCTTCTATAGCTGTATTAACTTGCAGTGTATTCCAGTTTATGCCTGGTAAGTTGAAATCACCTAATAATATGACATCATTTAAATCAGACAACTGCTTGACAAAGTCAGACAGTGTAATATCTTCCAATGTAGTAAGCGAGGGAGATCTGTTAACTACCCAAATATTTAGCCTAGTATTTTGCCTTAAAGAAATTTTCACCCATAATACCTCACTGTTTTCCCATTTTGAGGTATCCAAGCCCTCTGATACAATATCGTCGGATTTGTATAAGGCCACCCCCTGCCTCTTGTCGACTTTCTATCCTTATTATATAAGGTATAGCCTTGAATGTTTTTATCCCAAGTATCTTCTGGTTTCCACCATGTTTCAGTGATTGCACAAATGTGGATATCGTGGGTATGCAAGATAACTTGAAGCTCATCCATCTTATTGTTCAAACTTCTTGCATTTAATGAAATAAAATTTATTTTGGGTTTGTTTGGTTATTTTTGGGTGCTATATTATGTGTAGTTTCCTGATCCCCCATTTTTTAGTTTAAATGTATGTCAATTATCCGCTTTAATTTGTAGGAAAAGATGCGTTTTCCCTGTTTATTTAGGTGTAACCCATCCTGGGAAAATAAATAATGTCCTGAAATCCTGCCAATGGTCTATATATTTATAGAAAATACAAAATCACACATGCCCACACAATGCAAAGCATCATGGTCTGCATATGCAAATCACCACAGAATGTTATACTGGTCCAACTTTAAGCAGAATTGCATGGTGCCGAGTCTTCTCTCTGACACCATCGCTTCATCCAGCCATTTAGCCTAAGTATTTCCCTTGTTAACGCTACATTTGCTTTAGGTACAAGCAATATTCCGGAAATTATTAGGTCACACCCCTGGGACTTCAGGGACTTACCTACCTCCTCAAAATCTCTTTGGATCTCTGTAATATTTCTTTTGCCTACATCATTTACACCTACGTGGAGGAGTGTAACTGGTGTGATAGTATTTTCAGTGAGTCCAAGAAGTAATCTTTCTATATCCCCAATTCCTGCTCCAGGGAGTGTACTAACCGTTGTATACTCCTTTCTATGTTTGCCGATCACAGAATCTCTATATTTTATCATTGAGTCCCCAACAACAAGCACATCTTTTATTCCCACATTTTTTAATCCAGTACTGTTACGCGTGTCCACTGCTATATTATCTGTCCCATTGAAGTGATTTCCTTCTACTGAGTCTTGGTTTGTTGATATAACCGGGGCCTACTCGCTCATGGGGGAATTTTTGGGTTGGAGGGCACTATATCTATTTGGAGTTAAAAATTTTGATGCACTCCCTATATTTCTCCTACCCTTTTTGTTATTTTTTGCTTTCCTCTGAACGAGGCTCCACTCCTCAGTATTGCTTCTACCATTTTCCTCATTTTGTACTGGTTTTGATGGTTCACATGTATATGAATGAAATTCCTCAGAAATACTGTTAGCCATAGTATCAATATACTGCTCAAGTGAGGATATGTCAGTTTGTACTTGTATTCTTTGCTTTAATAGGGTAATCTCAACTTGTAGGGTTGCCAACATACAACATTTTGGACATTTAAACCCTAACTGCTCTTCACCCACAGCATACATCTCACAATCCACACACACAGCTTCAACCAGAGTACCTGTTTGAACTTTTTAAGGGATGTTATATCCAGCCTCTCCAGCTGACACAGCCGACATGCACCGATGGTGAGTACCTTAGATCCATGATTACTTTTTCAGGCTGTGTAACAGGGCGGGCAGTGGGGCATGGCCACCATCCATTGACACCACTGCCATGCATGCAACTTGGTACAGTCAGCACTGTCCAGTGGCACTGCATGTCTGGAAGTGCATCAATGGTGGTCCATGCATGCACCGGGTACATGGCTGTGCCACTGCCTTCGCACCGCATAGCCATGTCACTGTACAGCCAAGGTGGTGCTGTGCGGGACTTGGCTGGTGGGTGTGTGCAGCAGTCCGCATGGCTGTGTGCACCTGGGTGGGCAGGTCTTGTGAACACGATCACTGTGGGTGGTCACACACCATCACAGAGGCATGTCCCATGGCCGTATGCCATGCACAGTGGGTGGGCTGCATGGGGCTGTGCATTCACACCTATTGACTCTGCTCCCTTGTCCTAGGAAGACAGCAGCTGCAGGCAATCATAGAGATGCTGCAGGAGATCCTGCAAGTTGCCAGGTCCTCCCTGGAGATCTTTGAAAGGATAGACCATCTGGGAGTATGACGGCGGCATGGCGGGAGGAGCAGCCAGAGCAGGGAGCAGGGCTCCCGCTGAGCGTTCTAATGCCCCTGATTTCCCCTACCCCCCTTGACCTACCTTCACACCCCTCCTTCCCTCTACCATTTGTTCACCCCTGCCCCTTACCCATCCCCACCTTGTTTGTGGCCCTTCCCCCAACCTTTTGTAAATATCTGTAAATAGTTTTGTTTGATGTTTTACAATACATTTGCTTTGATATGCCTACTGTGGTGGTCTCTGATTTGCAGCGGGCTATAGGTGCTCTGCTGCAGTGGTGTGCATGTTGGCAGGGGTAGTGCAGTCATGTGCGTGTGTGTGTCCATGGGGAAGTGACTATGGTGTGGGATTAGCTATCAGTCACTGTCTATGGTGTGTGTGTTGTTCCCTGTGCACTGGATGACTGTGTGCAGTGGTCCATGGTGCATGCTCTGTGTCCATGGTGCACCTGTCAGACCATCCATGGCCTGTGCAGCTGACACCCTTGCATGTCTGTGACCTGCATGGTCCACTGGCATGTCAGTGGTGGCTGTCCATGCTGGACAGCCACTGTACCCGGCACAATGTCGGGTTGCCTCTTGTCACTGGTGTGGTGCATGTCTGCCTCGGGTGACACTGTGGCCTCCGCTGTTGTTGTCCCACCTCTATGCTGTCACTTGTGTGTGTCACTGGGGATGTGCACCACTGTCTGTCACTTGTGCTCTGGGTGCATGCTGGTGGCGTACAGCTCCATGGTGCCTGTGCAGGGTGGCTGGCACTCCTGTGCCATGGAGGGGTACTGGCCGTGTGTACATGGTTTCCGTGACCACACACTGGGGGCTTGGTTGCCCCGCTACTGTGTTCCTGTGTTGGTGTGTCCTTGGGTATGGGTGGGTGTTTGTCCATGCACTGTGTTGCATCCTGCATGGTGCATGCTTCCATGCACCACTGTGGGTGTCTGTGCTGGCTGTTGTGGCCAGTGCTGGGTAGGGGTGTGTCCTTGGGAGGGTGTGCAGGGTGATGTACCACTGGTAGTGGGATCCGTGTCATGCCCTGTCACGTGTGGGGTACCTCATGTGCCGATGCATGGTCGTTCTCTCAGCTGTACCTCGGTGGGGACGTGTGTGGTGGCACTGTGTATGCAGTCGTTGCATCGCTGTGTGCTGCCACCCACTGACGAGTGCTCCTGGTGGGGCTGTCTTGCATGGTTCTGTGGTGCACAGGGTTGCATTGTCACAGTGGGGGTGGTGGCATGCATGGGGTGTCCTGCACTGGTGGACGCTTCTCCTGGGCAGTGTGTCTGGGGATCATGGTGCAGGGTGTGCTCTGCACTGGTGGGATGGTGTTGCACTGGGTGGTCGGCCCTCCTTGTGTACCAGTCACAGCTTGCCAGGGGGTGTGCTGGGGCACCATGCCCCAGCTGTGGGTTTGTTGCTGGTATCCATGGGCCAGTGGTTATTCCAGCTCTTCACCGGTTGTGCAGTGCATGGGGTGTGGGGGGCGATGTCTGTTCTGCTGTGTGCTCCTCTGCCCATCTGTGGCATGGGTGGTGGGCTCCTGCATCCTGTCTCTGCGCATCCCTGGTTGTGCTGTTGCACTGCTGCCCTGCTCCACTGATCATCCCTGGTTGCGCTATGGTGCATCTGGACTGCGCCACTGCACATCTCTGGTTGCACTATGGTGCAGGTGGCATGATATTCAGTCATGTGCCGCAGGCGCATCTTGACCTGTGCAGTTTTTGAATATCACGCTTCTTGCGCTTGGGTGCAGTGGACTTGTGCTTGCTCCTGCTGTTGCGCACTTTTTGGGCGCAGTTTGAATATCTGGGCCTTTATGTAAAAGCATGCAATATATTAAGGGAATGTGATTAACTGAGATTAAAGATAGAAAGAACAATTTAGTCTCAGTCCACTCCAAATGTGGATTTTTAAAGGTTTTTTAAAGGTTTAAAAATTTTTAAATTGAAGTTACACAAGTATTTTAGTTAGAATAATTAAAAATAAAGACAGAAAACAAATCCCAAACACATCCCAAGGATACAAACATTTCAATTTTGGTGTGTTTTCCACCGTTACTTGATGATACACTTTTGTCCCATTAATATGAAACAGTCTAAATGTCTCCATTTTAGTTATATAGTTATATGGTTGTATAGTTAAATAGTTATGGATATATACAACTCCAAATATAAGCGGCAAATGCAAGAACATAGATAAACCCTTATCTAACAGTACTACAAGTACAAATGTATATACGATATACAAGGATATACAAAATAGGATTAAAGCTTTAAAAGGTTTAAGAGCTGACCAAGTTACAAACAGCTTCCACAGCCAATTCTGCTCTATTGAACTATATTTCTAAATAAGTTTCTTAGCAATTTTTTACGTCACCCTGTGTCCGTAGACAGTCAAGATGTGTGGAACCTATAAAACCAACATTTTGGAGAGACCCCCCCCCACCAAAAGACAGTTGTGATACTCTTTCCACAACCTCTGCAGGCCGTTCCTGCAGACAATTTTCTGTCAGGATCCTGGACTGCAGGACTCTAAATAAACAGAAAAATTTACAGCAGGCAGTTAGAGAGTCACAGCCAAATTCCATGGCACAAGAAAAACTGGAAAGGGTTGCTAACTCTTCTTTTCAGCTTGTTGCATGTGCCAGTCAAGCTTCTAGGCAACAGTGGTTTACCTGTAATAAGGAAGGTAAAAGCATTTTGCTACTCCTGCAGCTGCTGTCTCTGTCGTCTGTCTTCCGAGAGCATAGCATGCAGCCACTTTCCACCCCCTTAGACAGACCTCTACCATTTTTTTAATGTTAAATGTGACTATTACCTCTACTCTCTAGCCAGAATACACTTTGTCCTAATGGGATGAATCACAGGCCATCAAGGGGAGTGAATTTTTGGCATTTTTTTATAAAATGTAAATATTAGCTACAGTATGTGTGGCTAGATTTTATGGTCCTTAAGTTGGACGGGGGATCATTAAGGCATGCTGTTAATAGGGGGTAAAATAATGCAGCTGTTTTTTATTTATTTGCTGTGTTTCAAATAATTTGGTGTCAGTTTTCTCACTGGTTTCATTTACATCTGACAAGGTCAAAGTGCAGCCAGTAAATAATGTTTTGTTTTGCTGTCTCTCAACTGTACTGTTTTTTCAACAAAAGTCATCACCAACAACACAAATCACATGTTTTTCAGAGATAATGAATAGGTGCTGTGACCTGGGTTTAGGTGGTATATGCTCAGGAAGGCCCGCTGTGCCACAAACCTGTGCTGTTGTCTCCTTTGATTAGGGGATGGGGTGTAGAGGTGGGCAAAGTGGCCAAAATCCACTATGCAGAGCAATTTGCTTATTAAGGTGGAATCTGCAGAGTAATCTGCAAAGCAAAGCAGAGCACTCCACCTTCTAATTATGATCACGAAGTCCATTGGAAGCACTGACTTGGCATTACTCCACCTTTCCCCAACCACTTCTACACCAATTTTAATGTGAAGTGCATTGATTTCAATGTACTTCGCATTACCTCACCTTGTTTTTGAGCCCTCAGGCAAATTTTTCAGTGATTCATGAGATTGCAGGTCACATGGTCTCTAGACTGTTCTGCTCAGCCTCAGTTCTGTGTAGTATGTGTGTAGTGGTAGCTGGAGACAGTCTACTCTCAGAGCTCTGAGATTCAAACCCTCTAAAACCCATTCAAAAAGCCATTCTGACCCATTTTTTTGCTCAAAATGTAATACATTGATTGTAGGAAACCATCCTGTGCTCATAGCATCAAGTGTTTATTGTTTTTGTGTGGATTTTAATGTTAATTTAGAACATTCAGTCTGTATACTGACAGACACTGTTGAAGTGTGCTTGGGGGAAGGGTGTATCTGTGGTCAAGGTAGATAAACTGGGAGAAAGGCAGTCTTTCTAACTGTTTTGGTTATATTTTTGTTGTATAACTGTGTTCATGTACACACTGTAATATTTTCAGTAATTGTTGACATTTTTTGCTGATTGTTGTGGTGCAGTGCACAATTTCAGTTTGTTTGAAGGATTTGGGTATATTACTAAAGTTTTCAATTTGCTGTGTCCCATTCCATAATTTCATATTGGCAATTGGGCACATGTGAATTCACAATCCTTCTATTTTACCTTCCCTGCCTTGTTATTATTTCTGATTAGACTTAACAGAATGTGTGCTGCTGTCATTAGCAAACACAGTCAGCCTCTTAAACACAACTGTCCATTTGTAGTACTAGGTGTTAACTGCTTAAAAACTGCTGATTAAAGATATCTGCCTCCTGACTGAGAGTGAAATACTGTAACACATAACACGCCATATCCAGCCACCCACCCATGTGTGTCTGACAGTGAGAGAGAATGTGTTGCAGCTGTTCCCATGACCACTACCAGTAACCCTCATTCAGCCAAAGACACCAGACAGTGAGAGGGAATGTCATATTGTTCCCATGACCACCACAAGTAACCCTCATTCATCCAATGCCACCAGATAGTGAGAGGGAATGTCATCATGTATCCATTACCACCACCAGTAAACCGCAGTCAGCTAAATATGCCAGATGCTGTCTCAGAGAGAGGGAGTGTGACTGTTTTCCAACCTGTGCCCTGTCCATGCCATGGCAGAAGGAGACCACATCCAGCAGCCACAGCCACAAGGCATCTCACTATCAAAACTTTACAGTGAGTATGTGTACTAATTTTTCATACTATGGAAGTTCCTTGAGCTATGTTATGCTTCCTGTTGCATTTCTGAGATGCACTTGAGAAACACATATGGTCAACTTTTTTTTTTTTTACAGGTTAACAATTTCAAGCATTCTCCTGGACTGGAGGACTGTAGTACTGCTGTACTGTTTACAACCACCTATAGGATATCCATCTCAGGTAAGTATAACAATTTGATTTCATTAGATCTTTTTTGTAGTTCAATTTTTCAAGATAGTGTAAATCACACAAAGTAGGTGACATGTATGTCACATAATATATTTTTCATGTTCAACAGACACTGTACTGCTGCAGCAGGCCATGGCGGTGTTGAACTAAGTTTCATCCAGGTTGTGACAAGACAGTTTTAAAAATGCAACTTAAGTCAAGACATTGGGACAGTGCATGGGTTACACGTATTAAATTTGTGATTTGGTCTTGGTGTGGCTTACTAAGAGCTTGGTATCTGTTAAGCTGGATATATAACAGACAGTAACAGCCACACTTTGAAGAGAATGTGTTACTGCAATGAAGTACTAATAATTTCTTGTCCATCTGTTTTTGCAGGAAACATTTTGGTGCTGTGTGCTGCCATTGGTGCTTTCTCCAAATAGAAAGTTCAACACCACACCCGCAACTGGTATGAATCCCGACCATCAGAACTGGACTGGAGGATACACAGAAAACCTGTGAAGAATGCACAAAAAAAGGAAACCGTTAATGAAACTTGCTTCCAAATGATAACCCCCTCCCACACCTAAACCAAAAAGAATACTTACCTTGACTGGCTTGACAGTATTCCAACACTAAAATTCCTCATCAAGCCAAAAAATGTGCACCCCAAGTTCAACTATATGATGACCTGTGATACAAAAAAAAAAAGTTATGATTACGTATATATTTGTAAATTTATACACAAAAATATACAGTATGTGTGTATATATATCTATATATATATATATAGATATATATATATATATATATATATATATATATATATATCTATATCTATATATATATATATATATATATATGTGTGTGTGTGTGTGTTTATTTATATATATATATATATATATTCTATCCAAAAAAATGTGTTAATGCATCATTTAGGGTTAAAGCAAAAAAAGCCATGAAATGAAAAATCTTTAGGGTTGCCCCTCACCCACACCCACCAATCATCCCCAGATTGATAGATGATGGGGTGTGTCACTGGGGTTGTGAGACCTAAATGTCACCCCATTCCATGAATATCATATTGAGAAGGGACAGTGAAAAAGAATGGGGTGACATTTAGACCTCACAACCCCAATGACACACCCAGTCATCTGTCAATCTGGGGATGATAGGCGAGTGGGGGGAGGAGCAACCCTAAAAGTTTTTCATTTCCTGACTTTTTTTGTTTTAACCCTAAATGATGCATTAACGCAGCTTTTTGCATAGAATTTCCTTACTTTTTGAGAAATAATATAAAACTAAAATACTGTGGAATTTGGTGGGAACGTAGGCCCTTCAGGCCCATGCTCCCACCAACTTGTAAACATGTGTTAACCATCAGCACCCTCCAACTTTCAATGTAAAAGACCAAACCGTGTCCGAGATATAATATGTTAAAATCTGATATTTTCATTTGTCGGAGTTGCACAATTTTGCACCTGTTTACATTTTACAGACACAACAACTGAAAAGTACATCCGTGACACTAAGGCTAGCTACCCTATCAATTTCAAGCACCACGGCAATGCAAAATGCTGTCCACAAAGTGTAAAGTGCACCACACAATATCTTCACAAAAAAGATATTGTCTGACACATAAGCACCATAATTGACATCTATAGGACATGCCGTAAACACCTTCCAAATTTCAAGTAAAAAGACCAAACCGTTTCTGAGATATAACATGTTAAAATTTGAGATTTTAATTCATTGGAGTTGAACAATTCCAGACCTGTTGACATTTTACAGACACAATGACTGAAAAGTGCATCCATGACACTAAGACTAGGAACCCTATCAATTTCAAGCCACCACAACAATGCAAAACACTTCCACAAAGCGTAAAGTACACCATGCAATATCTCCGCAAAAAATATATTGTCTGACACGTAAGCATGGTAATTGACATCTACAGGACATGTCATAAACACCCTCCAAATTTCAAGTAAAAAGACCAAACGGTTTCTAAGATATATAATGTTAAAAATTAGTAAATTGGCCTATTTAATGCATTATAAAATCTGGCCATCTTGTTCTTATCTCACAATCAAAGATCGCAATCAAAGAATCTCACAATCAAAGAATTTGCAGGCTCGTGATCAAAGAATTTGCAGGCTGACGATCAAAGAATAAAAAATGCTAAAAATCAAAATTTTGAGACAAATGCGGCAAAGCACCACCATGGTTCGACAGAATGAAGCCCCCTGAGCAGAACACACCCTAATTTGTTTTCCTAGGCCACCCTTGAACTGAGAAATTTACATTTTTCAAAGAGCCATCTCGTCTCTCGCTCACGATGCAAGATCGCGATCAAAGAATCTCACGATCAAAGAATTTGCAGGCTCGTGATCAAAGAAATTGCATGCTCATGATCAAAGAATAAAAAAGGGTGAAACGAGAGTTTTTGGATGGTTTAGATGAAACCACAGCCATGCCTCAATAGAATGGAGTCCCCGATCAAAACCCACACTCATTTGTGTTCCTAGGCCACCCCTGAGCTGAGAAAATTTTATTTTTACCTTGCAGTGCAAGATCGCGATCTAAGACTCTCACGATCAAAGAATTTGCAGGCTCACGATCAAAGATCATTAGCGAGCCGCGATCAAAGAATTTAAAAGCTTATAACTCTATTTTTTGACCATTTTACACCAAACCAAATGCATGGCTCAATAGATCGAAGCACCCTGAGTAAAATACATGTACATTTTACTTCAGAAGTGACCCCAGAGACAAGATATTTGATTTTTTATTATCTAAATTTAAAAACAAGATGGCGGACCTCACGATCAAAGAATTCTCGGGGACAAAGATTCTTTGACCAAGAGGCTGCAAATTCTTGAACTGTGAGACTAGACCAGATGTCCAGAACCCCATTCTTTGTTTGCAAAATAACCATATAAATTTTGAATGCTTCAATTCTTTTTCGCAGAGTGAAAAGTGATATATTCAGCCAATGAAGCTCTTTCGAATGAGCCATGTCACAGAGTTGCACAGCACCATGGACAATATCCCAAAAACTGTCTTCAAAACTGGATAAAGGCATTTTCGTGCACAAAACCATATGTCTAACCAAAATGAAATTTGGTAAATCAATAGATCTACCATGCCCCACCGTGCATACCAAATTTCATGCAAATCCATTGAATGGGTCAAAAGTTATTAACACCCACAATTTTGACTTTAACATAGAAGTGCCTTCACAACCCTAAATATAGTGACACGACCACGTCACTAGAATATATATATATATATATATCTATATATATATAGATATATATATATATATATAATATGTGAGTATATAAACATTTAAGGTCAGGTTCTGTGGAAATCCCTGATGGTCCCAGGTACATTAACCTATCAAGTATAGTATGAGTGTACACACACATAGGGCAACCTTCCTGTTTTGGTCAGTGCAGCAGACTTAGGGTAACCAGCAGCATCATCACATCATCATGGTTAACTCAAGGGTCATCTTTTGCTATCACATCATTTGGCGAGACACTGTGCATCAGACCAGTCAGTGCAAGAAGCATTACATGGAATTCCAAGAGCAGCAGCAGGTGACGTATTACTTGTTGGAGTGTGTGCACACATGAATGAGTGTGGCACAAATTAATGAAGACTTTTCATCACATTAAAATGTCTCGTCATTCTTTTCAATATGTGGAGTCTGGAATTTTCATCACATTTTTACAGCACCATTTCTTTGGACCACAATTATGGGGACTATGTGCACGCATAATTTAGTGCATCAAGAAAGACCACAGAATTTTCAACACATAATGCCCTCATCATTTCTCAATATGTGTAGTCTGGAATATTCCTGGATATAAGACAGCAGCATTTCGGGGGTGCAAAATCATGGGGACTAGGTGCATGCATGAATTAATGGAGACTTTTCATTCCATTTCATGCTCTCATTTCTATTCATTTGGAGTTAGGAATTTTCAGGACATAACACAGCATCCCAAGATTTATACTAACATTGGCCAAAAACATTCAACAGAAAATAAGCTAAAAAAAGGTGTCCTTCCCTTCCTTGTCATATTCCAACTAAATAATCTCTGTTTCCAAAAAGAAAATATTTTACTGGTCTCAGTAATGTTTCCTTTCTGTCTTGGTGTGTTCATGTGTGGAAAAGCAGGAGTGAGCAGTGCAATAATCCAGCCTCCTGAAAACATATGTGATAGCTGACTTGTGCCACTGTTGATTGTATAAAGAATATATAACGTATATTTTATTTGTATCATCATCAACAGTGGACCAAGTCAAATAATCTGTTTTCAGGGGGCTTGGTGGGCAGTGGAAACCTGACAGTGGACACATGCTGTTTAGCAGATTATTGCACTGCTCACTCCTGCTTTTCAGCAAACAAACCATGACAGAAAGGAAACATTACTGAGGCCAAAATAATATTTCATGGTAAACTGACATTATTAAGTAGGACTGTAACAGGTCCAGAAGCACGCTGTGCTAACACTGGGGACAGGTACTGGTAGAGAGCAGCTAGCTCTAAAAGTGCAAGACAAAACCAGAAAACCAGCACTCCAGATGAATAAATGCCAAGAATAAATGTTCACTGCTAGTGCAACTTTAGTGATGGTAAAACAAGCCACACAAATGACCCCTGAGCTTCAGCGGTTAGACTTTCATTAGTGGGCCCCTAGTGAAGGTCTAACTGCCAAAGTGCAGGGATCATTTGTGTGGCTTATTTTGCCATCAATAAATTTGCATGAGCAGTGAACATTTTTTCCTGGCATTTATTCATCTGGAGTGCTGGCTTTCTGGTTTTGTTAAGTAGGAATATAATAAGGGCAAGGACACCACTTTTGTACTTTAATTTAAGCTGTTTTTTAGTGTGGTTCTTACCATTTTTGGAAGGTAAACAAGGTTATGCAAAAGAAAAATGGAACACACATTTAACATTATACACATAACAGTGCACAATGGGGGGGGGAGACTAACAACAACAAAAATGGACAGTGAAAGGGAAAGGGAAAGGGGGCATTGTTTAACCAGGAGTAGCACACTAAGCTGAAGCTTGTTTCCAGATGCGACCTGGGAGCACAAGGAAGTTAAGTGACTTGCTCAGGATCACACAGTATGCACCTAGGTTGCTATGGGATTCAAACCCAGGTCTCCAGATCTGCAGCTCAGATCCTTAACTCACTGTGCTATATTACCTCCATACACAGTGATCTGTCTAAGATGACCTAAAGGTATGCAGGAAATGCAAGAAGGCAGTAAGGAGGGCTGTGGGTATACTGGATGCATTGAGATCGATCACATTAAAATGAAGTCCAAAAATGGAAGTTCTTATCCCTATGTACGTATATTTGGTAAGACCTCATCTTAGGAACAGGGTGCAGTGTTGAGAGCATATGTCTGCAAGGATATACACAGGATGGAGGCTGTACAAAGGAGGTCAACTAAAATGCTGAAGAGTAGGCACCAGAATAAAGCCAGATGAATAGACATTAAAGGACATTGCATATAAATGCAACAAAGGGGCATGATAGAAACTATCAAATACCGAAAGGAAATCAACAATGTACAAGAGGGTAACATCATCCAGAAAAAGAGATGTGTATGAAGAAGGGGCCAAAATTTTAAGACAGAGAGGAGATGGATCAGGGGCAACATCATGAACTATTTTTTCACATAGATGGTGGTGGGTGCAAGGACAAACTAAAACTAATGATCAACATTGTGACGGGACGGCAGCATTTGAAGCATCCCCATAATTTGTAGCTGGTGCCCCTCAATTCGCTCTAACTGCTGCTCAACGTTGTCAAGACGGTGGTTAGCAACCTCCAAATCACTCCACAACAGGCCCCAATTAGCCTGAGTGGCAGGTAGTTGGACAGGGTTGCCACCACCACCTGCTGCAGGTGGTGGTGGAGCAGCCACTTGATCCATGGCCATCCCCCGCTTCATACCATCACACACAGGTTGACGCCATGCCACCCCCTCTTCCCCAGCAGGTGTATTACTGCCCTGTTCTGCAACCTTGTCCTGCCACTGTACATGGTGGTGGCTGTACAGGTGGGTGCACTGACCACCTGTGCCAAGGTGAGTTCCTTTGGGGCCACGGCACACCTCCACACCACACAGATTACATTTCACTGCACTGCTGTCCCCAGGCAGTGTTGTAAAGAACTCCCACACTAATGAGGTGTGAGTAGGACCAGGCACAGGTGGAGGGGGCCCAGGTGTTGCTGGAACCAGGGGCTCCTGCTGCACAATTGGGGCCGGGGGTGCAGAAACCTGCTGCTGCAACTGCTGCTGTTCCTCCTCCCTGACTTTCTGCTGCTGAGCCGCTGGCACAGGACCATAGCAGGAGGTGGCACTGGGGGGCACTGGTGGGTGCCACAGAAGGTGGTGCTTCCATGGCACCAAGTCCACTACTTCCTGCTTTGGGGGGGCACTACTCAAGATGGTGCTATGGTCCAAAGCAGCCTGCCACCATGTGTGCATACACTAATGCAATCTCATCCGCTACGTTTGCAAAAACCACCTCTCTCCCCACCATTCTAGTCTCTCTCTCTCTCACACGCACATACACACAGACACACGAAACCAATTAACAATTAACAAATACTAAACTGAAATACTGCACAAACACAAATCCAGACAACAAATAGGCAAAAATAATCAGTTAATTAGCAAGAAAATTAAAAGGTTCATGGTAGTTTTAGACTAGTTTCAAGATTTTCCTCTCTAACTCTCTATTCAACAAGCTCTTTCTCCTCCTACAAGGTGAAAGTGAAACTCTCTTTCAAGCATGATTCACTTCCTGCCTGCCTGAAGCATGTGACCTTGACTGTGTAAGCCATTTGATGTGTGTGGGCTGCCTGTAAATTCTTACTCTGCTTTTAAAGTGAAGTAAGGTGGAGTGAGCAATGCGAAGTCATTATCAACATTATTACAAGGTGAAGTGTCGAAGTAGCAGTTTTCAATGGGCACTTTGTGTAGCCAGAAAATAATGCAAAGTGGGCTACTTTGCGTCTACTTCAAGGGTGGAATTTAACTTCGCTGCATCTCTAGTGGGGTGGCCGGATGGAAAAAAATATTTAATGAATGAATATTTATCAAATGATTGTGTAAACACCCCTCCCCACTAAAACAAAGCTATGCATTTCTATTGGATTAGGGTTTTGGATTCGAGGCAATACAGGGTGTTATTTTCATCTATTAATGTTTTATGAACTGCAACTCAAGAAGCTCTTTATACTAGAAATTATTCATTGATGTTTCTTACTTTCTTAAACTTGCAGTAAATATATTATGACAGCAACAGTTTATTTAAGAGTAAGACAAGTAACACAATGCTAAAAACTAGCACACATTGGAGTAAGTTAAAACAGTAGCTGACATTAATAGCCTCCTAAAAAGCAGTAATGTAACCCTCATTCCTTTAAATAACTGCTTTAAGGCCAGTTAATAGTACAAGACCCTCCATGTTTTTTGACTACTGCATGCATTTCAGCCACTTCCACTAATTGTACATGCCTAATAAACTGTCTGCTCTTTTGAACTGAACAACCACTACCGATTTCCCATTAAAGTAGCACAGCTGCAGCAGAAATAATGTATTTTAGTGTGATACCAGGTTCGAGTAGAAGCAACAGATGCTTTGCTGCTACACGTGGATCCTGGGTGCACTAGGTTCAGTAGCGGTAATGGCTGCTTTGCTACACTTGAATCCTAGGTGCACTTGGGATCAGTAGTATCAATGGCTGCTTTACTTCATGTGGCTTCTTGGTGCAACAGAAGTAGCAATGGCAAGGGCCTCTGTGCTACCCATAAATCTCAGGTGCACCAGTATCAGTAGCCACAACAGGCAGTTTGTTACATGTGGATCCCGGGTGCGCTGAGATTATCGGTAATGCAAACTTTGCTATACTTGAATCCCACCAGCCCTGAAAATGACAAACACTGGCCATTCTCACCCCAGCCTGTCAGTTGTGTGAGCACTGACTCCCCTCTTCTGCACAAACAAAATAGTGCTTCCTATAAAGCGGTGACATAGATCTCTGCACGATCTATAGCAACACATAACAGCTGTGCTGTGGTTGGCAACCCACTGACTTTTTCCCCTGGAGTGGTCAAAACAGTATAGCTTGCTTTTTTCAGTTTAGGCCACATCCAGTAGACTACTAACAAGAAGTCTGCTTTCAGTTTCACCAAGCAGCCTTAAAAAGAAACAAACAAAAGAAATTATCATCATGCCCAGAATTCTTAATCAAATGTGTTAACAGTTCTTAGATCTCTGTCAAATCAAGTTTTGAAATCTTTCTATTTGGCCTTTCCAACTATAACCTTACTACCTGCCCAACTACATCAAGTTTTGTGTTTAAAATGTCTACAGGAACATTTAGGCCTTACTGTAACTGTACTGTAAATGTAACTGTTATGTACTTATGACAGCATATTTAATGTATGTATTTTATGGTGTTACAATGTGTACATTTTGATTTTTATTGTCTAATTCAGGATGCACACAAAAATGCAACATCTTCACTGTGATAGCTCACTAAACTAGAAAGCAGCACATTACTGCCACTGCTAAGGGTTATTACAACATTACATTCTCAGTGACCAGACTGTCATTCTGGAACTTCCATACTTTGTTTTGAAACATGATTTTCTGTAATTTATGTTGCTGTCTAAAAAATAAATACATAGTGTAACTATTTATTCATGTAGCTGTATTCAAAATCCCCCAGCTTTTTCAGAAGTTAACCATTTTTTGGTTTACTACATGTATTGAGAATTAAGTACAAAAAAGAAAGCAATAAGTGTTGGGGGGGTGTTATTGTGCTGTCACAGTACCAGCTATGAATGCTTCAATCAAATATACCACTCCATTTGCGAGTAAGGGAAAAACAGTAGGCTTGGGACATATTTTTTCTAGTCCAATTTCTCTGTGCAAATGAAAAATCAGTTTCAGGTCTTATTAGCTAAACAGAAGCCAAAAGTATTTGTTCATTTTGGAAAGCAAGACATTGAGTTAGCCAACACATATTTTACCCTGACTAGAGAAGCTAACAGGAAAAAAATTATAATACTCTTCATGTTTTCGAGGAGGTGTTTGGGTCTGAGGGTCTGAAGAGGGTTATATCGTGCTAGCTGAGAGCAGTTAAAAAAAATACATCCTGAAATGAGATTTCACAGGTCAGTAAAAGACAAATGTATTAGAATACAAAGAACCTCTGTGCGCAAACACTGAGGCAAGGGTTACCCCAAAGGGCGTTTGGCTGAGAAGCCCAGTTTCAAGAAAATACAAAATCACACATGCCCACACAATGCAAAGCATCATGGGCTGCATATGCAAATCACCACAGAATGTTATGCTGGTCCAACTTTAAGCAGAATTGCATGGTGCCAAAAGGCCTCTCACACAGTTTGCAAAGGGTGCTAACAGAAGACAAAGACACGTGTTTCGTCCTACCAGGACTTATCAGTATGCCTCGTCTGTTTGACACCCCAGTGGAATGGACCAGCTACCCTAAGACAGTGTGTCTTGGATATGTTGTGGTGAACCCATTAAAATAAAAAAACATTTAAAAGACAAAGAACCTCTGTGCGCAAACACTGAGGCGAGGGTTACCCCAAAGGGCATTTGGCTGGGAAGCCAAGTTTCAAGAAAATACAAAATCACACATGCCCACACAATGCAAAGCATCATGGGCATTAGAATGCCTAATTTGCAAATACACAGAGTTATCAGTTCCAGAACAAACATCTGTTAAGTGCCATGGTTATCAAAAACAGTAAAATAATAACCGTGAAGTCACTGAATATGTATTTGTTTAGTGCTTACTGGTCTTTGGCAAATGCAGACTAGAACAGCAATGTAGAATATATATATATATATATATATATATATATATATATATATATATATATATATAATATATATATATATAATATATATATATATATATATATATACACACATATATATATAACTATATATTATAAGTGACTACTATTAAACAACATACAATATGAGTGTTAGGCTATTATAATACTATGAATCAAATCAGACCAGTTATGATGGAGCCAAACATAACAGGTGTTTTCAGAACAAACTTCTCTTCCAGATAGCATAACAGTGCCAGGTGCCAGATCTTTAGATAACTGAAATGACCTGTACTATCGGTGGAATAATTAAGGTGACTCATTTTTAGCATTGCTTTGGACTGACTGGCAGCAAATGTAATTAACAGTCCTTATCTGCATAGTGTGAAGTGTGAGGTTTGAACCGTCCATCTGCCTTCATTTAGTTGACTGGAATTTTTGTGTTTGAAAATCCTTGTTTAGAAAATGGTTATATCTTATGTACTGAGAGTACACATATTTACCCTGACTAGAGAAACTTACAGAAAAAATTAGGATTCTTTTCATATTTGGCAGAGGTGTTTGGGGGTGGGGTCTGAACAGAGTGATACCACGCTTGATAAGAGCAATTAAAAAATGCATCCTGAGATGAGATCTCATATCTCAGTAAAAGACAAGTGTATTTACATGTCTAATTTGCAAATACATATACAGTAATCAATTTCAGAGCAAACATATGTTCAGTACTATGACTATCAAAGGCGTTAAAATAATAGCCATGAAATCAGTGAATACATATTTGTTTAGTGCTTAGTGGACTTCAGCAAATGCAGCATAAAACAGCAATGTAGAGGCAATTATAACGCTATAAATCAAATCATACCAGTTAGCAAGGCATTTGACACAGTCCTGCACAAAAGATTAATAATCAAGTTAGCCAGCCTGGGAGTGGGTCCCAGGGTGGTTGCCTGGGTAGCAAACTGGCTGCACAACAGGACACAGAAGGTAATAGTGAATGGAACACATTCTGAAGAAAGGGGGGTTACCAGTGGAGTACCTCAGGGCTCAGTTCTGGGTCCAGTCCTCTTTAACGTCTTTATAGGTGACATTGTGGAGGGTCTGGAAGGAAAGGTATGGCTCTTTGCGGATGACACAAAGATCTGTAACAGAGCTGATACACAAGGGGGGAGGTAGAAAGGATGAGAAGGGACTTGGCAAGGTTGGAGGAATGGTCAGACATATTGCAACTTAGATTCAATGCAAAGAATTGCAAAGTAATGCACCTGGGAAATAAAAATCCAGGAGAAGAGTATACAGTAGCAGGGGAGGTACTAATAACAACAATAATGGAAAGGGATCTGGGTGTAGTCATATCAGATGACCTAAAGGTGGGTAAGCAATGTGAGAAGTCAGTAAGGATAGCCGGGGGATACTGGGATGCATAGGGAGGGGCATCACAAGTAGAAAATGGGAAGTGGTTATCCTCTGTACAGACAGTTGGTGAGACCCCATCTGGAGTACTGCATGCAGTTTGAGACCCCATCTATGCAAGGACATAGGATGGAAGCAGTCCAGAGGAGAGCAACTAAAATGGTGCAGGGTCTACATCAGAAACCATATGAAGAGAGACTGAGAGAGCTTAATATGTATACCCTGATGAAAGGAGGGACAGGGGGACATGATAGAAACTTTAAGTACCTCAAGGGATCAACAAAGTCAAGGAGGGTAGCATCTTTCAGAAAAAGAGATGCGTAAGAACAAGGGGGCACAATTTAAAGTTAGAGGGGTGACGACTCAGGGGTAATGTGAGGAAATTATTTTTCACGGAGAGAGTGGTGGACGCATGGAACCGCCTTCCTGGAGAGGTTGTGGGTTCTAAAACAGTGGGGGAATTCAAACACGCATGGGACAGACATAAGGCAATTATAGGTGGGGGTTGCAGGAAGTAGGCTGTTGGTTAACTAGAATCTGCAGCTTATCCAATAGGTAGGGAAATGGGCAGACTGGGTGGGCCAAGTGGTCCTAATCTGCCATCAAAGTCTATGTTTCTATGTCTGTGATGAAGCGGTATTAGAGCCTAACATAACAGGCCTTTTCTGAACAAACCTCTCTTCCAGGCAGCATAACAATGCCAGGTGCCAGGTCTTTAGATTACTGAAATTACCTGCAGTATGGGTAGAATAATTAACAGACTAAAAATGATGGTTCATTATTAGCATTGGTTACGAACAACTGTCAGCAAAGGTGTTTAACAGTCCCAGCCTGCACAGTGTGAAGCAAGCAGTTTGAACTGTCCATCTGTCTGCATTTAGTTGACTGAATTTTTTTTTTGTTTTAAAATCCTTGCTTAGAAAATGGTGATATGATATGTGCTGAGAGTACACATATTTTAGCCTGTCTAGCAAAACTTACAGAAAAAAAAAATATGATACTCTTCATGTTTGGAGGAGGGGTTTGGGGGTAGATGTCTAAAGTGGGTGATACCATGCTAGCTGAGAGCAATTTAAAACAGACTCAGGCTGCTAGAGTTCTGTGAGCATACACAGAGTACTTCAGTAGCCATCTTGGACATGGCAGACAGTGCTGTGTTTTATCGCTGTACTAAATAGTATGGCGAATGAGCAGTGATTTCCATTCACCTCCACTATTTAAAGGTCCAGTCAGTATCCAGTAAGCTCCCTTTTCTCTGCTGTGCTCCTAGGATGTCTGCAGGGCTACGCTCACTGCAGCTGTAATAAATAAAAGCAACTTAAGGGGAAATGAGGGGACTTGGACCCTGAAGGTAACAATATGTACCTACTGTATGTGGGTTATCTGGAGGCTGAGAAGGTCAACTCCTTTGCTGAGTTTTTTATATGAACACCTGCTCTTATTGTTAAATCTGCTACACAACTTTTTATTTGCTACCAAAATAGTCTACTCATCAAGCTCTGTCTTTAAAGCCAGTAGATCTAGCAATAAGGCTGTGCACCATTGTTTTCCACTTGTGGCTAAATTACCATATAAAAGGGCAAACATACAATTGTAAATACTCTGTCATAGGTACACAAACACATTTATCTTGATGAACATAAGTTGTACCTGGACAATTTGCCAATAATGATGCCCCAAGTATTCAGGCCTGCAGAAAGGAATTACAAGCTTCTCTTTTCTGTTAAAGGACATGCCTTGTCCCAGTCCTAGCCTCAGCCCCAGGCCCAGCACCAACAACTACACAGAACTGCATTGACTTATTCCCTCCACTCTGCAAAATATTTATTTCAGAAAATTGTCTTAGGGAGAGGAAGGAAAGTTTGCAGTAAAGACAAGGCACTCACCCCAATCCCTATGTTCCTCTAGTCCTTTCTTGAATCAATTGGCAGCTGAATGGAAGGAAGGAATAGAAACTTTTAGAAAGTACTTGGAGCTCATTCTGACTGTGTTCGGAATTGCAGCTGAACAGCCCTACACTCCCACTTCAACACAATGAAAACAGCACTGAGGTGGACCATCTATCCCCAAATGACATTTGCACATCCAAATGAGGAGACCTTTCTTAGTTGTATTCTCCTGCAGTGAATGGGTAATTTTGAACAAAACAGCATGAAATGCCCATTAAATACCTGGCAACTGAGGCTGTGAACTGATGGGAAAAATAGCAATAAGGAAGGGTAAGTAAATGGAAAAACAACCCATCCCCGACTGTTCATGCTGCACTAGTCAAATGGCACCAGCTAAGTCAATTCATTGTTAAAAAAAAGAGACAGCCTAAAAAGATCAAATAAGGTGGTGGAGCCAAAAGATAAAATGGCTCATCCTGATTTCATAATGGGAGTTTCATGGCCATTACAGCTCCCCTGGTTTAGCCACCTCAAGTTGAGAGGAGAAAAGAGACAGGAATGACAAGCAGTCTAAATGGTGTGACCTGCTGTACAGATGAGCAGCTTGTGCATTGTTTCAGTGGTGTACATTTAACTTATACGTTCTGAATATAGTTTCACTGGCTGCATTTTTTTATGTACTCCTTTACATGTTTATTTAACAGGCTAGTATCTACTGAATGTTATCCATTCTCCATGGACCAAAGTAATGAAAA
The DNA here is from genome assembly GCA_016271365.2 of Neoceratodus forsteri. Classification (NCBI taxonomy): domain Eukaryota; kingdom Metazoa; phylum Chordata; order Ceratodontiformes; family Ceratodontidae; genus Neoceratodus; species Neoceratodus forsteri. The sequence continues at coordinate 795,738,608 of CM057454.1, forward strand.
TAGTGAATGCAGGATGTCAAGCATGTCTGGTGAGTGGGGAAAAAGGTATGCAGAAAAGCCATGCCCCAACAATGCAGTGAAATCCAATGAAATCTACCAGTGTGCTCCTGCATACAGAATCTCCTCAAATGTAAGACATCTTTTTCATCTGAGTTATTTATTGTTTTTATTTGTTTTACAGTGTATTTTTTGTTGTTGGCCAGAAAAAAACTAACTAAGCTGAGTGTTGTTTCCAGGTGTGTTCTGACAGGGAAGTTAAGTGACTTGCTCATGGTCACACAGTTTGCAAGGGGTGGTTCTGAGGTTCAAACCCAGTTCTCCAGGTCTACAGCTCAGTGCTTTTAACCACTACATTATACTGCCTCCCAATGTTCAGCTCTGTAGAGCAGGCAGGAGGCTGCTCCAATCATGTACAGATTTTAAGAGTTTGTTAGCACAAGTGGAGTTGGGAGAGCAGTTGCCCTCCTTGTGCCCTTGGTCGTAAAGCTGGTGCCATCTGAGAAGGTCTGTGTAAATTCCCAACATCATCTATCTGAAATAATTTAAGTTATAAATCAATGACGTACCACGTTTGGCAGATAGATAATATACTTTATCACATTCAAACTGCCAATGTTTGGTTGTGGAAAAAAAACAGGAATCAGACAAAGTAGCCATAAGCAGATGTGCAGAAGTAAAATGATGTGATTGTTCACTTGCTAAACAAGCTCTATTCAGGCACCAGAACATGTGGGATAAGGGTTAATCTCTATCTCTGGCCATGCCACTCAAACATTTATGTCTTACACTAGACTCTCACACTTTGATTCAACTCCTGTCCAGCAGTTTGAGGGCACATGTCACATCAAACTCAACACTTGATTTGTATTCTGAGGGTAGAGATTGGAAAGTCAGAACCACTGCTCCCACAGGTCCCACTGCATCTTTCAAATGTGACATTAAATCAATATCTTGTTTGACATTAAATGTTCTGGTGTTTGTTCAGGTACATGTTAACATTTCCATGGCAGTTCCTGAAAATAGTTGAGGCATTTCTTTGGTGTCCTGGCAACTAAATACATTCCACCAACAGCTTATCCTGTTCAGTATCACTTGGTTTGCATCTATCCCTCCACCTCCCATACACAGCTACAAATTGGACTTATTTCCCTGCCGTCCCATCCTGGTTAAGAAAAAATAACTAAATAAATAAATCCTTCAATAAACCCAAATGGACATAACATTTTAAAATCCCATCAGCACTGCCTTGCAACACATCTCATGTGCCAGTACTGGTAGGATCCTCGGGTAAGTTGTGCATGTGAAATACAGCTCTTCCAAGTTTCCAGAAAGGTATGAAATGTTAACTGATTACCAATTAAAAAAAACAAACCCTGATTGTTCAGCTGACATCCCATTTTCAAATGATCACTCACTTACTGCCATCTTGGTGTCCCTATTTACTTTCTTGCCCCCCCCCCCATAACCACCAACCTAGGCTCCACCACTAGTTACTGGCAGAAACAGAGAAGACCATGGTTGGAATCAAATATTCTTTGTCCCAAAGGGAGTAGTTCTATGACATGAATTACCAAAAAGAAAGCTCATTCTCAGGTAGCAGAAGTGATGCTCACATCAGTGTATGGATTGGAGTAAGAGAGATTATATTGTTTTGTACAGTTCCTTGTGATGGCAACATGTATTTATTTATTAGAAACTGATGACGGGGAAAAGTGAACTGATCTTAGTCTTGTTTCTACAAGCAACCTGGTGTCATGGTTACAGAATGGAATGAAGAGCAAAACAATAATTTATGAACAATTACAATGAGATAAATAAATAAAAACATAAAATACATTGCAGGCAAAAACCATATATACAGGGTAAAGTAAAGAGCTATGTAGTATTTACAGAAACCACAAGGCTGAATTGGGGTAACAAGGGGTGGTACAAGAACAGCAGCAAAAGTGGTAGTTTAAGTTTGATTGGGACATATATATATATATGTATATACAGTGTGATATATATATATATATATATATATATATATATATATATATATATATATATAGCAATTGGGCCTGATATTCAATTAATAAAGACCAATTTATCATGCCACAGTGATTCTGAATCTCACTAACTGCATGGTTAGGTATTTTTTACCATGCTTAAAAAACTGTGGACTGGACAAGAATCTAATATTCAGTGTGCAGTTAAATATATCCAGTTGTGCTCATGAAAGAGAACCATAGAAACATTCAAATCTTTTAGGCAGAAAAAGATCTAGGTCTGTCAAGTTTGCTCTGTTTCTACCTAACCCAATGAGGGAGAATGCTGGGATACAAACATTAAAGTTGACTGTGTTCTCAGTTAAATTGGGTGCTCTTGTAAATTCAAACCACTTCAAAAACAGAGGTGGAGCACTCCAACTGCTTTCCAAAAATGTATATAACTTCTTCATTAAGGTGCAAATGTTCTAAATCCTGAGCAAAGTATGAAAAGCAAACATCCATACATTCACCAGTTAAAATGACTATTAGATATGGACGAAGTTGATAAACTTTGCTGTCTGGATCAATCAAAGAAGTTTGCAGAATTTCATGAAATTCCACATAACGAAGTTCTGCCTCAAAGTGCAGAATTCTGCAACAGGGTGTGGAATTTTGGATGTGAATTGCCTAATTTCACAGAAATTCCACAATTCAACTGTAAAATTCTGCTGTTTGTAGGTGAAATTCTGCATTTTGAGGCAGAATTTCACCATTTCAAAGTTTCTCAAGGTCTGGAAAACTTTGTAGAATTCCACAGAGGATAATTTTTGCCACTTTGTTGCAAATTTGCCCATGAATTTAAACTTCGGCCCATCTCTAATGGCTATCTTGGCTAACCAGCTGTCCAACTTAATGAGCCCATCTGCTATGAAAGTTTTGTCTTCCTTAGGGGGCATGGCCGATACCTACAGCAATCCACATTTTTATGTGAAAAGCTAGTGACGTCAAGTATGCATCAAAGTTTACTAAAAGTCCAATTTGAAAAAAAACTGTTATTTACAAAATGAAATGTCAGTCCAGTGAATTTGACAGGACTAGGGTTTCAGCCTTTCAGTTTTCCAAAACTTTGAAAAGTAAAACCTCTACATAGCAAATATTCCTGACTGTTATTGAATTGGAAACCAAAAGTCACATGGTCTAAATATTACAAAATGGTTTGGATTTATAACTATATTCCTGGTTTCATGTTCAGTATACAATTTTAAGTGATCTTACCTGTCAAATTAAAAAAAATGGCACTACTGAATTCCTAAATAACATCAGTTTTTTTTCAAACTGGACTTTCAGTAAACTTTGACACATACTTGACATCACTAGTTTTTCCACATAAAAGGAAGGATTGCTCCAGATATTGGCCATGCCTCCTGAGGAAGATGTGACTGTCAAAGAGCTTTGGCTCCTTAGGTCAGACAGCCGAGATAGCCATTTCGACTGCTGTATGTATAGACTTGTGTTTTCTGTACTTTGTACAAGTTTTAGCACATTTGCACTTTAATCAAGAAGGCATACACTTTTGGGGGAGTGCAGCTGGAGTGCTCCATGACTGTGCCAAGAATGAGAATGTTGGGCAATCGATTTAAATACTTTATTTAATGTATTTCATTATTTGTACTCTCAAGTTAATATCTGAATAAAAAGTAGTCATCTCCTGGAGGTCCAATGACACACACTCTAGAAAAAATACTCCAGAATATGTCTGGACAGTTTGTCCATAACCTACTGAAGCAAAATGCTATTTGAAGTGCACCCATGTGATCATTTCATAAATGCATATTTCTATTTATTGTTTACATTTATTAATAAAAAGTTTCAGCAGGTTTTCAGTTTCATGCACATAAAGTGATAACATGATTTACAAATTATTGCACCTTTTCTTGAAATGCACTTTGCACAGACTATTAACACTTGATAACATCACTATTTTTGCTTTAATGTCACTGTACAGTATATTGTATACTGTATACTGTACAATATTCATAATATTCCCCTAATGATATTTTGATTGAATAATAGACAATACATATTATGTCATTTATTACTAAAACTACTGTATACATAAAGCTGAAGTGACTAAGTAATCATTTCCTTTACACATACTGTAGGTTATTTATTTTACCTACCCACTATTTACAAGAGGAAGGGAGGGAGAAAGAATAGATGACTTTGATTTGTCTGTGGAAGCTGAGAACATTGCTACACTGCAAAGAACAAACTATAACTCCATTTAGGACATGGAAGCCTGGTGAGGCATGATACTTGTAAAGAAAGGGATCTATGCTTTCTACAAAAAGTTTCATTTTTTTCCTTATTGGCATTAAGCAGAGAATTGCAGGATTCCATTAAAAGTGTAGTAATTTTATAACCAGAGGGAGTGAGATACAACTGAATTTGCTTGATTGTTGGGGTTGAGACCTAGGATTTGGAAGGATATTTTTGCAACATTTTGAAAGTGTCCTGCTGGCTGAGAAGTTAAGTTTTCATCCCTGGTTTCACTGAAAGATTTTGTGTATTGAAATTAGACATAGCAGACTGCTTACATTGAAAGGCCTGCTTACATCACAGGTGTCACTAGTCAATCAATTGGCTCTGGGTGGGGATTCATCACTGCTGTCTTAGGCATTCTTCACAGTTAGAAGCCAGTCAGTCTGACTTTGATTTGTCTGTGGAAGCTGAGAACATTGCTACACTGCAAAGAACAAACTATAACTCTATTTAGGACATGGAAACCTGGTGAGGCATAATACTTGTAAAGAAAGGGAGCTATGCTTTCTATAAAAAGTTTCATTTTTTTCCTTATTGGCATTAAGAAGAGAATTGCAGGATTCCATTAAAAGTGTAGTAATTTTATAACCAGAGGGAGTGAGATACAACTGAATTTGCTTGATTGTTGGGGTTGAGACCTAGGATTTGGAAGGATATTTTTGCAACATTTTAAAAGTGTCCTGCTGGCTGAGAAGTTATCCCTGGTTTCACTGAAAGATTTTGTGTATTGAAATCAGACATAGCAGACTGCCTACATTGAAAGGCCTGCTTACATCACAGGTGTCACTAGTCAATCAATTGGCTCTGGGTGGGGTTTCCTTTATAGCCACAGTTCTGACATCACTTCCTCAACAGGTCTTGGGGCAGAACTGTCATATCCATAATAATCCAGCACAGTGCAAAAAGGGTAGGTACACACCAAAAATAATAATAAAAATATATATATATATATATATATATATAGTATATTATAAGGGAGAGGGACATGTGGGAAGTGGTGCAATGCACTGACTGTGGGGCAGCAGTTTTCCAGGAGACATTCTGGAAACTGCGTTGCTGTCCTATTTGCAGGCAACTGTCAGCTCTGAGGGATGAGGTTGCCCACCTCCAGGCTTAACTAGCAGGGACTAAGGAGGCCTCCCCCTTCCAAAGAGCACCACTGCCACAACCACTGCCTCAGAGGCTGGCAAGTATGAAGAGCAGTTGGACCACAGTGGGTTCTGGGAGGGTGCGGGTGGAGGACCAGAGGCAAAGCCCCCTAGTTGTACCTCTACACAAATCATATGCCATTCTGGCAGAGCAAGGTTCCTCTATGATGGCACCCTCAGTTGAGACCCAGAAGAAAGCTGAGGACATCCACAAGGGAGACCCACAAAAGGGTGGCAAGGGACACCACAGGGGAAGGAAACAGCTTCTGACAGGGGACTCTATTGTTAGGGGGGTAAACCTGGGAAAGGGAGAGGAGAAGGAAGTAAGGTGCCTGCCTGGTGCCATGGCTTGGAGAGACAGGAAGCGAATCCTCAGGACTGCAGAAGCAGCATCACAGGAGAGGGAACTAGATATCATAGTCCACCTTGGGACAAATGACCTAACTTGGCTGGCATGGGATCAGTGCAGTGCAGAATGAATTTGTGGAGTTGGGGAGGGGCCTCAGATGGGTAGCAAGCATGATAACCTTCTCAGAGGTGCTTCCAGTCCATGGCAGGATTGAGGCTAGGGTACTGCACACCATGCAGTTTAATGAATGCTTGCAAAACTGGTGCAGAGCACATGGCTTTGGCTTCATTGGGGACTGGGGGGCCACCTGGAGAGATAAAGATCTATTCTGGCATGATAGTCTGCATCTGTCCATGAAGGGAACTAAGCTCCTAGGTGATAGGTTTAAATGCTTCCTTGGCAAGCTTTTAAACTAGCTAAGGGGGGAGGCACTGATAAAAGGCAGGAAATTTCAAGCCTCCCCCCACAAAACATGGCAGGTAGTAAGGTAAACACTGAGGTACAGAGCTCAACACAGGGCAGGACAGTGATAAATAGGAAAATAGACAAGGACAGTAAGAGCAGGGATGGGGAAAAAGGATAAAGCCAACATTAAATGGAGGGCAATGAGTACCAATGCCCATAGTCTGGGAAACAAGCTTCCTGAGCTAGTAGCCCTGATGGAAGATGAACAGTTGGATATTGTGGCAGTCATGGAAACATAGTACACAAGAACCATGACTGGGATGTCAACATACCAGGGTACACAATCTACAGAAGGGACAGGGAAGGTAAAAGAGGAGGTGGAGTAGCTCTATACATAAGGGAAGGGATCAAAGCTACAGAACTAAAAAGTAAAGGGGGAGGACAAGAGGCACTCTGGGTCACCTTGGAGACAGAGAATGGCATCACAATCCACACAGGGGTTGTATACAGACCCCCGTCTCAAGGGGAGGAAATGGACAACAAAATGATAGAGGACATTCTCAAAATGGCTGAAAAAGGGGAGATACTGTTGATGGGGGACCTGAATATGCCAGATGTTAACTGGATAACAGGTACTGCAGCCACATCCAAGAGCAGGGTCATTCTCAATGCCCTGCAGGGGGCAGGCCTTAGACAGCTTGTGTTGGAACCCACTCGGGAAGGAGCAATATTAGACCTGGTACTCTCAAATGGAGAGAGGATCACAAATTTAGAAGTCAGTAGACATCTGGGAACAAGCGATCACTGCACAGTGTGCTTCACAATGAGCACAACCATGGAGATAAGCCATACAAAAACAAGGATACTGGACTTTAGAAGAGCTGACTTTGGCAAAATGGGTGAATACCTGCAAAATGCACTAGCAAATGACCAAAAATGAGGTGGAAGAACAATGGAGAAAAATCAAAACTGCCATCATAGAGGCAACAAGCCTTTGTGTGAAACAAATAAAGAAAACAAAGCGGAGTAAAAAACCACTATGGTTTTCAAACGAGGTGGCAGGGAAGGTTAAGGAGAAAAAGGCTGCATTCAAAAAGTATAAGGAGTCACAGAAGGAGCATGACAGGGAACTGTATCAATTAAAGCAGAAAGAAGTGGGGAAGGCAGTCAGACTAGCAAAGGCCCAAACCGAAGAAAAAATAGCCAACTCAGTTAAGAAGGGGGATAAAACCTTTTACAGGTACATTAGGGAGCATAGAAAGGTTAAGGGAGGATAGTGAAGATTAATAAAGAAGAGGGAGGTGGGCAGAGGGAGACAGTGAAAAGGCAGAGATACTGAATGAATACTTTTGCTCAGTATTCACAAAAGAAGATGAGGAGTTACCTAAACCAGACAATAGAGGCACTCTGGGTAGGGGGATTGACACCAGTCCATTCACAGAAGAAAGAGTCCTGAAAGAACTCCTAAAACTCAAGGTGGACAAAGCAATGGGGCCTGACAGGATTCACCCCAGAATTCTAAAAGAACTAAGGAAGGACCTAGTGACACCACTGACCATGCTTTTTAACAAATCATGGCAGGATGGGGTGGTACTTGAGGACTGGAGGAGGGCAGATGTGATTCCCCTTCACAAAAGTGGGAGCAAGGCAGAAGCAGGAAACTACAGACCAGTAAGTTTGACCTCAGTGGTAGGGAAAATGAAGGAATCACTTCTGAAAGAAAGAATTGTTGAGTACCTAGAGGCCAGCAGGCACAGGACCCAAAGCAGCATGGATTTACAGCAGGAAGGTCATGTCAGACAAATCTAATAGATTTCTTTGACTGGGTGACCAAAGTAGTAGACCAGGGAGGGGCTGTGGACATGGTCTACCTAGACTTTAGCAAGGCATTTGACACAGTCCCGCACAAAAGATTAATAATCAAGTTATCCAGCCTGGGAGTGGGTCCCAGGGTGGTAGCCTGGGTAGCAAACTGGCTGCACAAGAGGATTCAGAAGGCAATAGTGAATGGAACACATTCCGAAGAAAGGGGGGTTACTAGTAGAGTACCTCAGGGCTCAGTACTGTGTCCAGTTCTCTTTAACATCTTTATAGGTGACATTGCAGAGGGTCTGGAGGGAAAGGTATGCCTCTTTGCAGTTGACACAAAGATCTGTAACAGAGTTGATACACAAGGGGGGTAGAAAAGATGAGAAGGGACTTGGCAAGGTTGGAGGAATGGTCAGACATGTAGCAACTTAGATTCAATACATAGAAGTGCAAAGTAATGCACCTGGGAAACAAAAACCCAGGAGAAGAGTACACAATAACAGGGGAGGTACTAACAACAAAAAAAATGGAAAGGGACCTGGGGTAGTCATATCGGTAAGGAGAGCCAGGGGGATACTGGGATGCATAGGAAGGGGCATCACAAGTAGAAAAAGGGAAGTGGTTATCCCTCTGTACAGACAGTTGGGGAGACCCCATCTGGAGTACTGCGTGCAGTTTTGGAGACCTCATCTACACAAGGACATAGACAGGATGGAAACAGTCCAGAGGAGGGCAACTAAAATGGTGCAGGATCTGCAACAGAAGCCATATGAAGAGAGACTGAGAGAGCTTAATATGTATACTCTTGATGAAAGGAGGGATGGGGGGACATGATAGAAATGTTCAAGTACCTCAAGAGAATCAACAAAGTCAAGGAGGGTAGCATCTTTCAGAAAAAGAGATGTGTAAGAACAAGGGGGCACAATTTAAAGATAGAGGGCGGATGGCTCAGGGGTTATGTGAGGAAATTCTTTTTCACGGAGAGAGTGGTGGATACATGGAACAGCCTTCCTGAGGAGGTCATTGGGTCTAAAACAGTGGGGAAATTCAAACATGCATGGGACAGAAACAAAGCAATTATAGGTGGGGGTTGCAGGAAGTAGGCTGTTGGTTAACTAGAATCTGCAGCTTATCCAGTAGGTAGGGAAATGGGCAAACTGGGTGGGCCAAGTGGTCCTTATCTGCCGTCAAAGTCTATGTTTCTTTGTTTCTATGTTTTGAAACATTATCCTCAGGTAGTAACAGGAAGATCTATTACAACATGTTTGCTAATCACGTCAAGATTTTTACTCCTTTGATTATTTTGTGGGCCTTCAAACAAAATACTGAAGGTTTTTGAAAGGTGACTTACCCTAAAAACTGTGAGCTCATCAATAATTTCCCCAAATTGTGTATGAGGGGACCATATAAAGAGATAGGTGCAGTTCATATGCTACTCTTCAAGCAGTCTTAATGGAGCTTGCCACAAAATGGCAGGCCAGGTTGTCTGATGACCCCTACCAGGAATGAACAAAATGGGGAGGGTTGGGGGGTAGAGAGGGGGAGAGAAGGATCAGGTAAAAAAGGGTGGAGCTAATGACATCACGAAGCAGGTGGTAGGTGTAATATGACAGGTGATGCCAGAGCCCCAGGGATTGGCTTGGGGGTGGAGCCACAAGGGGTCCTGTGCAGGGGTCCTACAGGGGTATATCAGGCCAGGACACAGGCAGCATGACCTCTTTTGCTGGTATTTTCCCAACCACCCTTTAAAGAAGGCACTGTGGAGGTCATTGTTGGCACAAGGACAGGAGGAGGGCAGGTGGAGTCCCTAGGGGCCCCAGGGTAGGGGCCAATAAGTTGTTTGCTGTGGGGAGGCAGCTTTATGGCCCAGGAGGCTGGGTCATAGTCCCCTGGGGAGGGGGCAAAGAAGCCCAAAATTGCTGGAAAAGGGGAAGAAAGAATAGGGGAAATGGGGGGAGGAAAGGGGCGGGGGTAAGATACGCTGGGGACAAGGAACCCAGACATGGTTAAAGTGTAGAGGGGGATAGGTCCAGGCACTGGATTCAGAAGTGTCCGGGTCTGGAGGGCAAAAAGCCAGGCTAGGTGGAACTGGCCTGGTTCTGGTCTAGAGGATGGGGTGCTGGATTCACAGCATCGGGGCCCAGAAAATACAAGATGGAGGACCCAGAAAAAGGAAGAGACTGGAACCAAGAAAATGTAAAATGAACTATTACATGGAATTTGAAATAATAACATTTTGTATTTAAATACTCCTTGTGCCAAAAATAAATATTGCCAACGAGCAACCAAAGGAAGTTAAGCATAGTGTCCTTTATTCCTGGGTGGGGTTCAGGGCAACAATTGCAAAATAAAAATGTAAGACACATTTTATTTATAAGCACCATTTCTCGCAGGGTCAGAACACTATACAGTCGATAACAAAAAATATAATAATAAAACACATAAATAAGGAATATCCTAAATAACATCAGAAACAGAATACATAAATAACACTTACTTTCATACTAAAAATGATCTGGGAAATGCCAAAATAAACAGATATATTTTCAAAGAGTGTTCTCCAACAATATTCCAACTTACATCCCATAGTCTTCAAGCAATGCAGCTCAACACAATACTAAGGTGAGCTGTGCCAGGATTTCAATGGAAAAATACAGTAGGGTGCTAGGTTGTCAAAGGCAGCTGCAAGTACCATATTATGGTGCTATATAGCATTCTCAGCTCCCTGTACACAAGCAAGCAACATACTGTACCTAAGACATCCAGTACCTTCTGGAGTTTGCAAGGCTCCAAATTATATTTGTGAGGGTACCGGATCATCTCCATGGAGGGTATTCAGACAGGGGACCCACAGAGGAATGACATCACATGACAATCTGACCAAAAGACTGGATCTGCCCTGACCATAATAATGGCAAGTCCCAATGAGAAGGTTAGGTCCAAAGTGTGATTACGTTGATGTGTACCAGAGGCAACTACAGCTGTTATTTTTGGTGAAAACATCCACAGAAAAGTGCTGCTAATCAAAGTGTAATAATTCATAAGTGACCCACGCTTTAAAGTCCCTCAGCACCAAATGATTGGGAGCACTCAATATCTGTTCAACCATAAAGTTCTGCAACTGCTACATAAAATCACTCCCACACCCCCAGGTTAGGTATATGAGAATGATCTTGCCACCAACATCTGGGCCACATCTGATTGCCACATATTTAAAGGATCTAAAAGTTCCCATGAGGTATAGAGTGAGTCCCATAGTGGATTTTAAATAAACAGTCACTCTACCCACCAGCTGAGATATCATACAGTACGCGCTCATTGATAGCTCAGATGGCGGCCAGCCGTAGAGGTGTGCAGAGGACTGTGCTGGTCATTGGCTCCGAATGGGGGTAAGGATGATGGTGGTGGTGGGGATTGTCAACTGGGGTGGAGGGTGGGGGACAACTGGACTGCCATATTTTTCTTCAGGGCTGGAGGGACCACTAGCCTATCAGGGAAATTTATTAATGTTGATATGGTAATCAGAGATCAGGGCTTGGGTGGGTGTCCTTTACTACCAGGGCATTTCTTACTTTTCACATGGTGATCATTGATTGGGGCATGGGGGGTGCCCTAAACAACCAGGAACATCATCATATTACAGAATCGAAGATCAGGGCATGGGGGGCCACTAGACTACCAGGGAACTTATTATAGTACTGTACAGAGGATCATGGCAGGGAGTGCCATTTACTACAGCGGGATCAGGACCATGGTGACAGATAGGTGCAACCAGCAGAGGACATCTAAGTACACTTAGACCAGCTCCTGGCTGGTCTAATGGTACTTAAACAGTTAGGGGAAGTGGCAGCTTGTATCTGCCACAAGCCTCCTAGCACCTTGCTGCAGCACATTTTGTGACGCAAGGCTGGTGCTAACCCCCTTTGTTGCATGCAGCCTGTGTTTGATGCAGGCTGCTTTTGAGACTAGGTCAGGGTGCATTTTTTGATGCAAGGTGCCACTTACACCATTTATGTTTGATGCAGGCACCTTTCATCATTCTAAGGACTTTGAGAATCAGGCCCCTGATGTCTAATGGTCCCCCAACCCCCATCTCCTCAGGGAGTGCCTCTACACCCCACTAGAATGAATGAACAAATGTTTGTAAAAGCACGTGCACATTCATTATAGGTCAGTCAGGTGGCCAGCTGTGGTGAAGTGTGGATGGCTGTGCTGGTCATCCACTCAGGGTCAGTGTAGGGGGGGACAGAGTGGTGGGGCACTCCCTGATGGGGTGCGTGGGACCACTAGAAACCAAGGATTTAAATGATAATAATATCTGTTTTTTTGCATTGGGGCCAGCGATTGACAGGGCAGGAGACCACTAGATACCAGGGTTTAAATGATAGTAATATTGGGGCTGATAATCAGCAGGGAAGGGGACCACTAGACAAGAGGGATTTAAATAATTTAACATTTTCTTCAGGGATCAACAAGGGGGGACCACTAGATACCAGGGGTTTAAATAATCTTTTTTTTTTTGCATTGGAGTCAGCGATCAGCGTGGGAGACCACTACACACCAGGGATTTTTGTGCCGTGAAATATGGAATTTCATCTGACAAATTCCACACTTTGCAGTGGGGTGACTTAGCAAATTTGGCAAATTTCACTTCACAAATTGGGTACAGTTTGCGAATTTACTGGCAGAGTGAATTTTGATGACTTCGTCTATCTCTACCCGTGTGTAGGTACAGTGGTAGCCACAGACATTGCCAGCTATTTCCAGATATTTCATGAAATTTCTGAAGAGTTTCTCTCTGTTGCCTCTACTGTAGAAATGCAGAAAGCAGGAGATATTTCTGGAAATATCACAGAAATTTCAGGAAATAGCTGGCAGTGTCTAAGGCTGCTACTGTATGAAGTCACCGTAATGTGCTGGCATTGCACTCACATTCACAAGATATGATTGGAAGGGTGCATGCAAGCTACCGAAGGACCCTGATACTTGGAAATTGAACAGGATCACACTCTTTGATTGCATCTGCTGGTGTTGCAGGTCATTCATGGGCTGGCATCTTCTCATACCACAACTTCCAGTGAGTTATTTCTTGTGGAACTATCTCAGGGGATGGCAGGTCCTGGCTGTAGATTTCAACTGTGTCATTCATGTTAACTTCCTGTGGCAGATCATGGCAAGTACAAGAACAAGGAGAGAAGATGCAGTGATTGCAATTGAAGAAAATTGATCATCCAGATTCAATATTTTATTTATTTTTTTTATTTTATTGAAATCTAGGATTACAAATACCTTTGAGCAGGAACTGCTCATTTTCAAAGGTTCCACGTTGAAGAAATGGAAGGTAAACATACATACAAAAGTCAACATAATTACACATAGTTACACAATAAAAAGAAGCAAGAGGCAGAGGCTTAGTTAATTACAGCATCTCAAAATGAGCCAGTGGTTAGGAAGAATGAGAACAACCAAGGGCAACCTTTGAAATAAGTGCTGCTGGTGAGAGAGTAGGGAAGGTAGGGGTAGGCAGGATGGAAGGCCATTGTCGAAGGGTATGGGGTGATGGTTGGAGCACACATGAGGAGGGAGGTGAGGGATGATTGTCAGTAAGTGCCAGGGAGGGAGGTGAAGGATAATTGTCACTAAATGCTGGGGTGGGGTGGGTAAAGAAGGGGGAGGGGGAGCAGGGGGTGACAGGAGAAGGAGGGCATGGGAAAGGGAGGTAGCTGTCCTGACTAAAGTAGAGTGCAGTGAGTGTAGGGCCCCAAATTAGGTGAACCAGTCACAATGACTAGTTGAAATGAGGTGTAGTCGGAAATGTCCTTTAAAATGGCTAAGAGCAGCAGCTGTAAGTGTTCCTTTGTTGAGAGTATTGCACCGCTGTGGTGCTCTGTGAACAAAAGCCCTCTGGCCCATTGTAGTCTGGTATCTGGGGACCAGGAAGGTTTGTTGTTGTGAACTTTTATTTTGCTGGGTGCTATGGTGGTCAATGAGGAACTTTTCAATACCTGGGGACATGATCCCGAGGAGGACTTTTTTGGCTAACAGACAGGTTTGATACTGGATCTGGATGAGGAGAGGAAGCCATCCAACCCAAATGTACAGGTCACAAGTGTGTGTAAGTCAGTCAGCCCCCATTAGAAGCCTGCATGCTTTATTGAATGCGACCGTTATTCTGCAGAGGGCAGAAGCTGGGGCAGAGCCATAGATTGCTAGTCTGTAATCAATGATGAAGGTGACAGAGCTATTGATAGCCAGCTGGAGTGTGTCAGGAGTCATGCAGTGTTTGTGCCTGTAGAACAGGCCTATATGGATATTGGTGGCTTTGGCGATACAATCAATGTGCCTATGGTAGGAGAGGAAACTGTCCAATGTAATGCCTAGGTATTTAAATTCAGGAGCGCATTCAAATATGGTCCTCATTTGGTTTTAGATGGTGAGGACAAGGGATTTGTACTTGCTCTTAGCACTGTAGAAAGTCATTACCTTTGTTTTGCTGTAGTTCAGGACCAGTTTGCATGTCCTGAACTATTCTTCCATGCATATGAATTCATGCTGTATTTGTTTTTCAAGGAGCTCTACATCTTGGCCGCTGATGAACATGACTACGTCATTGGAGTAGAGTAGTACTTTCTTATGACAGCTACTGGGGTGGTGATTCAGGAAGAGGCTAAAGAGTAGTGGTCCCAGGATGGACCTGTGTAGGACCCCCGAGAGGACCGTCTTTTCTTCCAAGGTGACACCAGCAATCCTAACCCACTGCACCCTCTCCCCAAGGTAACTTGAAAACCAGAGCAGTGCTTCTTTGGAGAACCTAATGTATGATAGCTGCTTGAGTAGGAGCAGATGGTTGACAGTATCAAAGGCTTTTGTAAGGTCGATTAAGACTACCCCCACATAGTTTCCTTGATTAAGACTGGTGTGGATTAATCCCTTGAATTCTAATAGTGCAATGGTGGTGCTGTGCCCTTTTCAAAAACCATCCTGCTCAGGACATCGGATGTCATATTTTTCCAGGTACTCAACTAGCTGGTCTGATGCAATGTGATCCAGGGCTTTAGACAATGGAGGGAGCATGGAGATAGGTCTGTAGTTGGAGTGTATTGATTTATCTCCACTTTTCTGTAGTAGTGTGATGGTCACCTGCTTCCATCAAGATGGGAACTGGGACAACCTTAATGATAAGTTGAAGATCTTTGTCAGGGGTACAAGGATTTCTTCAAGGACCAGCACTAACAACTTCAGGTCAAGGGGGTTACCACTAAAGCCTGTGTTGCAGATGGCCCTTCGAATATAGATTCTGGCTAAGTATACTGGGATCTCCTTGAAGTAGAATTCTGGGGAAGAGTGTAGAAGTGAAGCAGTGTTAGGAGGGTTACTACCGAAAGGGGCATAGAAGAAGTCAGATGGGAAGACACTATCCAAGTTAGAGAATGCATTGTTAAAGGTATTGGTGATTGTGTACAAGTCAGATGTTGGTATTCCATTTATATTAAGCATGGTGGGTGGCGTCTCAGGATCCTTGCCTGTAAGGTCTTTCAAGTTACTCCAGAATTTTTTGCCATTACCCCAGGAGTTGGAGAGATCTTCCTTGTAGTATTTGTTTTTGGCACTCCAAATTGCCAGTGTGCACTTATTTCTCATGGTTTTATATTTATGAATATCCCCTGGTGTGGATGTTGCATGGGCACAGAGCCAGAGATGGTCCCTTTGTCTGACTAAAGAGATTAGTTCAGGGGTTATCCAAGGGTTAGACCTTCCCCTGACCTTCAACTTATTTAGTGGTGCAAAGATATTGCAGGCCACAGTGAACTGGCTGATGAAAAGGTCAACAGCTTGGTTAACATCTTTGGAGGAATCAATTGGCGTCCAGTCCAGGTTGTTTAAATGTGTCTTTAGTAGCCCAAGATGCCCCTGCTTTAAAACCCTGGTGTGTGTTATTTTAGGAGGGGGCTTAATGAATTTGTTTGTCCAGATACAGGTAACAGGTGAGTGGTCACTGATACCATCAGGGAGCACTGATACTTCAGAAATTCATTCAGGGTGATTAGAAAGGATCCAGTCCAGAAGTGTGTGTGACCCTGTCCTATAGTTGCATCTAGTGGGGGTGTTAACAAGCTGAGTGAGATTCTGTGCAGTGACAGCATCCTAGTAGGTGCTGGCCTCCAGCAAGATCCAATTTATGTTGCATATGATGTGGTCAAGAAATGGGATGGCAACACTCTTCTTGTAATAATCAAAAACTGACTCAACTGGTATATTGCTATGATGATGTTGTCTATTGAACAGGTGTGGCATGCATGAGCTGCTTCCTACCTTTTCAGCCAGTCTCACAGCTTGATTGTAGACCTGATGAAGCCTTTCATAAACATTCTTATGTTCCATCTGGTACATATCTTTTATGCTGTCAATCATGGCATGAACCTGGATGATGTCTAGCATTGTGCTCTGCAGCTGAATTGTGACACTAGACAAATGTGACAGGTAGTGGTACATCATCATAAAGACAATGATGAAGTTAAAAGCAGTGATGTTGTAGAGGATCAGCAGGGCTTCAATGTGACTTGTTGTGTCCGAATCTCTGTAGAGCTCCCCGTGATCTTCAAGGTGTCGCCCACGAGCAATCATTTCCAGTGTCTCTACAATGAAGGTAAAGGCCTGGTAGAAATGATGGGATGCACTGTGACGTTCAGCCCAGCAGGTGTTAAGAAGGGGTTTCTGTTAGTCAGTTCTGTCAATCTGTTGCTCACAATGAACTGTAGGAGGCCATTCCTCTTGAGGCTCAATTGAAAGTATTGACAGCAGTGTTTCAGTTCATTAAGTACATTGCGTACTTCTGGCAGGGCACAAGAGGGGCTGACGACTAGATTCAAGCAATGTCCACTGCAGTGTATATACATGGCCAGAGGTGCATGCTTTCTGATGAATGCCTGCAGCCCAATACGTTTGGATGACATATTACCAGCTCTGTCATACCCTTGCCCATGTATGCTCTCCACAGGAGGCCAAGTTCCTCTAGTGACTGAATTATCTTTTGCACCAGATGCCTGCCTGTAATGGGGATGAGTTTGATGAACTTGAGGAACTCCTCCTTAATGCTGATGTCCACATCCCAAAACTACACACAGAGGACCAGCTGTTCCATATTATGTGATGCCACTTCATCAGCCAGGTTGGTGAAGTGCTGTGCACGTCTGCTCTTTTCCACAAGGCCACATTGGATTATATGTTTAGACATGACCTCCAGCAGTTCATTCTGAGTTCTTGGTGATGTGTATGTAACGCATTTCATTTCTGGGTCATTCAGGTTATCGGACAGTGTTTCATTGTATTTTGCAAACAGTTTCAGTAGACATAAAAAGATTCCTAGGTTGCCTGGTGTGTTGATGTTCTCAGAGTCTCCACATATTGCAAATCATTGCCTACTACAGAACAAAACTGCCTCTGCAACTAACTTAGGTATTTCCTCATTCCATTTGATCTTTGCTGCTCTTCTAGTGTCCAAAAGAGTTGACACAGTTGCTTGTGGGTTTTCAAAGCTGAAAGAAAATGCATCTGTTAAATGCATGGCTTCTGGATTAAACAAGCAGTTTCATAATCTTTACACTTTTCAGTCTGTTTTTACCATGTTATGAATGGGTAATTCACAAACTGTCCTTTGTTGGTACAGTTTTTACAGAACATGGCACTGGCAATACAAAAGGCTCCATCCAAGACTTCACTGTAAACCATCCAGGGGTGTTCATTTAGCCAGATCCATTGGAAACTGTGGTAGCACCCTGCCATATATTTTTTTAGGGAAAATGTAACAGTCTGCTGGCTTGCTGCGGTGCTTCATAAGCATATATTTCTCTTTGGGGGATAAATGTTGAACTGTCTTCTGAATATCTTCTGCAGACATAGCAGCCTTCAGAATGTTGCCTATGTCATTAATGGAAGTTTGAAGCACTTTTATTTCCTTGCCAGTATTGAAACATGTTGTAGGCTGTTCTGGGTTCTTTGTGGATAAGCTCAAACTTTCAAGCACGTGGTCAACTGTTTTCTGGCAGGTGGCTGAAGTTTGGCAGTCACCAGTGCCTTGATATTCCTCTAAACTTTAGAGTCTAAAGTATCATCCTGGGATTGGTTCTAAGTGTTGCATGCAGAAGTAACTTCATCACCATCTGTCTTTGTTCATTTGGGCAGCAGGAAGCTATCCAAAGTTTTACAAGTTTTGGCTGCTTTCTTGTGGTCACGTTGTCTTTGCTAAGGAGACACTACAAATTGACACTAATAGTGGCAATTAACAACAAGTTACTGACATTTTGTAGTGTTGATAGAGGTTGATGAGCTGACAAGTGTATCAATGGATGTGAAAACACCCCTGAACAGCACGAGTAATCTGCTGCATTTGAAGCGCATAATGAGCATTGGTTTTTATTTAGTCACAAATCACGGTCAAACAGCAGACCTAAACATTTTTTTTACCGTGGCTACAATTTCTCAGGGTAATCCACAGACCCACTTTGGGCCGTGGATCCCCAATTGAAAATCCCTGCTCTAAAGTATCATCCTGGGTATTATTGGAAGTATTGCATGCAGAAGTAACTTCATCACCATCTGTCCTTTGTTTGGGCAGCAGGAAGCTATCCAAAGTCTTACAAGTCATGGCTGCTTTCTTGTGGTCATGTTGTCTTTGCTCTGGTCATCCCATGATCTCCAATTTGGGCCTGGGGATCTGCTCCCCAAAAAAGTCTAAAAGGACTTGAACCAGAATTTGGGATGGCTTTGATTATGATAATTTTAGATTTTTGTTTCAAAAGATCAACAGTGGGATTTATTGTGTTTACTTGTGCATACGTGCACAATGTTTAGGTGTGATTTAGCATCTGAGAATTTATGCTTTAAAGTCTTACTTTACATTCTCTGTTTGGCCAGCACCTTTTCTACGAGGGACAGATTATGAGGGGTAAAATGAGGGGTGTCCCTTTCAGTGACAGTTGAGGGGTATGCTACCTGTTTTCCCTCAGTTAATGTTATCACACACACAACACACTACCAAAGATGTTAAAACTGGTATATGGACATCAGAAACAATGATTTGTTTCTAGAATAAAACCACTGGTGTCACCAAGGTGAAATCAGCCCTCAACACTGGGCAAAAGACAAAAATTTGTCACAGACCTAGTATACTAATAAGAACTCTTGCTCTGGACTATAAAGGCTATTTTTTTTATGCACACAATCATTAAACTTTTTGGCAGTCAAAATGTGAGCTATGTATTAAAAAACATGAAAACAACCCAAAACAACTCATTAGTTTAATGTGAAATGTAGATCATTGAAGTAATAAACCAGTTAGCTACAGAGTATCAAGCACTGCAACTACAGCAAGACAGGTGAGTGGCAGTCACAGGTTATCAATTGTTTCTCTTACTAAAATATATTTGGAGATTTTTCTTTTCATATTGCTACTATTTACTTTGATTTGAATCAGAATTTGATCATCAAAGAAGAAATCATTTGACTAGAAAATGACAATGTCCAGAGCTCAAAGTCAGAATTTTAACTTACTAGCCACTGGCTAGTAACTTCAGCAAGATGTTTTGCATAGTGACTTCGCATTGCCAGGCAGCCAATCAGCCTGCTACAAAAGTACACCAGCTGTATGTAGTTGAAAGAACAGCACAGTGTGGTAGATAATGTCAAAATACTCTCAGAAGCCTAGAAAACATCCAGAAGGGATGGTGTTCAAAGATGATCACAATGTGCTACAAACAGTAGGGTGTGACAGACAAAGCATAGTGGAGGGGTATAAAAACTGAAAGCACACACACAGAGACAAAGCGCAACCTAAGAACACTAATGGAAAGAAGTGAGTGGGGGGGGTAGAGGACAGAAGACAGGACTGTGAAGGGGGGGGGGCAATAACAAGTGTGACCAACAGAGAGCTGAAGTAATAGAGGTGTGAGACAAAAGTTACAATAACCAAAGGAGAAAATTAATTAATTTAAAAAAGGGGGATCTAACTTTAAGTCCAGAAATAAAACAAGAGATACAAAGGCAATTTCAAATCTGGAAGTACAACAAGTAATATAATGGATTCAATCAGATCATATTCACTCTGTCCAATACTGAAGGTGATTTCATGTAGCAAATTTAAAGTTTAGCAGAGTATTAGAGATTCTGGAACATTTACGGAAATTATAAAAATACAGTGTAATCAAGTTCATCATAACTCCATGTCATTTGAGAACCTTTAGTTTGAAAACCCATCTGCTTCCTTCCGTAATAATAAATTGACCCTGTCATTCCCTCTCTTTAGGAGGGACTAGAAATGGGCGAATTTGGCAAACTTCACTCTGCAAATTAATTTACTAATTTCACGCAATTGGTGACATTCACGCAATTTGCAGAGCGCGGATCTACCAGAAAAAGTGAAGTTTTGTCACAAAGTGTGGAATTTTGTGGGCAAAATTCAGCACTTCATGGCAAACTTCCACAGTTTGTAGCAAAAACCTTATGATTCGGGCAAAGTCAAAGTTTCCCAGGTCTAGGAAAACTTCACGAAGCTCAGTGACATGTGAATTTTTGCCACTTCGTGCGAACTTCACTGGTGAACTTACACTTCATTACATTTCTAGGGGCACTTCTTCAATCACACAAAATCTGAGTCCTTTAGAATCACACAAATGGAAAAGACAAGACAGTAGCCCTGAAACCATATTGCAATAATACACATTGCACAGTCTAGTCTTACATAACAAAAGGATTTTAAGAAGAAAGACACTAAAGTGCTTTCCAAGCAAGACTGATTGCTTATATTGGCAGATTCTGCATACTTTCACTTGTACCTTTCTGTTGGCTGGCACTGAATCCTGAAAACAAACCAGATGAGACAATTATCATAGTGGCCCTTTGAAAAATTGCTGGTTCTGTGGGTAAAAACTATAAGGCAGTAGGTATTAATTCAAATGTCTAGAAAGAAATGGTGAGGGTCTATGTTGTTTAAGGAAGTCATTAATACTCAGCAATCATACTTTATTACAAAGTAACTCTTAATATTTTTAAACTTATGTTTTCTCCCTCCTTTAAGGCCTGCAGCTTATATACTGTTTTGGTCAAGTTAGCAAGGAATAGGTTTGGCAATCATGACTGCAATGAATGGTCAGCAATCATTCCAGATTAAAGGTTTATACAGAACACAACTGTACCTCATTCTAGCCAATGTGTTACTTTTACCTAGCTTGGAGTCAGACTCTGTCACAAAAACATGATTAATTTTGGCAGATGCGCTGTCTAAGATGCAAAGAAAAGTTACCAACCCGACTGATGTCAGAGTGAGCATAGGTTAATCTACAGCCAGTGGCAGACAGACTGTGTTGGAAAACATATTCTTCAATGTCAGAGCATGTGATCTACAGTGGCAGCAAGTGAAGCCCTACCATCTGCTTCTGACACCAGTGCACAGTGGGCGGATGCTCTGAGTCTATCCCTTTATCTACCAGCCATCGACTTCTGTGTTTTAAAATTTCATTAACTAAAAAAAAAAAGAGAAATACATTAAAAATAAAAACTTAATGCTGGCCAAGACAAAGTACCCAATCCCCCCAAACTGCCCCAGTGTAAGGGCCTGTTTTAAGGTGCATATAGTACTTATATTAGTTGTTAAAAATGCACTGTGGTGTTATGTATATGTGTAGTTAATTATGTTTTTTGGTGCTCTCTCAGTAATGACCAATATAAAAGGTGACCATTAAAAGGAGTCTACATGCTTTGACAAAATGGCAGGGAATTTAGGCATGAAACATTTAGGTCTCCAGTGGGCTCACTATGTTCAGTAACTAGGTTCTGTGTTCCTGTTGCTAATTAAATAAAAATAACAGCAAACCTGCAAACTTACAATTAAGTCCGAGTGCTGAGCTCTTAAAATTTTGTTGAGTCTTGACTGCTGTTGTCCACCTCACTGCTTAAGAAAGGAACTTTTTCTTAAAGGGAAAGTCCCCTCAACCTTTTTTCTGTTTGTTAATGTAGTGAGTCGGCATGAAAAATTATTTTTTTCTCTTGCAACCCCCTAATTTCATCCTAATTTAAATTTAAATGAAGTTGTTTCACTCTGTTCTGCCTTAATGTGAAAACTGTTTGACACTATTGCAAAGGACATAACACCACTCATAAAAGGAAACATTGGGAGTTGATAATGCATATTATACAATGACAAGAATTTTTCCCCTATCCTGATTGGTCAGTGTGTGCCTGGGAGAGTGATGATATTGAGCAATAACATCACTGTGTGAAGTCCAGGCACACAGGTGACTGTAGAACAGTGAAAAAAAATCCTTCCCTCCCACACAAGCCATCACAAAGATGACAGTACCTTGAAGCTGTCACGGCTTACCCAGACCAGCCTCCCTCACATGCTGCTCATCTCTTCCCGACACACCCAAACAGAAACACACCCACTCCCTGATTGTCTGCCTCATTCCGTTGGCTAATTTGTATAAAATCCATCAGATTCCATAGAAATGGCAGCTGTCTGTTTGACTTCACTGTAGATGCTCATTCTCATAAATCATCCACGCTCTGCCATTTCCACAAACCCCAAACACAGTACTAATACAGTTTTGAACCCACAGCACTTTCTCAGCAAAACGATATACTTTCTATTTGTTCAAAAAGCACTTAGCCAAAATAAAAAAAATTAAAAAGATCTGTAACTTACAGGTTCTGACCCAAATGATGTTCAGTTACACAGTGGGCCGGGAAACCAGAAGTTACCATTCAGCTTCGCGGTCATCATTTTTTAGTGGCCGTGTCTTTTTTTTCACAGGATAAACAAAACAAGAACGCATCTTTAACGGTTCCCAGGACAAGCAGCAGGACCAAATAACAACAAGAGAGAGTGTGTGAGTGTGTGTGGGGGGGGGGTCACCATGCACAACAAATCACACTATTAGTAGCAGCACCACCTACTGGACTACTTTTTGTTTTATTTCCAAAATAAGGCTTTCATACAATAAAGAATACAAATGTAAATTTTTTTTTGCTTTTTAATATTACAGGTATTTTAAAATGACCCATTGTGTGAGCCATTGTATAATAGCAATAATGCACTCCAGGGTGTGTGTTATTGTGTAATAACATCACTCCTGGGGTGGTGGAAGCACTCAGCTTTGCCTCCTGCTTCGACCCACCCCAGGAATCATGTTATTACACAATAACACACACCCTGTCATGCCTTATTGCTTAATTTGCACATCAAAGGGACTGGAAACGATGAGCCTCTAGCACATCAGAATTAATCAGTTGAATAATAAAACTACAAGCACCAGCAAGTCCAGCATCCTTCCAATTGCATTTTTCCAAATCAGACTCACTTTAAATAACAAAGCATTAGGGAACTTAACTTGAAAAGTGTGATGGCTAGCACAAGACAAGAATGCAGGGGCTTCAGAAGGCATGCAATAGAACTGACTGACACTAGCACTTCTGCTGTCTTGTACATGTCCACAGCATCAACTCCTATGATGCCTTGCATGAGTGGGGTCATGATCCTTGCAATGGTGTCAAGCAGGTTTTCATACCAGAGCAGAACAGAATTAAGCAACTAAATTTAATTTTAAATTAGGATGAAATTAGGAGGTTGTAAGAGAGGGAACAATTTTTCATGGCTACAAACTACACAGATATACAGAAAAGCATTTGCGGGGACTTTCCCTTTAACGTAAGAAATACTATACAATAAGAAATATTTTGGGGCTGTGATGTGTAAGAAAAAAAATGCTCATTAGAATAAGAAGGAAAAGCAGAGATCATCACCACTACAGGTAGGTACCAGTACAGACCATTCAGCATCATAAGGCAGAGGCAGGGTAAAAACAGCAGCTCTCTTGGTTGCTATGATTTTAGATGAGAAAGGCAACATCAGTGAGTGCCAGCTCACCATCACAGTAGTTACTGCACCTAAGAAGGAGGAGTTAGTCAAGGTAAGAAGAAAAAGGGGGCAAGTCTGAAGGGACCAGTGAAGAAGAAGTAGGGAAAGAAGATGGAGGAAAGAATAAAGAAGTAACAGACACTCCCTGGGAATCTCAATTAAAATAAGCAGAAGTCAGCAAGTAAATTCTTGTCAAGTATCCGATCGAACTACACAGCAAAGGGCTACAAGTCCCAGAAGAGCCTTCTGTATATTTAGCAATCCTTCAACCCAGGCCACAATGTCCAAAAAGACAAATAAAAAGTAGCCAATAGTCACACAACTACAGAAAGTATGTGTGGATACATAATCTCCTACACCAACTTTTTCAGCCGAGTCTACTTCCATATCTCTTCCAGCCACATGTTGGTGTACTTAAAACATTAACTTTCAAAAATTCATTTTTTTTTTCTTTTTTTTTTTTTCACAACAGCAAATGGAGGCATATCTTGCTGTTTACTCATGCAGGCTAGGACTGCATACTTTCACATGGCTAGACCCCCTGTTACCGTATTTCTTGCAACTACGTTATGTAATCATATGTTAAGCCATTTGCACACCATGTTACCTGATCAACTGTTGATCCTTTAAAAAGTAGCACTGTTGTTACTGGTAAAGCACTTCATATAGTTGTGCAGTGTGCACTTAACCTCAAATTTCATCATGAAGTATGTGACTGTGTCACATCTTTGCTGGCAATGGAGAACTCTATAATATCTGTAGATACAACCAAAAGACGTGCATTGTTTGGTAGGTATTTTTTCCTACATCCCCACCAAAATTTCCCATATACAGGTATCTTGATAACAATTCCTTTTTCTGTTTGCTTTTTGAAAATGCTGTGTTAGCATTCTCAAGGAAAATTCACATTTGTCTCTAGACTACAATGAATTGTCATAAGACATGGTATTACCCTTTTACTTAATCAAGAAGTAGTTTATCAGCATATTAGGTGGCTTTCAGATATGTAACCAGTTCTGTTCATATTGAAAGTAACAACATTTACAATACGAAAAATGCCATTACTCCTTAGTTGACACTTCTTCATGCTTTAATCAGGTGGGATAAATCCATTTTTCATCCACACATTGATATAGTGTTGCCTATGGCTGTGTCCAAGCAAGCAAGTTTGTGTCTGTGTCACACATGTTCTAAATATGGAAACACAGAAACATGGAAATAGTCAGCAGAAAAGGACTGCTTGGCCATGCCAGTATGCCCAGATGTTCTCTGCCTAGTCCATCTCTACAGAACCTAACTGCTTTCTAGTGACCCTTCCTCCTTTCTCCCTATCAAAAAATATTCCCCCATGTCTATCCAAAATATGCTTGAAGCCTCCTAATGTTTTCACTGCCACCATGTCCTATATGCAATAGAGTTAATGTGAGTGACCTTTATTTTCATTAGGCTGTACATGGACTGTGCACTGGGCAATTTATGTGAGGATGACCTTTTGACTATAGGCCCTAATTTTTCTTCTGATTTATGATTCATCCAGGGCAGCCTTAATGAAATGCATTACCTAGTAGTGACATGCCTATATTTAGCTTTACAGATGGGAGAACAGAAGCACAGTGAGGACATTTGGCACTTCCAAGAACAGAAAGTAAGGCCCCGTCCACACTACACCTCTCAGACCCTGTAACTGGACAGAAACCATTACAGCCGGGGAGTGGTACAGTGTGTCCACACTGCAGTGGTGACTGGTATGAGACCAGTACAGCCAGTCCACACCTCAGGAACCGGGCGACATTTACAGCGGTGCCCAATCCCACAATGCAGCTCGCACTGTGCTATGGGCCCTGCAGGGAACCATTACTGCCTGTCCACACTACTGCCAGTAACATTATTGAGGCGGGACCAGTTTCATAACCATTGTTGAAACCACCTTATAACGGTTACAAAAATGCCTTCTGTAATGTTACAGGTGTAAATGCAAACCATGGCACTCTGTAATGTTTCAGAGGTGTAGTGTGGACAGGATCTTTGTGATCCAAGGGAGATTTAAACCTGGGATCTCTTGCTTAACAAGCTTGTGCACTAATAACTTGACAACACTGGCTTCTTGTGATTTCTGTTTAAAAATATAAAGCATCTGTTTCTTTACTCTGTATATTTAATTGTTATAACTCAAACCTCAGTTTTAGAGAGTATGGTCATATCATTACTACAGCTACAGGATAATGACTGGGCTTGGGGGCAAGATGGCAGCAGCTGTGAGAGAGCCAGAGCACTAGCTCACTGATTTTAGTTGTTTTTTTTATTTTCTGCTCGTTTTACTTTGCCTTTTTAGTTTATTCTTTTAGAATTTATGATTTAGATTAGTTAGGGTCAATGAAGTGAGGTAGATTAGTCAATTTTTTTTTTTTTTTGGATAATTTTTTGTTATCATTTGGGTCCCATCATGCTGGTGGTAACAGTATGCTGCAGGGCATTTTTGGTGCTTTGCTCTGATTAGTGTGGTGGTGGTAGTGTTGGAGCAAGAGACCAAGATCTAAGGTGATTTATTTGAGATCTTTAGCAGAGTCTATGCACTGACAATCCACTTCATTTTTTCATATTATCCCTGATTTGTGTTTTATCAAGGAAGCACTCCTGTAGGCTAATAGTGCTCCTCAAAGGTGGTTGCTTTGCATTTTTTTCTTAGTCGAAAAGCATTTTCACTGAGGCAGCAAATTAATGAGACTGGTAGATGGGCATTTGCTTTTTGCCTGATTTTACACTGGAATATCAGAAGGAAGGGAGTTCCACTGGCCAAGGAGGGATTGCCATCAAGGACAGAGAGGAATCAGAACAACTAAAGACTTTTGGGCCGTAAGTTTTGCTGGTGTTTTAAAAGCCTGGACTGCCTAGAAACATGGTTATTGGGGTACCATTAACTTGCTTTTGCTGGTGGTTCTCAGTGACGGGCAGGGGTGTTTTTTGGTCTGGGGGACTAGAGGGGAATAGCTGGTGGTGCTGTGTGGTGGAGTTAGGCTACACGCTCAGCTGTGACTGATGGACCACTTCTCTAACTCCTCATTTCCTAGCTACCAAAACGTCAGTTGTGCAAAGTCAATGCTTTTCTCTTTGCTTTCTTCTTTTTTTCTCCTACCCTAGGTTGGTCACCTAGCATAGCTCTTTACTATCCTTACTAAATGTCCTACTAGTTCTCTCTTTTCATTCTTTTTCCATTTCCATCCATCCAGTCCCTGGAATTATGCCAAACACCCAGAGAGGTTTTGTGTAAGGTGCATAAGTGCATTTTCTGTAAAATAAAAATGAAGGCTATTTAGCAGGATTGAATATAGTTAAGAAGAATCAAGAAGAAGAATCAGCATTTATATAGCACTCTTCATACACAGTATCCCAAAGCGCTTTACAAGCAATGCTAGACTGGTAGTGAAGTGACTGAATGTGTGGTGGCAGCCATATTGCATATCATCACCCACACACAGCCTGAATAATTGCATGAACCGGTTTATGGGAAGGGGAATGTTGGCCAGGACACTGGGAATGTTCCTTGCTCTTTATGAAGAGTACCCTGGGTTCTTTTACTTCCACCTGGACACCCACCAGGACAACAGCAGGATAGGCAGAAGGGACCTCAGTTTAATGTCTCATACCAAGGACAGCACACCCCAGCAGTACAGCACCCCCCAATACTGTACTCGGATGCCAGCGATTTTTAGGTGCAAGTCCATCCCAGTGTGGGATGAGAACCCATGACCTTCTGGTCCAGAGGTGGATGTGCTACCAACTGACCCATGCTGACACCTTAATAAAGCCTTTTTAAAGAAAAATGATTCAGAAGCCATATCAAACTAATCAGTTCATGATTAGTACAGTTATACAAAATCCTTAAGGTATTTTCTTAATTCACATTATAAACCTGTTACTGTATGAAGCTAAAAAAAACTGTGGTATGCTTTATAAAAATGCTTAGTCATTATGAATCACAGATATAGAGAGTCAATATCTGTGGAGATACACACTGTACCTTTAATTGAACCAGGAAGTCCCCTGGAACAAACAAACTCCCTTGGTTTTGAAACAACATGATCAGACATGAAACAGCATGTCCAGACATGTAAATAGAAAGAGCTCGGTCAAGTGATCCTACCAAAAGCTATAAAACCTCTTCACTGAGTGGAGGCAGTCCAGTGGGGCTTATCCCTGAGAGAGAGGAGAGAGGTTCTACTGCTACTGTAGAAAAGTTGTTGAATGCAGATTAAAAGGGTCTTAGGAGCTCTAAGATACAGGACTGTAATATGTGAGAAACTACTGATGTTAAGTAGTGATTTTGTTTGCAATTTATTTTTTGTTTAAATTTATTATTTTTCTAACTTTTGAAAAATAAATTTCACACCATGGTGTGTTTTAAACCTGTAAATTTGCCTTGTCTGAGGTTTATTTCCACACATTGTGACATGCAGCCTGCTGGAGAGCTGGGGTTTCAGCCTCTGGGGGGTGTTGGTGCTGTTGGGCTGTCGAAGGACAGTGGTGCATGTCGGCCCCCTGTCCTTTGCCACCCAGGGCTGATTCCTGCTGCCTGCCTGTGGCTGAGTACTGCTTGGCATGTGGGCTTCCCCAGAAATTGCAGACATTGTGGTCTTCGTTTTGGATGGGCGAGTTGTTGCCTAGTGGTTCGGCCCAAGGGACTTGACTGATGGCTGCTGTGGAGACTGGGTTAGCCTCTGGGATGGGGCTGGAGGTCTTCAGCTGGAGGAGATTAGGCCTCTGGGTTGCCCCTGGGGCTCTTGAGGTGGGGGCTGGAGGGTCTCCACTGCTGAGTCTTTGTATGCTGTGGGGTCACCTGCCCCTGCTGTAGTTATTGGGGGGGGTCCATTAGCAAGCTGAATACTGAGTTTGGATGTTATATCTGCAGTCTGGGTTACTTGCAAGGATGAACTGCTCCCTTTTATCAAATTATCTGTGACTTTTCATGTGTACAGTGGATTGCTGGAGTGAGAGTTCAGCTAATGTGGACTATGCAAAAACTGAACTGGTTGGGGGTGAGAGCCTCAGCTAGGCACTATCACATATTGTCTGTACTGGTGATCTGTCTGTTTTCTACCTTCACTTCTCGATCCGGAAATATTCTTAATTTATTGGGGCTTCTTTTGGGATTAAAATTGGGAGGGTGATTGGGTTATTTAATTTAAGTTTTGTATTGGTTCTGTGTTATTAGGTATTTAGTTTTGGTGGTTGTGTTTGGGTATTTACCCAGTCAGGTGTTACTCCTCCTCCGAGCTCCGGGGCCTTCACCCCTCTAACTGTCCTCCATTGCCTGCAGTTGTCTACAGATGCTGCAGAGCTTTGGGGATAGTAGGTAGGAGGAAAAGGGAGGGCCTGACACCTGGAGGAGGGAGGGGAGTGGGGTGGCTGGATTGGGATAGTGGGGACTAGGAGATACCCGGGGCAAATGGGTCCCAGATCATGGACCTTCGTGTCTGGTACCCATAACCAAGGGCTCCATATTTAGTGGGCTGGTGGCTCAGCCGGCCTCTGTGTCTCATCCTACTCAGGCGATGTTGTATAATGCCAGGTCCATTAAGAACATGACAGCTATTATTGCCAATCTTGTTGGGTCAGCAGACCTGGTGTGCATCATCGAGACCTGGCTGGATGAAAATTCTGGCCCCGTTCTATAATCAGTTAGTCTAGCTGGGTTCTCAGTGATACACCGCCAGAGGCAGGATTGCAGGGGAGGGGGTGCAGCAGTCTGTTTTAGATTGGAATTGGACCTTGTAGCTGTACTTGTGGGAGGGACAAAATCCTTTGAGTGTACGGTGGCCGCAGATATGGAATGCAGGATTCTTCTCATATACTGTCCACCTGGGGGCAAGAAGCAATTCCTGCAGGAAACCATGGACTTTTTGACATGGTGTTGGAGTCGCCTAGATTGATGGTTCTGAGTGACTTCAATGCCTTGGTCGATGACGAACTCTTGCATTTTGTTCAGAATTTCCTCCAGCTTATGAGTTCACTGGGTCTCACACAGGTGGTTACCTCTACAACACACAATCATGATCACTCATTGGACCTGGTCTTCCTACTGGGGATGGAGACATCCGACTTGATGGTAGAACCATTTGGGTGGTCTGACCATCACACTGTAAGGTTCAATTTCCAGGCTCCCCCCTTTAGGTCTGCCCCTGTGGAGATGGTTTAATACCGCCCGTTAAGGGGAATAACTCTTGACCTATTGGGATTCCCAAGTGAAGCATGGGTCCAGAGAATCTGGTGCAAGCCTATAATAAGGCTGTGACAGAGGCTCTTGATTCCATTGCTCCTGTCCATGTTCATCCCCTCACCCTTCACCCCCAGACCCCATGGTTTGATGGGGCATTGAGGGAGCTGAAGTGGGTGGGTCAAAGGATAGAGCGTTGCTGACAGAAATCGGGTCTTGAAGCTGACAAGCTTGGATTGATGGACCATTATAGGGATTATCAATTGGCTGTCTCATGTGAGAAGGCAGAGTTCCTGTCCAATGAGATTGCCGCAGCATAGAATTGACCAGCTCATCTCTTTGGAACTGTGGAAAGACTGTGCAATCCAGCTTGTCTGCAGGTTTGTAGAGTGATTTCACAGGAAAAGTGTGATGAGTTTGCTCGATTCTTGCTGATAATGCTGCCGACATCAGATCCGAGATCTGTGCAGCTCATTCTACATTGGTGGGAGGTTGTACTCCTAGGTTTTGCTTGTGTGACTTTGACTGGCTGGCCATCATGGATGTCATGCAGCTTGTCCAGAATGTGCAGCCAACCTGCTGTAGTTTGGATCTAGGTCCAACTTGCCTTCTGGTGGGGTGTGTTGGTGTCATCTGCCCGGTCCTAGCAGAGATAGTCTGGTGTTCGTTGCAGTCAGGTGAGTTTCTGGACTCCATGAAAAAGGCAGTGGTGACACCCCTCTTTAAAAAAGCTTCTCATGACCTGGATTGTCCTGCTAACTACAGACCAGTCTCTAACCATCCCTTTGTGGTGAAGGTTGTTGAGAAAGTGTTGGCACAGCAGCTGGAGAATCATTTAATCATCCATGATATATATGATTCTCTCCAGTTGGGATTTCGGAAGAGACATAGCATGGAGACTGGCCTTGTTCATGTGCTCAGCAATCTCCTGATAGCAAGAGATCAGAAGAGCCATTCCATCTTGGTTCTTCTTGATCTCTCTGCAGCATTCAACACCATGGATCATGGAGTGTTGCTTGAGCATCTGTGTTTCATCTGTGGTCTGTCCTGTATGGTCCTCAGATGGTTCCATTCTTTTCTCACTGGTAGATCTCATAGAGTGGTGTCTGGAGTGTGTTCCTCTATCTCATTCTCTCTGCCATGTGGGGTGCCACAGGGCTTGGTGCTGTTCAACATGTTTTTCGTGGTGTATATGCTACATTGGGAGACATTGTAAGATAGTATGGGCTGGGTTTTCACTGCTATGCAGATGATACCCAGCTCTACCTGTCTTTTGTGCCCAAACAGGATAGTACTGTCTTTGTGTTTAACAACTGCCTTGCTGAGATCCAGGACTGCATGACTACCAGCTGGTTGAAACTGAATCCTAACAAGACCAAGGTGTTGGTAGTGGACCGGACCCAGGTCACCGGGTAGAGGGGTCAGTGGCTGGTTAGGCCTCCAGGATTTGGCTTGGGGGCCAGCAGCTACTGACCTCTAAGCAGGCATGGAATCTGGGTGTTATTTTTGATGATAGGCTGATGTTGCATTCTCAGTTGTCGGTCATTGTCAAAACCTCTTTTTATCATCTGAGGAATATCACCCAGATTAAGCACCTTGTTCCGTCTGATGACCTTCCAACTTTGGTCCACTCCTCTGTGACCTCCCACCTTGATTACTGTAACTTCCTGTACCTGTAGCTGCTGGAGGTTGATATCTGTTGCTTGTAGCTAGTGCAGAATGCAGCTGCCAGGTTGCTGAATGGGTTGTCTCAATCCAGCCATGTTACACTTGTGCTGTCTGAACTGCACTGGCTGCCAGTTCAGTGGTGGATCACCTTCAAGGTCAGTTTGCTGACCTATAAAGCCCTATATGGACAGGGTCCAAGTTACCTGCAAGAGCTCCTTCATCCCTACTGCCCTCTCCAACCACTCCACTCTGCCTACGAGGGATTGCTAGAGTTTCCCAGGATACATTTGAAGACATCTGGGGCTCACGCTTTTGAGTTTGTGGCCCGTACCCTGTGAAACTCTCTACTCGTCGGATATGAGAGTGCCTGACTGTGGAGGGCTTTAAAACTGCTTTAAAAACTCATTTGTTTGCACTTGCCTTCCCTGAATATTAGAATGAGTTTATGTTCTGTTGATTTTATGACTGAATACTTATTTGCTTTAGTGTACAGGCAGTATGATCATCTGGGAATAGTACCTTTTTAAAAATAAAGTGAATTGAACGGAATTGAATTACAAAACTTACACACACGTGTAAGGGTTTTCTGACTTTCTTTAACACAGTGTTTATGCTTTCCCCAGGAAACAGAAATTATGAAAGAAATTATCTTGAATGGACCTGTGCAAGGTGAGCAATAAATAGCTGTTGATGGGAACATATATTTTAATGTATTCAATTTTCAGTTTGATATTATTTGCCCCCTTCCTAGTTAGCTCCCCCACCTCAAGTTCTGACTGCCCTGTCCATGCTTCTGTGCTTTCACAGCACCTTTGGCTTTTCTCCAGTTTCTTTGTCAGATTTCACAGTTTCCTCCCTGGAAATGCTTCCTGAGCAGTCCAAGCAAAGAAAGACCATGGTGCCATTAGCACCAGTACACAAAAAGAGCTTTAACCACCACAGAGATTATGGACACCAAAGTACGCATCAAAGTGAGATTGGAGCACATTCTCTGTGTATGCTTTCCCACTCTCCTTGCCCAACTCTGTGTAGACACACAGAAAGACTCACACCAAGAACCCTGTACCCAAGAGAGTTCTCCATCTGATAGACTTCATTACTCCCTGGTAACCCAACTAGAATGCCAAACTTGTGACATGAACACATATTCCCCAACACAGAGGGTGATCTGATGAGCTCTTTACTGCTAGAGCAAAATTTCAATATCCCAGGAAGACTCGTCATACAAAAGAAAGAAGAATAGTCTCAGTCACTTTGTATTTGTAGAAGTGAGGAACTGCTAAAGTGGATCCAAATCACTATTAGACAAAAGAGAGGTTCTGCATTTACTCACCAAAAAATTACATAACCACTTTCCTTGTAAAGTTATCTTGTTTTTTAATCATATAACACTACCATTGTGCCAATGTTTCACTTAGAGTTTTTTCAAGCCACGTGATCCTAACATGTAAGGTATCTGGCATTAACTTTGTGATGCATAAATTCATAAATTTACAGCAAGGTGTCTTACATATTAGGAACATAAGCCTTGAAAAAGAAAAGTGTTTATATAAATTTTAGTGTGTGAAAGCTGAAACCTCTCTTTTGTCTCTGTACCATAAAGGCATTATGCCAGCTTTTTTCAATTAATTTAGTAAATCATTATAAAGAAACCTATAACACAAATATACAGAAAATCTTCAAGTAGCAGTGGAGCCACACAGCTTATGTAGACTAACATATTCCATGAACATGCACTGCCTCTGCTAGCAATCACAGAGCAATGTGGATGAAAGCACTAAGCACACATCTGTTGCAATTAGTGACTTTCTCACCACTAATGTTTTTCTGGTGTCTTCTGACTTATTTTTAGTCCATTCAGAGGGGGTTCTATCCTCATGCTATCCCTTATGGACTGTAACTGGGGAAGTCAATGTCTACATAAAAGTAAAGAAAAATGAGAAGGATATTCATATTTGGAAGACTGTAACATGGTTGATCCCTGTCCTAGTTAAAGGGGTGACTATATATTGTGTTTTACTCCCTTCCAACTTTCTACAGTATATATGGTGACATCCATTTTCCCTACCTGTCACAGGTTGCACTACCACATTTTCCTTTATCCTAGGAGATAAAGACTTCATGTTTATGTCCTCCCCACCTTTCTCCCTTGTCAGTTTGTTACCCTGTCTTCTTATTCTATTTCCTTCTTTCTGCTTGTTTCTGTTTAGAGCAGTAACTGGCATGGTATGTTTCAGTTCCACTCAATAAAAAATAATTAGACCACTGACCTACTGTAGTTAAACAATTGTGCCCCATGGCCTAGATATTCAAAGGTGTTGCACCTGGCACAACCCCAGAAATGCACCCTTGTGCTATATTCAAAAAGAGAAATTGCACTGTACAATTTCTGATGGGCTGCAGTGCAAAGATAATGTATATGGCTCATCTCCAGGGGTCGTGCTCATGCATATGTGGCATACCTCAATATTCAGCTGAGATGTGCAGTGCACCTGCCAGCACATTCCAGAGATGTGCCGCCTACATAGGCACAAAGTTGAGCATGTATAAATCATGCTCAAGTGGTAGCCACCCACAGGTGAGCTGCCATATTGCAAGGCACAACACAGCAGCTGCCAGTTGTGGGTGGCTACCCCATCCCCAGAATACCGTATACATGCACCCACAATATTCCCTTGTAGTCTAGGGGTGCCCCCCCTTCCCATCCTGTACCTTGATTGCAATAATGGATAAAGTATTATTTCCCTGGTAGTCCAGTGGTACCCCCCTCTGATCCATAACCCAGATCACTGTAATAATGAAATATTTAATTCCCTGGTAGTCCAGTGGTACCCCCCTTCCCATCTGTAACCCCAATCACTCACTGCAATAATGAAAGATTTAATTCCTTGGTGTTCCAGTGATACCGCCCTCTACATCCGTTACCCCGATCACCTTAATGGACACCGTATTATTTCCCAGGTAGTTCAGTGGTAGTCCCCTTCCCATCCACAACCCCGATTGCTATAATAATGAAAGATTTAATTCCCTGGTGGTCCAGTGGAACCTTCCTCCCCATCAGTAACACCGATCACTGTAATAATGAAAGATTTAATTCCCTGGTGGTCCACTGGTACCCCATCCCCATCTGTAACACCGATCATCCAAAACTACATCCCCACATCCTTGGTAGACTAGTGGTCCTCCCACTCACACAGGACCAAATCCCATTTCACTACCTTCCCCAGGTCACTGGCAGGCAGCAGACCTGCCTGTACACCTACAGTAAGTGCTGCAAGCTTATTGGTCCACACTGATGACCAATGGGCTTGCAGTGTGCACTGTACTAGTCATTCATGACTTTGTGAATGAATTGATTCACAAAGTCATAAATTACTAGTACAGTATATGCTGCAAGCCCATTGGTTGTCAGTATGGACCAATGTGCTTGCAGCACGTACTGTAAGCTGTCATTCAGTGGGCAGCCATGGAGGTGTGCAGGCAGGTCTCCTGCCTACCAATGACCTGGGGGGGGAGCAAGGTGGGATGGGATCCTGTGTGGGTGGGGGGACCACTAGATTACCAAGGATGTGGGGATGTGGTTTCAGGCAACTGGGATTACGGATGGGGAGGAGTTACCACTGGACCACCAGGGAATTAAATCTTTCATTATTACAGTAATCAGGGATATGGATGGGGAGGAGGGTACCACTAGACTATGAGGGAACTATAGATTTGTTCAGTATGGGGATCGAGGTACAGATCGGGGAGGGGGTACTACTTCGGTATCTGGGACAGGGACCGGCTACTGTTCAGGGTGCCAGGTGCATTTCACTAGCCAGTCCTGCACAACTCATGCAAATGGGGTCATAAAGACATGCAAATGGTCCTATTTGCACCTTGCATGTATTATGGCTCCATTTGCATATTTGGGTCTGAATATCCAGAATTTGCACCTGGCATATCTCTGCAGTGCTGGCACAGTTCCCATTCCTGGTATTCAGACCTGTCTGGGGGATGCACTGGTACATTGTATTTGTGCTGCAGTCATTTTTTGATATATATTCAGACGAGATGCACCATGACATATCTCTTTTGAATATATCCCCTTGTTGCTCCAGCTCAACTCAGTTGCATGGAGCAACCACTTGCACCATTGCCAGGTGCACTTTTAAATATCTAGCACTGTTGGCCCAGTGGCGCTGAAGGTTGAGGTGCTGGACACCACACCTCACTCCACGCTGGCGACCCGGGTTTGGGAATGAGCCCGGGTCGTTGGGGTTCAGCAGGGGAGGACTAGGATCGAGTGTCCGATGACAGCTCTCCAAGTCCTGGGGAAAGGGTGGGATGCACACCATGCTCTGGTGGTTCCTGGGGATGCCCAGAGGTACTACAGATGTGCAGGTGCCAAGAATGGGGGGAGCACGGCAGACATACGCACATTTGTGCATGGACGTCATTGTTCATCCGTGCTCCTGTCAGGGGAAGAATAAAAGGAAAAACAGCAGCACAGTCTGTGGCAGCTTGATGGCTGCAGCTTCACCAGACGGCGATGCCTGGAATAGACGTATGCCGGTATTGGATCCTGGCCAGGTGTGGGGGCATGGTGGGAGCCCCTCTCAATGATACAGCTGAGTATGCCAGCTGGGCTCATCAGCTTCGGGGTCAGCATTGATGGAGGAACGGTGGCTGGAAATAGGCAGGTTTGTGGCTGCAGGGTGAAAATAAAGATGTTAAAAAAAAAATATCTAGCACCATATGTATTGTTGTCCTGATGTATTCTGTTTTGGAAAGTAATCTGAAGTTCCTGTGTTTTAAGCCGTTTTCCTGGTGCTGCAGCATCATGCCTTGCAGTCAGCCTATTTGGGGCTATATTTCAAACTGCCTCCTTCTAAGGCCAAATGTGTAGCTCCCACACCACTGATACCTCCCTATAGTGTCAGTCTGGTGTAATTTGTTGATTTGCTCCATCTTACCACACTGACTAGAGAAAGCACTGGATGGAAGAAGAGGAGTCAAGAGAGAGAGAGAGAAAGAGAGAGAGAGAGAGAGCCTTTTTTTCCTTCCTAACTAGTCTGCATAGCTGGTATACTGACTGTTCTGTAACTTTAAACATATACAAGTAAGAGCTTTCACAATGTTTAGCTGGCTAGGCAATGCCTCAGCTCAGCTACACAGCCCAACACAGCCATGTTGCATGCTTTGGACTACTCAGGTGGCAGCAAAAACAGAGAAACTCCCTGTTTCTTAAAAGTAGAGAGAAGGTTGTTTTTTATCTTTTCGCAAATAAGAAACTCCACAGAAGGTGAGTTGAACAAATGTTCACCATGCAAGTGCCAGATAATTATATGCAGCATGTTACAGTATATCTTAGTCACTGTAACCTCCTCTTTAAGGAGAGAGCACATTTACAGTACTAGAGGGGAAACATTTAGAGACAGTGTATGTTTGGGTATAACGTATGTGCAGTATATGAAGCATAATGATGCAACCATGTATAATGAAAAACACACACAAAAGTGATTAAAAATAATTTAGTTTGTCTGGGGCCCTTTCCTAAAAACGAGAAAAAAAGACATGTTAAAAATATTATAAATGGTTCCCAGATTTAAATAAAGCCTAAAGCAATTGTCCTTACCTGTTACTTGCTTGATAAGGGGTTCTAAGAGGTTGACTGGCTTTACTGCCCCATGTTCTATTGGGAAAGAGGACCGAAGTGCATGATCTTAGGAAGAGCGAGAGGCATGGTTTTCTACTAGGGTTGCCACCTTGGGATGCAAAAAAAAAAAAATGGACACCTACTCCTCCCCTGATACTACTACCATCACTGCAATTTCTTTAATTGTGACTGTATCTTATGACCTCACTAGCACCTGTTTCCCAGTGTAGCAGTCTTTTTATTTTTGTTTTGTTATGATTCCTCCTGATAGATACCAACCAATGAGCTATTTGTTGTTCACAGCAGTCATACTAGAAATCAATGAGCTCAATCAATATATCCTTCTGATTGTACCCCGTCTCAGAAAAATCAAACCTGACTCCTGTTATCGCAAGTCAGTGGGCACTCGCACTGTCACACAGACTGCTTCGCCTCTATTCCGCCCCACTCACTCTGCTCTCCTGTGGCTAGACTGACTCTGTCACACATGGGAAGAGTGTTAACTTGTCAAAGCTATGAAAATCAATGTCAAAAGCATTAGTTTAGGTTGCATCATGTCTCTAGCTCTGACTACTCTTCTGGCCGCTCACTGACAGGAGTGTCTAATTGCAATGTCAAGACTTGCCTAAACTGTGTTTAATTAAATGCCCTCACCACACCTCACACTTCTAGTTAGTTGACTCATCACACTCCTGCTACAAGTCAGTCATATCACATCACAGTGCACTTTCATGTGGTGGCGCATAGGTGCAGAAATAGTGCAAACAAACAGCAGATTACTCTGTTCCACTGGCAAGCGGCATGGCAGTGGAAAACCGTCCAGGTGGCAACCTTATTTCCTACTTCATGAAGAGTGTTTTTATATTCCTCTGAGAATAAAGATACTGTATGTTCAGTGTAAAACTTCATGGTCCAAACCTGAAAAAGAAAAGATATTGATTGTGATACTTGCCTGCATGAAGAAAGTCTTCTGGAAGGCATTAGACTAAAGTTCTCTAAATTCATATGTCATAATGGCCATGTGGATGAACTAAAAAGGATCACAGGAAGTCAGCGAAGGAGAGGAGTCCAGATCAGCAGTGGAAGCTGAGTAGTGCCGACATGCTGCAGAGCAAGATATTATACGGTCGAGGTCATGTGTGAATAATAGCGCAATAAAATCCTCGCAGATAAAATAGTGTCAATAAAAACAGCTACTGTATGTGTAAATAATTGTGCAGTCATTACAATGCAGTACACATACAGTAGCTGTTCTCATTGATGCTGAGTAGTATAAGTGCATAACTGTGTGGTGCTTCACTGTGCAGACAGCATGGTATACAGGTTAGAGTCACTTGCTGTGAATGACATACCTGAAACCATCTAACCAGGGTCTGAATCTTAGGTTTTGTTTTGTCTTTTTTTTTGTTTGCTGTCACCCCCCCCCAAGTAATAATAGTAAATTTCCACCCCCAAATGTTTTCTCCCAACAGAGGTGATTATATATATTTTAAGGGAGTGCATGGGGTGGGCAAGGCCCCCTGAGGGGGGGTGCAGGAGGCATAGCCCCCTGTAGAAAATTATTGAAGTGCATGCTTTTTAGGTTACAGTACTTATTGCTGGGATAGTTGTATTCTTTTTGATGGTATCTGAAGTTTTGACTGCAGCTGCTCTCTAAACAGAAGCATTGTGAAGAAAAACTTGACCCACAAAGTGCAATCAAATTGCCAAAAATTCATGCTTCACAGAATTCGCAGAGTTTTCAGAACACCCCGAAACTTTGAATTGCATGATTTGCACAAACTTTTTGGTGGAATTCGCTTTTTCAAATGTGAAGTGTGAAATTCGCTGGGACAGTACGAAATTCTCTGGCAAAATTCCATGCTCTGTGTTAAAATCTGTGAAATTCACAACTGCAAATTGCATGGAATTGCTCTGCAAATTGCGCAAGATTCACAAATTAGTTCATGGAGTGAATTTTACAGACTGCACACCTCTATCCATAAATCAGCCCCCATGGCCAACGTTCTCCCCCCCAAGTTGTGTCCGCCACAGAATTTTATTAGAAATCTATCCCCCAAGTTTTTCCTACTTCCCCCAATTTGTGTACCCCCTGAGTTCCATTAGTAAGTCTACCCACCCCCTAACTTTCACCTTCCCCAAGTAGGGTTTGTGGTTTGTGAATCTGTGTGTATCTCTGTAGTGTTATTCACATTCTCTGTGGCTGTCACTGTTCTTTGCTTGCGCTATCTTTATTTGTGCTGTTTTGTATGTGCGGTTTTGGACCACGCTATCTTATATATGCTGCTTTGACCTAGACCCAGCAGGATTGATCTCTAGCCAATAACATGACCTAGAGCTGTGAATGAATCATTTTGTTTTACTGCTTAGAAACAATGATTTAATTGATATTACTTTGAAAGCCTTGATGTATGACACCTAGAGAGGCTTTGCTATACTGAAAAATACTGTAATGACTTTGCTATCCTGACAACAAAGCCATATTGGTGTAATGTTGATTTGACCTTTCGGTAATACCATGCATCAGTGATGTCGTGAACCTGAATTGTGGTCTACTGGTGCTGCCACTATCTCTATGAAAAAGACTGATGTTTACATAAATAATGTTTTCCACTGCAAAGTCTTCATACTACGAACATTAAGAAGTGATAACATCCAAATAGAAACTCTCTGTATGATTAAAAATATGATGGACCCCCCCCCAAAAAAAAAAGAAAAGTCCTGGTGATCCTGATGAAGTAGATTTCAATCCATGAAACATTAGTGTACTAGGTAGCCTTAACATTTCTGGTGCTTTGTCAAATAAAATACAAAAATTAAGTAAGTCACTGATGCCAGTAGATGTGCAGCTTAGAACATGGCCCTATTGAGGCACACTCCTCCCCTTTTATCTGT
This sequence comes from Neoceratodus forsteri, assembly GCA_016271365.2. Classification (NCBI taxonomy): domain Eukaryota; kingdom Metazoa; phylum Chordata; order Ceratodontiformes; family Ceratodontidae; genus Neoceratodus; species Neoceratodus forsteri. Next base: position 795,778,933 of record CM057454.1, read on the forward strand.
TATCTTTCACAGTGCTTGAGAATCTACTGGAGCAGTATTGTTTTGGCATATACAATAATTAAGCAATCATGCCCGACAGGGTGTGTGCCGTGCTGGGATAACGTCACGCCTCAGGTGGTTGGGCACAAGGCCACAGACTGAGTGCGTCCAATAACTGAGGCATGACGTTATCCCAAATGACACACACCCTGGAGGGCATTATTGCTATTATACAATGGCTTGTTGTTATACAGAATTTAAAAAAATCATTTTAAAGATGTTTTTGTGTGGAAAAATATTTTTGTTTTTCAAAAGAAGGTGAAACAATGAAACATATCATCAAGCACATCAAGCAGCACATAATCAAGCAAAAGTTCATCTACAGGTTCACAGTGAGGCTGAGACTAGACCTGTGATGTTGTACTGGGAAACATCATGGGTCCAGCCCAAGACTGACCAATCAGAGTCCAGAACTTTTTCTTGCCATTATATAATTGTTCATCTTCCTTAGAAACAGAGTTTGTCTTCAGAAAAAGACCAATGATCCATCGAGTCTGTTTGCATATACTGTACTACCTGTATATACGCAGATAAAAGGGTCAGTCAAATGTCTCCCCGACGTCTCAGCTAAGCGTGGCATAGAGTGCATTTGGGGAGGGGGTAGTGAACAGAGCAGGGGAAGGCCTTGGATTCCTGATTCATTTAGTAAGAAATTACCTAGTGAACACGTCGATTGAGGCAGCCAAGCACAGCATGGAAAATCTGGCTGAGTGATTGGCTGCATGATCATCCTCCCTGGCCTTCTCTGATTAGGTATTAGGCATAAGAAGGAGTACTGACAATATTAGAAAAAAGGAGATTGAATTATTTAATGAATGGTTAAAAAAATGGCATCAAGAAATAGGGATTCTTTTTTTTTGCCTTGGGGGGCTTCTGGGAGAAAAGTTCTTCAAGTTTGATCGACTGCACCTAACAAAGGAGGGGGTGAGTGCACTTGGGCAGAAGTTCGATGTATACATAGGGTGTTAAAAAGAGACGATGGGAAGTATGAAACTGGGGAACCTATCAGAAACAACATAAAAGATGGGAACAGAGGATGGAGGAGTACATAGAGGAAGTTTGGAATTTAAACTAGGAGCAGGAGGTGGCAAGTGGTAAGAGACATGCAGAGACCACAGGTTGGAAAACCATATGAGCTTACCCCCATAACAGTGACAAAGGGCAAATGGCAAGAACTATTGGTGATGCTAGGAAAGGAGGGTAGGATGGGAGGGGTGGGAAAGGGTGGAAGGTGGTTATCCTTAATGCTAGGAGCCTAGGGAGGGAAAACTGCAGAGTTACATGTGCTCATGGCAGAGGGAGATGTGGACATTGCAGCCATCACAGAAACATGGGCCACCCAATACAATCACTGGGACCTGTCTGTACCAGGGTAAAGGTTATTTCTTAGGGACAGGGTGATTGGGAAGGTGGGGTGGCACTATATGTGAAGGAAGCACTGAAGTGTGTAAGGGAGGAAGGGGAGGAGGGTAGTACAGAGTCACTTTGGATGCAAATCCAGGATTCCAAGAATAGGATTCTCAGAATGGGAGTGGTGTACAGGCCGCCATCTCAGATGGAGGAGTTAGACAGGAAACTAGTGGGACAGATCAGGAGGACCTGTGAGAAGGGTAGTGTAGTGATTGTGGGGGACTTCAACATGCCAGGAGTGGACTGGAGTACCCAAACAAGCAGGAACAGAAAGGAGCAGGTACTACTGGATGCCTTCCAGGACAGCTTCCTGCTGCAAATGGTCAGTGAACCAACCAGGTTAGGGAATACCCTTGACCTTGTGCTGGCAAATGGGGACTTTGTAAGAGAAGTTACGGTGGAAGAACCGCTGTCAGGGAGCAACCACCACTCAGTATGGCTCACATTGGATACGGGCAAGGAAGGAGTGGAATCTAGCACAAGGGTGCTGGACTTCAGGAGGGCCAGCTTTGGGAGGATGGGAGAAGTGGTGAAAGGGTACCTGGCCAGAATTCAACTTAGTATGGACACTAACCTGAGGTGGGAGCTCATAAAACTGGGTGTAGTGCAGTCAACCAAAACCTGCTGCAAGGCCCAGATCAAGAAGGCTAGGGCTAAGAAACCAAGCTGGTTAAGCAAGGAGGTCATGGAAAAGGTAAGGAGAAAAAGAGCTGCCTTTAAAAGGTACAAGAGAACGGGGGGAAGACAGGGAGGAGTACTTGACAGAGTCGAAGGAGGTAACTTGGGCAGTAATGGGGAGCAAAGGCATCTACAGAGCTCAGGCTGGCACAAGGCATTAAGAATGGGGAGAAGGACTTCTTTAGGTACATCAGGGAGAAAAGGAGCTGTAAGGACCACATAGTAGGGATTAGGAAGGGGGAGGATGGGTGGAAGCAGGGTGCAATAAGGCAGAAGCACTAAATGATTACTACTGCTCGGTATTTAGTAAGGAGAAGAGGAGGGTGACATTCAAGGGGGGAGGAACAGCAGAAACAGGGGGGAGGGGTGACAGATGGGGAAATCATGGAGGGCAGCGTTCGGGAGGGTTTTAAGGCACTGAGGGTAGACAAGGCGCCAGGCCCAGATGGCATCCATCCCAGGGTACTGAAGGAGCTGACAGAGGTCCTTGTGGGACCTTTGGCAGACCTATTTAATGCCTCACTACACTCGGGGTGTGCACCTCAGGACTGGAGAATGGCTCATGTGATGCCCCTCCACAAGCGTGAGCCCAAGGATGAACCGGGGAACTACAAACCAGTGAGTCTCACATCCATTCTGGGTATGCTAATGGAGACTATCCTGAAGGAGAGGCTGGTGGCCCTCCTAGAGGCTAAATGACTACAGGACAGCAGACAGCATGGCTTCATATGTGGCAGATCCTGCCAAACCAACCTGGTGGAGTTCTATGACTGGGTAACTAGGCAACTGGACAGAGGCTATGCAGTGGATGTCCTATATCTGGACTTCAGTAAGGCATTCGACTCAGTGCTGCATGGAAGGCTGGGAAGTAAGTAAGAAGGCACAGGGGCAGGTGCAAAGCTAGTGAGATGGGTAGGGAACTGGATTCAGGGAAGGCAACAGAGGGTGCTGGTGTGTGGGGAGTGCTCACACCCAAGGGTAGTGACTAGTGGTGTTCCACAGGGCTTGGTGTTGGGACCAGTGTTGTTTGGGAAATTCATTGCAGACATATCATTGGACATCAGGAGCAAGATCAGCCTGCTTGCCGATGATACTAAGGTAGGAGCAGTGGTGGATGACCAAGGGGGATGGCAGGGGTTGTAGGATAATCTGGCAAAGCTTGAAACCTGGTCAGACACCTGGCAACTGGGGTTTAATGCCAAAAAGTGCAAGGTGCTGCATTTTGGGATTAAGAACCCAAAGAGGAGCTACAAGCTAGGGGGAGTGCAGCTAGCCCAGACAGAGGGGGAGAAGGATTTGGGGGTGCTCATTACAGGGTCAATGAACAACTCAGCACAATGTAGGAAGGCAGCTGTAAAGGCCAACAAAATGCTGGGTTGCATTGCAAGGGGTATATCCTTGAGGAGGGAGGAGGTGATTCTGCCACTGTATAGGTCATTGGTTAGACTGCACCTGGAGTACTGCATGCATACTGGTGCCCGTATCTGAAGAGGGACATTAAGTTACTGGAACAGGTGCAGCGCAGGGTGACAAAGATGGTTAAGGGGCTGGGGGACTTATCATACGAGAGTAGGCTGAGGGAATTGAACATGTACTCGCTGGAGGAGAGGAGGGACGGGGGGACATGAATGAAACATTTAAGTACCTGAAAGGAATAAACAAGACTGGTACAGAGGGGCTGTTCAAAGTAAGGGAGGGGAGGGACACCAGGGGCCATGATATGAGACTGGAAGGAGGAAGGTTCAGGAGGGAGATGAGGAGACACTGTTTTACAGAGATGGTAGTAGCTGGGTGGAATGCATTACCTGCAGAAGTGGTATCCAGTAGAACAGTGGACTGCTTCAAAAGGGGATGGGACAGGACTGAGGGGAGGGTCAATGTAGGGGAAGGGTGGAAGGGAGGGTCAGCTGCAGAATAAGGGGTGCTTGCTGCACATTCAAGCAGACTTGATTGACCTCTAGGCCTTCATCTGCTGGCAAATTTCATATGTTTGCATGTTCGTATGGAACTTAGCTGGCACTCCCCCACAAACAGGGGTTGGGAACAAACACATTAAACAAAAGGGGATTAAAAGGGGCTGTGAAGGGGGTAAGGCAATTACTAAACAGAAAATAAGACAAAAAGGATGGAAGAAAATTGCTCTTGTTGGTTCCTGTAAGGAAATGTGCCTAAACACCAGGAGCTTGGGAAATAAAATAAGCAGTCTGCAAGCATTGATAGCAGATAAAAGATTGGACCTTGTTGCCATCACAGAGACATGGATCATAGAGAACAATGATTGGGACCTCTTGGTCCTGGGCTACTCAGTTTACAGTAAGGCTATGAAGGGAGCCAAGGGGGAGGGATAGCACTGTATGTCTTGAAGCGATGAAAGCCACGACCACAGCATTAGACAATGACAAAAAAAATTGTATCAAATCACTGTGGGTGCAACTCAGCACAACATCAGGCAAAAAGATCCATTTTGGGGTAATAGACAGACCACCAGGGCAAGAAGAGGAGAGGGACAGAGAACTTATGAAATAAATCAAAAGTGTGACACAAATGGGGGAAACAATTGTGGATAGTGATCTAGATTTCCCCGAAGTAGACTGGGGTATTCCAAATAGAAGCCATACAGGACTACCTGCTTACCCAACTGGTACACATTCCAACCAGGCAGTAAGCAATCCTAGATGTAGTCCTCACAAACTCTGAGGTAGTTGGAGCTGTCAGGGTTGGGAAACCGCTAGCCAAGAGTGAACATAACTCTGTCTGGTTTGAGTTATCCCTAGGGAATGTAAAATCTCAATTTCAGGTGGAGGTTCTAAACTTCAAAGGGGCTTACTTTGAAAAGATGAGACAGCTTGTCAGGAACAAACTGTCCAAGGTCCAAGAAATGTCTGCGGTAGAAAATACCTGTGGGCTGGTAAAGCAATCAATACAGGAAGCTGCAAAACTATGCATTAGGAATGTGATGAAAAGAAACAAACACAAGAGACATGTATGGTTCACAGCCCAAGTTAAAAAGGCAGTTAGGATTAAAAGAGAAGCCTTCCACAAACACAAAAGTTACCAGGAGAATGGTGACTGGGAAGAATGCACCCAGAAAAATAGGGAGGTGAAGAATGCAGTAAGGGAAGTGAAGGCAGCAACTAAGCTTTGAATTGCTGCAGGGATCAAATCTGGGGAGAAACAATTTTTTTGGTGACATTCAGGAAAAAAGAAAGAAAGGGGGAGGGATAGTAAGGTTGATAGATGGTGACAGGATGATTGAGAAGGATGGCCAAAAGGCCACTGTCCTAAATAACTTCTGTTCGATATTCACCCCCCAAAAATGCATGACCTATGCCTGAAAGAAGGCTCAAAGCAGCCAATAGGGGGATCCAACAAAGGGAAGGAATGACAATTACCACAGACTGGGTCAGGGTGGCACTAACACATTTCAAAATGGACAGAGCACTGGGGCCTGATGGGTTACACCCAAGAGCACTGAGGGAGCTTGCTTAGGAACTGGCTGACGCCTTGTCATATTTGTTTAGCTGATGGATTCAGATGGTTGTTATGCTGGGAGACTGGAGAAGGGCAAATGTGGGTACACCTCCACAAGGGAAGGAATAGGGAAGAGGCAGGCAATTCCATATCAGTTAGCTTCACATCTATTGTGGTGAAACTAATGGAGACCTTAATCAAACAGAATCTGGTGGAATTCCTGGAAAAGAATGGTCTTCAAGATATCAAACAACATGTGTTTGCAGCAGGAAGATCATGTCAGATGAACCCCATTACATTTTTCAATTGGGTAACTAAGGAACTTGATAAGAGCCATCAAATAGACCTCCTCTACTTTGACTTCAGCAAGGAATTTGACTCAGGGCTGCATAATTGCCTGTTGAAGAAGCTGGAGGACCTAGGTACTGTTAAGAGCATTGTCAGGTGAGTGGGAAATTGGTTTAAGGATAGGAGACAAAGAGTAGTAGTCAATGGGGTGAGATCAAGTGAAAGACAGAGGTCACAAGAGGAGTACCTCAGGGATCAGTCTTGGGCCTGGTCCTCTTTAACATGTTCATTAGTGACATCAGTGAAGGAATCCAGGGCAAGCTTGCCCTCTTCATGGATGACAGTAAACTTGGCAGAAGGGGGACAGTGTGGAAGGGGTTCAAGACCTACAAGAAGACCTCCTCCAGATAGAAAGATGGTCTAATGTCTGGCAGCTCAGGTTTAACATGAAAAAGTGCAAGATGATGGACCTGGGGTAGGGAAATCATAGGACAGAATATTGGCTAAATGGGGTTAAGGTCAGTGCCACCCAGGAAGAGAGGGACCTGGGGGTCATCATATGGGACACTCTATAGCAATTGAGTCATTGCAACAAAGTATACAGCAAGGCAAATAAAATGGGGTGCAGAGAAAGAGGAACTGGCAGTAGGAAGAGGAAAGTGATCCTCCCCCTATATAGGTCCCTGGTGAGGGCTCACCTGAAGTACTGTGTCCAGTTTTGGAGCCCTCATCTAAATATGCATAAAGATAGGCTGGAGGCCATACAGAGAAGAGCAACAAAGATGATTCAGGGCCTCCATGGATTCTCTTATGAGGAGTGAATAAAGTCACTGAACATGTTCTCGCTCAAGACAAGGAGGAAAAGAAGGGATATGATTGAGACTTAAATTTCTGAGAGGTATAAATGAAGTGCCTTACACAGATTCATTCAACACAGTCACAAGCTCAACCTCTAGAGTGCATGAATGGAAGTTGAGGGGAAGGAGCTTTAGGAAGGAACTAAGGAAACTAGTAATGCATGGATACTACTTTTTTCCCAGCTCTCAGATCCTTATATTTTCTGATTTTGATCCAATCAGATCCGGTTCAACATCAGGTCGGATACTACTGTCAAATAAATATAAAAACAAAATGCAGAAATGCTAACAGTTTTTAATTCACAGATACATATACACATATGACATACAACTTTTAAATAAATTTAAAATAATTTCACTCATTTTATTGAGTGTTATTACACATTGTTGTACTCGTACATCCAACTTTTAACTATTTTAAAATCATTTCAGCAGTTGTGCTAGCTTTGAAAGCTGTATCAAATGCCATATGTCCACACTACGTTACTGCTTCTAAATTTACAATACTTAAAAGAAGACAATTCAACATTAGAAATGTTGTAGAAGATTCTGTTTTAAAAAAGTAACGTTTGCATTCTCTGTTGATAAACGAGAATGGCGCTCTGTAATAATGTCCCCTGCATCACTGAACATTCATTCACTGGGAACGCTATTGGGTGGTGCTGACAGGGAGTGTTTCACTAGTCTTACAAGTTTTAGGAAGTGGAGATTGTTTGTTTCCCAGTAATGGATGGCATCAGATGTTATTTTTTTGGGGAGCAGATGTTCCAAAATATATATTTCTATCTCTGTGTTTCTTGATGTGACCTCAGCATTTTTTGCAGCTGTGGGAGAACAGGTATGTCTCAGTAAAAAAAAGTCAAGGTCATTACAAAATGACGAAGAAAGCATGTACGAGAATAACAACCAAAGGACACTTACTTTCCTGTGGCACACCATTACACTGTGTAAAGGTGTCCCATGGGTCCTCAGCCTCAACCTCAGGCTCCTGAATGGGATCCACTCATACATCCTTAGTGCATCTGCACTTGCAATGATTGAGTTCATCAAGTAGTACTTTTACAACTGCATGGGCAAATGTTTTTCCACTGTCCATTCTAAAAAAATGCAATTTGTATTGGGGGTCAAGAAATGAAGCAATTACCAGTTCCTTGGGTGCTTCATAATGCTTAAATCGAGAATCCATTGCTACCAATAGAGCTTTGCGCACAGATAATAAGCCAGGTATCTTTATGTTCTCAACTGCATGATACTGTGAAAGTTGGGATTATGTCTGACATGCAAGCTGATTGCAGGCTTAACCTTCTAGTTTCATGTTCAAAGGGCTTTAATGTGCAGCACACACTTTTTGCAAGCAACCACTGTGTAGAGCTCAGAGTTCTGTTCTCAGTTTCAGAGGCATACACTGTGAGAACTCGCCTCTGTTACAACAGTCTTTCTAACATGTAATAACTGCATTCCACCTGGTTGGAATGTCTTGTATGAGTCTGTGAACAGGCACTTGTAAGCTTTTCTGTAAAGCAGTTCATTTTTCAGTAGCACTGCTGGAGCCTTTAAAATGACCCACTGTAGTGCTTCCAACTGCCAGCAAGTCTTCACAGGACTTTTGCTTCATAATTGCATCGTGGAGGATTAACTGAAGAATATGTGCTAAGCACCCATCATTAGAAACACCACTTAACTTCATTGCTTTTGTTATGTTTGGCCAGAATAAGGGGTGCTAGCTGCACATTCGAGCAGACTTGATAGAACTCTAGGCCTTTATCTGCTGGCAAATTTCGTATGTTTATATGTTCGTATTATCCCTAATGGCTAAATGCCTTTGACTGGCTTGCAGACTCCAATTATCAAGCACCTGCACAAATTCTCTGCATAAATTTTCACCAGCGTGCCTTTGAGTTAAATGTCTAAGCTACAGCATAGTATCACTGTGCTTGTAATTAGCATCTATTCAGTGCACAGTTATCAAGAGGTATGATTCAATGGAATGCTCTGCAGTCCATGTATCAGTGGTGAAACTAATTGCTGGTACAGACTGCAATTCACTTATTAAGTTTTGGCGAAACTTCTCATGCATACATGGAATTATATTGTCAGAGAAATGCCTCCTTGAAGGTGTCACTTACCTTGGTTCTAACACTGAAAGGAGCCTTTTAAACCCCACATTATCAATAATGGAATATGGCTGTTCATCCAAAGCTATCATCTCAGCTATGGTCTGTGATCAGCACAGCCCTTGCATGCTCAGTGGGTAAAGGAAGGGTTCAGGCTAAGCAAGCTTTAAGTGTAGGCTGCTCTTTTTTTAATTTGTTTTGCTGATGGCATTCGTGTTTGGAAAGCTGGACAGGCTTCTCTTTCTGTGCTAACAGCTCTGCATGCTCTGATTTATGCTTATTTTTTAAATGATTAAGCAGGCTTGACATCCCATAACTTTTCACTGATAAACCGCTGCTTATAAAAGTAGGCACAGTATACAGAATACTTTGCTTTCGCATCAGTGTCAGCATCAAGGTAAAAATACTGCCAAACGAAGCATTTTTGAGACATTTTGGTAAAAGGCAATAATGGACAAACATGCACCAGCAGCTTGCTTGCATCTCTGCATCTAAATTAACTGAACTGGCTCCTTAAATAGGCAGTACCTGATTGGGTCGGATACCACGAAAAAAAGGAAAAATCTGACTGGATCGGATCACCGGATCGGATATCCGTGCAACACTAAAGGAAACACTACTTTATTGAAAGAATGGTGGAACCATGGAATGGCCTGCCTGCTGAGTTGGGGGGAGGAAAAACTGTAGCAATATTCAAGCATGGGTGGGATAGAGTAGGCACTCAAATAAAAAGTATTAGAACAGAGAAGGGCGAAAATCAGAAGGGGGATAGGACCCAGGATCAGAAGTAGGTCCAGGGTAAATCATGTGCAGACTTAATCAACTCTCAGTCTCCTTCTGCCATCACTTTCTATGTTTCTACCTCAACTCCCAGGCCTAGTGTTTTGGGAGTTGTCTCCCTCTGCCACCCTACCACCCCCTGATTCCCCAAATAAGACTATGAGTCCCCTTGCTGTGTTTGAACTCATTTAGGGTACCTGCACCAGAACATCCATCAATCTTTTTTTATTTTTATTTATTTATCCCTCACTGACCGGCCCCCTTCCACCCCCCCCCATTACCGCCACCAGGCATCATGCCGGCCTTCGTCTCTTGCCAATTTGAGCTCCAGCTTACCTGGTGTGGTGTGTATACCAGCTTCATCCTGCCAGTCAGCTTCTTTTTCTCCTCTTGATTTTTGTCCCATTGTCCCATGAGCACGGAGCCAAGGTGTGCAATGACACCAATGGCTGAGCCACGCACAGTTCTGCACACCGGGCATCTAGCTAGACTCTGCCCCTTGTGTGGTTCCATTGTGCCAGCCCCCAGGAACCACAAGGGGCCAGTCATGCAGCAGACTCCATCTCCACCCCTCCTGGGAGAGGAGAGCTGTCCTCTGGATGCTCGAGCCTCTTCCTCCCCGGCTAACCCCCAGCGGCTCACTTGCACTGCTATCGTGGGTCACAGGCATGGCAGGAGGTAAGGCATCACTGCCTCAGCCCTCCACACCACTGGGCTGGCAGAACATCCATCAATAGTCTGTTCCATGACTCTACCACCCTCTCAGTGAAGTAGAGCTTCCTTACATCCTCCTTAATTTACCCTCCACTAACATTCCGGTGTACCATCTTGTGACTTTGTACCTATTTATAACAAACATTTCTTCACTATTAAACCTGTTTATACCCCTCAGAAACATATTGTATATGTCTGTATCATAACTCCTCCCTTCCATCTGGCCTCTAGTGAGTACATGTTCAGGAACATCAGCCATCCCTCAAAGGATCTGCTTTGCTGGTCTGGGCTCATTTGGGAGATTTTCTCTGTAGTGACTCTAGCCAGTCTATGTCCTTTCTCAGGTGAGGTCTTCTGAACCTGGCATGGCAGTTTAGGTGAGGCTTCATCAGATATCCGTAGAGGGGAAGTAATCCTTCCTTCCCCTGCTATTAAAACTCACCCCAGTACACTGCAGCTTCCTCAAAGTGTTACTATGTGTTTTGTTGTACTGGTTGGTTTGCTTGAGGGAGTCACTGATGATGACCCTCAGATCCATTTCCTCTGTTGTAGTGGCCAGCCTAACTCCTTCCATCAAATACAGATCACCCCCAATGCCAGAGCATGCCCCAACTGTGGGACATCAACCCCCTGAGATTGCCCCCATGGTGGAGCGATACTGAGTGACTGTTCTGTACCGTGGCATGCCTATGGTGGTCATGCCATGAGTCGGAGTGACTACCGATCCAGGAGGTCCTAATACATGGGGTTTTCAGCTTCCCAGGGTGGTCCTGCTCCCCAAGGATGATGTCATGCAAAGGAGAACAAGGAGGCATGCAAAAGCAGAGACATGCTGCTGCTTTGGGCTTAAATCATCATTTTCCTCTCTCTGTCTCTCTCATAGTGCCCCTTGCTGCACTGCCACCCATGGTCACCCAGGTGCCAGTAATGCAGTGGGTATGGCAACCCTCCCTTCCTGTAGAAGGAGAGCATCTCTTAGGTCACTCAATCTTCCTCCCCCCAGCCAGCCCTCTTGCAAGCCAAGCTCATTTCCAAACCTGGGTCACTACACTTGTTCATCTAGGTGAACAGTAGCACTAATGCTGTGCTGTCAGGCCTGCTTGTATGGGTTCCTTTTGCCTAAGATCACCACCTTTTACTTCTTAACTCTGAATCTCAACTGCCAGATATTTGACAATCTTTCTAGTTTCTCTAGGTTTTTCTGAAGTTCCCTCACTCCTTCCTTGCTGTCTACCTTGCCACACAGCTTTGTGTTATAAGCAAAGAGATAATATTGCCTTAGATACCTTCCCCTTCATCATTACTGAACATATTGAATAGATCAGGTTCCCAGGCTGATCCCTGTTGCACTCAGCTTGTGACCTCCCTGTCCTCAGAGCTGGCCTTGTTTATTGCCAACTTCTGTTGCCTTGCCCTTAGCTAGTTCCCCACCCACCTGACTAAACAGTTCTCTCCTCCTACTGTGTCCTCTAGTTTTTTCAGTAGCTTCCTGTGTGGCACTGAATTTAAGGCTTTGCTAAGTCAAAGTACGACAAATGTGCTACCTGCCCTTTGTCTACCATTGTATTGACCCAGTTTTAAAGCAGTATCATGTTAGTTTGAAACATAAAAACATAGACTTTGACAGCAGACAAGGACCGCTTGGCTCACCCAGTCTGCCCTTTTCCCTACCTATTGGATAAGCTGCAGATCCTAGGTAACCAACAGCCTACTTCTTCTTCCTAACCCCCACCAGAATTGCCTTATGTCTGTCCCATGCATTCTTGAATTCTCCCACTGTTTTTGGTCCCATGACCTCCTCATGAAGGCTGTTCCATGTGCCCACCACCCTCTCCATGAAAAAATACTTCCTCACCTTGCCCCTGAGCAGTCCCCCCATCTTTAAATTGTGCCCCCTTGTTCTTGCACATCTCTTTTTCTGAAAGATGCTACCCCCTTGGACTTTGTTGATTCCCTTGAGGTACTTGAAAGTTCCTATCATGTCCCACCTGGTAACCCGAGAAGGGGCGCATGAGGAAGGGCGCCATCCATTACAGTGACACCATCCTGGCGCAATCCACTCACGGCAACAGAAAGGTAGGGTGACCAGATGAGGGGTTGGGTGAACTAGGTGACAGGAAGTCGCTATACATACGCGCTCAGGGGGGTGGGAGTGAACACGGCGAGCATGGGCTGGGAGGGGGTGGAGAGGCTGTAGGGGGTGCTGCTGTGGTTGCTGGTTGAGCTGCGTCATGGCATCAGGGATTGGCTAGTGGCTGGGGTGGCTGAGGTACCGGGTTTGGGTCCGGGCGCTGGTGTGATTTTTATTGCGCCCGGCCCCAATCTTTTATCTTTACTGCTTTCACCCCCACAACATGCACTCCGGAGTTGAGAATCCTGGTAGTGGGTGCGGGGGAAAGCTCCCACGAAGGGAGGGGTGGGGTGCACATCCTCCCACAGAAAGCAGTAAAATATGTCATGGCACCATTGTGCTGATGCGCTGGGTTGTCAGAGTGCCGAAATATGTTCGAACGCTGACTGAGCAATAACAGTGATTGCCTTTAGGCGTTCACCATTATCACATAGACTCGTCTCCCCTCTCCCTCCTTTCCTCGAGGGTATACATATTAAGCTCCTTTAGTCTCTCTTCATATGAATTCTGGTGCAGACCCAGCACAATTTTAGTTACCCTCGTCTGGACTGCCTCCATCCTGTCTATGTCCTTGTGGAGATGAGGTCTCCAGAACTGCACACAGTACTCCAGATGGGATCTCACCAACTGCCTGTAAAGAGGAATAACAACTTCCTGTTTTCTACTGGTAATGCCTCTCCTTATACATCCCAGTATTCCCCCCAGCCCTCCTTACTGCCTTCTCACATTGCTTTCTGGCCTTTAGGTCAACTGATATGAATACCCCCAGGTCCCTTTCCATTTTGTTGTCGTTAGTACCCCCATTGTGTACTCTTCCCCAGGGTTTTTGTTTCCCAGGTGCATTACTTTGCACTTCTTTGAATTGGATCTAAGCTGACATACTTTTGGCCATTCCTCCAACCTTGCCAAGTCCCTTGTCATCCATTCCACCCTCCCTTGTGTAACAATCCTGTTGCAGACCTTTGTATTGTCTGTGAAAAGGCATACTTTTCCTTTCAGTCCCTCTGCAATGTCACTTATAATAAAGACATTAAAAAGGACCAGTCCCAGTACTGAACCCTGCAGTACCCTGCTAGTAATCCCTCTTTCTTCGGAGTGGACTCTGTTTACTATTACAATTACTATTACTAGTTTGGTAAAACAACCTTGATGCAATCCTATACCATTTTCTGTCCTGCAGCCTACTGTCTTTTAAGCAGAACACCAGACTATGGTTTCCTTCAGCTTACTTACAATTGGGATATGACTGACTATTCTATAGTTCTCAGGATCTTTCCTGCCCACACCCACACCTTCCCCAAGTTGTGAGACTACCTCCACAGAACTCAGGTCTACTGTCACTGCTCCAGACACCAAGGAGTCATTAAGTTGATGGGTCAAGGATTCCACCAGTTCTGAAACCAGTTCTCAAAGTATCTTCAGGAGCATGACATCCAAGAATGGGATTTTATCAACCTTAATGGCCTCCAGTTCTTTTTTCACCTTTCAGCCATGATCACTACCATTGCTAGTTATTGAACACCTGTGGGGCTGCCTTGCTCTCACTCTCTGGTACAGGCTCATTATCCTTATATGAGAATACTGAGCCAATGTAATTATTTAGGACATTGGCTTTCTGCTCATTGTCTTCTGTTACCCTCCCCTCCAACTAGCCTGCCAATCCCTAAATTTCATTTTCTTTCTACTATACCTAAAACAGTATTCCCCCCTTCACACTCTCTGCAAGCCACAGTTTCAGGTCTGCCTTTACCCTTCCTGTTGTCACTCTCGACTCTTTTAGACTGGTCTGGTATTCCTACCATAATTCCTCACCTTATTCCCCTTTTACCGTATAAATTTATTTATTTATTAAATTGTGTTGACCCGGTAAGCCCAATGGGCCTAGAAGTCCCTTTTTCAGGGGCTACTGGGGGGGAGGTGGATACAGATGGGAAGCAACTGAAATTGAACTAGCTTTAGCTGTTGGTGGTATTTTCTAGTGAATGGGAGAAATTTGGCCAGGACACCATGGGAAATTCCCCTACTCATTTTTGATAAGTGCCACGGGATCTTTGGCATCCACCTGAACTACCATCAATCCAAGCAGATAGGACCTTGGTTTAATGTTTCATCCGAAAGATGGCACTTCAGAAGTGCAGCACCCCCCTCATGCTGCACTACAGTGTCAGTATTGGGATATTAACTCAAGTGCCAGATGTGGGAACTGAACCCACATGCCTCTGATCACCCAGCCTCAGAGGTGAGTGTGCAACCTCCTGAGCCACTGACACTACAGGCCTTTTTCATACCCACAGCCTTCCTTACTTCCACTGAGAACCAAATCAGACTTTAGTGCTTGTTTCTGTTCATGATCTCTCTTGCATCAGCTCCAGAATTGCACCTTGGGCTGTCCCCAGTTTTCCTCTACTCCCTCATTCCAGTCTGTAAACACCAGGTTTACCTACATTTTTCTCAGGTTGGGCAAAAATCTGCACATTCGAGGTCCAAAACCACCCCCCTCAAGGTGGGACCAGTGTTTGCTATTACCAGTTCAGTGCACATGGAAATGTGATCAGTGGATTCCAAATGTTCCCTTACAGGCACCCCAGACACTACTTTTCAGTTGGTAAGTACCTTGTTAAGAATTATCTCCAGCTATATGAGATCTCTGACCAGCTAGGCAAGGTGATGTTATTTATCATGTATCTTATACCAGTGTCTCAGGGCACATTACATACAATTGTCAATAATGAATAGAATATACACTAGAAAACCATTAAATAAATAATACATTATAATAAACATATTCAATAGTTTATCTAAAAAAATCGAGGTACTACTCAGAAAATCAGGTAATGGTCCCAAAGTCTTAATCAAATGAATAACTTTTTAATCTTGTTTTAAACACCTCCACTGAGGAGGAACTCCTTAAATGGACAGACAAAGAGTTCCTGATGATCGAGGCTGTCAGTGAGAATGCTTTATCACCAGATTATTTAAAGGACAAGTAAACAAGCTTTTTACACATTTTTTTTAATTATTCCATGGGCTTGTAAAGGAGAGGCTGTTGTTTACATTAATACAGAAACAACATTTATTGGGACCAGTACCATTGCCCGAGTACTAACTTCCCGACATGTAATTTACTGTCATTTACTTGCCGACAATACAAACTGACTGACAGTAAACTTACTGACATAAATTATACCGTCAAGGTTCAAGTCAAACATCAGCTGGCTGGCACATAATAACAGACTGAAACAATGAGCAGTGGAACAACCTGCTGCAGTATGCTTATGCAGTTCTTGACACCTACATTCATCACTTGCCAACTGTCTATTTCAACCCCCCCCCGCCCGCACCATGACTCACTTTTGCTGACTTGCTTGCGGTGGTGTTTCTCTCATGTCAAACTGCCGCATGCAGTAAATGGGCTATTCCAAACTGTGACTTCTATCCGACGAACCTACAGAGAAGCAGGGTGCAGTGAGAATGTGAAAATGTGCAACTTTCCGCAAAAGAGCTCCATATCACTACAAACAAACCAATCTATACCAGAGTGTCTTACTAACAAAACAAGCACTGCCAGGATGGTATATGAACCCCACAATAATTTGACTGCTACACAAGAAGCCTCTGGTTTACAGCATATTTTGGAGAAACAGGGGCTTGTAAAATCTAATGACAAAACCTTGCATCCATCTCAGGAGGTAATAATTGAAAATGCACAATGGTCACACTTCTGCCGCAGCACATATTTCTGAAAGTGCTTGGGCTAATCTCCTGAGAGACCTGATACTGGAAATGAATGTGGTGCCAATTCAGGTACGTTTCTCTGATCCTTTGGACTGTTGTAATTTGCGATTTTCCAGAGTTGCAATTGTTTTCCACCATTTGGCAGGCTTCATCGCTATTTATGCTAAATCGCTATTATTGAGCGGTCGCTATACTTGCATGCGCTGTTTAGGCATTGCTATTTTGAAGTCGTGATTTTGCATTTGCTATTGTAACGGGTAACCATTTTACACTGGATTGGGAGTGGGGCTAGCTGAGGCACACACACAGACAGAGAGGACATGTTCCCATTTCTCACTCTCTGTCTCTCTCTCTCTCTCTGTAGGTGTACACCGCAGTACAGATAACTGCAAGGCTGTCAAGTACTGGGCTGTACTGGTCTTTATCAGCTGTGTGTGTTGGGAGAATGTTCGTTGGTAACACAGTAATAGCGGGAAGGTTAAATAAGGGAAATAAAAGATGGGACTTTTGCCGTCAGGATATTTGTCATCGGGAGATCGTACTAAACCCCATTTATTAAAGTAGGAGAAATGTAGTTTCATAGCATTTGAAAATTTTAAACACAGCCTTTTCTGATTCAAAAATCCTGCTCTGAGAATCCTAAAATTGCTGCCTTGATGATGTCGATGAAGTGAGAGATGCCAGCTGTATAGATGTATTCTTGCTCCACTACCTGTATTCCAATGTGAATAACTTTAAAATGAAAAATGATAACATGGTACTTTGAGCACGAAAGTTGTTCAGCACAAATATATCTACAAAATGTATAGATACCTCTTAGTTTTTTTATAGTTAGCAAAAAACAGCAGACAATTCAATGTTTTTTTGTCACTTTGGCAACAAACAATTGTAAATAACTTTAAAACAAAAAATGATAGCATGGTACTGTCAGTACAAAAGTTGTTCAGCACAATATATATATATACAAAATGAATGGTTTTTCATTTATAGATTCCTTTTAGTTTTTTTTTTTATAATTAGCAAAAACTGCAGAAAATTCCATTTTCTTTTTCACTTCTTGCAACAAACAAATGCAAATAGCTTTAAAACAAAATATGATACCATGGTACTTTGAGCACAAAAGTTATTCAATACAAAAATATTTGCCACATGAGTGGTGTTTCATTTATAGACACATTTTAGATATTTTATAATCAACAAAAAATGGCAGGAAATTCAACTTGTTTCTCACTTTTTTGTCACTTTGGCAACAAACAAATGCAAATAGCTTTAAAACAAACAATGATAGTATGGTACTGTGAGCACAAAAGCTTTTCAGCACAAACATATCTACAAAATGAGTGGCGTTTCAAGTTCAAGTTCAAGTTTATTGCAGGAAAACTCCATTAAGCAAGCTCATTCACAAGGAGGTCCTGTGACATATAGACTTTCACAATGTACAAACATAGATAGTAAACAGTATATACATAAAGCACGCATAACATAATACAGGCAAGATATACACACAAGGACACCACACAGGATAACCGCAGGTGGTAGTCAACTAATGTAACACAGGGAAGCGAATTACAGATTACCTACTGATAATTGAAACATGGTGACTGGTATGTGCAATAAATACATTTTGACAGATGGATTAAACAACAGAATATAACGGATAAGGAGGGTCGGAATGATTTGATAGTGTGATCAGTGGAGTGTATACATAGATAAAGCCAAGAGTAGAAGGGGAAGGGAAAGCAGTAGTTGAGTAGCTGCAGCAAGGTAGCAGATATAAGCCAGGTGCCAGATAGTGGGATTAATGTGAATGAAAGTGCAAGCAATAAGTAGTTAATATGAACAAAGCAATTATGCCTTACCAATGGAGGCACATGGCACACATGGGGAAGGAAGAGGTTAATGACAGTTACAGGTGTCTTTTATTTTGGCTGAGCTTAGCAATTTGTATCAGTTTATTGAAACTGTGCTAGTTAGTTTCAGTACTGTCTGTAATTAGTTCCAAATAGAGGGAAGGGCATGTGCAATAGCACGTTTACCAAAGGAGGCCCGTGTCCTTGGTATCTTAAGTATTATAAAGTTGGATTTTCTTAACAAGTATGCACTATGTGAAATACTAATGAGGGATGAGAGATAGCTTGGTAATTTCTGCAGGAGCAGTTTAAGAGTCCAAAGCCCAGCATGGAGCAGGCGTCTAGTAGTAAGGGATGTCCAACCAACAGCTGCATATAAATCACAGTGATGCAAACGGTAAGGGGAGTTGGTAATGAACCATAACGCATGGTGATAAAGGATATCCAGTTTACTTAGATTTGCAAGAGTGGTGGAGGAATAGATTACATTGCCATAGTCGAGTAGGGGGAGAAAGGTGGCCTGGACAAGCTTATTTCAAGTTTCAAGGGGGAAGAGAGGCCTATTTCTATAGAAGAAACCTAACCTGGCTTTTAACCTTCTAGAGAAGTCTTCAACGTGGTCATTGAAAGGTAGTTTATTGTCGATCTAGATACCCAGGTATTTAAATTTGGTTACAACTTCCAGAGGCTTATTTAGCGTGATAACAATAAAATCTTGGGCAAGGGTATGGGGGGTGCTTGTGACAGCACTATGGGAGAATATCATTGCTTTAGTCTTCTTGGCATTAAGCAGAAGCTTTGCCTTTATTAGATTATGCTCTAGTTGTGCAAAGTCTGCTTGAAGCTCTCCCTTGACTTCAGATAGCGATGAGCCAGAAGTATACAGCACAGTATCATCTGCGAAAAAGTGCAGATTGGACATAGATATGTTAGACTCTAGGTCATTAATGTATAATGAAAACAAAATATGGCCAAGGATGGATCCTTGGGGGACTTCTCTTGCAACTGGCAAGGCAGTAGAAAAACAGCCTTCCGCCTTTACTTTTTGGGATCTCCCAGTTAAGTAACTAGAGAACCACTGGGTGGTATGGTATGTGGCACCTAGCTTTGCAAGGCAATTGACTAATAGTCTGTGATCAACAGTATCAAAAGCTTTGCTTAGATCCCAAAAGACTGCACCAGTTACCTTCTTTGCATCTATAGCAGAGATACAGTTGTTGGTTACTTTAGCTAGCGCAGTGATTGTGCTATGATTTGCCCGGAAGCCGGATTGAGCTGGATTGATGAGAGAAAAGGTTTCCAAGTGAGATTTTAACTGGATGTGGATCAGTTTTTTGAGAACTTTAGAAAGGATAGTCAATATGGAGATAGGCCTATAGTTGTTTACATTGCATGGGTCACCAGATTTAAATACAGGGAGGATATGTGCTGATTTCCAGCAGGACAGCTCAGTAGCAGAGGTAATGGAAAGATTGAAGATGTGGAGAATTGGGGCAGTGAGATGGGCATATCCTAACCTTAAGAAAAAGGGTTCCAAGCCGTCATCCCCTGCGCTTTTTTTGGTGTCTAAGTTAAGAAGAGAATCTTCTACTTCTTTGTAAGTTATCTCATGCAGATGGAAGGGGCTAGGTGCAGGACTAGATATAGGGGGAAGGGTATGCTGGCTCACTGCAGAACCAGCATAAGGTGATGAGTCAAAAGCTAATCCAGCTGTGGCAAAGTGGGAGTTAAGTTCCTCCACGATTAGGGACTCGTTTTCCACAATCTTGCCACTTGCAACTATCTTTGCTGGGGCGGAGGGGGCCATGGGCTGTTCTTCTATGGATTTGATAGTCTTCCATATTTTATGAGGGTTACCTTTAGCTTGTTCTAGGGTAGAGATATAATAGTTAGCTTTAGCAGAGTGTATACTTTTCACACAGGTATTCCTGGCTGTTCTAAAGGCCTGCCAATCTGAAGATGCTTTGGAATGTCTAGCTTTAGCCCAGACCTTATCTCGGACTATGAGGGCTGCCTTAAGATCCGAGGTGAACCAGGGGTTGGAGTTGTTCTGTACCCTTACTTTGATGAAAGGGGCATGCTTATTTATTATTTTAGTAAGAATGTAATTTAGGGTGTAAGCTGCCTAGTTGACATCTTTGGCTAGGTAGGGGTCTTGCCATCTGATCATGCCCAGGTCAGATAGGAAGTTTACTGCACTGAACTTGTGAAAAGACCATTTTGTTATAAAGATGGGCTGCGGGTGGGCCTTTATTTGAGATCTTATGCAAGCAACAATCCCATGATCACTCATGTCATTGTGAAACACTGCTGAATGAGATATTTTATGTGGGCGGGTGGTTAGTACCACATCAAGGATAGAACTGTTGGCAGTATTTAGAATGTTATTCCTAGTAGGTTCACTGACTAATTGCCCAAGACCTAGCTCATCACAAAGAGATTTGAGGCCGTGTGATTTAGGTGTTAGCCAATCCATATTTAGATCTCCTAGAAATATTGTTTCATTTTTTGCATCTACGAACATGGATTTCAAAAGATTAAGGACTTCATCACCACCAGATGTAGGTCTATTGCCACCTATGATAGTGATACATTCCGAGGAGGGGAGATGAAGGTTCAAAGAGATGAGCTCAAATTCCTTGGCTAAAGATTTGCAATTAATATTGGTGACCGAGTACTTAGATTTGGTGCAGATAACCACACCCCCTCCTCTAGACTCTCTATCTGCTCTAAATAATTTGTAGTCCTGCAATGATATTTGCTGATCATTATTTGTCTTTTTTAACCACGACTCAGTAATTATGATAAGGTCAGGGTTAATATGTGCGGCCCAGGCTTGCAGTTGTACAAGTTTTTTAGGCAGGCTTAGAATATTGACCATCATCATTTTGAGACCTGTGGCATCAGCAAAATTGATAGGCGAGGCAAGTTTTAGGGGGGGCAAGGCTTAGCTCCACATTTCCTGAGCAGAGAAGAAGCAGTAGTAACATTTTCTTTAAGGAGCTTACAAGGATGGAGACTGCTTTTTTATTTCTTCGAGGTTGCCCATATCACACCACACAAGAGGTAGCACCACTGTAATGGCAGTTTATTGTGATCAGTGTAAGTGCTCAAATAGACATAGGTGAGGGCAGCAGCAAGGGGGTGGTGGCAAACCGGGGGGAATAGGCTAAAAGGGGGGAGGAGGATGACATAGTGGCTGCACAGCAGACCGTTATAACATAAGGTATTGATAAAGTGCACTGGAGAACTGGTTTGCATTGAGGTACTTCGGGTTGCCCTGCATTGTTGGGAACTCTGTACATTAGGAGCAATAATAGCACAGTAAAGAAAGCCATAGTCCCAGGATGGGTGGTCTTACAATTGGTAATAGTGCAATGTTTTTCTAGGCAAGTAATTGACCAACCTAGGTACTCACTTAAAACCTAAGTGAGAAATACAGCAGAGAGAGGAACAAGGAGAGCAGAAGCAGCTTAGTTAGTGGCTGGGGCTCTGAAGATTTTCACACAGGGCAGGCTTATTCTCCACACTTCAGCTACCAATCATAGGTTGGCAGCAGACAATTCTAGGCCAATGAAACA
Organism: Neoceratodus forsteri; assembly: GCA_016271365.2. NCBI lineage: Eukaryota > Metazoa > Chordata > Ceratodontiformes > Ceratodontidae > Neoceratodus > Neoceratodus forsteri. Next base: position 795,800,581 of record CM057454.1, read on the forward strand.
GCAATGAGTTATAGAAGGCGGAGCATGAGTGAATTTAAAGGAGGCCTGGGAGGGGGTGGTGGGGATGGGAGAAAATTTCAAGTCAGAGCAAGAGCTGAGAAGTCAGGATTAAGAAGGGAACACTGTAAAAGGCTATAGAAAAGGTGCTCCAATCAAAGCAAAGCAGGCAAGTGGGTGGACCAATCACGATCCCCCTAGGGCAGTGCCATACCAGTCAAGGACATCCAGGCATGCTGGCTCTCTGCGGAGGATTTTATCAGTATCTACCTGAGTGAACTGCAGTCCATTCCCCGATGCCCTGAGGCAGGCTAGGGCTGCTGTAGTGAGTCAGTGGCATCGGCAGCCATAGGAGTGGCTGTTGCTAACTGCTTTTCACCAGCGCGCCTACAGGCACGAATCCTACAAACAGAAAGAGTGCTGGGTCATTTATATGCAAGGGCAGACAAAGTTTCAGGGGCGGGAAGGCAGGGAAGCTGGCAGCAGTTTGTCAGCAGGGGGTGGGTGTGAAAGTGGAGACAAAGGAAAAAAATGATTACAGGGCTGGACAGACAGGACAAGTAAATGGCTGGATGTTAGCTGAGGAAGCTGGGGGGAGGGTATGCTGTCTTAGCAAAATCCAGCAGAAAATTCAATTTTCTGATTCATGTTTTTGCAACAAACAAATGCAGATAGCTTTAAAACAAAACATGATAGCATGGTACTTTGAGCATAATAGTTGTGAAGCACAAAAATATCTGCCAAATGAGTGGTGTTTCATTTGTAGATACATTTTAGAGTTTTTTTATAATCTGTAAAAAAATGGAAGGAAAATAATTTTTTCCCCTTTTTTGGAGGTATGGCATAAATGGAATATGCTACCTCCCTACTGAAAATACTGTTGATATTTTTTTCTCCAGTGCCTTTCCCAATTAACCAAACTGCAATTTGCTTTTCAAATAGTTCCCACGTACTGCCTTTTGAATGGGGGGGGGATTACAAATCTGTTGTATGCTTAATGGGCCAGATTTTGAACAATATTTCCAGTAGGGAGGCAGCATATTCCATTTATGCCATGCCTCTCAAGAAGTGAGAAACAAATTGAATTTCTTGCCATTTTTTGTTGATTATAAAAAATCTAAAATGTATCTATAAAAGAAACACCACTCATGTGGCAAATATTTTTGTGTTGAATAACTTTTGGGCTCAAAATACCATGGTATCATATTTTGTTTTAAAGCTATTTGCATTTGTTTATTGCAAAAAGTGAAAAAAGAAAATTGAATTTTCTGCAGTTTTTGCTAATTATAAAAAAATAAATAAAAGGAATCTATAAATGAAAAAAACACTCATTTTTTATATATTTTTGTACTGTCAGTACCATGTTATCATTTTTTGTTTTAAAGGTATTTACATTTGTTTGTTGACAAAGTGACAAAAAACATTGAATTATCTGCTATTTTTTGCTAATTATAAAAAACTAAGAGGTATCTATATATATAACACCACTCATTTTGTAGATATTTTTGTGCTGAGCAATGTTTGTGCTCACAGTACCATGCTATTATTTTTTGTTTTAAAGTTATTTACATCTGTGTGTTGCCAAAACACAAAAAAACTTAATTTTCTGATGCTTTTTTGCTAATTTAAAAAAAATATAAAAGTTATCTATAAATGAAACACCTCTCATAGTGTAGATATTTTGGTGCTTAGCAACTTTCATGCTCAAAGTACCATGCTATCATTTTTCATTTTAAAGTTATCTACATTTAAATACAATTAGTGGAGCTAAAATACATCTACAGTACACATCTGGCATCTCTCACCTCATTGACATCAACATGGCAGTTATTTTAGGATTCTCAGAGCTGGATTTTTGAATCAGGAGAGGCTGTGTTTAAAATTTTCAAATGTTATGAAACTGCATTTCTCCTACTTTATTAAATGCAGTTTCAGTATAAATGTAAACAACTTCCTCTACTTTATAAGCCTAAGGAATCATTTACAGTAAAAAAAAAAATGTCTACAAAGCTTGTTTACTTGTCCTTTAAGGCAAAATCTCAAGATGACCAACTAAAGTTCCTTGGTGCACTGGAGTGAATGTACAGGAGTATAACAAATTAAGCAGTCTTTCAGATAGGTAGGGCCCAATCCATACAGAGCTTTGCATGTCAACAAAGCATTAGGGTGTATGAATAACCACAGCTGGAAGTGGCCACCCAAGGCCACACCATGTTCCTGAAGAACAGGTCAAGGAGGAACGGTTGAGCGGGTTTTTTATATGTGAAGGAGGGTAGAAGAGCTACTGAGATACAGGGGAAACATGGGGACAAAGAAGGGCTGAAGGTATTATGGCCCAGCCTATAGATGGGGTTGGGGTCTGTTATTCACATGATGGTAGTGTACAAGCCTACAACATGTAGAAGGATTTAGACAGAGCCTTGGGGGAAGCCATTAGCAAAAATTGCCAGCATGGGGGAAGTTTTGATGATTGGGACTTTAATTTACCAGAAAGAGATTGGGGCATTCTGGCAGCTGCTCAAGAGGCAGGGCCATCCTCAACTCCATACAAGGGAGCATTTCTTAGGCAGCTGGATTTGGATCCTTCTATTGATGGGGCAGTGCTGGAAACTGATACTTACAAACAGAAACAGCATTGCAGATATAGTATCACAATGGGTAGTCCCTGGGTACAAATGATTAATGTACAATGTGGCTTGGAATATGGGTAGGACAGAGAAAAAAAAACACACTAAGATGAGGGTCCTGGACTTTAGAAGGAGGATTTTAAAGAAATTGGAAACTGCCTCAAAAAATACCTTGGGTGGGAGGTGGGAGGCAGAAGGGGACTGGAGACACAATGAAAACAAATTAAGGAGGGTGTAGCCCAGGCAACAGCATCATATGACTGCCTATGTTTATTTGTTACTTGTCTGTGTCAATTTTCTTGTCAAAATGTTCAACTTGTAAAGTAATTGTCAATGATGTTACTGTTTCTGTACTCTCCTGGGTCGTGCCTGAAAATAGTAATTTTTATGGCTAGCACACCTACCCAGTAACAAAAAACTAAATAAATAAATAAAATGCTATTTGAAGGAAGTGAACAAGGGAAAGAGGAGGAAGATGCCACTATGGTTTTCTAAGAAGGTGGTAAAGGCAATGAAGGAGAAGAAAACAGCATTTAGAAAATAAAAGGAGACCCAGAAGGATGAAGATGAGGTATATCTGGCAAAGAAGAAAGAGAGGTAGGAAGGTGTGTGAGGACAGCTAAAGAACTAACAGAAGAGAGGATAGCTAAGGAGGTCAAAAAAGGGAGAAAGACCTACTTCTGGTACTGTACAGTATATGGGGGAAAAGGAAAATGGAAGCACCACTAGAGGTCAACAGCAAATTTTCCGACTTCCCATGCAGCAATGGCACAATACCAAAAACAGTACTGTGCCATCCTAAAATGAAGTGTTTTTTGTGGGGAATTATGCTCCCCAAAGGCCTCTGCCCCTGCATCCCACAGATATCTATATAATCAACTCCAGGTCAGAATTGTTCTGGGCAGGGGCAGAACACTGGGAGAAAGGTATCACCAGAAAACAGACCATTACAGTGACAGTCGCTGTAATGGTCTGTTTTCAGGACTCACTGTTGAGTTGTCACACTGGTGGGGGCAACTGAAGGAAAACTTTTAGAGGGACAGTGAGAATCAGGAGAGAAGGGTGGGGACTGCACAGAGGAAGAGCAGGAGAAAGCAGAAATACTGAATGACTATTTCTGCTAGGTGTTCATGGTAGGGTGTGGGGGGACAGACCAGCATGCTGCAATAAGCAATATGGAGAGTGGACACAAGTCCATTCTCAGCAGAGAGGCACCAGAAGAAATTTGAAGCCTTACAGGAGAATACGGTGATGGGGCCAGATGGGATTCATCCAAGGGTCCTATAGGAAATGAGCATAGTGCTGGCCAAGAACCTCTGTGCGCAAACACTGAGGCAAGGGTTACCCCAAAGGGCATTTGGTTGGGAAGCAAAGTTTCAAGAAAATACAAAATCACACATGCCCACACAATGCAAAGCATCATGGGCTGCATAGGCAAATCACCACAGAATGTTATGCTAGTCCAACTTTAAGCAGAATTGCATGGTGCCGAAAGGCCTCTCACACATAGTGCTGGCCACTCCCCAGCAGCACTTTTTAGCACCTCACTGGAGAGAGGGGAAGCCCAGAGGACTACAGTAGGGCTTATGTTGTCCCTTTGCACAAAAACGGCAGTAGGGAGGATGCTAGCAACTACAAGCTAGTTAGTCTCATATCAGTAGTGGGGAAGTTAATGGAAACACTACTGAAGGACAGGCTTGTGGAGCACCTGAAGGCAAAAGGGCAGCAGGACCACCAGCAGCATAGTTTCATGGGAGGGAGGTCATATCAAACTAATCTCATAATTTTTTTTCAGATTTAGTAAGCTTTATTATGTTTTCCATTTAACAAATTATACACAAAACACCATTACATAGAAATGTTTAGAGACAGTAGTCCAGCAAGTTAGATCCATTGTACCATTATTGCAGATCGATATCCTACATCTGACATATTAGAAAGAAGTAAGTTATGTTGCTATTAGAAAATTAATGGTGAGAGGAAAAAAAAAAGGAAAAACCCCTAAAACCCCCCTCCCCCACAGCATGGCTTCCCTCCCAGTACCCTCCCACTCCCATCCCTGATTTATTCACCACTGAGAAAAACAGGTAAGAAAAGGAGAGAGAGAAAGGGGGAACTTCAACATAGTTCAGATTATGTTACATGTATTTAGGGATAAGTTCAGTGAATCTACAGTATGGGTTATTGTTGTTGGGACAGTTAATGTCCACTGGATTCAGCTCAGTGGAGCCAAATCAACCCTATTTGTGGGTATGGGGAATGTTAAGTGGTTAGTAGGGTGTGCAGAGGGGCTCAGATCTTCTGATATTTCATACTACTTTTAGAAATGCCTGCTAGGAGGTGTTCTGCTTGTAGAGCAAAGAGGATTTCTTGGTGCCATTCTGAGTATGTGGGGGTTTGTTGATCCAACCGGTGGTGTAATATCACTTTCTAGCACATAGGGAAATTACAGTCATATGTCTCCTTTGATTTCCAATAAGAGTGTTTCCCGAGTCCCCAGGATGCAAATCTCTGGTTACATAGAAACATAGAAACATAGAATTTGACGGCAGATAAGGACTGCTTGGCCCACCTAGTCTGCCCATTTTCCTACCTAACAGATAAGCTGCAGATCCTAATTAACCAACAGCTTACTTCCTCCTACCCCCCACTAGGACTGCCTTATGTCTGTCCCATTCATTCTTGAATTGCCCCACTGTTCTTGACTCCATGACCTCCTCAGGGAGGCTGTTCCATGCATCTACAACCCTCTTTGTGAAAAAATACTTCCTCACATTACCTCTGAGCCGTCCCCCCTCTATCTTCAAATTGTGCCCCCTTGTTCTTGCACATCTCTTTTTCTGAAAGATGCCACCCTCTTGGACTTTGTTGATTCCCTTGAGGTACTTGAAAGTTTCTATCATGTCTCTCTCTCCTCCTTTCCTCAAGGGTATACATATTAAGCTCCTTTAGTCTTTTCCGTATGTCTTCTGGTGCAGACCCTGCACCATTTTAGTTGCCTTCCTCTGGACAGCCTCCACTCTGTCTATGTCTTTGCGGAGATGAGGTCTCCAGAACTGCACACAGTACTCCAGATGGGGTCTCACCAACTGTCTGTACAGAGGGATAACAACTTCCTGTTTTCTACTATTGATGCCTATCCCTATGTATCCCAATATCCCCCCAGCCTTCCTTGCTGCCTTCTCACATTGCTTGCCCACCTTTAGGTCATCTGATATAATTACTTTCAGGTCCCTTTCCATTTTTACTCTTGTCAGTATCTCACCCCCCATTGTGTACTCTTGCCCTGGGTTTTTGTTTCCCAGGTGCATTACCTTGCCCTTTTTTGCATTGAATCTGAGCTGCCATACATTTGACCATTCCTCCAACCTTGCCAAGTCCCTTCTCATCCTTTCCACTCCATCTGGTGTATCAACCCTGTTGCAGATCTTTGTGTCATCTGCAAAGAGACATATTTTTCCTTCCAGTTCCTCTGCAATATCACTTATAAAGACATTAAAAAGGACCAGTCCCAGTACTGAACCCTGCGGTACCCCGCTAGTAACCCTCCTTTCTTCACTGTGGACTCCATTAACTGGTTGAAAAGCATTTTGCAGTCCTAATACAGGGTCAAGTCTAGAGCAGATACTTTTCCAGAGGAGGGACGCCTTATCACATTCCCACAGAATGTGAAACAGCATGCCTCACTGGGCCCCACATCTGGTGCAAAAATCTGACTGAAGCTTTCCCATTTTACAAAGTTTTACAGGAGTATAATATAGATCCTGTAGTATCTGAAATTGAAGCAGTCTGTAGTGGTCCCACCAAACATCCTTATATAGCCTATTCCCGATTTGTGACCATTGTTGGGGGACCATGGGTGTTGGAGGTAGTATCCTATCCCATACATAGTGAGGGGTACCATCTAGTTCCATGACTATTTTATGCAGTTCATTATAATAAAAGGAAATTAGGTGAGAGGTAGGCTGTGTTTGTAGTGTACTAAGGATGGGGTCAACCATGTGATGGTCCCATGGGCCGTTACCAAAATGCCGTATTAAGACCTGGGAAATTTAAAGATATTTAAAACAGAAAGAAATAGGCAAGTTGTATTTTGCCATTATGTCCGGGAATGTTAGCAACCTATGATTCTCTGTTATGTCTATAACTTTTTCCCCATTCCACCAGGCCAAAACAAGTGATTAATAACTCTTCCTCCAATTTTAAAATTGGGGTTACCCAAAATGAGTTGTGAGGAATCCTTTTCTATAGAGCATCTTAGAGTATTATTTAGTTGCTTGTGAGTACGATGGGTTCTTATAATGAGAGTGGTTTTAAGCTGTCCCGAAACCTTGTTAAGAGGGGATATGGTAATGTTCTGATATCTATATCAGATGAGACACAGAGCGACTTCTCTATTTGTAACCACAGTGGGGCGTACGGTTCCGAGCAGGAGTTCGGGGCAGGATTCAACCATTGCGAGACAACTGGACAGTTAATGGAAAGATAGTAAAGATAAATGTTGAGGACTTATAGGCCTCCTAGCTCTTTTGTTCTCTGTAGTTTAAACAGCCCCTACGAGGGGTTTTATACTTCCAAATAAATTTGGATATAATGCCATGAACGTGATTGAACCAGGCCATAGGAAGGTATTGATGACACAACTGAAGGGGTTACAACAAACAGGGCAAAACATTCATTTTAATAGTATTAATTTGTCCCCACAGGGAAATAGGTAGTAATGCCCAACGATTCAGGTCAGTCTTAATTTGTACTATTAGCTGGTCTAAATTATATTGCTTCATTTTGGAATTAGTTTGAGATAGATATATACCCAGATACCTCATTTTATCCTTTACCCAGGAGAGTCCAAGATATTGAATATCAGCTTTTAAAGTCAGACTATTTAGTGGCATGACCTCTGTCTTGGACAAATTCAATTTGTAGTTAGATAAACACCCAAATTCCCTGATAATGTCCAATGTGACCAGTATAGATTTAGACGGGTGGGTAGTATGAAATAAAATATCATCTGTGTACACTGATAACTTGTATTGCAGGTGATTGATTGGGATACCAGTGACTAAGGTTGATGTATTTATTTTCCTGATAAGGGGTTCTAAAAAAAGGTTAAACAAGTAAGGGGAAAGGGGGCATCCTTGTCGGGTGCCCTGTTGTAATGTGAAGGGAGGGGAAAGAACTCCATTACAGAAAATGCGGGCTGACGGACGGGAATAAAGAACTTTTATCCACTGTATAAATTGTACTGGGATATGATATTTTGGAAGTAAATTAAATAGATAGTCCCATGACACTCAATCAAAGGCTTTTTCTGCATCCAGGGATACCATGGCCGATGGAATATTGGAATCCCTGGATGCAGAAATAAGATAGGAAATTTTATGCAGGTGATCTGCCAACAAGCGTCCTGCCACAAAGCCCACTTGTTCGGGACTTATCAGAGTCTGCCATAGTTGGGGGAGTCGGTTGGCTAGGAATTTTGCTAGAATCTTCAAATCAACATTTATAAGGGATATTGGATGGTAATTTGGCAGCATTGCAGGATCCTTGTCAGGCTCTGGAAGCACCACAATAGTGGCGGAGGTAAAACTGTGGTCTGAAAGGCCATGCTTATAGATATAATTATAGAAATTGAGGAGTTTAGAACCTAATTGGGCTTTAAAGGATTTGTAGAAATTGGGCATGTAGCCATCAGGGCCTGGGGCTTTATCTAATGGGAGCATATCAATGGCTTTGTGAACTTCAGTTAGTGTCAGGGGGAGCTTGCAAAATAGAAATTTGGTGCTGGGACAGTCTTGGGAGATCTATACCTTGGAGAAATTGGTCTAACTTTGTATCTTTAAAAGGTATGGAGGAACATGAGAAAAGAGATTGGTAGTAAGTTTTGAAGCAGAAGACAATGTTCCTGGGAGACGTATGAAGGGTACCCGAGGTGTCTCGTATGGTTAAGACAATTCTATCTACCGCCTGTGCCCTGAGTCTCATTGCAAGCAATTTCCCGCTTTGTCTCCTTGGTCGAAGTAGGTGGCTTTAGAATGTAAAAGGAGGTGCTCAGCTCTGTTACTAAGAAGGTTATTATATCTGAAGCAGAGGCTCTCTAGTTTTTTCAAATTCTACTGGGTTGGAATAAGTGGAGAGGGATTGTTCTAATGCTCTGATTTGTTGTAATAGTTGGGAGGATTCTTGGAAGATTTTATTTTTGCTGATTGAGGCTAAACGAATGACCTCGCCTCTCAGAGAACACTTCAATGCCCCCCATAAAATGTCCAGTTTTGGCATAGTAGGTGCATTGTATTTGTAGAAATTCTCTATAAAACTAATAAGCTGCTCTATTAGATATTCAGATTTTAGTAAATGGGAGTTGAACCTCCAGACTTTATCATGATCCGTCAAGGTAGGTACTGACCATTGTAAAAGAGTTGGGTGGTGGTCCAATATCACTTTAGCTAGATAATCACAGGTTTGAACCTCATAATTCTTTTTGACTGGGTTGTCAGGGAGATGGCTCAAGGGAGACCAGTGGACATGGTTTATCTGGGACTTCACAAAGGCTTTCAACACTGTGCCATACAATAGGCTAGCTAAGACACTAAGCAGCCTGGGGGTGGGGGAAAAGTGACAAGATGGGTATCAAATTGCTTGAAGGATAGGAGGCAAAGGATGGTAGTAAATGATATCACTGACATGATGGGGGGAGTGATTAGTGGGGTGCCATAGGGTTTGGGGCTGCGACTGGTCCTCTTCTATGCCTTCATAAGTGATATTGCAGAGGAGCTTGAGGGTAACGTGCATCTCTTGTGCATGCTGCAAAAATTTGCAACAGGGTTGACACTCAGGAAGGGGTGGAGAGAATGCAAAAGGATCTGAGGAAACTAGAGGAATGGTCTAGGGGTGGCAGCTGAGTTTCAATGCCAAAAGGTGCAAAATTAAGGCTGCAGAACCTAGGGGCATCATATCTGATGACCTCTGGGTAGCTGGGCAGTGTGATAAAATAGTGAGAAAAGCTAGCAGGATGCTGGGGTGCATTGAGATAGGGATTTCTAGTTAGATGAGGGAGGTAGTGCTTCATTTGTATCACTCACTGTTGAGGCCCTACTTGGAGTATTGTGTCTAGTTCTGGAGGTCGCACCTCTGCAAGGACATTGAATGAGTGGAAGCAGTACAGAGGAGGACAACCAAAATGGTAAGGGGGTTGCACCAGGAGCCATATGAAGAAAGGCTGCAGGAACTCAACATGTACTCCCTGGAAGAGAGGAGACCAAGAGGGCACAATATTTAGTAGTAGTAGTAAAAAATGTATTTTTATACAGGAATAATACATGTCATTTGGATAATACAATCCAGTTTTCAAGACAGTCCTGTGCAAATTTTACAAGATCCACATAATCACACCAATTGCAAACAATCTAATACAAAATATACATAAATACACAATGACAAAATTGCAAAACCATTCAAACAAAGACAATAAAAATCAATATCAGACACAAACACGCGAAATATTTGAATCCTATAAGTATCTCACAGGAGTTAACAAGGTGCAAGTGTAGGGTCTATTTCAGAGAAAGGAAAGCACTAGAACAGGGGGTCATGCAATGAAGCTAAGAAGGGGAAGTTCAAGGGAAATGTGCCGAAATACTTCTTCATGAAAAGGGTGGTGAATGACTGGAACAGCCTGTCGGAGGAGGTAGTGGGGGCAAAGACTATGGGGAGATTCAAGTATGCGTGAGATAGGCACAGGGGCATATTAGACAGAGGAACATTGGAGGGAGTGACACCTATGAACAAGAAGGGTCAGTGGTGATGGAATAGGCAGGGACAGGGAGCCAAATGGATGAGCCTAAAGGTCCTTTTCTGACAACAAAATCAATTTTTTCTATGCTTCTATTTGAAGGTGGTGCACCACCTAATCGGGAGCCAGTGCAGTTGGAGCAGCACAGGGGAGATATGGCTTCTGAGTGACACACTCTATATCAACCTGGTCACCACATTCTGAACCAGCTGTAGGTGGTGTACCAACCCCCCCAAACAGTCTTAGGTAAGGAAACAGTAACATATGATGGGATGTGGGTTATGTTCTGATAAACACACATCTGGGGCATAGTGAGGCACAAGTGCCTTAAACAGCCTTAGGTAAGTAAGCAATTAGACACAATGGGGTGTGGGTTATGTTCTGATAAGCACAGTGGCATAGTAAGGCATGATGCCACAGGCCAAGTGCCTTACTGCCTCTAGAAGTGCATTTATCAGAATATAACCCACACCCTGGGGTGTGTATATATGCACTTATAAAATGCATATGTGTTGACAAACTGTAAAAATATTTTTAAAAATTACTAAAATAGAAAAAAATCTGGCTTCATGTCAAATAGTCCCTTGGCTTTCCATAGGGTGCTAAGGATGCTGTTAAATGAATTGGTGTCATTCAGGGTGTTGATGAGAGCCACAGAGTCACTACATCAGGCCACTGACAAGGCCACAGTTTTCATTTGATCTTAACTGTCAGCATGCTATTGTCCTCAGTAGCAACTTTAGTGAAACTCCCTCTGGACTAGAGATGCAGCAAATTTAAAATACGCCTGTGAAGTGAACGCAAAGTGGCCTCTTCACATTGGCACTTCGCTACGCGGAGTGCCCCATAGGAAAGGTTCACTTCACCTTGTCATTATTACGTCACACTGTCATTTAGCTTTAAACATGAAGTAAGGTGGAATGACAACAATATTGGCAGCACCCCACCCACACAGTCACCAGAATTAATGTGCATCCCCAAAGTGCCACTGTCTTCTGTCCAGAAAACTCCCTAGTGCTGATGGGTGAAATGAGAGCATAACAAGAAATGCAAAGTCTCCCGGAAATAATGGCACTCTCAGTCATGCATGCAGTGGTCACACACAGAGCCACCAGAATTAATGTGCATCCCCAAAATGCTACTGTCTTGTGTCCAGAAAATTCCTCAGTGGTAATGAAATGCTACTGTCTTGAATCCAGGAAATTCTCCAGTGCTGACAAAGTGAAATGAGAGTGTAACAAGAAATGCAGTCTCCCAGAATTAATGGTGCACTGCAAACGCACAGACAGATTAAGATTGTGCTGCGCACTCAAGGGATGCATACAAAAAGGCACAACACCACCTAACTAGTGCACAAAAGTCACAAATCCAAATCTGGAAAGGAATACATTTTGCCAGTTGGGGGATTAGTACACGGCAGTAACAATCCACTACCATTAAAGATACCACAAAGCAGTATAAATAATGAATGCAGGTGTGGTGGATAGCAGGTTCACACTGCTGCAATTACTCTATGGCATAATAAAAGGTGTCTGATTTAATGGCATCCATCACACACACACTCATACACACACTACAAGTAATGTGTGACAAATTGAAAACCTTTAGTAATATAACCAAAGGTTTTAAACAGACAAATTATACACTGATGCACCACAACAGTCAGCAAAAAAATGTAAAGAATTACTGAAAATATTACTGTGTGTACATTAACACAGTTATACAAGAAAAATAAAACCAAAACAAAAAGACTGCCTTTTTCTTCCAGTTAATGTACCTACCCCACAAATAATGCCCCTCCCCAAAGCACACTTCACAGTACACAGACTGACTGTTCTAAATTAACTTTCAAAATCCGCACACAACAATAATCACTTGATGATATGAGCACAGAAGGGTTTCCTACAATCAATGTAGTAAATTTTGAGCAAAACAAAAAATGACTCAAAAAAGGCAATTTAAACAGCTTTTAGAGGTTTTGAATTGCAGAGCTCTGAGAGCAAACTGTCTCCAGCTACCACTACACATATACACTACCCAGGCCAGAACTGAGGCTGTGCAGAACAATCTTGAGCCCATGTGACCTGCAATCACATGAATCATGCAGAATTTCATTTGGAGCTCAATTACAAGGTGAATTGAGGTGAATTACATTGATTTCAATGTACTTCCCCTTGAAATTGGTGGAGAAGTGGTTTGGGGAAGGCAGAATAATGCAAAGTCATTGGTTTCAATGGACTTTGCATTCCTCATTATGAAGCAAAGTACTCCCCTTCACATTGTGGTGTACTCTGCGGGTTCCATGTTACTCCATGAATCACTTCGTGGAGCGAATTGGGGCCACTTCGCCCACCACTACTTATAGTACTGTAACTCACATGCTGTGCAGGAAGGAATGCAAATGCCTCTGGCTGTACTTCCCCGATGAGCTGCAGCACAAAACTCCCTGACTTAAAAACACATATTAATGAGTACAATGGTGGGGTGGTGAAGCCTGGAGAGATACTACAAAACAGGCTTACAATACATCCAAGTAACTAGAAAAAAATGAATGTGATTCGTGACGTGATCGTGAATCATGATTTGTGGCTGCATTTGTGACTGTGATGATGAAGAACATGATTTGTATCACGAGTAACTTGTGACGATGGTCCTGACTTAAAAACACATATTAATCAGTACAATGTTCATGCAGAATTATGCACCACACCTGTCCAGTACTCTGAAGGGAAGCCAAAGAAACAACTGTGACTTAAGTTACAGATGGAGATTGGGCCCTAAAGAGATGCAAATGCACAGACAGATTAAGATTGTACTGCACGCTGAAGAGATGTAGACACCTAACCAGTGCTCACCATCAGAAATTCAAATCTGGAAAAGAATATTTTTGCGGTTGGGGCATGCCGTGGGGGGACAGTGTACTGAGCTGCTGCACAACAGTCACTAGTACTAGTACCAGTAAAGATACCACAAAGACATACAAACATCACACAGTTGCAGGGATAGCAGGTTCACATTGCTGAAATTATTATGTGGCACAATAAAAGGTCTGATTTGATGACACCCATCACACACATACTCACACACACACTAAGCAATGCATAACAAATTGAAAACTTCAGTAATATAACCACATATTTTAAACAAACTAAAATTATGCACTGCTGCACCACAACAATAAGCAAAAAAATGGCAAGAATTATTGAAAATGTTACTGTGTGTACTTTAACACAGTTATACAAGAAAAATATCACCAGAACAGAAAGCACTGTCTTTTTCTTCAAGTTAATCTACCTACACCACAGATACGCCCCTCCCACAAAGCACACTTCCACTGTCTCTCAGTACTCAGACTGAATGTTGTACATTAACATTCAAAATCCATACACAACAATAAACGCTCAATGATATGAGCACAGGAGGGTTTCCTATAATCGATGAACTAAAGTTTCAGCAAAAAAAATGACACAGAAAGGCTTTTTAACAGCTTTTAGAAGGTTTGAATTGCAGAAAGCTCTCAGGGCAGATTGTCTCCTACAGCTTTCTACACACACTACCCCAAACTGAGGCTGTGCAGAACAATCTAGATCCCATGTGACCTGAAATCCCATGAATCACTGCAAAATTCGCCTTTGGAGCTTAAAAACAAGGTGACGTGAGGCAAAGTGCATTGTTTTCAATGTACTTCACCTTAAGAATTAGTGGAGTAGTGGTTTGGGAAGGCAGAGTAACGTGAAGTCATTGTTTTCAGTGGACTTCGCCTTACTCATTATAACACAAAGTACTCCGCTTCGCATTGCGGAGCACTCTGCGAATGTGCCTTCACTCCACGAATCACTTCATGGAGCGAATTGGGGCCACTACACCCATCTCTACTCTGGACACCCATCGGTTGCGGCTCTGGAATGAGGAGTGGAAGGGAGCAGCTTGGGAAGGACAGCAGATGATTTGCAAACTAAAACAATACTTTTTAAAGTGTTGTCACTGTATTTGTATGTGTAGATAGGCAAAGAGATTGAAATGGACCGGTAAATTGTCAGACATTTTTTTCTGTTTTAAAAATTTCCCAGTACCGAGAGAAATGAATATCACAACTTTTTGAGGCTTGAACTGTGGGTTGTTCACTGATATCTTTTTTGGGGGATGCTTGCTGTTTTAGGGGGATATTTTTGTTTGTGTGTTTACATGAGAAAAAAATGTATGACTAGAAAGGAGTGACAGTCAATTAGATTCATTGATTGACCATACCCATTTTATAAAGAGCATTACAGAAGTACAGCCCTGAGGTCATAAAAGGATGCACTAGGGTCACCAGATCCACTTGCTGAAGACAAGGATATATCCTTCAGATATTCCTTAACTGGAAAAATCCACTGGGGCCATGGCTGACACCTTATAGAAACATAGATGCTGTTGGCAGATATGGACCTCTTGGCCCACCTAGTCTGCTCATATTTTCCCGTACCTATATTGACACCAGTGACCCTATGCAATCCCTGGGCCCACCTTCCTTACTTCTAATATTCCTCTGTGTTCATTCCTTATCTTCTAGTATCAGCATGGAGTCTACAATGACTCCCAGATTCTTCACCCTATCCACAGTTGCCAGAAGGGTGCCATTTAGAAATGCTAAACTGACCGCCCCCAAAATTCCAGCTGACCCTCAAGGACCTGATCCCACCAGCATCAACTCCATCTTGGTCAGATTAAGACTCAGCCAGCTGCAGGCCATCCATTCAGACATTTCTTTAAGGCATTGTTCCAGTAAAGTGACTGACTCCTGCCCATCAGATGTAAATGTCAGGAACAGCAGAGTATCATCTGCATAACAGTGAAAACTCACACCATACCATCTGATGACCCATTCCATCAGCAGCAGCATGTATACTGTAAACAATGTAGGGGACAGGATTGAACCCTGAGGAACTCCACAGCAGACTGTCACCAACTACGATGAATAAGTATCCATCACAACCTGCTGTGGTCTGCTCGAAAGGAATAACTCAACCCATTTTAAAGTTGTCCCAGTGAGTCCCTCATATTCCCCAAGATGCTGTATCAAAACTCTATGGTCAACAGTGTCAAATGCTGAGGACAGGTCCAGGAGAACAAGAATAGAATGTTCCCCTCGCATTTGCCAGGAGTAAAGATGGGCAAGCCAGAGCAAACTTGAGCTTGGCTCAAACCTATTGCCTGGCTCAGCTCAGGTTGACCTCTATAAGCAATTGAGAGCCAAGGTGAAACCAAGCCAGTTATGGTCACAGGAAACATTTCTGTCAGCCTGAACAGTTAGTGTAGTGTCTGAAACATTCAACTTCTTTGTAGAGAACAGCCTGCAGCAGCCAGGGCTCAGCTCAAGTTTTGGATTGCAGAGTCAAGCCAGACCCCTGGCTTGGCTCTAGCTTGGCTCTAGGTGGAAAATTCCTGGCTTGCCCACCTCTAACCAGGAACAGATCATCAAACACCATGATGAGTGCCATCTCTGTACAGTGGAAAGGCCCGAAACTTGACTGAATTGGCTCACAGATGCAATACCTCTCAGTGTGTTCCTTCAGCTGCATCACTGCTACCTTCTCAATAACCTTCTCCAAAAAAGAAAGGTTTGAGACAGGACTGTAATTAGCCAGCACAATCAGGTCCAATGATGGCTTCTTCAAGAGGGGTCTCACCATAACTTTTTTAAGAGCTGAAGGACAACAAACCTCTGAAAGGGAACTCCAGATAATGCTATCAAACACTGGATCTAGGGCTTTGCAGCAGCCCACCAACAGGTGGGCAGGCCCCAGATCCAGGGTACAGTAGGTGGGGTGCAGCATTGCAATCATCTCTAGGACCTCCTTCATAATAACTGGCTGAAACTCACTCCAAACCCAAGGACCACTAATGTGCCTCTCATCAGGACCACTGCTGGGCCATAACAACCACCTACAGAGATCCCTGTCCAAACGGAAGACACTCTGTGCAGAAAGAAAGACCCAAACACCTCACACTGTTCTCGTGACAACACTTCGCCAGACTGTAGACTGTGAGGACTAATTAACCTGTTCACAGTGTGGAAGATTTGAACAGGCCTATTTCTTCCTGAGGCTGAAATCCATGATAAGGAACTCTGCCTTTTTAGGGTTATAGCCCTCTAATTGTCCCTGTAGTGTGATCTCAAAGCCATCCTTTCATCCACTGAGCAGGTCTTCTTCCAAGAATGCTCCAACCTCTGTCCAGTTACCTTCAATCACCTCAACTCATCATTATGCCATGGTGAGCTGTGACAGAAGGTCAATGGGCTGACATGGATTGACGCACTGGAGTCAAGAGCTACATCAGTAAACACTTCTGTATTGCATACATCGGTGCTTGACCCCTCGTGCTGTTGGCTGCAGGGATATCTCAGTCATACATGACAGGATCAGGTCCCCCACTAACACTAGTGCCTCTTTTGTTACCTCCTGCTGATTTTCTCCCCCAGTTCCTTATCTCCCTTTTCTTTTGCCCTGGTGGTCATTAGACTACCCCGTCTAATCTTTTCCCAACAGCCATAGTCAGTTGTACCCAGATCGACTCCACTCCCTCTTTCTGTCTTGATAGTCCTGTCCTCCAAAGTGTCTATTCTGTCCCAGATATAGACAGCTACTCCATCCCTTTATCCTTGCACCTATCCTTCCTCTCTAAGGTGTACCTTAGAACTGCCAGATCCCGTGTTAACTCTCATCCATGATTTTAGTAAGCTCTCTAATTATAACCTTAATCTGGATAAAATGGAGGTGATGCCCCTAAATTCTAGGGTACTTAAATCTGACATTGCCAACTTAGGTCTTACTTGGACTACCTGACTTAAATATTTGGGGATAGTTTGGGCCCAGAGTGTTGCCCTCATGAAAAGGTTAAATCTGGATGTTCTGCTTACCCCTCTCCAACAAGATTTATATAGATGGTCCTCCCCACACCTATCTCTTCAGGGCAAGATTAGTATAATCAAAATTAATGTCCTTCCCCAGTTGTTTTACCCCTTGCATATGGTGAACCTCCTGCTTCCCCTTAGCTGGTTCAGGAAGATACATAGTCTTGTTTCTAATTTTGTTTGGAAGAGGAAAACCCCAAGATGGGCTTATACTCATTTATAGGCTCCAAAACAACTGGGGGGGGGTGTCTTAAACTGCCTAACTTTTTTCTTTATTATTTGGCCAGCCATGTTGCCATGTGTGCCAGATGGCCCGATGCCCCCCTGTCTCAAGATAATCCCACCTGTATTCCGCTGTGGCTCCAAATTGAATAAAATGTTATTAGTGATGCCACCTTTTTCCTCGATAGTCCTTGATACATGTTATGTGGGAGTGCCCTAAGGTTGCCCCCCCTTGGGACATGATAAGACAAAGGGCAGAACCTCTTTTCGATTTGGAGAATCACTTTACACTGGAAATTTGCATTGTAGGGGATTATTCGGAAATCAGGGTTAAGGAGAGGAGGTACTACTAGTCCATTATTTCCCTCTCAGTGAAGAGAGCTGTACTCTGCCAGTGGAAAGATCAGTTAGATATATCCTATTCTGAAAGGCTTAATGAGTAGCTGAGTAATCTTTGTATAGAGAAGATGATAGCTAGTCTCCGTGATAGGACTGCAGTTTACAGTACAAAATGGAATAAATTACATACTCTGTTTTCTCTGTCATCTTCCCTTTGAGTGGGTTAGTGGAGCACTATCTTAGTTCATTCTCTTTTATCCCCACTCTATAGGTTTGTGAAATAGTATAGTATAGTAATGTGATTTTGTTTATTTTAGTGAGGTGATAAATGTTCCCCTTCTTTCCTTTATGTTATATTCATAGGTTTCATAGGTTATAACAAGCTGAAAATAGACTTGCGTCCTTGGTGCTTGCCTTGTAAATGTATTTAAAACCATATTTTATACTGTCACCATAAGCCATATCTAGCTTTGTCTAAAATGTATCCATTTATGTAATCTCCACTACATCTGGTGAGAGCTAATTCCATGGAACTACCACCCTCTGGCTAGACCAATGCTTTCTTTGTAGCAGGTTCCATCTTGGCCTGTACAGTTGTTTGGTGTGTGATCTATTACTAGCCCTACCCCCCCTTTACTCAAAACCCAGATCTTCCCTTAGGGTATTATCTCCCATTGCCTTATATAACATGCACATATCTCCTCTGTGCCTTCTGTACTGCAACGAACACAGGTTAAGTGATTTTAGTCTCTGATCATATGATAGTTCTTTTAATCCAGAAATTACCCTAGTTGCTCTACGTTGAACTCCCTCGATTCTTATGCTGTCCTCTTTTTTGTACAGTGACCATATCTCAATGCAGTACCCCAAATGTGGTCTCACCAGGACTCCATAAAATGGCAGTATCACCTCTTTGTTATGGCTAGAAATATGCAGTTTTGGTTCTGGTTGGCCTTTTTGATTTGATCGTCACAGTGGGCACTAAACTTCAAATCTGGGCAAATTTGTATTCCTAGGTCTCTCTCTTGATAAGTTTCCACCAAGGTTTTACTCCCTGCATGTTTTCCTGTTTGTTTGATGATCCCAGATGAATAAATTTGCATTTACTAATGTTCAGGGATAACTTATTATGGGGTGTCCAAGTCATTATACTGTCAAGGGCCTGTTGTAAAGCTTTAATATTTTTTGGGTTATTAGTTGTGGTCCCTATCCTACAATTGTCAGCAAACTTTAGTAGCCAAACATTTGGTATGTTCAGACTTAAGGATGAAATGTAGATGTTAGACAGGGGCCCAGTACTGACCCCTGCAGCACCCTGCTTGTAACTGGAGCTCCATCAGGATAAATCCCATTGACCACCACCCTCTGTTTTCTATCCTTTAACCATTCAGAGAGCCAATTTAAGATGTTTACTGGTATTTTTAGTTTGCCCAATGTATCGATTAACTCCTATTGGGGTAACTTGTCAAAAGCTTTAGCAAAGTCTAAAAAGATTAGATCCACTGGGTTTTCTCTGTTCAGTTCCTTACTAACCTCCTCATAAAAGGTTAAAAGGTTAGTCTGACAGGACCTGGATTTAGTAAATCCATGTTGGGTTCGATTAGTTAAACCCTTTCCCACAATGTGCGCCTGTATATGTTCTTTTAGTGTTGCTTTAAGGATCTTTCCTTTTTTTTTTTTTGAAATTTAAAGCTTTATTGATTTTACATAAAAAACAACATCAGGTACAGCATACCAGCTCTATAGCCATACAAAACACACCAAGATCTGTTCACAGAGATTGGTAAGAACCAGTGTCAAAGTCCCCAGTCTCCCCCCCTTCCCAGGAAGGTGCCACTTTCCACCTCAGGTACAACCTGAGGAACACGGGGTTATGCCAAGGGATATAACATTGAAAAAATTTAAACAAACAAAATCAAACAAGGGCCTCTCAAAGTAGATTCATCAGGGTGTCTCAGACAGGGGTCAATGGAGATACAGCGCATACAACTTGCCCCACTTTCTCTGAAAGGCTGACATAGTATGCCTGGAACTGGCTATTAGTCTTTCCATCTTAAAACATCTGGATATTTCTTTCAACCATTCATCATAAGTGAGGACTACTTGGTCTAGCCAGTGTCTAAGTACTAACCTTTTGACTGCCATCGAGATTATGGCCATGTGAAATTTCCTTTCTTTACAGTTAATGTTCGAGTATAGACCCAAAATACAGACTTCAACCGTAAATAGATCCACCAGACCGAGAATCGGGTCTAAGTTATTGCGAATTGAGTGCCACAATGGGGCAACTTTGACACAGGACCAGAATATGTGCGGTAGATTCCCCACATCTATGCCACATCTGGTACATTTATCAGATTTAGCTATACCCAATCTTACCAATTTCCGTGGTGTATAGTACATATTATTTAAAATATAGAATTGGATAAGTCTATTCCTATCTAGTGTGATGAATTTGTACACATTCTTCCAAATTTGAGTCCAGGAGAAAGAAGAGTCTGAGGTAAGAGGGGCCCATATTTTGGAACCAGCTAGAGGCTCAGGAAACTTTGTAGATAGCAAATAATTATATAACTTAGCTACCCTATGGGAATTACTGACACAAGCTTTAAGTTGCTCCAAGAAAGGTTTAACTTGAGAGGGTGATTTCACCAGCCCAAAATTTCTACCAATCAAGTGCCTTAGTTGGTAAATCTTAAAAATACTTTGGGGAGGCAATTCCCATTTTGCCAATATGTTGTCAGAGGAACCAAGGGATTCTTGTAAATAAAGGTCCTCCACCAAGCAGTCTTGTATTTGTGGAAGCCAGTTTAGGTATCATATGCCCACCTATTTTAATGTTCGGTTGAGGATTATTGGTTGCTAGATCCTTGGTAAACGGAATTTAGAGCAGTTCCCATATTGGATTAAAACTCTAACAGACACCCCTATCACTGAATCCCGGAGGGTCTCCGGTAGGGAAGAAGAGTTGTAGTAGAAAATATGGTGGGGCAAGATGTTATGCTCCTCCATTTGCTTGAGCTCCAGCCATGTGGGTATATAACCCTCATTCGGAGGTCTAATCCACCTACCTAGTTTAGCTAGGTGACTGGCCCAATAGTAAAACTCAAAATTAGGCAGCTGGAGGCCTCCCATATCCTTGGGTAAGCATAACTTCATGAAAGCTCGTCTAGGTTGTTTGGCACCCCAAATAAATCTGTTTATTATTGAATGAATTCTTTGAAAGAAGGATTTAGGAAGCCAGACATTGAGGAGGTTCAGGGATAGAAAATACGTGGCAATATGTTCATTTAATGATATTAATACGCCTCCTATAGCTAGGGAAGGTTGTCCCACCTGTTAAGATCTTTTGATTCTATCCAGTAAATCTTCCAGATTGAGCTTTTAATCATCTCTTCATCCCTGGCCAAATAAATGCCTAGATATTTGAGATGATTCGAGGCCCATTTCATCCCGAACTGGAAACATTATCTTGGAGTTGGAGTGAATTGGTGGAAATATCACCGACTTGGATAGGTTCAGTCTATAATTGGCTGCTCTACCAAAAAGATTAACTATCTGCAGAACCTCCACTAAGGAAGTTTCAGGATTGGCCAGGTGTAACAGGATGTCATCTGCAAAGACTGACAGGGACAAAGCTCGGTGGGAGACAACACAGCCTAAAATCTTAGGTGAGGCTTTAATTTGAAGCAAAAGGGGTTCCAAATACAAACTGAATAGGTAAGGGGATAATGGGCATCCCTGACGGGTATCGGAATGTAGTAAGAAGCGAGACGAGCACACCCCATTACAATATACCTTCGCCGAAGGAAACCTATATACCGCCTTTATCCAACTAATAAATTTATCTGGGAAACCCATTTTGATAGAGTGGCCCACAGGAACTCCCAACTAACCCGATTGAAGGTCTTCTCTGCGTCTAAGGCAACTAGAGCCATGGGCAGCTGGGACTCCTGGGCCACTCGGAAAATGTGACCCAACGTGAGTATATGGTCCATAGCCGATCTCCCCTGAACAAAGCCTACCTGCTCATCACTTAATAAAACCTTCCAAACCTGCTTAATCCTTAAAGAAAGAATTTTGGTTAAGATTTTAATATCATAATTAAGTAATGAAATGGGTCTATAACTGGCTGGGTCCAGACTGGGTTTATCCGTTTAGGATTAAAATAATGGTAGCCTCCAATAGGGTAGGATCTAATGATTCAGAAGAGAGAATGTGATTAAACAACTTAAGGAGAATCGGGGCAAGCTCCTTACAAAAAGTTTTATAGAAATTGGGAGGAAGGCCATCAGGTCCAGGGGCTTTATCTATGGGTAAGTTTTGAATGACCTCCTCAACCTCTTTCAGACTGATAGGAGAAGAAAGCAGATCCCCTTGGTGTGAATGGAGTTTAGGAAGAGGTAGTCCTTCCAGAAAAGTTTGTGTGTCTGCCACAGATGTTGAGGAATCCTTACTGCAATATAAGTCTTTATAAAAATCTTTGAAAACCTTCGCTATCTCCCTAGGTGTAGTTTTAATTGATCCGTCACTCGCCCTTAAAGCAGGGATTAACCTGAAGCTTTCCACCTCTCTTAATCTAAGAGCCAGTAACCTCCCAGGTTTCTCTCCCTGGTCAAGGTAACGCGCTTTAGACTTTAGAATAGCATATTCTGCTTTATCTCTAATCAGGTCTTCATATTCATTCCTAAGCTTGCATAGCTTTTCTAAATCCACCTGAGAGTTAGAGGAGGAGGTAGTCCTTTCCACCCGTTTGATCATGTTAGCCAAGAAATTAACTTTCTCCTCCCTCAACCTCTTCCTCTGAGTGGCTATTTTAATGAGTTCGCCTCTGAGGAAGCACTTGAATGCACACCAAACTAAATCTTCTCTGGAAACTGAACCTTGATTGATTTCAAAAAAATTGGAAATCGTGATCTTTGAGTAATAGTACTTTCATCCTTTAAAAGCTGCGTATTGAGCTTCCAAGAGGTATCTCTCTGTCCGGGGTGGGAGAGAATCTTATCCATACCATAGCATGGTCCGAGATGACAACGGTTCAATACCAGTCAAGGAAATATTAACCAAGAGTGCAGTGCTCACCAGGAAATAGTCTAATCTGAACCAAGACTTATGTATGGACGAATAATATGTATAACTCCGATTGGAGGATTCAGAATTCTCCAAGGGTCACTCAGACCCAGCAGATTGCAGAAGTCTTGAAGGGCCAGTTGTGCAGTTGTAGGGGACTTAATGGTCTTGAAGGTCCTGTCAAGAACCTGCGAAGGGGTGATGTTCCAATCCCCACCCAAGATGAATACAGTTGGAAGAAATTCACTTAATCTAACTGATAACTGCATAAGAAAATTAGGGTCACCACCAACTGGGCCATATATGGCCCCTAAAACCATCTCCTGATTGTTGAGCAATCCTTTGGCTAAGACAAATCTACCTTCCGGGTCTTGAATACATTTCTCGAGAACAAATGGAACATTATGCTTGATCATTATAGCCACACCCCTGCTGTTTTTAGAACCTTCAGCAGTAAAAACCTGAGAAAATCCTTGGCATTTTAATAGTTTAGCTTCAGAAATTAGAATGTGTGTTTCTTGTACAAATAAAATGTCCACTCCTCTAAGAGAGCAGTTTAATAAAATCTGCCTCTTTTTAGATACTTCTCTGATACCCCTGACGTTCCAGGAAGCGCACTTAATATGCCCCAAAGCCATTGAACAGCAAAGTATAAAGATATAACAAACAGCAAATACCCCTGGCATTATAAGCCAACCCTCTACATAGTGGCACCTTCCACCCACCCTCCCAATATCTACCCCCGTAAACCCCCGGTATACAACACATAAGAGAAACTGACCATATGTACGTAACTCCATATCCCACACTTGAATCCCCAAGTAAGAACAGGCTGGGGAAAACGACTTGAGCAATAGAAATCATGTCCCCACCCCACCCTCTCCCTTTAACCTTACCCAAACCCCTCTCCTTACACACCCCCAAACTATTTACAATAGTTCCCCGAATTAATTCAGACCCAGGAAGCATCCGAATGTAAAGTGGAACTAGAAACCCCCCCCAAAGGTACTCTAGCCAGTAACGAAACCTGTTGAACCCAGAAGCGTGGTTAAAGCCATAGATTGCTCCTAACTTGTTCCCAAACCAGTGATGAATTAAGTCAACTGCCCCATCTAAATCGGTCCTAAGTACCCTAAACTCCCCACCTAGACCGCGAGACAGAATCCCCTAGTGCTTAGCTCCCCTCTCAAGCTCCCCCCACCCCCACTATCATCCAAGCGCTACAGCAATTCCTCCTCTACCCTACGCTGGTGGCATTAAACCGGACTCCAATATCAATTTAGAGAGAGTTCTTTTACTTCTTACCTCACCCCTCTCACAGGCCGTCTCTTCCTGTTTACTCGGACATCTGAGAAGCTTTGACAGACCAGCGCCCGAAGCCCTTAATTTGCGTGCGTTGACCACGATGTCAAAAAAAAACTGGTTTCTACCCAACGACTCCCCTGCGCCGCCATGTTAAAATTCCTCGGCCAGGAAGTTTCTGGCGGAAGACGCACAGATGAACCAAAAAGGTCCGATCTCGAAAAGTGTCCCCCAGGAACCGCCCCCTCCCTTCTAAGTTCCTCTACCCCTGCACCTGGTGAAACTACAGGCTCTGCGATTTCAAGCAGGCCTATTAGGCCTCGAGGCCTACTACCCCATCCCCATCACCCTCATGCCCGAACATCCGACCCAGAGGCAGCGAAAGGTAAGCCCTATCTTCTAAAGGGATTAAGAGATATCCTATTCAGACCGATCATCAACCGATGATTTAAAATAAAGAAAAAGGGAAAAGAAATAAAACAGCTATTTTAACAGGATTAAGTTGGTAGACAGTTCAGATCAGTCCTCCTTGAACAGGTTCGGGAGCTTCTTCATGAGCTCAGGTAATGCTTGGTCTGGGCTGTCATACACATGCCAGGCTCCATCCAGCGATATTTTTAACTTGGCAGGGTAGCTCATCCTGAATTTAATTCCGGCTGCGATCAGTCTCTTAACTATGGTGTGAAAAGCTGATCTTTTTTGTCGGATTTCGTACGGGAGGTCTTGGGTGATTCGGATTTTGCTCCTCTCCCACTGAATTGATTCCAGCTCCTTTACTTTGGCCAGTACATGCTGCTTCTCAATAAAACTTAAGAACTTAATAATGATCGGCCGAGGGGAGGCATCAGGTGGAGGTCTCGGTTTTAATGAGCGGTGTGCCCTTTCAATATGGTATTGCTGTTGAAGGGGGGAGGGACCTATGATTTTATTGAGTAGCTGCTGCACAAAACGTATGGTATCTCCCCCTTCCTCCGACTCGGGCAGACCCAGGATTAAGATGTTGTTCCTTCTACTCCTGCCCTCTAAGTCTTCAGTCTTCAGCTGAAGCTTTTGAACTTGTTGCCTCAGCCTAACTATTTCTGGGTCGACTCGACCCCTCAGTTTTCCAGAGAGGATGCCCTTGCCTCCATATCGCCCACCCTCCGTGACAGAGCAGTAAAGTCACTCCTAATTATCTTAATTTCACTGGAAATCTCCTGTAGCGTTTCTTTAAATGGGAGCAGTTCTTGGAGAAAATGGTCCTCTGTAAGCAAATTACTCTGAGAAGCAGACACTTGCTTTATAGGCTGATTAGTATTAGTGCTTCTGGCTTTCTTGGCGTTTTTCTCAGAGTTGTAGGCGGGTGTGTTTAACCCAGCCAGCTTCATTTCCGATTCCATCGTCTCCTCGACGATTAAACTTGTTTTTTGGTAGATAACTTAGCTTGATAGCAATCACAGCAGTTAGAGGCACTTGAAGTGGTAAAAGGTTGTTGATGTAAGCATTTTAAATCTGAGTAAATATCGATTAATTGGGGTGGTAGACGGGAGCTCAGAAGAAAAGCAGCTACCAGACACCCTGCATCACGTGACCTCTTAAGGATCTTTCCTAACAGGGAAGTTAAACTGATGGGTTTGAAGTTTTCAGAGTTATTCTTTGGTCCCTTCTTATGCAGTGGGACCACCATGGCCACTCTCCGACCCTGTGGTATTTTTCCTAAATCTAGAGGTTTGAAACATTTTGGTCAGAGGTAGATATAGAATATCAGCCAGTTCTCTTAATGCTCTAGTGTGTATTTCATCAGGCCCTGGGAATTTTGAAATGTCCAATTTCAGCAGTCTATCATGTATTTCTTTGGGGTATATATGCAACTGCCCTGGGTGTAATTTCACAGTAACTGTCTGTGTCTAAGTGTTCTTTTCATTGACGACTGCACAAAAATATTTATTTTGTATATCAGCTGTTTCCTTTTTATCAGCAACTGATCCAACCTCATTCTGAAAGGGACCTATGGCTTTGTTGCTACGTTTTAAGCTACTTATATGCAAGCAAGCAAGCAAAACTGTATTTATATAGCGCCTTTCATAGCCAAGGCACTGTACAGAATATAAAATTACAATATAGACCATAATATAATAAAATATAAAAACAGTCAATTAATTTATCATTTAATTAGGGAAGGCCAAAGAAAATAAATGTGTTTTCAGCATAGATTTAAAGCTTCTGATGGTCAGGCATTCTCTTAACCGATGAGGTAGAGAATTCCACATGGTTGGTGCTACAAATGAAAAAGCATGAGCTCCAGATGTTTTAAGATAGACCCTGGGAATCTTTAACAATCCCTTATTGGCAGATCGGAGAGGGAGATTGGGGGACTAGGGAGTCATGAGATCTTTCAGGTTGTCAGGTTCCTGTTCATGTATGGCTTTAAAGATAAACAAGCCTACCTTATAGGTGATCTGCCACTGAACTGGCAGCCATTGCAGTTCACACAGCACAGGTGTAATATGACTGGTCCTAGAGGTACTAGTCAACAGCATGGCCGTCATGTTCTGCACTAGCTGCAGGCAGCGGATATCAACCCCAGACAGCCCTATGTAGAGGACATTGCAGTAGTCACGACAGGTGGTAATAAAGACATGGACCAATATGGGTAGGTCACCCGGTGGAATCAAGTGTTTCACCTGGGCAATATTCCTTAGATGGTAAAATGAGGATTTGACCACAGCTAAAAGCTGAGACTTCAGAGTCAAGCTGTCATCAAAAATAATGCCCAGGTTATGCACTAGATCTGAGGTAATCAGCTGGACACCATCAAGCCACAGGCCCAACATGACCCCAGCTCCAAGACCCACCCCATGGCAACCCAGATCCACAACCAACACCTCAGTCTTATCCACATTTAACCTCAACCAACTAGAGCTCACATAGTCTTTGATCTCGGAGAGGCAACTATTTAGCACAGAGACTGCATCAACCTGTCCGGGCACAAAGGACATATACAGCTGAGTATCATCTGCATAGCAGTGAAAACTCAAGCCGTATTGCCTGATGATATCTCCCAATGGCAGCATATACATGGAAAACAACATGAGCGCCAATATGGAACCCTGCAGCACCCCGCAAGATAGGGGGAGGGAGTCAGAAGAAGAAATTCAGGTGACCATCCTCTGAGACCTGCCTATGAGGAAAGGTTAAAACCATCTGAGGACTGTACCTGACAGTCCACAAAGGAACCGCAGGGTTTCCAAAAAGCACCTCATGGTCCACTGTGTCAAAAGCTGCTGAGAGATTGAGAAGTACCAAGGTGGTACAAGCCTTTCGGTCTCTAGCCATTAGGAGGTCATTTAATACCCGAACAAGGGCAGTCTCCATGCTATGCCTCTTCCTGAAACCAGACTGGAGTGCTTCATAGACATTGTGAGTTATCAAGTGATTGTCCAGTTGCAACACAACCACCTTCTCAATAACCTTCCCTACAAGGGAAGGTTAGAGACAGGTCAGTAGTTAGCTGGATCAACAGGATCCAAGGATGGTTTTTTAAGGAGTGGTCGAATGACTGCATCCTTTAGGGTATTTGGAAAGATTCCCCTCTCCAAGGATCTCCATACAATTTCAGCTAGGATTGGGCAGATGACATCTACAGTACACAACCCACTAAAATGGGGGTAGGGCCCTGATCCAAACTACAGTAGGAAAAAAAAGGTTTTTTGTTGTTTTTAACTTTGTTAGGCAACCATGTTTCATGTTGTGATTTTGCTTTTTTATTTTAGATTTGACCTCTCTGGTTAGATTCCTGTAGATAGAGCAACCCAACTGATTACTTTGTTTAAGCCTTTTGTGCATTCTATCTTTTTTATTCATTTTTGATTGCAGAATGTAACCAACAAGTACTTTTTTTTCCTTTTATATTTATCGGTAGTAGGGATATTTTTCCCTATCTGTTCTTTTTTTTATATGTTTTTTAGTCTTATCAGGTAGACTTAGGCTTATGCAATTTATATTTCTCCCTTGGAGGTTCTAGCTGGATTGTATTGTTATTGGCTGTATTTGCTATTGTTTGTTTGTTTTTGTGTTTGTGTTCTTGGGGTTGTATGTTGTGTTATTGCTGTTTGTATATTGAAAATTTAACAAAAAAAAAAAAAGCTGCCAGATCTCAATCATTGTTCCTAGAGACCCACATATATGCATTGGCCCCTAAGTCTAACTTAGCCTCTGCCACCATCACCTGCAAGTCACTGATTATTTTTCAGGCTTTTGGCATTTAGGCAGACTGCCTTCCTTGCTTGTACCTTATTCCCTCTCCCTTTACCTATTCCCCAGTTACTGCCCACCACACCCTTCCTACACCACCCATGTTCTCACTTGCTAACAGGTTTGCTAAGACCCCCCATCCTCCCCTTCCTTTATAGCTCTTTTCCATTCCCAGTCCTTATCACTGCTAGTATCCCTTGCCTCTTTTCCTTTTCCAGGGAGCCCATGTTGTTTCCCCTGTCCCCTCCCAGCATCTGCCTCCCCTCATTCAGTTTAAATGACTATATCCATAGATGTCAAGCTTCTGCCTAAGCATACTTAC
Organism: Neoceratodus forsteri; assembly: GCA_016271365.2. Lineage (NCBI taxonomy): Eukaryota > Metazoa > Chordata > Ceratodontiformes > Ceratodontidae > Neoceratodus > Neoceratodus forsteri. Next base: position 795,829,380 of record CM057454.1, read on the forward strand.
TCTTCCCTTGTGAGATGAAGGCTGTCTCCCTTAAATAGTCTTCTATCCCATATGTTTCTCAGTGTCCCACAAATCTATGCCCTCTTTTTGACACGACCACTTTCCAGGCATTGAATGCCTCAGTTTCCTCTTGCCTCACTCTTTTCTCGCCTCCATCCTTCCTGTCCCACAGTGATAACATCTCTGAAAAGGTGAGCAAATCTGTCTTTCCTTTCTGTCCCTATCATGTCTTCAGAAGTTGGAGTAAAATTCTTTCAGACTTTGGTTTGCCGGATCATTTGTATCCAAGTGTACAAGAACATGTGGCTCCTACCACATCTTGTTGATTATCTTCCCTATCCAATCCTTTTCCAGCATAGCTGATGCACCTGGCAGGTTTCTGACCTCCCTACTATTTGTCTCATCTCAACACACCACCATCTCCATTCTTCTTTCCATAGATTCTCCCATTATAAATACTGCACTGGATAACTTCTTAATTCCCACTACCCAGCTGGTTACGTGTTGGACATTGCACTCCCTGCTTGCTCTTTATTAGTGACTGACTCAGAGCCTACCCTGGTAGAATCAGGTAACTGTGCTTCCTCCAGGGCTGTAAAATGGTTTGCCATCACTTGCAAAGGACACTGTTACATATCATAAACTGCATCCCCCTTCCCATTCCCCATTCCCACCTCCCTCCACCCCCATCTAGGGCACTGTTCCTTTGTGTGAGGGACTAGTGGTTCTGGGATCCAACTCAGCTATTTGTGCAGCAGAAGTATTTCTTCCCATGCTGCTTGCAGCTGTGTATGGAGTTTTTTTAAATCTACTACATAGATGGCTGTGACCAAGCCTTCAGAGTGTAGCACAAAGGATGATCCTGCAGCTGGCTAACCTCCGCCATGTCTCCCTTCTATTCCTACTTATTGTGGCATAGTATACCTAAACCACAGGTTAACAATACCTTAGTAAGGATGTTCCTCCTTTGGAGGAAATAACCAGCTTTACTTTGCCTATATTTCCCTCCTAACCTGTGTGACTAACCCTGACTTCTATGACTTATCCAATCTACCTCAACAATACTCTGACCCTATTCTGTACTTGTTCTGTTTCCTGGCCCTAGACAGGGTATTTAACCTCCCTACAGAAAAGTAGCTTCTTCATTGTCTTCCTTGTTCCTTACCTCCTTCATAGGTGTCGCCATGTTTCCTCCCCTACCAGATGTAATACCTCACTTAGACAAGATGTTATCTGGGTGTAATAGAGGCACACCCTTGTATAGGGTACCAACCTCTCTCATGGGCCATATTCCCTGTAGAACTGTGGACATATCTGCAGAGGCTATACAGACACCCCTCAACAGATGCTACTCTCTTACTTTATGGTACTCATGCTTCAGGGTCACTCATGTAATGTGTTGCTTGTCTCCCCTGGAAACTTAAACCAACTTGCTGGTCCTTATTGGCTACCACCAAACAATCACCAGAAGTAGTCCCCAGTATGCCTTCTTGCTTTCTGTGCTTGCCTACTTGCCCCTACAGCTAACAAAAGACACCATCAAAATCCCTGTTCTGATCTATGTCACTTATCCATGCCACCTCCATCCTGAGGTTGGCATTATTGCAGTTACCTATAAGGGAAATGAAGGAAACATCCTTCTAGGCTACTCATCTTAAAAGCTCCTAGTGAACTCAGCACAGTTCCCACTCCACTGCTCTTGACTGTCTATCATCAGCCAGTAAACTGCAACAGCTCCTTGTATGCCTGCCAGCCCGCTCACCACTGTGGCTTACAAATGACACCCCTGAATCCCTGTTTCATTCCAAGCCTCTCATGCACACTGACTGAGGTCACTGTTCCTGTGGCTATTTATAAGAGAAAAGAAAGTTTTGCCTGTTAAGGGGGACATAGTTACCTTGTGAAAGGTGAGCCTTAGTCTTAGTTGCCATGGAGTCATGAACTCATTACATTTTGCTTCTGAATAGGGGCAGTAGGTTTTTTAATAGAAGGGAAAAAACACTAGTACTAATGAATGTACAAGAAACCAGTTGGAATATGTCATTTAAGCTATAAACACAGGAAGGAAAAGGAAAATAAAACATTTATATGTATGATACTTTGATTATGTTAATGGATGCATTTTATAAGCTTTCAAAACTTCAGACTCTTTTCAAATGGACATTATCAGTCAAGAATGCTTGCACTGTAAATCCAAAAGACACCCCTTAGCCTAAAGAACATATAATGTTTGCCCAGATAATGATTTACTGTGACCAGTCCTCTTCAGTGTCTTCATAAGTGACACTGCAGAAGAACTGGACTCGAAGAGAAGGTATTCTTTTTTGAAGATGACACCAACATCTGGAATACAGACAGTAGACGCTCAGGAGGGGGTCGAGAGAATGTATAAAGACCTTGGGAAACTTGAGGAGTGGTGAAGAGCATGACAGGGTTTAATGTCAAAAAGTGCCAAAGCATGCAGCTACTGTAGGAGTTGACTATAAGATTAGGGAGAGATACTGACAGCTACTGATAGAGAAGGAACTTGTGGTTATCATATCTGATGAACTCAAAGTGGCAGGGCAGTGTATCAAAGCAGTGGGTAGGGAAAATGGGATGCTGTGATGCATAGGGAGAGGTACCTTCAGCAGGAGAAAAGAGATGATGTTGCCACTCTGTTGCTCACTTGTTAGATCCCACCTAGAGTACTGCATTTAGTTCTGGAGGCCACGCTGCAGAAAAGACATAGACAACATGGAGGGAGTTCAGAGTACACCTAAAATGGTTCAGGGTTGCATCAGAAGCCCAATAAGAAGAGACTGAGGGACATAGAAGCATAGAAACATAGACTTTGACGGCAGATAAGGACCACTTGGCCCACCCAGTCTGCCCATTTCCCTACCTATTGGATAAGCTGCAGATTCTAGTTAACCAACAGCCTACTTCCTGCCACCCCCCACTACAATTGCCTTGTGTCTGTCCCATGCATGTTTGAATTCCCCCACAGTTTTAGCCCCAACAACCTCCCCAGGAAGGCAGTTCCACGCATCCACCGCTTTCTCTGTGAAAAAAGATTTCCTCACATTACCCCTAAGCCGTCCCCCCTCTATCTTTAAATTGTGTCCCCTTGTTCTTACACATCTCTTTTTCTGAAAGATGCTACCCTCCTGGACTTTGTTGATTCCCTTGAGGTACTTGAACATTTCTATCATGCCCCCCCCCATCCCTCCTTTCATCAGGGGTATACATATTAAGCTCTCTCAGTCTCTCTTCATATGATTTCTGATGCAGACCCTGCACCATTTTAGTTGCCTTCTTCTGGATTGCTTCCATTCTGTCTATGTCCTTGCGTAGATGAGGTCTCCAAAACTGCACACAGTACTCCAGATGGGGTCTCACCAACTGTCTGTACAGAAGGATAACCACTTACCTTTTTCTACTTGTGATGCCCCTTCCTATGTATCCCAGTACGCCCTAGAAGAGAGGAGAGCAAGAGGGGACATGATAGAGATTTACAAGTACCTCATGGAGGGTGAACAGTGTGCAGGGGGGAGTGCGTTTCAAAAGAGAACGTGCACCAGGACTAGAGGGCATGCTGTGAAGCTAGTGGGGGATGGGTTAAAAAAGATGTGGGGAACTGCTACTTCACTGGTGGATTCCTGAAACAGACTGCCAGCAGAGGTGGTGGAGGTGAAAGCAGTAGGGATTTCAAGTATGCATGGGACAAACATAAAGGAATATTAGTTAATAAACAGGCAGGAGGGTGTGATGTTGGTAAATAGGCAGACCCTATCTGGGCAAACTGGGTAGGCCAAGGCTTCCTTTTCTGCAGACAAATTCTATGTTTCTGTTTCTATGATTTGTTTTGCATTCCATATTGTTTATTTATTTGATTTACTAGGAAAGTGGACTAGATCAAAGATTTGTTTTCAGCCACACCTGGGGAAGGTTGAAGACAATTATGATACAATAGAAAATTGTGCATACATAACAAACATAATAAAATGCAATAAAACATACCTTATACAGTCTCAATTATTGTTACAGTATACAATCATTATGTGTTATCAAAACAACAACAAACTGGCAAACCATCCAAATAATTTCCCTCACTATTTTTAAATACCAGTTTACCAGATTGAGTGTATCTACATCTGTCCCTGCTCTTATTAAGTTATTTAACAACTTAGGTCCAAAACAAGTCATCGAGCACTCAGCTATCTTTGTATTGATCTTTTTTCTTGAAATTTTTTTAATATAGGATAGTTGAGACATGTTTGAATGAAGGAAGAATCACTTCTTGAATTCCTAAATTTACATTATTTTAATCATTTGCAGCTATTATGCAGGTGCATGAAGACTTCTTCGTCTATAAAACAGGAATTTATAGACACACTGATGCTACAGCAGGCAAAACCAAGCACTATAGAAAACAGAGTACTCACTCAGTCAAAATTATAGGGTAAGTAACAGTTAATCAGCTGTTTTTGTATGTATTCATTTTCTTCAGACAGTTGCTATTGAGCAAGTCTGCTTTCACTTTAAATAAATGAGATGGTTATTTCACTGTATGCTGATAATTAAGTGATAATGAGCTAGCTGACTCACTACATGAGGCAATAATTTGTCTGTCAAGTGAACAAGTGGCCAAAGGCAGAGAACATTATCCCCATAAAACAATCAGATTAGGGCCTCATATAGTGAGACAAATAGCAACTAATCACTATTTTGCTTCACATGTTTAAAAAGCAAGTGGTTCAGTATTTATGTCCCTAGGATTTTAAATTCATGGTAACTCCACTTCACCCTCCCATAACCGAACTTGCTTACAGTTACTGTGACTGCTAACCAATCAGAATGTAAGCTAGGAAGATGATAGAATCATAGAAACGTAAACACTGTCAGCAGAAAAAAGATCATTGGTCCATCCAGTCTGCCCTGTTTTACCTTGCCTTACCCAGTGACCTATTGTCCTTGCATTCCCCTTACTTCCTGTCTAACTCCTGCCCCTGAAGAACTATTGAATCCTTTACCACTGACAGATTGAAGCCTGGTGGCATGAGCAAGTGCCTTTCCCTTTGGATGAGCCAACTGGTTGTGAAGCCCTCTCTGCCGCTTTCCCTATTGATCCTGAAGCTCACAAACTGTCATTCCAGCCCAGTGCATAACTCCAATGTATTTACAGCATTGCTTGTGTGGTCACTTGAAGCCCAGTGAACAGCCTGTAAAAGCCATTGTGTAGCCTTTTCAGGTCCTCTCCCCCAAAAAAACTGCATACCCTTCAGCTTCCTTCTAGTTCATGGCTGACCCTTTACAGCCAGTGCACATTGAGGTAGTTTTGTGTTTTGGTGCAAGATTCCATGTTGCCACCACTGGCATAGTTCTTGTGTGTCTCCATCCTCAAACATAAGCTTGCATGAGAGAAACCCAGTGACTCAGGAGACAGGGTAAGGTCCCAAGAAGGTGAAACCAGGAAAGAGTCATTTAAGGCTGAGGACAATCCTCGAGTGTCCCACACATGCCAGTCAATTGATTTGGGGTGGGAGCTGCAGCATGAGCCACTGAGAAACACCGGGCTGCTACACGTGAGTCACCTCTGGTGGTGTTTTCTCTGGGCTGCACACTGGAGGTGGGCACGATGTGGGCCCATCTGCAGAGACTGTGGTCATGCTTCCATTCCAATGTGGAAATGCTTTTTCTCCATGCTAGACTGGCAGCTCACAACCCACATAGCTTTTATGCTTGGGCAGTTGATAAAACTTTTTTAAATAGCCAGACAGCCAGAAATTACCTGAGCAGTAGAATCTGCCAAGCTCTGCAGGACATTGCAATCAAACACAGTAACACACACTGGTCACGCTGCACATTATCATCCAGCACTGCTTAGGCTAAGCTGAAGCTCAGAGAATAAAATGATGAATATGAAATGTATATGTGCTGTGACTGTAAATGGAAAAACAACTCATGCTGTATTGCTGGTTTCCATTATTTCCAACATGACCTCATATGGTCAACTAGCACACAGTGCTTCAAATTCTCTGTTCTGCTTTAACATGGAGCAGTGCTCAATACCATTATGTCTCCTTAAATAGCTGAACTTAGTGAGACAAGAATTATGAAAATGTAAATCATAACATGCTACTTTAAAAATTCAGATATTTAAAGCAACGAGACACACTGCTCCCTGACAAAATGGAAGTGAGGCTGTGAAGCATTATAGTGTTCGGATAGCTCCTCTCTGCTAACTGACCACTTGGGATATGCTGGGAATGTCAGAAACCTGCAATAAAATGTGAGCTTTTTTGTTTTGCCATCACAGTGCATATATTATATATATATATATATATATATATATATATATATATATATATACACACACACACATATCTTTCTCCAAGATTGCTGTAAAAAAAACTGGAAAATGTTCAGGAGTCTAGTTATCCCCATGGTCAAAGAACAACAGTGAGCAAAAAAAAAATTCACAGGCACTCTGAGGATACCAGATTCAGTTCCCATTCTGGGATAGTTGTGTTTTATGCTGAGTCAATTAGCTGATGGGTTTAACATGCCACCAAGTGTGTATCTTTTTTCCCTGTTCAAATACATTTTATTTTATTCATATTGAAATAGAGATATATAAACAAACATGAAAAACTTTAACCTTAGCTGTTTAAATTCATCTGGGTATTATTCATAATATTTACTACTGTATATCCATCATTAAAGTTGATTACCAAGATGATTTCTGAACTTCAAGCTGCATCTCTCTTCCCAGAACAGAATTTCTGGCGGTTAGCCATTTGAAGAACATGGACATCACCTTCCCTTTTGTGTCCTGGGATAGCCAAACAAGTCCTGTGCATTTATTTAATTTATATGAAGGACTTGAAAACATTTTCTGGTGGGGTACCCCCCCCCCCATGATTAGGTGGGTGAGACACTCCTGTAACTGGAATGGATACCTTGATCTCCACCCTGCTTCTCAACACTGTGGTTTCATCTGTAGGGTACCATCCATTTCCCCTGAAGATGAGGTATGAAAAGAAGTAGAGCATAGGATAATGCCTTCAGTTCCAGCATATGTAGGGCAGTCTTCTTCCAACTACAGGTGTCCTCTACAATTGTCACCCACACTGTTGCCTCATCCTAAGAGAAGCATGCTCAGCATTAGAACCAGTTAGCCATTCTACATCGAGAATGCTTGTTTCCAGATTTTCAGCCTGAAAATGTAATGCCAGGCTGTTCTTAAATAGATATATTATCCAGTTAGAAAAATAACTTTAAATACAATACTTCTTGCTTCTACACCATATGCTCCTAGACCATGAAAGAACAAAGTCTATTGACTGGAAGTGAAGACCCATCTAGTGGACTTCAGTTCTTAAAGCATCTTCTCAGCCGTCATCACTTGTATACTAGGATAGTCAAGAGTGCGTCTCTACCTCATTCATAAGGTTCTGCCATGAGAGAAATCCTCTTTTGAGATTGTTGAGCGCTGAACATAAAGCCTTCAATCCCTCCAAAGTGCTGCAGAGGGAAACCATATTGTGACAAAAAGCTTTGGAAGTAACACTTGACCCTCACCCCTCACCCCCAACAGGTTCTTCTTAGGGACCATGAAGAAGATGAAGGAGTTTCTTATGAGGAGAGGAATGGCTAGCATGGCTAAGATATAATGATTATCCACTGACCTCAGTTTGATTACTTTTTTATCTGGACAGAAATAATGACTCCAAAACAACATTCCTGTATGCAATACCTGCAGTTTGTTTTATTTACAGTGCGATAGCACAATATTTTACTGGTTATATGGGCAGTGTCCTGATATTGGACAGTAAATTAAGAAACATTGAGTCAGTCTACTGCCCAGTGTTATGAAACACACACACACACACACACACACATATACACGCACGCACGCACACATTACATTTTGGGTGTTGATGGTCCTGCTCACAAAACCTAAACCATATTATTGTAAAAATACATCAACCATGATCATTTGTTTCAATATTATATAAAGAAAATGTTAATATTGTTATACCCCTTTTTACAAAATGAAGTCTCTGATCCGCTGACCTACCATTGTCTGGATCCATTGGTCCATTAAAAGCAGCAGATGTCCTCCCACTGCATGGGCTGGACAGGGTTGGGTCAGACACACAGTCATAGAGTCCACCTGGCAGCCACTGATGCCATAGCCTTGTATGAAATCTTTACCATATCAAAGGTTTTCAATCAGCATTGGAACAGGCAGGGGCAGCACTAGATAGGGCAAAATGGGAAAAAGTTGCAGCCTTCCCAAAAATGACTCGCTTTCCATTTGACAGTGGGTCCATAGTAGTGAACCTGATCTGTAACAACAGTTGAAAGATGGAAAAGTGAACAATAGGAAAGCATTTTTACCTGACAACTTTTGACTTCTGTACTGGTGAAATTCATACTTTTGATTATGGATTAACCCAATGATTCACATTTTGAGAAATGCAGAAAGAGCACTCTAACCCAAAAGCAAAAATGTGAACTCACTCAGGCACCTGTGGCAAGGTCATTTATTTGAACAGCAGGTAAAGCATTGATGAAGGTGCTGCATTAGGTACCCATGTGCCCCTGTGTTTTGCAGTTGCTCATTTAGATTTGGTAAACACCCACTGTCCAGGTTAGAGCACATGGATTTGTGTGCTTTTTCTGTTTCTCATTATGACCCAGATTGTTTTTGTACCCAGGTTTTAAAACTCCTAGTGTTGTCACCCAAGTGATATCTGTGTTCAGTTGAGTTTTATTTCATGGACACCTGAAATTTGTGCAGTCAGGAGAATCTGGAGGAAACTGCACAAAATGTGGAGAAATATATCTATATATATCTATATATCTATATATATATATCTATATATATCTATATATATCTATATATATATATATATATATACACATACACATAGACCGTGTGTGTATATATATATATATATATTAGAGGCAAAAACTCCGTTTAATGCATTAGTTAGGGTTTTCCACAGTGACAAAAGTGAGGAAATTCGCTGTTAGGGTTGAAAACCCTAACTCTGATTCACCACCCCCCCAGCACACACACACACAGACACACACACACAAGACACACACACACACACACACATATGCAAGTATGGGGAGGAACAAATCAACACAACCAATGACAGACATCCAGCAGCAGGTGACAGAAATAACAAACAATTGTCTAAATGTACTACGAGACATCCCCACCCACCTAACCAGGTACTGCATGCTCAGTGGAGATCAACAGCAAAACTGAGGCCATGTACACCAAACGTACATATCCCTGATTGCAGCTGCATACAACATACCACACTTAGTAGTTGCATGGCCTTACCTACCGATGCCCCACACCAGACGACACCACATGTGATGGGCCACCTGAGCAATAGAGTTGAGCAAAACCAAGGAATCAGTACAGGTATAATATCTCTGATTATAACAAGGGTTTGAGAAATGCAGCTTTCTAATTGACTGTAAACATTGTAACAGCCTTATGTTTAGTTTTATTAACATACATGTAGAGCCTAACCATATGATGAACATGCTTTAATGTTGTTTAAAAACAGTTTTATTATGATAGCAATAAGCCACTCCCAGGTATTATGTTAATGGTCAGTTTATCACTGTCTAGCAACATGTGCTTCGGCTACAACTCATTCAACATTAAACCCCTACATGGTGATTAACAGACCATTCAACATAACTGTTGGTCATGCCTTATTGTAATTGTCTTTATGACTGATCTCTCCTCTGCTAGGCACTGCAGGAGTTTTGCAACACAGTGTCACACCCAGTTACACTATACTCTGCCTACGTACTGGAGAATGGCTGTGAATATGAACTCATGAAGATGAACAGTGTAACTTGATCATTACAGTCATTGAAACCTTAGTGTGATTATAACTGACACAGTCCGTGACAGAGAATAACCCTTGATGTCCTAGTACACTTATCCCATTGTGAGTTAAATCAATACTAAAAGACATTCTGTTTATATCTACACTATACCTACTTGATTGCTGTTGTGTCACAATTGACATAGTTATCACTTTGATAGCATCAGTAACAGAAGTGTGGCAAACTCAAACACTACATATACAGCCTGAGTATGAAACAACTGTTAATAAAATTACGCTGTGTCCATAAGTAGCATAGGTCACTCATTGCAACAATAGTAAATGTATCACTATTTGAATAAGTTAGTCATCACAGATGCAATGAGATTGTCTTTATCAGGTACAACATACTGAGTAAGTGCCTACAGGAAAATCTATCCTATAGACATCTCCGATACAGAGTGCGTCATTGTTGGCTCAGTAGTCCTATGATATTTGAAGTTGCTTGGCCTGATCATGCAATTACACTGTTTCTTACAAAGAATACTTACTGCATCTTTAGTATTGAAACACACTGAAGGTCTATGTATGTACATTAGTACAGCTTCATCAGTAAGAATGCATCTGATACTGGCAGTACAATTTCACAGCATTGAACAGCCAATGCTTTTCAGTACATTGCATCAGCCTCTCTATCTTCAGTAAACAGTTGCAGTAAATGTACTACTGAAAATCACATACTAAATGTAACCTACTTTTATCTTGAGCATGCTAGTGTCTTGTAGTTAATTTATGTACTTCTCTTAATTAATGTATACTCACTAGTGTTAAAACCTTTCTACAACTGTGATCATGCATCTTTAGCATTTATATTGACTACTTGACACAGTACCAGTTGTGGTGTGGTGTGGGGCATCGTTAGGTAAGGCCATGCAACTACTAGAGTGAGTGCGTTGTGTGCAGCTGCAATCAGGGATGTGTACATTTGGTGTAAAATGGCCTCAGTTTTGCTGTTGATCTCCACTGAGCATGCAGTACCTGGTCAGGTGGGTGGGGATGTCTCAGTAGTACATTTAGACAATTGTTTGTTATTTCTGTCACCTGCTGCTGGATGTCTGTCATTGGTTGTGTTGACTTGGTCCTCCCCATACTTGCATGTATGTGTGTGTCTGTGTGGTGCTGGGGGGGTGGATTCAAAGTTAGGTTTTCAACCTAACGAAATTCCTCACTTTTGTCACTGTGGAACAACCCTAACTAATGCACTAAACAGAGTTTTTGCCTCTAATTTCCCTTCTTTTGAGAATGATAACGAGAAATAGTGAGATGAAATGCAGTGGCAGAGAGGCGCGCTTGCCAGGCCCTCGCTCCATACATGATGTCTTGTGGCATAGTAACAGGAACAACAATGCAAACAGAAGTTAACAGTGGCATGTGGTAACACAAGCGCGAATGAGAACAGAAAGGGTAACGACATCGGTGACCTAGATGGAACGGTCTGCCATGTGATGTGTTTGTCACATAGTAACATGGTGCCTGCAAATGGAAATGTCAATGGGCATGGTGACACAAAGTGAAACAGAAAGAAACAGTACTGTAGACACAAATGGCAAAAATATAACAGAAAGCATAACGTAGTAAGCATGAGGATAGCACATAGGGCCCCATGCTCACACCACGTAATGCGGAGGCAAGGGCGCGAGGCCCAATCACATGATGTCTTGTGACATAGTAACAGGAACAGCAATGCAAGCAGAAGTGCTAACAGTGGTGCACATGGTAACGCAAGCACGACTGAGAACAGAAAGGGTAACACATGGTGGCGATGAAGGGGAATGGTCTGCCACGTGATGTGTTGTCACATAGTAACATGGTGCCTGCAAATGGAAATTTCAGTGGGCATGGTGACGCAAAGTGAAACAGAAAGAGAAACAGTACTGTAGACACAAATGGCAAAAAATTACAGAAACGCAAGTGCAAATGAAAACGGAAAGGATAACACACATAGGGCACCGCGCTCCCACCACATGATGTCTTGTGGCATAGTAACAGGAACAGCAATGCAAACAGAAGCGCTAACAGTGGCACACATGGTAACGCAAGTGCGAATGAGAACAGAAAGGGTAACACACACGGTGGCATAGAGGAGAATGGTCTGCCGTGATGTGTGTCACATAATAACATGGTGCCTGCAAATGCAATTTCAATGGGCATGGTGACCCTAAGTGAAACAGAAGAAAACAGTACTGTAGACACAAATGGCAAAAATAACAAAGCATAGGCATAAATGAAAATGCAAAGAATAGCAATGGTGGCGCCAGGCGTCATGATGAGTGAAAGCCAGTGCGGAACCCGCAAAGCAAGAAGGGCAGCAATAGCCAATAATGTAAGCTCACAGGCTGGTTTTTCCCAAAACCTGCATAGAAAAGACAGTGAGTACAAATAATGTATGCATAATAATGAGTATCGGAGCAGAAAATGAGAACTTGGAATACTAAATAGGTTATATTTGAGAACCGTCTGACGAGAAAAAAAATTTAAAAGTCGTATGATTTACAACTGTCCTGGCTAATTTTGAACTTAGCCCCCTTAGGAGTGTAAGCATTTTCTGACAAAAAGTCCATATCTGCACCGTTTCCGAGATACGGGCCCTGAAAGGCATGGCAAATGCGTATTGTTATCCTATGGGAAAAAAAGAGAAGTTGAGTGCCATAACTTTGCCTCCCTATAATATTTTTCCACCAAACCACTGAAAGGCACATCTGTGGGCTGTTGGCTGTCTTCCCTCCAAATTTCAGGAAAAAAGACTAAACCGTTATTTTGCAGCAGGGTGCCAAAGGATTCCTGTAATGCGTCGGGCGCCGTAATGTTATCCTAAGGGAAAAACCGTCAGCTTTGGAGTGCTGTAACTTTGCCACCATGTAATATTTTTTCAATACAAAACTGAAGGAATATCTGTGAGATGTCATCTGCGTTCCTCAAATTTCAGCCCAAAACTCCCAACACGTTCTTTTGCAGCGGAGTGCAAAAATTACTGTTATTTTGGGCATAGTGTATAAAGTAATTAACCGCAATTTGCGAAAGCTTCCATAAAAATTTGCTACACTTTCGTGATCACGACTGCTGAAATGTCTTTTTCGAAATATGAAAAACATATTTCTGGGGTGTTTACCCAAAATAGAAGACATGGCTAGCATCCTCAGGGCCGACTAGGTGAACACAAAAAGAATTAGGTTGCTAGAGGGTCTCAATTTTAAATGCCAAGCATTTTTCTGATCACTAACTGAAAACAAGATGGTGGATTTTTGACAGTAACAGGGCCATTTGCAACAGTAAAAAGTGCATTTGCGACACTGTTGAACTTTTTGTTAACTTTTCCCATTGACTTATAATGGGAAATTGTTTTTGAATAACTGAACCGTTTAATATTTTTCATGAAATCTTTGAAGGCACTCGGAGACCCTGGCCACATGTTCCTGAAGATTTCCAGGCCAGTCATCAAACCATCACGACCTGTAAGGAGCGACAGTAGAATTCCAGAAAAAGCGTAAATGCGTCGTGAGTGCAGATAATGTAACTCTGCAGCCGTATATCGACCAGTACAAAACTTAGCAGATCCCCGCCTATGATTCTTGATCGTGTACTCGAATTTCAGACAAATCTGTCAAATGGTTGCAAAAGTTATTAAGGTGCAAAGTTTTGAGGTTTAACATAGAAATGGCTCCTCAACCCTAACTATGAGTAGCACTACCGTGCTACCATAATATATATATATATATATATATATACACACATACATACATACATATATATATATATATATATATATATATATATATATATATATACATACATACATACATACATACATACATACATACATACATACATATATATAGAGAATAATGGATGGGGAAGGGTTTGATATGATAATTTAATGCACACCGAGTTGTGGGATGCTACGCAAACCCGGCGAGCCGGTTTAAGCATCCCACAGCGGCGTGTAATAAATTCTCATATGAAAACCCTCCCATCTTTTATTTTATAGTAACAGACCAGCAATTTTTCTTCAGCAGTTTGTGAGACTGTTTGGCCCTGCCACATACAGAATGTTGGCCAATGAGGCAGCAGCATAGTTTGACTGGCATGGCTCATGAATGTCATAACAACCAGCTCTTTGTTATGGAAAATATCAACCTGGTCAGTACACTGAGAGAAATTGCTGACCAGTTATTATATATATATATATATATATATATATATATATTTCTCCACATTTTGTACAGTTTCCTCCAGATTCTCACAGTTAACCTTGTTTACTCCTTTCGGGAATGTGAAGGTCTCTGTCTGTCATGGGTAACACATGAGGATAGCGATGGAATATGAGTGACCGTCAAAATGGTGACTCACATCAGAGCGCTATCCTCATGGGCTACCCTGCAAGCGTAGCAACAGTATAGGAAGGCGAGGGTACTGTAGGGTGACTAGAAGGGGAGAATAGTGAGGGGAAGGGGAGGAATAGGGAAGAGGGTTTTTGAGGGGGTAATGTGCCTGCTGCAGCTGAGCCAGCTATATGGTCTGGTGCTGAGGGTGGCTAGCTCCAGCGCAGCAGGTACTGGGTTCATGGCTGGGGATGTAGAGGGGGGAAATGTTGCTGCTGGCTGCAGCTGCCTTTATTCTGATTTTTTTTATGGCAATCCAGAGCTTTTCCCCTTCCCCGACATGCACCCCCCTTGAGTTAGTAAACCTTAAACAGGGGCTGTAGGGGTGCATACCCCTGCATAAATACTTTGTATTGTTGCCAGATGTTTTATTGCCAGAATGTGTATATCACCAATTTCCTTTTCAGCAATATACTCCCGCCATAATAGCAATAGCTGTTTTGTGATCGCTATTATGACATGGAACCCTACCATGCCACCTCTTTACCTTCTAGCATCCAACAAATACATGTTAGGTGACATAAGTTGATCCTAATAGGATTTGCCTTGTTGATCCTGAATCATTTTGGTTACCCTATGCTGCACCATCTCAATCCTGTCACTGTCTTTCCTCAGGTGGGGACTCTATAACTGGGCACAGTATTCTAGATGGGTTCTCACCAGTGATCTGTAGATAGGTGTTATTACTGTACATCTTTCCTACTGCTATTGAAACCCCTCTCAATACACCTCAGCATTATGATTGCCTTGCTGTAGGTCTTCTTTCCTTAGCTAGTTTATTTTAGAGAGGCACATACTGTATGGTGACTCCCAGGCCTCTTTCCACTGTAGCAGTGCCCAGCTTAACCATTGCCATCTGATTATCCTTCCTGTGTTTCTTCTTTCCTATGTGCATCACATTGCACATTTTAGCACTGAATTTTAACTGCCAAATCTTGGACTACCTCTGTAAATGCTGTACTGTAGGTCCCTCTGCTGCTTCTCTAACCCCTCCTTACAGTCTACCCTGCCAAAGATCTTAGTGTTGACTGTGAAGAGGCACCACCAGCCCTCTGCATTCTTATCTTTCTACACATTTAACTAGCTCCTTTGTTGCTCCTATATCCTTTAATTTCTTCAGCAGCCTTCTTTGTAGCACCAAGTCAAATGGCTTGTTTAGTTATTATTGATTTTCATTTGGCTTTACTTATGCCTAGAGAATGTGACTTCTGTGGTTTCATGGTGTCAACTGTTATATGCTCCCACACTTTAACAGATCCATTAGGATTTTGTTTGTACAGTGGAATAGTGGTGGGGACTATGGAGACTTTTGGAGAGTAATTGGGTACCAGGGCAGTGACTGTAAGATGATTTATTTTTTTCACCCACAGCAGAATAACATGCCTTAGATGACAGTGAGCATAGACATAGACATAATATATGAGAAGATAATATAATTTAATATGTAAGCAATAAGACATGACATGGTTTGCATTAGAAAGTTCTAACACATGGCTAGGGTGAGTGGTAAGGCACGAGGCTACAGGCTGAGTGCGTCCAGCCCCATAGCCGTGCATTAGAACGTTCTAATGCACACCCCAGAGTGGCTAATTGCATTTATAAAATAGGCATCTAAATTTTAGATGCATGTCAGAATTAAAATTACTGTAGAATTGAAAAATGTCACGTTAAAAAAATTTTGCATGGTCCTAATACATTCAAACTAGCTGTAAAATTGGAGTGTAAACAAATACTGTGCTGTACTGTGCTGTTCATTTTAATTTTAGCTGTCAATCTGTCAATCAGTGTGCACCAGCTGTAAATTCACAGTAATGGCCACTAATCCCCTATAATCCCTTTAATCACATTTGTTGTACTTTCCTGCTGTGCTGTTCATTTTCTCAGTGACTGCTACTGCGTCTCGCCTTTCTCCAACTTTCTGCATAGCTCTGGACCATATAATGTCCTTAGTGCATTGGCTACAGTGAAACAAAGCAGTCAAAAGGCAACATAACTTGATCACAACTGATGAAGAAGAAAGTATAGTGTCACTACAAGCCTACAATCTAAGTTTAAAAGAAAAATACCAATTACCAGTTACTCTAAAGCACTGAATTGAATATGTTTCCTTCCTTCACCTTCTGGCTTCTTCTGAGAAGATGAACCTCTGTTTGCTGCTTTAACTGTGACTAAGCCCCACCTCCAGTTATCACGTAGCTGAAGAAGCCAGAAGGTAAAGGAAGGAAACATATTCAATTCAGTGCTTTAGAGTAACTGGTAATTGGTATTTTTCCTTTAAACTTAGATTGTAGGCTTGTAATGACACTATACTTTCTTTCTGTGTTGTCTTTACTTATAATTGTTTTTGGGCTGTTGAAAATTTAAAACATAGTGGTGGTGTAATTCTGTGCTGTCTTTAATTGCTGCAAATTTTATCTTGGCTTGTCTGACTGTCCTGTAGCTGGGTGAAGGGTGTTAATTGTCTGGCCTCTGACCTCAGCTACGTGATAACTGGAGGTGGGGCTTAGTCACAGTTAAAGCAGCAAACAGAGGTTCATCTTCTCAGAAGAAGCCAGAAGGTGAAGGAAGGAAACATATTCAATTCAGTGCTTTAGAGTAACTGGTAATTGGTATTTTTCTTTTAAACTTAGATTGTATGCTTGTAGTGACACTATACTTTCTTTCTGTGTTGTCTTTACTTAAAATTGCTTTTGGGCTGTTGAAAATTTAAAACATAGTGGTGGTGTAATTCTGTGCTGTCGTTAATTGCTGCAAATTTTATCTTGGCTTGTCTGACTGTCCTGTAGCTGGGTGAAGGGTGTTAATTGTCTGGCCTCTGACCTCAGCTATGTGATAACTGGAGGTGGGGCTTAGTCACAGTTAAAGCAGCAAACAGAGGTTCATCTTCTCAGAAGAAGCCAGAAGGTGAAGGAAGGAAACATATTCAATTCAGTGCTTTAGAGTAACTGGTAATTGGTATTTTTCTTTTAAACTTAGATTGTAGGCTTGTAGTGACACTATACTTTCTTTCTGTGTTGTCTTTACTTATAATTGTTTTTGGGCTGTTGAAAATTTAAAACATAGTGGTGGTGTAATTCTGTGCTGTCTTTAATGCTGCAAATTTTCCTGATAAATCTGATTGACAGGAGCTAAACACAGGGTATAGTAAGAGGTGTAAGTAGGAGGGGCATAGGGAAGAGACCACCCTCTGCACGACAAGTGTTTTGACTCATTTATTTATTTATTGGTTTCTTTTTCCTTAAAAAATATATATCTGACGATCAGTTACAGGATTTTTAGTACTGTAAATAAATAAAGAGAACTAAGAGAGCTTCAGTAGCAAAGAAGTAGTGGAATTGCGGTATAATGTGGGGAGTGGTGCAATGCAGTGGCTGTGGGGCAGCCATATTCAGGCAGACCTTCTGGACACTGAGGTGCTGCCCTATCCGCATGCATCTCTCTGGACTGTGGGATGAGGTAGCCAGACTCAGAGCGGGGTCAGAGTACTAAACTGGGTCAGGAGTACCATCACCCCTATCCAGGGACCACCCAGTCCAATGCAGCTGCCTCAAAGGATGCCGAGAACGAGGAGCACTTGGATGACAGTGGGCTCAGGGAGGGTTAGAGCAATCAGGCAGAGGCACATCCCAGATCCTATTCCTCTCAAGAACTCATATGCCACACTGGCAAATGAGGACAACCAAATAGAGGTACCCAGGGAAGTGGAAGGAAAGGATGTGGAGGTTAGAAAGGAGGTGACCTCAGTGGGAAAGCAGTGGACCCCAGAGGAGGAGAAGCGAATCCTGGTGGGGGACTCCATCATAAGAGGGATCCAGCTAGGAACACAGGAGGGGGAGGACAGGGAGGTGAGGTGCCTACCAGGGACCACGGCATGGAGGGATGGAAGGAAGATACTGGGGATCACTGGGAAGGCAAGACGGGAGGGTGAGCTGGATGTCATTATCCACCTAGGTACTAATGACTTGGCAAATGGGGAGCCAAAGGAAGTTCAGGAAGAGTTTAGGAAACTGGGGAGGGGTCTCAAGCAAGTAGCTACATCTGTCACTTTCTCAAGTACTACCTGTGAGAGGCAAGGGAAGCATAGGAGTGCATGCACCAGGAACTTTAACTCATGGTTGAAGAACTGGTGCTGTGAGAGGATTTGGATTCATTGGTGACTGGGGACCCATCTGGAGGGATGGAGGTTTGTTCAAGCCTGACGGCCTGCATCCATCCTGGAGGGGAATCAAGCACTCAATGATAAGTTTACTCTACATTGACAAGCATTTAAACTAGCAAAGGGGTGGCAGGCCAGCAAGGACGGTACCTACTCTGCCGCCCCACAGCTAGTAGTGGAACCAGTGAACCAGAGGAGTGGCTATCTCTGCAAAGCAGTGTGCAAAGATGGAGATTAGTGTCCAAAAGGTGGATAAGCAGAAAAGGGCAACATTCAGCAGAAGGGCAAACAGCAAGGAGAATCAGGGATAAATGACAACCAAGGAAGGAGCTGGAGTAGAACAGTGAAGCAGTCTAGGAGGTCAAATCATGGAAAGCCATGTGTGCAAATGCCAGGAGCCTTAGCAACAAGATGGAAGATCTGAGGCTGTCATGGTACAGTCAGACCTGGACATTGTGGCCATCACTGAAACCTGGTGTAATGATAACCATGACTGGGAGATGGCCATACCTGGCTACAACATATTCAGAAGAGACAGAGCAGGCAGGAAGGGAGGAGGTGGCACTGTATGTGAAAAATGACATAAGGCCACACAGATCCAGGAGGAACAAAATGGGGAGAGATACTGTGGGTTAAGCTGGAAAGGAAAATGGGGCCAGCCATCCGCACAGGTGTGGTCTATAGACCACAGCCAAGGTGGAAGAAACAGATAGGAGTTGATGCTAGCCATCCAAAGGATGGCAGACAAGAGTGAGGTAGTACTGGTTGGAGACTTCAATATACCAGGCGGACTGGAGCATCCCAGCAGCAGCATCAACTAGAGCAGATTGATCCTGGACTCCTTCAGGGTGCCTTCCTCAAGCAACTGGTTATGGAACCAACTCAGCAGAAGGCAATACTGGACCATGTGCTCACAAACAGGGACAGTGTGATGGTGGTAACAGTGGGGAGCACCTGGGTAACAGTGACCACCAGTCATTGTGGTTTGAAATCACAGAAAGAGCAGAACCAAACCACACAAAAACACGTATCCTGGATTTTAGGGGCAGACTTTGGGAAAATGGGAGATACTTGAAAGAGGCATTAAGGGAATGGGACAGGAATCAGGGGTTGAGGAACAGTGGACAGTATTTAAAATGGGGATTATAAGAACAGAATTATGCATTAAGCAGGTTAGCAAGAGGAAAAGGAAGAGGAGACCATTATGGTTTTCCAAAGAGGTAGCAAAGAAAGTGAAAGCCAAAAGATTGCATTCAGGCAATACAAAAGACACAGGCAGAAGGGATAGGAGAAGTACCAGGAGAAACAAAGGGAGGCAGGGAAGTCAGTAAGGGAAGCCAAAGCTCAGACAGAAGAACACATTGCAAAATCAGTGGGTAAATGGGACAAAACCTTTTACAGGTACATAAGTGAAAAAAGAAAGACAAAGGGAGGGATAGTGAGACTGAAGGGGGAGGATGGGAGCCGCGTGGAGGATGACAACAATAAAGCTGTCATATTGAACAGGTATTTCTGCTCAGTCTTTACTAAGGATGAGGGGGGGGTAATGGGTCTGAAGGGAGTACAAGGGGTGAGAATGGTGCAGAAATGGACACAAGTCCCTTTACACGAGAAAGGGTCTGAAGGAACTGGAAGTAATAAGAGCTGATAAAGCAATGGGGCCAGATGGGGTGCACCCCAGGGTCCTTAAAGAACTAAGAGGTGGTGGCTGAACCTCTGGCTATCCTGTTCAGCCAATCACTGGAAACAGGAGGTACCCAAAGACTGGAGGACAGCAGATGTAGTCCCCTTATACAAAAGTGGGAACAAAGAGGAAGCAGGGAACTACAGACCAGTCAGCCTCACCTCGGTAGTGGGGAAGATCATGGAAGCACAACTGAAGGAGAGATTGGTGGAACATCTGGTTGTCAATGGACTACAGGACCCAAGGCAGCATGGTTTCACCAGGGGAGGTCATGTCAGACCAACCTCATTGAATTTTGACTGGGTGACTAGGAGGTGGATCAGGGAGGGCAGTGGACATGGCCTATCTGGACTTCAGCAAGGCCTTTGACACTGTGCCACATAGAAGACTATTACACAAACTGGGGAATATGGGTGTGGGCAGGACAGTAGTGTGGTGGGTAGGTAACTGGCTGGGTGGCAGGACACAGAGGGTGGTGGTAAATGGCTGTCACTCCACAGAGGGAAGAGTAACCAGTGGGGTACCACAGGGATCAGTGCTGGGACCGGTCCTATTCAACATCTTCATCAGTGACATTGCACAGGATCTAGAAGGCAGAATTTCACTGTTCGCTGATGACACAAAGCTCTGTAACAGAGTAGACACACCAGAGGGTGTAGACAGAATGAGAAGGGACCTGCAGAAACTTGAAGAATGGTCAAGGGTTTGGCAGTTGAAATTCAATGCAAAGAAGTACAAGATAATGCATATGGGGCACAAAACCCTGGCACAATATATCAGTTGGGGGTGAGGATATAGCATGCACAAGCAGGAAGGGATCTTGGGGTTGTCATCTCTGATGACCTCAAGGTGAGGAAACAGTGTGATGACAAGGCATCAGGTAAAGCAAATAGGATGCTGGGATGTATAGGCAGGGGCATCACCAGCAGGAAAAGGAAGGTCATAATTCCGCTATACAAGACACTAGTGAGGCCCCACCTGGAGTACAGTGTACAGTTCTGGAGACCATACCTACGTAAGGACATAGACAGGGTAGAGAAGGTTCAGAGGAGGGCAACAAAGATGGTGCAGGTTGCATCACAAGTCCTATGAAGACAGGTTGGAAGGAACTGAACATGTACTCCCTGGAGGAGAGGAGGAGAGGGGATATGATAGAGACATACAAGTATCTTACAGGAGGAACAGGGTGCAGGAAAACACTATTTTTAAGCAAAAGATGTTTCAGGACTAGAGGGCATGGGATGAAGTTGGAGGAGGATGATTCAGAGGAAACATGAGAGAAAATTTCTTCACAGAACGGGTGGTGGACAAGTGGAACACCCTGCCAGAGGAAGTGGTGGGGGCTGAAACAATCACGGGATTTAAGAATGCATGGGATAGACATAAAGGAATTCTAGAGGGCAGGGGTAAGAGGAAACAGACTTCTTGGAAAACAAACTGAACTTACAAGCTCAAATGGGCAGACTAGGTGGGCCATAGGCCCTTATCTGCCGACACTGTCTATGTATCTATGTATGATGACATTATGCCAGATGCCTTGAGTGAAACTGCTGGCGTGTCTGTGAAGACTGCTGACTCTGTTGTACATGAGCTCAAGCTGGCCTCTCCCTCCCCAAAGAAAAGGCGCATGGACTATGCACACTACAGTCCAGGGCTATGTTTTGAAGTGGGATAGTATGCTGCAAACAATGGTGTCATGAATGCTGTTGGGTATTATAAAAAGAAGTACAAAAAACATAAATGAAATCACCGTGCATAGTTTTAAGAAGGACTACCTGGATAAGGTGCGCCTTAGCAGTGATCCTGCTTTAGTTGTTTCTAGTCTGCCACATAAGCCCAAGGGTCGTCCTACATTAGTTATGAGGACGTAGAGGCAGAAATGCAAAAAATTATCAGAAGTCTTTGCACCGAAGGTGCTGTGGTAAATGTGAGGGTGGTGGCAACAGTAGCTTTGGGTGTCATCCAAGCAAACAAAACAAAGCTACTATCCGAAAATGGGGGTAGTTTCAATGTGACAAGACAGTGGGCATGGCATTTCCTGAACCTTATGGGGTTCATGAAGCGTAAAGGAACAAAAGCCAAACGAAAGACCCCTCATGAGTTCCTTGACCTGAAGACTAAATTTCTGGCTAAAGTAAGATGAGCTGCCAGACAAGAACTCATACCCCCTGAACTAGTTATCACTATTGATCAGACAGGGGTACACCTGGTACCATACAGTGAATGGACAATGGCAGAATGTGGCTCAAGGCAAGTCCAGGTTACTGGCCTCGGCGATAAGTGGCAGGTATTGCTGGTGATGGGGTGTACACTGTCCCGTCTTTTCTTACCTCCCCAGGTAATCTATTAGTGAAAAACTGCTGCCAGCCTGCCAAGTTAACACTTTCCATCTGATTGGAACATCAGTTTTAGTGAAAATCACTAGGCAAATACTGACACTATGCTTGTGTACATAGAGACAACACTTAAACCCTACATTGCCAATGTGATCCAACCACATGAGCTGCCAACAGAACAATGCAGCATTTTGATCTTGGATCTGTACCAGGCTCATAGTACTGCAGCTGTTATTCAGAAACTGGAGGCAGAGTCTATTGTCCCTATTTTTGTCACAGCTTCCAGCACAGATGCATTGCAACCACTTGATGTCACTGTAAATAAGCTGTTTAAGGACTATTTGAAAATTGCATTCACAGAATGATACGCTGGGATAATCACAGAGCAAATAAACTCTGATTCCCAACCATCGAACATCAAAGCGGATCTCCGTATGACTGCCCTGAAATCAAAGCACGAAGAGTGGCTGGCTTTTAACTCGCTAAAGGACTGCAGAGAGGGCTGCATATGCAGATTCAAGCTGTCGGGCATTGCAGCAGCACATGTACGTTGCTTGAATCAGGGAAGAGATGCGTTAATGAAATGTTTTAAGTCTAGTGCAAGGACAGACAGGGCAAAGCACTGAACAAGGGTATGTTTTTCTTTTTAGGTTACTGAAGAAGTTGAGATTCCAGAATGATGATAGTCCCCTTCCAGCTGCACTTACCAGCACTTTCTACAGCACATTTTAAAGTTGTTCCTTTTTTTGTGCAAACAGAGAGTTTCTGCTTAACAAAATGTTTACTGTTCAATTAATTTGCTGCCTACTGTATCACTACTGACTAGAACGAACCACGTTGCATTCCTTATGCTGCTTATGCTTAACTTATTTGCTACCCTGTTCCATACGGATCATACCTCCGTTCTGTACTACTCCTGTCTCAGGCCCTACGCTTCTTGTAATCTGATATCATGTGACCGGTGTGACTGCTCTATCGATTTACCTGTACTGTTCCTGTCTCATGCCTTACGTTCCTTGTAATCTGACACAGTAGACCTGTTTGGCTGTTATCACACTTCCATGACATACCATTATGCTGCTAAACCCTGTTATTCTCCTGTTGTCAATTATACCATATTTTGCTCTGTATTACACTACCAGTGTTTGCTGTAACCATGTGCCATTTATGCGTGTCTGTTTATACTCATGCTCTTCTTTTGTATGTACCCTGCTTTCTGTATTATCTGTATTATCTACCATTGTTGACGAGGTATCTTTGGAAATGAGCTCCTGGCTCAAAGGTTGTAAACTGATTGCAATATAAATAAAATAAAATAAAAATAAAAAAATTTAATGGACCACAGGGGGGCGTGAACAGAACAAGGTTTATTTAACAGTGACATTTTTCAATTCTACAGTATTAGGACTGAATAATAAAAAAGTGCATTTTTGCCTTTATTTTAAATAAAATAGTTCCTCCTTCTGGATATGTGTTTTAAGACATGAGGAATTGTATCCTACCCAACCTGTAGTTGTACATTTTGTGTGTTTGTGTATGTGTATGTGTGGTTGGCATGGCCCCACCAACACACACACACACACACACACTCCTTTCTATTATTTGTTGTGCATTACTTACTTGAAGAAATAGAGGCTTTCTTTAGTTGTTGTTATTTTGTTACCAAGAGGAAAGTCAGCAGCACAGAAGCAACTGTCACAACATAATTGCCTCAGTGTTTGCGCACAGAGGTTCTTTGTCACAACATAACTACCAGACTACCTAGGGCAACCAATTAGAAATAGTTTAGTATTCAATTACTACTGCTGTTTTTTTCTCCTATTTGTCTAATTGTCATGTAATCACTCTTTAATGCCTAATGATCAGGCCTCTGTAACCACTGAATATGTGTATTGTCTTATTGTCCACCCTGACGTGGAACCTTTGTAAAAGAGCTCACACTTAAAGGTCTTTCCAAAATACTAATTAAACAAATTAAACAACAATCAATAACTGTCAGAACAAGCAGAGCATGAGGAGGAAGGAGCTGCTGGTATAACTAAACTTCTCTACAGGGACTAAGAACTAGAACTCTTGTACTGGGACCTTCAATTTAGGGTAAAAAAAGTTAGTGTGTTTGTCAGAGTTAGTTGAAGTGAAGTGTTTTCTGTGTATCTGTTGTCTGTGTAGTTATCTAGGTGCTTGTCACAGGTGGCTGAAGGGAATTATCTGTGACATTAACTAAGTGTAGAAAGATTTGCAAAGTAGGGGGAGTGGCTTACCTAGAAGGAGACAGGTTAAAACCATATTTAAACACTGCACTAGATAGCTTTTGCCAGAGAACAAGCAGAGCACCAGGAAGAAGGAGCTACTGGTATAACTAAACTTCTCTACTGGGGCTATATTGCCCTCCTTCCCTCCCCTCCACCCAAAGGCAGTTCTACTTTTATATAGCACAGGATTTGACTGACAACAGGAACTACCTGTTTGGGAGCAGGAAGTGAGTGATCACAGAGCCACCAAAGACTCACCATCCTAAAAGAAAAAAAAATGAACAGAGGAAAGAGTAAGTATTACAAACAACAGTTAAGGGGCAAGAAATAAGACATGATACGAGTGGTGTAGTGCAGTGCAGTGGCTGTGGAACAGCAGTCTTCTGGGAGACGTTCTGGAAGAAGCGGTGTTGTTCCATCTGCAGGCACTTCTCTGGGATGAGGGAGGAGGTTGCTCATCTCCAGGCTGAGTTGGCCAGGATTTGTGGGACCTCCTCTCCCACCCAGGGACAACCAGGGTCACTGCTGTTGTCTCAGAGGTTGCCAAGAAAGAGGAGCAGTTGGACCACAGTGGGCTCAGGAAGGGGGAGGGTGGTGGAACAGAGGTGCATCCCTCCAGCTGTACCTCTCCACAATTTCTATGCCTTTCTGGAAAAGTGTGGTTCCTCTATGGACGCACCCACAGTGGAGACCAAGGAGGAAGCTGGGGACCTCCACAAAGGAGACCCACAGAAGAGTGGCATGGGACCCCACAGTGGAAGGAAACAACTCCTTGTGGGGGACTCCATTGTTAGGAAGGTAGAACTGGGGGAGGAAGGGGAGAGGGAGGTAAGGTGCCTGCCTGTCACCATGGCTAGGAAGGACAGGGAGCGAATCCTCAGGATCACTGGAGTGGCTGCACAGGGGAGGGAGCTGGATGTCATTGTCCACCTAGGGACAAATGACCTGGCTAAGAAAGGGATCAGAACAGTGCAAGAAACATTTGTGGAGATGAGGAGGGGCCTTTGACAAATAGGAGGTGCTGCCTGTCTATGGCACGGGTGAGGATAGGGTGGTCCACACCATGGGATTCAATCAGTGGTTGAAAGACTGGTGCAGAGCTCAGGGATTTGGCTTCATTAGGGACTGGGGGTCCACCTGGGGGGATGGATGCAGGCCTATACTGGTGTGATGGCATGCATCTGTCCAGGAGGGGAACCAGGATCCTAGGTGACAGGTTTAAATGCTTCATTGGTAAGCATTTAAACTAGCCAAGTGGGGGGGGGCACTGGAGAGGAGCAGGGAAATCCTAGCCCAGCAAAAAAAATCAGGGTACTAAGTGAGGTAGACACCAACATAGAGATGTCAATAGGGAGAAGCGCAGGGGTAAATGGAGAAAGTGGCAAATGCAAAAAGGACAGGGATGGGGCAAAAAAGGGTAAGGCCATCAAGAAATGGAGGATAATCAGTACCAATGCCCATAGTCTGGGCAACAAGCTCCCTGAACTGGTGGCCTTGATGAAAGAAGGATGCCTGGATATTGTAGCAGTCACAGAAACATGGTACATAGAGAACCATAATGGGGATGTTAACATACCAGGGTACACAACCCACAGGAGAGACAGGGAGGGGAGAAGAGGGGGTGAGGTAGCTCTCTATGTAAGGGAAGGGATAAAAGCAACTGAACAAAAGAGTAAACAGGGAGGAGAGGAGGCACTGTGGGTCACCTTAGACACTGGAAATGGCACCACAATCTGCACAGGAGTTGTTTAAAGACCCCCTTGTCAGAAGGAGGGGATGGACAAGGATATGATAGAAGGCATACTTAGGATGACAGAGAAAGGGGAGTTACTGTTGATGGGGGACCTTAATATGCCAGATGTTAACTGGAGCACTTTTGCTGCAGCCACATCCAAAAACAGGGCCATTCTTGATGCCCTTCAGGTTGCATGCCTCAGACAGCTAGTTTTGGAACCTACTTGTGAGGGAGCAATATTAGACCTCGTACTCTCAAATTGGGATAGTGAGAGGATCTCAGATCTAGAAGTGGGTAGCCATTTGGGAACAAGTGACCTTCAAACAGTGTGGTTCATGATAAATTCAGCTACAGAGTCAAGCCATACAAAAGTGAGGGTTCTGGACTTCAGGAGGGCTGACTTTGGCAAGAAGGGAGAGTGCCTTAGAAAATCACTAGCAAACAGGCTAAAAGGAGGGGCGGAACAACAATGGGGAAATATCAAAACTGTCATCACAGAGGCAACACGCCTTTGTATGAAGCAACTAAACAAATCAAAATCAAAGAAAAAGCCACTATGGTTCTCAAAAGAGTTGGTGGTGAAGGTTAGGGACAAAAAGATAGCATTTAGGAAGCATAAGGAAACACAGAAGGAGCAGGACAGAGAACTGTACCAGTTAAGGCAGAAGGAAGCAGGGAGGGTAGTCAGAATAGCAAAGGAACTAACTGAGGAAAAGATAGCCAACTTGGTTAAGAAGGGGGATAAAACCTTTTATAGGTGTATCAGGGAGCACAGAAAGACAAAGGGAGGGATAGTGAGGTTGAATAGAATGGATGGTGGGTGGACAGAGAGGGACAGTGAAAAAGCAGGGATACTGAATGAATACTTCTGTTCAGTATTCACAAAAGAGGAGGTGGGGAGGTGCCTAATCCAATTAACAGAAGCACTCTGAATAGAGGGGTCGATCCCAGTCCTTTCACAGAAGAAAGGGTTCTGAAAGAACTCCAAAAATGGAAGGTGGACAAAGCAATGGGGCAAGATGGAATTCACCCCAGAATTCTAAAAGAATTAAGCAGAGAACTAGTAACACCACTGACTACCATTTTTAACAAATCATGGGAGGATGGTGTGGTACCTGAGGACTGGAGGAAGGCAGATGTGATTCCCCTTCACAAAAGTGGGACCAAGACAGGGCAGGAAACTACAGACCTGTCAGTTTGACCTCTGTGGTACGGAAAGTAATGGAATCACTTCTGAAGGAAAGAACTGTTGAGTACCTAGAGGCCAGTGGGGCACAGGACCCAAGGCAGCATGGGTTCACAGTGGGAAGGCCATGTCAGATGAATCTAATTGACTCCTTTGACTGGGTGACCAAAGTAGTAGACCAGGGAGGGGCTGTGGACATGGCCTACCTAGACTTTAGCAAGGCATTTAACACAGTCCTACACAAAAGATTAATAGTCAAATTAACCAGCCTGGGAGTGGGTCCCAAGGTGGTAGCCTGGGTAAAACATTGGCTGAACAACAGGACACAGAAAGTAATTGTAAATGGAGTCCACGCTGAAGAAAGAGTGGTTACTAGTAGGGTACCACAGGTTTCAGTACTGGGTCCAGTCCTTTTTAATGTTGAACCACCACCACCACCAAGTCCAGCACCAGGTCCTCTTTGTGCCTGTTCCCCCAGGCCCAGATGTGGATTCCACCCCTGTTAAGCACCATGACCAGCCAGCTGCCAGTTCATCTGGCCCTCCTCTGCCTGTGCCTGGTCCTCCCCGCACCTCCATTGTTTGGCATGTTTTTGACTGTGTCAGCGGGGACAGCAGTGTGATCAAGTGGCACCTATGTGAGGTGGAGGTGCACTGTGACCCCTGGGGGACTCACCTGGGGACTGGGGGCCAGCACATCCATATGCTCAATCACCACCATCAGTTGGCGTGGTAGGCTGCCACAGAATGGACCATGCCTGCACCTGCTGGCCCTTCTGAGGCAGATGGTGCAGCTGTGCATGATGGCGGATCTAAGAAGGGGAGGGCAAGAGCAGCACCTGCTGCTCATTCTCCACCCAAACCACCAGCACCACCACCATCAGGTCAGCCTGTAGAACATGTGGTCCCCAGAGAACTGCGTGTAATGCAGGCTGACTTGGCAGTTCTCTAGAGTGCTGTAGAGGAAAACAGTGAGAGGGTGAGTGCTGTTGAGCAGTGGTGGGATTGCATAGAGGGACATCACTTGCAAATTATGTCCATGTTGGAACATCTGCTGGAACACCATGGGATCCCACATTAGTTTTTTTTTCCTCACACCATATGCCCCCCACACCTTCCTTGCTGTGTTATAAAATGTATTCCTCCACCATCCCTAATCCTTGTATGTAATTCATTGTCTTCCATATACATGACACTTTGTATTCTAACATACTAACATACATACTAACATACTAAAATGCCAGCAGAATAGGCCTAATGGTCTTTCGTGTCTGCTCGTTTGGTCAGCCCCCACCCTGGGTGCTGACCTTCCTGTCCCCCTCGCCTTCTCTGGCTTCTCCCTTCCCAGTTCCGGATATTCTTGCTGCATTGGATTTTGCTTCCTGAACCCTTCCCCTGTACCTGTCCCACTCCCTTTTGAACCCTCCACTGTCTCTGCCACCAGCCCCCTAGGTAGTGCATTCCATGGCTCTACCACCTCTCTCAGTGAAGTAGCACCTCCTCCTTTCTCCCTGAATCTTCCCCTCCAGCTTCCACCCATGCCCTCTAGTGGCCCCTCCTCCTTCCTTCAAGCACCCTCACTGTTCCTCCCCTATTTACCCTCTTCATGTACCTGAAGACCTCTATCATGTCCCCCCGGTCCTTCTCTCTTCCAAAGTGTACATATTTAGCTCTTCGAGCCTCTCCTCATAGGTCCTGTCCCCCAAGCCCCAAATCATTTTGGTTGCCCTCCTCTGGACCCTCTCCAGGAGGTTAATGTCCCTCTTTAAGTGCGGCCTCCAAAACTGCATGCAGTACTCCAGGTGCGGCCTCACCAAGCAGTTATACAGAGGGAGTATCACTTCCCTCCTTCTGGAGGTGATCCCCCTAGTGATGCATCCCAGCATCCTGTTGGCCTTGGCTGCTGCCCTCCTGCAAGTCTCAGAGTTGTTCATCTTGACATCCACCACCACCCCAGGTCCCTCTCAGCCATTGAGACTTGTAGTATTTCCCCCAGGTGTACACTTGGCCTGGGTTTCCAGCCCGGTGGAGTACCTTGCATTTCCTGCATTAAACCTCAGCTTCCACTTCTAGACCATCTTCCAGAGCCTCCAGGTCCCCTGCAGGGCCACCCTCCCCTCCTCCCCATCCACCACCGCCCCCAGTTTCGAGTCATCTGCAAAGAGACTCATCTCACTCCTGATTCCTGTCCTTATGTCAGATACATAGGCGTTGAACAGAAGGGGCCCAAGGACTGATCCCTGTGGGACCCCACTAATGACCCTCCTTGGGGAAGAGACTATCCCACCAACTACGACCCTCTGGGTCCGGTCCTGGAGCCAATTGCCTATCCATCGGATCATCTGGTTTCCACCCCATTTCTCCTAGTTTATCCAACAGGCCCACATGAGGAACAGAGTCAAATGCCTTCACTGAAGTCTAGAAAGAGGACATCCACTGGTTTACCCAGGTCCAAGGCACTTGTCACCCAGTCATAGAACTCCACCAGGTTTGTCTGACATGATTTCCTGGATGAATCCATGCTGTCTATCGTCCAGGCACCCTGACTTATCCAGGTCCCCCTAGCCTCTCCTTGACAATGCCTCCATCACCTTGCCCACCACTGATGTCAGGCTGACAGGCCTGTAGTTCCCTGCCACCTCCCTTGATCCCCCTTGTGGATAGGCACTACATGCGCCACCTTCCAGTCTTGGGGCACCCACCCTGTCCTCAGAGATGGTGAAAAGCTCTGCCAGGGGTTCGCCAGGGCGCCTGCAAGTTCCTTCAGCACTCTAGGATTTAATTTATCCGCCCAGGTGCTTTCTCCGTCTTAAGGGAGCTGAGGGCTTCCTCACTCTCTGCTGTGATTTCCACCTCCAGTACCTCTTCTCCCTGCTTAGCCCTCCCCAACCTGCCAGTGATGCCCCCTCTCCCCAGACCTGCCGATTGGTAAGGCCCCCTCCTCATTATCTCTGTCTCCTCCCATGTATGATGCAGCATCCCCATTTTCCCTGGTGAAAACTGAGGTGAAGTACTCATTTAGTACCTCAGCCTGCTCCTCTGGGTCTTGTGCCCATCTCTTCCTGATTTAATCCTGCTAATCTGCCCTTCACCCTTCTGCCTTCCCCAATGCATCTAAAGAACCTTTTTCCTCTCCTAATTTCCTGGCCAGGTTCTGCTCCTTCCTTCCTAGCCACCCTCACCACTCTAGTGGCCCTTCTAGCCATCAGCCCATACTCCCTCGATCCCTTTCACCCTTGAGCACTTGAATTTCTTATAGGCTGCTTTCTTTCCCCGCACCACCTCCTGGACCTCCCTGGTCCACCAACAGGGTTTTTGGGCCCCACCGCATTTTCGTCTTACTTTGCACAGGTGCTGGTAGCATCCTGCACCCCTCTCCTGATGATTTCCCACCTACTATCAGGCCCATGTCTGACCCAATCCCATCCAAATGCTCCTTAAGGATCTTTCCATTTCCTTAAAATCCACCCCCCTTAAGTCGGTTACTTCCATCTTTGTGCAGCCTTCTACCCCTCCTAGGTCCAAGTAGAACCAGACCGTGGCATGGTCACTCCCCGCCAATGGGTCCCTTACCTCCAGGCCCCCGATCTGGACACTGTCTGCCAGGACCACATCCAGTACCCGTGCCTCCCTGGTCAGTTCCCTCACCTGCTGAGTTAGGAACGCGTCTTGAAAGACATCCAACAACCTCTGTTCCCTGGTCACAGAGGATGTCATAGTCTCCCAGTCTGTTCCTGGCATGTGTAAGTCCCTAACACCACCACCTTTCCTCTGCCCAGTCTGCAGTGTCTCTAACATCTGCCACCAGACTGTCCTCCAGCTCCT
Source organism: Neoceratodus forsteri (assembly GCA_016271365.2). NCBI lineage: Eukaryota > Metazoa > Chordata > Ceratodontiformes > Ceratodontidae > Neoceratodus > Neoceratodus forsteri. The sequence continues at coordinate 795,860,843 of CM057454.1, forward strand.
CCGCCAGGGTGGGGGTCTATACACCACTCCTATTTTGCTCTCTTGCCCCCCCTTGTTATCAAGGTGACCCAAATCACTCCACGGTTCCCTCCGCCTCCTCTACTCCCCTATGCCAATGCAGTTTTTACTATCATTGCTACCCTCCTCCCTTCCCTCCCATCTGTCCTTCCTGAACATAGTGTAACCCTCCAGGTTCAGGTCCCAGTCATGTCTTGCAGTGGCCAAGTCTCAGTGACGCTGCCACATCCACTGCTCCTCAGTTAACATCGCCTGAGCTCAGGCATTTTATTGCCCAAGCTCCTGCATTAGGCAGGACCACCTTCCACCCTTTCCCTATAGTTCCATTTCCCTGCTCGTGTTCCCTTAGGGATTCTGTTTTCTCCTGGTCTGCACTTTGCCAGTTGGTCTTTTCCTGCAATCCTCCTGGTCCCCAGGGGTGGAGACAGAGTCCTCCTTTATCGGCATCCCTTGACTGCCTTTTCTCCCATCCCACCCCTTCACAAGTTTAAACCCCACTTTTCACCAATGAACTCCTCTATTTTCAACCTAAGGATTCCCTCCTCCAAATTGAGATGTAGTCTATCGCTAGCATACAGTCCTTATCCTCCCAGGTCTCCTCCAATCCCCATCAACCCATACCCTCTGGCCTAACACCACCCCTGAGCCACTGGTTTATCTCCTAATTTTCTTTTGTGTTCCCCACTAGCCTCTGGCACTGGCAGGATTTCTGAGAAGGAAACTGTGCATCCTATGTCATGACAGACCCTGGCGAGCTCCCTGAATCTTGCCTGTATCTCTAGCTCGCTATTTCCTCAATGTCATTTGTGCCCAGGTGGACCAGTATGTCTGGGAACCCCACAGTCCTTTGCCAGCTGATATACCTCGTGCTTAGCCCTGTGCAACCGTTAGTCCAGGGAAGCATCTTGTTCTAACTGGCCAGGCTTCTCCCTCCCTATCCCATTTGATACCCCTGATCATAGAATCCCCAGCAGGAGCACTCTGACCACTCTTTTCCTCCATTCCCCCCTTCCATGTCCCTCATCCTTTCTACCGCCCTTCCACCCAGCTGGCTCCTTGTTCCTCCCCTATCTGTGTGCCACATGCCACCCAGCCTTATTTTCCATGGCCACTCCTACCCTCCAATCCTACACCTCTCTCCTTCTGAGTATCCTTCTATGCATTGTTAATCCCCACTCACTGCTCACAACTGGTCCTTCTCCCCATCTGCTAAACTAGCCTGGCTCATCCTCCTCCCTTCCTTCCTATCTCCATTTAGTTCCTTCTTGCTCGTCAAGCCTCCTGGCCTACCCTCAGCTCTCTTTACTGAATCCTCCTGTACTTCTGGTCCTTCTTACCTTTCCTCCCAACTGGTCCTTCTCCTTGCACTTTCCTCCCTCTTCCCCCTGCCCCTCCTGCTCTGATTCACTGCTCCCCCATTCTCCTGCATTCCAGGTCCCTGTTCTTCCTGCTATCTGGCCCTGCCTCCTCCCCCCACTCCCACACCCTTTCCATCTCTAACCACCTCTGTCGTGGCTACATCCCCTCATCCTTGAGCAGAAGAAGAGAATTGAAGCGGTTACTAAGTTAAGGTCTGATCCACCTCCTGCCTTGCTTCCTTCTGTCCAGCACTGGCTATCCGCCTACTTCCCTGAGAATGTTGTCTCCGTCCCCCTTTGTGAGGTCCCCATTACCTGCCTGCTTCCTTGGTAGTGTCCTTTGGGCCCCTCTGCCAGAGTCCCTATGTGACCCCTGAGTATTCTCCTGCACTCCTTTCCCTATACCCCCACCCCCAGTGCTTGGTGCAACCCTGTGGGAGATTTCCAGCCCCCTTCCCCAACCATACCACCCCCCTTCCCCCAGCTTTCTCCTCATCCCAGCAACCTCCTCCCTAAGCTGTGCTAGCTGGTAGCACACTGGGCAACCACCAAACTTCCAAGCCCAGTCCAGTATCATGGCTGCTCCACACCCTGTGCACCCCACCACCCTCCCAAAGATGCCGGCCCTAATGATGTGTGGTTCCATCCCCTTTCAAATAGGTTTCCTTGGGTGAGCCACAGGTTCCCCTATTCCAAGATACCCCTACTGCCTAATCAGGTCACCCACTAATCCTAGAGACAGTCCCACTGTACACCAGTAACTCTGTTACTAGGTGCAGTCAACACATTAAACATGTAAGGAAAATGAACAACTCCCTAAGCTCCTCTCTCCCGGCCTTAAATTCAACCCCAGTGGCTAGAACTACATGAGCTGCACCAGAAGCCTTTTCCTCCAATTGCAGGGCAGGTCTTCCCTATAAATTTGCAGACTTCTCGGGAGGGAGGGGTGTGGGAGGGAGGGTCTCGGCAGACACCTGACGAGAGAGTGTATCAGCCCTGTGTCTCCCCTCCAAGCCCTGCAGCTAAAGAACCAGGCCCAAGCAAATCCCACCAAACAGGTTTTAAATCAGAAGAAATAGGCCTCTACCAGCACAGCCTGTTACAAAGTGAAACATCCACAAAAAGAGCCCCACTTACTGCCACTAAATCAGTTTACAAACATCCAGGATCCCCCAGAACAATACCCTGCTAGCCCCTTAGAAGCAAGAAAGAAAAGAACTAACCTACCAAGTAAAATCCACAAGAACCCTGTGAAAACAGCAGCAGCTACTGTCCTGGAACACAACTGATCCTGCCCCCTTCCAGTTCTTTCTGACTTCTGAATTCTGAACAGTGCAAGTATACTGTGCTAAACTGCATGTGTGCAGTCAGTCTTCTTTTCAGTCTGTGTATGTACTGCAGACACTGTCCAACTCCCTGACTTAAAAACACTTATTAATGAGTACAATAGTGGGATGATGAAGCCTGGAGAGAAACTACAAAACAGGCTTACAGTACATCCAAGTTACTAGTAAAAATATTAATGTTGTGATTCATGACATAATCATAAATCATGACTCGTGACTGCATTTGTGACCATGATGATGATGAAACGCGAATGCCTACAGCTGTACTTCCCCATGCCCTGATGATGTGTGGCACAAAACTCCCCAGCTTAAAAACACTCATTAATGAGTACAATGGTGGGGTGGTAAAACATGGAGAGATACTACAAAACAGGCTTACAATGCATCCAAGTAACTAATAAAAAAAATGAATGTTGTGATTCGTGATGTGATCGTAAATCATGATTTGTGACTGCATTTGTGACCGTGATGATGAAGAACGTGATTTGTATCACAAATGACTCATGATGATGGTCCTGATTTAAAAATGCATATTAATGAGTACAATATTCATGCAGAAGTATGCACCACACCTGTCCAGTACTCTGAAAGGAAGCCAAAGAAACAACTGTGACTTAAGTTACAGATGGAGATTGGGCCCTAAAGAGATGCAAATGCACAGATAGATTAAGATTGCACTTCGCACTGAAGAGATGCAGATGCAAAGGCACAACACTTAACCAGTGCTCACCATCAGAAATTCAAATCTGGAAAAGAATACCTTTGCTGGTTGGGGGGGGGTCAAGGGGTGGGGCAGTGTACTGCACTGCTGCAGTAACAGTCACTAGTACTAGTACCAGTAAAGATACCACAAAGAAATACAAAAATTACACAGCTGCAGTGGACAGCAGGGTCACATTGCTGAAATTACGTGGCACAATAAAAGATGTCCGATTTGATGACACACGTCACACACATAGTCACACACACACTAAGTAATGTGTAGCAAATTGAAAACTTCAGTAATATAACCACATATTTTAAACAAACTAAAATTATGCACTGCCGTACCACAACAATCAGTGAAAAAATGAAAAGAATTATTGAAAATATTACTGCGTGTACATTAACACAGTTATGCAAGAAAAATATCACCAAAACAGAAAGCACTGTCTTTTTCTCCAAGTTAATCTACCTACACCACAGATATGCCCTTCCCCAGAGCACACTTCCACTGTCTTTCAGTACACAGACTGAATGTTATACATTAACATTCAAACTCCACACACAAACAATAAACGTTTAATGATATGAGCACAGGAGGGATTCCTATAATCGATTAACTAAAGTTTCAGCAAAAAAATGTCTCAAAAAGGCTTTTTTAACAGCTTTTAGGATGTTTGAATCGCAGAGAGCTCTCAGAGTAGATTGTCTCCTACAGCTTCCTACACACACACCACTCCAAACTGAGGCTGTGCAGAACAATCTAGAGCCCAAGTGGCCTGAAATTCCATAAATCACTGCAAAATTTGCCTTCCGAGCTTAAAAACAAGGTGAAGTGAGGCGAAGTACATTGTTTTCAATGTACTTCACCTTAAGAATTGTGGAGTAGTGGTTTGGGAAGGCGGAGTAACACAAATTCATTGTTTTCAATGGACTTTGTGTTACCCATTATAATGTGAAGTACTCTGCTTCACGTTGTGGAGTGCTCCACAAATTCGCCTTCACTTCGCGAATCACTTCACAGAGCGAATTGGGGCCACTTCGCCCATCTCTAGGTAAGCGTTTGGGTCATTGCCCATAACGTTTCTGCCATTTCACTTCACCCTATCCTGCAGACACCGACACGCATTGAGGTGTGCCTTGGGGTGTTTTGCTTTACAGTCACCCCATTCCATAAGGACATACGCTGAAATTGATGCAGAATAGGAGAATGGGGTGAACTCTGGGGCTGAAGAATCCAAGGCACATCTCGATGCCTGTCGCTGGCTGCAGAGTGGTGGGGTGGGGATGGAATGGCATGAGTATTACAGTTGGCAATCCAAAGGCACACCCCTGATGCCTATCAGTCTGTACAGGGTGGGACGTTATGGTTAGAAACCCTAATGCCCCTGGCATTTGTTGGTATTCGCACTACAAATTTTCAACATGGCCTTTTTATGACCGTCACCTCATGAAAGCATTTGGGACCTCTTCTCATGAACAGTGCCACTGTGATTTGGTTAATATGTCCTGAACTCAGATCCTACAGCAACCATGCCATTCGGCGCCAGATGTATAAAAACACAGATTGGGCAAGATGTGAAGAATGACAGCTGTACCATTCATAGGGAGGTGTGAAGAGATGGCAATGTTGAAAATCTATATTGAAAATATTAACAATACTCTAACTTCTGGGCCTACATGGAAACTGCATAACACAGGGGCGTAACACAGTAATTTAGTGGAACTTTTTCACCAAATTCTCAACATAGGCATTTTCTGACCTCTGCTCATGAACAGTGTCACTTTGATTTTCCTAATCTGTTCCAAACATTGATTTTCCCACAGCGACTGCATTAGTCTGCGCCAGGTGTGTAAATGCATATTTCAGGCAGGATATGAAAAATGACAGCTGTACTGTTCATAAGGAGGTGTTAAAAAATGCCTATGTTGAAAATGAGGAATGAAAACATTACAAATGCACAAAATTACAAGGGTGTGTGGAAACTGCACAATGTACTCTCATAACACAGTCATTTCATGGATTTTTGTCACTAAATTTTCAACATAGGCATTTTAGCACCTATGCTCATGAACAGTGTCACTGCAATTTTTTTAATCTGTCCCGAACACTGACTTCCCACAGCAACCGTGCTATTTTGCACCGGAAGTGCAAAAACACATTTTGACCAGGATGTGAAAAATGACAGCTGTACTTTTCATAAGGAGGTGTGGAAAATTGCCAGTGTTGAATATCTGGAGTGAAAATATTACAAATTCATGAAATTATGAGCGTGCATGGAAACTGCACAACACATGCTCGTAACACAGTCATTTTGTGGACTTTCATCACCAAATTTTCAACATAAGCATTTTAGGACCTCTGCTCATGAACTGTGTCACTATGATTTTCTTAAAGTGTCCAGAACACTGATTTCCCACTGCCACTGTGCTATTCTGCACCAGAAGTGCGAAAATACATTTCAGTCAGGATGTTAAAAATGACAGCTGTACTCTTCATAAAGAGGTATAGAAAAATTCCAATGTTGAAAATCTGGAGTGAAAATATTACAAATTCATGAAGTTACAAGCATGCATGGAAACTGCGCAATGCACGCTTGTAAAACAGTCATTTTTTTGATTTTGTCACCGGATTTGCGATATAGGCTTTTTGAGAGCCCACCTCATGAACACCAGCACTGTCATTTCATCAATCGGTCCCAAAAGGTGATTCTGCGCAGTGACTGTGAAATCATCTTTCAGGACCAAATAACACCATGACAGTGGCTGAATTGATAAGGAGGGGTCCCAATAACCCCATGTTGAAAATTTGGTGCCAACATTCCCAAAAATGCCTGAGATATGCACCAAAGTTTAAAAAACCCTATTTATGCCATTATACAGCTTACCAGCAATTCTTCAGTTTGCGATCGGCTTTGAACAGTGCAGACATGTTCCGGGTCCACCGAAGATCATCACACCGGACAATGGAGGTAAGTATGGTATGAGGTGGGTGAGGAGGTAGGGTGTGCAGTGAGTGGGTGTCGGTTGGGGGAGGGGATGGTGATGGCATGAGACCATTTCCTTTCTTTCAGGGCGGAAAAAAAAAAGACATTGCAGGATGTTTTTTTTTTCAGGCTTGCTTTCAGCACACTGGGGTGGGCTGTCAGTATACCACCTGCCTTTTTTGGGGTGGGGAGACTTAAGCCAACAGGAATTGGGCCCCCATCAGCAAAGAACAACTGTTTGGGGGGCATGATGCCAAGGGGGATTGGGCACCCCCTCCGCACACAACAAATGGAAAAGGAGGTTTTATTATGCCGACAGGGAGTGGCCACCCCCATCGGCCTTCATGGGGCTGTGAAGCGCTAGGCAATGTACCGCCCTGCAATGACAGGTCGCTCCCTCATTACAGAGGAATGGCTGATGCTGCAATGGTGAGGTGGCTCCTCATTGCAGCAGCAAAATCATTTCAACTTGGTGGCACTTTTGGAAACCAATGTCATCAGCAGTGTGACTGCATTGGTCCCCCAGTGCCAAGCCCCCAAATGCAGTGCTGCTGTTGGCTGCCACAGTGCCGCACTGCCACAACCCACTTCTCTTCTAAGCTGCTGCATAATGTTTCTTGCGCATGTACACAAGCAAACATAAAAACTAGGTACTTCATCCTGTTTGCCAGGACTAGTTGTAGCTGTGCGTTAGGTACTTCTATGCATGGCTATCAGCCAATCACAGGGCTCAAAATCATAAGCCCATTTCATAAAATCTGATATAATATGATATGTGCTATCTGATACTACATCAACTCTAATATAAAATCATATGACATAATATGAAAAGTGATCAATTTTAGTATTTTGTGTATATTATTACCTTTTATTTACATGCCAAGAAAACTTGAATCATGAAACAGACCTTTTGATTTGGGCCTGATCCTTGTCTCCCTTCCCTCTTGCTGTTTTCAGAAACCACTAGTGACGATGGGGGTGGATTTTGAAGAACCGGGCAACAAATGCAAAATCATTTTTTTCAGAAACTAAAATTTCCAGTTCTGAATGGATCACTTCTATCTTGAGTAGGGGAACTGAAAGCACTTGAAAAAGGAAGAGGTGGTGGATCAGTATGCTTCTGAATTGTTCAGAATGGTTTCATCACTTTATGCACTGGATAACCAGCATGGATGGCTGCTTACTCTGCAGTGGGAGTGGAACCAGTGAGTTTCTGGGACCTAATGATCCATTCTTTCTTTGGCTTCACTATCATATGCCTATCCTTTGTCCTCACAACCGTAAGACAAGGATGTTACCCACAGTCCCTGTCCTACTATGACCTGCTCCTTTTCTTGCACCACCATTTGCAGAACTTGTAGCTGGTGGAACATTTATCTTCTCTTTTCCTCTGCCTTGCATCCATTTCTCTTCTTATTCATCTTTTTATGTTTTCTACATGTATCAGCAACAAATGACAGATGATGACATTCGCCTATGGCACAACTGTGGCCTGGCACTAGCAATTAAGACTCACAGTTGTCATCTCAATGACTTTTAGATGGTAACTTAACTCACAGGAGGTGCTTGCACAAGCTGTATGACCAGGGCCCTTAGTGTTCTGCAACACTTTGTCCTGATTTCTGTGGCAGGGCTCCTAGGTTTCCGCAGTAGCATTTTCTGATTTCTGTGGCATGATTTATTCATTTCTGTGGCAGAATGCAGTCCTGTCATTGGCTAAAACATGATATGATGTCATTGATGACATAACACTCTGAGCACAGAGGAGGGGCTTCAGGATATATAGATACATAGATACATAGACAGTGTCAGCAGATGAGGGCCTACAGACCACCCAGTCTGCCCATTTGAGCTTGTAAGTTTACTTTATGTTTTCCTAGAAGTCTGTTGCCCCTTAACCCTGACCTCCAGAATTCCTTTATGTCTATCTCATGCATTCTTAAATCCTGTGATTGTTTCAGCCCCCACCACTTCCTCTGGCAGGGTGTTCCACTTGTCCACCACCCATTCTGTGAAGAAATTCTTCCTCATGTTTCCTTTGAATCGTCTTCCCTCCAACTTCATCTCATGCCCTCTAGTCCTGGAACATCTTTTTTGCTTACAAACTGTATATTCCTGCACCCTGTTCCTCCCTGAAATATACTTGTATGTCTCTATCATATCCCCTCTCTCCCTCCTCTCCTCCAGGGAGTACATATTCAATTCCTTCAACTTGTCCTCATAGGACTTGTGATGCAATCCATGTACTGTACCATCTTTGTTGCCCTCCTCTGAACCTTCTCTACCCATACATAAGATTGAGGAGAAGGGAGCCAGGCACTATGGAAAAACTGTATATTTGAATGAAAATTCACCAAGAACAATGAATTTTACAGCAGTATAGGTATTCTGCAGCATGATGCAAATTCTGCAGAAAATTCTGCAGCAGCAGAAACTCAGAATTCTAGGGGCCTTTTGTATGACTCACAAGGTGATAGATAACAGTGACACCACCAAGCATCCTCCCATTGACAGACCGCAAACCCACTACCCTACTGAGAGATCTTGTGTCTCACATGACAGCCTAACCACTGACTGGCTGACAGGTTCATACACACAGGGAAATAATGAAAAAGATGGTTTTCTGTGCCCTGCGCCACTAGCAGTCAGTCACTAAAAATGATACTGTACTTTGCCAAATAAATCCTTCAAAACATTTCCTGCACCTTTCCTTGCCTACTAAGTTTACTCTCCTCTGCTGCTCCTATGAGGGCAAATAAAAAAATAAATGAAATAAAAAACAATGATGGATTTATGTTAAATTCAGTCTTTTCTGCTCTGCTGAATCACTCACAACTCCTTTCCTCTTGTGATTTCACTATCCTATCAGACTGAAACTGCAATTAAATTCAGTTAGAACTGGCAAAGTAGAATGATAATGTACAATGTTTTTATGAGTTTTCTAATCTAAAGTCACTTTTGTACAAGCTGTAAAATATATTCTTACAGAAGCCAGGTCATTCCCATGTCAGAGAGTTGAAAAAGACACTGAGATGTGTGCAGCATGAGGAGTTCTCAGTCTTGACAGTCACTGATTGGCTGTTGCACATCACGTGGCTGCCAACAACTTGGGCATGTTCACTGCATGCTCCCTGTAGAAAGTGTTTCGTCATGACAGCTGACATTGTTTTTGGCATAACATGCCATCCCTAGCCCTACTATCCTCATTAATAAAATATTGATTTTTTTTTTTAATTGTACAGTTTTTGGCCAGGAAAGACACACTTACCTGAAGCATGTTCTCAAGTGTGCCCTGGGAACACAGGGAAGTTAAATGACTTGTTCATGTTCACACAGTATGCAAGTGGTGGCTGTAAGAATCAAACCTAGTTCTCCAAGTTTGCAGCTTACAGCTCTTAACCACAGTGCTTTACTGCTTCCAAAAATCATATATCACATCTATGCCCCCCACGAGCCCAATCCTTGTTTGGTGAATTGGGCTATTGCCAAATATTCCCACTAGTCTCCAGCACCCCCACCATGTCTCTTATTTTTTCCTTTTAATTTACCACCTCTGTACTTCAGGGCATATCTCCACATTATCTTGGATTGCTAAATGTTGTCAATTCCCTTGAGTAGGCAGAAGACTCTTATCATGTCCACTCATTTTCTCCAGGATGAAAATGTTAAGGGCCTCTAGACTCTGCTTATAGCTTTGGTTCTCAGCTCACCTGGTCATTTTGGGGGCCCATAAACTGCACCCCACTGACTGTCTCAGTTCTACTTTTGTGTCAAGGAAACCCAAACTGAGCACACTGCTCTGGGTGAGACATAACTGTTTTTTTTTTAAATGACTGGATTACTTCTCCTGCTCTGTAGTTATCCATCACCCTCAAGGAAGTCCACTTCCCACATTCCAAGACTAGTATAGTGCTACAGTATCATCAAACTTAAGCAGCTGTTAGAGATTCCAGTTCCCAGAGTGTTAATGAAAACATGATACAGCAGTGTCCCGGTGCCAATCCCTGACAGATGCTGTTGAGTACCCCCTCCATTCTAAGTAGTGTCATTTCATAACCACCATCTGCTTCCTGCTAATCTCAGAAAATATCAAAATATGACTTAAATGTCTAACTTTATAATACAACTCAAACTCTGCCATCTCACAGTTCAAGTTTCAATCATGTGTCTAAATTCGGGAATCCCATAAGTTGCACAACCTTTGAGATGGCTATTTCTTTCTGGTTCACGATGTTCCATTATTATTATGCAGTTCCTGCTTTTCTTCAATAATATTTATTTGTGTTAACTTTTAGAACTAAGTGGTTTTCTGGCACAGGTTTATATGTCAACAAGTGTCAATACCTTTCTTAAATGTTCAGGTGTGATATAAAGAAAAAGGCAAACATATATGTATGTCTATATATTTTATCTAAATCATATTATCTTTTAGTTGGGGTGCACTGAATGGACCAGATGGAAAGAAACAAAAGTTCTGGGTAAGTTACAGACTGCAGTTTTAATCTTAAGTCACTAACTGCATCATAGAGCCGTCAGTCAAAGTGTCTACTAGGGCAAAATTTGCCCCTGTATTCTCTCTGCCTATATTTCTCTTAGTTGCATAGAAATTAAAGTAACCTTAAAATAAGACAATCCTTACTAACTGCTCATTTTATTTTCTGACTTTGTCCACTATTAATTTCAACCCACTGTTCAGAAAGTGAGTCCTATGTGTCCAAAATATAATTTTTGATTCCTCATTAATCTGAACCCATGGTAATGCTTACTTACTCCCATTTTGCCAAAATTACTGGTCTTTTCTTTCCACACACAAAAGTCTAGTTTACACAGTTGCTGTTGTGACAATGCAGCCATTTGAACACTTACCTGATTGATGTAAGCCATTATGTGATCCTCTTCCCGAGATACTGCATTTGTGTACTGGAGCAAGCAGTGTAAACAGTAGAGCTGTGTGGAATGAGTAAATCCTGAATCCATGGAATTTTGACTACATTTCACAAAATTCCATGACATTTTGTAGAAATTGATCAGAATTTCAGGAAATTTTTAAAATTTAGTAATTTAGTTATTACTCAACAACTGTTCAAGCTAGAGCTTTGGAATTTGGAATATATATTCTTTGGGCCAGTGGTCACATATGTCACATTTAGGTAGATAGTTTCAAAAGTATAGGTGCTCAAATGTTGTCATTTTATTGTTTGTGTGAAATTTCATGAGCATTTTTATCTGCATATGCCTAAACCGTCTATTGAGTTAGGGATCTTAAATTTGGCAAGGTTTCTTGATGATAGGTATTCTAGCAATGTCAGATTTCATGACAATGTGATGCCTTGTCTCAAAATTATATGTGTTCAAAATATGTAATTTTATTTTTTCAGGAAATTTCATGAAACAATTTCATCTGCATATAACTCATGCACATTTGGAGCTAAACATGTGTACATTAGTACATATAACCTCTTTGTAATGCTTATAGAATGATCTAAATATGAAGAGAATTAGTTAAGAGATTTTTAAGTTACAGGGGTTCAAAACTTTACTATGCAAATATTTGCAAAACTTTGTGAAAACTATCAAAAATGTGGATGTTTGTAACTTCTCTGTTCTTGCTTGCACTGAGTTAACATTTGACATGCATATCCATAGTCTGTGTATCCTGGTGTCTTACAGAACTGGATAAATTGGTTAAGCAGTTTTAATTTTGAAAAAGAACGTAAATGATTAGTAAGATTTTCTCACATATTTATGACAGCATATTCTGTAGATGAAGCATCCAGAATTTTAGTTGTGGAATTTAACATTAACAATGCACATATCACTAGTTCATTTGATAAGCTGGGCTGAGCTTTTTGCAGTCCTGTTGTTCCTCACTTGGTGACTACCCCCCCCTTCTCTTTTGGCATAATCAGATTGGGTCAGTAGAACTACTGATCCCACTGATATCCTCTTTGTTCTGTACAGTGACAAACTCCCTTAAAACGTGAGTCACCTACTCCTTTTCCTATTGACCTACCCTGTTGGAATAGCAGAATTATTTCTTCCTGCTGCCCAAGACATTGTCTTCCACCTCTACTTCTTTTTGAGTACCTCTAAGTCCTAGACTTGCATTTACACCAGGCTCCATGGATCATAAATTTACTGGATGAGATCCTTAAATATCCTTCATTCAAGTTGGAATTGTTGACACTCTGTGCTTTCTTGCTCCAACCTGGGGGTCTACCACTATTGTGCTACCTCGCTCAGTTGTCCATTTCTTGGTGAAACTGTGCATCTAACTCCAGAACCTGGTAACCCTCTGTGCTAGCTGACTCTTATACCTCTATTCTTTATTTAGAACCCCCACATAAGGCTAAGTGAAATTAGAAAATTCCAGTTTTATGGAATTTTTCATGATATCCTGCAATTTTCACAAAGATTCATTGGATTTTACTTCAAATACAGATGATATTTTGCAATTTCTTGCACCAAGCAATTAATAAAATTGGTACACAAAGTCTCCTTCTAAGAAGCTGCTAAATATCATGGTAATACATTCTCTAGTTTTAACATTTCAGGGGTTTATAAATTTGTAGTTTACATTCTTGAAAAATAACATTTTTAAATGTGAAATTTTGACTACTTTTAATTCAATCTAATTTAAAGCTGAAAATATGAACTATTTCAGAAATGACCATGTGGTTTAGTAGTTTAAATGTTTCAACTCTGGTTAAGTTTCAATATGTAGTTTTAAAATTAAAGGGAACTGACCAACATTTTAATTTTGATAACATGTTTAGCAGGCTGTAACACAGTCCCATTTAAAGCTAGATATCTGAAACTACCTGCATATACAAATGTAATACTAACCTGTACACCTGGCAATTGTTTTAATATTTCAATGAATACTATCAAAATTATACTAAAATGACAGAAATCCAAATTTTGGCAAAATATTTGGTTACCTATAACTCACCTTCTATTAAAGCTTGAGACTTAAAACATGGTGTATATATGCATTCTATATGCTTCTCTAAATCATGATACAGTGGAGAAATTTGGACAAGAAATTTTAAAATTATCTCACAATAACTGAAAATGTTATTTTGATTTAATGTTTGGCTATGCATAACTCTGCTCCATTTCAATATATGACTCATAAATGGGGTACACCATTGTAAATCATGGGGTACTGCATACATTCCAAATCTGGTGTTATTTGGACATGTACTGTTAAAATGATAGTGAAATAACTGAAATGTAAAATTTTGTGAAATTCAACTGAATTTTTATGAAAATTCTACAGAATTCCACAGAAATGGAATGGTCATTCCACAAGCATTCTACAGGTGGAATTTTATATTCTGCACAACTGTAGTAAGCAACCATGTGGACAAACTGCAGAGCTCACTCCAATGCACAAGGAATGCTCCTGTCATTCTGTTCTGCTGTACCATGATTCTGCAGCTCAGAATGAGTTCTAGCCATTTGCAGAGGCATGACATATCCAATTTCATAACAAACTAACCTGACTGATGTCAGTGTGCCTGTTTAGTGTGTTTATGCATTTATTTGTTCTTCCCTCTGCCTCTGATTCAGCACTGTTTCCTGCTAGTATCACATGTCCTGTGCTTCAGCCCTCTCTTCCCATTAGAAATCACCTGGCCCCTGCCACTGCCACAGTTTCCATTTGCAACTTTGCATTACCCGCTGCCACCCCCACCCCGTACTGGTTCTGTTTTTTGTCTGCATCACTTACTCCCCTGCCATCGCTAGAGATGATGGTATTCAGCAGACCACACCCAGACTTATGACCCTTCTCTAGTGTGTCTTGCATCAGTGTTGATAAGGCTGTGTAAACACAAGACAGCATCTGCTCTCGGGGTCAGGCCAACAGCAGAGCAGACCTCAAGTGACAGTGGCACAACTGGGTAAACAGGCATAAAGAGCTACCTACTTCCTCTTCTGCCTTCTTTGTCCTTCCTGAATATATGTTAACTTTTTAGCTCATCATACCCAATAGCTCCGTATGAAGTCTGAACCATCCATTTATTCTCCTGATACAAAATGGCCGCTCAGAGTATAATGAGTTAATGCAGTATCCCATCCATTACACTATCCCTACTATGTTTCTGGTATAAATGTTATGTTTTTTTTTTTTTATCTGTGTCAGCTAATCTTAGTTCTACTAGTTACAATTCATTTCACTAATATTGTACTGAACACATATTTTCTGCAATATCATTTATCATACCAAACTTTCTTGATATTATCAGTTATTCATAACATCTAGATTAAAAAAAATACTAACATAATGTGCTGTCTATAGAATTCCACAGTTGACATGATGAAGAGTCTCCAAATTTATGTCCACTTAATTTTTCCTTTTGATGTCTGTTGGATGCCTATTCCTTTTGATTTAGAAACTCTTGCTACTGCAAGTATTACAGTCCAGAGATCAGGAGCCAGAAATTCAAAACTTTGCCTCAGTGCAAAACCCAGTTTTTGCACGCAAACCAGGTTTTGGGCTGAGATCCCATATTCAAAAGTCCATTTTGCACCAGTGCACTAGGATTGCACCAGGGCAATCAGTGGAGGGGTGCACAAGGCAAAATTATGCAAAATGGGGGCAGGAACCTAAATATAAGTGCAGTCTGATAGAGTATTTGCTCCATGCATGGGTGCTTTGTGCAGTCCCTTTGCATGGAGAAAATACCGCAGACTGAAAGCAGGCCTTAGTCCAGCACAACCCTTGTGGTTGCTAGAGGTACAGTGTCAGTGTCCCCCAGCACCCCAACACAGTACTCCCTGGTGCTAGCAGCATCCGCCTGCCCTCCAATCCCAGTCATGTTTCATCTGTAAATTGTCTCTGGTGTCCAGTGGTCCCTCTGCCCCGACACCTGTTCTTATAATGTTACATTCATTCCCAGTGCCAAGTGTCCTTCCCCCACACAATCCCCATCCTCGTACAGACATAAGACCCCCACCCAGGTGTGTCACAACCCCGCCCACATAGCCATGACTGGCCCACCACAGCTGTGAACCTCCATTGATGAGTATCCCCTTCCAACAACAAAGCCCCAGTCCCGTTTCCATTACACAGAGGCACCTGCAGCCCAAGTCCTATATTCAGATGCCCTGCACTATTCCTCTGAATATAGCATATTTGCCCACCAGGACTATTGCAACACAGAGTGAAATTTTTTGCACTCTGTTTTGTACTTTTTTGAATATCTGGCCCTGGTACCTTATAGTTTTGCACTGCATTATTTACAGTATATGTCAAAGTTTATAAAATAATTAATGATTTCTGCTTCTGTTGCCTGTTGTCACCTAAGTAAATAATCTTCTTTATAGCAATATACTCTACTACAGGACATTCCATTTATTTCAGTTGGATTTCGTGCAGTATACCTGGATATATTGCAACATGACAATGACTGCATCTGTATATGTGCTGTAGTAAAAGAAAAAAATTGAAAAGTTATGTTACATAAGTAAAATGTTGCGGTAAGAGAGTATGAGCTGTTGAGTAAATTGTTTGATAGTAAAGTATGAATATATTACTACAGTATGCTTTTGTATCATAGTGACTATTTTATTGCATTTTCTTTTAGTAACTGATTTTGTTCTTTAAATACACAGTGTGAGGCAGTTCACAGGACCATTGCAAAAACTAATTTCTTTATCCCAGGTTAAATAGCCAGTATTTATGACTTGAATTCTAACTATGTATGCATGTTCTAAGCAAACAATAATACCTGACAGAGTGAGTGGTATTGTGCTATACCGGACCTCCCAGGGGTGTAATGAGGCCCAAAGCCATAGGCAGAGAGCCTTATAGCCCCTGGAAAGTCCGGTATAGCACAATACCGCACACCCTGGAGGGTATTATTGCGCTTAGAAAATGGGCAACTGTTGTGTGCATGTTTGAAGGAGAATAAATAGTTTTATGCTCAAATGTAAAACTGTATTAAGTATTTTATTATTTTGTTAAAAAATAGTTCTTCTGCCTTGAGTTGGCTGTCATGATTAGAACACACACACACACACACACACACACACACGCAACTTTTGTTCTACTATGTGGATTCATGGTAGCAATTTTTTTTCTCCCCTTGTTTTCAGTTTGATCATGTGCTGTGGTGGTTCAGAAGTTGCAGCTGTTACTGGAAGCATCACCTTGTGCATATTCAAATGACTTGTCTCCTTGTAGGTGGCACAGTATGAAGAGACGGGATGAGGCGGCAGACCACTAAGTGTATTTTTTTAAATGAGCTATTGCCGCTAGTGCAAGTGCTAACATCATACTTCAATAGTCTGCCAACTTAAATTAAATTAATCTGTACCTCCAAAATGTGTTTGAAAGCTGATCACTGCTTGCGATGGTGATGTCCCACTAGGCACCACCGCTAATGTCTTGATTGCACTCAGGACACAAGAACCATCACTTCTTGAGAAACAGGAACCATCCCATGATGATGATGTCCAGCTATTCACCCCTCTAATGTCTTGATTGCACACAGGACACGAGAACCATCACTTTGTCGGAAACAGGACCCGTCACCTCATGGATGGTCAGAAGACTTGATCTTTGTACAAAGTATGAATGAAGAGATGGGATGAGGTGCCAGACTGCTAAGTTTATTTTTTTTTGGGGGGGCAACATTAAGTCAAGCAGTATGCCCTGTGTGCAATTGGGGCAGGGGACAGGGGACATCATTACAGCCAGTGATCTGCTGGAAAACACATTTCTGAGGTACTGATTAGATTTATTCAGATTGGTAAACTGAGTGAAATCTGATGTGATCACTCACACTAACAACAGTAGCTCTCACTAAGCAAGAGAAAAAAATGGTGAATATTTGTAATTCAATCAGGTGATCTCAGCCAATGAAAAGGTAGGCTGGGCACAATGATTTGTGAGTGGGTAAAGGGTCTGGCACTTGTTAACTGCCGGACTCTACTGTCAGATAGACCAGGGCTCAGGGTGGGGAACTGGCCAATCAAAAGCCAGAATTTTCTATGCCCATTTTCTAATTAGTGCTGTTTAAGTAAAAAAGAAGACTGACTGATATCTCTTTAGTCTTAATCATAAGTGTTTATCGGGTTTTTCTCAGTTTCTGTATTGCATGCCTTCTCTGTTGCCAAATGTACTGCAGCTCTAGTTTCATCACATTTGTTAGAGTCAAAATGGAAATCACAAACTGTAGTTTGCTGTTGTTTTAGTTTTGATTTGAAAAGGAATCTTTGCTTGCTTCCAAATATTTCACATAATCGTAATCCCAGAAGGTAAATGCATACCTTTCTTTGTTACTGTTTCTTTACAACCATCAATACAAGTGGTGCCATTCAATAACATTTGAACATTTTCTCCTGTTTCCCTGGAGTCTTCTCTGTACTAACTATAACACATTATAAGGGTGTGCAGGAGAGAAGTTCACAATGCAGTTTAATTAATCTGAAAAAATGTTGTATTTTACCCTGTGTCTTGCAGTTGTCCATAGAAATATTGCACTAATTAATGCATTTCCTAAGTTCTAATCATTTTTGGAAGAATATGTATCATTAAAGTCCAGAAAATCCACCGATGATAAGATAAATTATTCATTTAGACTTTAAAACATTTACATTGGCAAGTTTCACTTCCTCAACTACTGTAATTTATGATAGCTTTATAAAATGGTATTACATTTCCTGCATCCTGATTGGCTGAGCGGTACCCTTGGCCATATCCTTATCATGGCATATTGTACCAAGTGGCACCTCATCAGCAACTCAGGATGTTTTACTATAGATATCACTGTGCCAACATCTTGATTTTAAAACTGGAGCTGGCTCACCATCACCGACCTGCAGCCCCCACACACACACGCACAGAGCAAAGTGCACAGCTGCTTTTTCGATCCAGTTTAGTTTAAGAAAATGAAACATTTTAAAACTAAACTGTAATCTGTGCTGCTCTGGTTCTGGTTAAACTTACATGATCAAGACAGTGATGTGCACGTGCAGTGAGCTCAGACTGAATCCCCTACTGAACCACTGAAGGTGTTTGCCCAGAATGTGGGAGTAAGCAGAACTTTCATTGAAAAGACACTGCCTAAAAGTATTTAAAAAGCCTCTTCAAGCTGTTGCGGTACTTCCACACTCACCCACTGTTGTCTGGGAACCGGGGTCTTTCTGTAGATGAAAGAGACTTGTGCGGTCCACTGTCAGTGTTTACGGGAATAAGCAGTAAAAAAGCAGTTTCATTTAAATGGGCAACTGTTTTTTTTCAGTTAACAACAACAAAAAGAAAAAAAAGGCACTTTGTGTTATTTCCAGTTTTTCCATCATCATTCTCATGCACTGTCATGGAGCTGGCAGCTTTCAGTAAGAGAAAGAGACCCAAGCCACCATTGGTTTTCAGCTCTATTATGTTGCAGCCATTAAAAAAGTAAAATTCAATGTATTACAAATACAACACAAAATATTACTCCTTTTGCAAATGAGTGTATGCCGGGGGGAGGGCAACTCTTTGTGTGTGGGGGGAACAAACCAAAGCGAATAAGGAAAAAGGCATGTCTTACTAACTAGTGCCCTCTGCTGGCAGTACCAAGGGAACTACTTTTTTTGAAAAAACACAGAAAACAAATGTTTTACAAATCTTTTTATTCAATTAAAATAACTTTTTTAACTTGTAGGACCCATTTCATAAGGGAATAAGACACTCCAAGGTTTGTTTTATGGGCTGATGAGTTCACTTCCCAGGTGCAAAAGACATTTGGTGCAAGCACCTCATGCCTTATTACGCACCTGGGGTGTGCTCTTATCAGACCATAAACCACACCTCATCGTGTCTTATTCCTTATGAGCTCAGAATACTAACTTGATTTTTGGTCGTATATAGTAAAAAGGTAAGAAAAAAAAAATTGATAGAGTAGGACTTACTGCATCTAACCCATGAAGTCTAAAATTTGGAAATCACAGACTCCTTTTAAACT
This sequence comes from Neoceratodus forsteri, assembly GCA_016271365.2. Taxonomy (NCBI): domain Eukaryota; kingdom Metazoa; phylum Chordata; order Ceratodontiformes; family Ceratodontidae; genus Neoceratodus; species Neoceratodus forsteri. Next base: position 795,880,213 of record CM057454.1, read on the forward strand.
TTGTGGTGTCAGATACTCTCAAATAAATGTAAAACTGATAAGAAAGAAGAAACTGTGCATACAAGTTGCAATGCTAATTGAACTGTGCTCTTCCCCAGTACAACAGACACCACACCACAGTACAGAGGTCTGTGTCACACTTCACATGCATGATGCATAACATGGAGGTGCTTGTTCTCTGTGCTGACCTATGTGTTCTTGCAGCTACTTGATTTGGAAATAAACCACAGTTGCTTCACTCTGCAATTCATGTGTGCTGCTTCTCCACACTTTTGCACTTGCTTGTGCATTAGTTAATCTGTTTCATACCACAGCAGCATGCCCTCTCATTCTGTCTCCTTGATTTGAGCTTCAATGACTTACTACTTTCATTTGATATTCCAAATGCCAAGCTAATTATGATTCTTGAACTTACAGTGAATTAGTTTTAAACAGGTAAGAGTGGCAGGAATTGTTGGGGGTCTTTCAGATGAGATGCTAATTTAAATTCCTTCTGTCATTCTCTGTTAGTTTTGAAGCTGGATGGCACATTTCCAACAGTAGGTGAATTAGCCAGATACCCTGCTAAATATTCTTTCTCCATCCTTCCATCTCTCTTTCTCCCTCTTACTCTCTCCCTCTCTGTCTCATACATATTCTCTCTAATATAATTGCCTATGACTCTGTGGGATGTTGTTAAGTTCATCCTTACTGCAGAGCAACTTAACTATCAAAATCTAACTTACTGCTTTGAAAAGAATTTTGAGATTTAGTGTACAGTGCCTGAAGTACTGTATGGTATACAAAACTTCTATTTGACTCTTTTGAAATATAAGGGAGAAAGAGACAGAGACTAAAAAATGTCTTCAATCTGCAAATACTAGAGTTTCAGTTTCAGGTAATTGCCTTTTTTAAAACATGATCATTGATTTCAAAATGTGTGTAAAAGAGTAGTGGGATTTATTATGAACTATTATAATGAATAGAATTATATTCATGGTGCATAAATTACCCAACACGATTCACATAAATTTCATTTAAAACTACATATTTAATTTTATTATACAAATTGAATCCAAAACATCTCAAGAGTAGGCTGCAAAAAGTGTTCTATGGAGGAATCCCCACTGGATTATTTCACTATCCAGTTGTTCAGAGGTCACGTTTTACTCCTAGGCCGGGATATTCAAAAGGGTTGCGCATGGCTCAACAGGGATGCACCATGTGCAACCAACCAATCCACCCTGGCATGATATTCAGAGGAGCAAGTTGCAATGCACAACCCCTGATGCATCAGGGCGCATCAGTAATGTACACGGCACAAGTGCAGGGGGCGTGCCCATGCATATGTGGCACATCCCGATATTCAGCCAGGATGTGCGGTGCATATGTCGGCACAACCCCACCTTGCACCGGTCAGGGGGGGTGCAAAGATGTGCCTGGCAAAACCAGGAACAAGTTCTGGCCACCCACAGGCGAGCTGCTGTATTGCAGGGTGCAACACAGCAGCTGCCATCCATGGGTGGCCACCTGCCCACCCAGCACATTGCAGACATCCCCCCTGCATGGGAGCATTGTGCTCTCCGCCCCGTCACCTGATCATGGGCATACAAATCAATAAGGTCCTTGGTGGACCTGTGAATCCCCCCTTTGCCCAATCATGGGGATAGGTATCAATAAGGTCCCTGGTGGACCAGTGGAGTCCCCCCTTCACCCGATCATGGGCATACATTCAATGAATGTCCCTGGTGGTCCAGTGGAACCCCCCCATCACCTGATAGCAGGTGGACATAGCAGAAAATACCCAGGTGGTCCAGTTGTACCCCCTCCCCACCTGCCCACTGAGGTCCCCGCCATCCAGCAACCCCTCCCATCATCGGTGGGCAGCAGCTCTCCACCCGCATGCCACCCGGCTGCCCACCAAATGACAGTGTACAGGACTGTCTGTATGCCTATTGGTCCACTGTGGCGGACCAGTAGTAATGAATCATATTGTACTACACAGCCCTGATGTATGTGAATGAAAGCGTTCATTCACATATCGGGCCTGTGTAGTACAGTATGGTCTGCATGCCTATTGGTCCACACAGTTGACCAATAAGCATACAGACAGTACTCGATGCTGTCATTTGGCTGGCAGCTGGGTGTCATACAGTCGGAGAGCTGCCGCCCACCGATGACGGGCGGGGTGTTGGGTGGCGGGTACCTCAGTAAGTGGGTGGGGGGGTACCACTCAATCACCAGGGTATTGTCTGCTATGTCCACCTACAATCAGGTGATGGGAAGGGTTTCCACTGGACCACCAAGGACATTCATTGAATGTATGCCCACGATCAGGCGAAGGGGTGGATCCACAGGTCCACCAGGTACCTTTATACTGCATATGCCCATGATCGGGCATGGGGGGGATCCACAGGTCCACCAGGGACCTTTTAACTTTCCTATGCCTGTGAATGGGTGAATGGGAGTGGAGACTGCTAAGGGTCAGCCAGGCATCGATCCCCAATGGCTGCAGCCTGGCAGCGCCCCAGGTGCAAGTCCCCGGGAATTAGTGCACCGCATGAAAATGGGGCCATAATGATGTGCACATTGCTCCATTTGTGCCTTTCATGCATAATGGCCTCATTTGCATGCCCAGTGCTGAATATCATGGTTGATGCACCCAGCGCAACTGCACTTGCTCTGGTACATCCCCCTGCTCCCTTCTGCCACTTGCGCTGGTGCAGTGCCACTGCGCCATGTGCAGTGCATGTGCCCTCAGTGCCACAGTCAATGGTGCTAAGCCATGGCACAGCACTGTTGAATATCATCCAGCCCCTGCCCTGGCACAACCCAGTTGCACTAGGGCCAAGGCTTGTGCCCCTGCCCGGCACAGTCTGAATATCTAGGCCTTAGATTTTAAATTGAAATAATGTGATTTTTTTTATGCTTGAATCTTTAGGATACAATTTTGTTATGTTACTGTTCATAGAGTGGACAAATGTCACCATCACATCCAATGTTTGACTTGATTTGGTGGGATCTTACTTAGCTTGGATTGAGTATGAGTGGGATTTTGGCAGAACTGCATATTCAGAAATAAAAAGCTAACATCATAACAAATAGTGTTCTGAGAACTGTAGAGGAAAGTTCCTATTATTATTCAAAAGTAAAATTTATAAAATATAAACTCTAATTTATGTCATTTTATATTTGCAAAAAACAACATCAAGAATTTACTTTGGAGGACAATGGCTCTCTGCCAGAGAGTGGTACTAAGCCCGCCACATGGGGTGTTGGGGTTGTCAGGAAATGGGAGGAGTGCTGATGCTAGTCATTAGGGTAAAACAGGATCTAGAGGCTCCCAAGGCAGGCAAGGTGCCAGAATGCCCTGAACCCATGAGTACTCAGAAAACTAGCCACGGAACTGGCAGTTACCTTAACCTATCTATATCATGACTCACTCGAGTCAGGACAGGGAGGATTGAGTCAATTACAGGTCTGTCATCTTTATTGCCATTGTAGGTACTGTAAACAGAAGGAGACCATGGTCAAGGAAAGCATTATGGCCTACTTAGAAAACAACGGACTGCAGGACAACACACAGCATGGATTTGTGTCAGGGGGGTCATGTCAGGCGAGTCTGATACTTGTTCAATTGGGTCACCAAGGTGATTGACAGAGGAGAGGCAGTAGATTAGCTCTTATTCATCTCCAGCAAGGCCTTCAATTTGGGACTGCATAGGAGACTGCTGAAGAAGTGTCAGGGCTTGGGACAATAACAAGGTTTGGTTGGGGGGGTGGGAAGTTGGCATGGGAGAGGCAACAGTGGGTAGGGGTGAATGGGTCTAAATAAGGGGACAATGAGGTCATAAGCAGAGTGCCTCAGGGATCAGTCCTGGGATCTGTCCTATTTAACATGTTCATAAATGATAGAGAAAGGAATCGGGGGAAATCAGTGTCTCAGCTGATAATGCAAATGCAGCAATGTTAATCATAAGGAAGGGGTACTGGAGCTTCAGAAGAACGTAGAGAAGCTAGAGAGTTGGTGTAACATCTGTAAGTTCAGATTCAATGTCAAGAAATGCAAAGTAGTGCACTTAGAAAGACAGAATCCATGCAAGGAATATTGGACTGGAGGGCTTAGACTGGCCACTTCGACAGAAGAAAGGGATCTAGGGTTCATCATTAGTGACCTCCTTAAGCAAGCAAATCAACACAACAAGGTGTACAGCAGGACATCAGGGATACTGGGGAGAATAGCAAGGGGTTTTATAGTAGTTAGAAGTGTGGTGAGTCTGCCACTGTACAGATCACTTGTGAGGACTCACCTGGAGTACATGCGCCCAGTTCTGGAGTCCTTACATGAAGAAATAGATTGGCAGATTAGAGTCAGTACAGCAAAGGCTCACCAAGATGATTTAGGACTAGTAGGACAGATCTTATGAGAATTGACAGGAAGCCCTTAATATGTATACAGGTATTTCTGCTCAGTCTTCATGGTTGGAAGGGAAGGAAAGGAACCAGAGTTATGGGGGTGGAGAATTGAGGCTAGGAATGTGGACACTAGCCCATTCAAGGAGAGTGGGGTTTTGTAGGAACTTGGTAAGTTTGGGGTGGACAAGGCAATGGGTCCAGATGCCCTACATCCCAGTGTGCTCAGGGAGCTTGGGGGAAGTGGTAGCACCACTAACAAGGCTGTTTAACCTATCTTTGGACACAGGGAGAGTTCCAGCCAACTGGAAAAAGGTGGACGTGGTATCACTGCATAACAGCAGAGGCAAGAAAGAGCTGAGTAAATATTATCTAGTCAGTCTTACCTCAGTGGTACTGTAGGTAGGCTTATGGAGGCATTCCTAAAACAAAGGATAGTTAAATACCTTGCAGACAGTGGTCTACAGGCTGACAGACAACATGGGTTCATAGAGGGAAGGTCATGTCAGACGATCCTGATTGAATTCTCAATTGGGTGATGAGGGGAGTGATCAAGGAAGCGGTGGTAGTCGTGACCTATTTGGACTTCAACAAGGCCTTTGACACCGTCCCTCACAGGTGACTGGTGAGCGAATTGGGCAGTTTAGGAGTAGGGAAGAAAATAACAAATTGGGTAGGAAATTGCCTTCGTGACATAGGTCAAAGGGTGGTTGTAAATGGGGTTCACTCCAGGGAGAAAATGGTGACAAGTGGGGTCAGTATTGGGTCCAATATATTTTAACATTTACTGTACATTGGGGATATTGCAGAGGGACTAAATGGGAAGGTGTGCCTGTCTGCGGATGATACAAAGATCTGCAATAGAGTGGACACACGGGGGGGGCAAATGAAAGAGGACCTGTGAAAGCTTGAGGAGTGGTCAGAGAGTTGAAAATTGAGATTCAATACAAAGAAGTGCAGAATAATGCACTTTGGGCACAAGAACACTAATACCATGTACACACTGGGAGAAGAGGAAGTTTTGGTAACGTAGCAAGAGAGAGATCTGGTGAATATTTATTTATTTATTTGCTTTTGGTTACTGGGTAAGTGCACTATGCAAGGACCTGCCTATTTTCAGGCATGACACAGGACAGTACAGATAAGCACAACAAAAATTCATCACATTTGACAATACAGTTAGTAAGAATAAGGTATCCACACAGGGATAGGTAGTGATAGCAGATCAGAAGAATTATGGTAGCCATGCAGGGAAGTGTAAATTGTAAAGTGATAAGTCATGGTAATTTAGTCACTAAAGCATGGGTCAAAAAGAGAAAAAGGCCAAATGTTATTATTTCAGATAACCTAAAGGAGGTAAACCAGTGCAACAAGGTGGTTGGAAAAGCAAACAAAATGCTGGCATGCATAGGGAGGGGTACTAAAAGTAGGAGAAGGGAAGTGATAATGCAGGTCCATGGTTCGTCCTCTCCTGGAGTATGGGGTACAGTTCTGGAAACCTTACCTGCAAAGGGATATAGATAGGGAGGAGAGAGAGTCTAGAGAAGGGTGACCAAAATGGTGTATGGCATGCATCAGTGGACTATGAGGAGAGGCTGGAGGAGCTCAACCTATATCCTCTGGAAACAAGGAGAGAGAGGGGTGATATGATAGAAATGTTTAAATACCTGACGGGAATAAATGGGGTAAGGGAAGTGAGTATTTTCAAGGTGACAGAAAAACCCCAAAACTGTGGGGGGGGGGCAGCTTGAAACTGGAAGGTGGAAAATTCAGAGGTAATAAGAGGGGGCATTACTTTACAGAGAGGGTGGTGGGCCCATGGCATAGGCTACCAGAGAGAGTGGTGGAGGCAAAAACAGTGGGGGACTTCAAGCAGGCTTGGGATAACTACATGTGTTTAAACAAGAAATGGAAGGATAAGTTCCCTGAAGGACAAAAAGAGGCTTGGAGCCACAATGCTGGAGAGGGGCACAGGGGTGGAACAGAAGATGGGGAGGTTCAAGGCTACCTATGGGGAGGGGATAGGGGCAAACTTGATGGGCCGACGGGGTCTTTTTCTGCTGACAGATTTCAATGTTTCTCTGTTTCTCTGTACTCAATGAAGACCGGTTGGCAGTGGAGTGGAGGGACATGATTGAAATATATACTGTAAGTTATTCATGGATTTAGACAAGGTAAGCAGTGAGGACCTATTTGAAGGGAGTAGGGATGCAGTCACTACGCGCATAACTGGAGGCTGGTGGTGATAAGTTCAGGAGAAATGTGAGGATGTTCTACTTCACTGAGAGGGTGGTAGAATCGGAGAACACACTTCTGGAAGAAGTGGTGAGGTTGCTTCCCTAAACTAGTTTAAACAGAGTTAGGATAGAACAAGGGGACTCTTAATCCTTTGGGGGGCACACGGGTTTGATGGGTGAGGGATAGTGGAGAGGATAAAAGTCCCACCAACAAACTAGGTCAGTGGCGAAGAGGTAGTATATGAAGGATAGAACTGACATATCTTTAGTCTTCTTCTGCTGTCAGATTTCTATGTTTCTATGTTTGTATGTTATCCAGGTGGTCATCAGGCTTTATTGCCCTGGTAGATTTCTTGCTGCTCAGAAATAAGCGCCATCATCTTAAGTGGGAATTACTTTTAGAATTACACTGTTAAAATAAAATTACACTTCAAAAAGCACGGTTGTAATTTAATGAATGGCTTTCTTTTGGATGAGGTGAAGTCTCTAATACATTATGCTGTATACTTCAACCAGACCTCACAACTCAGCAGTCAACACTGTGTTGTGCTCAGAGTAAAGCAAATTAAAAACTGCATCATGCCAAGAGTTAGAATCATGCAGTGTTACAACAGTTCCTTTTGAAAGGGTAACAGATTAGGTTGGTACAGGTTGGATGAGAGCTGCATTTTACAAGTTGGAATATTTTGTAAACTAAAAAAAAACTTCTGTAAATTAAAACCTTCTGTTTGAGGCATTTTAATCCTAAATATGTATGTTATACTAAGTAGCTTGAGCTGAGTATTTTTGTTTAACACTTAGTAGTAGTAATAGTAAAACTTTATTTCATTTTTCATGAACAAGTGAATTGGATATCTCAACTGAGCTGAGGCTCATTTCCAGTGAGGTCCAAAATGCAAGATTCCAGTTATTTTTAGCTATGCATCCGTATTAGCAACAAAGTTAAGCATTGGATGGTTTGGACTTCTAATGAAGCTATTGAAAGTAAATTAATAGCTGAGTACCACTGTGACCAGGATATAGCTCTGTTATAAATAGAAAACTAAAGAGCCTACAAAAGCCCTATGATTAATATGGCTTATGTATTCTGCTTCAAGTACAGTTCCTAAGGCTGATAATAAGACGCATGTTCAGGTTTAACACATCTCTAATTGAGCAGTTATAAAAAAAACTCTATGTTTGAAGTCTTAAAACATAGGCAGCAATTTCTCAAAAAATGGCTTACTAAATAAGTACATTTGCTGTGTCAGTACTGTCATATAGCAAGAACATATACTGCGCACTTGTCTTTTTGAGTAATTACACTAAATATAGCCAAAGATTTGAAATATGCTAACATTCCATCATGGAAACCTGCACACAGAAACACACATACAGATATGGCTATATGCAAAGATGCTGCTTATGTCAAAGACAGTTTTATAAATGTCAGGTCTCTTAATTGCTATCCTGTTTTCCTGTGGAAATTGATGTAGAATGCATTAAGACAAAAATTAATTCCGGCTATAACCCTGATTTGCAATTAAATTCCAGCTTAGCAAATGTAGTCTTCCCCAAATTTCCCTATCTCCAGTATAGGTAGTTTTACATAAAAAGACAGAAACACAGAATTTGTTAACAGAAAAGGATCACTTGGCCCACTCAGTCTGCCCAGATATTCCCTACCTAATCCATGGAATTCCTTACCTGTGGAAATAATTATCAGTAATACAAAAGCTGAATACAAAAAGAAATTAGATCATCTCTTGACAAGTGGTAGTATCATTATTACAACTAAAATGGAGCATTAAGGGCACAGACATTTCAGCTCCTATCCTTTCTTAGTATGAACCATAGTAGGAACCTAACCTGTCTGTGCAGACCCTACCTGGTCTCCAATGAACCTCTTGCCTTCCTGCCTCTTTTCTAATATAACACTATGTGTATTTCATGCATGCTTGAAGCCACTGTCCACTTTTATCCTCTGCCACATATGCTGGCACTCTGTTCCAGGCATCTACCACCCTTTCAGTGAAGACATATTTCCTCACATCTCTCTTGAACCTCCCCACTTCCAGTTTCTCTGCATGCCCCTTGTTTCTGGTGCACTTTTTAATTTGAGATGTCCCATGCACCTTGTTCATCCATCTGAAGTACTTGTAGATCTTTAGCATGTTACTGTACCTCTCTCCCACTCTATCTTTCTCTCTCCTCTCCAGGGTGTACATGTTGGGATCCCTTGGTCTCCCCTTGTAGGACTTCTCATCTAAACACTGCAATATTTTAATTGCCATTCTATGGACTACCTCCACCCAGTCTATGTCCTTTCTGAGGTGTGGTCTCCAAAGCTGGACACATTAGTTCAGGCAGAGTCTCACCATTGAGTGATACAGGGACAACACCACCTCCATCCTGCTACTGGGGAGACCCATCGTTATGCACCTCAACATCCCACTAGTCCTACCCATTGCTTTTTCACACTGCTCTGCCCCTCTAAGGTCCTCAGTTATGATAAACCCAAGGTCCCTTTCCTGTTGATTGACTGCCAGTACCTCCTCCCCCTTCCTACTCTCTAATCCTGTGTTTCTGTGCCCTAGGTGCATGAATTTTTGCTTTTTGGCATTGAACCACAATTACCAAGCTTTTGACCCTTCCCTGAGTTTCCTAAGATCGCTGCACATATTCTCCATCCCATCCTGAGTGCCCACCCTATTACTGCTTTTGGTATCATCTGCAAAAAATGTATGCCTCACCTTCCAGTTCCTCTGCAATGTCCCCTATGAAGACATTGAAGAGGACTGGTCCCAATACTGAGCCCTGTGGTATGTACCACTGGAGTGAGATCCCACTAACCCCTCCCCCCCATGTCTCCTATCTGTTATCCACTTTCTAAACCAGTTTAACACATTGGATCCCACCCCTATGTTGCTCAGTTTTGCTATCAGCCTCCTGTGCACCACAGTGTCGATGGCTTTGCTAAAGACCAGATAAGCCACATCCACTACCCTTCTGTGATCTAGTTCTCTGGTCTCTCAGTCAAAGAAATCTGTCAGATTCATTTGACATTACCTTCTCCCCATGAATCCATGCTGCCTGTGGTCTAGTAGACCACTGGATTCAAGATGTTCAACCAGTCTTTCCTTCAGTAGGATTCCCTTTCATTTCTTCACTACTGAAGTAAGACTGATCAGCATATAGTTGTTAGCCTCCTCCCTGCTGCTGTTCTTATTTAGAGAGATCATGTCAGTGGTTCTCCAGTTCTCCAAAGTGATGCCTGTTTCCAGTGAGCTGTTGAACATAGCTGTCAGTGGGGCAGGAAGCACTTCCCTCACTTGTTTTTGTACCCTTGGATGTATCCTATCCAGTTCCATATTATTGTCCACCTTCAGATATGCAAGTCCATTCTGGACTCTTTCCACTGAAAATGAATTATGTTCATTTGGCACTACAGGAACTGTAAGTAACATGAGGATGTTGCCTGCTCCAGGATTTTGAAATTTTTTTTAAATCCCACTTAATTTGTTCAGAATTTTATACTAGCCTAATTTAGCTGAAACACCTACTTGTAAAGAAGGATCTGTGGAACAGGCAGAATTCATTAACTCCCTGCACTCCACACTTGACAAGGGGCACCTCACTTGGGCCGTGTTTATAGACCTCTCAAAGGCCTTCAACATGGTTTCTCATCCCCCCCTTCTTAACACATTACAACAAGTTGGGGTCTCTCATTGTCCACTCTCATGGTTCTTCAGCTATCTTTCATCTAGAACCCAATGTGTTAAAATTAATAATACCATATCTACTATGCTTCCTGTGCACTCAGGAGTTCCCCAGGGATCTATCCTGGGTCCCCTGCTATTCAGCATCTACCTCAACACCCTGCCTAAATCCTTCCCAGGTAACCTTCTCCTCTATGCAGATGACACTGTTCTTTATGCAGCACATCCTGATCCTCTTTCTCTCCAGCGTACCTTACAAAACTCCTTCTGTCAGATTGAACACTGGTTTGCTGAACACAGATTGGTGGTCAACATTAAAAAACTAAGACAATGCACTATGCCCACCGCCAAAACAGATCAAAGGATTTCCCCCTGGAAATACTGTCTGCCTCTCTCATCCCACTGGAACTGGTCCAAAAGTAGAAGTATCTAGGTATTACATTTGACTCTTCCCTCTCATTCCATGAAAATATAAAAATCCTCACCTCCACCACCAACACCCGCATTGGTCTCCTTTACAGACATAAAGACTGCCTACCACCTGAAGCACTTCACCTAGCGATTACCTCCTCAGTCTTATCGCTGGTGGACTATGGCCTCACAATCTATGCTGCCGCTGACCCTACAGCACTTCATCAAATACAAGTAGTCATCAATAATGCCTGCTAGCTGGCCCAGTGGCACTGAGGGTTGAGGCGCTGGGCGCCACACCTCGTGCTGCGCCGGTGACCTGGGTTCAGGAATGGACTCGGGCCATTGGGGGCTGGTCGGGGAAGGAGGATTGAGAGTCCCAATAGATGCTCTCCCCCTTGGGGTGGGATGCCAGGGGCACTGTACAGTGCCTGACACCCCGCAGGGGGCTGGTGGAAGCACTGGCTTTTGGGGGCATGGCGGCTTCACTTGGCAGAGCTGGGGGGGTTGCTGTCAGGCACTTGAGAGACTGTGTGTCTGCATGTTGCACTCTCTGCACCAGTGTCTCAGGGGTTGGGTAACACAAGGGACTGGAGGAAAAATCCTTCACCTCTCCTAGGTGACGATCTCTCCTGCAGCAAGCATGCCACCACCGACAAGTATCAGGGCCGAATCTGCTGTGCTAGGCCCTCTCCCTGAGAACAATTCAAGGGGAACAGGTAAGGGGAGAGTCTTTTCTCACCCTGCCCGGGGGGTAATCCGGACCATCAAGGAAAAGGGGGGTTGAGCTGAAGGCACTCTAGGGGCAGACCCTGAAGTCGGATAGGTCGCAATGCTTGGGGCACTGACAGCTCCGATTGAGTGGAGAGTGAGGATAGAAAGTAGGAGTTGGGGGATAAAAAGAAAGTAAAAAAATAAAAAATAAGGCCTGCTGGCTCCTCTCTGGTGCTGACAGAACTACACATACCTGCACCCTGTATGCCCTCACCAATATCCTCTCCCTTGAGGAAAGACTATTATACCAGACCTGTCTCTTCACCCAAAAAATCCACCTGGGTTTAACCTCAATAGGTGTCTTGGCTTCTCTTTCAGCAGCCACCATCTCAGCATCCACACGAGCTACCCCAAAAACTATCTGGAAGGTGCCTAGGGTCAGGACCACCCTGGCCCATCGATCCTTCCTCCTTAGAGCTCCATCCTGGTACAATGCCCTCCCACCTGCTGTCACATCAATCACCAATCTAGGTTCTTTTAAAGCTGCCTTAATGGCCCATATCCTCTCCTCACATCAATGCCACTGTAACCGGTAACCTGTGGATCTTGCACCATGCTGCTGGGCCACACACCCACCCTTGGCCAAGCAGTGGAGAGCCCTCACTATTTCTAGCCTACAGATCCTCATCTCCCTTGGTTACCATATAGTTGCATTGGACTATGAATGCATTGTATTATGTATAAGACAAGGTCTCCATGAGGTGGCTTACTACCAACTCATATCATGCATTGCTTTAGCTACCAGTTGTATAGGTCTTAACCACTCATTAGATAAATATGTCGATAGCTCTGCCCTCTTTTAGCTACCAAATGTATAGGCATTAACCCACGCTCATTGTATTTATACTTGCAGGATTGCTCACCCACATTTATTCTATGTATGTACTGTATGAATGCCTATGTTTTATTCTGATGTGGAGCCTTTGGAAAGGAGTCTATGACTAAAAGGGTTGTAATTCCGATTTCCTAAATAAATAAAACAGATATAGCAGCAGAGTGTAAACAATGCTACAGTCTGAACTTGTCTAAAATAATGAGTAAACAATGCAAAAATAATAATCAACTGAGAGCCACACTAATGACTTCAAAGTTCAGCCAGGTTAGAAGAAGTATTCTGGAAGCACTATCCCAGTGGCTGCCTATATAAGATCAAAATTGTTGGGAATGTGGGATAAGCCAAAAGAATTCTTTGTGCTCAAACTTTTCTTTATTAGTGTTTCTTTATAGATTTAGAAATTCCTTCATTAAGCACCAAAACCCATTTACATACAGGGATGACTATCAACAGATTCCCTCATATCATGTCAATCTGTGTCTTCAGTAAAGAACTGTCAAGAACAATCAAGGCCATCACTTTCCATGTGCCAGTGTTTTTTTTTCAGCTGACCAGCAGAAAATCAATCTAAATATAGCAAGCTCAGTCCTTGCTCATTCACAAAGTTTCAATCATATTTTTATAAGCTCTTTTATTTTCTAGGGGTGCTACCAGTGCATGGCATATATTAGTAATTAAACAGAGTTCACTTCATCCCACCTTTAATGGCAATCCTTTCAATACAATTTTGTTACTCAATTTTTCTTTCACTTCAAGACTTTCAAAACCGGATTTCTTTGTTATCAAATTTCAGATGAGATGTGAATTGAGCCCCACCTCCAGATGGCAGGCAAAACCATGACTGAGTACATATGCTAGACTTCCAGTTTTGCCATGATCAAGATGGCTGCCTATGCAATAAGTTCCTTATCTCTGGTTTTATTTAAGTCATATTTAAAAATAAATACCTATAAAAGTAATTTTTTTGTGTAGATTACATTTAATTTTGTTCCCCAGAAACAAAACAGTATTAATTTGTGGTAGGCCATTCAGTTTTTTCTGTCAGATGAATTTTTAGAAATTCTCTTCACAAACAACACGATTAGCCACCGTGCCTCACTCATAATTTCCTGCATGAAAGGCTACTGATCTAATGATTCAAGGAAGGAATTTTGTCCGAAGTACAGTAACAGGTGTTAAAAGCTCAATCCATAACCTAGAACTTAAAATGGATAATCTAAATTTGCAAGTTGTGGATACCAAGTATGCCCTGCTGCAGATGGACATCAGGGGTGAACAATGGGATGCAGAAATCCACAAAATTCACACAGAACTGGTGCTTATTTGGGACAAGTGGGGCAACCTGTAGTGTCATGGTCTCCACAATAATATTAGGATCATAGGCATTTCAGAAGGGGCTAATGACAAGAATGTTGAAGCCTTCTTTCAGTACCTTCTATCTGAGCTATTTCAACTTAATAACTGCCCATTAGGCATCCAGAGAGCTAACCATTGGCACCCAAACTGGAATCTGGGGAAAAGCTCAGGCCAAATCCTAGCATTTTTCTTGTGGTTTTCCACTAAAGAACATTTGCTAAATCTGGCCAAGAAAAGGAGAGCCTGATCTGGCATGGGCACCGCATTTCCCTGTATCAAGATTTCTCATCTCATTTAATGAAGACAAGGGCAATCTTTATTGATCTCAGACATACTCTGCATAAAATTGTAGTTCATAATAAAATGATTTATTAAGGCACCTTTAGAAGGGGGGTGGCATGGGACCCCACAGGGGAAGGAAACAACTCCTGGTTGGGGACTCCATTGTTAGGAGGGTAGAACTGGGGGAGGGAGGGGGAGAGAGGTAAGGTACCTGCCTGGCACCATGGTTTGGAGGGGCAAGGAGTGAATCTTCAGGGTCACAGGGGCAGCTGCACTGGGGAGGGAGCTGGATGTCATCGTCCACCTAAGAACAAATGATCTGGCTGGAAAAGAGATCAGAGCAGTGCATGAGGAGTTTGTGGAGTTGGGTAGGAGCCTTAGACAAGTAACACGCATGATAACCTTCTCGGAGGTGCTGCCTGTATATGGCATTGGTGAGGCTAAGGTGCTCTGCACTATGGGATTCAACCAGTAGTTGAAAAACTGGTGGAGAGCTCAGGGTTTTGGCTTCATTGGGGACTGGGGGTCCACCTGGAAGGATGCAGTCCTGTACTGGCACGATGATCTGTATCTGTCTAGGAGGAAAACCAGGATCCTAGGTGATAGGTTTAAATGCTTCATTTGCAAGCATTTAAACTAGCCAAGGGCAGAGGCACTGAAAAGGAGAAGGGAAAGCCTAGCTCCCCCCTAAAAAATAAGGGTAGATAGTGAGGTAAACACCAATATAGAGAAGTCAATAGGAAGAAGGGCAGGGGTAAATGGAGAAAAAGACACAGGCAGTAAGGACAGGGATGGGGCAAAAAAGGGGTAAGGCCATCAAAAAATGGAGGATAATGAGAACCAATGTCAGTAGTCGAGGTAACAAGCTCCCTGAACTGGTGGCCTTGATGGAAGAGGGATGCCTGGATATCATGGTAGTCACAGAAACATGGTACACAAAGAACCATGACTGGGATGTCAACACACCAGGGTACACAATCTACAGGAGGGAAATGGAGAGTAGAAGAGGAGGAGGAGGAGTATCTCTCTATCTAAAGGAAGGGATCAAAGCAACGGAACCAAAGGGTAAACAGGGAGGAGATAAGGCACTGTGGGTCACCCTGGAGACTGGAAATGGCACCACAATCTGCACAGAGGTTGTATACAGACTCCCTTCTCAGGGGGAGGAAATGGACAAGGAAATGATAAAAGGCATCCTTAGGATGTCAGAGAAAGGGGATATATTGCTGATGGGGGACCTGAATATGCCAGATGTTGCCTGGTGCACCTTTGCTGCAGCCACATCCAAGAGTGGGGCATTCTCGATGCCCTACAGGGGGCATGCCTCAGACAGTTAGTGTTGGAACCCACTTGGGAGGGAGCAATCTTAAACTTGGTACTCTCAAATGGGGACAGAGCTAGGATCTCAGATCTAGAAGTAGGTAGCCATCTGAGAAAAAGTGATCACCAAACAGTGTGGTTCATGATAAACTCAGCTGTAGAGTCAAACCATACCAAAGTGAAGGTACTGGAGTTCAGGAGGGCTGATTCTGTCATAATGGGAGAGTACCTCAGAAAAGCACTAGCAAACAGGCAAGAAGGAGGGGTTGAGCAACAATGGGGAATCATCAAAACTGCCATCACAGAGGCAACCAGCCTTTTTGTAAAGCAAATAAATCAAAATGAAAGAAAAAAACACTATGGTTCACGAAAGGCGTGGCAGGGAGGTTAGGGAGAAAACAATAGCATTCAGGAAGTATAAGGAAACACAAAAGGAGCAGGACAGAGAACTGTACTAATTAAATTCAGAAGGAAGCGGGGAAGACAGTCAGAATAGCAAAGGTAGAAACCAAGGAAAAGATAGCCAACTTGGTTAAGAAGGAATATAAAACCTTTTATAGGTACATTAGGGAGCAAAGAAAGACAAAGGGAGGGATGCTGAGGCTGAATAAAGAGGAGGGTGGGTGGGCAGAGAGGGACAGTGAAAAAGCAGGAATACTGAACAAATGCTTCTGCTTAGTATTCACAAAAGAAGAGGAGGGGGAGGTACCTAATCCAGTCAATAGAAGCACTCTGAATAGGGGGGTCAATATCAGTCCTTTCTTGGAAGAAAGGGTTCTGAAAGAACTCCTAAAACTGAAGGTGGATAAAGCAATGGAGCCTGATGGGATTCACTCCAGAATTCTAAAAGAACTAAGGGGAGAACTAGTAACACCACTGATTACCCTTTTTAACAAATCATGGGATGATGGTGTGGTATTTGAGAACTGGAGGAGGTCAGATGCTATTCCCCTTTACAAAAGTGGGAGCAAGACAGAGGCAGGAACCTACAGACCTGTCAGTTTGACCTCAGTGGTAGATAAAATGATGGAATCACTTCTAAAGGAAAAAATTGTTGAGTACCTAAAGGCCAGTGGGGCACAGGACCCAAGGCAGCATGGATTCACAGTGTGAAGGTCTTGTCAGATGAATCTAATAGCTTTCTTTGACTGGATGACCAAAGCAGTAGACCAGGGAGGGGCTGTGGACATGGTCTACCTAGACTTTAGCAAGGCATTTGATACAGTCCCACACAAAAGATTAATAAACAAATTAGCCAGCCTGGGAGTGGGTCCCAGGGTGGTAGCCTGGGTAAAACATTGGCTGGACAACAGGATGCAGAAGGTAATAGTAAACAGAGTCCACTCCGAAGAAAGGGGGGTTACTAGTGGGGAACCACAGGGTGCAGTACTGGGTCCAGTCCATTTTAATATCCTTATAAATGACATTGCAAAGGGACTGGAAGGAAAAGTATGTCTTTGCAGATGACACAAAGATCTGCAACAGGGTTGATACACAAGGTGGGGTGGAAAGTACTTTGCAAGGTTGGCGGAATGGTGAAATGTATGGCAGCTTAGATTCAATGCAAAGAAGCGAAACTAATGCACCTGGGAAACAAAAAAAAACAGGGGAAGAGTACACAATGAGGGGTGAGGGCAGTTATATCAGATGACCTAAAGGTGGGCAAGCAATGTGAGAAGGCAGTAAGGAGGTGTGGGGGGATATTGGGATTAGAGATGCAGCGAATTTAAATTCCGCTGGCGAAGTGAACATGAAGTGGGCACTTCATGTTGCCACTCTGCTACGCAGAGTGGGCAATGTAAAGTGCTGACTCCGCCTTGCCATTACCACTTCGAGTTAAGGTGGAATGGCAACGCGAAGTAAGGTGAAGTCATTGTTTTTAATGGACTTTGCATTCCTCATTAGATTCTAAGTGATCCACTTGGTGTTTCAGATATGACAGCCTCCCCCACACATCACATGGCTTACAGTACAGTAAGTCACATGCTCTTTAGCTAGACAGGAAGGAAGTGAGTCATACAAGCAGACACTTTTACTTTCTCCTGTGCAGATGGAGAGGGAGGAGTGTGTTTTGTGACTGCTGATACTTTGAGATCAGAGCGAGAAGGAGATTTAAACTTTGCTTTAGACCCAGCAGCTTTTTAAAAGCTACGTTTTTTTGTCTTTTCTGTACTCTTTTTGCTTAATTTGTTCTTTCTGTAAATTTTATTTTTCTTACCTTTATAAGTAGTTAGTTGTTTGTCCCCCCCGGGAAGCAGGATCAGCACTGCCTCCTGTCCTGACTCTGAGGCAGTTGAACCACCACCACTAAGTCCAGCACCAGGTCCTCTGGAGCAGGATGTGCTTGTTTCCCCAAGCTAAGGTGTGGATCCCATCCCTGTTCAGCACCATGACCAGTCGGCTGCCAGTTCATCTGGCCCTCCCCTGCCTGTGCCCTGTTCTCCCCACACCTCCATTGTTTGGCAGTTTTTTGACTGTGTCGGGGGGACAGTGGGGTGGTCAGGTGCTGTCTATGTGAGGTGTAGGTGCACCGTGGCCCCTGGGAGAATCACCTGAGGACTGGGGGCCAGTACACCCATATACTCAATCACCACCAGTTGGAGTGGCAGGCTGCCACAGAACGGACCAGGCCTGCACCTGCTGGCCATTCTGTAGCAGAGGATGCAGCTGTGCATGGCGGCATCCCTAAGAGGAGGGCCACAGCAGTACCTGCTGCTCCACCAGGATCACATAGAGGGACATCAGTTGCAAATTATGTCCATGCTGGAACTGCTGCCGGATCACCATGGGATCCCACATTAGTTTGTTTCCCCCCCACCATGTTCCCCCCCACACCTTCCTTGCTGTGTCATAAAATGTATTCCTCCACCATCCTGAATCCTTGTATGTAATTACGCCCTTTTTTTGTTGTCTTCTGTATGCATGACACTTTGTATTCTGAGCAGTGCAAGTATATTGTGCTAAACTTCATGTGTGCAGTCAGTCTTCTTTCCAGTCTGTATGTACTGCAGACACTGTCCAAATCCCGGACTTAAAAACATTTATTAATGAGTACAATGGTGGGATAGTGAAGCCTTGAGAGATACTGCAAAACAGGCTTACAATACATGCAAGTAATTAGAAAAAAAAATGTATGTTGTGATTCATGATGTAATTGTAAATCATGATTTGTGACTGCATTTGTGACCGTGATGATGAAGAAATACGAATGCCTATGACTGTACTTCCCCAGGCCCCAGTGAGGTGTGGTACAAAACTCCCCGACTTAAAATCACTCATTAATGAGTACAATGGTGGGATGGTGAAGCATGAAGAGATACTACAAAAAAGGATAAATCCAAGTAACTTTTAAAAAATATCAATGTTGTGATTCGTGATGTGATCATAAATCATGATTTGTGACTGCAATTGCGACCGTGGTGATGAAGAATGTGATTTGTATCACAAGTGACTCTTGATGATGGTCCTGACTTAAAAACACATATTAATGAGTACAATCTTCATGCAGAATTATGCACCACACCTGTCCAGTACTCTGAAGGGAAACCAAAGAAACAACTGTGACTTAAAATAGAGATGGAGATTATGCCCTAAAGAGATGCAAATGCACTGACAGATTAAGATTAACACTGTGCTGCACACTGAAGAGATGCAGATGCAAAGGCACAACACCTAACCAGTGCTCACCATCAGAAATTCAAATCTGGAAAATAATTCCTTTGCCGGTTGGGGCGGGCCATGGTGGGGGGCAGTGTAATGCACTGCTGCAGTAACAGTCACTAGTACTAGTAAAGATACCACAAAGAAGTACACAAATTACACAGCTGCAGTGGATAGCAGGTTCACATTGCTGAAATTATGTGGCATGATAAAAGATGTTTGATTTGATGACATGCATCACACACATACTCACACACACACTAAGTAATGCGTAGAAAATTGAAAACTTCAGTAATATAACCACATATTTTAAACAAACTAAAATAATGTACTGCTGCACCACAATAATCAGCAAAAAATGGCAAGAATTATTGAAAATATTACTGAGCGTACATTAACACAGTTATACAAGAAAGATACCAGAATAGAAAGCACTGTCTTTTTCTCCAAGTTAATCTACCTACACCACAGATACACCCCTCCCCCAAAGCACACTTCCACTGTCTCTCAGTACACAGACTGAATATTGTACATTAACATACAAAATCCACACACAAACAATAAATGCTTGATGATATGAACACAGGAGGGCTTCCTATAATCGCTGAACTAAAATTTCAGCAAAACAAATGACTCCAAAAGGCATTTTTAACAGCTTTTAGAAGGTTTGAATTGCAGAGCTCTCACAGCAGATTGTCTCCTACAGCTTCATACACACACTACCCCAAACTGAGGCTGTGCAGAACAATCTAGAGTCCATGTGACCTGAAATCCCATGAATCACTGCAAAATTCACCTTTGGAGCTTAAAAACAAGGCAAAGAGAGGTGGAGTACATTGTTTTCATTGTACTTCGCCTTAAGAATTGGTGGAGTAGTGGTTTGGGAAGGCAGAGTTACGTGAAGTCATTGTTTTCAATGGACGTCACGTTACCCATTAATAACATGAAGTACTCCGCTTCACGTTGTGGAGCACTCCGCGAATTCATCTTCACTCAACAGATCACTTCGCGGAGTGAATTGGGGCCACTTGGCCCATCACTAATTGGGATGCACAGGGAGAGGCATCACCAGTAGAAAACAGGAAGTTGCTTTCCATTGTAAAAAACGTTGGTGAGACCCCATCTGGAGCACTGCGTGCAGGTCTGGAGATCCCATCTGTGCAAAGACATAGGGTGGATGCTGTCCAGAGGAGGGCAACCAAAATGGTACAAGGTCTGCACAAGAAGAAGTATGAAGAGAGAGACTAAAGGAGCTTAATATGTATACCCTCAAGGAAAGGAGGGAGAGAGGGGACATGATAGAAACTTTCAAGTACCTCAAGGGAATCAACCAAGTCCAAGAGGGTAGCATCTTTCAGAAAAAGTGATGTGCAAGAACAAGGGGACACAATTTGAAGGTAGAGGGTGGATGGCTCAGAAGTAATGTGAAGAAGTATTTTTTCATGGAGAGGGTTGTGGATGCAAGGAACAGCCTTTCTGAGGAGGTTGTGGAGTCAAAAACAGTGGGGGAATTCAAGAATACATGGGACAGTCATAAAGCAATTCTAGTTGGGGGGTAGGTGGAAGTAGGTTGTTGGTTAGCTATGATCTGCAGCTTATCCATTAGGTAGGGAAATGGGCAGACTAGGTGGGACAAGCAGTCCTTATCTGCCATCAAATTCTACATTTCTCTGTTTCTAGAAATGAGTGGAATGGGGTCTATCACTTTTTACAAATGAGGATGAAGCATCAGCTTTTTCCTCAGTGGATCTGGGGTATGAACCTAGTTCCTTTAGCAGAGAAGGTCAACAAAACTGCCATAACTGGACAACAGCCAGACTTCTACCAGATGGACACTGCCCAGTATTCACCAACATCCTCTACCAGCAGCGCTGCACCAGAAATGTGGCAAAGGAAAAAGGGGCAGGAACAAAAAGACTGGTACCCGCCCCTCTAACACTAATGCAGCCCCGAGCAGACCACATTGCAACAGGAGCAGAGGTCCAAAAGACTCTAATAAGGATTTCTCACCATCTGACTCACCACCAGTGTGACCCAGTTTGGCCAGCCTCCTGCACGATGCCTCTGCTCCACCCAAGGACTTGCAGGACTCTCACATTACTACCCAAAAAAACACGGAGGAAGCAGCAACAGCCTCGGATGTCCTGGGTTGTCATTTTTTGTCATTTTGCAGTGTTCCTGGGAGCAGGAGCCAATACTCACACACTGAAATGAGTGACACTTATGTACATGACAGCTCATTAATTGCATTGCAACCTACTTGTATATGGTCTTACTGGTATTGTTCAGTCTATCAACATATTGTACTTGTTTGAACTGTATGCATCTAATTGTCTCACCGGTTAATCACTGTTAACTATTGTACAATTGCTTGATTTTGTTTTCCATTTCATTTTCATTTTTATTTTGTTAACTGGGATAGGGCATTGGAACTAGTTCTCAGGCCCAGCATAACAAAAGTACAAACATCACATACATTAATCAGACAAAAAGACAAATATACAGATTTAGCAATGACAATCACAAATATCAACAGATTTTAAGCATTGCTTAAAACTTGTTTTAAACATGTTCCGCTAGAAGAAAGCATGAAGACAATCAGGCAAATTTTTCCAATATAAAGGGGCTGCAACAGAAAATGAACATAACCCAGATTTTGACTTATGAAAAATGGTTTGTAGAACAATACTTTGAGACAATCTCAAAAAAACAGGAGAATTACTAGTCAGCAGCAAATCAGCAAAAGTGAACTTTGGGGACCAAAAACAGATTTAAATATCTGGCAACTGAAGTAATATGCTATTTTGGATTTAGGAGATAACCAAGATAAGTGAGGGAATAGTAAACAATGATGAGTTTGATAAGGTAAGTCTAAAACAAAATGACAAATACTATTATATGCAACTGTTAACATATTGGTTTCCTTAACACTGATACCGTAACATAAAGTAGCACAATAGTCAAAATGAGGCATGAGGGAGTCCTGGTCTATTGATTTATGAACCTCAGGAGAAAAAAAAAAACATCTGACCTTATATAGTACCCCAGCTTCTGATTTATAGTATGACATGTAAATACAACTTGAATATTAAATAATAAACATGGATCAAGTAAAACACCCAGATACTTGAATTCAAAAACCTGTTCTAATAGAACACTGGGAGTATCTGAAACAGAAAAAGATTTTCTTCTGGGCAAGTTGCTAATTGAGCTGTACAGTTATTTGGCTGTTGCTGACCCATTGTAAATTTGTTCTGTATTTGTTTATGGCTGTGAGCAGAACCTACAGCAATTTTTCTATCTGTAGCTTGAAAATGGAGTTT